>CP139506.1:36001588-38860542 GCA_021014915.2 Artemisia tridentata subsp. tridentata | reverse complement strand
ATGGCCCCTCATAAATTTCATGACTCCATTTGTCTATCCTTCAAATTTCGCACTTATGCCCCAGTTTTATGGACTCTTTTTTTTGCTTCATTCCCCTTAAAATCTTTTTGACTAACTTTATGACACACTTTTATGACATATTTTTTGGAGCTTACCTTAAAACTTTTTTTTTTTAATTTTTTAAAAACCTGATTATATACATAATTATGACAATAAACCATAATTGTACAAAATTAACGCATTTATATATATAAAAACCATCGTTACCAATTCATTACATAACAATTCAGCAAAATAATACCGATAATTATTAAAGTTACTACAATGTACGTTTTCACCAAAAAATGAAATTCACACATAAATTGCCCTTTTCTCTCGAATACTCGAAATCCGCCCCGGTACTCATTTGCATCCCCACCAATCTAGTCAAAAAAAACAACATTTTAAAACATTAATTTATTTAAAACTACTACTTAAAACATTAACTACTTACTTTGTCATTTTCGAGAGCCCAATCCATGTTTAACTATTCCTTCAAAACTTCAACACAATACCCACTTCGGTCTGGGGGCGACGGCCTAACAAAAACACAATTGTATATGATATGCAACTCATTGGATTAACAAAAGGGTCTCACGGGTATTGGGCTTATTTGCAGATCATTATAAGCTGATTAATAATGAAACTCAAATCCCATATTACCCCAAAACCCCCCTACCTAACCTCCTAATTCCAAAAATTAACCTAAAGCAATCTAACCAATTTGATCCTAGATCAGCAGTGCAGATAACTAATTGCTGCAAAACAATCTGTGGTAGCAGATTGGGAAAATTTGGTGCAAAATTTGAGCAAGACTACTCCACAGCAGACCAACTCATAGAAACTCACTTAAGCACCATTGAACTAACTAGCAAAGCCAAAATGAACTCAAATTAAGCTCAGCTTTTGCTAAGCTTATTAGGGCAGATAAGAGCTCAAAACTAAAATATCTAATGCAGACTTTAAATAACCATCAAACTGCCCTATCTTCTGATGAGAACAACTAAAATACCTTTGAATCAGTTCAATCAAACTCAGAAACTTGGCACATGAACAGTGCTTTTCAAGATTATACCCAAACTAACCTAAAGCTGTTTTAAAAACCAAACACCCTTACACTGATCTGTATTGCAATTTTACCCTATACTAAGCTGTTTAAAACTAAAAACCACTCTACACTAGTATTACTTAGACTATTAATAAGCTAGGAAGATGCAAATAAGCCATAACAAAAAACTAACCTTAGAATTAACCCAGTTAAGTTTAGTCCTCTTTTTGGGTTTCCCTCAGCTTCTACATCATACAATGCAATTGCCCTACAAAGAATTAACCCAGTTAAGAAATTACATCATACATCATAAAGATTTGTATTACTTACGCATCCACTATTTGCTTGAACTGATGATTGACGTCGCTAGTCGATAGGGAATCAAGATAATAGCAGGTACTTGTCTTCATGTTAAGCACACCTAACACCTAATGTCTTCTACAAAAAACAAAAAACAAATTCTGTTAATTAATGTTAATTTTTATTAATTAATTTAAATGTTGTCGAAAATCTAACCGGGGATTGTATGGCAATAAGATGAGGTCATTTTGCTTCCTTGTAGATAACCTTTTTGCAATAACTCGACTTGCCTCCTCGATATTCTTGGCCCTCGCTTTACGTTCATGATGCATGGTCGCAGTCGGGGTCATGAAACAAACTCCATGTTTCTCTTTGTGACCCATTCTTGATTTGCTCTTTACAGGTACCTGTTAACAATTAACATACAAAGTTTACATTCAATTAGTCCTGTTAACATACAAGTACCAATTTTTTATAAACTATATTTATCACTTACATGATATAAGAAGCAAAAAGACAGCCCCGCTTAACTCATCCATTTAAAATAAATGTCAAAATCATTCCAATTAAGTACGTGTAACTGGTGTTTCCCAAACAAATCGTCCTCGCATTGCACTTTTATGCAATCGACCTTGCAACTTGTCCATCAACCATCATTGCAGTCATTTTCAATCCCATCCTTTCTTCAATTCTTTTCCTTACTCTCTTCTGACCTCTCGTCATCATTTTTTTCAACAGATTTCCTTTCTTAGTCACTTTTGCAATGGAGGCGAGAGTTTCTGGGCTTTTTCCTTCTTCAACTGCAACTTAAACATAACAGTTTCTGGTCACTAAAAATAACTGTAAACATGACTGTAAGAATATGATGTTTTTGGCATCGGGACCTGTTTTTGGCATCGTCGCTTCTTCTTCGCTGTCGGTTTTTCTTTGTCGCTTCTTCTTTTCTTTTTTTTTGTGGATCACACTGCCCAACTCTCTTTTTTTCTTCTTCTTTTTCTTTCTTCTTCTTTTCTGTTTCCTTCTTCTTCTTCTTTTCTTTGTTCTTTTTCTGTTTTCTTCTTTTCTCCTTGGCTTGATCAGCAGCCTTTTTCTCCTTCTTTTTGGCCACTATCTTGTTCTGCAAAAAAATAAAAAAGTCTTACCAAACCATTTTGTTCTAATGATTAAACTGTTTTATAAAAAAATCTTACCAAACCAGAGCATGGAATGACTAGGTGACTCGGCCAGCTTAGCATTTACCCAATGGCATCTTTAACAGTCTCAACGAACTCCTCGGGAATTGGGTTCGGTATCAAAGCTTCTCTTGAACAGATGTGTCCACCGTACCTTCAATCTTCCCATCTAATATATGAACAAAAAAATATTAAATAAGTAAGAATATATATAAAAATTAAATAAGTAATTTAACTTCAAATACCCGAGACAGTATTGCTTCACTATGGTTCCTTTGGCGACTATATTTGAAAGGGTCGTCGACCGCAAGATAGCATGATTTATCCTACAAATGTACAAAAATATTATTAAAACAGACAAGAATTGCAATGAATTTATAACAAATGAAGACTTACATTTGGTTCACTTTGGGACATTTGGTTCTTCGTCTTCATCGCTCAACGTTGGAAATTACTTGGGACCCTCCAAGCATGGTACTTGCACATCTTCTTCTTTCTAACTCATCTTTAACAGCTTTTAGCCGTTTATTCATCATCTTATCATATTGTTTCAGGGATTGCTTTACATTCCTGGGTATTAAAAAATACTGGTGCGGGGGTTACATATCGACCCATCCCACGTACACCCCACGTGTTTCTTCACTACCCAGGGCCTCTGTAAGCAAATCTATTGATCCCATTGGATCCTCTGAATAATCCTTGTCCTTCTTTAGTATCTCCTGAGTAAACAAACATATAACTTAACATCTGTTGACTTTTGGTGAAAAGCAAAGTTTAACTAACTGAACATCAAATAACTTAACATCTGTCGACTTATGGTCAAAAGTCAAACTTTAACTAACACTAACTAAGCAGCTAACTGAGAAATCTAACAGACTAAGCAGCTAACTGAGAATCAAACTGAAGTTAACAAAACTAACTAAAACATAACCAAAATAAAACTGTTAAATATGAATACTTACAATTTTATCGAGAACTTTTTGGACAGCTGGGTCGAAACCTCCTTTTTTCTTTTCTCTTGTTTTTTCCCAAAACATTCTACCCTATCAATCTCCTCTTCCTCTTTGCCGTTTCTTCCATCTAAAAAAGTTAAAAGCAAAAGTTAAAAAGCATCAACATAAGCAATAAAAAATTTAACATAAGCAATAAATTCCATACTATCTCAGAAATGAGTCCGCATATCCCTTTTCGGCTCAAACGATGGTTGTACTTGTTACGTTTACGGTTAGCTGAACCCTTCTGATTTTCTTTCTTGCATAATATATACAATTAAATGTTAGTAACTGTTTTTGTGATAAATAACTGTTTTTGGAAACTTAAACAAATACCTCAAACGAAGGCTTAGTTCTTTGTGACACAAAAAGTTTCCAGTCTTTTTTTTTCACGGACGGATACTTTTCAGGAGGAGTATATAATTGCTTCTTGGCCTCCTTAGACTTATCATCTTTTAGTGGCTTAATGAACTTTTATAAAGATAATGTTTTGAAGTTTTTCCACTTTATCCCGATTGATTGGAAAAATTGCTTCCGACTCTTTTGGTCAAGTGCAAAATTTGTCTGAAACTTAAAAAATGAATCAAAACATAGTTAGAATAAAATACTAAAACTAAAACATAGTTAGAATAAAATAATAAAATACTTACCTTAACATATTGCCAACAAGCTTCCTTTGTTTCGTTATCTACGTTCAACCAAGAATCATAGGTTATGAGAACCATAGATCTTGCCACCAATCCCTCAAAAGTAGACAGTTTTTTTGCTCCCGTCCACTGGCACACCTCTTTTATTATAAGTAACAACTATTTTTTTATTCCCTTCGCTTTTATTGTCAGCCTCTATGCGATTTGAAATCTAATTCGCATCCAAATTCGACTCAGAACCAGAAACTCATTTTCTTCGCGGTCCGAACCGAATCAAACCGTGAACCGCATCTTCTTCGCGGTCCGAATCAGAACCCGAGGCCATCTTTTATTACCAAAAAGCAACCTGTTTAAAATAAACAAAATAAACAGTTATTTTCATACCAAAAACTTTAAATAATAAATAATGCTTGACAGACTTTAACAAATATAAAATTACTAAAATAAACAGTTTTTCATACCATAAACTAATGTCTAAAAAAGAATATGCCCTCGTCATCCGAGCGCGTACAGTTAAAAAAATCGTCTAGTCTTCTAAAGACAGGTTCATATCTTGTGTAACATCAAATTCAAACACATCATCAGTTTCATCATTATTATCTCCATACTTATGCATCCTATTTGGTGTGAAGCCAAAAACAACAGGTTCCTATCTTGTTGGTCCTGAACATAAAAAAAAAATTGTCTTTCTTGACTAGGTAATATGAAGGGTTTTAGACCGTTGACCAAGCCTATCAAAGTTAACCCCCTGTGAATCCTAAATCATCTTTTTTTACTCCACGACTATCTACCCACTCAAAACATTTAAAACAGGAACCGTAAATGTACGATAATCAAGATCCCATATTTCCAATATACGACCGAAGTAGGTAACAGCGCCGTACACCGGGTTGGAGTCTTTTGCACTAGCAATCTGCATAGTATTTGCAACTATAGATACTCCACTACCTTGAGTGGTTTTAGATTCATCACGCTCTTTGTATGGAATTGATACTCATTTACGGCAAACCCGGTATATTTACTAACAGCAAAATCAGGGCCTTTTGCCAACCAACGAACACTATCACCGGTATTTTCCCCGTTAGCCAAACGCTTTTCAACCTCTTTCTTAAACCATCAATAAACGTCCGACTATGTTGGCTCTGCAACCATGGGATTATTTCGATGCGGGGTTTAAAATCCTTCAGTTCTAACATATGCTGCTTTATGTATGGTTCAACATCGGCGGTGTTTCCTAATACATAAAGATGAGCTTGATCAAGTAGCTTAGAATCCACAACACAGATGGTAGCCTGCGATAAAGGTTTACCAGTGCGGTTTCTTTCATCAGCACGATCATGAGGATTGCCAATTGATTTCATGTTTTCCAAGGAATCAGAACGAATTCTAATGCTTCCTCTGCCACATAACATTCTGCCATGCAAACCCTCGGTCATAATGATTTCGTACATAACCTTTTAGTTTTTCATGTCCTCTCAAAAGGGTACATCCACCTAAAGTGGACTGGGCCACATAACCTCACCTCTCTGACTAAATGCACCATCAAGTGAATCATGACATCGAAAAACGAAGGCGGAAAATACTTCTCTAGTAAACACAAAGTTACTACGATGTCACTTTGCAGCTTGCCTAGCTTACTAACATCAACTACTTTACTACACAGCTCGTTGAAGAAGTACACAAGCTTATAATAGTCTTCTGATGAAGCGAAAAGTGTACCGCTTTTAGGGGGTCATTTAAGCCCTAATCGTATTTATTTGATCAAATATTGCCCTAAATCGTTCTTTTGTCATTTTAGGTACTTTGGAGAAGAAATCTGGAAAAGGAAGCATTTTGGACGTTTTTGGAGCATAAAAGTGAAGAAAACGACAAAGTCTCAAAATCTGCTGGAAAGTACCTGTGACGGCGTCAAGCCCCAATGTGACGCCGTCAGCCCTTGATAAGCCAGAGAGGATTTGGAAGATAAAAGGGGACGGCGTCAAGAAGGTCGTCAAGAAACCCTAACCGCGGCGAGGTGACGGCGTCACGACCCAAAGGGTGACGCCGTCAGATCTGTTTTCCTATATATATTTTCATAATTTTTAGTCATTAGTGTGCAACTTTGTGAGGAGAAACCCTAAGACGATTTTTCTGCCATTTTTAAGGGTTTTATACCCTTGGATCTCCCATGTTCAATTGAAGATAAGTAATCAATTAATCATTCAATATGTCTATGTGTTGTTTGATTATATCTTGTTCTTGTCTTTTATTTAACATGCTAGGCTAGATTTATCTTGTGTTTGCTTAGATCTAATGAAACCTAACTATTGATTATTGGTTGTTGGTGTGTTATTAATTGTATTGGATGATTGTTTATCGATGTTAGGCTTAAGAAAACTGGCTAACCTCCTATACGGTAACTTGCTTGAACGTCTTAAGAAACATGAACCAATGCGTACTAAGGTTATTATGGTTGTATTTAATGCATGAGCGAATTCTAATGATCCCATGTTAGGAGCTTCTTAGCCGGCTCGACATAGAGTGAAGTAGGAGCTTGTAGAGTTGGGGAAGTACGTACGCCACCCCACGATTGGTATTAAGGAATACACCCGTCATCCACGCAATTAATACACACTAATCAACCGGTAAAAGATAGTTTAGGGAGTAAGGAAATCTAAGTAAACACATTTCTCTCCATATAAGTTTCACAACCTTTTTATTTTCAGTTATTTTATTTTATTTGCATTTGTAGTTATTTGGGTTAGTTGACTAGCAACTAATTCCGCCCACTCCTTCAAACCCGAGATTTTACTTGCTTTTATAAAAAATATAAAAATACAAAAAGAATCTTCCCTCACCCTTAGACCTATTAGAGTAGTTTTTCAATCCTAACGACACTATTCTCCTAGAGAACGATCAATCCCTCGGTACTTGCCACTTCACTATACTACATCGGTCAGGTACACTGCCTGGTGGGGATTGCAAGCCTCTTGAGATCCCTCAAGAGGTAAAACCTGTTGTAAGGTCGCAAAACCACGCATCATAGTCTTCCTAACTTTCACGTCTAACACCCCCTTTATTGCAAAAGGAAGAATCTGTTGCATTAGTACGTGACAGTCGTTGGACTTCAATCCATTCATCTTCGAATTATCATCGGACACGAGATTCTTGAAATTGGAGGAATACCCATCAGGCACTTTTATGTTAGACAGCGTGTCATAAAACATGCGTTTCTCCTCGCTATTTAATGTGTATATGGCAGGCGGCAGATAATGACCCTTCCCTTTTGGTTGACTTATTAACTCAGTCTTAATCCCTAACTCCTCGAGATCTTGTCGTGCCTTTAAACCGTCCTTCGTCTTGCCTTGCAAATTCAGTAACGTCCCATAAACACTCTCACATACATTCTTTTCTATATGCATAACATCTAACTGATGACGAACAAGCAAATGCTTCCAGTACTCTAGTTCAAAAAAGATTGATTTTTTACGCCAAACTTTCGATCTCGCATCAATAGTTTCTTTTTTCTTTTTTGGCCTTCTCTGCTGACGTGGCATTTTCTTCTTTGATTTATTCTTCTTCAACGCCCTCCAGATAACTTCCTTCTTTGCCTTTTTCTCCTTCCCCCATTTAGTCGTAAAACCTTCCAGATAGTCGTAAACTTCTTCACCCGATCTCGGTTTTTTCATCACACCGCTCTCTGGTTCATTATTGAAATCTTTTCTTCTTTTGCGAAAAGGATGTGTAAGTGGGAGGAATCTTCTATGCCCGAGGAAGCATACTTTTTTGGATTTTGGCAACCACTGTGAGTAGGTATCCTCTGAGCATACTGGACACGCGTTATAACCTTTGGTAACACACCCCGACAGGTCACCATACGCGGGAAAGTCATTTATAGTCCAAAGTAAGACTGCTTTTAGATTGAAGAACTGTTTCTTATAAGCATCATACGTCTTAACGCCAGGTTTCCACAACTCTTTCAGATCCTTTATTAGTGGTGCCAAGTAGACATCAATACTGTTACCAGGTTGCCTTGGACCTGATATCAGTAGAGTCAACATCATGAACTTTCTTGACATACACAAATAAGAAGGCAGATTGTATGTTGCTAGGGTAACCGCCAACAACTATACTTTGCACTTAATGACTTATGAGGGTTTATACCATCCGCGGACAAGGTTAATCTCAGATTCCTATCTTCCTTTCCAAATTCTTTCCAGTACTTGTCGTCAACAAGCTTCCAAGATGGGGAATCACAAGGATGTCTTAGCTTGCCATCACTGACCCGACCTTGCGCGTGCCAAGTTAGGTTTCATGTGCGGTTTCTGGTGACAAGAACATTCTTCTAAATCTAGGAATGGGCAGGAAATACCAAACAATTTTTCTGGGCCCACCTTCTTGCTATTCTCCTTCCACCGAGAAGTGCCACAAGTTGGACATTGAGAAGCATCCTTGTGCTCATCCCAGAACAAGACACAATCATTCTCACAAGCATGATACTTAATGTATTCTATGCTTATTCCTTTTAGCAACTTCTTGGCCTCGTAAAATCGACTTAGGGATTGTATTATTTGAAGGAAAAACATCATTTAGCTCGCCCAAATAAAGCATCAAAGCTTTGTATCAGACCAGCCAAATTGACCCTTCAAATGTTGGAATTTCAGCAATCCATTTAGTGCAATTATACTTAGACCCTTCATACAGTGGCTTGTCGCATTCTTCGAGAAGTGACTTCAATAAATTAGGTTCATTTTTCTGCATATGTGAAGGCGTCTTTGTAGCATCTCCTTTGTATAATCGAACTCGGGAGGTCTAGACTCATTAGGGCATTGAGCTTCATCCTTAGATGAATTTTCTCCGTGGAAGGTCCAATCAATATAATTCTCATTGAAACCGTTTTTAAACAGGTGATAACGCACGTTTTTTATGGAACTGTGACACAAATTGATACAATTTACACAAGGACACGGAATGGCATCGGAATTTGGGTTATTGCATTGTGCAAACTCTAAAAAGGCATTCACACCTTCCTCGTATGCGATTGATAATCTATCAGACAAAATCCAAGATTTATCCATTACCTAAAAACTCTAAAACAGAAAACATCTCGTGTAAGTGTCGAGTCTGATACCAACCTTATTAAACTAAAACAGAAAAAGATAACTACCTAGTAAACTATACATGTTAAACAAGAACACCAGCTTACAAATCATTTACAGTTAAAGTTTACTCTATTAAACTATACATGTTACATTATTTACAGTTAACTTACATGAGGCCTATAAAATATTATTCACAAACACCAAAAAATATTATCTTACATCATAGTAACATTTTCACAAACACCTGGTGTGCTACATTAGGGCATACCTTTCAAACTGATGATACAAAAACTGATACAAATGTTAAAGTTTACTCTATTAAACTATAAATGTTATCTTGCAACCAAAAAATAATGATACAAAAACTGATACAAAAACCTAGTTACATTTTCACAAACACCTGGTGTGCTACATTAAAAATCAATAAATTGATTTTTAACCTAAATAAAACTCTACACTACATTAAAAACAAAAAACCCAAAAACTCTCAAACAAACAAATTAGGGCATACCTTTCAAAACTGATGTCGAGTGTTTTGAGAGTTTTGAGAGGGGTTTTGAGAGGGGAAAATTGGGCCCAAGTTAGGGCAAATTACGGCATCCTTTTTCAAAATTAGGGAAAAACTGATTTTCGATTGTTTTGGAGCGTTTTTAGAGGGGTTTTGAGATGGGAAATTTAGGGCGGGAGTGTTTTGAGAGTTTTGTGAGGGGTTTGATAAGGTTTTGAGAGTTTGAGAGGGAAGTGTTGACGGGGCGGAAGTGTTTTTGGCAAAAAAAAACAATGGTTTATTGATGAAGCGGATGGGAAAAAAAAACATAGAGACCCCCATTTTGGACGAAGCAAAACGAAAGGGATCTAGAGGCTAAATTTTAAAATGATTATGGGCCCTATGTTATGACGCTTTTGAAAATGAGTCATCCCCAAAAAAAAATTTAAATCGTTATGACTCTTATTTTATGACTTTCCCATTTGCGCGCCTCTTGTAGTTGATTTCCCTCATAAAATGCGAGTCAAGGGTAGACCTTTTCTGTAGTGTGACAGTACAAATAAAAGGTACGGTAAAAACAAAACGGTTTCTGCTAGACTTTGATGACTGTTAACCCAAAATCAACAGCTAAAAGGTTTCAAAAACAACTTTCAACATGCATCTACAACTGTTTTAAGGCCCCTTCAACAAAGGCAGTGGTCCACAAACTCATTTGGAGAACCCAAAAAGTTCAATACAAAGTTAGCAGGGCTCTGCTGCTAACATGTGGTTCCTCTGTGCTAAGGGAAAAAAGGCCCAAAAGCTGTTAAGGCCTCGAGCTGTTGGATTCTTAAGTCCAATGTTGCATCAAAAAAGGGCCTTAAAGATTAAATTACTTGATGCAAGAGGCAGATCCAAGTCAGTAAAAAGGCTTGGATCCCCCCGAAAAATACTACCACTTTTTTTGTGTTTCAGGAAAAATTCAAACTGATAAACAAGAAGATCAAGGATAAATAGATAGATGGATGTTCAAGGCACATGACAGGCAACATGTCTTATCTCCAGATTTTGAACTTTCAATGGGGATATGTTACCTTTGAGGTGGTTTTCGTGGCAAATTTATGGTAAAGGTAAATCAAAACTGGAAAAATTTTGATTTTGAAGATGTGTACTATGTACAAGAGTAAAATATAATCTTTTTAGTGTCTCATAAATGTGTGAAAAAAGAACAAGGGTTTCCCTTTACTGACACTGAATGTCTTGTTCTATCTAAGGATTTTAAGATGCCTGATGGGAAAGGGCAAGTGCTTTTAGAATTCCTAGAAAGGCCCAAAATGTTAGTGTTGATAGGGAAAAAATTTTTTCCTAAAAAGGATTTAACTTGTTCTTGTTGCAAAGCCACATTGGATGAAATCAATGTTATGGCATAGGGAAAGGGTTGGTCTATTAATTTTTAAAACCATAAATAAAATTGTTAAGAAGATTTGGTAAGAGGTTTACCTCACAAAAGATTTGAAAATGATCAAAAATGCATTGTTGTTAAAAGGCAAACAACACAAAAAACCATTGTAAGCCCAAGATTTTTAAACTCTATCAATCAGTCATTGTTTATGCTTTCATATGGACTTATTTGGACATGTTTCAGTAAGGAGTATGCCCAAAATAAGGAATATTGTCTTGTTATAACTGATGACTATAGCAGATTTACATGGGTTTTCTTTTTAGTGTCTAAGGATGAACATCAAGTATCTTAGACTTTCATAACAGAAATAGAAAATCTAGTAAGCAAGAAGTAAAAAGCATTGGGGTGATAATGGATAGAATTAAAAAATTGAGTTATGGATGATTTCTGCAAAGGGAAAAAGGTATTAGGAGAGGAAAATAGTGTTGCTAAGAACTCCTCAACAAAAATGGAGTGGCGGAAAAGAAAGAAATTTTTAAAAACTAATTGAAGCTGCTAGAACAATTTTAGCTGATTCTAAGCTACCTATAATCTTTTGGGCAGAGGCAATCAACACGCTTGCTTTTTCAAAATAGAGTTTTAGTTGTGCAGCTCACAATAAGACATCATATGAACTCTTTAATGGTTAGATAACTCCTTTAATAGATTTCTTAGACCTTTTGGATGTCATGTGACAATTCTCAATACCTTAGACCAGTAGGAAAATTTGATGGTTAAAGCAGATGAGGTCTTAGTTGGATATTCTCTTTTAGCAAAGCTTTTAGAGTTTACAAACTTAAGAACTGAGAAAGTACAAGAAGAACTACATGTGGAGTTTCGGAAAACAAATCCAATGTAGTAGGCCAAGACCAGAATGGATATATTGATCTTGAGTATCTAACAAATTCTATGAATTATATACTTTTGTTGCAGGAAACTAATGATTTTTCAGGTTCACAAGCAACAAATGAGGCAGAGTTAGAAAAGGATCAACATGATGGCACAATGCCAATATGGTCAAATGCAAGTGTGGAATCAACTTCAACAAATGATGTATCTTCTTCTAGTAAAGCTAAAGGAGTTGTTGAAGATGACAACAAGGATGATGGAACAAAGGAACAACTCAATATTTCAAATATTGATGGTACTGCTGACACAGTAGCAAGGTACTGCTAGTATCTATAAAGGTACTGTTAGTACAGTTTGGAGGTACGGTAGTCATTTGAAGATACTGCTGGTCCTTCAAATTCAAGAGAAGCAGAGTTCCAAGAAGATGAAGTGGATTTGAGTAATCTTCCACCATTTTATCAAGTTCCTTCTACACCACACACAAGGATTCACAAAGTCACTCCCTGGATAATGTGATTGGAGATGTACAATCTGGTGTGAAGACAAGGAGACAACTGGTCTCTTCAGACCAACAAGGATTCTTGATGCCCTTTATGCTTCAAAAACAGCATGAGGTTTCAAACTCTTGCTTGTTTGTATGTTTTCTCTCACAAAAGGAACCAAAGAATATTCTTACAGCCCTAGATGATTCAAGCTGGGTAGAGGCTATGCAAGAAGAGCTCTTCAGTTCAAGATTCAAAAGGTTTGGGTGCTAGTTGATTTACCTATAATGAAAAGGTGATGGCACTAGATGGGTTTTTAAGAACAAAAGGGATGAAAGAGGGATAGTTATTAGAAATAAGGCTAGATTAGTAGCCCAAGGGTACACACAAGAAGAAGGGATAGATTATGATGAAGTTTATGCTCCAAGTAGCAAGGATTGAGGCAATTAGCTGTTCTTTGCTTATGCTTCATTTTTAGGCTTCACAGTCTACCAAATGGATGTAAGAGTGCATTTTTTATTATGTACAATTGGAGAAGAGGTGTATGTTTCACAACCTCCAGGCTTCATTGACCCTGACCATCCAAACAAAGTGTACAGAGTAATGAAAGCTCTATATGGCCTACATCAGGCACCAAGAGCTTGGTATGCAACACTTGCTTCCTATTTATTAGAAAATGGATTTCAAAGAGGAAAGATTGATCAGACACTTTTCATCAAACAGCACAAGAAGGATCTTCTGTTAGTGCAGGTGTATGGGATGACATTATCTTTGGATCTACAAGGAAGGAAATGTGTTTAGAATTCGAGAAGCTTATGCATGATAAGTTTCAGATGAGTTCTTGGAGAACTCACATTCTTTTTTTGGGTTTTCAACTTAAAACAATCATCTGAAGGCATTTTTTATCTCTCAGTAATATGTTGCAGAAATTCTTAGAAAGTTCAATTTGCTGATTCAAAAATGCAAGCACACAATGGACTCAGAGAAGCACCTTCTGAAAGATGAAGATGGAGAAAATGTAGATGTACACACTTACAGATCTATGATAGGCTCTTTGATGTATCTTACATCATCTAGACCTGACATCATGTTCCCTGTTTGTTTTGTGCAAGATTTCAAGTTACTCCAAAGGTTTCTCATTTAACTGCAGTCAAGAGAATTTTTAGATATTCAAAGGACAACCAAGGTTGGGTATATGGTATTCTAGAGACTCTTCCTTTTGACTTAGTAGCATTTTGGATAGTGATTATGCTGGTGCTAGCTTGGACAGAAAGTCAACAATTGGAGGATGTCAATTCCTTGGATGTAGACTTGTCTCATGATAGTGTAAGAAGCAAACAAAGTTGGCAAATTCAACGACTGAAGCTGAATATATGCTGCTCTGCAAGTTGCTGTGCTCAAGTCTTATGGCTTCAAAACCAACTTCTTGACTATGGGTACAATTTCTTAAACACTGTTATCATATTGATAATAGTAGTACAATTTGTATTATTAGAAATCCAGTGCAACATTCTAAAACAAAACACATTGAAATTAGACATCACTTTATTAGAGATTGCAATGAGAAAAGATTAATTCAAGTAATGAAAATTGCTTCAGATATAATTTTGCAGATCTACTTACAAAAGCTTTTGATGTTGGAAAGATTTGAGTACTTAATAGCAAGTATGTGGATGCTTAATCTTTAAAATTTTCAAATGATGTGTTTATAACATAAATTTTTGTTGGTACTGCTGGATTATAAGTACTGCTAATATATAAAAAAAAAGTAAATTGTGTTATTCATACTTTGTTCTATGCTTATTCTAATGCAAGACGAGTACTTTGTACATTGTTCTTTTGGTTTTAGACTAACTATTCAGGTTGAATATGTGAACCAAAGGAGATTTCAAGTGAAATGGACAGCAAATGCTATCCAATTGCTAACATAGTAGTTTATTGATGGACTGAGTTTAGGAATTTAAATCCTTAAACTTCTTTCTTGAAACCTAGTTATGATATTTCACATTGAATTGATGACTTAGTTGATCAATAGTAACTATGCAACTCACTTTCTATCATTTTATACTTTTAAGTATAATGTGCAAGTCTAAGGACATCTGATAGAAAGAACACTAGTTAAAGTGAATCTAACCTTGTGTTAGAGGCAACAATTGCTATGAGCTGAAACCCTGTCAAGAAAATCTTTTGAATAGATTTATCTTTACACAGGCAGTTATTCATAACTGAAAAAACATTGGTTCTCACACAACCAAGGTTGCTTTAAACCAAAATTTTGATTAATGTCTGTTTACACTTAATCCTTTCAAAATGGTTGGAAGCAGTATGATTTTCAATTCTAAAATCATGAACATACTGCTAAGTCAAATAATTTTCTTAAACAAGATTTTCAAGGATTCAACAAAAACCATCCATTGATGGATCATGAATCAAATGTCCACTGATTCACCTCTCATAGGAGTTAACAAACTAGAGTGATGAGGACAGCAACTTAAACTTTTAAGGAATTGATGGCTTCATGTACAATTTGTCTGACAACAAGTTCAGATTGATAGATCAGTCAAAGGTACATAGTGAGAGCTTCCAAAACAAGGGGAGGAAACAAAAGTATTTGCTTCAGGGGAGGTTACAATCTCGAGAAGAAATAGTGCCCAGAAAAGAAGAATAATCCAATAAAGAAGAGAAGATAAAAGCATACAAGATGATGTAGAGGTTTGAAAATGACAAGAATAGAGTTATTCTGGAGTATTATAAATCAGAGGGATTGAAGCATTCCAAAGGAGAAAGTTCTATCTAGGTCAACGAAGAAAAGTTTCAATTTCACTTCAAAAGACATGTGGTTAGATGATTTCACTTGTTGAAACAATCATCCAAGATACACAGCATCACGCCCTTACAATTCCTCCATCCAAGGAAATTGCACCATCTTTTGGTTCAATGTTTTGATATTGCTGAAGTCAAAGAAGAACAAAGCAGATTAGTTCGAATAAGAAAATAGTTCAGATTCATGAATGTTTGAAAGACTTTCAAGTCCTATTAATTCAGAAAAACATGTTTGAAATGATTCACATTTTAGGGGAGGATGTTGGGAATTAAATATTCTGAAGTTAGAGTATAGGAAAAACTTTAAGAAGAAGGTACTGCTAGTTCATGATCAAGGTACTGCTAGAACATCAAAGGTACTGCTAGAACAAGAAGGTACTGCTTAGTTCAAGTAGAAGGTACTGCTAGTTTGTAAATGGTATTGCTGATCAGTGAGTCATAGAGCTGCTACAAGGATAAGATCGAAGAAATATATTGTATGAGTCACTCTTAGCAAAATAATATCTAGATATGTTCTCAGTCAACAAGTTGATGCATGTGCTTTTCATTAATTCATTTGAACAACTTGAGAGATATAAACTTCCATACGCTAGCTCGACTTGATCTTTTGTAAGACAAGTGTTGTTAGACATAAAGCAATATTGTAAGAGATCTCTTGGACTATAAAAGGAATCTTAGATTAGTGATACATATGTAATGTGAATATACAAAACTCATATCTGTAAGACATAGAACAAACAAAAAATATATCACAAATCTAGAAACATAAGATTCAAGGTCTTTGTAACCCTAGTGATAAATCAAGATCACTCGTATTATTTTGAATAATATTGAATCGTTTGGTGATAAACTTCTTGCTCATTGTTAAGTAACAAACATAATTCTTCCATTTTCATAACATACATAACCTTCTAAGTGTGATTAAGTAAATTCCGCGTACTTAATCATATAAACCAATATATCATTACACACAAAGTATACAAGGTTTAACTACCTTAATCGTGTGTCGAATCCTCTCAAGGAATATCCACAGGCAAGCCGCGTGGCAAGGGAAGCTGAGTTGGACTATGACACGTGGCACGGGCACATTAGACTACACAAAAAGACGGATTTTGAAAAGTTGGTTCTTTTTTTTGAAAAAAAAAGTTCACTACACAGAATGAAAATGATGGACAAGTTCGCTACATTTTGGGTTTATTATCCCTTATTTAAACAACTATCTGATTATTTAAACATCACAATTTCATAATATTTTCTTTCTAATTTCATTCATTCAAGTTCAACTATAACTCTACAATTATATGCGATATTCGTACTTATAACAAGGGTTAATTACCAAAATGGTAGTTGAAAAAAAAACTTTTTCAAATTGTGTTATGAAAATAAGTGAGGTTTCCTAAAAGAGTCATGTGCGATTGTGCGAACGTGCGAATCCACAAAATGGTTGTCACGTGTCCGACAAATTGGTACCAAACCAATGATTAACCCCCACCAAATACCCCACGGCCTAGTTCAAAAGAAGGAAGTTCAAAATATGGTTTATGATGATCAAAAAGTTCTAATATCTAACCACGGACCAAAAACCACTAACGCCTGAACAGATTGTAACAACGTTGCCCCTTTGTAGATAGACGATCTCTTATCGTTGTCAGTAGCTTTAAATTAGTTCTAATATGTTACCCTCGCTTAACAACCTATCAAAAAAATAATAAACAAGTTAACATTAAGAAGTAAAACATAAGTAATTCAATACATTTTCATTTCTATGACAAAATATTCATCTAGTTTTGATGCTAGTATCAGCTAATCAACATTAAATGCCAACAAGTAACATACAATAATCAAAAATCTACAAATTCATCTAAGCAGATAAACATTTGAATTAGCACTCCATACTTGCTTATCAAATCTGCTTGATTCAGATAGCACAACAATTGCCATATGTGTTTGTGTGTAAAATAAAAAATGGCAGGATAATGAATTTCTTCACACGCTTTGTTAATTTTCTACCTCAATATGGCTGCATCAACATCATCAACTCCTTGATCCTTATATAACTAAAACTGCTTCTTAACACTATCCCAGCCTCTATCAACTACCTCAGGTCTTAACACATATTACCAGCCTCTATTCATAAAATAATACACAAAAACTTCAACAAAATATCTCAAGTCTTAACATATAGATAACACTTAACATTACAAAGCTGCATTTTTTTATATTTATTCACTGCATTGCAACTAAATTAATCCAGGACTTGTAATTGTAACTTACATGCATTTGGCTTGTGATATTCAAATGCATTTGGCTTGTGATAACTTACAAACACTAACATCTATCTACACATATGAAACACGAGTGTCCAAAACCTAAACAGTCTAACAGCTAAAAACTAAAGCTAAACACAAGAATACGCTAACAATCAAAATCAAACTCTAACAATCCATATCCAAGTCATAAACAGTCAACCGCTAAAAATTAAAGCTAAACACCGTATACCCTCACAATCAAGCTCGAAAAAAAAAAAAAAAAAAACCCTAACAATCAAGAATCAAACTCTAACAATCCAATCCAATTCCTAAACGTCAAACACTAAAATTTAAATCTAAACAACAGAAATACGCTAACAATCAAGATCGAATAACTCGAAAAACCCTAACAATCAAGAATAAACTCTAACAATCCATTTCCATACAAACCCTAACATTTGTCAAACCCTAGTGGGTATCGACACAAAACCGACTACAATCAAGAATAAAAAGAAGAAAATAACTCAAAGGTCATCCTCTTTTAACATCCTCTTCAACGCACAACTAAATATAACAAAATCAAACACTTTCTTCAACACAACAATAAAAAAATCAATGAAATATAACTTACATGCGTTCTGACCATTTTTTAGATCGGTGTTTTTGATCGGTGATTTTGTATCTTCTCTTTGTGTTTATTTGATCGTGTTTTTGTCGGTGTTTGAAGTGTGGTTGTTAATTTGATATGTTTGTTTGGTTTTAATTTTATAGGTGTTTGTTAAAACACTTAAAAATAGAAGTTAGCTAAGTACAAGTTTTTAATATTTTTAAAATAGTAATGGTCTTTCCCAAGAAAGATATAAGTACAAAAAAAGAATTTGGAAAGATTTTTATGCGTCGTTCGCACATTCGCACAACGTCGTTCGCACATTTGTTTTAAAAAGTCAACTGGGCACGTGGGTATTTGGTGAGGTTAATCATTGGTTTGGTACCAATTTGTCGACACGTGTCCAACCATTTTGTGAATTCGCACGTTCGCACAATCGCACATGACTATTTTGGGAACCTCATTATTTCATACCACAATTGAAAAAGTTTTTTTCAACTACCATTTTGGTAATTAACCCTTATAACAAAACACGTTCGCAACACCTTAACCTATCTTCAACTCACCTGCATTTATCGGTACCAAACCATCTCAACCATGGGTAATAAATTTTCATATCGCGTCGTTACAAGTCAATTTGATGTATAGAAACACATCGAAACCTATCGAAAGTTGTATTTAATTTGGGGATAAAAATGAACAGACCAAGTTGACTTTAAGGCATTCTCAAGATCACATGCATCACATTTTATTCATGTTTACAAGTTATCGTTGGTTGTGTTATTTATTCCCCCCTACAAAATTGGATCCCGTGGCTATTATTAGGTGTGACATTTCCATGTTTGGTACATTGTACTAATTTTATTCCTTCAAATAATCATTTCCAATGTTGAATCACATATAAAGACAGAATAATTAAATAAATGAGATTTTTTTAAGAGAACACAGTGCCAATGGCTGGTGGTTGTGCGCCACCTTATAACGCCGTATTAATAGCCCAAAGCCACACCCTTCTTCGTGTCATAGGGGTTGGCGCCGTATCCACCAACTATGTCATACGGTATTTTATTTATTTATTTATTGGTGTTTTATTATGTTAACGCAAAATACTTGGTGCTCTAAAAAGTGATATTCTTTTTTTAGATACTCCATAACATGTATTCTTAGGTGGCGTTTTGGTAAAATTAGCTAAATTGGAGTTGAAAGTTGTAGTTTATTTTAGAGAAAATCATCTAAAAGGCATCATACTTGCCACCTTTTCTTTTGTTGGCATCAAACTTTTTTTCTTTCTATTGTGGGCACATACTCCCTTAATCACCTTATTGTAACTATTTGATGACGTGGCATTTCTTAATCAAAATAATCCCGTTTTTTACCCCGTTTTTTCACACTTTGGGTCCGTTTGACAATGTTTGTAACTTGGAGGGTGATTTTTATCTATTGTTTTTTTCCACTTGCAAACCCTACCATCCCCTTTCAACTTATTTATTTTCCCTCTTTCCCCAAATAATCCTTCTCAATAAATGGTCGAACAAGAACCCTAAAGCATGAGCAGTTCAAGCACAGCTCAATCCCCGTTTAATTGGAGGTAAGATTGAACATTTTTGTAACTGTAATCGTCAATTAAGAGTGCAAACAGCCACCACAAGGAGGAATCCGGGTAAGAGATTCGTCACATGCAATGTTTGTCATGTGTATGAGTTTCTGGATGAAGATCTTCCTAGTGAATACTACAAAGAGTTGGTGTATGGGTTCTATCTAAGGCAGAAGCGAATGAAGAACAATGAGGATAGTGGACCCATAATTGAGTCTCTTGCTTTGGACAAGTCAAGGTTGGAAGATGGTTGAAGGCTAGAAACTCAAAGTTGGAATTGTTATGATAGGTTGTGTATCATCATGTTAGGATGTTTGTGTGTAATCTGTGTTTTGGTTGGTATGTCATTATCGAAGTGATCTAAGGATCTTTTTAATGTTATGTTACTGTATTTATGAAATCTTTGACCATTTATTATGTTACTGTATTTATGTCATGTTTGTTGGTCACTTTTGTGCTACTTTTCACCTTTGAAGTAACAAAGTAATCTTATGAATGTTGGAATCCATTTTGTTATGTTATATAGAGCAAAAAGATAAGGTCACATGAAGAATAGTAAAAGGAATACCAAACTGCATACTGCATTTTGTTATGTTCTGACATAACAGTTTTTGGATTGACCATCAAAAGTGCCATGTATCATGTACAAAATGGGCTATTGGTTGATGGTCATTACATAAGTTGCCCTAAATATTACTTGTTCTACTAAATACATTAGTGGCTACTAAATACTACTTGTTCTAGCCATATTACATACCAAGATTAGTTACCAATTGTTTACATCAGTTGCCCTCAAAAGATATACAAAATGGGCACATTAAATGACAGTAGTTCAAGCATCATCTATATTCATGGCAGACTGAGGAGTGCTGCCCTGGCCATTCAATTTTTTTGCCAACTTCCTTTTGATGATTCTTTCACTAGGCCTCCTCACTCTGACCTTTTCTGTTTGAGTATCTTGTGTCTGCATGAGATCATCTTGAACAGGTGTCAAGTCAATCTCAGTTTGCTCTTCATTCTGCTGCTCACCAAACCATCTTGCATAAGTTGAAGTGCAACCTCTTTTCTTGTTCTTTCTATTTGACCCACTTGTTTCATTCTCTTTTCTTTGTCTGACCTGCATAACATCATCTGCCACCGATGCCTCATCCTGGTTAACCTTGTTCTTTCTAGGCCTACCTCCAACATTTTTTCTAGGTGCCTTTTCAACTGAGCTACTACCCTTACTGTTTTCTTTGCATCCTTTTTTGTTGTGCCCAATTTGTTTGCAGATACTACAAGTAATCTCAATACCTACCCTTGACACTTTTGATGAGCTACCACCCTCACCCTTTGATCTAATTCTTTTCTTTCTAGGCCTACCAGGCATTTTTTTGGGTTTAGGAGGTAAAACTACTGAGTACATACTCTGATCAGGCCAGAAATTCATACCTCCAACTGGTTTTAAATAATGGTGATATGCCACAAAATACATGTCTGTTTCAAACCAAGCTGGAACATAGGCCTCTGGTAGCTTGTTTAGATAGAGTATTACCTTTGTAGCAACTCTAAAAACCAGCTCCAATTGTCCTTGTTTTCAACATTAACCACTGCCCAAGCCACTGGGTAAATGTGGTTATTTCCATCTCTTCCAATGGCTGTAAGAATTTCACCTTGGTTTGGCCTTTTAAGAAAACAGCCATCTAAGGCAATAACTTTCCTACAACCAGCCCTCCAACCATCTGCTAATCCAGCAAAACATACATAAAACCTATCAAAGTAGGTTTTCTGATCTGGATTTACAGTCACACCTAATTTCACAGTGGACCCAGGATTGGTATCTAATATTGCCCTTCCATATGATCTCAACAATGCATAATGCTCATCAACTGATTTTTCATATGCTGTCAAAGCAAACTTTTTTGCATTTCTACATTGATTAAGGGTTACCTTGCATTTATACTTCCTCATAACTAGGTCAGCTATAGCAGTCAACCTAATATCAGGGTTATCCCTAATCTTTTCACCAAACACAGATCCTATCCACTTATAGTTTACCAATGACCCAAATTCAAAATTCCTAACACATTTATGTTGATCAACTAATGTCTGTATTTGGAAAGTTTTTTCTTTTCTCATCCACCTAGCATAACATCTCCATGGACAGGAAGGTAACTCAGAGGTACTTACAATAGGATACCTTTTTGCTTCCTCTGTTTACCTTTGTCAGGGTCTGTGATCCTTGGTGGTCTATATCCACATTTAGCCACAACCTTCTTATTGTTGCTCCTCTCATACCAAATTGAAAATCCATTAGCTAATGCATAGAAGGTGAGTCCCTCCTTAAACTTTGCAACACTCGGATACTTTTCACCAACCTGCATTTCAAAAAGAACAATCATTTATAAACAATATCACAACTTCATAATATCACAATTTCATATTATAGAAGCATACCTTTGGATGCCTAAGTCTCTAGCGGGTAGCCTCATCATACATCGGATACCTGTCCACACTTTTCTCCACACAAACAAAAGGATCTTGATATGCTCCATTCTCATCAGTAGCTTGTAGCCTTCTCATCAGGTTATTCATGAACAAATCATGTTGTACCAGTGTTTCTGTTCCATGGTTACTAGTAGGTATGGTGTCATCAGTAGGTATAGTGTCATCATTCATTTCTGGAATACCCTCAGCTTCCTTCCCTCTACTAGCTTTCATTCTCTTCCTTAGTTCAATCAACTCCTCCTCACCAGGACTAAGATAGTCAACTGACTTATCTGAATTATAGTCACTATCAAAGTCACTATCATATTCAGAATCATCATCACCATCTGTTGCATCCTCTGTAACCTTCCCTTTGCCCTTATCAACATTCACCCTAGTCCTGCTACTCTCATCACCATCTGTTGCATCCTCTGTAACCTTCCCTTTGCCCTTATCAACATTCACCCTAGTCCTACTACTATCACCCTCTGAGTTTCTAGGATGGCAAGAAGATGAACCCTCAACCTGGACCTCCATCTCAGCCCAATGAATCAACTCATCCACAGAAAACTCATTGCAATACCTTTTTTTGGGTGTGCCTTTTCCCTTAGATACAGTTTCATCCATAAAAGAGGTATCTGCATTACCTAGATACTCTGACAGATCCATATCTAAGTGATCTAAATAGAGCTCTAGCCTACCAAACAAGTCAGCAACATCAAACATGTATGCTATTTCCTTATCATTTGTTACTCTAACTAAGCCTTTCTCTAAATCAATATTTGGAACTTTGTAATACAAACCTTGGAAGTAGTTACCAACTTTTTCTTCCACAAACTGAGCAAATATTTCGTATGTCATCCTTGGAACAGCCATATTCAGAATCACCCCATCCTTATACCTTAAAGGTGAATGTGCAAAGAACCCATCATTGTGTACATCAAATTGATGTAAATTGGTCCCATGTATCATGCTGTTACAAAAATCACAAAATACGAAAAATTAGGTTTGTGAAAAATTAGCCTAATTAGGGTAATTATATTGATAAAAACATAGTATAAGCAACGAAATCAAAGTAAATGTACCTGAATTATGAAAACGCACATAAAATGTGGGTCAATTACTGCGTCTGTGGAATTAGGGTTAGTTATGTCGACCGTTTAGGGAAAACAAAAAAATTAGGGAAGAGGGAAACGTTTAATTGTGTGAGAGGGAATTGGGTTAATGAAACATAATATAAAACACAACCTCGAACTATCAAACATTGTCAAAAGAAACCCAAAGTTATAAAAAAAGGGATATAACGTAATTAGTGTGATTATGTAGTGCCACGTCATACATCTCCCTTAAAATAGTTACAATAGAGGTGATTAAGGGAGTATGTGCCCACAATAGAAAAAAAAAAGTTTGATGCCAACAAAAGAATAAGGTGGCAAGTATGATGCATTTTCAGATGATTTTACTTTTATTTTAATGACTTAGAAACTTTTTTCTTAAATAATTTTTCGCAAGTTTTGTAAACCTTCCGAATATTATTTGACGAGAGCTTACATTCCTAGAAAAACAAGACTAAAGTCTTATAACGTAAAAAGAAAAAAGAAAAAAAAAAAAAAAAAAAAAAAAAAAGTTTTGTTATTGGACTTTTTGTTTAAATATTGTTATCAATAATCAAATTCCATGATTTTGATATTTTATTCTAAAAAGACTATCTTGAACCTATAAGTTATACTTCTTGTAATAACTTTCATTAAATTATAACCATTTTACACTTTAGTTTTCACTTTTAACGTGCAAGGGGAAGTAAAGCTTGTACATGGGCAACATTAGCAAGTCACATGTGTTTGTGTCGTTTTCATTGTCTTTTGCCGATCGAAGCAAAGACATCGTATCCATATAAAAATCTTAAAATAATGACATTAAAAAGGAGAAAATGATTTATTATTTTGAAATTGAATTTTCATCCCATTGACAATAACATGCTTCCAACATCTATCAACTCGACATCTTTCATCTTGAATGAACCTTGAAAATAAAAATTAAAATAAAAATTAATAAATAAAAAATCCTAGTACAAAAGTTTTTTAAAAGGATAGTTTGCATATAGCTACATCTTTTATAAATAATTCTAGCTTAGATAGTTTTCGAACAATGCATTTATCAATCAAATTGCCACATTTCATAATGCAGTCGAACAATGAGCACGGTGCTAAGCTAATTTGAACATTAGCTTTATTTATTGTTTTATTGTGAGCTAATCAACATTATTAGTTATCAACACTTTGGAAAAGAAAGTTCCTAATGTGCAAACTCGTAGGAGAGTAAGTTTTCTTTTCTAGTTTCATACTTAATTTTAGTATTAAAGTTAGTATGATTATTAATTTAAAAGCTATATTATTTAAATTAAGAGAAAATTAACAAAAGGGTACCAAAATCCAAGGTTGATCCACTTTCTAGACACTTTTAACACCCTTTTCCCATTTTGGTCATGTTCAACTGTTCGACTCCTCAACTCCATCATTTTTGCGACACGTGTCCCTTGCAAGTACAAGAGGTAGGTGAAGATATTTTATTAATTTTTATTAAATTACAAAAAAAACCCTTCCACCTCACCACACATACCTTATCTATATCACTGCACCTCACCACCACACATAATCAATCTCATTCTCTTCTCTCTTTTTCATACAAACACAAACGAGATCCGGCCACACTCTAGATCCGGCCACCCAAGTAAATATGCCTTACATTAACATCTAAGCAATTACCTTCAAGCACAACTAAATTTGCAGGAGGCTTTACGCAAAAGGGTGATGTTGTCACCATCTCATATCTGTGTATATTGTTTCATTAAAGGGTGATGTTGAAATCATCTCCTTAGATTCTCAGTTACCCCTCACTTGTCTTCAACTTTAGGTGGATCTGTGAATGATGGTGATCGTGAAGTGGGGTCTGGTTCTTCGTTGTCGTTGATGGTTGGGTCGGTTGATGGAGGGTTGTTTGAGGAGCAGTGGATGGGTGGGGGTTTGATTCTTTTGGTAGTGAAGAGAAGGGAGGTGGGGTGGCAGAAAGTGGTGGTTGGGTGGTGGTGAGGGTTGCGAGTGGGATTTAACTTTGCCGGATTTAACTTAGTCGGATTTATCTTTTCCGATGTTAGTTGATCCTTTGTGATCCGAGTCGTCGCCGGATTTATCGTCGCCGGAATCTGATGTTAGTCGCTTGCCGCCATTGCTTGTCGCCGCCGTCTCTTCACCGTCGGAATCTGCAGTTGCTGTCGCCGGTAAAGTGTAGATTTTATAGAGTTTGTTGTGTATTATTATTATTATTATTATTATTATTATTATTATTATTATTATTATTATTATTATTATTATTATTATTATTATTTTGTTGTAAGTTAATGTAAAGTTTGTGTAAATTTAGTAATTAAGTTTATATAAATTTGTGTATTTTTATTGTTATAAAGTGTACTTTAAATTTGTTATAAAGTTTATGTATAAAGTAGATTTTTTTGAATCGTCGCTGGAATTTGATAAAGTTTATGTGATTTTTATGTAAATCTGTTAGTTGATCATTTTGGTTATGATGTTGTTAGTGTATTGAAGTTAAATGTTGTCATGAGGTGGTCGTATGTGGTCGTTAGGAGGTGGTGGATGGTGGTTGGTGGAGGTGGTATCATTATAGATCTATAGTGGGGTGCAGTAGTGGTTGTTGAGTAGCAAAGTAGTGGTGGTCGAGCAGTTGTGCGGGTTTGTAATGTTTGGTTGAGTATTTTGAGGTGGTCGAGTAGTTGAGTAGTGGTGGTTGAGCGGTTGAGCAGTGGTAGTTGAGTGGTTGAGTAGTTGAGCAGTGGTGGTTGAGCAGTTGAGCAGTGGTGGTCAAGCAGTTGAACAGCGGTGGTGGTGGTGGTGATGGACTGGTAAAGTGGTGAGGTAGGTGGGTGGAGTTAGGTAGGGTGAGTGGGGTTAGGTGGAGTAATTAATAAAGAGATAATAATATACTCCCTCCGTCTCAATTTATTTGTCAGGAGAGAGAAAACACAAAGTTTAATAAAAGTGGGGTCACTTTAATTTTCAACCACTAAAATTGAATATTCCTCCTCTCTTTTTTTACTAAATAAGGAAAGTGGACAATTAATTTGAGACATCCATAAAAGGAAATAGAGTTAATTGCAAAAATCGTCCTTAAAGTTTGACGAAATTGCAGATTTAGTCCAAATACTGGAAAATTGCAAATATCGTCCTAAAATGAAACTATTTTGCAAAAATTGGTCCCAACCGTTTAACTCCGTTAACTGCATTATTTTAATAGATTTGGTGGGAGGACAAAACATTCTTTTTACTACCCTTCCCTTTTAATAACCCCACCAACACTTATAATAACCCAGTTGACTTTGATTAAAAAAAAAGCGCAAAATCCTAATCCCCAAACTTTTAGATCTCTGTATATCCCTCACTTCCTTTTTTTTATGCAAACCTGATCCCTAAACTTGTAAGTGATATTGAAATCCAAAATTATGGTGACTGGAATACAAGAATGGTACTTCAGAAAGGATGGGTCGACATTCAATCCATACGTAACTTATGGTAAGAACATGAAATCAAAATGTATGTTATTAAATGTGGTTAAGGTGCTATTCTAATTAATGTTTTTTGCTTATTAAACAGCTAAACATCCTGAAGTGTTCTCAATGAAGGTGTTTCATGGGGGATGTTTCACCCCATCACCTAATAGGAAGTATTTTGGTGGTAAGGTCCAATACGTAGACTTGTTGGATATAGAGTCATTTAATATTGATGTCATGCATTATGTAGTAACTATGTTAAAGTATGATCCAAGGGATATCATGTTCTATCACTTTAAGATACCCAATAAGACATTAGATTGGGGATTGAGGGCTTTGGCAAGTGATGATGATGTTAATAACCTTGCCCAATATGTTAAAGATAATAAGGTAATTGATGTTTACATTGAACATGGTGAGACTACAGTTGAAAGTTATTACATGCCTAAATTTAAGGAGTCTGCCCAAATTAGTGAGTTAAATGACAATGATGAAGTAGTTGTTACAGAAACACATAAAAAGGGGAAGTCCATTGGGTGTAGAAAGAGGTTAGCTATAGAGTGGTTAGGAGAAGATAATGATGGTGCAGATGGTTTAGAACAGGATACTGATGGTGCAGATGGTTTAGAGCAGGATACTGATGGTGCAGAGGATAATGTAGAGGATGGTGATGGTGTAGATGGTTTAGAACAGGATAGTGATGGTGTAAATAGTTTAGAACAGGATAGTGATGGTGAAGAGGATAATGTAGAGGATAATGCTGAAGAACTTGTAGATGAGGAACACATTATAGATGAATTAGATGTTAATATGAAAGGTTTTAGGTTCACTGTTGAATCAGAAGATGAAATAGAAGTTGATACATTGAGACCAAAAGTAAATCTGAATGAGGATGACTTGGAAGTTATTGATTATGATTCCTTTGAAAGTGATGTTGGAGATGATGGTATTGATAGTGATAGAAGAAAAGCACTTAGGGAACTAAGGAAAAAGGGTAGAGCTGGTGATGGTAACATTGAGAATTTTTTGTTTGTTGGGCAAGAGTTTCCTAATAGGGAGGAAGCAAAGGCTAGAATAAAGGCACATGCAGTTGAAACTAGAAGACAGATATCAATTGTTAAAAATGATCTTATTAGATTAAAGGCTAACTGTAATGGCAGTATACCAACTTTAGGTGATGCTGACACTGCTTCTTTCTTTTCTAAACATCTTTTAGATCTGGTAAATCTTAATCCTCATATGCCTATCAGGGCAGTGCAAGATCAAATGCAAAAACAATTTAAAGTTGGGCTTTCAAGGCATAAAGCTCATAGAGCTAAATCAAAGGCTGAAGACATGTTGAAAGGTGATGCTGAGGTACAATACAAGATCTTAAGAGATTATGTTGTTGAACTAAAGAGGTGTAATCCTAACACAACAGTGAAGTTAGATGTGTATGGGGAAGAAGATCCAAACTGTGCAACAAGGATTTTTAAAAGGATTTATGTGTGTTTAGGAGCACTAAAAGAAGGGTTTAAAGCTGGCGGTAGAGAACTTTTGGGTCTTGATGGTGCATTTATGAGAGGGCAGTACCCTGGACAACTGCTTACAGCTGTAGCTGTTGATGGAAATAATGGCATCTACCATGTGGCATATGGAATAGTTGAATCAGAATCAAAACATTCTTGGTTATGGTTCTTGAACTGTCTTGGAGATGATCTTGACCTGAATCCTAACTCAAACTTCACATTCATCACAGATAGGCAGAAGGTATATATTTTAACTGTATATGTGATTGTATATGGTAAAGATTACTACTAATATATGTCTTATATTTGTAGGGTTTGTTACCAGCAATAAAACACTTATTTCCAGCAGCTGAACATAGGTACTGTGTGAGACACATACATGAGAACATGAGTTTGACTTGGAGAGGAGGCATATTTAAGGAGCTGTTATGGAGGGCTGCTAAAGCTACAACAATGGTAGAATTCAACAAAGCAATGAATGATCTCAAAGGACAAAACTTGAAAGCATATGAATGGCTGAAAAAAATTAAACCTGAACATTGGAGCAGATCTCATTTCACAGGTATTAAAATTGTATAATTCACTTTATTTTATAGATAAACACTCAAATAAAACCTTAATATGATGTTTATGTAAACAGGCAGGGCTCATTGTGATATTTTGATCAATAACATCTGTGAGGTATTTAACAGACAATTGTTAGATGCTAGGGATTCAGCAATAGTCTCAGCCCTAGAATATGTTAGGGAGTACCTTATGAAAAGAATAGTACTTGTTCAAAAAGTTATTGAAAGATCTGATGGGCCACTTACTCCTTCTGTTACAAAGCTGTTTAACTCAATAAAAGATGAAGCTGCTAAGTACATTGTGGATTGGAATGGTGGTGATTTGTTGCAAGTCAAAGGTCCTTGGGGGGACCAGTGTGTGGTGAATTTGCAGGAAAAGGTTTGCTTATGTAGAAAATGGGAAATCTCAGGTCTGCCTTGTAAACATGCAGTAGCAGCCATACAAAACATGAGTGAAAATGGGATGACTGTTGGTTTGCCAGAGGTTTGGGTACATCAGTCTTATAGACTTGAGACTTGGAAAAAACAATATTCCTTCAAGGTTAACCCAATCAATGGTAGGCATGGATGGGAGCAACATGAATGGCCAACAACCTTGCTACCACCTAAAATTCAACCCAGATTGGAAGGCCACCAAAAAAGAGAAAGAAAAGTGCTGTTGAAATTGAAGAGATGGTGAAAGCTGGAAAGTTGTCAAAGAAGGGTCAAACTGTGACTTGTAGGGTATGCAAGGAAAAGGGGCATAACAAAAGGAGTTGTAGATATGTGCCAAGGAATGTTGGTGCAAGTTCTGCTGCTCAAAGTGTTGGTGCAAGTACTGCTGCTCAAAGTGTTGGTGCAAGTACTGCTGCTCAAAATGTTGGTGCAGGTTCTGCTGCTCAAAGTGTTGGTGGAAGTCAAGCTGCTCAAAGTGTTGGTGGAAGTCAAAGTCCACCATCACAAAGGAGATTCACAAAGGCCTCTGCAAACAGGAAGTTCACACCAACTAAATAATCTTTGTTTCTTGATGTTTTATTGAATGTAATTTAGTATGGTAAAACTGTTATGGTAGTGTTCTTGTATGGCAAATTTTCAATGTATGGTAATGCCATTTGAATGACTTGTTTCATTTTGGTCCATTTTAAGTCTTGCTGCACTTTAATTGTTCCTGCATTTTGGTCCATTGAACATGACTGAATCTGTTAAAACATGACTGAATCTGAAAATTCATTGAACATTAACCATATTACATCCAAAATCATTGACCATAACATCCATATTGGTCAATTGTTATGTTCAACTTATCACTAAACATGCTACACTTATAACATACTACACTTATTACATCAAGAAAATAAGAAAAAACACCCAACTGCAAACCAAACAAATCTTCAATCTTCTATTAGCTGCTTCCATTGACCTCAATGAATCTTCAAGAACATTTTTTGACCTTAGTAAACCAAAAATGATCTGGACTGAACGAGGACACATTGGAGGATTAAGCCAGTGAAAATAGCCACAATCAGTAACCTACAAACAAGTATTACTAACATCATTTAAATGAAAATTTGTATAAACACTAAACAAGTATTAGCTTACAATTTGAGAGCAACAAAAAAAACGACGGCCTGGATTAATTTGAGTCCATGAAGTACGAACAACAGCTGCTCTTGCTGGTTGGCAATGACAATTTACCATTTTCACTTACTTTTTTGATATTAATAAATTAGGGTTAGGGTTTGATTTTGGGGATATTTAATTTGGTTGAAAAATGGTGGTGGGGTTGGAAGGAATAAAGAAGACCCGTTTTTAAAAGTGTTGGTGGGGTTATTAAAAGGGAAGGGTGGTAAAAAGACTGTTTTGTCCTCCCATCAAATCTATTAAAATAATGCAGTTAACGGAGTTAAACGGTTAGGACCAATTTTTGCAAAATAGTTTCATTTTAGGACGATATTTGCAATTTTCCAGTATTTGGACTAAATCTGCAATTTCGTCAAACTTTAAGGACGATTTTTGCAATTAACTCAAGGAAATATGGACAAATAAATTGAGACGAAGGGAGTAATAAAGGATGGTATATTTTTCATTTCCTAATAAATGAATAAAATATCTCCACCTAACTTTGTACTTGCATTAGACACTTGTCAAAAAAGTGGTGGAGTCGAGCAGTTGATCAGTTGAGCATGACCAAAATGAGAAAAGTGTGTTAAAAGTGTCTATAAAATGGATCAACTTTTTTTTTTTTTTTTTTTTTTTTTTTTTTTTTTTTTTTTGGTACTAATTTGGTAAATTTCTCTTAAATTAAATAGTAAACTCCAAAATACATCCCTGTGGTTTGCCCAATTTCGCACCATACATCCAAACTTTTTTTTTCTAACATATACATCCCTCCGTTAGTAAAAGTCAAACACAATACATCCACGAGGACGAACGGTGCAAACATTGTGTCGTTAACTTGGACACGTGGCAGTTAAGTAAGTTAAGTAAGGGTATTTGTGTCATTTTATCAATCCTGCTACTTCACCTCTCTTTTTAGTTTCAGTCAACACAAATAATAAATCCAAATCAAAAACACAAACACAAAAACACAAACACAAATCAAATCCAATTCAATCCCTGCTACTTATCACCTCCTGTGCTTAAAGCTCATCCCTTCCATGTTCAGCACCAGCTTGTTTTTCATTCTAAGCCCAAAACAGGTAAACAACAAAACACAAACACAAATCCAAATACACAAACACAAATCCTCCACTTCTTTGTTTCTTATCAATTCTCCTTAAATACACAACTCCAAATACGCAAACACAAATCCAAGAACCAAGTTAATCAAAAATAAATTCGTCCCTTTTTGGACTAGCAGTTTACCACGAACCAAGTTAATCAAAAACCTAATATCACTTTCAGCCCAAATCTTATGATTCTACACCATCTTTGTTCTTCTTGCATCCGAAATAAACTCAGTCACCAATCTTTTAATTCTTTTACTTAAACGAACATCAAACACCCTCTTTGTTCTTGAAAACCGATCATCAAACACCCTCTTTGTTCTCTCTTCTTTCTACTTGAAAACCGAACATCAAACTCAGCCACATAAATCCGTATGACAGAACTTAAAAGACATTATTGTATAATATTTCTCAAATCAGAGAGCTATTTGTTTCTTAAATCCCCAATAGAATATACGCGATAAGACATCTTTGCAATTGCTAATCCAATAAGATCTTTTGCGTAAAACCCATCCTTCAAGATATAATGGCATATTTGCTCATGCTCTTGCAAAAAAATCATTATACTCCTTATTAATCTTACATATTTGCTCATGGATTTGTGTTTGTGTATTTGGATTTGTGTTTTTGGATTTGGATTTGTGGATTTGGATTTGTGTTTGTGTAGGTGGATTTGTGTTTCTGGATCTGGACATGTAGAAGAAGAGGGTGAGTAGATGGAACAATAAAATGACAGAAATACCCATACTTAACTTACTTAACTGACACGTGTCCAAGTTAACGACACAATGTTTACACCGTTCGTCCTCGTGGATGTATTGTGTTTGACCTTTACTAACGGAGGGATGTATATGTTAGAAAAAAAAAGTTTGGATGTATGGTGCGAAATTGAGCAAACCACAGGGATGTATTTTGGAGTTTACTCTAAATTAAACCTAAATACTACTAAACATAAATGGTAGATTTATTATGGATATGTTTGGCAAAAATAACTGTTGCTGGAACTGAATATGGAGCTGTAAATAGAGATGGAGATTATAAAAGATATTATTTTTATAACTTACATGAAAAAGTATTTAATTTTTAAATATTATAAAAAAAAAATTACTTTTTATAATCTTTTATAAGTTATGTTTACAAAACAAATATATTTTAAATAATTTATTTTTTTTAGAAAAACAAGCATAATCTTTAAACAATATCGTGCGACATACATTATATAAGAAAATCTATCTACAATAGAACACAAACCAATATAACAAAATGACATTTTGATCCCTAATATTTTATTATACCCGTCGCAGAGGTGTCGTGGCCAATTGGCATTTTCGTCATCTTGCGATTATAAAATAGCGGGAATAATACCTTCTGCATAATTTACTAGAGTAGTGAAAAATGATTTGGTTAAGCTATGATTTTTTTTGTTGAAAGAATTGGTGAAGCTATGATTAAGACTGTTATTTAGCCTTTTGTCGTAAAAAAATATTTAACGTTATTAGTAATTGTTCGCTTTTAATTTCAAGTGTTACATTTTCAAAACTTCGAATCACAAATTTGTTTCTAATCACTAAAATAAATTTTAACGTATTGAAAAATGAAAAACATGAATCATGGTTTCAAATTACGTTTTTCATGATTTTTCAATTTCTCAACGGAACTAAAGTTATTAATCACTTTTTCCTAAAATAATTGTTCACCGATAAAAAGACACGCAGCTTAAGAAAATAATTATTATTACTGTTTTCACTCTTTTACTTTTTGTAGAGTAACAGTCTTACCTATAACTAATTAATTAGTGTCTTTTTTTTTTAAATTTGTAATAATAATTTCAAGCAATGGTAATATAGTAAATTCGATCAAACTTTTTTTTATTTATATTTAGTAGTAGACAATCAAATTGGGACATCCGAGAAAAGAACATGGAATATTAATTCGGAATTAAAGGAGTAAATAACTTTTTTTCTTTTTGATCTACCGGATTTCCCGCTCAAATTTGCGAGCCGACTAATCTCAAAGCAACTACCCTTTTGGATAGCACGGAGTCGGCACATGTAAACCTCCATTGCCACAAGAGGATTAATTTTGTCCTCGCTGAATCTGAACCCGACCTTCACTTTGAAAGGTTGTTATTCTTATCTCTTAGTCATCCTAAAAGGAGTTTGTTTCGTCTTATATAACGGGCTTACGACTTATGTACTTTTCAGCTTATGTTTCATAAGCTCAATTTTTGTAGCATATTTTGAAATCTTTCGACTTATATAATCTTATCGTGTCATAATAACCTTATATAAGCTGCAAATTTTCCAAATAAACCATAAAGCTAGTCACACTGCAACTAAAAAAATCGGTCGGTCACCTTGCTCGACAGACTTCAAAGTCGGTCACCACCATTGTAGATGGGAGGTCAAATATCGGTCATGGTTGCTAGAAAAAAACAATCGGTCGATTTTGTGACCGATTGTAACACACTTTAAATTCAACATAAATTCAACCGTTGCATTAAAAAAAAAATTCTTTAAAAAAACTTTACCACTTTACAACCTTATAAATACCAACCTCAAACACACTTCTAAACACACAATTTCAAACAACATTTGTATCAATACCTTCAAACACATTCTTTTAATTATGTCTTACGAGCTATTATTCGGTTCTTCGTCTTCCGACGATGATGAAGTTATGAGTGAGTTTACGGAGTTTGCTTGAAACGCTTACCAAGCATCATAGCCAAAAGTTCCACGAAGGTACATACGTAGGGATCATTCGGGTGCTCATAATCGTTTAGTGGCGGCATACTTCTCCGAAAACCCGCAGTTCGACGAAAGAACATTCTCTCGGCGATTCTGAATGAGCCGAGAACTTTTCACACAAATTGTTCGAGAGGTAACCGATTATTCTCCTTATTTTCAACAAACTCCTGATTATAGGGGCATGCCTGGTATTAGCCCATTGGTCAAGTGTACTGCGGCCATTCGTCAATTGGGATACGCGGCTGTTCCTGATTCTCTTGACGAGAATCTAGCAGTGGCTGCAACAATATCCCGTGATTGTCTCCGTAAGTTTTGCAATGTTATCATGGAATTATATGATGCTGAGTATTTGCGAAACATCCCGAGGGCCATCGTGATCCTGTTCCTTTAAGAATACATGAAGAATCGTTAGTAGTTACCCAGGAGCTTATGGACACATCAACTCATCTAAACTTAAAATATGATTTGATCGAACACATTTGGACAAATCGTAAAAATCAAGTCAATCAACGGAATGAAAACGAAGACGGTAGTGATGATGACGATGAGGACGACGTTGAAGAATTTTTGTAATGTTTTTAATGTTATTTGAATAATTTACATAATGTTTTTAATGTTTAATTGAATAATATATATAATGTTTTTATTTTCAATGAATTTTAAGTTTGTTGTTTAAAATGTGTAATACCCCCAAAATCTGACTTTTGCGGAAGCATTAATACCATGGGTTGCTACGGAAATGAAATCGTAACACAAGGTATCGATAAACCAACTACTCATTTTATATAATGTATTATTTAGCATGATTCAATATATATATCAATCGTCTGGCTGCAAAATCATTTATAAGTTACTGGTCCCCCAAAAACAAGTCTTAATTATTATTTAAAAACGCATTGGTCTAAGTATAAAACTGCCACCTTGCCATTCCTTGCCACGTTTTACACGAACCTAGATACCTGAGAAAAACATGCTAAAAAGTCAGCAAAAAGCTGGTGAGTTCATAGGTTTCAGTTAAAACAAGTATAACATCTTGGGACCAACAATTTTTTGGTTTAAGTATTGAAATGTCACATATATACTTTTATTACGCTAGCACTAAGTTCATGCAACCGAAGCTTTAACAGGTCTGCATGCTCTAGAAACATGTAAATCATGAAAGCCCTGGCAAGTGTTTATCCCAGACACTTGTACATTGATATGGTATACGCTCGTTTGCCTATCCGGTCAAACCGAACGTGGACGTTACTCCCAATAGATCTATTTATAACATTCACGCTTCCTGACCGGAATTAACGGTTCATGAAATTCGGGCAGTATGGGACATATCAGGACTTAGGCTAACTGCGCAATAACTTTGGTATAACAGTATTAATAACCACAAAATTTGGTTTATGCATGTTTCTCACCCCAAAACAAGTAAAAGTAAAAATGGGGCTATAAACTCACCTTTATTGGTCTGAACAGTGAATGCTGTGGAATTAAGGAGTGCACGGCACCAACACGCAACCTAAATTAAATAACCACATCTTAGTTTCAAGTTTTACATTTCAAGTCCTTTTAGAGTTACCATCAATATTTTAGAGTGTTCATGTTGTTGTCACTTGTGTGGCGGTAAGTGTGGTTACTAAGGTCTCTCTTAAGGAATGGTGAGGTGTAACTCTACAATTGATCTAAAGGTACGGTAATGAGGGGGTTGGGAATATTAAACGATCTAAGGTACGAATGAATTAAACCCGGTTGTGATAGGTATGTATGTGTATATATATATATATATATATATATATATATATATATATATATATATATATATATATATATATATATATATATATATATATATATATATATATATATATATACACACACACATATAGGGGGCGTTATTGTAGTGTACAAGCTTAAAATAGATAAAATAGGTACACATGTGGACCGTTGGATCAATCTTGATAGATGAGATTAGTTATTAAATAGATGAATGGCAAAATTGTAATTAAGTGAAAGACAAATGGCTTTTGTGTATCAATTTTTTATAGGAGCGTATATATTTTCTTGATGATCATTAAGGTCTCAGTTACAATAAGAAGGTACCACAATTACGCACCCCACCAAGTCAACCGGATATCATGCAATTCGGAATAAAAATCACAATCCCCAAAATCGATCAATCAATAAACAATCCCCAAATCTTCGTTCTTCATTCTTTCTTTAAATACATGTAGCAAATGTAATACCTGAAATTTGAATAACCTATAAAATGACCAAATTACCCCTGAATCCATAATACCTAATATAATCATTTATAACAATTCCGAATTGAATCCAAAAATTACGAAAACAACTGCATATGAAACGAAATGAATTCTGGGTCAACACTACATAATATTGAATGTCAAGAAATTACAAAATCACATATACATTTAAGTATGGTCCGAAATTTAATTAATAAAATTAATATATATATTTTGCAAAATTATTTTAATTAGATAATTACAAATTAAATAAGGGAATTATATATCAAATAAAAGTATGATTTTGTGATATTCTTTGGGCCGAAAATACTGAGTTTATCCCCCCATAGTCGGCCAATAATATATACAAACCAAATCTTTTATTTTTGCAAAACCTTTAAACCGAAAACCTTATTGTCGATCCAAACTAAATTCGACACCAAGTTTATTCGACTTCCTGGACGTGTTCAAGTATTTTTCTGGGATTGATCATAGAGTAACCGAGCTAAGAAAAATAGGAAGAAACCCTAGGATGGATTAGGGTTAGGGTTTACATGTATAGATCTGATGTAATTAATGAAATTAATGATTGTATGATGATGGTTTAATGATTGGTTAAACTAGGGTTTTGTTTTGGTACATAAAAAGGGTATACGGTTTGCTTTTAAAAGTACAAGGGCTTGTTTTGTCAACTTTCAAACTTCTGGGATATTTTTGTAAGATCATATAAGTCAGTAGGAAGGTGAGAAAAATATAACTTGAGGGTCCTAAGTGTAAATATTGCAAGTAAATGAATTAATGATAATTCAAGGGGTCGATTTGTAAATAATTAAAATGGAAGGACTAAAAGTGTAAGATCTGGAAACTTGAAGTTATTTTGAGTAAATAAAGTCATTCAGGGTGTAATGGGTAAATTTGAGTATTTGTGGGGTTGTTATGTAATTATAAATGAATTATGAATTAAATTGTAAGTTTTGTAAAGGTAAGGGACTAATTGTGTAATTATTGAATCTTGAGGGTCTAATTCGTATTTCATGTAATACTGAGGTAAGGTTCTGTAAAAAAATTGGTGAGACTAAAGTATTTTCATTTTAAACCTTTGAAGTTAATGAATTTGTAATTAGAACCCTAAATTATGAAGATTGTCAAAGTTAACCCTGAACTTTTGTAACTTGATATAAAAGGTACTTTGAATTCCATAATGAGTTTGAAATAAAGATTTAACCTAATCCGAAATATCAACATATTACTAAATCTGGAAAGTTACAAAATGAAAAGTAAATTAAAAGTAATAATTTACGTTTGAATAATTCGTAATTCCGTCTTCTACCTCTCTAGGTGTGAAGAAGGAGAAGCCTTGATTTCTGCTTCGCATTTGCTTTCTTATCTTTTGCTTCGATAATAAGGTACAGATATTCCGTCCTTTTTCAGTAAGGGCTTCTCAGTTCTTTTCTTTCAGAATTCATTTCCTTATTAGGATTTCCTATACCTTTGCTATGTTCCCTTTTGTTGTGAACTTTCGATGGGGTCTTTGATTTGAATCTTTTGCCATGTATCCTTAAGATATAATTTTGATTATTGTTAGTACGCCCGACCTTTGTTCTACAGTTTAATATTACGAGCCAATTGTTGGAATATGTGAACTATATATATAAATCATAAACACATATAATCATCAAGGACACGCAGCGGAATAGATCTACAAGAACAAGTAATTTAATTAAATTAAATAGACACGTACCTTAATGATTCCTTGCAAGAACAAGGAATCCCTTGAACAAGAACAAGTAATATAAACCCTAATTGGGAATATATTAGGATCGATCACCATCCAAGATCACAAGCTAAAGTAAGCTTGTCACTCGTTCCTGTACACACGTAATGATAGCGTTTCAATGAGAAAAGCTAGGTTCTTGATCACCAATAAACCAAACACTTTATTGCTATACTTGATTCGCCAAATCCTAGTGGATTTAAAAGAGGGTCGAACAAGTGTAAGCAAGAGGAAGAGAAGAAGAAGAAGTTTGGCTTAGTTAGGGTTTCAAGATTAGAGAAAAACTAAAACACAATGAATTGTATTTATAGTGTTTCTTTTCTTTGTGCCCAAGCAAACCAAAACCGGCCCTCCCCCTAAAAGGAAAGTATTGGCCGATCCTAGTATCCCACAAGGGATTCTAGATCCTTCTTTCCTATTTTCACGTTTAGTCCTTTAACGGTCGTTAGTTAAAACCCCGTTAAGTACTAACCGTCGTTAAGTGTTTTTATTGGTGAAATGAATAAATAAATAAATACATAAAATATATATTTAATTATTCATCATTGAAACTCTCACGTTAATGTGTGCAATCCCGAGCCTCGGGTTCGAAACCGGACATACGTATATTAATATTTATACATAAAACCTAACAGCTCCCACTTGGATAAACATTAATATAGTAATGACATGGGTCAGCCTAGCTTAACCTTCCCAATGCCCCCAGCTCGATCCGAGTTGTGGTTCTCCTGGTAAAAACCACGTGTGATGAAATTAATCACCATACTTATCCTTTTGTTACTAATACCGCGTTAATTTGGATATGGATCTTGGTCATTCCATAATTAACATTAGTTTCTCGTTTATACGTAATTGAACAAGATTACCAAAACATCACAACGTCTTCCAGATAGACTTTGGGCGTGGCCACGCAAACATCTTGTCAATCCTACGAGTGGCCAAGCAGTATTAAACTTCAACACAAAGTTGAAGGAACAAATCCTTTATTGACTGCGAGCATAACCCTCGAACTTCGCATCATTTCCGAAAATAGCCCTTATAACTACCTTTTACGGTTAGCGTTAGACCATGATGGGCGTGTGTTGGAGTATAGTTTTGGCAGTTTTAATGCCTACTCAAGTTTTAAATTTATATTTAGCCGACTTATCAATAACACACACACTTAACGAGCAGTGTACCCGGTCAGTATGAAGATAATGGTAAGTAGAGTGTCGATCACTAAGAGTGGAACGTATTATCTAGTTATTCTAATCAGTATTTTAATATCCTAACGCAAGGGGGTTTCAGCCTGAGAGACTGGCACGATTTGTTTGCAATTAAATAATAAAATAAACCAATAGGCACGAATCAGCAAGTAGCACACACGTACACAGATAGATACTTGAGACAATAAGAGGGCTGTCCTTATGATTAAGTAGATTGTCACTTGTTTTATTGATAGCTTTATATGAAGTGTATGTAGTTAACCCTTTCTCGTTGGTCCTATTCTTATCGGCGAGTAAACCCTTAATGATTACTTATGTCTAAAAGTTATTCCTAAGTGATCAATTTAGAAATAACCGTGGGAGCCACATTATGTCCCGCAGTCAAATGCCCGCAAGCCACTAATAAACACAGAGGTTATCAATGCACTAATAAGTAGTAACCAAAGACATCAACATATAAACTTTAATTGATGGGAAAGCAAGTATTAAAGGGAGTGCAATCTTTCGTTGTCACATTACACAAGCCACCAATCCTGATGAATTAAAGTTTGCTAACACAATAAAACAAAACTACTTAATGAATTAAATACATGCAGCACCTTCTTACAGCTCTTGTATCTTTGATTTGGGTGTGTCTTGTGCTGCCTCCTTGACTGAATTCGTCCTTTGGTTCTTCTGTTCGGACTTTAGGTTATAATGTTCGGAACTCTAAATTCGTCTGGTCTACGGGGTATTTATAGTTTCTGTCTGAGGGAAGATGCGGCGCATCTAAGGAGTAGATGCGGCGCATTGACTTAACTTCGCGTGGGGTCTAAGATTATAATATTCAGGAATATTCGTACACCGCCAGAAGATGCGGCGTATGTCCATGATTAGATGCGGCGCATGTCCTCTTGTATCTTGGATTGTATCTGGTGATATCTTGATAGAGATGCGGCGCATGTCATGAGTGAGATGCGGCGCATCTGGAGCAGATTAGTCTTGATCTTCTTCATTTCAGTAGACTCTTCACATTATGCATGTTTTGCTCCATTATTAGTCCAAAATCGCCAAGTTTCACCAAATGCTTGTTTTCAACTGAGAATTACAAAAGTAAACGATTAAGTATCAATCCTCATACATAATATAGTAAAACAAGTCAAATTAATAGGATAAATGATAGTAATAAAATGTACTTATTTGAGTTCATCAAATATCCCCCCACTTGAACTTTACTTGTCCCCAAGTAAACCTTAGAATTTCTTTTATGAAAATGTATCCTAAAAGATGTTAGGATTTATTTTTATATTTAAGCATGTATTCGTTTATTTCATAATCACACAACTAAACACTTAACGAATTAGAAGTAAAATAAAATAAGTCGATAAAAGCAAATCTAATCGTTTAACTGTCCAGTCGCGACGAATATTCTATCATAAGCTTGGCAAGTATACACATCTCCACCACTAAAGCTAAGGAATAACAAGTCTAAAGCGGTAAAAAGGGTTTTTAGGCTTAAGGGTTAATTATTCTCTTTTCACTATCGATCTCAAATTCCAGAAAAGGCGACAAAATCACAAATACATGATCGAATCCACGAACACGATACTTGCAATTGCTCAAATCCTTAACTCGAATAGGCTAAAGATAGGTCCAAACTTCACCAATAATAAAATATCAAAAAGGGCGACAAAATCATAAATACATAGCCGAATCCACGACTACGATACTTAAGATTGCTCAAATCCCTAATCTCAATAAATCAAAGGTTTGGTTGGATAAAGAATAATAAAGGGTATGGATAATATTTGGGATATAAATTGGTGTAAAAATAAAAATAAACAAAACAAATAAATTAAAATCCTAAGTGTGGTTAATCACTATCCCAACCATCCCATGAATAAGACTCATATCATAGAATAACTCACGCTTTAACACTTGAAACACACGCTTTAGGTAGACACGAATTATACTCAACAAGATCTTAATCAAAGAATAAACCTTAATTGGCGTTCCCATAACTGCCAATTCCCATTCAATCCATAGATATAGTACAACAAATAGTGGTGATATCGACCACTTACATAACTTTACATAAGTTGGTTAAAACAAACTTCAAACTTTTCTTTCTTTCTTTTTCTTTTCTTATTTTTTCAATTTTTTTTTTTTTTTTTTCATCAAACATAAACATAGATGTGTAAAATTTCACCACATCACTATAACTTTCTTTCCGGATAATTTTTCCATTCTTTTCATACTTCAGAAATAATGATAATAGTGAAAGTAGTAAACACACGAAAAATAAACTCAAAGATATACAATATTTACTTTCACTCCAATTGCATTGTGCAATTTCCCGACCTAACCAAAGATAATGAATTACGCACGCGAACACAGGTAATGTAAGGAAACACACTTTGCCTATAGCAATTAACCAACCACGGATTCTAATCTACAGGGTAGGCTAAGGTGTAAGGGTGTAACGAAACATTTTAAACATAGGTGTAAGAAACGAAAGGAATGGCTCTGAGGGTTTTTCTAGGGGTATCTTACTCTAAAAATGAGAGTAACAAAAGGGTTTATACGGGGGTTAACTAACCAGTGTAGTTAGTTAATAACACATAACATATAAAGGCTATTTGGGTGTAATCCTAGAATTTTACCAATTTAGACAAGTCATTCCAATTATATAAATAATACTCATTATGGTGGTCTCGAATAGTATACAAGCCAAGTTCTAAAGTTTACAAGTCACCGGCACACTCATAGATTTGTGAATTTTGAAAAATCACAATTTTTTTGAAAATAACGTCATGTGTGCAGTTATGCAACTTAGATCTTAAACAAAAACATGCTAAAAAAAAAAAAAAAATTTAAGTTTGATATATTAAGCACATTTTAAGCATAATTTTTGAAAAAGTTTAGGACAAGTAAGTGTTAAGTGTTCTAATTCTCCAATCCCCCCACTTAAGTTAAACAACGTCCTCGTTGTTTGTATAAAAGGTAAAAACTGGAAAATAAAAGAATTAGAACAGAAAAACTCCCCTGAGATTTGCTCGGTATGATCCTCCATTTGTATTTGAGCAAAAATCAACTTCTTGTGGATTAGAACGTTAAAGCTTCATACTTGATGTATCCACAGGAAATCCAGGAATCTATAATACCACCAACACTTTAAAACACACCTAAGATAAGAAAGGTTCAACTTGCATAATACATTAGTAGTTAGATAAAAATAACTTAAAAATTAAAACTGAAAATCATCAGGTCAGTCGATGCGCCGCATCTTATGGAAGAAGATACGCCGTATCGAGCCTGGAATTAATACGGATCAGAATAAAGATGCGCCGCATCCTTAACCAGGGATGCGCCGCATTAAAATAAACTGATAAATAGTTTTAAAGTCGAAAATAAAAATGCAGAAAAATTAAAATAAGATATGACCATTGCAGGAGATGCGTCGCATCTCAGAATTGAGATGCGCCGTATCCTCATGCGGGCCTGACTGACTCGACACAAAAAACAGAATATTAAAAGATAAATCCGGGTTGTCTCCCGGTAAGCACTTGTCTTTATTCCAGAGTCTTCAAGTTAGACTCACGTTCAGCTCTTTAATATCGATACTTCAGGTTCAAACTCCACCACCTCGTTCTCATTATCCTCAATTTTATTATCAAAGTATTTCTTCACACGTTGCCCGTTCACTTTGAATATATAACCATTTTTATCGCATATTTCAATAGTTCCGTATGGATACACTTTCTTGACAACGAACGGTCCCGTCCATCTTGATTTAAGTTTACCAGGATACATCTTTAATCTGGAATTAAACAGTAGCACTTTCTCTCCAATAGTAAACGTTTTATCCCCACGTAACCTCGAGTCATGCCATCTTTTAGTTCTTTCTTTGTAGATCTTAGTATTTTTGTAGGCCTCATCTCTTAGTTCATAGAGTTCATTAAGTTCCATGAAACGGTTCTTCGTTGCAGCTTCCATATCCATATTACAATTTGTCAAAGCCCAATATGCACTTTGTTCAATTTCGACCGGTAGGTGGCATGCTTTTCCGTATACAAGACGAAATGGAGTGCATCCCGTTGGTGTCTTATAGGCTGTACGGAATGCCCATAAAGCATCATTTAACTTGTCAGACCACCCTTTAGGATTATACCCAGTCGTTTTTTCAAGAATTCTTTTTATAGCTCTATTGGTTACTTCAGTTTGACCATTTGATTGAGGATGGTATGCGGTGGAAACCCTATGATATACTCCATATTTTTGCAAGGCTTTTCCCAGATGGTGATTACAAAAGTGTGTTCCCCTATCACTAATTAATGCTTTAGGAATTCCAAACCTAGAGAACAAATTTTGCAAAAATTTAAGTACTACCTTGCTGTCGTTTGTTGGAGATGCTTGCGCTTCGACCCATTTTGATACGTAATCAACAGCAACCAAAATATATTTATTACCTTTAGATTCAGGAAACGGTCCCATGAAGTCTAATCCCCATATGTCGAAAACTTCACATACATGGATATAATTTTGCGGCATTTCGTTTCTTGATGTAATATTTCCGGATCGTTGACACGCATCACATCCTTTTATATAATCTTTCGCATCCTCCAACATCGTGGGCCAATAAAATCCCGCATCCAGGATCTTTCTTCTTGTGATGACTGGACCGTGATGTCCCCCTGTTGGCCCTGAATGGCAATGTGCCAATATTGCTGCGATGTCATCACCGTCTACGCATCTTCGTATAATATTGTCAGGACATAATTTAAAGGCATAAGGTTCATCCCAAATATACTCGTTAGCGCGAGTTATAAACCTTCTTTTCTCGTCGGATGTTAGCCCTTTTGGAATTTCATTTGCAACAATAAAGTTAATAAAGTCGGCATACCATGGTTCATTATTATTGCTCTTAATTCCTACCATCATAAGGTGTTCATCAGGAAAGTCATCAGCTATTTCCCTTTCGTCAAGCACCTCCATATCAGGGTTTTCAAGTCTAGATAAATGGTCAGCAGCTAGATTCTCGGCACCCTTTTTATCTTTAATTTCAATATCGAATCCTTGGAGCAATAAAACCCATCTAATAAGCCTTGGCTTGGCATCCTGTTTATTGAACAAATACTTCAAAGTAGAATGGTCAGTGTAAACCATAGTTTTTGACAATATAAGATATGATCTAAATTTATCGAATGCAAAAACTACTGCTAAAAGTTCTTTTTCCGTGGTGGTGTAGTGTTCTTGGGCATTATTCAATGTTTTGCTAGCATAATAAATTGGCTTAAATTTCTTATCTATCTTTTGGCCAAGTACGGCTCCAATAGCATAATCACTAGCATCACACATTAGTTCAAAAGGCAGATTCCAATCAGGCGAAATTATAATGGGTGCAGAAGTTAGTTTTTCTTTAAGTATATTAAATGCCTTTTTGCAATCTTCAGAAAAATCAAACTTTGCATCCTTTAGCAACAATTGGGTCATAGGCCTAGATATTTTTGAAAAATCCTTTATGAATCTACGATAAAATCCAGCGTGCCCTAAAAAACTTCTAACGCCTTTTACGTTAGTGGGGTAAGGTAGTTTAGCAATTACATCAATTTTAGCTTTATCGACTTCTATACCTTTCCCAGAAATCTTATGTCCTAACACAATTCCCTCTCTAACCATAAAGTGACATTTTTCCCAATTAAGAACAAGGTTAGTTTCTTCACACCTAGCAAGCATTTTATCAAGTTTAAAGAGGCAATCACTAAATAAGTTACCGAACACCGAGAAGTCGTCCATGAAGACTTCCATAAAGTCTTCTACCATATCATGGAAGATAGCCGTCATACAACGTTGGAAAGTAGCAGGGGCGTTGCATAGTCTGAACGGCATTCTTCTATAGGCGAAGGTTCCATAAGGGCAGGTGAAAGTCGTCTTTTCTTGATCCTCGGGGGCAATTGGTATTTGGAAGAAACTTGAAAAACCATCTAAAAAACAATAATAATCATAACCTGATAGTCTTTCTAACATTTGATCAATAAATGGAAGAGGGAAGTGATCTTTTCGCGTAGCATCATTGAGTTTGCGGTAGTCGATGCAAACTCTCCATCCGGTAACAGTTCTTGAAGGGATTAGCTCATTGTCGTCATTGAGTACTACCGTCATTCCTCCCTTTTTTGGTACAACGTGGATGGGACTGACCCACGAGCTGTCGGAAATTGGGTAGATAAGTCCGGAGTCAAGCAATTTTACAATTTCATTTTTCACCACATCTTGGACTTTTGGATTCAAACGCCTTTGAGGTTGGATAGTTGGTTTGAATTCATCCTCCATAAGGATTTTATGTGTACAAAATGACGGGCTAATTCCCTTAATATCAGACATACTCCACGCTAATGCTCCTCTTCGTTTATATAGTACCTGCAAAAGAGACTCTTTTTCTTTTGGCGTTAAGTCAGATGCAATAATAACGGGTGAATTAGTATTTCCGTTTAAATAAGCATATTCCAAAGTAGAAGGAAGATCCTTAAGCACAGGTTTAACATTATCAATTTCAGTAGCACTAGCGGAATAAACCTGTTCTTTAATTATATCGCTGCTGTCATCAGATAGATGCGCCGCATCGAGGTTTTCGATGCGCCGCATCGCGTTACATACAGCAGAGTCAGCAGCAAAATTATAATCAACAGTATTCTCATCTACTTGATCTTCTATAGCAATTGCGTTTTCTAAATTTTTAAGCAGAAAAGAATCAAGCAAATTATTCTTTAACAATTTCTGAGTAAATTGATTAATCGTATCATCAGAAACATCGATGTTATAGCATTCATCGTCATCGGATTCATCTTTACTCATAGATTGTTCCATGTTAAACTCAACCTCATCTTTCCCTATGGTAAAAGTTATCTTTTTATTAAAAACATCAATTATGGCCCTAGCAGTGGCTAAAAATGGTCGTCCTAATATTATAGGAGTTCTAGAATTTTCAGGCATATCAAGGATAACGAAGTCGATAGGTAATTCAAATTTATCAACTTTTATTAATATATTTTCCGCTATTCCTAATGGGTATTGTATAGACCTATCAGCTAGTTCTAAGCACATCCTAGTAGGTTTTGGTTCACCAAGACCTAATTTATCATACATAGAAGAGGGCATAAGACTTATACTAGCTCCTAGGTCGGCTAAAGCATTTTCAATATGCAAATTTTTAATTTGACAAGGAATAGTGAAACTCCCTGGATCTTTTTCTTTAGACGGAAGTTTATTGAGCAATGCCGCTGAGCTTCTTTTCCCCATTGTTATGGTGCAAGCCTCTTCGAGTTTAGACTTGTTTGTAAGCAAGCTTTTCAGATATTTAGCATATTTCGGCATTTGCACTAGGGCTTCCATAAATGGTATGCTTAGCTGCAGCTGCTTGAGATTCTCCAGGAATTTCTTTTGATAGGCATCTTCTTTCTCTTTCCTTACCCTATGTGGGAAGGGTGGTGTTGATCGTTTAGGTTCAACAGAAGGTTCTCTTCTAATTACAGGTTCTGGATCAGTCTCTTTTGGTTGCTCTTGCTCAGGTGGTAAAGATTCAGGGGGAATTTTGTTTGTACTGTCATCCTCGGGTGTTTCTCCGATTTGAAAGGTTGACTTACCGCCTCTAGTTGTAATTCCTTTCAGATCGTGCCTTACCAAAAGAACCTTGTTAAGCACTGTTGACAATTGGTGCACTTCAATTGCCAAACCATTGATCATATTGTTTTGTTCCTTTAGTAACAGCTCATGACTGCCTTTGAATTCAGTGATAAAGTTCCTTGCTTCATGATGTTCTTGTTCATTGGCTTGAGCGATTAGTAATGCAAACTCTTCCATAGTAAGGTTTCTTTGGGGTCTTCCGAACCAGTTTGGGAAAATATCGAACATTGTTCCTGAAAATTAAGAACAAGAAGATTTCAAAGTAAAAGCTTCCTAGTATAAGGGTAAGTCAGAATATTTTCCGTTCGGAAATTAGAAAAGAATAAAAGTTGCTGATATCTGCAGATGATGCGCCGTATCCAAAAAGTTGGATACGCCGTATCTTAATACGTTAAAATTAAATCAGATTTTATTCAGAAAATAGATACGCCGCTTTAGAATTTAAGAATGCGCCGTATCGATTTAATTAATCAAAAATCAACTTATTAATTAAAATTAAATGCGTCGTATTAACAAAAGTTAATGCGCCGTATTTTCGTTACGTTTAAAAATAAATATCGATTTTTGATTCAGAAAGATGCGCCGTATCGATATAGATCGATACGTCGTATCTGTTTAATAATTCGCAAACTGTTTTTAATTAAAATAATAGATACGCCGTATCTGCGAAAGCAGATGCGTCGTATGGCGTTAACGTTTAAATTTTTTTTTTTTTAAAAACAGATACGCCGTATCTGCAAAAGCAGATGCGTCGTATTACTTTATCGCTTAGAAAAAAAAATTTCTTATTAAAAACAGATACGCCGTATCTTGGGGAAAAGATGCGTCGTATCGAATTAATTAAACGCGTTGTATTTTTAAAATTAAACGCAATACGCCGTATCTGAGAGATCAGATGCGCCGTATCGTTTGATTTAGCACAGTACAACGATAGCAGAACTGAAAAATACGAAAAATAAAAACAAAAATAAAACACACAACGAAAAAAAACACACAAAAATAAAAGAAAACAATTAACACATAATACAACAAATATGCAAAATAGTACAATGATGCAATTAATCTAATAAAAAGAAAAACCTAATTAAAATACTAATTAAATTAACAGATAATAACAATTCACTCCCCGGCAACGGCGCCAAAAAAAACTTGATGGGCGTGTGTTGGAGTATAGTTTTGGCAGTTTTAATGCCTACTCAAGTTTTAAATTTATATTTAGCCGACTTATCAATAACACACACACTTAACGAGCAGTGTACCCGGTCAGTATGAAGATAATGGTAAGTAGAGTGTCGATCACTAAGAGTGGAACGTATTATCTAGTTATTCTAATCAGTATTTTAATATCCTAACGCAAGGGGGTTTCAGCCTGAGAGACTGGCACGATTTGTTTGCAATTAAATAATAAAATAAACCAATAGGCACGAATCAGCAAGTAGCACACACGTACACAGATAGATACTTGAGACAATAAGAGGGCTGTCCTTATGATTAAGTAGATTGTCACTTGTTTTATTGATAGCTTTATATGAAGTGTATGTAGTTAACCCTTTCTCGTTGGTCCTATTCTTATCGGCGAGTAAACCCTTAATGATTACTTATGTCTAAAAGTTATTCCTAAGTGATCAATTTAGAAATAACCGTGGGAGCCACATTATGTCCCGCAGTCAAATGCCCGCAAGCCACTAATAAACACAGAGGTTATCAATGCACTAATAAGTAGTAACCAAAGACATCAACATATAAACTTTAATTGATGGGAAAGCAAGTATTAAAGGGAGTGCAATCTTTCGTTGTCACATTACACAAGCCACCAATCCTGATGAATTAAAGTTTGCTAACACAATAAAACAAAACTACTTAATGAATTAAATACATGCAGCACCTTCTTACAGCTCTTGTATCTTTGATTTGGGTGTGTCTTGTGCTGCCTCCTTGACTGAATTCGTCCTTTGGTTCTTCTGTTCGGACTTTAGGTTATAATGTTCGGAACTCTAAATTCGTCTGGTCTACGGGGTATTTATAGTTTCTGTCTGAGGAAAGATGCGGCGCATCTAAGGAGTAGATGCGGCGCATTGACTTAACTTCGCGTGGGGTCCAAGATTATAATATTCAGGAATATTCGTACACCGCCAGAAGATGCGGCGTATGTCCATGATTAGATGCGGCGCATGTCCTCTTGTATCTTGGATTGTATCTGGTGATATCTTGATAGAGATGCGGCGCATGTCATGAGTGAGATGCGGCGCATCTGGAGCAGATTAGTCTTGATCTTCTTCATTTCAGTAGACTCTTCACATTATGCATGTTTTGCTCCATTATTAGTCCAAAATCGCCAAGTTTCACCAAATGCTTGTTTTCAACTGAGAATTACAAAAGTAAACGATTAAGTATCAATCCTCATACATAATATAGTAAAACAAGTCAAATTAATAGGATAAATGATAGTAATAAAATGTACTTATTTGAGTTCATCAGACCACCTTACAGAAAATAAGCTACATCCTCGGCAATTATCTGTCATCTCAAGTCTAAGGATAAATATTCATGATATACTTGATGACGACGATCCATAAAGTATAATCATGTGGTTGGGATAAGTCCTATATTCAATTTATCCAATATTGAATATCATGTGACATTGGTGTCTCAACCTACAGTCCATTCTACCAATCCTCACATTTGCCTTAGTTCAATAATATTCCCATATTATTAATTGACAACGGACTATTTAGAATAAAATATAATAATTTTACTCATGGATTTAAACATGCAAATATAGGACACAAATATTAATAATGAGAATAAACGTTATCCGCGCTTTATTCCATTAGTATAATATTGCTTTAATATCCCTTATCCAAATACTAACTAGATCAATGCATGATAATTCTCATTAATGAATTATGCCACAAGTCATGTTCCACATACTTGTTGACAAGGCATAAATCAACTAATGTTGATCTATCGGAATTTTGAGAATACTTATTTCAATAATGAAATTCTTGTATGCTTTCATTCATCTATCTAGATATTGACACATACTTCATAAAATACGTGTCATCCTCATTCACGAATTTATGACAATTAAACTACCAAACCTTTGTAGTTAAAGTATTCTAATTCTTTATGTATAATGCAACTATGCTCATATTGAGCACAACTAGTATACATGGTTTCCTAATAAGGATTAGCTCCCACCATGACTAGTATTGAGTGTCATCTCAATCTTACTAGCATCATTGTATCCAAACAACAATATGCTCTTTTAAAGTTCCGTAAACTTTAACATTCATCGTGTAATGTTTGATATCTTCAAATCCTTCAAGATTTGACCATAATATCAATCAAGCAATAACTTGCCATATGGTTCACATTTAGAATTTTGGAGCAAGTCCAGGCTGAGGATGTAAATTCTAAACCATATCCATTACACTTAGTTATCTAATAATTTCCAATTAGATACTAATGTTGTTAATCATCTTGTATCCAAGCATGATACAACAAGCAACATGATGTACATGAATAATCCTTTTGTCAACCTTAGATTTATTCATGTTATATCTTTTCAAAGATATGTTTCTATCTAGATCTTCTAATAGAATATCATGTTCTTTTAGAATCAGTTATTTTAACCGCTTATGTTTATGATCAAATAAACATATACTTCAAGGTTTTATTTTCTATATGAAGTTTCATTCCAAACTAAAACTTAACATATAAATGTTAATGGAATGTCACTTCCCATATGTTATTCAACATATATGAAACAAGAAAATAAATACATTACTCCCACTAGCTTTCAGGAATTTTAAGAAATATCTTAATTTTAATTATAAATCAAACTAGATTTAATAGCTAAAATAAGTATATCTTTTAGATGCATGCATTAATCCATTTACAAATGATTTTCACTTTTGTATACTATTAAAGATTATTTGAATTCAAACACTTCTTTCAATTACTTTTCGTCCTCGCTCAAGTAATTATCCAAGAAAGAGTTTTGATGTTCCATTATTAACTTCATATAAATGAAACCAATAATGATAATCATAATCTTTGAACATTTAATGTGCTTAGAAAGAATCTCAATCACCTTTAATTGCTTAAGTGTGATTGATAATCTTTTCACACATTAAATGTGTATACAAATTTGTCCATTATGATTTCTACACAAGAATTTAAATCTCTAGGATTTTCATTTCCTTTGCAGAAATTCATTTCCATTCTATAGTATTACTATAGAGTTTAAGATCAACTACGTTTCCAAACTAGTTATCTTTTTGGACTGCATCTAATTATTCATAGTATGAGTAATTTGCCAAATAACATTTGCAATTTATTAACAGGCATATTACGATCCTGTAACTCATAATTCTCAACATATTCTACAAATATTTGAGATATCCTTGCGGATCTATGAATAAGAATTCCATTATCTTGAGATTTAACACTAACATGTTAAATCCTCATTATGATTTTGCTAGCGTATTTAGAAGATTATGTATCTTGTACCTATTATCCTTTGAAGATAAAACTCCCACTTGCCTTTTGCAGTTTATAGATTACCTATAAATGCTTAGCAAATAGAGCAACACAAAACTTGTTCTCTTTTGGGACTTTACAGATACAAATTGACAGTTCATAACCTTAATTTGTTAATAACCTACCCAACAAGTAGTTTAACAAACTCTGAACTTCAATTTTAAGACTCAATGTGACTCAACACATTCCATAATCAAATGTATCTTATTAATCTTCTAGGTTGGAGTCTAATTGAATATTTTCAATCCATACTCAATTTCCTAACCTTGATATCTTTAGGAAGAAAAGAAAATATAGTTATCTCAAATCAAACAATGTATCAAGAGTTTGATTCTCCTAATTGAACATACCATAAACTTATGTATTTCATCAGGATTGATATTGTAAGTCAATCTTACAATATGTGAGATAAATATATTTGTTTTGGCTTACCTATTTACCAACTAAATCACTTTAATGGTATAATAGATTTTCCAAGCCAATTGCATGCTTTATAACATAAGTGCCTTTTAGCCCAAGCCACTTAATTTCTATGTCTTTACCAAAAAGACATAACCTGTTATAATCCCAATTTTCGTTACAAATCATTGATCAACTCAATGACTCCTTGTATATGTCTTAATAAAAAACATAACAATATAACGTCTTACTTTGTTATAAGTCTTATAATAAAAGACTTCATATTTATATCTTTATATAAAATACAAATATGCATAACTAAAGTAATTATGAAACCCACAACTTGGTTTCAATAGTATTTCAAGTTAATTTATTACTTTATATATTTATGTAATTCCAAGAATACATAAACATTCAAATTATGAAGTGGTATAAGATTACTTCATATATTTATGTTATTGCAACAATACATAAATATTTTCATTAGAAGTAGTCTTATTATCATATTGACACTTGTTCTAATAATTATCTAATTTTTAGAAACTTGTAAATTAACACAGTTTCATTATTTCAGCCGAGGCTGCAATGATGAAAGTATGTAATTTACCTTGTCATTATTATCTTGTAATGAAAGTAGATATTAACTTCAAGTGTTCCATAAATTAGAATGTGTGTAAAACACTTTAGAACATTGATCTCTTACCTTATAGTCAAGAGAATCCTATAAATCATATTCCTTTATGTTGTTGCTTGCACACAATAAGATTTCTCCCACTTGTGCATGGAACAACATCACGTATCGAATAAACAACACGTCAATAGTTTGCTTATTTGATCAATATGATTGTGTCATAGATATAAGTAGATATAGAATCACCTCGTCTACTAAGGAAACGTACACGACTATCCTTAATACCACAAGTGTCAATAATTGGAAAGTAATCATCTCAAGAAATTCTAGAGATAATTCGGGTAACTACCAAGACTTGTAGCTCCCACTGAATTTAAGATCACTACATGAACTCATTATTCTGTAATTTCAGCATTATGCTCCCACTGGCTTTGACAACATTGTAAGTGTTGCATTACCAGTAAAAGCAAATAGCGTGCTGTTTACTTTCCTTCATCTTTGATGAATCCCTTACGTAACGCTACTAAGGTACTTCAAAGAATGTATTCTACTTTGTAAATGATGGAATATCCATCAATGCAATTAACTTGAAAGAATTGGGTATGCAATTTCTTCCTTAGTTAGGTCTACTATCCCCATCATGGTATGTAGCACCTTTTAAATGGTTAAAGCATAATAACTAGATCAAACATTCTAGTTTGCCTTTTACCAATTTTGCAGTAATTAGTCTAGTTTCTAATTTAATAACTCCTAACCTTGCAATTTCTTTAAGAAATTCGCCATGAGTTATTTCTTAGAATATAGACAATTCTAATTTTTCCTATTATACCTTTCTCATTCATGAAAAGGAATAGGATTAAGTCTCACTCTTCACACGGAAAGTAGACTAGGTTTATCCTTTAAGTTAGGTTGACTCTTTCCAAATACCCCTACAGGGTGCAGATCAACTTTCCATTTAAAGGAATTTACTACGTTTACGGTTTTAATGTTGCATTAAATACATTAAAAGAATTTTCAAAATTCAATTTAGTATTTTGATAATAACTTTTCAACAAAATTAAACACCCACGGTAAATAAATTTCACCATTTAATTTTTATTGAAAATTTTGGATCCAAATTGACGTCGTTTCATCACATCAGCTTTGGCTGCTAGCAATGAAAGTACTCAATAAGGTAGAGCTACACTCAATTGCCAATATACAATTGCAATTCCTAGAATCATGGGACTTACATAATATGCCAACCTCAGTTGCAAATGTAAGCATGTTTCATCCCCAAATCTTTATGCCTTGGCGCCATTCCATTACATCAGCTTTGGCTGCTAGTAATGAAAGTGCCCAATTAAGTTTAACCAACTTAAGAAACAGTAAATTGACATCGATTTATTGCATTCAGCTTTGGCTGTTAGCAATAAAGTACTCAATTTACCCTTAGATGACCACCCTTTGAACATCAACATTCAGCTTTGGCTGCTAGTGATGTAGGATGAAACCTTAGGTGTTTCTTTTTTTTTGTAGTTGGGTGGCATATTACTTAAATTTATCAGGGTAATAAATTTTGATGTGTTAAATCAAAAAATATGTACAAAGATGTCATGCATTCATCTTTGTATCATATATGTTTTCAAAAACAAAACCGTTTTCTCATTTGCAGCTCAAATCATCAAATCTTTTAATTGAGGCGTTGAACAAATTACAACATTGCCTTAAGATGCTTCGTATTTATCGTGGTGTACTTGGTAAGTCTAAAATTGACGCACAGGCGGGCGTAGGGACGACAGCCGCCGAAGCTGGTTAAAACCGTGCCCCTCTAAGGTCACAATTTAATGCGTACCAACTAGAACCCACTTTTTAGTTTGCCAATTTTAGGTCCGCCGCTTCGACCACTTAGTACAGTCGCAATCAATCAACTAAAAAATTATGATTTTCTTGCTAAAACAATTAATGTAGTAAATTTATTATTGCTAGTCTCGCCTGGGAGCAAATTACCGTGCGAAGCGAACCACTGTCGGCACATAAGACTTGGCAATAAATAAAATTACTACAAAGGTTTCATAGTTATTAGTCTTATTTATTTTTATTATAAAAATTACCCTCTTATGTGTTGCAATCCATCATAATATATAAACACAAAGATCAAGTAATTACAAAAATAAATAAACACATAATAACAAATATATGATCATCCACGATATCATATAGCCACATGCAAACCTTTTTCAATAAATCCTAATATTAATTCTATGTGTAATTTTAAATGTATGTAACTAATAAAACTCCCATTGGTTTTCGAGCTCATTGTGCCCAATGGTCCACAGACGCCAAATAATTTGGCCGCGTAAGTTTTAGTTAGTTAGATACCACATTGCACATAACTTATTAATTAATATATATTGAGGTCTTCCCCAATTTTAAGATTTATTTAACAACATGTAGCAAACAATTCAATACAAAATCATACAAATCACACCATGACAAAATATGCAAGATTTTGTCATGGATACTATATTGATCACATAATCATGTAGCACATATTATTATGTCAATATTTTACGTACGTATCTAATTAATTAGTGACATCACATACGGTATTCACTAATTAATCCCTAAAAAATTTTCATGCAATCCTAGGGTTCCTCAAGTTTTAATTAAAAAACTAAAACCCTAATTTTTAATTAATATGGATCGAACCATATTAGGGTTTCATAAAAAAAATAAACAAACCCTAATTTTATAATTGCATGTAATCTCTACAAGATCCAATTTTTAGGTTTAAGTAATTAATTACAAGTTCTAAACCTGGCTCATGATGCCACTGTTGGAATATGTGAACTATATATATAAATCATAAACACATATAATCATCAAGGACACGCAGCGGAATAGATCTACAAGAACAAGTAATTTAATTAAATTAAATAGACACGTACCTTAATGATTCCTAGCAAGAACAAGGAATCCCTTGAACAAGAACAAGTAATATAAACCCTAATTGGGAATATATTAGGATCGATCACCATCCAAGATCACAAGCTAAAGTAAGCTTGTCACTCGTTCCTGTACACACGTAATGATAGCGTTTCAATGAGAAAAGCTAGGTTCTTGATCACCAATAAACCAAACACTTTATTGCTATACTTGATTCGCCAAATCCTAGTGGATTTAAAAGAGGGTCGAACAAGTGTAAGCAAGAGGAAGAGAAGAAGAAGAAGTTTGGCTTAGTTAGGGTTTCAAGATTAGAGAAAAACTAAAACACAATGAATTGTATTTATAGTGTTTCTTTTCTTTGTGCCCAAGCAAACCAAAACCGGCCCTCCCCCTAAAAGGAAAGTATTGGCCGATCCTAGTATCCCACAAGGGATTCTAGATCCTTCTTTCCTATTTTCACGTTTAGTCCTTTAACGGTCGTTAGTTAAAACCCCGTTAAGTACTAACCGTCGTTAAGTGTTTTTATTGGTGAAATGAATAAATAAATAAATACATAAAATATATATTTAATTATTCATCATTGAAACTCTCACGTTAATGTGTGCAATCCCGAGCCTCGGGTTCGAAACCGGACATACGTATATTAATATTTATACATAAAACCTAACATTACGAGCCAATAACTAGGCATGAGGGTTTCATGTCCATGTCATTGACGCACCTTTGACATGACTCTAGGGCAGGAGAGTGATGACCTGTTCCGTCCCTTATTTATTATTTGCTATGGCCATTATATTATGATTATTGATTTATCTGTGGGGTGTATGGGTGCACTCTAGATTTGATATGTTATCTGTATATGTTATATGTTATTATATCTGGTGACTGATGGTGTGTGCGATACACGTCTTTCACATTTGATTTAGAGCTGATCACTCTATACAGGTATGTTTTATTTTATTAGTAATGCTATGGTATCGTAAGTAGTCTGGGCTCGTGATAAATTGCTGTGTCCTTGTTTTCTTGAATCTTTTCTTTATTCATGATCTACTTCTCATTTCTTTCATGTCAACTTCGTATCATTTCATTTTTCCTAAATTGCTTTCGCATTTGCTACTTGCTATTGTTATCGTTATCTATATATCTGTTCACTGGGCTTTTGAAGCTCAGCCGCATGTTTCTTTTCATGTGCGGCAGGTACTTAAGCTAGGAGCTGGGTTTACCTTTGGGATGAGAGAAATCTATTTTGGAGTTGACCTTAGTATTTAGCTTTGCCATTTGAACTTCTATTTATTTCATTATGCCATTGTTTAGGCATTTAAATATTGGATTTTGTACTTAAGCTATTTTGTCTTGCATTTTGATTTAAGTCATGTTGACTTATTTTGGATTTAATGTTAAGACTTATGAGGTTTTGTTTATTGAATGCTTTGTTGACTTCTGATATGCCACCATTGTTGTGATATCTTTACCCTTGTCGGGTTGGGGTGTTACAATTTATGGTATCAGAGAACAGGCTTTCATGAAACCTTAGAGCTTAGGCTATCGACCTGTGAGGATCTGGGTAGACATTAGGTTTTCCTTTCGCGCACTCTTTTTCCTGTCCTGCTTTGCCATGCTTTCCTTTTGCTCTATCATTTTCCTATTGACCTTTCTAATCGTTTGGAAATCCTGTAGATGGTTGTTACTCGTCGTGGTGGTGATTATTCTGAAAGGGAGGAAGAGATCCCTAATTTGGAGGAGTTGGTGGCTAATGCTATAGCCAATTTGCTACCTGGACTTAATGCTAACGAGGTGATCACTCGGATGATCAATGAGTTTCGTAATGGTGCTGGTCCCTCTGGTGGTGCTGGTCCCTCTAGTGGTGCTGGTAGTTCGGGTGGTACTGGTGGTGGGGGCCGACCCACTACCATTAATGGATGGCTGGAGAGGTTCAATAAGCTCAAGCCGTTGTCGTTCAGTTCTGCTGCTACTCCTCATGCTGCAGAGGACTGGATAACACACATGGAGAAGCTGTTTGAGGTGCTGGGTTGTGAAGACGGGTTTAAGACTCGTCTGGTTGCGTTTAAGCTTGAGGGAGATGCGCTTAACTGGTGGAAGGCGCACAAGGAAGCTAAGGGTGGTGATGCTTACGTTCTTGGTTGTACTTGGGCTAATTTTCGGGCTACATTCTATAATAGGTACTTCCCTGTGTCCGAACAGCAGAGATTGATTAGGGAGTACAACACTATCTCTCAGCTTGAGACTGAGAATGCAGGAGAGTTTCTGGAGAGATTCCAGAGATTGGTTAGCTTTGTGGGCCCGGTTGCTGGAGATGCTGAGCATCAAGCCAAGCATTTCAAGTGGGCACTGAAGAGTTGGGTTTTAGATCGTCTTCTTAATCAGGAGTTCCTTGATCCGTCAGCATGTTGCGACGCAGCTCGCAACATTGAGATATTTCATGAGAAGGTGGGTTTCAAGAGAAACCGTGATGGCGACAGGATTCAGCCGCAAGGTCAGAATCGGGACAACAAGTGGTATTCTGGTAAGAACTTTGAGCAGCGGGGTCAGTCAGGTAGGAGCTTTGATCAGCGGAAACCAGATTTTAAGGGTCAGGATGCTGGTTCAAATTCTAAGCAAAATGATAATGGTCAGAAGCAGTGGAAGGATCAACCTTCTAAGGGTTTTCAGCAGCAGTCTCGTGGTTCTGGATCAAGTTCTCAGAAGGGTTCATCTGGGAGCTTACCTACATCTCCAATTTGTACTTCTTGTGGGAAAAATCATTCAGGAGTGTGTCGTAGAGCAACTGGTGCATGTTTCCGATGTGGGTCTACTGAGCATCGGGTAAAGGACTGCCCAAAGCAGAATCCTGCATCTGACAAGAATTATCTGCTACCTCCGCCTCCTCCACCTCCGAATACTGGGCGTGTGTTTTCTACTACGCGAGATCAGGCAGCTAAGGCTACAGGTACCATTACCGGCTTTTTGTATATTGATGATTTTACTGTTTTCGCGTTATTTGACACCGGAGCAACACACTCTATCATATCTACAAATTTGACTAAGAAACTGAACATACCTGCAACACCATTAAATAACCCAATTGCTATATCTACCCCCATGCAAAACCACATTCTCATAAACCATGAATATTTGAACTGTCCGTTACGTTTCGATGATCGGATTCGTCCGGCGAATCTACTCCCTTTAGACATGATTGACTTCGATGTCATCTTGGGTATGGACTGGTTGGCTTTCCATCGAGCAACCATTGACTGCCATGCCAGAAATGTGATTTTTGGTGACATGAATAATCCCGAATTCATTTACCATGAATCTCGCCCTTTTAAAACCGTTAAAATCATTTCCGCCTTGAAAGCTCGAACCTTGATGTCTCATGGTTGCCAAGGTTATTTAGCCTCAGTGAAGGATTCGTCTGTTGAGATTCCAGATATTTCTAGTGTTCCCATTGTTCGGGATTTTGCTGACGTTTTTCCTGAAGTACTTCCTGGTATTCCTCCGGCTAGAGAAGTGGAATTTTCTATTGATCTAATTCCCGGTGCCGAACCTATCTCTAAGGCTCCGTACCGGATGGCACCTGTTGAACTGAATGAGTTAAAGGAGCAACTGGAAGAGTTGCTGGACTGTGGATTTATTCGACCTAGTGTTTCGCCGTGGGGTGCTCCTGTACTTTTCGTAAAGAAGAAGGATGGGTCTATGCGTTTGTGTATTGATTATCGTGAGCTTAATCGCATTACCATTCGAAACCGTTATCCGCTTCCTCGCATTGATAACTTGTTTGATCAATTGCAAGGAGCTAAAGTTTTCTCTAAAATCGACTTGCGATCTGGTTATCACCAATTGCGAGTTAAAGAGCAGGATGTTCCTAAGACTGCTTTCCGAACCCGTTATGGACACTATGAGTTCCTGGTTATGCCTTTTGGCTTAACAAATGCTCCTGCTGTGTTTATGGATTTAATGAATCGAGTTTTCCATGAATTCCTTGATAAGTTCGTCATCGTTTTCATTGATGATATTCTAGTGTATTCTAAGTCGTCCGAAGAGCACGAGCAACATTTGCGTATCGTATTAGGTATCCTGAGGCAGCAGAAGTTATTCGCGAAATTTTCTAAGTGTGAGTTCTGGCTGAATCAAGTAGCTTTCCTAGGTCACATTGTGTCTGCAGATGGTATCACCATGGATCCATCTAAAGTTGAGGCTATCACCAAGTGGCCGAGACCTACCACTGTGACCGAAGTCAGGAGTTTTCTAGGATTAGCTGGCTACTATAGGCGTTTTGTAGAAGGATTTTCGAAGTTGGCTTTGCCATTGACTCAATTGATGCGGAAGGGTGAAAAGTTTGTATGGACTGATGAGCGTGAGCAGAGTTTCGAAGAGTTGAAACGGCGTTTGGTATCTGCACCTATTCTAACTTTACCATCGGGTCCTGGAGGTTTCCAAATTTATAGTGATGCTTCTAAGAAGGGTTTGGGCTGTGTGCTTATGCAAAACGGCAAGGTGATTGCCTATGCTTCGAGGCAACTGAAACCCTAAGAGGAAAATTATCCAACTCATGATCTAGAATTGGAAGCTGTAGTTTTTGCGTTGAAGATTTGGAGGCATTACTTGTATGGTGAATCATGTGATATCTTCACTGATCACAAGAGCCTCAAATATATCTTTACTCAGAAAGAGCTTAATATGAGGCAGAGGAGATGGTTGGAACTTTTAAAAGATTATGACACAAACATCCAATATCATCCAGGTAAGGCTAATGTGGTTGCAGATGCACTTAGTCAGAAATCTGGAGTGATTGCTAGTTTGGAGTTTGATCAGCATGTCCTCAAGGATTTGGAGCGTTTGGATGTTGAGTTGTGTTTTCGGCGGGATGTTGGTTACTGGGCTAGTCTAAAGATTGAGTCAAATCTGATGTTGCGCATTAAAGAGGCTCAGAAAGATGATGGTGAACTCTGGGCTATTGTTCAGAATATTGAAGAGGGTAAGCAGACTGAGTTTAGAGTTGATGACGATGGAGTTGTCTGGTATGAGGATCGTTTATGCGTGCCTAATGATTCCGAGTTGCGTGAGGCTGTGTTGACGGAAGCTCACAGTTCTCCTTTCGCTATTCATCCTGGTTCTACTAAGATGTATCGGGATCTTAAGCAACATTTATGGTGGAACGGTATGAAGCAAGATGTGGCGTTATTTGTTGCTAAATGCATGACCTGCCAGCAAGTTAAGATTGAGCATCAGCGAGCTAGTGGTCTATTACAACCTTTGGAAATTCCTACATGGAAATGGGATGAGATTTCCATGGATTTCGTTTGTGGTCTGCCTGTTACTCGTAAAAGACATGATGCGATTTGGGTGGTCGTTGATCGGCTAACTAAATCTGCTCATTTCTTACCTATCCGTATGACCTTTAGTGTTAGTAAGTTGGCGGAAGTTTTTCAGCAAGAGATTGTTCGATTGCACGGTATGCCTTCGTCTATTGTTTCAGATCGTGATCCTCGTTTCACTTCGCGCTTTTGGAAGGGACTTCATAAAGCTTGGGGCGCTCGCCTTAAGTTTAGTACTGCATTTCATCCCCAAACTGATGGTCAGTCTGAGAGGACCATTCAAACTTTGGAAGACATGTTAAGAGCTTGTGCATTGGAATGGGCAGGTAGTTGGGATGAGTACTTGTGTTTGGTAGAGTTTGCGTATAATAACAGTTGGCATGCGAGTATTCGAATGGCTCCCTTCGAGATGTTGTATGGTAGGAAGTGTAGGGCTCCTGTTTGTTGGAATGAAGTAGGAGAACGTTTGATTGAAGGACCTGAGATGATTGAGATCACAAATGAAAAGGTAGTTGTTGCTAGAGAGAAACTGAAAGAATCGCGTGCTCGCCAGAAAAGCTATGCCGATAAGCACCGTCGGGATCTAGAATTTAATGTAGGTGATCGGGTATTCCTGAAAGTATCTCCTTACCGTGGTGTCAGGCGTTTTGGAATCAAGGGCAAGTTGAGTCCCCGATTTATTGGACCGTTCGAAATCCTGGAACGTATTGGGGAGGTTTCTTATCGTTTGGCTCTACCTCCTCAGCTATCTCATGTGCATAATGTATTCCATGCATCTCTCCTGAGAGGATACAATTATCATCCATTGCATGTTGTATCTTATCCACTCGATCAGATCCGGTCTGATATGTCTTTGTCTGAAGAACCGGAAGCGGTTCTGGACCGTCAGGAACGTGTCATGAGAAACAAAGTCATCCCGTTCGTAAAGATTCTTTGGAGGAATCACCCGGAGCGTGAAGCTACCTGGGAAACTGAAGAGTCAATACGAGCTAGTTATCCGCAATTCTCGTTTTAGTCTGGTATGTCATTGTTTTGTTTTCCGTTCTCCTTTGTTTTGTTTTCCCTACTCTCTTTTTCTTTCTACTTCCTGCAAATTTCGAGGACGAAATTTTTTTGTTAGTGGGGAAGAAGTTGTAATACCTGAAATTTGAATAACCTATAAAATGACCAAATTACCCCTGAATCCATAATACCTAATATAATCATTTATAACAATTCCGAATTGAATCCAAAAATTACGAAAACAACTGCATATGAAACGAAATGAATTCTGGGTCAACACTACATAATATTGAATGTCAAGAAATTACAAAATCACATATACATTTAAGTATGGTCCGAAATTTAATTAATAAAATTAATATATATATTTTGCAAAATTATTTTAATTAGATAATTACAAATTAAATAAGGGAATTATATATCAAATAAAAGTATGATTTTGTGATATTCTTTGGGCCGAAAATACTGAGTTTATCCCCCCATAGTCGGCCAATAATATATACAAACCAAATCTTTTATTTTTGCAAAACCTTTAAACCGAAAACCTTATTGTCGATCCAAACTAAATTCGACACCAAGTTTATTCGACTTCCTGGACGTGTTCAAGTATTTTTCTGGGATTGATCATAGAGTAACCGAGTTAAGAGAAAACAAAGAAAAATAGGAAGAAACCCTAGGATGGATTAGGGTTAGGGTTTACATGTATAGATCTGATGTAATTAATGAAATTAATGATTGTATGATGATGGTTTAATGATTGGTTAAACTAGGGTTTTGTTTTGGTACATAAAAAGGATATACGATTTGTAAATAAAAGTGCAAGGGCTTGTTTTGTCAACTTTCAAACTTCTGGGATATTTTTGTAAGATCATATAAGTCAGTAGGAAGGTGAGAAAAATATAACTTGAGGGTCCTAAGTGTAAATATTGCAAGTAAATGAATTAATGATAATTCAAGGGGTCGATTTGTAAATAATTAAAATGGAAGGACTAAAAGTGTAAGATCTGGAAACTTGAAGTTATTTTGAGTAAATAAAGTCATTCAGGGTGTAATGGGTAAATTTGAGTATTTGTGGGGTTGTTATGTAATTATAAATGAATTATGAATTAAATTGTAAGTTTTGTAAAGGTAAGGGACTAATTGTGTAATTATTGAATCTTGAGGGTCTAATTCGTATTTCATGTAATACTGAGGTAAGGTTCTGAAAAAAAATTGGTGAGACTAAAGTATTTTCATTTTAAACCTTTGAAGTTAATGAATTTGTAATTAGAACCCTAAATTATGAAGATTGTCAAAGTTAACCCTGAACTTTTGTAACTTGATAAAAGTTACTTTGAATTCCATAATGAGTTTGAAATAAAGATTTAACCTAATCCGAAATATCAACATATTACTAAATCTGGAAAGTTACAAAATGAAAAGTAAATTAAAAGTAATAATTTACGTTTGAATAATTCGTAATTCCGTCTTCTACCTCTCTAGGTGTGAAGAAGGAGAAACCTTGATTTCTGCTTCGCATTTGCTTTCTTATCTTTTGCTTCGATAATAAGGTACAGATATTCCGTCCTTTTTCAGTAAGGGCTTCTCAGTTCTTTTCTTTCATAATTCATTTCCTTATTAGGATTTCCTATACCTTTGCTATGTTCCCTTTTGATGTGAACTTTCGATGGGGTCTTTGATTTGAATCTTTTGCCATGTATCCTTAAGATATAATTTTGATTATTGTTAGTACGCCCGACCTTTGTTCTACAGTTTAATATTACGAGCCAATAACTAGGCATGAGGGTTTCAAGTCCATGTCATTGACGCACCTTTGACATGACTCTAGGGCAGGAGAGTGATGACCTGTTCCGTCCCTTATTTATTATTTGCTATGGCCATTATATTATGATTATTGATTTATCTGTGGGGCGTATGGGTGCACTCTAGATTTGATCTGTTATCTGTATATGTTATATGTTATTATATCTGGTGACTGATGGTGTGTGCGATACACGTCTTTCACATTTGATTTAGAGCTGATCACTCTATACAGGTATGTTTTATTTTATTAGTAATGCTATGGTATCGTAAGTAGTCTGGGCTCGTGATAAATTGATGTGTCCTTGTTTTCTTGAATCTTTTCTTTATTCATGATCTACTTCTCATTTGTTTCATGTCAACTTCGTATCATTTCGTTTTTCCTAAATTGCTTTCGCATTTGCTACTTGCTATTGTTATCGTTATCTATATATCTGTTCACTGGGCTTTTGAAGCTCAGCCGCATGTTTCTTTTCATGTGCGGCAGGTACTTAAGCTAGGAGCTGGGTTTAGCTTTGGGATGAGAGAAATCTATTTTGGAGTTGACCTTAGTATTTAGCTTTGCCATTTGAACTTCTATTTATTTCATTATGCCATTGTTTAGGCATTTAAATATTGGATTTTGTACTTAAGCTATTTTGTCTTGCATTTTGATTTAAGTCATGTTGACTTATTTTGGATTTAATGTTAAGACTTATGAGGTTTTGTTTATTGAATGCTTTGTTGACTTCTGATATGCCACCATTGTTGTGATATCTTTACCCTTGTCGGGTTGGGGTGTTACAGCAAAGGTGTAGTTGCAATCATAACAAACAAGTATGCCGAATTTTGTTTCTCAAGTGATCAACAATTGGAATGCACAAGAAATAACGTTTGGTAATTGATTCATTGTTCTTCTTCTTTTCTTTTTTTTTATTCAGTCTATAAAGATTGTTTTATTTATTTAATCAATACATTGCTGTGTTTTGGTTTCAGTCCGACGAAGTGGAAGGTTGTCAAATGTTAGACGACCAAACTATTGGTCTAACTCTTGGCACCGACGAAGTGATAATGAGGAACCTGAAACTATCGATCTAACTCTTGATGGAGATAGTGATGACGATCAAGGTAATGTGTATTTCTTCTTATAAATATACGTTTTTAATTATTGGGTTGTGAGTGAGTTTATTTGTGTGTATTAGTCACTTGTTATGTATGAATTGAATTGGTTGTGTAAGCTTCTTACCTAACGGATGTGTATGAGTTGCATTAAGTGTGTAAGTTGAAGTAGTGGATTATGTATTGGTTATTTGTATGGAGCAAATACTACACAATCATTACACACGGATGTGTGTTAGCTGTATATGGTTGTGTTTTGAAAGAAGGTATTGGTTGATTAAGTGTGTAAGTTGAAGGACTGGATTGTGTATTGGTTATTAGTTATTTTAATATAACGGTGTATTAGCTACATAGTGTTTTTATGTATTAGCTACGTACTGATGTTTTTAAATATAAGCTATTAGGTGAGCATGTGTGCTAGTTAGATGGAATAAACCATACATGTTTCATGTGCATCAGTCGCATACATCGTTTTGTAAAAACTGGTTGTGATTAAGATTTTCTTATTATTTGGGGTCATATAATCAGTTTTAACTTTCATAACATTCACCAACTTGTAGGCACTAGTCAATCTTCATAAGCAGTTACTAATTGTATGTTAAAGCTCCCACTTAGTCGTTGTACCCCATTCAAATGGCGAAGAGCACTTTTGTAGAGTTTGAACCTGCATCTTGTGAGGCAGATGTATGTTAAGGCTTCCATTTAATAGATGCACCTATCCACGACCTAAGTATCACAGTGGCTATCAACAGTTGTGCACTCTGGTTGCTCAACTGTTAAAGAAGAATGAAAGATTCAAGTTTGTATACATTAATTGAGATTACTATACTTTTTTTGTGTGCTGTGATGACCCTTTGTAGTTATTGTTGTGTGTTATTTAATTTAATGTTTGGGGTTCATTTGGATTTGCTGATATAGGACTTAAGTGAACAAAAACTTAGTTGGATATGCATTTGTGCGTACTGGGTTGGTCAATTTCGATATAATAGCATACTAGCATGAAATTTGATATAAACACCTCTTGTTGGTTTTGTGTATTCCTGAAGACTACTGCTTTAGGTAAGGGCTTCGCCATTTTGTAAGCTATGATGAGTCTTTGGTAGTACTCGAGGTTTATGTGGGATGGTTTTAGGGGACAGGGTGTTTGGATGTCCAGCTTCAAAGTGATTATTGTGACCTTAAGAATCAGATGGTCGTTGTTTAGTAAGGACTTAGGTCCATGTAGGTAGAGTTAGTGATTGTGGTTTGCAACTCACATTCGAACAAAGTTAAAACATTGTTTCGTGGTTCTAAGAAAAGGAGATTCACTTTGTTTACTTTTGTATCTAATGTATGCTGTAAATTTATAATTACGTATGCTGTAAATTGTTTTGGAATGTGTGTGTTAGTTGATAGCAGCGTATGTGTATTGCTTGATATCGTACCACTCCTAAAAGGAGTTTTAAATAGACTAACGTGTATTAGTGGATGACGTATGTGTATTAGGTTGTATGGTTAATGTTGTATGTAAGAGTGTAATTTTTTTGTTGTTGTATGTGATCAATCAGATAATGGTGTGCAACTTGAAGGAGAAAATGTGGATAATGGTGTGGAGAATACCGTAGCAATAGAAAATGTGGATAATTGGTGCAAGAGTTATAAGGTAACAGGAAGTGTTTTGATGTTTGGTGCAATGGGTCTTTTTTTTTTTTTTTTTTTTTTTTTTTTTGTTGACTCATAGGTTTTTCGATGTTTGGCGCAAGGGGTCATTTTTTTGTCTGCAATTTTTGCGAATTTTTGGGTGTTTGGCACGGTGGGAAGGAACTCTGTCTGCAGTGTTTCAGTATATGGGTGTTTGGCACAGTTTCTGTCTGCAATATTGCAGGTTGATGGATGCTCGGCCAAGTGGGACTGCACCCTATCTGCTTTTTTTTTTTTTTTTTTTTTTTTTGCTATATGTTCATCCAGTTTAAGTTTTTGTAATGGGTAGTCTGGCCTATTTACTTCCGTCATGAACCGTATATATATGTGTGTGTTAGTTAATTTAATGTTTGGCGTTCATTTGGAGTTGCTGATATAGGACGTAAGTGAACAAAAACTTAGTTGGATATGCATTTGTGCGTACTGGGTTGGTCAATTTTGATATAATAGCATACTAGCATGTTATTTGATATAAACACCTCTTGTTGGTTTTGTGTATTCCTGAAGACTACTGCTTTAGTTAAGGGCTTCGCCATTTTGTAAGCTATGATGAGTCTTTGGTAGTACTCGAGGTTTATGTGGGATGGTTTTAGGGGACAGGGTGTTTGGATGTCCAGCTTGAAACTGATTATTGTGAACTTAAGAATCAGATGGTCGTTGTTTAGTAAGGACTTAGGTCCATGTAGGTAATGTTACGTTTATCTTAATAATCAGTTTGGCCACAACAACTGATTACCTTCTCCGAATCTGATTATATGACCCCAAATAATCAGAAAATCTTAATCACAACCAGTTTTTACAAAATACTCTGATCTCTCAGCTGAAATGCATGTATAAGACCCCCTTAGTAAAAGCTTCAAGTTCAGATGATACACATGAGCAAGTGCAAAAACCAGTAGGAACATTCACAGTGCAAAAACCAGTAGTAAAAGCTTCAAGTTCAGATGATACGCATAAGCAAGTGCAAAAAACCAGCAGGAACATCAAGTGCAAAAACCAGTTTTATTGAGAATGAAAAAAAAAATACGTATGAAATAATAATTTGTAAGGATTGTGGGGCATTTAAACCATAGTTGTCTGTATAAACTCTCAAAAGACAAACTCAATAGTTTTTACTCTTCGACACAATGAAATGAATAAAATGTTAAAGGACAAAGCAATATAAAGAGCAAATAATCTATACTTCACCGTCCTCAATACGTAATTTGGATAATTTGGATCATTTGTGGGGCATTTAAGAAGGGATTATTGAATGAGATAATTGGACATGACAAAGATTATTATAATACCCTTAAACTAAATATCTAATTAATTAATATTATTATCTAATTAATTAATATTATTTATTTTGATCTCATCTATTAAGACTGATCCAACGGTCCACATGTGTACTTATTTTATCTATTTTAAGCTTGTACACCACATAAACGCACTTCTCTCTCTCTCTCTCTCTCTCTCTCTCTCTCTCTCTCTCTCTCTCTCGCTATATATATATATATATATATATATATATATATATATATATATATATATATATATATTGTAATTTATTCGTTATGTCCTTTTCTATTGATTTTTAAAAGTGACATTTGTTACCTATATGATTGAGAAGTTGAACATATAACGTTAACTTTTAGTAATTTGGTTAATTTAACTAAGTTCTCGTTACTCATTCAATATGATTTTTTTTTATACAATATTAGCTTAGAAGTTTATGTTTGGCCAATTTATTCAAATTAAGTTGATATATTATTAGTGACGTTCATTGTTATTTGATTTAGTTTTAAAAATAACAATGGAAGTGTTAACATATTTACATCCCGTCGTGTTTTATGGTCTACACCTATCATGAATTTGATTTGTCATTCTTTTGAGTGCCACATTTTACTATTCAAGTATATGTCGATATATATCCTTATTTTTCCAAAGGGTGTGTATTATCATTTGTATAACAATGTCTATATATCTAACCTAGTTGTTTTAATCGTTTTCGTCGCGTTTAACTTTTCGGCTATTCAAGCTTTTACGTACATATATGCTAATGTGAATGAAATTCCACTTGGTATTCGGTTATATAATTATTTTCGTCAAGTTTTACATTTTGACTATACAAGTTTGTATGTAAGTTAATGTTAAAATGAAATCTTTTGTCTTTCGGCTATTACTTGTCTAGATGTTAGTTAGTACAAATTATTTTCGTGAACGGCTCATATTCATTTTATTCATTCGTGAAAATTCTCATAAAACTGTTATTCGAATTAGCATTTAACACCTATTGGGCTGCGGCTCATTGTTTTCCTAGGAGGGGGAGATAAGTTCATTAATGGGTTGGGTTAAATCTCCTACTGCGCACGCAAGTATGGTGGGCCGAATGGGTTGTTCACAGGCCCACTTCATGGACTGAAGTCAAGGGCGCTCGTTGGGCTCAAAGTTGGGTCCTAGTTGGGCTTGGCATTGGGGTCTCTGGCCTGGTAATTTCAGCAAGGAACGAAGCACAGGACACTCAAGTTTCCAACTTGGTGTGATGCTTCTTGGTAGTCATCCTTTTGGCCGAGAATGTTCATTAGTTTAGCTCTCACGACTCAATTTGCTTGTCTAGGTTCGAGTACTACTCGACCTTGTGTCTTGAGGGTCTAAGTAGTAACAATGCCTTGTGTTCTTGACTCACCTATAGGTCAACAAGAGGAGGGATTTTTCCTCACATGATCCTAACTACTTGGACTCTAAATTTTCATCATTTGCTAGTTTCTTGGGGTGTATCCCTACAAGGACTTTAGTATTCCAGTCAACTTCTAACCATCCCCTTAACGTGCTATCTCTCGTTAAGGTTTTTGGGTTTGAGGCCGAGTGAGTCTTCCGAGGCTTGAATCGTGGGTGTAACCCTTATGGGTTGGGGTCAAATGGTTGCTAATGAACTCGAATCAACCTCCCTTTATGTGAGGTGTTTTTCCCGGCTATCCTGACCACCATAGCGCCTAGCTTTGGTGGTCACATGGTTCGGTTATGGCCATTGTTGGTCACAGTGAGTTGTTGTTACTCACCTAGCAAAACACAACTTCTTACTTAGCCTTCCTACTCTAGCAACAACATTCCAGGTTCGAACCATGAACCTGTGGTTCCTAGGGGCTTTCGAATACACTACAAACATGGGGTCTAATAGCCTAAATCGATTCAACAATATTTCCAGGTTCAAAACCTGAACCTGTGCTTCCTGGTGGCTTCGAATACACACAACCATTAACAACTTAATTCTACCAAAGTGGTTCCTATGCCACACTAACGACAACAACAACAACAATTTCAACCTTTCTCAAAAATTACTACTCCTGGAAATCTTATTCGACCCATCTAACATCATTTTACTTAAGTTTTTCCTCAAAATCAATTATGGTTTCTGGGAATCAATTCGACAGAAATAACAAAAATCAATACTTAAATCTTAATTTCATCCATTCGGCCTAGTAATTACTTATCTTAAATGGGTCTTAGAAATAACAAAAACTAATTGAATCCGAATCAACTATCAAACCTTACAATGATTTCTTGAGGGATGAACTTGAATGAGACTTCAAATCCGAGAACCACTGCTCCAACACCGATCAATCCCAACTTCCAAATCGAATCACAACCTCCACTTTTATCCTTCCTTGAGAACTTCTCAGAGTTTTATGGTATTTTTGGGGTGACTTGTGATTCGACATTTCCTTGGAGGCGCGGATTTATGGTGGATCTTGGAGAGTAGCTCCATAAGAGCTTTCGGGTTTTGGGAGATATAATCATCCTTTTTGTGTGCTATCTCTACTTCAATAGGGTTTTCCTAAGTTTGACTTGTGTGTACCTCTAAATCTCGTGATGGTGGCAGTGTTTCTAGGTCAAAAGGAATTTTTGATTTGTGTTGAAGGAAAGGGATGGATCGGTTAAAGCTTTTGGGGAGGAAGGGAGGCGGACAAAACTAGAGGATAGGGTTACAGATTTGGTTTGGGAGTTTGTGTGAGTGGGTGTGTGATGTTTTATTTTAAGTATTGAGTGAGATATTAGTTAAAGTGTGGTATTTTATACCCGTGTATCGTTAAACTGAGTCAAATTCGGGTCCTTTCTAGAACCGTTACAAATATGAAAGTTTATATTTTTAGAGTCGTTTCTATAATTCTTGAATGTATTTAAGTTTTTAAGTATTCACTATAATTCCTGAATCTCAGGGGCTGCTTGGTATGGGGGAAAGGGGGGGTGGGGAATGGGTAAGATATTGAAAAGGGCCCACCTGGGGAGAAAGTTGGTGCTTGGTTCAGTTGTGTAAAGGGATTGATTACCCCGTAGTGGGTAATCAACCATTATAGAGTAAATTGGGGGTAAGGTAATGATTACCCACCTCACCCATTCCTTTGCATTCCCTTACCCTTTCCCTTTCCCTTTCCCTTTCCCCTATACTTACCAAGCGGGCCCTCAGGTTTATCTCTGGTCTGCGTGTGGTGTCAGTCTGTGTGAATCTGGGATAACCTACCGTTCTTACTACAATAAAATGAGTAAATTATAATATGTGATTATTTCACTGTTCCTTGGTGAGATTTTCGGGTGACAATATGTGCAGGTCTGTTTTCCGTGATAATCACATAATGGCCAAATCTGGTACTTTTGTCATAATAAATGAATGGTTATGAATTAAATATTAGGGCAAATTTTTACCATTTGTCACATCCTCCCCGTCTTAGGAACGAAAACCGTCCTCGGTTTTCACTCAGAAATACCCAAAGGGGTTTGGGTTTTGAAGGTTCTAGTGTTCTCTGGTTCTACTTTTCACAACTCTACGTGAATTCAGGGCTCGGTGAGTGCCGGGTGTAACTCAATGGTCAAGATATGCCTTGAAAGTTCTAAGGTGCAGGAGTCTCTCACAATGACTATTCCCATCAGGGCATGATCCTCCCTGAACTAAACATAGGTGATCAGGCTATGCTTAGTTGAGGACTGATGATGCGATGCTAGGTTTAGTTATTATGATATTCGGTTTCTATTGGTTTGGAAATCACGACATGTCATCACAGGCGTACAAAATAAATGAACAAGTCTCAAAAGTGATGGAGGTAAGAAAAGGGGCATCATAATATCTTAATCCCAAAAGTCAAGGAAATTCACTACAGAGAGGTTCGTACAAAATACCATTACAACATGTCTCTTAAGAAGTACAATTATTCGGGAAATTACGGCCTAAGGGAACCTAGAGGTGGATGTCATCATGCGAAGAAAGAGTTCCAAGCTGCAAGTCCATTCATCATGCTATTCGGGTTCCGAATGACCCTCTCACTTCCACTTCTCGGCCCAGGGCAAGCAGTCCTATAGTGTCCAATCATTCCACAATCAAGGCAGACTGCGGTGGTGAGTTTGGCGTCAATTTCATGAGCAAAAGCCTCGCAGTTCTTGGTTTGATGGCCGATTCCTCCGCAATTTCCACATCTCATGTGACAAGGTTCGCGATGATGAAACGGGCACATATTGCACTTAGGCAGGTTTCCAGCATATCCCTTACTCATACTAGTGCCTGTAGCAGGGGTACTAACATTTCCCCGACCCTTGGAGTGGTCTTCCCATTTTCTCTTGAGTTCAGCCGCTCTCCCGACATTTGTCCTAGTTGTGGATCCCATTGGCTTGTGGGCCACACTTGTGGGTCCTTGGGGCTTAGCAGCCTTGGAGGTAGTGTCGTTCTCTCTTTGGAACGGGGATAAACTTCCTAAATACCTTTCCCTTAGCCGAGCCTCTGTCTGGCTCATCTCGGGGCTCATTGGTGCTTTCCCTTGATGGCGTGCAGTTGCACTGTCCCTTTGCATTTTTGGATTCCAAGACTTTTCCTCCATTCTTTTGATTTCACTGTAGGTGCAGTACTTCCTACGCACCATTCCCTTAAAACTCTCCCAGGGCATTGTATAGGCAACATCAATGCCTGTGATCTTTAGGTGGTTATTCCACCAAGCCTGAGCACCATCAGAAAAGGTGAGTGAAGCATACTTTACCCTATCTTTTGCACAACCACATGCTTGGAACATGGCTTCCAGCCGTTCCATCCATCTTATCACAGCAATGGTTCCTTCAGTCCCATTGAGGCTTCCAAACATGGCCTTTCAAAACTCCTGATAAGTGTCAGTGGGGTTGTCATCCTTAGGTTTGGAGCTTCCGATCTCAGCAGTCATGTTGTTGGTCTTAGTTGCGGCTAGGGTTGCTGCCACACGATGATTAACTAATATGTCTAGCAAGGCTGGGTTTATGATGAGCAGGTTTGCTCCATTCTCAGCTGGGGCAGTGGCAGCAATAGGTTGGTCATGAATAGCATTGGTTGTCCTTCCTGTCGGATTCATCTATACCATAAAAGATGAAAATGAGTGAGATCTTAAACGGAGGTCATATGTTTTTCGCAATTGATAAAGTACATTTTGGAATAGGCAGGTCTCTAAGGGAAACTATCGGAAAGAAAATATAAATGAGGTCCGTGTTCTTTCTAATATCCTAGGGTACACTTTGAATGTCTATCTTGGAAAAATTTAGAATCTAGTAACAAGCGAAACTTATAGTCTTAAATATATGTCCCCCTTCAAATCTTGTTCGAGAGGCATCTTGTCTTAAACAACTTACTCCATTGTCTGAAATAAATATATTGGTCTGAGATATGTTTCCTTGTGAGGGTTCTGTTTGAAAATTCCTTTAATATCTTAGGGTTCTTAGATGATTTTTGCTTAGGATTTAAGTCTCATAGTAAATGTAGCGGTCTTACAGTTTGGACTCCTAAGGTGTTCCTGGTGTCTTAAGGGCTAGAGATAACAAGCTGCAATTCGGTGTACTTCAACAAGGCATGTTATGCCAGTACCTATGGGTGATGGCGTTTGACTAGTTTTTCCATGGTTTGTCTCTAGTTTTTTGATAACGCATGGCTAGAATTTCTTGTCCAAGGTTAGTTTGCAATTTCAAGGGTTTAGTGAAAAGATGGACAATTTAAATCCTACGATAAAGTTTCGGGTCATTCTGTGAGGCTTCAAGGTTTCTATTAAGTCGCTAGTTTATCCTAGTAAGCCTCCGGGTTCTCAAGGGTTTCAAAGTTTATTTATTGTTCGTTCTTGCTAAGAAATCCTTGGTTCGTGGCTAACATCTTATGAGTCTTACAGATGGGTACTTCCTACCTTGTAAGTTCTCGATGGAGTATTATGGCACCTGGTGTATACTATGGGCATTGACAAAATTGCCGGGTTTTGGTAGGTAATGTCTCATAGTACTAAACTTTTAGTCTTAGAAGGATGATGTTGTCTACCCCTAGTAGTCAGTCTGTTGGCTTAGCGAGACATGGATTATCTGGTGCATAGGGTTTTGTCTGGGTAGAACCATGTTGATTGCTACTAGCAATCGGCCAATCCGTTCGTTTAAGTGCACCGTGTATTGTATAGGAGTGAGACCTAAGGGTCTAGATATACTCGTCATGGTATTTTAACATTTTGTTCTATAGTTAATATGTGTTCTAGTCGTCTACGAGGTCACCATGTGCCTATTTATATATTGATTTTAAGGTTTGGTCAGATCGATGCCAAAAGAAGTCAGGATCGGGAAGAGACAGTAGGAGACGTTTATTAGCGACGATTGAGAATTGTAGGTTTTCTATTGGACCAAGTCGTAATAGGGGCAAGGTAAGCCTCTTATGATATCTAGGTTAAATTTGTTCTTGTTATTTCTAATAGGGTTACCTAATTTTTATATTTCCATTATATTTAATCCTTTGGGTTTCTTGGGATGGGGTAGATGATTTATCTTGCGGTAAAATTTTGGGGTTACTGTTTCTTGTGTATCATTTGGACTAGAAGTTAGGCTAGATGGAAAGGGTGTTGGCAGGGATATATTTTCAGGTGGGGGTGGTGACGAAAAGTATTTCTTTTGAGGAAATTTTATGGGGTGTCAAAAATGTAGTTTGTTATCTGGAAGGGAGTAGTAGGAGGATTTGGTGCGAGGTAATTTGGGCAAATTTATAATGAAATGATTGGTGATCTTTAAGTAGGGTCATAAGGGTTTTTTTTTTTTTTTTTTTTTTTTTTTTTTTTTTTTTTTTTTTTTTTTTTTTTTTTTTTTTTTTTAGCAGTTGTGTAAATGTTGGGGATTTTGTGGATAAAAGGGACGAACAAGACATTTTACAGGTTATTAGTGAAATATTGTCTATAGTTTATTAAGGCTGTCATTTGTCTGAGGATAATTGGGAGATTTTTGAGTAGGTCGGGTAAAGTTATTACATCATGGTAGTTTGTGAAAAGAAAATTGATTGAATTAATAATGGAAATACATAACGAAATGAACTTGTTATAGATTAAGAGTTGATTACATGGCCTGAAAATTACAAGTTCACTAATAAGGTTCTACACTGACTGAGAACTACTCAGCTAAACAAGTCACTACTAATCATAACTAAGACTGGTCCCTGGTCCTATCCATGTGTCGGAACCTAAAAGCATGCTCTCCAAGCTGTGCCTCGACTTCCACAAGACGAGTCCTTAATGCTAAGTTTTCATCACGGTGTGCCTGATCTGCTCTTAATAATGCTGCAACCTGAGCCTCTAGAATCAGCATTCTCCCGTGCATCATCTGAGCTGCTTCTTGAGCTACAACCTGTGTCTGCTCAATCCTACCTGATCTGTCTCCTAAGTCAAGAAGGTCTCGGCTGTTGGAGTGTGTCCTAGCATAGAGTCGACTGAAATCCCTATCATACTGCTCGAAGCGAGCTGGATGCAACTCATCAAATAAGTCAGAGTGTCTGTAAGTCTAGTTGTGTCTGGATCTGGAGATAGTATCAGTCTCTATAGCTGCTGGTGATGCCACTGGGAGTGACGGATGTGGTATCTCTGGGCTAACCTCTATCTCATCCTGATCTCTTCTTGAGCCCTCTCCAATCTCAAAAGTACTAGGCACATCTTCTAGTACTATGCTGATTCGAGGTACAACTATTCTCTGTCCCATCCCCGAATCTGAGTTAGCATCATCCCCTGTATCCTCGACAGGAGCACTCTCATCCACAGTCTGTCCTACACCCTCTGCTGAATAGGAGTCATTGCTTCTCCTGAGTCTCTGACGTGGGGGTGAGTGGGTAGGTGAGTGTGGTGGTAAGGTAGGTGGTGGTGATGTTGGGGTAGTAGGGGCGTCTATCTGTGAGCGCAAGGACCTATATCGGGATGGGGATACTAGAAGGATATGAGCGGGGTTTTGGGTATTCTCTGCAGTGTGAGGTGATGGTCTAGTAGATGGGCGTATGATTATGCGTGTAATACGGCGAGGGAAAGTAGGAGTAGTCTGGGTAGCTGGTGTGGTATGATTATGTGATGGTGGTGTAGGCTCAACGATGTTAGGGTTACGGTGATCTTGAGGCATCTGTGTGTTGGAATTCCTTGAGCCTGGTGAAGTCTGGGTGATGTCTTGGGAAGGCATAATCTGTGACAAAATGGTATATGTGTGTAAGTATCTCAAATAATAACTAGTGTAGGTAAAGTGTATATGGATATATATATATGTGTGTATAGTACTTATAGTACACTTAGTATGTCTGAATCATGCAGTCAAGTCAAAATAAATCTCACTTAGTATGTAACATGTAGTCAAGTCAAAATAAATCTCAAGAAACCTGGCAAGCAAGGCAAGCGGTGGTCATAGGGACTTGTTTTTGAAAAAGTGGTTATAGTTTAGGGTTTATATGTACCTAGTTCTCTATAACCTAGGCTCTGATACCAATCTGTAACACCTTCAAATCTGACTTTTGCGGAAGCATTAATACCATGGGGTGCTACGAAAATGAGATCGTAACACAAGGTATCGATAAACCAACTACTCATTTTATATAACGTATTCTTTAGCATGATTCAATATATATATATATCGTCTGGTTGCAATATATATATATATATATATATATATATATATATATATATATATATATATATATATATATATATATATCAATCGTCTGGTTGCAAAATCATTTACAAGTTACTGGTCCCCTAAAAACAAGTCTTAATTATTATTTAAAAACGCATTGGTCTAAGTATAAAACTGCCGCCTTGCCGTTCCTTGCCACGTTTTGCACGAACCTAGATACCTGAGAAAAACATGCTAAAAAGTCAGCAAAAAGCTGGTGAGTTCATAGGTTTCAGTTAAAACAAGTATAACATCTTGGGACCAACAGTTTTTTGGTTTAAGTATTGAAATGTCACATATATATTTTTATTACGCTAGCACTAAGTTCATGCAACCGAAGCTTTAACAGATCTGCATGCTCTAGAAGCATGTAAATCATGAAAGCCCTGGCAAGTGTTTATCCCAGACACTTGTACATTGATATGGTATACGCTCGTTTGCCTATCCGGTCAAACCGAACGTGGACGTTACTCCCAATAGATCTATTTATAACATTCACGCTTCCTGACCGGAATTAACGGTTCATGAAATTCGGGCAGTAGGGGACATATCAGGACTTAGGCTAACTGCGCAATAACTTTGGTATAACAGTATTAATAACCACAAAATTTGGTTTATGCATGTTTCTCACCCCAAAACAAGTAAAAGTAAAAATGGGGCTATAAACTCACCTTTATTGGTTTGAACAGTGAATGCTGTGGAATTAAGGAGTGCACGGCACCAACACGCAACCTAAATTAAATAACCACGTCTTAGTTTCAAGTATTACATTTCAAGTCCTTTTAGAGTTACCATCAATATTTTAGAGTGTTCATGTTGTTGTCACTTGTGTGGCGGTAAGTGTGGTTACTAAGGTCTCTCCTAAGGAATAGTGAGGTGTAACTCTACAATTGATCTAAAGGTACGGTAATGAGGGGGTTGGGAATATTAAACGATCTAAGGTACGAATGAATTAAACCCAGTTGTGATAGGTATATATATATATATATATATATATATATATATATATATATATATATATATATATATATATATATATATATATATATATATATATATATATATATATATATATATATATATACATTATATATAATAGGAGGCGTTACACGTAGATAATGCCACATAAACGCCACCTCAATGCCACCTAATCATTTTATATGCCACCTAATCAATTTATGCCACGTCATAATGCCACCTAAGCACCCTTTGTTCATAAGAATTCGGAATTAATTTTAAAAATTTATGACACTTGCAAGGATTGAACCTAGGGTGCTAGAAACATTAACAAACATGATAACCACTAGACCAATTCATGTTTTGAAGTATATCTTTCAAGTCCAAATCTATAAACATAAGATAGTTAAGGTAACGTTAATCAAACATATAAACCTACTTAAAAAAAATCATAGGTCATTCATAATATATTTTTCTCAAAACCCTAATATCCTTTTTTTTCCCTCACAATATCCATCACGATTTTAACTCGTGATCAACTTATTCGGCTTTTTATCTTGCAGGGTTTCGAGAATCTCTTCCAGAAGCTACAAGGTATACAAGATACTAATGCAGAAGGCTGATAAAGATGATCATGTAGTAAATTTTGTGGAAAGTGAACAAATTAAGGTAATCCTAACAAGCAACCTTTATCTTATAGTTAATCAATTTGTGTAATTGTGTTACAATTTAGGTGTAATGTGGGTCAGGTAACTAAACATCATATTAGTAGTTTATGTTTACAGGCACATGAGTTGATGATTTGTGGTACATGGTTAGATGAAACAGGTACGTAACACATGTATAGAGGGTTTTCTGAGTTTTTTTATATATTATACTTCCGATTTATTATAAAAAAAAAACCCTAGAATTTATTCATTTTATTGCTTAAATATTGTATTTAACTGTATGTGATTTGATATGTGGTGTAGATCTATGGTTTGAAATTGAGAAAGATATGTGCTCATCAGGATTAAAGATGTTTGGAAGAAACAGGTAACAGTCATATGGCTTATCGTCATTCATCTTTTGTTAATACATATGTTAGTAAAATGTGCTGCTACTGTAAGTTTTTTTGATTCAATACTAAAATATATGATTGATATCATATAAATGAGGGGCCCCTGTTATTAACATCACACATTTAATCCATTCAAACAGTATGTTGCATCGTTAGCAAGGGCTCTCATATACTGCCATGGAAAGCATGTTATTCACAGAGACATCAAGCCAGAAAACCTGTTGCTTGGCGCACGGGTAATATTTATAAATTTCTAAACCTTGTCTGAGAAAGACAATAGGTATTTGCTCTTCTAGACACATGGAAGTGGTGATTATGATGAGTGTTTTTTATAGAGTATCATAAAAAACATGCATTATCTTTTCTAATACACGTTACTTATTTTTCTCAAAGACACATTATCTTTTAAGAAAAAATAGGTAATGTGTCTTTGATAATCTATGACAATGCATTACCTAATTCTAAACCTTGGTTTATACCTTTGAGAAAGAAAGTGGAAGTGGTGATTATGATGAGTGTTTTTTAGCGTTTGCGAGAGTTTTTAGTGGTGTTCTTAATGTGGGTCAGAAGGTGTTCGTGTTATCAGCGTTCTATGATCCACTTAAAACGGGTGAGTCGGTTCTAAAGCATATTCAAGAAGCTGAATTGCATTCGTTGTATTTAATGATGGGTCAAGGTTTAAAACCAGTAGCTACTGCTCGTGCTGGTAATACTGTTGCTATCAGAGGTTTAGGTCAACATATATTGAAAAGTACGACTCTTGCATCAACTAAAAACTGTTGGCCGTTTTCAAGTATGACATTTCAGGTTTCGCCGACTCTAAAAGTGGCTATCGAGCCGTCTGATCCTGCTGACATGGCTGCACTTATGAAAGGGTTACGCCTTCTTAACCGTGCAGGCCCGTTTGTAGAGGTTAGTGTTTCTGCTAGAGGTGAACATGTGCTTGCTGCTGCAGGTAAGTTCATTTAGAAAGATGTATTAAGGATTTAAAAGACAGGTTTGCGAACGTAGATTTGGTAGTATCACCACGTCTTGTGTCATTTAGGGAAACCATTAAAGGGGAGACGTTAAACCCCTTTGATAGGTTCAAAACTTTAACCGGGAGTTCAAATTTTATAGAAAGAGTTACGCCAAATGGAAGGTGTACTGTTCGTGTGTACATTATGAAACTTCCAGAGGCACTTACTAAATTGCTAGATGAAAGTTCTGATCTTTTAGAAGATGTTATAGCTGGTAAAACAATACGAGCTCAAGATGATGAGCATCCAGTAGAGTCACTAAGGGAACAGATTTGGGATGCTATAGAAACTAGAAAGTGAAGTTGCAGACGTGAATGCGGATAAAGACGGATGGACATCTGAAGAACCCACGTTGAATGCGAGACTGTTAATGGAAGTAAGACGGATGGACATCTGAAGAACCCACTTTGTACCAGACTTTGTATATTCAATCTACCCATCCCCGGTTGCTTGGTAGCACACAATTTAGGTACTCATTTATATTTATCCTTGCTCTAATTTAATATTTCTGTTTTGAAGGTCGAATTCAGAAAGCAAGAATGGTAGAGATGTCAGAAATCCAAATCAACCAAAAGGTTGTTTTTGACTTTACTGGTCTTGCTTTCACATATCTCCTCTTTTTCTGACTATATCCTGATATAATAAATTCAGATGAGACATTGAGCAACTGCTACTTCTATATCTTCAGAAAAGATGATAAATGCAGTAGAGAACTTGACTTGCTGCAGCCGCAACAAAAGCAAAGCTGTTTGCACATCGTGAAGAACGGGAAAATTCAAATGGTGTCTGCTAATATCATTTATCATCAGGTATAGTTGAATGACCTATTTACCCGATGCTATCTATAAAACATTTTAAAGGTATTGACATTTGCCCACCATGTTTCCTTGTGTTACTATTAAGAGCCTATCCAAGGTTTTGGACTAACAATGAAAAAAATTAAATTACATATTTTTTTGTGAAGAGTATTAGCTTCACGTCTCAGTGGAAGTACACTATAGGAATTTTAGATAGTGATGTTGGTAAGTCTGAAGTGATTGTTGAGGCCGAGCTTGTGAGGAAATCTGTCGAGGCTTGTGATTCTAGACCGGAAGCTCCATGTGTTGCCTTTATATCTAAAATGTTTGCAGTTCCTATTAAAATGTTACCTCAGCGAGACATAAATGGTGATATTTTGAACAACTATAATGAAGAAAGTGGAAGTGGTGATTATGACGAGTGTTTTTTAGCGTTTGCGAGAGTTTTTAGTGGTGTTCTTCATGTGGGTCAGAAGGTGTTCGTGTTATCAGCGTTGTATGATCCACTTAAAACGGGTGACTCGGTTCAAAAGCATATTCAAGAAGATGAATTGCATTTGTTGTATTTAATGATGGGTCAATGTTTAAAACCAGTAGCTACTGCTTGTGCTGGTAATATTGTTGCTATCAGAGGTTTAGGTCAACATATATTGAAAAGTGCGACTCTTGCATCAACTAAAAACCGTTGGCCGTTTTCAAGTATGACATTTCAGGTTTTGCCGACTCTAAAAGTGGCTATCGAGCCGTCTGATCCTGCTGACATGGCTGCACTTATGAAAGGGTTACGCCTTCTTAACCGTGCAGACCCGTTCGTTGAGGTTAGTGTTTCTGCTAGAGGTGAACATGTGCTTGCTGCTGCAGGTGAAGTTCATTTAGAAAGATGTATTAAGTATTTAAAAGACAGGTTTGCAAAGGTAGATTTGGTAGTATCACCACCTCTTGTGTCATTTAGGGAAACCATTGAAGGGGAGACATTAAATCCCTTTGATAGGTTCAAAACTTTAACCGGGAGTTCAAATTTTATTGAAAGAGTTATGCCAAATGGAAGGTGTACTGTTTGTGTGTACATTTAGCTACTGCTCGTGCTGGTAATATTGTTGCTATCAGAGGTTTAGGTCAACATATATTGAAAAGTGCGACTCTTGCATCAACTAAAAAGCGTTGGCCGTTTTCAAGTATGACATTTCAGGTTTTGCCGACTCTAAAAGTGGCTATCGAGCCGTCTGATCCTGCTGACATGGCTGCACTTATGAAAGGGTTACGCCTTCTTAACCGTGCAGACCCGTTTGTTGAGGTTAGTGTTTCTGCTAGAGGTGAACATGTGCTTGCTGCTGCAGGTGAAGTTCATTTAGAAAGATGTATTAAGGATTTAAAAGACAGGTTTGCGAAGGTAGATTTGGTAGTATCACCACGTCTTGTGTCATTTAGGGAAACCATTAAAGGGGAGACGTTAAACCCCTTTGATAGGTTCAAAACTTTAACCGGGAGTTCAAATTTTATTGAAAGAGTTACGCCAAATGGAAGGTGTACTGTTCGTGTGTACATTATGAAACTTCCAGAGGCACTTACTAAATTGCTAGATGAAAGTTCTGATCTTTTAGAAGATGTTATAGCTGGTAAAACAATACGCGCTCAAGATGATGAGCGTCCAGTAGAGTCACTAAGGGAACGGATTACGTTAGAATAGGCCGATAAATAGTGTTAACCAAACACCTAAAACTGCTTCTCTCTTTGGAAGACAGATAAGCAAAAAGTTTCTCAAATTAGGTTCGAAGAAGAAGAAAATAGGTTAGTTGTTTCACGCTTAATTAATTAGTTACTCCGCAATATAAAACTCATTATCATAACTCCTTATCATCTTTCAGATATCTTAGATAGATGTTTATCCAAACATAAAAAGCTGAATATAGTGATTATAATTCCGATATTCATATAACCTGTCAAAAACACAAATAAAAACACCACCTCTTAGGCTCCTAAAACGTCTTTTATTACAGCTGATTATATTATGTCAGAATCACTTTCATATTCAAATACCTTCTAAACTTGCGCTTTTAATGCAGGCTACTTATGAAAACTTCCGATACCGGTATGAAAGAAGGAAGAATCTCTTCAACCACGGATGTGTTCACAACTCTAAAACGCCCCGTCCCCAAAACGATTTTCATGCATTTGTAAAGCCTGAGCCCTAACACAAAGTATTTTGGGTATGCATTTAGCCTCAACTTTTCTAAGAATAGCTATGAAACCGAGACTTCTGTTGATGGAAGTGATCTTGACCTTGAAAGATGTGAAACAAATCCAGTGGATCCATTCGTTGCTTCTATGAAACATCATTATAGGTTATTTATGCTGATAAAGTACAATATATATTTCTATCTCTTCTTTGCCATTAAAAAATGATACCTTAAGATCTTGATTATTTGCTGCTAATAATCCGCAACTTTTTTCGTGAAAGTGTGTCACAAGTCACATTGTTCTGGTGGGAAAAGTTGTGAATGGAAGATATCGTTGAAAGAGAAACAATTGGTACCATTGACCAAAAGGAACGCCCAACTACATGCAATTGAAGAAAGTTTTTGCTTTCATGTTGTTGATAATAGTCTAATAGTAATGCGGTAGAGATTAGGTTTCACTTACAGATGATATAACGTGTTCTTCATTTAATAAAACTCACAAATTACATCATCACCAATTCTTACGGTGCATTTCTAGATCGTAGCATTTGTCATGCAGCCGAGGTTGCATACCATTCATCTAATTATGTGGAAAGAATAAAGGCCTGGAAGTGTTATAGTTCCTGTTTCTGCAGATGCTATTCAGCAGGAATTATTGATGCTTTCATGAAGGGCACGTCTGTTCCCTGCCAGGAAACTACTTTGATCACTGATTATATCATCAAGGTTAGTCACTTTTTTTTCACTCAATGCTCTTCATCCTAATATTATAGCCACTGCAGAAGACGTAAGTAACTGAAGTTTTCTGCTTTAAAAATCATAAAATCTTTTAGCAAATGTATGTATTTATGCGTGGATCATTTAACTATTGGGTTGCTTTTATCGGGTGTTTGGATTAGCTTCTTTGGAAGTGCTTAAGTCGCTACAATAGGCATCTTTTTAATACTTACATAAGTCCTCAATAAGCTTTAATTTTTGGGCTGATTGTGTTGTGAAATACAACCATTTGGTATTCAGATAGTTGCATCATACATAACAACCATGACGGAGATTAAGAGCAGCATTTTGTTGACTTCAGGTTGGTGAGTTGCAGATTGACAAGGTACGATTTACTTCATTTGAATAATTTCATGTTTAAAAAGGGTGTTTAAAGTTGTCATTGTAAGATTGAAAGTCTGGCTTCGTCTTGGTGATTATATGATTTTGTGCAACTAAACTGGGCAGGTTATTATTTTATCAAAGAAGGGTAGTTTAGGCAAATCAAGACTAAATATCTTTCTTTGTGTATGCGGTTATACCAAAAATTTACAGAAAGAATAGTGGGCATGTTTGCAAGTTTTAAGCTTCAAAGTTGAATTGTAATGTCCTAAAAATGACCAAGTACTCTATAAGTTTTATTAAATGTCCACAATTAGGTGTTTACTGCCCACGAAGTGAAAATTTGATTTCCGGTTGAATGATTTGATCATAGTATAATTTTGATATGGATCGTGCAGCATCTGATTCAATGGTGATGATAATAAAAGATCCTTACGTTATCATTCTTATATAAAGTTGTGTTTTTTGTGCAGTGGAACCATATAATTTGCTGCACAATAATCATATAATAAATTCAAAATGCAATCCTAAACAACCAATATTAATCAGGGACTTGAGTTATTGCTTGATGAACGCCTCCTTGATGAAGGGGAAGCATGCTAAAGAAAGCCTGATCTTTTAATGTCTTTATCAGCAAAAACACATTACCTATTTTTATCTCTATGACAACAAAAAAACATTAACTTCAAAAAAAAGTGAAACAATTCGCTACAACGAATGTGTCTTATTAGCTTCAGTTTACAAAAAATATGCATGCAAATCATCTACTAAAGATCCAAAGGTATGTTGATGTTATATTAAGATGTCTTTATTTGATTTACATGTATCAGACATGATTATGTGTATAAATTATGCCTTTTATTTATTTGATAAATGATTTTAGTTACCATTTATATATGATAAGCTAACGTGTTCTTCTTTTTGTTTTGTTTTTGTAAATGTAGGTGAATTAATACAATATGGATGATTCTAATAGGCAAGACGATAAGACGGATCGAGGTCATCGTGATAAGGAACGTATCCGAAGATATTTGGGCAAGCATCGGAGTAGAGAAAATAAAGCAAACACAACATATGTAATAGATATAGTAATCAATACAAATAATCATAGATTATATTATACAAGTAAAAGATCAATATAATTTATAAGGTAAAATGATTATTTGTATTGTTTAGCTAAAATATTTACATAGTGTTAAAAATAATCTACTATGTAGGACATCCTTATTATTCGTAATGTTTAAGGTTTTTTAAAGTTCTTACATAATCTTAACGATTATCATTATAACATTCTACTTATTTCAGTCACTCTTAATTAAGCTTAAGCTAAATTTCATGTAGTATTTTGATTAGTTAAGAATATAATTGATTTGATTATACATAATATACATGATAAGTTTTGATACATTTTTTGGTTCAAGGATACTTTAATTTACAATGTTAAAATTTCACATATACCTGTTACTTTAATGATTTATCGGAAAAATACTAAAATATCTATAATGCTTAATTGTATATTGCATGTTTCTTAATCGCCATGGTTTGACAATTTAGGCATATGCAATTGCATATAACTAGGATACTTATATACTACCTGATACAATATCATATATTTTGTGCATATAAGTTTAACTTAACCCATGCTTTAAAAATTGACTATTTTCATCATTGCTTTATTTTTATTAAATGGTCATGTAGAGAAGCATATTTTGGTTATCTGGTGAGGACTAAGCATATATAATAACAAAATACTTATGGGCATGAAATGTTTTGATGAGTAGTTTAGAAAGATAGAAGTAAACATTATTTTCATAACTATTGATCTAATAGAAATGGCAATAACATATATGTGTGTACACATTTCAGTTTGTGCCATCTATGCAAGCTTATTTGAATATTTACTTTATCAAATAGAGATTCTTTCGGTGCATGTATATGGGGAATTATCGGATACTATATGAAACTGAAACCTTCTTTTTTTGAATCTTTTATCGGAATACGGATGAAATCCCATTATGTTGGCGCTCATTTTGCCTTCGATCATTAATATCTAATAATTTATTTACAGAAATCTAAAAGTTTTTATGTACAACCCTTTCTTTCAACATGTACAATTTTCAACCATTTTTACCACCATTCTTTCACTATAGTAAAATATACCGACGATAATTATAAGTCATGCCCGCCTTTCAGGTCGGACTTATATGCCCGGGAGGGCTTATAAGTCATGATTAATTAAATATTACAATACGTTTATTTTGTTGGAAATTAATTGTCATTTTCATTTTGTTCTAGGCAGCAAGGTAACTAAATTACTACAACTACCTGTATTGGAATGAGATTGTGATTATGTCGTTGCTCGATCAAGAAAATTGGGACAATGTGATATCACGTAAATATTTATATCTAATTGCAAACCAACAGTTAAGGTAAAACTTTAAACAAGTTTCATACCATGCGCTGCAGTTTATCATAATCCCTCTTTATTTTTTTCAAACACTTTGAAGTTGATATGTTTGATAATTGCATAACTCATCCAAAGATGATGCTTCAGTTCATTCATTGGATGCTGCTATCAATGTCAGTGGAAAACTTTAGTTTCTTGACAAGGTATTTTTGACAGGAAATTTGGACATGTTAGCGTAAGGCGCCACATATTTGTTTAGTCATTTCGGGTCTGACAATGTATCATCAGTTCCAAGAACACAAACAACAGATGGAGTCTCACCAAGTTCTCAATCATATCGAAGGTATAGAAAGATTGTGGTTAGTTTTTTGCAGGACTGCTTTACTTTTAGGCAAAAAAAAAAAAAAAAAAAAAAAAAAAAAAAAAAAAAAAAAACACATACACACACACATATTAATAATGTGACAACGGATATGTTGGTAATTTTATTACCATGCTGAATTTTCTTTAAATGGCAGACAATAACCATTATGATTGTTTTTTTAGCCGTATATAAGTTGGTTACCAAAAATATATAGCAGACTAAAAGTTGTATACTATCTAATTTCGTTGCTTTTGTTTCTATGAACTCTTTTTGCAGGGAAAATACATGTAGAAAGACTGAGGCAGCAAAGGCAAAACACAAAGATTTTTTTATTACTGTTAGAAGATTGATAATAAGTCGAATGATATGGACTGAGTAAGTTTAGTTGGAGGGTGGTCAAAACAATATATGTTAGCTGGCTATTATTTGTGCAGCATTTGCATTGCAGATTTGCAATTAAACACATATGATACACATTCCTTGATGATTAGCAAGTTATATGTGAAATTTGAATTATAAATAAAAAAAAAAGCATTTAAATCAGTTGCCACATGTTGCAGCAACAAATGCCTTTGCTATGCAACCTCTTAAAGATGCTCGACTTATGTGACAACAGTATTGGACCAAGATGCTCGACTTATGTCACAACAATATTGGACCAAAAGCCGAGGCTTAAACATCGCCAACTGTTCAGATGGTAACTTTATCATTCCTATAATCTAGACATTGTTATATCTGATTTGCGTATCATTGAAAAGTTAATTTATTTGGATGATTTGGTGTGCTTGATTTGGAAATCATATTATGCGTTAAAACATGAGCATAAGCAATTATAAGTCATCATATACATATTTAATGCAAACCATTTTAAAAGAACATTTTGATAGCACAAAACCTAAAATAGTTGAGTTACTATGATAGCCACATAGAAAGACTAGCAAAATATAATCTATTTCACATTAAATAGTGATATAGGCAAATTTGCCTATAATCCATAATGCAGTCAATATGTATTATGGGACAACTACCCTATGTTTCAATATGAAATCACTGCTATAATTGCCTATTTTATATCTGCTATAGGGGTCTATAAAATAAGCAATACTGTTCCATTTTACCTATAATGGAATATTTTATATATTTATCTATTATGACAGTCAGTAGGGTTATGCTATGCAATATGATTATAGTTGTCACAGGATAAATATATCGTGCAAAATAGATATTCTTATACATATAATACATAAACATTAAACACCTCTAACATATTCGCCAATGGCTCCAAACCTACACAAATACTAATCCTACACGATTACTGATGACATGAAGAATATCCTTAATCTTTATGTTAAGATATGATTGTGCTATCAACATCGAAGATCTTTTAAAACTCAATGATGTGATCAATGGATATATATATATTAACATGCATCAGATGATCATTTTCTACTACCCTTCTTTCGCTACAGTAAAATATGCCAACAATAATTATAAGACATGCCCGCCTGAGGTGTATGTCAACGATAATTATAAGTCATGCCCGCCCAACGGGCGAGCTTATAAGTCATGCCCGTCCATCGGACGGGCTTCGACAACTAGTATATATATATATATATATATATATATATATATATATATATATATATATATATATATATATATATATATATATATATATATATATATATATATATATATATTATATATAATATATATATATATATATTGTAATTTATTCGTTATGTCCGTTTATATTGATTTTTAAAAGTGACATTTGTTACCTATATGATTGAGAAGTTGAACATATAACGTTAACTTTTAGTAATTTGGTTAATTTAACTAAGTTCTCGTTACTCATTCAATATGATTTATTTTTATACAATATTAGCTTAGAAGTTTATGCTTGGCGAATTTATTCAAATTAAGTTGATATATTATTAGTGACGTTCATTGTTATTTGATTTAGTTTTAAAAATAACAATGGAAGTGTTAACATATTTACATCCCGTCGTGTTTTATGGTCTACACCTATCATGAATTTGATTTGTCATTCTTTTGAGTGCCACATTTTACTATTCAAGTATATGTCGATATATATCCTTATTTTTCCAAAGGGTGTGTATTATCATTTGTATAACAATGTCTATATATCTAACCTAGTTGTTTTAATCGTTTTCATCGCGTTTAACTTTTTGGCTATTCAAGCTTTTACGTACATATATGCTAATGTGAATGAAATTCCACTTGGTATTCGGCTATATAATTATTTTCGTCAAGTTTTACATTTTGACTATACAAGTTTGTATGTAAGTTAATGTTAAAATGAAATCTTTTGTCTTTCGGCTATTACTTGTCTAGATGTTAGTTAGTACAAATTATTTTCGTGAACGGCTCATATTCATTTTATTCATTCGCGACAATTCTCATAAAACTGTTATTCGAATTAGCATTTAACACCTATTGGGCTGCGGCTCATTGTTTTCCTAGGAGGGGGAGATAAGTTCATTAATGGGTTGGGTTAAATCTCCTACTGCGCACGCAAGTATGGTGGGCCGAATGGGTTGTTCACAGGCCCACTTCATGGACTGAAGTCAAGGGCGCTCGTTGGGCTCAAAGTTGGGTCCTAGTTGGGCTTGGCATTGGGGTCTCTGGCCTGGTAATTTCAGCAAGGAACGAAGCACAGGACACTCAAGTTTCCAACTTGGTGTGATGCTTCTTGGTAGTCATCCTTTTGGCCGAGAATGTTCATTAGTTTAGCTCTCACCACTCAATTTGCTTGGTTAGGTTCGAGTACTACTCGACCTTGTGTCTTGAGGGTGTAAGTAGTAACAATGCCCTGTGTTCTTGACTCACCTATAGGTCGACAAGAGGAGGGATTTTTCCTCACATGATCCTAACTACTTGGACTCTAAATTTTCATCATTTGCTAGTTTCTTGGGGTGTATCCCTACAAGGACTTTAGTATTCCAGTCAACTTCTAACCATCCCCTTAACGTGCTATCTCTCGTTAAGGTTTTTGGGTTTGAGGCCGAGTGAGTCTTCCGAGGCTTGAACCGTGGGTGTAACCCTTATGGGTTGGGGTCAAATGGTTGCTAATGAACTCGAATCAACCTCCCTTTATGTGAGGTGTTTTTCCCGTCTATCCTGACCACCATAGCGCCTAGCTTTGGTGGTCACATGGTTCGGTTATAGCCATTGTTGGTCACAGTGAGTTGTTGTTACTCACCTAGCAAAACACAACTTCTTACTTAGCCTTCCTACTCTAGCAACAACATTCCAAGTTCGAACCATGAACCTGTGGTTCCTAGGGGCTTTCGAATACACTACAAACATGGGGTCTAATAGCCTAAATCGAATCAACAATATTTACAGGTTCAAAAGCTGAACCTGTGCTTCCTGGTGGCTTCGAATACACACAACCATTAACAACTTAATTCTTCCAAAGTGGTTCCTATGCCACACTAATGACAACAACAACAACAACAATTTCAACCTTTCTCAAAAATTACTACTCCTGGAAATCTTATTCGACCCATCTAACATCATTTTACTTAAGTTTTTCCTCAAAATCAATTATGGTTTCTGGGAATCAATTCGACAGAAATAACAAAAATCAATACTTAAATCTTAATTTCATCCATTCGGCCTAGTAATTACTTATCTTAAATGGGTCTTAGAAATAACAAAAACTAATTGAATCCGAATCAACTATCAAACCTTACAATGATTTCTTGAGGGATGAACTTGAATGAGACTTCAAATCCGAGAACCACTGCTCCAACACCGATCAATCCCAACTTCCAAATCGAATCACAACCTCCACTTTTATCCTTCCTTGAGAACTTCTCAGATTTTTGTGGTATTTTTGGGGTGAGTTGTGATTCGACATTTCCTTGGAGGCGCGGATTTATGGTGGATCTTGGAGAGTAGCTCCATAAGAGCTTTCGGGTTTTGGGAGATATAATCATCCCTTTTGTGTGCTATCTCTACTTCAATGGGGTTTTTCTAAGTTTGACTTGTGTGTACCTCTAAATCTCGTGATGGTGGCAGTGTTTCTAGGTCAAAAGGAATTTTTGATTTGTGTTGAAGGAAAGGGATGGATCGGTTAAAGCTTTTGGGGAGGAAGGGAGGCGGACAAAACTAGAGGATAGGGTTACAGGTTTGGTTTGGGAGTTTGTGTGAGTGGGTGTGTGATGTTTTATTTTAAGTATTGAGTGAGATATTAGTTAAAGTGTGGTATTTTATACCCGCGTATCGTTAAACTGAGTCAAATTCGGGTCCTTTCTAGAACCGTTACAAATATGAAAGTTTATATTTTTAGAGTCTTTTCTATAATTCTTGAATGTATTTAAGTTTTTAAGCATTCACTATAATTCCTGAATCTCAGGTTTATCTCTGGTCTGCGTGTGGTGTCAGTCTGTGTGAACCTGGGATAACCTACCGTTCTCATTACAATAAAATGTGTAAATTATAATATGTGATTATTTCACTGTTCCTTGGTGAGATTTCCGGGTGACAATATGTGCAGGTCTGTTTTCCGTGATAATCACATAATGGCCAAATCTGGTACTTTAGTCATAATAAATGAATGGTTATGAATTAAATATTAGGGCAAATTTTTACCATTTGTCACAAAATATTTGAATTAAAAAAAAAGAAAAAAAAAAAGAAAAAGTCAGATCACCACCATGGCATATTTGTCATGTCTGATCAACCGACGAAAAAAAAAGCTGACGTCGCAGCGGGTAACCTCGCTAGCATAAACACCCTATATAAAGTTTCCAAATATATAAAATAAAAAACCAACATATATCCATTCCATCCCTCCCATTTCCCTCTCTCTCTCCCACCTTCTAAAAAACCACCGTCCAACCACCGCCGGAAACCCATTTCCGGCCACCGGAAAAAAAATTTCCAAAAAAAATGTCAAACCCAAACCCAAATCCAGAACCACACCACCAAGACCTAAAACAAAAAGTCCTGACATACATCTCCAAGCTCTCGGACCGAGACACATTCCCCACCGCCTCATCCTCACTCGAAACCCTAACCCTAACCCTCCCCATCGAATCCATCCCCCAATTCATCTCCCACCTCTCCTCCACTTCACCTTCCGACAAATCACCTGTTCGGAAACAATGCCTCAAGCTCCTCTCTCTCTTAACCGTCACACACAGTAGCAACATGACGTCACACGTCGTCACCAAGATCATGAGCGCGATTGTGAAGCGGTTAAGGGATGGGGAGTGTAACGGTGTGAGGGAGGCGTGTGTGGAGGCGGTTAGGGTTATGGTGAGGGAGGTGGTGGATGAGTTTGTTACGGTTGTTGGGAAGTTGGTTGAGGTTGTTGGAGGGAAGAGTGAGAGTGATGTGAATTCGGTTATTGGGGGCGCGATGTGTTTATCGGCTGCGGTGGATGAGGTTAGGGCGGTTAGGGGAGTTAGGGATTCGGAGAAGGTTTATTTGATGAAGGTTTTGGCGAGAGTGATGAAAATGTTGAAAAGTGAAGGGGGGTGTAAGGGGAAAGGTGCGGGGGCGTTGTTGGGTGTGGTGGGGAGTGTGTGTGGTGTGGAGTGGTGGGAGGGAGTAACGGGGGGTTGTTGAGTGTTGTGGTGACGAGTTTGGTGGAGTTTTTGGGGAGTGAGGATTGGTCGGTGAGGAAAGGGGCGGTCGGGGCGTTGGGGAAGTTGGCGAGTGTGGAGAAGGGGAAGGGGAGTTTGGTGGAATTTAAGGCGGGGTGTGTTTTAGCTTTGGAGAATAAACGGTTCGATAAGGTATAATAGTTGGTTAATTAGATTGCTTAATTTTGCTAATGTGTCGTAATTTAGAAAATCGAAATGTTTAGATAAATATGACATTTTATGTTTATACCGGTAGATATGGAATTGATAAATGTAGTTAAGTCGGCGTGTATTTTGGCTTTAGAGAATAAACGATTCGATAAGGTATAATATGAGTATTTTTAGTATGAGTAAGACACTTTAATTGGTCAATCAGATCGTGAAATTTTGCTGATGTGGCGAAATTGAGCAATCTGATTGTTTCTCGATTTACTCTTAAATGTGTTTTGTTTTTATTATAATAGATGAATGTAGGGATACTTTAGTTTTGGATGATTTTGTGAGGCCTAATGGTTAATGGTTTGAATTTGGTTAATGAATGTAATAGGTGAAGGTAGTTCGAGAATCGATGAATCAAACACTGGAGTTGTGGAGGGAGATTCCGGGAAGTTCAGACGAGGTGCCTGCTTCGCCTAAAGTGAATGGGAATTCTTCGTCAAAAGGTAAGCTGTTTTTGTAAATTGCGATGAGCTAATTGACATATGGTAAGTTGGTGGCATATTAGTTAGCTAGTTGTTTGTCTTGTGCTTATGTGTTTGTATTATGTTTCATGAGAATAGAAAGTAGTTATTGTGGTTGTTTATCTGGTAAAAGGTTTAGGTAAAGCTAAAATAAGATCAGTTGACCAAACAAAGTGTACACATAACAAAAACGTAAGCAAATAGAATAACTTAGGAGCTGAGTAGGTATTCCTTCGAAAAGGTCTAATAATAAAGGTTGCGTAAGTAATACTATCAAACCATATCAATGGGCATGCTACAAAGAAAGTGAACGAACATTATCAGGCATGTATGACCCATGACATCCATTCAATCATCATAAATTGTCGCTATTGACCACCCAGCATCTACGTTACATATACCAAGAATCCAAAATCTCGCAATTTTGAAAAAAAAACAATAAGGGAAGAACACTAAATTTTCCATGTTTGAACTTTAATTATTGTTCTTTGATATTATGGTTGGTTAAAAGGTTTTGGTTGCTAAACTAAGATTATTCATACCTTGAGCTGGATGGAAAGCTAGTTTAATTGTGTCATACTAACTCAAATGATTAAAGTTGGAACATGAAACATTTTGTCTTCTTTCCTTTTTATGTTATTTATATAGTTTGGTGGTTTTGGATTCTTGGTATATGTTGGGTGGGAAATAGTGACACTTTATGATAATTAAATGAATAAATGGATGTTGATTTCCATTTTATAATATTATTATGACTTTTGTTACATCTTTCATATTTGGACCTCTAAATGAAGACATAATTGACACAAGTTACTTCTATATATAGTACTTGTTAATTGTTTATAGAATATGTTGCTGTTATCTGTTTGTATTATGTTCACTTAGTATATGTTAAAAGTATTAGGTGAGCTAAACTATGATAATTCATACCTTCTATTTGAAAAAGATTATTCATACCTTGAGCAGGAGGAAAAGCTGACTTATTGTGTCCTTTAAATACTAAACTAAATTACAATATATAATCAAGTTTTCAGACTCTTGGTGTATCTTCAGCGGACAATGGCGGCACTTGAAGATGATTTAATTGGGTCATAGTGTGTGTCATTCTCGATAATGTCTGCCCACTTTCTTTGTAGTGCATGCTGATTTTCTTTTTAGAATTGTTAGCTGTGCAACATCATATGTATATATATGGACCTAGTCAGCACCTAATTTATGTCATTTTTATGGTACTTGTTAACTATTAGTAATATAATTTATTCTAGTTAGTGATTTTTATTTTATTTTTATAACCATTAAATCCAGATAATGGCACAAGGAAATCCCCTGCTATATGCCCAAGAATTCCTTCTGCTGCGGCTATAGAAACTCCACCAAAGGAAACAACTTCCAATAGCAAGCATTCTCCAGTTCAACGTTTATCTCCAACTACGCCACAAAGTAGAAGTCCTCCAAAGAGTAACTACAGGAAACAAAGTGGTTCAATTGCTAGAAAGGTGGATTTTGACAAAGAAACTGATCAAAAGATCAAAGTTTCCGTACCCAAGCCTGTGTCTTTTGACGGAAATTGTAAAGAAAAAGTAACGAGAGAAAATATGGTGGATACTGACAAAAAAGTCATCCTAGAAACGGAAAAGAGAGTCACAGAGCAAGCTATATCTAATAAAACAAAAGATAGCACATTTGGAAAACTTGGTGGTTCAAAATTTGGTTCTCGCGTGGTTCCATTTATTGATGAGTGTGAGTTGGATACAAATATAAATGGACATGCAATTGACCACGGTTATGGGAACCAGAAAGAGGTTGAGGATATATCTCGGATCGAAAATCAGCTTGTTCAGATTGAAAATCAGCAGTCAAATCTCTTGAATCTTTTGCAGGTGCCTTGACATGACACCTTTTTGCATTTTGTTTCATCATTTGATATTCTGCTTCATATTTAACTCCTGTTTTCATTAATTTCAGAAATTCATTGGAAGTTCACGTAGTGGAATGAATTCTTTAGAAACACGAGTAAACGGTTTAGAAAAGGCTTTGGATGAAATATCATATGATTTAGCAATATCAACCGGTAGAGTTTCGAACTCGGACTCTTGTTGTATGGGTACCGAGTTTCTAAGCCCTAAATATTGGTGGAGGACAGAAGGGTCGTTTCATAGTCCAATGTCACCTTTTCGTGGGAGTCAACAATCACTTTCTGACAGATTCAATCCCGACAGTCCTACCAGAGGAATTGCTCCGAACACACCAGGAGGTGTGTTTGGAAGTCCAGGGAGAAGCTCAGAGTCATTATTGAGTGCTCGAAAGAAGAAAGTTGCACAAGGGCAAAATCGTTATTTTGACAGATTTGATGGGGGATCTTTGGCCAATTGTGTACAGCAGCGAAACTAAAAACAGGTAGCTGAACATCCCTAGTAACTACTCCATAATATTTGTGCTTGTTCCTTCTTTTTTTCTCTCTATATTTGCTCTTGGCCCGGGAAAAGTAGTTATTAAAGACCGGTCTGATAACTGAAAGATAAAAAACCCTCTGGAAATAGCATATGCCGTATCTTTCCCCACTTTCGCTTTAGTTGCCAAGAAGCTGTATAGTACATGGTAGAGGTGGTAAAATTGGTGGGGTGATGAGTGAAAACAGATTTGGGTCAGAACGAGTTATCAGGTCAGGCTTACCCATAAACATTTTTGTCCCCTTTTTCTCGAATTACAATACATATTAATAATCACCTTTAAGGCTGTAGTGTATTAAATAGGATAGCGGAAACTATGCCGTAAGAATACTTGTAGCGTTTTATGAATAAGGTAATTGTGGAGGCTGTAAGCATTTAAACGACTTTTCGAGCCATTTTTTGATCCATTCGACCCATTTGAACCTTTCCATTCTAACTTTTGATTTGCCCATTAGACGTAAAATTTAAACCGAATCAATCCATTTATTGGTAAACGGGTTGAAGACTTGAAGTTACCATCTTGAATACATGGTATCGTACAAGGTAGGTATATAAATGTTTTTGTAAAATGGCTTCACTTTACACTTTCACCGTATTTTTCAGGCCACTTTTCAGTCATTAGTCAAAATTTATATCGATGAACGCTATTATGATACATGCAGTTACTAATTGTCTATAAAAATATATAATTGACATTATTAACTCTTTTTTCCTATCGTCTCAGATCTGTATTAGCTGATAAAGATCATTTTGTCATTTACCACGAGTCATCAGCAATTGGCAGCACCAGCACTAGAGAGAACTAGAAATCATTCTAAACGAAATGCTTCTGCCACTAACGATGCCAAATATTATAAAACAGTTGTTCGTTTCGTGCCTAGATAAGGTATGATGTACATTAAGGTTCCATCACACGTATGATCATTGAGTTAGATTATGTACAGAGAACCTTCTTTTATTTTTTTCATATACATGGCGTTTGGCTATTGTGTAATAGATGAAAATTAAGCTTATATTGTTTCTGGGGTTGTGCTTCCATCGCTATTGTGACAATCTGCAAATGGGAAGTTAAACTTACTCCAGTTTTTACGTGTGCCACTCTTTTCAATTGCTTATTTAGTCTGGTAAAGTTACGCAAATCAAATGAAATTTCTACGCTTTTTTTCTTATGTTCATTAATACTCTCTGCGTTAGAAATTTTTTAACAGTTAGTGGCATTTGGTTAAAGTCCAAGAATAGGAATACCATTCAGCGGGGTTATCAATAAGTATAATGCTTTGTTGACCTATCCGGTTGGCTGGTCGATGTACCTTAACCCAACCACAATACATTTATTAATGGTGTCAGAAAACTTAAACATAATATAAACTTGTGTAACACATTTAATCTATTTGTGAATGGCGTAATCTGTTTTGGTAAACGGGTTAGCATGTTGGTGACTTGAAAAATCAACCCTTATAAATACCAAAATGATTTAGAGAAGAATCAAACGAGTCAACTATGTTATGAGTTTAATTTAAATCGATATCAATTACATAACATATATAATTTGAAATTCAAAATCAAGTTAAGTTATATATATTTATTTTTTAAAGGCTTATATGACGCATTTGTTTAAAACTTAAATAAATGAGTAATGTTGTTTAAAATTCAAAATCAATTATGATCATTGAGTTATATTATGCACAGAGAACCCTTCTTTTCTTATTTCCATATACACGGTGTTTGGCTATTGTGAAGTCCCATTACTTGTTTTTGTGTTTTAATCAGGGATGGAGCTAGGAATTAGCAATAAAGGGGGCCGAATTTTTTCTTTCTCAAACTAACAAAGTCAAATAACTTAAACACTAAATGGTAGGTTCTAATGATGCCACACGCCGACATATCTAGGAAACCTTGTGCATGAAATGATGTTAAGCTTCTCTTACTTCTTTTGCCGTTTAAAGGTTGAGGTCATTTACCAATGGCCATGCTTTTTGCTATCACTTTTTATATTTTTCTTTCTAAATCTTGTAAATCAAGTGCTCGTTTTGTTTGTTGGCATAAATCACAATGGAAATAATTTTCAGTATGAGATATAATGACAATGGATATGATTATATGTGTCATTCCGAATGTTGTTGTTTGGACGGAAAATTATGGAATATGTATCAACAGAAAAGACAAAAGATATTTTAGAAAATGTGTGGTTAAAAGAGAATTAAAGTGAGATCCATGGGAATAACTAGCAAAAGGAACCTCTCCACCATTCTTTCATTCTATGCCTATGAAACCCACATTTTAGTATTATTTAATTTCTAACAATTCAACCAAACACTATCATTGTCATTCCATGGGTTAAAACCCTCAAACCAAACACTTCCCAAGTCTTTGAGATACTGGATATCTATGCAATATTGTATGAGGATTGGCCCAACACTGTAAGAGGCCCAGTAAATAACCTAGCCCAAACTTTTGATTTCTTCAAAAATAGGAATTAATCCTTCTTGCGTGTCCTTTGGTATTAACAAAAAACATATATTGCGCATTAATAGGAGAAACGATAGGATTTTGAATTGAATAAAAAATGGTAACTATTAATGATAAAAGATTCCATATATAATTTAGGTCATCCAAACTAACCAAAGTTTAGATATTCAAGTTCAGGCCGTTTAATTTGATAACTTTTTACTGTTCAAAAAAAAATTTTGATAACTTTTTATTTTATTTATTTATTTATTTTTATTTTTTATGTATTGGCTATGCAACTATTTGTTTCTAAAAGAAGCAAAAGACAGAAAATCCAAATTATTTATGTTAAATGAATTAAAAGTAAATTGCAAGCCATGATTTTGTCAAATGGTAGACATAGTTCTTACAACTTTGAAAACGCATGCGTAATCCTTGTGAGAAACATTTATAGGTGATGTTGAATATATAATAACATATTAAACATATAAACGCAGCGGATAACATCACCAACAACAGATCCATATAGCCATATGATCAATCATATAAATGAATACAAGCATTATACCTTTGAAGCGTGATCACGGATGCACCAATAACACCAATATCACCAATATGAGATGGAGAAACCCAAGAGATCAATGATGTTGATCTCCTCTAAGAATGAAACACACTACACGTCACGGATAACCACCCGATGCTAGTCTTGATCACGTAACACTTGTTCTTGCAACAACCTATGATGGATTTAGCAAATAAGGATGAAAGAACACAAACCCTTAAGATGGTTTTTGTTTGAGCCGTGGGTATCAAGAGGAGAGGGGGGGGGGGGGAGAGAATTATGTAAATTAGTTAATGTCATTACTATATATACTAAAAGGTGGTATTTGGGCGCATCAAGTTGTTGTACGTAACAGTGGTTGGAACAGTAAACGCTGCTTTAAAATATTGTACGGAACAGTAACTTTGCTTCTTTGAGGGTTTGTACCGAACAGTGTTTCAAACAGTACCAGCTGCTGCTACAGCTGGTACATAACAGTGCAGTTTATACAGATATTTTGTCATCCAGATGTTGTTTAATGCTTCCACATCTTACACACAAATACTTATTTATCCTCGGTATATGTACAAATAATACAAAACAAAGATAAAGGAGTTCATTAGATCATTCAAAAAAACAGCAGGCTGCTCAACCAATCCAACTCAAAAGCGAATCAAAATCCAAACACGACCAAAAACAATAAAACCAAATCTTTTTTTATATACTATTTCGGACCAAAAGTGACTCAACACGAGGCACGGCTCGGACGGCGTGACTCAACACGAGGCACGACCAAAAACAATAACCCTAATCCTCAACCTAATCCAAACACGACCAAAAACAATAACCCTAATCCTCAACCTCGGCTCGGCGTGACTCAACACGAGGCACGGCTCGGACGCACTTCGTACCAACTGCCGAAAGACAAAGAAACCCGAAACCAATCCAAAAATTCAAACTACAACATAAACAAGAGATTAGAATTAAAACATAGCAAAACAATAGGTAACTCGCCCGAGTCAACGCGAGTTGACTCGGCGAGTCACCGAGTCACGAACGAGTCGGGGTTAAAAACAATAGATCCACACATTTTTCATTGTTTTACAAAGGTTTTATAAAAAGTTTTATATTAAAATCAGTTTAAAAAAAAGAAAAAAAGAAATTAGGGTTTGGAAAATAATAACCAAGAGGGGTGGGAGTAAGCGCGTGAGGGGTTTTTACCAAAGAAAAAGGGTGGTGAAGCGTCGTCAGTAGGCGGTGGTGGCACGTGACGGTGATACGAGGCGCGTCACAAACTCACGAACTCCAGAAATGGTCTACATACACCGATCTATTGATTCGGAAAAGAAAATGTATCGCCGGAAAATATTCCGGCGACGGTGGTTGGCCAAACGGTGGATGTCGCCGGCGGTGGGGTGAAGAGAGGGAGAGAGAGATAAATATAGGTGTGTGTGTGTGAAAAAATGAAATAAGATATTATTTTAAGGGTATATATAATCTTGAGGGAGGGACTAAATATGTAAATATGGGAGTGAGGGGAGTGAAACGAAAATAGGGGCGGAGGGACTAAAACTGCCAACATGGCTAATCTTTTGATAAAAACACCGTGGGACTCATTTGACATACCAAACGGACTCGGAAATTAACGAAACTCGCGCCATTGTTCACGAAATAATTTTTATGATAAAAACCAGTATAAATATGCATAACTTTCCAGAATTCAATTTATTTGGCAAAATTCGATTCGTTTCACGTGTAAATATATTTGTGGTGGTATCAAGTTACGCATGATCCGTTCAGCAGACATGATTACACTTTTGCATACATGTATACAAAATGACATTTTTGCACTCCTATTAAGAACGCACAAATACACAACAACGCGCGCAAAAAAAAAAAAAAAAAAAAAAAAAAAAAAAAAAAATTGTGCCACAAACACTCCCGCTGCATCGCGCGGGTTTCACAGCTCGTTTAATCCTATTAATGACAAAATCAATTAGGAGATAATCAAGGAAAAGTTACACTTAACCACCTTGATCTTTCTCTCTTTCTCTCCTTACCATGGCCGGCCATATGGAGCTTCAAATGGGCTTGCTCATTTGTTGGTCCAATCCAATAAACTAAGTACTAGCTTAGTTATTAGTAGCCCGTTATCGATCCCAAGTTACGTAGTCATATATATAGTGTAAATACGGTAAATACAATATATAAAATGGTATCTCTGTGTATAAGTGTGTGACCACATAGGCTTACATATATCTAGCCATATAATTATTTATTATGACACGAGCATACTCCAACAACTCCCACTTGCGACGTCATAATAATCAAGTAATTATACAAGCAAAGGTTAGCGTCTAGCAACACGCCAATGCCCCTAGAAATATGTGAGGATAGTTTCTTAAACGTCTCATTTAAATGGTTTATATGTCATCCCTCTTTTTGTTACAGATACCATGTTGAACATTAAACATGGATCAAATGTCATTCTAATTGTTCAACTATTATGTTTCTCGATATAGATATTGAACAAGATTACCAAGTGGGTCAAGATTCATCTTAATCTCATTTGGGTACGGCCATACAAACATCTGTCCAATTCATCGAGGGGCCCAATAGTATCTAACTCCATAACATGTGGAGGAACAAATCCTGTTTTGACTGCACGTGTCATTCATGTGTTTCATATCACTCCTGAAGATGGTTTTTATAACTACCTTATTCAAGACAGCGTTTAACTATATCAAGGAATGAAATTCCACACATGCAAGACCTACTTGCATCTCAAGTCTAAGAAAAAGAGACATAACCACTTGCGAGATTCACGATTGACGACGATCTATGTAGTGAATACCCGTAGGTTGGGTCAGTCCAATGTTCATCACAATGAACAACATGTGAGTTTGGTAAATAATTACCAACACGCTCACATTTGCCTTAATTTGATGATACTCCCGTATCGTCAATTGGCAATGGACAATTTTAGAATAAATAAATTATTCATGGATTAAACATGCAAATATAGAACACAGTAGTATAAATGAAGATGATCATACCAGGTATATCAATTCATTATATAATACGACTGCTTACAGTTCCATTATCCAAATACTAAAAACAGATATGCATAAGACTACTCATAGGTCGGAATCTGATGTTCCCACCATGATCGAATCATGTTGTACAAGACAACAAGTAGTCATCTGAGTAAACTTTGAGAATATTTGTTTCAAAACTCATGAAAGGTTTGAATGATGATTGTCCTTTGTATGTGTGCATTCAAGTACAAGACGAGTATTGCAACAATACATTCCATAGGGTGTTTGAAGCTAGCAAAACACCTACTTTAGACAGTCAACTGAATAGTTTCTCAAACTATAAAGTATTCTTATTCTTTTAATGTATAACGCATTAATGCTCTCAGTCGAGCACATCTAGTCAGCAATGTCATCATTCATGATGACATCCTTCCACGACTAGGGTTGAGCATCATCTCAGTTAAATAAGCATCAGTGTATGCAAACAAAACAGAGCTCCTCAAATATCCGTAAACGTTTGAACATATCTTTGGTCATTTGTAGGTCCATTATAATGTTCGTTTAACAATTATCTACTGACTTTCACTTAGATATTTGTTGTTATCAACTCATCTTACATTCATGCAAATGATATATATAGTCCAATGCATAATACGACTTGCATAATGAATCCTTTAGTTGAACTTAAGGTTTCCATTCATGTGTTCAATCTCATCAAGTGAGATTGATCATTGAGACTCCCCTCAATAACATGTCATATTGTGTTTAGACTTAATAACCGCTTATATTTATTCTAATAAACATATACATAACAAGGTTGTATGTCTTATTTTATAAATCCCTTAAGAGAAACTTCATTCCAAGCTAAGGATTAAAGTCTAGCTTAGATGGAATATTGTTTCTAATATGTTAATGACATATGAGATTTAAGAAAATAAATACAGTGCTCCAACTTGCTCTCAGTGTACTTAGGAGTAATCTTATTAATCAAAATCAAATTAATGATTTTATAATTAACTTAAGATCTCTGCTCCTAGATGCATGACCTAATCCACACATGGATTCTTTTATCTTGTATACATAATAAAGATTACATGGATTCATAAACTCTTTTGATTACTCATCGTCCTCGCAAAGGTAATCAACAAGAAAAGTGTTTTGATATCCTATTGTCATATTTCATTTACATGAAAACAGGTATGACAATTAATCATCTTTATACATTTAATGTTTGTAGGTAGGAAGATTTAGTCATAGTCAATTTCTTGAGTACGAGTAATCTCCTTTTACTATGCGTGCATTAAATGTGTGTACAAGTTTGTCCTTTTGAGTCTTCTCATCAAGAAACTCATTCTTAACCTCACAGTTTAACTGATTGGTAAGAGATCAATCATGCTCCATGAGTGATTGTCTTTCAAGGACTGCATCTTAACATTCATAGTTTTTAGCTATTCATCAGACTCAAGATCTGATAATGCATCTCAGTAGTTAGCAGGTTCACTATGATCCTCTAACTTATATCCCTTAGCATTGATATAAAAAACTATATCATTCAGGTACAAGAGGTATCCTTGCGGATTTATGAATGAGAGATATCAATCTATGGTTTAACATATGCATGTTCAACCTTAGTATGACATTAGCAAGTGTACTCAGAAGGTTGCTCTTGAATAACTTCAAGATCTAAAGGTGCTCCCACTTGCTTTTGTAAGTAGAGACTAATCTCTAGATACTCAGCATCTTGAGTAACAATAAATTGTTTTCAAGTGGGACATCCAAAATACATCATTAGTTCTTGACTCTAGTTTGTTAACTACTTACTCTTAGGTAGTTAACAAATTCAGAACTTCAATCAAGACATAATGAGATTCATCCCATGCCATAATACAATGGTGTCTTAAATTCCTTCTGGGTTTGAACCATATTGAGTGTACACATGGCACATCCAATTTTTTAACCTTGATAGCTTTGGAGGTAAAACAGTTTAAGTCATCAAAGATCAAACAATATCAATAGAGTTTGATTTTCCTTGATGGACATACCATAAAGTTGTGGTATTCCACGAGGATTGATGTTGCGAGACTATCCCACAACTTATTAGATGAACTTATGTTCTTTGGCTTACATATCTGCCAACCAAGTCAAACCAGATGGCATCAATAGTATTTTTAGCCTACTGCATACTTTATATTATAAGTCTTTGAACAAGTCAATGACTTCATGTGCATGTTTTGACTAGAAAACATAAACATTTAATATTATACGTCGTAAGTGTACATGTCTTAACAAGAAGACATAACAAATTAACGCCTTACTTTACGTTATAAGTCTTTCAACAATTAACGGAATTGATGTTTGTGTCTTTACAAGAGACCTAAACATATTCAACTAAAGTAATTACGAGCGCCGACACTTGGCCTCAATAGTAAATTCAAGTTAATTTCATACTTTATGATTATGAATTTACAAGAAAACATAATCATATTTACTAAACAATTCAGTGAATATGTTGAAGTAGCTTTTCATGTTATCTTGATATTTGTTCTAATTAGGGCAACATACATTTTATGTGTAGAAGTCCTAGTAGAATCTTAGTTTCTTACCTTGCAGTCAAGAAAAACCATTAGTCATATTGTTATATATTGTACCTTGCACACAATTAAGATTTCTCCCACTTGTGCATGGCACAACATCATGAGAGCATACAGACAACACTATGCTTGTTTGTTTGTATGATCAATATGACAATGTCTAAGATAACATATTATTTTTAGTCAAAATCAAAATATAGAAATGCAGAACTTTATCGTTTTAATGATGAATCATGCATAACAAGTTTATAGATAATATTTCAGGAAGCAACATCAGGAACGCGACAAGTTATCTTATAAAATTTATGCAATGGTTCGTATATAAACTATGATGCTTAACATGTGGAAAGTAATGTATTATTTCAAGATAATCTGGAAATAAGATTGGCAACTTGCAAGGTACTAAAGCTTACAACTCCCACTGGATTAGACAACATTACATGTGTTTCGTCACCAGTAATATAATCACGTAGCTCCCACTGGATTAGACAACATTTATAAGTGTTACGTCACTAGTGGAGAGTGAGTGGCAATTGGATACTTTCCTTCTTTCTTTGAATATCTACACATTATTGCTAATGTGAGTCACTTTGACTAATAAACATGTACTTAGGTATTCAAGGAAGTGCATCAAGTTCTAACATATAGATGATGGGCTAGCCATCATTGCTATTTTAACTTGAAAATAGGCATGCATTTCCTCCATAATCGGTATACTTCACCACTAGGGTATGTAGGACCTTAGTAGGTTTATTGGGTTAAGACAAACTGCTAGGTAATCATGCTAGTAATTGCCTTTACCACTTTGCGGTTTATTGACATTTCCGTCTTCTAATTATTTAAACTCATTTTAGTTTGGTAGCTATAGAAAACGTGTTCTCTGGTTATCCAAATATCTTATATTTCTTCAAGGTTTCAAAACCGGAACTAGGGTTATAAAACAGCCTTGAAAGAATAAGATGTGTAACCATACTTAACCGTTTTGACTTTTATAAGACATCACGATTTCTAGAGTAGGTATTCTTTGAGTTTGATTAGAATTAGGAAAATTCAAATGTTCCTATTATGGCTTTTCCTTATAAAGAAAAAGGATAGGAATAAGTCTCTTTCTTACAAGAAAAGATCGACTTATTTCGTCCTTTTAACAAGAAAAGAACAAACTCTTGTTTACGGTTGTGTTGCATTAATTCATTAATTGAATTTACAAAGTTCAATTTTAGTATTTTCGATAATTATCCTTTTGTAATTTAACTACCCCATGTTTACAATTTAAAACAATTAATTTTACAAAAGGGCTAAGATCCACATTGTGCTTCTACTATCACATCAGTTGATCTGCTAGCAATAGTAGATTCAATTGGTAGACGACGATCACCAATTGTATTACATGTAAAACTCTTAGATCCTTATGGGACTCATGGCATCTAGTGTCAAACAGCTAGTGTCATGTAGGCATGTTTAGTCCCATCTTTGCCTCGTGTGAAGGTCTCACCGCTTAACTCAATTAAGTCATCCAATTTGAGAACGTGTGAGGATATATCTAGGTCCCACGCATAGAGAATAGTCACCTTGAGTTACAATTCAACCTAGGCCCCACGCATAGGCAAAAGGTAATTGCAAGTGTTCTCAACGATTGGACGACATGACTTAAATTTTGACGGGTAAAATATTTGATGTGAATAAAAAAAGTGTACGAAAGAAGCATGCATTCATTCTTCGTAGCACAAGTTAAAAACTCTTCTTAACTTAGGTCTAATCATTGTTTTAATTTATGTGTGTCGAGTTGTCCATTTTCAAGACTAATATTAATTCTAAGTGGATTATAATTAAGTTTGGACAATACAATAAATAAATAAACAAGCTTAACTAGTTTAAGTATTATTTAGAAAACAATGATTTTAAGTTTCAAATCCAAATTTAAACTTAGTTAAACTAAATCATAAGACTTAGTTTAAATTGGTTTGTGTTTCGTTTCAAGTTTTTAGAAAACAATTTGCGTTTTACATATAATCATAGCATATATAAAAGCAACCAAACAAACAAACAACCACAATATGCAAAGCCTCAACCGACGAAAATCCTATGCTTGGTCTCGTGAGCCATCACGAGAACCAAGAGTCAACTAGGAACATGATACACAACCACACGGAGGGCTCCCACTTGCTCCAAGACGATCATGAGCAAGTAAAAGCCCATTATGCACATGGAATATTGATTCTGTCCGATCAGTTTTTCTGTCTTTTGGAGGCCCAAAACGCCTAGAAGGAGACCTCCTCTTGCTTCGGCCCAAACTAGAAAGTTGTAGGCCCATGTCTTGTGAACCTGCACAAAACAATTTAGCCCAAAATACCTTACCAAGCTCCTGTAAATCGCGTTTTTCTGCAGTGTGTCCAGCAGCTATTCTTCGGTCTAAAGTCTTTCATTCTTTTGCCATTCGATTACAAGCTTTGATTACATAATATATGAAGTAAAATACAACTAATATACTTCCTATCTATTATAAAAATGCCCAAACAATGGCAAAACCAAAATGAAATATATTACATAAGTGCCGAAACAATGGCAACCCCAAAAACAAGAAATCAACGACAAATCACAACAACACAAGGCATAAGTGGTCTAGGTTTTTATCGGCTTTGCATATACACATAATAATACAATAATATTATGAACATAACAAGGTGTTGGCTAATTCCATGGTCAAACATGCATGTATTTGCCATGGATACAAAATTAATAACAAGAATTCAATAATTAGCCAACGAAACGAATAAATTAATTAACTAGAATTAAAAACCCCGAATGGTACTCGTGTCAAATGGCCTTAGGTTCAAAACCCATTGATATTAGGACCTTCTAATTATCATTTTACCACAGAAAATTAAGCCATAGGGGCTGTTTTGAAATCGTTTCACAAATCGATCAAAATAATGCGTTTTAGGCCATTTTTCACGTACCCGACAAGTAAACAAAATAGCATATGCATAAGAAATGGCTATGAGGTAAAAAATCACAGATCTTATGACCTCTTAAGGATCGAATTTTGTGAGAAAATAGAGCCCTAAGGGCTGTTTTAATTGGTGGTTTCATAAATCATAAAAAAAACACCCGTTTTAGCCACTTTTATGCATACCCGATAATCATATGGCACATATGATGGCTCGTGATACCACTATAGGTGATGTTGAATATATAATAACATATTAAACATATAAACGTAGCGGATAACATCACCAACAATGTATCCATATGTTAGATGAATGATTGATATCACAGAAATGAGTTTATTGCTTGATTTGATATGCAGGAATACAAGATACATTTATAGCCTATCTTATGATCTATTTAAGGTAAATGGATAATTACATGCTAATCACTAATCATGTACAGTTCATTTCATACTAATCTCTTCGCCTTAGCACTTATCTATAATGTATAACTAACACTCCCCCGCAGTTGAAGCGGGAGGACACTGAACACTGAGACTTGAGCAAAATTCCTCAAACAGAGCCGATGGCAGTCCTTTAGTGAAAATGTCCGCATACTGGTATCGTGAAGGAATATGAAGAACACGAACCTGACCAGCCGCAACCAAGTCGCGAACAAAGTGAATATCTATCTCAATGTGCTTCGTACGCTGATGCTGAACCGGATTGCAAGATAAGTAGACAGCACTGACATTATCACACTATACAAGTGTAGCGGAAGATAATGGGGTGTGTAACTCACGAAGGAGGTTCCGTAGCCAACACGTTTCGGCAACAGCATTGGCAACACCTCGATATTCTGCCTCTGCACTCGAACGAGAGAGCGTTGGCTGACGCTTTGAGGACCAGAAAAGTAAGTTATTGCCAAGAAAAACACAATAACCTGACGTAGACCTCCGTGTAGTTGGGCAACCAGCCCAATCAGCATCAGAATATGCAACCAAATCTGTAGTAGAGGAGGAGAATAATTGTAGTCCATAATCTAGAGTACCCTGGACATACCTCAGGATCCTTTTAAGAGCCGAAAGATGGGGCTCCCGAGGATCATGCATGTGGAGACAAATCTGCTGAACTGCATAAGATATATCAGGTCTGGTAAATGTGAGATACTGTAGAGAACCTGCAAGACTCTGATATAAAGTCGGGTCAGATACTAGATCACCATCATCCCTCAGTTTGGATTCAGTGTCAACAGGAGTCCGCCAAGGGTTACAATTGATCATATTTTCTTTCTGCAAAATCTCTATAGCATATTTCTTCTGAGATAAAAATAACCCTGAAGAGTCTCGAGTAACTGAAATGCCCAGAAAGTAATTAAGAGGACCGAGATCTGTCATGGAAAACTCCTGGTTCAAAGAATGAATAAGCTGCTGTAACAAATGCTCAGAAGAAGCAGTTAGCACAATATCATCAACATATAGCAATAAGTAAGCAGTATCCGCCCCTTGCGGAATATAAATAATGATGAGTCACAACGGCTAGAAGAAAACCCAACTCGAGTGATATAGGATGCAAATCGCTGGAACCATGCTCGAGGGGCCTGCTTGAGCCCATACAGAGACCGTTGCAGCAAACATACATGATCTGGATATATAGGATCCTTAAACCCTGGAGGTTGATGCATATAAACTGTCTCAGATAAGTCACCATGCAAGAAAGCATTTTTGACATCTAGCTGATGAATCGGCCAATGTCGAGAAATAGATAAACTCATAACAACCTGAATAGTTCCCGGTTTAACCACCGGACTAAATGTCTCATCTACATCGACTCCCTCCAATTGATTACTACCATTGGCTACCAGATGAGCCTTATAACGACTAAGGGTGCCGTCAGCCAAATACTTGTGACGAAACAGCCACATGCAGCGAATAATGTTGGTATCGGTGGGCCGTGGCACTAGAGTCCAAGTTTTGTTCTTAATGAGTGCAGTGTATTCATCACGCATAGCATTCTGCCAATTTGGATCATTAAACGCATCATGATAAGATTTTGGTAATGGTGAGAGCGAAGACACATGCATGTTAAGAAGCTGAGTGGGACGGTTAGTCCTGACACGATAGCGTGTGACCATGGAGTGAGTCGATACAGGGTTTGGGTTTTGAGGAGGATCTGGGATAATATTTGTGTTTTGATCCGTGACTGGAATTGGTGTTTGTAGGATCGAAACATGTTGATTATGTGGATGATTCGGGTGGTCTTGGTTCATGGAAGATTAGATCCATGGTGGAGTTTTAGAGAGAAGTTAGAGAGAGAGGGAACCTTGAGAGAAAACCTGGAAAGTTAGATTAAGTGTGTGTGAAATAATACAAGAGTTCCACCCTTCCCATGTGTGGGAAGGGGTTTATATACTTACTACTATTTGTGCCCCTAGTGGGCTGTGGAGTGAGCTGACAGTGGGGAAAGCCCCGACCCACTCCACAAATATAGATACGACTAATCTAATAAAACTAATAATACTAAGCTTATATAAATAAGCCTACGAGCTATGTGATATGCTAAATAGATACTCGGGGTGACCGAACCTTCATATGAATATTTATATTCCTAACAATCTCCCCCTAAGGGAGGTCACCCCGGAAATAATAATTTGAATTCTAGCATTCTTTCTTCTGAACTTGTCTTTATAGCTCGTAGTCTTTGATTCTTCAAAGTCTTGTATCTTTGTGCTTTCAGCAGTGAACTTTTGATGGCCTTTCCTTTGTCTTGGATGATTTTGAGTATTCTTCGAAAATATCATCCAGCATGTGTCTTCAAGCCATCTTTCAGTAGTATGTTTCCTTGTGATGTGATATTCTTCGAGCCGACATGCTCACACTGTTTGGTGTCATGATCTTTAGCATCAGAGTTAGCAGAAGCCGTGTTGAAGGTCTTTTTGGTTGATCATGACTTTGTTGAATTACAATGATGATGTAGTGTGAACATGTGGTAGAGGATTGGCATCTTTTCTGCAACCAGCTACAACAGCAACCAGCTACAGCATTCCACAGCTACAATCGCCAGAAGTTCCTGCATACGACAGTTAGCAATAAAACGTCCGGTACTTACAGGTTCGGACTTTGAGATTGTTAACAGCATAGTGTGAAAACTCTCTCTAATCCTTACCAAGACCGTTCCTAATCGAAAACCCACAGAGGGCTTTTTAAGATCGAACCGTAGCACATCAACGATTAGGTGAGTCGCTGGAGATCACTCCACGACTGTAGACCGTTTGAAACTGCCGTGACCACTAAGCGTAATCCACGAGGAATTACCGAAGTGACCTGCTTTCAGGGCTGCTTGATGTTAACCCTGGCAGGAATTTCCATTCAATCATTGAGAATTACATTTGTAAATTCTCTCATAAATGTTCTGGCAGATTGCTAAGATCTGCGTAGGACTCATGAGTTTACAACTGGTGTCCTTAATGTTGAACAACCAGTGTAGAAATAATTCGTGTCCCTATGAGATCTTATTATGCATCTCGTGGCTCTAGACTCGATAGTGCGATTTGATTTAGTGAGCGGAGGCTGGAGAGAACTGCCACCTTTTCAATATCATCTAACTCGGAGTGAGAGAGACGATAGAAATGTATTGAACTCCGTGACAATTGAAACAAGAATCCTTTGAGGGACCTTGAGTGGCTAGGGAGGGTTGTGCAGCGTATCACTGGGTCCATGATACTTTGTCTTCAATGCCAGCAATCAACTAAGTGATTCTGACAACATATGTATTAACCCGGTTTCTGCCTAAGTTGTAAGGAGGGCTATTTCTTTTCACCCTTTATCTTTACAATTCTTTTTCATTCTTCAACCCCTTCAGTGCTTACCGAGACTTCATAACTAACACCTTGTTGGGTTTATTCCAGTGTTAGCTCCATCTCAGTCGGCACTCTTCCCTAATACACATTTCTCCTTTTTAATCATACCTAAGGACTTCTACACTAACTAGTGGATTGTCCCTGGGTAGATCCCTCCGGCTCTGGCGGGATCGTGGGAACTTGAACCTAACCTAACCATCCTTATAACTCCATGCATTAATTAAAATGGCCGGTCTTAAGTATTCATCCACAATTGCCAAACCAAATCTTTGAAAAATCTCTCAAAGTGTTCATGATTCTGAAACACATTTTTGCAAACACTTGAGAGTTTTATATTTTTCAAATGCTCCCCCTCAACATGTGCATGAATGATTGTTTTATAAATTTGCACATGTTAGGTAGAGCTCGCACTTTTTGAATTGATCAACTTTCAGTGAACATAACCGATTCGAGACACGCTTACATCACTGGTTAGACCAGCTTGAAATTATTACCCGTCCTGGTCAAGTCCACAGAAAGTTTCTCGAAACGGTACACTCTACTCAGACACATCCTTTTCGAGACACGCTTACATCACTGGTTAGACCAGCTTGAAATTATTACCCGGCCAGGATATGTCCTTTCGATCAATGACAGTATAGGTTTCGTCAATTCATTGGTTAAGTCTGAGTCACGATCTCATGCTATGCCAAATCCTTTTTGTCCATTCGCTCCCCCTCAATATGTGCATCGATATACGAAAGAGTTTAGCACATATGGGAGAGCCTAACGTTAAAGTCCAAAACATCACATTTTCATCAGGTTTCATATTTAAATCACATTCTCTCCCCCGATCAAAAATTTCAAACCTTTTGAGATTTGTGATCCCAATTGATTTAAATAAGTTAGAAAATGTGGGAGAAAATGTGTCCGATTTAATATATTCTGATGATGAGAACATACTATGCTCCCCCTTAATCTAAGAGGGAGATTCACTGCTTATTTTGCACATTTGATTATTATGACACATATGAGTTTGACCTTTTTGCACAGACGATATAATCACCCGCTTTTCTGAGTGAGTCAGTGGTCAACATCAATCATCCATCCACCAACAAATCTTCTCAAGTATTGTCGATCCCCTCTTGGTGAGATCCGAGTAAGTACTTCTTTGTTGAAATGATGGTGGTGGAGGTGAAGGTGTTGTTGTTGTTGTTGCCGATGTTGTTGTCGTGGTGAATTCCGAGCCAATCAATAGAATTTGAACGTCTGATTAAATGGTTAGAATGGGAACTGGCACATTCATTTTGGCTATGGAATCTGCATAAGAATATCAACACAGATATACATGCATACAGATACACTATTCCTAAATAGCTACCCTTCAGCAGCTTGCCACATTATGATACCAAGTTCACCTTATAATCAAACCCCAATCAGGAACTACGTCAAACCACTATCTAGCATGAAGAGCAATTAGCAATCATGAACATGGCAATTCACACAGATTTCAATATTTAATTCAGGATCTTAGGAACATGATTCTAACATAATAGCAATCTACCTAAGCGAATCCTGAGAACATATGCACAATATCAACAACAATTAAGCAGCAGAGACAAACAACATTTGAAACTCATTCACTTAGTTCATACAAATGTCAGTGGAGCATTCAAGAACATCAAACACAACTGGTTTTCTAACTTCTTTTAGGTTTTGAGTCTTAAAGCATTTTGGGGATTATACGAGGATTCCAAAGTAACACAAATGAACCTTCTAGATACATAAAGCTAGGAAACTATAAGCAAATTGCACATAATGTCCTAAACTTTCTAGCAACTAACACACTTGGTCATTTGATATATTTAAGCAAGATCCTCTTCAACTAATTCCCCATTAACTACAAAACCATTTCTAACAAGTATGATTTAACCAATAAATCCGTTTGATGATATAAAATTTGAATTCACTCTCCCCCTCAATCAATGACCCGTATTCTAGTTGAGCCTCAACTAAAATCAAGCTTAACCCCACAACTCATCAAACAAGAACTGTCATGAGGTTTTGTAGTTGTTGATTGAGTGACAAATTTTATGCATAATCCAAGTATAAACAAATTTCATACAACACATATTCACCAAGTGTCTCACAAATAATTTTCAGAAGAATCATAGAATGAAAACTATTTGTTATACTAAGAAGATTTCTCTTCTTTTACAAGAAATGATGCACTGAAACGTACATCAAATCAGGAAACATGGATATGAAGTAATCCATGCCCAGGTGAACATCACCCAGTTGGAGGAACAGCCGTCTTTTTGGCGACGTGCTTTCCCCAATATGAAGCGCGGGTTGCTATCTAAAGTAATAGCAAGCCATTTAGACATGTTTTAACCATCCATTTTAACTTCTGCTCGAGCTTCATTTAAAGACCCGTGCCATTATTGAATGACATTTCTAAGTCCGTAAATGTTATCGATAAACAGAAGACATGCCTAGGTGAAACTATTTTTGGTCTTTTCTAATTTTTTTTAATTTTTATGGTTTTTCTGGTTTTACGATTCTCTATTTACAATTAGCAAGATTTCTATATATCTATTTACAAAAAAGGTATAAAATATGAATAAGTATATATGTACAAGGATACGAACCAGAAACCATTACTCCTCAGCATTCTGAATCTTCACCACATTCATCACTTGACTTGCTGAAGAGCAATGTGAGCACTTTCAATCAGGGAATGATTCTGGCTTTTCACTCTCCCCTAATTAGTGCTCTCCCCCAATCTGACAACCTTTCTGATGAACACCCATAATAGGAAGAAGACTTTGGATGAACGCCCGAAAAATGAAGAAGTCTTTAGATAACCAAATGCATGCCGTCTTTAATCTTCTAACATTCCCGTCCTAGAGTGACACCATCAAAAACCTTGGGCATCTTTTCGATAGTTTAAGATGAGCCTCAACTGAAATCTAGCTTAACCTCACAACTCATCAAACAAGAACTGTCATGAGGTTAAGCTAAACCACAAATTTAAGCCCAGTAACAACTTGATTTCAGCTTAACCTCACAACTCATCAAACAAGAACTGTCATGAGATTAGGTTAAAATCAAGTTGGACCTAACCTTAAACTACAGAACAACTTGAACCTAACTTAACTCCACAACTCATCAAACAAGAACTGTCATGGGATTAAGTTAAATATCAAGTTGTAAGAAAAGAGCTCAACATTTTTGAATGTAGAGAAGACTGAAGACTCGACCTTCTTCAAGATTGCCCAATGTGGAGGAACAGAATACCAATCATCTTCATCTCACCAAATGCCTTCCAGTAACCTTACATATAACCCATCAGCCCGCAGCATACACATGAGATGATAACTCCCAACAGAGAATGTAGAGTAGACTGACGACTCGACCTTCTTCAGTCATAAGTATAACACCACAGTAACAAGTTGAACCACTGATCATCTATAGTATGTATCCATCCTTGGATATTAAGCCCTGATCACGTGAACCTGTTGTGCGTCCTTGATGTACACATTCTCTCTCCCCTAATGGTTACGATTAATCAGCCCATGACGTAACAGTGAAACGTAAATACCAAGGTAACAAGTTGAACCACTGATCATCTCTGCGGTTATCAACACCGGAATAAATGATTAAGCCCGATCACGTGAACCTGCTGTGCGTTCTTGGTGTACACATTTCTCTCCCCCATGATGGTTACGATTAATCGGAATCATCATCATGATGTGTACATGTAGCCTAATGACGTGTACATGAATCATTGACTAGAAACCCATTGTTGCTGATTGTACCAACCCGTGAGACTATGTCGATTAGCATTCCATGACCATGTTCTTCAACACCTTGATAGACGGAGGAAGAAGTAGTGTTGGAGAACCATGGTTTGCACGACTCCTGAACAGACGTATTCAGGAGTCGTATGACCAATTCTCAATCATCAACTAACATGTAGATTAATATTCACCCTTTCCCCCCCCCCTCAAAAATTGCATATGCCAGCCAACTGCAATTTTTGATGATTGAACTAGTGAATATGAATACCATCAACGGTAAGTAGCTCCACTTGACGGTTCTTGAAGACTAACATGTTGTTTATTCACCCTTTCCCCCCCTCAAAAATTGCATATGCTTGTCAACTGCAATTTTTGGTTGAACAAGTGAATAAGAATATACTCCAATGTGCGCCGATCCACTTGAAGACTGAATAAGCACGGAAAGAGCATGAAACTTGTTGATGAGAATGGCCATAAATAAGAAGATTCCTCTTCTTTTGAAGATAAAGTGCACTCAAGCGTACACTTTTCTTTTCTTTAAAGAACGAGGCCTGAGCTGATGTATTCAGACGTCATAAGATGAAGAACGAGGCCTGCACTGATGTGTACAGACGTCATTATGATGAAGAGCGAGGCCTGCACTGACTTGTACAGACGTCATTTGATGAAGAACGAGGCCTGCACTGATGTGTACAGACGTCATTACTCTCTCTTTACTTCTTCTCTCATCTAACTCGTTACCAACCCCATTATCATTCTGTCGGCTTGATGTAGTGACCACTGATGGAGAAAACCCAATATGATGAACTTGATATTGAAGTAATATAACCCGAACTTGTGACTTAAACTTGTACTAATGCGTGACAAAGAGCGGTGTAGAGACTTCGTGCAACATCGAATCCCTAAGTACTCTATACTCTTCAACCAACCAACCATCAAGTATAAGACGTACATCACCTCTTGGATATCCACAACTTCGTGTGACACTGAGCACTACAACGTGACTCCTTAAAGTGATAGTTATTTTGTAATAGAGAGAAAGACAAAATAACTAGATATCCAAGTCCTCGTCATTGTGTTGAAAGCTCGAACAAGGATCTCGAAGAATCTTCATCCAACCTCCCCGATATCTTCAGATACTAAGTACACGCACCCATGAAATTTCACTTCAGCCTCAAATAAATAATAATGAATTAACGCCGTAGTCACTTCTTGTGGTTAATGCCCAAATCTAGTCCTTTATGATGCTTTAACTGAACTTTGATAATGGTTTTAACCCGATCATGGTTAAGCGCGCATAGTCCATCATCACGGGATTTTACAAATCTATGATTTAAACCGAGAAATAAGTTCTTTCTCGGGATTTTACAAAATCAAGAAGAAACCGTGAGGCAGTAACAGATTGAATGTGGCATGACTGATTTTGATTTTTGGTGAACATCAGTTTGGGTAAAGAATATCTTGTGAAGATTACAGATCACATCACAACTTTTAAAACCTTTGGCCAACTAACCAACCTTGTACATAGATTAGTGACCACTCGATGAAGAAAACCCGATATACCAATACTGAAAACTGAAGTAGAAGTCCCCAAATTTGTTACTTAAACTTGCACTAATGTTGGAAGAACGGTGTAGAGAATTAATGCTCCAAGCAAATCTCTAAGTGCTCAATATCCAACCAAAGTATGAGACATTAACACCTCTTGCGATTATCGACATCGTCATTGACGTGTGACACTGAGTACTCCAATAACTCTTAAGTGATAGTTACCCCGACTGCTGGTAACTAGATAACCCAAGTCTTCAACTTAAATTTTACGCACGAGCAAGTTATCATTGAAGGTCATGCATCCAACCAACCCCGACTTCAAGATAAAATAAGTAGACGCCTTCGTGAAATTCAACTTCAATCACAAATAAAGAATACCTGATTAACTTCGTGATCATCTTGTGCTGTTGACTAGCCAAAAAGAGAAGAAACATGCGCTAATTCTTAGAAGTGCCCATGACTCATAGTCAGTCCTATCAAACAAAGCTGTCTGACCCAGCTACTTGGATGTGGAATAGTTGTCGTACTGTGTACAGGATTTTACAGTTCTTGAGATTTATCTGAGAAATAAATTCAAGAACTAACTGCACAACAGTAAGTATCAAACTGCTGTAGACTGAACCACTGAATCCTGAATCGCTACGATCTGACCCGCTGTAACCGAAACTGCTAAGATTCAAACCGCTGGAGACTGAACCGATACGATCTTACCCGCTCACATCGCTGGAGACGGAACTTCTAGGAAACTTGCGATAATTCTCCCCCTCAAAAAGGACATGAAATGACCTTTTTGCCAAAGCTGAGAGTCCGTGATGTTTGTGAATTTGTCAGGCACAAAACATGGAAAGAGACAAATGAAACTACTGCAACGAAGATGGTGATTAAGACTCTCTTGTAGTAACCCCTTGCTTTCCTCATCATCAATGGTTTAGTAGATTAACAATTCATTGAAGCTCGTAATATGCCAAAACCGCTTGATGAAATGCATATGACTTTAAAGTGAGTAAAAGGTTAAAACATGTCTCCAAACAAATCACCTCTTGTCTTTAAGCCTGACTACCTTTTGAGAAGATCTTGAACAACAATCCCATTAGAAGCTTGAGAAACAACAATCACTTGATGAAGCTTGATAAAGAACAAGTCTGCGACTTAAACTTGCACTAAATTATGATTTAGAACCTATATTGAGCACAACAACGTAACTCCTTTAAATATAGGTAGTGATATATACCCAACCTTCCATCCTTAATTGTATATATCCACTTCGTGAACATCCAAGTCTAATCACCTTAAATTGCAATTGTGATTTAGAACCTATATTGAGCACAGCAACATAACTCCTTTAAATATAGGTAGTGATATATACCCAACCTTCCATCCTTTATTGTATATATCCACTTCTTGAACATCCAAGTCTAATCACCCTAAATATGCTCGAGCAAGGGTCATCAAACATCGTGCATCCATCCACCCCGAGATGTTTGTGACACTAAGTACACCAACCCGTGAATTAACAAACCAATCAAGTTACCATAACTTCCCAATTCCTGCCGATCTTGAAGCACAAACATATCCCCAAAAAGAAATAGTCAAACCCCGTAAGTTTTATTATGTCAAAATCCATGTCCATCCTACTTGTCCAAAATTAATTTCACGGGATTTTACAACTCTTGAGATTTAAACCGAGAAATTGAATCTTTCGCGGGATTTTCTAAAATCTACAAGAGAAACCGTGAAATCAACACGAGTAACCCAGAGTGAAGTGCAATATTAATATTCGAAATTCAAGTCACAGGAGTCAAATCACTACTTGATCAAATTGCAATAAATCAAGTTACAGATTGTCAATTTGCAACAAGTCAGATCTCAATCAACCAAATCACAATTAGTCAAATCGCAAGTGTCAACTCGCAACGTCATATCGCAACTGGTCAAATTGCAGTCAGTCAAATCGCAATAAATCAAATAGCAACTTGTCAATTTGCAATTAATCAAATTGCACTTTGTCAACAATAACTTAAATCGCAAAGAACAAATTGCAGGCTCACTCAAGTCGTAGGCTCTAATTGGACCACGCTGCCAAATCCACAACTCTGTAATCACATAGACATTCACATACCCAAATACTAGCCGTGACGTGTGTATCCCCGTGAAATTCGTGAAACCAAAATACCATTCAATATGCCAAAAACTATACCAAAATTAAGACAATGCATTTAAGAAAATACATTGGAATAATAAATCCTTTTAGCCAATTTTTGATATAAATTTCGGATATTAAAACTTCCAACCCCACACCATTTGTTTAATAACAGCCCACAAAAAGACTATCCTTACAGCCCACACTCATCGAGATCCAGTCCACAAGAGTTACTGTACGCGGGTTCAAAAATAGATTGTTAACCCGATCAAACAACTTATGACCCGATTCACACTTAATCAGATATAAGTTGTCTTAACCCTAAACACATCATCCTAATTTCCTAACCCTAATCACACAACAGATTTCATCCGCCCCCACGCCTTTCTTCTCTCCAAACACATCTCCCAAACTACCGATCTATCAATCAAACTCACATCCTCACAAATTCTTCAAGATAATCATCATCATCTATCACCACTGAACCAAAACATCCATCACTCACCCACCTAAACATCATGTTTAACGAAGGAAATCACAAGTTTCAAGAAGGTTTAGGCTTCAAGATCCTAGAGGGTCTCGGGTAGGTGAATGGTATGAGATTTGTCAAGTCGAAACAAAGACAATTATAACACCGTTGTTAGCTTTATTTCAGTTTCGTATAGTTTTGATTAGCGTTTGATCGAAACAAAGAACCGAGTGTAACATAATTGTTATAACTTGTTCTTTTATTTTCGAATATTGAGACAGAAGTTAATCTTCAAAAGAAAATTTAGATCGATGATGATTTTTTTTTTTTTTTTTTCCGTATGTTTGACCTCCAAAAGGTTTGATATTACTTTGATTATTACGAAAAGAAAAGGAGCTGAGATCTATAAATGTATCTTGTACTTGATATGTCTAGTCTTGTATGGATGTAGATTATTGTAGTTTACTGTTGAGATGTGAGGGGTTCAAGGGATTAGGTTATTTATGGATTTGTGTTTGGATTATGGGCTGATTTCATCTTGTTTGGATTCTTGGACTGATAATGAATTTGAACTGAGGTACGAGTTGGCATAAGGTTTGTGGTCTTGGTCTTTGTCACTGCTTCATCTCTATTCTGTTTCACTTGAGTCAAAAAGCACACCCTTGAGTCGTAGTTGCTGCTATTTGTATTGGTTTGGCTGTGACAGACGAAATGCATGATCTGCTAAAATTTTGGCAGCATAACCTTTCTTTTAGGTTAGACAAACCGCATCCATGAGCGGATAGACAAACCGTATCTATGAAAAAATAGACAAACCGTGTCGTAGACAAACCGCATCGGAGACAAATTGCAACTTTGACCGGTCAAAGCTGTCACTTTCGTACTTTCCCTAAAAACCGGATCTGAGTTTTTCTCTTTCATAAAAAACCGCACGGAAGAACAACAAACACAAAAATTCAACCAGAAATCTTCAATCATTAAAGTGAAACACCACAAAATGACTTAATTGAGCCAAAGCACATAAAAGAAACAAGCACACCCACGTTAGAATAAAATAGTTTTACAGCAGCTTCAGAAAACTAGCCTCAAACAGCCACGCTAGAGTCAAACAATTACCAAGCAGCTTAAAAAAACTATATCATCAAAACAGCATAAAAAAAACTTCAAACAATATGAATCGAACCACAAAAATCAACACAGTTAACAACCTGTCTCTGATGCCAATTGTAGGATCGAAACATGTTGATTATGTGGATGATTCGGGTGGTCTTGGTTCATGGAAGATTAGATCCATGGTGGAGTTTTAGAGAGAAGTTAGAGAGAGGGAACCTTGAGAGAAAACCTGGAAAGTTAGATTAAGTGTGTGTGAAATAATACAAGAGTTCCACCCTTCCCATGTGTGGGAAGGGGTTTATATACTTACTACTATTTGTGCCCCTAGTGGACTGTGGAGTGAGCTGACAGTGGGGAAAGCCCCGACCCACTCCACAAATATAGATACGACTAATCTAATAAAACTAATAATACTAATAATACTAAGCTTATATAAATAAGCCTACGAGCTATGTGATATGCTAAATAGATACTCGGGGTGACCGAACCTTCATATGAATATTTATATTCCTAACAGTGTTGGTGGTTGAGTTGGTGATGATTGGTCATGGGTCGCTTCCTGTTGGAGGTTAGGAGGAGTTATGGGTGTGGTTGGTTCATTAGTGGGTTGAAATATAGGGTGTTGAACAATGGTGGTGGGTGGTATGAATGGGGGGTTTATATCGGGTGAATCTTCCAAAAAGGTGTAATTAGGTGCGGCTGTCGGTTTTGAAGTTCCATATGGGAAAACGGTTTCCTCAAAAGTAACGTGACGAGATATAATGATTTTATTGGTGGTTAAGTCAAAGCAGCGATATCCACGGTGATTTGAAGCTTGACCCAAATAAATGGATGGAGTGGCGCGCGGTTCAAGTTTGTGATTGGGGTATAGGTGAAGGTAACAAAGGCACCCAAAAGTGCGTAAGAGGCCATAATCTGGGTTTTGGCCAAATAGACGGGTGTAGGGGATTTCATTTGCAACAGCGGTTGAGGGTAGAATATTGAGTAAGTGAATAGCCATATTTAGAGCTTCAACCCAAAATGTAGGCGGGAGATTGGCTTGAAAAAGTAGGGTTCGGATGAGATTGTTAATGGTGCGGATCATACGTTCGGACTTGCCGTTTTGTTGTGATGTTTTGGGGCATGAGAAGCGGAATTGTATTCCATTTGCGGCAAAAAGTTTGTGGAGGTCGCGGTTATCGAATTCACCGCCATGATCACACTGAAGAGACCTGATTTCACACTTAAACTGAGTGTGAACATAGTTACGGAATAACACAAATTTAGATAGCACATCAGACTTATTAATTAAAGGATACACCCAAACAAAATGCGAATAATGATCCAAGAATAAGACATAATATTTAAAACCTGACATGCTCGGAATTGGTGACGTCCAAATATCCGAGTGAATAATGTCAAAACAAGCATTAACAATAGTATCGGAACTAACAAATGGAAGTCTAACATGTTTGCCAAGCTGGCAAGCATGGCAAAGCACATGAGGCTTCTCCTTATTACATGAAATAAAATTATTTGAGACAAGACGACGTAACACTTCGCTTCCTGGATGTCCAAGACGCTGATGCCACGTATGTTGACTGACTAGGAGAGCTTGAGGAATGGGAGACGGGGCTGTGACTGGGTAAAGATCACCCGTGCTATCACATCGGAGCAGCACCCGTCGAGTCATGAAATCCTTAACAGAAAAACCAAACGCATCAAATTCAACAGTGCAATTATTATCTCGAACAAATTGACGAACATATATTAAATTTTTGACAATATGTGTTAAACCCGTATCCCGGTTACGAGTAGGCCCCACCCTAGATGAAAATAGATAAAGGCCTTACGTGATTGGCTAGTAAATAAATGTAACGTTTTAGTCAAACCGATAGCCAATTAATAGTCAAAGTATGACTAATGTAGTAATATGAAATGTGAGGTATAAACTAGAAGGACCTAAGTTGTCAAGTGTCCAATATGTTATAAGTTAGTTGTGGTTAAATAAGAAAGAATAGGACTTGAGGGACTTAATGTGCCAAGGGACCAAAGTTACTACCTAACTATCTATATCTAGGATTTTCTAGACTTATCCTCTATTATGGAGATAGGAAGGCCGGATTTTAGAGAGAGAAGGAAGAGAGGGAAAGTGAGATGGTGATTTAGAGGAGATGAAGAAGATGAAGTCCTTGTGTTTAAGGTTATGTCCTAGCAAGAACCCACTCCATGTTTTGGTTAATTGTAGAAGATGATGATCATGATGATGATGATGGTTAGAAGATGTTGTTGGTGGGATTTATGTTAGTAGCCTAGCTTGGATTGAAGGTAAGTAACTCTCCCTAAAACATGTGTTATGTATGTATTTATCATGTATGTATTGTGGTTGTGTAAGAGCATAGGAGTTGGGTTAGTATGGTTGTAAGCTAAGGATGGATGGCTAGTGACCTTGGATAAGAGTATGTTAGTTATCGGCTTTGGACTAGTTAAGGTATGTTGTGATTATGGTTGTGTTGAATGAATGTGATTACGTTGTGAAGTTGAGTATGATATGAGTGGTATGTGGTAGTTTAGAGGTTTTTATGTGATTATGATGCTTATGTGAAAGTATGTGTATGATATATGTTTTATGATGGGTTACTTACTAAGCGTAAGCTTATTCTTTTAGTTGTTAATGTTTTTTGTAGGTTTATGTGCGGCGAAATGTAAGGACTTGGACTATAGCCTAAGGAATTGGAAGCGGATTGGAGGATAAATTGTAATTAGGAGCTTAGTATAGAACACCGAGCTCAAGTGACAAGGTTGTACCCCCGAGAGTCTTTTATTGATTTGTAAAGTGTAGTCGAGTGTCAATTTGTATGTTAGAAAGGTCATAACAATTTGGGAGTCTATCGATGGGTCAAAGTGTGTTTTAAGTGTTTTTGAGTAATGATAATGGGGTTTTTGGTTTAAGCGTGTTCGTACCCATTTTGGGTAGTTAACGGGTCAAGTGATCTTGGAACATGTTTATTATGTTAAATAAATGAAGTTGGTCAAGTTTGGTGTAAAACGGAAGTGGTATAAGTAGTTTGATGTCATGGAATGGGTCAAAATGGGTTTTTAGTGGTGAAAACTGCAGATTTGTTCTTGATGGCCTTCTTGACGGCGTCCCCTTTTAATTGTCCAAAAACTTTCTGGCCCGTCAAGGTCTGACGGCGTCACCATTTTTCTGACGGCGTCACGTTTATCAGGGCAGTTTTTGAAAAATCATATCTTTTAATCCGTAAGTCGAAATGGGTCGTATGACCTATCGTTTTGAAGGTAATTGAGTCTAGTTTCATCTAAAAATAGTTTCAAGGTCTGAAAGTTTATAGATTTTTGTCAGTGGTCAAAAGAGTGACCAGATGTCCGTTTTAGTCAAGCGTTTCCGCGTCAAAAGTTTAAGTTTTTGGTATAAGCGGGCACGGGGTGTTACAACTTGGTATCAGAGCTTCGGTTTAAGTGAATTAGGTTTCCTTTAGGTTGCCTAGACTTAAACCACTCGTAGACGCGTTAAGTTTAAGTTTAAGAAATGCGGCCAAATAGTTTGTGAGTTATAGGATGTGGATGTAGAGTTTGAAACGAATGATGTGATCGTTATATGGGTAGTATGATGGGGACTTAGGGATGTGTCTTATGTGATATATGGCATGGGAGACTTGACGTGTGAGTGATAGGATTACCGTGCACCTTAGGGCGGCCTCGGTAATTATTATATGATTATGTGATTATGTGCTATGGTAGTTAGCGAGGGTGAATAGGTGTAATGAGATTGTGTGGTGGGTTATAAGAAATGTGACTAAAAATGAAAGTGCATGGCTTGTGAGCTAGGAATGACCAAAGTATGGTCTTATGAGTAGTTATACTTAGTGTGATAATCATTAATGAGGTATTAGAGATGGGTTAGTGGAGAGTCAAGTATTAGGAGCATGATTATGAATGTGTGGTAACGTTGAATGTGTGTAGTGAAGAAATGAAATAAAAATATAGGCATAATAAGTTTGTGATGAACTTAGTTACAAAATAAGAAAAAGGCATAGGAGTTGAGTAAATAATGAAATAGAGCGAAATTTCTTAAGTAATACTAGCTAAAATGAGATGAACATCTATGAAGCTAAGGTGTTGTCATGAAATAATTATACTACGGCTAAGGCGATTAGCTGTAGTTATTAATAAATAATGAACGTGTTGTAGTTGACGATCTATGTAAGATCTATATGTAAAGGAAGTGAATGAGACTAAAAGAAGAGAGATAAGATATGGAAATAAAAATGTGATGGATTAAAAACGTAAGAAAGAATGAGAGGAGTATGTGTGAGAATAAAGACGTTGTCTTGAAATTATCATATTACGGTGCTGTAATCACTATAATGAATGCATGAGTTACAGTTGGTAAAATGTGAGAAGTCTAGATGTAAATCAGTCGAGTGGACTAAAATGTGAAGTAAGAATGTGAAAATGATTAACGAAGGCTAAGAATGCAAGAGGTAAAGTAAAGATGTGAAAATAACTAAGGCGGATTAAAAATGTAAGGAGTGTGTATGAGATAAAGGCGTTGTTCTAAAATTATCATATTACTACTAAGGCGATTAGCGGTAATTACTATAATATATAAATGTAATAATGTATGTAAAATGTTAATGGCTTGGATCCGATGTTAAAATGTGAAAGTGGTAAAGTGATGAATGTTAATGATCCTTCGGGGTGAATGTTAAATGTGGTATCCCTCGGGATGACCAAGTAAAGGAATGTTAAGGAATCCTTCGGGATGAATGTTAAAGATCCTTCGGGATAAAAATGCATTGCCTTCACAGGCAAAGATTGCCTACATCCTTGGCATGTGTGAAAGTCCTTTCGGGAAAAATGTTAAAGTAAAGCGGATCCAAGCTAGAAAATAGAAGAATTTAAATATCAAATGAAATATAAAATGAAAATGAAATAATAAAGGTTAGATTGGGAATTAGGAGTCGTAGTGTTATGTCGGGAGTGCATAACCATGAGTTTATAATTCTTGATTTACATCGATTGGGACGCCTCTCCATGTAAATGAGGAATTATAAACGAGTTGGCTATGTGTTGCCGACACGGCACGAGTAGGGTTAGAGAAGTAGAAAGCGAGAGTTTAGAATTCGTAGAAATTTTAAGGACTAAGATAGGAGGATTAGAATTTGACCATGGCCTTAGTTGAGACTTAGAAGGACCTTGATAGGATGAAGAAATTGTAATGATGATAGGATAGGCCTTGCGGTGTGGTGCAAAAAGATTATGAATGAAGATAAAAGAATGTGAACAAATTAGTCGAGTGTAATAATGTAAAGTCAAATAGTGCGAGTTCTTAAGTAGCAAGAGTCAAAGAATGGGGGTAGAGGGTAAAGCGAGTGAGATGATGATGTGCGGTAATAGGGCGGATTAGAATGATGATTGGCGATAATAAGTAAGTCTTGTATTATGTGAAATCTAAGCGAGAGTTGTGTGGTATAGAAGTAAGCGGGGTTAATGTGGATTAGGGCATGTGATATGTAATAGTATGCGTAAAATCGCAAGATCACTTAGATCGTTGAACTAAGTAAACTAGGGGTTAAGGTGTTAGGAATGAGATGAGTTATGTGACTTGATGTTGGTTAGTAAAGAACGACAGATTTCGGGGACGAAATCTAAATAAGGGGGGTAGAATTGTTAGACCCGTATCCCGGTTACGAGTAGGCCCCACCCTAGATGAAAATAGATAAAGGCCTTACGTGATTGGCTAGTAAATAAATGTAACGTTTTAGTCAAACCGATAGCCAATTAATAGTCAAAGTATGACTAATGTAGTAATATGAAATGTGAGGTATAAACTAGAAGGACCTAAGTTGTCAAGTGTCCAATATGTTATAAGTTAGTTGTGGTTAAATAAGAAAGAATAGGACTTGAGGGACTTAATGTGCCAAGGGACCAAAGTTACTACCTAACTATCTATATCTAGGATTTTCTAGACTTATCCTCTATTATGGAGATAGGAAGGCCGGATTTTAGAGAGAGAAGGAAGAGAGGGAAAGTGAGATGGTGATTTAGAGGAGATGAAGAAGATGAAGTCCTTGTGTTTAAGGTTATGTCCTAGCAAGAACCCACTCCATGTTTTGGTTAATTGTAGAAGATGATGATCATGATGATGATGATGGTTAGAAGATGTTGTTGGTGGGATTTATGTTAGTAGCCTAGCTTGGATTGAAGGTAAGTAACTCTCCCTAAAACATGTGTTATGTATGTATTTATCATGTATGTATTGTGGTTGTGTAAGAGCATAGGAGTTGGGTTAGTATGGTTGTAAGCTAAGGATGGATGGCTAGTGACCTTGGATAAGAGTATGTTAGTTATCGGCTTTGGACTAGTTAAGGTATGTTGTGATTATGGTTGTGTTGAATGAATGTGATTACGTTGTGAAGTTGAGTATGATATGAGTGGTATGTGGTAGTTTAGAGGTTTTTATGTGATTATGATGCTTATGTGAAAGTATGTGTATGATATATGTTTTATGATGGGTTACTTACTAAGCGTAAGCTTATTCTTTTAGTTGTTAATGTTTTTTGTAGGTTTATGTGCGGCGAAATGTAAGGACTTGGACTATAGCCTAAGGAATTGGAAGCGGATTGGAGGATAAATTGTAATTAGGAGCTTAGTATAGAACACCGAGCTCAAGTGACAAGGTTGTACCCCCGAGAGTCTTTTATTGATTTGTAAAGTGTAGTCGAGTGTCAATTTGTATGTTAGAAAGGTCATAACAATTTGGGAGTCTATCGATGGGTCAAAGTGTGTTTTAAGTGTTTTTGAGTAATGATAATGAGGTTTTTGGTTTAAGCGTGTTCGTACCCATTTTGGGTAGTTAACGGGTCAAGTGATCTTGGAACATGTTTATTATGTTAAATAAATGAAGTTGGTCAAGTTTGGTGTAAAACGGAAGTGGTATAAGTAGTTTGATGTCATGAAATGGGTCAAAATGGGTTTTTAGTGGTGAAAAATGCAGATTTGCTCTTGATGGCCTTCTTGACGGCGTCCCCTTTTAATTGTCCAAAAACTTTCTGGCCCGTCAAGGTCTGACGGCGTCACCATTTTTCTGACGGCGTCACGTTTATCAGGGCAGTTTTTGAAAAATCATATCTTTTAATCCGTAAGTCGAAATGGGTCGTATGACCTATCGTTTTGAAGGTAATTGAGTCTAGTTTCATCTAAAAATAGTTTCAAGGTCTGAAAGTTTATAGATTTTTGTCAGTGGTCAAAAGAGTGACCAGATGTCCGTTTTAGTCAAGCGTTTCCGCGTCAAAAGTTTAAGTTTTTGGTATAAGCGGGCACGGGGTGTAACAATATGAGGGGTAATAAGGGCATTATTTAGAAGAAGTGGTCGGAATGGAGTTGGCAAAATGCTATGACCCGTATTGGTGACAGGAATAGAGTGCCCATCACCAACCGAAACAGATGGATACATACAACTATTAAAAACATGACTAAGACTTAACTACCCTAACTCTGAACCGATCCAAAACAATCCCTAACTCTAAAATCCGGCTACCTTCTTCATAGTGTTGGTGATTTGCGCTAAGGTCACAAATCCACACTCAAATCAAATTATCTGTTATTCGTGCTAGGTCACGGATCTTGGTGTTTGTTTTAATTCCTGCTCTTGCATAACCTGTTTCAACATACCCAAATTCCTATTCACCATAAACCCCAAAACAACCCACTAAAATCTTAACTACCCTTCATCATGACCGGCTCAACACAAACTCCCCTTATTTCCCTCTCGGACAAGTTGTCGGCCGTTACTCATCATCACCTCCTCACCCGGGTTCCCGTCAAACTTGAGTTTGACGATTGGAACTATGGATCTTGGCAGTTTTTCTTTGAACAATTATGTGAAAGCTATGATGTCTCCAAGTTTATTCATGGCACTACCGATGGGGTGGCCACTAGTACTCCCACTCCTCTCACACCGGAAGAGCAAAAGGTCGACAAGATCATCCTCTCTTGGATCTTTGCGACTTTATCGGATTCACTGCAAAAACGGCTGATCAATGCTCGACCTAAATCCGCATAGGCGGCCTGGGAATTTATTAGTGATCTTGTGAAAGACAACAAGCGGTCACGAACTTCGGTGTTGAAGACGGAATTACGGTCTATCAAACTTGGAAATTTAAGCATGGAGGCGTATTTTTAGAAAATTGAATCAATTATGACAATACTTGCTAGCCTTGATTCGCCCGTTAGTGATGAAGATGTGGTCCATTATGCCATTGATGGTCTCCCAGAACAGTACAATCAGGTTTGTGGGTATATGCATTACAAAGATACATTTCCTAATTTCAAGACCGCGCGCTCCATGCTCATCACCGAAGAAATGAGGCTGAAGTCCAAATCGCCTGCCCTAGCGGTTGATTCCTCATCCTCCTCCCCATTAGTGCTAATGGCCGGAAAAGGTATACCTCGAACTCCAACTAATCCCCAAGTGAAATTGTGGAGGCCTTGTATAAATTTTGCTAAAGGGTCGTGTCGCTATGGCGTTGGGTGTAAATTTGTGCATGATAATCACATGCTAATCACTAATCATGTACAGCTCATTTCATACTAATCTCTTTGCCTTAGCACTTATCTATAATGTACAGCTAACACCATATAGCCATATGATCAATCATATAAATGAATACAAGCATTATACCTTTGAAGCGTGATCACGGATGCACCAATAACACCAATATCACCAATATGAGATGGAGAAACCCAAGAGATCAATGATGTTGATCTCCTCTAAGAATGAAACACACTACACGTCACGGATAACCACCCGATACTAGTCTTGATCACGTAACACTTGTTCTTACAACAACCTATGATGGATTTTGTAACACCCCCAAATTTGGTTTGTGGCAGCGGAAAAGTAATTTGGGTGTTACGGTGAGGATCGAGTTAAAATCTCAGAAAACAGCCCAAAAAGGGCGTTTTGAAAGTCATATGTCATTCAAAATAATATTTTGATACAAAGGCAAATTATTTGGTTTGAAAATTCCATAAAAAGATGTGATAATTTGAAAGAAATGACATATTTGATTTTACACCATCTAAGTTATCAGAGTAAAAGATGCCCGCTCCGTGTCTTGTCCGGCTCCGTTAATTACCTGAGATAAACATGCTTAAAACGTCAACACAATGGTTGGTGAGTTCGTGGAGTTTATAGAAAATAACTTTATTTGAAAGGTGTACACTGATTGTCGATATAAATAGTAGTTCTTCATTAAATAACAAATCGCGTTGAATAAAATTCACAAGTAATTCATGTATGACCTCAAACGGTCATAAGTTTCAGATTATAGATGAATATGAGCTACGTTGTTATACGCTCGAAATGATATATTGGATTAACTTTTGAAAGTAACGATATACTAAGCCTTTTTAGTTGTCTTTATAGAATTCTCAATTTAAATCACATATGATAACAGTTAAAGTTCAAGTACGAGATTTATAATTATATCACGTAAAGTAATAGTAGTCTAAAGTCTGAAGAAAAGTGGTGGTCTTCTAATACAGCTGCATCCTAGGATATATATATGAAACATTCATATATAACATTATATTGCCATCGGCCTCATGAAGCGCAAAGCGTTAACAAAGTACCGTAAAACGGAGGTGATCATCAAATTAATGATGAAAAATTGGCCCTCGTGTAATAGGTGAATCGCCATTTCCTATTTTTCTCAAATATAGCGCATCGCGACTAATACGACTAGCGGTTAAGCATTCCGTCCTAGTATTAGTGGGATAGGTTGTCAGTCCACCAACAGGTTTCGAAGCTGTTGCTATATTCGCGCTCATCGCAGTGATTAATGGCTCATGATAAAGGGACTTTTTGGCATTAAAGTAAGCTTAGGCAATATGGGTCTCAAGTTCATAAAATATACATATTCTGATATTGGCAATTATTTCCAGTGGCATATAGAAATGTCATAATAAGTAACAGTTCATTCATTTGATATATGAATACTTATAGTGAATTTCAATATCATGTTACGTCAAGTAGTTCAGAGATGTTATGTTTCAAGTTCCGTGTTTAAGCTAGACAGACTATTTGCACATATATTGAGCATGTATTCTTTTCAAGTATGATTCAAATAGGTAAAGCATAGTTGATAATTTCAAGTAATTCATAAGAGATTTCAAGTAGTATAAAACAGTTAAAGCATGTATCTCCCCCAAAAGAGTTATTAAAAACAAGTGTGAAAAGTAGGGGCCACGACTCACGGTAAGTCATAAGAGTTTTCATAGTACTTATAGAAGTATAAACGTCAAGCAAATCATATATTTGATAATGAGTAAAATATTTACAAGCATGTATCTCCCCCAAAAGAGTTATTAAAAACAAGTATTAAAAGAGGGGGCCACGACTCACCTGGAGCGTATCCGGCAAGACGAAATTATAAGATCAAGTAAACGATCACGAAAACTTCTTCAATACGAGACCTGAGTATAAGCGAAGTCTAAGAGTCTAACTTACGACTAATAACGAATGTGGAAAGGATAAATCGTATAACGATTTGATCGGTAATGTGAGTGTGTGATATGCCTAAAATACCTCAATATAATATATCTATAATATTATCTTGGTTCTTATCTCAAATGACTCAAAAGATTACTTTCTCGAAATATGCTGAAATAATATGCAAGTGAGGTCGCTAATATTTCTAATAGCGAAACTATAAATAATGCATAACTAAAAATGTAAAATGCATATGAAATGAAGGGTGTAAAATGAAAATAAACTAAGAATGTCAAGTGAAATTAAATAAGTCCTTGTTCTTTTCAGAGTTTATACTTTTTAGTCTAACTGTGGTTGCGTTACGTCGTTAGTCCTCGGTTAGGTCCAAAGTCCATAATAGTCCAAATCTTGTCCATATGTCTATATAAGGCTCGGAGTTCAATGGTATGTCAATTTAAGTCCTTTGTTAACTGTTTTCATAGCTTCAGTCCATAAGTTTCTCAGGTTGGCAGTTTTGGTCCTTCCGGTTAACTCGCGTTACATTTTTAGTCCTTTTTGCATAAAAATGACGGGAAAAATATTCTGAAAATTTCTATAACTTTATTAAGTTGATTTTAACTTATTCTAAGTGCTTATTCTGAAAAAGAGCTTATTTTCATATTAATGGGCCAATTAACGATTTAACTTAAGGCCCGTTACTAAATTTAGAGGCGAGGGCGTGAAAATAGTTTTGGGCTTGGACTTGGGCTGTTTTTATGATTCTAAAAATATATCTCATGGGCCTTTTGGGCTGTTAGATCACAAAACCTTATTGGACTCAAACTAAGCCCAACCGAATTTTAATAAATTTTCTGAAAATAAAGTATTAAGATCTAGTGATTTGTAAGGTTTAGTTTTAGCTTATTCGAAAGTCATTTCTAGCTTATGGGTGAAAGTTTTGAATATGAAACATGTAGTTTGCTAGGTGGTTAATTGGGTTGTACAAAAATATTAGTATGTTATTAAGTAAATTTTGATTGTACATGTTCCTTTTGGTCATGACTTGGACAGTTTTTCAAGTAATAAAAGACTTAGAAAAATTTTAAAATCTAAACCTTATACGCATGAGTTGGTTCCATTTGGCCATTTTAGACGGGTCAAACGGGTTCATATTGATAAACTATAAAAACGAAATATTTAACTTATAGTATAAAGAATTGGGTCAAGCAAAAATATTTATGTGTTGTTAATTCGATTTGCATTTTACAAGGTCATATTAGAGGCGACTTGGGACTGTTTCGATATAAAAAGACTTGATAGATTTTTCATGGTTTTCAGAAAGTTATACGTGTGATGTTCTCAAAATTGGTTTGAAATATGCATGTATGTTATGTATAAAGGTAAGGTGGGTGTATATTTATATGCTTTGACATGGATCGTGATATGAAAAACTAAGTAGAAAAAGTGTATGCGTTCGAATGAATAATATGACAAGCATGATGTATGATAATGTGGGAAGTGAATTAGAAACAGAACGTGAGAACTTACCATAACTTTAGGATGATGAGAGGACGTGTATGGGAGAGTTAGAACACACGAGACAAACCACATCTTGCTATAACTATATATACGATCAGTAATAAAATCCTAGGTTCTTCGAATGAGACCCAAATGAAATGGAAGAGCTTCCTGGTCGTTTGTGACTTGTTTATAGGTTGAGAGGAATTTGTAAAAGTATGAAAGAGTTGAGTGGGAAAAGTGATATATGAGCGATGTGTACGTATATATATAGCAATTGAAATGGAAATGGATGCATGGTACTATCTTATACACGTTTATATGTTTAATGGTTGTTGTAGTTTATGATTCAAAATGTTACACGCCTATATGGTACACGTTATGGCATTTGAAATAGAATATGCATGGCAAAATTGGAATGGAACACGTATGAAAACTTTAAAATGGAATACGTATGGCAAAGTTTTGAAATGAATGAGTTGTATTGTTTATAGGACATATATGAATAGTTTGATCTCGGTAATTACTAACGTTAAGTCCTTAAGTTACGAAACTTAAGATCGGGTAACGTAAAAATATAATGTTTATAAAAATATCAACGTTTATTAATATATTCCAACTAATTATATTAGTCGTGTGATATGTTTAACGGAGAACGTATATGATAATAAAATCTAATAGGTTTGAATATTCATACTATGTAAAGAGTATAAAAATAAAAATAACAAAGTGAAAATAGTTCATATAAAATATGTAGGCTTATCTTAATCTTGTGCTGGTCGTGAGCATAGTATATTAGAAAAAAAAAAATTTAAATTTCCCCGTAAAATTGGGCTTCGTTAGATGGGAAGTCGAGGTTATTATTAATTAACAAAGATTATCGTAACGGATTTTTGTAGGATCTTACAGTATCTACCCCTCAATTTTGAACTTCGTCCCGAAGTTCAGTCCGTGATAGGTATATGAAAAAAAATGATGTCCTGAGGTGAGAGTTTACGGAAGAGATTGTCGAGATATTTCTTATTTGAACATCAAAGAAGCGAGATTCTCACTAGATTTATTCGTACTAAATGAATTAAATTCGAAAGTTGGGTCAATAATTGAATTCATAGGCCACGAATAGTGAAATTAACAGTCAAAAGTAGGGAGCACTTAACACTTGATGTTTAGAGTTCTAACAGTCGAGACTAGGGGATTTTTAATGATAGCGGTTTGAAATTTAATGATAGTGAATAGTAAAATAGCGGGTACTATTTTTACCTACTTTTCTTATTTAACTCTCTCATTTTTCCTCCACTTTATTCCCTTTTCATCTTTTCACCCTTTTCAATTATTCTTCTCATTCAAATTTCATCTTCTTCACTCAACTTCTTCTCCGAAAAAAATGCCACCGATCGCCATAGTATTTGCAGCCATGTTCATCATTTTCGTCGTTGCTGGTTTGGTTCTTCTTCCCGGCGAAGATACCCGTGGCTGGATCGGATACTTATTGGTTATCGTACCCCTCACAATCCTAGCGATTTTTGCGGATAATTTTTGGAAGTGAGAGTCGCGCGTAGGTGCTTAAAATGTAGCTTTGTTGTGGGTTGATGTAATGTGGAATAAATTCTCGTTTAGGTTTAAGTTAAGTTGTTATGTTTAATGGTTCGCTTTTGTGTGTTTTCAGAATAATCAGGGTACTTCATCCTATGGCGGGTCTTGCTATTGTTGGGTTGGTGGTGGTTTTTGTTTCTATAGTAGGCCAACCGATTGAAAGTTGTATGTTTTATGTTGTGTTTTATGTACTGTTAGCACTTCCGATGTTAATCATCTCGTTATGTATTAACCTCCATGGTTTCTAATAAAATTTTATGTTGTTTGTGTTTTTCGTAGATTGTTGTGAATTTTTAAAGTTTCTAATTTTCGTAATTTCCTTGTCTTCGTATAATAGTGAAATGAGTGATGAGTGTAGATCTGACTGGGTTTGGTTAAAAAGTAAAGTTTATGAACAAATTATTTTGTCTCATGATTCTGTCGTTGGAATGAAAATTGTTATTAAAATTTTGAAAGGATAACTGTCCCATTTATAACATGATTCTTCCTAAATTATACATAGGTAGCTAGGCTATGTATAATTTAGGACCAAATGATGTAACTCTTGGTTCAGTATTTATGTTTCTTCAAAGAGTTTTATTTGTTTCAGTTATAATAATTTTGTCACAAAGTCAGGCTGTTTCTGATAAAAATAATAATATTGTTCATTTTTCGAGGATAAGTCAAAATTTTCTAAGATAACATTTGGACATCTTGGATATATACTTAGGTTTTAAGTGGGATTCCATTGCAATATGGTAACAACTTAGTATTTGATCATGATAAAATTAATTAAATTCTTGAGGTACTATTAATGTATTTGTTACATATCGACTAATAGTAGAGAGGTGTAATGGAAATGGAAATAGACGTAGATTTTTATTATCATAGAAATATTACAAGGTAGATTTTTCACACGGTAGAAAGATAACTTTTACACTTAGGTTACATCCATCGTACCTAAGGTGAATACAAACGGAAATACAACTTAGATAGTCCTAAACTAGAGTTTATTTATTTTACAGCAGGAATCCATTCATCTGCTTAACCTAGAGATCATTCTTTGATACTCTCGAGATCTCTTAACGAGTCTTCATTCTTTTGCCTCTATCTTGGCCTTCCAGTTGGCATTGTAGTTTGGGCAATGGCTCTTGTAATGCCCTATTACACCACATCCGTGGCATTTTATGGATGAATGCTGCTCCTTACTTTCCATAACTTTGCAGTCACTTGTCTTGTGGCCTGTCCTCTTGCACCTCCCGCATATTGCAGTGCAATATCCGGTGTGATGCATCTTACATTTTAGGCACAGGGGTTTATTTCCACGGTAGTTGTCTCTGCTGGTAGGGGTGGTGACGTAGTTTCCTTCCATTTCTGGGTCGAGCCTTTGCTGGCGAAGGTAGTCAATGCGGTCTTGTAGATGATTGCGGGTGCAAACATCATTGTGAAACTCGCATTCGTTGAGGGTAAAGGGTCTTTTCTCCTCATGTCTTTGCTTTTGGTTATTTTTCTTAAGTGCAACATCTTGCCTAATTCTTTGGGTACATGTGCGGATGGGCTTAGCTATTTTCCTTGAATTCTTTAGGCTAGTTGGCCTACATCCCATGAAACGTTCATGGTTATGCTTGCAGGGTATAACCTTCTTTCTTTCTTTTCTTGTCATGTCATTGTCGCTTGAACGGACCGTTGAGGTTATCTCTATTACTACTGCGACGATTTTGTTTACCAATTCCTCGATGGTTTTAGGGGTCATGATTGTTGTGGGCACCACACTGTTCATGTTGTCCATTTCCTATGAACATTACACGAAACGTTGATTTAGTATTCACTTTATCGTTAGAATAATTCAAATAGCAAGATATTTGTATATTAATGCTAACAATGTGGTCTTAATACGAAATCAAATCAACTGAGGATCATAGAAATACGATGTGTCTGGGTAGCATCGTAAAATAATAATCAACTCTTGACATGTGATTGTTAAGGAACAGTTGAATTTATCTATAATAGTTGAAGTTCAACAACTTTCTCTTCAGAATATTTGTTCTTGGAATTCTATGTTTTATTGTTTAGTGGTGTATAATCAAGATAGTGTCATAATAAGTTGGAATACAATCATCAAAGTTGACATAACTCTAATAACTTGTTCGATTGATTTTTGCAAAACAACCAGTACAAGGTCTTTTATTAATGTCTCATTGATTCATGTAGAGTTATTTGTTTACCTAAGGGAGTAACAAAGGGTGATGTTTTGCATGGCTCTGTGCTCTTACAGCATCATAGTAAGGTTTGGTGAGAGGAATTTGTTTACAACAGAAAAGTATAACAGAAGGATAGCTATTATACATTAAAGTCGATTACAAGCTCTGTGAGTTACAGATTTATTGGAAATGCATAAGCTACTAACCAAGACTATTTGGTTTATTTAGTACAACAACGATACTTAAGATTAGTTACGTCTCTGACGTAGACGTCTAACTTCTGCCTCAAGATCCAGTTGTGCAGCTTCCATGGCCGAGAAACGTTCTTGGCATGCATTCATCTGATTAGCTAACATGTTTTCCAAGGCTGCAATCTTTTGGCTTTGGGTTCTTGCTGTGTCTCTAGCTAACCATAATGCTCTTTCGATGTCTTCAATCCTAATGTGGGTTTGAGTATGGCCTCTACCTAAACAGCGGGTTCTGGCATCCAAGTTTCTAAGTTCTTGTTCATAGTTGTCCTTCATATTACCAATATTCACTCCTAAACCAAACACTTCTCGTCTCTCAGCATCGGTCCTCTTGAACAGGGTATCAATGTTACGGTCGAACCATTCAAATCGTAATGGATGTAACTCTTTTAGCTGTTCAGAGTGAGCGTTCAGTATGCTGGCGTGTTGGTGAAGGCGAATCCATATGGAGTCTCGGGTGTTTACATTGTAGTTGGGAGATTTGGGTGAGGATACATTGTTTGGGACATCTGGCATAGAGAAATCTGAGGTAGTGGGTAAAGGAGAATTTAGGTTGATGTTTTCCCAAGTCATTTCTTGACGTGAACTTTGTCCAATTTCAAACGTTGGTTGACCACCAATTGGATCTGAATAGGATTCAGTTGCTCTTCTAAGTTTCTGACGTGGAGGTGAGTGGGTAGGTGATGATGAAGATGAGTTCTGAGTAAGTTCTATGTTAGGTCGGGGTTGTGACATTTGTACGTAAGGATCTTCAGTATTTGGCGTAATATGATAGCTAGGTGATACATGAGTGGTAGGGTAGGTAGTCTTAGCGATGTCAACTGGTAGGGAAGACATGTTACTGTAGCAATCGAAAATAATAATTATGAGTATTTATACGTTTAAGGTGTAACGTCGAGTGTGAAATAATACAGTGTGTAATGTGTGAAGAATAAACATTAAGCATGTAAAGATTAGTACAAAACAATCTTAATAGGTAATATATTGAGCACGGCAGTCTGCAGACACGGAAGGCATAAGATGATAAGGTGTAAAATCATTTATTTTGAAAATGTGGTTATAGTTCGATGTTTTAAAACGTTTGAGTCTCTATAACCATAGGCTCTGATACCAAACTGTAACACCCCCAAATTTGGTTTGTGGCAGCGGAAAAGTAATTTGGGTGTTACGGTGAGGATCGAGTTAAAATCTCAGAAAACAGCCCAAAAAGGGCGTTTTGAAAGTCATATGTCATTCAAAATAATATTTTGATACAAAGGCAAATTATTTGGTTTGAAAATTCCATAAAAAGATGTGATAATTTGAAAGGAATGACATATTTGATTTTACACCATCTAAGTTATCAGAGTAAAAGATGCCCGCTCCGTGTCTTGTCCGGCTCCGTTAATTACCTGAGATAAACATGCTTAAAACGTCAACACAATGGTTGGTGAGTTCGTGGAGTTTCTAGAAAATAACTTTATTTGAAAGGTGTATACTGATTTTCGATATAAATAGTAGTTCTTCATTAAATAACAAGTCGCGTTGAATAAAATTCACAAGTAATTCATGTATGACCTCAAACGATCATAAGTTTCAGATTATAGATGAATATGAGCTACGTTGATATACGCTCGAAATGATATATTGGATTAACTTTTGAAAGTAGCGATATACTAAGCCTTCTTAGTTGTCTTTATAGAATTCTCAATTTAAATCACATATGATAACAGTTAAAGTTCAAGTACGAGATTTATAATTATATCACGTAAAGTAATAGTAGTCTAAAGTCTGAAGAAAAGTGGTGGTCTTCTAATACAGCTGCATCCTAGGATATATATATGAAACATTCATATATAAAATTATATTGCCATCGGCCTCATGAAGCGCAAAGCGTTAACAAAGTACCGTAAAACGGAGGTGATCATCAAATTAATGATGAAAAATTGGCCCTCGTGTAATAGGTGAATCGCCATTTCCTATTTTTCTCAAATATAGCGCATCGCGACTAATACGACTAGCGGTTAAGCATTCCGTCCTAGTATTAGTGGGATAGGTTGTCAGTCCACCAACAGGTTTCGAAGCTGTTGCTATATTCGCGCTCATCGCAGTGATTAATGGCTCATGATAAAGGGACTTTTTGGCATTAAAGTAAGCTTAGGCAATATGGGTCTCAAAGTTCATAAAATATACATATTCTGATATTGGCAATTATTTCCAGTGGCATATAGAAATGTCATAATAAGTAACAGTTCATTCATTTGATATATGAATACTTATAGTGAATTTCAATATCATGTTACGTCAAGTAGTTCAGAGATGTTATGTTTCAAGTTCCGTGTTTAAGCTAGACAGACTATTTGCACATATATTGAGCATGTATTCTTTTCAAGTATGATTCAAATAGGTAAAGCATAGTTGATAATTTCGAGTAATTCATAAGAGATTTCAAGTAGTATAAAACAGTTAAAGCATGTATCTCCCCCAAAAGAGCTATTAAAAACAAGTGTGAAAAGTAGGGGCCACGACTCACGATAAATCATAAGAGTTTTCATAGTACTTATAGAAGTATAAACGTCAAGCAAATCATATATTTGATAATGAGTAAAACATTTACAAGCATGTATCTCCCCCAAAAGAGTTATTAAAAACAAGTATTAAAAGAGGGGGCCACGACTCACCTGGAGCGTATCCGGCAAGACGAAATTATAAGATCAAGTAAACGATCACGAAAACTTCTTCAATACGAGACCTGAGTATAAGCGAAGTCTAAGAGTCTAACTTACGACTAATAACGAATGTGGAAAGGATAAATCGTATAACGATTTGATCGGTAATGTGAGTGTGTGATATGCCTAAAATACCTCAATATAATATATCTATAATATTATCTTGGTTCTTATCTCAAATGACTCAAAAGATTACTTTCTCGAAATATGCTGAAATAATATGCAAGTGAGGTCGCTAATATTTCTAATAGCGAAACTATAAATAATGCATAACTAAAAATGTAAAATGCATATGAAATGAAGGGTGTAAAATGAAAATAAACTAAGAATGTCAAGTGAAATTAAATAAGTCCTTGTTCTTTTCAGAGTTTATACTTTTTAGTCTAACTGTGGTTGCGTTACGTCGTTAGTCCTCGGTTAGGTCCAAAGTCCATAATAGTCCAAATCTTGTCCATATGTCTATATAAGGCTCGGAGTTCAATGGTATGTCAATTTAAGTACTTTGTTAACTGTTTTCATAGCTTCAGTCCATAAGTTTCTCAGGTTGGCAGTTTTGGTCCTTCCGGTTAACTCGCGTTACATTTTTAGTCCTTTTTGCATAAAAATGACGGGAAAAATATTCTGAAAATTTCTATAACTTTATTAAGTTGATTTTAACTTATTCTAAGTGCTTATTCTTAAAAAGAGCTTATTTTCATATTAATGGGCCAATTAACGATTTAACTTAAGGCCCGTTACTAAATTTAGAGACGAGGGCGTGAAAATAGTTTTGGGCTTGGACTTGGGCTGTTTTTATGATTCTAAAAATATATCTCATGGGCCTTTTGGGCTGTTAGATCACAAAACCTTATTGGACTCAAACTAAGCCCAACCGAATTTTAATAAATTTTCTGAAAATAAAGTATTAAGATCTAGTGATTTGTAAGGTTTAGTTTTAGCTTATTCGAAAGTCATTTCTAGCTTATGGGTGAAAGTTTTGAATATGAAACATGTAGTTTGCTAGGTGGTTAATTGGGTTGTACAAAAATATTAGTATGTTATTAAGTAAATTTTGATTGTACATGTTCCTTTTGGTCATGACTTGGACAGTTTTTCAAGTAATAAAAGACTTAGAAAAATTTTAAAATCTAAACCTTATACGCATGAGTTGGTTCCATTTGGCCATTTTAGACGGGTCAAACGGGTTCATATTGATAAACTATAAAAACGAAATATTTAACTTATAGTATAAAGAATTGGGTCAAGCAAAAATATTTATGTGTTGTTAATTCGATTTGCATTTTACAAGGTCATATTAGAGGCGACTTGGGACTGTTTCGATATAAAAAGACTTGATAGATTTTTCATGGTTTTCAGAAAGTTATACGTGTGATGTTCTCAAAATTGGTTTGAAATATGCATGTATGTTATGTATAAAGGTAAGGTGGGTGTATATTTATATGCTTTGACATGGATCGTGATATGAAAAACTAAGTAGAAAAAGTGTATGCGTTCGAATGAATAATATGACAAGCATGATGTATGATAATGTGGGAAGTGAATTAGAAACGGAACGTGAGAACTTACCATAACTTTAGGATGATGAGAGGACGTGTATGGGAGAGTTAGAACACACGAGACAAACCACATCTTGCTATAACTATATATACGATCAGTAATAAAATCCTAGGTTCTTCGAATGAGACCCAAATGAAATGGAAGAGCTTCCTGGTCGTTTGTGACTTGTTTATAGGTTGAGAGGAATTTGTAAAAGTATGAAAGAGTTGAGTGGGAAAAGTGATATATGAGCGATGTGTACGTATATATATAGCAATTGAAATGGAAATGGATGCATGGTACTATCTTATACACGTTTATATGTTTAATGGTTGTTGTAGTTTATGATTCAAAATGTTACACGCCTATATGGTACACGTTATGGCATTTGAAATAGAATATGCATGGCAAAATTGGAATGGAACACGTATGAAAACTTTAAAATGGAATACGTATGGCAAAGTTTTGAAATGAATGAGTTGTATTGTTTATAGGACATATATGAATAGTTTGATATCGGTAATTACTAACGTTAAGTCCTTAAGTTACGAAACTTAAGATCGGGTAACGTAAAAATATAATGTTTATAAAAATATCAACGTTTATTAATATATTCCAACTAATTATATTAGTCGTGTGATATGTTTAACGGAGAACGTATATGATAATAAAATCTAATAGGTTTGAATATTCATACTATGTAAAGAGTATAAAAATAAAAATAACAAAGTGAAAATAGTTCATATAAAATATGTAGGCTTATCTTAATCTTGTGCTGGTCGTGAGCATAGTATATTAGAAAAAAAAAAAAAAAATTAAATTTCCCCGTAAAATTGGGCTTCGTTAGACGGGAAGTCGAGGTTATTATTAATTAACAAAGATTATCGTAACGGATTTTTGTAGGATCTTACAGATTTAGCAAAGAAGGATGAAAGAACACAAACCCTTAAGATGGTTTTTGTTTGAGCCGTGGGTATCAAGAGGAGAGGGGGGAGAGAATTATGTAAATTAGTTAATGTCATTTAATCATATTAATGACAAAATCAATTAGGAGATAATCAAGGAAAAGTTACACTTAACCACCTTGATCTTTCTCTCTTTTTCTCCTTACCATGGCCGGCCATATGGAGCTTCAAATGGGCTTGCCCATTTGTTGGTCCAATCCAATAAACTAAGTACTAGCTTAGTTATTAGTAGCCCGTTATCGATCCCAAGTTACGTAGTCATATATATAGTGTAAATACGGTAAATACAATATATAAAATGGTATCTCTGTGTATAAGTGTGTGACCACATAGGCTCACATATGTCTAGCCATATAATTATTTATTATGACACGAGCATACTCCAACAACATTGAGATGCATTTATCGATTTTGGGAGGTGTGATAAAAGCGCACCATATTTTCCAGCAAAGACTACTTCTTATGTCTTATGCCCGGGGGATAAATGCACAGGGATAGAGCCACATTAGACTTGCGATGGGTCATGTTCCAACCATAAATAGCTTCTGATAGTATTATACATATAGAAATTGATAATAGTATAGTCTGCACTATACGTTTGGCCCACCCGAGTTCTCAAAACAAATTGTGTCTTTGTTCTACGCCCTTTTCTTATTAGAATTTTACTTACACTTAAGTTTTGAACATCTTAGTTATCTTTGAAGTCATCTTTGGTGTATATTTTGGCCCGCCCAGATTATAAATTTTGGCTCCGTCACTGTAAAGCACACTAATATATCTTCACACGAACTACTTGTGCACTTTTAAAGTTTTAGGAGCCGTGTCTGTAATTCGAGTGAACCCTAAATACGTGAAATTTACTTTAACAAAGTACACACCATAAGAAAATACAACCAAAATATTACACTTTTATTTGTAGTAAAGCCCCAATATTCTACGTAACAAAACGAAATGATTAAAAACTTATCTACGTTGAAATGGCATCCTAAGAACTCTTATTTAGTATTCATTTAACTTAAACACTGAACATCTCGAGAAATTGATCAACCTATAATCATTTCCCTTTATAATAACCATTTTTTTATTAAACAAAACGTAAATATTTACATACATATATTGCACAAATAATAGTACATGACAAACATTTCAACTGAGACTTTAAACTTATAATGTCTTATTGGGTAAAACACTTAGAATTACTGAGAAGCCAATAATATCAATTTTTTAAGCTATGCGCAATTTCCCTAAAGATATGCAAATGTGTATAAGTATACTAGGCGAGTACCCGTGCATAGCAACGGAAATTTCTAGCGGCAGACAATGAACGATATGCGATATCATGATAAGTTTTTCGTGTAACGTTCAAAATAGAAAGTGAAAAGATAAAAATGTAATTGCAAGTGTTTGTAACATGTGATAATTCAACTCAAGCAAAAATTCTTAACATATCTATACCATCTATAAAACAAAATTGGTTAAACTTGATAAGTGAAAAAATTCAGTCATGGTCAAACTTAAAAAATTCAGTCATCTATCTAAGGAAACTTATGAAATAATTTTAAATTAAAATGTATTTAAGGTATATACTAATTAGTCAAAGCTTACACCACAATTTTCGGGAAAAAGATACAAAACCAATTTTCGGGTCTAACCGGGTTTCGAAAATATAAAAACCGGTTTTATTTGACCCGTTTTTTCGATCGGAATCGGTTCAACCGGTGGAACCGGCCGGGTCGAACCAGGTTTCAAAACATTATGTTTAATCCTCAAAGTTTTATTATTTTTCGTTTATAACCCATAAACTTGTTTTATCGCTACAACTATCTGCCGCTATAAAATCTCGTTGCTATGCACGGGTACTCGTCTAGTATCAAAGAACATATAAAAACATTTAGTGAAACTGAAAATAAAACATTACATCAATTATGAGATAATAACTAACAACGCACGTTACTCGTCGCTTAAATGTTTTTGGTACACGACATTTGAGGTGTAGACTCTTCTTTGACCGAACTCTTTGAGTGGTTTCAGTAATAACTTTGTAGTTTGGTAAAATTAGAAACAATAAATAATTATATATGCATTAATGTGGCCGGAAATTTGTCGTGACAATTTTATATTTTGGTTAGTTGATTTTAAATTTGGGTTTTATGTCGTAAACAATTCAAAATGGATCTAGAAACTTATATATGTTAAAATGAACGTTGTGATTTGTTATTAACATAAAGTGTTTATATGTGATAGTTGATTATATGTAAGCATATATGTTTTAAATTAATTATTGTTGCTAGATTAAATATTGTTAATGTTTAATTAGTTATGTTATAATTATTTATGCTAATTGTTGGTTAAGTGTAAATAACTGCTTATAAGTTTATTATATTGTTGATATTTAAATATTTAAATTTATAAACTTGTAAATGTATATATACAAGGATTTAAGCCCCACGCTTCGCGACGCGATATTTTCATAGAAAAGTTTTATAACTGGTGTTCGTAAAACACATTTTCAAATCCCCTTTCTGGCGTTACACAAAAGACAATCTTGTTGCATTACGGTGTTGACGTCACGAATATTAGTATGCATCCGTGCGGGTGTGCCACATTGTACATGCATATCAACTATAGAAAGCTTCGAACATTAACAAAGAGACCAACTACTATCCATTACAATTTACAAATTTTAACAAACTCTACTTCAATGCTTTTTAAGTAAATGAAAATAGAAAACCATCAATTGGGTAATCATATTAATAAACATCATACAGTAATCTAACTAAGCTTTAAAACAAAATGCTTAGTATATCGTTAAATGAGAATTCTATTCGAGATAGCCCAAATTGCTTAGTATATCGTTACTTCTAAAGCTTGACCCAACACATCATTTCGAGCATATAACAACGTAGCTCATCTTCATTTAAAACTTGAAACTTATGATCACTTGAGATCATACATGAATCAATTGTGGATTTTTATTCAACTCATCTTGTTATTGATTTCATGAAGAACTATTATTTATTTCGACAATCGCTATACACCTTTTAAATTCATTGAAAGGAAGTTATTTTCTATCAAACTCCACAAATTCACCAACCATTGTGTTGACGTTTTAAGCATGTTTATCTCAGGTAATTAACGGAGCAGGACAAGACACGGAGCGGGCATCTTATACTCTGATAAATAAAATGGTGTAAAATCAAATATGTCATTCTTTCCAAATTACCACACTTTTGTGGGATTTTCAAATCAGATATTTTACCTTTATATCAAAACTATTATTTTGAATGACATATAGCTTTCAAAGCGCCTATTCTGGACCGTTATCTGAAATTTTAACTCGATCCTCACCGTAACACCCTAATTACTTTTTCGCTGCCACTAAACAAATTAGGGGGTGTTACAGATTGGTATCAGAGCCTATGGTTATAGAGAACCAAATGTTTTCAAACATCGAACTATAACCACACTTTCAAAATAAATGATTTTACACCTTATCATCTTATGCCTTCCGTGTCTGCAGACTGCCGTGCTCAATACATTACCTACTAAGATTGTTTTGTACTAATCTTTACATGCTTGATGTTTACTTTTCACACATCACACACTGCATTATTTCACACTCAACGTTACATCTTGAACATATAAATACTCATAATTACTATTTTCGACTGCTACAGTAACATGTCTTCCATACCAGTTGACATCGCTAAGACTACCTCTCCTACTACCCATGTATCACCTAGCTATCATATTACACCAAGTACTAAAGATCCTTATGTACAAGTGACACAACCCCAGCCCGACATAGAACTCACTCAGAAATCACCTCCGTCATCACCTACTCACTCACCTCTACGTCAGAAACTTAGGAGAACAACTGAATCCTATTCAGATGAAGATTTAATTGGTGGTCAACCAACATTTGAATATGGACAGAGTTCACAACAAGAAATGACTTGGAAGAATGTTAACCTAAATTCTCCCCTACCCAATACCTCAGATTTCTCCATGCCAGACGCCCCAAACAATGCATCCTCACCCAATCCCCCTAACTGCAATGTAGACACCCGTGACCCCATATGGATTCGCCTTCACCAACACACCAGCATACTAAACGCTTACTCTGAACAGCTAAAAGAGTTACAACCATTACGATTCGAATGGTATGACCGTAACATTGATACCCTGTTCAAGAGGACTGATACTGAAAGACGAGAAGTGTTTGGTTTAGGAGTGAATATCGATAACATGAAGGACAATTACGAACAAGAACTTAGAAACTTGGATGCCAGAACCCGCTGTTTAGGTAGAGGACATACTCAAACACACATTAGGATTGAAGACATTGAAAGAGCATTATGGTTGGCTAGAGACGCAGCAAGGACCCAAAGCCAAAAGATTGCAGCCTTGGAAAGCATGTTATCTAATCAGATGAATGTGTGCCAGGAACGTTTCTCAGCCATGGAAGCTGCACAACTGGATCTTGAGGCAGAAGTTAGACGTTTACGTCAGAGGCATAACTGATCTTAAGTATCGTTGTTGTACTGAATAAACCAAATAGTTTTGGTTAGCATTTCATGTATTCGCAATAATTCTGTAACTCTCAGAAATTGTAATCGACTTTTAAGCTATGACAGTCTTTTTCTATCTTATCGTTCTATTGTAAACAAACTCCTTCTACCAAGCCCTAGTATAGTGATATAAGTACAAAGAGCCATGCAGAATTTCACCAATTATTACTCTTTTAGGTAAACAAATAACCCACGTAAATCAATAAGACATTAATAAAAGACCTTGTGTTGGTTGTTTTGCAAAAATCGATCAAACAAGTTATTAGAGTTATGTCGATTTTGATGATTTTATTCAAACTTACTGCGACTTTATCAGTAATTGTACATCAAATGTACCACAACTAAACAATAAACCCTAGAATTCCAAGGACAAATTTTCAGAAGAAAACTTGATGAATGAAGAAAAAGTTGTTGAACTTCAGCTTTTGTAGAAAAATCCGTTTATTCCTTAGCAATCCCATACCAAGAGATGATTATTATTTTACAATGCCACCCAGACACATCATATTTCTATGATCCTCGGTTGGTTTTGATTTTGTATTAAGATCACATTATTAGCAATAATATACAAATACTTGGTTATTTGAATTATTCTAACGATAAAGTGAATACTAAATCAACGTTTCGTGTGATGCTCATAGGAAATGGACAACATGAATCGCGTAATGCCCACAACAACCATGACTCCTAACACCACCGGGGAATTTGAAAACAATATCATTACAGTGGTACATGAAGTGACTACAATAGTTCATCCGAGAAACCACGACATAGACAAGAAAGAGAAAAGGATGGCTATACCTTGTAAGCATAACCATGAAAGTTTCATGGGATGTAGGCCAGTTTGCCTAAAGAATTCAAAGAAAATAGCCAAACCTATCCGCACATGTGCCCAAAGAATTAGGCAAGATTTTGCACTTAAGAAAAATAACCAAAAGCGAAAACTCAAGAAGAAAAGAACCTTTATCCTCAACGAATGTGAATTTCACAACGACATTTGTACCCGAAATCACCTACAAGATCGCATCGACTACCATCGTCAACAAAGGTCCAGACAAGAAGTTGGAGAAAACAACCTAACAACCCTTACTACTAGGGACAACTACCATGGGAAGCAGCCCTTGTGTCAGAAATGCAAGATGCATCATACCGGACAATGCATTGCAAAATGCGGGAAATGCCGGAAAACAGGCCACAAGACAAGAAATTGCAAAGCCATGGAAGGAAATGAGCAATCCTCGTCCATAAAATGCCACAGATGTGGTGGAATGGGGCATTACAAGAGTCATTGCCCAAACTACAATGGCAACTGGAAGGCCAAGATGGATGCAAGAAAATGAAGACTCGTTAAAAGGCACCAGTAGTATCGAAGAATGACCTCTATGTTAAGCAGATGAATGGATTCCTGCTGTAAAATAAATAAACTCTAGTTTAGGACTATCTAAGTTATAATTCCGTTTGTACTTTGCCTTAGGTTTGATGGATGTAACCTAAGTGCAACAACTATCTTTCTACCGTACGAATCTCTACCTTGTAATATTTCAGTAATCGTCATAATCTATATCTATTTCCATTTCTATATCACTTTCACTATTCATAGTTGATATGTAACAATACCTTAATACCACCCTAGGAATTTGACTAAGCACAATATCTGATCAAACAATAGACTAATACCACATTGTAGGAAATCCTCACCTAAAACCTAAGTTTATACCTAGAATATCCAAATGTCACTTTAGAAATTCCTGACTTATCATTGGAATATGAACAAAAACTTTACAATTCTTTTGAAAATAATCAGAGGGTGTCCGAATTTGTGACGGAACCATTGAAATTGAACAAGGTAAAACTCTTTAAAGGAGCATAAATATCATAATAACTGAACCAAGCATTACATCATTTGGTCCTCAATTATACATAGCCTAGCTACCTATGTATAATTTAGGAAGAATCATGTTATAAATGGAACAGTTATCTTTTCGAAGTTGTTAATAACAATTTTCATTCCAAAAACCGAATCTCGAGACAAAATAAATTGTTCATAAACCTCACCTTTAATTAACCCCAGTAAGATCTACACTTATTCCCTATTACTCTCTTATACGAAGTCGAGAAAAATACAAAACTAGAAACTATAAGAATTCACAACAATATGTGGAAAACACAAATAACATAAATTTTATTAGAAACCATGGAAGTTAATACATAGCGAGATGATTAACATCGGAAGTGCTAATAGTACAATAAACACAATATAAGGCATACAATCTTCAATAGGTTGGCCCACCATAGAAACAACAACCCCCACCAACCCAACGATAGCAAGAGCCACCATAGGATGAAGCGCCTTGATTATTCTGGAAGATAAATAAAAGCGAACCATTAAAAACAAAAATTAAACATAAAAACAAACGAGATTTTATTCCACATTCATTAAAGGTTACATCGACACACAACTAAGAGACATTCTAGCAACACTACTCGAGATCCTCACCCCAATAACTTATCCACATTAATCGCTAAAATCGTTAGGGGTACGATGAACACCAGAGATGCGATAAAGTAGTCGGAGTTTTCATCGGGGAAGAAGGCCAGATAAACGGCGACAAGGACGATGTACACAGTGGCGATAACAATGGCGATCGGCGGCATGGTTTAATTTTTTTTTTTTTTTTTTTTTTTTTTTTTGAAGAGATGAAGTAAAGTGAAAAAGGTGAAGTGGGGAGGAAAAAAGGGAAAGTTAAATAGGGAATATAAGTGAAAAAACTAGCCGTTATTTTACTATTCACGATCATTAAAATTTCAAATCACTACCATTAAAAATCCACTAGTCTCAACCGCTAGAACACTAGATATTTAGTGTTAAATACTTCCTACTCTCGACCGTTATTTTCAATATTCACAGTCCATGAATTCATTAGTTGACCAAACATTCAAATTTATTTCGTCTAATACGAATAAATCCAATTGAATTCCGTTTCCGCGATATTCAAATAAAAATCTCTCGACAACATGTTTCTATAAACTCTCACCTCAGAACACCATATTTGTCAACACCTATCACGGACTGAACTTCGGGACGAAGTTCAAAATTGAGGGGTGGATACTGTAGGATCCTACGAAAATCCCTTGTAATAATCCTCATTAATTAATAATAATCTTGAGTTACTAGTTAACAAAACCCATTTTTACGGGGGAATTTAAAATTTTTCCGGTTATATTACTTTCACCACAACACGACATCACAACAATTAACGAATAACAACACAACTCACGACACGTGCTTCGAGACATAACGGTTTCACAAAGTTTAATAACTCACAAGACACCATTTTCACTACATTTAAATTCCACCACTTGTGATAAGTACTGATAAATCTCATACACTAAATATATTTAACTTCCTTAATCTCATTAATTATCACTAATTATTTTCACTAAATAATACCTAAACTACACTAACTAAACACCAAGTGGGCTGCCTATCTCCTCCAGTCCATCACCACCTCATGGCCCATCAACAGCCCATCACCATTCCATGCTACACAAGCCCACACCACTTCTGCTATTTCATGCAACATTCGACAGCCAAATCCCTCACAAAACAGCTCTTGTTCATTCGATTCTTAAACGCAACATGCCACTACTTTTACACCACCTAAATCACGACCCACTAGACTACTCGAGTACCCGCTTTCAAAGGTAGATGTTGAGTGCTGGACCAAGATTTAAAGCCAAACCATTTACTCCACTTCACACCCAATACGTATAAACAAAATCTCAAAACACAACCATTTCAAATCAAGCTTTTTCCTACACATTCCTAAGAACCATATTAATAATTTGTGATGATTAAAAAGGAAGTCAGAGCAGCAGAAGAAGAATATGGCTTGCTAAGCTCACTTGGCACTCCTTTTAAAATACAAACCGAACACCTATAGCACCAAAAACAAAAGATAAGGTTTATCCACGTTTTCAAATCTATCAAATATCTCACTTTGTCAGTGAAACTACCTAGGTGTCCACTCTCCTACAGTGGTCTTCAATAATTGAGTTGCAAGGGTAATAGGGTCAAAGCATGTGTAGCATACTTCTATATAACTCAACCACTCTTAGCAACTTACATTGCTCACTCTTCACTTACTTTCACTCTCACTAACAACCCCAAAAACCCAGAAACATCTGCCACACCTTAGGGAAGACAATACGAGTGTGAAACCCAACACGTAAAAACGTATCCAAGCTCGATAAGCCTACTGTCCTGCCCATGTGTTTCCATTCGACTGCCACAGCTCCTTCCCCACCTTTCTAAAGTATAGTAAGTATCTAGTAACCCTTCTGTTTTCATTCTCACGCACAAACCCACACATGCATGTTTCATAGTTGCACTCGTACGTATCAAGTTTCACATGTTGTTTTACGTATAATAAGTTCACAAACTCACAAGGATGGGGCATGCCTCCACTGTGGAAGGTTGAGAAGTCACAGCTCACTTCACCTTCACGTTTAAAAGCTTAGGTTGCATGCTCACCCACGTTACTGTATATATACGTTTTCTTTCACGTGCATTCCACTTAGTGTAACTCACCCACATGTGTCGAACTCACTCATGGGAGGCCTTAGAAAGCACCTCACACATCACACTCACGTTAAACATTCATACCATGCATCATTCGAATGTATAAGAGCTTTATATCACACGTAGAAACATAAGTTGAAAACAGCTAGAATTAATCCAAGTGTTTATACATATGAGATAGTCACTAGTAGCCTCTAAAACAACCCCATAACTCACAATCTAGTTTAATGACCACGATTTATTTTTATACGACCCAAAAGACACTACTACTAGCTACGTTTTTTGTATAAACAATATGTAAAAATAATCGTGTTTCAACCACTAGAAACAGCCAAGTTAAATCGCAAAAACCATTTCCAAAAACAACAAACATAGCGAAGTGGGTTTTATAACCCACTGAACTATTTTGATACGCTATGACTAATCTGGCTTTTTGGCACTTCCACATGTGAAGTAAAATGATGAAAACAATCACTTTTGATATACCAAACTTCCTCAAAAACCCACAAGCTAAAAACGACTAACGGGCTTAGTTATGTAACTCGTTAAGGCCCATCTAGCATGAAAAACAAGCTACTGATCAAATAAGCAGTAAGAATAAGCTTCATTAATCTTAAACAAGCCTTATAAAAAGTCGCCTACCTTTTTCCCACCTTATTTGCACTTTTGGACTAAAAATGTAACGCGATCTAACTTGAGGGACTAAAACTGTCAACCTGAGAAACTTATGGACTGAAGCTGTGAAAACAGTTTATAGAGGACTTAAATTGACATACCATTGAACTCCAAGCCTATTATGGACATATGGACAAATTTTGGACTATTATGGACTTTGGACTTAACCGAGGACTAACGATGTAACGCAAGCGCAGTTAGGGTAAAAAGTATAAAATCTAAAAAGGACAAGGACCTATTTAATTTCACTTGACATTCTTAGTTTATTTTCATTTTCACCCCATCACTTCATATGCATTTTCATATTTTAAGTTACATGTTATTTACGTTCTCGTTATTTATTATAACTAGGATTTAACGATTTCACTTTGCATATCATTTTAGCATATTTTGAGAAAGTAATATTTTGGGTCGATTGAGATAAGAATCAAGATAATATTATAGATATATCATATTTTTAACTTGAGGCATTTTAATCATATCACACTCACATCACCGATCAAATCGTTATACGATTTCTCATTTCCACATTCGTTATTAGTAGTAAGTTAGACTCTTAGACTTCGCTTATATTCAGGTCTCGTATTGAAGAAGTTTTCGTGATCGTTTACTTGATCTTATAATTCCGTCTTGTCAGATACGCTCCAGGTGAGTCGTGGCCCCTCCTATTTTAATACTTGATTTATACTTTTGGGGGAGATACATGCTTTGAAATATTTTTCTCATTTTTCAACTATATGATTTATTTTGCGATACAATACTTCTATAAGCACTATGAAAACTCTTATGACTTACCGTGAGTCGTGGCCCCTACTTTTAACACTTGTTTTAATAACTCTTTTGGGGGAGATACATGCTTTAACTGTTTTAAGTTACTTATATACTTTGAAAACTCTCATGATTTACTCAAAATCATCCACTATGCTTTACATGTTTGAATCACCTTTGGGAGGAATATATGTTCGTTATATGTGCAAATTGCTTGTTTAGCGTAAACACTGAATTTGAAAGATAACATTTTAAACTACTTGATGTAACATGATACTGAGACTTATTGTATGCATTCATATAACAAATGAATGTACTGTTACTTTATTATGATATTTCTACATTTCACTAGAAATAATTGCCAAAACTAAAATTACGCATAATTCATGAACCTTGAAACCTATATTGCCTAAGTTTACTTTATTGCCATAAAGTCCCTTGATCATGAGCCATTAATCACTGCGGTGAGCGCGAATATAGTGAACAGCTTCGAAACCTGTTAGAGGCTGACGACCTATCCCACTAAATACTTGGACGGAATGCCTACATGGTTAGTCGTATTTAGTCGCGATGCACTATATTTGAGAAAAATAGGAATTGGCAAATCACCTATTACATGAGGGCAAAACTTTCGTCATTAATTTGGTGAACACTCCGTTTTACGGTACTCTGTTAACGTTTTGCCTATCATGAGGCTTAGGGCAATATAACTTTATGAATATATGAATGTTTCATATATATTAGGATACAGCTGTATTTAGTAGACCATCACTTTACACTGATAAATTTCAGACTCTAGATTATTATGTGTTATGATTATGAATCCTTTACTTGAACTTTAACTGTTATCATATGTGACTTAAATGAGAATTCTATTCGAGATAGCCCAAATTGCTTAGTATATCGTTACTTCTAAAGCTTGACCCAACACATCATTTCGAGCATATAACAACGTAGCTCATCTTCATTTAAAACATGAAACTTATGATCACTTGAGATCATACATGAATCAATTGTGGATTTTTATTCAACTCATCTTGTTATTGATTTCATGAAGAACTATTATTTATTTCGACAATCGCTATACACCTTTTAAATTCATTGAAAGGAAGTTATTTTCTATCAAACTCCACGAACTCACCAACCATTGTGTTGACGTTTTAAGCATGTTTATCTCAGGTAATTAACGGAGCAGGAATAGACACGGAGCGGGCATCTTATACTCTGATAAATAAAATGGTGTAAAATCAAATATGACATTCTTTCCAAATTAACACACTTTTGTGGGATTTTCAAATCAGATATTTTACCTTTATATCAAAACTATTATTTTGAATGACATATAGCTTTCAAAGCGCCTATTCTGGACCGTTATCTGAAATTTTAACTCGATCCTCACCGTAACACCCTAATTACTTTTCCGCTGCCACTAAACAAATTAGGGGGTGTTACAGCAAAGTTCTTCAAGAAAAGGGATACAGAAGTTTACCTATCTCAACTGAAACAAACCCAAGAGATCATGTCAAGGCCATAAGCACCACGGAGGAAGTCACACCTAACATACCTAGAAGATCGATGAATGGTAATGATGGTGCAAGGCCCGAATTTTTCTTTAATTCTTCAATCAGTTTAAGGAGGTTACTCAAAAAGAAGACGAAGATTGAAGAGGAGATCAAGGCTACAATGAAAGAAAAGAGCTCTGCAATTGACTTACATGCCTTGCCTCATAAAGAAAAGGACCCAGGAAGTTTTACTTTACCTTGTTCAATTAATGATATATCTTTCAATAATGTGTTAGCTGACTTAGGAGCTAGCGTTAGTGTAATGCCCCTTAAGACATTCACTACCCTAGGACTAGGAAAATTAGCACCAGCTAAGTTGCTTATTGAATTGGCTGATAAAACGGTAAAACGACCTGAAGGGATTGCTAATAATGTGCTAGTTAAGATTGAGAAGTTTGTTTTCCCTGTAGACTTTGTTATATTAGATATGCCCGAGGATGTTAAGATTCCTTTAATCCTTGGAAGACCTTTCTTGTCTACCGCCCATGCTAAGATTGATGTGTTTAAAAGAAAATTCTCATTAAAGGTAGGGAATAATAAACTAGTCTATAAGTGCCAAGATCCTGTTAAAAACATAATTAGAGGCGTCTATGTGCTAGGATTAAGAGAACGTATGGACCTCGATCTAGAAGCTAGGCTTATGGGAGAAACATTGATTCAAAACAACTCAACTAATCCTAATCATGAGAACTTCGAGGAATTTATTGACCTTAATGTACCTACCGAACTTAGACGCGATATTGTTAATGATTCTGATGATGAGTGGTATGATTGCGTAGTAATTAACAAACGTAGGAGGATAGTTGAGAATACAAATTTGAAAAATGATGTGTTTATTGAACTACCACCCCACCTTGCATATTTATGCCTATATAATAATAAGGATTTCCCGTCTATCATTTTGTCATCTCTGCCCGGAAGGGACAGAACTTTGTTTATACAGATACTAAAGAGGAATGGCGTGGAAATTAAGGACGAGCAAGGAGTGTTCAATATTACTGGACTGGCGATGAGGGAGCGCGATGCTTCCGACTCTTTCAGTGATCGAAAATAAAGAGCTGAACGTGAGTCTAACTTGAAGACTCTGGAATAAAGACAAGTGCTGACCGGGAGACAACCCGGAAATTTGTTTACTATTCTGTTCTGTGTCGAGTCAGTCAGGCCCGCAGAAGATACGGCGCATCTCAATCTTAAGATGCGACGCATCTCCTGCACTAGTCATATCTTACTTTAATTTCTGCATTTTTTATTTTCGACTTTAAAAACTTTCTGTCAGTTTATTTTAATGCGGCGCATCCCTGGTTAAAGATGCGACGCATCTTCTATTCTGATTCGTATTTATTCCAGGCTCGATACGGCGTATCTTCTTCCATAAGATACGGCGTATCGACTGACCTGATGATTTTCAGTTTAATTTTTAAGTTTTATTTTTTACTAATTACTAATGTATTATGCAAGTTTGAACCTTCTTAACTCAGGTGTGTTAAAGTCTGAATGGTATTACAGATTCCTGCATTTCCTGTGGATACATAAAATATGAAGCTTAAACGTTCTCATCCACAAGAAAGATGATTTTTGCTCTTATACAAATAATGGAGGATCATACCGAGCAAATCTCAGGGGAGTTTTTCTGTTCCAATTCTTTTATTTTCCAGTTTTTAACCTTTGACACAAACAACGAGGACGTTGTTTAACTTAAGTGGGGGGATTGGAGAATTAGAACACTTACTTGTCCTTAACTTTTTCAAAATATGCTTAAAATGTGCTTAATATATCAAAATTAAAAAAATTTAGCATGTTTTTGTTTAAAGTCTAAATTACATAGCTGCACACATGACGTTATTTTCAAAAATTGTGAACTTTTCAAAAATTCACAAATCTATGAGTGTGCCGGTGACTTGTAAACTTTAGAACTTGGCTTGTATACTATTCGAGACCACCATAATAAGTATTATTTACATAATTAGAATGACTTGTCTAAATTGGTAAATTTCTAGGATTACACCCAAATAGCCTTTATATGTTATGTAATATTAACTAACTACACTGGTTAGTTAACCCCCGTATAAACCTTTTGTTACTCTCACTTTTAGAGTAAGATACCCCTAGAAAAACACTCAGAGCCATTCCTTTCGTTTCTTACACCTTTGTTATAATGTTTCGTTACACCCTTACACCTTAGCCTACCCTGTAGATTAAAATCCGTGGTTGGTTAATTGCTTTAGGCAAAGTGTGTTTCCTTACATTAACTGTGTTCGCGTGCGTAATTCATTATCTATGGTTAGGTCGGGAAATTGCACAATGCAATTGGAGTGAAAGTAAATATTGTATATCTTTGAGTCTTGTTTTTCGTGTGTTTACTACTTTCACTATTACCATTATTTCTGAAGTCATGAAAAGTATGGAAAAATTATCCAGAGTTATCGTTATAGTGATGTGGTGAAATTTTACACATCTATGTATATGTTGATGTCAAAAAAAAAAAAAAAAAAAAAAAAAAAAATCGAAAAAATGGAAAAGAAAAAGAAAAAGGAAAAGTTGGAAGTTTGTTTTAACCAACTTATGTAAAGTTTTGTATTAAGTAGTCGATATCACCACTAGTTGTTGTATATTATATTTATGGATTGAATGGGAGTTGGACGTTATGGGAACGCCAACTAAGGTTATTCTTTGATTGAGATCTTGTTGAGTATAATTCGTGTCTACCTAAAGCGTGTGTTTCAAGTGTTAAAGCGTGAGTTATTCAATGATATGAGTCTTATTCATGGGATGGTTGGGAAAGTAATTTACCACACTTAGGATTTTAATTTATCTGTTTTGTTTATTTTTCATTTTACACCAATTTATATCCCAAATATTATCCATACCCTATATTATTCTTTATCCAAACCTTTGATTTATTGAGATTAGGGATTTGAGCAATCTTAAGTATCGTAGTCGTGGATTCGGCTATGTATTTATGATTTTGTCGCCCTTTTTGATATAATATTATTGGTAAAGATTACTTGGTCCTATCTTTAGCCTATTCGAGTTAAGGATTTGAGCAATTGCAAGTATCGTGTTCGTGGATTCGATCATGTATTTGTGATTTTGTCGCCTTTTCTGGAATTTGAGATCGATGGAGATTAAGAAGAATGATTAACCCTTAACCTACAAACCTTTTTTACCGCTTTAGACTTGTTATTCCTTGGCTTTAGTGGGGGAGATGCGTATACTTGCCAAGCTTATGATAGAATATTCGTCACGACTGAACAGTTTAAACGATTAGATTTGCTTTTATCAAAATAATTTATTTTATTTCTATTTCGTTAAGTGTTTGGTTGTGTGATTATGACAAAACGAATACATGCTTAAATATAAAAATAAATCCTAATATCTTTTAGGATACATTTTCATAAGAATTATTCTAAGGTTTACTTGGGGACAAGTAAAGTTCAAGTGGGGGGATATTTGATGAACTCAAATAAGTACATTTTATTACCATCATTTATCCTATTTATTTGACTTGTTTTATTATATTATCTGTGAGAATTGATACGTTAATGTTTACTTTTATAATTCTCAGGTAAAAACAAGTACTATGTGAAACTTGGCGATTTTGGACTAATTATGGAGCAAAACAAGCAAGAAGTTAAGAGTCTACTGAAATGTACAAGATCAAGACCATTCTGCTCCAGATACGCCGCATCCTACTTATTATATACGGCGCATCACTATCAAGATTTCACAAGTTATAATCCAAGACGGCAAAGGACATGCGCCACATACAAGAATGGAGTTACGCCGCATCTTCTGGCGGTGTACGAATATTCCTGAATATATTAATCTTGGACCCCACGCGAAGTTAAGTCAATGCGCCGCATCTACTTATTCAATGCGCCGCATCTAACCCTCAGACAGAAACTATAAATACCCCAAAGTCAGACGAATTTATGGGTTCGTGCAATATACCAAGTACGAGACAGAAGAAACCCTAGGCCGAATTCAGACGAAGTAGCAGCACAAGACACACCCTAAACGAAGATACAAGAGCTGTAAGAAGGTCCTGCATGTATTCAATTCATTAAGTAGTTTTGTTTTATTGTATTAGTACACTTTAATTCATCAGGATTGATGGGCCGATTCCATGTGACTACGGAAAACCATGGGCACCCCTTAAAATTGCTTTCCCATTAATTAAAGTTTATATGTTGATGTCTTTGGTGACTTTTATTAGTGCATTGATAACCTCTGTGTCTAGCTGAGCATTGATCGGGTCGCCATGCCTCTGTCCTCGCCTATTTATTTTATCGCCTATGCATTCTATCGTCTGTAGAAAAGTAGGAAGAAAGGGTAAGTAGGATAGACATAAGTAATCATTAAGGGTTTACTCGCCGATAAGATTAGAGCCAACGAGAAAGGGTTAATTACATACACTTCATATAAAACTAGCAATAAAACAAGTGACAAGCTACTTAATTATCAGGACAGGTCTTCTTATTGTCTCAAGTATCTATCTGTGTACGTGTGTGCTAATCGCTGATTCGTGCTTATTAGTTTAGTTTATTATTTAATCATAACCAAACCGTGCCAGTCTCTCAGGCTGACCCCCCTTGCGTTAGATTAGTTGTATAGCTAACTTAAGATATTAAAATACTTATTAGAATAACTAGATAATACGTTCCACTCTTAGTGATCGACACTCTACTTACCATTATATTCATACTGACCGGGTACACTGCTCGTTAAAGTGTGTGTTTTATTGATAAGTCGGCTAAATATAAATTTAAAACTTGAATACTGCTAAAACCACAACGACATACCGTGGGTATAAAAATTAGAGCAACAAGCACACACGCATCAAGTTTTTGGCGCCGTTGCCGGGGAGTGAATTGTTATTATCTGTTAATTTGATTAGTATTTTAATTAGGTTTTAATTTTTTTTTAATTCTAACCACTAACTCCGTTGTATATTAGTTAATTTGCATTCATTGTATTATTTGCATATTCTCTGTTTTTGTGTGTTTTTATTTTCGTTTGTTTTTATTTTTCTTGTTTTTCTGCATTCTGCTATCGTTGTACTGTGCTAATTCAAACGATACGGCGCATCTATTTTCACAGATACGGCGTATTGCGTTTAATTTTTATAAAATACAACGCGTTTAATAAATTCGAGTACGGCGCATCTTTCCCCAAGATACGGCGTATTCTGTTTTTAATAAGAAATTTTTCTAAACGATAACGCTATACGACGCATCTGTTTTTGCAGATACGGCGTATCTATTATTTTAATTAAAAACAGTTTTCGAATTATTAAACAGATACGACGCATCGATTTTTATCGATACGGCGCATCTTCTGAATCAAAAATCTTGTATTTTGAAACGTAACGAAAATACGGCGCATTAACTTTTGTTAATACGAAGCATTCAATTTTGATAAATATAATTGATTTTTGATAATTTAACTGATACGGCGCATTCTAAAATTCTAAGCGGCGTATCTATTTTCTGAATAAAAGACTGATTAAATTTTAACGATTATAAGATACGGCGTATCCAACTTTTTGGATACGGCGCATCTTCTGCTGATATCAGTAACTTTTATTTTTCGTATTCCGTTTCCGTTGTTAATTTTCTGATATACTACTTTCTTGAACATACCCTACTGATGCTTTTGTGATAGTTTCAGGAAGTGCATGACCAGGAGTTCAACTAAGAACTTGATTCAACCTTTCGAAGATCCTGAACGAGCCTTGCATTCGCTTAAAAGGCTTTTCAACACAAAAAGCTTTGATATCTCAAGTTCGTTCGAGCTTGATTACTTTTCTGAAGAAAAGGAGGAAGAAGAAACAGAAGCAATGGCGGAAAACACTACTATGGAGGAATACATGAACAAAACCCGTGCTGATTACACTTCAGGAGTTGCTAGACCAAAGTTTGATGAAAAGTCAAAGTTTGAGTTGAAGGGTCAGTTTCTCAAGGAGCTAAGAGAAAATGCTTTCAGTGGAACGGAGCATGAAGATGCTAATGAACATGTTGAAAAGGTCCTCGAGATTGCAGATTTGTTTACTACAGAAGGAGTCTCTGACGATCAACTTATGCTAAGGATCTTTCCAATTTCGCTTAAAGGAGCTGCTAATAAGTGGCTAAGGAATGAACCTGCTAGTTCAATCACAACATGGGAAGATTTGAAGAGCAAATTCCTGAAAAGATATTGTCCACCTGCTAAAACCGCTAAAAAGATGGAGGCTATCAACAGTTTCAAGCAAGAGCCTGATGAAACTCTTTATCAAGCTTGGGAACGATTTAAAGACTTATTGATGAAATGCCCTCAACATTATCTAAGTGAGATGCAGGAGATAATATTGTTCTATCAAGGATTGGACGTGCCTACTAGACAAATTTTGGATGCTAAGGGAGCTGTGCCTCAAATGAGTGCAGCCAATGCTAGAAAAGCTATCCAAGAAGCTGCTGATCATTCTCAAAAATGGCATGATGGAACCTCTACTAGATCTAAGAGCAGCACTAAATTTGACGGGTTTGCTGCAATTCAAGCTCAATTGGATAAAATTAGTAGAGAGATGAAGAAGCGTGATGAAAAAGTGTATGCTGCCCAAGTTGGATGTGAAAAATGCGAAGGACCTCACTACACTAAAGATTGCCCTAACAAGAATGAAAGTGAGACGTTTGAAGAAACATACTACACACAATTTGGACAACCATTCCGACCTTCAGGAAGATTTAGGGAAGCTACTCCGGGATACTATCAAAAAAAGAACTTTAATCCCACATATCAAGAAAGGAGGCAGACTTTAGATGACACTCTAAAGCAAATTATGGCCGATGCTGCTAAAAGACATGAAGAGAACACTGCTATGATCAAAGAAATCCGAGCCTCAACGGATACTATTACAAGAAATCAAGGAGCTTCGATCAAAGCATTGGAACAACAAATTGGACAAATGAGCAAAGTTCTTCAAGAAAGGGGATACGGAAGTTTACCTAGCTCAACTGAAACAAACCCAAGAGATCATGTCAAGGCCATAAGCACCACGGAGGAAGTCACACCTAACATACCTAGAAGATCGATGAATGGTAATGATGGTGCAAGGCCCGAATTTTTCTTTAATTCTTCAATTAGTTTAAGGAGGTTACTCAAAGAGAAGACGAAGATTGAAGAGGAGATCAAGGCTACAATGAAAGAAAAGAGCTCTGCAATTGACTTACATGCCTTGCCTCATAAAGAAAAGGACCCAGGAAGTTTTACTTTACCTTGTTCAATTAATGATATATCTTTCAATAATGTGTTAGCTGACTTAGGAGCTAGCGTTAGTGTAATGCCCCTTAAAACATTCACTACCCTAGGACTAGGAAAATTAGCACCAACTAAGTTGCTTATTGAATTGGCTGATAAAATGGTAAAACGACCTGAAGGGATTGCTAATAATGTGCTAGTTAAGATTGAGAAGTTTGTTTTCCCTGTAGACTTTGTTATATTAGATATGCCCGAGGATGTTAAGATTCCTTTAATCCTTGGAAGACCTTTCTTGTCTACCGCCCATGCTAAGATTGATGTGTTTAAAAGAAAAATCTCATTAAAGGTAGGGAATAATAAACTAGTCTATAAGTGCCAAGATCCTGTTAAAAGCATAATTAGAGGCGTCTATGTGCTAGGATTAAGAGAACGTATGGACCTCGATCTAGAAGCTAGGCTTATGGGAGAAACATTGATTCAAAACAACTCAACTAATCCTAATCATGAGAACTTCGAGGAATTTATTGACCTTAATGTACCTACCGAACTTAGACGCGATATTGTTAATGATTCTGATGATGAGTGGTATGATTGCGTAGTAATTAACAAACGTAGGAGGATAGTTGAGAATACAAATTTGAAAAATGATGTGTTTATTGAACTACCACCCCACCTTGCATATTTATGCCTATATAATAATAAGGATTTCCCGTCTATCATTTTGTCATCTCTGCCCGGAAGGGACAGAACTTTGTTTATACAGATACTAAAGAGGAATGGCGTGGAAATTAAGGACGAGCAAGGAGTGTTCAATATTACTGGACTGGCGATGAGGGAGCGCGATGCTTCCGACTCTTTCAGTGATCGAAAATAAAGAGCTGAACGTGAGTCTAACTTGAAGACTCTGGAATAAAGACAAGTGCTGACCGGGAGACAACCCGGAAATTTTTTTACTATTCTGTTCTGTGTCGAGTCAGTCAGGCCCGCAGAAGATACGGCGCATCTCAATCCTAAGATGCGACGCATCTCCTGCACTGGTCATATCTTACTTTATTTTCTGCATTTTTATTTTTGACTTTAAAAACTTTCTGTCAGTTTATTTTAATGCGGCGCATCTTCTATTCTGATTCGTATTTATTCCAGGCTCGATACGGCGTATCTTCTTCCATAAGATACGGCGTATCGACTGACCTGATGATTTTCATTTTAATTTTTAAGTTTTATTTTTTACTAACTACTAATGTATTATGCAAGTTTGAACCTTCTTAACTCAGGTGTGTTAAAGTCTTGATGGTATTATAGATTCCTGCATTTCCTGTGGATACATAAAATATGAAGCTTAAACGTTCTCATCCACAAGAAAGATGATTTTTGCTCTTATACAAATAATGGAGGATCATACCGAGCAAATCTCAGGGGAGTTTTTCTGTTCCAATTCTTTTATTTTCCAGTTTTTAACCTTTGACACAAACAACGAGGACGTTGTTTAACTTAAGTGGGGGGATTGGAGAATTAGAACACTTACTTGTCCTTAACTTTTTCAAAATATGCTTAAAATGTGCTTAATATATCAAAATTAAAAAAATTTAGCATGTTTTTGTTTAAAGTCTAAATTACATAGCTGCACACATGACGTTATTTTCAAAAATTGTGAACTTTTCAAAAATTCACAAATCTATGAGTGTGTCGGTGACTTGTAAACTTTAGAACTTGGCTTGTATACTATTCGAGACCACCATAATAAGTATTATTTACATAATTGGAATGACTTGTCTAAATTGGTAAATTTCTAGGATTACACCCAAATAGCCTTTATATGTTATGTGATATTAACTAACTACACTGGTTAGTTAACCCCCGTATAAACCTTTTGTTACTCTCACTTTTAGAGTAAGATACCCCTAGAAAAACACTCAGAGCCATTCCTTTCGTTTCTTACACCTTTGTTATAATGTTTCGTTACACCCTTACACCTTAGCCTACCCTGTAGATTAAAATCCGTGGTTGGTTAATTGCTTTAGGCAAAGTGTGTTTCCTTACATTAACTGTGTTCGCGTGCGTAATTCATTATCTATGGTTAGGTCGGGAAATTGCACAATGCAATTGGAGTGAAAGTAAATATTGTATATCTTTGAGTCTTGTTTTTCGTGTGTTTACTACTTTCACTATTACCGTTATTTCTGAAGTCATGAAAAGTATGGAAAAATTATCCAGAGTTATCGTTATAGTGATGTGGTGAAATTTTACACATCTATGTTTATGTTGATGTCAAACAAAAAAAAAAAAAAAAAAAAAAAAAAAAAAAAAGGAAAAGTTGGAAGTTTGTTTTAACCAACTTATGTAAAGTTTTGTATTAAGTGGTCGATATCACCACTAGTTGTTGTATATTATATTTATGGATTGAATGGGAGTTGGACGTTATGGGAACGCCAACTAAGGTTATTCTTTGATTGAGATCTTGTTGAGTATAATTCGTGTCTACCTAAAGCGTGTGTTTCAAGTGTTAAAGCGTGAGTTATTCAATGATATGAGTCTTATTCATGGGATGGTTGGGAAAGTAATTTACCACACTTAGGATTTTAATTTATCTGTTTTGTTTATTTTTCATTTTACACCAATTTATATCCCAAATATTATCCATACCCTATATTATTCTTTATCCAAACCTTTGATTTATTGAGATTAGGGATTTGAGCAATCTTAAGTATCGTAGTCGTGGATTCGGCTATGTATTTATGATTTTGTCGCCCTTTTTGATATAATATTATTGGTAAAGATTACTTGGTCCTATCTTTAGCCTATTCGAGTTAAGGATTTGAGCAATTGCAAGTATCGTGTTCGTGGATTCGATCATGTATTTGTGATTTTGTCGCCTTTTCTGGAATTTGAGATCGATGGAGATTAAGAAGAATGATTAACCCTTAACCTACAAACCCTTTTTACCGCTTTAGACTTGTTATTCCTTGGCTTTAGTGGGGGAGATGCGTATACTTGCCAAGCTTATGATAGAATATTCGTCACGACTGGACAGTTAAACGATTAAATTTGCTTTTATCAAAATAATTTATTTTATTTCTAATTCGTTAAGTGTTTGGTTGTGTGATTATGACAAAACGAATACATGCTTAAATATAAAAATAAATCCTAATATCTTTTAGGATACATTTTCATAAGAATTATTCTAAGGTTTACTTGGGGACAAGTAAAGTTCAAGTGGGGGGATATTTGATGAACTCAAATAAGTACATTTTATTACCCTCATTTATCCTATTTATTTGACTTGTTTTATTATATTATCTGTGAGAATTGATACGTTAATGTTTACTTTTGTAATTCTCAGGTAAAAACAAGTACTATGTGAAACTTGGCAATTTTGGACTAATTATGGAGCAAAACAAGCAAGAAGTTAAGAGTCTACTGAAATGTACAAGATCAAGACCATTCTGCTCCAGATACGCCGCATCCTACTTATTATATACGGCGCATCACTATCAAGATTTCACAAGTTATAATCCAAGACGGCAAAGGACATGCGCCACATACAAGAATGGAGTTACGCCGCATCTTCTGGCGGTGTACGAATATTCCTGAATATATTAATCTTGGACCCCACGCGAAGTTAAGTCAATGCGCCGCATCTACTTATTCAATGCGCCGCATCTAACCCTCAGACAGAAACTATAAATACCCCAAAGTCAGACGAATTTATGGGTTCGTGCAATATACCAAGTACGAGACAGAAGAAACCCTAGGCTGAATTCAGACGAAGTAGCAGCACAAGACACACCCTAAACGAAGATACAAGAGCTGTAAGAAGGTCCTGCATGTATTCAATTCATTAAGTAGTTTTGTTTTATTGTATTAGTACACTTTAATTCATCAGGATTGATGGGCCGATTCCATGTGACTACGGAAAACCATGGGCACCCCTTAAAATTGCTTTCCCATTAATTAAAGTTTATATGTTGATGTCTTTGGTGACTTTTATTAGTGCATTGATAACCTCTGTGTCTAGCTGAGCATTGATCGGGTCGCCATGCCTCTGTCCTCGCCTATTTATTTTATCGCCTATGCATTCTATCGTCTGTAGAAAAGTAGGAAGAAAGGGTAAGTAGGATAGACATAAGTAATCATTAAGGGTTTACTCGCCGATAAGATTAGAGCCAACGAGAAAAGGGTTAATTACATACACTTCATATAAAACTAGCAATAAAATAAGTGACAAGCTACTTAATTATCAGGACATGTCTTCTTATTGTCTCAAGTATCTATCTGTGTACGTGTGTGCTAATCGCTGATTCGTGCTTATTAGTTTAGTTTATTATTTAATCATAACCAAACCGTGCCAGTCTCTCAGGCTGACCCCCCTTGCGTTAGATTAGTTGTATAGCTAACTTAAGATATTAAAATACTGATTAGAATAACTAGATAATACGTTCCACTCTTAGTGATCGACACTCTACTTACCATTATATTCATACTGACCGGGTACACTGCTCGTTAAAGTGTGTGTTTTATTGATAAGTCGGCTAAATATAAATTTAAAACTTGAATACTGCTAAAACCACGACGACATACCGTGGGTATAAAAATTAGAGCAACAAGCACACACGCATCAATACGGCATAATCTATTTCATGTTCAAGGACTGAATAGCTAGATTGGCTGCAGTCATGGAGACTTCGTTTTTGACAAAAGAGTCAAAGAAAATTCAAGCGGTTCTACCGTTTCTTTCATATCCATTACTGTTCAGTTTTTCGTTCTGCAAGTTCAACATTTCTCATTGTTTAGACCCTGTCATAACAACAATATTCACTCGTGAAAGTTCGGAAAACAGTAAGAACATCTAAAGGTACGGAAAAATAACAATTTACAAATAAACTAAGAACTGATAAAAAAAAATGAAACTAAAGTTTATGGTTCTATAGGAAAATCAAGACGACTAAAGTTTATCGCACACAGTATCCTATAGAGGTGCCGAGATGAACACGTCAAATGGGCCAAGGCTGAAACAGATCGGTTTCTTGTACGGGTCAAAACGGGTCGGGTCTGGTGTTACATTGCATTATAATCCAGTGTTACATTAGTTCCAAAAATACATCCAAACACCCCTCACTTGTAATTTATCACATCGTGCTATTACATAAAACACCTATATGCAACATATACATCCACGTATGCAAAAAAGAACTTCAATTCTATATTACATAATATACATGTGGTTATAGAAATTATACCTGGTCTCATCATCATTAATATGTATCCAGGTTTAATTATTTGCTTTCCCCTCAACCGTATACTCAACCGTAGTGTCACCCTATTTAGATTGGTTAAACACGAATTAAACATAAATCGGACCACAAAATTTCCAAGGCAATAACTGATGGTTTTATCAGAGATATCAACACATTATACTGAACTTCCAATAAAAAGAACCATGATCTGTCTTCGCTGTTGTAAGCTTATTGTCTATATCATATACACCCTCCTAATAAAAAAAGTCAAATACTCAAATTTAGATATGATAGAACTCAAAACATCCAACATAAATTGTAGCTTAGATCAAAATGTTTCTATTCTAGACTTCTAATATAATGGAGTGTACTTGTTTGCTTTTCAACACAATATCTCTTGCAATCTTAATGCTACAATAAATTGCACATTTGACTCTCATAAGTCACATGGAAAAATATAAGCTTAAAATATGCAACCCTAAACACCTCCGTAAGAAATTAAAAAGCACCATCATTATTTGTTGCTTATTATCTAAATTGGTTTTTTTCCAAAAAATCAAAACTGCACTTATCCGCAAGCAAATAATTAAAGGATGAAAAGGAATTTTTTCAATCAATTTGCACCTAAATAAAACCAACTACGATCAGGAATATAATAAAAACCACTGCTAACTATATGTTTTACCTCATCTTTCTCACCTTCTTTTGTGGTGATGCCTATGCAGTCACTGACTTCAGCACCTCAGTAATCAGCCTCTGCCCAGTAGCTGTGCCTCTTTTCCTTGTTTCTGTTGCTAATGTGAAGTATGTAAAAAAAAACTACGTAAGCATAGTAAAACTAATATACTACCTTTGCAAATCTAACTACGTCTTTAATAGGCATGGATTTACACCACAAACCAACAGGGACCAACAACATGATCCGTCATATCCAGCCAATAAAACAATATATAGCACAAACAATATACTAAGTGAGAAAACATAAACCAATTAACCAAAACAACCCTTTTATTAAAAAAAGAGAAAAAGAAAAGCAAAGACTACTGCCATGCTTCATAACAGCAAGAACAATCTAACAGGATTTAAATCATAATTACATGAGAAGCAGAGTGCTGTGATCGAGGAAAATCCCGGTAAGGTCAACGGCGGTGAATGACTCCGGCAACTAAGACCTACCAAAAAAGTAAAGATCTATTAATAACTATCAAAATTTGTTGAATGTATATATTTATAAAAGAACCCTTCAAAACTTGCGCTGCTCGTGGTGGTCGGCTCGGTGGCAGTGAGTATTTCCGGCGAGACAGCGGCGGCGGCGGCTGTAAAAAATACCAAAAATACTATAAAAACTCAAATCTACAAATATAATCTATAGATCTATAAAAAAAACCTTCAAACTTGAATCTATGGTGGTGGGGACTTCGGTGGAGGTGTGGGTTTCGATGGAGGGGTGGTTTGGCTGCTGTGGTCGTGGGGTTGATGGTGGTGACGTTCGGTGGTGGTGGCGTCGGGTGGTGGTGGTGTCGGGTAGTGGTGGTGTTTGTATGGTAGTGGAAGAGATGAGAGTGTTTGTGTGTGTGTGTGTGTGTTTTTGTTATTTGTGAATGACATGGCAGATTATTGTTTAAATTGAATGTAGTCAATGTACATTTGTGTGTTGCGTACGTTTCATAAATTTCACTTGAATGTACAATTGTGTTGCCACAAATAGTTTCAGCCTTGAAACGCATACACAGCTTATAGATGAGAGAGTTTCTCTTTCATTTGACTATTTTTCAACATTCCACATTCCACTTTTCCCCTTTGACCATACACTTTTTATATGTAGTTAATATAGGTTAAGATCACGTTATAAATATAATGCATAGTAGAATCAGCGCACATAGCCTTCCAAACTATATATGTATAATTTTTATGAAAACGTGAATTAAGACAAGACGTAATAGGATGTTACCTCACGCGTGAAACCCCTATTACTAAGTCACCACCACTACACCCTATTAAGTTACCACCATGACTAAACCAAATAACACCTCGTTCGGTTATTATTGTGACTTAAACAAAAAAACTAATCAGAGTGTGTTTGTGAGTGTTTTGTTTGTTTAAATATTTAAACAAATATTTGTGATAACTAAATGTTGAATGAGTGTTGCGAAAGGTTGACCAATGGATAAGTGACAAAAAGAAGGAAAATGATATTATGGTAATACGACATTGAATGATGATATTTTGTTACGTTATCAATACATATAACTTAACAAACAATCAATATCCTTAGTAAATATCAGTTTTTTGAAAACAATACCTAACTATCCAGTTCAGCCGAAGAAAACCGTAGAAAACCATATCCAACCAACAAAAAGCAGAAACACAAAAAGGAAAATGATGTTATGCTAATGCGACACTGAATAATGATATTTTGCTAGGTTACCAATACATGTAACCTAACAAACAATCAATAGCCCAAGCAAAAACCAGTGTTTTGAAAACCATACCAACACAAAAACCATAAAAAGCCCTGTTCAACTTTAAAAAAAAAAAAAACGGGAACAAAAAAAAACCAATTTAATGTTTGTACATGTAATCTATCAAATATAAGTTTTTCGAAAACGAGACCAAACCGGCCAATTCAACCATACAAAAACCATAAAAAGCCGGAACAAAACAAAAAACCAGTTCGATGTCCGGTCCGGTCCACCTCAGTAAAAACCAAACCAAAACACAACACAACTCCAAGTCAAACTCAAAAAAGTCACCGCGAGTCAAAAAATTTTCACACATAAATAACAAAAAAACCTTCGTCAACAACACCTTTTTTCCCTCTTCTCCAAAAACACACACACACACACAAATACACCTTCAACTGTGTGTATTATTATATATACACATATAAACCTATACATACAGATTAACAACAAGATTAAGCATCTACATTCATTCCTTCAATCGCAATTGTTCAATTACACACATAGTAGAAGGTGAAATTACACATAGTTAGCTTAATTTGAATCTTTTTAGGTCAATTTGTGTAAATTAACGATCTTTTTTGTGAATTTGTTTATAAAGTTTGTTAATTGAAGGTTTTGAAGGTTTAATGGTGGAAAATTTGGTGAATGTGATCTGTTGGTTAAAGATCGTTAATTCTGTTAATTAACTGTTTTTTAGGTGTTAATTTGTGATTGGTGAACAAGTGTGGTTGTTGATTGGATTTTGGTATTGTTGTTTATAGGGATGAAGAGGTTTAGAGATAGAGATGATGATGGTAATGGTGATGGTGATGGTTTGGGTGGCGGTTTTCGGCATCCGTAAGTTTCGAGTTTCGGATTTTGATATGTTTTATGAATGTGTGGAATGATTTTAGTTTAAATTTGATATTTTTCGTGTAGTTGGTTTTTTGATGAATTAATGATATAAGGTTTAGGGGGTGTTTGGATTAGCTTGTTTAGCCAGCTTATGGGCTTATTTGATTTTGGAAAAGCCGATAAGCTCACTTTTTAAAAGCTTATGAGGTTGAGGAGCTTATTGACTAACTAGTCAATAAGCTCAAGCTGATAAGGTCATAAGCTCCAAAAAGTGAGCTTATTGGTTTTTTTAAAATCATATAAGCCCATAAGCCGGCTAAACAAGCTTGTCCAAACGCCACCCCCTTAGTATTGTAGCTGTTTGTTAAGTATAGTCGAGTTAAGATGTTTGTTTATTTGTGAATTTTGAGTGAATGGTTTGATTTATTGGTATCGTTTTTGTAATGTAGCTCTGTGAGACCCCGAACGAGTGGAGGGACAGCAAATAAATTGACGACAGTGGATGCACTTACGTATCTTAAGGAAATTAGAGAAACGTTTCAGGACCAACAGGAAAAATATGCCGAGTTTCTTGAGGCGATGAAAGATTTCAAGGCGCACAGGTTTGGCTAAACTTTTGGTTCGTTCGATTTTCAAGTTGTTAGTGTGTCGAAAGCTGTTATGATTAGCTATAACGGATATGTTTTTTTGTTGTAGAGTTGATACTCCAAGTATCATAGCAAGGGTTAAGAAACTATTCGAAGGGTACCCGAACTTGATATTGGGTTTCAATACCTTTCTTCCAAAGGAATATGAAATCACCCTCGACGAGCCACAAGCTAAGAAGCCTGTGGATTTTAGTGAAGCTTATCAATTCGTAAACAAAATCAAGGTAATAAATTGTTTAAAATCGCGAGATAATGTATAATAGTTTCACTTTGGAAATATTCCTCTAACATGTTGTGTGCTTGCAGAGGAGATTTCAGGGTGACGAGCATTCGTACAGTTCATTTCTTAATATTTTGAGTATGTACAAAAATGAAAACAAATCCGTTAGTGAGATCCACCAGGAGGTAAGCTATTTTAAACGTGTATATTTTTTATTTCACTTACTCGACTTGTATGTTTGCGTTTTAATTGTTTACCATCCTTTTTAGGTTGCTGCTCTTTTACATAACCAGCCCGACCTGCTCGAGGAGTTCGCCAACTTTTTACCATCCGGACACCATGTTAATTCCAGTAGGAATCACAATAGGAGTTCTCCCATTGGCACAATAAGACCTCGACATCCCGAGAAGGTAGTTTCTGAACTAATAGGCTAATCTTTAATAGAGTTTCATGCTTAAAATAATTTCCGTACATCAGTTTTGCGTAAAGTCTCATAGCATCTTCCTTCACTTTGTGAACTAAAAATAAAAATTCCATTGGCAGAAACGTGCCGTTAGTGTTGAAATGCCGCATCCTCGTCGAGAGGAAGGATTTAATAGGCACGCAAAGAAAGAAAAAGTGAGAAGGGAAGACAGAGAACACCGTTCACAAGATAGAGGTTTTGATCATTATGGAACGAACCATCTTACCCACAAACGTAAACCTGCTACTGCACTTGAGGACTCTGGCCCTTCTCTGAAAAAGCTAGAAGACTCTGTTACCGAATTGTTTCACCAAGGTATATCCTAATTCATAATTAGACTGAAATTTTTTAAGAAAAATCCGAATTTGTGTACCTCAACACAGTATTAAATGAGTTGGTTTACTAATATGCTTCGCCTTGTGTCATTTATTAACATAATATTTTTGGCAGATATGCGTGATGAAGTGCTTTGTCTCCGTGAGAAGGTGAAGAAAAGATTACATAATTCAGATAATTACCGGAAATTCTTGAGCTGCATTGTGCATTACAGCACAGAAAGTATCACTCGATCAAACCTGGAAAATCTGGTAACTGAAGTACACTTCATATATTCTTTATGATCATCGTCTGTTTCTAATAATCAAATATTATATTTTTGTCAAATATATTTGTCGTCCATTTTCCCCTGATTTATTCTTAGACTTTTGTCATGCTAATATGTTATATCCTGTTAGTGGGTGTTTGCATTAGCTTAGTTTTCGGGCTTATGGGCTTATTTGAAATCGTAAAAGCTCATAAGCTCATATCTTTCAGCTTATGAGCTTATCAATTTGAGCTTATTGGTTTATTTAAGCTCATAAGCTCAACTTGATGACCACATAAAGGTGTGAAAAGTGGACTTACAGCTTTTCCAAGATCAAATTAGTCCATAAATCCGAATAATAAGCTTAATCGAAACACTCCCTTAGCCAAAAATGATACGGAGTATATGTGAAATCAGAAGTAGTATTGACATAATAACTTGTGACTATGGTACTACTTTACACAATTTGAATGCTTTTTTAAAATTGCAATCTTAAATTTTGGATTAGGTGAATGATATACTCGGAGCTTATCCAGATCTTATGGAAGAAGTCAATGGGTTCATTGATCGCAGTGAGAGTGCCGGTAAGGGTGAAAAAACAAAAAAAATTGTATTTTGATCTGCATCTCTGCCATTCTACTGTTGTTAAACAAAAACTAATCTTTTTCCAGGTTCTTGGAGTGGAAACTTACCCGTATCTGTAAAGGCAGATGATGAAGATCAAGATCGAGAGCGTGACGTTAAAAACGTATCTGTAATTAAGGATGAATATCAGGCGAAACCGATTCATGAACTTGACCTTTCTGATTGTGAACAATGTGGTCCAAGTTATCGGCGTTTACCAAAAGACGTACTGAATTCCTACATCTTGTACTTCACATTAGCTATCTCATACATTATCTACTTGATGGTTTTTTATTTGACATTGGATTTTCTTGATACAGTATCCAATTCCTAAAGTAAGTGGAAGAACAAAAATCGGTGCCAAGGTGTTGAATGATCACTGGGTATCTGTGACTTCTGGCAGTGAGGATTACTCTTTTAAACACATGCGTAAAAACCAGTATGAAGAGAGCTTATTTCGATGTGAAGATGACAGGTAGCACATTGCATTAAGATCTGTATTATAAGAACATCTATGGGAAAATGATCAAAGGAGCCATTTATATATGGTTTTTTGACAAATAGCATAAAACTTTGTGTTTATACCAAAAATAGGCATGTCAAAGTTTTTTTTCTTGGGGGAAATACTCTTAATCTAAGGAGTTCTATTCTCTTCATGATACCGGAATAATGTAATATAAAAAGTCGAACTTCGAAGAAGTCAAAGTTTGCTGGAAAAAGTCATAATATGCAAAAAAAAAAAAAAAAAAAAGTAAGTCCAGAAAGCTTATTCTGCAAAAAGAAAGGAGTAGTTCGCAGTCATTATCTTCAAAATGGCTATTTGGTATAATATAAACACAAACTTTTTGGCTATCATGTCAAAACCTGTATATACATTTTGACTATTTTGCTCATTCTCACAATTATTAAATAAGGACAGAAGTTTAACCGATTATTGTTTGTTGATATTATTGTATGTCAGGTATGAACTGGACATGTTAATAGGATCCGTAAAGGCAGCAGCCGAAGGTGTTGAAGAGCTTTTAAAGAAAATTAATAATAAATTTTTTAAGGAAGACAGTGAGATTATCTTTGAAGAGCATTTGTCAGGTGAGCAATTGATCAGGAACGTTAATAATCTCACATAACATCCTACATTATTTTTACACTAATATCTTCTGTGTTTTTACTCAGTTCTAAACTTGAGGTGCATTGAACGTCTATATGGAGATAATGGGCTTGATGTGTTGGACGTATTAAAGAAGAATGCATCTCTTGCTCTGCCAGTGATATTAACTCGTTTGAAGCAAAAACAAGATGAATGGGAAAGGTGTCGTTTTGATTTTAATAAGGTTTGGGCAGACATTTACGCGAAAAACCATCATAAGTCACTCGATCATCGAAGCTTCTATTTCAAACAGCAGGACTCAAAAAGCTTGAGTGCTAAAGGTAAATTGATATTATATCACTGATTGAACTTATTTTCATTTAGCATAACATAAATGTTCATGATATAGCTGGTTGTCAAAATTGAATGTCGTGTAGTGATGGTGTTTAACTTGCTGAATCCCTTGGAAATAGTTCTGCCATCCCATCTCAAACTTTATCTGCACCCTATGCAAATCATTAATCATACAAATTGTTTAAGTAACTAGATAATAAACGTTGTGGTCTATTATTAATAACCTGGTAAATGGTGTCTTTGTTGATCACAGCCACACTGAATATCGAAGCTGAATATTGTGGAACTTCCTAAGCCAAAAGATGGGAACATAAAATTCATACTTTGAATTTCAATCTCTACGTGTTGAACTTTGTTAATAAGTTGATGGGTATAAATCACATTATCTAATTGATGAACTCAAAGCAATTTGTTCGCTCATTCCTGGAAATCTTGCTTATATGAATTTGTAATATAGAATATATATGTGAGCTGCTATGTTATGTTGCCTAATAGCTAATATGATGCGTATAAGCTGTTGAATCTTTATGAAAGTCGATCATGTTTTTCTGCTTATTACTTAGAGTACCACTCGTAAATTGATTGTATTATTGTAATATGATAGTGTGATACAAATGTTTCCTGTAATTGATTGGAGTAATCTTGTACTTAAATTTCCATTTGTGTGATAATTCGTGTTATTTTATGCTGCAGCATTATTGGCGGAAATCAAAGAAATCAGTGAAGAAAAGTCTAAAGAAGAAAACATTTATCATCATTTTGCTACCGGGAAAAGAAAAAACACTACACCACATCAAGAATTCGAGTATTGTGATTTAAACGTTCATGAAGACTTATACAAGCTCATAAGATATTACATTCCTCACAATTCTACTTCTGAACAATTCGATCGAATCATGAAAATCTGGACTACTTTTGTTGAACCCATGTTTAATGTTCCACCTCGTCCTCAACTCGTGAATGGTGATCATGAAGCTGTAAAAACTAGCAAAAAGGAAAATGAAAGTAATGGCGTTAAAGAAAACGGCTCTCACATAAAAAAGGTTGAAAGAGAAGAAGGTGAATTATCTCCAAACGGTGATTTTGAAGAAGATAATTTTACAGCATCAAGGGAAAATGGAGCAAATGAGGAAGGCGAGGAAAGTGCACATAGGTCATCATGCGACACTGTGAATCCTAGTGAGAACGGTGAGGGTTCAGGTAGCGAAACTGCTGATGTGGAGGATCAAACCCCTGAAGACCATGATGAGATTCATGATAGGAAAACCGAGAGTGAAGGTGAAGAAGATGAAACACATATACCATTCTTAGAAACAGTGAAGCCGCTTACGAAATATGTCCCTGGAACATCACATAATAACGAAACCGACCCTCGAGTTTTCTATGGAAATGACACCTTTTATGTTTTCTTCCGGCTCCATCATGTAAGTCTCATATAGTTACAATTTACTCCCTCTGTCTCAAATCTATAGTTAGTGTTGCTGTTTCTGCGCCAAAACATTGTCCACTTTTTATAAACGGAATTGTAAATTACCAATCTTCCTATTTTACCTTTATCAGTAAGCCTTGGATGTCAATTCCTGTCTTAATGCATTTGAGGGTAAAATCGGCATTTTGATAATTAAAATATGCATTCTTACTTCTACAAATCTTGACTTGAGTCTTTTTTATCGTTTTTCGACTTTAAATTTGGACAAAAGGAGTATGAAAGTAGGATTAATACAATTTTATTGGTACTAATTATCTCTCTCTCTTTTTTTTAATAAACAGACGCTATACTCAAGACTGAAAGAGGCAAAGGAAAAGTCTGCTAATGGTAAATGGAAGGGTTCAAATGACACCACGCCTAATGATTCATATGCAAGGTGGTTAATTTACCAATTACAGTTTGTTTCCGCCTTTCAAATATCTCAAATAATCATTGTTTAATAAGTATACCGTTTTTGGTGGTTCAGATTCTTGGATCTGCTCTACAGTTTTCTCGGTGGTGTAATCGATAGTACGAAATATGAAGATGATTGTCGAACTATACTTGGCACTTGGTCTTTTCCTGTCTTCACATTGGACAAGCTGATCCACAAGCTTTCAAAACAGGTGAGATGCTCATTTACCAACATTTACATTTTTTTTCCCAGGTGATTTAGTTTTGTATCATTATACTTGTGTTTATTTATTTGCACAAATAAAACATATTTTCTGTGAAAAATGAGAAAACAGAAAAGAGCTGCATTTCCACACAAGTGATGGTTTCTTTAAAGGGTGGCAATTTGGATCAATTTATTTATGGATGGGCCGATGTGGGTTATAATTTATCACTAATGGGTCAAATGGGTAAAAAAGAATAGCTTAAGAGAAGCAGGGTCGAATTTGACATGACACCTTACCTGCACGACCTGTCCATTTTGCCACATTTTTTTTGGCGATAATAAATCAAGTATGATGGTAGGAAAAATTCATCATATGTGTTTACCCAATACTCATATACTCTGATACGACTGAATTTTCTCACCACAATATCTTCCACAGCTGCTAGCAATTGCTACGGATGAGGTCGAAAACAAGCTTATCAAACTCCACGTATACGAACACATGAGAAAACCTGGGAGATTTGTAGACGATCTCTATAATGCAAATGCCAGAGTGATTGTTAATGATGAAAACCTCTATAGATTCAATCATGTGAGTATTTACACTACATTCAACAATATTAGTAGTAATTAGTAATATTTATGGTTAACGAGTTTTGTGTCAATACAGTCACTAATACCAGAAACAAATAGACAAACCCGGTTGACTATTCGGCTAATGGACTTGGGATGTGATGCTTCAGAAGCACCCGCCTTTTCAATTGACCCAAGTTTTGTACCATATCCAAACATCCAACCTCTGCCTATTATTCCTGGAAAAAAGAAGGCTGGGGTATTCTTAAAGAGGTAATTAGTATTCTGTAAAACCTCGTTCACGTAATATTGATTAGTAAAGATAAAGATAAAACATGCTCTAACTTTTTATGTTTGCAGAAATAAAAGAAATTTCGTTTCTGAAGACGAAGACTTGGCAATGATGAAAGCCACAGAGGGACTTCAAATTTTGAACAGGATGGAATGCAAGATGAATTGCAGTACATATAAGGTAATTATAGTAGTTTTTGATTTAACATTATTAGACGCATGATGAACCATTGGGTAATTTGTAAATATCGCCATTGCACTACAAAAACTTTGAATTTCGTCGATTTACTTCATGTTTCATCCTTTCTTGTTTTCTGGCAAATAAAGAAATACAATTAATTGTAGCTTTTTTTTATATTGTTAATTTTAGAATCCAGCACTTCTTCTTCAAATTTCAGTTTTCAACATTGTTTGGCTTTCTGAATAATGATATTCTATAAGTTTTGTAACTTTTTTTTTTTTTTTTTTTTTTTTTTTTTACTATTATATGTGGCAGATAGCGTATGTATTAGGTACAGAAGACTCTATGGTGCGTAAAGGTCGAAAAAAGATAATTCGTAGTATATCACCAAATGAACTTGCCAGCCTTTCAAATGGTTATTCGCACCAAGTACAGAAGTTCCATAAATTGCTGCAGTCTAGGATTCCAAAATCAGTGTAAAACTATAAACTCGGTAAGAATCCATTTTTTTGTTTCTTTGAAAATCAACACTGTTGATTTTAAAGTTGAAAGTTGAAACACGTCTTAGATCAATTATCATAAGTCATTTATCGACTATCCGTAACATCTTAATATTCTATGTAGGTCCAAGGTGGCGTGACGTTCTCCATTTTCACACCAGATCAAATAGTCAAATTAAGACTTAATAAGAGACGTCTTTAACATGTGTCATAAAGTCTCAGCGTTTCAACGTCTAGATTTATACTGTAATGTTTTCTTTTTGTTAATCTTGTGTATTAAGGTTACTATAAATAGAATTTTTTTTATTGCTAGTTGGTAGCCATTCGCCATCTTTTGATGCATTTCAGTAGTTATGTTCTTCCATAATCTTTTTTTTTCTTAGTTGGTATACAATGTTCTGGACATTTATGCATTCGGTCCACAATGTTTACTCACCCCTAACAGATTCTCTATTGGGGTGAGTAAACTAGGGGTGTAGTTGAGTCGATTCAACTCGCGACCTAGTCACAGTTGACTTGAAAATTATTTGATCCCGACTCATTCTAACAAATGAGATGGTATGAGCTAGAAGCACGGTGATTTTGGGCTTTTATTTCTTTAACTAATTAATAAAATACTGAAAAAGTGAAAGTATAAGCTTTGCACAATTTGTCAGAAAAGGTAAAAAAGTTGAAAATTGACTCTTTAGTCATCAAAACCTTCCGTCAAGAAATATCTTTATGTTTGTAGTGTATATAGCAATTTTTAACGACTAATAAAATTTATAATTTGCAAATATTGTGTTTTAATAAAAATGGCCAATTTCCTTGTTTGGTACGTGGATTATTTCACCTTAGCTTATTGCTAACCTAAATTTCAACAGTGTTAAAAAAAAACCCTAAAATTCAATATCTATAATTAAGTGTAATAACTACGGTGGTATATAAATTAATAATGAGTAAATGGAATAAAAAAAGATACTCAAGTTTAGTCACATTTAACTTTAAGGTAATCATTTTTTTATTAAATGTATTGAAGTTGAAAACTTATAGTACAAATTATGTTTTTCGAATTTACGAGTCATTATCTTAGCTGCAGTTGACTTTTACATACCTCAAATTATGACTGTTACTCTTTAAAAAACCGAAAAAACCTTCTTTTACACAAATTCTGAACTATAGTTGATGACGTATGGTCCGGGAAGGATATAAAGGAGTAAGTCCCCTTCCGGGGCAGGAGCAAATCCCCTTCCGGGGCTGGAGTAAGTCCCCTTCCGGGGCTGGAGCAAATCCCCTTCCGGGGCTGGAGCAAATCCCCTTCCGGGGCTGGAGCAAATCCCCTTCCGGGGCTGGAGCAAATCCCCTTCCGGGGCTAGAGCAAGACCCTTCCGGGGATGAAGCAAGACCCTTCCGGGGCTGACCCTTCCGGGGCTGGAGCTTCCCGCCTAAATACGTCGCTATCATGACCTGGGCCCACCAGACAATGATAAATAAGTCCTATAAATAGAAGGCATTGATCACTCTCAATGGTATGAGATCTCTCTCACTAAAACTCACACATACCTCTTTACTAAACTGACTTGACCGTCGGAGGGTGGCTCCGGGGCTCCGGCCCCGGGACCCCTTCTAACCGGTTTATTTCTTGTACTGCAGCAGATATCCAAGATCGGGATGACATGGGACGGCTCAATCTATTGTCAACATCAGCCCGACGGATTTATGCTTCAACAAGTGGCGCCATCCGTGGGACCGCTACTAAACGCTCGTCCTACCTCACCAAAAGCATCATGTGGGCAAATTTTCTTCACCATATGTGAGAGTCCACGATGATGTTTGCCCCAAGTTCGATTTGGATACATGGTTTTTACACCTCGAATCGTCTTTGGCTCATATACTGCTTATCTTAAAAATGAACGAACAACGACTGGCCTACGACTACCCGTTCGTACCTCATATAATCGTTCTGACAAAAAACAACAGATATTGGTGAATTCGAAATCTCAAATTCGGTTTCGTAAGTTTTTCATTTCATCTTTGTTCTCTGCTTAATTATTGAACACACTATGAAACTTCCATTTTTCTGTTCAAATTCTACGAGGCAATTGTTTTTAGAATTTTACCATGTGGGCATGATTCGACATATTGATGTGGGTGCATGATTTTCTTCGCTTTTCAATAAAGCAAACTGGTCATGATGTTTACATATCCATGGCTAATCTAAAAAAAAAGAGGGTACTAAAAGATCTACTATATGAGCCACATGTCTTTAAAAGACAGCTTTACTTGTGTATACTATATGTAGATTTACGCAAGGTTCCTATTGTTATGCACATGGTACAAGTTGTAATGCCTTTACTTGCCAACTCATATTATCCAAGAGGTCTACCAATTATGGGACAACTTTATTATACGTGTGAAGTTGGTCAAGTTTACTGACAACTTTATTCTACACGTTTTCTCCACGTGAAGTTGGTCAAAGTTTACTGTATAACTGACAACATCATTAATTATTCATTGACTTTAGCCACATCACATCGACTGTGCTATTTTCTAGTTTGTAAATACGTGTACATTCACACCATCGGATCCAAAGGTTTCCAAACCAAGATTCATAACTTCTGAGTTGCGGATACAGACACTTAAAACCAAAGGTCAAAATACTTCAATCTCGTATGTATCCAACCACACACTTTCGAATTGCCGCAACTTTCAACACCTTCCAAACCTCCGTCCAATCATCGTATGGACATGTCCGGTAATAATCCACTAACCAAGCGTACTGGACAAAAACATGCCACCCAAAGGTAACCCGCGGCATTCCCACATAAACATCCGGCCAAAACCTACCAACCTAAGACAAATCGAGCGAATCTTGGTACTCGTTGCTCTTGATTAGTGAGTCTTTTGCTAACCACAACCATCACCAGTAGCCCTTGAGCTCTAGTACGAATAACCATTCGTCACTTTGTGTGGTCCTCTATAGGCAATCCCGGGCGAAAGGCCATTGATTATCCACCCTCTCTGGACATGACGAACGCCCATCATGGCTGTTCAAACCATATAAAATGCTAGCCGCGGAACATACTTTCGAAACACTTTAGCTCCGGACATTTATTGACACCTATCTATTGCATAACCAAACCTATCAAAGTGAACTCGCTGGTCCCTGAACCGGTCACTGACCCCCAAGGTGACTGAATCCGCTGGTCCCTGAACCGGTCACTGACTCCCATGGTGACTGAATCCTCAGGACCCTGAATCCTACTCACTGAATATCAAATACTTTACCTTCTTAATATCTCCGGCTACTCTTTAGCTCACAAGCTTCTGGGTAGTATAACTCAGGGACGACTCGTTATTTCAATTACGAGTGTGACTCCCGATGCCCTTTGTAATGATTCTCCAGATTTTTAATCCCAACCATGTCCATATAACATCCGCGGAAATACCACATGGGCCGCGGAGGCGGATCAATTTTAAACTCCGGATAAATTATTTGGTTACCCATATTTCTAAATCTAAACTTCACCACCTTTACTGGTGCCGGGATCCGGATTCCGCCATTACCGGTGATAAGCGCCGGACACTATTTTCACAACTAGGCGACACGCTTACTTATAAATCAATCTTGAAACTCCGGATGAGATATCACCGGTCCGGTGTTCCGGCTACACTCTTGTTAGCACCTCCGCACAACACAGCGCAGGGACCAATAGTTATTTCTAACATGACCATAACCCCTGGCATCTTTTTTAATAGGTCTCCGGATTTTTAATCCCAACCTTAACCACCTTTACTGGTGCTAAAATCCGGACTTCACCAACTCCGGTGCCAATCTCCGGACATTATTTTTACGCCCGGGAAAATACTAGTTGGAACCCCGGCTGCTATATCTGTTGAAACATCAACATGCCCACACTTTAAAGTTGAAGCTCGTCAAGAGACAAACGAACCGCGACACCCGGTTACTTATAACTCGTAGGTCATTTTACTATTGACCACAACCACCAAAACTTACCTCGACTCTAATGTCCGTTCGAGGATTCATAGAATTTTTTGAGCTAACCACAACGACTCTTACCGGTGGTAAACTCCGGACGCCATTTCCGCGTCCCGATGTAACACTAGGCGTTTTATACGTTTATAACCAAGCGCTTTAGCTTGTTGATATATATATATCCGGAAGGGAGCTATCCCCACTCTCTTGTTCACAAATTGCCGGGAAACACAACTCAGGGACCGCTCGCTTCAAATACAAGCGCGACCTCCGGCGCATATTTTTGTGCTTCTCCAACAAAAAGACGAACCGCGATACCTCGTTACTTAATACTTTGGTTACTGTACATACTACATATTGACCACACTACCGGAGATAAGTTATCAATCTCACCAGGATTCAAGACTCCTCTTGAAAAATACTTGTTGGGACAGAAGCCAAATACAGTATAAGAGAAGCACCAGATTTTTTCTTTTTTATTGACAAAGACTGGAACTCATCAAAGCAATCTAATATATATATTCTAATATATATATGGTCTAGATACATTGTATCTAACAATATTAAAGACTAGATTGAGCCTTACAACAGCTTCTCACATCAAAAAAAATATATATATTCAAACTCGCACTTTAGATTATTATTTTTTGGATTATTGTTTGATCTTTAATTCCGGACATCAAACAAATACCTGTTTGTTAATAACTAAAGTGCGATGAGAGAGCTCTTATTTTATAAGTTTAATGCTACTAATAAATTGTAGCATCATTAAACTTGGGGGCTATACCGGTATGATAATATCATTAACTATATCTTACTTGATATTGACCCGACATTTATTATAATACACGTGAAATATTATTTCATTATTAAAGCATTACGATGTAAAAAGGATGAGCAACCTCATAATTAGCTCCGTACTTAAAAGTAATATTTGCTAAAAAGTACGAGGATGAGTAACCTTCAAATTAACTCAAGTATGTAAGTGGCATTACAAGCCCAGTACGAGGATGAGTAACCTTCAAATTAACTCAAGTATGTAAGTGGCATTACAAGCCCAGTACGAGGATGAGTAACCTTCAAATTAACTCAAGTATGTAAGTGGCATTACAAGCCCGGTACCAGGAGGCATAATCTTCTAATTAACTCAAGCGTATAAGTGGATTGCAAGCCCATCGCTAAAGGCGGACTCTATTGTCGCCGCGGACACTATTGCCGCACTAACGCGGACACTATTGCCGCACTAACGCGGACTCTATCGCCGCACTAAGACGAATTCTCTAATTCGCACTAACGCGGACTCTATCGCCGCACTAAGACGAATCGCTAATTCGCACTAAGACGAATTCTCTAATTCGCACCAACGCGGACTCTATATCCGCACCAAGACGAATTCTCTAATTCGCACCAAGACGGACTCTATATCCGCACCAAGACGAATTCTCTAATTCGCACCAAGACGGACTCTATATCCGCATCAAGACGAATTCTATATTCGCACCAAAGTCGAATTCTATATTCGCACCAAAGACGAATTCTATATTCGCACAAAGACGAATCCAATATTCGCAAAAAGAGGAATTCAATATTCGCACAACTACGGAAGTACATTCTCCGGGAAATCTGAAGACGGATGTAATGTCCGCACTATTGTTGCAAGCTCGTACAAGGTGGCTACACCTTTGCCCCTTTTCACCGCATAATGCATGGAGACCATCTCCACCTTCATAAACCTTTTTCATCATCTTCCACTAAGAGATGAACACAAAGGTATTCGGTCGATGCTAGTGTTACCCCGACTATAGAAATATCGTTCTTCTCACGGGGTCTTTACCGTTCAAAACGGGAAACCAAGCATTCCAACACCGGAAGAAAAATGATGGCCGCTAACAAAGTAGAGTCTAGCACGACATGGTCAGAACCATATCATACTAGACTGGGGGACATGATGACGTATGGTCCGGGAAGGATATAAAGGAGTAAGTCCCCTTCCGGGGCAGGAGCAAATCCCCTTCCGGGGCTGGAGTAAGTCCCCTTCCGGGGCTGGAGCAAATCCCCTTCCGGGGCTGGAGCAAATCCCCTTCCGGGGCTGGAGCAAATCCCCTTCCGGGGCTGGAGCAAATCCCCTTCCGGGGCTAGAGCAAGACCCTTCCGGGGATGAAGCAAGACCCTTCCGGGACTGACCCTTCCGGGGCTGGAGCTTCCCGCCTAAATACGTCGCTATCATGACCTGGGCCCACCAGACAATGATAAATAAGTCCTATAAATAGAAGGCATTGATCACTCTCAATGGTATGAGATCTCTCTCACTAAAACTCACACATACCTCTTTACTAAACTGACTTGACCGTCGGAGGGTGGCTCCGGGGCTCCGGCCCCGGGACCCCTTCTAACCGGTTTATTTCTTGTACTGCAGCAGATATCCAAGATCGGGATGACATGGGACGGCTCAATCTATTGTCAACATCAGCCCGACGGATTTATGCTTCAACAATAGTAGTAGCTTTTATGCGATTCCGAATAATATTGTCAAATCAAAACTTTGAAGTAACTAATGAAGTTAAACAATGAATCTTTTTTTTTTTTTTTTTTTTTTTTTTGTATTTTGTACATCAGCGTCAATGAAGATCAATGAAATTTATATGCTATAAACTTATGTTCGTGTATATAGAATCAACTACACGTAACAATATATAGAAGATAAGTGTACGTGGTACATACTGAAATTTTTGTATTTCACATGCATGCCACAAAATTTTGTTAACTTAGAAATCAACGACGTGCATAATATGTATATGATAATTTACGACTCCTTAATCATAGCTTAATCCGTTAACCATATCGGAGTTTAACTTGAAAACCCCGGCCTTTAGTAGAGTAAATAACAATTACTTTACATAAAATAGTTGACAACACTAAAAACATATATTCAATTCACAGTATCTCGTCCATACGTAATGATACGATGCATGCATGTTAGGTGGTCGTAGTATTAGAAACTTCGTATACGCATAGGGTTATAAATATAAAAATGAATCACATGTTAATTACATATGTATTTAGGGGTGTCATTCGGGCCGACCCGACCCGAACCCGGCCCGAGTCAATTCGGGTCAACCCGAATTGACCCGAATTTATATTCGGGTCAATCGGGTCAACCCGAATTTATATTCGGGTCAATCGGGTCAACCCGAATTGACCCGAGTTCTAAACAAGGTCGGGTTCGGGTATTTTTTTTAGCCTCGACCCGACCCGAACCCGATTGAACCGAGAAAACTAACAATTTACAAGGCAAAAAACTCGGGTTGACCCCAAACCCGAGCTGACCCGACCCGAGTTGACCCGAACCCGAATTGACCCGACCTGAGTTGACCCGAGTTCAAACAGGGTCGGGTTCGGGTATGTTTTTTTGAGCCTTGACCCGACCCGAGTTGACCCGAACCCGACCGGGTCAACCCGAATGACACCCCTATATGTATGTAATTGAATACACAAAACCTTTATTTAAAAATTCTCAATAGAATAATTTGTATATTGTGTTGAAATATCTCTGCAAACTTGCAGGGGGTGTTTCTGTCATTACAGAAACTTCCCCAATATCTAATCCTTAACATTGTCTCTCTTTGTGTTGGTTGTGTATGTGCAGGGGTTAAAGGTGGCTCTTTCTCATTCTTTGGATCTTGAAGACCCACGCTTGCCTGTTGTTCATTTATTTCTCTCATCACGCTTATCTTGGAAATGTCTCTTGTTCATTTATTTGTCCCTGGTTCCTAAGATGATGTCTCTCCCAGAAGCTGCTATAAAAGCCCTCCTTGGGTTCAGGCTTATTCACTCGCTCAAGTTAATCGACGTCTGCTTCTTTACAAAGAGTAGTCTAGTGTTCTTGTTTGGGTCTTTGTTAAACTATCAATCTAATCTTGTAATAGGTGACTGATCATTCTGATTCAGTCACCCTTTGGTCTTAATCTGATTGACTATTGTTGTGGTCAATCTTTGGTTGTAACTTGTATTGATTACTGAAGTTAATAAATTGAATCAAGGGGAGGTTGGTTGGATTCATACCCTAGTGTATTTCACCATTTTTACATGGTATCAGAGCTACGGCTCTATCGATCTGGTGATTTCAAGATCTAGGGTTTCACCGTTTTTGGGGTTTCTGAAATTGGTGATTGTTCTGGGTTTATTATTGCTAATCCATCGTTGCTGCTGGGTTAATTGCTGGTTGGATTAATTTTTGGGAAGATTAGGGTTTGGTCCTTAAAACCCTAATTTTTCTGATTTGGGCGTTTGTGACTCTGGTGGTCTCTGACGCTTCTTTGGGACCTAATTACCTTGCAATACGTCTTTAAGAGTATTGTGGAGGTGCTTTTCCGCATTCTTCTTCTCAAAGCACTGTAAGTCTCTTTCTTTCCTTTAAGATAATCAAGCCTTTAAGTTAATTGGGTGCAAACGGGCTCGGTTAACACCTTGACCCTCCATCTCTGAATGGTGTGGAAACCTGCTCTGGCCAGCCCCAGTCCAATTGACTGAGTCTTTGATTCATCTTGGGTGTGAGTTCTTTTTAGTGTTCGTTTTTATGTTTAATTGCTTTGTTAACTGCTTAATATGCTGTTTATCTGATCTGTTGTTTCTGGCTGCTCTTGTGTTTCTTGTTTTTTTTAATTGCTTGGTGTTTGTATCTTCATTATGTCTAAGGAAGACCTTATCAGTAACCTGGACTTAGGGAACCCATTACATCTTCATTCTAATGACATCAGCTCTAGCTCTATTGTGTCTGTCAAACTTACTGGGACTGAAAACTATAGAGTCTGGGCTACTGCCATGACATTAGCTATAAATACTAGAAATAAAATGGGCTTTATCAATGGTAAATGTCTTAGGTCCACATATGCTAGTAGTGAAGCTATGGCTAATCAATGGGACATATGTAACTCTATTGTGTTGTCTTGGATTTTAAACTCTGTGTGTGAAGACTTGTATCTTGGGCAAATTTTCTCTGAAAATGCTCATGAGGTTTGGACTGAACTTAAAGAAACCTATGATAAACTAGATGGGTCTATTATTTTGAGTCTTATGCAAAAGATTAACAACTTTAAACAAGGAGACCTTACTGTATCTGAGTATTATCATAAACTGAACTCTTTGTGGAGAGAATTTGATATCATGACCAAATTGCCTAAATGTACTTGTTCTGCTAGGGAAGATGTGTTAAAACATAATCAACTCATGAAACTTATGCAATTTTTAACTGGTCTTAATGAAATCTATCAACCCATCAGGAGTAGCATTCTCTCTAGAGAATCACTTCCTGATGTTAAAGATGCTTTTGTTGTTATTTCCAGAGAGGAATCTCACAGAGGCATTGCCTCCTCCTCCTCTGGTTCTGGATCTAAAAATCAAGTTGCTAGTTTTGCTGCTAAAACTAATTGGTCTAATAATGGCAACAAAAAGTTTGATAACAAAAAGGGTCATGCTACTGAAAATAAAAAGTCTGGAAATTACAAAGGTCCTAATCCTAACTGGACTTGTACTGTTTGTGGTAAAATTGGTCACACTGGTGACAGATGTTTTGAAGTGGTTGGGTATCCTCCTAGGACTCCTGGCCACAAACAAACCAATAACAGACCTTCATATCATGCTAATTCCAGTTCTGTGGATGATGGCCCTAGTCCTATGACCTTTACTAATGATCAGATGGCCAAACTTATGAACCTCATCAAAGATATGCCTTCTAGCAGTGTGCAGGCCAACCTTTCAGGTATGGCTAGTTTTTTAAACAACAATGTTTTTTTCAATGTTAATTTTCACAAATTTTATAATAACAACACCTCTGTTCTTAAAGTTAATATTGGGTGGGTCATTGATTCTGGTGCCAACCAACACATGACTGTCAACACCTTAAACATGTTTAATATAACTGATATATCAGACCTTAATCTCACTGTTGGTCATCCCAATGGTACTTTGGCTAAAATTAAGTGTATTGGAAACCTGAAACTGTCTGCTAATGTTATCCTATATGATGTGTTGGTTGTCCCTGAATACTGTGTCAGTTTGTTATCTGTTCATAAACTTATCAAGGATAGTAGAATGTTTGTCGGGTTTGATGAAACTAAATGCTATATTCAGGACATGACTCAAAACAAACTCATGGGGACTGGGAGTGAAACTGGTGGCCTATACTTGTTTGATTGTCATACTCATCCTTCTGTGGTAGGTAATCTATCTGTTAAATGTTATGTGTCTAAGTCCTTGTGGCATAACAGGCTTGGTCATCCCTCTGACCAAGCTGTCAGCCTCCTTCAACCTGATCTTAAATTCACTAAAGGGTCTCATGTCTCTCCTTGTGACATCTGTCACAAGGCTAAGCAGACAAGGGAGCCATTCCCCTTAAGTGATCACAAGAGCTCTGCAATTGGTGACCTGGTCCACATTGACCTCTGGGGGCCTTACAAGGTCACTAGCAGAGAAGGTTTTAGATACTTCTTAACCATTGTTGATGATTATACCAGGGCTGTTTGGACATATATGGTGAAAACTAAAGATGAAGTGTTTAATCTGTTTATTAGCTATCTCAATTTGATTCACAATCAATTTAAATGCAGTATCAAAACTGTGAGGTCTGACAATGGTACTGAGTTTGTTAACACTAAAATGAGTAACTTGTTTAGCAGTCTTGGTATTATTCATCAAACTTCCTGTGCTTACACTCCTCAGCAAAATGGGGTTGCTGAGAGAAAGCACAGACATCTTCTTAATGTTGCTAGAAGTTTACTTTTTCAAAGTGGGATTCCTTTAAGTATGTGGCCTGAATGTGTCTTAACTGCTGCCTATCTAATTAACAGGTTGCCGTCTTCTGTTCTGAGTGGGAAACCTCCTTTTGAGCTTGTATATGGTCAGAAGCCTAAACTTTCTCACCTGAGAAGTTTTGGCTGTTTATGCTTCTCCTCTGTTTTTAACAACTCTGATAAGTTTTCTGCGAGATCTGAAAAATGTGTTCTAATTGGCTTCTCTGGCACTAAAAAGGCTTACAAAGTCTATAGTCTTGATTCTAAAGTTGTTTTCTACTCCAGAGATGTCCAATTTTATGAAACCATTTTCCCCTTTAAAATGAAGTCTAACATGAAAACTGATCAGATGCATGAATCTACCTTGAGTGATGTAAACTTTTTTAATGAAAATCTTCCTGACCATAATCCCGATGATGAACGGAGAGGGGAAAATTCTCCACCCAATGATGACGGTAGTGCCCCGTCATGCCCTAGAAGTATAAACACTTCTATTGATGGTGAGACTGTGGGCACAACAACATCCATGGGTGATAACACTCCACCTGAGGGAAATGTCCCTTCTATTCCTGAACCTGCTCTCATTAATCCCACTCAGAACCTTAGTCCTGAGCAACCTGTTCTCAGGAGGTCTAGTAGAAATACTAAGACTCCTGCTAGATTTAATGATTTTGTGGTTAATAGTAGTGTTAAATATGGCCTTGAGAAATATGTGAGTTACTCTAATATTAGTCCTGTTAATTATTGTTTCTCTACTAATTTAAACAAATCTGTTGAACCTTCTTCATATGATGAAGATGTTCAAAACATTAACTGGGTTCAAGCTATGAATAATGAAATAACTGTGTTAAAAGAGAACAATACCTGGACTGAATGTGATCTTCCTAAAGGAAGAAAACCTGTTGGTAGCAAATGGTTATGGAAACTAAAATACAAATCCACAGGTGAAATTGACAAATACAAAGCCAGGCTTGTAGCCAAGGGCTTCAGCCAGAAGGAGGGATTTGATTATAATGAAATTTTTAGTCCCGTCGTTAAAATGTCTACTGTGCGATGCTTGATTACTGTTGCTATGTGTAATAATTGGAGTCTTTTCCAGTTAGATGTTAATAACGCTTTTCTGTATGGTGACTTAACTGAGGATTGATTTAACAATTTAGTACAAGGAGAATTGCACCGGAAATATGCAAAGCCCAGGTTCGTTGTCCCGACGAAGATCGAATGGAATTTGTGTTCCCGGGACGTGATTCGTGTAGTGAATGTGAAAAAGAGTGAGACATTTGGAGTTTATAACTACGATAGCAAACATAAACTAAAAAAAACACAATAATAAAGCATATAAAACAAGTACGTAAAGCACAAATAATCCTAAAAGCAATCTAATCTAAAAACTAGTAGCAAATAAATAATCTAAAACTAATTGTACTAATAGTAAACTAACAAATTTACTAAGTAATAGAGGCAACTAGGTAATTCTAAAAATGATTTAAAAGATATATATGGGAAATACGTTTGCTAAGTGACGTGACAAGTTCATTAAGTGTGGAATAAGGTTTGATGACGAATTATTTTCCTTAAACAAGATTATTTCCTCACAACGTTGGTTTATTTTGCAAATAATCCTTTAAAAAGAAAATAATTACTAGATGTGTGATTTGATTATTTTCCGGCTTTTGCCCTTCAAATAATAAAATCACAAATCTAAACAATTTGACTAATTATTAATCACAATCCTTTTTTTATTAATCCACACTTAAATCACAAATTCATATCACTTAGCAAACACTAATAAGCTACTCGCTACGCATATCAATTAGGCTAATAAAAACAAATAATTCAACAAACATAATCATATTAATAAACTAATTATCTAAAAGTGAAAAACTCAGTGCAGTCTGCTAGAGCAGATATGACCAAATCTAATTTAGGCTTAAAAGAACTTTACCCACTACTCCAAGCTATCTAACATAACACAAGGGAACTAACAACATCAGAATATTACACAAAAGCATCTAAGTCCTAACAGATTATCAAAACAGTTCAAGAGCTCAAAACCTAGAAAATCAAACTTAATTCCATTAAGAACTTAAAGACAGTGGAAAATAAAATAACAATAACTCACTAACCTAACTCCAAACTAACAAGAAGCAATAAAAAGAGTATCAACCAATCCAAAACTAAAACTCGCAAGCTCTAAACTAACTTACCAAGAACTAACATAAGCAGTGACAAGCAAATAATAAGCAGAAATAAAGCAGTAACATCAGCAGTTGACCACGATGACCAAGAAAAAAAAAGAAAACAGGAAACTTTAACTTGCATAAACAGGAAATTAAATTAGCGTAAATTACAACTTAATTTAAATTCTACACTAAAAAAAACATCAAATAAAATGGTCAACATTTTCCTAAAACATGAAAAATGGGACAAAGGAAAAAATGCTAATCGGCTGCTAATATATATATCTTCTTTGTTGTGTTTTTCTTGTGAGAGAGTTCCCTTGTGTGCTTCTTTGCTTCATTTGGGACCCTTGGATTAAACTTGATGCCCACAACTTGAATCTTGAACCGTTGGATGATATTCTTTGTCCTCGGATTGCCATCGTGGAGGGGGGGACCAAGACACACCCATGTGATTGTTTTGGATGGTAGTGGTGAGGTGGTGATAGAGGGGATTAGCGGCTAATGGTGGAAGGGAATTAGGGGTTGAAGAAGCAGTGATAGCGAATAGGGTTCTTAGGATTGGGAATTTGACCAAAATTGGGGATTTGACTAAACCTTTACCCCGTATTAGTTATATTTAAAGGATGGGTCGGTTTGTTTTTTAGGTGGATGGGCTTGGTTTTAGTTGTAGTGGGCTAGGGTGTTGGGTCGATGGGTTTATTTAAGGTGTAGTGGGCTAGGAGGTTTAATTGGGTTGGGGAGTTAAATGGTTGGGCGGTTTGTCTGTTAAGGGATGGGTTATTTTATGGGGATCCGGTTGTGGGATAAATGGGAGAGTGTTGTATTTTTAGTTTTAGAGTAGATAGGATTTAAACAAAAAGGACCAAAAGTGTAATTATTGAAATCGTAGGGACCATTTTTGCCATCTTTTCAAAGTTCATCCGAGGACCAATTTTGCCAACTAAAAAATAATCCAAGGGCTCTTCGGGATTTTTGTACAATAACTCGACCAAACTCGTGAATTTCTTCCCGGGTCCAGTCTTTTGAGCTCTTTTCCATTTCCCGTGCTCGTCTTTGTCTTTTTCTTGATTTTTATCCATTTTTCTAGATATCCGTACCTGCATATTCACAAACACAAAAACCACATATATTTGGCATATTCGGTCAGTTTTTGGTCTATTTGGTCTGTTTAAATAGGTAAAAGGTATGTGTAATTTAACACATACCAAAATTCCCCCAGACTAAGATATTGCTGTGTCCTCACGCAATGTTATAAAAACACGTTTTCAAAACCAAAAATTTCCAATCTCTTTTTACTAACTTTGAGAAGTAGCAAAATTTTCAAAAGAGATTAAGAAATCTTAAGTTCTAAAAACTCCCCGATTTTCCTTTTATTCTATTTTTGTATTTTCCTCATAATCATGTGAGGGATTTGTTGACAATCATTATCTAATGATAACTTTTAGGGTCTTCGAGTAGGAAACACGACTCATAAAGAAGTGACCATACGGATAAAATTCGTCGTTCCTGATTTTTCACGAGTCCCCAAACTAAGCTTAAAAACGAAATCATTGTCATTTACAAGTTAGATTGCCGACACTACTCATAAAAGCTAATTGTGGACTTCTTGTTCCCAAATCCTATTTTCCTCTATTTATTTTATTTTTGGTGAGAAATGAATTTCTTCAAGTTCTCATTTCGATGAGTTTTAATCCGATAAAGATACCTTAGTTTAGACGCTAAGTAGTTTCCAAACCTTCCCTCGAAAACCGTTGCATACAAAAATGAGGTCCACATCAAGGCTTTTATTTATATTTCTGACTTTTTCTATTTTTTCTTTCATCACCTTTTTTATTTTATTTTTTTTTTTCACTTGCGTACCCTAAACTACGGACCTTCACGGTTTAGTTCCAAGACCTTACACCTTTCGGAATAAAGGATCCAAGGGCCGTTACAACGGAGTGTTCCAAGACTCTAGACATTCCTGAAATGAGGATCCAAGGTGGTTAGACCAAGACCTCACACATTCCTGAACAAGAGGTCCAAGGGCCGGTGTAAGAGGGTAGCCAAGACCTAAACGCCTTTTGGAAATAAGGATCCAAGGCCCGATCTCGAATCCGTAGCTTAGAGCACTTAACTTATTATTATTAAACTTATTTATTAAGGAACCTTGATGTGTACCCAATTTTCAAAACAAGGATTCTTTTAAGAAGACCAAGAACTAATCATCGACAAAACCTAATATCTTTAATTATTCTTACAGATATATAAGGTGAAACAATTTTGTGGGAGCAAAAGGCCACAAGTAGCTTCGATGAGCTCTAAAGAGAACCAACTACTCCACGCTTGGCATCTAACTTCTAAATAAACTCTATCATTTCTCGTTCTTCGCAAATTTAAAATCTTAAATAATAAGATCCGCGAATGCTTAGCCTTATAATCAAGCCATGCATATATAAAGTCGATACGGGAACTTGCAAACTCTTAAAAAGAATTCGCATTTTATAGCTCCTTGTGTAAAAGACTAGCACGAGCTTATAGATTATAAATGGTTAAGGGGACAAGCTAGGGCTCAACACGCCCGGTCAAGTCAGAATTTTATTCCTACTCTCACCAGCGGAAAGTCAACAAAAATGTCAAAATTTATTATCTTTTTGCAAAAATTTTTAAATTTTTCTCATTTTTTTGGATTTTTTTCAAATTTTGAGGAAAAACGGGGTTGCGTGAGAAAACGGCAAAAATGCAAGGCAAAAATCAAATCGAAAGATTACCAAAATTCCCCCAGACTAAGATATTGCTGTGTCCTCACGCAATGTTATACAAACACGTTTTCAAAACCAAAAATTTCCAATCTCTTTTTACTAACTTTGAGAAGTAGCAAAATTTTCAAAAGAGATTAAGAAATCTTAAGTTCTAAAAACTCCCCGATTTTCCTTTTATTCTATTTTTGTATTTTCCTCATAATCATGTGACGGATTTGTTGACAATCATTATCTAATGATAACTTTTAGGGTCTTCGAGTAGGAAACACGACTCATAAAGAAGTGACCATACGGATAAAATTCGTCGTTCCTGATTTTTCACGAGTCCCCAAACTAAGCTTAAAAACGAAATCATTGTCATTTACAAGTTAGATTGCCGACACTACTCATAAAAGCTAATTGTGGACTTCTTGTTCCCAAATTCCTATTTTCCTCTATTTATTTTATTTTTGGTGAGAAATGAATTTCTTCAAGTTCTCATTTCGATGAGTTTTAATCCGATAAAGATACCTTAGTTTAGACGCTAAGTAGTTTCCAAACCTTCCCTCGAAAACCGTTGCATACAAAAATGAGGTCCACATCAAGGCTTTTATTTATATTTCTGACTTTTTCTATTTTTTCTTTCATCACCTTTTTTTTTTTTTTTTTTTTTTTTTTTTTTTTTTTTTTTTTTTTTTTCACTTGCGTACCCTAAACTACGGACCTTCACGGTTTAGTTCCAAGACCTTACACCTTTCGGAATAAAGGATCCAAGGGCCGTTACAACGGAGTGTTCCAAGACTCTAGACATTCCTGAAATGAGGATCCAAGGTGGTTAGACCAAGACCTCACACATTCCTGAACAAGAGGTCCAAGGGCCGGTGTAAGAGGGTAGCCAAGACCTAAACGCCTTTTGGAAATAAGGATCCAAGGCCCGATCTCGAATCCGTAGCTTAGAGCACTTAACTTATTATTATTAAACTTATTTATTAAGGAACCTTGATGTGTACCCAATTTTCAAAACAAGGATTCTTTTAAGAAGACCAAGAACTAATCATCGACAAAACATAATATCTTTAATTATTCTTACAGATATATAAGGTGAAACAATTTTGTGGGAGCAAAAGGCCACAAGTAGCTTCGATGAGCTCTAAAGAGAACCAACTACTCCACGCTTGGCATCTAACTTCTAAATAAACTCTATCATTTCTCGTTCTTCGCAAATTTAAAATCTTAAATAATAAGATCCGCGAATGCTTAGCCTTATAATCAAGCCATGCATATATAACGTCGATACGGGAACTTGCAAACTCTTAAAAAGAATTCGCATTTTATAGCTCCTTGTGTAAAAGACTAGCACGAGCTTATAGATTATAAATGGTTAAGGGGACAAGCTAGGGCTCAACACGCCCGGTCAAGTCAGAATTTTATTCCTACTCTCACCAGCGGAAAGTCAAACAAAAAATGTCAAAATTTATTATCTTTTTGCAAAAATTTTTAAATTTTTCTCATTTTTTTGGATTTTTTTCAAATTTTGAGGAAAAACGGGGTTGCATGAGAAAACGGCAAAAATGCAAGGCAAAAATCAAATCGAAAGATTACCCCCCCAGACTAAAATGAGACATTGTCCTCAATGTCTTAAAGGTAAGGGTTCTCCTACATAAATCTAAGGCCGTTTATTAATTATGCCAAAGATAAACGTAAAACGATAAGATTAAGGATATCGGATGAGCAACGAATGATGAAACTCGAGTGGAGAGAAGTAAACCACGAGCACGAGAGTCTTCATCAATCGGGCTAACCTGGACATACACAAACAACCACGAAACACAAGAATGAAAGAGGAAACCCTCCTCACTACACTTATTAGAGAGAAAATAGAAAGAAGATAGATGGATAAGCATGGGGAGCCTCCCACGAAGCGCTTGTTTAGTATCGAGTCGGAAAGCTTAGACTCGCCCCGAATTCATTTGTCCTTGGGGGAGCAGGTGGAAGAGAAAATCTCCATCGGACTTTCGTTCAAGATGTTTGGATAAACATTGAAGCATACGAAAGTTCCACTCCGATGAGATACCCACGGCTCAAAAGAAGGAGAGATGCCGGGGTCAAAGATGGTGTCTTCACTCCCGAAGGAGTGAAGGAGAAGAGAAGTCACCGGGTAGGTGAAGAAAGGGAGAAATATCATAATTAGAATGGGGATCCATTCTTCATCATCAAAGCTCTTGAAAACCTCGGGAGGGAGGGTTGGGGTGATATCATCATCAAGCAAACTCTTAGGATAGAGTTTACCTCCCCCCGGGTCAGGATCTTCTTCAATAACAAAATAATCATACTCTGGAGGAGGTATGATATGAGTGAGTTCATCGGAGAACTCCTCATGAAGAGATTCAAGAATACGAGGAGAATCTGTGAGTTCCGGTATGGGCTCATCAAGATTAGAAAGAAGATCCTCCTCGCCCTCAACGTCCTCTAACCCTCCATCGAAAAGTGGATTAACGACACAAAAAGTGTACTCGTCACTATATTCAAAGAGGGGGTTAGAGAAAATTCCGGAAGTAACCTCGGAAACGTCAAGAGAATCTCCACAAGATTGCAAATCACAATCACCGTCAAATATTTCCTCGGACTCACTTGGGATTGGGACGAGGTTCTCAACATTGTCTGATTCCGTTGCCGGAATAGTGTCGAGATGCTCGTCCCCCATTTTTAGAGAGTCCTCTGGTTCCTTAGAAGGTAGGACGGGAGTGATTTCTGACGAATTTTCACAAACTCCCCACATAGAATCCTCATCATCGTCATCGTCGTCGTAAACGAAAGTTTGACGATAATTAGAACTTATTTTAGCTATTTGTCTTTCAGCTAAAAATTCTCCATAAGTTTTCTGATGAGGATCTTCTGGGGTACATTGAATAACCATAGCCTTATAGCTTTTTGTTAACTCTAGAAGTTCATGGTTATATTTCTTTGCTGACTCCAATAGTTCATGGAGAAGTTCTTGATTGAGTGTTTGAGATGATGGGTACTGTGGAGGTGAGTTATTATAAGAATAGTCGTAATTGTCACAAGGACCATGTTCATAGACAAACTGGTTACTTGTTTGACAATCAGAGCCAAAGTGAGGACCTCCACAGTATTCACAACAATATTGTTGCTGTGATTGATTTGATGAATTATGTGGATAATGGTCATACACGAAGTTCTGATTACAAGGAACTTGTTCATTGACAAACGTATTCCTTGCTTGACAATCAAAACTTGGATGTGGACCTCCACAATATTCACAAGAATAATACTGTTGTGGAGAACTTGATGTATAATATGAAGATGTGTCAAATCCGGATGATGTCTGATTGTTATAAGGGTTCTGCTCATAGACAAGCATGTCACCCGTTCGACAATCAAATTCCGGATGAGGACAACCTCCACAAAATTCACACAAGTATGTCTCCATCTGTTGCTGTGGGGGCTGGCTGAAAAGGTCGGGTGTTTCATTATAGAAACATGGATTTTGGTCATAGACAAACCCGTTTCCTGAATCCATAATGTTACAACCGGGGCAGTTTCCACCATTTGGAGGACCCCCACAGTATTGACAACCATATTGGTAAGATGAAGACATGGAGAAAAAGAATTAAACGAATAGAGGGTTAAGAAGATAGAATTAAACGGTTAAGAGGATAAGAAGATAAGAATTAAACGGTATGAGAGGGTAAAGAAATAAGAATCAAACACATAAGAGGAGACGAAGATTATTTTTTTGGGTTTTAAATTTTGAAACATTTAAAAGAAAAAGAAAAATAATTTTTGAAAAGAAAATCTTTTTGGGTTTTTCAAAGTTTTTTAATTTTTTTGGATTTTTGGATAAAAATATTCACAAGATATTTACGAAACTTCACGAGGAAGGTTCTTCAAAACACGAATCAAAAACGGAATCACGCACTCACTTCAACCTTCCCCGGCAGCGGCGCCAAAAATTGATTTAACAATTTAGTACAAGGAGAATTGCACCGGAAATATGCAAAGCCCAGGTTCGTTGTCCCGACGAAGATCGAATGGAATTTGTGTTCCCGGGACGTGATTCGTGTAGTGAATGTGAAAAAGAGTGAGACATTTGGAGTTTATAACTACGATAGCAAACATAAACTAAAAAAAACACAATAATAAAGCATATAAAACAAGTACGTAAAGCACAAATAATCCTAAAAGCAATCTAATCTAAAAACTAGTAGCAAATAAATAATCTAAAACTAATTGTACTAATAGTAAACTAACAAATTTACTAAGTAATAGAGGCAACTAGGTAATTCTAAAAATGATTTAAAAGATATATATGGGAAATACGTTTGCTAAGTGACGTGACAAGTTCATTAAGTGTGGAATAAGGTTTGATGACGAATTATTTTCCTTAAAAAAAGATTATTTCCTCACAACGTTGGTTTATTTTGCAAATAATCCTTTAAAAAGAAAATAATTACTAGATGTGTAATTTGATTATTTTCCGGCTTTTGCCCTTCAAATAATAAAATCACAAATCTAAACAATTTGACTAATTATTAATCACAATCCCTTTTTTATTAATCCACACTTAAATCACAAATTCATATCACTTAGCAAACACTAATAAGCTACTCGCTACGCATATCAATTAGGCTAATAAAAACAAATAATTCAACAAACATAATCATATTAATAAACTAATTATCTAAAAGTGAAAAACTCAGTGCAGTCTGCTAGAGCAGATATGACCAAATCTAATTTAGGCTTAAAAGAACTTTACCCACTACTCCAAGCTATCTAACATAACACAAGGGAACTAACAACATCAGAATATTACACAAAAGCATCTAAGTCCTAACAGATTATCAAAACAGTTCAAGAGCTCAAAACCTAGAAAATCAAACTTAATTCCATTAAGAACTTAAAGACAGTGGAAAATAAAATAACAATAACTCACTAACCTAACTCTAAACTAACAAGAAGCAATAAAAACAGTATCAACCAATCCAAAACTAAAACTCGCAAGCTCTAAACTAACTTACCAAGAACTAACATAAGCAGTGACAAGCAAATAATAAGCAGAAATAAAGCAGTAACATCAGCAGTTGACCACGATGACCAAGAAAAAAAAAGAAAACAGGAAACTTTAACTTGCATAAACAGGAAATTAAATTAGCGTAAATTACAACTTAATTTAAATTCTACACTAAAAAAAACATCAAATAAAATGGTCAACATTTTCCTAAAACATGAAAAATGGGACAAAGGAAAAAATGCTAATCGGCTGCTAATATATATATCTTCTTTGTTGTGTTTTTCTTGTGAGAGAGTTCCCTTGTGTGCTTCTTTGCTTCATTTGGGACCCTTGGATTAAACTTGATGCCACAACTTGAATCTTGAACCGTTGGATGATATTCTTTGTCCTCGGATTGCCATCGTGTAGGGGGGGACCAAGACACACCCATGTGATTGTTTTGGATGGTAGTGGTGAGGTGGTGATAGAGGGGATTAGCGGCTAATGGTGGAAGGGAATTAGGGGTTGAAGAAGCAGTGATAGCGAATAGGGTTCTTAGGATTGGGAATTTGACCAAAATTGGGGATTTGACTAAACCTTTACCCCGTATTAGTTATATTTAAAGGATGGGTCGGTTTGTTTTTTAGGTGGATGGGCTTGGTTTTAGTTGTAGTGGGCTAGGGTGTTGGGTCGATGGGTTTATTTAAGGTGTAGTGGGCTAGGAGGTTTAATTGGGTTGGGGAGTTAAATGGTTGGGCGGTTTGTCTGTTAAGGGATGGGTTATTTTATGGGGATCCGGTTGTGGGATAAATGGGAGAGTGTTGTATTTTTAGTTTTAGAGTAGATAGGATTTAAACAAAAAGGACCAAAAGTGTAATTATTGAAATCGTAGGGACCATTTTTGCCATCTTTTCAAAGTTCATCCGAGGACCAATTTTGCCAACTAAAAAATAATCCAAGGGCTCTTCGGGATTTTTGCACAATAACTCGACCAAACTCGTGAATTTCTTCCCGGGTCCAGTCTTTTGAGCTCTTTTCCATTTCCCGTGCTCGTCTTTGTCTTTTTCTTGATTTTTATCCATTTTTCTAGATATCCGTACCTGCATATTCACAAACACAAAAACCACATATATTTGGCATATTCGGTCAGTTTTTGGTCTATTTGGTCTGTTTAAATAGGTAAAAGGTATGTGTAATTTAACACATACCAAGGATATCTACATGACTCTGCCCCCGGGCTTTGACAATAATAAATCTAAAGTCGTGAAACTGAACAAGTCTCTTTATGGCCTTAAACAAGCCCCTAGACAATGGAATGCTAAATTAACTCTTACTCTTAATGAACATGGCTTTGTGCAATCTAAATATGACTATTCTTTGTTCACTAAGAAATCTGGGCATGTTTTTTTGATGCTTCTTGTGTATGTGGGTGATATTGTCATTACAGGCAATGATGTTGATGAAATTGAGAAATTTAAAGTGTTTTTGAAATATAAATTCCACATCAAAGACTTAGGAAAGTTAAAATATTTCCTAGGCATTGAAGTTTTGGAAAACAGTAATGGTATCTGCCTTAGTCAAAGGAAGTATTGCTTAGACCTTTTACATGAATATGGTCTGCTAGCTGCTAAACCTGTTGACACACCTTTACCGGAAAACACCACCCTGAATCACATTGAATCTGCTGATGATAAAGCATTGAAAAACATTGGGAACTATCAAAAACTGGTAGGCAAGCTTATTTATCTAACGCATACCAGACCTGATATTTCCTATGCTATTCACTGCCTAAGTCAGTATATGCATGCCCCTCTTGAATCACATTTAGATGCTGCATTAAGGGTGCTAAGGTACTTGAAAGGGTCCCCTGGCAATGGGGTTCAAATTAACAAAAGTGGGAATCTTAAGCTTAAAGCTTATGCTGATTCTGACTGGGCTAGGTGCCCTGTTACCAGGAAATCTGTTTCTGGTTATTGTGTCTTTTTGGGTGACTCTTTGGTCACTTGGAAAAGCAAGAAACAATCCACTCTTTCCAAATCTTCTGCTGAGGCAGAATACAGGAGCATGGCTTCCTGTACTTGTGAAGTTATCTGGCTTAATAATTTGCTGGGTGATATGGGTGTTAAAAGTTCTTTGCCTGTGGTTCTGCACTGTGACAATAGCTCTGCTATTCAAATGGCTGGAAACCCTGTGTTTCATGAAAAAACTAAGCATTTTGAAATTGATGTGCACCTTGTGAGAGAAAAGGTGTCTGCTGGTGTGATTAGAACTGAGAAGATACATACTTCTCAGCAGACTGCTGATGTTCTGACTAAAGCTCTTGGCAGCAAAAGCCATTTGTTCTTGTGTGAAAAGTTGGGTATGTTGGACATGTTTGGTGTGCAAGATTAAGATCTTTTGGCAGTGTATTGCCATGAGGTCTTGTGTGTTTGCTGTTGTTGTTGCTGGCCTTGCTTGGCTTGCAAGTTTGAGGGAGGGTGTTGAAATATCTCTGCAAACTTGCAGGGGGTGTTTCTGTCATTACAGAAACTTCCCCAATATCTAATCCTTAACATTGTCTCTCTTTGTGTTGGTTGTGTATGTGCAGGGGTTAAAGGTGGCTCTTTCTCATTCTTTGGATCTTGAAGACCCACGCTTGTCTGTTGTTCATTTATTTCTCTCATCACGCTTATCTTGGAAATGTCTCTTGTTCATTTATTTGTCCCTGGTTCCTAAGATGATGTCTCTCCCAGAAGCTGCTATAAAAGCCCTCCTTGGGTTCAGGCTTATTCACTCGCTCAAGTTAATCGACGTCTGCTTCTTTACAAAGAGTAGTCTAGTGTTCTTGTTTGGGTCTTTGTTAAACTATCAATCTAATCTTGTAATAGGTGACTGATCATTCTGATTCAGTCACCCTTTGGTCTTAATCTGATTGACTATTGTTGTGGTCAATCTTTGGTTGTAACTTGTATTGATTACTGAAGTTAATAAATTGAATCAAGGGGAGGTTGGTTGGATTCATACTCTAGTGTATTTCACCATTTTTACATATTGTTTCTTAATTGTAATAATATTAAAATAATGTGTATACACAAGATTATAAACCAATATATAGTGATGTTCTTGATATTTCTGTCTTTGCATGTATGTATTCCCATATTTTAAGTTAATTTCCATTCGAATGCAAAAGTATGCAAGATCTATACCAAAATACACGATTAATGTTTTATACAATTTCTATGCAAACGGTGACAGACCTCATATAAAAACAAATTACGAATGTACCACCTTCAAACAAAAGTGAAATTCGACACATACATACTAACCCTAATATCTAATTAAATTTTGATACCTTAGACCTTTAAAATATAGCTTAAAGCTTTAGAAAAGTCACCCACTACACAAAAAAACCAACAAAAATGGGCAAATAAAGTTAATTATTCCATTATCTAATACTCCGTATCTATTAATCGTTTTATCAGTTTGAACAATGCAAATATATATTACCTATAGCTTAAGTAGTATAGATTAAGGGTATTATAGTCAGGGGCGGAGCCATGTGGAGAGTAGTGGTGTGGGGGGGGGGGGGGTTGATGCCTCCAACCATGCTCTTGTAGAAAGACCAAATTAGTAGGAAATTAAAAGTAAAATCAGTGTAAAATGGTTAGTGCCCTCGGCTCAGATTTAGTAGTGCCCTCATCAGTAAGTGATGACTACCAAGATCAAGTGCTCTAAAGCTGAATTTCGTAATTTAATCGGACTTAATAATGGGTTTTTTTTGTATCTTCTGGTACTGTGGGTTTTTCTGTAAAAGAAAGGAAGAAGAAGACTCATTGGAACTGTCAACTGTGTAAGTGGGAAAACCAACTTTATGTATTGACCAATGGACTTTTGTGAGTTCTATTTTTCTTTTTTCATTTTATATATTAAATGTACCCAATAGACTTTATATATTAAAGTACTTATTCTTATAGTTGCATACGGTATGTTTGAAAGTCCATATTTCCATTAGCAAAACAACTAACGTTACATGATTTAACCTTCTTTCAAATTTATATTTAATGTTTTTCCTTAAAACTTTTAGTTATCGTGTTGATATTATCAACCTGTTTTATGACATATTTGATTGCATGTGCAATAAAACCATTTAAGCAACGTTTGGTTTGTCATATAAACACACTCGATCACATAGACAATTCTTGCTAAACCCACTTATGTTTGTGCTAAACCCTCAAAATAACCTACGTTAACTAAGTATTACTGTATAGACACATACATCTCTTACTTGTGTTAACTGACTTGAATTTGAGTGATTTGCACTTAACTAAACCCAACCCGACCCGACTTGTTTTGAGTTACAAGAAAAATAGCCTAGCTATACTCGCCTTTTTCTCATTGTTGGCCGCCCCCCATGATTACATTTCCTGGCTCCGCCACTGATTATAGTTATAAGATAGTATTAGTGTATCATAATATAAAGAGTTAACTACATTTTTGGTCCTCGTGGTTTACCGGGTATAACGGTTTTGGTCCAAAACTTTATTTTGTAACGGATCCAGTCCAAGATCCGATGACCCGTAACACTTTTGGTCCACTTGTAAAACTCCCGTTATGTTTGACTGTTAACTCATTTAGTTGACTAAAATTTAAGGGCAAATTAGTCATTCTCCATCAGATTTTGTATATAATAACCTTTCTCCTCCCTCTATTGCTGTGAACCCTAAATCTCAAAACACAAAACACACCTAGCACACAACCATGGTACGTTGTCAAAGGTGTAATTCAAGAGGAATAATCAAAACATCATGGACTGACATTAATCCAGGAAGGCGTTTCTATTGCTGTTCTAAAAGGGTAAGTAATTAATTTTGGGATTTTGTAATTATCACATCCTTTCCCTAATTTGGTATTTTTCTTGATTAGGTCATGAATTGTGGTATTATTGATTGGTACGACCCACCAATGTGTGGAAGAGCTGTTCAAATTATTCCTGGGCTTTTAAGAAACATGAATGGTTTACAAGCTAGTGTTGCAAGATACCAAGATGAAGCAAAAAGGTTGAAGATCATTTTAGGGGTTACTTGGCTGGTCATGGTGTTGTATTTTCTTGTTAAGTGAAGTTGGTGAATGTGTATGATAATGTCAATATTAGGTCTTTTGTGTTTTCCCAAGATTTGATGTAATGCTATGTTATGTTATTCTCTAGTTAATGGAATGCTATGTTATGTTATTCCAAGTTAATTTTTGTTGACTTTTATAACATGTCAAATGGGTTGGTTTGTAAACATACAACTCTTAACATATGAAATGACCCATAAATCCATAGTCTGAAATGACCCATATTGAAACATAAAACCTTACATAGATTGCAAATACCAAAGTCATAATAGCATTACACAAGGTCTACTAAGTTAGATACCAAAGTCTTAATACTTAAACAGACAGAATAGGATAGAGTAACAAAAGACAAGTCTTAAAACACATGATCAAGGTTAAATAGCAAACATCAATCCACAAGCTTTCTTTTCCCTTTTCCACTTGGACCTGAAGAAGGGAATGACCTGACTGGCTTTGAAAATCTTACATTTGAATTGCTACCTTTGAGTGGTGAAAGCCTGCTTGCTGGGAACACTTGAAATGGTGCAGCAGAATGAGTTGGTGCAACTTGAGATGGTGCAGACTGAGAAGGTGCAACTTGAGATGGTGTAGACTGAGAAGGTGCAACTTGAGATGATGTCCCATGACTTGGTGCAACAGGTGTTGTCTGAGTTGGTGCACAAGGGGTTTTTTTTGCTTTTGATGGTCTTTTGCTTGCCTGAGAAGGTGCACAAGGGGTTTTTTTGGCTGTTGATGGTCTTTTGCTTGCATGAGCTTGTGATGGTCTACCTGTACAAGACCTACTATTGTGACCTTTTTGTTTACATTTCTTACAAGTAACTGTTTTCCCAGCCCTACTCAATTTACCATTCTTCACCATGTTATCATATAACTCTGCAGCACTCTTCTTTCTTTTCTTTGGAGGCCTACCAATGGGAGTGTGATAGTCTGGTGGGGTTATAATGATAGGGCTATCTGATGGAGGCCACATATCTGGTCCAGCACAAGGGTTTATCTTAAAGCTATACATTTCCTCCCATGTTGTTAGCCAATAACTAGGGTGTACCCATGACTCAGGTATCCCAGGTTCCAAACCATTCTCTGCCATGTTCCAAATAGATGCCACTGCATGTTTGCATGGCATCCCTGTCAAATCCCACTTTCTACAAGAACAACTTCTTTCAGTAACATTGACCACATGTTGCTCACTATATGGACCAACTGTTTGATACTTATCATCACCATTCCATGTAACATCAAATTTGGCAGCTTCTTTCTTAATGATATCAAACAACCTAGTAGCAACAGGGGTGAGTGGACCATTACTCTTCTTAACTACTTGTTGAACTATCACAATCCTTTTCATCAAATATTGTCTAATAAACTCTAGGCATGTAATTATCGGCTTATCTCTACCATCCAAAAGTTGTCTGTTTAAAACCTCACACATGTTGTTCAAAAGAACATCACAATGAGGTCTTGCTGCATTTAGAATATTCAAACAAACTATGAATGATTGCCCTAAAGTATAAGATTAAACAGTTCAAATGATTGTATGCAGGGCAAAAAAAACTTACGCGAAAAGTGGGACCTTGCCCAATGCTGAGGAGGAATCAATTTCAACCACTCATACACCTCATTGCTTGCTTCCCTAAGTTCTTCCATGTTTGTGTTAAAGTGTTGTATGGTAGTAGCAGTAGCACATCTCCATAAAAGCTCTTTAAACTGTTGTCCTCTCCATTGCAACTTCATGTTATCATAGATATGCTTCAAGCAAAACCTATGTTCTGCTGCTGGGAAGACTTCTGCCAATGCTGGTATAAGACCCTACAAAGAATAAGAGTTAAAGACTTCTGCCAATGCAATAACAAACTTTAGGATATATTAACCACAAGAAAATGAAATAACAAACTTTACCTTCTGCCTGTCTGTAACAAATGTGAAGTTTGAATTCCTTGCCAAATCCAAGTCATCCCCAAGACAGTCAAGAAACCATATCCAAGATTGTTTGGTTTCTGACTCAACAACTGCATAAGCCAAAGGATATGTCCCATTATTTGGATCCACACCTACTGCTGTTAAGATCTGACAAGGAAATGGCCCAGACATAAAGCAACCATCAAGTCCCAACAGATCTCTTTTCCCTGCTTTAAATCCACTTTTCAAAGACCCTAAACAAACATAGATTCTTCTAAACTTTCTTGTTTGACTATCAGGTTCAAAGTTTGGTTCAACATCAATCTTCACAGTTGTGTTTGGGTTTTTTTCTTTCAACTCTAAACAGTATTGTCTCAGCTGAGCAAATTGTTTTGTGTGATCTCCAATAACCTTCTCTTCTGCCATTTGTTTTGCCCTAAAGACTTTCTGTTTTGACAACCCTAATTCATACTTCTTTGTCAGTTGATCTTTGAGAGCAGAAATGGGTATTTTAGGATTTGGTTTTATTGTTTGCTCAATTTCCTTAGCTAGAAATGAAGCTGTACACTTTGGTACAGTCCTGGATTGAAGACAGATATGGGTATCATGAAATGTTTTCACATACCATATAGCTTCTCCTTTAGGTTTAGAACAATGCAATAACCAAGGGCACTTTACTTCCTCACCTACTGCCTTTAACACTTCCTTTTTTGACTTTCTCATTGGGCCTTGACTTTGGCCTTCACTTAGCCCACCAACATTTGTATCAGTTGGCCCACTATTTGAAAATCTTGGAACAATACCTCTGCACTCTGCTCTTACCCTACCCTTATCATTTTTAGTCAAATAAATTTGCCTCCTTTGCTCAACTGCAATTCTAGTCACCATTTCCTTTATCATATCTTTGTTAGGAAATTTTTGGCTAATGTAAAAGTTTTCAGTGTACACCTTACCATCTACAGGCTTGTGACGTTTAGCCAACTTTTTCAAAGCTTTCTTCCTAGCAGCCTCCTCATCATCAGAATCAATTTCACTATCAAAATCATCAATATCAAATTCCTCATATTCCATGTCAACATCAGCATCTACTTGACTAGTATCTCTCTCAGCAGAACCAACCCATTCAACACTAGGATCAGTGTTTTTTCTAAACAATTCCATGTCAACATCAACATCATTAATCTCATCCTCTAAATCATATTCAAAATCACTATCTTCATTTGAATCACTTCTATCACTACCTTCAATGTCATCATTTGAATCACTTCTATCACTACTTTCACTGTCTTCTACAACATCATTGTTTGTGGCAGGGTAAGAAAACAGAGGATCAAACTCATCAACATTGTCCTGTGTGTCTGAACCTATATTTTCAGCTTCTAAATCAACATTTTCTACATCAATGCTATCAACAGGATGATCAACAAATACCTCCATAAGTTTGAACTTACTCACATAGCTTAGCATATCCAACACATCAACATCTTTGAATAATGGTTCAAGCCCTTTATCTAAATCAAGTGTAGGTCTTTTGAAATACACTTTCATATTAGGATTCACATAACCTAACTCTTTTAGCATACCTGATACTTCTATCACTGAAAACCCATCTGCATCAACATCATCAACCCAGTCAGCCTCACCATCTTTGTATACACGTCTGGGAGCCCTAGTTCTTTTTGGACCAGGATAGTAAGTGAAATGACCTCCATGGTTGATTTTCAGGGAAAAAAGATTAGGCTCATTCTCTGTATCAAAAAATTACAACAATCCATCATCAAACACACAAAAACCTTTGAACAAATAAAAAACCAAGCAGTATATGAAATGAGAAAATGCACTTACTGTATTTGACATATGGATTGAATGTGGCACTTTTTTGTCTCAACTTCCAATTAGAAATGACCATTTTTGGGGGAATTAGGGTTACAATTGATCACTGATTTTTTTTTTAGGTGACATTAATTGTGAAAGTAGGTGGATGATTTTTGATCTAATCTTGTATTAATAGGACTGAAGTATCTAGGGGGACTAGTGGTTTATAGCGGGAAAGAGTAAAAAGACATATGTGTCCCTGTAAATAATAGTGAATTACACGTTTCCCGTCACATGAATGTCACGTGAGGGCAAGAGATAACGGGACTGTTAAAAGTGGACCAAAAGTGTTACGGGTCGTCGGATCTTGGACTGGATCCGTTACAAAATAAAGATTTGGACCAAAACCGTTATACCCGGTAAACCACGAGGACCAAAAATGTAGTTAACTCTAATATAAAAGTGGAATATGAAGTTAATATAGTTATGGTATAACTTTCGAATTATGTGGTATTCAACATGATGATCCAGTGCAAAAATCATTCCATGGATATTACGAGTGATATAACAAATCCAAAAGTCACGCGCGTGTAACATAAATTAATGCATGTTTCAAAGTGGGCATACATGAATATGCATGGGCTTTAGCGAATTTCTATTAACATGTATACATTAGATTCCATATTTATGGTTTTGAAGAGCTCAACTGTCATTCAAGTTAATACAAGGAATGGTAGCTAGATGGCTTGATTCAATAATTGAGCAAATATTGTACAGCCACTTTGATGCTTGGCTTAGACCTTCTAAAATGCTAGAGCTTGGTATATTTATACTTGCAGGTCACTTTGTATTCCTATAAATAGGAATGGCTCTAAGACTACTCCCAGCAAGGAGGGCAAGCCATCGCCAAGGAGGCAGTGCCGCCTTGAGTGTTGTTGGGAGGGGTGGTATTGCTTCGTGAGCTCACAAACCAAGAAAGGACGAACGGTGAAGTATATATTCACCTTATATGGTGATGTGCCACGTGGGCCCCAATGTTTTATTATTTGTTATTTTGTTTGTGAGTGTGGGTAGGGTACTTAGTGAGGTATGTTTGTATAATATTTTAATAAATAAAAAAATGGGTGGAAAGGTGAAGTGGTGTGAGTTATTGGGAGTGAAAAGTGAGAGTGTGTGAAAGGAAAGAGAAATCTGATGTAACGTTAAGGTAGAAGGTGAAATGGTGTTATTGCTAAAAGTAGTCTATAATACTCAAGGACCAAAACATTTGCTCATACTTTTCTCTACTTCAACTTTATAGTTTGCTATATTGTGTAGCATTATAATCTGACGACTTGATCATCGGAGGGCGTTCAATCCACCCGGCTAAGCCGGGACACTCTAACGATTTTTATTTGTCTTTTCATGTTATCGAATATCCGAAAGTCAAGTCAACATAAGTCCAACGGTCAACTCATCACCTTATCACCTTGACAAATTCGAATTTTTGTAGCATGACTGCATGAGTAACTAAATAATTTTTCTTGGTGTGTTAACTTATAATCCTTTTGTTTTTATATAAAAAGAGTTTTATTATGTGATTTATTTGTTATGGTTAGCTATCATGCAATTACAAAGTTATCTTTCAAAAACTTGTGCTCGTCTTGATAGTAAAAATAAGTTACATAGTGTATAAAGTATAAACTATCAAGTTCTACATTCAAATTATTCTAGCTATATCAATGACTCAACCAAGCACTTAAGACAAAAGCAAAAGCTGTAAAGATATCCTAAAATAGCAAATTTACTACATGGTAAAATTATCCAATTGTAGAAATAGATTCTTTTTTTTTTGAACAAAGTCACACACACATTTTAAGTGTCTTGAACCTCGTTGGACCCTACCGGTTGAACCGTTTTTGCCGAAAAGATGGGCCAAAATGAATCGTTTTTTAAGGCTTGAAAATCCAGTTTGACCCACCGAGTTTCATGTGACTCGAGTCAACCCGGTTCACTTAAGTCGGTCATGTTTTACTTTTCTTTAATTTTTATTTTAGAAAATATATATGATAAGTTTGGATTGATCGTGATGATGGATAATGTTGTTTTTCAGTTACAACTTGTATTGTCGTTGAATTGTATGTGCTTGATATTGAATAATATATGTTTTATAAACATATTATGTGATTAGTATAGATTTTTAGACTTTATGCATGTTTGGTATTAGATATTAAAGCGTTATACGTGTTTGGTGAGCCGAAATATTGCAATCTACTCTATAGTGTAAAACCGGGTTGACTCGGCGGTTGAACCGGTAACACAGTGACCCGGTGACTCAAAAAGCCTCGAACATATATAAATGAACCGGTTCATATTACCGGTCCATCGAAAACCGGTAAAACATATACAGCTATTGTCCAAGCATGATTTCTTAATGTCCCTCGAACATATATATATATATATATATATATATATATATATATATATATATATATATATATATATATATATATATATATGACCCGGTGACTCAAAAAGCCTCGAACATATATAAATGAACCGGTTCATATTACCGGTCCATCGAAAACCGGTAAAACATATACAGCTATTGTCCAAGCATGATTTCTTAATGTCCCTCGAACATATATATATATATATATATATATTTATATTTTCTTGCGAGAACCATCTTATCTGCGATAACTGACAGAACCACCAAAAACATACATGCACGCCTTCAATAATTGTATTTTTGCACATATGTTCTAAAAACAACATATATGTTTTAAAAAAAAACATGGTTGTTCTAAAGAATTTGATAAGAAATTGGAAATACAAAATTTTTCTTTGAAGGTGTGCATGTATGTTCTTATAAGGCGTGCAATGACAATATTGCGGCCGTGTGTATGATTTTTGTGAAAAAAGAGGATGAGTTCATGATGATATTAAAGAACATACAGGTGGATACTTACGATTATTGATGATTTTCATGTATTTTTATTTTATTTTAAAAGGCTTGCATGTATTTTTTTGATGGTTTTGTCAGTTCTCGCAGATAAGATGGTTCTCGCAAGAAAGTCTCCCTATATATATATACACACACACGAGGATTTTCTACCCGCGCACTGCTGCGAGGTCCGGAGTTTTACGACAAAACATTTACGTATAAAATCTCAGTTAAATAGGCTTTTTAGTTTTTTTCCATAACATGTTTTAAGCATAAATAAATAATTTCTAAATTCTAAACTTACAGATGATTTTCGAATGTCATGAACGATTTATGTTAATTTTAGCTACAAAGGTTGTCTTTAGGGACGAATTACGTAATTCAAGCCAAAACGTAAGAAGTATTTAGTTAAATTTTTATTTTCACAAAAAATAAAAGTCCAGGGATTTTTTTTTGCAAGATCAGGTAAACTACATGGACCATTTTCGTAAATTCATGTTACATGTATGGTTTTAAGGATGGATTTTGTAATGGTCGTTAAACTGGAGGGACTACTTATATAAATTCATTAAGAATGATTTTTGCAATGAAGGATAGCCTGAAGGGACGGTTTATGTAAATTCGTATTGCATGTTTAGTCTTTTAGAACTGATTTTGGTTACATTGTTAGTTCTCGGGTTGATTTTTGCAACCTAGTTAAACCTAAGTGACTGTTTCTGTAAATTCTCAGATTAAGACAAAAAATTTCTGATGTTTGGTCCCTGAGAACTGATTTTTGTTACATTGTTTGTCATGGGAACCTACTTTGCAACAACAATCAAACCTCATGGACTGTTTGTGTAAATTTTCAGAAAAGACAAAAATCAATGTCTGGCGAACAATACAATTTCCTGGGAATTGTATATATTTATTTAAAATTAAAATAACAAAAACTACACCTGTTCAAAAAAATATATATATATATAATAAAAAAATAAAAAAATTACACCAATTAGCTTAACCTACAAATATTGTTAATGTGTTGTATACATATATGTATTTATACAGCTTATAAATTCAACAGTCATATGTAAAAGTAAAAGTAGGTGCATGCATGTCTAAATGAGGACATACATGAATATTCAAGCATGCATGGGCTTTAGCAAAACGTATTCTATTAATGTATACACATTGATTCCATATATCTGATTTTAGTAACAGCATGCACTTATAGGAATTGAGTCTCAGGTGTTAACATGTTCAAGGGATGATCAAATAACTACTCATTATTGATCTAGGACCACTTTTAACACAAACACTCTTATACGAAAGAGCAAACTCAAACTCAAAAAGAAGCCAAAGTAAAATCTTACAGAATCGCTATTCATGGATCAAAAACAAAAGACAGAAGAAGACTAATGTTCATGACAATGAACCACCAAATGATGTAAAATACACCTTCAAGCACATGCAAAGTACACTTCAAAAACTGATACTTCAAAAAACCATCAAAGCACAATACTTGGAACAACACCAACATATCAATTAAGTCAATCATTCGAGCACAACGGCATTTCTTCTTTACACGTCGTTCTGTTATACGTAAGGAATCTAGGTGATAAATTCACCCAATAATTGGTTCTTTCTCAGATTGCAGTTCAAAAAAAAAAAGAATCCTTTCTCAGATCTCAAAACCTAGCTAGTTCTCGATCACTGTCAACATAATCCACCATTCGATCTAGCTCTCCGCTGTTTCCACCACCCACAAGCGCCACCGCCACTCCATCTCTTCACCAATAACTAATCCGCTGTTTCCACCACCATTCGTTCTCACCAAACACCCCATTTGTGCAGATGAATACTTTTCTCGCCGTATTCCTCGCGGTGTCTTTGGCGTTTCTTGTATCTGGAGAAGAACAACGAAAGGTTAGCTAGCTAGCATACTCGATCATACATTAAGTACGATGTTAGAGACTAATTAGAGCTAGATTTTCTTAAAAGAGTGTGAAACCTAGAAATTAGAAAACATAACCAAAGATTTTTAGTACGATGTTTATACAGACTTAATTATTGCAAAAACATGTTGGATTTTGATAATTATATGTTTTTTACTTTTTTTGTTGATAATTTGATAGATGTTCGTTTGATATAGCAATAAACGTCAAGATTATGAATTATTAATGGTAAACAAGCAACTGAAAGTTTAATTAGGTGATTTTTAAAGCATATCGAATGATTGAGATATTTGAAAACTTTAAATAGAGTGTGAAACCTAAGTTATGTTGTAATTAAGCACCTAAGAAAGGTATTGAAGTTTTCGACTCTAATTCATTTACCATAAAGTGTAAGCTGTGTTCATGCCACCACAACGCGCGGCTCTAAATACCCTCGTTAAGATTAATTAGAGTTGGGTTACAAGACCACTCGTTCCAACTAACTGATCATTTACTACCTCTAGATGATATCCAAAGAAAAAAAGTAACTTAATGTCGTCGCCTAATATATCTCGCCTAGCTAGAGTGGGTTTGGACAACAACATGAAACTAGCACATGAAATGACTTTTCAAAATTATCATTTTTTTTCCTGAATAGTTATTAAGAAATTATTCCTCATTCTCTATGGAAAATTTCTTAAATTTAAACAACTTCAGTAACAAACTTGGCATTCTATAACTAATGGGCTCATTAATAGGCCCAATTCAGACAGGCCCATTAAGATTAATTCAAAATTAGTCTAACCAGTTTCTTGTAGAGGTACACATTTCGGTTTTTTTCCCAAACCGAACCGGCTTCAAAACCGGTTTCTGTTCGAGTCAAGAAGTCAAAACTCGGTTTGACCCAAAACCGGTTCGGCTTAAAACCAATTTTGGGAGAGAAAAGGTGGTCAGTTCGACCCAGAACTGGTCCTTTTAAACAAGTTTAAACTGGTTCTCAAACCAGTTGACATCAAAAGGTTTAAACCGGTTATAAAACCGGTGGTTCTAAATGGTAACCAGTTTTCCCAAAACCGGTATTTCGGGAAATCTGTTTTTTTTTTTTTTTTTTCCAGATCGAATCGGTTTTCGGTTTTATTTTTCACCACTAATGCCTGGTAGTGGTTAACATATATTTATTTATTAATAAAAAAACTTTCTTTATATATCAAAAAATGTATTAAAATAAAATACACAATAAGTAAATCTACAAATCACCTTAAATATATACTGTACAATTTTCATTTTAATAAAGCTGAAGTTTCTTTTTATATTCATCTTAACCTTTGACCCGAGGATATCCGTTAGACAATCTCTAAAAGGTGTTTGTTTTGGCTTATATAACCGGCTTATAGCTTATTTGGTTTTGAGCTTATTAAATATAAGTTCACTTTTTCTAGCCTATTGTGAAACTTGTTTGGTTATAAGCCGAAAAGTTTCAAAATAAGCCATATAAAGTGAACTTATAAAACATAAGCCGAAAACCACATAAGCGATAAGCCCGTTATATTAAGTCGAAACAAACACCTAGATAACAAGACCCATAAACACATTTATGAGCAAAAGTACATGTATATATGACAAGCCCTTGTACAGAAAAGCTAAACCAAACCATGACACAGTACCAAGCCATAGCTAGAAACAAACACACTTTACTGATTAATGATGCACCAATTATTAAACCCCAACTTTAATTGGGTCAAATGTGCACACAAAGTGTTTGTTAAAAGCCTTGAACCAAAATACACTTAGGGGGTGTTTTTTAAGCTTATATGTGGGCTTATTAGCTTATTTGTTTTCAGCTTATATTTCACAAGCCTCAAATTTTTGGCTTATTTTGAGACGGGCTTATATAAGTTTATCATATAATAATAAACTTATATATGCCTACAAATTTCAAAATAAGCCGGAAAAATAAGGCTTATGAAATATGCTCATAAGCCACATATAAGCTTAAACAAATAAGCTCTAAGACGAGTCATTGACTAAAATGTACACGGTCTAAACATGGTATCCCGAGACATCTTGTCAAACTACTTAAATGTCAAACCTATCAAATTGCATACATTTCTGTGGAGTTGTTGTTGTAGCTTTATGGGGTCCGTAATATACGAGTAGTTAACCGTGCTTTGTATGCCCGTGGCGCGGTTGTAACAAGTCTGCAAAACCCACCCACCTGAGTATTTGACAAATGATTTAATGGGATGCCGAAACGGGTTAGACAAATGGCTGCCTAGACCCGTTATTGTAGCTTGACATGAAACTACTACACTGGTATTCCTTGCACAAGTGAGCCTTAAGAATTTGACTGCAGTTTTGACTTTGTGATATGAGAGTGTAGACACTTTGGTCATGCTTGCTCCATTGAACAAGCTAAAAAATCGTAACTACCTATCTTTCGAATTACTTGTTAAGTTGTTATTATTCTATTGAGCTCATATATATATAGTCCTGGCTGTGTTCTGTAACTCTACTTATTCTGACCTAATATGATTTGTAAAGTTTGAGAGCATGAATTGATGTTTTGGCAATTATTATAAATTTCAAAACAAGCTTAATGATGTCAATGTTGCATGTCAATGAACTTGGTAATTATAACGTTTTAAGGTTTTTAGGGTCATGAATTATCTTATGGTTACTGACATGGAAGTATCGAATATTGATAGGTTATTCATTTTTTATTTTTTTTTTCTTATTTTTTTTTTTTTTTTTATTTTTTTATTTTTTGTCTTAGTTTTAGATTGTTTCTGGTTAAGGACTTAGGGTGCTAGGGTTTTAAGCATTATACGACAAGTATAATAGGTTCTAGAGGTTAAAACCAATCGTGATTTGCTGAACCATGAAAAACATAAACTGTGAAACCGTTTCATATTTTACTAAAGATATCTCAGTAACAACGTTTATAGTGAATAGAGACCTAAATACTTCAAAATCAGGAAAAATGTTAAAGTGCTGTTTAAATTGCAGTTAAACCCACGTAAGGTTATCACATAATTACTAATTACCCTAATCATTTCCTATCCACAGTTTTTCTTCTTATTTGAATCTCTTTCGAATTTGGAAGCATTAGAATGCTTAGATATTGTGACAATGTTTCGCTAGCACGAATGTTTAAAATTTTTTGTTCTTAAGTTCTGCTCATACAGTAGAAACTTGATCTGTAATGACCTTCAAAAAAGGATCAAGTAATAATTCCAAAATAATTGTCCTTCATGTTTAATCATTATTTTATGAACTTTTGTACACATTCGGCTAACATATATATGGTATTTTTTACATTGTTTAGTGTTAGGCAGAGCTAAGTGAACGAGTGACTTTTTAGTGCTTAATTGACTAAGCAGGGATCAAATGGGAGCATCTATTGTTTACTGAGTAATATAGTATGACACTATGACTACTTTTTGATTATGTAAACATATGAGATAAAATTTTGAGAGTGTGATAATTTTAGCCTTGGACAAGCCTTTTTTTTTTTTTTTTTTTTTTTTTTTTTTTTTTTTTTTTTTACCTTAAACTTAACTATATAGTATAAATTTTCTAAATGTGACGTTACTTTTGCAGCGTTACATTGTTCTCATGGAATCACTCCCTGAAGGACACCACAAATGATTGCATGTCCTGTAGAGCTGCCATAGAAGGGTAATTGATCTCTCTAGCAGCCACCTCATTAGAGCAACTAGCATTTTTGGCTGTCAAGCTTCCAGTGGTTCGGGATAAGCTGCACCATAATTTTAGATACTCTTCAACTGGCGTTTCATACACAAGGCCAGGATCTGTTGCCATCAGAGGGTTGATGGCAACAGATCCTGGCCTTGTGTATGAAATGCCAGTTGAAGAGTATCTAAAATTATGGTGCAGCTTGTCCCGAACCACTGGAAGCTTGACAGCCAAAAATGCTAGTTGCTCTAATGAGGTGGCTGCTAGAGATATCAATTACCCTTCCATGGCAGCTCTACTGGACATGCAATCATTTGTGGTGTCCTTTCCTAGGACCGTTACAAATGTGGGTCATGCTAACTCTACGTACATTGCATCAATAAACGGAGACCTCTCAAATATGCATATCAGTGTCGAGCCCAACACTCTGCGATTCACGGCATTAAACCAAAATTTGAGCTTTGTGGTGACTGTAAGGGGTAAACGAATGAAGCCACTAACAATGAGACGAGCATCATTGGTGTGGACAGACGGTATTCATAAAGTCCACAGTCCACTTGTGTTGTACAGAGGGAAAGTGAATGCCACCTCTGGCGGAGAAAGAGCAGCAACGCCAAGGTTAAGCATAACACTTTTAGTACTTATAATAATGGCTCATTTGTACTAAGCTATTGCTTGAGGTTTATCCATGTAAACTGAATATCATTCTTGTTAAATATATTTTTAGGTTCAGATTCCCTCCTCTGTTCCATTTCTTATACAAATCCCATGTAATATTTGCATGTCGTACACATTTTCAAAAAAACAACCAAAGTAAAGGACATCAATGAAAACTCAGCTGCAAACTGCATATAGCAAGTTTAGCAATACACATGGACAACAAGAAGAACAGGGTTGTTGTGACTTGTGATTATCACTATCTTCATGAATTTAGGGGTGTAAACGAGCCGAGTCGAGTCGAGTATTGACAAGCTCGAGCTCGGCTCGACATATAATACTCGAGCTCGAAACTCGGCTCGAGCTCGACCGAGCCTCAAAATTTAAGCTCGAGCTCGGCTCGATCACTAAAACTCGAGCTCGAAACTTGACTCGGCTCGGCTAGTATATACTTAAAATCTCAGTCTATCTTTTCCGTGTGGTAAACAAAACCATCGATCTAAAAAGATCAATTCACGAAAAGATTATGACATCACAGATCCGAAAACAAATCGAATGCTAACCAACAAATACAAAAGATCTCAGTTAGGTGCACTTTTAATTCAAATCGTTAACTATTTTTTTAGAGTCACCTTAACCATCATCGATCACAAATAAACCTCAAGAAAAACAAAGATCTCAGCTTTTCTCATTTTCGTGTAAGCAAACTTACTTCAGATCTTCAAAGATCATAACACGAAAAGATTATCACATCATAGATCTATTTTGAAGTTTACACTTCCTTTGATATACGAAAGTTAAAAAGAAAAGACAAGAACAAGATTGTTCAAATCTTTTACTCGTTTCGATCTGTGAAAAAAAAAAAAAAAAAGGATCGAACCTACCTCACATCTTCTCAAAGCACTGAGTCACCAATAGACAAGACAAAGGTGGGATACTATTTTGTGTTGGAGGCTGTGTTTATTTTGGTGTAGGGAAAGAATATCTTGACTGCATCATTAGGTCCTTGTGTTTTATATGAAAGAAAATGAAAAGTAAATATATGTGTAAATAAAGGGTATATATGTAATTTTATTAAAGCTCGTTAAGGCTCGCGAGCTTCACGAGCCGAGTATCTTAGAACTCGAACTCGACTCGACATCTTACACGAGTAGCTCGAGCTCGAGCTCGACTCGTTTAAAATCTAGTCGAATCGAATATTTTTCGAGTCGATCTCGAGCTGCTCGCGAGTTGTCTCGGCTCGTTTACACCCCTAAGAACAGGGTTGTTGTGACTTGTGATTATCACTATCTTCATGAAATAGCCTTTTTTTGCCAATTCATATATTCATTAGCTAAACAAACCATCTTGCTGAAATGGCTAGTTCTGCAGATGCTTTTTGGCTAAGAAAACATATTTATTCCAATGCATAAAGATTAAGAGCAATGTTGTTTTTTTTTTTTTTTTTTTTTTTTTTAAATTGAAAACTCTTTCGTAAGTTTACTTTTTACAAATAACAATTTTGATTAAAACTTGGGTTGAAAACACTCTTTTAACTGAACTTTTCACATGGACTAGTGAATGTATTCCTTTGGGCCCAAGATAATATTAACTGAACTTGGAGAAATGGATTTCTACACTTGTTGATACCTTGATAGTATTAGTAGTAAGGTTTTTGTTTGTATTTTCTGTTTTTCGGTTTATGTTGGTCTAATTTACTGACCCGAGCCAGTGGGCGGTGAACGGAATCCAAGCAAATGGGTCGGCTGGAATTAGTTAGAGCAAATTAATTATTTTTCTATTTGTTTTTCTAAAGGATAATTATAAAGTAGATTATGTAATTCTTATAGAATTAGGATTACAGTTTGATTAGGATTGGTGAGCATGTATCAATCCCTATAATACATAACCTACCGAGCTTGTGGTAAAGGTGTAAGATATCAAAGTTTTAAGCATATTTTCTTTGTTAATTGGAGAGCATATTCCATAATTTTGTGTGTGTTCTTGATTATGTAATTGTTAACCTGTGATCTTGAATTGGTATCAAGAGCCAGGTTCACGAACGAAGGGCTGGAAGGAGAACAACCAGTCTCACCTGTAACTTACAGCAGAAGGCGACATCGGAAAAGGATGGTGGAAGGTGAATCTAGTCGACCACCTGCTGTCCAAGATACCAAGGTTGCTCTTCAATGTCCAATGTTAACAGCAACGAATTATAACATCTGGGCAATTAGAGTTAAAGCTGTATTCCGAGTCCATGGAATACTCGAGGCGCTGGAACCAAAGGATGAAACACCAGTCGAAGAAAAAAAAGATCATATGGCAGTAGCGTTACTTTTCCAGGCGATTCCAGAGGAACTTGTTTTTCAAGTATCACAATTCAACACTGCCAAAGAAATCTGGGGTGCTTTAAAGACCAGGTACGTGGGTGTTGATCGTGTTTGAGAAGCAAGATTGCAGACCTTGGAGACCGAATTTGATGCCCAAAAGATGAAGCCAAGCGAATCAGTTGACAACTTCTCGGCCAGGATGGGTATCGGCCAGGATGGGTAAGATTGTAACTGAAGTCAACAGCATGGGAACAGTGTGTGAAGACAAGAAACTCGTTAAGAAGCTGCTTGCATCCGTACCAGATAAGTTTGTTGCAATTGTTGCTTCAATAGAACAGTTTGCTGACTTGAACACTATGACTTTTCAAGAAGCTATTGGCAGACTGAAAGCATTCGAAGGTAGAATGAAGGGTGTTGACACCACTGCCGAAGATCAAGGCAAGTTGATGTTCGGAAGGGATGAAAGATCAAATAAGAACAAGTCGGCTGAGAAAGGTCGAGCAAGAAACTCCACTGGTGGCAACAGCAAAGGTCAAAACAAATCTCGTGGTAGTGGTCGAGCCAATAACCACAACCGAGAAAACCAAAGCAGCACCGGGAACAATACGGACCGAAAGAAGAACAAAGGCCGAGACCTTTCAAAGATTCAATGCTTCAGATGTGATGAATATGGTCACTTTGCTTCCGACTACCCTGAACGACGTGAACAGAAGCAAAAGCATGAGGCAAACCTACTAAAAAAGGAGGATGATGATGACCCGACACTTTTTATGATGAAGAGCGTTCGAGAAGTCATATTCTTGAATGAAGAAAAAATTATCCCAAACCAATTAAATACTAAACCAAACGAGAAGGACACTTGGTATCTAGATAATGGGGCAAGCAATCACATGACAGGGATCCGAAAATACTTTTCGGAGTTGAATGAAAATATCTTCGGCAGAGTGTGTAACACCCCCGTTTTTCGATATACGCAGCGGAATATAAGTTGGGGGTATTACTTCATGGTTCACAGTCATGAGAATAGAAAATGACTCGATAAGAGACGTTTTAAATAAAATTGTTATCATTCATTTATTTAAATCAGAGTACATAAGATAAGTCCCAGCGGGAAGTTTAGACATATGTTATAAAAGATACATTATTCGTTGAATGATAACAAGATGGACACTCTTTTTATTAGAAGAAAGTCCACAGCCACTCCGTGCCAAATCATACTTCTAGTTACCTGAGATAAACATGCTAAAAAGTCAACACAAAGGTTGAGTGAATCCATAGTGTTTTCAGTTATAATCAGTTTTGAACACAAGGCAAGTAGAAAGTAAATCAGTAATATCGCAGTTCATTATATATTGCCTCAAGCCTCATGATACTCAAAACGTTAACAGGTTATCTTCATAGTTATAAGCTATGAGATATAAACTACCCCATAATTAAATGTAGGTAACCTTGCCCCCGAGTAGGAGATTGTCAGTCTCTTTATTAATCTCAAATAAAATGCATTTGGTTACGTTACGGTAACACAAAGGGGTCGTCACACCCAATAGATCTATCCATTATATTCGCGCTCACCCGCAGGTGATTAGAGGTTCATGATGTAGGAGTCCTTTTTGACAAAAAGTAAACTTAGGCAATATAAATCAGATAAGCATTCAGAAAATACTTGTGTTCGGTTTAGTAGCATGTATCTCCCCACAAGTTTGGAAAAATGTAGTAAAAAGTGGGACTATGAACTCACCAGAGCAGTCTGGATGAAATTCAAAGTTAAACAAAGTTGATAAACGTCTCCGGCACGCAACCTGGGTTGGTATGTCAAGTTTGTTCGTTTCGTAACGTTTTTGGTAAATGTTAAATTTGAGACAACATGCAGTCTCTCCAAAAGTTATAAGATTTTATCTTATTTCTTGTTTGTAGGTTTTTGTTCCGTTCTTTCGTTAAATAGTTACTTCGTTTGTTAGTTATGGTAGAAACTTATTTTAGGTTTATTTCTCAAATCCTAATAATAATAATAATGTTAATAATAATAATAATAATATAAATTATTAATAATTAGTATTATAGAAAGTTTCACTTTAATCCTTATAGTTTCATATGTTGACGACCCTTACCTTTGAACTTTTGTAAATTGACAACTTTTACACTTGAACTTTTATAAAAATTTAATTTTTACCCCTGAACTTTGGTCAAATGACAATTTCTACCCTTAAGTTTCAAAAGTGACACTTTTTACCCCTAGGGTTTAGATTGACAGCAAGTGCAATCTGTTAATACAAATATCGTACTAAAAACATTATTTGTATTCTACCATCTTTGCTTAAGTTTTGTTTATGACAATCACAAAGTATATTTTTTAAGCAAACTATAAATATTAGTTAAAGTATTTTTCAAGACAACTTTTATAAATTACAAAATGTTTAAATGGGTATATTCACAAAAGTATTTCTTAAAAAGGAAACTTTATCTTAATTTTGTTTGTATAATAACTTATATACAATGCATCTTTTAATAAATCACAAACACTAGATAAAGCCTTTTTAAGAACACATCTTTCATTTAACATGATCACTTATATTACATTGTGTGCATCTACGTGTATATTTCCTTAAATAGAAACTTTAATTTGAAAATCACAATGTGACATCATGGCATACATCACAAATATAATCTTGGTAAGATTTTGTGATATCTTGGTTAGATACTCAAGTTATATAGTTGACATTGGAAGATATTGATTTGACAACACAAGGATATGGAAAGATTTGGAGAGATTTCATGAGATATGTTAGCTGTCATACCCACGGATCCAAATCCATACAAAGACGGATCCCTTTTGAGGGATCCGCCGGATCCGTGGGCTGTTTAACAAGTTTGCCTATAAATAGCAGACTTGTCATTTGAGCTCTTCACCCACTTAGATAATAGAAAACATACATTCATCATATTCACTAACCACAGTAGTTATATCATCATTGATGTTTCTTTTGTAGCAAAGAAGATCAAGTAAACAAGCTTCAAACAAACAAGCTGTTTGGAAGTAGTAGTATAGGTTCTGTGTAAATCATTTGAAGTATTCCTTATCAGTTGTATCATTTAGATCAGTGAGTGTGGTTAGTGCTTTAGTCCTCAAAGCACAAAGAGAGTAGGGAGTGGTTGTACCCTTGTAAAGAACTCTACATCTAGCATAGTGTCGGTAAAGTGTATAGGCGATGATAGGTTGGTTCTGCCTTGAAGTTGAACCTGGTGTTTAGCTTAGTACCGGAAAAGGAAGTAAGCTATGTGTAAAGGTTTTCTCCACCTAGAAGGGAGTTTGTTTTCTTAGTGAAAGATATCTCTCGAGCAAGAAGCTCGAGGAAGTGGAGTAGGGCAAGGATAAGATCGGTTCTCAACCGATCTATATGTGACTCGCTCATAAAGATCACTTTTGTATAGAGCGGTTCAAAACCGATCTATATGTGGGTTTTCCACCGATCTATATAAGCTTTTGTGTAGTAGTGAATTTAATTTCTATGCAAACGGTGACAGACCTCATATAAAAACAAATTACGAATGTACTACCTTCAAACAAAAGTGAAATTCGACACATACATACTAACCCTAATATCTAATTAAATTTTGATACCTTAGACCTTTAAAATATAGGTTAAAGCTTTAGAAAAGTCACCCACTACACAAAAAAACCAACAAAAAATGGCCGGGCAAATAAAGTTAATTATTCCATTATCTAATACTCCGTATCTATTAATCGTTTTATCTGTTTGAACAATGCAAATATATATTACCTATAGCTTAAGTAGTATAGATTAAGGGTATTATAGTTATAAGATAGTATTAGTATATCATAATATAAAAGTGGAATATGTAAGTTAATATAGTTATGGTATAACTTTCGAATTATGTGGTATTCAACATGATGATCCAGTGCAAAAATCATTCCATGGATATTACGAGTGATATAACAAATTAAATCCAAAAGTCACGTGTAACATAAATTAATGCATGTTTCAAAGTGGGCATACATGAATATGCATGGGCTTTAGCGAATTTCTATTAGCATGTATACATTAGATTCCATATTTATGGTTTTGAAGAGCTCAACTGTCATTCAAGTTAATACAAGGAAAGGTAGCTAGATGGCTTGATTCAATAATTGAGCAAATATTGTACAGCCACTTTGATGCTTGGCTTAGACCTTCTAAAATGCTAGAGCTTGGTATATTTATACTTGCAGGTCACTTTGTATTCCTATAAATAGGAATGGCTCTAAGACTACTCCCAGCAAGGAGGGCAAGCCATCGCCAAGGAGGCAGTGCCGCCTTGAGTGTTGTTGGGAGGGGTGGTATTGCTTCGTGAGCTCACAAACCAAGAAAGGACGAACGGTGAAGCATTCACCTTATATGGTGATGTGCCAAGTGGCCCCCAATGTTTTATTATTTGTTATTTTGTTTGTGAGTGTGGGTAGGGTATTTAGTGAGGTATGTTTGTATAATATTTTAATAAATAAAAAAATGGGTGGAAAGGTGAAGTGGTGTGAGTTATTGGGAGTGAAAAGTGAGAGTGTGTGAAAGGAGAGAGAAATCTGATGTAACGTTAAGGTAGAAGGTGAAATGGTGTTATTGCTAAAAGTAGTCTAATACTCAAGGACCAAAACATTTGCTCATACTTTTCTCTACTTCAACTTTATAGTTTGCTATATTGTGTAGCATTATAATCTGACGACTTGATCATCGGAGGACGTTCAATCCCCCCGGCTAAGCCGGGACACTAACGATTTTTCTTTGTCTTTTCATGTTATCGAATATCAGAAAGTCAAGTCAACATAAGTCCAACGGTCAACTCATCACCTTATCACCTTGACAAATTCGAATTTTTGTAGCATGACTGCATGAGTAACTAAATAATTTTTCTTGGTGTGTTAACTTATAATCCTTTTGTTTTTATATAAAAAAAGTTTTATTATGTGATTTATTTGTTATGGTTAGCTATCATGCAATTACAAAGTTATCTTTCAAAAACTTGTGCTCGTCTTGATAGTAAAAATAAGTTACATAGTGTATAAAGTATAAACTATCAAATTCTACATTCAAATTGCAGCAATTCTAGCTATATCAATGACTCAACCAAGCACTTAAGACAAAAGCAAAAGCTGTAAAGATATCCTAAAATAGCAAATTTACTACATGGTAAAATTATCCAATTGTAGAAATAGATTCTTTTTTTTTAACAAAGTCACACACACATTTTAAGTGTCTTGAACCTCGTTGGACCCTACCGGTTGAATCCTTTTTGCCGAAAAGATGGGCCAAAATGAATAGTTTTTTAAGGCTTGAAAATCTTTGTAACACCCCGAAAATCGGGTCCAGCGGAAGCATACAAGTCACTGGGGTGCTACTCAATTGGTATCACAACACAAGTACAAAGAACGGTTTTTACCTCACACATTTAGAATAAAAGTCATTAACAAAAAGTGTTAAATTTACATTATTCTAAAGTAGTGCGGAAATAGGCCTATAAAATAAGTAAAGCGGTCCCAAATAAATGTATCAGAGTCGACTATGACCATGCCCCTTGCCAAGCGCCTCCAGAAATAAGCTATCATCTAAAACCTGAAAATACATGCTAAAAGGGTCAGCTTACGCTGGTGAGTTCACAGGTTTTAGTTTAAAACAATATGGTTGAACCAAAAGGTTTTCAAGTTCAAATCGTCATTCACAAACAAGTCAAGTTCAAAGTAGGCTCACACTGCCTAAATCATAGTTCCAGAACCAAATCTGCAAATAATAAAATAGTCAAAGCATCTCGAACCATAAACAATCATACAGGTACTACACTCATATAGTGTCACACAAGTTTAACTGTTACGCTGGCTAAGTCACAAAAGTCAAATCACAATAACAGTTTCCTATAAGTGCACGCTATAGTAGTCTATAGGCATAGGAGCCCACTTGTAATAGGCACAAAGAGCCCTTGCGTATAATAGTCCTGCACTAATGCAACTCATAACAATAACTCCGCACAATAGCAGACATGGAATAGTAACCTTAGCCAGCTCACGTAACAGTTTCATAAACCACAATCACAGTTTCAGGCCACATCAATAAACAGGTAAACACATAACGCATTCAAGTAACCGGTTCAGATATTTCAGCCAAACAATACGTTTGAGAAAACAAATCACGTTTCAAGTAAAACAAGTTTTAAGTAGAAATGAGCATGTATTTTCCCCCAAAAATAGTTATAAAACCGGTAAAAGTAGGGGCCATGAACTCACCTTAGCCACAACAATGCAAAGATCACAACTGACACGACTGGCATCGAGGAGCAAAACTCAACCGTCTCAAGACATACGGCACGACGGTTCCAAGATATACAGGCACAACGGTACACAACGGTCTAGGATCGGCACAACCTAATACGTATACGATTATCTCAAAATACGGCTCGCACAATAATAAAGTCTATAAAAGACAACGTGTCGTAGTTTTCGTGGATTACTCGATTTCAATACTTATCAAAAGCTTAGTTTCAACGTTTCGTGTGGTGTGGTAAGAAAACATAGATTCGACATACAACTCATGCCAAAGAGAAATAGACATCGACATAGTCGAGAGAATACTGACGAGAACTCAAACCAAATAAGACAAATCTAGAAGTTAACGACAAATAAACACCTCAAATAAAATAAATCCGTTTGTACGTTTCGGTATTTACCACGATATCCCAAATAATTTGTAAACAATAACATGAGACTTTAATAAAATCAATTTACTCAAAACAGTTTAAATGAAAATAACTAAAAGTATTCATTGATTATTAGACATTATTCCCTTATTGTATATTCGTTGAGAATCAAATATATTAAATTCGTTTAGAGTCTAATATATTGTATTCGTTCAAAGTCCAATAAGTCCAAATTGTCCAATATCCAATGTCCAACAAATGTCAATCCGATGAATCCAATTATTGTCCAAATTTACAAGTATTATTGTCGTAATCCGTATTCAAATCCGAATCACAATTTCTATATAATCCAAAACGTACCAATGAGCCCTCATGTCAAAACGAGTTAATAAAATTTTTCAATATCCGCAAAAAGTTCAAGACATATTTAACACATTCTATTATTAATTCTTAAATGGGCTTACCTTATTATTAGACCAAAACACACCCTTTAGTTCTCTTATGGGCTTGTGACCCAAAAATCCAAATAACTAAACACCATTGGGCTTCGGCCCATTGAACCCAACCCAAGTGCACCCATGGAGGCTGCTAGTCACACTTGCAAACAAATCAAACGCATTCTTTTGACATTCCTAGTTTAAAACAGTTAACAACAACATCTTTTTGTTTAAATCTTTAAAAGAAACTAACCAAGTTTCAAATGCACACATGTGGGTATTAGTCGTGCTAAGAGACAACGAACCAGGAACATACACAACATACGCACCCTATGTGGGTTACACACCTGAACCGAGAGCAAAAACACAACTCTTACGGGTTTATCACAACCAAACTTGATTCTAACCGGTTCACAGTTGACCCGAATCGTATCATAATCTGATTCAAACAAAATAGGCAAAACTAAAAATCAAAATGATCTAATCCCATACTCCAATCCGTGACCACAGAAACTAAACAACCCCATATTCGGGTTTTAACATCAAATCGAGACCATAACAACAAACCCTCAACATCAATTACGCAAGAATTCACAGATTTAAACCAAGACGAATCCAAACTGACTCTCATCGGGTTTGACCCGACCCGTGAACAACCCAACAGAATCAGACATACACCATTTCAGTCAGCTCTTACCACAAACACAGGTTTTATACCACACGAAATCCTTATCAAAACTTGTTTAATCTCGTTTCTACACCACAAAAACTAATAACCTCGGTTTGTATATAGTTTTAAATCCACGAAAAACAATAACGCAACAATCGGTTTTTACCAAAACAATAAATAACAAACGTTCTCGATCTTACCATGTCGAGAAAGAGAGAGAGAGAGGAGGGGGAAATGACGGTAGTGGTGGAGGCTGTGGTGGCTGGTGACTCACGGACATGAACCAAACAGTCCTCACAGACTCTCGTATCTTGATTCCAAATCAAAGTAGATGGTGGTGGCGTGGTGACAGCCATGGAGGCTGTGGTGGCGCGTAGTGGTGGTGGGAGTTGTTCTTGAAGCGCGTGGTGCAGCTGGGTGTCATGAGGAGCTCACGAATAGCGATTATATGGTGGTGGTGTGGGATGGCAGCGGGTGGTGGGGGTGGCCAGAGATGGTGGAGGGGGAGGGGGTTGGCGGTAAGGTGAAGAAAAGGGGTATAATAACCCTAAATGATAATAAATGGGTTATATATAGATAAGGTTTAGGTTTAGAAAAACCCTAGGGACCATAGTTGTAGTTTTGGCAATCTTTCACGAAATCAAGTCCGGGGCTCATTTTGACTAGTAAACGATAGATTCAAGACCCGGGGATTTCACCATTGCATTCAAAATAATTTTTCCAATAGAAACGACTATTCATACACCTCGTTTCTCATAAATAACAAAATAATCAAATCAAATCGTTGGTTGTGCCAGTACGCGTTGTGTACAAATTTCACGTTTTGCGAGATAACTTCACGTTTTATGGTCAAATGAGCTCGGAAAGGTTCGTAAATGAAAAACATGGATAATCTTGTATAGGAATATGTCCGAAAAATTACGGGTTGTCACAGCCTCACCTCCTTAAACGGAATCGCGTCCTCGCGATTCAATTCAAGTTACTCATTACAGTTGAAAAGAGATGAGTACATAGTTACATACACACGAGGATTCATCCTCACGTTCCCACGTGAATTCAGGACCTTTTCGCGAGCTTTGACGAACTTGGTCGATAGGGATGAGACTTTACGAAAGTCGTTTGATTTCACGGTTCATCTCGATAGGTTTCTCAACAAGGTTTAAACATTCATAAATCTGGATTTCTCTCGGAGGGATAGCAACTGCCTCATCGGCAAGTCATTTCTTCAATTTTCACATAACAACGTTGCAAACACTGCTGAGTCCTGACGGTAGTTCGAGTCTGTGAGCTACCAGTCCAACTCTAGCAAGCATTTCCAAAGGATCGATATAGCGAGAATTTAGCTTTCCACGTTTACCAAACGTATCCCACCTTCTCATGGTGAATCTTTAAGCACAATCTAGGCTTTAACTGGGAATTCAAGAGGTTCACTTCATTTGTCAGCATAACTGTTCTGACGATTCGTGAGCAGCTTGCAACTCGGTTCTGATCTGAACAATCTTCTCAGCAGTCTTGCGAACAAGTTCAGGGTCAGTAAGTTGGGTATCTCCAACTTCTACTTAATAATTCGGCGATCGACCACAAAGATGCCTCGTACGGTGCCGTTGAAATACTGAAGTCGTAGGTATTGTTAAAAGAGGATTTGGCCATCGGGAGGTATCTATCCCAACCATTGCCACACTCGATTACTCAAGTAGAGGTACGGGATTCGCTCCTGAGGTCTAGCTTCTGATATAGTAGTAGAATAGCAATTCATCTTACAAAATGATTTGTGACATGATTTGTGAAACAGCTTATAGGATAATAGGAAAAACAATTCATCGTTTATAAAATTGTAGCAAAGTCAAAATTTTTATTTTTTAGTTTGATTCATAACATCGTAACCAAACGTTTTATGAAATCATTTCGCTAAACGATTTATAAAAAGTTTACGGGTAACAGGAAAGCAGTTCGCCATTTATAAAATGGTAGTAAGATCAAATTTTTGATTTTTGTAAAATGTAAAACATTTTGTAGAATGACCGCAAAATGGTCGGTAGAAAAATCAAAGGGAGTTTGTAAATTAATGGCAAAGCAGTTTATTATCCTATAAGAGGTTAGCAAAGATGACTGTATTCTCGAGGGACGAGAGAAAAGTTAGGTGGTTGTCCTAAGGAACGCGGTTCAGGTTACTCCTTAGGGTCTTAAGATTTCTGTTGGGCGTAGAATCTCTGCCAAATAGAGAGTTTAGCGAGTTCAGAGTACAACTCTGAGGGAAGATGTTGATTGCTACTAGCAATCAGTCAGTTGAATCAGTAATGTACATAGTACTTAAAGCGGGAGGTACAACATTGATTGAACAGCTTCGATTGTACAACATCGATTGAGCACAAGGCTTAGGGTAGAGGCGACTGTAACAAGGCCACAACAAAACAAGGTCGAATAACAAATCCAAATCCAGGATGACGTCCAAAATCACAAAGTCAAACAATTCGAATTCAATCAGAATAAAAACCAATCCAAACATAGCCAATATCAAATCCAAACATTTTAATAAGCTCAAATGGGCTTATTACAATCTCGATGAGTTACAAGTAAGCAACTCAGATTCAAACGGTGCCAATCGGATCTAACTCGACCCGATGCAAATTACGGCCAGATGGTGACAAACAGGAATTTCATATAACGGAGACGTATAGCGGTGCCAGAGGTATTACGGTTCATGCGGTATTGTGATGCCAGTGTGTTTTGTGTGCGGAAGTAATATCCAATGGCCGTGTACATACGCAAAACTGTACCATTTCCAAAATCAAAACCAACCAGACATAATTCCATTATAACTACTCTCAGTATTGCAAAATTCACCTCTGAGTCGGACATAGGTGATCAGGCTATGTCCCACTGTCCCTGGTTGAATATAGGTGATCAGTCTATATTCACCCGAGGTTCAATGAATTTTGGAATACTCAGCCTAGTTATACTAGTAGTATGTCCGTTACATCCAAAATCATTCCCAAAACCACGACAAGTGTACAAACTCGACATTCAATAATGAGATTACGCAAGGAAATAGCGTAACTCCGCGACAGGTACGGTGCGTGCATAAGCATATGGAAATGCTTATAGTGAACAACTAAAATAGGCGGATACAAAATATCCAATAGTCAGGCACACATCTCAACAAATATATAATCAAGCATCTCATTAAACAACTCGTCAAATATATCATGAACATCTCATCTAATATATCATAAACATCTCATCAATCATATCCTCAAACAAAATCATACGCGAGGCATCAGCTTGGCAAGCAGGCACGTGGCGGTCATAGGGTTAAGTTTTCATAAAAGTGGTTATAGTCCAGGTTTTAGAAAATAAACCCAGTTCTCTATAACCTAGGCTCTGATACCAATCTGTAATACCCCGAAAATCGGGTCCAACGGAAGCATACAAGTCATTGGGGTGCTACTCAATTGGTATCACAACACAAGTACAAAGAACGGTTTTTACCTCAAACATTTAGAATAAAAGTCATTAACAAAAAATGTTAAATTTACATTATTCTAAAGTAGTGCGAAAATAGGCCCATAAAATAAGTAAAGCGGTCCCAAATAAATGTATCAGAGTTGACTATGACCATGCCCCTTGCCAAGCGCCTTTAGAAATAAGCTATCATCTAAAACCTGAAAATATATGCTAAAAGGGTCAGCTTACGCTGGTGAGTTCACAGGTTATAGTTTAAAACAACATGGTTGAACCAAAAGGTTTTCAAGTTCAAATCGTCATTCACAAACAAATCAAGTTCAAAGTAGGCTCACACTTCCTAAATCACAGTTCCATAACCAAATCTGCAAATAATAAAATAGTCAAAGCATCCCGACCCATAAACAATCACATAGGTACTATACTCATATAGTGTCACGCAAGTTTAACTATTACGCTGGCTAAGTCACAAAAGTCAAATCACAATAACAGTTTCCTATAGGTGCAGACTATAGTAGTTTATAGGCATAGGAGCACACTGGTAATAGGCACAAAGAGCCCTTGCGTATAATAGTCCTGCACTAACGCAGCTCATAACAATAACTCCGCACAATAGCAGACATGGAATAGTAACCTTAGCCAGCTCACGTAACAGTTTCATAAACCACAATCACAGTTTCAGGCCACATCAATAAACAGGTAAACACATAACGCATTCAAGTAACCGGTTCAGATATTTCAGCCAAACAATACGTTTGAGAAAACAAATCACGTTTAAAGTAAAACAAGTTTTAAGTAGAAATGAGCATGTATTTTCCCACAAAAATAGTTAGAAAACTGGTAAAAGTAGGGGCCATAAACTCACCTTAGCCACAACAACGCAAAGATCACAACTGACACGACTGGTATCGAGGAGCAAAATCAACCGTCTCAATACATACGGCAAGACGGTTCCAAGATATACAGGCACAACGGTACACAACGGTCTAGGATCGGCACAACCTAATACGTATACGGTTATCTCAAAATACGTCTCGCACAATAATAAAGTCTATAAAAGACAACGTGTCGTAGTTTTCGTGGATTACTCGATTTCAATACTTATCAAAAGCTTAGTTTCAACGTTTCGTGTGGTGTGGTAAGAAAACATAGATTTGACATACAACTCACGCCAAAGAGAAATAGTCATCGACATAGTCGAGAGAATACATACGAGAACTCAAACCAAAGAAGACAAATCTAGAAGTTAACGACAGTTTAATAGAATGTAACTAAAAGTATTCATTGATTATTAGACATTATTTCCTTATTGTATATTCGTTGCGAATCAAATATATTAAATTCATTTAGAGTCTAATATATTGTATTCGTTCCAAGTCCAATAAGTCCAAATTGTCCAATATCCAATGTCCAACAAATGTCAATCCGATGAATCCAATTATTGTCCAAATTTACAAGTATTATTATCGTAATCCGTATTCAAATCCGAATCACAATTTCTATATAATCTAAAACGTACCAATGAGCCCTCATGTCAAAACGAGTAAATAAAATTTTTCAATATCCGCAAAAAGTTCAAAACATATTTAACACATTCTATTATTAATTCTTAAATGGGCTTACCTTATTATTAGACCAAAACACACCCTTTAGTTCTCTTATGGGCTTGTGACCCAAAAATCTAAATAACTAAATACCATTAGGCTTCGGCCCATTGAACCCAACCCAAGTGCACCCATGGAGGCTGCTAGTCACACTTACACACAAATCAAATACATTCTTTTGACATTCCTAGTTTAAACCAGTTAACACCAACATTTTTTTGTTTAAATCTTTAAAAGAAACTAACCAAGTTTCAAATGCACACATGTGGGTATTAGTCGTGCTAAGAGACAACGAACCAGGAACATACACAACATACGCACCCTATGTGGGTTACTCACCTGAACCGAGAGCAAAAACACAACTCTTACGGGTTTATCACAACCAAACTTGATTCTAACCGGTTCACACTCGACCCAAATCGTATCATAATCTGATTCAAACAAAATAGGCAAAACTAAAAATCAAAATGATCTAATCCCATACTTCAAGCTGTCACCACATAAACTAAACAACGCCATATTCGGGTTTTAATATCAAATCGAGACCATAACAACAAACCCTCAATATCAATCACGCAAGAATTCACAGATTTAAACCAAGACGAATCCAAACTGACTCTCATCAGGTTTGACCCGACCCGTGAACAACCCAACCGAATCAGACAGACACCATTTCAGTCAACTGTTACCACAAACACAGGTTTTATACCACACGAAATCCTTATCAAAACTTGTTTAATCTCGTTTTTACACCACAAAAATTAATAACCTCGGTTTGTATATAGTTTTAAATCCACAAAAAACAATAACGCAACAATCGGTTTTTACCAAAACTATAAATAACAAATGTTCTCGATTTGACCATGTTGAGAAAGAGAGAGAGATGAGGAGGGGGAAATGACGGCAGTGGTGGAGGCTGTGGTGGCTGGTGACACTCGGACACGAACTGTTTGAAATTAAATAATCTGAAGTTTAAGTATCGGGAAAATCTCTCAAGTGATTAAATCTGGTAGCAGTAGAGTTAAGTCTGGTGAGTTCCAAAGTTAAGTCTGCTGGTTATTTGTTGGTTAAGTCTGGTCATTGAAGTTAAGTCTGGTGGTTAAGTCAAGTGTTAATTCTGGTGACTATCCGAGTTAAGTCTGCTTGATGAAGATATTAAGTCTGGTTGACTAAAAGTCAATAATACACGGTAGATAATATCTTACCCCATGTGCTCAGTCTTTATCTTATACTCACAGAACAAGTTGTAAACATAGATACATGTTGTATCTTAGTTACTGACACACATAAGATAAGCTAGCAAGTTGTTTGATAAGACTTAACATTATTGTAAAGATCTTTCTTATGTTATAAAAGAAAGATCTTAGACTAGAGATATAACAATCATGTGTGTTAAACTTATAGTGCAAAATATATATCTCTCAAGAACATAGAACAAAAACAATATCACAAGATATAGAAACATAAGATTCAAGGTTGTAACCCTAGTGATAACTCAAGATCACTCGTATTATTATTTTAATAATATTGAATCGTTTGGTGATAAGCTTTCATTGGTCATTGTCATATAACAAACACAACTGTTCCATTTCCATAACCATAATAACCTTCTAAGTGTGATTAAGTAGATTCCGCATACTTAATCATATTCACTCAATATATCATATACACAAAGTACAAAAGGTTTAACCACCTTAACAGTGTATCGATCTTAACCCCAACAAGTGGTATCAGAGCAAGGCTGATATTATTGATTTAGAAGAAGAAGCTTAAGAAATGGATGTTCAAGATACTGCTACAAATGTTGCTGCAAAGTTGCCCATGATCAAACAGAATGAGTTTGAGTTATGGAGGTTGAGAATTGAGCAATATTTCATGGTTCAAGATTATGCTCTTTGGGATATCATTCTGTATGGTGATTCATTTACACTAGGTTATACAAATATTATTCTTGAAGGCAAAACTGAAAGAAAAAGGAATACTGGACCAGCTAATAATGATGAAAAGATACAGAAGAGGAATGATCAAAAGGCAAGAAACTTGTTGCTTATGACCATTCCTGGTGAACAAATGCTATCTTTTAGCAAGTATCCAGATGCAAAAACTCTTTTTGAAGAGATTTGTGCATGGTTTGGTGGTAATGAAACTACCAAGAAAACACAGAAGACATTGCTAAAACAACAATTTGAAAACTTTAGTTCAAATAGCAATGAATCACTTGATAAGCTATTCTCAAGATTACATAAGCTTGTCAGTCAGTTAGCTGTGTTGGGTGTTGAGATAGCCAAGGAAGATCTCAACATGAAGTTTTTAAGAAGCCTACCTGATGACTTCCATACTCATGTGGTTGTCTGGATGAACAAACCAGACATTGAAATCATGAAACTCAATGATTTGTTCAATAACTTCAAAATTGTTGAACAAAGTCTAAAGAAGTCTGGAATCTATAGTACTAGTTCTGGGAATGTGGCACTCTTGTCATCTCCTAGTATTAGTAAGTCAGATGAGGTAGATGAAGAAGTAGGTGTTTCTACTGCTATTTATGGTGGTCCTTCTACTAGTTCACAGAAGAATGTTGCAGGACTTGGAGATCCGGCATTCTATGTATTTATGTCTAGTCAAACTAGTGGTTCTCCTCTAACTCATGAAGATCTTGATCAGTTGGATGATAATGATTTGGAAGAGATGGACATCAAATGGCAGGTTGCTTTACTTAGCATGAGGGCTAAGAAGTTCTGGCAGAGAACTGGTAAGCAGATTACCATTGATGGTAATGAAACTGCTGGGTTTGATAAGAAGAAAGTAGAGTGTTTCAACTGTCACAGGTTAGGACACTTTGCTAAAGAATGTAGAAACCCAAGGAAGCAGGACAATAGAAGCACATGGTATAGGCAAGAGAAGAAGAAGGAAATCACAGTTGAAGAACCAAGGGCTATGCTAGCCATAGATGGTATCAACTATGATTGGAGCTTCATGGCTGATGAAATGGAAGCACCAACAAATGCTGCACTTGTGGCCACTGAGACTGCTCTAATGGCCTTTTCTGATTCAGAGGTAAATTCCATAATTAAATGTACTGAATCATGCTCTGCTCTTAAAGCTTATGAAGTTCTTAAAAAGAGATTTGATGATCAACTAGAACAATTATGTGATGCATTAGCCAACTTAGGTAATCATAAAAGAGGTATATCTGTTGTTGAAAAACAACTTGTACATTATCAAGAAAATGAGTCTAAGTTTGCTGATGACATGAATGCTCTTCAAAGAAAAATAGATTTTCAAGCTGAAATAATTTGTTCAGAAAGAGCAGCTCTAGCTAAAGCCCTAAATAACAGTGAAAATGTTAAGATAACAGTAGATGCTTTAGCTTATGCCTCAGAGGGAATTAATAAGATTTGGGAAGCTCAAGTAATCAATAAAGCTAAATCTGGTTTAGGATACAAATCTGTTCCTCCACCATACAGAGGTGTTCCTTCACCTCCAGGTATTGACCTAGCACACACAGGTTTTGCTGAGTTTCAAGAACCAATTATGGAATATGGTTCTAAGTCTACTGAGGGTCTTAAGATAGAAAAAGTAAGTGAGAGTTTAAATAAAACTTCACTTCCTAAGGACAAGGTGTCCTTTGTTAAGAAAGGAGATGCTATAGTTGTTGAGGATTGTACAACTGATAGTGATGAAGATGTACAGGTTATGTCTAAACCTTAAAAAGTTAAGAAAGCAGGAACAAAGGTTCCTAAAGTGGTAAAAAAGGATACTGATAGGCCTAAATCAAACATTAAACATGTTAGGCAACCAGTTAGGTATTGTGAACAATACATATCCACTAGCAAGCCCAGAGGTAACCAAAGAAATTGGAATAACCTCAAGTCTAACCAATTAGGTGATGACTTTGCTTTTTCCAACAAAGCTTGTTATACATGTGGTAGTTTTGACCATCTTGCAGCTTTCTGCAACCATTGGGTATCTGGGTATGAAAACAATAGAGTGAACTACAAAAGGCAAACACCTAAATCTCATTTTCACTCTAGTTCTAATGTTAACAGAACTAAACCCACAACAGTCTCTTTTAAGTCTGGCTTTAATAAAGTTAATTCTGCTAGACCATATATGACTGTTTACCCAAAATCAACAGCTAAGGGTGCAAAAACATCTTACAAACATGCACCAAAGACTGTTCAGAGGCCCATTCATTCAAAGGCAGTAGTCCAAAAACAAGTTTGGAAACAAAAAGGGACAACTACAAAGCCAACAGTTAATTCTGTTAAGCCAACAGTTAATTCTGGTAGGCAAGTAGTTAAGTCTGCTGCTTGGGCAAAGAGGGAAAATGCTATTAAGGCCTCAGCATGTTGGGTTTGGAATTCATCTAAATCTAATGTTGCATCAACTGTTCTAAAAAGATTAAATTACATTGATGCAAGAGGCAGATCCAAGTCAGTAATGGCTTGGGTCTCCAAAAGAAACTAATACTTCTCATTACTGTGCAGGAACATTCAATTGATCAACAAGAGGATCAAGGATACTCAGATAGTGGATGTTCTAGGCACATGACAGGCAACAAGTCCTATCTTTCTGATTTTCAAACATTAGATGGTGGCTATGTTACCTTTGGAGGAGGTGTTGGTGGCAAAATTTCCGGTAAAGGTACCATTAGAACTGGAAATTTAGATTTTGAAGATGTGTACTATGTACAAGAGCTAAATTATAATCTTTTTAGTGCCTCACAAATGTGTGACAAAAAGAATAAAGTTCTTTTCTGTGAGACTGAATTTCTTGTACTTTCTCCTGATTTTAAGATGCCTGATGAAAGTCAAGTACTTCTTAAAATTCCTAGAAAGGGCAATATGTACAGTGTTGACATGAAGAACATTGTTCCCAAAAAGGATTTAACTTGTCTTGTAGCAAAGGCCACATTGGATGAATAAATGAAATGGCATAGGAGGCTTGGTCATATTAATTTTAAAACCATAAATCAGATTGTTAAGAATGGTTTGGTAAGAGGTTTACCTCAAAAACAATTTGAAAATGATCAAACATGCATTGCTTGTCTTAAAGGCAAATAACACAAAGCCACTTGTAAGCCAAGATTTTTAACACTATCAATCATTCATTGTTTATGCTTCATATGGACTTATTTGGACCTGTTTTAGTAAGTAGTATAATGCATAAGAGATATTATCTTGTTATAATTGATGACTATACCAGATTTACATGGGTTTTCTTTTTAGGTTCTAAGGATGAAACTTCTAGCATTCTTAAGACATTTATTACACAGATAGAAAACCAAGTAGACAAGAAAGTGAAAGTCATTAGATGTGATAATGGGACAGAGTTTAAGAATAGAGTTATGGATGATTTCTGCAAACAAAAAGGTATTCGGAGAGAATTTAGTGTTGCTAGAACTCCACAACAGAATGGTGTTGTTGAGAGAAAGAATAGAACACTAATTGAAGCTGCTAGAACTATGTTAGCTGATTCTAAGCTACCTATAACTTTTTGGGCTAAAGCAGTCAACACTGCTTGCCATGTTCAAAATAGAGTTTTAGTTGTACAGCCTCACAATAAGACATCATATGAACTTTTTAGAGGTAAAACTCCTGCAATAGGATTTCTTAGACCTTTTGGATGTCATGTGACAATTCTCAATACCTTAGACCATTTAGGAAAATTCGATGGTAAAGCAGATGAAGGTTTCTTTGTTGGATATTCTTTTAATAGCAAAGCTTTTAGAGTATACAACTCAAGAACCAGGATTGTAGAAGAAAATCTACATGTGGAGTTTTTGGAAGATAAATCCAATGTAGAAGGTCAAGGACCAAAATGGCTATTTGATCTTGAAACTCTAACCAAATCAATGAATTATGTGCTTGTTGTTGTAAAATCTAATGATTTTTCAGGTTCACAAGCAACAGATGAGGCAAGGTTAGAAAAGGAGACAAACCAAGATCATGTTTGGATGCCAATATGGTCAAGTACAAGTGTGGAATCAACTTCAACAATTGGTGAATCTTCTTCTGGTAAAGCTAAAGAAGATGTTGAAGATGAAAGCAAAGAAGCTGGAACAAAAGAACAAGAAAATAGTTCTGCTGTTGATAATGCTGCTGAAACAGACTTAACTGAAGAAGCAAACTTAACAAAGGAAGCAGAATTAACAAACAATGAGGTGGATTTGAGAAATCTCCCACCAAACTATCATGTTCCACTTACACCACAAACCAGAATTCACAAGGTCCACTCCCTAGAAAATGTGATAGGAGATGTACAATCAGGGGTGAAGACAAGACAACAACTGATGTCTTCAGACCAACAAGGGCTTCTTGATGCCCTTTATGCTTCAAAACAGCATGAGTTTTCAAACTCTTGCTTGTTTGTATGTTTTATCTCACAAGATGAACCAAAGAACATTCTGAAAGCCTTAGATGATTCAAGCTGGGTAGAAGCTATGCAAGAGGAGCTTCTTCAGTTCAAGATTCATAAAGTTTGGGTGCTAGTTAATTTACCTAAGGATGCAAAGGTAATTGGCACTAGATGGGTTTTCAAGAATAAAAGGGATGAAAGGGGAATAGTGATTAGGAATAAGGCTAGATTAGTAGCCTAAGGGTACACACAACAGGAAGGTATAGACTATGATGAATTTTTTTGCTCCAGTTGCAAGAATTGAGGCAATTAGGCTTTTCTTAGCTTATGCTTCATTTTTAGGCTTCACAGTTTACCAAATGGATGTCAAGAGTGCATTTTTATATGGCACAATTGAAGAAGAGGTGTATATCTTACAACCTCCAGGTTTCATTGATCCTGACCATCCAGACAAAGTGTACAGAGTAGTTAAGGCTCTTTATGGCCTTCATCAGGCACCTAGAGCATGGTATGAAACACTAGCTTCCTATTTAAAAGAAAATGGATTTCAAAGAGGAAAGATTGATCAGACACTTTTCATCAAACAACACAAGAAGGATCTTCTGTTAGTGCAGGTGTATGTGGATGACATTATCTTTGGGTCTACAAGGAAGGAGATGTGTTTGGAGTTCGAGAAGCTTATGCATGATAAGTTTCAGATGAGTTCCATGGGGGAACTTACATTCTTTTTGGGTTTGCAAGTTAAACAGTCATATGAAGGCATATTTATTAGTCAAGATAAATATGTTGCTGAAATACTTAGAAAGTTTAACTTTGCTGATTCAAAAATGGCAAGCACACCAATGGATTCCGAGAAACAACTTCCAAAAGATTTAGATGGAGAAAATGTGGATGTACACACATACAGATCTATGATAGGATCTTTGATGTATCTCACATCATCAAGACCTGACATCATGTTCTCTGTTTGTGTTTGTGTTTGTGCAAGATTTCAAGTAACTCCAAAGGTTTCTCATTTAACAGCAGTTAAGAGGATTTTTAGATATCTCAAGGGTCAACCTAGGTTGGGTCTATGGTATTCAAGGGAATCACATTTTGATTTGGTAGCATTTTCGGATAGTGATTATGCTGGTGCTAGCTTGGACAGAAAGTCAACAACTGGAGGATGTCAATTCCTTGGGTGTAGACTTATCTCATGGCAGTGTAAGAAGCAAACAACTGTGGCTACTTCAACAACTGAAGCTGAATATGTAGCTGCTGCAAGTTGCTGTGCTCAAGTCTTGTGGCTTCAAAACCAACTTCTTGACTATGGGTACAATTTTATGAACACTGTCATTCATATTGATAATAGTAGTACAATTTGCATTATTAAAAATCCGATACAACATTCTAAAACAAAACACATTGAAATTAGACATCATTTTATTAGAGATTGCAATGAGAAAAAGTTAATTCAAGTAATGAAAATTGCTTCAGAACATAATTTTGCAGATCTGCTAACAAAAGCTTTTGATGTTGGAAGGTTTGAGTACTTGGTAGCAAGTATTGGAATGATTAATACTTAAATTTTTCAATCTATGTGTTTTTGTATACCAATGTGGTTAATTCTGGTGATTACTCAGTTAATTCTGGTGGTTACTCAATTAAGTCTGGTAGTTAAATTTTTGTTTGTACTATTGTCTTTGTAAATTTGTACTAGCTATTACTTTAAAATTGTGTTATTTCATACAGTTAGTCATATGTTTATTCTAATATAAGGAAAGTACTTTGTAGATTGTTCTTTTGGTTTTAGACTAACAATTTCAGGTATGAACATTTGAGCACAAAAGGATATTTCAAGTGAAATGGAAGCAGAAGAATGTTATATCAGTTGCTTACATAACAGGTTTATGATGGACTGAGTTTGAGAATTCTTAACAAAGGTTTATACCTAAGTTCATTAATTCTTTAAAACTACTTTCTTGAAACCTGGTTATCATATTTCACATTGAATTGATGACTTAGTTGATCAGACAGTAACTAATTCAACTCACTTTCTATCATTTTATACTTTTAAGTATAATGAGCAAGTCTAAGGACATCTGATAGAAAGAACAGCTAGTAAAAGTGAATCTAACACTTGTGTTAGAGGCAACAATTGCTATGAGCTGGAAACCTTGTCAAGAAAGCCTTTTGAATAGGTTTATCTTTGCACAGGCAGTTATTTATAACTGAAAACATTGGTTCTCACACAACCAGAGGTTGCTTTAAACCGAAATCTTGATTAAGTGTCTGTTATACACTTAATCCCTTCAAAATGGTTGAAAGCAGTATGATTTTTCATAATAAAATCATATGCATACTGCTAAAAGTCAAAATTTTTCTTAAAAGGATTTTGGGAATAAAAAATGACTCAGAAAACCATCAAATGATGGATTATGAGTTATTGCCCCATGAATCACCTCTTATAGGAGTTAACACACCTAGAAGTGATGAGGGCAGCAAATTAAACTCTTAAGGAATTGATGGCTACATGTACAACATTGTCTGATAACAAGTTCTTAGTGATAGCTCAGATGATAAGGAGAGATACATTGTGAGAGATCTTCCAAACAGGGGAGGAAATGTTATTTGCATCTCAGGGGAGGAAATAAAGTTGGAAGATTAACCAGTGAAAGGGAGGAAAAGACAAGAGCATACAAGATGATGAGGAAGTTGAAAATGACAAGAATAGAGCTGATTCTGGATTATTCTATATATTCAGAAGGGATGAAGCATTCCAAAGGAGAAAGTTCTATCTAGGTCAAAGGAAGAGAGCTTTCAGCTTCAATTTCAGTTCACTACGTTTGTTCATCACTTGCAAAGGCATGCTGATAGATGATTTCACTTGTTGAAACTAGCATCCAAGATACACAGCACCACTGCCTCTTATAATTCCTCCATCCAAGGAAATTGCACCATCTTTTAGGTCAATGTTTGAAGCCTAAAGATGTGTGTATTGATATTGTTGAAGTCAAAGATCAGAAAGCAGATGAGTTACTGAGATAGATATTAATCTTTCAGAATAGAAGAAAGTTCAGTCCAAGGGTCTGACTATGAAGTGTTTGAAAGATCTTCACAATCCATAATTTAATTCAGAAACATGTTGAAATGGATTCACATGTTTAGGGGAGGATTGTTGGGAATTAAATATTCTGAAGTTTAAGTATCGGGAAAATCTCTCAAGTGATTAAATCTGGTAACAGTAGAGTTAAGTCTGGTGAGTTCCAAAGTTAAGTCTGCTGGTTAAGTCTGGTCATTGAAGTTAAGTCTGGTGGTTAAGTCAAGTGTTAATTCTAGTGACTATCCGAGTTAAGTCTGCTTGATGAAGATATTAAGTCTGGTTGACTAAAAGTCAATAATACACGGTAGATAATATCTTACCCCATGTGCTCAGTCTTTATCTTATACTCACAGAACAAGTTGTAAACATAGATACATGTTGTATCTTAGTTACTGACACACATAAGATAAGCTAGCAAGTTGTTTGATAAGACTTAACATTATTGTAAAGATCTTTCTTATGTTATAAAAGAAAGATCTTAGACTAGAGATATAACAATCGTGTGTGTTAAACTTATAGTGCAAAATATATATCTCTCAAGAACATAGAACAAAAACAATATCACAAGATATAGAAACATAAGATTCAAGGTTGTAACCCTAGTGATAACTCAAGATCACTCGTATTATTATCTTAATAATATTGAATCGTTTAGTGATAAGCTTTCATTGTTCATTGTCATATAACAAACACAACTGTTCCATTTCCATAACCATAATAACCTTCTAAGTGTGATTAAGTAGATTTCGCATACTTAATCATATTCACTCAATATACCATATACACAAAGTACAAAAGGTTTAACCACCTTAACAGTGTATCGATCTTAACCCCAACACGAACCAAACAATCCTCAAAGACTCTCGTATCTTGATTCCAAATCAAAGTAGATAGTGGTGGCGTGGTGACAGCCATGGAGGCTGTGGTGGCGCGTAGTGGTGGTGGGAGTTGTTCTTGGAGCGCGTGGTGCAGCTGGGTGTGATGAGGAGCTCACGAATAGCGATTATATGGTGGCAGTGTGGGATGGCAGCGGGTGGTGGGGGGTGGCCGAAGGTGGCCAGAGATGGTGAAGAGGGGGGGGGGAGGGTTGGCGGCAAGGTAAAAAAATGGGTATAATAACCCTAAATGATTATAAGTGGGTTATATATAGATAAGGTTTAGGTTTAGAAAAACCCTAGGGACCATAGTTGTAGTTTTGGCAATCTTTCACGAAATCAAGTCCGAGGCTCTTTTAGACTAGTAAACGATAGATTCAAGACCCGGGAATTTCACCATTGCGTTCAAAATAATTTTTCCAATAAAAACAACTATTCGTACGCCTCGTTTCTCATAAATAACAAAATAATCAAATCAAATCGTTGGTTGTGCCAGTACGCGTTGTGTACAAATTTCACGTTTCGCGAGATAACTTCACGTTTTATGGTCAAATGAGCTCGGAAAGGTTCATAAATGAAAAACAGGGATAATTGTAGGACCGAGAATGTGCATGATTTATGTGATTCGGGTGGTCTTGGTTGGTGGAAGAAGATGAATATCTTCATCTCTTTAAAGAGAGAGAGAGTAGTGAGAGGGTGGAGAACCTAGAAGTTTTTTATATTTAAGAAAATGAATGAATAGTACACAAAATTCCCACACCCCTCATGGAGAGTCATGAGGGGTATTTATAGGCCCTATTACATCACTAGTTTGCCATTTAAACATAAGTAGTCCCTGCGTGTACTACTTATTACAAATCTAGTCCAATTCACTTAAGTGACGATATCTTTATAAAAAAGTGAGTCTAACAATCTCCCTCCAAGATGTCGTCACAAGTGAATGGTTACAATGAGACCTATAAATAAAGTAAATTACAATAATAATAAACTTTTGTCGAAGCGCAGAGTCTCTGTAGTCTAGATCCTGAGGCAGACTTGAAGTTCTCTATTCCGAAGATCGCGGCATCGATCTTTGGTGCTGACGGCACTCATCCTTGTAGCTCTGAACTTCAACTGTAATGTTCTAGTTAGGTTATTACTCACTCCTAACTAGTGAGCCCTTTATTCTTTTATGCTCCCTCCTGAATCGACAACTCTCTTTAGTCTTCAAACACGCAGCGGAGACTGTAGATACTAAAGGAAGCACAATGGTTGTCGTTCGGGAGCATCAACATATCTCACAAAGTATTGCATCCAAGTTGGTAATAAGCCGTACTTCTCCCTCCTGATGGTTGCGAGTCATCGAAATCATCATACATTAGTGTACACGCCTTTGATTACCTTTTACTTGATGCAACTATAAAGCCATAATAGCTCGTCGAAGCATATTTTCGTGAGAATATGTTGAAAAAAATACTCTCAATACGTCTCTCAAACCAACCTTAAAATTCACCGGCTGCTAGTAAATGACCACATGTGGAGACAACCCGATATGACCAACTTGAAAAAGAAGTAAGCACCCCTTAGATATGTGACTTAATCTTGTACGAACGTGTGACTAAGAACCTATACTGAGCACTACAACGTAACTCCTTAAAGCATAGGTCGTTTCATATACCAATCCAACCTTCCTTAACTGTATATGAACCTCTCTCGAATTATCCACATCTTTGTGTGACACTGAGTACTACAACGTATCTCCTTTAAGTGATAGTTAACTAGGTCTTCGTCCATCCACCCCTTGACCTATGAAAACTAGATAAACTGAGACTTAATCACTACACCCATGAGTGCCCAAACAAGTATCTCTGAAAGTCATGCATCCATCCAACCTCTAGACTTTGAGATAAATAAGTACACATGCCCGTGAAATGTCACTTCAAAATCAAATCAATAATACCGTGCAAGAACCCCGTAGTCATTTTTCTTAACCATACTAATTTTAGCCGTGAACTATGTATCCCCGTGATTGTTGCGATGGAATCCTTATTTCCCTCCATTTTTTTTTTCATAATTTGAAATACACTATGAAATGCAATTATAAGGATTCTAGAAAATTTTGAGTGTTACAGATTTTGACGCCAATTTTCACCGAAAAAATTCGAATTTTCACCTAAAAATTTGAATTTTGGGCCAAAATTTTCACTGTTATACCAAAATTTGAATTTCGCGTAAAAATTGAACGTTTAATCACCTGAAAAAAATTAAATTTTACTCAAATTTTCGCGTAAAAATTTGAATTTTGGGCCTTTTTTTTTATTTTTTTATTTTTTTATTTTTTATTTTTTATGAAGGGATTCTAAGTTGAAGGAAATCAAAGTGGAAGTATTCTAATCGGACAGTTTTCCCAATTGCGATAGAATTGAATTGCGATAAACCCCACAATTGCGATAAAATCAACAATTGCGATAAAATCAACAATTGCGATATAACTCACAATTGCGATGAAATCAACAATTGCGATAAAAAACCACATTTGCGATAAAAAATCACATTTGCGATAAAATCCACAATTGCGATAAAAAAACCACATTTGCGATAGACTCCACATTTGCGATAAACACCACAATTGCGATAAACTCCACAATTGCGATAAAAAATCACATTTGCGATAAACTCCACAATTGCGATAGAAAATCACATTTGCGATAAAAATCACAATTTCGATAAAATCCACAATTGCGATAAGCCGTTGACTTTATCGAAATTCCACCAATAATTGAGCCAATTATTGAGATCCACTTTTCCGACCATAACTTCCGACCATCTTTTCTGTCCACCTTTTTGCGACCCAGATCTGACCATAAAACTCACGGGTTAAGGAACAAACCCATTTTGAATATAAAACTCAACCATATTTCGATCAGATCTGACCACTTTTCACGGATTAAAGGACAAAACAAGTCATAGATCTGAGATGAAACTGTGTAAGCCCATGACGTTTTGACCATTTTTGATACATAAGACTTGTAATAGATCTGTTATTATCGAATGAAACGGAAAAACAAATTCCGATGACCCCAAAAAAATATTCCGATGACCCAAAAATAGTGATAAGAACAGCCTAAAACATGATTCGAACCACAAAAATCAGTAAGATAAACAACCTGGCTCATTATACCAATTGTAGGACCGAGAATGTACATGATTTATGTGATTCGGGAGGTCTTTGTAGGATTCTACAAAAATCCATTGTAATAATTCTCGTTAATTAATGATAACCTCAAGTTACTGTTTAATAAATCCCATTTTTACGGGAAATTTAAATTTTCCTTCTATTATTATTTTTACCACGTTACGTTATCACGATATTCACCGAATAATGACACGTACTTCGAGACACAATAATTCGCAAAACTTCATTCTCTCACCAATGATGATAAATACTAATAAATTTCCTACACTAAACTTACTTAACATTCACTAATTTACTTCACTAATTACAATTAACTAAACTAATTACAAATTTAAATATCCTAATTAAAAACCAAACGGGCTCCTCATTTTACCTCAGCCCATCACCATAACACAGCCCATCACCACCTCACAAGCCCATGACAATTTTTTTCTTCTTCTTATTTCATGTTATACCCGATTGCAAACCACCTCCAAAACAACTCGTATACTCCATATTACTAAACGCGACCTAGGGATATTTTTGCCTCACCATAACCACCACCCACTAGGCATTGTACGTGCAAATTCTCAGATTTAAACATGAAGTATTTCTATGGTACTCGAAGCCAATTTGTTTTCCCATTTCACACCTAAACGTAGAATAAAAATTCCAAAACCCAACCCTTTTTAAACTCGATTGTTCCTACGACTCACTAATGACATTTTTAGCATTGTATGACGTTTAGATAAAGGATTGGACTGCATGAGTATAATGTGGCTCGTTAACTCCTTTGTTGAAACCAAATAAAATAAAAACGTGACATATATGTATCACAAACTAGGATAAGACCATACCAAGCTTTCAAATCTATTCTAGGATCTTGTAAGATTAGAAACATGATTTAGAAAGTACCTCAAAGTCTTGCTAATCCACAGTAGCTATCTATGATTGTTTTGAAGTCAACAAGTCAAGATAAGTGTGTGATTTCATGCCTATATCATACCCTCTTCTAGTCACTCTACCCTACTCACTTTCCACTCTCTTTCAACCTCACTAAAAACCTTAAACACTCAGAATATTCCTTGTCTCCCATTGGGAAGCAAACGGGCATAGAATGTTAATACGTAAAAACGTAATTTGTGTGTAGCGAGGAGACTGTTTTGGTCCTTGTGCTCCATTCGATTTCCACAGCTTCTTTACCACCTTTTAAAGGTGTAGTAAGTGCCTTATGACTTATCTCATTTCAGTTCTTCACGTTAAGACTTTATCATGCATAGCTCATATACCATTCAAACGTGTCATGTTTATTTCATGTCACTACCACGTTACTATACTTGCGTAGATTTCATATGGTGATCAACTATCACTGAGGACGGCTTAGGATCACCTTATTGCACGTTAATACTACATGCATTGCACCTTTCTTGTTGTTTTCACTCGAACGTATATATATCTATATTTTACGAGCGTGTTAAAATGTTTTGAACCATGTAAAAGTCGAATACCCTCATGTAAAAACTTAGCAGCCACCACTCATCATTCTCTCAACTTCACATGCCACGAAATGTATTATTTCAACATGCAAATGATATTACGTTACACGTACAACATATGAAACACACCAAAATACACTAAGTATTCTTAATAATGAACGTCCCCAACTTGCCTAGAAAACGAACACATAACGCACGAATTTGTTACACAACCCTGTCTTTTCTTCACACGACCTAATAAACAACCTAGCTAGCTACATTTTTCATTTATACAACTTGTTATGAAACCCACGATTTGACCTCTAAAAATAGACAAAGCATATTGCAAAAATTCTGTTTTTGAATCCTTAATACACACGAATTGGACTTTAAGCCCAATGATCTGTTTTGATAAGCCACGATGAAGCCAGCTTATTGGCATTTTTAGTATGAACATAAGATGCAAAAATAAACCTTTTTGACATGCCAAACCCCCCCCCCCCCCCAAAGATACATGGATTAACAAACACTAATGGGATAATTTTTTGGCTCGTTAAAAGCCCATTAAGAGTAAAATTAAGCTAACAACCTAATAAGCAGTTAAAATAAGTTACAATCGACTTAAATAAGCCTTAGAAAAATTCGCCATAATTTTCCTCTCATTTTGACACTTTTGGACTAAAAATGTAACGCAATTCACCTAGAGGGACTAAAACTGCCAATCCGAGAAATATATGGATTGAGGCTTTGAAAACAGAACATATAGGGTATAATTTGACATATTATTGAATTCCAAGCCTTATTTGTATTTTTGGACAAGTTATGGACTATTTATGGACATTGGACTTAACGAAGGACTAACGATGTAACGCAAATGCAGTTAGGGTAAAAAGTATAAAATCTGGAAAAGAACAAGGACCTACTGTCTATACTTGACATTCTTACTTCATTTTCCATTTTTCGTCTCGCCTTCACGTCATATGCATTTTTGTACATTTTATTTACGTATTACTTAACTTTCGTTACTTATTATAACTGGAAACATTACGAGTTAACGTTGCATAACATCTCAACGCTTTTGAAGCAATAACATTACGGGTTATTTGACACAAAAATCAAGATAATCGTATATGTATAATATTATTTTTGAACTTTAAGCACTTTAAGCATAACACACTCACACTCAACGATCAGATCGTTATTCATCATTCATTATTCATTTCACATCCACCACTAGTATTTGGTCAGATTCTCAGACATTTGTATTTAACAGGTTTCATACTGAAGTCAATACCATAATCACCCCTGAAATTACTTTCACCATCACCAGTAACGTTTAAGGTGAGTCATAGCCTCACTTTTACTGATTTAACTATTTTAAACTCCGTGAGGGAGATACATGCTATAAACAGATCACAAGTATTTTTCTGTATGCTTACCTGACTTGATATATGCCTAAGTTACCTTATTGCCACAAGACCCTTTATCATGAGCCATTAATCACTTGTATGTGAACGCGAATATAATGAATAGATCTATTAGAGGTTGACGACCTATCCCACTAATACTTGGACGGAATGCTTTTTGCTAGTCGTATTAGTCGCGATGCATTATATTTGGCAAATCACCTATTACTCGAGGGTACATATCCATCAGTAACCTGATGTGACTCCTCCGTTTTACGGTACTTTGTTAACGTTTGCGTGTCATGAGACTTAGGGCAATATATATGAACTGCAATATCAACCTTTTAAACTGATTGTATCCCTAATACAATCCTACTTGTGTATCGAACTGATTATTAAACTTCAAACTCTATGATTTCACTCAACATTTTGTTGACTTTTAAGCATGTTTATCTCAGGAAATTAGCGGAGCAAATCAAGGCATGGAGCGGGCAGTAACCTATCTTTAATAATGGTGTAAAATAAAGTTGTAATTCAGTTAAAACGATGTTTCCTTTAAGGAACTTTTATTACTCTGATATAAAACTTTGTAACTGAATTCGTATTATGGACCTATGTTATTTAAAAACGCCTCTTTTGAGCCGTTTTCTATGATTTTGACTTCGATCCTCTCGGTAATACCCCAATTAGACTTTCGCTGCTATCTGGAAAATTTGGGGGTGTTACAGATTGGCATCAGAGCCTTGGTTATAGAGAACTAAATGTTTTCAAACGTTGGACTATAACTACATTTTTCAAACAAATTAATTTTACACGATATTACCTTAAGCCCTCCATGCCTGCTTGCTACCGCGCTCAGTACATTATTTACCAAGATTGTCTTACACAAATCTCTACATGCTTGATAATTACTTTACACAACTAGATTATTTCATGTTACATTACACCACTTGATGTTAGTAACTACTTATTTTTACTATTTACGGATTATTACAGTACCATGGCAACAGTCCCCCACATTAGTCTATCATCGGATTCAAACTCCGAGGGTTCCGTATCATCAGTTACATCACGTTTATTTAACCCTACTTTAGCACCCGATGCCATACCCGACGAGACTGAGCCCTTCGAGGAGGGTGAAGCCGCCGCCACACCTAGACTTGACGACCCATATGTATTAGCTTTACCAACACCTACATTACCACCACATTTTGTTTACGACTCATATTCCCCTTTCTATATACCACCCCCTGATTACGCATATATGGAAAGTCAGCAATGGCTACCTGCTGAGGATACGCCATCAGAGTCCCACCATGTTTCACCACGCCTACCACCTGACCGTTTATTTGACTTATGTACTCAGACATATCCACTACCACCTCGTCAGTGGGACCCGATTCCTGCGGAGGATATACCTTCATCGAGCCGACCTCGTATTTCAGACCCGATACATCCATCCTCACCATCATTACCTTACCCTCCTGGCTTTACTCCCCCACCTCAGATCCCTGAGATTAGAGAGGACTTCAGAGCAGTAGTCACTCACACCCTCACGCCATCTACAGTTGTGACACGTCTAGAGAGCCACGGAGAGCAGATTGACTCGCTTCTTCGTATGATTGACCACGTACCATTAAACCACCCGGGGACGATCAGTGACACACTGCATAGACTCGCTTCCAGTAGAGCAGACTTACAGCAGGGTCTGACGCAGATGCAGTCCGATATATCTGACACACGTTCCTACGCGATATCTTTGCGGAGAGAGGGGCAGGCCCTGGCTTGGGAAGCCCAACTTGCACGCCATAGAGCCGATACTTTAGAGAACATCATAGGAGACATGCAGGTCGAGCATCAGACAGAGATACGAAGACTCCTAGACCAGATCTCAGAGCTTACGAGGCGTACGGATGGACCTAGTCATTAGATGTAGTTAGCATTTTGTATAGTTTGAGGCATTGTAGCCCGCCGCATGTGGCAATTAATAAAGATTCTTGTATCGTTTTGTTATGTAACTCAACTGATCAAGTTATTAATGTTATGTTGTTGGTTATGATATACTATATATTGATGTTGACTTATGCATTATGGTTGTTCGTATGTATTGTAATTGTATCCAGACACGTCGTGATGTTACTTGTTATTATGATTCTTTAAAAAAAATGCAAATGCTGTAAAATTCCAAACACATAAGAAATAGAAATTCAAAATAGATTTGATGAATGAAGAGAAAGTTACCGAACTTCAGCTTTTGTAGATAAATCAGTTTGTTCCTTAACAATCCCATATCAAAAATTGATCATTTACTCATAACCTCATATGGTCATATACTCATTTCTCCATTACTCAGCTATCCTATGCGAACTCTAAATTTTGTGTTTCTTGTGGCATTAATAGAAATATTGTGCGTACCAGGCACGAAACTACCAACCATACCGCAACACTGACGCCTGAGCATGTTCAGAGAATGATCAACGAAGGCATCGCTGCAGCCCGCGAGGCCGATGCTGCAACCCGTTCCAGTAATAACATAGGAACAATAACTGAAGGAGAGGCATCTACACTTCGTAAATGTACTTACAAAGACTTCATGAGTTGTCAGCCAGCCACCTTAAAAGGAGTAGAAGGGGTGACAGAATTGGGACATTACAAGAGTCATTGCCCAAAGAACACCAACAATGTTGCCCGTGGAAGAGCTTATGTACTCGGAGATGGAAACGCGCCGCAAAATCCCGACGTCACTACGGGTACATTCTTATTAAACCAACGCAGTGCTAAAATATTATTTGATTCTAGAGCTGATAGGAGCTTTGTGTCTACTTCATTTTCCTTATTGCTTAATATTGCTCCCGTAGAATTAGACACCTCATATGAAATCGAAATAGCTAACGGAAACCTCCAAAGCACCAATACCCTGATCAAACATTGCACTTTAACACTTCAAGACAAATCATTCCCCATTGATCTCATGCCTATCCAACTTGGAAGTTTCGATGCCATCGTAGGCATGGATTGGTTATCCAAACACCGTGCCAGAATCATTTGTGACGAGAAAGTCGTCCAAATTCCTCTCGACGGTGAAACACTTACCGTTCGTTGTGATCATCATAAAACTCAACTCAATATCATCTTGATGTGTCGTGTGTAGTGCAAGTTTTAAAAATTTATAAAATCAATTTATCCAATTCTCTAATCAACACATACGAGCAAGTATACTCGTCCGTGGTAGTAAAGGTGGGTAAGTTGAGATCGTCCCAAGGGAATTCGGGTTTAGGTTTGCAAAATAAGTTTTGACAAAAAGGATTGTCAATCCTTTTTGGTGTAAATTCTAAGGTAAGTAAAAATCAATCAATCAAAAACAAATATACTTGTGTGTAATTCCATGACAATTGTATAGAGTAATCTAACAAGTTTGGTGTAACTTGTATTGATGCACAACTTAAAATGAGTGATTCACAATCAATGGTTTTTATCATGAGAAATCATCTCTAAGAATTCAATCTCCTAGTTAATTCCTTTCGGCCTTTGTTAACTAGTGCGATAATTCTATTAGACTCTTTGTTGTTTGAAAAGCATTTCTTATTCTAAGAATTCCTACGAATCCTTTCGGCCTTTTCTCGTGATGAAATCGTTTCCAAATCCATTTTAATAAGCTAATATGGTGCTTGTCACACACCATAATCCATACTAATTCGTGCACTAACTTTTTGGCATAAAAACATAAAGAAAATCCTTTCGGCCTTTGTTAATCTTTAAAACTGTTTTTACCAACCAATTAAGCAAGATTAGATTGTATTTCAACAAACTCATAAAACAAGATATGATTTCATGCATCACTATGAAATAAAAATACTCCAACAATTATCACATCATACACACAAGCATAACCAAAATCACTCCATAATAATCATAATCAATCACAAGTAATCAACCATACTTTCATTCATCTTAAAGTAAAAGTAGTTCATAATAACTCAAACAAGAAATACCTAGTTGTGAAATTACAAGAACTAGAATTGTGGAACTATAGCAACCACTCTCCTCCAATTGCCTATGATCACATGTAAACAACTCCACACTTGGACACAACTCTTGAGACTTGAACTCAAGGTTCCCTGGACGTTCTCACAGCAACTACAAGCTTTCGGGCAATGATAATAAGTTTAGCAAGACTTGGTGTAAGCCTTACTAGGTTTTTGGGTTGTCACACTTTGTAAACTAGCCAAGGGTTCTTTAAATAAGTGAAGGAACCCTTTTCCCTCAAGCAAAAACATCCTTAATCAGTTAATAACCAAGAAATGATAAGCCACCATGATTATGGGGCTTAAATTCGTCATTAAATGAATTTTTGTAACTTCAGTCTCCTCCAACCGATCGGTATTGAGGTCCAACCGATCGGTTGGATCTCTCGGTAAATCACTTTTCTCCCATCCGAATCGGATGCGGGCACCATCCGATCGGATGGGCCATTCTGCCATGCATACTTTATTTCTCTCTTCCTTTTCTCGTTACGTGCTTGATCCTTTGTTGTACCACTAATTCCTTCCATAGAACTTGATCTTTTCTTGATATATAAACATAGAAATCTTGACTTTATCAAATCCTTGAATTCTTGTGTGGTTCTTTTCTCGTGATTCTTCAAATGTGCATAATCTCTTCATTTCTTCATCTTTTTATCATCTTTTCGTGTACTTGGCTATATTTACTTGCATATACACTTTTTCATGATTTAGTAACAAATATACACAAATATAACCAAATATGATGCACAAATCTAACAATAACGTGACTAAAAACATGTTCATTTTGAGCGTTATCAAATCCCCCACACTTGAGTTTTGCTCGCCCTCGAGCAAGTCTAGCTTTAAGAAAACTAAACTCAATGGCTACTTCATTATGATTCTAAAAATCCAACAACTATCCCAATGGAACAATTGTTATTTTAACTTTTAAGTGTGAAAAATTCTTGAAACATAAACAAGTTAATTCGAGCTTGATAACATAACTAAGCTCCTCTCATAGGATTTTTAAATTCACTCAACACTCAAGGGTAAATTTAATGGCATATCACTCAATTGCTCAGACATGATTCATGTTTCTTACCATAAGCTTGTACGAGTGTCAAAAGAACAAAATAAAACATCAAAGAGGTCTTTTATTCGGGTTTAAGGTTAAGGGTTACGGTTACCTAGCTATTGTACAAATATTTCATACAAGAACATAATAGCTCGCTAACAACGAATTCTTGACTAGCCAAGCAACGGATGGTCACTAGATTGTACCTTGGTTCGCTAACGACGTTATTTGCATAACGGATGGTCACCAAAACACGCACTAGCTCGCTAGCAACGTTTTTCAACTATTCAAAAACCCGGATGGTCACTAGAACATCCATGCACTACATATCTAAACAAAGCCATCACTAAATCCGGATGCTCGAAAGCTAACAACGAATCAAGTAATTGGTAAGGGTAAGGATAAGACATGGGAATTATTTGTGATTGGTTTCTACAAAATAAAAACGAATAAATAAGAATCAAGTCCAGATTCCGTTCCCAACTCTTTATACCTCAAATGATCACTCCACCAAACTTCTTCGATTACCATTCTTCCGCATCTCATACTAACTCCTTCCTTCCTTAATTGCTCATTGACTATTTTATTTTCATCATTCCAAACATTCATAGCTCATTGGCTATTCATTCCCCCTTCTTTCTTTCTTTTTTTTTTTTTCAAAACCCCCACACTTCAGATGAGCACACGCTACAAAAATACAAATAAGAGTAGCGACCTCCTTCTTCATTGAAATAACATATACACATACAAAGTGTGGTCAACATGTAATCATCAAAAAATAACTAGTTTTGAACTTCAATTGAACTTGATTCGGGTAAGGCTAAGGTGTAAGGTGTAAAATCTTTTTGTACTTTTCTGGATTTAATCAAAAGAAAAGATAAGGCTTAGAAGGTTTAACTAAGGGTATCTAGCGTAAAATATTCACGCTAACAAATGGGTTCCAAATACTAAGGATAACTAACCACTGCGGTCAGAAAAAAATATATTTGTGTAAACGGAAGGCCATTTGGTGTAAATCCTAATTTGCCTCATATCATTCGAATATATTTTATTACTCGAAAGTAATTTTAACCGTAATGCATAACACGTACAAGTTCTAGAATCAACATGATCACCGGCACACTCATAACGAAATATAGAGCATAAGAAATGCTTTATACAAAAAAAAAAAGAAGCTTAAATCCTCACAATTTAAGGTGGGTTATAACATGTGCTAGCAATAGTTATCAATAACTCTCCTTTCTTGATTAAATTCCAAAAATTTTCAAATAGCCTCATTCTTACCATCAAATCAAAATATATAGCAAAATAAATAACTAGACATCAAGGGCGAACCTAACTCTAGTCACTCGAATCCCAAAATTCTACTAAAAACTAAAAAAATTAAAAATTATACCAATTTTTCCTATTTTCTTCCCTCCCCCACACTTAAGTTTTGCATTATCCTCAATGTAATAAAATGAACTTAAAAGTAAAGGAAATGGGAAAAATTTAGTTAAAAAGAAAACATAAAAAAAACTACCCGGAAAAAAAAATTCGCATAGGCTTATTTGATCTTACGTAAGCACATGAGTTCTCCTAACTCCGAATATTGATCAACACTAAGCTTTCGTGAATTCTTCCCCTGCAAAAACTATATGCGAAACAAACAAAACAATATATTAAAACAAACAAAAGATTCAAAACAAACCATAAATAATAAATCCTAATAAAGTTAAGTTAAAAGTAGTGGAAATAGAAATTATTCAACCGACATTGTTTTTAAAACATAACCATTGCTCAACCAAATCTTCGATGATCATCAATCATCGGCATCTATATGTTCATCGCCATGAACCCGCTCATCTTCACTCTCGTCATCATCCACATAGTTCTCTTCATCATCAAAAACTGTAAACTTGGGCCTTTTCTTTCCAACACCTGACGAAGAACCTCCTACATTGTAGCTCGAACTTCCAACTATAGGGACTCTACCATAAACTGGAACTGGATCGGGAAATGGTGCATACCCGGGATACGGATAAGGATATTGGCCAGGATATGGGTCATACTGAATTGGGTATGGTGGGACATTTGGTGGGTTATAGGGAGGTACCTCATAGTTGGCATCACGAGCCACATGTTGAATCATCGGCATGGAATAATGTCACACCCCAAAAATGGCGCAGCGGAATGGCATTTTACGGGGTATGACCTCATAGTCAAAAAACACAAGGTGTCACAATAGAGAAAACTAAATGTATAACATAAGACCAAAAATAGTCGCAAACTCCCACAACAGGGATGAGTATAAAGATCCAAGATAAACATAAGTCTCAAAGTTAATCAACATCATTAGGAAGTATCAAATGCAACTCCACGAGATATAACCCGGGAGCGTCTTGTCTTAAGTCTTGCTAAGCCAGTCAATACTCAACCTTCTAAGCAACTTTAGTAACACCTGAAAATGGTACTAGAAAACGTCAACATAATGTTGGTGAGCTCGTAGGTTTAAAAGTAAGACCACTGAGCTGTGAATAATAGCGTAGGACAATAGTGAGCATGATATACAAATATGAGCACATAATAACGATCCCAAACTATCACAATCCTGAAAGCACACATACTTGAGTCACTTAGTCTGGGTGCCATTTCCCAAAAGATATACTGGGTGTCACTTTCCCAAAGTTATACTGGGTGTCACTTTCCCAAAGTTATATACCAAGGTTGCTAAATACGGTTGCACAAGGTTGCTAAATACGGGTTGCACAAAACAAAACACGTCGCAGCATGTAATCGCATCAACACACATAATGCCCACGCAATATAGAAACCACACAAATTTAGTTCTATCATCCAAAACATTAAGCTATGTAACAACTTGGATCTAACTTGATTTCACAACTCATCAGACAAGAACTGTCATGAAATTAAGTCAGAAGTTGTTACACAAACTTAATGTCTTAAGTGATAAACAACAAAATAAATCCACACCATGCTAATTACCTAGATATTGTCCACACAAATTTGATTCACACAAAAAGGGCACATATTGCAATCAAACGCACATATTGTCCAAAAACATGAAAACAGTAGATCACAGCATGAAAACATTTAAAGTATCATTTGAGTACCATTTTCCCCCAAGGAAAACATAATGAGAAAGGGGCTACGAGAACTCACCTTAGTCCCAGCAACGCAATATCACAATATCAGGAAGTAGAACAGCACAATAAACCAAACAGTAGCACAGCACAACAGAAATTAAGGACGTCTCGGCACAATGGACACGGCACAACCTAATAAAGTAAACTCGCCTTAACATAATCTCCAAATGTAAAAGTTCCAAAAGTTAACTATCCCGAGTAGATTCCATTTTAACTTCCAAAATCTCTTTCTCATATTAGTTACTAGCGTTTGGTATCGACGGGTGTGTAGTGGTGACACGACATGACTCAAGTGAACACACGCCAAGCAAAATGACCAAGACATAAATGACTCAAAGTAAACTTCATATAGCAACACGACAATTTGAAGCAATACTCCAAAACAATCTCTACGACAACCTGAAAATTTAGTGATAAAACCTTAAGACTTAATGTGTTACTTGAACGAATGGTCGGATACTTATCCGCTTCGTCAACTTGACATTAATCCTATAGTATCCTCAATACTACTCTAATAATACCTCTCGTCTTGCGTGCCCTCGAAACATTTAATAACTCTTTATTATAAAACTTTAGTTTTGTTTTAGTAAACCAACAAGTGTAATACTTGTTATCATTTATTTCCTTATATAAAAACCCGCATGTTATTCTTATTGTTGCATATGTATATATTTATACATATGTTTCGAGCTTATTTTTATTTTTGTTTTGAGTTATTATTTGTTTCGAGTCACAAGTCGAGTCATGACCTCTCGACTTATTATATCAATCCAAGTTTAACAATATATAACAATTTAAACCTCATTATCGCAATCAACTTCAATCACTCGTGGTCGACTACGACTCACGTCTAAATTATTCCCCGTCAACTAATAATCGTCACACAATCGATTCCCATATTTTTCATCAACCACACGAATCACATAATAACTTCGCTAACTCACCACCATTATGCCGAGACTAAAAGTCTTGGCTTCGTATCCATACTACACTAACACAACCAAACAGTTCAGTGGGTCTCGCGGCCAATCTAACACAACCACAACTTCAATACCAACTTTCTAAGCCCTATATCTAGATTCGGCCATAAAACAAATCAAACCATAACCACCAGTACACGGCCGAGACCACAAAGGTCACATGTTGCGAGTTTCAAATGAACAGAACTACATCGAGGGTTTACCAATCCCTCGTTAACCATTATTCACACAAACCAAAAAAATTAAAAAGGACCACAAGCTAGAGACCATTAAACCACCAGCCCGACATAAGTTCTTACGAGCTTATCTCTACACGTATTCCGACACAGGACTCACGAACCGAAAATAAACTCGACACGGACACAACCACGATACCAAACACCTTTTATTACAAGTTTTTAGTCATTAAAATTCGTTATCCCACGTTTTTCAACCCGGATCTGAACAAAACAATAAAAACGTGACTCGTTGAGTCACGAGTCAACTCACACAGAGTCACAAGCGCGTGTGACACGGTGCATCTCACCTTCTTCTTCCTGATCTACACGATGGGAGTGGTTAGGAGTGATGGTGGTGCTTCTTGATGGCGCGTAGGTGATGAAATGGTGGTGGTGGTGCTTCTTTTGGGTGCGTGTGGTATAGTAGCTTGAAGATGAGGTGATGGTGGTTAGTTTGGTGGTGGCGGTGTGATTATGGGAGTGGCGGTGGTGGTGTTTTCTGGGTGGCCGGCGGCGGCTGTGAAGAGAGGAGAGAGTGAGGTAGAAGATGAGAATATGAGATGGAGTGGTATAATGAGAAATAGGGTTAGGGTTTAGGATTAAATAAAACCGGGTATTGCAAATGAGCCCTTGTTGTAATATTTTATTTCACTTGAGGAGTCGGTGCAAGGACTAGCGGAATAATTTTTATTATTCTTTCCCGAGGTTACTAGTTTTTATTCCCGAAAAACGTTAAACATCACCGATTAAATTTTTAATCGTCACCGTTCGTCTTAAAAATGTTTTTCCATCGAGTTTGATAATAAATACGTTTATAAAATAAAACGTGATCGTTTCTCGTTTAAACTCGACTTATTAGGTTTCCTAGTGCCAGAGTCGGAGTAGTGCCTAAATAAATCGTCACGCAAGAACCTAGAAAATTCACGGTTGCTACAGTCTACCCTCGTTAATTGAATTTTGTCCTCAAAATTCTGTTGACTAAGGGTCTGAGCTTGCTCGGTTAGTATTCACCCTTCGATTTGGTTGCACACAGGAAGGTAAGGGTGTGGTGTCAATCCAAATAGTACCGGGTGCTACTTCCCAATTGGTACTATCAATACTTCCTAACCTCTAGAAGTCACACAAATAAAACCACATAGTAATCACACAGTAAGGCAAGCTTTCCCGTCCTTGAGTAAAGCCGTCAAAAACCTTAGGCATCTTTTCGGTAGTTTGAGTTGAGCCTCAACTGAAATCTAGCTTAACCCCACAACTCATCAAACAAGAACTGTCATGAGGTTAAGCTAAATCACAAATTAAAGCCCAGTAACAACTTGATTTCGGCTTAATCTCACAACTCATCAAACAAGAACTGTCATGAGATTAGGCTAAAATCAAGTTGGACCTAACCTTAAACTACAGAACAACTTGAACCTAACTTAACTCCACAACTCATCAAACAAGAACTGTCATGGGATTAAGTTAAATATCAAGTTGTAAGAAAAGAACTCAACATTTTTGAAGTATTGGCTCAATTTTTGGATTACTTTCAGATAAACAAATCAATAAACACGCAAAACTTAGATTTTGAAGGTTGAGAAGCTTCAACTAAAAGAGATGGGTATTCCTGTTTCCTCCAAAATCAACAGTGCATGTCTAAGTATATCTCCTAAAGTCGAATAGTATGCTTACCCTGATCATCGGTCTAGGAATGGTAGGTCGTACTCAAATCTAACCGTGCTCCTAATGCATCCTATAGTGTCTGACAAAATCGTGATGCAAACCAATGTCACAATCCGATATAATAGATACAGGCGTTCCTCTTGTGTGTCGCTCTAACTGGATTTCTTATCTTTGAATATTGCGGGGGTATTGGTCAAACTAAAAGACTTATCCTGTAACTCGAGTTTCTTGTATATCGTTCTCAACGCAGTTTTAGAGTTATCAGTCTCGTGCACTCTCAACTAATAATATTTGTGTTCGAAATCTTTCCTCGAGAAATATCACGTATCATGAAATTTGTTCCGCTCCGGGAGTTAAGTTTATAAGAAGCTCAATTCGTCAATGAGAGGTGAATCATGTCAGGTCTTTACGAAGTACTTCACGAAAGTCTTAAGCACGCGAGGTATCTCTAGGTTTCTGCTCGTCCTACTAGGCGCACTGTAATAGGAGATTTTACAGTAACTATCGAGTGATTAGGCTTCATGAAATGTCTCGTCCATTTTTGAGCAAAATCTTTTAAAAATTTTAAGTTAAGTAGCAACTTTAAACTTAATCTCACATCTTATCAAACAAGAACTGACATGAAATTAAGTTAAAAGTTGTTAAAAAGCTTACTTTATTTTATTTTTATTTTTAAAGAAAAAGAAAATTTTAGTTAAAGTTTTGGGGTTGCTCAAAAATGAACGGGTGGCATTTCCGCACTCCAAGATCTTACTACCAGGTGGTGAAGGTTTGAACCAACTTATCGGTTTCTGCCTTTTTGGTCATACATTATATCAATCTCGTAACTAAGAGTTAGGACACTAGGTTTCGCCTTTAACAGAGGCATGAACTAAATGGAAACAAATCTATAATCGACGTCGGAGTCAAACAATATGATAGTCTGATATCCGTTTAAGGAGAACATACCCGTCACGAGGTTCGGGTTCTGGCATCCTTCATCAACGTTCATCACGAATACTCGCCCACGAGATGGGTTGCCATTGTTTTCATTATATGTGTTTGTTCCATTAAATACTAAGGCTTGATTTGGGTTATTTTGCACTTGCCCTTGTGCGCTATTCAGCTTAGGACACGTGTTTCGAAAATGATCTAAGCTCCCGCACTCATAACATGTCCTTGGGTAAATGACATTAATCGAAGTCGCCTGCATGGCTACTGCCCGACAATCCCTTGAAATGTGACCAATCTGATTGCAGTTGAAACACACTAGGCAGGGTTTAGTCTCCAGGTGGTGGTAGTTACAGTTGGCACACTTAGGGTGAGGACCTTCATATCCCTTACGGCCCGAGCTCGTTGCCACAAATCCTTTTCCCCACTTAGCTTTCTTGTCATCACCATTTGCATCTCCTTGCTTACTTGGCTCACTCACGGTCTTCCTCTTATCACCACTCTTGGACCATGTCCCATTTCTAACCATTTCATCCGTTAAGGTTGCAGATTTCAGTATCGCGCTCTGAAGGGTAGGGGGCTCAGTCGCTTTCACCATCCCGCGAATCTCAGGGACCAAACCATAGATATACCTTTCAATTCTCTTGGATTCAGGAGTGACCATGTGAGGTACCAGTCTAGCAAACTCATGAATTCGATCCGTATAAGTCGTATGATCAGCTCCTACCATGGTATGGTGGTAAAACTCATGTTCTAGTTTCTGCATCTCATTTTCTGGACAATACTCCTCTTTTAACAATGCCTTAAATTCATCCCAGTTCATCCCTATGGCAGCTTCTCTGCCCTTATCCTGAATTTGCGTATTCCACCAAGTCAATGCTTTCCAATCAATGAACAGGCAGCATACTTCACATTCTGATGACTCGCACACTCACTTATGTCGATTACTGGCTCCATCTTCTTGATCCATCGGGTATAAGCTATCGCACCTTCATTGCCATCGAAGTCCATCGGTTTGCAAGTCGTAAATTCCTTGTAAGTACATCCCTTGTTACACTTGTTATGGTTCCCATCATTTATGTGATCACTTCCACCTTCGTTCTTCGCTTGATCATTCCCACTCACGTTGTTCTCTTGGTTGCTGATATGGTCACCAACCTGGGTGACGATAGTGGGTAGCAATGCCTGTAGTTGCTCGGCGATCATGGCGGAAAGATCAGGATTCACATTTCCGTTGTCGTTGTTCTCGGTGTCGCGACCACCTGCTCTACCTCCTCGCCCACCAGTCCTTCCACCCCTCGATGGTGGAATGCCTCGGTTAACTCGAGTCGACCTTCTTGGAGGCATGATTCTTCAAAATAGGACATTGGTAGACGTTAGATAGGAGGTAGGTAGGATGGGTCGGTATACGTGTCGTACTACTACACTCACTTCCTAACTGACAGTCCATGAATTTGATAAGTCCATACCGCATCATGTTATCGTAAAAACGTTGGCCAGGCGTTTTTAGGATAGCATCATGATGCATTTACTTATCATCATCGCTTCGTGTCATACTATACGCATAATCGCACACGTAGCTCCTATAATGCAAACTATATGAGGATTCTTAGCTTATAGTCTAGGTCAAACCACCTAATTCACTATAACCTTGGTCTCTGATACCAATCTGTCACACCCCAAAAATGGCGCAGCGGAATGGCATTTTACGGGGTATGACCTCATAGTCAAAAAACACAAGGTGTCACAATAGAGAAAACTAAATGTATAACATAAGACCAAAAATAGTCGCAAACTCCCACAACAGGGATGAGTATAAAGATCCAAGATAAACATAAGTCTCAAAGTTAATCAACGTCATTAGGAAGTATCAAATGCAACTCCACGAGATATAACCCGGGAGCGTCTTGTCTTAAGTCTTGCTAAGCCAGTCAATACTCAACCTTCTAAGCAACTTTAGTAACACCTGAAAATGGTACTAGAAAACGTCAACATAATGTTGGTGAGCTCGTAGGTTTAAAAGTAAGACCACTGAGCTGTGAATAATAGCGTAGGACAATAGTGAGCATGATATACAAATATGAGCACATAATAACGATCCCAAACTATCACAATCCTGAAAACACACATACTTGAGTCACTTAGTCTGGGTGCCATTTCCCAAAAGATATACTGGGTGTCACTTTCCCAAAGTTATACTGGGTGTCACTTTCCCAAAGTTATATACCAAGGTTGCTAAATACGGTTGCACAAGGTTGCTAAATACGGGTTGCACAAAACAATACACGTCGCAGCATGTAATCGCATCAACACACATAATGCCCACGCAATATAGAAACCGCACAAATTTAGTTCTATCATCCAAAACATTAAGCTATGTAACAACTTGGATCTAACTTGATTTCACAACTCATCAGACAAGAACTGTCATGAAATTAAGTCAGAAGTTGTTACACAAACTTAATGTCTTAAGTGATAAACAACAAAATAAATCCACACCATGCTAATTACCTAGATATTGTCCACACAAATTTGATTCACACAAAAAGGGCACATATTGCAATCAAACGCACATATTGTCCAAAAACATGAAAACAGTAGATCACAGCATGAAAACATTTAAAGTATCATTTGAGTACCATTTTCCCCCAAGGAAAACATAATGAGAAAGGGGCTACGAGAACTCACCTTAGTCCCAGCAACGCAATATCACAATATCAGGAAGTAGAACAGCACAATAAACCAAACAGTAGCACAGCACAACAGAAATTAAGGACGTCTCGGCACAATGGACACGGCACAACCTAATAAAGTAAACTCGCCTTAACATAATCTCCAAATGTAAAAGTTCCAAAAGTTAACTATCCCGAGTAGATTCCATTTTAACTTCCAAAATCTCTTTCTCATATTAGTTACTAGCGTTTGGTATCGACGGGTGTGTAGTGGTGACACGACATGACTCAAGTGAACACACGCCAAGCAAAATGACCAAGACGTAAATGACTCAAAGTAAACTTCATATAGCAACACGACAATTTGAAGCAATACTCCAAAACAATCTCTACGACAACCTGAAAATTTAGTGATAAAACCTTAACACTTAATGTGTTACTTGAACGAATGGTCGGATACTTATCCGCTTCGTCAACTTGACATTAATCCTATAGTATCCTCAATACTACTCTAATAATACCTCTCGTCTTGCGTGCCCTCGAAACATTTAATAACTCTTTATTATAAAACTTTAGTTTTGTTTTAGTAAACCAACAAGTGTAATACTTGTTATCATTTATTTCCTTATATAAAAACCCGCATGTTATTCTTATTGTTGCATATGTATATATTTATACATATGTTTCGAGCTTATTTTTATTTTTGTTTTGAGTTATTATTTGTTTCGAGTCACAAGTCGAGTCATGACCTCTCGACTTATTATATCAATCCAAGTTTAACAATATATAACAATTTAAACCTCATTATCGCAATCAATTTCAATCACTCGTGGTCGACTACGACTCACGTCTAAATTATTCCCCGTCAACTAATAATCGTCACACAATCGATTCCCATATTTTTCATCAACCACACGAATCACATAATAACTTCGCTAACTCACCACCATTATGCCGAGACTAAAAGTCTTGGCTTCGTATCCATACTACACTAACACAACCAAACAGTTCAGTGGGTCTCGCGGCCAATCTAACACAACCACAACTTCAATACCAACTTTCTAAGCCCTATATCTAGATTCGACCACAAAACAAATCAAACCATAACCACCAGTACACGGCCGAGACCACAAAGGTCACATGTTGCGAGTTTCAAACCGAACAGAACTACATCGAGGGTTTACCACCCTCTGTGGTAACCATTATTCACACACCACAACCAAAATAAATAGAAGGACCACAAGCTAGAGACCTTAAACCACCAGCCCGACAAAGTTTTACGTCTTATTCTTACAGTTTCGACACAGACCACGACGAAATAACTGACACGACACAACCACGATACCAAAACTTTTAAATTTTTAGTATAATTCGTTATCCATGTTTCAACCGGATTGAACAACAATAAACGTGACTGAGTCACGGTCGACTCACACAGAGTCACAAGCGCGTGTGACACGGTGCATCTCACCTTCTTCTTCCCGATCTACACGATGGGAGTGGTTAGGAGTGATGGTGGTGCTTCTTGATGGCGCGTAGGTGATGAAATGGTGGTGGTGGTGCTTCTTTTGGGTGCGTGTGGTATAGTAGCTTGAAGATGAGGTGATGGTGGTTAGTTTGGTGGTGGCGGTGTGATTATGGGAGTGGCGGTGGTGGTGTTTTCTGGGTGGCCGGCGGCGGCTGTGAAGAGAGGAGAGAGTGAGGTAGAAGATGAGAATATGAGATGGAGTGGTATAATGAGAAATAGGGTTAGGGTTTAGGATTAAATAAAACCGGGTATTGCAAATGAGCCCTTGTTGTAATATTTTATTTCACTTGAGGAGTCGGTGCAAGGACTAGCGGAATAATTTTTATTATTCTTTCCCGAGGTTACTAGTTTTTATTCCCGAAAAACGTTAAACATCACCGATTAAATTTTTAATCGTCACCGTTCGTCTTAAAAATGTTTTTCCATCGAGTTTGATAATAAATACGTTTATAAAATAAAACGTGATCGTTTCTCGTTTAAACTCGACTTATTAGGTTTCCTAGTGCCAGAGTCGGAGTAGTGCCTAAATAAATCGTCACGCAAGAACCTAGAAAATTCACGGTTGCTACAAATAATCATAGTTGTAATTTTGCCTCATCATCATAGAATCTCTCCAAACTTCCCTACATTCTATCTCATTCAATTCACGGTTCCAATCTCCCCATCCCGAATCAAAACTATCCGGAGCATGAACATTCCCAACTGGTGGTGGTGGTTGATACAGTTGTTGCTGATAAAGTTGTTGTGGTGCTCCATGAGGTGCGCCCATCTTTAGTTCTATCACAGCTCCCAACATTTTTGTTTTCCTATCCAATGCTTTACCGAAACTCTTATCATCCCACGTCTCACTCTCCTTCATTTCCGAACATTTCTCCAATTCCTCATACTCAAAATAACCCAAATTTTTTGCCAACATAGTCACTTAGTGACCTCCACAAATCACACTATTATCTTTTATCCCTGGTGCTCTTCTTGAAAGATACCCAGCTATTATCCAAGCCGCATTCCCATTTTTATCCTCCTCCAACAATTTCATTAGCCATAGATCCGGTTGATTGCACTTATCCCTGCTACCTGTTCTATGCAAAACCCCCCAAGCGATCAACTTTTGTAAAATCTTCATAATAGGACTCCTTAACTTAGATGAGTTCCTTCTACTACAACCTGGATCTCCCACTCTATTCCAATAATCCGCCAGACCCTCATAATCATTATGCTTTCTTACCAACCTTGCAAAATGAACTGGAAACAAACGATGCTCAATTTCATCTTGATCGTATAGACCAAGAACTACAGCAAACTCCGGAAAAGTATAAACATGTTCCCTACCACAGAGCCTAAACCAGATACATCTATCATTCACAACATCCACAATCTTCCTTTCAAAATAAAATGTGGAGAAAAACTCTAAACACCATTCTCGGTTAACATTCTTATAAATACTAAACGCTCTTTCCCACGAAAGATCTTCAAAACTATCACCGTCTCCCTCATAAACATACGACATTCTCATCATATTTCTTAACTCAGTCTCACAATTATACTCCGCAAACAAACTCCAATCGACTAACCTTGCCTTAGCAATTTCTCTCCCTTGTAGCTTCGAAAGACGCTCCCGAAAAGCGTGCTTTTCCTCCTTGCTCTTAACCTTACTGAACTTCAAGTTTTCATTACTTTCATGATTGAGAGTATATTGGACCTTACTCTTAGCATTCCTTTGCACATACTTCATTACAACCGGATTCACTCTTCCACGTGATGAACTCGAGCCACCTGCAAGATAACTTTGTAGAAAACACAAACATATGATAGTATAAGAGCATAAAAACCAAGATGACATGATTTAGAAGTCACAAAACTCGTTTGAAAAAAATTTCATTTTTATTTACCGAGCCTTCCATCCGATCGGTATTACTCACCATCCGATCGGATGGAGTAAATGTCCCAGCCCAACCGATCGGTATCTCCCCGCAACCGAATCGGTTGAGGCTTTCTGTCTCAAAAATTTTTTCTTTTCCGATTTCTAATCAATTCCAACAATCCAACTCTATCCTATCATGCATTTGATCGATTATCATAGTTCCTACATATCCCACTCGTCTCCAAACACGTTCATAACATATTCGCATGATTTCTCAATCTTCCTAGATCATATGAACACTACCAAATCAAATCTCTTCCATTGATGTTCTAATCAACAATGCATCATCCTAGAATCACTAATCAACAACTAAATAACACCTGGAAATCATCAATTGCAATCCAAATCGATTTAAAGTTTTGACCCATTTTAATCCGAAAATTCAATCAATCAATTCTTCCTCAAAACTTAATCAATCTATCTAATTCTTTTTGCAATGAATTCCTCAATCATTTACCCATCTATTCCACAAAAAATTACATCTCAATTCGAACTATATCAAAAATACCCAAATTTTGACCTAATTCAAGAAATTCGAATTAAAACCTAATTAGTACAAATTGATGATGTTACTTACTTGTTTAGGTGCCATAGATGATTCTTCAACACTCTTGCAACACTTAATAGACTTCTAATGGTCGAATATTTGAACCCCAAGTTTGGTGGATTGAGTGTGTGTGTGTTTTTTTTGTGATTTTTGAAATCTTGAGTATATATATTTCAATCCATCCGATCAATATTTGATCCAACCGATTCGGATTGAATTTTTTTTTTTTGCAAAAACTTCACTTTTCTTTTGTCAACACTTTTTCACACTTGTATGAACAAATGAGAAGTGTTTTCACTATTCAAAAATATTTCTTTTAAGCATAAAAATACTTCAACACACTTAATCTCCCAACTTGTTTTTCAATTCTATCTCTACAACTTCTAAAACAAAACTTAACTCTTAAACTCAAAACATAACTTCATAAACTTAAAACTTAATAAACCAAGACAATAAAAAAGGGTCTAAACTCAAACTTAAACTTAAACTTAAATGCAAACATTAAACTACTAAAATGCATAAAAATTAAAAGAAAACAAACAAAATACTAGCACAAGCTTTGTGCTTTTATTCTTCAAACTATTGTCTTTCATCCTTCAAAATACTCGTGCCTCAAGATATCTTCATTTTGGAACTTCCCGGATAACTTTTGGTTAGTCATTTGCGTTTTAAACTTCCTTGCAAAGTTCCTTCCATCCGGAAAAACTATATCAAACTTCACATGCCATTCTCCGTCTTCTTTTTCCTTCTTGTAAACACTAGCTCCTTCGGGTCCCCATTCCAAATTCTTTAATTGGACCGGTAAAGATCCAAGAAAATCTGTCAATTTGTTAAACACAAAAATATTCTTAAACGGGTTATAGAAAGCCTCCATCGCTAGAGCTCTTTCCATCTCATCTTCAATATCAAAGTAACTTGGGACAACCGGCCCATATTTAGGCCTCCCTTCTTCATCTCTACCTACTTCAAAATAACCCAAATGGCTTTCTTCTTCATCTTCTTCACCATGAACTTCTTTAACAATCTTTCCTCTAGGCTTAGGATAATAGGTATGCTTCAAGATTCCATCACTTATAGTCATAGTACCTCTACCCATATCTATAATAGCCCCACAAGTTCTCATAAATGTTCTTCCTAACAACAATGGTAACTCCTTATCCACCAAAATATTAAGCACAAAAAAATCGGCCAAGAAAGCTTGATATCCTACTTGGACTCTAACATTCTTTACTTCTCCCATCTTTTTTGCTCGTGAATTATCAGCCATAGTAAGATTATACTGATTTGGTTGAGGATTACCAAGTCCTAATCTCTTATACAATGGATACGGCATTACATTCACACTTGCTCCTGTGTCAGCCAACGCATACATCGCATCTGTTCCATTCACTTTAATAGGTAACACAAAATTTCCCGGATCGCTCTCCTTTTTAGGCAACCCATTCTCAACTATCCTTTCTCTTGCAATCTCATCAAAATTCTTATCCTCTAACCTAGCCCTTGCCATCATAACTGCATCCAACTTCTTACGATAAGTCATGTAATTATTCAACACATCAATAACCGTCTTTTCCTCCATAAGCTCCTTAAACTTTGTTTCCAAATTTTCCAGAATTGCTTCTTTTTGCTTTTGGTTTAATGGTTTAACTATTTGTGGTGTTTTTGGTGGTGAACTAGATGAAGAACTCTCATTCTTAGGGGTGGAGAGTTGGGTAAGTTTGTTAAGTGGTGTTTTCTTTCTATTCGCTTTGCCCATTTTAACAATCTCTCCCTTTCCTACCTTTTCTTCTATCATATCATCAACATCTATCCTCATCTCTCCCAATGCAAAATCAATCCTACATTTAGTCTTAACCATAAAATCTCTACCAAACACAACTTCTGGTTCATCCGCATTCCAATATTCCAAAACAACAAAATCAACTTTGAACACATGACCATGAATATTAACATTCACATCTCTCACTATCTTTCTTCCATAATCCTCATAGTCAAGCCTAACAAAACCAAGCTTACCAAGCATATCTTCCGTAATATAATTGTCTCCATATTCCATGTTAAGCTGAGCATCCCAAGCTTTAATACCTTCCACTCCACAAGGTGTAGAGTACCTCATGAACGGTGCATCAAACTCCTTAGGCGGTGTTTGTGTAAACACAACAACTCTTTTCTCCTTAGGTGAACTAACATGACTTTCTCCAACTTCTTCTTGTCTTTCCAAATCAACCTTTGCTTCTTCCAAAATATTTCCCAAACTTTCCAATGAATCACCTGAATCTTTCAGCATTTCTTCCAAATTTCTCAAGTATTCCGAAACTCCGCTTAAACTCTCCATTCTACTTAAACACTAACTATAACATAACCACAAAAACAAAAGAAATCCCAACTATTAGCGTGAAGGTTAGTTATAATCGAAACATATTAAAATATTAAACCAAAGCAAGCAAACAAACAACTTCAAACTCTTAAAACATCAAAACAACTAAAAATAAAAAATTTCAAAAACTTTTACTGAGGCATCCATCCGATCGGTATTGAACTCCATCCGATCGGATGGTTGAATCGTTAAAACTCAGATTTGCCCAACCGAATCGGATGCGGGCAGCATCCGATCGGTTAGATCGAATTTTTCTAATTTTTTTTTTTTTTAAATTGTTGAAGACTAAAAACTTAATAAATAAATATAAATAAAAATAAAAACCAAAATTAAATCAATTAATAAAGATGACAATTAACAAATAATTAATAACTTACTAATCCACTAATCTTAATAATTAATTCTTAACTTTAATAATCTTTAAACTAATTAACAAGCATAATTAATTAAAACTCTTTAGCTACCAATCATTAAACTAAAATTAATTCTATTAACTAAAATTAATTAAAAAAATTAAAGGCATGTAAAAAAAAAAAAAAAAAAACTGTTCTTATTACCCTATTTAATTAACTTAATTACTTCTAACACTTAAATACATTAAACATATCATTAAATAAACATAATAACTGAAAATTAACACTTAATCCTAAAAACAAAAAAAAATTACCGAGGCCACCAACCGATCGGATGGAAATCCATCCGGTCCGGTTGGCTCCGAACCAAAAAAAAAATTTTACTTTTTTTTTTTTACTAAAAAAAAAAACTTTTAAACTAGCAAACCAAACTACCAAGTAATTAAAACAATTCTCCGGCAGCGGCGCCAAAAACTTGATGTATCGTGTGTAGTGCAAGTTTTAAAAATTTATAAAATCAGTTTATCCAATTCTCTAATCAACACATACGAGCAAGTATACTCGTCCGTGGTAGTAAAGGTGGGTTAGTTGAGATCGTCCCAAGGGAATTGGGGTTTAGGTTTGCAAAATAAGTTTTGACAAAAAGGATTGTCAATCCTTTTTGGTGTAAATTCTAAGGTATGTAAAAATCAATCAATCAAAAACAAATATACTTGTGTGTAATTCCATGACAATTGTATAGAGTAATCTAACAAGTTTGGTGTAACTTGTAATGATGCACAACTTAAAATGAGTGATTCACAATCAATGGTTTTTATCATGAGAAATCATCTCTAAGAATTCAATCTCCTAGTTAATTCCTTTCGGCCTTTGTTAACTAGTGCGATAATTCTATTAGACTCTTTGTTGTTTGAAAAGCATTTCTTATTCTAAGAATTCCTACGAATCCTTTCGGCCTTTTCTCGTGATGAAATCGTTTCCAAATCCATTTTAATGAGCTAATATGGTGCTTGTCACACACCATAATCCATACTAATTCGTGCACTAACTTTTTGGCATAAAAACATAAAGAAAATCCTTTCGGCCTTTGTTAATCTTTAGAACTGTTTTTACCAACTAATTAAGCAAGATTAGATTGTATTTCAACAAACTCATAAAACAAGATATGATTTCATGCATCACTATGAAATAAGAATACTCCAACAATTATCACATCATACACACAAGCATAACCAAAATCACTCCATAATAATCATAATCAAACACAAGTAATCAACCATACTTTCATTCATCTTAAAGTAAAAGTAGTTCATAATAACTCAAACAAGAAATACCTAGTTGTGAAATTACAAGAACTAGAATTGTGGAACTATAGCAACCACTCTCCTCCAATCGCCTATGATCACACGTAAACAACTCCACACTTGGACACAACTCTTGAGACTTGAACTCAAGGTTCCCTGGACGTTCTCACAGCAACTACAAGCTTTCGGGCAATGATAATAAATTTAGCAAGACTTGGTGTAAGCCTTACTAGGTTTTTGGGTTGTCACACTTTGTAAACTAGCCAAGGGTTCTTTTTATAAGTGAAGGAACCCTTTTCCCTCAAGCAAAAACGTCCTTAATCAGTTAATAACCGAGAAATGATAAGCCACCATGATTATGGGGCTTAAATTCGTCATTAAATGCATTTTTGTAACTTCAGTCTCCTCCAACCGATCGGTATTGAGGTCCAACCGATCGGTTGGATCTCTCGGTAAATCACTTTTCTCCCATCCGAATCGGATGCGGGCACCATCCGATCGGATGGGCCTTTCTGCCATGCATACTTTATTTTCTCTCTTCCTTTTCTCGTTACGTGCTTGATCCTTTGTTGTACCACTAATTCCTTCCATAGAACTTGATCTTTTCTTGATATATAAACATAGAAATCTTGACTTTATCAAATCCTTGAATTCTTGTGTTGTTCTTTTCTCGTTTCTTTCTCGTGATTCTTCAAATGTGCATAATCTCTTCATTTCTTCATCTTTTTATCATCTTTTCGTGTACTTGGCTATATTTACTTGCATATACACTTTTTCATGATTTAGTAACAAATATACATAAATATAACCAAATATGATGCACAAATCTAACAATAACGTGACTAAAAACATGTTCATTTTGAGCGTTATCACATCTCGTATATCAAGACTGTGAAATACATAAACAAAGGATGCCACGCGTTTTTGATTCATGTGACGGAGGGTGAATCAAAAGAAAAGGAAAAACAATTAGAAGAAGTACCAGTCGTAAATGAATTTTCGGAAGTATTCCCTGAAGACTTGCCAGGTGTTCCACCAGTTTGACAAGTGGAATTTCGAATCGATTTAGTGCCTCAAGCAGCGCCTGTTGCAAAAGCACCTTATCGATTAGGCCCCTCCGAAATGAAAGGATTATCTGAGCAGTTGAAAGAACTGTCAGATAAGGGATTCATCCAACCAAGCTCATCACCTTGTGGAGTACCAGTCCTATTTGTCAAAAAGAAAGACGGAACATTCCGAATGTGTATTGATTATAGAAAGTTGAACAAACTCACGGTGAAAAATCGATATCCATTACCACGGATTGACGATTTATTTGACCAACTGCAAGGATCGAGTGTTTACTCAAAGATCGATCTGAGATCGGGATATCATCAACTAAGAGTCAGAGAAGAAGACATTCCCAAGACAGCCTTTCGAACACGGTACAAGCATTATGAATTCCGAGTAATGTTGTTTGGTCTTACCAACGCACCCGCAGTGTTCATGGATCTAATGAACCGAGTATGCAAGCCATACTTGGAGAAGTTCGTAATTGTATTCATCGATGACATTCTAATCTACTCACGTAATGAAAAGGAGCATGCAGAACACTTGAGAACCATTTTGGGATTACTCAAGCAAGAAAAACTGTATGCGAAATTTTCCAAATGTGATTTTTGGATTTCCACCGTTCAATTCATGGGCCACATCATCAATAGCCAAGGTATCCACGTTGACCCCGCCAAGATTGAAGCAGTTAAAGGTTGGGCATTGCCCACCACTCCAACTGAAATTTGACAATTTTTATGACTCGCTGGTTACTATCAGAGGTTCATTGAAATTTCTCCAAGATCGCAAAACCCTTGACAGAACTCACTTAAAAAAACAAGAAGTATATCTGGGAAGAGAAACAAGAATCAGCATTCCAACTCTTAAAGCAGAAGCTTTGTGAAGCACCAATTTTAGCACTACCAGACGAAAGCGATGACTTTGTAGTGTATTGTGACGCATCGCATCATGGTTTAGGTGCGGTACTAATGCAAAGAAACAAAGTTATGGCTTACGCCTCACGACATCTCAAGAAGAATGAGGAAAACTATACCACTCATGATCTAGAACTAGGAGCAGCAGTATTCACTCTTAAGATATGGAGACATTACCTATACGGTACAAAGTGCACAGTTTTCACCGATCACAAAAGTCTTCAACACATACTGGATCAGAAAGAGCTGAACATGAGACAGCGCCGATGGTTAGAACTACTCAACGACTACGACTGTGAAATTCGATACCACCCCGGTAAAGCGAATGTCGTGGCCGATGCATTGAGCCGGAAGGAAAGGATCAAACCCTTTAGAGTCAGATCGTTAGTTATGACAATTTGTTCACCGCTCCCATCTCAAATTCTCATAGCCTAATCAGAAGCTCTTCAGGAAGAGAACCGACCTCACGAAAAGATTGATGGCATGCCAGAAAGCGAGAACGGATTCATGAGAAGAACTGATGGAATGTTATGCTTCAAGGAAAGATGTTGGATTCCTTTTTACGGAGATATTCGAGACCTTATCATGCATGAGTCTCACAAGTCCAAATATTCCGTCCATCCATCCAGGATCCAATAAGATGTATCAAGATCTCAAACAAATCTACTGGCGGCCAAACATGAAAGCTGACATTGCAAAATATGTTGGAAAATGTTTGACTTGTTCAAGATACAAGGCGAAAAGCCAGAAACCATCAGGATTACTTGTACAACCTGAATTGCTGGTCTGGAAATGGGAAAGAATCACTATGGATTTTATTACCAAATTACCGAGAACGTCAACCGGATTAGACACCATCTGGGTTATCGTTGACCGTTTGACCAAATCTGCCCATTTTCTACCTATCATAGAAACTGACGAGATGGATACACTCGCGTAGTTATACTTCAAAGAGATCATAATCTGACATGGAGTCCCAATCTCCATCATTTCAGATAGAGACAGCCGATTCACCTCAGGATTTTGGCAATCTCTACAGAAAGCTCTCGGTACTCGTTTGGACATGAGCACCGCTTATCATCCACAAACTGATGGACAAAGTGAAAGAACAATCCAAACCTTGGAGGATATGCTTCGGGCATGTGTTATTGATTTCGAAAAAGGTTGGGATAGACATTTACCGTTGGTTGAATTCACTTACAACAATAGTTACCGCGCTAGTCTTAAAGCCGCACCTTTCGAAGCACTTTATGGAAGAAAGTGCAGATCGCCTCTCTGTTGGATGGAAGTTGGAGACATGCAACTTACCGGACCAGAACTTATTCACGACACGACTGAGAAGATATTCAAAATCAGACAACGTCTACAAGCTGCTCGTGACAGACAAAAGAGTTATGCGGATGTAAGAAGGAAACCCATGGAATTTGAAGTCAGTGACAGAGTCATGCTAAAAGTTTCTCCCTGGAAGGGAATGATACGCTTCGGAAAGCGTGGGAAGTTAAACCCGAGATACATTGGACCTTTTAAAATCCTCGAAAGGATTGGTCCAGTTGCATACATATTAGAACTTCAAGAAGAACTCAGTAGGGTACACCCTACATTCCACGTATCACAGCTTAAGAAATGTTTGTCGGATGAAACTCTCGACATTCCGCTGAAAGAGATCAGACTAGACGACAAACTCGTGTTCACAGAGGAACCAGTAGAGATAATGGATAGAGAGGTGAAGCGACTTAAGCAGAACCGTATTCCCATTGTCAAAGTTAGATGAAACTCCAAGAGAGGACCAACATACACATGGGAACGTGAAGACCAAATTCGTGAAAAATATCCACACCTATTCTCATAAACCACTCTCACTAGCCATCTTAGAATTGAATTTCGGGATGGAATTCAGAATGACAGGAGGGTACTGTAGGATTCTACAAAAATCCATTGTAATAATTCTCGTTAATTAACGATAACCTCAAGTTACAGTTTAATAAATCCCTTTTTTACGGGGAAATTTAAATTTTCCTTCTATTATTATTTTTACCATGTTACGTTATCACGATATTCACCGAATAATGACACGTACTTCGAGACACAATAATTCGCAAAACTTCATTCTCACTAAATCTAAATCTCACCAATGATGATAAATACTAATAAATTTCCTACACTAAACTTACTTAACATTCACTAATTTACTTCACTAATTACAATTAACTAAACTAATTACAAATTTAACTATCCTAATTAAAAACCAAATGGGCTCCTCATTTTACCTCAGCCCATCAACACCCCTACAGCCCATCACCACCTCACAAGCCCATGACATTTTTTTTCTTCTTCTTATTTCATGTTATACCCGATTGCACACCACCTCCAAAACAACTCGTATACTCCATATTACTAAACGCGACCTAGGGATATTTTTGCCTCACCATAACCACCACCCACTAGGCATTGAACGTGCAAATTCTCAGATTTAAACATGGATTATTTCTATGGTACTCGAAGCCAATTTGTTTGTCCCATTTCACACCCAAACGTATGAACAAAAATTCCAAAACCCAACCCTTTTTAAACCCGATTGTTCCTACAACTCACTAATGAAATTTTTAGCATTGTATGACGTTTAGAAGAAGGATTGGACTGCAGGAGTATAATGTGGCTCGTTAACTCCTTTGTTGAAACCAAATAAAATAAAAACGTGACATATATGTATCACAAACTAGGATAAGACCATACCAAGCTTTCAAATCTATTCTAGGATATTGTAAGATCAGAAACATGATTGAGAAAGTACCTCAAAGTCCTGCTAATCCACAGTAGCTATCTATGATTGTTTTGAAGTCAACAAGTCAAGATAAGTGTGTGATTTCATGCCTATATCATACCCTCTTCTAGTCACTCTACCCTACTCACTTTCCACTCTCTTTCAACCTCACTGAAAACCTTAAACACTCAGAATATTCCTTGTCTCCCCTTGGGAAGCTAACGAGCATAGAAAGTTAATATGTAAAAACGTAATTTGTGCGTAGCGAGGAGACTGTTTTGGTCCTTGTGCTCCATTCGATTTCCACAGCTTCTTTAACACCTTTCAAAGGTGTAGTAAGTGCCTTATGACTTATCTCATTTCAGTTCTTCACGTTAAGACTTTATCATGCATAGCTCATATACCATTCGAAATGTCATGTTTATTTCATGTCACTACCACGTTACTATACTTGCGTAGATTTCATACGGTGATCAACTATCACTGAGGACGACTTAGGATCACCTTATTGCACGTTAATACTACATGCATTGCACCTTTCTTGTTGTTTTCACTCGAACGTATATATATATATATATATATATATATATATATATATATATATATATATATATATATATATATATATATATATATATCTATATTTTACGAGCGTGTTAAAATGTTTTGAACCATGTAAAAGTCGAATACCCTCATGTGAAAACTTAGCCGCCACCACTCATCCTTATCTCAACTTCACATGCCACGAAATGTATTATTTCAACATGCAAATGACATTACGTTACGCGTACAACATAAGAAACACACCAAAATACACTAAGTATTCTTAATAATGAACGTCCCCAACTTGCCTAGAAAACGAACACATAACGCACGAATTTGTTACACAACCCCGTCTTTTCTTCACACGACCTAATAAACAACCTAGATAGCTACATTTTTCATTTATACAACTTGTTATGAAACCCACGATTTGACCTCTAAAAATAGACAAAGCATATTGCAAAAATTCTGTTTTTGAATCCTTAATACACACGAATTGGACTTTAAGCCCAATGATCTATTTTGATAAGCCACGATTAAGCCAGCTTATTGGCATTTTTAGTATGGACATAAGATGCAAAAATAAAACTTTTTGACATGCCAAACACCCCCCTCCCAAGACCCACGGATTAACAAACGCTAATGGGCTAATTCTTTGGCTCGTTAAAAGCCCATTAAGAGTAAAAATAAGCTAACAACCTAATAAGCAGTTAAAATAAGTTACATTTGACTTAAATAAGCCTTAGAAAAATTCGCCATAATTTTCCTCTCCTTTTTGACACTTTTGGACTAAAAATGTAACGCAATTCACCTAGAGGGACTAAAACTGCCAATCCGAGAAATATATGGACTGAGGCTGTGAAAACAGAACATATAGGGTATAATTTGACATATTAATGAATTCCAAGCCTTATTTGTATTTTTGGACATGTTATGGACTATTTATGGACATTGGACTTAACGAAGGACTAACGATGTAATGCAAACGCAGTTAGGGTAAAAAGTATAAAATCTGGAAAAGAACAAGGACCTACTGTTTATACTTGACATTCTTACTTCATTTTCCATTTTTCGTCTCGCCTTCACGTCATATGCATTTTTGTACATTTTATTTACGTATTACTTAACTTTCGTTACTTATTATAACTGGAAACATTACGAGTTAACGTTGCATAGCATTTCAACACTTTTGAAGAAATAAAATTACGGGTTACTTGACACACAAATCAAGATAATTATATATATATATATATATATATATATATATATATATATATATATATATATATATATATATATATATATATATATATATATATATATTGAATTTTAAGCACTTTAAGCATAACACACTCACACTCAACGATCAGTTAGTCATTCATCATTCACTATTAATTTTCATCCACCACTAGTATTTGGTCAGATTCTCAGATATTTGTATTTACCAGGTTTCATACTGAAGTCAATACCATAATCACCCCTGAAATTACTTTCACCATCACCAGTAACGCTTAAGGTGAGTCATAGCCTCACTTTTACTGATTTAACTATTTTAAACTCCGTGAGGGAGATACATGCTATAAACAGATTGACAGTAAATATTCGATACATTGGAAGGTGGTTAAACCTTTGTTAATTTGTGTATATGATAAGTTGAGTTAATATGATTAAGTACGCGGAATTTACTTAATCACACTTAGAAGGTTATTTGTGTTGTGGAAATGGAACAGTTATGCTTGTGTATATAGAACAAAGAACATGCAATGGTATCACCAAACGATTCAATATTATTCAAGATAATACGAGTGATCTTCACTATCACTAGGGTTACAAAGACCTTGAATCTTATGTTTTCTACGACTTGTGATATATGTTCTATGTTCTTGAGAGTTATTATCTAAAACACTTAATAATTCACACACTCTTATATGTATATCTATCACATATATTTATCACTAGTCTAAGATCTTTCTTTTATAACATAAGAAAGATCTTTACAATATTGTCAAGTCTTATCGAACGCTTGCTTTGAGAGTGTCCGTCATTAAGATACAACTTGTATCTATGTTTACAACTTGTTATGTGAATATAACATTATGACTGATCACATGGGGTAAGATATTATCTACCGTATATTGTTGACTTTAATACACATAATATCTTTTCATACTTATCCGCTCAGCAGCAGAAAGTTCTTTACCAGCAGCAATGTTAACGCTAGCAGCAGAATCATAACACTAGCAGCAGAAACACTCAGCAGTAGAATGTTAACGCTAGCAGCAGAATCAAATGCTCTTAGCAGCAGAATCATACTTAGAGTATTTCTTTGAATAGAACCCGATATTAAACTTCTTGAATATTTAATTCCCAACAATCTTTCCCTAAACATGTGAATCCTTTTCAACATGTTTCTGAATTAAATTATGGATTGTGAAGATCTTTCAAACACTTCTGTTCTTCAAGATTGAATATCTTTCTCAGTAAATCATCTGCTTCCTGTTCTTTGACTTTAACAATATCAATACACATCTTCAGGCTTCAAACATTGACCTAAAAGATGGTGCAATTTCCTTGGATGGAGGAATTATAAGAGGCAATGATGCTGTGTATCTTGGATGCTTGTTTCAACAAGTGAAATCATCTATCAGCATGCCTTTGCAAGTGATGAACAAACGTGGTGAACTGAAATTGAAACTTTTCTTCGGTTGACCTAGATAGAACTTTCTCCTTTGGAATGTTTCATCCCTTCTGAATATATATAATAAGCGCTGTTCTTGTCATTTTCAACCTCCATGTCATCATCTTGTATGCTCTTGTCTTTTCCTCCCTTTCATTGGTTGTCTTCCTTCTTTGGGCTTTATTTCCTCTCCTGAGATGCAAATAACATTTTATCCTCCCCTGTTTGGAAGATCTCTCACTATGTACCAAAATATTTCTCTCCATTATCTGAGCTATCCATCAGAACATGTTATCAGACAATGTTGTACATGTAGCCATCAATTCCTTAAGAGTTTAAGTTGCTGCCCTCATCACTTCTAGGTGTGTTTACTCCTATGAGAGGTAATTCATGGGGCATTTGACTCATGGTCCATCATTTGATGGTTTTTTTTTTTTTTAGTCTCTTTGAAAATCCTTTTAAGAAACTTTTGCCTTAGCAGTATGTACTTGATTTTATTATGAAAAACCATACTGCTTTCAACCATTTTGAAGGGATTAAGTGTATAACAGACACTTAATCAAAATTTCGGTTTAAAGCAACCTCTGGTTGTGTGAGAACCAATGTTTTTCAGTTATAAATAACTGCATGTGTAAAGATAAACCTATTCAAAAGGCTTTCTTGACAGGGTTTCCAGCTTATAGTAATTGTTGCCTCTAACACAAGTGTTAGATTCACTTTTACTAGTTGTTCTTTCTATCAGATGTCCTTAGACTTGCTCATTATACTTAAAAGTATTAAATGATAGAAAGTGAGTTGTATCAGTTACTATCTGATCAACTAAGTCATCAATTCAAAGTGAAATATCATAATCAAGCTTCAAGAAAGAAGTTTTAAGGAGGTTTGAAATTCCTAAACCTTTTCTATCATTAACCTATTATGACAGCAACTGATATTATCATTCTGCTGCTTCCATTTCACTTGAAACATCCTTTGTGTTCACATATTCATACCTGAAATTGTTAGTCTAAAACCAAAAGAACAATGTACAAAGTACTTGTCTTGTATTAGAATAATCATAGGACTAACTGTATGAATAACACAATTTAAATTTGTACTAGCAGCACAAACTTTTGTAATAGCAGTAGTATCTTTTAAAGTTAGCAGCACAAACAAAAATTTATATACAAAAACACATTAGATTGAAAAATTCAAAGATTAAGCATTCCAATACTTGCTACCAAGTACTGAAACCTTCCAACATCAAAAGCTTTGGTTAGCAGATCTGCAAAGTTGAATTCTGAAGCAATTTTAAGAACTTGAATTAATCTTTTCTCATTGCAGTCTCTTATAAAGTGATGTCTAATTTCAATGTGTTTTGTTTTAGAATGTTGCACTGGATTTTTAATTATGCAAATAGTACTACTATTATCAATATGAATAACAGTGTTCATGAAATTGTACCCATAGTCAAGAAGTTGGTTTTGAAGCCACAAGACTTGAGCACAACAACTTGCAGCAGCTACATATTCAGCTTCAGTTGTTGAAGTAGCCACAGTTGTTTGCTTCTTACACTGCCATGAGATAAGTCTACACCCAAGGAATTGACATCCTCCAGTTGTTGACTTTCTGTCCAAGCTAGCACCAACATAATCACTATCCAAAAATGCTACCAAGTCAAAAGGTGACTCTCTAGAATACCATAGTCCCAACCTAGGTTGACCCTTGAGATATCTAAAAATTCTCTTGACTGCTGTTAAATGAGAAACCTTTGGAGTTATTTGAAATCTTGCACAAGCACAAACAGAGAACATGATGTCAGGTTTTGATGATGTAAGATACATCAAAGATCCTATCATAGATCTGTAAGTGTGTACATCTACATTTTATCCATCAAAGTCTTTTGGAAGAGGCTTCTCAGAGTCCATTGGTGTGCTTGCCATTTTTGAATCAGCAAAGTTGAACTTCCTTAGTATCTCAGCAACATATTTATCTTGACTAACAAATATGCCTTCATATGACTATTTAACTTGCAAACCCAAAAAGAATGTAAGTTCCCCCATGGAACTCATCTGAAACTTATGATGCATAAGCTTCTCAAACTCCAAACACATCTCCTTCCTTGTAGACCCAAAGATAATGTCATCCACATACACCTGCACTAACAGAAGATCCTTCTTGTGCTGTTTGATGAAAAGTGTCTGATCAATCTTTCCTCTTTGAAATCCATTTTCTTTTAAATAGGAAGCTAGTGTTTCATACCATGCTCTAGGTGCCTGATGAAGGCCATAAAGAGCCTTAACTACTCTGTATACTTTGTCTGGATGGTCAGGATCAATGAAACCTGGAGGTTGTGAGATATACACCTCTTCTTCAATTATGCCATATAAAAATGCACTCTTGACATCCATTTGGTAAACTGTGAAGCCTAAAAATGAAGCGTAAGCTAAGAAAAGCCTAATTGCCTCAAGTCTTGCTACTGGAGCAAAAAATTCATCATAGTCTATACCTTCCTGTTGTGTGTACCCTTGGGCTACTAATCTAGCCTTATTCCTAATCACTATTCCCCTTTCATCCCTTTTATTCTTGAAAACCCATCTAGTGCCAATTACCTTTGTATCCTTAGATAAATCAACTAGCACCCATACCTTCTGAATCTTGAACTAAAGAAGCTCCTCTTGCATAGCTTCTACCCAGCTTGAATCATCTAAGGATTTCAGAATGTTCTTTGGTTCATCTTGTGAGAGAAAATATACAAACAAGCAAGAGTTTGAAAACTCATGCTGCTTTGAAGCATAAAGGGCATCAAGAAGCCCTTGTTGGTCTGAAGACATCAGTTGTTGTCTTGTCTTTACACCTGATTGTACATCTCTAATTACATTATCTAGGGAGTGGACTTTGTGAATCCTTGTGTGTGGGGTTGAAGGAACTTGATAGTTAGGTGTGATATTGCTTAAATCCACCTCATTATCTGAGAAATCTGCTTCATTTGAGTCTGAAGGGCCAGCAGTAGAATCATTTGGCCTAGCAGCAGAAAAATTAAGCCTAGCAGTAGAATGCTCTGTCTCAGCAGCACTATCATCAGCAGAAACATTTTGTTGTTCCTTTGTTCCATCTTCCTTGTTTTCACTTTCAACATCTTCTTTAGCTTTACCAGAAGAAGATTCATCATTTGTTGAAGTTGAAGCCACACTGGTACTTATTGGCATCCATATATGATCTTGATTTGTCTCCTTGTCTAACCCTGCCTCATTTGTTGTTTGTGAACCTGAAAAATATTAGTTTCTGCAACAACAGGCACATAATTCATAGAATGGGTTAATGATTCTAGATCAAATAGCCAATTAGGACCTTCACCTACTACATTGGATTTATACTCTAAAAATTCCACATGTAGGTATTCTTCTACTTTCTTAGTTCTTAAGTTGTATACTCTAAATGCTTTACTATTGAGAGAATATCCAACTAAGAAACCTTCATCTGCTTTGCCATCAAACTTTCCAAGATGGTCTAAGGTATTAATAATTGTCACATGACATCCAAAAGGTCTAAGAAATCCTATTGCAGGAGTTCTACCTCTAAAAAGTTCATATGATGTCTTATTGTGAGGTTTAACAACTAAAACTCTATTTTGAACATAGCAAGCAGTGTTGACTGCTTCAGCCCAAAAAGTTATAGGTAGCTTAGAATCAGCTAACATAGTTCTAGCAGCTTCTATTAGTGTTCTATTTTTCCTTTCAGCAACTCCATTTTGTTGTGGAGTTCTAGCAACACAAAATTCTCTCCTAATACCCTTTTCTTTGCAGAATTCATTCATAACTCTATTTTTGAACTCTGTCCCATTATCACATCTAATGACTTTTACTCTTTTATCTACTAGGTTTTCTATCTCAGTAATGAAAGTCTTAAGGATGCTAGGTGTCTCATCCTTAGTAGCTAAAAAGAAAACCCATGTAAATCTACTATAGTCATCAGTAATAACTAGACAATATCTCTTATGTTGCATACTTCTAACATTTGTAGGACCAAATAAGTCCATATGAAGCATAAATAATGATTGATTGATAGAGTTAAAAATCTTGGGCTTACAAGTGGCCTTGTGTTGTTTGCCTTTAAGACAAGCAATGCATGTTTGATCATTTTCAAATTGTTTTTGAGGTAAACCTCTTACCAAACCATTCTTAACAATCTGATTTATGGTTTTTAAATTAATATGACCAAGCCTCCTATGCCATAACATTGATTCATCCAATGTGGCCTTTGCAACAAGACAAGTTAAAGCCTTTTTAGGAACAATGTTCTTCATGTCTACACTGTACATATTGCCCTTTCTAGGAATTTTAAGAAGCACTTGACTTTCATCAGGCATCTTAAAATCATGAGAAAGTACAAGACATTTAGTGTCACAGAAAAGAACTTTGTTCTTTTTGTCACACATTTGTTAGACACTAAAAAGATTATAATTTAGCTCTTGTACATAGTACACATCTTCAAAATCTAAATTTCCAGTTTTGATTGTACCTTTACCGAAAATTTTGCCACCAACACCTCCTCCAAAAGTAACATAGCCTCCATCTATTGATTGAAAATCTGAGAGATAAGACTTGTTGCCTGTCATGTGCCTAGAACATCCACTATCTGAGTATCCTTGATCCTCTTGTTTATTAATTGAATGTTCCTGCACAGAAATGAGAAGTATCAGTTTCTTTTGGGGACCCAAGCCATTACTGACTTGGATCTGCCTCTTGCATCAATGAAATTTAATCTCTTAAGAACAGTTGATGCAACATTGGATTTAAGAATCCAACATGCTGAGGCCTTAACAGCATTTGCCCTGTTTTCCCTAGCAGTAGAATGAATTACATGCTTAGCAGCAGAAACTGCTAGCTTTGTAATTGTTCCCTTAATTTTCCAAACTTATTTTTGGACCACTGCTTTTGATTGAATGGGCCTATTAACAGTTTTTGATGCATGTTTTGAAGTTAATTTTTTATTTTTAACTGTTGGTTTTGGGTTAACAATCATGAAAGGTCTAGCAGCAGAAACTGCTTTGGTAACTGCTTTGGTAACTGCTCTGGGTTTTGTTCTCTTAGATTTAGAGTGAAAGTGAGTTTGAGAAGTTTGCCTTTTGAAATTCACCCTATTGTTTTCATACCCAGATACCCATCTGTTACAGAAAGCTGCAAGATGATCAAAACTACCACATGAATAACAACCTTTATTATAAAAGAAAAAGTCATCACCTAATTGGTTAGACTTGAGGCCATTCCAATTTCTTTGGTTACCTCTGGGCTTGCTAGTGGATCTATATTGTTCACAATATTTAACTGGTTGCCTAAAATGTTTAATGTTTGATCTAGGCTTAACAGTATCCTTTTGATCACTTTAGGAACCCTTGTTCCTGCTTTCTTAACTACTTCAGGTTTAGACATAACCTGTTCATCTTCATCATCATCAGATATCTAGTCTTCAATGACTATACTATCTGATCTTCTATCAGAGGACACCTTGTCCTCAGGAAGTGAAGTTTTACTTAAACTTTCGCTTACTTTCTTAGGTTCATCAACAACTAGCTTAGTTTTTGGTTGTACACCATATTGTAGCTCAGGTTGTTGAAATTCAAGGACACCTGAATTTTCTAGGTCAATCCCTGGGGGTTTAGGGATACCTCTGTATGGAGGTGGGACACTCTTATATCCTACTCCTGACTTAGCTCTATTTATCACTTGACATTCTATCATGTTGGTCACACCTCTAGAAGCATGTTCTAGTGTCTGTGTAGTCAAGTGAATGTTTTCATTTTCCTTTTTGACCCTATCAAAAGCCTCTCTTAAAAGCTTAATTTCAGCATCTTTAAAGAATATATCCTGTCTTAGGAGAGCTTTGTCATCAGAAAAAGAAAGTTCATTTTCCTTGTAGTACAAGATCTGCCTTTCTGTTGATTCCAATCCACACTTATAGTTAATGTAGTTTTGATGAGTTTTGCCTAGCTCTTTCGTTTGTTCATCATAATGTTTGATTAAAGTTTGTAATTCTTTAAGAGCAGTACAAGCATTTGAACAAGCTTTATGAGATTGTACCTCAGTAGTAGAAAAAGCCATGAGTCCCATTTGTGAAGAATCTTCTTCTTCATCAGCCATAAAACTCCAATCAAAACCTAGCCCATCAATAGCTACCATAGCTTTTGAGTTCGGCTCAGAAACCTCCCTTGTTTTGGATGTGCTTCCAAAACCTTTGTTCTTGCTATCTTGCTGCCTTGGCCTTCTACATTCTCTTGAGAAGTGACCCATCATGTGGCAGTTATAGCACTCTATCTTTGACTTGTCAAAACCAGCAGTATCAGTATTGCTGATTAAGACCTTCTTCCCCGTCCTTTGATAGAACTTCTTGGCTCTCATGCTAAGAAGAGAAATTTGCCATTTTAGGTCCATTTCCTCCAGATCATCATCATTGATCTCTTGGAGGTCTTCATAGGTGAGCATGGACCCATTATTTTGACTTGTAAGAAATGCACAACAAGTCTTTTCATCCAAAATACCCATGGTACTGCTTGATGAACTAGCAGCACCAACACCATCAACAACTTTCATCTCTTCACTTGATTTTGAGGTACTAGGAGTTGACATAAATGCCATGTTCCCAATATTAGAACTAGTACCTCCATTCTTCTTCAAATCTTGCTCCACAATCTTAAAGTTGCTATACACATCTATCAGCTCTATTGTATCAAGGTCTGGCTTGTTCTTCCAGACAACAACATGCATAGCCCACTCTTCTGGTAAGCTTCTCAGAAATTTTGAGTTCAAATCTTCTTGAGGTATTTCAACCCCAAGAATAGCAAGTTGGCTCACAATATTCTGAAGCCTATTAAACATATGGTCAAGAGATTCATTGTATGTAGATGAGAAGTTTTCAAACTGCTGCTTGAGCAGTGTCTTGTGGGTTTTCTTGGTGGCTTCATTTCCACCATATCTGGCACTAATAGCTTCAAATAATGACTTGGCATCTTTGAACTTGCTGAAGTTTAAAAGTTGATCATTGGGAATGGTCATCATCAGCATGCTTCTTGCCTTCAAGTCATTTTTCTTCTTTATTCTATCTTCTGCAGTTGTTGGCTTTGTCTGCAGAGTTGTCACCACTTTGCCGTCCACTGTTGATGAAATGGTTGTAGGCTGGTAAGAGTTTCCATCTTCAATGATTTCCCAAAGTGCATAGTCTTGCACTTGGAAATATTGCTCTATCCTCAGCCTCCACATCTCAAACTCATTCTGTTTGAGCATGGGTATTTTTGCAGCAACATTAGTCTGAATTGATTCAACGTCCATTTCTTCTTCTTCGTCTTCTAAATCAACTATATCAGCCTGATGCTCTGATACCAATTGACAGTAAATATTCGATACATTGGAAGGTGGTTAAACCTTTGTTGATTTGTGTATATGATAAGTTGAGTTAATATGATTAAGTACGCGGAATTTACTTAATCACACTTAGAAGGTTATTTGTGTTGTGGAAATGGAACAGTTATGCTTGTGTATATAGAACAAAGAACATGCAATGTTATCACCAAACGATTCAATATTATTCAAGATAATACGAGTGATCTTCAATATCACTAGGGTTACAAAGACCTTGAATCTTATGTTTTCTACGACTTGTGATATATGTTCTATGTTCTTGAGAGTTATTATCTAAAACACTTAATAATTCACACACTCTTATATGTATATCTATCACATATATTTATCACTAGTCTAAGATCTTTCTTTTATAACACAAGAAAGATCTTTACAATATTGTCAAGTCTTATCGAACGCTTGCTTTGAGAGTGTCAGTCATTAAGATACAACTTGTATCTATGTTTACAACTTGTTCTGTGAATATAACATTATGACTAATCACATGGGGTAAGATATTATCTACCGTATATTGTTGACTTTAATACACATAATATCTTTTCATGCTTATCCGCTCAGCAGCAGAAAGTTCTTTACCAGCAGCAATGTTAACGCTAGCAGCAGAATCATAACACTAGCAGCAGAAACACTCAGCATAGAATGTTAACGCTAGCAGCAGAATCAAATGCTCTTAGCAGCAGAATCATACTTAGAGTATTTCTTTGAATAGAACCCGATATTAAACTTCTTGAATATTTAATTCCCAACACAGATCACAAGTATTTTTTTGTATGCTTACCTGACTTGATATATGTCTAAGTTACCTTATTGCCACAAGACCCTTTATCATGAGCCATTAATCACTTGTATGTGAATGCGAATATAATGAATAGATCTATTAGAGGCTGACGACCTATCCCACTAATACTTTGACGGAATGCTCTTTGCAAGTCGTATTAGTCGCGATGCATTATATTTGAGAAGAATAGGAATTGGCAAATCAACTATTACTCGAGGGCACATATCGATCAGTAACCTGATGTGACTCCTCCGTTTTACGGTACTTTGTTAACGTTTGCGTGTCATGAGACTTAGGGCAATATATATGAACTGCAATATCAACCTTTTAAACTGATTGTATCCCCAATACAATCCTACTTGTGTATCGATCTGATTATTAAACTTCAAACTCTATTATTTCACTCAACATTTTGTTGACTTTTAAGCATGTTTATCTCAGGAAATTAGCGGAGCAAATCAAGGCATGGAGCGGGCAGTAACCTATCTTTAATAATGGTGTAAAATAAAGTTGTAATTCAGTTAAAACGATGTTTCTTTTAAGGAACTTTTATTACTCTGATATAAAACTTTGTAACTGAATTCGTATTATGGACCTATGTTATTTAAAAACGCCTCTTTGGAGCCGTTTTCTATGATTTTGACTTCGATCCTCTCGGTAATACCCCAATTAGACTTCCGCTGCTATCTTGAAAATTTGGGGGTGTTATAGTCTTGGTTGGTGGAAGAAGATGAATATCTTCATCTCTTTAGAGAGAGAGAGAGTAGTGAGAGGGTGGAGAACCTGGAAGTTTTTTATATTAAAGAAAATGAATGAATAATACACAGAATTCCCACACCCCTCATTGAGAGTCATGAGGGGTATTTATAGGCCCTATTACATCACTAGTTTGCCATTTAAACATAAGTAGTCCCTGCGTGTACTATTTATTACAAATCTAGTCCAATTCACTTAATTGACGATATCTTTATAAAAAAGCGAGTCTAACAATAATCTCGTATAGGAATATGTCCGGAAACTTACGGGTTGTCACAAGTTTGACCCGCCGAGTTTCATGTGACTCGAGCCAACCCGGTTCACTTAAGTCGGCCGTGTTTTACTTTTCTTTAATTTTTATTTTAGAAAATATATATGACAAGTTTGGATTGATTGTGATGATGGATAATGTTGTTTTTTAGTTTACAACTTGTATTGTCGTTGAATTGTATGTGCTTGATATTGAATAATATATGTTTTATAAACATATTATGTGATTAGTATAGATTTTTTAGACTTTATGCATGTTTGGTATTAGATATTAAAGCGTTATACGTGTTTGGTGAGCCTAAATATTGCAATCTACTCTATAATGTAAAACTGGGTTGACTCGGCGGTTGAACCGGTAACTTAGTGACCCGGTCACTCAAAAAGCCTCGAACATATATAAATGAACCGGTTCATTTTACCGGTCCATCGAAAACCGGTAAAACATATACAACTATTGGCCAAGCATGATTAATTTCTTAATGTCCCTCGAATATATATATATATATATATATATATATATATATATATATATATATATATATATACATACATATATATATATATACATATACATACATATATATATATATATACATATACATACATATATATATATATATATATATATATATATATATATATATATATATATATATATATATATATATATACATATATATATATATATATATATATATATATATATATATATATATATATACTAGACGTCAAGGCCCGCCCAATGGGCGGGCATGACTTGTAATTTTATTTTGTAAGTTGTACTTATTATGAAATCATTTTTAGGAAGCTCGACGTGTGGGCATGATTTATAAGCTTAGTTTCGATGACTTTATTTATTATGAAATTATTTTGTAAGGATTTTTTTGCAGGGGGCATGACTTGTAATTTTATTTTGTAAGTTGTACTTTTTATGAAACCATTTTTAGGGAGGTCGACGGGTTGGCATGATTTGTAAGCTTAATTTCGATGACTTTATTTATTATGAAATTATTTTGCAAGGAATTTTTTGTAGGGGTAACCGACGTTGGGAAGATGGGGGTCATGTTTTGTATTTAGTGTATAGTTTAATATAGTGTATAGTTTATGATAGTAATTACTATTTGTTAAGGTCTTTTATTGCATTTACTTAATTTTTTTTGTTAAATCCAGTTTATTGACATTACAACATTTTGATTGTGTAACATTTAGAAATGCATGCAAGTTATGTAGCATTGATGTGATTTATTTTTGTATTTATTTTTGGTTTTTTATTCCAAAGAAATATTCGTGAGAATATTTCCCCGGGTCGTTCTCCCAACGAAGGTTTGACGGCGAATTTGTCGAATCGGTGTCGTGAAAATGTGAAGTGAATAAGTGATGTGAAAGATTATATTTTAGAATTTGATCACACTATAATAAGAAATATTAAAAGCAATCTACGCTATTAAAATAAATGCACACAAAGAAAATTCAAATAAATGCAAATCCCGGGCTAATCCCGAGATTTATAAATCTATTAGTGAAATTATACTTAAAATAGAAATAAAAATAAAAATAAAATCTAAAGGACGAAAATGATTTTTAATAAAAACTGATTTTATAAAAAGAAATTTAAGAAAATAAAGTTTTATAAAAAAACGAGGGACTAAAAATGCAATTTTGGAAACTTTATTTAAACTAAAACTATTTAAAGCAAAAGACAAGGACCAAACTGTATTTTACTGAAACTTGTTTAATACACTAACACTTTTAAACAAAGACAAGGACCAAACTTGTAATTTTTGAAATTCTAATAAAACTAAAGGTGATTTGAAACAAAAACAAGGACCAAACTCGCAACACCTGAAACTTAAGGACTGATTTGAAAATTTTTTAACAACTAAAAATGATTTACACAATCAAACCCAGGTTCGAATCCTGGTTATATGCAAATTAACTCAACTATATATTTTTTTTTTTCTTTTTCTTCTTTTGCAAACTCAACTAAAAACTAACAATCACTATTTTTATGAAAAAGAAAGATCAAGAACAATGCTGAAATGAGCTGGGAAACAGCTTAGACAGACCAGCAATCAATTCCACACACCAGCCACAAAATCAGATTTAACAAAATCAGTTCCAAAAAAAAAAAAATCAAAAGCACTGAACAACAAAATCAATAACAAACACCACTTTTACTTCCAAATATGATCAATTTAATAAAGAAAAGAGTACCAATGAACAGTTATAGAGAGATGAACTAAAAGCAGTCCTTATCAAAACCAGATCCAACTCAAAGATGCAAGCAGATTTAAACACTAGATTAACTGCCAGATTCACTAATCAGACTAAGATTCAAGTTACACTACTCCTCAACCATCATCAAACATCATTCAAGAACATCAATGGAGCATCAAATAATAACTTTAAACAGCAGAATCAAAGATTCATAAGAAACTAAATTGATATCACAAATGCAAACTAAATCAAACTCTAATGACTGATCAAGCTTAACTAATATTATGTCTAGCTAATAAACATCAAATAAACATTAAACTAGCAGCAGCACTAATCTAGAACGAATAGCTTAAGCAGAAAAATAAACAAATGAAATGGAACTTATGAACTTACAAGAGCACCTCAGCTGAACAGAGGTTTCACTTCAACCAAGCCTATCTTTGGATAGGCTAACTGCTTCCAATTTTCAGATAGACTATCAGATTAAAACTCAGAATCATGCCCTTCACACCATGGTTGACTTTCATTGACCAAGGTAACTTTGAATGTTACAGCAGTAATGACACTAGATACTAACTTACAATAAGCTAAAGAGCTTACATAAGCTGAACTTGAATGAAACAGAGCTTAATTAAGCAGTTTCGAACTAAATATATATATATATATATATATATATATATATATATATATATATATATATATATATATATATATATTTTTTTTTTTTTTTTTTTTTTTTTTTGTAATGATCTGATATTTAAATCACAGGAAATAAACTAAACATTGGAATCAAACTTTAACTAAAAGAGAAATTCGGACACAAATGAGTTTCAAACTTTAACTTTCATTAACACTTAAAAATTACAAAGCTCGAATCGAATTAAACATAAACAAAACGAAAAAAAATTACAATCCGAAAGCTAAATTTCTAAAACTAATTTGACAGCATAACGTTGCTAAAAAGAAAAAATTACATATCGAAAATGGGATAACCTCTCCTCTATTTATAGACTCAATCGAACCTTCGGGTCTTTGCCACGCTGGCGATCCGCGTCCCTCTTAGCTTCAAATCTACCCTTAGATCATCTTTCTCTTCTTTCTTCCTTTGCTAACCGTACGATCACAAAATAATACGTGTTCGATCCAATAATTTGCTCCCACGTGTCCCCGTGTGTGCTAGTTTGCTCTGACAAGGTCTGACAAGGGTACGAAAGGACCTAATTACCCTTAATTGCGGTAATTTTTGGGTTTGGTAATTAGGGTTCATAGGAGGAAATTGGGGATCGGTTATTTCTTTGTTTTTCGGGAGAGAGATAAGGTCAGTAAATGGGTGAGTGAGGTGTGAGTTTGTTTCTTTTTATTTTTATCTTTTTTCTCTTTTGACCGAAGGAGTATTATTGACCCGGTAGTGAAGTTTTGACCGGGTATGATTTATTCTTTTAACCGGGTGGGTAAAGTTTAGTGTTGGGCCGGATGGGGTTGGCTTGGGCTATTTTTAATATTTGAGGTGAGTGGGCTAGTGGAGTTTGTAAGGTTTAAGGATTTAGGAAAAGTTTTAAGGATTAAAGTTATTTAAGGGACTATAGGTGGAATTTCTAGATTCTTAAGGGCTGATGTTGTCATTTTTCAAAGTTGAATCCACGGGCTAATGTTGACGACTTCAGATAGATGGAGGACTAGGGATGCCTTTTAGACCATTTTCTTTGTTTCCGGTTCCGGTTCTGAGCCTTTTCGTATCTCGTGCTCGTTTTCTTGATTTTCTTGTGTCTTTTGTCAATTTTCACTATATCCATCCCTGCACATGCACAAACACAAAAACACAATATCTTTTGGCATTTTGGTCGGGTTTTTGGTTATTTTGGTCCGGTTTTGGTCTAGAAATGATATGTGTTTAAGCACATACCAAAAATCCCCCAGACTAAGTATTGCAATGTCCTCATGCAATATTATGAAAAACTCCCCGATTTTCCTTTTATTCTATTTTTGTATTTTTCTTATTATTCGAGTGACGGCTTTTGATGACAATCATTATCTATCGATAATTTTTAGGGTCATAGAGCAGGAAACACGACTCATAAAGAAGTGACCATACGGATAAAATTCGTCGTTCCTGATTTTTCACGAGTCCCCAAACTAAGCTTAAAAACGAGATCATTGTTATTTACAAGTTAGATTGCCGACACTACTCAGAAAGCTAATTGTGGACTTCTCGTTCCCAAATTCCTATTTTTCCTCTATTTATTTTATTTTTGGTGAGAAATGAATTTCTTCAAATTCTCGTTTTGATAATTTTTAATTCGATAAAGATACCTAGTTTAGACGCTAAGTAGTTTCCAAATCTTCCCTCGAAAACCGTTGCATACAAAAATGAGGTCCACATCAAGGTCTCTGATTTAACACGATTTTGAGAATATCCCTTTTATTTGCGACCGAAACAACTCATCTACGAGTCCAGAGACGGAAGCCTTTATTAGGACACCTCGGAGTCGAAATTTGGCATTTTAACATTATTAAGCACTTATTATTAATCCTTGGCCCTTTATAACAATCACAACATCGGCTGCGAACCGGCAAGATGTGATAGTCTATTATGACCTTGGAATTTTTCCTCTGCCTTTATTAGAAGTCTACAACATCGGCTGCGAACCGGCAAGATGCAGAAAACTTTTTATGGCTTTGGATTATTATTATTATTTATTATTCATTATATATTTTGCCAAATCCCGAGTCCTACGGCTTTTATAACAATCCCAACATCGGTTGCGAGCCGGCAAGATGGAATAGTCTATTACACCGTAACACTGGCAGTACCTTGATGTGTACCCAACTTTCATAAGCACGAATTTTCTAAGGAAGAAATAAAAACTAATCATCGCCAAAACTAAAATAGTTTTAATTATTCCTAGATTTCTATTTTTTGGGTGAAACAAGCTTATGGGAACAAAAAGCCACAAATAACTTCGATGAGCTCTTAAAGAGATCCAACTACTCCACGTTTAGCAATCTAACTTATAAACAACTCTATCATTTCTCGTTCTTCGCAAATTTAAAATCTTAAATAATAAGATCCGCGAATGCTTAGCCAAATAATCAAGCCATGCATATATAAAGTCAATTACGGGAACTTGCAAACTCTTAAAAAGAATTCGCGTTTTCTAGCTCCTTGTGTAAAAGACTAGCACGAGCTTATAGATTATAAATGGTTAAGGGAACAAGCTAGGGCTCAACACGCCCGGTCAAGTCAGAATTTTATTCCTACTCTCTCCAGCGGAAAGTTAACAAAAATGTCAAAATTTATTATATTTTTGCAAAAATTTTTAAAATTTTTCTCATTTTTTGGATTTTTTCAATTTTGGAGGAAAAACGGGATTGCACGAGACAATAGCAAAAATGCAAGGCAAAAATCAAATCGCAAGATTACCCCCCCAGACTAGAATGAGACATTGTCCTCAATGTCTTAAAGGTACGGGTTCTCCCTACAAAAATCTAAGGCCGTTTATTAATTATGCCAAAAGATAAATGTAAAACGATAAGATTTTGGATATTGGATAAGCAGCGGATGATGAAACTCGAGTAGCGTGAAGGAAACTACGAGCACGAGAGTCTTCAGTCATCGGCATTCCTGGACACATCACAGAAAAACAACGAGGCACAAGATATGGAGGAGGATCCCCTCCTCTTTATTAAGAAAATAGAAAGAAGATAGATGGATAAGCATGGGGTGCCTCCCATGAAGCGCTTGTTTTTGTTAACCGAGTCACATGAGCTTGACTCGACCCCGAATTTATTTGTCCTTGGGGGAGCAAGTGGAAGAGATAATCTCAATCGGACTTTCGTTCAAGATGTTTGGATAAACATTGAAGCACACGAAAGTTCCACTCCGATTGAGATACCCACGGCTTTAGAGGATGAAAGCGGTGATGCCGGGGTCAAAAACTTTGTCTTCGTTTCCGGCTGGAAACGATAGTAAAGTTTCAAGCAGAGATGACTCCGGATAGAATGGGAGTTTTTGATCAGAAAGAGGTAGAGAGGAATCACTTTTCTCCAGAATTAAAAGTTCCTTAGATGAGGCAGGGAACTTTAAATTCTTAGTACGAGTCAATTTCATCAAAGGATGAATGTCACCATCATCGAGTAAGCCTGGCTTAAATACTTTGTCCTCACAAGAAAACTCAGCAGGGTACTCGATGGAGGACTCAATAAAGAAATCATCCTCGGGAGAATGAGGAGCTAAGTCATGAGAGACAATTGTAGCATCCTCGGTTATGGTTTCAATTTTAGGGCCTTTTTCAGTAGGTTTGCCATATAAAAGATTTCTCCATTCGGTTTGGTCGGCCCTAAAATCGAAAAGATCATCATCATCATTAAGCTCGGAGTAAGAATCAGATGATGGAGCATGGTACAAAAGATCTTCAACTTCTTTATAATCAGCATGAACGTCAAAGAGATCATCATCATATGATGGAAGTGGATCATCGTGAGCGAGTTCATCGGTGAACTCCTCGTGATAAGAATCATATTTAGACGGATCCTGGTTCATTAAAGATTCCAATTTTCTTAAGTCAGATTCAAAATCAAACTCATCGTCCTCATCCCCCGGTGGGATTGGATCGATGTGAGCGAGTTCATCGGCGAACTCCTCAAGAAGAGAATCAATGTAAGAAGTGGTACTGCCACTACTTTGCTCTTCTGATTTTGAATCAACAAATTGAACGGATTTAGGTGGTTTTTCATTAACATTATCCGGGGGAAGGGAAAATAAAGGTTCATCAAATTTCATTTTTAATAACGAGACATCTTCCCCTGGATCACTATCGGGCTCAACAATTTCCGGCGAAATTGGAGCAGGATCAGACAACACCTCGAGCTCTTCCCTCGAGATTTCACTTCCCTCAATCGGAGGAGAAGGATGGGAAGAGTCGGAAAGAACAGAATCAATCATCTCTACACGATAAACCGTCTCCGGAGGTGGGACAAGAGGTGTGCTCTTAGAGCTAGCATTTTCCACCTCTTCCGTTGTGGTCTCCGAATCAGATTCATCATTATCAAGAATACTCTTAGTATTTGTAGCACAACACTCAAACCATTTGCTCGATCCAGGATTAATTTTCATGGCCTTGAGTTCAGCACGTTTTTCTGACATACTCTTGACCGTGAATCTTGAAAGGTTTGGATCAATTCTTTTAGGAGCAATTACGGGATCTGACTTTTGATCAACCGTAGCGACATTGCATTTGTCGGTTTGAGGTTTCGAGTTCGGATTGATTTGAAACGTAACTTTTTCATTATCAACTCGCAAGGTAATCTCTTCATTATAAACATCAATCAACGCACGCCCGGTTCTTAAGAATCCTCTCCCGAGAATGAGAGGAACACGGGGATCGGCATCAAATTCGACAATCACAAAGTCTGCCGGTAAATGGAATTTTCCCACATTAACGTAGACATCTTCGGCTATGCCAATTGGACGAGTAATTGATCGATCTGCGAGCTCGAGAGTCATCTGGGTCGGAGTGAGAGCGGGGAGAGATAATTTTTCCCAGACGGACTTAGGCATTAGGTTAATGCTAGCGCCAAGATCGGCCAAGGCGAAACATTGAACCATCCCCGGAAAATTGCACGGAATAAGGAACTTTCCGGGATCTCCTAGCTTTTCCGGAAGCTTTTTAAGGAGAACCGCGGAACATTGTTCATTTAACGGGGTTGTTTTTGCCATCTCAAACAATTTATCTTTGTTGCTCAGCAAATTTTTCACCATCGATGCAAACTTCGGCATTAAGAGAGCAGCATCCGCAAAGCTAATTTCGAAACTCATATCTTGAAAGATTTGATAGAATTTCTCCATCTGATGCGTATTCTTATCATGGTGCTTTTGTTCATCAAGTCGTGACGGATACGGAAGTTTTATCTTAACGGGAACCTCTTGTTCAAAATCAACTTTCCCTTTTCCTTTGGACGATTGGACAACCGGAGGTTGGATGTCTTCGGTCCTTCCGTTATTAGTAGGAAGTGCCGTATCCGTGGTCTCCTCGGTTTCACGGGCGACTACCTTGGGAGGAAGAGAAGAAGAGGTAGTCGGAGCCGTAGGTCCATCATAACAAACACCACTTCGTGTTGTGATCGCTTTAACGTCTCCCCTCGGGTTTGCGATCGTGTTGCTGGGTAGAGAAGTAGTACCCGAACCCGAGGGTTGATCATTTAAACGTTTCTTAATTTCACTCATTTCCTTAGTTAACAACTCTTGAGTTCTCATCAAATTTTGATTTTGAAGCATTAATTGTCGAAGAATCTCATCCGAGGGTGGCGGATTTGGAACAACATTTTGATTTTGATTAAAATTTTGCCCTCGGTTGTTGTTATTGAAACCTTGATTAGGGAAATTTCCTTGATTTTGATTCAAATTTCCTTGATTAGCATTGAAATTCCCATAAAAATTCCCTTGATTCTGATTTCCTTGAAAACCCCGGTTTTGATTTTGATTAAAACCATTGTTTTGAAAACCATTATTTGCACGATTTTGATTATTATTCACTTGATTACGGTTTTGACCTTGATTTTGAATTTGATTGTTGAATCCCGGTGGTGGTCCAAGGTAATTATTTGAACGGTAGCTAAGGAGATTATGGTCTCCTTGGGGTTGGTAACCGTTACCACCCTGATTTGCAGCATACACATTCTCGTAAGGAAAGGCACCGGTGGCCGGACACTCATAATACGGGTGTGGACCACCACATGTTTCACAAATCTGGTTCACAACATTAATTTGTTGAGGAGTTCTTTCCTTCATTAAAAGTCCCATTTGTTTAGTAAGAGTTAAAATAGCCTCATTGGTTTTGCTATTTTGATCAAGAACATGAGCCAAAACTTCGTCATTTGATTTGCTACTAGCACTCGAGACTTGAATTTTGCTCCTAGAAGTCCTTACTCTAGCTTTATTCTCGATGATCGTAAAAGCTTCTTGCTGGTTCCGGGTCAACAAGTTTCCACCCGCAGCAGAATTGAGTGAATCTTGATCAGCATGACACAACCCATTATAGAAAGTATCAATCTGATGCAAGAGTGAAAACCCGTGATTTGGACATTTTTCCAACAACTCCTTAAATCTATCCCAAGCTTCGCTGAACGATTCATCGAAAGCTTGTTGGAATCGAAAGATTTGAGTGCGGAGATTAGAAGTTTTAGACGGAGGATAGAAATGATTCACAAACTTAGAAGCTAGATCACCCCAAGTGTAGATGGAATTTGGAGGTTCCTTTTCTAGCCAAGTCCGGGCCGCTCCTTTGAGGGAGAAAGGAAACAATTTCATTTTGATCAAATCATACGGCACTTGGTTGATCTTTATTGTTTCAGTGATATCGGTGAAATTTCTGATATGAGAATGAGGATCTTCATTCTCAAATCCGTGAAATGAGATACTCGTGATGAGGTTCAATAACCCGTGATTGATTTCAAATTGATTAGCAAGTATTTCGGGAATCACAATGGCCCTTCGCACACCATTAAATGGTGTTTGAAGTTGTTCCTCCATCGGACGGAGGTCGGGGCCCGGTTGTGCTCCTTGATTAGGCTCCACCGGAGGAGCTTGATTGTGTTGGTTGTTGGCCATTTCCTCAACGTTCGGGAAATGAGCACGGTGTGTGTGTCGAATTACCCTTTCGGGATTTGATAATGGAGAAATAAGATTTTGAGAAGATGAGCGGGTGTTCATACACCAAAAAGAAAACAAAAATGAAAATCAAAAATCTTTTTGTATTTTTGGTTGGGAATTATTTTTGGCTTTTTTAATATATTGAAAAACAAAATACTTTATTTTCTTTTTGGTAACCGTTACGTTAATCGTAACTGTTTCCTTTAAAACTACGCGCAGCGTGGCGGGAAGGCAAAGGTAGCTCCGAAGATGCTTAAAAACCCGCCTTCTTCAGCTCGACAATTTAATGTCAAGCTTCCTTAAACCCCGTAATTAGGTTGTAGTAATAAAGTAATCCGATAACGATTAATTTCACGATTTGTTTTGTTGTTATTTGGAATGGTTTACAACCGCCCTCCTTCAACGGAAGACGGAGGATGTTTATTAATGATGAAAACACTTTAGAGAAAAGTGTTTTTTAATTATTATATTTTTGTATTTTTATTTTTTATAAAAAACAATAACTTCCAAGGAAGGATCTTCAAATCACAAAATCAACGGACGAAGTCGACGCACTCGTTTCAAGCCTTCCCCGGCAGCGGCGCCATTTTATTGATGTGATTTATTTTTGTATTTATTTTTGGTTTTTTATTCCAAAGAAATATTCGTGAGAATATTTCCCCGGGTCGTTCTCCCAACGAAGGTTTGACGGCGAATTTGTCGAATCGGTGTCGTGAAAATGTGAAGTGAATAAGTGATGTGAAAGATTATATTTTAGAATTTGATCACACTATAATAAGAAATATTAAAAGCAATCTACGCTATTAAAATAAATGCACACAAAGAAAATTCAAATAAATGCAAATCCCGGGCTAATCCCGAGATTTATAAATCTATTAGTGAAATTATACTTAAAATAGAAATAAAAATAAAAATAAAATCTAAAGGACGAAAATGATTTTTAATAAAAACTGATTTTATAAAAAGAAATTTAAGAAAATAAAGTTTTATAAAAAAACGAGGGACTAAAAATGCAATTTTGGAAACTTTATTTAAACTAAAACTATTTAAAGCAAAAGACAAGGACCAAACTGTATTTTACTGAAACTTGTTTAATACACTAACACTTTTAAACAAAGACAAGGACCAAACTTGTAATTTTTGAAATTCTAATAAAACTAAAGGTGATTTGAAACAAAAACAAGGACCAAACTCGCAACACCTGAAACTTAAGGACTGATTTGAAAATTTTTTAACAACTAAAAATGATTTACACAATCAAACCCAGGTTCGAATCCTGGTTATATGCAAATTAACTCAACTATATATTTTTTTTTTCTTTTTCTTCTTTTGCAAACTCAACTAAAAACTAACAATCACTATTTTTATGAAAAAGAAAGATCAAGAACAATGCTGAAATGAGCTGGGAAACAGCTTAGACAGACCAGCAATCAATTCCACACACCAGCCACAAAATCAGATTTAACAAAATCAGTTCCAAAAAAAAAAAAAAAATCAAAAGCACTGAACAACAAAATCAATAACAAACACCACTTTTACTTCCAAATATGATCAATTTAATAAAGAAAAGAGTACCAATGAACAGTTATAGAGAGATGAACTAAAAGCAGTCCTTATCAAAACCAGATCCAACTCAAAGATGCAAGCAGATTTAAACACTAGATTAACTGCCAGATTCACTAATCAGACTAAGATTCAAGTTACACTACTCCTCAACCATCATCAAACATCATTCAAGAACATCAATGGAGCATCAAATAATAACTTTAAACAGCAGAATCAAAGATTCATAAGAAACTAAATTGATATCACAAATGCAAACTAAATCAAACTCTAATGACTGATCAAGCTTAACTAATATTATGTCTAGCTAATAAACATCAAATAACTAACATCAAATAAACATTAAACTAGCAGCAGCACTAATCTAGAACGAATAGCTTAAGCAGAAAAATAAACAAATGAAATGGAACTTATGAACTTACAAGAGCACCTCAGCTGAACAGAGGTTTCACTTCAACCAAGCCTATCTTTGGATAGGCTAACTGCTTCCAATTTTCAGATAGACTATCAGATTAAAACTCAGAATCATGCCCTTCACACCATGGTTGACTTTCATTGACCAAGGTAACTTTGAATGTTACAGCAGTAATGACACTAGATGCTAACTTACAATAAGCTAAAGAGCTTACATAAGCTGAACTTGAATGAAACAGAGCTTAATTAAGCAGTTTCGAACTAAATATATATATATATATATATATATATATATATATATATATATATTTTTTTTTTTTTTTTTTTTTTTTTTTTTTTTTTTTTTGTAATGATCTGATATTTAAATCACAGGAAATAAACTAAACATTGGAATCAAACTTTAACTAAAAGAGAAATTCGGACACAAATGAGTTTCAAACTTTAACTTTCATTAACACTTAAAAATTACAAAGCTCGAATCGAATTAAACATAAACAAGACGAAAAAAATTACAATCCGAAAGCTAAATTTCTAAAACTAATTTGACAGCATAACGTTGCTAAAGAAAAAATTACACGTTCAAAATGGGATAACCTCTCCTCTATTTATAGACTCGATCGAACCTTCGGGTCTTTGCCACGCTGGCGATCCGCGTCCCTCTTAGCTTCAAATCTACCCTTAGATCATCTTTCTCTTCTTTCTTCCTTTGCTAACCGTACGATCACAAAATAATACGTGTTCGATCCAATAATTTGCTCCCACGTGTCCCCGTGTGTGCTAGTTTGCTCTGACAAGGTCTGACAAGGGTACGAAAGGACCTAATTACCCTTAATTGCGGTAATTTTTGGGTTTGGTAATTAGGGTTCATAGGAGGAAATTGGGGATCGGTTATTTCTTTGTTTTTCGGGAGAGAGATAAGGTCAGTAAATGGGTGAGTGAGGTGTGAGTTTGTTTCTTTTTATTTTTATCTTTTTTCTCTTTTGACCGAAGGAGTATTATTGACCCGGTAGTGAAGTTTTGACCGGGTATGATTTATTCTTTTAACCGGGTGGGTAAAGTTTAGTGTTGGGCCGGATGGGGTTGGCTTGGGCTATTTTTAATATTTGAGGTGAGTGGGCTAGTGGAGTTTGTAAGGTTTAAGGATTTAGGAAAAGTTTTAAGGATTAAAGTTATTTAAGGGACTATAGGTGGAATTTCTAGATTCTTAAGGGCTGATGTTGTCATTTTTCAAAGTTGAATCCACGGGCTAATGTTGACGACTTCAGATAGATGGAGGACTAGGGATGCCTTTTAGACCATTTTCTTTGTTTCCGGTTCCGGTTCTGAGCCTTTTCGTATCTCGTGCTCGTTTTCTTGATTTTCTTGTGTCTTTTGTCAATTTTCACTATATCCATCCCTGCACATGCACAAACACAAAAACACAATATCTTTTGGCATTTTGGTCGGGTTTTTGGTTATTTTGGTCCGGTTTTGGTCTAGAAATGATATGTGTTTAAGCACATACCAAGCATACTAATTACTAAGCTATGCCTATAGTCTTGGTGTGCCATATTTTAATTTTCTCAAATGTAATTGATTGCATCCTGTTCAGAACAATCATAACTGGATTATCGATAACACAAACAAATTGATAAGAACAAACTTCCACCATCCAAAATATCTGTGCTCGAGAAAAAAAAAGGTTAATCATACTATCTTGATCTCATATCTGCATTCACATGTTGGTAACCTTTGTTAATCGATTTACTTACTGAAAGAATGAAACCCAACTCGTTTGATTGTCTATTTGTATTTTATTTATGTTTATATTATAGTCAGTAATCTGTAGCTGCATGTGTGGATCTTTGTTGTTTGCCTTATGATCTAACTAACTTGATTAAGTATTTAATGTAGGACCTGCTGATTACCTATATTAAGAATGTAGCAAAAAAAAATATTGCTGGTAGGATCATGTTTTCGGGTAGATCTTCATGAAACCTGTCTGCTATAGGGTGTTGTGGCTATAGAACATAGTTGGTAAGGAAAATACTGTTGCCAGACAAATGGGTTTTTGGTATATTTTCATGAAATCTGTTTGTTATAGATTGTTTGGGTCGTTGATTATGGGGGTTGTAAGTTGTTGGGATTTCATGTTTGATGTTATTTTTGTCGAAGTCAAACTAATCATTTTGTGAATATGTTTTTTTTCCGGAATGGGTGTATTTGGGTCCGTATTGGTGAAAAACGTTGCCGTGTCTTATGGTTTCCGGTGTTGTTATCGTTGATAGTACGTGTGTTTCTTGGCATACCCCCGCATTGTCGTACACTGTGGCCAAATAGGGTAGTCTAAGGCCTGAGATATATAGATGTTATGGGCTATGCACATTACGATGTTGGATGCGTATGTTTTTTTAGTCATTGAAGATAGTGTATCTCGTTGTCTGAATTAGTAATTGTTCTAAGGGACGTGTGTGTTACCTTTAACAATGAATGTCAATGCTTTCCAATCGTTGTACTGATACTCTATGGTTGAAAGCAGGGTAATGGATCAACAATTTATGGTTCGCCTTAATGAAGAAACAAATCCGGAATACCAGGTTTGTATGCTGGACTACTTGTAAATATGGAATTGCAAGTGGTTTTGTTCTTCCCTAAATGTATAACTTTTTAATTGTAACATGTGTTCGTTGCATTATAAGTGACTTAAGTTTTGCATTTATAGAGGTTGCCTACGGTATTTGGCGAGAGATTTTATGAAGACGAAGAATACATATTTCTTATCGGGAACAATAGATCCAGGTATATATGTTTGATAAGGGTTATGGATGGTGATATGTAAGTTCACGGAGATGAGTGGAGAAAGTTTGTAGAGGATAACATCCCGCCCTCAATCAAAACGCTACATTTCGTGAAGGAGGCATTGGGTACTTTCTACGTTATTGGATACAACGTGGACGGTACCAAAGGTCCTGGTTATGAAGGTCTTGCTGTGAGGAACAGAGATGTGAGGTGCTTGGCTATATTCCGTGATGGAGGACAGGTACGTTTCAGGAATTTACCGGCCTATATACATGGTTTTTAGTTTCCATAGATGTAAATATATTATGAAATATCGATGAAATTTTACATTGTTGGTAATATATTTAGTGTAGATTATGGTTAATATGCAAGAGACTGTCGACGTGAAACGATTACGGTAAAAATAGTGTTATAACGCGTAAGCAGAGGAAAATATTTAAAAAATGTTATAATACGCAAGCACAGGAGAATATACATGTTTGTTATAAAGTAAATTGAGTTACAGCCGTGTTTAATTATGTCTATTTTGATAGCTCGCGTTAAGTTTATTTTAGAGTGAATGATAGTTTATATGCAAAGGTGTTTAACGTGAATACATGGAGTCTATATTTGCGAAGTGTGTCTGTATATGTTTGTAATAAAAAAGGGATACAATGCTTAAACAGAGAAAAGGTGGGTGGATGCTGTGAATGGTTTAACTTTTACGTGTGCATGTTCTTAATAAATGGTAATTGTATTTCATAAGATTTTAATAGGTGCTTGACAGTGGTACAGTATTTGTTTCTGGCTATATGTTTGGGTTTGATATGCTGTTAAAAAAGGCAAAATAAATGGTATAAAACTACTACATCGAAAATCTGATATAATGAATATAAATGAAGCCTGTTACTAAGTAGATATCTGTAGTCAACAACGTTGGTATATATTTTGAGTAAACAACAACGTTGGTACACTTTGTGAATGTTGTTGATGAATGGGATTTTAAAAATACCCAAGTAAATCGTATAAAATAATTGTATGAAATCTGGGATTAATGCATCTAAATGAAAATTGAAATCAAGTTGATATCTGTACGGAAAAATGTTGCCACACATTTTGAATGTAATTTCCATGTATTCTGTTCATGCGCTATTTTTTCATGCTGAAAGTGCAGGTTCTTCCAGGAGATTTTTTACAAAACTTATGGAATGACACATTGACAGTTCATGCCAATGGTGTTAGTGCTGTGGTTAACAATGAAAGGGTGCAGCTGGATGTAAACAGTGTTGTGAGGTCTAACAGGTTGTTTGGTGGGGCTTGGGATAAGCTTGTTGCTGATTTTGGAATCGAGATTGGTCAGCCGATGGTGTTCACTAATTTAGGTGATTATCAGTTGAATCTGGCACTTTTTCGACACAATGGTACCTGTGTGTATCCAGAGACTGTCCGGCCAACATTGCTGAGGGTGCTCGGGCGTGAAATACCAGGCTATGCAATGGAAGGTTTGAACACTTTCACCCGTGAATCTTTTTTAGAAATACATTGACTAATATTGCCTTGGTAAACATATTTTTAGAGGAAACAGACCACCATAAGTATTATATCGATTAACCTTGTGTTTGTAAATGTAATCTTAGATGAGAGAGCTCACCACAGATGCACCTGGCGAGGACACACGCAGCATAACGATGAGAACCATGTGTTTTATGTTATGCTTGATGGGACGGTGCTGGAGTTTTACCACGTGGTAAGTATTTGAGGGATACATGGTAACAATGAAATTTGTATAAATCTAATTTTGATTGGTTATAATTTGTCAAATCTTGTTAATTCACAATGTCTGAACAAAGTATATTTTTTCAACAGTCTGTACCCAAAGATTTCTCCGCCGATCATGAAATGCGCAGATATAGGGAGGCAATTCTTATGCACGCTGATGAGAGGTTCATTGTCAAGGTTGCCACGATCAACGACTATCAAAGGCCGAACAGGCAACATGCAGTCATGTTGAACGGGAATTTTAAGGCGTTTGCAGACATGTGTCGGTTCAGGTATAGGAGGTTGCTTCGATTCAAGTTGGTGAACACCATTGTGGAAACTGTAGTGGCTGAAAACAATGAGATTCCAGTATTTCATGTGTGTTAACTTTGCAGTTGGTTGTGGTGGTCTTAAGTACATTTAACTGATGTTGGTTCATATCTGGTTTGTGACATTTGAATAGACAAACACGTACGTGTTTGGCTCAGTATGGCAGTAGTGTTGTAACTCCACACACAAGACATGTAATAACTGGTGTGTGCCTATTTTGTTCTATGTTTATGGGTGTAGAATACTCTATGTATGGTAACCGCAGTAACATTTCTGACAGCATCAACTGAATATGCTATAATTTTGTGAACGCTAAAAATGCTCGTTTTATCAACAGATGTTGCTTTGTTTAATTTGTCTGTTACTTTACATGGAGCAAGATAGTTTAATCGCATAGAATGTATATGTGCAACTGCTAAGATGCGACAACAAACAAATAGCCATTGTTAATGAAAGGTTAGTAACGTACTTGTTTAACGGTAAACTGTATAATTTAACAACAATCTTTAGATACGAAACAATGCTTCTTTATACACAACGTTCGTCGTTGATTTTGAGTATTGCCCATCCTCATCACAACAAAGGATCTTCAAACCTTTTTTGTTCTTGACGCGAGATACTGCCACATAAAGCTGGCCGTGTGAGAACACTGGTCGTTGGAGAAACAGCCGAACTTGCGTCAATGTTTGGCCTTGACTTTTATTAATGGTCATAGCGAAGCACGGTGATAGTGGGAATTGCCTTCGATTAAATTTAAAAGGGATTTTGGTTTCTGATGGACTTAATACCATACGTGGTATAGCACAAACAGTACCAACACTTCCGCCTGATATAATGTTAGCCTCAATTATATTAGTACCGAGTCTGCGAACTTGTAGCCTTGTTCCATTGCATAACCCAGCTGTTTGATCATTGTTTCTCATGCACATAACAGGGGTGCCTATTTTCAGAATCAATGAATGACGTGGGAGTCCGGCTATCTTAATGCTGTTAAGAAATTCATCCTCCCAACAATCTGATTAAGATCTTTCGGAAAGTCAGAAAATAAAATCTTGAAAAGATACATCCTCCCAACAATCTGATTAAGATCTTTCGGAAAGTACTCGTCTGTGTTTATTCCTTCCCTTTACATGATCTCCCATGCGGTCACATTTGTCATCTCATGTACACTCTTGTCAAAGATTACCACTTGCGCGGTTCCACTATCATCAAATATGCGCACAATGATTTTGAACCTACGAATATAAAATATACATCGTAAAGTATAAAACATGTAAACAGTTACATTATTTATTATATAGTTATATATGGTTTCAAATACTTATATCCATGTAGATACGCTGTTGCACATACTTAGAAACAACTGCATATGTCTCCCCGTGGTTCTTGCAATACCACAGCTGTTTCGGATTCTTCGAGCGTGATTTGACTTTCGAAACAATGGGTATCACTCTGATACTACATGTCTTATAGCCTGTATAGACCCATCCATTTTCATATTGTATATTATGCACTCTTGCATAAACGACGCAATGTGATTCCTGTATTTAAAAAAAAAATCGTTTGTCAGCAATGCTAATGTGATTTAATCGAGTGAAAAACAATATTTATATTATATTTGAATCAACTAATTGTATCTTACAGGTTCAATTGTCCTAATCGATCCAACTCTTCTCTTCACGCAGCCGTGCATGAACTTTGCAGGCGTGACAACAGGCTTTTCAATTGAATACTCTTCAATTTTAAACTCCCCTGCACTATATCCGTCTTGCTCTTCGTACCTGTAATGTGTATAAATAAGTTTTCAAATAAACGCAACATATAGTTAATTCAAAAGCAAAACATATATAGCACAACATCAAAGTAATCACCTCTCCCAGAAAGCTAACAACTGTGGCACATCTCTATTTATGAATATTCTTGTGCCAAACAATGCTTCTTTATACACAATGTTCGTCGTTGATTTTGAGTATTGCCCATCCTCATCACAACAAAGGATCTTCAAACCTTTTTTGTTCTTGACGCGAGATACTGCCACATAAAGCTGGCCGTGTGAGAACACTGGTCGTTGGAGAAACAGCCCAACTTGCGTCATTGTTTGGCCTTGACTTTTATTAATGGTCATAGCGAAGCACGGTGATACTGGGAATTGCCTTCGATTAAATTTAAAAGGGATTTTGGTTTCTGATGGACTTAATACCATACGTGGTATAGCACAAACAGTACCAACACTTCCGCCTGATATAATGTTAGCCTCAATTATATTAGTACCGAGTCTGCGAACTTGTAGCCTTGTTCCATTGCATAACCCAGTTGTTTGATCAATGTTTCTCATGCATATAACAGGGGTGCCTATTTTCAGAATCAATAAATAACGTGGGAGTCCGGCTATCTTAATGCTGTTAAGAAATTCACACGTGTATAATTCTGGATTGAAAGTCGTGTCTTCATCATCAATACCAATTGTGTCAGAACTTAGATAGGTTGTTGGATCTCCATCGAGTAGTTTAAGCATCCTGTCGTTGATCATATCCACAAGTTCATGAGTTGGGGCGAGGATGGCCCTTTCTTGAAAATAGGACGGACTGTAAAGGTTCTTGAGCAAATCTGGGTAAGTTTCTTCTATTATAGTACCAACATGATCTTCGGAATCCGGGATGAGCATACCGTCCGCGAATTCAACTGTCGATTCTTTGTTTTCTTTACCTCCGATTGTTCCATTTCCAATTGACAGTATCCAGTCCGCAAAGTCTTGGATTTCTTTACGCTCAGAATTATTTTTACTTGTTCCGAGCCTCATGTTGATGTTCAGTCGTAGTACCGTACAATGCTCCCACAGGTATGAAGAGTTTATTGATGCATGTACGATTTGTTGTCTTGAACCATTCGTGATGACCGGAAGGATTTGGCGAAAGTCACCTCTAAATAAAACCACTTTTCCTCCAAACACTTGTCCAGATGGTGTTGATAGGTGCGGCCTACATATGTCTCTTAGTGTCCTATCGAAGGCTTCGTAACAATATCTATGTGTCATTGGAGCTTCATCCCATATGATTAGTTTGCATGTCCTTATAAGCTCAGCAAGTTCACTATCTGCTGGGATGTGGCACATAGAATCATCGACCACATTGATGGGAATTGCAAATCGAGAATGTGCCGTTCTTCCCCCTCCAACAAAAGCACGGCTATACCGCTTGATGCGACATTTAAAACTATACCTCCTTTCGATCTAATTTCTGCGGACAAGGTCTTGTAAAGATACGTTTTACCCGTGCCCCCGTATCCGTATACGAAGAACATGCCTCCTTTTGTTTCGTTGACAGCGTCCATTAAAGTATTATATATATCTCTCTGTTCGTTTGTTAGCGTACCAAAGAGCTTGGTATGTTGTTCACGTAACTCATCTTTGTTGTATTTTAACTCATCCGATATGAGTCTATTGTAATGTGCCATAAGCAACATTTCGTTTGGGAAAGGCATGTTTGGGATGTTCCGCAAACTTTTATTGTTACAAAGCAGCATGTGTTCGATATATGTAAGACATATGTTCTTTCTTTGCTCGTCTGAAAGTTCCAAATCTGCAAAAATTAAATGCGGATTTGTTAGTTTAATTGTAACACACAAACTGATAGACATATATTATTTTTCACATGCCTGTAACTTTGTAATAATAGCCCAACACACACACACATTTGGATGGTTAATTAGCGATCATTACTGTGAGGTAGCATTTTTTTTTTGTGTGTGTTCATTTCGATTTATTAGTTTTATAAATAAAAGTTCCATTCCAAAGGCACTAAAACACTCATTCTAATAACAGTATTTGGGCCTTTTTTTTTTGAACGTTTTGGGAAATATAGGAGGGTTCGAACTGGTTTATGGAATACCACTGGTTTGTTATCGATGGCTCATGTTGTTTATTACACTATTATAAGGCTGAAGTGGTATCATGGTGTTTTGCTGGGTAATTTTAGAAATAGTGAAATTCAATAATTTGGGGTTAGTTTCATAAAACTATGGTATACAACCACACCTGATTATTGGGTTAGTGTTTTTTTTCTTGCCTGTGAATGTGTATTTCTAAATGTTTGAAATTTTTAGTCAGGGTTTTTTGGTGTTTAACTCACTAAATCTATTCGAAATTTTTTCAGAAACATGGGTTCACAGTTCTTGATAAAACTTGACAACCATTATTGGGAAGGTTGGGTGTGCATAAAGGAAACCGACAGGAACGTTTCTTACAGGAATATTAAGGCAATATCCCAGTGTTATACGTTTGATGTTGCTGCCTGTGTTGGTATGGTACTGATGAATAAGTGCTTTAGGTATGTTTTTTGTGAACCTAAAATTTTATTATGGATAATGTCATTAGACGTCAGGATATGTGTGTGTAAACTATGTGTATTTGTTGTGCTGTAAACTGTAATTGTTTGTGATGCATTTATAAAGAATTATAATGATATCAGTTAGACAACCGAGTAGGTATTAAGAGACTGTATTACAGTGAAAATTTCATACATGGATCATTTCTTTTTATTCGTTCAGCGTGTAGTACGCCAGTAGCCATCAACTCCCACGTCTTCTCGTAAACAAATTCTGGTTGAGACATGCAATCTGTTAGGATAAGAATGACATAAAATTTCCATAGGTAGTTTCCGGTTCCCCATAGGCTGGCTTCTAACAACCCGTCAATGTATTCTTTATCGTCTTCCAATAGACCTCGTGCCTGGCACGCCTCTTTGTATGTGTTGTATGTAACACCTTCAAATTTCTTAAAATTGATCCAATCTCGTGCGCCCGGGACCTTGTTAATAAGGACTCGCAGGTAGAACAGTTCACCGGTTGATGGTGATACATGATGCACACGTCCAATTGGCGTGCCTTTTTGTCTTTTAACCCAAACTCTATCCTCTTGTTTCCATACATAGTGTTGTGGAAATTCGTGGTAAAGTAAAGTCCTCACTTCTACATCAGTCTCATTTGTTTTCATCCACTGTACGGATTTTGTGTCATTTATGGATGCCTTATCCAACGTACAGTCAATGCTTTCCGAAGCATCAAATACGACCGAATGTTCGCCTTCTAAATGAAACGGCAATCGTTCAACCGGAGGGAATCTGTAATGTATGTCAAATTTGTAAATCCTCCATGCTGCTTCACAAGCCGAAAGATATCGACAGTTGTAGTAATCACTGACTTCGTCTATCTCCTGGTCTTCTACCGCCGCTGTAGCCCTATCTAGACCCTTGTTTATGTATTTGAAAAGGTATTTTATAGAACCCATTTGGTTGCACCACTCCACGTTAATATGCGATTGGTACCGCCTCAACAAAGCCCGGGTTGTAAGGGACCACGTATCCGTTGTGTAATTCTGAACCACTTTTAGTCACTATACAACTGTCATTCCTCCTCTTATAAAGTGCATAACCGTTCTCGTCTATGACTGTTGAATCGTTAAACTCTTTGGGGAATTTCTTTGTACATTTGTTTTTAACCGTGCATGGACAAGTAGGGCGCTGTGGGCCACATGGTCCATGCATCATATGATCGGTAACGATCTCGTATAGTTCAGGATCTTCCTTTTTATCAGGTATTTCCGCTGAAATAAAACGATTAATTTGGCGGGTTGTCTTGATTTTATCACGTTCTTCCTGAAAAAGCAAAATATGAGCATGTGGCAGCCCTCTTTTTTGAAACTCGACAGTATAAACAGCTGTAATAGGTTGATAGTGTTAAGCATGACATACAATTAACTAATAACGGATTCAATTACTTTGTATTTGTTAATAAATGTATAATGATTGTACCTGCTTTCAAATGTCCAAAATAATGCCGGTCTTTAAAATCCCTCATTAAAGAGTCCAGTTTTTGTTTAAAGACTCTTGTTATGGCGTCCGGTCTGTCTTCAGGCTTTAGCCCCCTCTTTGCGACAAAACGTGCAATTTCCGGCCAGTTTGGGTTGCACGTGAATGTTATAAACAGGTCAGGATATTCGTAAACCTTGCATATTGTCATGGCATCTGATGCGCGTGATGTGTCATTGCGGTTTAGCAGTTTTAATGCCTACTCAAGTTTTAAATTTATATTTAGCCGACTTATCAATAACACACACACTTAACGAGCAGTGTACCCGGTCAGTATGAATATAATGGTAAGTAGAGTGTCGATCACTAAGAGTGGAACGTATTATCTAGTTATTCTAATCAGTATTTTAATATATTAAGTTAGCTATACAACCTAAACTAACGCAAGGGGGTTCAGCCTGAGAGACTGGCACGATTTGGTTGCAATTAAATAATAAACTAAACCAATAGGCACGAATCAGCGAATAGCACACACGTACACAGATAAATACTCGAGACAATAAGAGGGCTGTCCTTATGATAAGTAGTTTGTCACTTGTTTTATTGCTAGTGTTATATGAAGTGTATAGTTCGATGCAACGCACCGAGGTTAAGTCCTTTCTCGTTGGTTCTAATCTTATCGGCGAGTAAACCCTTAATGATTACTTATGACTATCCTATTTATCTTTCTCCTACTTTTCTACAGACCATAGAATACATAGGCATCTAATAAATAGGCGAGGGCAGAGGCATGGCGACCCGATCAACGCTCAGCTAGCCACAGAGGTTATCAATGCACTAATAAAAGTCACCAAAGACACTAACATATAAACTTTAATTGATGAGAAAGCAGTTTTAAGGGAGTGCAATCTTTCCGTTGTCACATTACACAAGCCACCAATCTTGATGAATTAAAGTTTACTAACACAATAAAACAAAACTACTTAATGAATTAAACATATGCAGCACCTTCTTACAGCTCTTGTATCTTCGATTTGAGTGTGTCTTGTGCCCGCTATTCGACTGAATTCGTCCTAGGTTTCTGGTCTTCGGTCTTCGTATGTGTTATATGCCTCCCGAAAAACTAGCTCTCGAACTCGTATGGTCTTGGGGTATTTATAGTTTCTGTCTGAGGGTAAGATGCGGCGCATCTAAGGAGTAGATGCGGCGCATTGACTTAACTTCGCGTGGGGTCCAAGATTATAATATTCAGGAATATTCGTACACCGCCAGAAGATGCGGCGTATCTTCATTCTTGGATGCGGCGCATGTCCTTTGCCGTCTTGGATAATATCTTGTGAAATCTTGATAGTGATGCGGCGCATGTAATGAGTAAGATGCGGCGCATCTAGAGCAGATTTGACTTGATCTTGTTCATTTCAGTAGACTCCTCACTTTGTGCACGTTTTGCTCCATAATTAGTCCAAAATCGCCAAGTTTCACCAAATGCTTGTTTTCAACTGAGAATTACAAAAGTAAACGATTAAGTATCAATCCTCATACATAATATAATAAAACAAGTCAAATTAATAGGATAAATGATAGGAATAAAATGTACTTATTTGAGTTCATCAGCATCCAAATAATTTTGCATCATGTTTCTTGGACTTCCAGTGAATGACAACGGTAAAATAACCTTTTTCCCTCGTAACATGACCCCGGAATCTTCTCGCTCCGCCAATTTCGCAAGTTTAGAATATGTTTCACTTCTCAAATCCTTCTGCTGATTTTTAATAAACGACATTCTTTCAGATTCTACCATAGTGTATGCGTCAACAATAAATTGTTGGCATAGTCTCCTTGCATTGAGTATCATCGAGAAAACACCCGTCCTTTCCTGCAGCCGATACGCAAAATACTCCCTCATTGTTACCCTTGTTTTCTTGTTTGTTGGTGTATGATCAATAACACCCACGTGGTATATATCTGTCCAGTAACCATCTTCTGCGTAAGGGAATAGCAGTGGGTAGTGCAATGCTAGATACGATGGGTGCAATTCACTTATTCTTTTAAGACCGCCTTCCTGTGGGTGTAAAATGATGTCCCTTTTATTAGCTGTTGTGTCAAAATCACCAACTATTAGACCTCCAATTTCATCAGCTGTGGGTAGGTTATAGTTTCAACCATCTCGTTCTCTTGTATCGATAAGGCGTAGTCTGAACCTCGTTTCATCATGTTTCCTAACCAACTATTCTCCAGCCATTCTGAACTGAGCAACCAATGGATTAATGGTATCCAGCATGTCGCGTAAGTCAACAGTCAGTTGATGGTCGACGATATAGGTACTTGATGTTGTTGCGCCATCGTTTGGGCTGTATAAAACAAATATAATTATACTAATATAGTGTTGCTTATCTAAGAATGAATGAACAACGTACATGTACTCATGTAATAATTATTGGTGGAATACCTGACCGAATTAACCCTGTTTTGTATTTCGTTCTGTGGGTCATAAATATATAGTTGCGCAAAAACAGGGGGTCTATCGCCCTCAGGCAAGAAGCTCCCCATCCTGTGGTAATTTTCTCCGTGAATCCTGTAACAATACGGTCCATATCCCTGGTTAACAGACGTATCCTGTTTTGCACCCATGGACGTGAATGAAAACATTGAATTGTATCGCCTAATGTTATCAACAAAATCCTTGCTCTTTGGATGTTCACCATTCATAAGTTGTGCTAACAATTGTGGTGGATTCTTAACTTCCGTTCCTAATTTCACCTTTCCCTTACCACAACATATAGAGTATGATCCAGTGCCTGAAGCTGTCGCCCCCACCATAGATTCAGCATCCCACAACAGTGCGTCGCATGATTCGCACGTGTAAACGGGATCTCCATGGTCAAGATAATCTGAGAATAGTCAAGTAATTAATTAAATTTTAAAGGAAAAAAAGAAAAACCATTCATTTTGTTTTTGGCACAAATGTTGTCTTTATCAGGGAACTGTCTAACGAATGTACCATTAGATATTCCTTTAAACATGTTTATCTGACCATCGTGATTGTGTGCTGAGGTGGCATTGTTTAAACCTTCGCGCCTAGGGATTTTCTTCATAGGTGGTATTATTTTGTCCTGCAGCCTTTGTGATTTGCGTTTCGAAGTGTGCACACCAGAGTGGATGGTTCCAAGGTACACGGGCTCTTTATCGATTGCTGCAGCAAAAGTGAATGAATAACAGTTAATGATTATAATATTTATTAGCTACTTGTTCAAAAAATTGAAAATGTATTACGTGTTTTGGTTGGGTCTTTGAAAGGACGCCCTCTTGGTCTCTTTATTGGTGTTGGATGTTCACAGCCTGTTTGTTGGTTGATTCCTTTTCCCGTGTTTGTTTTGGTCTGAGAAGGTGTGCGCGTTGGCCGGATACTAAAGCTTCCGACATCTGTTGCAAAACAAAGACACATTAATATAACTGATTGCTCGTTGTTGTAGGCAAACATATAATGTAATTATCATGATATGCAGTTTCTATAAATGATATAACATGTTTGGATTGGGTATATTGGTGGTCGTCCCCCAGGTCGTATTGGTTTCACAACTTGCATATACAATGTGTTACCCGTAAGTTCATCTTTCTGTTGTGGTCTTCCACGTGGCCGTATTGCTAAATCATCTGATATAGCTGCCATGACAATCATAGTATAAGTAAACCAATGAACTGCTTTTAAGTCACCTTATGGGTTACTCATAAGAAAAAACTAAATACCTGAACACTACAATTTAAATACTTATGTTATATCTTCTTTACAAATAACTAATGCTTTCATTTAGGAATACATCTAATATAGGTTGACCGTAATAACCTTACAATTTGAAATTGTACTTGTTTAAATTTATACTTTGGTCTACTTTCAATCCCTTTGACCTTACTCTCCTTTTATCCAATCTAACGCACCCCCCTTGACCTGGCCAATATTAAACACTATAATAGAATCTACCCATGGGTAAGTTTTTGTTTTTTTTTGGAACGACCCATGTTCACTGCAACGTTGGCATACTGTTAATACATTCTTTTATAGACAAAATGGATATATTCTGTTGTAATGACCAATGTTCAATACAATGTTGGCATACTGTAAATATGATGGTGTGTAGTTTCAAACAATGTAATTACCTGTTTGGAGTTGACCCGTCGGTTGAATGGGCCTTACACTCTGTATATAGGACGTGCTGCCTGTTATTCTATGTGTTTTTTTGTGTCTTCCTCTTGGTCGTATTGCCAAATCTTATGATACAGCGACCATGTTTATAACACAACCTGTATATTGTAAACTTGGCAGTGTTGTATAGTATATCAAAATGGTGTTGAAAAGGTTTGTAGATGTTTAGTTGTTTTTTAAGTGAAATTAGTGTTTATTAATGGTTGAAAAGTAACATATTGCATAACCATACTTATCTACTACTATATAGTAGCATATATGTTAACAAAATATTTGTATTTTACATCTAACACCCGAATTGTGGTATTTTAATTTTAATATTTTCTTATATTTGTTAACAAAATATTATCATTAGGAATTGTAACATCTTTATTTAAATATTGCTCCTATCACAGACTTGAAAATAAGATAATTACTGGATTTTAATTTTTTTTAAACATGATTTTGTTTATAAATAGCATACCAAAAGGGAAAGGATAACCATTTTTTGGAAAAACATTTTCAATGGCGCCATTCCAGGTTTTAGAGGAGCTAAGCAACCTCTCTGGATCGTCCAAGCTACATGACTGCATGCGTGTTTGGTTTGTACAACAGGCATGTGAAGAAGCCATCTGTGCAGAATTGATTCACACTTGTTGCGAGCATCTGAGGAGAGTTATAGCAAAGAACCAATCAATGATAGTTGACTTGGAAACATTAGGACCTCGTGGTGTCGCATTGGATTCACTTGACGCATTGAAGAAAACTCAAGAGAGGCGTCGGGTACTACTCGAATTGATGGGAGCATTGCTTGCCCAAACAAAAGATGCAGTGCGCGAGGAAGAATCCAACGCAATAAAGATGAATCTTTTTAATTAAGTTGTTTTATTAGTGTTTTCGTATACAATGTTCAACAGGCTCTTCATTTGGTTAATCTGTTTGATGAATAGTTTAAAATATACATAACAACCACATCAGTAAGTTAATTTATTAGTTATCTGTAGTGTTGTCTTTGCCTCCTTGTTATTTTTTGTTGACATAATTATCAAATTCAACAACAACGACATATGAGCAGTACAAACCGCAATCCAAAACTTGTACCTTGTGTGTTTCTATTCATCTAACTGCTATCACATTCAGTACAAAGTCATAACTTACATAACTACAAAGGGCAAATCCTTCAAGCATAGCAAACTGTGTGGGCATACAATTACAATTAGTAGTTATTGTTTCATGAAAACTTTTTAAAATAGTAATTTCAAGCTTTATTATTCAAATAAGCAAAAGAACGTCACAAATAACATCATGAATCTTAAAGGGAAAAAAAAAAAAAAAAAAAAAAAAAAAAAAAAAAAAAAAAAAAAACCTAAGGAATAACATGACTGTTCTCAATATCTTTGTAAATATCAGCAACTTTCTGCTGTTCTTCTGCTATTTTTATATTCCGAATATCAATTCTCTCTTGGCGTTCTCGTATGATTTCCTCATCCTTTCTGTTTTGTTCCTCAAGAAGCCTTATACGGTTGTTGTATAGATCAATCAATGATCGTTCAGTTGCATACTTGCCCGATTCACACTAAGCCAATATATTCTTTGATATGTCAAAGGATTTGTATCTATCACGAATTAGATTAACATCATCATCTCTTTGGCGTTTTCCTGTCCTTGTATCACTGTTTGATTTTGATGAGGCCATGGAATTGTGAAAGTAGGAGATAATCTATAACTGTGAGAGGATAATACCTCTTTTTTTTTTGGTTGGATCTTTGTATTCTTAGACAATTTAAAGGCATAAAGTTGACATTGGAAAGTCACAAACATTTAATTAGAAAAGTGGTTAGTTTCCAAATACATGTTTCCTATAAACTTGCCCATGTACACGAATTTAAATTGTATATATATAGTACACAAAAATATCAAACATCATTATCATTTTAAAATTGAACTGTATTTAATTTGTATATTATGTTTGTAATCAAACAATAAAGCACACAACTATTTAACACACATCAAATTGGTAATCAAATAATAAAATTATGCAACCATCAAAGAGTGTTAATCAATTCAAACCTATCTGAAAATAATATAGACACAATAAAAAAATTCACTACGAAAGTTCCATTTGTTTCATGATATTGTTGATCTTTTCTTGGCACTCCAATATTTTTCCGTGTCGGTGATCAATATCATCTTTACACTTTAGCATTGTTTGTTCGTCAATTCTGATTTCTGGTTCCAACCATGCTACATGTCGTCTAAGCTGATCAACATAACGTATAGGTAGAAAATACCTTACAGGCCCCTGGTCACCTCTTGAATTAGATGATAGCTGTTTTGGTGGGGAATTACTTCTTGAGCGTTTTCCTGGTGACTTTGGTGGGGGAATAAATAAACGCCCCATGGTTGATCTGAGCTCGTTACTAAATGAAAGTGAGAAAACCTTGTAGATGTTATGTAGTTTGCGAGATTGAATTATTATTTGTTAAGAGATATATTCAACTTATAGAATATATAATTCCAATGATAAACATAGCATGTATATTTTTACCGAATATGCTAATAGATATATTTAATTTATAGAAAATATAATTGGGATGATAAATGTAGAATGTACATATTGTACCAATCTTATAAGTTTAGTTTCAAAGAAATTGATGCTAAGAGATATATTTAATTTACAGAAAATACACAAGCCTATACTATATTTTTTCAATAAATATTTTGTTTCTTTCTTTAACTTGAATGTTTAAAAACTTCGTGGATTCAATATACGCATTTTTATAAACTATATGAAATATTAACGTATAATAAGTAATAAAATAGGCGAAACACATCAAATCCAGAATCAAATGACAACATAAATTCAAATCAGAATAGTTCGTCAACTATTTAAACTGAAAGAAAAACAGCCTGTGAGCAACGCCTTGTAAGATGATGTTGAAATCTCAATCATCATCACTGAAAAAGTTTAGATCCACAAGGTAGTCATCGGTCACCTCATGACCCATCTTGCGCATTTCGTCAATTAAGGCTTCTGTTTTCATAAGTTTCGCTTGGACGCCATTGAGAACCTGTTGAGACTCCTGAGGATCTCCAACATTTAACTTTAGCCAATTGAGGAAAACAGATTCGTCTAGCTCTTCTATTAAGTCAAAGATAAACGGGCTTATAAAGTTAACACGAATGATTAAATTAATTTCAAAAGAATTATAAACCTTATACACTTTACCTCTACTACTTTGAGAAGGTCCACCTTCTTCAAAGACTGATGCAAGAAATCTCAATGCATCGTCGACCTTAGTGCTTGGATCTCTATTGTCTTGATCATGCACCTCACCTTTTGTCTTAAGATCTGCAACAGGCTTTCGTGCATGAGCAAACTTTGGTTCTATCACGGGGATTTGTGGAGGAATGGGTTGATCCTCGCACCGTGAATCAGTGTGTGGGTTGGGTGAGGCTGAACCATGAAAGGTTTTAGGGTTTGATGATGCCATGGGAAGAGTATATGTTGATGGTTTACATTATGTAAACAATAATATATATATATATATATATATATCCAGTTATTAAAAGCTTGATATCATTGGGCCTTCTCTTTTGGGTAAAAATTTGTTATATTTGTATTTAATGGAACAATACAATGTATATACGTCTAACATAATGAAAGCTTTAGAGGTAATTGAATTTATAATTCACCAACTTAAAAAACGCAACAATTATTCATAGTAATAAGGTATTATTTGCTGGATGACAATAAAGATGGACAAACAATATAGGATAAAACTCTTAAAAACATAATCTATGGAAAATCTAGGTATGTGTCATTATATTTCATCCTCACTATCATCATCGTCACTTGTTTCATAATCAGTGAAGTTGTCGTTAATAAAGCTACTCATATCATCGGTATTGGAATCATAGCTGACAGTATACGTGTTTGAGCCAACTTCCCATGCTTCTTCATCGAGATTTCTGTTGCAAATATTTTGACCATTCACAATTCCGTCGATATCAGGCATATCGTTCCACATGTCATAATCGAATATGTCAGCCTCATCCAGTGCTGTGCATTTGAAATCGCATGTTCAAGTACAAATAAAACATAAATAAACAAATACCAAAAAACTATATACTCCTAAATCTGTGTTGCGGTTATAAATATGTATGTTGGGTTTTTTACCATTAACATCAGTATAATCTTCATCGACGGATGTATACTTTGAATCACCTATTGAGAATTTCAGATTAAAAAATTCATAAGTAAAATATAAATTTTAATTTAACACATATTTAGTAATATACAAATTTTAAAAACTATACAATTGGTTTCCAAGCAACAACCTGTAGAGGAGTCTTCAATGATAAGCTCATCAGGGATAGTATATCTAGGTTTATATTCTTTTAGAGGGTAAATTGGATCAGGAAGATCATCGATGTTCACCCAAACACCATCCTCAGAATCTGCTTTATTTTTTTCAAAATCATCATCCGTATCCTCATCAATCAACATATATTTTTACGACCTGTACTGTGTGTTGGGTGCGCTTCTTTAGATCCTTCTCTTATAACATTGCCATCACCATCAGACTTGTGGGTTTAAGGCACACGTCATAAAAAAATATGTTGTAAGTTTCAATATATTTATGTGTTACACAATGTCAGAACATGTTATACTGCATAATATAACAATACAAATAAACAATCTAAGATATAACCTTAACAAAAGTGGCGTCTATAGATGTGCTTGATTTTACCAATCTACGCCATTTAAGTGATTGTAAAACAGGCTGGGAAGAAAAAACAACAACAAAATAAAACAAATGTTTAAGTGATTAATTCCATTAAAAATACATGCTAAGCAAGAACATATCAAGCTGATAATAAAACTACTCGGACATAGTATTAAAGATACCTCTTCATCGTCTGATATATTTATAATTGGCATGTCCTTGGTTGGAGATGGAAGCTCATGTTTTTTTAACCATATCAGCATGGCTAGGCTATAATTATGAGGAACGTAATCAGATATTTTTATTTCGTGTATAACTTGAATGAATGCTTGAGTTAGATATTATACCTCATCATCATCTGATAAAATAATGAATGGTACATCCTTATTCAGCGAAGCATTACTTGGATATGGTGAATCATAGTCCTTTCTTTTAGTAACCTGTTAAAGTTCTATTACTTAAAATGATGTAAACTTACATAGTTACAGATAAAGCATACGTAACTTATAAGTATATACCTTGTTTGATCGTTTATATGACATTGTGTTTACTTCTCGTCACCAATAAATGAAATTATAAGCTCAGCAGCTAACATGTGGTTTAATTTATAGAGTTTGAAGATGAATATTAACTTCTAAAGTTTTAATATAGATAAAGTCTGTGAATATATTTAAAATATATTATGTTTTAAATATACACGTTTTCTTTTTTTAAAAATCTTATTTTGGGTGCTTATCCTAAATATATACATACGATTTTATTATGAACTCTTAATAAGAGCAACTCGTTTTATTTTAGTAAGTATAATAACTCTATGGTTTTGGGTTGGGACGTTTTTTTTTATTTTCTATTTCCTGTGTTTATACTACATACATGTATGATTTCATGCCTCATTGTCCGTTAGCCATTGATGAAGCAAGCCAAAATGTAAAATTGTAAGCAAATACTTAAATAAAGAAGCAACTGATAAGAACATTTCATATGTCGTGCATAGGCAAACAGGTCGGTTCGTGTTAAAATTTACTTCAGACGGGTCAAAAAAAGAACTATCAAAAGCCGTATAAATGTGTAAAATAACATGTTCATTCCATTAATTTAAATTCTTAAACAAATAAAGCCAGGACGAAATTACAAATCTTCTGATGAGAAAGCAAGACGAACTTGATCGTAAGAATAGACTTCCAACTTGTGTTTCTTCCTCCTCTGTTTCCTAAAAGGACCAAACTCTCTCACAAACTACTTATACTTTTTTCTTTCTTCTCTTAATCTTGCCACTTCATCCTTGACTTGCTCCCACTTCCCCCGTTTAATCGCCTGTTTTTTCTGAAACCATCCAATCATTAACAGATTCTATGCTTTCTTCCTCACCTACATGGATGTTCAAGCCCTTTTTAAAACATGCACATTACATCTAAAAATTGCAGTTCAAGAAAACTAACATCTGTTTATTTACCTTTGTTTTCATGCACTTCTTTCCCTTTACTTGCTGCAACATCATCCAACCTGGTGCAAACATGATGTTAGCATCAATTTTTTTGTGAAATACATGAAATCTTAACATAGATTAGTTATACAGTTAGTAGGTTTACCTTGGATTATTTACAGCTGTTACCTCTGCCATCTCGTTAGCATTTTCTTTCTTAGCAATGGAAGCCATTCTCAGATTATTGCAAAAAAGATGAGGCTTGCAAAGAGCAAGAGTTTTTTTTTTTTTTACTTTGAAAACGTGTATGGAAGTTAGAATGGGTGATTATCTAAATGCATTTAACCACAAAGTTGGGGATGGTAAAAAGTCAATAATTAATTTGCATTTTATCTTGGAACAAACACATCTTTTTTAAAAATATATGGATATATTTTTGCTTATATTTTGACTATGGAAAACATATTTTCTTTAAACGTTTTACAGCTAACAAAATTTTTTAAATATTTAGTTAAATTACAGATTTTACAAAGTGGATACATATCTTTTCTTAGGCCTTCTCACATTTGATTTAATTTTGCAACTGTTTACAACTTATTTTGTGTATAAGTTGAATAATTCTTAGTTTATTATGTGTATCCACAACTATAAAAAAATAAATAATGACAAGTATAGAGGGTTCACTACACTAATAATGACATTAGTTGCTTTATCATTTCAATGTGTACATATGTACTAAAAGTGAAGAAAAAGGACATTGATAAGAATATTCACAACAATTATAAATTGCAAACATTGTGTTGTAAAAAATAATATGAGCATCCATAACAATCATAAAATGTAAAGGTTTTGGCGGGGAAAAACGATACGAATATTCATAACAATAATTACTTGTAAACCATAACTAAAGCGTTCACACATCTCTAAAAAACGAATTAAACATCAATCATCGTTATGCTTGTCCTGTCCATCGAGTCCATTTGCTGGTAATTTATCCTCACATGTTGCTGGAATACTGCTATTGTCATTTGGCATTCCATCATCTGCATTTTCCAATGGAGGTATAACATCGGCCGTGGCATCATCAGACAATGTTGCCATATCATCTAATGTCCCCGTGTACGGAGTTATAGGTTCGTTGCTTTGTTCCTGATATATTTTGTGGGAGGAATTAAAACTTTAGAATGTATTGTTCGTTAAAATTCAATGGTGTTTGTTGACACTAAATAAATCATTAAACAGTACCGCATTTTTTTCAGGAGAATGTGCATCCGTTTCATCGTTCGAGCACATAGAGTCATAGTCCAAACTCTCCACATCATCATCATCGTCCTATTTTAAACAATGTAAAACGTTTAGTATATACGTAATTGTAAGCATACCTCATTGTTACGTATATTAAAGTAACAAATGGACCAAACCTCATCTTCTAGGAAGCCACGCTTGAAATAGTTGATTGTCTCAACATCTTCGGTAACCTTTTCAGCTCGATATATGTGACTGTTATTCTCGTTGTTAAAGTCAGAAAATAAAATCTTGAAAAGATACATCCTCCCAACAATCTGATTAAGATCTTCCGGAAAGTACTCGTCTGTGTTTATTCCTTCCCTTTCCATGATCTCCCATGCGGTCACATTTGTCATCTCATGTACGCTCTTGTCAAAGATTACCACTTGCGCGGTTCCACTATCATCAAATATGCGCACAATGATTTTGAACCTACGAATATAAAATATACATCGTAAAGTATAAAACATGTAAACAGTTACATTATTTATTATACAGTTATATATGGTTTCAAATACTTATATCCATGTAGATATGCTGTTGCACATACTTAGAAACAACTGCATATGTCTCCCCGTGGTTCTTGCAATACCACAGCTGTTTCGGATTCTTCGAGCGTGATTTGACTTTCGAAACAATGGGTATCACTCTGGTACTACATGTCTTACAGCCTGTATAGACCCATCCATTTTCATATTGTATACTATGCACTCTTGCATAAACGACGCAATGTGATTCCTGTATTTAAAAAAAATCGTTTGTCAGCAATACTAATGTGATTTAATCGAGTGAAAAACAATATTTATATTATATTTGAATCAACTAATTGTATCTTACAGGTTCAATTGTCCTAATCGATCCAACTCTTCTCTTCACACAGCCGTGCATGAACTTTGCAGGCGTGACAACAGGCTTTTCAATTGAATACTCTTCAATTTTAAACTCCCCTGCACTATATCCGTCTTGCTCTTCGTACCTGTAATGTGTATAAATAAGTTTTCAAATAAACGCAACATATAGTTAATTCAAAAGCAAAACATATATAGCACAACATCAAAGTAATCACCTCTCCCGGAAAGCTAACAACTGTGGCACATCTCTATTTATGAATATTCTTGTGCCAAACAAAGCATTATGTATGGACGGTTTGTCTGTGTTGGGTAAAAGAGAAATGTAAATTTTAAAATTAATACTGCGAACAAAAAAAATAAACATCATGTCCAAAAATTCACTATGCATTTGTAAAACTTACTATTCCAATACTTCACTTTTGCTAACATTAACAGTATGTCTATATGCCCAAGTTCATCACGCTTGTTTTCATTGTCATTCCACAACAATGCCCAATTGTTCCAAAAAGTACAGTCGATTCTTAAAGATCTGCAGAGCATAGTGTATAATCAATCCATGATGACAATTGAACATTATTCTACACACATTATTTCAAAAAAAATGTAAACGCGCACAATATACTTACTCGGCATCCTCAACAACTATTGTCCTTCGTATCATAGGAGTACCAGCACCGTTGATAGTAACTATTTTTCCAATAGCTACAACTGTACCAACAATATCTGAAAAAACATCTTATAAAGTAATGCAAGAAATCGTTTCAATAATGTCAAATTATGCAAACATTTTTTGAAAAAACACATACCAACACAGTCGCGTTCGTGGTACTGATTATCTGTATCCAGAATACTTGATAATGGCTCATTAATGAAGCCAAAAAAATTGTCATCAATTTGATCTATCCGCGTGACCTCGGTCCCTTTATAAAAAGATATTTTCCATTGATTTGGTAACAAAGGAAATCTGCCACCGTTTTCTGCTACTCCAAAATTAGATATTATGTAACATTGTCCCTCTTGTAAAAGAGGTTCAAATTTGTACATGAATTCCTTCTTGATATAAATCTGAACACGGTTTGACTATATATACAATTCAAATATTAATATTATATGTAATGAAAATACATACAAACATAAATAGTTGGTAACAATTCAAATATTAATATTATATGTAATGAAAATACATACAAACATAAATAGTTGGTAACCTAATCCATGTTACCTCCTCGTCCTGTAGAACACAATCTAGACTGTAAGGATCATGCTCCTCACCAAGTTTGTGTGAATGCCACACGGAAACGCACCTACCTCTAATAGCCATGTTTAAATTCATTGGATTGATGTCTTTAATGAGAGTAATTTTTCGTTCTCTATTGGTTTTCATTGGCTGAGAATTTCCACCTATAATCACACAAATATACTACGACCATGTAATGTACATAAACCAATTATATTAAAGTAAGCACTACTAATAATCTTGGTACAAAACCTGTCGGAAGTTTTCCATGTGACGATGTGTGCATCACATTTTTTTTGCTTTTTTTTTGAAGGTACGGCCGAAGAGGTTGATTGATACCTCAAATCCCGTTGTTTATTTTTAACATATGACAATCTATTAGTCTCAGCACTTGAGTTTGCTGCCCCTGCAAAGAAGTGTAAAACAGATTATTGTATACATATATGTATGCATTCTTGGGGTTTCAAATTAATACCTAAAGGAGACTCAAAGGTGTGATGGGTCTCAAATGTCTCGGTCTGAGTCTTGCTTCTTCTTTTCAATGCTTGTCCAGGGCCTGTTGTTTAATTGATATAGATTTAATGTAATGTATCATAAGCAAGCATAGTTTTTCAATATAGTACACTCAAAATTTATCACACGGTAACAAATATTTTAAAAGCATCACTGAATAGCCCAAAAAAACATCAAACAAAACCTACAACTAACAAAATTACCAAGCCCTGTTATTCGTAGCCGAACAACCAACTATATATCTAACTCACTACCAACTCAAACTCGACTCATAATCAAATCACCACAACTGCAAAAACCTCGAATAAAGCCCAACTCTAATCAAAGTACACAATCATAGATCTTCTTTGCAACCAAAGTATTGGATATACAGTAACAGATAGTTTAGACACACAAAAGCAAAATTCATTATACAGTAATAAATAGTTTACACACATACCACTCTCACGAAGTAACTGCCGCTCAGAAGATGATGAGGTGTTACTAAATTTTCTCTTTGGAGGCGGGTTAGATGCTAAAACAACTGAAAATATATAAATACAATATATTTTTGATACAAACAAATTTTGACTTACTATAATACCTGTAGATTGTGAAACAACATCGGGTGTATCACTCTCAAACAAAGTATTATCCAACTCTGAAGATGAAGACTGTTGAACTAAATGTGCTGATTTGCCCGTTCCCTTGCTCCCAACAATTGTCACCGTCTGTGAACGCTTACCTGCCGACAATACATGAGCATAAATGTACCATCAATTCAATCAAAATTTTGTTGAATATACTACCTCTGGATTTTGAAATAACATTAGAAACAGCTACCCTGGATAGGCTGCTAGGTGTGTCACTCTGGAACACGGAATTTTCCAACATAGAACATGAAGATTGTGTAACCAAAGTTGCCGATTTGCCTGTTTCTTTGCTTTCAACCATTGTCAGCCTCTGTGGATGTTTGCCTGTAACAAAAACACAAACATATAGTGTAATGTTGTCAAGACAATGAACACGTGTTAATACACAACATATGTAAACACATACACCAATTTAATACAGACCAAGTAGTTATAAATTAGACAACACTTTTGAAAAAATGTATATAGTGCATACAATAAACAGAATGCATATTTGTTAATAGACAATTAATGTAAACTTATACAATAGCAAAGTACCTTGTGAATTGCTCTTAGAGTTTCCAATATGCATATCAGTATCGTTGATTGTTGCATCTTCTATAACCAACCAAAAACCAAATACGCAGACAAACATTAGATTTCTAGTACATTCAACACTTTTAAGCAGATAATAAAAGTATAAACAAATTGCTACTGCTACAACTAATCTGAAAACAATTGTGTAAATAAGAGAAGTATATCAAAAAACTAATGTTACAACAATTTAAATGACAATCATGCAGAAGAATATTAGTGTGCATATCAGTATCCTTGATTGTTGCATCTTCTATAACCAACCAACAACCAAATACATAGACACACATTAGATTTCTTGCTACTGCTACAACTAATTTGAAAATAATTGTGTAAATAACAGAAGCATTACAAATAAACTACTGTTACAACAATGTAAATAACAATCATGCAAAATAATATTAGATTAAATGTGCACATAAAATTAATAAGAACATAAAATTGCTGTTGCTACGACCAATTAAAATCCAATTATGTAAAAACAATCAGATACACAAACAATACATTAAAGCTACATACAACATTAATATATAACCAATTAAGAAACAGTCATGTAGACAACATTAGATTAATTATACATGCAACATTAGTAAGAAATAACAGCAGAACAAACAAATGGCTCATTAACAACATACGTTCTGAAGGGGCATGTGTGTTTTTATTCCTGGATACTTTTGCAAGTCGTTTAGAGTGTCTTTGAGGCTGCATATTGGAATCCAGTTTCGTAGATACGGGTTTTTGATTTTTGGTGGAAGATCAGATGCACATTACGAATTATATATATAGTCCCAACCCAAGGCAATGACATTTAAAAGTTTTTGATATATACACAACTTAATTATAGGCATAAAAGATGTAGTATATCTTCTACAAAATAAATCTTATATGCTTTAAATATATACTAAAAAAAACGTATATCTTCTATAAATTAACAATATTTTCGGGTACATCAAAGTATAAGAAATCATATACTAATCTATTCCATAATTATAGCTTAGCAACATCATTTTTTTAAGCATGACATAAATATTTGCTTATGTAGATCACAAAAAAATGCTTGGTCCATTGGTTGAAGTATTTGTATGTGGATCAAATGGCCAGGGTTCAATTCTTGCAAAGGCCAATTTTAATTAAATTTTTAAATGCGAAATTTCTAGCAAAATCAATGATGCTTATGTGGCAAATCCGAATTTTCTACTAAAATCAATAATGCTTATGTGGCAAATCCGAAATTTAAAAAAAAATCAATGATGCTTATGTGGCAAGAAAATAGAAAATTTTAAACAAAATGTGCTTGGGTGGAATTATGACATGGCATTACTGGGCAATCTAACAATTGATGACGTCATGCGCATATTGTTACATATATATATATATATATATATATATATATATATATATATATATATATATATATATATATATATATATAGGTGGAATTATGACATGGCATTACTGGGCAATCTAACAATTGATGACGTCATGCGCATATTGTTACATATATATATATATATATATATATATATATATATATATATATATATATATATATATATATATAGGGGGACTTTCAAACGAGAACCATTTTATCCGCAAGAACTGAGAGAACCACCAAAAACATATATGCACGCCTTTTAAAATAAAATAAAAATACATGCAAATCATCAATAATCGTAAACATCCACCTATGTTCTTCAATATCATTATGAACTCATCCTCTTTTTTCACAAAAACCTTACACACGGCCGCAATATTGTCGTTGCACGTTTTATAAGAACATACATGCACACCTTCAAAGAAAATTTTTGTATTTCGAATTTCTTATCAAATTCTTTAGAACAACTATGTTTTTTTTAAAACATATGTGTTGTTTTGAAAACATATGTGCAAAAATACAATTATTGAAGGCGTGCATGTATGTTTTTGGTGGTTCTCTCAATTCTTGCGGATAAAATGGTTCTCGTTTGAAAGTTACACTATATATATATATATATATATATATATATATATATATATATATATATATATATATAGGGGAGGGTTAATGTGAGATCAAACTTAAAGTTGTAAAAATAAGATCTAGTCTAAACAATCACTAAAAACATTTCTAAATAACCATATTAGCAATAATACACAAAAAATAAAATATTAATACGAATTAACATTTTAGCAACTAATAACCAACTGATACATGAGTTTGGATTAGTGATACACAATTATAAATTTACATGTCGAATCAAAGTGTATCACCTTAACCTGATACACATTACATGTCGAATCAAAGTGTATCACCTCGGCTTCATCAATTTTAAAAAGAAAACCATCGAAACTTTAACAATTTAAGTTGTAATTAATAAAAAAATTAATTTTATTTTAACGAGAGTATCACTTGTCAAATTTTAGTTGGATCTCATTTTTACAACTTTAAGTTTGATCTTATTTGATCTAGATTCTATATATATATAGGGTAGGGACTTAAAATGAGAAGGGTAGGAAGGATTGTGGGAGTGACATGTGTCATCCCCATGCCACATCACGGTTACTGCATCGTGATGCAGTAAAAATTTTGGCGGGAATTTTTGTTTCCCCACCAAAAAAATAATTTTTGTTTTGGGCAAATTTTTTTTTTCCCACCAAAATTTTTACTGCATCACGATGCAGTAAAATTTTTGGCGGGAAAGAAAAAAAAATTTTTGGCGGGAAAAAAAAATTTTTCCCGCCAAAATTTTTACTGCATCACGATGCAGTAAAAATTTTGGCGGAATGATGATGTGGCAAAGTGACACATGTCACTCCCACAATCCTTCCCACCCTTCTCATTTTAAGACCCCTTCTCATAATATCCCATATATATATATATATATATATATATATATATAGGGGCGCGTTATATGCAGTACCAATATTAGATGCAGTACTTTACAGTACTCATTTAGACCAATAGGAATTTAGTATTAATAAATATTTTTATTTAATTGTAAAGGGCATAATAGTCAAACACATTTTTAGTTTCTTTTTGAATATTTTTTAATTAAAAAACTTGTTTGAAATCCCCCAATTTTCGGATTTTTTTTTTCTGTTTTAATTGTATCTTTTTCTTTTTTTCTCAGCATAGATGTTTTTCAAAAAAAAAATGAGGTGCATTTGTGTTCTTTTTTTTAATATTGTAAATTTACATATGTTTTTTCGTAAAATTGTTTAGATATCAAACTTGTTTCGCTTAAAACGATAATTGAACATATCTTTCTAGTGTACATTCTCTAATCTTCGAAATCTATAACCAAAAAATATAAAACATATACATGTAACCTCTAAATTTATAACAAACCAAAAACATAAATAGTATACACAAAATTTGATATCAAATGAAATACAATTTAAATACAAATGTATCTGATTAAATATATATGTGCACATCATTCAAAAACATGTGTGCACTTTTCCAAGAACATATGTGCACGCTTCATTTTCTCATCAAATTCATTAGAATAGATGAGTAACATTCCAAGAACATATGTGCACGCTTCATTTTCTCATCAAATTCATTAGAAATGATGTACTTGTTGAAAACACACGTGCACTCTTTATATTGGTATTGCACCTCGTCTTTATCAAACGTGTTCACTACCTGAAATTATAAACATTTATTAAGAACTAGAATGTGCATATGCCCAAACTAAACACACACGCACAAATTAAAACATATATGCATACCACTTTCATTGATTTTATACCGGCCACAAAAATATGTGCACCCTTTGCTTATTTTTAGTTCTGAAGAAGAAATTGCGTTAGATAAAAAGAAATCAAATAATTTATGAACACAAGTTAATAAAACTATCGTAATCGCAAAAAGGCATGTACCATCGAGGAAGAAGAGTTATTTTATTGCAACATGGCGCACGCAACCATCATTTCAAGAAATACAGCCAAATCATTAAAAAAAAGGGAGAATTGCATATATACCCACTAAAACTCAAATACTTGCATATTTTCCCAAAATACAAGTTTTCAATGCATGATGTACAATGCAAGTTAACATGTTTTGGGTATATATGCAAATATGCAAGTTTTAGTGGGTATATATGCAATTGCCCCTAAAAAAAAAGTAATGATTATTGTATCTATATATCTTTTTACGCCAAAACTAAACAATCTGGTATGAATTTCTTAATTAGTAAATTGACGAACTCCAATACAAATTAATTAATAAAGTATGTGAACACAATACAAATACGAATTAATAAAGTATGAAATTAGTAACCAGTCATGGGAATACACTTTCTTTGAACAACTTGCAAACACAATACAAATTAATAAAGTATTGTAATTTTCAAAAAAAAAACGTACAAGAAAATAGGTTGGGGTTAATTCATTATCAAACATCATCAAAAACAAAACCAAGCATCAATCCATCACAAACCCACTTCACAAAATGGGTTCTAACCCAAACCTACCAATCGTTTTAACCTAGGTATCTACTGTCACGATATCTTGATCAAAGTTTCGATTCACAAACAGGAACAAGGTTTCGATTCACAAACACTTTCGATTCAAAAACAGGAACAGGGTTTCGATTCACAAAAAAAATTATGCCAAGGTTCCGATTCACAATATCATGCCAAGGTTTCGATTCACAAACATGAACAATAAAAAAATATTACGTACCTAATTCTGCCATCCAAGTATTCAAATCTTTAATATAAGTGCTTGAATTTTCTTTGATGGGAGGGTCGATGGCAGTTGTTTGGGATCGAGTACAATGATGGATCTCGAACTGATGAATGTTTTTTAGGTCAAGTGAAGGAGAGAGGTGTAGATCTGGGATGTTGATATCAGTTTTTTTCCCCGAATAATGAGAGGCTGCAGTTTTTTTTTTTTTTTTTTTTTTTTTTTTTTTTTTGTGTGTGGTGGTTTTAGGTATTTAGCACCTTTTTAGGGATGAATACAAAATACTAAAATACCTCAATTGCCCTTTTAGCTTTACAAATAAAAGTTTATTCTTTTTATTAATTACATAAAAACCCATATCTTTTGTTTAATTGCAGTTTTGTCACTTTTAATCTGAGCCTTTAATCAAACTCATCTAATGGCCCAGATTCATTTTAACAGTACTGTAAAGTACTGTATCTAAGATTGGTACTGCATAGAATACAACACTATATATATATATATATATATATATATATATATATATATATATATATATATATATATATATATATATATATATATATATATATATATATATATATATATATATACGAGGATTTTCTACCCGCGCACTGCTGCGAGGTCCGGAGTTTTACGACAAAAATTTACGTATAAAATCTCAGTTAAATAGGCTTTTTAGTTTTTTTCCATAACATGTTTTAAGCATAGATAAATAATTTCTAAATTCTAAACTTACAGATGATTTTCGAATGTCATGAACGATTTATGTTAATTTTAGTTACAAAGGTTGTCTTTAGGGACGAATTACGTAGTTCAAGCCAAAGCGTAAGAAGTATTTAGGTAAATATTTATTTTCACAAAAAATAAAAGTTTAGGGATTTTTTTTGCAAGATCAGGTAAGCTACATGGACCATTTTCGTAAATTCCTGTTACATGTATGGTTTTAGGGATGGATTTCGTAATGGCCGTTAAACTGGAGGGGCTACTTATATAAATTCATTAAGAATGATTTTTGCAATGAAGGATAGCCTGAAGGGACGGTTTATGTAAATTCGTATTGCATGTTTAGTCTTTTAGAACTGATTTTGGTTACATTGTTAGTTCTCGGGGTTGATTTTTGCAACCAAGTTAAACCTAAGTGACTGTTTCCGTAAATTCTCAGATTAAGACAAAAAATTTCTGACGTTTGGTCCCTGAGAACTGATTTTTGTTACATTGTTTGTCATGGGAACCTACTTTGCAACAACAATCAGACCTCATGGACTGTTTGTGTAAATTTTAAGAAAAGACAAAAATCAATGTCTGGCGAACAATACAATTTCCTGGGAATTGTATATATTTAAAATTAAAATAACAAAAATTACACCTGTTCAAAAAAAAAAAAAAAAAAAAAAAAAAAAAAAAAAAAAAAAAATTACACCAATTAGCTTAACCTACAAATATTGTTAATGTGTTGTATACATATATGTATTTATACAGCTTATAAATTCAACGGTCATATGTAAAAGTAAAAGTAGGTGCATGCATGTCTAAATGAGGACATACATGAATATGCAAGCATGCATGGGCTTTAGCAAAACGTATTCTATTAATGTATACACATTGATTCCATATATATGATTTTAGTAACAGCATGCACTTATAGGAATTGAGTCTCAGGTGTTAACATGTTCAAGGGATGATCAAATATCTACTCATTATTGATCTAGGACCACTTTTAACACAAACACTCTTATACGAAAGAGCAAACTCAAACTCAAAAAGAAGCCAAAGTAAAATCTTACAGAATTGCTATTCATGGATCAAAAACAAAAGACAGAAGAAGACTAATGTTCATGACAATGAACCACCAAATGATGTAAAATACACCTTCAAGCACATGCAAAGTACACTTCAAAAACTGATACTTCAAAAAACCATCAAAGCACAATGCAATACTTGGAACAACACCAACATATCAATTAAGTCAATCATTCGAGCACAACGGCATTTCTTCTTTATACGTCGTTCTGTTATACGTAAGGAATCTAGGTGATAAATTCACCCAATAATTGGTTCTTTCTCAGATTGCAGTTCCAAAAAAAAAAAAAAAAAAAAAAAAAAAAAAAAAAAAATGAATCCTTTCTCAGATCTCAAAACCTAGCTAGTTCTCGATCACTGTCAACATAATCCACCATTCGATCTAGCTCTCCGCTGTTTCCACCACCCACAAGCGCCACCGCCACTCCATCTCTTCACCAATAACTAATCCGCTGTTTCCACCACCATTCGATCTCACCAAACACCATTTGTGCAGATGAATACTTTTCTCGCCGTATTCCTCGCGGTGTCTTTGGCGTTTCTTGTATCTGGAGAAGAACAACGAAAGGTTAGCTAGCTAGCATACTCGATCATACATTAAGTACGATGTTAGAGACTAATTAGAGCTAGATTTTCTTAAAAGAGTGTGAAACCTAGAAATTAGAAAACATAACCAAAGATTTTTAGTACGATGTTTATACAGACTTAATTATTGCAAAAACATGTTGGATTTTGATAATTATATGTTTTTTACTTTTTTTGTTGATAATTTGATAGATGTTCGTTTGATATAGCAATAAACGTCAAGATTATGAATTATTAATGGTAAACAAGCAACTGAAAGTTTAATTAGGTGAATATATTAAATTTTGGAAAAGCTTTACACTGAAAGTCTGAAACGGCAGCAAGCGGGCAACAAGCTGCGCCGCTAGCCCTTTTTGAATAGCATATTGAATGATTGAGATATTTGAAAACTTTAAATAGAGTGTGAAACCTAATTTATGTTATAATTAATTAAGCACCTAAGAAAGGTATTGAAGTTTTCGACTCTAATTCATTTACCATAAAGTGTAAGCTGTGTTCATGCCACCACAACGCGCGGCTCTAAATACCCTCGTTAAGATTAATTAGAGTTGGGTTACAAGACCACTCGGTCCAACTAACTGATCATTTACTACCTCTAGATGATATCCAAAGAAAAAAAGTAACTTAATGTCGTCGTCTAATATATCTTGCCTAGCTAGAGTGGGTTTGGACAACAACATGAAACTAGTACATGAAATGACTTTTCAAAATTATCATTTTTTTTCCTGAATAGTTATTAAGTAATTATTCCTCATTCTCTATGGAAAATTTCTTAAATTTAAACAACTTCAGTGACAAACTTAGGCATTCTATAACTAATGGACTCATAACAGGCCTGAGGGATTGAGCAACAAACTGAGGTAACATTCTATAACTAATGGGCTCATTAATAGGCCCAATTCAGACAGGCCCATTAAGATTAATTCAAAATTAGTCTAACCAGTTTCTGGTAGAGGTACACATTTCGGTTTTTTCCCCAAACCGAACCGGCTTCAAAACCGGTTTCTGTTCGAGTCAAGAAGTCAAAACTCGGTTTGACCCAAAACCGGTTCGGCTTAAAACCAATTTTGGGAGAGAAAAGGTGGTCAGTTCGACCCAGAACTAGTCCTTTTAAACAAGTTTAAACCAGAACACATGTCTGGTTTAAACTGGTTCTCAAACCGGTTGACATCAGAAGGTTTAAACCGGTGGTTCTAAATGATAATCAGTTTTCCCAAAACCGGTATTTCGGGAAGTCCGGTATTTTTTTATTTTATTTTATTTTTTTCAATCGAATCGGTTTTTGGTTTTATTTTACACCACTAATGCCTGGTAGTGGTTAACATATATTTATTTATTAATAAAAAACTTTCTTTATATATCAAAAAAATGTATTAAAATAAATATTTAGGGTATCTTTTACCTAATAAAGCAAAACCCCTAGTGGAGACTTTTCCATTTCAAAAAAATCAAATCATTCCTTTTTTAGTAATAATTTTTTTAATTAGATTTTAATTTTTAGGTGTAAAAAAATATTAAAAGCTAATTATTTCTTAATTTGCCTAAAAATTTATAAAAAAACGTTTTTACAATCAAATGTACAAAAAAGATTAAAATACACATGGGCTTCTATGCCATTTTTCCAAGTTATAAGCCAAAAATGTAATTAAAAAAAAAACATCGGGCTCATTGAGAAAGCTTTCCATTCCATCTTTTCTAAAAATCACTCAGCATATAACTTCACTCATGCCCACTTCCCAAACTCCTTTTTTCCTCCGAATTTCACATCCTGAAACTACAAATCTATGAAGATGATCAAAGGTAAAGACTTGATAAGGTCGAGTAGGAACAATTAAATTAGCATAAAGGGTTGCTTCTCATCTCTTCCGGGTATTCTTACTTTAATTAATCAGTTTATATTAACTAGGGTTTTAAACATATATTTAATAAACCTGACATAATCTTGATTACTATTTTTATTTAGATCTGTTATAGTAACTGTTTTGAAGTATTTGTGTTGAGGTTGTGGTTCTTGATTACTAAATGTTTGATGTGATTATAATGGTAATTCTATGTTCTGTTGCTGCTCACAAAGTCAGGGGAGAACATGAAAGTAAGTTTGATGCAATTAAGGCTGCCAAAGACGGCCGAACCGTCTTACTCACAGTAGAGGTAAAGAAAGACATTTGTATAGCAGATTAGCTACATATATCAAAAAGGCAACCGGCCATCTTACCCTTTTTCTCAAGGCAGATGGTTTTCCCGTGGATGTTTGATGAAATTCATGCATTGAAGCCATTCAAATAAGCGGCTAATTTATTGGCTGAAAAGGAAGATTGGCCTCCGCTATATAACAAACAGCACTAAACAATAATAAGGTATAACTCTTCTATGTTAAGTCATATTGTTCTTTCAAATGAAAATTTATTTTGAATCCGTGATGGAATTTTGAATTATTGGACAGGTACCGGTTGCTGCTACGGTATATTATGAAGATATGTTTGTTAACTTTAACCTGGTAAGGAAGACGGCTAAACAGATAGCTGGCATCGAGCTGTGGGTAACTAATGAGTATATGCACTCTGTCTTCGTGATGGCGCAGACCATGTTTTGGATCATTTGATGCGAATGTTGAACGGTAAAAACCCACTCTTTTAAAGTCGATAACTCCTGACTAGATTATTTTGTTTTTTTCTAGAGGTTAAATAGTTCTTGATTTTCAAAATAAGTCAATTGATTTACCATAGCATTTGAGGATATGTATTGAACTTGCCAGTTTGTCTAATGAGTTCATGCAGTTCTGCATCTTTGTTTTAGCAATCGAAAATTTTCATATTCCCTTTGTGTCGCATATCCTTGAGGTAGGGATAGCAAGATGGACACATTGAGTGGCCATTTATATCATTGTTGAAAACACGATGCTATTATCAAGAAGAAATTCAATATGTTAAAATGAACCAATTTATAATGAATTGTTCTTTCAACATTCTCTATGTATAATCTCTGTAACATACGCTAACTTTAATAATTAAACTCCTCGATAGTTATGCGTAAATTGACTAAATTATGAAAGTTTATGCTAAACAAATGGACAATTTGGTAATTACTTATGTGGTTAGCAGGACACAATTTACAAAAAAAAAAGAAAAAAAAAAGAGAAAAGAATTACTAATCGGTTATCTTTTTATTGTAGGAGCATGAACATGATCTTCATCGTTATTTTCTTTGTGTGTTCGTGTACTGACCGATTTTATACTATTGATGTCGCATGGTAAGGTAATCTTTTTTTTTGGGTAAAGAGAGTATAGGTAATCTTAATATGTGTTCTTCAAGTAACGTTTGCTATATTATGTTTATTTATATGGACATCCATCGACTTATGGGAAGAAGTATATTATGATGATAGTGCAGGATTTTTGACATCTTTGAGGGGGCGGTTTTGCATCCTCGAAGATAGTACTTGATTATTGCATATTAGATTCAAATTTACGAGCTTTTAGTATTTGAATAAACAAGTATTGCTTATGACTATTTGATTATTTTGGTTGGGGCAAAATGGATAGTTTTGGACTTGTGGATAATGAATTAATGATTCCATAGTAACCGTAAGAAAAGCCACATATTCTTAACCTGATCCAAGTAACTTCTACCTCATTTAACATGAAGTCTATCCATGTTGACTTTTTATGCTTTATTAGTGTTTATATGATTTTGGCTATTAACTATTATAATAACTTTTGATGCAGGCACCCTCGGGATGTCTTTATATCAGTCCTGAAGTTATTGTTTGGAGTTATGAGGTTATTTTATATGCTCTTCTCACTGCAATTCTTCCTTTGATGAGGTAGTATGTGTGCCTTACCTGCAAGTATAAAGGTAGTGATGTAGCTTCGTATGATGTATTTGGTTTTCCATAAATAAGGAATTAAGGATTATTTGCGTCACATTGCTGATAACCATGCTCTATTTGAGATCTGATTACTATTTTATTGATATTTAAAGGTTGATGTTCGAGTTTTAGGAAAAGTTCAAGAAGTGATGGATCGTTGAATAACGTGTTACAAAATCAGGGGCTAATACTCTCTACTAGGGCTGAGCAAAGCCGAACAAGAACCGAACTGACCCAACTAAACCGACCGAACCGAGTAAACCAAACCGACCAAGCTTTGGTTCGGTTCTCGGTCTTTAGTTTTCTTAAATTTCGGTTTTGGGTCAGGTAGGTATGAAAACCGAAAAAAAACAGGAACAAACCGAGTGACCCGATAATACCATTCAATAGAACATGGAATAGTGGAATACAAAGAGTCATGCCCATTTTTTTCATTCAAACTTCCGGTTCTCCTCCCTCCCTACTGTGATATGCAAAAACCACCCAAAAAACACAAACCCTAGCTTCACAAAGCTCAGATTTGGTAACACTAATCATCTTATTATCATCAAAATGTACGAATATGAATCACTCTCATATCAACAAAACTCTAGAATGGAAGTAAGTGTTCATTATATTGTACTTTGTATGTATTCTTTTACCTTTTCTCTATTAATAAGCTTTGATTTATATTTAATGAATGATTATTATGCTGTGTTTGTTATTAGTTTTAGGTGACAATTCATGACCTGTTATTAGTTTTACGTAGCAGTAGGCATATGAAAAGAGAAGCAGACACATGAAACCTTTACACCAAAGTCTAGATGCAAGCAACTATTAAGAAAATGTATAAAGAAATGTTTAGTAGACTATTGTGTATGGGCATGTGAAAAAAAGTTAGACGTTCATGATGTGTTTTTGGCTACTGTGAAACCTTTAGTAGACTATATAATGCAATTTTATATGCAACTTATATGGCTAATGTAACTATATAATGCAATTTTGTTGCTACTGTGTTTGTTATTTCGTTGCCACAGTGTGGTAGTTGTTTTACTTATTTTTTGTTTTCATGTGTTTGTTTAGGATCGTACGATAAATCTTGACATTGTTGATCTGGGTTATGAATCAAATCACGACAAAGATAGGAAACGCAAAAGGAAAGCCCCAAGTAAACCAAGGAAAGTGGGTGCCGAGTGTTGGAAATTCTTTGATGTAAAGTTTGAAGCGGATGAAGATGGGGGTAATCACTAAGATGGCATATTGCAAATGGTGTCCCGCGGTTTACAAAGCCGACTCCGTTAAAAATGGTACCAACACCTTGAATGCCGCAAAGCCGACTCCGTTAAAAATGGTACCAACACCTTGAATGCAGCAAAGCCGACTCCGTTAAAAATGGTACCAACACCTTGAATGCCGCACATCTTTTTAATGATTGTGTTATAGCTATACAAGTTAGTGCTAAGTATTATTAGATAAAGTATAATATTCTTTATCCTGTAAAGCTCAAAGGACATGCGACTGAAGTATTGTGATTGGTGTGCCGTGTTTCTAATGCTCAACAGAGAAAAAACGTGTAAATAATATTCTTTACACATGATACAAGGTTGAAAAGTTTATGCAAGAATCATAGGATTACCATTCTACTCATTATCATGAATTAGTCTGTCCTCTTAAAATGTTACTACTTTTTGTAGGCCTTTGGAACTTATATCTTCCGTTCGAAAGACGCATTTACAGTAAAATGACACTCGGAAAGAAGCAATATGTAACATAGTTTATAGGTTGCCACTTATGTAATTTTGAGTTACTTTGTACCAATTGGATATTAGTATATTATAATTAGGAGTACATCAATCTAATCCGCATAGTAATCTTAATGATGTCAACAGCATGTTCACTGAACAATCGTTTAAACCTGAATTTGAACAACATGTTCACTGAACAATTGCTTAAATCTGAAGTTGAACGCAGTGAACTGGAACAACACATAAGCCTATTAAATTTGTAAGTTCAGTTATGAAAAAATAGGGACACATTAATTTGTTTGTACAAAAGTTATGAAAAAATAGGGACACATTAATTTGTTTGTACAAAAGTTAAACTATTGGTTTTTTAATAGATAAAATATATTATTAAAAATTTTAAAAAAAAAACCCGTGCGTGCACGGGCAATATTTGAGATCATGTTGCACCTCATAAGAGTTGGCATATGGAGCAACTCAGAAACTTTCCGAGAAAGGAATACGGCCCAGATTGATATCAGTCTGCTCAAAAGAAAGGAACGCATACAACAATGTCTCCACAAGCAAAAATGGTGTTTGTTGGGCTCATTCATTTTTCCTTCCTTGTGGCCGGTTACCTTAAGACTCTGTGCTCGAGTCATTTAAATGAAGAATACTTATCAAATGTATTTGAATATAGTCAACAATAGGTTATCCTAGCATATTTAAATATGATTTGTTTCAAATATAAAAAACTTTACATGTATGAGAATTCCATTCTTTTTTAGCACATATACATATGACATAATCTGATTCTCGCATTTTAACCAACAAACAAAAACAATAGTAGCGTTAGGATGTTATACAAAGTCAAAAACGCATTTAATTTAAAAAAAAAAAAAAAAAAACCCAAGCCACATGCTATCAATCAACCTTTTTACATTAATTTAGCAGTATGTAGTCTTTGCTTGATCAATATATTTTACCAAGATGTAGCAGAAAATTTTGGTCTCCAACTATTACAATAGCCCTTGAGTTCTACAATGTGGCAGTGCTCGCACTGGGAAAGCAACCTGAACTCCGTAACCTTAAAAGGTTTATTGTCTGTTTAGAAAGACATTTGCGGTACATATTTAAGTCAAACCGTGAATCCCTATAATCAAGAACAGAGAATACTTAGTTAGCTATGTGCATCTCTAAACAATAAGATCACATGCTATCTCTTCATGATTATAAATAATATGATCTTTCTTTTAATAAAAACTCGATAACATGGTTTCTTTACGAAAAGCTTACTTTAAATCATCTCAAGAGTTTAAGGTGGTCATAGCAAGAAATGTATCATCATAATTACTAACCAAAATTACTTACATTGAATTAATCTCAAAACTAAAATCAATGAGTTCAACAACTAACCACTCCATTGATGTTAAGAACTATAAAACTCAATGTCATCTTTGTTTTTCAAATCATTATCATATCCACAAACCAAATTAAAATACATTAAATTAATCTCCAAATCAAAATCGAGGGGTTCCAAAGGTAACGGCCTAACGGGTCAAAACATGTAATTTTTTAATACGATACCAACACAACCAGGTTGACCCCTCAAGATATTTTAAGTTTTATGGACGCTAAAAAAATTATGTTTTTTAGAGTAGTTTTTTCTCCTAATATAGCAAGCTTGGAGGATTTAAGAATCTTAAAATACTTTGGTTGGCGTTCATCCTGTTAGACCATTTTGATATGTTCTTAAATCCTCCAAGCTTTGCTATATTAGGAGAAAAAACTACTCTAAAAAACATAATTTTTTTAGCGTCCATAAAACTTAAAATATCTTGAGGGGTCAACCTGCTTGTGTTGGTATCGTATTAAAAAATTACATGTTTTGACCCGTTAGGCCGTTACCTTTGGAACCCCTCGATTTTGATTTGGAGATTAATTTAATGTATTTTAATTTGGTTTGTGGATATGATGATGATTTGAAAAACAAAGATGACATTGAGTTTTATAGTTCTTAACATCAATGGAGTGGTTAGTTGTTGAACCCATTGATTTTAGTTTTGAGATTAATTCAATGTAAGTAATTTTGGTTAGTAATTATGATGATACATTTCTTGCTATGACCACCTTAAACTCTTGAGATGATTTAAAGTAAGCTTTTCGTAAAGAAACCATGTTATCGAGTTTTTATTAAAAGAAAGATCATATTATTTATAATCATGAAGAGATAGCATGTAATCTTATTGTTTAGAGATGCACATAGCTAACTAAGTATTCTCTGTTCTTGATTATAGGGATTCACGGTTTGACTTAAATATGTACCGCAAATGTCTTTCTAAACAGACAATAAACCTTTTAAGGTTACGGAGTTCAGGTTGCTTTCCCAGTGCGAGCACTGCCACATTGTAGAACTCAAGGGCTATTGTAATAGTTGGAGACCAAAATTTTCTGCTACATCTTGGTAAAATATATTGATCAAGCAAAGACTACATACTGCTAAATTAATGTAAAAAGGTTGATTGATAGCATGTGGCTTGGGGTTTTTTTTTTTTTTTTTTTTTTTTTTTTTTTTTTTTTTTTAATTTTTTTAAATTAAATGCGTTTTTGACTTTGTATAACATCCTAACGCTACTATTGTTTTTGTTTGTTGGTTAAAATGCGAGAATCAGATTATGTCATAAGTATATGTGCTAAAAAAGAATGGAATTCTCATACATGTAAAGTTTTTTATATTTGAAACAAATCATATTTAAATATGCTAGGATAACCTATTGTTGACTATATTCAAATACATTTGATAAGTATTCTTCATTTAAATGACTCGAGCACACTTTTATATTTTCTGATTTTTAACCAAAGTATGACTCAAGTACTTTTATTTTTGGGGTTTCTTTATTTTTTTCTCCCCTTAAAAGGAAAAGTTATTAAGAAAGAAAGCCAAAAGGCAAAGTACAAAAGAAGCACAAAGTGAGAAAACACTTGAGACATAGTTCTCAACTTTGGCTAAGAAGGCAATGGACATGCTCCATGCACAATATATACCAAACAAACAGCCTATCCCTTACAAATTACAAAACTCCAAAAACAAGCAGACAGATACTAAAGAGCACAAGACCAAAACTGGTAGACACAACATACTTCTGAATCATTAGTGTATATTGAGACCAATCAATATACACTAAACACTATGACCACCAGAAGGCTTGAAACTCAAATTACAGGATGCAAATACAAAGAGAAACTAATAAAACCAAAACCAAAAGAGAGCCATCAGATCACTAACAAATTCCAAACAATCAAATCCACAAGCTGAACCATAGAACAACAACCATTAGAAGCAAATCCAACCATCCATCACCATTTCTGAGGAGTACTAATGTGTAGTTATTCAGGGGAGATTGCCTCCTAAAAACCCTACTCAAATAAAACCCATTGGGAAAAACATTGGAGTAGAAAAAAAAGAGTACAACTCACCCCTAAACCTCCCCGATCCATATTCAACAGAAGAGCAATCAGACAGTACACATGATGTATATATACTTTTTGACAATGCATACATTTCGAAAAAGAAAAAAGTGTAACAATGAGAATAAAGCATTCATAAATATCAAGTTTGCGACAAAAGCCACTCTATAAAGCTAAGTTTGATGTTATAAAAATGACAATGATATGATGTGCGTATAGTTAAGGCACTTTTTACACCATTAGAAATTAAGTTGAATTTATCTTAAGCACAAATAGATTAAAAAAAAACATAATGTAAACCCCGTGCGTGCACGGGCTTTATAACTAGTACACAATAAGTAAATCTACAAATCATCTTAAATATACCTTTGACCCAAGGATACCGTTAGACAATCTCTAAAAGGTGTTTGTTTTGGCTTATATTATAGCTTATTTGATTTTGAGCTTATTAAATATAAGTTCACTTTTTCTAGCCTATTGTGAAACTTGTCTGGTTATAAGCCGAAAAGTTTCAAAATAAGCCATATAAAGTGAACTTATGAAACATAGGCCGAAAACCACATAAGCGATAAGCCCGTTATATAAGTCGAAACAAACACCTAGATAACAAGACCCATAAACACATTTGTGAGCAAAAGTACATGTATATATGACAAGCCCTTGTACAGAAAAGCTAAACCAAACCATGACACAGTACCAAGCCATAGCTAGAAACAAACACACTTTACTGATTAATGATGCACCAATTATTAAACCCCAACTTTAATTGGGTCAAATGTGCACACAAAGTGTTTGTTAAAAGCCTTGAACCAAAATACACTTAGGAGGTGTTTTTTAAGCTTATATGTGGGCTTATGAGCTAATTTGTTTTCTGCTTATATTTCACAAGCCTCAAATTTTTGGCTTATTTTGAGACGGGCTTATATAAGTTTATCATATAATAATAAACTTATATATGCCCACAAATTTCAAAATAAGCCGGAAAAATAAGGCTTATGAAATATGCTCATAAGCCACATATAAGCTTAAACAAATAAGCTCTAAGACGAGTCATTGACTAAGATGTACACGGTCTAAACATGGTATCCCGAGACATCTTGTCAAACTACTTAAATGTCAAACCTACCAAATTGCATACATTTCTGTGGAGTTGTTTGTTGTAGCTTTATGGGGTCCGTAATATACGAGTAGTTAAACGTGCTTTGTATGCCCGTGGCGCGGTTGTAACAAGTCTGCAAAACCCACCCACCTGAGTATTTGACAAATGATTAAATGGGATGCCGAAACGGGTTAGACAAATGGGCAAATGGCTGCCTAGACCCGTTACTGTAGCTTGACATGAAGCTACTACATTGGTATTCCTTGCACAAGTGAGCCTTAAGAATTTGATTGCTGTTTTGACTTTGTGATATGAGAGTGTAGACACTTTGGTCATGCTTGCTCCATTGAACAAGCTAAAAAATCGTAACTACCTATCTTTCGAATTACTTGTTAAGTTGTTATTATTCTATTGAGCTCATATATATATAGTCCTGGCTGTGTTCTGTAACTCTGCTTATTCTGACCTAATATGATTTGTAAAGTTTGAGAGCATGATTTGATGTTTTGGCAATTATTATAAATTTCAAAACAAGCTTAATGATGTCAATGAACTTGGTAATTATAACGTTTTAAGGTTTTTAGGGTCATGAATTATCTTATGGTTATTGACATGGAAGTATCGAATATTGATAGGTTATTTATTTATTTATTTATTTTTTTTTTTTTTTTGTCTTAGTTTTAGATTGTTTCTGGTTAAGGACTTAGGGTGCTAGGGTTTTAAGCATTATACGACAAGTATAATAGGGTTCTAGAGGTTAAAACCAATCGTGATTTGCTGAACCATGAAAAACATAAACTGTGAAACCGTTTCATATTTTACTAAAGATATCTCAGTAACAACGTTTATAGTGAATAGAGACCTAAATACTTCAAAATCAGAAAAAATGTTAAAGTGCTGTTTAAATTGCAGTTAAACCCATGTGATATGAGATCTAGAATATCATTTCCTAATTACCCTAATCATTTCCTCTCCACAGTTTTTCTTCTTATTACCCTAATCATTTCCTATCCACAGTTTTTCTTCTTATTACCCTAATCATTTCCTAATTACCCTAATCATTTCCTATCACATACTTATTACCCTAATCATTTCCTATCCACAGTTTTTCTTCTTATTTGAACCTCTTTCGAATTTGGAAGCATTAGAATGCTTAGATATTGTGACAATGTTTCGCTAGCACGAATGTTTAACATTTTTTGTTCTTAAGTTCTGCTCATACAGTAGAAACTTGATCTGTAATGACCTTCAAAAAAGGTTCAAGTAATAATTCCAAAATAATTGTCCTTCATGTTTAGTCATTATTTTATGAACTTTTGTACACATTCGGCTAACATATATATGGTACTTTTTACATTGTTTAGTGTTAGGCAGAGCTAAGTGAACGAGTGACTTTTTAGTGCTTAATTGACTAAGCAGGGATCAAATGGGAGCATCTATTGTTTACTGAATAATATAGTATGACACTATGACTACTTTTTGATTATGTAAACATATGAGATAAAATTTTGAGAGTGTGATAATTTTAGCCTTGGACCAGCCCTTTTTTTTTTTTTTTTTTTTTTTTTTTCCTTTATTTATACCTTAAACTTAACTATATAGTATCAATTTTCTAAATGTGACGTTACTTTTGCAGCGTTACATTGTTCTCATGGAATCACTCCCTGAAGGAGACTACTCGCCATCAGTGCACCATTCTAAAATAATCAGAGACATTGTTGATCCCAGGTATACATTTGAATTTTGAACTAATGTTTTGGGTTTAAAACTATAACACCTGTACTGATGCCTCAATAACTAACAGATTTGCAAAGAAATCCCTACAACGAAGCTTCGGAAGAAGCTTCGATGGGTTTGCAGCGTACGTAACTGAAGCAGAAATGCAGAAGCTGAAAAGTAAGTTACTTGCTTATGCGATTAGTGCCTATTTTAGATTTCAAAATGAAATGAAGAACAGTCAAAGTTGGTCAAAGTTTCAACTGCTTTCCCGCCACTTTGTTTTGTTTGGAAGATGTCACGTGCTTCACACGTGTTAGATGTTTTGACTTTGTATCAATCCAATTAGTATTGCATTTAATTGTTGACCTTTTGGCAAAACACGTCAACAGAACTTCCTGGGGTAGAATCAGTGATTCTTGATCGGAAGCTAAAACCACAAACGACAAGGTCGATGGACTACATCCATTTGTCAGATGGAATAGCAAGGAACCCTGGTGTTGGGAGCGACTTTACAATTGGCGTGATTGACAGTGGGATATCGCCAGAGTCACAAAGCTTCAGGGATGATGGATTTGGTCCCGTTCCAGCAAAATGGAAGGGAGAATGTCGAGGCGGTGCTGACTTCCCTTGCAACAAGTAAGTATATTTTTCCGCCTTGTGAAACATTAAAAAATCTAGACTAACATTTTTTATTATCATTATCATTTTTTTGCCCCTAGTATGCTCTGTCACCCTGCTTGTGCATATGCTCGTATGTTCTCCATGCTTCCTTTGCTGTCTTGCTTATGTAGGCCTTTTTCGTTTATGCTTCTAGCCGTATCTTTGAGCTTTATGTAGATTTCCACGAGCTCTTGGTCTTATGCATTTTATTTCATATGTTGCCATGCGTTGTATGCCTATATGTCCCTTTTTGTTTAGTACTCTTTCTGATGATATTTGTATTTGCCTTGTTTTTTGTTCTTTATGTGTTTTTATGCATGAATAGCTTCTCTTGCCATGCATCTTATGCTTTCTTATCTTCCTCTGCTATGTAACCTTTTGCATTATCATGCATTCACATATTTGTTGACCACTTCTCAGTCATTCATTTGGAAGAGATCAAATCTGTTATATAAAACAAAACCAAAAGTTAGTTAAATTCGGTTGACGGGAAGAGTCACAACTGCTGGTAAAAGTCGTGTCTTTTGGTGGGAAAAACCGGTTGAAGGGAGAAACGGGTAATACCTGAATCTCAAAAATCGTTTAGGTTTTGGGGCGCTGCCCCAAACTCCGCGAGGGGAGGCTTCCCCTCGACCCCCATCCGCTCACTTGGGAGCAGGACCCCAACAAGGGGCACTGCCCCTTGACCCTGCAAGGGGGCACGACCCCCTTGTTCTCGCGTTTAATTCTTATTCCCATAACGTTTGCCTCCCACCTATATCTTTCATAGAGAAATTTGATGACAAAAATTCTTTAGTTTTATCAACTTGGTTTGGGTTAGTACTAAAAATCAACATGTCATCAACACACAAGCATAACAAGCATATAATAATTCAACACAAATCCATTAGACAGAACAACCTCATCAAATTTTTGGTGCCACCGCTTAGGTGCTCGTTGAGTCCATACAACGATTTAATTAACTTACACAATTTATGCTCATTACCTGGCATGACAAATCCTTCTGATTGCTTCATATATACTACCTTATCCAAATTACCATTTAAAAATGTTGTTTTGACACCCATTTGATGGTTCACCGGGTTGTGAGTAGCTGCTAAAGCTATCAACAATCTAATAGTGGAGATACGAGCAACTCGTGCATATGTATCGAAGTAATCGATCCTTTCCTCTTTTCTAAAGTCTTGGATTACCAATCGAGCTTTAAGTTTTTCAATTAGTTCCATCAACTTTCATATTCCTTTTGAAGATCCATTCACAGCAGGTTTACAACCACGTGGTGGGTCGGATGAAACCCATGTATTATTTTCCATTGTTGATCCTATTTCATCGTCAATTGCTTCTTGCAGAAAGCAAAATGTTGGGATTCCATTGCTTCATCAAAGGTCCTTAGATCCTCTTGTATACTATAACAGTAAGAATATGGAGTTCCAATCTCATCTCTTGATCCCTCAACTAAATATAGTTGAAAACCAGAGCTATATGATTTGGAGTTTCACCTAGTAGGTCTCCACCTTGAGTTCCACTTGAGGTAGATACTATGTCCTTTCGTCTCGGTACTGAAGAGAATCGATTCTCATCAAATATTGCATCTCTTGATTCTATAACTGAATTAACCCAAAATCATTAGGTTCAATAACATCCTATATGCTTTGGAATGCTCAACATTTTCGATGAAGATGCAATCAATGCCCTTTTGACCCTGCGAGGGGGCGCGCCCCCATGACCCCCACACTTAATTGTGGTGGTATCAAGATAGCTAGAATGACTGTGCACTCCGCACCTCCTGACTTGTCTGTAAACTAAACCTGACTAAGCCCTTGATCTCAAGTAAATCACAGTTACACAAAATATAAGTGATGACACTAAAATCACCAATAAGTGTATCGCGCTCATTGTGAAATCCTCACCACCATTTGCCATGTAGGCTTAGGTTTTGCACTTTAAGACGACCTATTACCCAGACTGCCCATGCTATATTACTCATGCTTATATTAAGTTTACCAAGTGATGGTCTTTTTAGCCTAAACTGGATACCTAACATAGTTTAAAATGGCTTCAATCTTTAGGAAAATCATAGGAGCTCGGTATTATAGCATTGATGGTCTTAGCTTCTCAGCTAGAGACCATACCGGGCATGGGACTCATGTGGCGTCCATAGCAGCCGGTAACTATGTGAAAGGAGCGAGTTACTATGGCATTGCGGAAGGAGTTGCCAAAGGAGGGGTTCCTTCGGCGAGACTGGCTGTCTACAAAGTGTGCGATGAATACTGTCATGTCACTGATATGCTAAGTGCGTTCGACGACGCGATAGCCGATGGAGTGGATGTACTATCAGTGTCAATGGCTTTTAATGATGAATGGAATCATGCAGTTGATGTTCCTGAAGACCCAATTGCAATTGGCAGCCTTCATGCGCTTAAAAGAAATATTTTGACATCCGTTGCTGCTGGGAATGATGGTCCTGTTCTGGGTTCGATACGAAATTTTGCTCCATGGATGATTACTGCAGGAGCAAGTGATATCGACCGAAGAATTCTGGTTAAAGTACTTCTTGGGAATGGGACAATTCTGGTGGTACGTCAGTTTTATTATTAATTTCTAGCTATATATATATATATATGCTATATATACATCTGTGTCATAATTTGACTATTAAAGAACCTAATGCATCTAGGGCCAAGGTGTTAATGCTTTCCCATCTAGTTTCGGAGAGTCACCTCTGGTTCGCGGGAAAGAAGTGACAAGCATATGCTCCGAAACTGATGCACGGTAATTCTTGTCTCGTTTTTTTTTTTTTTTTTTTTTTTTAATTAGAGACATATAAATGTACAGGTTGGATGACATATAAATGACATAATTTTACAGGAACTGTCTTCCACGATGCATTGATAATAGCCTTGTCGAGAAAAAGGTGGTTCTTTGTGACATGGTTCCCAGCTTCAAGGACATTAACACAACAGGAGTCAGCTTTATTATCCCAAATCTTGAAGGAAATGTTTCTTCAGTTAAGCCATATACTGTTGTTGCACTAAGTGAAGATGATCTCAACTTGGTCAGATCATACCATACCCATAACACGTAATGAAGACTTCCTATTAAATTTCTCCGTTTTGTATATGCATATTTGTGTTTAATGTAAATCTGAACTTTACTTGTCATCTGAACAGAGATCCGAAAGTTCAAATCCTCAAAAGTGAAGCTGTTCACAATTCAGGTGCTCGGCATGTTGCTACGTTTTCTGCTAGAGGACCTAGCAGATTTATGCCTGAAATAATAAAGGTACTCCCTCTTTAGAAATATATACATCTGAACCAAGATATCACCAAAATTAAGACACTGGACTGTATAGGTTTATCCTGGTTTGTGATCTAGCGGGGTGTGTTTCCATATACTTGTCAAATAAAAAATAAAAGAAAATAATTAAATTTAAAAGCATTTTGTGAAATTTTAAGTGACACAAAAAAAGGTTACCTATCCCGGCATATTAGATTTTGTGCCAACTAGTAAACATGTACAATCATGTCACAAGATACTAGGTGACACTATTGTGGCATGTAATTTTGTCACTATGAAAATAATACACTCACGTATGAACCCATAGATTAACTGTATATCTATATCACAATTCTTGCAAAAGCTTTTATGAAGTTACTGAAAGGCGGTGTGTTATTATAGCCGGATGTGACGGCTCCTGGTGTTGAAATTCTTGCTGCGTTTTCACCTGTGGCATCACCATCTAGTAATCCTTACGACAATAGATCTCTGGAGTACAACATACTATCTGGGACATCAATGGCGTGCCCCCATGTTACTGCTGCTGCTGTATATGTCAAGTCATATCACCCCGATTGGTCTCCTTCAGCAATAAAATCTGCTCTAATGACGACTGGTAATATCTTATATTGATTTTTAATAAAATATATGACTAAGAAAGAAAAATTTAAAGGTCATCTCATTCCTTCTTGTTTTAATGTGTCGTAGCATGGAGTTTCTATGATGGCCTCCACCCAGAAGCTGAATTTGCTTATGGCTCTGGGTATATCAACCCTGTGATGGCAACAGATCCTGGCCTTGTGTATGAAACACCAATTGAAGAGTATCTAAAACTATGGTGCAGCTTATCTGGAACCACTGGAAGCTCGACAGCCACAAATGCTAGTTGCTCTAATGAGTCGGCAGCTAGAGAGATCAATTACCCTTCTATGGCGGCTCTACTGGACACGCAATCATTTGTGGTGTCCTTTCCTAGGACCGTTACAAATGTGGGTCATGCTAACTCTACGTACATCTCATCGATAGACGGAGACCTCTCAAATATGCATATCAGTGTCGAGCCCAGCACTCTGCAGTTCACGGCATTAAACCAAAACTTGAGCTTTATCGTAACTGTAAGGGGTAAACGAATGAAGCCACTTACAATGAGACGAGCGTCATTGGTGTGGACAGACGGTGTTCATAAAGTGCACAGTCCACTTGTGTTGTACAGAGGGAAAGTGAATACCACTTCTGACGGAGAAAGAGCAGTAACGCCAAGGTTAAGCATAACACTTTTAGTACTTATAATAATGGCTCATTTGTACTAAGCTATTGCTATAGGTTTATCCATGTAAACTGAATATCATTCTGTAGTAATATATATATATATATATATATATATATATATATATATATATATATATATAGGTTCAGTTTCCCTCCTCTGTTCCATTTCATATAGTACACATCCCGTGTAATATTTTGCATGTCGTACACATTTTCGAAAAAACAACCAAACTAAAGGACATCAATGCAAACTTATCTTTTTGGACCTTGATTCCTGGAATATGATTTGTCAGCTGCAAACTGCATATAGAAAGTTTAGCAATACACATGGACAACAGCAAAAACAGGGTAGTTGTTTTTGCTGGGAAGCAGTTAGCAAGGAAATTATTAAAACAGTTAGATTTGAATTGTTCAGTTTAAAAGTAAAACAAACCAAAGCTGTTCAAAATGTTGCTGTTATATGGAATGTTCAATAGAGTGCTCAATACCCTAGTGATATTTTTAAAGGGAAGGTGCTGTAGTAGTATGTCATTTTGCTTAGTGGTACTGTGCTGTTGGTTAGCAGATTGATAAAAGGTCGATTTCTGATGGCTTTGTACATTGGCCTCTCTATTTTGCTAATTCTGCTTAGTGGGTCTGTTTGGGATAACTTGGCAATGCTGGTGTAAATAGTGTTGGTTAGTAATCCTCATAATGAAAGTTTCCTGAAATGTGATTATGGTTATCAAATTGTTGTTGAAAATTTCTCTCCTCAATTATATACTTGCAATTTCTTCATCACTGGTTAACGTTAGGCTTCTATTGCATGTCATGAAGAAGAAAGCCTTTTCAAATGTTATTGTGCAGATGGCCTGTTACACTGATTAGGAAATGAAGGTTTCCTGCTTTGGAAGGTGTTTTTGGGGTTTGTAATTCTGTGGACGTTCCAGTTTTTTGTAGAGATCAGATGCCTAATATTTTGAGGCTGATAGTTAGGTTCTAATGGGTCTTGATGTGATAATTAGATTCTGTTTTACTGACTTTGGGTTGGATATTTGTTAATATGGATGGTTCAGTATGAGGATGTTGCCTTTTATGTAGAACTTGCTTTGTCCTGTCTAGAGCGTGCTGAAAGACGTGCCGTCTTCATGGGACATAGTCAGGTTTTATTAATAAGGTATTTGTGGTTCTCTACTTTATATGGGCCTATATTTTGTGGTGCTCTGATTATGATGCATCATCATCTGCAGGCTTGGTTGTATGTCATGATTGTTGAGGGTGGTATTCTCTTGGATGGATGATCTTTTTTGTTTACGCTCTTTTTCCTTTGCCTAGTTTTTTGCATATATAAAATTTTTCGAGTTAATTACATAAATGATCATTGTGGTTTGCCGGATTTTGCGGGTTTAGTCACTATACCTTTTTTTCGTTAGGTCATATCATTGTGGTTTGTGCTTGTTACGGATCCAATCCATATCCGTTACCATCGTTAATTTTTGGTGTTAAATGCATTTCTAGGTGATTGAAATGACCAAAAACCCCTTGTCAAACCCCCCACTCAGTCGGATTAGTTTGATTTCGCTAATAAGGTCCATATTTTTTTCATTTGGCAAGCCTCGCAGTTTCTGAAAACTTAGACATGCGCCTTATGGATGTTGTCACTGCTTATATGGATCACTTGATAGTGATATCTATATGAAAATCCCTGAAGGATTTAAAATGCCTGAAGCATTAAGTACAAAACCCAAAGACATGTATTCTGTCAAATTACAAAGATCTTTGTATGTTACACCCTGTGTCCGACTCGACTTAAAATAATCAAGAATTAAAACTTTTGCGCGGAAAAGACTTGACTATAACGGACCTCTAGTTACTCTTTTAATATCTGCTAAAAATCTGTTACAAACTAACATTTGAAACTATTTTTTAATGAAACTAGACTCAATTATCTTTAAAACGACGGGTGGCACGACTTCTAATGACTTACGGTTTAGGAGATATGATTTTTAGAAAATCGAAAAAATCTGGAAAATACTCCATTTATACTATGACAGAAGCATATGGCCATATGCCCCTGATGCAACCATATGGCCATATTCTGAAAATTTCATACGGCCATATGCCTACCGAAGATTTTTACAAAGAAAATTATATTTGATCAAGTTCCGGAAAGCCGACTTCTATAACTCGACATGACACCAAAACTTCCGGAATTCATTAAAATAACATAATAAATCATTTTCATAACCATTTGACCCATTGAACCCCAAAATGGGTATAAATAAGCACTAATCCAAACACCCCTTTTACCTCAATACACACACACTTTAACCATTAGTAACAAATAGTTAAACATACTTTACCACGACTAACAAGGACTTAACTTTGACACTCGACTACAGGTTACAAACCATTAAAAGACCAACGGGGGTACAACATTGACCTCGAGCTTGGTATTTACCTAAGCTCCTACTTACTTACACAACCTTCTAATCCGCACTTGCCAATCCTTAATCCTTAATCCAAGTGTATCTTCACCACGCATAAACCTACAAAACATTAGTAACTATAGCGGTAAGCATAAAGCTTAGTAAGTAACCGAGTTAACACATGATAACACATCAATCCACATATATGCATTATGAACACTTAAACCATTTAAACACAAAAAGCCATATTAACCATAAACACAAAACTATCTCCAAACATACCTTAAGCATTCCATAATCTTAGCCTAACTTCCGGTCATCTAACTAAGAGATTCCTCTATCATAACACACTTCCAATCCATTACTTCAATCCTCACAGTCAATCATATCACATATTCGCAAATATCCATATTAACACATGTTAACTATACCTACTTACCTTAGCTCCAAGCTAAGCCATCTGATCAATATCACCATCATTAACATCCTTATCATCATCATCATCCTCACTAGCATCCTAAGTCATAATCACCATAAACATAAACACTTGAACACATAACCAGATAACTATAATAATTGTTAATCTAACCATATCGCTTCTCTAAACAGCTCTAATAATCATATATCATGATATGATTATATAATAATTAACCTCATAAATCACTAAATTTAACCCAACATTAGCGTTACTTACCTCATGTAAATACTTGATAAATCTTAAACTCATGAAGTGGAAGCCTAATCTCTTCATCAAAAGATCACTAAGTCTTCTTCTTTCCCTCCCTTTTCTCTTCTAAACCGACACCCACACACACTCTTGAATAAGAGAGAAATGTGTAGAATTTTCTAGGTAATTCAATATTTGTTGGTGACAAGTTTGGTCACATGCATGACACCTTAAGCCCATCAATTCCTTTTCTTTCTACTTTGGCCACAATAAACTTTAATACTCATGTAATCACTTTACCATATAAGTCCCTTACGTTATGCATCATATCTTCTATAACCATAATACACATTTGTTGACTATTAGATTGACTACCGGGTTGACTAGCAAATCACGTAAAGCCTAAGTCCATTTCATCTAGGGTGGGGCCTATTTGTATCCGGGATACGGGTCTAACAATTATACCCCTTTTTAGATTTCATCCCCGAAATCTCTCGTCTATTACTAACCAAAACTTAGTCACATAATACACCTCATTCTTAGCACTTTCGGTTCTTGGTCCAATTAGTTGCAACGATCTAAGTGATTTTGCAACTCTAAAACACACTATAACATAACACATATCATTAATCCATCCTTTTTCACGTTTAATTTCCATAACCATACGGCCTCTACTTAAAGTTATCAAGTCATTTAAGACACATTCCTATAACAATTACATTACTTAGTCAACGATTTAACCATCATACAATACTCTTACTCCAATTATCCAAATTTTCCGATCAAAGACTACTTGCCACTTGAGGGAAATTACTAATTTGACTTTACATAAGTCAAGTTTGACCAACACCTTCACATTCTACCATAACCTCTTAACCATTCTCTTAACGCTCTCACTATAACACCCCATTTCCTCTACTTCCTTCTATAAAGTTTCTCGTTAAAGACTATAAGTCTTATAGAAAAATTCCATACTTTGACTCTATAAAATCATACTTTAACCTATACCATCACATTTCACATAAGGGTACTAATAATAATTAGCATTAATTACTATTATTACTAACATGTTGTACCACGCCGCAAGCATGGTATAACATCATTGCAAATTCTTAATCCTTTCAACTTATAATGTTAGTGCAAGCAGTCTCGTTGGGGAGATTGCTAGTGCAAGCAATCTCGTTTGTTTTGATTGATGACAAACATATAACTTGATACATAACGTAAAATGTACAAGTTACTTGTAATCATATCTTGTCTCAACATACATTCAACACCTCTCAAGTCCTCGTATGATACAACACAGGTTCGTACATGTTTGTTATGTAGCATTATGATCAAACCCTTAACAAACCATTTAGAATGTTTAAAATACGGTTAGGTAATTAAGTATTTTAAAAAGGCTAATCATTCTACTTAGAACCTCATTTTACATGTTACATGATCTCTAGGATACATGTTACATACATATACACATTACAAAGTTCACTAGGAATAACATATACAAGTTTACATGTTTATTTCTTAAAATGGAAACTTTATTAGTTAAATATTAGGATGACATCATGGCATGCATCATGAATGATATCTTGGATAGATTTTGTAATATCTTGTTTAGATTCTCAAGTTACATAGTTGACATTTGAAGATTTCATAAGATTTGGCTAGATATGCAAGATATGGAAAGATACATCAAAATCTATTAGCTGTCATTTTGACGGATCCAAATTAATACAAAGACGGATCCCGTTTTAGGGATCCGCCGGATCCGTGGGGTGATTTGCTTGTTTTCCTATAATTAGTAACACATGGTTTTACACACATGGTTTTAGTCTTACACATGGTTTTAGTTGTACACATGGTTTTAGTTTTACACATGGTTTTACACATGGTTTTGCACATGGTTTTGTACATGGTTTTACACATAGTTTTACTATAAATAGTAGCCATGGTTTTACACATTGATCATCCAACTAGAACATACATTCCCTCACTCATTACACACACTTAGATCAGTAGCAAACCATGTAGATTCATACATTAATCACCCATTACATAATGATCATAATGTTACTAACTTTCATTATGTTGTAAGCATACATTGTTAATGATCCTGTGAAGCAAGCTCAAGATCATGAGACATCATCCATAGCATACTTCATGATCCACCAAGAAGATCTTAGTTGCATACATGAAGATCCATCACAACAAGTTTAGGGAGCTTGTGATCTTCATACATTGAAGGCTTCCGATCAATGGAAGTTCATATAGAGTAGGCATTCATATCCATGATACACTTATGTCATGGATCATTGTTGTAACCATCATTGTATCATTTAGATCAGTAGAGTGTGGTTAGTGCTTTAGTCCTCAAAGCACAAAGAGTGTAGGGAGTGGTTGTACCCTTGGTAAAGAACTCGACATCTAGCTTAGTGTCGGTAATTGTATAAGCGACGATGGGAGTGGTTGTACCCTTGTAAAGAACTCGGTGTTTAGCTTAGTACCGGAAAAGGAAGTAAGCGACGTGTAAAGGTTTTCTCCGCCTAAGAAAGGGAGCTTGTTGATCTAGTGAAGTAACTCTCGAGTTGGGTACTCGGGGAGTGGAGTAGGGCGGAGAGGAGCTCCGTGACCGAACCACTATAAATCATCGTGTTCGGTTTGCGCTTTCTTTTACTTATCTCTTTACTTTTATATTTGCATTATGTGATTGCTTGTGTTGTGATTATGTGATAATACTTGTGTAACAACTTGGTAGACATAAACTACAACAGACAGTGTTCATATTAGAACTAGCCGAATTGGAAATTTGATACAACAAGTTTTAAGTTTTAAAATGGTAAACGTATTCACCCCCCCTCTACGTTTTCACAATTGGTATCAGAGCGGGTTGGCTCTCATTTTTAAAACAAATGGTTTTTAAAATAGAGTAAGATCCATGTATCAAATTGCCTCTGAAGCAGAACATAATATGAAAAATGTTTCGCTAAGTATACTTTGAAATTTTGTTGTTAAATATCACTTTGTATACAAGCTTGAAGGTGTTCTTGAAAAATAAAAGAAAAATATTTCTCAAAAGAATTTGTAAGTGTCAAATTATGTGCTCAGAACTAATTTACGAAAAATACTATTTTGAAGGGAGTGTTTGGAATAATCATTAAGTTAGTTGAAAAATCACCTCCGTAATATTTAGATAAGTCACATAGGTAGAAATGTTGTTAATATTTGTAATATATGCCTAAGATTAAGTGTAGCAAGTCCCACACACTTTCGCTATGTCAAAATATGAGTTTAGGATAATCTGTCACAGGTCTCGGCGGATCCAAATCATATAAAGGGCGGATCCCTCTAAAAGGATCCGTCAGATCCGTCAGTGCAGTACTCAGTTTTTGTCAAATTTCAAAAATTCATAACTAATTAACCGTAAGTCCGTAGGAGTCGCGCCACCTATCATTTTGAAGGGAATTAAGTCTACTTTTATTTAAAAATAGTCTCATGGCCTAGATCTAAATTGAAGTAGGTAAAACAAATCAAATACTATAACCTGTTCAGAATGTTAAGTTTTATTTAGACACAGTAAGTTAAAACTTTTGAGTCGAGCAATGTAAATTGGTATCCTTTGCTCATAAATATGATTTCTTTTGAAACTAAAGAATTTGGTAATATAAAGGAAACAAATTAAGCTTGGCATACATCGTCATATTTAAACGCAAAGTGACGAAAAGTATATTTTCATCTATGCTATGCTATGTGGCTAACTGTTCTATATTATTTGCATATATGTGATATGCTTGTTGATAAGTATGATTGTAATTGTTTATTTGTAATACATAAGTGTCTTGCCATGATACTTACTTGCTTGTTTATCAATTGCTTGTTTTATGCATAATAGAACATTTGCTAGATATTGTGTAATACATTGATAAACTATGTCTGTTCTACTTTTAGACTTAGATATTATTGACTGATTATATTATGTGAAAACCTTGCGTAACTTACTTAGAAATATGTACTAAGTGAAATGTCTTGAAAAGTATTGACTTGCACAAACTCTCACTTAATTGCTCAAGTATTATAATGAGTAAACATGTAGTATCTTTGAAAAAGAGTGTTTGGTACAAACAATTTGAAACAATGATGTGTTGAGTTGTTATGCCTTTATGATATTATCTTGTTGTTAAACCTTCATGTGAACTAACCATATCATGCAGGACGATAACACTTTGATGTTATCAAGTTTTCGGGTTTAAGCCACTGTTTGGCTTAACTCTCATTTAAGGTAAGTTAATATGATCAGATTAAACTATGTGTGTATGTGTGTTAGAATAAACATCATTAGTAGTTTTGCATTACATATTTGCTAATAGATATGTTCCAGGAGAATTTTCGGGTCTTGGTCAAAAAACGAGAATTTTGCATATCTCTCTGTTTGTTTTTAGTAGTTTTGTTCAATAGATCCGACGGATCCCTCATTTTGGATCCGCCAAGAGTTATCGTTGGATCCGCCAGTCCAGAACCCACGGATTCCACGGCTCCCAAACTTTGGATCCGCTTTTGTTGTCGATTGGATCCGTGGGTGTCAAAAGTAACTTTTCAAAATTCCCAGACTAATCCCAATCCTTAGATTATAGATTCTAGTTTTTGTTTAGGTTTATTCTACTGATCATTAAGTGTATTTGGATGATTGAGAATTACGTAGAACCATAAGATTGATCAAAACTCATTCACATCAAATCCAATATCCTCCCTGTCTATAAATTAGAAAGATCAGGATCCTCACTCAAGATCACTCACGCTCATCACTAATATTCTTTTCACTGATGATTTACTCATATTAGGATTAGAACATTTCACTTGCACCTATAGGAAAATCATCTCTAACCATAACTTCAAACTTCACAAAAAGGATCCAAGAGACCTTTCTCCATAAAGGAAGGAATCCGGAAACTTGTTTCTTGAGGTCCATGGACCACTGATCATTTGTGATCATTACACATATTCCCTGCATTCACTTGTCCTTTACTTATCCATTAGCTTGATTTGTAAATTGACAACTTCCAAACTAATCCAGACTCACTGTTTGCAAATATATCACATATTACAAACCCAACTCATGTATGTATTCACGTATGTTACCTCACTTGGTTAACATGTCATCCTTCAAGACGATTTACATCAAGTCATAACTCACACTTAGGTTATAGATGTAATTATCAAGTCTTGTTATTCTTTTCTCAAAGTAGGATTGACAACTTAAAGTATTTCATCTGAAATATTCAAGTAAATTTGACTTACGATTGTAGTCATTAAAAGTCATATCCAAAACAATCAACTCCCAAGTATTTTAACAACGTATGTTAAAACACTTATCCTATCGCCTAAGTACACTTGTACTTTCACTATTATCCCATCACACTCACTTCTGTGATATGTCTTATACCCTAAGCCTTAGATCACATCACACACTAGTTATACCAACCAATAGATCATAAGAGTCTGTCTTCATCCTCGTTATCCATAAGAATTAGTCTTCATCACATTCAGCCCCTAAGTTTCACAAACATAACCAAACACTTCATCCGCTAGTGAAACACAAGAATTAGTATCCATTCTTGTAATCTTCAACATTCATGAAACCCAAAAGTTCAACAAACTCCTTCATCACCATAATTCACGCCATTGAGTGCATTGCTCAAAAAGCCCTTAGTCCAACACTCATACCAAATCAAATGCAAGTTGAATCAACTCATCAATACCTTGCCACCTATAGAATTAGAACTTCACCATCAAATGAGCATAATGCTCACATTCATTAAGTAGTACCACAAGTCATCAAAGTATTGGTAATACTTTGTTTCATTAAATCTTGAATCAACATTGTAACAACTTATGTTATAATGAAATCTCAAAGCCAATCTCATACATCCCAAATAACAATCTTGAGGAGTATACAAAAGAAACTCAAGTAAGTTTATCTTGTCTAGTTATCATATTATTGAAACCTAGTTTATTTAGGATAAGTCTATCCAATTCAAATACTTTATGTTCATTTAGGAAAACATGATGTTTCGGAAAAACATTATGTGTTTATTTTTCATCTTGTTAAAAAGGATAATGTATATCCTATGCATCATTATTTTCTTGCAACATGAACGGTTATGTTACAAGAGATTTCATTACACCTCATCGGGCAAATGATCTTAAAACAAACATCCACTAGTTTTATGAACTATCTTCCTCATTGAGCACTGGTTAAAATCTTACTTGTTAAAAGATACCATACGTATCTATTTCCTTTCAAGCGTACATTAAACCTTGGTCAAACCTTGTGCATATCCACATCTCTGGAGCATACACAAAACCTATTAAAGTTGGTAACTTTATTTAGATTCTTGTTCCAAAGAACTTTCTTCAGAACGTTCATGACATATCCTATTACCATACACAAACACATGTCTTGATCTTAGATCACTTGCATAACTCATACTTAAACTCAACTCAAAGGATGTCACCCTTTAGATCATTCAATTCCAAACACAATGATTAAAATCTGTTGACACATATTTACGTATATAACATGACTAGTTTTAATAGAAATAGTTGAGTCTCATTAAGTCATGTATTGGTAAATTATCTTGTCTTAGGAATAATTAATAAAATCACTTGCATTACATATACATGTATTGATTACATGATATTTGTTTGATATCTTAATGTTATAATAATTATTTGATTGATTGTCAAATGTGTAAACCTTAAAAAGGTTTTTGTCTGCATGATTATATGCTTCATGTTAACATGATTTAAATAATATGTTCATTCTTTCGTTATATGACATTTCGCAAGATTAATGTATTACTTGTGAACTCATGATATGTCATTCTTATATGATATTTCTATATTTGAAAGCTCGTGTCTTTTGTTGACATTCATTGAGTCTTTTTCATAGGATAGTCTAAATAATGCATGTTTCTAGAATGTAGGAATTGTTTGCATGAACCTGTCGTTTCATTACTTTTGTGACCACGTCACACTATTTGTTTGCCATGTGTGCACCTATATGTCTAAGTGCTTTTTGGTATGATAAACACTTAGAAGTTGTTTTATTAATCACATAGATCATTGTGTTAATTAATGGGTAAGTATGCTTAAGTGACTAAGCCTAACTTAAAAACAATTTCACAATGTAGTATCTAAAACAATGCTATCTTGCAATATGATTATTTTCTTTATGCTATGTGGTATCTTTGTGTCTAGTAGTAGATTATTTGTTTTTATAAGATGTTGTCATATGATATTCACATCTTTTGTCATTAAGACTTTTGTCTTGTAGGCTGATAACAAACTATTTGTTATTTCTCTTTGTTATGCTTATTTTGCATAATTGTTATCTCATTATTGCTACTTAGATTAGTAATATGTTTATGGGATCCATTTTCTTGCATATAGCTTTAAAAGCTAATAGGATTAAGTTTTAGAGGTTTGAAATTTTTGTTTGGATATCTTTCAATATACCTCTCTCCAAATCATATTGTTGCTTCCGCTCATCTAACAATATCTCCATCATCTTTTAGTTAAAACAATATATCTCCCATAAGGAAAACCACATGCCTCATCGTGCGATCATCTCGCATTGATAGAGAAGAGCTACGTAACTTCACGGATGAAGTTCTTTGTATGCTAACCAATATCCACTAAAACATTGCTAAGCTCATCGCTTTCATTAATCTGCAACATCCTAAACACTTTACCTTCATTCTTCATTTAATGCATCATAGATTATGTTGAATGACCACCAATTAAGGAGGAGAGAAATTCATTCACATAATTGTCTTTTCATTAAATAACATGTACTCATGTTTCTTACATTCCCAAATACCGACAAGTAGGTTCAAATCACTTAGTTAAATCAGTTCACAAAATCACAAAGTGTTTCTAACCTTATTAGCTCAACATCACAGCTCTGCACCAATATCTCATTAAAAGAAAAACACATCATGTGTTTGACAAACCTCTTAAATGAGATACATTAAGTCTCCTTAGAATTTGACTAGGATTAGTGAAACCAAATTAGTAGTTATAAGTGAATAGACCTTAGCTTGAACCTTCGTTTGATCAAAAACGACAAAACATAACCAAATCCATTTTGGTCTCACGGAACCCTTCGTTAAGAAGGACGGAACCAAAATTTTGGTTCCGCCAAATCCGCGGGTACCAAGTTCAGTGTTTAACCATTTAAAACAGACAACCCTCTCACAACCGAGTCTAGGATTTTCCTTCACAACTTCATTGTCTAGAACACCATCATAGGATCTCATCCTTTTCATTCTGACACATATCAAGCACGTCATTGTCAGTGCAAACAGAACCATCTTTCTAAACACGTTGGTCCAATCAACACTCTCATCATATGATGTCATTTTTATCCACATATAGGTATCTAGTATTTCCAATTGTTACATATGGAATCTCTATTCCTAAGTGATCATTGTCTTCACTTCCTCTCATTTTCATTCAAACATTTACTATGGCACGAATCATCTTTGGTAGATATCATAACCGTAACAGTCTTCAAATACTCTTATATCATTTTCTATACATTAGAGTTTCTTAATTCATTGCATAACTTTCATCACCTCCTTCACTAATCATCAACCCCATGGATTAGCGAAAAACCTATTTACATCAACCTTTAGTCATCTATTAAGTTATCATTCACTAGTAAACCAACACCAATATTAACACCACTCACGTTAAGCATTTTAACTTCACTTCATATCCTCCTCATAGGCATTGTTTTGTAGGATTTTATCTTATGATATTCTTGTAAATGTAATTCTTATTAGAAGTAACATGATTTACTAGATAATCACGATTGATATCACATTCGTATGCTGTATCATATTTTTATTTGACTAGACAATCACAATTGGTATGTTGGTTGTGATTAGATTATTAATATGTTACATAATATTTTTCTTTAAGATAAAATATATTGCACTAACCATTTCATTGTAGGTTCATCATCATATACGCTCGATCGTATATAGCATACTCATCATAGGTTGAAGTTTGCATCAATTATTTTCTTTTATAGGTGTTGCTTAGCGCTCTCAAACCAGGAGGATTATCAGTTTAGCACTCATATTGCATCGTCTATACACATTGGTCGTATATGACTTAATACTTAGCTTCTAGTGCACTAATCTTTTATTTTGTAGGTTCATCTTGACGCCCTAGAGCAAGGGGGAACTTTCGTCAAGCATTTTTAGGATGCATCATATACACACATTGGTGTATATCACATACTTGTCCAAGGATAAATATTGTCTTATACTAATCTTTATTTTGTAGGATTCTTCATCCTTGGATCATATACGTTGGTACCCTAGCAACGGGGAGTATAGATCGAGGGGGAGTATATCATATACTAACTCATCATTCTTAGCATTTCTCATCCTTGAACCGTATACGTTGGTACTCTAGCAATGAGGAGTATACATCAAGGGGGAGCATATCATAGTCTAACTATTTGTTTTGTAGGATCATACATCTTAACCTTGTCACTCCAATTAGGGGGAGTATTATCCAAGGGGAGCTTTAAAGTTCTCAATATTATTGCATTATCATACTTGGTACTCTAAACTAGGGGGAGTAATCACCAAGGATTGGTTACCACATTCCGCTACGCATATCTTCTTTTCGTTTCGACAAAAAGGAGGAGATAAGTCTACATAGTCCAACATAGATTACGCACGTGTATCGTTGGCTATTTGCATTTCATTCATCATGCATTTTTCATATATATTCTTTCTATGTTGCACACCACTAACCTTGATGTAGGTTAAGAGTCTAGCTTGATCCATGGATTCGCTAACAACCTAGGAAACGCAACAACCATAGGAAATTGGAGTAGTCTATTTAACTTCACTAGGGATGATGCAAGCTCGCCATTTCGGGGAGAAATTAAGTTAACTCCAAGGACACACCCTTTTTGCTTCGACAAAAGGGGGAGAAAGGTGTAAACGGAGAAAGTGAGTAATTACGGACACAAGGAGAAAAGGGAGAAAGGTGTAAACGGAGAAACGGACACAAGAATAAAGTAAGTAATTATGGACACAAGTAACTTTTTGCATTTTACTTTCTATCACGTTTATATATTTTGTCATCATCAAAAAGGGGGAGATTGTTAGTGCAAGCAGTCTCGTTGGGGAGATTGCTAGTGCAAGCAATCTCGTTTGTTTTGATTGATGACAAACATATAACTTGATACATAACGTAAAATGTACAAGTTACTTGTAATCATATCTTGTCTCAACATACATTCAACACCTCTCAAGTCCTCGTATGATACAACACAGGTTCGTACATGTTTGTTATGTAGCACTATGATCAAACCCTTAACAAACCATTTAGAATGTTTAAAATACGGTTAGGTAATTAAGTATTTTAAAAAGGCTAATCATTCTACTTAGAACCTCATTTTACATGTTACATGATCTCTAGGATACATGTTACATACATATACACATTACAAAGTTCACTAGGAATAACATATACAAGTTTACATGTTTATTTCTTAAAATGGAAACTTTATTAGTTAAATATTAGGATGACATCATGGCATGCATCATGAATGATATCTTGGATAGATTTTGTAATATCTTGTTTAGATTCTCAAGTTACATAGTTGACATTTGAAGATTTCATAAGATTTGGCTAGATATGCAAGATATGGAAAGATACATCAAAATCTATTAGCTGTCATTTTGACGGATCCAAATTAATACAAAGACGGATCCCGTTTTAGGGATCCGCCGGATCCGTGGGATGATTTGCTTGTTTTCCTATAATTAGTAACACATGGTTTTACACACATGGTTTTAGTCTTACACATGGTTTTAGTTGTACACATGGTTTTAGTTTTACACATGGTTTTACACATGGTTTTGCACATGGTTTTGTACATGGTTTTACACATAGTTTTACTATAAATAGTAGCCATGGTTTTACACATTGATCATCCAACTAGAACATACATTCCCTCACTCATTACACACACTTAGATCAGTAGCAAACCATGTAGATTCATACATTAATCACCCATTACATAATGATCATAATGTTACTAACTTTCATTATGTTGTAAGCATACATTGTTAATGATCCTGTGAAGCAAGCTCAAGATCATGAGACATCATCCATAGCATACTTCATGATCCACCAAGAAGATCTTAGTTGCATACATGAAGATCCATCACAACAAGTTTAGGGAGCTTGTGATCTTCATACATTGAAGGCTTCCGATCAATGGAAGTTCATATAGAGTAGGCATTCATATCCATGATACACTTATGTCATGGATCATTGTTGTAACCATCATTGTATCATTTAGATCAGTAGAGTGTGGTTAGTGCTTTAGTCCTCAAAGCACAAAGAGTGTAGGGAGTAGTTGTACCCTTGGTAAAGAACTCGACATCTAGCTTAGTGTCGGTAATTGTATAAGCGACGATGGGAGTGGTTGTACCCTTGTAAAGAACTCGGTGTTTAGCTTAGTACCGGAAAAGGAAGTAAGCGACGTGTAAAGGTTTTCTCCGCCTAAGAAAGGGAGCTTGTTGATCTAGTGAAGTAACTCTCGAGTTGGGTACTCGGGGAGTGGAGTAGGGCGGAGAGGAGCTCCGTGACCGAACCACTATAAATCATCGTGTTCGGTTTGCGCTTTCTTTTACTTATCTCTTTACTTTTATATTTGCATTATGTGATTGCTTGTGTTGTGATTATGTGATAATACTTGTGTAACAACTTGGTAGACATAAACTACAACAGACAGTGTTCATATTAGAACTAGCCGAATTGGAAATTTGATACAACAAGTTTTAAGTTTTAAAACGGTAAACGTATTCACCCCCCCTCTACGTTTTCACATATAATTTAGACATTTAAATCGTAGGTTTCACATAATGTCTTAATATTAAGTCACACTCTAATTCTAACCCTCCTATCTTAGTTCTTACGACTTCTAATTAATTCTAGACTCCCATTTTCTACTCTTCTAACCCTACTCATGCCATGTCGAGAACACATAAGCCCACTCATTTATACTTCCTCATTTACATGGAGAGGCGTGCCAGACGATGTAAATCAAGAAATACAAACTCATGGTTCGGCGATTGAAATTTTATTTATTTAAATGAAAAGGCGTCCCAATTCATTTAAAAAAGGAAACCTTCAATCATCCTACTTATATACTTCCTACATAACATTCGTACCTATTTCACACTTTAAATTTTCTTTCTTTTTATCATTTTACATTCACCGTTCACAAATTAAACATTTCGCTTTAACTTTTCTCTTTTCTAGCTTGGATCCATCCTTCCATAACATTTCAAGCTCGGCCATCCCGGAGGATACCATCTTTAACATCATTAACTCGGTCATCCCGAAGGATACCATCTTTAACATTCATCCCGAAGAATCTTTAACATTCATCCTGAAGGATCTTTAACATTCATCATGAATGATTCTTTAACATTCCACTGTAACACTTTAACCATGGATCCAAGCTATTTACATTCTAACACACACACTATCACATCCATATTATTTTGTTTATGCAAGCGTCATAAGGCATATGAAACCTGCTTATTATAATTACGCATTTTCTATGTGTTTACACGCCTTACCACAACTTACATTCTTTAACCCTCGTTAACCAATTTCGCATCATTACTATTAACCTTTTAGTCTTACTCGCTTCTTTTACATATAGACCTTACATAGACCGTCAACTATAACACACTCATTAGCATTCATTTATCCTTCTTTCATATTTTAACATGTTTTATTATTTAATACTATGGAAAACTAGAAGAGGGGGGGGTTGAATAGTTTTTACCATGTTTAATTATTTACAAAAACTTAGATTCGATGACTTGATATGAAATCAAAACTATACACAATATATATAAATAAACAATAAATAATAAGTAAATGCGGAAATGTAAATGAAAGATCAAACCAATAGACATGGTTGTTTATAGTGGTTCGGCACGAAGCTCTCTTCCTCGCCGTACTCCACTCCCCGAGTACCCAACTCGAGAGTTTGCAAGCACTATATCAACAAGCTCCTTTATGGCGGAAAAAAACCTTACAACGTCGCTACAGTTCTTTTCCGATACTAAGATAGATATCGAGTCTTTTACAAGGCAAGACCAACGTTATCACTCTATGTATTTTAAGGCCTAAAATACTGACCGATCTCTCTAGGTTGTTGTATGATGATCACTACCCAAGTTGGTAGTAGATGGTGAGATACAAAGAGACACAAATGATATACATGATTACACAACAATGTTGATAAGGAAAATGAACCAGACGGCGTCACATATTACAAAGTGACGCCGTCACTTGCAAACGAAGATGGATTTTTGGCAAAAAATTATCAAACGACGCCTCAGAAGAATCTGAAGAAATTATAACGTGACAGCGTCAGGTATGTTTTAAAGACAAGAGTCTCGTGTAAAGTTAACAAGTGACGGGGTCAGAGCATATTACAAAGGACGGCGTCAGATATCCTTAGCGACACCGTCATAGCGATGATTCATCAAAGACGAAACCCTAAAGGCGGCAGGCTGACGGCGTCATGACCTATAAGGTGACGTCGTTACAAGTGTAATTCTATATATATTTTCGCATGTTTTCCATAATTTGTGTAACACTTTGGAGAGGCATAACCTAGACGATTTTCTAAGCTTTTGTAAGGGTTTTTCAGCCCCCAAAACCTATGTTTTATTGAAGATAAGTATTACTTTTAATCATTCAATATGTCTATGTGTTGTTTGATTACTTGTTTTTCTTCTCTTCTCTTTAACATGTTAGGCTAAACTTAATTAGTGTTTGCTTAGATCTAATGAAACCTAGTTATTGATTGTTAATTTTTCGTCTCTTGTTTAATTGATTGCTTGGCGTTAGGATTGAGAAAACTGGCCGACTTCTTACATTTAACAGGCTTGAACGTCTCAGTAAATGTAACCCTAGAGTGCACTAGTTGGTTTTTCTCATTGTATTCATTGCATGAATTGCGGTTTGTAGATCCTAGGAATTCTTAATAGAATTTAAGGTTTTTAGGGGAGACCTATACGTTCATAGAGTTGGGGACTTCGGCACCACCCTATGACCAATATTAAGGAATACAACGCTTCAATTAAAACAAGGGCATAACAATTCAACTAATTAATAAGAGATAACTAGGGTGTAAGGACATCTAAGTGAACACTTCTACCTATCATAAGCGTTACCACCGACTTTATTTTCTACATATTAGTTTAGATTAGTTAATTAGTTTTAATCAATTAGTGATTAAAATGCCCAATCTCTCAACCCCGGATTTTTACTTGCTTTAAAAAAAACTTAAAAACACAAAAAGAATCATCCCTCATCTTTAGACCTATCTTGTCATACACTTCGGATTTCACAACACTATTCCCCAAGAGAACGATCAATCCCCCGTGTCTTGCCTATACTACACTAGAACGGTTAGGTACACTGCCTAGGGAGACTGTAAAACTTCGTGAGAGGTCTTGCAAACCCCGCATCAAGTTTTTTGGCACCGATGCCGTGGAATAGTTTAGGTTTTGATTTCTATTTTGTTTAGGTCTACTCACTAGATTCCTATCAAGTTAGATTTTTGTTTTTATTTTTTAGCTTTCTCGTAGTCTATCTTTTCTTTGTGTTTTTGTTTCGTAAAATTTCCCATTTTCTATTCCGTTAGCCATTATGGAGAACGTAAATCCGCCAAATGTTTCACCCAATCGACCAAATTCACTACAAAATCTACCCTTTCCACTTCAAAATGATATCTTGATGTTCCGAAAACATCATGGTGAACCTTTTTCCGATGCATGGACTCGTTTCAAATATTTACTACAAAAAGTCCTTCATCAGGGTCTTGATTTATTGTTCCCACTTCAAATCTTTTACACTCGTATCAACCACAAGACCCAAAAGAGGTTTGACGATTTAACAGATGGAGAACTTTGGGAATCTGGTGATGAAATAGCATGGGAACATTTTTAGATTGACGCCCAATTTAATAATGGAACATGGGACCCAGCAAATGAAAATTTAAACCTACTCTCAATATGGAAGGCTCAATCGGAAAGTTTGTTTGGGAATAAGATGGTTAGAGTTGAGATACCTAGGTGCATGTCATTGTTAGGTGCTACCATAATACAAGATGAACACATATGTGATCTAGATAAGATGGAGGATAGAGTAGAAAATCCAAACCCACCGAGTACCCCACAAGTCCTACCATCATTTGAGGCATACATACCGCCCATGACTTACCCGGAAAAAGTAGAAGAGACTATAGGAACCCTAATAGAGGTAGAACCTTGGACCAAACACAAATAGAGGAAATAGATTTGAACACTTATAGTCAAAACCTTTCTCTTAGTTCTATGGAAGTTCCTATTTTTGATGAACCGGATCCTCAACCAAAGCCATTACCCAATTATCCATCCTTAGATGTGAATTTAGGAATTGAGAAAGGCCGCGATCCACCCATCAAACCATATAGTCCGGGTAGTTTTACGAAGAAGGTAGTAGACTCTAAGCCTTGTAGAGAGGAAGCCAATATCGAAGTGAAACATGACCTTACATACTTACATCACCCATTTGTGAGTAATCACATATAACACCATGAATTTTAAAATATAAATTTAATTATTATTTTGATTATACCTTAAGTATAAGTAAATTAATATATATATATATATATATATATATATATATATATATATCCTATACGTTATGTTAAGTAAATAAATACAAGTTTTGATTAAATGGTAAACCTTATACACGTTTTATAAGATGGGAACTTATCATTTGTTACTAATCCTTATCCTAACCTAAATTAAAAATGACACATATCATTTTGTTGGTGCTCTCTACACTGTGTATGGGATACCTCAGGTTCAAACCTGGGTAGTGGGTTTATAAATAGGATTGGTTTACCAGTGAAGCAACTTGTCAAAAAAAAAAAAAAAAAAAAAAATTGAAAGATACGAACATAACAACCTAAAATAGAAAACAATATACTTTCCCTTTGTTGATACATTCACACGCTTAGACAGATTAGACCAAATCTCCAAATCTTGTATATATCATTTTAGAATATACGTTTAACATATATCACCCTATTTCCTAAAACATGAGACACGACACTCCTATTTCTCATTCACTCGTTTTGACAAATCAAATTCTACCTCATACGCTTTATATTATTCCTATCTAATTCAGTAACATTCTTCTTAACCAAAACAAAACGAAAACTAAAAGAAAACCTACTGCTAAAATATATGAGCATGGAAATTGATTACGTTAGGATTGGTGTTCGTTCGACTTGCATGTTCGAGTGGCAGATTCAAGATAGGTTCGTGTGAGGTTCAAATCGTGGATTGGGTATTCATAGCAGCGTGAGTTTTGTAGCAGCTTTTGTGTTCGACTCCTTCCTCTTCGATCGTCTTTGGTTCAGCCCTAAGGTAGCAATTCTTCATCTCGTTAAATAATCACATACGTATATGGGTTGGATCGAGGTTAAGTTTTGGTTCGTGTCTTGCAGTGGCGAAGCTTGAAAATTTTCAGTGGGGGGTCGGGATCTAATTTTTTTTCCTAACGCTATTTTTCGGGTAATATGTTCGGGTCGGGTCAAAAATTAAATACTATTATTATAAAAAAAAAAAGTTTCAATCACTAAAAAACTAAACATTTGTCCAAGACAACTAAACATTAAAAAGGAGACAAACGGTTGCCTTTCGACCTTTAAGATTCTTGAATTCTTCAATTATGGACTTCGCATCAAACTTGTCAGCAATTTATTTTTCTATGTAAATCACCATACTGTTTGATAGATTATGATCTGACATCTTATTACGTAGGCGATTCTTGAATATCTTCATTGCCGAAAATCCCCTCTCTGTTGTTGCAGTCGAAACCGAAAGTGTCAAGAGTAGCCGACACACTCTTTCAACCAAATCGTACATGCTATTTTTCCCAGTTTCTACAAGAGTTTGGCAGAGATCAGAAAGAGTTGCTACCTCACTTAGCTTGGCATTATTTATCCTTTCAACTTGAAAAGTCTCCAATTGACAACGTAATTGATTTCTCTCCTGCTCAGTAAAGTCCGTAGGATAATATTTCTCAACAAGAAGAACAATGTGATCAATATTAATCTCTTTTTAACATAAAGTCACACCAAGAGATAACAACTCTATTGATTGCTCACTGAATCTACAATCCAACTCATGTATTTGCTTATCCAATGTCTCCATAAACAAATCTACTCGGTAAAAATGTTCAAATGTAACATGAAGATCTTTTTTACGAGGCCGATACCGGGTAGATCTATATGGAGCACTCATATCGGGCATCTCTATGTCATGTCTTTGACAAAAAAAAAATAACTTTCTCAATTAAAGAATCCCATCCATCGTTTCTAAAATTATTTAGACTAACCTTTGTGGCTTAAACTAAATCCATTGCATTAAGGATGTCTTGGGATTTCTTTTGTAATCCTTGACAAAGTGTATGAGTCTTTTGCATCACCTCTTTCATCATGTGAAGAACAAACACAAACTCAAATGACTTCAAGTAACTATAAGCCATACTAGCATCTCCACGTTGAGCACGGGTATTACGAGTAGTGTCGTCCATTATTCCCTTGAGAACAGCCTGGGTGACATCAAACATGTTAACCAAACTACAAATGGATTTAAAATGGGAACCCCAACGTGTATCCCCGGCCCTTCTTAATGTCCCGACCTGGTTTTGTCCTTTTCCCGATTTGATTTCACCCAACTCCAGTAATTTTTTAATCTCAATTGCCTTCGCCTTCATTGATGTTAGCTTGTGGAATTTCAGAAGGTTGTTCATTGCAAGTATCCGGACCAATAACCGGTTCGCTTGTTGAACCTTTTTGACGTTTACTCTCTTTAATTTCATCATCAATTCCTTCTACTTGTTGTTCTTCATTCTTTCTTTTAAAAAATGAAGTTATGGTTTTATTCTTCACCATAGTCACAACCTATATAAATTGCAAATAACTTAAATTAGTTTAAGCTAATTAAAATCCACGAGGACCACAGTAGCTTTTTGTACAAATAACTTAAATTGGTTTTATTCTTCATTCTTTCTTTTAAAAAATGAAGTAGCATAGTTGGCTATTTGTGACATCAGTAGCTTTTTGTACCAATTGTTCCATAAAAATTAAAATCCACGAGGACCACAAGAACCAACACCAATTTCTAATTTATGCCATATTGAACTTTCAACCCCAATTTGAACTTTCAACCCCAATTTCTAATTTCTACTTAAATCCCTAATTTCTACTAAATCCCTAAATAAAAGACAAGTAGATAGATTTAATCATTTAAAGACAACAAACCTAATATGTGCGGACTGCGGAGGCTGGTCGGCGGTGGTCGAAGGTGGCCGGCGGGACTGCAGGAGCGGAGGAGCCAGGAAGGTTGGGAGGGTTTGGGATTATTTGGTTTGTTATTGTTCAGTTTCTTTTTTTTATTTTTTAATGGGCTAAGTAAACAAACCAATTTTATGTAAAAAGAAATGGATTTTAGTTTGGGCTAAGCAATAAAACTGAAATTTCTATTTTTTTTAATAGATTTTAGTTTGGGTAGATGGGCTTATGTAAAATGTAATGGATCAATTTTATTGCTTAATATATAAAAAAAATTTCACAATTAAAATGGGGGGTCGAAACCGAATATACCAAAATTTTTCTACACGAAAACTATATACCCCCTACATCGCAAAAAAAATTTCGGGGGGTCGGGAGCCCCACTGAAAAATAGCGTTAGGAAAAAAAAAATTTAGATCCCGACCCCCCACTGAAAATTCTCTAGCTTCGCCACTGCTTAAAATACATCTAAAAGCCGTGTTTTGTTACATACAATCATACACATATAAGCAGGGGCGGTGCTGAGAACGTAAAAAAAAAAAAAAAAATAGGCCTGGCACGAAAAAAAAAAGTGCCCCTATATTATAATAATAACAACTAAATATTAAACACTAGTCTGTTTTTTTCAAATACAAGCTCCGAAAATATAAAAAGGTTGGGCTTACAATTTACAAAACAAAAAAAACCCAATGGGCCTGACTAAAAGTCAGCCCAAATAATAGCTGATATATTATTTCTTCTTCCTTCCTTCCAAATACAAGCCGCCCCTCCCTTCTTCCTTTTTCACCGGAAAAGATGTCCGGCAACCATTTCCTCACTATCATCTATTTTGTTTATTTAATTCTTCTCCACTTATGGAAGCACAAGATCCGGATCTTTGTCTTATCGGCAAAGTAATTGCCGACCATCGCAACCTAGGAAAGGCGGGTGTTATATCGATTTTAGTGCCCCTTAGTGGTTGGGCCCGGCTCGGCTGCTGATGCTGCGCCGGCCCAAAACCGCCCATGCATATATGTTATATGAGGAACCATGTAATTTCGGGTTGAAGCATATTGAATATTTACGAACGTGAAATTAACAGGTCATGGGTATCATACGTATAATGGGTGTAATAGGGAGTTAGGGTGTTGGTGCGAGTTTGTACGTGTGTGCATGGTGATTGAAGAACGACCATGTTCCATTTGTCTTAGCGTTTGTGTTGTGTATATATGAAACCTGTGATCTTTTACAAGATAAAATATATTAGAACCTGATGTAAAAAGGGGTCAAAGTTTTAAGTTATATTCACTATGGTAATAACCACTTTTCATTGACTTGTATATACAATTATGCATGTATTAATTGTTGGAAGTTAACCATTGACTTAGTTAAAGATCAAGATTTATAAGGTTACAATTATATTAGCATGTAATTAGAGGGTAGTATATGTATGTATTATGTATTTTTATGTAAATTCTGTAAACCCAAGATAGTTAGTATTGGGCTGGGCCATAGATAACGGTATAAACCGTTTAGTATATAGGATTATAACGTTTAGAATAGGGTCGTATCTTTTACTTTGAGGGGAACGACATGTCCCTTTGTTCACCAGACATGAAGGTACCGATTCTCTAAGTATATATAGGGGTCGAATTCTGTAATCAAACATCAATCAATATATGTTCAATTAGTATTAGTTCTGTGTTTCATACTCAAATTTATATTCAGTTTCTATTATCATTGTTGGTATATTTTCTGTTACAAGTTTCTGTCCCAATCTTCCTGTTCCATTCATACTCGATTCAGGAAGATTATACAATCACAGAAACAAGGTTTAATCGAAGACCAAAGATCAACAATTTTGATTCTATTGGGACCAACAGTGGTATCAGAGCAGACTATTGTGATTTATAATCAACCCTAAATCACCAGTTTATTCGTTTTACAAAATCAGATTACATGCCTTACAATTGAGTACCGTTCTTACTCAATTGCCGTTCGACTGCCGTTTTTCAGTTATTTCGATTGCCGTTTTCAATCGCCGTTTATATAACCTATACAGAAAAATTGTTTTCCGTTACCAAACAATAGAAGAATCAAAGTTTTGTTCGCCGTTACCGAACAACAGAAACATCAAAACCATTTTTTTCGATCAGTTTGCAGAAAAATTGAAACTTTTGTTTCAATCAAAACAACAGAGAAGAGAAATAGAAAATAAATTCGTTTAGAAGAAGAAAATCGATTCAGAAATAGAGATTTGTTACAAGTGAACAACTTGCATAAACAAAATCAGAAGAGAAAGAAAAGGAACATACCGTTATTTCGATTCAGAAATAGAGATTTTGTTTCAATTGCCGTTCGACTGCCGTTTTTCAGTTATTTCGATTGCCGTTTTCAATCGCCGTTTATATAAACTATATAGAAAAATTGTTTGCCGTTACCAAACAACAGAAGAATCAAAGTTTTGTTCGCCGTTACCGAACAACAGAAATTTCGAAACCATTTTTTTCGATCAGTTTGCAGAAAAATTGAAACTTTTGTTTCAATCAAAACAACAGAGAAGAGAAATAGAAAATAAATTCGTTTAGAAGAAGAAAATCGATTCAGAAATAGAGATTTGTTACAAGTGAACAACTTGCATAAACAAAATCAGAAAGAAAAGGAACATACCGTTCGTTGATCAGTGAATCGCGAACCAGTAAAGAAAGGAGATAACAAGAGACCCAATTCATCCAGAAAGTAAACCGGTACAAATCCCCAAATTATGGGAAAGGAAGATGGGGATAGTTCGAATAACAATAAGGGAATAGGATCGACACCCTATTTCCAATGCCCCTTGTTGACAACAACAAACTATACGATATGGTCAATAAGAATGAAGATCATTTTACAAGCAAATGGTCTATGGGAAATGGTCGAATCCACCGATAAAACTCAAGTTGATGAAAAGCGAGATAAGACCGCGATTGGGTATCTATTTTAAGGATTACCCGAAGATATGATATTGCAAGTAGCAAATAGCAAAAATGCAAAAGAAGTTTGGGATACATTAAAGACTCGAAATGTTGGAGTAGATCGAGTACAAAAGGCAAAATTACAAACTCTTAAATCCGAATTTGAGATGTTACAAATGCAGGAATATGAAACTATTGATTCATTCACCGCGAAAATGACAAGTATTACATCAAAGATGACAAGTCTTGGATCAACACTCGATGACTCAACCTGTGTACGAAAATTGTTAAATTCTGTACCTGAGAGGTTCATTCAAATTATAGCATCAATTGAGCAATACTCCGATCTAGATACATTGACTATAGACGAAGCTATTGGAAGATTAAAGACCTTCGAAGAAAGGATAAAGGTTAAGAAAGGAAAGATCGTCGATCATCAAGATAAACTATTATTTACAAGACATGACAACGATAATGGTCGAAGACATCACTATGATAATCAAGGAAGAGGAAGATATGTTCCACCACATAACCGAGGTTATGACAATGCTAGACAACATGGAAGAAACGAAAATCACTCGAAAGATACATTTAATGAAGAAAAGAAATTCCCTCAAGATCAAGAAGGATTTACAAGGAATATAAATGAAGTAAGATGTTATAATTGCAACAAGCTTGGACACTATGTACCAAATTGTCGACGAAGACTTCAAAGACAACAAAGACAAGAAGCATCGAACCTTTTGGAAGAAGATTTAGAACCACAATTGTTAATGACATCTACAAGCTTCAACATGACTACACCAACGAATGAAAGCAATTCGTTTGTAAAATTCCATGATGATGAAGACTCAAAGTGGGGAAAAATTATACTAGATGAAGATGAAGGAAGACATAATGAAGAGCAAGAGACTAAAGCTATGATGAAATAAGTATAGAAGATCAACAAGTCAAAAGCAATGACATTTATGAAGGTAGAAAGCCTAAAGTCAAGACATATTTTTGGAGCACTATTACTTCAAAATTGGTTCAAAAGATCAATCACAAGATGAAAGGAAATTCAAAGTAAAAAATGAAGATAATGAAGACAAGATTGAAGATTAACAACGTCAATGGTTAAGGGGGAGAATGTTGGAAGTTAACCATTGACTTAGTTAAAGCTGAAGACTTATAGGTTACAATTATATTAGCATGTAATTAGAGGGTAGTATATGTATGTATTATGTATTTTTATGTAAATTCTGTAAACCCAAGATAGTTAGTATTGGGCTGGGCCATAGATAACGGTATAAACCGTTTACTATATAGGATTATATCGTTTAGAATAGGGTCGTATCTTTTACTTTGAGGGGAACGACATGTCCCTTTTTTCACCAGACATGAAGGTACCGATTCTCTAAGTATATATAGGGGTTGAATTCTGTAATCAAACATCAATCAATATATGTTCAATTAGTATTAATTATGTGTTTCATACTCAAATTTATATTCAGTTTCTATTATCATTGTTGGTATATTTTCTGTTACAAGTTTCTGTCCCAATCTTCCTGTTCCATTCATACTCGATTCAGGAAGATTATACAATCACAGAAACAAGGTTTAATCAAAGGCCAAAGATCAACAATTTTGATTCTACTGGGACCAACATTATATATATACGTCAACATTTATTTTCTTAATACGATCATAATTGTAATTTCATGCACCATTTTAACGTATCTATCCTAATATAAGATTGAGTCATATTATTAATGGTGAGGCATCAAGATTGCATAGAGTACAAGATAGCTAATGCTCGGAATTTAATGCAAACAAGTTGAGCAGCCTGCGTTTTCCATTCAGTTACAGGGACCTTCAATGCAGCTTTCATTCTTTAGCCTTCACTTCAGCATTAATTCTGGAATGTAAGCAGACTCATCATTGATGGTTGTTTTTGGCAGTTTCAATCTTCTAATATACAACCTGCAAACCTGCAATTATAGCTCAATAAGTTCAGTAATTGTTGTTTCTGGGAATACAAATCATAAGCTTACAATCCAAAGGATACTCAGGCTATAAATACCATGCATGCTGTTACAATTCTACATATTCTCTTCTCCCTCATCAATTACAAACGCATATAGTAAAGATGTCTAAGGCAATCAAACAGCCCAAAGATAGCATGTCTAAGTCAATCATACAACCCAAAACCTAAGTTTTCTTGAATCGGTTGGATCTCAATGTTTTGGGGCCCATTATCGCCATGATTTGTCGAAAGTGGGATATCAATGCTGTTACTGGCCGATACGCTAGCACCGATTCCTTAATAGGGATGGAAAGGTCTGATGAAAGTTAATTGCTGTAACTGGGAACATTCATTTCTATAATAGCCTGTTGTATGCCAAAAAAATCTAATGTACCTATTTGCTGCAGCGTAATCTCATGCATTGTACCGCAAAGTCCAAGACATCACACAATTTTGTTGATAGGTTGAAAGAGGGCCTAATATGCACCATTAATGACTTTGCTGTTGTGCACAACACTGAAGAGTACATGATTATGAAAGAGAGTCGTTACATGATTGAATTCCATGGTAGCATGACTGTTCGAAGATCTTTAGCCAAGCCAGATGGTTTTATCAGGCATCCTTTTGACAATATTGGTTTTGATGACCTGGAGGTTACAAACAATAAGTATTTGATTGGTATTGTGCTATCTTTTCAATATTTTGTGTATCATATTAGATAATAGATATGATCATAAGTAAATGTGTACCTTGCAGACGTTGTTGGGTATATCACAAATGTGGGCAGGATTACTCAACAAAGGACAGGTTCAAGAATGCTAGATTTCCACCTCAGTAATCAAAGGTTAGTGCCATTGTCATTACACTTATGGGTTTTATAAAGTATATCAATAATGACTACCGCACTATTAATTTGTTTTTCCATAAAGCAGGGGACAAATAGTTAGGGTCACACTGTGGGGAAGCTTAGGTGATGTGTTGATTGAGAAAAAGACAAAGAGTACTGGACTTCATGCTGTGATTGTAACTTCAGTTAACGCTAAACTTTACAATAGTGAGAACCCGCAAACATTTACTTTTTTAGTTATTTTAAAGCATAAAAAAACTCATAGTTTACTGTCCTTTACCTTGCAGATAGGCTTTATCTATCAAGTAGCTCATCTACTATGATACTCGACGATCTAGAAATCCCTGTGTTGAAGGAGTTTACGTCACAGGCCAGGTAACACATTTTTGATATACTGTACATACCTTTTGCAGCCCACTTATACCTTTTACAGCCCACTTAGCATGTACACTCATATGAATGACAGTGAAATAGAAGTTGTCAAAGATGGCTTGCAGGCTGACTACTCTGCACCCAGGCCCAGGATATAGGAAAACCTGTTGCTCTGGGGCCGCAACAGAAAGAATGATGTAAGTGCCATTTTCTCCAAACAATTTCTCCTGTTATTCTATTCCACGCCTAACTATTGCCTCCTCTTTCCCCACAGTCTGTCACGTTCATCTGTCAAGTCACAATTGATAATATCAACACAAGGAAACGCTGGAACTATCCCTCATGTGGCAGTGAAAAGTGCAAGAAGGGAGCTGCAAGAAGGGGAGGCAAATTCTGGTGTGATGCATGCAATAAGCCTTCAGAGTATCATTGGGTTACAATATCATGGAAACAAACGCTTACCTTCCATATCAAACATTGCATTGGCAGATACAGGCTTGAGTTAGACGTTTCTGATGACACAACAAACGTCGTAGTAGTCATGTTCGATGAGATTGCAACACAGTTGGTTAAATAATCAGCGGAGTTGCTTTTGGCAGGAGAGGTTCAAGTATATTTACATACTTTAGTCAGTTCATAAATGTTTTGCTCACTTACCTTCATGTACAGGATGCAGATGACCTGCCGAATTTGCCATAGCCCCTTTTAGATATCATAAGCTCCTCCCATACTTTGGAGTTAAAATCACATACATATTACGAGCATGGTAACTATGAGAGCTTCACCTGCTGGACTATTTGTGCACCAGATGTAGGGGAAGAACTAGATGCAGTGGATGAAAGTGCAGGTTCAAGCAGTCTTATTGAAACTGCTGATGATGGAAAGCTGGAATTGAAAACATCCCCATTACTCTTGACTCCATCAAAACCTTCAGAGTACAAAAGGTACAAGAGGTTAGAGTGGGTCCCTACGTACACTTCCACATTAATATATTTAGGTCCAATTGCTCAACTTTGGCCTGCTAACCGGTTGCTTATGCTTGTTTTATTGTAGCATTAATATAGAATATTCAGACGCTGAAGTAACTGCTGGGAGTGAGGGAGCAGAACCTGATGATAGTGAGCCTGGAAGCCATAATAAAAGGAAAAGGTTCAGGCTCACATACAAGAGGTTAGAGAGGGTGCCTGCATACACTTCGACATTAATATACTTATGTGCTATTTCTCAACATTGGCCACTAACCTGTCACTTATTGTTGCTTTATTTTAGCACTGTTGTTGAAGATTCGGACAATGATGTAACTGTTGGGAGTGAGGAACCAATGGATGATGATGACGAGCTTGGGAGCCAAAAAAAATGAGAAGGTTAAAACTGAATCAAATATATACTGCTAACTTGAGGGTGTTTCAAATGTTGATACTTGAATGCTTTTACTATCCTGTGTAGGTACGTTGACCGAGATACCCAATCTGAATAAGTAACACATGTCCGAGCCTTGGAAGCGGTACCCCTGATGATTTGCAAGATTTGTTACTGTTGATTGGCAAGATCATTATAGTTTAGACTTTATTGGTCTATGAACACTTTGTTTTTTCTTTTAAGCGGAAAATAAATGTGGTGGACTTTTCCCCATTGATACAGTTGTTTGGGTTATTTCTGAATTAATATTGTTTGGGATTATTACACCATATTTGGTGTAGACTGTGTGAACTTTTGATGGTTTCTTTGTGATGATTGCATCATCTTTAGTGTTTGTTTGAAAATTTGGAATTGGTTTTTTTAACATGTTATAAATAACTGTTTATGTAGACAAAATTTCTTTCCTATGGACTTTACTTCTTGCAGGTTGCATGTGTATCTTACAAAGGAAAGTGGATGAAGAAGAAGATAAAGTTAAAACCTGTTATCAACTTATAAGACACTGCATGAAGCATCCAGCACTAATGATATCTTGCATAAGCATCCAAGGAAGAAATAGTAAATATACAGTTACAAAACAATGTACTTATAGTTAGAAAATGTAGCAAGTGACATATGTTTGTAATCATAGTTGAATGCCTACATGTCTTTCTATTTACGCATACTTGATTACATGTTTTACTGTTATGAATAAAGTTTCTATTTTATTCTATAACTTCTTCTGGCAAGATAGCATAGTAAAAAGTCATCTATTTGGTAATTTCCCATTTATTACATGAGTAAATGTAGTGGTTAAATCAGGAAATTCCAACATGTATAATTATTTACATATTCGTTATATATCTTTTCGAATTCTGTTCTCATGTTTGTGCTTCATAACCAGGAAAACACTAATAAAGCTTTGTTCTAATTATGGATAAAGGTTTGTTTAAATTGACTAATTTACAGTGTATTTAAATGGTTTGTGTAACTACATTAAGGGATTTATTCATATTGCATGTGGGAAACTAGAAGGGGGGTTGAATAGTTTACCGGTTTAAAATTCTTTTAAAAATCTTGTTTTAAAAGTTGGCTATTGGAAACTTTGATTCGAACTCTATGTGTAATAAATCAACACCAATATGAACTACACACTAAACTAACTAATATAAACTAATGAAAGTAAAGAGTAGAGTTGGAAAGATCAAACCGAGACAAAGGATTTATAGTGGTTCGGCTACGAAGCTCTTCTTCGCCCTACTCTACTCCCCGAGTACCACACTCGAGAGTTTCAAGCACTATGTCAACAACCTCCCTTCAGGCGAAGAAAACCGTACACGTCGCTTATCCTATTACCGACACTAAGCTAAATGTCGAGTGCTAATCTTAGCTAGCACCAATCTACCAAGGTCCACGTGACCAAACACACAAGCCCAATGGCTTCAAGAGATCACCACGATCTCAACACGATCACAAAGATCAACTCTCACTTCACTCTACTTAATCTAACTACTCTAGATCCTTTGACTACTCACACACAAGCCCAATGGCTTCAAGAGATCTTCACTATCTCTTAAGATCACAATGATCTTCACTCACACTCTCACAAAGGAAAGATAATCTTGATGTATGCTAAGATACAACAAGGATGTAACAAGTGTTACAAAACCTAACAACTACAACTCTTGTATCTTCTTAAATACCTTGAGTTCTTCTCTTGCTAATGAAGAGGAATAATAACACCTTGTATCAACTTGGACACTTGTGTTCTTCTCTTGCTAATGAAGAGGGATAATAACACCTTGTATCAACTAGGATACTTGTGTTCTTCTCTTGCTAATGAAGAGGAATGAAGAGGATCACTTGAAGGATGATTGGATCACTCTTGAACAAAAGAAAAACTAACCTAAGTGATCTAAGAAAGAAAGTGTGAAGAGAGTATTCAACTCAGAAAGTTTTGTGTGTGTAAGGATGCCTAAAAACTGTGAAAGGGGTGGGTATTTATAGGCAAAGAAAATCTGAACGTTACAAAAAAAATGGTACGGACGTCTCCGTTAAATACCCCACAGCTCCGTTAAATTTAACGGTACCGTGGAGCCGTCGTAGACTAGGACGCTCCAAATTTTGTCTTTTCTGGTGAAAACTTATTTGGGGAAGGTTGGAGCTGATTTCGGGGGGAAAAATAGCTGTTGTGATTTTCAAACTTATTTTTCCATTAAAACATTTCTTAATATTTCAAAAATAATTTGTCATGTGTATTTTTGAAAAAATGTTTTGTCCCATTTAAAATGTGAATTCTCAAAATATAAATTCACTTCTTTGATCACTAGTTCAAGTTGTAACTTTGTTCTAGAGTGATTTGCGTAGAAACGGGATCTTCCGATTAAAGACTTGTTTACGTTGATTTTAACGTATCGTGATTTCACATTTTGTCATCCTCAAAACGTGAAGTAATCGAAAGATATAAATAACGTTTTTAGAACATTATTTGCATCAACAATCTCCCCCTTTTTGATGATGACAAAATATAAACTCATGTTAGGTTAAAATTAGTTTTAACAAGTTTTTAATGAGTTTACTCCCATTTCTCCCCCTTTTTGTCTAATCAAAAAGGTGACAAAGGCTCCCCCTTGATGTGTACTCCCCCTCATTTGGAGAACACAAAGGAATCGAGCAATGGTTCTTGCTACAAAACAAAGTTAGAAGATACATATATAATATGTAACAAGTAGCACATTATGACAAATATCCAACCACACAAGAAGAAAAGTAGCTAAGAGCTAAAAATGATAAGGAACAACCCTCATAAGAACCCATTCATTCATTTAAAAGAAAATAAATATCATACATGGATATGACTTCATGGAAACATAAAAGAGACAATGATAAGCATAAATCCCTAATGACTAGAGGCATGTTTCATTTCCAAGAGGGCTCCTAAAGACCTATTATGGGCTGGGAGGTGGTGGAGATTGGGGCCCCATTTGGGGTGGTGGTAGTGTCAAGAGATGTTCTATAAAGTAGAACATGAAATGAATCTCGTCTCTTAAGAAGTAGATGAGATTACGGTTATGGAGACAACATAGGCAATTAGCACTATGTAAATCAAAGGGATGTGGTTGATTGGGTTGTGCCATGATAGGAGATGGTGATTGTGGTAGGTTTGTTGGAGGTGAAATTGGCATGGCATTGTCCAATGGAGTTAAGGGGGATGGTGTGTACTCCATTGATGATGTAGTGTAGAAGGATGATGAAGATGTTGTGTAGGTAGATGATGTTTTAGAGGGTGCATAAGGTGGTAATGGTGAGTATGGAGTGGCTTGGGAAGGTGGTGTCATAGCTTCATCATCTTTTGTGAGATCTACAAATAGTGGTTTTGAGGGTGGTTTCACGGTTATCCTAGGTTTCTTGGAGATGTGAGAGGTTGAACCATGTGTGGAGGACATGGTGTTTGTGTGATGGGAGGTTGAAGGTGAAGTGCAAGATAAGCTTGCAAGGGTGAGGCCTTAAATAGGCAAGTTGGGTGAAATTTGAATTAAAGTTGATGGGGTTGTCCTATGGTGTAGGAAGGGAATCCTAGGGTGTGTTAGGTTTGCAAAAATTTGCAGGTTTGAGGTTAGGGGTGTAGGGTTTTTGGTAGGAATAGTAAAAATCCGTCAAACAGGGGTACGGTTCCTTTAAATGACCCACGGTACCTTTAAATTTAACGGTACCGTCCATATTTAATGGTACTGTGACACTGTTTGCAAGAAGATTTCTGTGCAGGCTAGTTCTGGGCAGCTAGGGGATGTTTTCTAGGGGAACTAATTCCTGGAAATGATAGTGCCTCAATTCACTAGGTACTTATTTACCTAAAATATCCCATTTAAGCTACAACTAGCATATAAAGACTATCATGTAGTTTCCTAGGTTGATCATAAGCATGCAATTATAAGGGACAAAATTAGCTATCATCCAAACATCACATAGATTGATTAAACAAGGAGATAGTTAAGCATGCAATAAATCAATTAGCATTCATTCATAGATAAATCCTAATAAGAAACATAGATTTCTTCAACACTTATGACTTGAGCATTCCCCCATTCTTGGCATACTCTTGTCTTGAGCATGAGTCTCACTTTCATGATTTGGATCATCAAAGGGTGCATAATGGGTGGAGGATTCAGAAATGAGGATTGATGAGACATGTGACACGTTTATGGGTTGCATGATGGGTTTGACAAGGGAGTATTGGGGACCGTTAAGGTAAGGGTGTAGGTTTATGAAATGGTGATAGAGACGGGTTAGGAACATCCCATAGGGTATCAATTTATTCTTGTTACCTTTGAGATGGAAAATTCGCTTAGCGAAGAAGTAGGCGAGGTTGTATGGTTGTTGGGTTAGGAGACAGTAAATCATATGAGCACAACACGCCGGGAGTTGCTCACGATTTCCTGTGAGACTTAGAACATTTTCTCGCAGGATGACTGCCCAAGAAAGTAGTTCATGACGAACCTCTTCCAAACGAATTTTCGTTGGATTAGGGTAAGAGGGGTACTTATTAGTACGGATGAGTTTGGTTAGTTCGGTTGGAGAGGGTATGTACGAACAGTACGGACTATTCTCCTCACGATAGTGAAAGAGAGACTCAAGACACCAATCTTCAGTATAGGCACATTGCCCATGATTGGGTATTCGAAGGATATGAGCAAATTGCTCAAGAGTTAGGACGAATTTGAAGTTTTGGACCCAAAACCAAAGTGACAAGGATTGATCCTCGTTACGTACGAGTTCAACTTGTCGAAAGAACTCCAACACAAAACGAGGACAAATGTGCTCGTTAACGTGGAGTAGACAATCGAATCCTATTGCTATAAAAGAAGTGTTGATGTCCAGATGGTAAACAAGGGATGGATCAACGACATGACCTTCATGAAACTGACGGGTTTCAAGATTGACATAGGCACGAATGTGGTTACCGGGATTTGTGGGTTCTTGTGAAATTTCGGGTGTGTAGGTATTGGTTAGGAGATGATCAAAATCATATTCATGAGACATTTTTGTTTCCTAAAAAAAATTTAAGGAAAAATTAGAGTGAAGAATAGTTGCATTATGCACATGCCTAGTGTGTGTGCCTATATGCAAACTATGTGGAGGTGCGGTAATCTCGACTTAAAAGAAAATAATGAGATGACCCTAACACTCCTAATTTTACTTTTGCTCAAACAAATATGTCGAAAAATACATATTGATTATGTAATTCGATCAATATTCGTGAGATCATGTATGCATGAAAAGATGTTTTTAGTTTGCATCAACAATGCATGAAAAGAACAATTTCATGGTCCTAGTTTTGTGAGATTTTGAAAATGATGGAATTGGGGTGTTTTGGTAACCTCAATGTTTTTGGTACCAAAGATTTTGAAATGTTTTGGTTTTGATGACTTCTAATTGAAAATTTCTTAGAAAAAATTGAAAAACCCCAATTCAATTTTCATCAATGCATAAACCCTAGACCCAAAATTAAAAAATTGGAGTAAGATGACTTACAATTTTTGTTGAAAAAGGGTGAGAATGATTGAGGATCTTGAAACTCAATGTCTTGAATATGATCTTGAAGGGGTGTAATTAAGTGTTGGGTGTGAGGTTAAGTTATGACAGCAGTTGCTGAGGTTATGAGGGTTTGGAATGAGTAGTGTGGAAAAGGGGAACTGAAGTACGGAATGTTCCAGATGCACGGTTCCACGGTACCGTTAAATTTAACGGTGCCGTGCCACATTTAGTGGAGCCGTGATCTGCTGGGACTGTTTTCTGTCCCATTTTGATTTTTGACGAACAAGTCTCGCTGTTTTAGTGAGACCTATTGTCACGAGGAAAGGATTTGTACCTAACAAATTCTTTTGACTAGGGAGACCTAAACTAAACTACACGAGACTCACGAGATGACTTCAAGAGTCATGAGACTTATGGAATATGTTCCATCATTCCTAGACCTAGACGGAGATAGTTAAAGGATTCTCGTTTGAGAGGTTTGGTTAGGATGTCTGCGATATTGTCATGGGAAGGAACTTTCTCAATGGAAATGTTTCCTTTCTGAACATTATCACGAAGGAAGTGGTGGCGAATTTCGATGTGTTTGGTACGGGAGTGTTGAACGGGGTTTTTGCTCAAGTCAGTAGCACCTTTATTATCACACATAATGGGAATGTCATCTAGATGGATGTCATAGTCTATAAGGGCTTGTTTCATCCATAGTGCTTGTTGACATGCCTTTCCAGCGCTTACGTACTCGGCTTCGTTCGTGGAGATAGCAAGAGCCATTTGTTTCTTGGAGAACCAAGAAGTTATACAACAACCTATGAAGGTACAAACGCCACTCGTACTCTTTCGATCCACATAATCTCCCGCATGATCAGAGTCGGCATAGACAACAGTTTCTACATCGGTCCCCTTGGGATAAAATAATCCCAAGTGTATAGTGCCTTTAATGTATCGGAAGATACGCTTAACCGCTTCAAGGTGAGAGGTTTTGGGATCCTCTTGGAAGCGAGCACAAAGGCAGACACTAAACATGATGTCGGGCCTACTTGCCGTGAGGTATAGTAAACTTCCTATCATACCTCTATACTTAGTGCTATCCACGGACTCACCTTCTTCATCTTTCGTGAGTTTTATTTCCGTGGACATGGGAGTTTTCATGGGCTTAGACTCTTCTAAACTAAACTTCTTAAGCATCTCTTTACTATACTTAGCTTGATTAAAGAAGATGCCATCTTCCATTTGTTTAATTTGTAAACCAAGGAAGAAATTTAATTCACCCATCATGTTCATCTCAAACTCGTCGTGCATGATTTTTGAGAAATCATCGCACATCTCTTGACAAGTTGATCCGAATATAATGTCGTCGACATATATTTGAACAATGATGAGATGTGAATTTCTTTTCTTTGTGAAGAGTGTGTTATCAACCTTTCCCATGGTATATTCATGTTCAATCAAGAAGGCTTTTAGTCTATCATACCAAGCTTTAGGAGCTTGTTTAAGACCATAGAGTGCTTTCTTGAGTTTATAAACATGATTCGGACATTCAAAATCAACGAATCCCGGAGGTTGCGCAACATACACCTCCTCGTTGATATAACCATTAAGGAACGCACTCTTCACGTCCATTTGGTATAGCTTAAAGTCTAAGGCACATGCATAGGCAATGATTATTCTAATTGATTCTAATCTAGCTACGGGTGCATAGGTTTCATCATAATCTATTCCCTCTTGTTGGTTGTAGCCTTGTGCTACCAACCTTGCCTTATTCCTAACTACGATGCCATTTTCGTCGAGTTTGTTTCTAAACACCCATTTAGTTCCTATGATTGTTTGATTTCTAGGAAGAGGTACTAAATCCCAAACTTGGTTTGTGGTGAATTGATTTAGTTCCTCCTGCATGGCAACTATCCAACTTTCATCCTTAATTGCTTCACCTTCATTCTTAGGTTCTAAGGTTGATATGAAACAAAAGAAGTTACTTTTGTTTTGTGCTTATGACCTAAGGGTTCTTTGGTTTAGGTTACCTATGACATTTTCAATAGGATGGTTTTTGGATTCCTTAATGTTGACAATTTCGTCAACTTCAACTATTTCATCCTCAATGTCATCTTCTAGGGTTTTCTTGCCATTAACCTTAATGGCTTCATCCTCATCTAAGTCATCATCAACCAATGGTGATGTCTTAGATTGTGGAGGACTTTCATCGAATGTCACGTTGAGTGATTCTTCGACTTTTGAGGTTTCTCTATTTAGGACAACGTAGGCTTTACTCTTTTTTGGGAGTAACCTAGGAATACACCTTCGTAAGACTTTGGGTCAAACTTGGTGAGGTAATCTTTAGTGTTTAGTATGAAGCATTTGCTTCCAAACACTCTAAAGTAATCAAGTGAAGGTTTTCTTCCTTTCATGATTTCATATGGGGTTTTTCCTAGGATAGGTCTAATTATAATCCTATTTAGAATGTAAGTTGAGGTGTCCACCGCATTACACCAAAACTTTTGCGGAATTGATTGTTCATTCAACATCGTTCTACTGATTTCTTGTAGAGTACGATTTTTCCGCTCAACTACCCCATTTGATTGAGGAGTGCGTGGAGCCGAGAAATTGTGAGTAATACCATTAGCATCACAATATACTCCAAATTGCACTTCATTATCAAATTCCCGACCATGATCCGTCCTAATAGAAACTATTGTACATCCTAGTTGATTTTGGACTTTCTTACTAAAGATTTCAAATTCCTCAAAGGCTTGTGTCTTATTCTTAAAAATCTAGTCCAAGTATACCTAGAGTAGTCATCAACTATTACTAAGGTGTAGAGATTTCCTCCGTAGCTCCGTACGGCGGATGGACCGAATAAGTCCATGTGAAGTAGTTCTAGGCATCTAGAGGTCGAGACCATGTTCTTAGCTTTGTGACTAGAATGAGCTTGTTTTCCAACTTTACAAGCGTCACAAAAGTGTGTGTCGAACTTAATCTTAGGTAGGTTTCTAACTAGTTCCTTAGATTCCAATGATTGTATAAGACGCATATTGGCATGACCTAGTCTCCTATGCCACAGAGTGGTATGATCATCTATAGTTGCTAGACAAATCTTATCTTCAGGCTTATTTCCTATCTTCATGACAAATAAGCCATTTTTCCTAACTCCTTTGCCTATGGTTTTCCCATTCTTAATAATCTCACTACCCTCTTCAGAGAATATGACTCTACACTTATTATCTACCATTTGACTAATGCTAAGTAAGTTAAAACCTAAGTTATCTACGTGCTCAACATTTCTAATAATAAGAGAGTCTTGAGTAATCGTACCTTTGCCTATAATGTTGCCCTTAAGCTTGCTACCGAAAGTGACATTACCTCCGTTGTATGCCTTGTATGATGAGAATAAACTTCGGTTGCCTGTCATGTGGTTAGTGCATCCACTATCCTTGACCTATTCGTCAGGCTCTAAGTCAATTCCCAAGCATATCTATTGCATAAGACAAACATTCAAACATTTGGTCCCCAATATCTCATGGGTCCAAAGTGGTTAGCATTAAACATCCCATGCATTTCTTGCATGTGGTTAGGATATTGGAATGGAGGAAAAATTTCCCATGGCAAGTAACTTTGTAGTTGATAGTCATTCCAAGTTACGGGATAGTTACTTAGAAAACTTTGTCTTCTAGAGTTACGTCTCGGTAGAGGAGTTCTTGACCGAGGTTTGGGAGTGTTTGTTTTTCTAGGTGGAGGAGTCTTAGGCCTTGTGTTAGGTTTTACAAATCCAGGTTTGGGTTTTGACATGGGTTTGTAAAATCTCTTAACTTCCTCTATACTAGCAATTGAAACCTTTGTGCCATTAACAACTATGTGAGTTGGTTTAGGGCTTGATTTGTTTTTGAGATTTGACTCAGTTCTGTCCCCAGTACCAGACGGTACCACGGTTCCATTAATTTTAATGGTACCGTTGGTGCCTTTAGTGGTGCCATCTTAGGAATTGACAGAATCAGTAGGTTTGACAGATTTTACACGATTTGTTTTATCTGTCGAAACATTTTCGGTACTCTTTTTGAACCTAGTTATCCTAATTGCATTTTCCTTAAGTTTTTCATTTTCTAATCGAAGACTTATGCATGACTCACATCCTACGTCTATTTCTTTGTTTCTTTCAAGTCCTTTGACTTGATCTTTTAGTTCTAAAATTTTCACTTCAAGTTCATGCAATTTTGACTTTAGTGATTTGTTTCTACTTAACATTTTTGAAACAATTTTGCATATATTATTATGTTCGTCATGTAGTATGTTATCATCTATTGACGAGTTGTCATCTATGAAATTAGGGTAGTCGTAACGTACCTCATTAGAAGCATGAGCCATTAGACATGTTTCGTCCTTTGGCTTCTTTTCTTCATCATCACTGCTATCACTCCAGGAGCCTCCTATGAGAGCTCGTTGGTTGTTGACTTTCTGTGGCTTGGGACACTCTCCTATGAGGTGATTAGGATCTCCGAATCTAAAGCATTTCCTATCACTTGTCCCTTTCTTTTCAGCATGGTTCTTTTGTGATGTCTTCTTCTCATCACGAGGTTGCCTAACGAACCTACCTCTTCTCATAAAGAACTTTTTAAAGTCCCTAACCGCTAATGCATATTCCTCATCATCACTATCGGAACTCGAACATTCCTCATCACTAGACTCCTTCTTGGATTTCAATGCTAGAGATCTAACTCTCTCGCTTTTGCCTTTGACTATATCGGAGTCTTTCTTAATTATCATCTCGTGAACTTTCAAGTTTCCTATAAGTTCATCGAGTGACAACATCGCCAAGTCCTTTGACTCTTCAATGGCGGTGACCTTTGCTCTCCATTTAGGATGTAGAGCCCTAAGAAACTTCCTAACATAATTCTTGCTAGAATAACCTTCATCAAGAGCTTTAAGACTAGTGATAATAGTATTAAATCTAGCAAAAGCATTATCTATTGACTCATCTTCCGAAATGGAAAATTGTTCATATTGTTGAACAAGAAGATCTATCTTGTTCTCTTTGACTTGGTTATTACCTTGGTGAGTGACTAACAAAGTTTTCCAAATATCTTTTGCCGTATTACACATGAAAATTCTTTCAAATTCCTTTTTAGGCAAAGCATTATAAATCATCATTTTAGCCTCATTATTTTTGGCTAACATCCTTTTTAGTTTCCGGATTCATTTGAATAGGTTGAAAGTCACCCTCGGTAATAACATGCCAAAGATCAATGTCTTTTGATTTCACATACGTTTCGAATCTTGTTTTCCAATAAATAAAACAATCGGTTTCGAAAAGTGGTGGTCTTTGCATAGATTGCCCTTCTAGATATTTGTCGGAATCCATTGATCGATTCAAGTTTTAAAATACAATATACTTTAAAATCTTGACTGACGTGGCTTCTGATACCAATTGTGGGAAACTAGAAGGGGGGTTGAATAGTTTACCGGTTTAAAATTCTTTTAAAAATCTTGTTTTAAAAGTTGGCTATTGGAAACTTTGATTCAAACTCTATGTGTAATCAATGAACACCAATATGAACTACACACTAAACTAACTAATATAAACTAATGAAAGTAAAGAGTAGAGTTGGAAAGATCAAACCGAGACAAAGGATTTATAGTGGTTCGGCTACGAAGCTCTTCTTCGCCCTACTCCACTCCCCGAGTACCACACTCGAGAGTTTCAAGCACTATGTCAACAACCTCCCTTCAGGCGGAGAAAACCGTACACGTCGCTTATCCTATTACCGACACTAAGCTAAATGTCGAGTGCTAATCTTAGCTAGCACCAATCTACCAAGGTCCATGTGACCAAACACACAAGCCCAATGGCTTCAAGAGATCACCACGATCTCAACACGATCACAAAGATCAACTCTCACTTCACTCTACTTAATCTAACTACTCTAGATCCTTTGACTACTCACACACAAGCCTAATGGCTTCAAGAGATCTTCACTATCTCTTAAGATCACAATGATCTTCACTCACACTCTCACAAAGGAAAGATAATCTTGATGTATGCTAAGATACAACAAGGATGTAACAAGTGTTACAAAACCTAACAACTACAACTCTTGTATCTTCTTAAATACCTTGAGTTCTTCTCTTTCTAATGAAGAGGAATAATAACACCTTGTATCAACTTGGACACTTGTGTTCTTCTCTTGCTAATGAAGAGGGATAATAACACCTTGTATCAACTAGGATACTTGTGTTCTTCTCTTGCTAGTGAAGAGGAATGAAGAGGATCACTTGAAGGATGATTGGATCACTCTTGAAGAAAAGAAAAACTAACCTAAGTGATCTAACAAAGAAAGTGTGAATAGAGTATTTGATGAACTCGAATAAGTACATTTTATTACTATCATTTATCCTATTGATTTGACTTGTTTTATTATATTACGTATGAGAATTGATACTTAATCGTTTACTTTTGTAATTCTCAGGTAAAAACAAGCATTTAGTAAAACTTGGCGATTTTGGACTAATTATGGAGCAAAACAAGCAAGAAGTTAAGAGTCTACTGAATGTACAAGATCAAGACTATTCTGCTCCAGATACGCCGCATCTTACTTATTACATACGGCGCATCACTATCAAGTCTTCACAAGATACGATCCAAGATACAAGAGGACATGCGCCGCATCTAAGAATGGAGTTACGCCGCATCTTCTGGCGGTGTACGAATATTCCTGAATATATTAATCTTGGACCCCACGCGAAGTTAAGTCAATGCGCCGCATCTACTTATTAGATGCGCCGCATCTTACCTCAGACAGAAACTATAAATACCCCAAAGTCAGACGACTTTAAAAAGACTTTTGGTACGTACGATATTCGAAGGACAGAAGCCCTAGGCCGAATTCAGTTAAAGTATCAGCACAAGACACACCTTGAACAAAGATACGAGAGCTGTAAGAAGGTCCTGCATGTATTCAATTCATTAAGTAGTTTTGTTTTATTGTATTAGTACACTTTAATTGATCAGGATTGATGGGCTTGTGTTATGTTAATCATTCACTTCAACTCCCCTTAAAATTGCTTTCCCATTAATTAAAGTTTATATGTTGATGTCTTTGGTGACTTTTATTAGTGCATTGATAACCTCTGTGTCTAGCTGAGCATTGCTTGGGTTGCCATGCCCCTTCCTCGCCTGTTTATTAGATCGCCTATGCATTCTATCGTCTGTAGAAAAGTAGGAAGAAAGATAAATGGGATAGTCATAAGTAATCATTAAGGGTTTACTCGCCGATAAGATTAGAACCAACGAGAAAGGACTTAATCTCGGTGCGTTGCATCGAACTATACACTTCATATAAAACTAGCAATAAAACAAGTGACAAGCTACTTAACTATCAGGACAGGTCTTCTTATTGTCTCGAGTATTTATCTGTGTACGTGTGTGCTATTCGCTGATTCGTGCCTATTAGTTTAGTTTATTATTTAATTGCAACCAAATTGTGCCAGTCTCTCAGGCTGAACCCCCTTGCGTTAGAATAGGTTGTATAGCTAACTTAAGATATTAAAATACTGATTAGAATAACTAGATAATACGTTCCACTCTTAGTGATCGACACTCTACTTACCATTATATACATACTGACTGGGTACACTGCTCGTTAAAGTGTGTGTGTTATTGATAAGTCGGCTAAATATAAATTTAAAACTTGAATACTGCTAAAACCACAACGACATACCGTGGGTATAAATTAGAGCACTCGCACGCACGCATCAGTATTCAACTCAGAAAGTTTTGTGTGTGTAAGGATGCCTAAAAACTGTGAAAGGGGTGGGTATTTATAGGCAAAGAAAATCTGAACGTTACAAAAAAATGGTACGGACGGCTCCGTTAAATACCCCACGGCTCCGTTAAATTTAACGGTACCGTGGAGCCTTCGTAGACTAGGACGCTCCAAATTTTGTCTTTTCTGGTGAAAACTTATTTGGGGAAGGTTGGAGCTGATTTTGGGGGGGAAAATAGTTGTTGTGATTTTCAAACTTATTTTTCCATTAAAACATTTCTTAATATTTCAAAATAATTTGTCATGTGTATTTTTGAAAAAATGTTTTGTCCCATTTAAAATGTGAATTCTCAAAACATAAATTCACTTCTTTGATCACTAGTTCAAGTTGTAACTTTGTTCTAGAGTGATTTGCGTAGAAACGGGATCTTCCGATTAAAGACTTGTTTACGTTGATTTTAACGTATCGTGATTTCACATTTTGTCATCCTCAAAACGTGAAGTAATCGAAAGATATAAATAACGTTTTTAGAACATTATTTGCATCAACATTGCAGGTTCAAGTAACAGACGAGCTCGACTTCCATCTTTCTCCAGCACATTAAACAACTCTATAAGGATACATTCAAAAACAAGTATTGGTGAAGATGGTAATCTCTAGTTTTATTGTGGTCTGAAACTAACATAAGATGTGACTACAGGACCAAGTAAGCACGTGTACATCTTTTTGGATTGCAAAAATACTCACACGGATTTTTTAAAAACTTAATATGTTTCCTTAGGTACATCATCACTTCCAAGAGATATAAAACTAAATGCAGAACAAAACGCATGACCCTCTACTTCCAATTATCGAATAACCAGGCAACAAAATACTGGGGCCTCTACTTCCAGTTACCGCATAACCAGTCCCGATGTTAATTCAGATATAGTACAAAGACCATATGCCAAAAAAAAACTAAAAAAAAAGCGGCGTTCACAGCCCAAGGTAATTTTCCCCCATGTTAGAAAGATTGAATAAATATGTGTCAAGAAAAAATGTGTTCATTTTCCCATGTTACTATATCGGCGATGCTCAAAGAAAGAATAAATAACTGTCAAGAAAAAATGTATTCATTTTTATTAACCTTTTGGTTTAAATCAAAAGGGGGTTTAAGCCTATTCAGCATCAGCACTTCGAAAAGCAAGCTAGCTTTCTTGGGCTGCTTGCACTTAGCCTAACCACCAGCTTTGTGAATGTTTGGCATCTTTGTTTCATGTTATTACTGATTACTAGGGCTTGTTTTGCTTGCACTCAGTAAAACTTGTCATTTAAGTATTTAAGTGTAAAGGGTATATTAGGCAATTAACTTGTAACACCCCCAAAATCTAGTATTGCGGAAGCATTCGGGTCATGGGGTGTTACTAAATTGAATATCACAACACAAGGCAATAAAGAACGGAATACATACTCCGTTTTAATACATTCAACCAAGTCAATAAGTTTACAATAAAGATTAAGTTTAGAAACATAAGGCCCATAATTCAGTTGTCCCCGAAAAAAATATGTCAAAGTTAAAATGCCACAATACATCAGACAGTAGTCTATGACCCTTGTCCTGCCACAGTCTTGTCATAATCATTCAGCATAAACACCTGAGAAAAACATGCTAAAAGTCAGCAAAAATCTGGTAAGTTCATAGGTTTATCAATAAGCAGTAAAATCAATAGTTGGACAATGAGTTTGGTATATGAACATTACAACCCATGCAATGTCATATAAAAATACAGTCTACTAAGTTCATGCAACCGAAGCTATAACATTATGCATGCTCTAGAAGCAAGTTAAATATAAAGGCCCGGCAAGTGTTTATCCTAGACACTTGTGTTTCGACATGGTATACGTTCGTTTGCCTATCCGGTCAATCCTAACGAGGACGTTACTCCCAATACATCTATTTATAACATTCGCGATTCCCAGCGAAAATTGACGGTTCATGAGTTGGGCATAATGGGATATAAAAGGGCTTAGGCTAATCCACATAACAGCATAGACAATAGTTTGGTCCATAAAAAGTTTTGCATGTTTCTCACCTCAATTGTAAAACAAGTTTAATAGAGTGGGGCTATAAACTCACTTTGTCAAGTAGTAGTCAGATATCACAATAGTTTAGACAGTGTTCAGCACCAACACGCGACCTAGATTAGTAAGGTTTATTTTAGTTCACGGATCGAGTTTAAGAATTTAAGAAATTTAGTTAAATCTAAAGATTTAAAGAGTTTATGTTATTGTTGCTGTGTGGCAGCATTTAATTTTAAAACAGTTTTCTAAATCATTTGAAAGTATTGGCTCTTGGAAGTGCTTAAATGTATATCAAGACGAATAAGTCTCCAGTTGGACAGTAACTGAAAGACTATGTACGGAAAATTAATATCAAATATAAGATGTTGACGGCATGTGGAAAACGTTATAGTCAAATGAGTATATATTACTAAGTGCGTGTTTATATTACATGTATGAGTGGGTGCATGAGAAAAATGGGGTGTGTGTATATATATATATATAAAAGAAATGTTACATTTAGAATCATTGATTATTTAATAAAGGATTAGTAGGCTAAGTATGTACTTTTGATAGTGAGTAATTCGCGTGCAAAGAAAAGTTATGAGATTGACGTTTAATTAAATAATTTTTTCATAATCTAATCGGTTTGTACGAGCGTGGATAAAATACGTCAAGTTTATATATGATCGAATTAAAGAAACGAGTTTAAATTTCATAAGTCTAGTTTTTCACTTTATTTTCATAGTTGTTAAGTGCATAAATATTTTCTAATCATATGTGTAGAGTAAAAATCAATTTAGTTCTTTATAAGAAATATATCAAGTCGAGTTACTTAAATGCGTTGTATAGTTTGGGTATTGATGAAGCGAAAAGTGTACCGCTTTTAAGGGGTCATTTAAGCCCTAAATCGTATTTATTTGATCAAATATTGCCCTAAATCGTTCCTTTTGTCATTTTAGGTACTTTTGAGAAGAAATCTGTAAAAGGAAGCATTTTGGACGTTTTTGGAGCATAAAAGTGAAGAAAACGACAAAGTCTCAAAATCATGCTAAAAGTTACCTTTGACGGCGTCAGGATTATCCCTGGACGGCGTCACGACTTGGCAATAAAATGGTGGATGTGAAAATTACTCATGATAAGCCAGTGAAATTTGCATGAAATTCTGACGGCGTCACGCTTTAATATGATCAAGGTCGTCACGGCTTAATTTAGATAGGGACGGCGTCACGCATAATCCTGACGGCGTCAACCCCTGATAAGCCGGAACGGATTTTGGAGAGCTAAAGAGGGACGGCGTCAAGAAGGTCATCCGGGAACCCTAAAAGCGGCGAGGTGATGGCGTCACACTCCATAACGTGACGCCGTCAGATCTAAAAATCTATATATAGTTTTGCAATTCTTTGTCATTAGTGTGGAACTTATTGTGGAACTTATTGGGGAACTTTGTGTGTGAAAACCCTAGGACGAATTTGGCAGCTCTTTCAAGGCTTTTTGCCTTGAGATCTTCCATGTTACATTGAAGATAAGTTATCAATTAATCATTCAATATGTCTATGTGTTGTTTGATTCTATCTTGTTCTTGTCTTTTGTTTAACATGCTAGGCTAGATTTATCTTGTGTTTGCTTAGATCTAATGAAACCTAGCTATTGATTATTGGTTATTAGTGTGTTATTAGTTGTATTGGATGATTGTTCATCTATGTTAGGCTTAAGAAAACTGGCTAACTTCCTATTCGGTAACTTGCTTGAACGTCTTAAGAAACATGAACCAATGCGTACTAAAGGTTTTTATGGTTGTATTTAATGCACAAGCGAATTCTAGTGATCCCATGTTAGGAGCTTCCTAGCCGGCTCGACATAGGAGTGAAGTAGGAGCTTGTAGAGTTGGGGAAGTACGTACGCCACCCCACGAATGGTATTAAGGAATACACCCGTCATCCACGCAACTAATACACAGTAATCAACCGGTAAAAGATAGTTAGGGAGTAAGGAAATCTAAGTAAACACATTTCTCTCCACATAAGTTTTCACCAATCTTTTCATTTTCAGTTATTTTATTTTATTTGCATTCGTAGTTATTTGGGTTAGTTGACTAGCAACTAATTCCGCCCACTCTTTCAAACCCGAGATTTTACTTGTTTTCATAAAAATATAAAAACATAAAAAAGAATCTTCTCTCACCCTTAGACCTATTAGAGTAGTTTTTCACACCTAACGAACACTATTCCTTGTGGAGAACGATCAATCCCCCGTACTTACCACTACACTATACTACATCGGTCAGGTACACTGCCTGGTGGGGTTGTAAGCCTCTTGAGATCCCTCGAGAGGTAAAACCTGTTGTAAGGTTGCAAAACCACGCATCAAGTTTTTGGCGCCGTTGCCGGGGAATAGTTATTGTTTAGGTTGAATTTTTATTTTATAGGTCTACTCACTAGATTCCTTTCTAGTGAGATTTTTATTTTATTTTTCTAGGTTTTCTTTAGTCTATCTATTTTCTTCGTGCTTTTGTTCGTATAAGATTTTCATTGACTATTCAGTTTGCCATTATGGAAAACGCGAATCCGCCCCTTACACCTGGCGAAGTAGCTTTGTTGCGTAGCCAACTTGAGAATGAGATTAGTGAGCTCAGAGAGCTCAGTAGAATGATTGACATAGAGCTTGATTATGCCTTGAACAACTTAGAGACCGCCATATACTCAGATAATTACTTAGAACGTAATAATCTTACGATTGAGAAGTTGACTGAGAAAATTGATGAAGTAAAGGTAGATCCTAGGTTGGATGATTATTTCAATGAATACCCCACTAAGGAGGAGATTGCTTACTATAACAACCTAGTTGATAACCCTCGACCACCTTTTGTTAGAATTGACCCAAAGATTAAGAGGGGTGATCCCGGGAATGTGAAGATACCATGTATGATTGGGTACCAATACGTTGAGCATGCTTACATTGACTGTGAATCCCCAATCAACGTGATGTCCTCAGGCCTTTATAGCCAGATCATAAACACACCACTTGAGCCTAGGATAGACCCCAAGTGCCCAGGCGGAGTTTGTAACTTCGTTGGAAGGATTAAGGATATGCATATCCTTGTTGGGAATTTTACCTTTGTCACCAACTTCATGATCTTAGAAGATTTGGCAAGTGTTGTTGACTGCCGCCTATCTCGCGTGGTGTTAGGTAAGCCATTTATTGAAGCATCCAATTTAAAGTATGATCGTTTGAGAGGCATGGTTCAGTTTTCTAATCACATAGATAGGATCGCCTATAGGATGCCTTATCGGGTAAATGAATTTCGTTTTGTGCCTCGATTTGACAAGGACAACATTGGTGCGATTGAGGATATCAATGATGAGGATAAAGAAAAAGGCATGGACTATGTTTGGAAAAAAAGAAGCCTTTACTATAAAGATTGCTTGAACCTAGGACCTAAATACAAAGTTGATATGGAGGTTGTTAGGATGATTAGAGGGGCAATTGAGAAGCAAAACGGAAAAACGTAGAACCCGTGACTTTGAGTCTAGCTACAAGACTCGTTAATAAAGAAAAGCGCTTCTTGGGAGGCAACCCAAGTTTTATTTGCTTTGTGTGTTTGTTTTGTTTGTTTGTTTGATTTTATTTGTTTCCGTATGTATGTTTAATTTTTATTCTTATTGATTCATGTTCAAAAGTAAATTGTGAAAATGCTTTATCTTGTTTTTAACTTCGTCTTAACTACATATAAAGGTATTTTGCAAAAGTTAAGTGTAAGGGAAATCTAAATCGGTTTATTAGAACACAAATGAACATGAATCGTAATAATACTAAATGAACATACATATTAGTATTTGTTTGAGTCAAATGCTTGTATCGAGTCATAATGATGTTTTGCAGGATTTCCAGGAAGTAAGGTATAGGTTTTTCCAAAATTTTTTCCGGAAACGTAACATGAGAATTCTGTCAGATCATTTCTGACGGCGTCAGGCTTTACAACCTGACGGCGTCAGGTTTAATTTTCTGAAAATTTTTGAAAGTTTTGTTTTCATAAAAAGTTTTTATTAAATCTCTAACTTATAATCTCCAGGAATCTGCAAAATTATCATTCCACAAGCATTATATCCTTATATATAGAGTTTATCCCGCCGATGTTATGCAGGTTTTCGTGTTTGTTTTCTCAGGTTTAACAGGTTATTTTGGACAAGGAAATGTTTTTGGATCAAGCTTATGGCGATGCATTAGTCATGGAACTGCTACATTCTCTTTGGAAGAAGATCTAACCGTGTTACTTCATTATCCACCGAGCGAATCAGGGGAGTATTTGATTTCATTCTTTTACTTTATGCTTTTACATTTCTTATTTGAACATTGGGGACAATGTTCATCTTAAGTGTAAGGGGGGGGGGGGTAAAAGTACGATTAGAGAATGCTATTGCGCTTGATTTTTGTTTGTTTAATAGTAGATGTGTAATAAAACTAAGATAAATACCTGATAGGGCAATTTTAGTGCCAAATTTAAAATTTTTTACAACATATAGGAGTGAAACTTTGATCTTAATGAGCGTCTCACGGATAGGAGTTATATGACTAGCACAAAAACCGTACCACTAAAAAAATTTTTCCACCCCCAAATATGTGAGGTTCGCCCCTAGAATTGGTAGGAAAAGCATTTATGCTATGATGTGTGTACCGGTAGCACTTAGATTCTAGAACTTGCGTTAGGACCATTCCGAGGCCACAAGTGAGACTACATTCGTGTAGTTAGATTTACTACATGATAAGAGGCATTAGGATTAACCCATTGTTTTACACCTGTGTTTTTGTTATAATTACATTGGCTACATTGGTCAAGTAATTCTCCCACACCCTTTGCGTTGTACTCATTTTTAGTACACGATACCCCTAGTACACCCCTCAGAGCCTATCTTTTCGTTTCGACCTTTAAGCATTTTACTTAAAGGAAGAATTTGTTTACACCCCACTAAAATGTACACCCAAATCGCCTTAGCCTACCTTGTATGCACTCATTTTTAGTGCATTATTGTTACAACATTTGTTTAAACCCAAGTTAATTATCTAGTTGATTACATGGTTGCTAAGTCGAGTCATATCCTTGTACATATTGTTTTGGGACGATTGGGACTCATGGGTAAAGTACTAGTGTAATGGAGTAATGGGGAAGAACATCATTTATTACCCCCATATGTGCTAAATATTTTAAAAGTACTCCAAGTGTTTTAATTATCTTAATTCGAGTCATTAGAATAGTTATTTGTAAAGTTATGTAAAAGTTCAAGTGTAAGGGGAATGCAATGCCCCTATGATGTATTATTTTGGATGGTAGGGCAAAAGTGTATGCAAAAAAAAAAAAAAAAAAAAAAAAAAAAAAAAAAAATCAAGAAAAATACAAAAAAAATGAGAAAAAGAAAGGTAGAAAAAAAAAAAACATACGGACTACCATCCCGTTTCATTTTATGTTTGTTTTATGTTTTTGTTATTTTATTTTTAGCTTAAGATTGAGTCGAGTCTTGGCTTAGCAACATTGTATAGTACATGTAATTGATCAAGATATTTAACTCGCCACCAGTAAAATATCCTTTATCCAACAAAACCGTGTTTTCCTTTTCCCTACACCTAACATTATAACTCGTTTAAAAGCCCTCTTTGATAGTTTATCTTAGGTGCTTACGCCTAGTGGAGGAGGTTTTCGATCCTTTCCCAAGCCTATGGTAATCTATTTGCTATGACAGGTAGTGAGAGATATTATCCGTTTTCATTTATGAGATTTATTTTGATGACACTTGAGAGATGTGAGTATCTAAACACTACTTGTGAGGTGCTAGTTTGTAATCTCCGTGCTTATTATGATTAAAGTGGAACGACTATTTGTTGCAATTACTTTTATATTAGCATTAAATGACCCCTAACTTGTATTTTGATTAGAATAAAAGCGCATTTGCTTGAGGACAAGCAAATCTCAAGTGTAAGGGTATTTGATGAAGCGAAAAGTGTACCGCTTTTAAGGGGTCATTTAAGCCCTAAATCGTATTTATTTGATCAAATATTGCCCTAAATCGTTCCTTTTGTCATTTTAGGTACTTTTGAGAAGAAATCTGTAAAAGGAAGCATTTTGGACGTTTTTGGAGCATAAAAGTGAAGAAAACGACAAAGTCTCAAAATCATGCTAAAAGTTACCTTTGACGGCGTCAGGATTATCCCTGGACGGCGTCACGGCTTGGCAATAAAATGGTGGATGTGAAAATTACTCATGATAAGCTAGTGAAATTTGCATGAAATTCTGACGGCGTCACGCTTTAATATGATCAAGGTCGTCACGGCTTAATTTAGATAGGGACGGCGTCACGCATAATCCTGACGGCGTCAACCCCTGATAAGCCAGAACGGATTTTGGAGAGCTAAAGAGGGACGGCGTCAAGAAGGTCATCCGGGAACCCTAAAAGCGGCGAGGTGACGGCGTCACACTCCATAACGTGACGCCGTCAGATCTAAAAATCTATATATAGTTTTGCAATTCTTTGTCATTAGTGTGGAACTTATTGTGGAACTTATTGGGGAACTTTGTGTGTGAAAACCCTAGGACGAATTTGGCAGCTCTTTCAAGGCTTTTTGCCTTGAGATATTCCATGTTACATTGAAGATAAGTTATCAATTAATCATTCAATATGTCTATGTGTTGTTTGATTCTATCTTGTTCTTGTCTTTTGTTTAACATGCTAGGCTAGATTTATCTTGTGTTTGCTTAGATCTAATGAAACCTAGCTATTGATTATTGGTTATTAGTGTGTTATTAGTTGTATTGGATGATTGTTCATCTATGTTAGGCTTAAGAAAACTGGCTAACTTCCTATTCGGTAACTTGCTTGAACGTCTTAAGAAACATGAACCAATGCGTACTAAAGGTTTTTATGGTTGTATTTAATGCACAAGCGAATTCTAGTGATCCCATGTTAGGAGCTTCCTAGCCGGCTCGACATAGGAGTGAAGTAGGAGCTTGTAGAGTTGGGGAAGTACGTACGCCACCCCACGAATGGTATTAAGGAATACACCCGTCATCCACGCAACTAATACACACTAATCAACCTGTAAAAGATAGTTAGGGAGTAAGGAAATCTAAGTAAACACATTTCTCTCCACATAAGTTTTCACCAATCTTTTCATTTTCAGTTATTTTATTTTATTTGCATTCGTAGTTATTTGGGTTAGTTGACTAGCAACTAATTCCGCCCACTCTTTCAAACCCGAGATTTTACTTGTTTTCATAAAAATATAAAAACATAAAAAAGAATCTTCTCTCACCCTTAGACCTATTAGAGTAGTTTTTCACACCTAACGAACACTATTCCCTGTGGAGAACGATCAATCCCCCGTACTTACCACTACACTATACTACATCGGTCAGGTACACTGCCTGGTGGGGTTGTAAGCCTCTTGAGATCCCTCGAGAGGTAAAACCTGTTGTAAGGTTGCAAAACCACGCATCAGGTATATATATATATATATATATATATATATATATATATATATATATATATATATATATATATATATATATATATATATATATATATATATATATATATATATATATATATATATATATATAACCATATATAGAAATTCTTGTGTTTCAATGAAATGTAACGAGTTGATACTAAGTCTAGTTGTTTTTGAATCGTGAAATATAAAGTGTGAAATAGTCGAGAATTTTTAAATCAAACGATCGTGACACAACTTGTATATATAACCGAGTAGACAACACACTCTTGTGTTGTGGAGTGGGTTGTGGCCCAATATGTACTAGTAAACTCAAGATGGATTAAAACTTAACAGACTCTATTATTATTGGACTTGGCCTGGTAAGGAAAAGAAGAGAAAATGAAGTAGGCCACAGGTGGGCTGCGGCCCAACCGAAAGTTAAAACCAGTAAAAAGAAAGAGATCCAGGACACTTGTTGGAAACCAAAACCAGTAATAAAAAAAGATCCAGTAATACTTTTGGAACCCCAAAAAAAACATAACTCTTAATGTTTTTACTCCCTTTCCAGAGCTATAATGGTTCGTATGAACCAGGGAACTCGACACCCATTTTCGGCCATACCGTGTCATTTTCGTGAGGGTTTTTGAGACCCCTTTTTGATCGAGCAAAATGAGCACCCTACGTGGGTGTTATACACCGAGACAACAAACACCAAATACGAATCTTGGAGTGGTTTTCCTAATAAACCACGGACCCTTCAGGGTGGTGGTCGAACCAAAAGAAAGGGAAATGAGCCACTTTTCGTGGCGAGCCTCTCGGGTCACGTACGAACCGAGACACACTCAACTCCAAATTCACTCAAATCTACCACTTAAGATTTCAATTGGACTGCAATAAACGAACACAACATCAAGCATATACCCAACCAAATCCGAACACATATCAACACAAACACAAACAGGAAGTCGAGTACATTACTAATGAGATTCGAGCTAAACACAACCCAAGCACACAAAATGACAGGATTCGAGCACAAGCATGAACACAAACATAACCGAGTGTAAAACCAACCAATTTCGAGTATGACATGAACACACAAACCCAAGTATGAGCACAACCACACTCAATCCGAGTTCAAATATAGCACAAATGTAAGCAAAAGTTGACACTTAGCAAAAAAAATCCGAACATAACCAGTATTTAGTATCTAGACCAATTTCCTTTTTGCCTAAGCTTATTCGACCAAGAACACGTAACAATTGAATACACTTCCACATTTGAGTCGAAATAGATATGAATTTAGTTTTTTTTTTCAGGTTTTGTTTTACCACACCGTAACATAAACATCGACAAGATCGAATGGTACCACAACATTAATTTTTCAACAGAACATAGCAACAACAACAAAAATTTTGACGCAACATGTATCTATCAAATTTTTTTTAACAAATGAAAGTTCAATCAACATATAAAGAACATATGTATACTCGAATGAAAAAGAATCAAAGAAAACTTAGAATCCTTACAACAAGATGGTCGATTAAAAGAAGGTTAGAAGGAATCACAGGAATCCAAATCCGATTCGAGCAAGCAATCCACACCCACTCTTGACCCAATAATCGAGAATATCAACCCTTGAATTTTGTTTTTGATGATGATTCGAGTGAGTGGGTTGCCTGTGAATCGAACGGAGTTTATAACACATAACAAAGAAAATTTGACTCGTTCTTTCTTGATCCTCAGACGCTGCTATTGCCATAAAGGGGAGCCATAGTCCTCGCCTTCGTCACCCCTTTGGCTCGATGAGTTGACTCTTGGACTCGACAAGTGTGCCAGAGGTCTCCAATTTGGACAGAAGGAAGGAGATAAAACCTGGACTTGTCTTGTTTATTTATGGCGTCACCTTTGGCTTGACATGGATCTGAGATAGAGATAAGAAGATGACGTTGAGAAGCAGAGGGGAAGTGGGGAAGGAGAGAGGGAAAACGTGTATATCTCTATTTTCATTTTTTTATATATTTTTATATATAAAATAATGTGAGTGGGAGGGTATGGATGGGATATGTAGATAAGGGATAGGAGCACGAAAAACATAGTTCAGGAGTCGTTTTTATTAGACTAACATAGTTCAGGAGTCATTTTTATCAGACTGACATAGAATAAAATTTATTGACTCCGGAATGAAATTATAAATTTTTAAACCATTACTAATTGTGGTGTCGGTACGCGTGTGGTGTCATTTTTTAAGAAAACGAGATAACCTCTCGTTTTTGTTACGTTTGTGTCTGTAACTGTCAGGAAGTGAAAATTTCACCTTTTCTGATAAAATCAAATAGTTTTGGTGAGTTACTGTACGCTACAGTGTGCGGTTTTGTTTCCCGTAATCGTTATGTAAACACATAAATGCTTAATCTAACAGTTAGGTAATAATAAATTGACATTTATTATTAAAATATCAGTGGTAAAATTACCGTTTGTCACATCCTCCCCGCCTTAGAAGGAAAATCGTCCTCGGTTTTCACTTAGAATTTACCTGATGAATTTGAGAACAGGTGTGGGTATTTACGCTTGATCTCGTCCACCCGCTCCCACGTGTATTCGGGACCTCTTCGGGAGTTCCAGCAAACTTTAACAATAGGAATGCGACTTTGCTTAAGCTGTTTGATTTCTCGATCCATTATCTCAACAGGTTCTTCAATGAAATTTAGCCTTTCGTCAACTTGGATTTCCTCTAAAGGAATGGCAAGTGTTTCGTTTGAGAGACATTTCTTCAGGTTTCTAACGTGGAACACATTGTGTACAGAGCTGAGTTCTGGTGGTAATTCGAGTCGGTAGGCTACCAGTCCAATTCTGGTGATAATTTTGAAAGGTCCAATGTAGCGGGTATTTAGTTTCCCATGCTTTCCAAAGCGAATCATACCTTTCCATGGCAAGACTTTTAGCATAACCGGATCTCCAACTTGGAACTCAATTGGTTTCCGTCTCTTATCTGCATAGCTTTTCTGATGGTCTCAAGCCGCTTGCATTCGGCTCTTGATTTGCACAATCTTTTCAGTAGTCTCTTGTACTAGTTCGGAACCAGTGAGCTGACTTTCTCTGACTTCGGCCCAGCATACAGGTGATCTGCACTTTCGACCATAAAGTGCCTTATAAGGTACAACTTTGATGCTTGTGTGATAAATGTTATTGTAAGAAAACTCGGCTAATGGTAGGTGTCTATCCCAACCATTTCCAAAGTCTATCACACACGCTCGCAGCATGTCTTCTAAAGTTTGAATAGTTCTTTTGCTTTGACCATCTGTCTAAGGATGATATGCGGTGCTCATATCAAGATCAGTTCCCAAAGCATCTTGTAGGGATCTCTAAAAGTTTGACGTGAAACGGCTATCTCTGTCGGAGATGATAGAAATCGGGACTCCATGTCGTGCAACTATTATCTTTACGTATAACCGTTGTTGGGAATTAAATATTCAAGAAGATTAATATCGGGTTCTGCTCAAGAAAATACTCTAAGTATCATTCTACTGCTAGTGCATTTGATTCTGCTGCTAGCGTTAAACATTCTACTGTTGAATTATTCTGCTGCTGGTGAAGAACTTTCTACTGCTAAGTGGATAACTGTTGAATGATTCTGCTGCTGAGTAGATAAGTATTCAAAGATATTATGTGTATTAAAGTCAACAATACACGGTAGATAATATCTTACCCCATATGATCAGTCATTATGTTATATTCTCAGAACAAGTTGTAAACATAGATACATGTTGTGTCTTAATGACTGACACTCTCAAAGCATGTGTTCGATTAGACTTGACAATATTGTAAAGATCTTTCTTGGACTATAAAAGAAGGATCTTAGACTAGTTCTAAGTGTGACTTCCAATTGTAACTAACTTGCATAACTGAAAAATACATAGAACAAACACAACAATATCACAAGACATAGAAGCATAAGATTCAAGGTTGTAACCCTAGTGATAACTCAAGATCACTCGTATTATTATCTTAATTATATTGAATCATTTGGTGATAACTTTCTTTGTTCATTGTTCTATAACAAACATCACTGTTCCATTTCCATAATACAAATAACCTTCTAAGTGTGATTAAGTAGATTCCGCATTCTTAATCATATTAACTCAATATATCATACACACAAAGTCACAAAGGTTTAACCACCTTACAGTGTTTCTAGAATCCTCAACAAGTGGTATCAGAGCAAGGTTGATATAGTTGATTTTAGAAGAAGAAGAAGTAGAAATGGATGCACAAGATACTGCTACAAATGTTGCTGCAAAGTTGCCCATGATCAAACAGAATGAGTTTGAGTTATGGAGGTTGAGAATTGAGCAATATTTTATGGTTCAAGATTATGCTCTTTGGGATATCATTTTGTATGGTGATTCTTTTTCACTAGGTTATTCAGATGTTATTCTTGAAGGTAAAACTGAAAGGAGAAGAAATACTGGACCAACTAACAATAATGAAAAGATACAGAAGAGGAATGATCAAAAGGCAAGGAATTTGCTTCTTATGACCATTCCTGGTGAACAGATGCTATCTTTTAGCAAATATCCTGATGCCAAAACTCTTTTTGAAGAGATTTGTGCATGGTTTGGTGGTAATGAAACTACCAAGAAAACACAGAAGACATTGCTGAAACAACAGTTTGAAAATTTCAGTTCAAATAGCAATGAATCTCTTGATAAGTTGTTTTCTAGATTACACAAGCTTGTCAGTCAGCTGGGTGTATTGGGTGTTGAGATAGCAAAGGAAGATCTCAACATGAAGTTTTTAAGAAGTCTACCTATTGAGTTTGGTACTCATGTGATTGTCTGGATGAACAAACCAGACATAGAAACCATGAAACTCAATGATTTGTACAACAACTTTAAAATTGTTGAACAAAGTCTGAAAAAGTATGGGAACTATGGTACTAGTTCTGGGAATGTGGCACTCTTGTCATCTCCTAGTATTAGTAAGTCAGAAGAGGTAGATGAAGATGAAGGTGTTTCTAATGCTAACTATGGTGTTCCTTCTACTAGTTCACAAAAGAATGCTGCTGTTCTTGGAGATCCAACATTCTATGTGTTTTTGTCTAGTCAGAATAGTGAATCTACCCTAAATCATGAAGACCTTGAGCAGGTTGATGATGATGATTTAGAGGAAATGGACATCAAGTGGCAAGTTGCTTTACTTAGCATGAGGGCTAAGAAGTTCTGGCAGAGAACTGGAAAGCAGATTACCATCAATGGTACTGAAGCTGCTGGGTTTGACAAGAAGAAAGTAGAGTGTTTCAACTGTCATAGGATGGGACATTTTGCTAGAGAGTGTAGAAACCCAAGGAAGCAGGAAAATAGAAACACATGGTATAAGCAGAGAAGAGGAAGGAGATCACAATGGAAGAGCCAAAGGCTATTCTAGCCATAGATGGGATTAACTATGATTGGAGCTTCATGGCTGATGAAGAGGAAGCACCACCAAATGCTGCTCTTGTGGCCACTGAGACTGCTCTAATGGCCTTTTCTGATTCAGAGGTAAATTCCATAACCAAATGTACTGAATCATGCTCTGCTTTTAAATCTAATGAAGAACTTCAAAAGAAAGCTGATAATAGATATGAAGATCTGCTTAATGCTCTTCATAATTTAGCTAATCATAAAAGAGGTATGGCTGTTCTTGAAACACAAATCTTACACTTTCAAGAAAATGAATCTAGATTTACTGATGACATGAATGCTCTACAAAGAGGCATAGATTTCAGAGATGACATAATTACTAGTCAAAGTAAATCTCTAGCAGAACACAGAAATAAAACTGAAAATGTTAAGATAACAGTAGATGCTTTAGCTCATGCTTCAGATGGAGTTAATAAAATTTGGGAAGCTCAAGTAATTAATAAAGCTAAGTCTGGTGTAGGATACAAGTCTGTCCCTCCACCATATAGAGGTGTTCCTTCACCTCCAGGAATTGACCTAGCACACACAGGACTTGCTGAGTTTCAAGAACCAATTATGGAATATTGTTCTAAGTCTACTGAGAGCTCTAAGATAGAGAAAGTAAGTGAGAGTTTACCTAAAACTTCACTTTTTGAGTTCAAGGTGTCCTCTGATAAGAAAATAGATGCTATAGTTGTTGAGGAATGTACAACTGATAGTGATGATGAACAGGTTATGTCTAAACCTGAAAAAGTTAAGAAAGCAGGAACAAAGGTTCCTAAAGTGGTCAAAAAGGATACTGATAGGACTAAATCAAACATTAAACATGTTAGGCAACCAGTTAAATATTGTGAACAATATAGAACTACTAACAAGCCCAGAGGTAACCAAAGGAATTGGAATAACCTCAAGTCTAACCAATTAGGTGATGACTTTGCTTTTTACAACAAAGCTTGTTATACATGTGGTAGTTTTGACCATCTTGCAGCTTTCTGCAACCAATGGGTATTTGGGTATGAAAACAATAGAGTGAACTACAAAAGGCAAACACCTAAATCTCACTTTCACTCTAGTTCTAATTTAAACAGAACTAAACCCAAAACAGTTTCTGTTAAGTCTGGCCAAAAATAAGTTAATTCTGCTTGACCATATATGATTGTTTACCCAAAATCAACAGCTAAGGGTGCAAAAACATCTTTCAAACATGCACCAAAGACTATTCAAAGTCCCATTCAAACAAAAGCAGTGGTCCAAAAACAAGTTTGGAAACCAAAGGGTAAAACTGAAAAGCTAGCAGTTTCTGCTGCTAAGCAATCAGTTCATTCTGCTGCTAAGGGAAACAGGGCAAATGTTGTTAAGGCCTCAGCATGTTGGATTCTTAAATCCAATGTTTCATCAACTGTGCTTAAAAGATTAAATTACATTGATGCAAGAGGCATATCCAAGTCAGTAATGGCTTGGGTCCTTAAAGAAAACTAATACTCTTATTTGTATGCAGGAACATTCATCAACAGATGATGGAGATCAAGGATACTCAGATAGTGGATGTTCAAGGCACATGACATGCAACAAGTCTTATCTCTCAGATTTCAAATCAATAGATGGAGGCTATGTTACCTTTGGAGGGGGTATTGGTGGAAGAATTTCTGGTAAAGGTACAATTAAAACCAGAAATTTAGATTTTGAAGATGTGTACTATGTACAAGAGCTTAAGTATAATCTTTTTAGTGTCTCACAAATGTGTGACAAAAAGAACAAAGTTCTTTTTTGTGACACTGAATGCCTTGTGCTTTCTCCTGATTTTAAGATGCTTGATGAAAGTCAAGTACTTCTTAGAATTCCTAGAAAGGGCAATATGTACAGTGTTGACATGAAGAACATTGTTCTTAAAAAGGATTTAACTTGTCTTGTAGCAAAGGCCTCATTAGATGAATCAATGAAATGGCATAGAAGGCCTGGTCATATTAATTTCAAAACCATAAATAAAATTGTTAAGAATGGTTTGGTAAGAGGTTTACCTCTCAAAAGATTTGAAAATGATCAAACATGCATTGCTTGTCTTAAAGGCAAAGAACACAAAGCCACTTGTAAGCCCAAAATTTTTAACTCTATCAATCAATCATTGTTTATGCTGCATATGGACTTATTTGGACCTGTTTCAGTAAGTAGTATAATGCATAAGAGATATTGTCTTGTTATAACTGATGACTATAGCAGATTTACATGGGTTTTCTTTTTAGGTTCTAAGGATGAAACTTCTAGCATTCTTAAGACATTCATTACACAGATAGAAAACCAAGTAGACAAGAAAGTGAAAGTCATTAGATGTGATAATGGGACAGAGTTTAAGAATAGAGTTATGGATGACTTCTACAAAGAAAAAGGTATTGGAGAGAATTTAGTATTGCTAGAACTCCACAACAGAATGGTGTTGTTGAGAGAAAGAATAGAACACTAATAGAAGCTGCTAGAACTATGTTAGCTGACTCTAAGCTACCTATCACTTTTTGGGCTGAAGCAGTCAACACTGCTTGCTATGTCCATAATAGAGTTTTAGTGGTACAACCTCACAATAAGACATCATATGAAATTTTTAGAGGTAGAACTCCTGCAATAGGATTTCTTAGACCTTTTGGATGTCATGTGACAATTCTGAATACCTTAGACCATCTAGGAAAGTTTGATGGTAAAGCAGATGAAGGTTTCTTAGTTGGATATTCTCTCAATAGCAAAGCTTTTAGAGTATACAACTCAAGAACCAGAATAGTAGAGGAAAACCTACATGTGGAATTTTTGGAGAATAAATCCAATGTAGAAGGTCAAGGTCCCAAATGGCTGTTTGATCTTGAAACTCTAACCCATTCTATGAATTATGTGCCTATTGTTATTGAAAGTAATGAATTTTCAGGATCAAATAATGATGAAACAACAAATGAGGCAGGGTTAAACAAGGAGACATATCAAGATCATATATGGATGCCAATATGGACAAGTACAAGTGTGGCATCAACTTCAAAAAATGATGAATCTTCTTCTGGTAAAGCTAAAGAAGATGTTGAAGATGATCACAAGGAAGATGGAACAAAAGAGCAAGAAAAGGTTTCTGCTGTTGATAGTGCTGCTGAGACAGAGCATTCTACTGCTAGGCTAAATTTTTCTGCTGCTAGGCCAAATGATTCTACTGCTGGTCCTTCAGAAACAAATGTAGCCGAATTCTCAGACAAAGAGGTGGATTTGAGCAATATCTCACCCATCTATCAAGTTCCTCTTACACCACACACAAGAATTCACAAAGTACACTCCCTAGATAATGTGATAGGAGATGTACAGTCAGGTGTAAAGACAAGGCAATAACTCATGTCTTCAGACCAACAAGGGCTTCTTGATGCCCTTTATGCTTCAAAATAGCATGAGTTTTCAAACTCTTGCTTGTTTGTATGTTTTCTCTCACAAGCTGAACCAAAGAACATTCTGAAAGCCTTAGATGATTCGAGCTTGGTAGAAGCTATGCAAGAAGAGCTTCTTCAGTTCAAGATTCAGAAAGTATGGGTGCTAGTTGATTTACCTAAGGATGAAAAGGTAATTGGCACTAGATGGGTTTTTAAGAATAAAAGGGATGAAAGGGGAATAGTGATTAGGAATAAGGCTAGATTAGTAGCCCAAGGGTACACACAACAAGAGGGTATAGACTATGATGAAGTTTTTGCTCCAGTAGCAAGAATTGAGGCAATTAGGCTTTTCTTAGCTTATGCTTCATTTTTAGGCTTCACAGTTTATCAAATGGATGTCAAGAGTGCATTTTTGTATGGCACAATTGAAGAAGAGGTGTATGTCTCACAACCTCCAGGGTTCATTGATCCTGACCGTCCAGACAAAGTGTACAGAGTAGTAAAAGCTCTTTATGGCCTTCATCAGGCTCCTAGAGCATGGTATGAAACATTTGCTTCCTACTTAATTGAAAATGGATTTCAAAGAGGAAAGATTGATCAGACACTATTCATCAAACAACACAAGAAGGATCTTCTGTTAGTGCAGGTGTATGTGGATGACATTATCTTTGGATCTACTAGGAAAGAAATGTGTTTAGAGTTTGAGAAGCTTTTGCATGATAGGTTTCAGATGAGTTCTATGGGAGAACTTACATTCTTTTTGGGTTTGCAAGTTAAACAGTTATATGAAGGCATATTTATTAGTCAAGATAAATATGTTGCTGACATACTTAGGAAGTTCAACTTTGCTGATTCAAAAGTGGCAAGCACACCAATGGACTCTGAGAAGCCACTTCTAAAAGACTTAGATAGAGACAATGTAGATGTACACACTTACAGATCTATGATAGGCTCTTTGATGTATCTTACATCATCAAGACCTGACATCATGTTCTTTGTTTGTGCTTGTGCAAGATTACAAGTAACTCTAAAGGTTTCTCATTTAATAGCAGTTAAGAGGATTTTTAGATATCTCAAGGGTAAACCTAGGTTGGGTTTATGGTATTCAAGGGAATCTCCTTTTGACTTGGTAGCATTTTCGAATAGTGATTATGCTGGTGCTAGCTTGGACAGAAAGTCAACAACTGGAGGATATCAATTCCTTGGGTGTAGACTTATCTCATGGCAGTGTAAGAAGCAAACAATTGTGGCTACTTCAACAACTAAAGCTGAATATGTAGCTACTGCAAGTTGATGTGCTCAAGTCCTATGGCTTTAAAACCAACTTCTTGACTATGGGTACAATTTCTTAAATACTGTCATTCATATTGATAATAGTAGTACAATTTGCATTATTAAAAATCCGGTACAACATTCTAAAACAAAACACATTGAAATTAGACATCACTTTATAAGAGACTGCAATGAGAAAAGATTAATTCAAGTTCTTAAAATTGCTTCAGAATATAACTTTACAGATCTACTAACAAAAGCTTTTGATGTTGGAAGGTTTCAGTACTTGGTAGCAAGTATTGGAATGCTTAATCCTAATGATTTTAAACTTTGTGTTTTTGTAAATAAATTTTTGTTTGTGCTGCTGGCTTTAAAAGATACTACTGGTATTACAAAAGTTTGTGCTGCTAGTACAAATTTAAATTGTGTTATTCATACAGTTAGTCCTATTTTTATTCTATATAAGACAAGTACTTTGTACATTGTTCTTTTGGTTTTAGACTAACTATTTCAGGTATGAATATTTGAGCACAAAGGAAGTTTCAAGTGAAATGGAAGCAGCAGAATGTGTTCTAGTTGCTGCCATAACAGGTTTATGATGGACTGAGTTTGGGAATTCTTAACAAAGGTTCACACCTAAGTTTATTAATTCTTTAAAACTGCTTTCTTGAAACCTGGTTATCATATTTCACATTGAATTGATGACTTAATTGATCAGAAAGTAACTGATACAACTCACTTTCTATCATTTTATACTTTCTAGTATAATGTGTTAATCTCAGGATATCTGATAGAAAGAACAGCGAGCAAAAGTGAATCTAACACTTGTGTTAGAGGTAACAAATGCCACAAGCTAGAAACCCTGTCAAAAAAGCCTTTTGAATAGGTTTATCTTTACACGGGCAGTTATTTATAACTGAAAAACATTGGTTCTCACACAACCAGAGGTTGCATTAAACCGAAATTTTGATTAAGTGTCTGTTACACACTTAATCCCTTCAAAATGGTTGAAAGCAGTATGATTTTTCATAATAAAATCATATGCATACTGCTAAAAGTCAAAAGTATTTCTTAAAAAGGATTTTTGGAATAAAAATGACTCAGAAAACCATCAAATGATGGATTATGAGTTATTGCCACATGAATCACCTCTCATAGGAGTTAACACACCTAGAAGTGATGAGGGCAGCAAATTAAACTTTAAGGAATTGATGGCTTCATGTACAACATTGTCTGAAAACAAGTTCACATTGGTAGATCAGATGATGGGGAGAGAAATATTTTGGTACATAGTGAGAGATCTTCCAAACAGGGGAGGAAATGTTATTTGCAATCCAAGGGAAGAAACATCTCAGGGGAGGAAATAAAGCCCAAGGAAGATTAACCAAATGTAAGGGAAGATACAAGATGATGACATAGAGGTTGAAAATGACAAGAATAAAATATTCAGAAGGGATGAAGCATTCATAAACAAGATTCTGGAGTATTTTATATATTCAGAAGGGATGAAGCATTCGAAAGGAGAAAGTTCTATCTAGGTCAAACGGAGAAAGGTTTCAATTTCAATTCACTACGTTTGTTCATCACTTGCAAAGGCATGCTGATAGATGATTTCACTTGTTGAAATCATTGCCTCTTATAATTCCTCCATCCAAGGAAATTGCACCATCTTTTAGGTCAATGTTTGAAGACTGAAGATGTGTATTGATATTGTTGAAGTCAAAGATCAGAAAGCAGATGAGTTACTGAGATAGATATTAATCTTTCAGAATTGAAGAAAGTTCAGTCCAAGGGTCTGACTATGAAGTGTTTGAAAGATCTTCACAATTCCTCATTTAATTCAGAAAACATGATTGAAATGGATTCACATGTTTAGGGGAGGATTGTTGGGAATTAAATATTCAAGAAGATTAATATCGGGTTCTGCTCAAGAAAATACTCTAAGTGTCATTCTACTGCTAGTGCATTTAATTCTGCTGCTAGTGTTAAACATTCTACTGCTGAATGATTCTGCTGCTAGTGAAGAACTTTCTACTGCTAAGTGGATAACTGTTGAATGATTTTGCTGATGAGTAGATAAGTATTCAAAGATATTATGTGTATTAAAGTCAACAATACACAGTAGATAATATCTTACCCCATGTGATCAGTCATTATGTTATATTCTCATAACAAGTTGTAAACATAGATACATGTTGTATCTTAATGACTGACACTCTCAAAGCATTTGTTCGATTAGACTTGATAATATTCTAAAGATCTTTCTTGGACTATAAAAGAAAGATCTTAGACTAGTACTAAGTGTGACTTCCAATTGTAACTAACTTTCATAACTAAAAAACACATAGAACAAACACAACAATATCACAAGATATAGAAACATAAGATTCAAGGTTGTAACCCTAAGATCACTTGTATTATTTTGTGGTTCAAAAATGCAGAATCTCATCTCAATCATCATTTATCAGGACTCTTCGGCGTAAGTTCCTTGGCTTGGACAGGGCATTTAGTCCATGCCTCTATTCCCGCATCCAGAGGGGAGTACGTTCGATGGAATAATTTCTTGGTGATAACTTTCTTTATTCATTGTTCTATAACAAACATCACTGTTCCATTTCTATAATACAAATAACCTTCTAAGTGTGATTAAGTAGATTCCGCATTCTTAATCATATTAACTCAATATATCATACACACAAAGTCACAAAGGTTTAACCACCTTACAGTGTGTCTAGAATCCTCAACAACCGTGCAAGTTTATCCATGTTGTCGTTCTCTTTGATCGGTAGGAAGTGGGTGGACTTGGTGAGACGATCAACGATTACCCAAATGGTGTCGTAACCGCTTGATGTTCTTGGCAGTTTAGTAATGAAGTCCAACGTTATGCGTTCCCACTTCCATTCGGGAATCTCGGGCTGTACAAGTAAACCCGATGGCCGCTGATGTTATGCTTTGACTTTTGAGCACGTTAAGTGTTGACTGACATATGTTGCAATGTCAGCCTTCATATTGGGTCACCAGTATAGTTTCTTCTGATCGAGGTACATTTTGTCGGCTCCTGGGTCGATGGAGTATTTAGATTTACGGGATTCATGCCTGATAAGGTCATGATAAGGTCACGTATCCCTCCACAGAGTGGGACCCAATTTCTGTCTTTGAAACACAACGTTCCATCAGCTCTTTTCACGAATCCATTTTTGCTTTCGGGCATCCCATAGATCTTCTCATTGGGTCTGCTTTCTTCCTTGAGTGCCTCGGCTTGAGCCTCAAGAATTTTCGATGGGAGAGGTGAGAGAATTTTCATACCCAACGATCGTACTCTAAGGCGTTTTGGTCTTTATTTTTGTCTAAGAGCATCTGCTACCACGTTTGCTTTGCCTGGGTGGTATCGAATCTCGCAGTTATAATTGCTGAGCAATTCTAACCAACGGCATTGTCTCATATTGAGCTCCTTTTGGTTAAGGATGTGTTGCAAACTTTTGTGGTCAGTGTAAACTACACACTTGGTGCCATAGAGGTAATGTCTCCAGATTCTGAGGGCAAACACTACTGACCCCAATTCCAAGTCATGTGTAGTATAGTTCTTCTCGTGTGTTTTTAGTTTTTGAGAGGCATAGGCTATCATCTTCTCTCACTACATCAAGACAGCTCCTAGTCCTTTGTGCGAGGCATCGCAGTAAACCACAAAATCTTCACTGCCTTTCGGTAGGGCTAAGATAGGTGCGCTGCACAACTTATTCTTAAGGAGTTGGAAGGCTTCTTCTGCTTTATCTCCCCAGTCGAACCTTACATTCTTTTGAGTTAACTTAGTCAAAGGCTTAGCTATCTTCGAGAACCCCTCAATAAACCTCCTGTAGTACCCTGCAAGTCCTAAGAATTGGTGTATTTCGGTGGGTGTTGTGGGTGTCGCCCAATCCTTTATTGACTCGATCTTTGCAGGATCTACATAAATGCCTTGACTATCAATTACGTGTCCTAGAAATTGAACAGTTGGTATCCAGAATTCGCACTTGGTAAACTTAGCATACAGCTTCTCTTTCTTCAGTAGTTCTAGGATTAGCCTGAGGTGTTCCTCGTGCTCCTTCTCGCTTTTGGAGTATATCAGGATGTCGTCGATAAAGATGATCACGAATTTGTCCAGATACGGCTTGCACACCCGATTCATAAGATCCATGAATACTGCCGATGCGTTGGTTAAGCAAAAAGGCATAACCTGGAACTCGTACTGACCGTATCGAATTCTAAACGCCATTTTTGAGATATCCTCTTCCCGAACTGGTGGTATCTTGATCTCAAATCGATTTGGTGTAAACACACGAACCTTGGAGTTGGTTAAATAGATCATCGATTCGCGGGAGTGGGTAACGGTTTTTGATGGTTAGTTTGTTTAGCTCTCGGTAGTCGATGCACATTCTGAGAGATCCATCTTTCTTTTTGACGAATAGAACTGGAGCTCCCCAAGGCGAAGAAATCGATATGGTGAATCCTTTCTCTAAGAGTTCCGACAATTGGTTCGATAGTTCTTGTAGTTCTGTCGGAGCTAACCGGTAAGGTGCTCATGCCACAGGTGTGGCACCAGGCACAAGATCGATTCAAAACTCAACCTGTCAGGTCGGCGGGAGTCCAGATAAGTCTTTGGGAAAGACTTTCGAAAAGTCTCTCACGATTGGTACATCCTCCAACCATTTTTCCTCCGGCTCATTCTATTTCTTTTTGGAGACTTGTGCTAGAAAAAGAAGGCAACCTTTCTCGAGGTATTTCTGGGCTTTTGTGCAAGAGATGATGTTTAGTCTTGATGTGTTTCTTCTGTCTCTTCTGTCGCCTTCTACGATTAAGACTTCATTTTCGAAAGGCATCCGAACGATTTTTCTCGTCGCAAATAATAGTGGCATGATACTTCGACAACCAGTCCATACCGATAATGACGTCAAAACTACCCAATTCTATTGGCAAAAGATCGATGTTGAATGGGTGGTTTAATAGATTTAAAGTACAACCCCTTATGATCGTGTCTACTCTTTCTACGTTCCCATTGGCTAACTCCATATTGTATACGTTATCTAAGGTGGTCGGGGCAATATCAAGTAATGTACTAAATGCAGTTGAAACAAAACTCCTATCTGCCCCCGTATCAAACAATATGGATGCGTAGCGGTTATTTAAAAGGAACGTACCCGTCACGACGTTCGGGTCATCTTGGGCTTCCACCTTGCCCACTGTATAGACCCTTCCGCGGGCTCCTCCATCATTGCCACGATTCCCTTGTTGTCCAACAACTACTTGATTTCCCCCAACAACTTGATTCCTCGGCTCACGGTACTCATTTTTGTAGTACCCATTTTTCCCGTACCCAAAACAAGTCACATTAACTTTCGGGTTTTGCCCTGGTGCTGTCTGTGCCGTTGTGAGAGTTCTGGATCTATAGTCCTTGGACATATGTCCAATCTTCTGACAGTTGTGGCACTTTACTGTGCATTGTCCGTTGTGATGGAGCTTACAACGATTGCACAGCGGGTGTTTCCCGGCATAACCTTTCCTTTCTGTCGGTCCAACTGCATACCCTTTCTTATTTGTCGGCCCCGCAGCGTAGACCTTAACAGCTTCTTGTCTCTTGTTTGGGTGGTGGTTGTTGTTATTGTTTAGGGAGTGATCATCCCATTTCCTCTTGTTGGTCACCGCCATTTCAGCCGAATCCTCGATCACTTGGTCCATTAACTTGTTGGCTACCACCATAGTTTCATGGATGTCAGCAGTCTTGTAAGTTGTAACGTTACCCTTGATGGATGGGGTAATCCTCCAATGTACCTTTCCAGCAATCGAGTCTCAGTCTGGATCATATCAAGGCATAGCAAGGCAAACTCTTGAAAACACTGATTGTAGGCAGCCATGTTGGTACCTTGCACCTTGAGGTTCCAAAACTCGACCTCTAACTTCTTGACCTCATTGCGAGGGCAATACTTCTTGAGCACCATTTCTTTGAAGTTTTCCCATGACATTGCGTAAGCACCGACATAGCCAGCCGATTTTAGATAATTGTTCCACCAAGTTAAGGCAGCATCCAAGAAGGTAAATGATGCGAACTTAACTCGGTCCTCATCAGCACAACTGCATATGTGGAATACAGTCTCCAACCTTTCAATCCATCGAACCAAGACAACTGCCCCCTCGGTTCCTCCAAAACCTCCGGTCATGGTCTTCCAGAATTCTTGGTAGGTGCAACCGCGAGCGTTGTTGTTTGTTGGTCTAGAGTTACTAACATTAGTAGTTGAGTTGTTTGCGACGGCCAGTGCTGCTGCCACTCGTTCTTCAAATAACTGATCGAGCATTGTTTGGTTTATTGGTGGAACTGCTGCAGTAGCCCTAGCTGGGCCTGGGTTGGCTGGTTGTGCACGAGTAGATGTGTTTGTCTTTCTTTTAGGAGGCATTTTGCTGCATAACAACAAAAGATAAAGACAATTGAGATTCGAAAAGTTTGTTATCGCACAAGTGTAAAATCACCATTTATAGAGCATATGAACAAGAATCAATCATAGGAAAAATGACACAACAGAGTAATCAACCAAGCTTGTTATAGATTAGAATCAATATATGTTTACAATATTACAAGCTCACAATACATAAGAGAGAAGTACAAGTCTCGAATATAACCGAAAGAATACAACTGCCATTAACTGATGACTACTCAGTTTAATGGAAAATACATCACAACTACTAAAAGAAACTAAGGTCCATCACGGCCAAGACGTAGCTGCTCCAACTCAGCTACCATTTGTGCTACAATAATCTCTAAATGTCCTACTGTAGTCTCCAACTGTGCAATGCGCCGTCTCAACACCAAAACCTCACTGCGATCCTCCTTCTCTAATCTCATAACCCTGTCAATCACCGACTCCAAATCATGCATTCTGTGCCAGTTAGTCCACTCTGCGTCCCATGCTCTTGCTTGATCTCTCATAATATCATCCATCCTCTGATGTACCCTTGCCAGCTCTCTACTAACTCTCTCATCACATCTCCCGAGTCTCTCTAACTGATCGGAGTGAACATCCTTTAGGCTTGCCTGTGCCCCTAACTGAACCAAGAACCTCGTAACATCATCCTCTTCTTCCTCGGCCACTGGTGAGGCAGGAGGTGGAGGAGAAGCTAATATTAGTGGAGATAGCGGCACGAAAGATGGTGAGGATGGCTCATATGTGGGACTAGCAGCACGAGGTTGAGTGCTGTGAACACACTCAATGTCCCTCCAAATTTCTCCATTTATCTCACAAGTAGCAGGAGCATTCAAACCCTCTTCTCTAGCTCACAACATAGCACCCCTCTGTCCTAATACCAGAGGTGTATCCCTGTCTCCTCCAATCATCTGGGCATCCCTAGAACTCTACCATATCTTAAACATACTCGGTACCTCCTCCATAACCGTCTTCCCATGTCACGGCTCTGCTGGTGTAGTCTCCTCAGGTGTGGGGTTTGCCACCGGCTCCTCTTCCAAATCCTCCTCCGGTTTTTCTTATGGATCCTCTTCTGATTCTTCCTCTGTTTCTTCTTCATCCTCGGCTGAATAAGAGTCATCGGCCCTCCTGAGCCTCTAATGAGGTGATGACTGATCAGGAGATGAAGCGGGTGAAAGGGATAGTGGAGTGGTAAAGGTACCCATGTAAATAGCTCGGGTCCTCCTTTGGGGTAGGGATGGTGAGTCTGAGTACCGCATTCGATATCCTCGGACTCGTATGCGGGTGGTTCGATGAACAAGGAGAGTATGGACATATGGGGTAGACTGTGTGATAGTATCAGTAATGAGGTTAGGCTGGATGGGAGCATGATCAATAGTGGGTGTAGGCAGTGCTGAGGTGGGTGTAGGCTTAGTGAGATCGGGATCTGGTGCGTTGAAAGCCTGTCGCACCTTCATATACGGGTCGTCTGAGCCTGGTGAGATCGGAGAGATGTTTTGGGAAGGCATGGTCTGTGACAAAAATGGTATATGTGTGTAAGTATATCGAAAATACTCGTAGTAAATAGTGTAAGTGATGCGTGCGATGTGTCGTTGCAGTTTAGCAGTTTTAATGCCTACTCAAGTTTTAAATTTATATTTAGCCGACTTATCAATAACACACACACTTAACGAGCAGTGTACCCGGTCAGCATGAATATAATGGTAAGTAGAGTGTCGATCACTAAGAGTGGAACGTATTATCTAGTTATTCTAATCAGTATTTTAATATATTAAGTTAGCTATACAACCTAATCTAACGCAAGGGGGTTCAGCCTGAGAGACTGGCACGATTTGGTTGCAATTAAATAATAAACTAAACCAATAGGCACGAATCAGCAAGTAGCACACACGTACACAGATAAATACTCGAGACAATAAGAGGGTTGTCCTTATGATAAGTAGTTTGTCACTTGTTTTATTGCTAGTGTTATATGAAGTGTATAGTTCGATGCAACGCACCGAGATTAAGTCCTTTCTCGTTGGTTCTAATCTTATCGGCGAGTAAACCCTTAATGATTACTTATGACTATCCCGTTTATCTTTCTCCTACTTTTCTACAGACCATAGAATACATAGGCATCTAATAAACAGGCGAGGGCAGAGGCATGGCGACCCGATCAACGCTCAGCTAGCCACAGAGGTTATCAATGCACTAATAAAAGTCACCAATGACACAAACATATAAACTTTAATTGATGAGAAAGCAGTTTTAAGGGAGTGCAACCTTTCCGTTGTCACATTACACAAGCCACCAATCTTGATGAATTAAAGTTTACTAACACAATAAAACAAAACTACTTAATGAATTAAACATATGCAGCACCTTCTTACAGCTCTTGTATCTTTGATTTGGGTGTGTCTTGTGCTGCTACCTTGACTGAATTCGTCCTAGGTTTCTGGTCTTCGGTCTTCGGTTATAATATATGTCGTACGAAATTCGTCTGGTCTTGGGGTATTTATAGTTTCTGTCTGAGGGTGAGATGCGGCGCATCTTGTAAGTAGATGCGGCGCATGTACTTAACTTCGCGTGGGGTCCAAGATTATAATATTCAGGAATATTCGTACACCGCCAGAAGATGCGGCGTATCTCCATCTTTGGATGCGGCGCATGTCCTCTTGTATCTTGGATCGTATCTGGTGAGAACTTGATAGTGATGCGGCGCATATCATGAGTGAGATGCGGCGCATCTGGAGCAGATTTGACTCGATCTTGTCCATTTCAGTAGACACTTCACTTTATGCATGTTTTGCTCCATAATTAGTCCAAAATCGCCAAGTTTCACCAAATGCTTGTTTTCAACTGAGAATTACAAAAGTAAACGATTAAGTATCAATCCTCATACATAATATAGTAAAACAAGTCAAATTAATAGGATAAATGATAGTAATAAAATGTACTTATTTGAGTTCATCAAATATCCCCCCACTTGAACTTTACTTGTCCCCAAGTAAACCTTAGATTAAAATTTATGAAAATGTATCCTAAAAGACATTAGGATGTATTTTTATATTTAAGCATGTATTCGTTTTATCATAATCACACAACTAAACACTTAACGAATTAGAAGTAAAATAAAATAATCTGATAAAAGCAAATCTAATCGTTTAACTGTCCAGTCGCGACGAATATTCTATCATAAGCTTGGCAAGCATACACATCTCCACCACTAAAGCAAAGGAATAACAAGTCTAAAGCGGTAAAAAGGGTTTTTAGGCTTAAGGGTTAATTATTCTTAATCTCTATCGATCTCAAATTCCAGAAAAGGCGACAAAATCACAAATACATGATCGAATCCACGAACACGATACTTGCAATTGCTCAAATCCTTAACTCGAATAGGCTAAAGATAGGTCCAAACTTTCACCAATAATAATATATCAAAAAGGGCGACAAAATCATAAATACATAGCCGAATCCACCACTACGATACTTAAGATTGCTCAAATCCCTAATCTCAATAAATCAAAGGTTTGGTTGGATAAAGAATAATACAGGGCATAGATAATATTTGGGATATAAATTGGTGTAAAAATAAAATAAAAAATAAACAAAACAAAAAAATTAAAATCCTAAGTGTGGTTAATCACTATCCCAACCATCCCATGAATAAGACTCATATCATTGAATAACTCACGCTTTAACACTTGAAACACACGCTTTAGGTAGACACGAATTATACTCAACAAGATCTTAATCAAAGAATAAACTTTAGTTGACGTTCCCATAACTGCCAACTCCCATTTCAATCCATAAATATATAACAACTAGTGGTGATATCGACCACTTACATAACTTTACATCGTTGGTTAAATCAAACATCAAACTTTTTCTTTTTCTTTTCTCATTTTTTCGAATTTTTTTTTTTTTTTTTTTTTTTTTTTTTTTTTTTTTTTTTTTTTTTTTTAACATAACATAGATGTGTAAAATTTCACCACATCACTATAATGATAATTCTGGATAATTTTTCCATACTTTTCATACTTCAGAAATAACGGTAATAGTGAAAGTAGTAAACACACGAAAAATAAACTCAAAATATACAATATTTACTTTCACTCCAATTGCATTGTGCAATTTCCCGACCTAACCATAGATAATGAATTACGCACGCGAACACAGGTAATGTAAGGAAACACACTTTGCCTATAGCAATTAACCAACCACGGATTCTAATCTACAGGGTAGGCTAAGGTGTAAGGGTGTAACGAAACATTTTAACAAAGGTGTAAGAAACGAAAGGAATGGCTCTGAGTGTTTTTCTAGGGGTATCTTACTCTAAAAATGAGAGTAACAAAGGGTTTATACGGGGGTTAACTAACCAGTGTAGTTAGCTAATATCACATAACATATAAGGCTATTTGGGTGTAATCCTAGAAATTTACCAATTTAGACAAGTCATTCCAATTATATAAATAATACTCATTATGGTGGTCTCGAATAGTATACAAGCCAAGTTCTAAAGTTTACAAGTCACCGGCACACTCATAGATTTGTGAATTTTTGAAAAATCACAATTTTTGAAAATAACGTCATGTGTGCAGCTATGCAACTTAGACTCTAAACAAAAACATGCTAAAAATTTTAAATTTTGATATATTAAGCACATTTTAAGCATATTTTGAAAAGTTTAAGGACAAGTAAATGTTAAGTGTTCTAATTCTCCAATCCCCCCACTTAAGTTAAACAACGTCCTCGTTGTTTGTAATAAAGGTTAAAAAACTGGAAAATAAAAGAATTAGAACAGAAAAACTCCCCTGAGATTTGCTCGGTATGATCCTCCATTAGTATTTGAGCAAAAATCATCTTCCTTGTGGATTAGAACGTTTAAGCTTCATAATTATGTTTCCACAGGAAATGCAGGAATTTACAATACCACCAAGGCTTCAAAACACACCTAAGATAAGAAAGGTTCAACTTGCATAATACATTAGTAGTTAGGTAAAAATAAAACATAAAAATTAAAAATGAAAATCATCAGGTCAGTCGATGCGCCGTATCTTATGGAAAAAGATACGCCGTATCGAGCCTGGAATAAATACGGATCAGAATAGAAGATGCGCCGCATCCTTAACCAGGGATGCGCCGCATTAAAATAAACTGATAAAAAGTTTCAAATTCGAAAAATAAAAAATGCAGAAAAATAAAGATAAAGATATGACCATTGCAGGAGATGCGTCGCATCTCAGAATTGAGATGCGCCGTATCCTCGGCGGTCTGAAACAAAAATAAAATGAAATAAAGGATAGGATGCGTCGCATCTGTTTACCAGATGCGGCGCATGTGGTTACCAAACAGACTGATAACAGTCTGCTGTAAAATGACTCGTTCCACGGTTTGATATCTCACGTCCTCTCGTACCCTCATGTTGAACTTAATGCCAGTCTTCATCAAATATAACAAGAAACATAAACTGAAACATTAAATATATCCACGAGAATAGTGATCAGTACAATCCAAAAAGTAATAATAATATGTGGAACAATGTCAGTAAAATCAAGAGAGTAAGATCATGGGTGAGCGAGGTCGTCTGGATGGGTCCCGGAAGTGCTGGCTCCATCAGTCCTAGGGCGGACTCCGCGCTCGTATGCACGTGTCACTCCCGCAACATGAGTACCATCTGAACGGGTGTGGGTAATACCCTGCTGCTCCAATAGTCTGCTCACACTCATAACCAACCACTCTGAGTCCCTCCTCAGGGCTCTCAACTCTCCCTCGACTGCGTCAAGTATCTGACCCATGGTGCGTACAGGGACTGGTGGGGGTACTGGTGCCTGCGGCTCCTCCTGATGGGCTGGAGCAGCAGCCGGAGGTCCCTGAGGGCCTCCCTGCTCCGCCTCTGGTCCTGCAGCTCTGGCGGGCCCTAATGCAACCCAAACGTACTCTCCCATGGCCAACTGGCATATCCCAAGCCTAACCAAGTAATCCTTGTCTATAACTGGGAGACTAGTCACCACAACCTCCAGCCCTGCTGGAATCTCCGCTCCAATGACTCCAAAATGGCGGGCCAGCCGAGAAACAAAATGCCCGCCAGTCATCTGGCTCCTCCGATCTCTCCCTGCAGCAGATCGGTGGAGGTAGTGTGCCAAAAAGTGGGGGATGTTCACCGACAACCCCTCATCCATGCTCCTAAGGAGGAAGAGGTCCAGAGTGGTCACCTTCTCAGGTGACTGACCCCTCCCAGCAATAGTAAGTGCAATCAGCCTGTGGCACAGCCTCCTCATCGGCTCCCTGATCAAAGTGTATGAGGGGGTGGAAGTAGTGATATCACCCCCCGAAGAAATCCTATCCCAGTAATCACTGAACAATCCTCTGTCAGGGACCGCTCGCAAACTATCATCCCAATATCTATCAAACCCATCTGACTCAAGCTCCTCAGCTGTAAGCAAACCCATGGCCAAAATAAACTGCCTCATCGACATCTGCCTATGCACCCCTCCTAACCTGAACACCAGAGTGTCAGCTGTATCAATCTCCAAATCCGTCTCCCTGTAATGAATCGTGCTAAAGAACTCCAACATAAGCTCCCTGATAAGAGGCTCATCGATCCTGAACAGTCTCTCCCAAGCACTAGACCTGAACACCACCTCCTCATCATCTCCAGTGACTACCATCTCCATCCTATGCTGTAAACTCTCAGCAGCATGCCCAGCTCCAATCAATCCCACATCATCGAAATCCAAAGCCTGTACCCTGAATATCCTCCTAAAGTAAATCGACTCAAGTCTCCGTAAGTAGTCCTCCAAAGTGCCAGGGGTTAGACCCATATCCTCGAATCGTAACCACTGGTGTCTCTGTGCTGCTTCTGGTAGTGCCATCTGAAATAAATTTTCAAAGTTAGTGAACATTCTGCAAGATAGGTAGATACGGCGCATCTGATTTAATCAATGCGGCGTATCTGCACAAAGTATAAGGGATGCGGAGCAAGAGATGAGATACGGCGTATGTAGATGCGTCGTATCTAGATTAAGCAATACGGCGTATCTAGAATTTTATTAATTTGGAAAAGGTCGTTACGCCGCATCTATTAACCTAGATGCGCCGCATCTAAAAGCATATCAGTATAAATAAAGGGGATCAGGTAGGCTTTTCAAGAATCCGTATCCGTGACGTAAACTAACACTAAATATCACAGTATTATATACTCCTTATATCAGCTCTAATAGCTCAATATACCACTGCTAATCCATTTCCCCCCCAAATATTCAAAATCGAATTATAAACCCCAAATTTTCGGTTAAGTCAAACTAGGCCAGAAATTCGATTACTTGCGCAAGTTAGATACGGGGGAAATCATCTAATACAAACCCTAATCACATCTCTATATCATTTAAGCACAAATCAATTTAATCACATAAACCCTAATTTTCGAATTAACCAAGATTAAATCGAAATATAATAATTACCTTAATTTGATGATTAGGAGAAAGATTATAGATCGGATTAAAGGTGGGTTTAAGAAAAGTGATCGGAATCGAAGTATAATATCAGTGTGTGAAAGTTCTTAACTGTGTGTGTTTATGCGGTAAGAATTTTAGATCCGGCGCATTCCCGTCGTATTTATAGGGCAAAACGATGCGCCGTATTGGAAATTGGGATGCGCCGTATCTATTTAATTTCATTGACTAGTCATTGAATCCTAGTTGGTCAGAGATACGGCGCTTTGGATAATTAGATCCGCCGTATCGCTAAGTTAGTAAACGAAAATTAATCAAAGAACGTACCTTGCCCTCCGCAACACGATTCTTTATACACCAAATTGGGGTAAAACGGTTACACCATACGATATAAATGAATTCAAAATAAGAGCAATAGGTATAACGTTTTATTAACAATTGTAATCTTATAGTTCAGAGGATAAGAATTTATTCCGAGGTTAGGAACAAATATCGTTTTTAAGCATACAAAATTAAGATTACAATTTTAATCAGATGTATTATATGGATAAATAAAGTCGAGATTATAATGTAGAGAACTTCCCTTTGGGCAGGTTGAATAATCGAAGAGGTTGCGTTTGATCACTCCAGCTGGCTTCTCTCGGGTCGGTTCAGAATGTAATCTTTCATGGTGATGCTTGAATCATCCTTTATCCTGAAAATAAACAACTTGCACACGAGAGTAGCGGCCCGATCAAAGTAAATATCAAAAATCAACTATATTTATCAAATTATATTCGTCGTATTAACAAAAGTTAATGCGCCGTATTTTCGTTACGTTTCAAAATATAAGATTTTTGATTCAGAAGATGCGCCGTATCGATAAAAATCGATACGCCGTATCTGTTTAATAATCCGAAAACTGTTTTTAATTAAAATAATAGATACGCCGTATCTGCTAAAGCAGATGCGTCGTATCGCGTTAACGTTGAGAAATTTTTTTTATTAAAAACAGATACGCCGTATCTTGGGGAAAAGATGCGTCGTATCACTTTATCGCTTAGAAAAATTTTCTTATTAAAAACAGATACGCCGTATCTTGGGGAAAAGATGCGTCGTATCGAATTAATTAAACGCGTTGTATTTTATAAAAAAATTGAACGCAATACGCCGTATCTGAGAAATCAGATGCGCCGTATCGTTCGATTTAGCTCAGTACAACGATAGCAGAACACACAAAATTACGAAAAATTAAAAACAAATAAACACACGAAAATAAACACAAATAAAAGCAAACAAATAACACACAAAAACAGAAAATATGCAAAATATTACAATGAATGCAAATTAATCTAATACACAACAAAATTAGCGGTTAGATAAAAAAAATTAAAAACCTAATTAAAATACTAATCAAATTAACAAATAATAACAATTCACTCCCCGGCAGCGGCGCCAAAAACTTGATGCGTGCGATGTGTCGTTGCGGTTTAGCAGTTTTAATGCCTACTCAAGTTTTAAATTTATATTTAGCCGACTTATCAATAACACACACACTTAACGAGCAGTGTACCCGGTCAGTATGAATATACTGGTAAGTAGAGTGTCGATCACTAAGAGTGGAACGTATTATCTAGTTATTCTAATCAGTATTTTAATATATTAAGTTAGCTATACAACCTAATCTAACGCAAGGGGGTTCAGCCTGAGAGACTGGCACGATTTGGTTGCAATTAAATAATAAACTAAACCAATAGGCACGAATCAGCAAGTAGTACACACGTACACAGATAAATACTCGAGACAATAAGAGGGCTGTCCTTATGATAAGTAGTTTGTCACTTGTTTTATTGCTAGTGTTATATGAAGTGTATAGTTCGATGCAACGCACCGAGATTAAGTCCTTTCTCGTTGGTTCTAATCTTATCGGCGAGTAAACCCTTAATGATTACTTATGACTATCCCGTTTATCTTTCTCCTACTTTTCTACAGACCATAGAATACATAGGCATCTAAGAAACAGGCGAGGGCAGAGGCATGGCGACCCGATCAACGCTCAGCTAGCCACAGAGGTTATCAATGCACTAATAAAAGTCACCAATGACACAAACATATAAACTTTAATTGATGAGAAAGCAGTTTTAAGGGAGTGCAACCTTTCCGTTGTCACATTACACAAGCCACCAATCTTGATGAATTAAAGTTTACTAACACAATAAAACAAAATTACTTAATGAATTAAACATATGCAGCACCTTCTTACAGCTCTTGTATCTTTGATTTGGGTGTGTCTTGTGCTGCTACCTTGACTGAATTCGTCCTAGGTTTCTGGTCTTCGGTCTTCGGTTATAATATATGTCGTACGAAATTCGTCTGGTCTTGGGGTATTTATAGTTTCTGTCTGAGGGTGAGATGCGGTGCATCTTGTAAGTAGATGTGGCGCATGTACTTAACTTCGCGTGGGGTCCAAGATTATAATATTCAGGAATATTCGTACACCGCCAGAAGATGCGGCGTATCTCCATCTTTGGATGCGGCGCATGTCCTCTTGTATCTTGGATCGTATCTGGTGAGAACTTGATAGTGATGCGGCGCATATCATGAGTGAGATGCGGCGCATCTGGAGCAGATTTGACTCGATCTTGTCCATTTCAGTAGACTCTTCACTTTATGCATGTTTTGCTCCATAATTAGTCCAAAATCGCCAAGTTTCACCAAATGCTTGTTTTCAACTGAGAATTACAAAAGTAAACGATTAAGTATCAATCCTCATACATAATATAGTAAAACAAGTCAAATTAATAGGATAAATGATAGTAATAAAATGTACTTATTTGAGTTCATCAGTAAGTTACGTATGTATAAGTATATATATAATACTTATAGTACATGTAGCTGAGCAAAAACAACAAATAGTAGCATATAGTTAAGACAAGTAATCTAAATAAACAGCAAGCAAGGCAGGCATGCAAGTGACGGTCATAGGGACTTGTTTTTGTAAAAAGCGGTTATAGTTTAGGGTTTATATGTACCTAGTTCTCTATAACCTAGGCTCTGATTACCAGTCTGTAACACCCCCAAAATCTGGTATTGCGAAAGCATTCAGGTCATGGGGTGCTACTAAATTGAATATCATAACACAAGGCAATAAAGAACGGAATACATACTCCATTTTAATACATTCAACCAAGTCAATAAGTTTACAATAAAGTTTAAGTTTAGAAACATAAGGCCCATAATTCAGTTGTCCCAGACAAAAACAAGTCAAAGTTAAAATGCCACAATACATCAGACAGTAGTCTATGACCCTTGTCCTGCCACGCCTTGTCATAATCATTCAGCTTAAACACCTGAGAAAATTATGCTAAAAGTCAGCAAAAATGTGGTGAGTTTATAGGTTTATCAATAAGCAGTAAAATCAATAGTTGGACCATGAGTTTGGTATATGAACATTACAACCCATGCAATGTCATATAAAAATACAGTCTATTATGTTAGCACTAAGTTCATGCAACCGAAGCTATAACAGTGTGCATGCTCTAGAAGCATGTTAAATATAAAGGCCCAGCAAGTGTTTATCCCAAATACTTGTGTTTCGATATGGTATACGTTCGTTTTCCTATCCGGTCAATCTGAACGGGGACGTTACTCCCAATAGATCTATTTATAACATTCGCGCTTCCCAGCGAGAATTAACGGTTCATGATTTGGGCATAATGGGACATAACAGGGCTTAGGCTAATCCACGTAATATCATAGACAATAGTTTGGTCCATAAAAAGTTTTGCATGTTTCTCACCCCAAATGTAAAACAAGTTTAATAGAGTGGGGCTTTAAACTCACCTTGTCAAGTAGTAGTCAGATATCAAAATAGTTCAGACAGTGTTGAGCACCAACAAGCGACCTAGATTAGTAAAGTTTGTTTTAGTTCACGGATCAAGTCTTAAGAATTTAAGAAATTTAGTTAAATCTAAAAGATTTAAAGAGTTTATGTTATTGTTGCTGGTGTGGCAGCATTTAAGTTTAAAACAATTTTCTAAATCATTTGAAAGTATTAGCTCTTGGAAGTGCTTAAGTGTATATCAAGACGAATAAGTCTCCAGTTGGACAGTAACTGAAGGACTATATACAGAAAATTAATATCAAATATGAGACGTTGACGGCATGTTGAAAACATTATAGTCAAATGAGTATATATTACTAAGTGCGTGTTTATATTACATGTATGAGTTGGTGCATGAGAAAAATGGGGTGTGTATGTATATATATTCTTATATATAAAAGAAATGTTACATTTAGAATCATTGATTATTTAATAATTGATTATTAGGCTAAGTATGTACTTTTTGATAGTGAGTAATTCACGTGCTAACAAAAATTATGAGCTTGACGTTTAATTAAATATTTGGTTCATAATCTAATCACTCTATATAAGCGTGGATAAAATATGTCAAGTTTATATATGATCGAATTAAAGAAACGAGTTTAAATTTCATAAGTCTAGTTTTTCACTTTATTTTCATAGTTGTTAAGTGCATAAACATTTTCTAATCATATTTGTAGAGTAAAAATCAATTTAGTTCTTTATAAGAAATATATCAAGTCGAGTTACATAAATGCGTTATATATATATATATATATATATATATATATATATATATATATATATATATATATATATATATATATATTGCGAAATTCTTGTGTTTCAATGAAATGTAAAGAGTTGATACAAAGTCTAGTTGTTTTTGAATCGTGAAATATAAAGTGTGAAAGATTCGAGAATTTTTAAATCAAACGATCGTGACACAACTTGTATATATAACCGAGCAGACAACACACTCTTGTGTTGTGGAGTGGGCTGTGGCCCGACATGTACTAGTAAACTCAAGATGGATTAAAACCAAACAGACTCTATTATTATTGGACTTGGCCTGGTAAGGAAAAGAAGAGAAAATGAAGTAGGCCACTGGTGGGCTGCGACCCAACCAAAAGTTAAAACCAGTAAAAAGAAAGAGATCCTGTACACTTGTTTGAAACCAAAACCAGTAATAACAAAAGATCCTGTAATACTTCTGGAACCCAAAAGAAAACACAACTCAAAATGTTTTTCTCCCTTTCCTGAGCTATAACTCAACACCCATTTTTGGCCAAACCATGTCCTTTTCATGAGGGTTTTTGAGACCCCTTTTTGATCGAGCAAAACGAGCACCCTATGTCGTGTTATACACCGAGACAACAAACACAAAATACGACTCTTGGAGTGGTTTTCCTAATAAACCACGGCACCCTTCGGGGTGGTGGTCGAACCAAAAGAAAGGGAAACGAGCCACTTTCGTGGTGAGCTCGTGTGGCCTCTCGGTTCACGTACGAATCGAGACACACTCAACTGCAAATTCACTCAAATCTACCACTTACGATTTCACTTGGACCGCAATACACTAACACAACATCAAGCATATACCCAACCAAATCCGAACACATATCAACACAAACACAAACAGGAAGTCGAATACATTACTAACGAGATTCGAGCTTAAGCCAAACACAACCCAAGCACACAAAATGACACGATTCGAGCACAAACATGAACACAAACATAACCGAGTGCAAAACCAACCAATTTCGAGTATGACATGAACACACAAACCCAAGTATGAGCACAGCCACACTCAATCCGAGTTCAAATATAGCACAAATGTAAGCAAAAGTCGACACTTAGCAAAAAAATCCAAACATAACCAGTATTTAGTATCTAGACCAATTTCCTTACTGCCTAAGCTTATTCGACCAAGAACATGTAACAATCGAATACACTTCCACATTCGAGCCGAAATAGATACGAATTTTTTTTTCAGGTTTTGTTTTACCACACCATAACATAAACATCGACAAGATCGAATGGTACCACAACATTAATTTTTCAACATAACATAGCAACAACAACAAAAATTTTAACGCATCACCTATCTATCAATTTTTTATTTTTTATTTATTTATTTATTTTTTAACAAATGAAAGTTCAATCAACATATAGATAACATATGTATACTCGAATGAAAAAGAATCAAAGTGTTGATATAAATAATGCCTAAACACGTTATTAATATTTTTCGATATCTCTACGTTTTGATAATCACAAAATGTAAAATCATTAATCGGAAAATTATGACGTAAACAAGTATTTAGTTGTAAATATCTATTTCTACAACTCAAATCACTTAAGGTATGAATGAACTAATGCTTAATGCATTATATGATCAAAGGAACATTTTCTTAATAAACTAGATTTTTTTATAAAACATCAAAAACATTTTATATATTTTTGAAAAACATTTTTGGCATTAAATAAAAATGTTTAATCTTTTATAAAAATATGAATTCAAATTTTTAACCAAAATCAGATAAAATGTTCCAGAAAAACCTTCCCCACAAAAGGACAAAATTGGCCAACGGACAGAAGGGGCGGCCCCCTTAATTTTACTAGGCGGCCCCCTTAATTATTAAGGGGACCGCCCCCTATTTAAGGGGACCACCCCCGCTCCAGTAGACCTCCAGCTGTCCAATTTTTCTCCTATAAATACCAGCCTTCTCCTGGACTTTTACTCACCTTTTGCACCCCAAACTTTCTGATCTAAATCTTGTAAATACTTTCTAATAATCCTTTGATCATATAATCTTAAGCTTTGGTTTCCAAGTGATCCAAGCTTCCTTCATTCAAGTGCAAAAGAAGAATACTTCTATCAACCAAGATTAGAAGTATTACAACTCAGTATCTTCTTGTTACTTAAGTTGTTAGTTTAACAAAGTTTGTAAATCATTCATTCATTTGTGTAAAGTGTGTATAGTAGATTAGTGTTGTATATAAGTAGTGAAGAAGTTGTATAAGTAGTTGTGGTATAGAAGTTGTGAAGACATAGTGTAGAAGTTGTGAAGCCGCTAAGTAGAAGTTGTGAAGCCGCTAAGTAGAAGTCGTGAAGCCGTAGATTTGAAGTCGTGAAGTCCTAGTGTTGAAGTTGTGAAGCCGTAGCTTTGAAGTCGTGAAGTCCTAGTGTTGAAGTCGTGAAGCCGTAGCATAAAGGTTGTGTAGCGGTCGTGTTGAAGCCTTGAAGTCCTAGTCGTGAAGTCCTAGTGTTGAAGTCGTGAAGCCGTAGCATAGAGGTTGTGTAGCGGTCGTGTTGAAGTCGTGAAGTCTTAGTCGTGAAGACATAGTGTTGAAGTCGTGAAGCCGTAGCATAGAGGTTGTGTAGCGGTCGTGTTGAAGTCGTGAAGTAGTCGTGAAGAAGTTGTGTTGTGAAGTTGTGAGATTGGTTCTAGCTACGATTAGAACTCGACATTTAGCTTTGTGTCGTTAAGCCGGTGTAAGCCAAAGTCGTGTAAGGTTTTCTCCGCCATAAGGGAGCTTATTGAAGTTGTGAAGAAAACTCTCGAGCTCGGTGCTCGGGGAGTGGAGTAGGGCAAGGAAGGTGTCCTTGTAGCCGAACCACTATAAATCTCTCGTGTCTCGGTTAGATCTTTCCATACCTTATTTACTTCTTTACTTATATCGTCATTACATTCATACACATAGGATTATATAACTGCTAGTATTTTTAGAGATCGACTTCACATAAAGATCAATTTAAAAATCCATTCAAGAAACCAAAACATTTACAATTAATTTAAAAGAATACATATATAACTAATAATAAGATTTAAGTTTTAACAAACTTGAATCTAAGTTTTTTAAAAGTAAACAAAGCTTTTATAATAAATTAAAAAGACGTAAAACTATTCAACCCCCCTTCTAGTTTTCCACACAAAGAAAACTTAGAATACTTACAACAAGATGGTCGATTAACAGAGGGTTAGAAGGAATCATAGGAACCCAAATCCGATTCTAGCAAGCAATCCACACCCACTCTTGACCCAGTAATCGAGAATATCAACCCTTGAATTTTGTTTTTGATGATGATTCAAGTGAGTGGGTTGCCTGTGAATCGAACGGAGTTTATAACACATAACAAAGAAAGTTTGACTCGTTCTTTCTTGATCCTCAGACGCTCCTATGGCCATAAAGGGGAGCCATAGTCCTTGCCTTCGTCACCCCCTTGGCTCGATGTGTTGACTCTCGGACTCGAAAAGTGTGCCAGAGGTCTCCATTATGGACATAAGGAAGGAGATAAAACCTGGACTTGTCTTGTTTATTTATGTCGTCACCTTTGGCTTGACATGGATCTAAGATAGAGATAAGAAGATGACGTTGAAAAGTAGAGGGGAAGTGGGGAAGGAGAAAGGGAAAACGTGTATATCTCAATTTTTTTATTATAATTATTTTTTTTTATTTTTATTTTTTGGTTTGTTTTTATATAATGTGAAACTAGCAGGGTACCCGCGCGTTGCGGCGGCGGGTACCCAGAAATAGAATTTTTCGGTAAATCATGTATTTTAGTTTATTATGTTCTTTTTGACAATAAATTTACGGATATCAAGAATTTCGTTTAGCTCGTGCCCGTTCAGGCTCGAGCTCGTTGGTTCGTGTCCGTTCGGGCTCGAGCCCATTTGGCCCGTGCCCGTTTGGGCTCAAGCCCATTTGGCCTGTTGCCCGTTCGGGCTTGAATATTTGTATAATGTGCTTTATTAATTGTATTAGTGACATTTAATGCAGGAATTGTGTTTAAGTTGGTTGTACAATATGCTTGATAATTTGTATTTCTTATGTAAGGGGTATTTTAATAACTGCATTAATTGTATTTATTGACCCGTTAATTAATTGTATTTAATGTACATAATGATTTATTTATTGTATTTAATGTTAGTATTTCTATTTTAATTAGTTGTGTTTTGAGCTTAAGAACTTGTAAATGTTAGAAAATGTGTTTTAATTACTTGTAGTTTTAGCTTTATAACTTGGATTACTTAACTTTAAGAGTTTCCATTATTAGTAGGCCTCAATGCTTTATAATATAGTAAGATAATGTAAGTGGGAGGGTACGGATGGGATATGTAGATAAGGGATAGGATTTTTGTTTAAGTTTTTCATTGAGTGTACCCGTGTCCCGTTGAACCCCGATGTAGCTTGAGATTTCAGGATTGTCGTGAGCACGAAAACATAGTTCAGGAGTCGTTTTTATCATACTGACATAGAATAAAATTTATTGACTCCGGAATGAAATTATAAATTTAGAAGGGGAATTTTTGCAAACACCACCACTATTTGAAAACTATACTTTTCTTGAATGGAAAAATAAATTTGAAAATTATGTGAAATCAATTGATCTAGATCTTTGGCATGTCATTTCGATTGGTGATTTTCAACCAACAAAAACGATTTTTGAAAGTCAAACAAAAACGGATTTTGAAACTCAAAACGATTGTTTAAAAATAAATAATAACAAAAATAATGAAGCTAAAATAATTATTTACAAAACTTTGCCAAAAGTTGAATATGAAAGAATATCTTTCTGTAAAACGGCAAATGATATTTGGAAAAATCTCTTAAACTTTCATCAAGAAAAATGTCAAGCCAAAGATGAGGATTTTGATCTTGTACATGAATTAGTCATTTTAGAAAATTTAATAGATAAACATTTAGATAAAATAGATACATGTGCTACTAGTTCAAATGTTGTTAATGAAGGTATTAACGACGAAGATTACATCAATCAACTCCAAAGTGAACTCAACCCAATATCATGGAGTGACACAGACGAAGGAAAAGATCATCATCCGGTATGTGACGAATGCAAACTAGATAAAGCTCCAAATAAGGTACAATCCAAAACCGAACATTTTTGCTATGATCCATTCATTTTAGAATTTTCAAAACTAGAAAATGAGTTTAAACATTTTTGCAACATAGATCTAAAAACTATGTCTAAACATAAATCATCAAAAACTTTTGAAAATAATCTTGAAAAAGAAATAATTTTAGAAGATAAAATGTCTAGATTAGAAAGTAATATTGAAATTGATCTAGAATGCAAAATATGTCAAGATTATAAACTTGAAATTAAAAGATTAAATGAAAGAGCAAAAATATTAGCTAAATTTGAAGAAAGTTTCAAATCTCTTAAATTCTTACTAAGTTGTCAAAAGCCATTCAATGATAATACCGGTTTAGGATTTAATTCGGATAACTCTTCAACAAGTAAATCAAAACAAATTATAATTAAAAAACCTAGTAGAGAAATTTAGATATAAGGCTATTTACTGTGATTATAATCTATAAATCAAGAAATCCATTGTTTGTTCATCAAAACAAACTATCAAGGAATTCTTGTACTTCTTGGTGACATCTTCTCCACGTGCATATAAATGCAATGGATGTCCCCAACTAACCATCTCGGACCCATGAGAATCTGGGTACCAAGTTGTTTTATTTGATTAGGTGATGAACGCAAAATGAAATGTTACTCAATCTTGCGTTAACCTACTCATATTCAAAACACGCGCATGAGGACTTTTTAATCTACAAAAATGAGGATGGAACGAAGTGGTACTCATCTATTATTCACTACCTCATATCATGAAGAAATACTGGACCTGAGATAAGTCTTCTTTTTAAACTCTCAGAGTAGTTACTCCTTGCATATAGTTATGATAATTATTGCCTTAAAGATATGCTTAGTTTGATAGGTTGCTATGCCCTCACACTATTTGTTATATTACTTGTTAATTAGCTAGAAAACCTTAAGTTTATCCTCCTAAGCATTAAATAAAGTGTTCTCTGTTGAACATATAAAATTTAGTCATTACTATCATTTAAATCGCATTATGTGTTGAAAGAGATAGCATGAGACAATAGTCTTGATCAATCAAGCATGAAATTTTTTCAACAAATCCTTTTATAAATGCAAATCTTCATATTTTGGAAAATGATCTTTCAAAAAGATTTTGTCACTTCTCTACTAAACATGTTTTTATCAAAGCCAAAAAGTATAACAACCTATTTTTATATCCTTATAAAAACACTTTGAAACTAATTCGAATCTACCTTGTTGAAACAATTTTCACAAAACCTTTTTCTCAAACATTATTGAATAATGCCCAAAAACACTTACTCAAATCATGCTTGATCCAAGTCTAGAAATCCATGCTATCACTAATTTCCCATCACATAGACACTTGTTGGGATTAATTAACTAGCTAATTAATCGTCATAATAATGATAGCATAAATTACTTGGTAATTATATGTTGTTCTTCTTGTTCATATATACATATATGCTTCTTGGTAAATGAGTAGGTTGCATGATAATTAAAATTGCTTAATTGAATGTGCTTAGCATACATGAGTCATTAAATTTTAAATTGCCTCAAAAAGAAGTTGGACTTGCTTGAAACTGAACTCAGAAACAACCTTTTTCTACAAATTTCTGCCAAAAACCCATTTTCAGGAATCTGGATGTTAGCAGATGGGCGGCCCCCTTAAATACCTAGGCGGCCCCCTTAATTATTAAGGGGACCGGCCATCTGGAGACCCGGTTTACTGTTTCCTTTTTCAATTTCCAACCCATTTTATTCCATACTTCCCAAAATTCACAAACACATTTTGTCATAAACCACCCACCAAAATTTACCTTCCTAAACCACATCATTCCTTCACTATAAATGCACCTCCTCATCATAAATGCCCATTCACATCATCCACTCAAACATGTCATCCTCCAACTACCCAAAATCAAAACCCTCAAGAGTTGCCAAAATCTCGGTGAGACCAATTTGGAGACGAAAACTTGACACATGCCATAACTCCACATGTGATGTTGCTCAAATTCAACCTAAGCCTAAACCTCATACTCTCACTCCCACAAACACACCCTTATCACACCCATGTGAAGAACAAGAACAATCACAAAACAACAACCCAAATCTCATTCACATCACCCCACATCTCCCTCAATCCATCAATGTACCATCATCACCCACTCATAACTACCCAAGCTCACAAGTGTCTCCACCACCAAGAGTGTCACCACCACTCCCTACCATCAACCATACTCCACCATCATCACCCACCAACGAACACTTAAAGTTCGTTGACGAACTCAAGGAAGCCCATGAGCTTAATGCTCTTCTTGCCCTACATCTTGCTCAAAGCAATCTTGACCAACCTTCATCGAGTTCTCCACCATCACCACACAACAAGAGTCACATTGAGAAACATGTCAACGATTGTCCTTGTTGCATCTTTCTCCAACAACAAACCATTGCTCTAAATGAGCACTTCACATGGATTGAGTATCTTCTCACAAGACCTCATCCAACATCCACTCTTGAGCAACATCAAAACCTTCATCCATCATGGTCCACTCCAAGCTCTCCACCTCAAATGTCTCCACCATCACCATCCACAACCTCCACACACCCAAACATATACCTTCATTGATTCCATTTACTCACCCTTTCACTTGTCCCTCATTTCAAAAACCTCCTTCATTATCAAGCAAGTCAAATGGATTTCTTAGGCAAATTAGAATTCTCTAACAAATGTATGCTTTAAGCACTATGTATGTTGTAACAATGATTATGTTTGTCACATAATCATTTTAAATTAATGAATGTTTGTTTCTTTCTTTCCTATATATGTTTGCTATGAATGTGTTGTTTCCTTTCTTGCTTAATTAAGATATATGCTTATGACATGCTTACAATATGATTTTAGTAGTTTACATATAACCATTATTCTTTTTAATAAGTTTGTGTTATTATTTAATCATTCTTAATATACATAATCCAAATGGAACTTGCTGCAAAACCACCCTAAAAAAATAAAAAAAAAAAAAAAAAAAACGACATTTTTTTCTGAAAATTTTCAAATTTGTTTGCCTGGGAATTCACCAGATGGGCGGCCCCCTTAATTCCTTAGGCGGTCCCCTTAATTTTAAGGGGGCCGCCCAGCAATTAAGGGGACCGGCCATCTGGACAGTAAATTTTACTGTTTCCTTTTGCATCTTGTGATCACTTTTACCTAGCCCCAGCTACCATTACCCTTAATGCACGAACTGGACTTGGAATATTACCACAAAACCTCCACCATTTACCCAAATCAACCATATTTCCACAATATAAATACCCTACTTACAATTACCTTTCACTTCATCAACCATCACCTTCATCAAACACCCATTTTTATCCACCATGTTGTCCCCAAAATCATCCATCTCTAAGACTCCAAGAAAGCAAAGACTTGTCATCATACCACCAAAACAACTCTTCATTGACCTCACCCAAGATGACATCAAAACTCCATCACCACCACCTCAAAATTCATCCCCAAGAATACCTAATGCACCATCAAAAACACCCTCTACCCATGGAGCTTCATCTTCCTCCATTCCATCCACTTCATCCATCAATGACTACATCCATACTCACCTAACATCATCACCAAGAATATCATCACTACCATCCACTCAAGAACCTCCATCCACTCAACTTGCCATTTCCTTATCACCCATTACACCACTTGATTCTCATTTTTTACCTCCACCAAACCCACAACCTTTTTTTCCCATACCTTGGCCACTACTTGAAACCCATGGTGACACTTGTCTTTGTTGCATCCATAACCGGACCATAATCTTTGGTCTTAGAGATGAGATATTCTATAGGTTTTCATCACTTGAAAACATACTTACCAACCAACCTCAACTACCACCACCACCATCCTCACCCACTACACAACCACCACCTCCATTGTCACCCAAGTAAGCACATGCAATGCTTACTCAATAAAAAAAAATTTCCACCCATTTTGTAAGCAATCTCCATGGAAGATTATGTTGTCTAGGATGATTATGTAGTTGGACTTATTAGCTTGTGTAGGAATGCTTGTACTCATGTATGGTTGTGTAATTATACACAACATTTATTTTTATGAATGTCTTTATTTTTCATGCATGCTCATTATTTGTGCTATATATATGCTTGTGCTTCTAACATTTTTCTCGCAAGCGTTTCATAGCTCGTTTCCTTGGTGCCCCCAAACGAGGTGGAGTACACATCAAGGGGGAGTTCTCGTCCCGACAAATTTGATTCTAAAACTTGTCGGCTTAACCTTTTTGATTCTACAAAAAGGGGGAGAAATAGATGTAAACTCACTAAATACTTGTCTAAAAACTAATTTTTAGATTTAATGAGTTTAGATTTTGTAATCATCAAAAAGGGGGAGATTGTTGATATAAATAATGCCTAAACACGTTATTAATATTTTTCGACATCTCTACGTTTTGATAATCACAAAATGTAAAATCATTAATCGGAAAATTATGACGTAAACAAGTATTTAGTTGTAAATATCTATTTCTACAACTCAAATCACTTAAGGTATGAATGAACTAATGCTTAATGCATTATATGATCAAAGGAACATTTTCTTAATAAACTAGATTTTTTATAAAACATCAAAAACATTTTATATATTTTTGAAAAACATTTTTGGCATTAAATAAAAATGTTTAATCTTTTATAAAAATATGAATTCAAATTTTTAACCAAAATCAGTTAAAATGTTCCAGAAAAACCTTCCCCACAAAAGGACAAAATTGGCCAACGGACAGAAGGGGCGGCCCCCTTAATTTTACTAGGCGGCCCCCTTAATTATTAAGGGGACCGCCCCCTATTTAAGGGGACCGCCCCCGCTCCAGTAGACCTCCAGCTGTCCAATTTTTCTCCTATAAATACCAGCCTTCTCCTGGACTTTTACTCACCTTTTGCACCCCAAACTTTCTGATCTAAATCTTGTAAATACTTTCTAATAATCCTTTGATCATATAATCTTAAGCTTTGGTTTCCAAGTGATCCAAGCTTCCTTCATTCAAGTGCAAAAGAAGAATACTTCTATCAACCAAGATTAGAAGTATTACAACTTATTATCTTCTTGTTACTTAAGTTGTTAGTTTAACAAAGTTTGTAAATCATTCATTCATTTGTGTAAAGTGTGTATAGTAGATTAGTGTTGTATGTAAGTAGTGAAGAAGTTGTATAAGTAGTTGTGGTATAGAAGTTGTGAAGACATAGTGTAGAAGTTGTGAAGCCGCTAAGTAGAAGTTGTGAAGCCGCTAAGTAGAAGTCGTGAAGCCATAGATTTGAAGTCGTGAAGTCCTAGTGTTGAAGTTGTGAAGCCGTAGCTTTGAAGTCGTGAAGTCCTAGTGTTGAAGTCGTGAAGCCGTAGCATAAAGGTTGTGTAGCGGTCGTGTTGAAGCCTTGAAGTCCTAGTCGTGAAGTCCTAGTGTTGAAGTCGTGAAGCCGTAGCATAGAGGTTGTGTAGCGGTCGTGTTGAAGTCGTGAAGTCTTAGTAGTGAAGACATAGTGTTGAAGTCGTGAAGCCGTAGCATAGAGATTGTGTAGAGGTCGTGTTGAAGTCGTGAAACAGTCGTGAAGCCGTTGTGGAGTAGTCGTGAATAAGTCGTGAAGAAGTTGTGTTGTGAAGTTGTGAGATTGGTTCTAGCTAAGATTAGAACTCGACATTTAGCTTTGTGTCGTTAAGCCGGTGTAAGCCAAAGTCGTGTAAGGTTTTCTCCGCCATAAGGGAGCTTATTGAAGTTGTGAAGAAAACTCTCGAGCTCGGTGCTCGGGGAGTGGAGTAGGGCAAGGAAGGTGTCCTTGTAGCCGAACCACTATAAATCTCTCGTGTCTCGGTTAGATCTTTCCATACCTTATTTACTTCTTTACTTATATCGTCATTACATTCATACACATAGGATTATATAACTGCTAGTATTTTTAGATCGACTTCACATAAGGATCAATTTAAAAATCCATTCAAGAAACCAAAACATTTACAATTAATTTAAAAGAATACATATATAACTAATAATAAGATTTAAGTTTTAACAAACTTGAATCTAAGTTTTTTAAAAGTAAACAAAGCTTTTATAATAAATTAAAAAGACGTAAAACTATTCAACCCCCCTTCTAGTTTTCCACACAAAGAAAACTTAGAATACGTACAACAAGATGGTCGATTAACAGAAGGTTAGAAGGAATCATAGGAACCCAAATCCGATTCTAGCAAGCAATCCACACCCACTCTTGACCCAGTAATCGAGAATATCAACCCTTGAATTTTGTTTTTTATGATGATTCGAGTGAGTGGGTTGCCTGTGAATCGAACGGAGTTTATAACACATAACAAAGAAAGTTTGACTCGTTCTTTCTTGATCCTCATACGCTCCTATGGCCATAAAGGGGAGCCATAGTCCTTGCCTTCGTCACCCCCTTGGCTCGATGTGTTGACTCTCGGACTCGACAAGTGTGCCAGAGGTCTCCATTATGGACATAAGGAAGGAGATAAAACCTGGACTTGTCTTGTTTATTTATGTCGTCACCTTTGGCTTGACATGGATCTAAGATAGAGATAAGAAGATGACGTTTAGAAGCAGAGGGGAAGTGGGGAAGGAGAAAGGGAAAACGTTTATATCTCAATTTTTTTATTATAATTATTTATTTTTATTTTTTTTTGGTTTGTTTTTATATAAAAATAATGTAAGTGGGAGGGTACGGATGGGATATGTAGATAAGGGATAGGATTTTTGTTTAAGTTTTTCATTGAGTGTACCCGTGTCCCGTTGAACCCCGATGTAGCTTGAGATTTCAAGATTGTCGTGAGCACGAAAACATAGTTCAGGAGTCGTTTTTATCATACTGACATAGAATAAAATTTATTGACTCCGGAATGAAATTATAAATTTTTAAACCATTAATAATTGTGGTGACGGTACGCGTGTGGTGTCGTTTTTCAAGAAAACGACATAACCTCTCGTTTTTGTTACGTTTGTGTCTGTAACTATCAGGAAGTGAAAATTTCACCTTTTCTGATAAAATCAAATAGTTTTGGTGAGTTACTGTACGCTACAGCGTGCGGGTTTGTTCCCCGTAATCGTTATGTAAACACATAAATGCTTAATCTAACAGTTAGGTAATAATAAATTGACATTTATTATTAAAATATCAGTGGGAAAATTACCGTTTGTCACATAACATTACTCGAATTTTAAGCATAAACTTGTCATTTTAGCATTTAAGTTTAATGGGTATTATAGGTAATCAATATTTCTCAAATTTTAAGCATTTTAAGTTTAAGGAATGCATGTGCATGCATTATAAGTAGTAGAGAAGAGATACATATTTATATGAGTTAGGATCAAAAGAAAATGAGAATGATGAGAAATAAACACAACCACACATTTCATATGCACCTACAAACGTGGATACATTTTCTTTCATTCATATTTTACTTTATAATATGAAATGTGTGGTTAAAATTAATTCTAGCCTTTCTTATCTTAATTATTCTTCTCACTTAATCCATTCTTATATTTATATACTTATACTAATACTAATTAATCAAAGGTGTACACAAAAAAACAATGGACGTTTTATTTACAAAAACTACAAACTACAACTATATGAAAGTTAACCAAATATCTCAAATCTAAGATCTTGATGTAGCAGTACATCTTTTTCTTGGTATAAGAGTGTTTGGTGTGGTAGTGACGAATAACACGTTATTTGTCTGTCACTTCAGCGTCACCTCATCAGCCGCTCAATAATACATCAAGAACTAAAATACACTTCAGCAAAAAACCAAATAACATGTTATTGGTACCACTTGTGGGTCCTATTTTTCCGTTTTATTTTATTTAAAACAAACACATTTTATTAAACTAAAATTAAAATTGCAGTACATAATATAGAATACGAGGGGATTAAAAATACGAGTTATAAAGAACGTAAAAATACGATATAACAAAACAAGGACTAATGATGTGAGTAAAAGACAATTACGGACAAAAACTGAAATAAAAACAGATCAATAAGGTTTAAAAAATAAACACAAACACTCACGTATACACTACCAGTTGGTCTAAAAAAATAAATAATTAAAAAATAACGCCAGCCATCTCACCAACTAAAAGAAGAATGGTGCACCAATGGGGCCACAGCCTGTGCAGAACGGCGGCGCCATTGGTCCTGTTTTTTGCGAATGGCGGACGGAAAAAAGCCCGCACCGAGCTCTCTAATATATGTGGTTTAACAAGTCGAAACATGAAGGAATTGTATCTTAAATATAGCATAAGTAATCTATACATATAATAGAGGGATGACTCTCTCTCTTCAAAATTTTCAGACCAAAATTTTCAGACTTAGAAGTAATTAAGCATAATGTACACCATTTTAATGCACATACTTTTCAGACTTACAAGAAAATAAGCATAGTGTACAACACTTTAATTCACATATTAAAAAAAACAAACACCACATTAATGCTATTAAAGTTATTAAAGTGGTCAATTAATACATAATTTAATTTACCCATTCACCAAAATATACAATTATTTAACCACAATGTACAATCTAATTATACTATTAAACAAAACAAATAACATCAAACCACAACTATCTAAAACAAAGATTTCAGATTGTGTTCATCATTTAACCATGAAAGAACCCACAGCACACGCTTACAACATCAAATAACCAATAACACCAACACTCATCTAATTAAAAAAAAATGACGCGAATACAAAAACAAAATCTCAGATTTAGGTTCAACTTTTGTCTAATCTTTCATAGATTCTTTTTGTTGAACCCATATCATCATAGACCCTTTAGAAGATAGACTTCTTTGTTTATATCCGAACTTCTACAATGAAGAGACATAAACAAATGTGTTTCATCTCTCTATTCATTCGGCTCATAAACGAAAACACAACAATAATTACACATGCCCGAGACAATATAAATGATCTTGAAGTCGTTTTCTTTGAAGCTTAGACGCGTAAGAATCGAGCATGAAATATTCAGGTTGTGTTTATCATTTGTATATGATAACTTGATGTGTTAATGTAGTTATTCTAATGGAAAGGATGAAGGAAATTGTATTTGGTTTTGATAAGATAAGAAGAAGTTAGGTGAGAGAAGATGGTGAGAGAGGCGGACAAAAATATGTGTGTGTTTAGGGTGGTTTATTAGGGTAACAAAGCTTTATCATAAGTTTTTTTTTTTTTTTTTTTTTTTTTTTTTTTTTTTTTTTTTTTTTTTGGCCCTATTACATGATTGGAATAAGTGGGACTGGATTTATGCTCATACATTGGATTGAGTATTTCATTTTGTTTTGGGGTGAAAAATGGACTGGACTTGCTGAGTTTGTATTTTGGTTTTTGGATATTGAGCTGCAAACACACAAACGTGAATTATCAATGTGTTATCCAAATTTATTTTTAAATACAACATAAAAAACCGCCGCAACGTGCAGGTGCATCACCTTTTGAATTACAGATCACACCGGGATTAAAAAACTGAATGAAAAAAATCTGGCGCAATGCGTGGAACTTTTTCAAACAAAATATAGTACCATGATTGGAAATAAAGTAGAATAACACATAAATATTGTGCTTATACTACTCTGTATTGCTAAAATATTTTAGCCAACATGGTTGGAAAAAAAAAACTGATGTCAATCACCCCGCCGCAACGCGCGGGCCGCCCGACTCGTTATATCTAAAACAAAGATCTCAGATTGTGTTCATCATTTATACAATTATGTATAGATTTTTCTTAAACATGAACAAAATAACGCATCATCGATCTATTAAAGCTCAACTTCTTTTTTAGTATACGAAACTAATAAAGACAGAAATATAACAAATATGTTATACTCTTTCTTTGTTTCGATCTGGAAAAAAAAAGAAAAAAAAGAAAAAAAGACACAAACATAAAAAACAATCGAAAAAACAACCTACCCGAGATTTTTCTTAAAAGGTTTATGTGATTTGGTGTTCGTGTATATCAAGAGAAAGAAAGATGATATCTTTTTGTGGGTAGCTTCGATTTGTGACAGAAATATTATTATGATCTTGTGTGTTCGGAGTTTTGACTGCTACAAGTGTTTTGGAATGGCTTTGTGGCTGCCTGTGATGTTGTTTGTGAGATTAGGGTTGTTTAACCACGACAAAAATTCGGATATAGTCATTTATATGTATCCTAGATAATATTTAGTTATGTGATGGGCTGGAACTAGGGTTTGTTTCTTGATTCTTATTTTGATTTCATTTGGGCCGAAAATCTTATACAAAGTTGGTTTGATGGGCTGGCAACTGAGAACGGAATAAATAACAATGCATACAATTGTTAATTTCCTCGACAGATAAAAGATACGAAGTACCATACCTTTAAAACTGCAATTGTCATGTTATAGTTGTTAATAAGAAAAATTGTCTGCAGTTTCGGTTTCGTGAATGTTTTGGCAAGCTTAATAAGCAATTCATCAATAGCCATTTTCAGTCTTTCCATGTTCAAATAAAGTTGTAAATGGAGAAAATCATTAATACCTATGGGAATAACAAAAACAATTCATTATATGCATGAATTTGTGTCTTAACCTGGCCATCCCCATAGTCAACGTTAAGTTTAACCGAAAGTTTTTTAACAAATTTATTTCTAAATCACTAAATATGGTACATACAATTTTGAAAACTTGACAGGACCAACGGGTTCAACCGGAATTCGGAGTCGGCATCGGTTCGGCTAGCCAATAAAAGCCGTTCAAAAACGAAACAGAGGACCAGTCGGAACCTGTAAAAAAGGGTGAACTAGGTCGGACTGAGATCATTTTTTATTCTCCGGTTAATCAGTTCGTCACTGTAATTTTGTTAGCGCCTAAATTTTAATCACAGGGTACCCGCCGCTGCAACGCGCGGGTACCCTGCTAGTAGTATTAATCCTCTAATCATTATTATAAGTTTTTCCATCTTTAATTTTGCTAATTATTCATGTCTTGTAGCGATTACATGACTATTTGAATGACGTTTTAGAGGAAATTGTTTCTCCCATTATCAAAATCAACACTAAAAAATAAATGCGAGAACGTTTAGCATTCTTGTTCAGAAACGCGCATAAGATGTTTTTACTTGACTACGCATATGTATTTTACCATCACATTGCCATTCTAACGAAATAAAACAGAAAAAAAATAATACTTGCTATCAAGACAAGATGCTCATAAAATTATTCCAAAACGGGTATGAGATGTTTCTACTGTAAACCATAGAACCTGCGAGGGGATTGTTACCATTAAACATCCTGTCGCGCCGCGGGTACTCGGCTAGTATTTCTGTAATAGACTTAAAAAATACTCAAGATAATCAAGGGAAATACATAATATAATTGTATAAGTGATTTATGCATTATGCATGTATTTAAATATGTGTTGTAGGTCTAAATGGCACTACTCATACAAATAATTAAAGGGTTTTGGTCGAAAAATAGCAACGTACTTTTTCAAATGTACCGTTTTGGTACGTGTACTATTTTTTGTTCCATTTTGGTACGTGTACTTTCATTTTTTGTTCCATTTTGCACATTTTGATGACGTGTCACGTTATTAATGGTGACACGTGTCATACTTTCAGGTATGACACGTCATCAAAATGTGCAAAATGGAACAAAAAATGAAAGTACACGTACCAAAATGGAACAAAAAATAGTACACGTACCAAAACGGTACATTTGAAAAAGTACGTTGCTATTTTTCGACCAAAACCCATAATTAAAACCTAGAGAAATACACTAGTAATAATGATGCATGTAATTTAAGTGGGTGCATTTGATATATTTTATCCAAGGTTATAAATAGCACGGGGCGTGACGTGCCGACATGACCAAGCCTCACGCCTTAACGGCCAAAGAGAAGCTTTTGCGTTTATAATGCGTGACATAAGCCGGCACAAAATATGAAAATATTTATATATTTATATCATATTTCATATATATCGAGTTTACAAAAAGACGTAGCATAAGGCGTGACGGAATGACCATGCCTCACATTTTTGCGAGGCCTTTGCGCGCTTTTTAGAACGATGATATTATCTATTATTGACTTTAAAAAAAATCCTACTTATTTTGTTATTGTAATTTTCTGTTATTTAATGGAATCCAAGTACTTTAATGCAAACGAATCTTTCATTTATGACATATATATAGTCATTTATTATTGATTGTAGAAACGTATAATTTAATTTTGGCATCTATAAATACGAAACACATGAGATTAATTTGTATCTCTCATTCATAGTGTTTTGTATCATCTTTCATAAAAAAAGTTAAACAATGAAGGTTCTTAGTGTTTTAATTGTTATCTTGGGGATATTGTTCATTCACAGAGCGTATTCCGTGGATGATTGCAAGTTTGACTATATTGATCCATGTTTTCCGCTAGGCACTGTCAACCCAGCATGTTGTGACGCATTACGACAACATCCACATTGTCTTTGTTTGTACGAACAAATATATCCTTCGTTAGGTGATGTTATTGTTAAATGTAAAGTTATATTCCCTGATCCATGTCCTCTAGTTTGATATTTATAATTTATAAAATAATATGCAATTTGTTGCTTCATGACTTGAATGCATTCACAACAAACCCTTTGATTTCTGCATAATCTTGCTCCTTTATCTTCATTCTATCTATGTGAACCAATTTTGTTTCGTTATACGATGTTAACTCTTACCGACAATATAAGTTAATAAGAACTATAAAAAGAGTTAATCGTCATTTAGTAGTCTACACGTCAACGACACCAAATGAGATGATGCCTTAAGTTTTTTTAGGCCTTATTCATTTTTCGGTTGGGTCTTCCTAAAAATTCGAGAATGACCCTTCATAGCTTGCACTTTATGTGTAACAATCAGTCTTTTATACTAAAGGAACTACATTATTTTGGAACGATTTTGTTAAAACAATCTTATTGAAGAAAAAAAATGACAAATAGGAGAGCCTGATTTTGCCACGTAGGCGAGATCAATATGATTGGTCAATAAAACGTCAAAATTGAATCCAATTTGGTCAAACATTGTAAAATTTGGTTATTAAAAGCTTATTTGAAAAAAATCAAAAATACAACCGAAGTTGACCGTAATTATTTATTTGACAGGGTGATGTAAGAACTGTGTATACTGTTTGTTTATCAACTGAGTTTGATATAACTTTCAGAGATAATTTCACATCTCCCCCTCTTTTCAACGTTAATTTCGGGGATTTTACATATATATACTTGAAAATTTCAAAAATTATATATATATATCATTTTGATGCCTTAAAAGGATTGTACTTTAAGCATAAAAAACTGGTAAAAATGATATGTATGTAATTATTCATCCAGGGAAGGATATACATGAAATTATGCCAATTTCGAATATACCCAAAATACAACCAGGGAAGGATATACATGAAATTATGCCAATTTCGAATATACCCAAAATACAACCATTAAATGCATTGTGTACAACGCTTTTAAAGCATCATTTGGTTAAATATGAAATTTTCATGCTTCTGTTGGGTAGATATGAAAATGCCCCTAACTTTCTATACTACTATATAAAACATTTGGGACATGCTATTAATAGAAGGCTTAAAAATTCAGACAAACTGACTTTCTTTTTATGGAAATATATTTTACTTTTGCTAAAAATTCAAAACCTTGCACACATAAATAAAAGTTATTACATCTTTGTTACAGCTCCAATATTCATTCCGCCCATTTAAGATGTAACAGCCAATTTCAAAACGTCATCATAAATACTTTTTTAATTCTGCTTTTAATTTATACTCTAACCTACCTACAGGATGTAACTACCCACAAATACACAAAGAAATCTCATTTTCTTTCTCGCTTTGAAAACACACACTACCGAAAATCATCCCCTCTCTCTTTCATTATCTGCAAAAGAACACGCACCATCACCTCAACTGCCACAACCGCCTCACCCGCCACCTTCTCCACCGCCAAAATCTTTTTCGATTGTCCCTGCCACCACTTACCGCCGCAACCATCACGGGCTTTTTGTGATTTGCCTTCCCGTCGCCTTCTCCACCACCACAATCATAGATCTCGCTGCCACCACTTGCCGCCGCAACCATCACGGGCTTTTTGTGATTTGCCTTCCCGTCGCCTTCTCCACCGCCACAATCATAGATCTATTGCAAAGATCTTAGCTGAGACCTTATGTTCTGTAAAAGAAACCAACAAAAGGTTATGAGTTGTGTTAATGGTTCGGTTTAGATAAGAAAAGCAAGAAACAAGTGTGGTTTATTTGTTTTTTCGAATGTTGTTGTGATAGTTGTGATTTGGTGTTTGATTTATAGCAGAAAGAAAACTATTAAAGGGTTTTATTGTGATTGTGATTTGGTGTTTTTTCGAAGATGGTATTATATAACCTTTTTATTAGAGTTAGAAATATGGGCCTAATTTTGTATTCAATTTCTTGATGGACCGAATTTTGTAAGTTGTTGTGAGTGAACAAGGAAAAAACCATTGATAATCTGAAAATAAATTATCATGCATTGTAGAATGAAAAGCATTGTTTTTGGTTAAAGAGTTAAAGTTGTTCCGACATTAATTTCTGTACATTTATTGTAAAAAAAATGTAATAATTTCAAATACATAGCTCACCGGAAATTAAAATACGTACTGTTATGTTTAGAAAAAACATATAAATTAAAAACATTTGTTCGCCACAAAATTTAGTAACAGGGTACCCGGCGCCGCATTGCGCGGGTACCCTGCTAGTCATCATTATAAGTTTTTCCATCCTTAATTTTGCTAATTATTCATGTCTTGTAGCGATTACATGACTTTTTGAATGACGTTTTAGAGAAAATTGTTTCTCCCATTATCAAAGTCAACACTAAAAAATAAATGCGAGAACGTTTAGCATTCTTGTTCAGAAACGCGCATAAGATGTTTTTACTTGACTACGCATATGTATTTTACCATCACATTGCCATTCTAACGAAATAAAACAGAAAAAAATAATACTTGCTATCAAGACAAGATGCTCATAAAATTATTCCAAAACGGGTACAAGATGTTTCTACTGTAAACCATAGAACCTGCGAGGGGTTTGTTACCATTAAACATCCTGCCGCGCCGCGGGTACTCGGCTAGTATTTCTGTAATAGACTTAAAAAATACTCAAGATAATCAAGAGAAGTACATATTGTATTAGTGATTTATGCATTATGCAAGTATTTATATATGTGTTGCAAGTCTAAATAGCACTACTCATACAAATAATTAAAACCTAGAGAAATACACCAGTAATAATGATGCATGTAATTTAAGTAGGTGCATTTGATATATTTTATCCAAGGTTATAAATAGCGCGGGGCGTGATGTGCCGACATGACCAAGCCTCACGCCTTAACGGCCAAGGAGAAGCTTTTGCGTTTATAAGGCGTGACATAAGCCGGCACAAAATATGAAAATATTTATATATTTATATCATATTTCATATATATCGAGTTTTAAAAAGACGTAGCATAAGGCGTGACGACATGACCAAGCCTCACGTTTTTGCGGGGCCTTTACGCGCCTTTTAAAACCATGATTTTATCTATTATTGACTTTTAAAAAAATCCTACTTATTTTGTTATTGTAATTCTCTGTTATTTAATGGAATCCAATTACTTTAATGCAAACGAATCTTTCATTTATGTCATATATATATATAGTCATTTATTATTTATTGTAGAAACGTATAATTTAATTTTGGCATCTATAAATACGAAACACATGAGATTAATTTGTATCTCTCATTCATAGTGTTTTGTATCATCTTTCATAAAAAAAGTTAAACAATGAAGGTTCTTAGTGTTTTAATTCTTATCTTCGTGGGAATATCGTTCATTCACAGAGCGTATTCCGTGGATGATTGCAAGTTTGACTATATTGATCCATGTTTTCCGCTAGGCACTGTCAACCCAGCATGTTGTGACGCATTACGACAACATCCGCATTGTCTTTGTTTGTACGAACACATATATCCTTCGTTAGGTGATGTTATTGTTAAATGTAAAGTTATATTCCCTGATCCATGTCCTCTAGTTTGATATTTATATTTTATAAAATAATATGCAATTTGCTGCTTCATGACTTGATGCATTCACAACAAACCCTTTGATTTCTGCATAATCTTGCTCCTTTATCTTCATTCTATCTATGTGAACCAATTTTGTTTCGTTATACGATGTTAACTCTTACCGACAATATAAGTTAATAAGAACTATAAAAAGAGTTAATCGTCATTTAGTAGTCTACACGTCAACGACACCAAATGAGATGATGCCTTAAGTTTTTTTAGGCCTTATTCATTTTTCGGTTGGGTCTTCCTAAAAATTCGAGAATGACCCTTCATAGCTTGCACTTTATGTGTAACAATCAGTCTTTTATACTAAAGGAACTACATTATTTTGGAACGATTTTGTTAAAACAATCTTATTGAAGAAAAAAAATGACAAATAGGAGAGCCTCATTTTGCCACGTAGGCGAGATCAATATGATTGGTCAATAAAACGTCAAAATTGAATCCAATTTGGTCAAACACTGTAAAATTTGGTTATTAAAAGCTTATTTGAAAAAAATAAAAATACACCCGAAGTTGACCGTAATTATTTATTTGACAGGGTGATGTAAGAACTGTGTATAGTGTTTATTTATCAACTGAGTTTGATATAACTTTCAGAGATAATTTCACATATCCCCCTCTTTTCAACATTAATTTCGGGGATTTTACATATATATACTTGAAAATTTCAAAAATTATATATATATCATTTTGATGCATTAAAAGGATTGTACTTTAAGCATAAAAAACGGGTAAAAATGATATGTATGTAATTATTCATCCAGGGAAGGATATACATTAAATTATGCCAATTTCGAATATACCCAAAATACAACCATTAAATGCATTGTGTACAACGCTTTTAAAGCATCATTTGGTTAAATATGAAATTTTCATGCTTCTGTTGGGTAGATATGAAAATGCCCCTAACTTTTATAATGTTTTGTATGACTTCATTGATTTGTCTAATTGTTTCTTACATCCAATTGTAAGTACCGAGATGAGGTTGAGAGAATGACGACACTTTATACCATAGACAATCAACTGTGGTTAATGCGGTTAATGTTATCAAGCTGATTTCTTGATGAGTTTTATTTAGGGCATTGGCAACGCCTGCATGACCACACGGGACGGGACCGGTAATCCACGGGAACACCGCTGCCGCCCTTTAAAACCACGGGACGGGATCTCACGCACAGGAATGAAAGAAATTGGAACGTTGGCATTGAATTATTCGAACGTTGAGAATTAATTTTGGGGTGAGTGATGAGTTTTGTAGTGAGTGATGCATTGCTAGTAAAAATATTGGTGAGTGACGAGTGAGTGATGGGAGAGAGAGAGAGAGTAAATGATGTGGCAGAAGGGGATTGGTTGCGAGTGAGTGATGGAGAGAGATGGGTAAAGGGATGCCAACACCCTTAGTTTCAATGATTGAAAACCCATGTAAATATTTGAAGCATTGATCAAATTGGTACGTCTTTGGTTATTAACCTTTTGTTTTAAATCAATAGGGGGTCTAAGCCTATTCATCATCAGCACTTCGAAAAGCAAGCTAGCTTCGATTTTCCGGAAATTAGCCTTAGTTGAAGACGTAGGGTTGAGTTTAGTGGCATATGTTGAGGGGGTCTTCTCAGTTAACATACCCACATTTGTATGTGAAGAGCTAGTAGTATTAAATCGATAAAGTTTTTCTGTTAGCATTTATATTTTAGTGAAATGATGGTCATTTGTAAAATGTAAAGATTGTATGTTGTGTAGATAAATATGTCTAAGTAAGATTGTTGTCATTTGTAAAATGTAAAGATTTATATTTTAGTGAAGTGATAGTCACTTGTAACAACCCACTTAAGCGCACAACAAGCCCAGTCCAAGGCCTTTTAGGGCGTCCCACCTTTCTTATAGGTGTAAGAGTGTGTGTTCTCTTAAGTTTGTGTGTGTTTGTATTACTCTTTCATGTCTAATATAAACATTCGACTATTGTTTCATTCATACGATCCACACATGTCTCTCATTTTTACTTTATTTTTTTGAGTGTCACATATTCATAGTATAGATATTAGTTGTAGTTTAAGGTTTGTTCGAGTAGATTCTAGTGCTTTACATTTTCCCAATTAGTGTAAGTATATTTTTCCACATTAGTGTACGTATGTTTCCGGAAAAACTCTTTTGTATATATTTCTATAACAGACTCACAAAAACACTAAAGAGAATTACAGGAAATTTTTGCATCCATTTGCAAAATATTCATCACATTAAGTTTTTGCACCCATTTGTTTTTTCCTTTATTGTGTAAAGGATGAATATACAAATAATTAAAAGCTAGAAAAATACATCGGTAATGATGTTGCATGTAATTTAAGTAGGTGCATTTTGATATATTTCATCTACTAGCTTATAGACCCGTGGAATACACAAGATTTTAGATGGTTTTTGTGCAATAAAAGGTAAGTAAGTGTATATAGTGAGAAATAGCAACGAACGTAAACGCTATAATATTTTCTTTTAACCGAAAAATAAGTTATAATTGACTCAAAGTATGAAATACAATACTTGTAAATGTGTTTCTAATAAACATTGATTGCCTCTTCATTTCGCATATGTTTGTGTTGATAAAAAAAATCAATGTGGTGACATTCTAACATTTGCAGAGAAGCTCCATTCCGTGAACACCTAATAAGTAAAAAAGAAACGTAAGTAAAAGATATTTGGGATTTATAATAAGCGAAAATAAGAAAAAGGCCACAAAAATGTCATTTCTATGGTGTACACACCTAGTGATTGTTTGATCATAGACCTTGAAGAACTTCTTTATATACAACATTTAAAGTAATGTTTGATAGGTTACCATCTGCATCTGAAACAGCAACCTTCAAACCTTTTTTGCTCTTGACATGTGAAAGAGCCACATATAGCTGTCCATATGTGAAAACAGGATGTGTCAAAAACAATCCGACTTTTGAAAGCGATTGCCCTTGGCTTTTATTTATTGTCACTGCGAATGACACCGAAATGGGACACTGTTTCCTCACAATCTTTAGAGTTAAAGATTTATCAGATGGAGTAACTCTCAATCATTGAATGATTACCTTATTTCCAAAATGTGTCCCATTAATGATATGTGCTTGAATAGAAGTCAGTGATAATCGTAAAACCTGAAGTCGTGTTCCGTTACACAGTCCATTAGAATGGTCAATATTCCTGAGCAACAGTATCGGGACACCAACTTTGAATAGAAGTCCGTGATAATTGTAAATGTTTCGCACTTTCTAAGTAAACAGACAACATTTCGGGTGTCATGTATAGGTGATGTAATAATAAAATAACAAATCAAATATATAAACGCATCGGAATACATCACCAACAAGGATCCATATAGCCATATGATCAATCAAATGAATTAAACAAACAAGTTATACCATTGTAGCGTGATCCGGGAGTCACCACCAAGCACTATATGTCGAATGGAATAAGAACCACAAGTGACCAAAGGAGATCACCTCTATGATGTGTCCACACTACACTTCACCGTATGCCAATAGATGCTAGTCCTTTAACCACCGTAACCCTTCTAGTCTTCTTTGAATGATCAAGAATCAAAGAAGAGATGGAAACAACAAAACCCTAGGTAAGGGTGTTATGTTTGCCGTGAGTTACCATATAGGGGGAGGGAGAGATTTTTGGTAATTGGTTATCTTAATTATGAAGAGATTAATTTGGATATATCGTTGACCAAATTAAAACCAATCTTACCTAAAAGGCCTCCATATGGCCGGCCACTTATGGGCTCAAAATGGGCTTCCTATTTGTTTTCCAAGTCCAATAGATTAAGTCCATTACTTAGTCATTAGAAGCCCAATAGCGGTTCCTAGTTACGTACAGTTATTTATATATCATAAATACGATAAACACGATATATAAAGTGGCACCTCAATGTATATGTGTGTGACCCCATAGGCTCAGATATGTCTAGCCATATAATTAGTAATTATGACACGAGCATACTCCAATAGCTCCCACTTGCGACGTCAAAATAATCAAGTAATTATACAAGCAATGGTTAGCGTCTAGCAACATGCCAATGACCCTAGAAATATGTAAGGTTAGTTTCTTAAACGTCTCATTTTAGATGGTTTATATGTCATCTATCCTTTTGTTACAGATACCGTGTTGAACATTAGACATGGATCAAATGTCATTCTAATAGTTCAACTATTATGTTTCTCGATATAGATATTGAACAAGATTACCAAGTGAATTAAGTTTCATCTTAATTTTATTTGGGTACGGCCATACAAACATCTGTTCAATTCATCGAGGGGCCCAATAGTATCGAACTCCATAACATGTGGAGGAACAAATCCTATTTTGACTACACGTGTCATTCGCATGCTTCATATCACTCCTGATAATTGCTTTTACAACTACCTTATTCAGGACAGCGTTTAACCATATCAATGAATGAAATTCCACACATGCAAGACCTGCTTGAATCTCAAGTCTAAGGATAAGAGACATAACCTCTCGCGAGATTCACTACTGACGATGATCCATGTATTGAATACTCATAGGTTGGGTCAATCCAATGTTCATCACAACGAACAACATGTGAGTGTGGCAAATAAATCACCAACACGCTCACATTTGTCTTAATTTGATGATACTCCCGTATCGTCAACCAACAATGGATAATTTTAGAATAAATAAATTATTCATGGATTAAACATGCAAATATAGAACACAGTAGTATATATGAAGACGATCAAACCAGGTATATCAATTCATTATATAATACAACTGCTTACAGCTCCATTATCCAAATACTAAAAAAAGATATGCATAAGACTACTCATAGGTCGGAATCCGATGTTCCCACCATGATCGAATCATGTTGTACAAGGCAACAAGTAGTCATCTGAGTAAACTTTGAGAATACTTCTTTCAAAATTCATGAAAGGTTTGAATGATGATTGTCCTTTGTATGTGTGTATTCAAGTACAAGACGAGTATTGCAACAATACATTCCATAGGGTGTTTGAAGCTAGCAAGACACCTACTTTAGACAGTCATCTGAATAGTTTCTCAAACTATAAAGTATTCTTGTTCTTTTAATATATAACGCATTAATTCTCTTAGTCGAGCACATCTAGTCAGCAATTTCATCATTCATGATGACATCCTACCACGACTAGGGTTGAGTATCATCTCAGTTAAATAAGCATCATTGTATGCAAACAAAACAGAGTTCCTCATATATCCGTAAACTTTTGAACTTATCTTTTGGTCCTTTATAGGTCCCTTATAATTAGGGATGGCAACGGGGCGGATTTGGGCGGGGCGGCCATCCCCATCCCCAAACCCGATTACCAAAGTTCTCCCCAAACCCGCCCCGATCCCCATCGGGGATCTAATCTGGGCGCCCCGTTGTGGCATGATTGTCCCCAAAACCCGCCTCGTATTAATCGGGGATTTTATCGGGGTGTCCTCTTTGGGTGCAATTCTTGACCAAAGCCTTATCATTTCACATTTATTGTTATTTTTAGACCGTTAGCAATAACGAAACTATTAATAATCAATTATAAACAATCCTTGTTAAGTTTTCAAGGATAGTATTATACATAAAAATGATAAATTATACCGTCAAAAACTAAAACTTAAAAATATGACATTAAACGAGTTTCTATAATCACAATTTTTCATTCTTCCAAATATTAAAAAACTGAAAATAATAGAGTAATATTTTTCTATTACGTAAATACTAACAAAATACTATATAAGTATAGATATATTTGTATATGTGTATATATTAATCGGGCGGGGCGGGGCGAGGATTTCACGCTCCCCGCCCCAAACCCGATTAGAATCCCCGTTTAATCCCCAAACCCGCCCCGTAACCCGATTAGCATGCCCCGCCCTACCCCAATTAGTTCGGGTTTCGGGTTTCCCCGTCGGGTTCGGGTTTTTTTGCCATCCCTACTTATAATGTTGGTTTAACAATTATCTAATGACTATCACTTAGATATTTGTTGTTAACAACTCATCTTGCATTCATGCAAATGATATATACATAGTCCAATGCGTAATATGACTTACATGATAAATCCTTTAGTCGAACTTAAGATTTCCACTCATGTGTTCAATCTCATCAAGTGAGATTGATCATTGAGACTCCCCTCAATAACGTGTCATATTATGTTTAGACTTAATAACCGCTTATGTTTATTCTAATAAACATATACGTAACAAGGTTGTATGTCTTATTTTATAAATCCCTCAAGAGAAACTTCATTCCAAGCTAAGGATTAAAGTGTAGCTTAGATGGAATATTGTTTCTAATATGTTAACGACATATGAGATTTAAGAAAATAAATACAGTGCTCCAACTTGCTCTTAGTGTACTTAGGAATAATCTTATTAATCAAAATCAAATTAATGATTTTATAATTAACTCAAGATCTTTGCTCCTAGATGTATGATCTAATCCACACATGGATTATATTATCTTGTATACATAATAAAGATTATATGGATTCATAAACCCTTTTGATTACTCATCGTCCTCGCAAAGGTAATCAACAAGAAAAGTGTTTTGATATCCTATTGTCATATTTCATTTACATGAAAACAGGTATGACTATTAATCATCTTTATACATTTAATGTTTCTAGGTAGAAAGATTTAGTCATAGTCAATTTCTTGAGTACGAGTAAACTCCTTTTACTAGTCGTGCATTAAATGTGTGTACAAGTTTTCCCTTTTGAGTCTTCTTATCAAGAAACTCATTCTTAACCTCACAGTCTAACTGATTGGTAAGAGATCAATCAAACTCCATGAGTGATTGTATTTCAAGGACTGCATCTTAACATTCATAGTTTTGAGCTACTCATCAGATACAATATCTGATAAGGTATCTCAGTAGTTAGCAGGTTCACCATGATCCTCTAACTTATGTCCCTCAGCATTGATATAAAAACTATATCATTCATGTGCAAGAGGTATCCTTGCGGATTTATGAATGAGAGATATCAATCTATGGTTTAACATATGCATGTTCAACCTTAGTATGACATTAGCAAGTGTACTCAGAAGGTTGTGTATTTAGTTATTGAATAACTTCAAGGTCTAAAGGTACTCCCACTTGCTTTTGTATGTAGAGACTAATCTCTAGATACTCAGCATCTTGAGTAACAATAAATTGTTTTCAAGTGGGACATCCAAAATACACCGTTAGTTCTTGACTCTAGTTTGTTAATTACTTACTCTTAAGTAGTTAACAAATTCATAACTTCAATTAAGACATAATGAGATTCATCCCATGCCATAATACAATGGTGTCTTAAATTCCTTCTGGGTTGGAATCATATTGAGTGTACACATGGCACACCCAATTTCTAACCTTGATAGCTTTGGAGGTAAAACAGTTTAAGTCATCAAAGATCAAACAATATCTATAGTGTTTGATTTTTCATGATGGACATACCATAAAGTTGTGGTATTCCATGAGGACTGATGTTGTGAGACTATCACACAACTCATTAGATGAACTTATACTTTTGGGCTTACATATCTACCAATCAAGTCAAACCAGATGGCATTAATAGTAATTTTAGCCTACTGCATACTTTACATCATGTGCATGTTTTGACTAGAAAACATAAAAATTTAATATTATACATCGTAAGTGTACATGTCTTAACAAGAAGACATAACAAATCAATGTCTTACTTTACGTTATACTACCTCCGTCCCAAAATAAGTGTCCGGTTTGACTTTTCTGAGTCAAACTGGTTCAACTTTGACATTATCTATTTTTGCGAGTGTTATATAATAATTGATGCAAAATATATGAATGGATCGAGTTTGAAGTGTATTTTTCGTTGGTATAATTTTTCATCAAATATTATATAAAACAAAAAAAATATTTAAGGTCAAAGGTGAACCAGTTTGACTTTGAAAAGTCAAACTGGACACTTATTTTGGGACGGAGGGAGTAAGTCTTTAACAATTAACGAAAATTATGTTTTTGTCTTTACAAGAGACCTAAACATATTCAACTAAAGTAATTACGAGCGCCGACACTTGGCCTCAACAGTAAATTCAAGTTAATTTCATACTTCATGATTATGGCTTTACAAGAAAACATAATCATACTTACTAAACGATCCAGTGAATATGTTGAAGTAGCTTTTCATGTTATCTTGATATTTGTTCTAATTAGGGCAACCTACATTTTATGTGTAGAAGTCCTAGTAGAATCTTAGTTTCTTACCTTTCAGTTAAGAAAAACTATTAGTCATATTATTATATGTTGTACCTTGCACACAATTAAGATTTCTCCCACTTGTGCATGGCACAACATCATGAGAGTATACAAGCACCACTACGCTCGTGTGTTTGTATGAGCAATACGAAAATGTCTAAGATAACATATGATTTTTAGTCAAAATCAAAATATAGATATGTAGAACTTTATCGTTTTAATAATGAATCATGCATAATGATTTTATAGATAACATTTCAGGAAGCAACATCAGAAATGCGAGAAGTTATCTCATAAAATTTATGCAATGGTTCTTATATAAACTATGACGCTTAACATGTGGAAAGTAATGTATTATTTCAAGACAATTCAGAAATAAGATCGGCAAGTTGTAAGGTATTAAAGCTTACAACTCCCACTGGATTATACAACATTACATGTGTTTCGTCACCAGTAATATAATCACGTAGCTCCCACTGGATTAGACAACATTTAAATGTGTTACGTCACCAGTGGAGAGTGAGTGGCGATTGGATACTTTCCATCTTTCTTTGAATATCTACACATTATTGCTAATATGAGTCACTTTGATTAGTAAACATGTACTTAGGTATTCAAGAAAGTGCATCAAGTTCTAATATATAGATGATGGGCTAGCCATCATTATTATTTTAACTTGAAAATAGGCATGCATTTCCTCCATAATTGGTCTACTTTACCACAATGGTATGTAGGACCTTAGTAGGCTTATTGGGTTAAGACAAACTGCTAGGTAATCATGCTAGTAATTGCCTTTACCTCTTTGCGGTTTATTGATACTTCCATCTTCTAATTATTTAAACTCATTTTAGTTTGGTAGCTATAGAAAACGTGTTCTCTGGTTATCCAAATATCTTATATTTCATCAATGTTTCAAACCGAAACTAGGGTTATAAAAAAATCTTGAAAGAATAAGATGTGTAACCATACTTAACCATTTTGACTTTTAAAGACATCACGATTTCTAGAGTAGGTGTTCTTTGAGTTTTATTAGAATTGGGAAAATTCAAATATTCCTATTATGCCTCATAAAGAAAAAGGATAGGAACAAGTCTCTTTCTTACAAGGAAAGAGCGACTCAGTTCGTACTTTTAACAAGAAAAGAACAAACTTTCATTTACGGTTGTGTTGCATTAATTCATTAATTGAATTTACAAAGTTCATTTTTAGTATTTTCGATAATTATCCTTTTATAAATTAACTACCCCATGTTTAGAATTTAAAACAATTAATTTACGAAAAGGCTAAGATCCACATTGTGCTTCTACTATCACATCAGTTGATCTGCTAGCAATAGTAGATTCAATTGGTAGGCGACGATCACCAATTGTATTACATGTACAACTCTTAGATCCTTATGGGACTCATGGCATCTAGTGTCAAACAACTAGTGTCATGTAGGCATGTTTAGTCCCATCTTTGCCTCGGGTCAAGGTCTAACCGCTTAACTCGATTAAGTCATCCAATTTGAAAACGTGTGAGAATATATCAGGGTCTGACCGCGGTAATTACAGGTGTTCTCATAATTGGACGGCATGACTTAAATTTTGACGGGTAAAATGTTTTGATGTGAATCAAAAACGTGTACGAAAGAAGCATGCATTCATTCTTCGTAGCACAAGTTAAAAACTTTTCTTAACTTAAGTCTAATCATTGTTTTAATTTATGTGTGTCAAGTTGTCCATTTTCAAGACTAATATAAATCCTAAGTGGATTATTAAGTTTGGACAATACAATAAATAAATAAATAAACAACCTTAACTAGTTTAAGTGTTATTTAGAAAACAATGATTTTTTAGTTTCAAATCATATTTAAACTTAACTAAACTAAATCATAAGACTTAGTTCAAAATGGTTTATGTTTCTTTTCAAGTTTTAAGAAAACAATTTCCGTTTTTCATGTAGTCACAACATACATAAAACAACCAAACAAACATACAACCACAATATGCAAAGCCTCAACCGATGAAAACCCTATGCTTGGTCTTGTGAGCCATCACAAGAAACGTGAGTCAACTAGGGACATATAGCACAACCACATGGAGGGCTCCCACTTGCCCCAAGACAATCATGGGCAAGTAAAGGCCCATAATGCACATGAAAACATGATTCTGTCAGCCGAGTTTTTCTGTATTGCGAGGCCCAAATCTCCTAGAATATGACCTCCTCATGCTTCGGCCCAGTTGACAAAGTTGTAGACCTATGTCTTGTGGATCTGCACAAAAAAATTTAGCCAAAAATACCATACCAATCTCCTGGAAATCGCATTTTCCCATCAGGTGTCCAGCAGCTACTTTTGGTCGAAAACTCTTCATTCTTTTTCCATTTGCTTCCAAGCTTATGGTTACAAGATTTATAAAGTAAAGTACATCTAATATACTTTCTATCTACTGTAAAAATGCCCAAACAATGGCAAAACCAAAATTAAATACATTACAAAAGTGCCGAAACAATGGCATGCCCCAAAAACAAACAAAACAACCAACAATCACAACATCACAATGCATAAGTGGTCTAGGTTTTCATCGGCTTTGCATATACACATAATAATACATTAAAATTATGATCATTAAAAGGTGTTGGCTAACTCCATGGATAGACATGCATGTATTTGCCATGGACAACAAAATAAATAACAAGAATTAAATTGTTAGCCAACGAATCGAAGAAATTAATTAACAAGAATTAAAACCCCGAATGGTACGCGTGACAAATGGCCATAGACTCAAAACCTACTGATATTCGGACCTTCTTAACATCATTTTACCACAGCAAATTAAGCCTCATGGGCTGATTTGAAATCGGGTTACAAATCTATCAAAAAAACACGTTTTTAGGCCATTTTACGGGTACCGAACAAGTAAACAATTAATGTATGCATAACAAATGGCCATAGGATCAAAAAGTCCAGATTATTAGACCCCATATGGGTCGACATATATTCAAAAAATAAGCCTCCGGGGCTGTTTTGAAATAAAACCTTTAAATCCATTAAAAACACTCGTTTTAGCCATTTTTACGCATACATGATGATCATATGACATCATATGATGGCTCGTGATACCACTATAGGTGATGTAATAATAAAATAACAAATCAAATATATAAACGCAGCAGAATACATCACCAAAAAGGATCCATATAGCCATATGATCAATCAAATGAATTAAACAAACAAGTTATACCTTTGTAGCGTGATCCGGGAGTCACCACCAAGCACTATATTTCGAATGGAATAAGAACCACAAGTGACCAAAGGAGATCACATCTATGATGTGTCCACACTACACTTCACCGTATGCCAATGGATGCTAGTCCTTTAACCACCGTAACCCTTCTAGTCTTCTTTAAATGATCAAGAATCAAAGAAGAGATGGAAAAAACAAAACCCTAGGTAAGGGTGTTATGTTTGCCGTGAGTTACCATAGAGGAGGAGGGAGAGGTTTTTGGTGATTGGTTATCTTAATTATGAAGAGATTAATTAGGATATATCTTTGACCAAATTAAAACAAATCTTCCATAAAAGGCCTCCATATGGCCGGCCACTTATGGGCTCAAAATGGGCTTCCCATTTGTTTTCCAAGTCCAATAGATTAAGTCCATTACTTAGTCATTAGAAGCCCAATAGCGGTTCCTAGTTACGTACAGTTATTTATATATCGTAAATACGATAAACACGATATATAAAGTGGCACCTCAGTGTATATGTGTGTGACCCCATAGGCTCACATATGTCTAGCCATATAATTAGTAATTATGACACGAGCATACTCCAACAATGTTGGGCGTGTGGCTGTCCACGGGAATACTGACACTTATAAGTATCGATTGTTGGGTGAGGTTTGGAATTTGTTGGTGGAGGCTATTGGTCTGGAGGTTGGAACGACATGCATGTTCACAAAGAACAGGGGACACATTTTGTGGCTGGATGCGTTTCACGATGACGGGTGCATGATAATGCAGGGCGTGTTCAAAGGAGCAGCTACTCTAAGGAAGGTTCAACTACCATTGGAGTGGCATGAACAGAGTAAGTGTTTTAATTTGTTTTATTATTATTTATTTTTTTGCGTTTACCTAATACTATAACTTATTAGGTCTATCTGCTTAAATAAATTGGTAACATATAAAATAAATACTTTTGATTTGTAGATTACGATAGAATGAAACACATATGCCACTGGCCCTTCCTCACTGACCATTTTGGAGAGTATAATACAAGCTTCTACAAAAGCTATGCCCATATCCAGTGCCGCAACAGATTGGTAATTGAATTTATTGTTTTTTGTATACAATATATATTAATTGTTTAACATTTGGTTAATACTAATTGCAAATTAAAATATTATAGGCAATCCATGCGAATTTCCTAGCGAAACATCCTATGCACATGTACAGAAAGGCGCTGGTGATTCACCAGCATTACAGAGAGGAAATGAGAGTGCGAATGGAGCCTCACAGGGATACTCCAAACAGAACCAATCATGTAAAAAATTTTGGGCAGTGGAAGATGTTAGCGGAGGCATGCCAATTCCCATATACCAAGGTGATAAGGTTCAAGTATGTGTCGAATGGGGTAGATGTGGATCCGAAAGATGATGAAAACCCTCATTTCCCGATATTCCACATTTTTTAAACTGGTAAATGGTATAGCCTATTGGTAGTTGCCGGAAATGCCTAAACAATTCCCTATTCAGGCTTTCTTTTGGGTTTTGTCTGCTTCAAGTACAATGTTTGTGGTACTGTTAGTTGTGAAGATTAGTTGTGAACAGATTTATGTTAGGTAACAATCGAATTTCAGATTTAGGTCAGGTAACATCAAGGATGTATGGTTACTGCTATCAAACCATTTAGAAGTCAGGTAAGTGGTTTGATAGCAGATAGGAATATGTAATGTAAGTGTTTTGCCCCAAAACAATCCTCAAGTGAAATGTATGATTTTAGTCCAATGTTTGTGGTAGTGTTGGACAAATCCCTATTCATACTTTCTTTTAGTCCAATGTTTGTGGTAGTGTTTGACGTGAACATGTTTAGCTCAGGTCGAATTTCAGACGTACGTTTGGGTATTTATGACCAGGTGTACAAAATGCACGTACGTGCAAGTTGGAAAAAACATTGTAGTGTTATGTAACATAAAACTACTATGAAATTAAGAATCCATTAGCCTTTTCTATAGCTTGTTAATAATTGAAGTTTAAGGAGTTTTTGCGTGTAAAACTCAATAACTGTGTAAGTAATCCATTAGCCTTTTGTATAGCTTGTTTAAGGTGTTATCCATATGTTTCGTACGTTTATCATGGTAATGAATGTGTTACTCTTTAAAAATGTTACTTTCTTCTTCCATTAGTGGGTTGTTACATTTTTAACCTACGTTTTGTTGATTATTTTTTGAAATAAGTCTTCAAATAACATTGTTTATAGTTTTGATCTGATTGACTTATAACTAATATCAATTTAACGTCAGTGAAACATTATTGAGTTAGCAAAATGAGTATTATTTCAAAAGTGAAAGTGAAGTACAACACAATAAATTATTGTAACACAATTTACTAAGGGGCTAAGATATTAATAAATATCTGACATAAACAAAGTTGTCCATAAAAATTCATCATCGTTATCTTAATCATCGGTAGAATAATACACCTGAGACGCGTCATCAATGAAACTGTCTTTATCATCTTCGTCGGACACGGATGGGACACTATACATGTCAGTAGGTTATTAAAAAAAAATATGTGTTTTTTGTAAATAAAATGTTAAACTTGTTTAAAAATGACACTTAAAAATATATTATTGCAACTCACTGGGAACATTATAAGTGATTAAGAAGTTAAATTTAATAATGTAAGACGTTAAAGTTAATATTCAAAAAAAGTATTATTAAGAAAACATTGATAAAGTAGAACCACAAATTTATCTATGAAAAATCATAATTGTGATGAAAAGTACCAAATGTTGGTAATCGTATTAGTGACATGTGTATCTAAAAATAGAAAACAAAAGCCTAAAAATATTCAAAAAACGTATTATTAGTGACATGTGTATCTAAAAGTAGAATCACACTTAAGTAGGATTTTTTTTAAAGTCAGTAATAGATAAAATCATGGTTCTAAAAGGCGTGCAAAGGCCCCGCAAAACTATGAGGCTTGGTCATGCCGCCACGCCTTATGCTACATCTTTTTGTAAACTCGATATATATGAAATATGATATAAATATATAAATATTTTCATATTTTGTGCCAGCTTATGCCACGCCTTATAAACCCAAAAGATTCTCCTTGGCCGTTAAGGCGTGATGCTTGGTCATGTCGGCACGTCACGGCCTGCGCTATTTATAACCTTGGATAAAATATATCAAATGCACCTACTTAAATTACATGCATCATTATTACCGGTGTATTTCACTAGGTTTTAATTATTTGTATGAGTAGTGCTATTTAGACCTACAACACATATCTAAATATATGCATAATGCATAAATCACTTATACAATTATATCATGTATTTCTCTTGATTATCTTGAGTACTTTTTAAGTCTATTACATAAATACTAGCTGAGTACCAGCGGCGCGGCAGGATGTTTAATGGTAATAAACCCCACGCAGGTTCCATAGTTTACAGTAGAAACATCTCATACCCGTTTTGGAATAATTTTAAGAGCATCTTGTCTTGATAGCAAGTATTATTTTGTTTTGTTTTGTTTGTTTTGTTTCGTTAGATGGGCAATGTGAGTAAAATACATATGCATAGTTCAAGTAAAAACATCTCATGCGCGCTTCTGAACAAGAATGCTAAACGTTCGCATTTATTTCTAGTAATCGGGTTTGGGGATGGGGATGGCCGACCCGCCCCAAACCCGCCCCGTTGCCATCCCTAATACTATTACTTATGCAATATATAAGATACAATTCCTTCATGTTTTGTCTTGTTAAACCACGTTAGAGTGTTCGGTGTCAGGTTTTTTCCGTCCGCCATTCAAAAAAAAAGGTCCAATGGCGTCGCCGTTCAGCACCGTGGCGCCATTGGTGTGCCATTCGTCTTTTAGTTTGAGTAATATTGATTACTTATAATCTATTATATATAAAGATTCAATAGCTTAATTTAATGTGGAAGATGATTTGTGAAAAAAAAAAGTACTGTACAACCAGTTGAATGTTGTCTTCAATCCAGTTTTCTATATGGGCGAATTCAATGTAATAAATGTGATGGGATCGAAACCATCTTCTAAAATATTAATTGTTGTTACAGATTTAGAAAAATCAAAAGACTTTTTAATTAATGATGACGAATATGTACAGGAGTTTGAGGCATTCAAAGGATCCAGTAGTTATCCTCCAAACAATTACAAATATGAAGGGTTGTAGCAATTACAACAAAAAATGAATATGAGTTTGGCACAAAAACAACCTTATAAATAGCAGATGATGAAACCAAAACTCACAATACCCTCATGTCACTCCCCAACTCTCATCACAACAATAGACTCGATCTATACACGAAAATAAAACAAAGATCTCACGAAAAAAAAACCCATCATAGATCTTAATCAAAACACAAACACGACTCGAATATACAAGATCTCAGGTTCATTTCATCAAGACAAGAGATCTTTAAGATCATAGATATTAAACCCATCATAGATCTGTGTAATGTTTAACGTCTCATCTTTTATATCCGGAAATAAAGATTGTATTATAACAATTATGTTAGATACGATCTTTGTTTCGTTCAAAGACGCAACAAAACTGAAAACAAATTTAAAAGGATACCTACCCGAGAGCCTTTTAAAGGATCTTGAAGCCAATACCAAAAGATACTGACAAGATTTTGTTTTTTTTTGTGTTCGGTTGTGATGATAAGGAAAACTTGATGTATGTGTTTTTGAGATCTACATGGTGACTGCAAGAGGAGTGATGGGCGACGTCTAGGTTGGATGATAGATTGAGATTTAGGGTTGTATCATGTTGGCCGAATGCTTTTTTGTATTTTTTTTGCTTTTGTTTTTCTTTTTTGATCTTATTTTGGCTGTGAGAGATTAAAAAGAAACAAAAGCTAGCTGCCATGAGAAAGAGGCACCAGAAATGTAAAATATTTATGTCAAACCCTAAATAGTTTCAATGTTGAGGGCTTCTCAATCTAATCCCAAAGATAAAATACCGTACTTTTTGTTTTTCTTTTAATGGCCCATTAAGCAAATAAAAGAACTACAACTAATACTGTCCATTTATGCTTCTGTATATATTTACCAACTCTTTGACATTTGATTCATCCACTCATTTCCTTATTGTCTTCTATGTCAATATCTTCGATAAAAATTAGAAGAGGTATAAATTTACTTATGAAATAAATATGTTACTTAAAATATTGATATAAATTACAATAATTGTAACAACCAAGAATCATGTTTTAACACCTTCCGGAGGTCGAGGTTCATGAAAGTATGATCGATCCATGTTTATTTTAGTGAGAGTGTAGAGAGAAGGTGGAGTGTTTAGAACTTGGATATTATTGCTATGTGTTAAAGTTCACAGCCACACCCTTCAAGTGACAACTTGAAGGGTATTTATATGCCAACTTTGACAACTATTAGAGTATTACACAATAGGTCCTTGCACTAAATGCAAACTGGTTGTCTAATTCCAATTCACGTAAATATCGTCCAGCTTCATTTCTAACAATCTCCCTCCAGCTGGAGATATACGTGAATTGGTTACAATGATTCCTAACAATTACATAACAATGATAAAAGCAATGCTGAAGTAGAGCAGTCTCCTTTTGAGGATGTCTTCACAGCTCTTGATCTTCTCGTATCTTTCTCAGCTTGCTTGACTTACCTGCAGAATCACTGTAATGACCTAATTGGGTTATTACTCCCTCCCAATTAGTGAGGCATATTCTTTACATGCTCCCTCCCAGAATGACAACCCGTTTGATATAGCCTTGAAGCTTGTAGAAGAAGTTTCTCTAAAATCTTGCCAAATTGTCTTCAGTCTCATGCACAGCGGAAAATGGATTATAGACTGATGACTTGTAACTTCTTCACAGGTTTCTTTGGGGAGCATCATATCGACATCTTCAGCTCACTTAGAATGCTTCCAGTTCTTCATAAACAGCCCCGATGTACACATTTCATACATTTCTCCCTCCAGGATGATGACGATATTTCGGACTCATCCTACATATGTGTACATAGACATATCAACTAGAAGCAAAAAATAAATCAATACCCCATGAGTTGATGTCGATAACTATTCTCTCTACGATTCTCTTAGGATCAATCTCTTCTCAAACCTCTTGAATCAAATCAACGGCTTTTATTAAATAACCACATTTGGAGACAATCAGATATGACCAATTTGAAAAACGAAGTAAACATCCCCCTCAAATGTGACTTAATCTTGTACGATAATGTGACTAAGAACCTATACTGAGCACTACAACGTAACTCCTTAAAGCATAGGTCATTTCATATACCCATCTAACCTTCCTTATCTGTATATGAACCTCTCTCGAATTATCCACATCATTGTGTGTCACTGAGTACTCCATCTCATTTTTGATAGTTAACTAGGTCTTCGTCCATCCACCCCTTGACCTATGAAAACTAGATAATCCAAGACTTAATCACTACACCCATGAGTGCCCAAACAAGTATCTCTAAAAGTCATGCATCCAACCAACCTCTAGACTTTGAGATAAATAAGTACACATGCACGAAAAATGTTACTTCAAGATCAATTCAATAATACCATTCTTCTCCCGTAGTCATTTTCTTAACTATAAGACTTTTAGCCATTGACATTTGATTGCGATTCTTGATCAGGATCTTTTCGGCAAAAACGTGGTGATGTTGACGGTTAAATTTGGTTGTTGTTGTGAAGTCTTGTTGTGTTGTTGTTGATCGATGGTGTTGTAACAAATTAAATAACGTTACGAAACTTGATTCAAGTATAATTAAGACAAAGTCAAAAGTTTACAATTTCGACAAAAGGATATGTAAATTACAATTTAGATAAACTCGACACTTTCTATAGAAATTTCAATTTGACCAAAATTTATACAAATTATGGCAAAATATCAATTTAGATAGAAATATAGATTTTATATATAAATCGGCACGGATTAAAGATACATAAGACCACTACTAGGCTTGTTTTTTTCGTATGAAACGGAAATAAATTCCGATGACCGGAAAAAAATTTTCCGATGACTAAAAAGAAGATAAAAAACAGCCTAAAACTTGAATCGAACCACAAAAATCAGTAAACTCACCAAGAATCTCCCCCGGTTAGCTCTTGATACCAATTGTTACAACCAAGAATCATGTTTTAACACCTTCCGGAGGTCGAGGTTCATGAAAGTATGATCGATCCATGTTTCTTTTAGTGAGAGTGTAGAGAGAAGGTGGAGTGTTTAGAACTTGGATATTATTGCTATGTGTTAAAGTTCACAGCCACACCCTTCAAGTGACAACTTGAAGGGTATTTATATGTCAACTTTGACAACTATTAGAGTATTACACAATAGGTCCTTGCACTAAATGCAAACTAGTTGTCTAATTCCAATTCACGTAAATATCGTTCAGCTTCATTTCTAACAATAATTAAACTATAGAAGTAAACAATGGAAAAAGTTTGAACAAACTCAAATAAAAGTGATCACATTCTATTTACAACATAAGGAATGAGCATAAAACTTTTAACACTTGAGGGCCATAATTTTATGGGTGATTTTTTTTCTATAAAGGTTTGATGGGTCACGACTCAGTTACCGAGCGAGTGGTGTTGTACAAGGGCGCAACCTCCTTAGGGGGGGGGGGCGCCCGACCCCCAAAAAAAAATTTGCGATGTAGGGGGTATATAGTTTTTGTGTAGAAAAATTTCGGTATATTCGGTTTCGACCCCCCATTTTAATTGTGAAATTTCAGTATATTAGATTCCGACCCCCCACTGAAGTTGGTCAAGCTTCACCACTGGTGTTGTAGTGTAGGAACATTACATATGGTCATCTTTTATCTTATATATTATCACCAACTATTGATTTCTATCCTTTTATTTATTTTGTACTTCTATAATTCTACGTAATATTTGGTTACAATTTGATGTTTCATTGTCATATCGATAGATACTGAGAATTACGTGCTCTACCAAAATTTTATAGATATAGTAAGCGGCTAGCCAGCTCTAAGTAGTTTAGTTTTACCATAAAAGAAGTTCGAAAATTTTAGTGAAGCACATTATCAGAATTTCAGAATATACCATTTATAAAACGTAACAAAGCCAACCTACCTAAAGAAAAATAACCCATAATAATGATTATAATAACAATAATAGATTTGATAAATACGGACATATATAAAGTTTTAGCAATAATACTAACTTATCTTATTGTCATTCTATGTTTTGTATAAAATGTTAAGAATTATAGTGATGGCATCCTTAATGATGTAAAAAGACTCATTTAAATATAACATCTTGCAAAAATCCTTTTCACATGTACTTTTTTAATGTGAGGTAATTATTTTAAATAGTGTAAACCTAATTAGTACCAACCATTAAGCTATGAACACTTTGATATAATTGGTGCAACGCACGGGTTTGCCAATGCCTCGATCATATTAAAAGAGTACATGTGAAAAGTCTCATTTAAATATAATAGCTTGCAAAAAACCTATTCACATGTACTCTTTTAAAGTAAAGTAATTAGTTTATAGTGTAAACCTAATGAATACCAACCATTAAGCTACGAACACTTAGACACAATTGGTGCAACGCAGGGGCTTGACATCGCCTCGTACCCATTAAACTTAAATGCTTAAATGACAAGTTTTATGCTTAAAATTTGAGTAATGTAAATTGCCTATTATACCCTTTACACTTAAATGCTTAAATGACAAGTTTTACTATTTTACTTTCAGTTTCAAAAAAAAGTTTAAGTCACAAAGTTACTCTATCAATAAAATCTCTACTATTTTTTAAATGTCACCTTTTAAGTAGCAAGTTTTTAATATTGATCAATTTTTACGTATCAATTTAAAAGCAACTAACACATTGTTGCTCTATCTATACTATATGTAAAAAGTGAATAATTTTCTTTAAAGCATAAAAAACTTAAAAATAAGCAATAATGCGCTATATCTTAAATACCCTTTATTATTACTTCACAATAAATAGTTTGACTTGTTTTTAACATGTTAGCTTGTAATTATCATTAAAAAGTTTAACAGTCACTTTTAATATATACGGAGTACTATATATTTTCATCATTTCAACTATATATATAACACATCATTTGTAAAAAAAAAGTTAAAATGTTTTTTGTTGAAGATAATAAATATTTTAACTAATTGTTGTCATCTTTTATTTTCAGTTGAATTACAATATGTTATAAAAATTCAGTTACTTTTTGATTATTTTACTGTATGTATAAACTTTACTCGGGACACTTAACAAAAATATCTCAACCATAATTATTTAGCACTATAAAGTCCCGTCACTATATACGGGTAGTTGTCTAGTTATCTATATATACATTCATCAACTTACATTTACTTCATATGATTATTTGTCTTTTGGTGACTTTAAATACGGGTAGTTGTCTATATATACATTCATTAACTTACTATATACGGGTAGTTGTCTTGTTATCTATATATACCCGGGTGTGGTAATTGTTTGCTTTATGGTCATTTGCTTGATGACTATCCCAAAGCCGCCTCTAAACGGGTGACAAATGGGATGAATAAAGGTAAGGATCAGATTTCGGGAGTATAAACAAGAATGACGGGTTCACGGTTGAGAAGCGGAAAGGAGCTAATCCAAATAAGTTTAATGTTGTTTCAATGAATAAGAAAGTTGAGTATAGGCCTGTTGCACCAAAGAATACCAAGGCTGCTACTTCAAAAGACAACACAAAGGAGGCTTATATGTCTAGATAACCAAGAATGGATGCTAAAGTGGTGAATACTTCTAATGCATTTGGTATTCTAAGTGATTTGGATGAGGGTTCTAATGCTAATGTAGAACATAGTGCAGTACATCTTTTTCTTGGTATAAGAGTCTTTGGTGTGGCAGTGACGAATAACACGTTATTTGTCTGTCACTTCAGCATCACCTCATCAGCCGCTCAATAATACATCAACAACTAAAATACACTCTCAACAAAAAACCAAATAACATGTTATTGGTACCACTTGTGGGTCCTATTTTCCATTTTATTTTATTTAAAACAAACACATTTTATTAAACTAAAATTAAAATTGCAATACATAATATAGAATACGAGGGTATTAAAAATAGAAGTTATAAAGAACGTAAAAATACCATATAACAAAACAAGGACTAATGATGTGAGTAAAAGACAATTACGGACAGAAACTGAAATTAAAACAGATCAATAAGGTTTAAAAAATAAACACACGCTGCATCATCTTCATCATCCCTGTCCATAGACACACACACAACACAAAACACACATTAACACAAAAAATAAACACAAACACTCACGTATACACTACCAGTTGGTCTAAAAAAATAAATAATTAAAAAATAACGCCAACCATCTCACCAACTAAAAGAAGAATGGCGCACCAATGGCGCCATAGCCGGTGTAGAACGGCGGTGCCATTGGTCCTGTTTTTTGCGAATGGCGGACGGAAAAAAGCCCGCACCGAGCTCTCTAATATATGTGGTTTAACAAGACGAAACATGAAGGAATTGTATCTTAAATATAGCATAAGTAATAGCATTAATCCTCTAATCATCATTATAAGTTTTTCCATCTTTAATTTTGCTAATTATTCATGTCTTGTAGCGGTTACATGACTTTTTGAATGACGTTTTAGAGGAAATTGTTTCTCCCATTATCAAAATCAACACTAAAAAATAAATGCGAGAACGTTTAGCATTCTTGTTCAGAAACGCGCATAAGTTTTTCCATCTTTAATTTTACCATCACATTGCCATTCTAACGAAATAAAACAGAAAAAAATAATACTTGCATATCAAGACAAGATGCTCATAAAATTATTCCAAAACGGGTATGAGATGTTTCTACTGTAAACCATAGAACCTTCGAGGGGTTTGTTACCATTAAACATCCTGCCGCGCCGCGGGTACTCGGCTAGTATTTCTGTAATAGACTTAAAACATACTCAAGATAATCAAGAGAAGAACCTAATATAATTGTATAAGTGATTTATGCATTATGCATGTATTTAGATATTTGTTGCAGGTCTAAATAGCATTACTCATACAAATAATTAAAACATAGAGAAATACACCAGTAATAATGATGCATGTAATTTAAGTAGGTGCATTTGATATATTTTATACAAGGTTATAAATAGCGTGGGGCGTGACGTGCCGACATGACTAAGCCTCACGCCTTAACGGTCAAGGAGAAGCTTTTGCGTTTATAAGGCGTGACATAAGCCGGCACAAAATATGAAAATATTTATATATTTATATATTTATATCATATTTCATATACATCGAGTTTACAAAAAGACGTAACATAAGGCGTGACGGCATGACCAAACCTCACGTTTTTGCGGGGCCTTTACGCTCCTTTTAAAACCATGATTTTATCTATTATTGACTTTTAAAAAATCCTACTTATTTTGTTATTGTAATTTTCTGTTATTTAATGGAATCCAATTACTTTAATGCAAACGAATCTTTCATTTATGTCATATATATAGTCATTTATTATTTATTGTAGAAACGTATAATTTAATTTTGGCATCTATAAATACGAAACACATGAGATTGATTTGTATCTCTCATTCATAGTGTTTTGTATCATCTTTCATAAAAAAAAAGTTAAACAATGAAGGTTCATAGTGTTTTAATTGTTATCTTCGTGGGGATATTGTTCATTCACAGAGCGTATTCCGGGGATGATTGCAAGCTTGACTATATTGATCCATGTTTTCCGATAGGCACTGTCAACCCAGCATGTTGTGACGCATTACGACAACATCCACATTGTCTTTGTAGATACGAATACATATATCATTCGTTAGGTGATGTTATTGTTAAATGTAAAGTTATATTCCCTGATCCATGTCCTCTAGTTTGATATTTATATTTTATAAAATAATATGCAATTTGTTGCTTCATGACTTGAATGCATTCACAAACCCTTTGATTTCTGCATAATCTTGCTCCTTTATCTTCATTCTATCTATGTGAACCAATTTTGTTTCGTTATACGATGTTAACTGTTACCGACAATACAAGTTAATAAGAACTATAAAAAGAGTTAATCGTCAATTAGTAGTCTACACGTCAACGACACCAAATGAGATGATGCCTTAAGTTTTTTAGGCCTTATTCATTTTTCGGTTGGGTCTTCCTAAAAATTCGAGAATGACCCTTCATTATAGCTTGCACTTTATGTGTAACAATCAGTCTTTTATACTAAAGGAACTACATTATTTTGGAGCGATTTTGTTAAAACAATTTTATTGAAGAAAAAAAATGACAAATAGAAGAGCTTGATTTTGCCGCGTAGGCGAGATCAATATGATTGGTCAATAAAACGTCAAAATTGAATCCAATTTGGTCAAACACTGTAAAATTTGGTTATTAAAAGCTTATTTGAAAAAAAAATTAAAAATACACCTGAAGTTGACTGTAATTATTTATTTGACAGGGTGATGTAAGAACTGTGTATAGTGTTTGTTTATCAACTGAGTTTGATATAACTTTCAGAGATAATTTCATATCTCCCCCTCTTTTCAACATTAATTTCGGGGATTTTACATATATATACTTGCAAATTTCAAAAATTATATATATATCATTTTGATGCATTAAAAGGATTGTACTTTAAGCATAAAAAACTGGTAAAAATGATATGTATATAATTATTCATCCAGGGAAGGATATACATGAAATTATGCTAATTTAGAATATACCCAAAATACAACCGTTTAAATGCATTGTGTACAATGCTTTTAAAGCATCATTTGGGTAAATATGAAATTTTCATGATTCTGTTGGATAGATATGAAAATGCCCCTAACTTTTATAATGTTTTGTATGACTTCATTGATTTGTCTAATTGTTTCTTACATCCAATTGTAAGTACCGAGATGAGGTTGAGAGAGAATCACGACACTTTATACCATAGACAATCAACTGTGGTTAATGTGGTTAATGTTATCAAGCTGATTTCTTGATGAGTTTTATTTAGGGCGTTGGCAACGCCTGCATGATCACACGGGACGGGACCGGTAATCCATGGGAACACCGCCGCCGCCCTTTAAAACTACGGGACGGGACCAAAATGCCAGACCGTCTCACGCACGGGACTAAAAGAAATTGGAACGTTGGCATTGAATTATTCGAACGTTGGGAATTAATTTTGGGGTGAGTGATGAGTTTTGTAGTGAGTGATGCATTGCCAGTAAAAATATGGGTGAGTGATGGGTGAGTGATGGGAGAGAGAGAGTAAATGATGTGGCTGAAGGGGATTGGTTGAGAGTGAGTGATGGGAGAGAGAGTGGGTCAGGGGATGCCAACACCCTTAGTTTCAATGATTGAAAACCCATGTAAATATTTGAAGCATTGATCAAATTGGTACGTCTTTGGTTATTAATCTTTTGTTTTAAATCAATAGGGGGTCTAAGCCTATTCATCATCAGCACTTCGAAAAGCAAGCTAGCTTCGATTTTCCGGAAATTAGCCTTAGTTGAAGACGTAGGGCTGAGTTTAGTGGCATATGTTGAGGGGGTCTTCTCAGTTAACATACCCACATTTGTATGTGAAGAGCTAGTAGTATCAAAAAGATAAAGTTTTTCTATTAGCATTTATATTTTAGTGAAATGATGGTCATTTGTAAAATGTAAAGATTGTATGTCGTGGAGATAAATATGTCTAAGTAAGATTGTATGTCATTTGTAAAATGTAAAGATTTATATTTTAGTGAAGTGATGGTCATTTGTAACAACCCACTTAAGCCCGCACGAAGCCCAGTCCAAGGCCTTTTAGGGCGTCCCACCTTTCTTATAGGTGTAAGAGTGTGTGTTCTCTTAAGTTGTGTGTGTTTGTATTTCTCTTTCATGTTTAATATAAGCATTCGACTATTGTTTCATTCATACGATCCACACATGTCTCTCATCTTTACTTTATTTCTTTGAGTGTCACGTATTCATAGTATAGATATTAGTTGTAGTTTAAGGTTTGTTCAAGTAGATTCTAGTGCTTTACATTTTCCCAATTAGTGTAAGTATATTTTTCCATATTAGTGTACGTATGTTTCCGGAAAAACTCTATTGTATATGTTTCTATAACAGAATCCCAAAAACACTAAAGAGAATTACAGGAAATTTTTGCATCCATTTGAAAAATATTCATCACATTAAGTTTTTGCACCCATTTGTTTTTTCCTTTATTGTGTAAAGGATGAATATACAAATAACTAAAAGCTAGAAAAATACATCGGTAATGATGTTGCATGTAATTTAAGTAGGTGCACTTTGATATATTTCATCTACTAGCTTATAGACCCGTAGAATACACGGGATTTTAGATGGTTTTTGTGCAATAAAAGGTAAGTAAGTGAATATAGTGAGAAATAACAACAAACGTAAACGCTATAATATTTTCTTTTAACCGAAAAATAAGTTATAAGTTACTCAAAGTATGAAATACAATACTTGTAAATGTGTTTCTAATAAACATTGATTGCCTCTTCATTTCGCATATGTTTGTGTTGATAAAAAAAATCAATGTGGTGACATTCTAACATTTGCAGAGAAGCTCCATTCCGTGAACACCTAATAAGTAAAAAAGAAACGTAAGTAAAAGATATTTGGGATTTATAATAAGCGAAAATAAGAAAAATGCCACAAAAATGTCATTTCTATGGTGTACATACCTAGTGATCGTTTGATCATAGACCTTGAGGAACTTCTTTATATACAACATTTAAAGTAATGTTTGATAGGTTACCATCCGCATCTGAAACAGCAACCTTCAAACCTTTTTTGCTCTTGACATGTGAAAGAGCCACATATAGATGTCTATGTGTGAAAACAGGACGTTTCAAAAACAATCCGACTTTTGAAAGCGATTGCCCTTGGCTTTTATTTATTGTCATTGCGAATGAAACCGAAATGGGATACTGTTTCCTCACAATATTTAGAGGTAAAGATTTATCATATGGAGTAACTCTCAATCATTGAATGATTACCTTATTTTCAAAATGTGTCCCATTAATGATATGTGCTTGAATAGAAGTCCGTGATAATCGTAAAACCTGAAGTCGTGTTCCGTTACACAGTCCATTAGAATGGTCAATATTCCTGAGCAACAGTATCGGGACACCAACTTTGAATAAAAGTCTGTGATAATTGTAAATGTGTCTCACTATCTAAGTAAACGGACAACATTTCGGGTGTCATGTGTATAGGTGATGTAATAATAAAATAACAAATCAAATATATAAACGCAGCGGAATACATCACCAACAAGGATCCATAAAGCCATATGATCAATCAAATGAATTAAACAAACAAGTTATACCTTTGTAGCATGATCCGGGAGTCACCACCAAGCACTATATGTCGAATGGAATAAGAACCACAAGTGACCAAAGGAGATCACCTCTATGATGTGTCCACACTACACTTCACCGTATGCCAATAGATGCTAGTCCTTTAACCACCGTAACCCTTCTAGTCTTCTTTGAATGATCAAGAATCAAAGAAGAGATGGAAAAAACAAAGCCCTAGGTAAGGGTGATATGTTTGCCGTGAGTTACCATAGAGGAGGAGGGAGAGACTTTTGGTGATTGGTTATCTTAATTATGAAGAGATTAATTAGGATATATTGTTGACCAAATTAAAACCAATCTTCCCTAAAAGGCCTCCATATGGCCGGCCACTTATGGGCTCAAAATGGGCTTTCCATTTGTTTTCTAAGTCCAATAGATTAAGTCCATTACTTAGTCATTAGAAGCCCAATAGCGGTTCCTAGTTACGTACGGTTATTTATATATCGTAAATACGATAAACACGATATATAAAGTGGCACCTCAGTGTATATGTGTGTGACCCCATAGGCTCACATATGTCTAGCCATATAATTAGTAATTATGACACGAGCATACTCCAACAGCTCCCACTTACGACGTCATAATAATCAAGTAATTATACAAGCAATGGTTAGCGTCTAGCAACACGCCAATGCCCCTAGAAATATGTGAGGTTAGTTTCTTAAACGTCTCATTTTAGATGGTTTATATGTCATCTATCCTTTTGTTACAGATACCGTGTTGAACATTAGACATAGATCAAATGTCATTCTAATAGTTCAACTATTATGTTTCTCGATATAGATATTGAACAAGATTACCAAGTGAATTAAGATTCATCTTAATTTCATTTGGGTACGGCCATACAAACATCTGTTCAATTCATCGAGGGGCCCAATAGTATCGAACTCCATAGCATGTGGAGGAACAAATCCTATTTTGACTACACGTGTCATTCACATGCTTCATATCACTCCTGAGAATGGCTTTTATAACTACCTTATTCAGGCAGCGTTTAACCATATCAAGGAATGAAATTCCACACATGCAAGACCTGCTTGCATCTCAAGTCTAAGGATAAGAGACATAACCTCTTGCGAGATTCCCTATTGACGATGATCCATGTAGTGAATACTCGTAGGTTGGGTCAATCTAATGTTCATCACAATGAACAACATGTGAGTGTGGCAAATAAATCACCAACACGCTCACATTTGTCTTAATTTGATGATACTCCCGTATCGTCAACCGACAATGGATAATTTTAGAATAAATAAATTATTCATGGATTAAACATGCAAATATAGAACATAGTAGTATAAATGAAGACGATCAAACCAGGTATATCAATTCATTATATAATACGACTGCTTACAGTTCCATTATTCAAATACTAAAAAAAGATATGCATAAGACTACTCATAGGTCGGAATCCGATGTTCCCACCATGATCGAATCATGTTGTACAAGGCAACAAGTAGTCATCTGAGTAAACTTTGAGAATACATCTTTCAAAATTCATGAAAGGTTTGAATGATGATTGTCCTTTGTATGTCTGTATTCAAGTACAAGACGAGTATTGCAACAATACATTCCATAGGGTGTTTGAAGCTAGCAAGACACCTACTTTAGACAGTCATCTGAATAGTTTCTCAAACTATAAAGTATTCTTGTTCTTTTAATGTATAACGCGTTAATGCTCTCAGTTGAGCACATCTAGTCAGCAATTTCATCATTCATGATGACATCCTACCACGACTAGGGTTGAGTATCATCTCAGTTAAATAAGCATCATCGTATGCAAACAAAACAGAGTTCCTCATATATCCGTAAACTTTTGAACTTATCTTTTGGTCCTTTATAGGTCCCTTATAATTAGGGATGGCAACGGGGCCGGTTTGGGGCGGGGCGGCCATCCCCATCCCCAAACCCGATTACCAAAGTTCTCCCCAAACCCGCCCCGATCCCAATCAGGAATCTAATCGGGGCGCCCCGTTGTGGCATGATTGGTCCCATGCCATAATACAATGGTGTCTTAAATTCCTTCTTGGTTGGAATCATATTGAGTGTACACATGGCACACCCAATTTCTAACCTTGATAGCTATGGAGGTAAAACAGTTTAAGTCATTAAAGATCAAACAATATCAATAGTGTTTGATTTTCCATGATGGACATACCATAAAGTTATGGTATTCCATGAGGACTGATGTTGTGAGACTATCACACAACTCATTAGATGAACTTATACTTTTGGGCTTACATATCTACCAACCAAGTCAAATCAGATGGCATTAATAGTAATTTTAGCCTACTGCATACTTTACATCATGTGCATGTTTTGACTAGAAAACATAAACATTTAATATTATACGTCGTAAGTGTACATTTCTTAACAAGAAGACATAACAAATCAACGTCTTACTTTACGTTATAAGTCTTTCAACAATTAACGGAAATTATGTTTGTGTCTTTACAAGAGACCTAAACATATTCAACTAAAGTAATTACGAGCGCCGACACTTGGCCTCAACAGTAAATTCAAGTTAATTTCATACTTCATGATTATGGCTTTACAAGAAAACATAATCATACTTACTAAACGATTCAGTGAATATGTTGAAGTAGCTTTTCATGTTATCTTGATATTTGTTCTAATCAGGGAAACCTACATTTTATGTGTAGAAGTCCTAGTAGAATCTTAGTTTCTTACCTTTCAGTCAAGAAAAACTATTAGTCATATTGTTATATGTTGTACCTTGCACACAATTAAGATTTCTCCCACTTGTGCATGGCACAACATCATGAGAGTATACAAGCACCACTACGTTCGTGTGTTTGTATGAGCAATATGATAATGTCTAAGATAACATATGATTTTTAGTCAAAATCAAAATATAGATATGTAGAACTTTATCGTTTTAATAATGAATCATGCATAATGATTTTATAGATAACATTTCAGGAAGCAACATCAGAAATGCGAGAAGTTATCTCATAAAATTTATGCAATGGTTCTTATATAAACTATGATGCTTAACATGTGGAAAGTAATGTATTATTTCAAGACAATCCGGAAATAAGATGGGAAAGTTGTAAGGTATTAAAGCTTACAACTCCCACTGGATTAGACAACATTACATGTGTTTCGTCACCAGTAATATAATCACGTAGCTCCCACTGGATTAGACAACATTTAGGGCCCGCTTGGTTCAGTAGAGGGGAATGCAAAGGGAAAGGGAAAGGGAATGCAAATGAATGGGTGATGGTGGGTAATCATTACCTTACCCCCCCCCCCCCAATTTACTCTATAATGGTTGATGATCCGTCCCAAAACACACTTATATTAAAACAAATGCATTCTAGAACCGGATGCTCGTGTGTAGTGTGTGAAACCAGGCAAGTGATCACCCGGATCGTTTCCCAACGAGATGTGAATGGAAAACTGTGAAAAGCTAGGATTAAAGTGATTGATGATATGATATTTTTGATTTTGCTTTTCTAATAATTCTAAATAACAATTTAAAACAGATATGCACAATAAAATTAAACGCGAGTAAATAAACTGAAACGCGTAACGGAAAAGCTAAAATGGGACAAAAACTAAAATTTTAGAAAATTAAAACCTAAAAATGTAAAATAACTTAAAACTTATTTAAAAACTTAAATTATATTTTTTTATACTTTTTATTTAATTATTATTAATTATTTATTATTTAATTACTAATTAAACTAATTTAAATTATAAAAAATACTAAATGGACAAAGAAAAATCTAAAACTTTTTCTAAAAATATTATTAAGTAAATAGAAACTAAGAAAATTATAAAAATGAAAATTACTTAATTAAAATTTAAAAAGATAAATTCTATTAAATAGAAGCTATCACTTTATTTCTATTTTTGATTTTCTTAAGAACTAAAAATATTTTTATATTTTTCCTAGATTAAAAATGACAAAAGAAAATTATGAAAATTGGAATTATATTTTTCTGATTATTTTTCTATTTATTATGATTTAAATACTATTAAAAACTAATTAAAATGATTAAAAATATCAAAACTATTCAGAAAATTATGAAATTTTCTGAGTAAATCTAAAATATTATTAGAAAGTTATGAAAAATAAAATGAAAAGTTTAATAAGCCAAATAAGCAGAAATGGGCAGATAAGCAGTTCACAATAAGCCCAAAAATAAGCTAATAAGCAGGAAAATTGACCAAATGATCAGGACTAGCTTAAACAACTATAAGAAGCATGAAACAACTAAAAATGCACAATAAGCACAAGGGATTAGCAGATTAAGCACTTTGGCTGGCATAAAATTTGAAACAGAAAACTCAGAAACAGCCCAAATTGCAGACAAGATTAAGCTAGGAAATAAGCTACTGAGATGGAATATTAAGGGGGCAAATTCAAGCCTATACTATTGGGTATCTAAAAACACTAAAAGCCCTATCACTAACTACCCAATTGAGGTCCAATTGGAGGCTAGATCAGGTACTAGAAACACTGAGTCTGCTGATTTTGTCTGTTCTGTGCAGAAAATGCACAACACCAAAGGACACAAAACCAACTATTATGCTTGTACTATATGGCCTACTTGTGACTCAGAAAAGCCAATGAAAAGGGCAAAACAGGCTTGTGGCTTATTCTAGCTTAATTGAGCTTGTGACAGCCTAACTTGATCACAAGAGGTAAAAAACTACAAATCTAATCTAATTAACTTATCTGGACCTGGAAACAGCTTATAGGGACCAAAATAAGCATGAACAAAGTTGGTGAAATGGTCAATCAACAGTAACAAAAGGTTTTAGCCTATTGACTGTATTAAACCAAACACCCCTTCTAGGGACTGCTTTGGTAGTTTTTCAAAGGAAACCAAATATTTTAAACTAAAAGAGTTGATTTTAAGTATTAACTAACTTATATGAACATAGATAAGCAACTTATAGCACAGAAATAAGCACTTATGATCACTATACTACTTAAGGCTATTTTTGGTCTTTTTTATATGTTTTTAAGTAATATAAAGACAGTGACTAATTAAAACTGAGAATATTAAAGAAATATGTAAACAAACTAATAATAATAAATAAGTAACTGAAATAAGCTACAATAAGCAGTTGTACAGTAGGTTATTAAAATAGTACAAAAATTCTAAAAAAAACTTACAATTGAAATTGATTGAGAAACAAAGAACTTAGAATCAGAACACCCCTAGCTTGTTGTCAACAAGCTAGAAGACCCAGAAAAACTTTCCCTGAACAGCTTATAACCAGAATAGCTTATTTGAGCTTATTGTTGACCAAAGTTGACTTTTTTCCATATTTGAAATTTAAAACAGCTAACTTCTATATAAACTTACAAGAAGCTATAATAAGCTCATATAAGCTTATAGCAAGGGTTTTGGTGGATTTTGATGATGATTAAAAGGAACTAGAGCTTATTCAGCTTATCAGACAACTCAAAATTTAAGCAATAATGAAATACAGAACAAGGGCACTTGAAATTAGATTACTTTGATTGAAATGAACATAAATTAACAACTGAAAACATTACATGAAATTGAAATAACATTTAAACTACCTTCTACACTAATTTTGGTCCTAATCTACTGACACAGTCTTCATTGCTGCTTCTCTTCCTTTTATAGTCATCCCAATAGCTTTCTCTCTCCAATCCGAGCTAATCCCACTCATCCAATTGAATTAGATTCATCTTGACCATTGGATAGCTTTTTGGCGGGAAAATGTCAAGTGGGTTTTTTTAACTTCTTCCTGAGCATGTGGGGGTGAGGTGTGAAGATAAGAGGAGGGGGGGTGGTGGATTGTCAGGATAAGGGTGGATGATTGGGGTGGTTTGACAGAGCAAAACCATGGGTGAGTGTGGTATTGTTTAGTGTCAGTGAGAGTGGGAGGGAAAGAGACGGGTCAAACCTTTGTTTGACCCAGGGATATTATTTAGGGTAGTGGGCCGGGTTTAATAAATATGGGATTGGGCTTGGGTTGTTTATTTGTGGGTTGGGTAAATGGTTAAGGATTTGGATTTTGGGTATTTTTGTTTGATCCGGATTTTGGTTTAGTTTGTAGAATAAATCACAAGGACCAAATTTGCCAAATCTGAAAAGTTGAGGGGCCTGTTGTGACATTCTTCCAAAGTTATCACAAGGGTAAATATTGTCAAGTTCCAATAGTACAAGGGTTTAAAAATATAATTTTCCATTTTAAAATACCCGGGGACTAATTTTGACAACTTTTAAACTTTGAGGGACTAGACTTGCCATTTATGCAAATTATGTTCGTTTTCACTTGATTTTCAATCATTTTGCATCTGCAACATATAAAAACACATTTTATTGATATTTATAATATTTATGGATATTTGTGTGTTTTTGGACGTTTATGTGGGTTTAAACAGGGTAATACATATGTGTTTTTAGACACATATCAAATCCCCCACACTAAACTATTGCTAGTCCCTAGCAATCATTTATGAAGATTTAATGGATTTTATCTCTTTACCAAAAGCCATTACTTCTGGAGTAGCCAAATGTTTTAGTTCAAGTAAGAACTTTGGTACAATGATAACCAAATGATTTTGAGCAAATCATCAGCTGTCAACGGTTTTGATTTGTCTTTACCAGAAGCCGTTTGCTTCTGGACTAGCCAACTCTTAGATAAATTATCAATATTATCTTTGGTGAGCTGATTACCAATCATGGTTTTTCTACTGCCTTTACCACAAGCCATAACCTTGCGGGCTAGCCAACTCTTCACTTATAAAGATATGGTGAGTTAAATACCATACAATTTTCGGCAAATTGCAAGCCATCAACGGATTTGAGATATCTTTACCAAGAGCCGTTTGCTCTCGGATTAGCCAATCCTTATGTGGGTTAGACATGGCGGACTGATAACCATTTATTGCGTTCTAAGTGAGAAAAAAAAAATTTAAAATTTTGGCTAAAATAGGGGTACTAGATGATACATTTGATCAAATTCGCAAGAATTCCCCCCACACTTAGAACTGAATATTGCCCTCAATATTCACAGAACCGGCTGTGAAACCAATACTTAGAACGTGAAAGGGAAATACTAATAGCCTTTTATTTCATATAGTTATTTATTTTATTTTTATTTAATTTGCATTTAAGCCGTTAAGGCATGCAAATTCCCTCTTTGGGAATGCTTTTTTTTTTTTTTTTTTTTTTTGGAACATATTTACAACATGTGGGGCATCTCCCCCACACTAGGGTGAAACATGGGTGAAAACCCATATTTTGCTACTGTTTTTGATAACCGAGTCGCTAGCTTGACTCGACCCCGAATTCATTGGTTCATGGGGAAGCAAGTGGAAGAAACCATCTCCATCGGACTTTCATTCAAGATGTTTGGATAAACACTGAAGTACCTGAAAGTTCCACTCCGATGAGATATACACAGACAGACCCGGCTTACAAATGAAAAATGAAAATGCCGGGGTCAAAAACTTTGTTCTCATTCCCAAACGAGTGAAGAACAGGAGAAGTCACCTTGTAGGTGAAGAAAAGAAAGAAAATCATGATAAAAATCATGACTAACTCATCATCATTAGAAGGAGAATTCATGATTTCAGGATCATGAACCTCATCATTTAAGCTCAGCTGATCAAGACAATTCAAGGGTGGGAGGGATGGGATTGTGATATCAATCAAATTCTCAGTGTTGAGAATATTTCCCTCCGAGACATAAAGATTTTCATTGTCAAGATCAAGGTAAAAGTTATCATACTCCGGCGGAGATATGATATGAGTGAGTTCACTGGAGAACTCCTCAAAGGTGAATGAATCAATATCGGGGAGAGAATTATGAGAATGAGAAGTGGTATTGCCACTAATTTTCTCTCCCATCTGATCAAAACAGAAGGCTTCCATTTCCGGAATAGAATCATCGGAAAACAGGTCACTATCCTTTATGGGGATAGGAGATGAAATGGGTTTTTTATTGAAAGCCTCGATTTTAGAAATGAGAAGATTGACAGTCAATAATGTTGCTCGAAGAGCTTCATCTTTGATTTCAGTGTCAATTTCTTCATCATTCTCTTCTTCTAAGCTGACAGGCTCAGAAGGAAATTCTTCAACATAATCGATGTCCTCACAAAATAAAGAATCATCATTACTTGAAGTATAATCATCGTCAGAATTGGAAAACATCTCAACATGATCATGTGAAATGTCAAGAGAAGGCAAATCACACATATTATCAGAGATACCCTCGGACTTACTTGGGATTGGGACAAGGATTTCAGCACTAGACTTTATGAATTCGTCCGATTCCTTTTCAGGAATAGTGCTAAGAGGCTCATCCCCCATAATACGAGAGTCCTTGGGTTCCAAAGCTGGAAAGAACGATGGGATTGTAATAGACTGAGGGAGTTGAGAAATGATGCCACCCAAAGGAACAATACTCTCCTCATCTTCCTCCTCATCAATATTGCTAGCATAAATGGCTTTTATTTGCTCGTCGGCTAGCAATTCTGCAATAGTCTTGTCTTCCTGCCTTTTCTGGACAGGTGTAATTGCAGCTGATGAATTCTCGCAACCTTCGCACATAGAATCATCATCATCGTCATCGTAAATGAAAGTTCGACGATAATTGGAACTCATTCTAGCTGTTTGTTCTTCTTCAGCTAGAAGCTCTCCAATGGTTTTCTGATGATGATCTTCTTGGGTATTTTTAACAGCCAAATCATTAAGTGTATCCATCATATTTTGAAGTTTTTGGATAACATTATCAATAGATTTTTCAAGAGGAGATGGCTGAGGTTGAATCATTTGATACTGTGGAGGTTGATCATGACAAGAATAGTCATAATCGTCATAAGGGCCATGCTCATAGACAAGCGGGGTCCTTGTTTGACAATCAGATTCATAATGAGGACCACCACAGAATTCACAACAATAAATTTGCTGTGACTGATTCGGTGAATCATATGGAATTTGGTCATACCCGAAGTTTTGATTACATGGATCTTGTTCATAGACAAACGTATTTCCTGTTTGACAATCAAAACTTGGGTGAGGACCTCCACAATATTCACAAGGATCATTTGGCATATTTTGAAATGATGTATCATCGAAGTTTTGATAACACGGCTCTTGCCAAAATGAATCCTGAGAAGGGGTACTGAAATCGTTGTGAAAATCTGGATAATCAAGTGTGAATGGCTGATAAGTGCAAAAACATTGCTTACACTGTGAATCATCCCCCAACGGATTTTCACACATACAACAATTAAGCTGAGTGAGTGAAGATGGCTGGGGTTGTGGAGAGTGTTTGGAAAAAGAATCCAGAGGTGGGACAAGTAGTGTGCTCTGAGAGCTAGGAATTTCCACCACTTCCGTTATGGTCTCTGGTTCTTGCTCTTGATAAACGTGAAGAGTAGGCAAGTCGTTCTTTTTAGTCACCGTTTTAAGCTCTGCACGTTTTCTTGACAAACTTTTAACCGTAAATTGTGACAGGTCTGGATTAATTCTTGACTGTTTGCCATTAATAACATGTATCTTGGGCTGTGAAGGGCAGTCGGGAAAACTTTTGATGGAATTAATGATGCAATGAAGCTCTCTGTTACGGGCTACTTCACACCAATGACAAAATCCTTCTGGTGCATACTCTCCACACTTCTCACACTTACACTTGGAACAACGATTATTATCATCCAGCGGACCTTTACAATTACAACAGTGATGGTCTCGCGACGACATGAGAATTAAATATTAAGGAGGGTTTAAGAAGATAGAATCAAACGGATAGAGGGTAAAGGGATAAAGAATCAAAAAGGGTAAGAGGGTAAAGATGAATATTTTTGGGTTTTTGGTTTTTTCAATTAAATCAAGATCAAAGCACAACACAAGGAACTTAAACCTTAAATCAACCAGCGTACGGTAGCTCTCTGACTGAAAAACGCACAGAGTGGCGGAGAAGCAAAGGTGGGCAATTAATGCTCCTTAAAAACCCGCTTCTTTCAGTCCGACAATTTAATGTCAGACTATCCTAGAACCTCCGTTAGAGTTTGTTTATCAATCAAAGGTGAGCCGAATTCGCAAGCGACACAAAGGCAAGTTTTAATCTTTGGTTTGGGAACTTATTATGGTCGTACCCCCAGTTAGGTAGTACTCAGTCTTGGTTCTCGATGGTAAATTTTATTTGTATTTATTAAAGAAAACGGAAAATGTTTTTGGGTTTTTAATTTTTATATGATAATAATAGTAATAATGTATATAGAAAAGAAAAGAAAATATTTTTGTATTTTATATTGTTTTTGGGAAATAGGAACTTCTAGAAGAAGGATCTCGAATCACTAATCGCTAAAACTTACACAACTGTCGCAGCACACCTCCCCGGCAGCGGCGCCAAAATTTGATCCGTCCCAAAACACACTTATATTAAAACAAATGCAGTCTAGAACCGGATGCTCGTGTGTAGTGTGTGAAACCAGGCAAGTGATCACCCGGATCGTTTCCCAACGAGATGTGAATGGAAAACTGTGAAAAGCTAGGATTAAAGTGATTGATGATATGATATTTTTGATTTTGCTTTTCTAATAATTCTAAATAACAATTTAAAACAGATATGCACAATAAAATTAAACGCGAATAAATAAACTGAAACGCGTAACGGAAAAGCTAAAATGGGACAAAAACTAAAATTTTAGAAAATTAAAACCTAAAAATGTAAAATAACTTAAAACTTATTTAAAAACTTAAATTATATTTTTTTATACTTTTTATTTAATTATTATTAATTATTTATTATTTAATTACTAATTAAACTAATTTAAATTATAAAAAATACTAAATGGACAAAGAAAAATCTAAAACTTTTTCTAAAAATATTACTAAGTAAATAGAAACTAAGAAAATTATAAAAATGAAAATTACTTAATTAAAATTTAAAAAGATAAATTCTATTAAATAGAAGCTATCACTTTATTTCTATTTTTGATTTTCTTAAGAACTAAAAATATTTTTATATTTTTCCTAGATTAAAAATGACAAAAGAAAATTATGAAAATTGGAATTATATTTTTCTGATTATTTTTCTATTTATTATGATTTAAATACTATTAAAAACTAATTAAAATGATTAAAAATATCAAAACTATTCAGAAAATTATGAAATTTTCTGAGTAAATCTAAAATATTATTAGAAAGCTATGAAAAATAAAATGAAAAGTTTAATAAGCCAAATAAGCAGAAATGGGCAGATAAGCAGTTCACAATAAGCCCAAAAATAAGCTAATAAGCAGGAAAATTGACCAAATGATCAGGACTAGCTTAAACAACTATAAGAAGCATGAAACAACTAAAAATGCACAATAAGCACAAGGGATTAGCAGATTAAGCACTTTGGCTGGCATAAAATTTGAAACAGAAAACTCAGAAACAGCCCAAATTGCAGACAAGATTAAGCTAGGAAATAAGCTACTGAGATGGAATATTAAGGGGGCAAATTCAAGCCTATACTATTGGGTATCTAAAAACACTAAAAGCCCTATCACTAACTACCCAATTGAGGTCCAATTGGAGGCTAGATCAGGTACTAGAAACACTGAGTCTGCTGATTTTGTCTGTTCTGTGCAGAAAATGCACAACACCAAAGGACACAAAACCAACTATTATGCTTGTACTATATGGCCTACTTGTGACTCAGAAAAGCCAATGAAAAGGGCAAAACAGGCTTGTGGCTTATTCTAGCTTAATTGAGCTTGTGACAGCCTAACTTGATCACAAGAGGTAAAAAACTACAAATCTAATCTAATTAACTTATCTGGACCTGGAAACAGCTTATAGGGACCAAAATAAGCATGAACAAAGTTGGTGAAATGGTCAATCAACAGTAACAAAAGGTTTTAGCCTATTGACTGTATTAAACCAAACACCCCTTCTAGGGACTGCTTTGGTAGTTTTTCAAAGGAAACCAAATATTTTAAACTAAAAGAGTTGATTTTAAGTATTAACTAACTTATATGAACATAGATAAGCAACTTATAGCACAGAAATAAGCACTTATGATCACTATACTACTTAAGGCTATTTTTGGTCTTTTTTATATGTTTTTAAGTAATATAAAGACAGTGACTAATTAAAACTGAGAATATTAAAGAAATATGTAAACAAACTAATAATAATAAATAAGTAACTGAAATAAGCTACAATAAGCAGTTGTACAGTAGGTTATTAAAATAGTACAAAAATTCTAAAAAAAACTTACAATTGAAATTGATTGAGAAACAAAGAACTTAGAATCAGAACACCCCTAGCTTGTTGTCAACAAGCTAGAAGACCCAGAAAAACTTTCCCTGAACAGCTTATAACCAGAATAGCTTATTTGAGCTTATTGTTGACCAAAGTTGACTTTTTTCCATATTTGAAATTTAAAACAGCTAACTTCTATATAAACTTACAAGAAGCTATAATAAGCTCATATAAGCTTATAGCAAGGGTTTTGGTGGATTTTGATGATGATTAAAAGGAACTAGAGCTTATTCAGCTTATCAGACAACTCAAAATTTAAGCAATAATGAAATACAGAACAAGGGCACTTGAAATTAGATTACTTTGATTGAAATGAACATAAATTAACAACTGAAAACATTACATGAAATTGAAATAACATTTAAACTACCTTCTACACTAATTTTGGTCCTAATCTACTGACACAGTCTTCATTGCTGCTTCTCTTCCTTTTATAGTCATCCCAATAGCTTTCTCTCTCCAATCCGAGCTAATCCCACTCATCCAATTGAATTAGATTCATCTTGACCATTGGATAGCTTTTTGGCGGGAAAATGTCAAGTGGGTTTTTTTAACTTCTTCCTGAGCATGTGGGGGTGAGGTGTGAAGATAAGAGGAGGGGGGTGGTGGATTGTCAGGATAAGGGTGGATGATTGGGGTGGTTTGACAGAGCAAAACCATGGGTGAGTGTGGTATTGTTTAGTGTCAGTGAGAGTGGGAGGGAAAGAGACGGGTCAAACCTTTGTTTGACCCAGGGATATTATTTAGGGTAGTGGGCCGGGTTTAATAAATATGGGATTGGGCTTGGGTTGTTTATTTGTGGGTTGGGTAAATGGTTAAGGATTTGGATTTTGGGTATTTTTGTTTGATCCGGATTTTGGTTTAGTTTGTAGAATAAATCACAAGGACCAAATTTGCCAAATCTGAAAAGTTGAGGGGCCTGTTGTGACATTCTTCCAAAGTTATCACAAGGGTAAATATTGTCAAGTTCCAATAGTTCAAGGGTTTAAAAATATAATTTTCCATTTTAAAATACCCGAGGACTAATTTTGACAACTTTTAAACTTTGAGGGACTAGACTTGCCATTTATGCAAATTATGTTCGTTTTCACTTGATTTTCAATCATTTTGCATCTGCAACATATAAAAACACATTTTATTGATATTTATAATATTTATGGATATTTGTGTGTTTTTGGACGTTTATGTGGGTTTAAACAGGGTAATACATATGTGTTTTTAGACACATATCAGTTGATTACCCAGTACTGGGTAATCATTATATTCCCTTCCTAATACCAAGCATCATCAATCATTATATTCCCATTCCCCACCCTCCCTATCCCCCAACCAAGCACCCCCTTAAATGTGTTACGTCACCAGTGGAGAGTGAGTGGCGATTGGATACTTTCCATCTTTCTTTGAATATCTACACATTATTGCTAATGTGAGTCACTTTGACTAGTAAACATGTACTTAGGTATTCAAGAAAGTGCATCAAGTTCTAACATATAGATGATGGGCTAGCCATCATTGCTAATTTAACTTGAAAATAGGCATGCATTTCCTCCATAATTGGTCTACTTTACCACAAGGGTATGTAGGACCTTAGTAGGCATATTGGGTTAAAACAAACTGCTAGGTAATCATGCTAGTAATTGCCTTTACCTCTTTACGGTTTATTCATACTTCCATCTTCTAATTATTTAAACTCATTTTAGTTTGGTAGCTATAGAAAACGTGTTCTCTAGTTATCCAAATATCTTATATTTCATCAATGTTTCAAAACCGAAACTAGGGTTATAAAACAATCTTGAAAGAATAAGATGTGTAACTATACTTAACCGTTTTGACTTTTACAAGACATCACAATTTCTAGAGTAGGTGTTCTTTGAGTTTTATTAGAATTAGGAAAATTCAAATATTCCTATTATGGCTTTTCCTCATAAAGAAAAAGGATAGGAACAAGTCTCTTTCTTACAAGGAAAGAGCGACTCAGTTCGTACTTTTAACAAGAAAATAACAAACTTTCGTTTACGGTTGTGTTGCATTAATTCATTAATTGAATTTACAAAGTTCATTTTTAGTATTTTCGATAATTATCCTTTTATAAATTAACTACCCCATGTTTATAATTTAAAACAATTAATTTATGAAAAGGCTAAGATCCACATTGTGCTTCTACTATCACATCAGTTGATCTGCTAGCAATAGTAGATTCAATTGGTAGGCGACGATCACAAATTGTATTACATGTACAACTCTTAGATCCTTATGGGACTCATGGCATCTAGTGTCAAAAAACTAGTGTCATGTAGGCATGTTTAGTCCCATCTTTGCCTCGGGTCAGGGTCTGACCGCTTAACTCGATTAAGTCATCCAATTTGAAAACGTGTGAGAATATATCAGGGTCTGACCGCTAGAGAATAGTCACCCTGGGTTACAATTCAGCCTAGGTCTGACCATAGCCAAAAGGTAATTACAGGTGTTCTCATAATTGGACGGAATGACTTAAATTTTGATGGGTAAAGTGTTTTGATGTGGATAAAAAACGTGTACGAAAGAAGCATGCATTCATTCTTCGTAGCACAAGTTAGAAAATTTTCTTAACTTAATTCTAATCATTGTTTTAATTTATGTGTGTCAATTTGTCCATTTTCAAGACTAATATAAATCCTAAGTGGATTTTAATTAATTTTGGACAATACAATACATAAATAAATAAACAACGACCTTAACTAGTTTAAGTGTTATTTAGAAAACAATGATTTTTTAGTTTCAAATCATATTTAAACTTAGCTAAAATAAATCATAAGACTTAGTTCAAAATGGTTTATGTTTCGTTTCAAGTTTTAAGAAAACAATTTCCGTTTTTCATGTAGTCACAACATACATAAAACAACCAAACAAACATACAACCACAATATGCAAAGCCTCAACCGATGAAAACCCTATGCTTGGTCTTGTGAGCCATCACACGAACCATGAGTCAACTAGGGACATATAGCACAACCACACGGAGGGCTCCTACTTGCCCCAAGACAATCATGGGCAAGTAAAGGCCCATAATGAACATGACAACATGATTCTGTCAGCATAGTTTTTCTGTCTTGCGAGGCCGAAATCTCCTAGAAGATGACCTCCTCATGCTTCGGCCCAGTTGACAAAGTTGTAGGCCTATGTCTTTTGGACCTACATAAAAAAATTTAGCCAAAAATACCTTACCAATCTCCTGGAAATCGCATTTTCCCATCAGGTGTCCAACAACTACTTTTGGTCCAAAACTCTTCATTCTTTTGCCATTTGCTTCCAAGCTTATGATTACAAGATTTATAAAGTAAAGTACATCTAATATACTTTCTATCTACTGTAAAAATGCCCAAACAATGGCAAAACCAAAATGAAATACATTACAAAAGTGCCGAAACAATGGCATGCCCCAAAAACAAACAAAACAACCAACAATCACAACATCACAATGCATAAGTGGTCTAGGTTTTCATCAGCTTTACATATACACATAATAATACATTAAAATTATGATCATTACAAGGTGTTGGCTAACTCCATGGACAAACATGCATGTATTTGCCATGGACAACAAAATAAATAACAATAATTAAATTGTTAGCCAACGAATCGAAGAAATTAATTAACAAGAATTAAAACCCCGAATGGTACGCGTGACAAATGGCCACAGACTCAAAACCTACTGATATTCGGACCTTCTTAACATCATTTTACCACAGTAAATTAAGCCTCATGGGCTGATTTGAAATCGGGTTACAAATCTATAAAAAAAAAACACGTTTTTAAGCCATTTTACGGGTACCGAACAAGTAAACAATTAATGTATGCATAACAAATGGCCATAGGATCAAAAAGTCCAGATTATCAGACCCCATATGGGTCGACATATATTCAAAAAATAAGCCTCCGGGGCTGTTTTGAAATAAAACCTTTAAATCCATTAAAAACACGCGTTTTTAGCCATTTTTACGCATACTTGATGATCATATGACATCATATGATGGCTCGTGATACCACTATAGGTGATGTAATAATAAAATAACAAATCAAATATATAAACGCAGCGGAATACATCACCAACAAGGATCCATATAGCCATATGATCAATCAAATGAATTAAACAAACAAGTTATACCTTTGTAGCGTGATCCGGGAGTCACCACCAAGCACTATATGTCGAATGGAATAAGAACCACAAGTGACCAAAGGAGATCACCTCTATGATGTGTCCACACTACACTTCACCGTATGCCAATGGATGCTAGTCCTTTAACCACCGTAACCCTTCTAGTCTTCTTTGAATAATCAAGAATCAAAGAAGAGATGGAAAAAAACAAAACCCTAGGTAAGGGTGTTATGTCTTCCGTGAGTTACCATAGAGGAGGAGGGAGAGATTTTTGGTGATTGGTTATCTTAATTATGAAGAGATTAATTAGGATATATCGTTGACCAAATTAAAACCAATCTTCCCTAAAAAGCCTCCATATGGCCGGCCACTTATGGGCTCAAAATGGGCTTCCCATTTGTTTTCCAAGTCCAATAGATTAAGTCCATTACTTAGTCATTAGAAGCCCAATAGTGGTTCCTAGTTACGTACAGTTATTTATATATCGTAAATACGATAAACACGATATATAAAGTGGCACCTCAGTGTATATGTGTGTGACCCCATAGGCTCACATATGTCTAGCCATATACTCCCTCCGTCCCTTTTTAAATGTCCACTTGGACTTTTTTTGGTCTTTATTATTCAACTTTGACCATAAATAATTTTGTTTGTGTTATATAATACTTGATGAAAATTATACCAATGAAAATACTTTTAAAACCCAATCCATTCATATATTTTGCATCAAGTATTATATAACACAAACAAAAATATTTATGGTCAAAGTTGAATAATAAAGACCAAAAAAAATCCAAGTGGACATTTAAAAAGGGACGGAGGGAGTAATTAGTAATTATGACACGAGCATACTCCAACAATGTGGGCCGTGTGGCTGTCCACGGGAATACTGACACTTATAAGTATCGATTGTTGGGTGAGGTTTGGAATTTTTTGGTGGAGGCTATTGGTCTGGAGGCTGGAACGACATGCGTGTTCACAAAGAACAGGGGACACAGTTTGTGGCTGGATGCGTTTCACGATGACGGGTGCATGATAATGCAGGGCGTGTTCAAAGGAGCAGCTACTCTAAGGAAGGTTCAACTACCATTGGAGTGGCATGAACAGAGTAAGTGTTTTAATTTGTTTTATTATTATTTATTTTTTTGCGTTTACCTAATACTATAACTTATTAGGTCTATCTGCTTAAATAGATTGGTAACATATAAAATAAATACTTTTGATTTGTAGATGACGATAGAATGAAACACATATGCCACTGGCCCTTCCACACAGACCATTTTGGAGAGTATAATACAAGCTTCTACAAAAGTTATGCCCATATCCAGTGCCACAACAGATTGGTACTTGAATTTATTGTTTTTTGTATACATATATATTAATTGTTTAACATTTGGTTAATACTAATTGCAAATTAAAATATTATAGGCAATCCTTGCGAATTTCCTAGCGAAACATCCTATGTACATGTACAGAAAGGCGCTGGTGATTCACCAGCATTACAGAGAGGAAATGAGAGTGCGAATGGAGCCTCACAGAGATACTCCAAACAGAACCAATCATGTAAAGATTTTTGGGCAGTGGAAGGTGTTAGCGGAGGCATGCCAATTCCCATATACCAAGGTGATAAGGTTCAAGTATGTGTCGAATGGGGTAGATGTGGATCCGAAAGATGATGAAAACCCTCATTTCCCGATATTCCACATTTTTTAAAATGGTAAATGGTATAGCCTGTTGGTAGTTGCTGGAAATGCCTAAACAATTCCCTATTCATGCTTTCTTTTGGGTTTTGTCTGCTTCAAGTACAATGTTTGTGGTACTGTTAGTTGTGAAGATTAGTTGTGAACAGATTTATGCTTGGTTACAATCGAATTTCAGATTTAGGTCAGGTAACATCAAGGTTGTATGTTTACTGCTATCAAACCATTTAGAAGTTAGGTAAGTGGTTTGATAGCAGATAGGAATATGTGATGTAAGTGTTTTGCCCAAAACAATCCTCAAGTGAAATGTATGATTTTAGTCCAATGTTTGTGGTAGTGTTGGAAAATTCCCTATTCATACTTTCTTTTAGTCCAATGTTTGTGGTAGTGTTGGACGTGAACATGTTTAGCTCAGGTCGAATTTCAGACGTACGTTTGGGTACTTATGATCAGGTGTACAAAATGCACGTACGTGCAAGTTGGAAAAAACATTGTAGTGTTATGTAACATAAAACTACTATGAAATTAAGAATCCATTAGCCTTTTCTATAGCTTGTTAATAATTGAAGTTTAAGGAGTTTTTGCGTGTAAAGCTCAATGACTGTGTAAGTAATCCATTAGCCTTTCGTATAGCTTGTTTAAGGTGTTATCCATATGTTTCGTACGTTTATCATGGTAATGAATGTGATACTCTTTAAAAATGTTACTTTCTTCTTCCATTAGTGGGTTGTTACATTTTTAACATATGTTTTGTTGATTATTTTTTGAAATAAGTCTTCAAATAACATTGTTTATAGTTTTGATCTGATTGACTTATAACTAATATCAATTTAACGTCAGTGAAACATTATTGAGTTAGCAAAATGAGTATTATTTCAAAAGTGAAAGTGAAGTACAACACAATAAATTATTGTAACACCACTTACACTGGTACAAAACCTGGATATCGTCACACCACAAAATGTGTGACTATATGCATATAGTCGCACATTTTATTTTTTTTTGGTGTGTGTGACGAAAAGTCGCGCCACCGTAGGTATCATATGGTCATATTGTTTAGTTTGTGGCCGTTTTCATTGAAAAAGAGTGACTAAAACCCGAATATGTGTGACCAATTAGGCACAAGTTTTGTTGGATTTATCAGTATGTGTGACTATTTCTCATCCTATGGCCACATGAATATATAATAAATGTGACGTTTGTGATGATTTAGTCACACAACGTGTGTTGTTTTTTTGGAGTTAGTCACATACAATTTAAAAAACAGTGGCCAAAAGTGTGAATAAGTGTGACCATATGTTGTTTAAAGTGAAGAAATGTGTATTTTGTGTGACTATTGATCATCCAATGGTCACATGAATTTTTAGTTTGTGTGGCCTTTTGTAATATTTAGTCACATAAAGCATGTTTGTTTTGGGTATTTAGTCACATACAATTAAGCATAAAGTGACTAAAAGTGTTAATAAGTGTGACCATAAGCTTTTTAAGTGAAGAAATGTGTATTTTGTGTGACTATTGATCATCCAATTGCCACATGAATTTTTGTGTGTGTGGCATTTTGTAATATTTAGTCACACAACGAATTAAACAAACAGTGACCTTTTGTAATATTTAGTCACATTTAAGAAATCAATATATATTAAAACAAATTCAAATATATATCAAAACAAATTCAAATACAATAATATCTAACAGCAGTACTAACTATATGAACCAACAGTACTAATAGTTGTATCTAATACACTAGCAGTACTAACAGTTGTAACTAACACACTAAGCACTACTAACTATATGAATGCAAGATCTATCTGATCTTCCTGCTTCAGTCCATACTGGTGACTGATGTGCTCATCAGATCAAGGGTCATAACCACAACTTTAGGCAGATCATCAGATGAATACAAGCTTTGCCCATGACTCTCCACTGTAACCAAAGGGTAAGACATATATAGGCGGATGATTAACCTGTACCAAGATCAGGGATATGTCAGCAGCTAGTATCAAGTAATAACCAATGAAGCATTAAAATGATCAACTAAATCAGCGGAGTAATAAACAATGAAGCATTAAAATGATCAATTACGTTCAGTAACTATGAGTAACGATGCATGTTTGTCTTGCCATGTGTTAACCCATAAACTTTATGACAAACATTAACTGTCAACAAAGTATTAAGGCATCTAAACAAAGCTTGCAGGAAGCACAAACTACTCAAATTCAACAAGAGCAGATCAGTCAGTCTGAGTAGAAACCATCTGATGCATTGTTAAACATGTGTTAACAACTGAAAAAGTATGTACGTTTTTAACTTTGTTTATTGCTAAACATGTGTTAACAACTGAAAAAGTATGTACGTTTGTATAAAAGCGATGGGGTAGGTTGTAGATATTAAATACTTTGTATACTTTTGGGAACTTTCGACCCATTTGACCCGTTTCCTCAGCTTACTATTTTTTATTTTACCCATTAGCATAGCCCAAACCGACCCATATAGGAGCAAAAGGATCAATGAATTTCAAAAAGAAAAAACATGTTGTTCCTTACAGAGTAATCATCTATGTTCTGATCAACAAGCACATGCACCGAGATGGTTCCCGAAAACCACAGAAACCTCCATATAGCAGCTTGCTCAATCTCAACGACCTGTCTTGAACCTTCGTCAACCAAAAGTCCAAAACCTTTCTAGATAACACTTCCTGACACAAATATCAACATCACTCACAATAAAGTATTGTTAATGAAATAAAAAGAGCACATACTGATATACGTCTTTCATACACTTACTTGAATATTCTTGAAGACCCTCTTATTGTCTGGATCGGTGACAATGTTTTATATTGCGAACTGATAACTTATAGGCTATTCTATATTGCACTAGCGTGTAAAAAAAGGGGCTAATTTTTAACTTAACATCTCTAAACTTGCTACATTTGTCGACATAGCTTTCATTATGGTTCTACTTCAAGCCTATGACACTGAGAACACACAGGAAATCAGATCATTACCTCAATACCAGGGGGCTGGCCCCATCCCACGCGGGATTTTTTCTCCAAACTTGCATTTGCTTCTCTAAATTGAACTTTGCATCCTTCATATTGAACACATCATGGTTTTCTCCCTCTTTTTGTGTTGGTCTTTTAAACCTCGACTGAATCATATAAAATATAAAATCTTAAATAGGACGTAGATAAGATAATCAAGTGAATAAGAAATCCAAGCCCCCTGCATCTGACATAAGCTGGAATGCAAATAAGTTGTAAAATAAGGTGAGACGTTACCTGCACAAGCACTTCATTTGTTTCAACAGCATTAATCAAAATAGAGAAAAGAGAAAAATCGACTCCATTGGGGAGTATAGTGGCTTCTGCTAGAAGAATTGCAGCCGTCAAACAACCCAATGATAGCTGAAAGCTTTTTGAGTTGCTTCCCGGGACGCTCTGGCCTGAAGCTGGATGTATATCTCCTGCAAGACAACCACCCCAAGATAAAGGACATAAACATGCATTAATGATAACTCAATATCATTTGATACTTTTGATTTAATCATTAATTTCCCACTGGACCGGAATAGGTTTCTTGTATAAAGTCTTGATTTACGAGTTCCAGCAAGACATTTTGTTTCCACGTATATAATCAATAAAAGTACAGTTATGTGTTAAAATCATTGAGCATTGTAAGTACCATCCAGTAGCATCACGAAGCTCATAATTTTTAATGGTGTCCTCCAACTCGAGAGCTTCAGTCACAAAGTTCATATATTCACTGGTCAAAAAGGAAACATGAATGAATAAGCCGGCAATCTGATATAGAATTTCATAGATAGCACTAAAATTACAACAATAGCATTGGAAAGATCTTGATGAGCATCATCAAGTTTAACAGCCATTCTAGCGAGTCCAAATGTATTAGAACATGCCATGGCAAAACCCATTATACCTCGGCCCCTAACAAGCATAGGAAAAGTATATAAGTAACATAAGTTTTTTTTTAATTGCAAGAATTTACACTATAGGAAAACCTTAGAATGTCAAACAGTAGGGTAAAATTCCTTATACAGTAGAGTAACCTCCTTTTGCTTATGATTATCTGATTATATAGGATTCATTATAAGAATCAAACAGACATTTACCTTGTGTTTTAAAATGATGTCAAAGGCCATGGATGTAGCTTCTTCAACATCATATACAGCATGTGCAATCTAATTCACAAAAAGCAAACATCAGTATAAGACTTGCTTTACCTTAAATACTACTAAATGTTAGTTACATATAATTCTATAAAAAAAAGTCCTTTGAACAAACCTGTCCACGATCTGACACATTTGAATGAAGATGATGTTCGTTTCCATATTTCTCATCTTCAAGGTTATATGAGCTATATACAAAAAGTAAAACATACAATTACAAACACATACAACACAGCATGCAGAAGTGTAACTTGGTGCAGTCAGCCAACCTCCATATGCACTCTTATATAAATATGATATTAACAACAAGATCTTATATAAATATGATATTAAAGTTATGAACATGTAGTGATTGTGCTTATTAGTCAGCTTCAGTAAACATAATGGACCTTCCATTCTATCTTAGTTGCTTGAACAGCCTATGTCCATCATTTGAAATCGCAAGTCCTATGTAGCAACTGCAACCAACTACACCATTCTCAAACAAATAGAGCTAAAACAGCAACACAACTATAAGATGCTTTTTTATATCAGTTTTTTCTTATCTAATTTATATCATCTCTCCTAATTTGCTTTGAAAACTACACCCATCTTAAAGCTAATGGACATCTCAACCATGATTGTTAGTTTGCTTCTACAAGCCTATCAAGTTTAACAGCATGAAAAACAATAAATATATGTTGAGCAACAGACCATTTTAAGGATGTTAAAGTTTTATATAAAAGAAAATTTGGGTAGGCCAATACCTGTCCTAGTGCTTGAAGGCAGAATGCTCTTAAAACTCCTTCGGCAAGGTCCACTGGCAAATCTCTCCTAAAAGAAAACAAAATGTTATATTTAAACTCATGTAAAGCACAGGTTCACTAAATAAGAGATATAATTCACAAATATATATATATGAACCTGAGCTCAGGAGGCAATTATGGAAGACGTGCTTTACTGCACAATCAAGGTATCCGGCTGCCTTTAGCAAAATATCAATTGCCGATCTTCTGCTTTCTGTGATATAAAACAGCCTTTCATATGTCATGTAACAAAAACACAAGACCGCACAGAAAATGCATAATTGCAGAGGAATTTTACATCACATAATTTTATGATATTACGTTTGCATAGTTTACAAACTATATGGACTAAAAAATAGTCAACAAGTATCTCTAACCTCCAAAATAAACATTCAGAATATCGATCTTAATAAAATATCTATCCAAATTGATCTGTTCAAATCTATTACTTCATATGTCGGTTTGAAACAATTATTCTAATAGAACTAAATTGCATCATATATTAGCGTTATCACTTTTGAATGAAATCTAAGTACTTATCAAGGAAGCGTTTGGGTTTCCGTTTTTTTTTTTTTTTGGCTTATCGGCTAAATTTTGTCATCCAAACTACTTCTACTTACCCGTTTATTTTGTAAAATAAATAAGAAGTTTCTGATATGCAGATATGCACGTAGTGAGCAACTTATCCAAATTGCTTATTTTATATAAAATATAAATATCTTTCTAACCTCACGTCTAACTAAAAACCTTGTACCAGCATATAATTGATCTTCCTCAATTATGCTGTCCCCAGGCCTCTGCAACTGTCGTGGTACTGAGGTAGACCATGGGCTTGCCACAGGTAACTCATGTGAGAAGTATCTTCTTCTTACCAACTGAAAAGTAATTATACTGATCTCTGATATGATTTAAAATCATGGAATTGAGATACACAGGATTAGGATTAGAAACAGATATGGAACTATCTGAATCATCGGCGGAGAGGTTGATCGGGTTGCCATGGATGATGGCGGATAAGGCCGGTGCTGACGACAGCCATGACGAGCATCTCCTACCCGCGACACGCAACATCTTTCTTCTTCTGATTTTAGTGGATTTTGATTTTGATTGATTTTGATTTTTAGGGTTTATGAAATGAAGATGATTTGGGGGAAATGAAATGAAATTGTGTTGCAGAGTGTGGGGAGTAGTGATACAAGTGGGCGGGAGATAACTATGGAGGGACAATCAATCAAAATGTAAATTTGCTTTTGGGAAAAAAAAAAAAAAAAAAAAAAAAAAAGTAGGCGGGAGGCGGGAGCAGTGAAATATGTGTGGGAGATCAAAATTTGAGGTGGAGCAGTCAAAATATGTGAGGGGATATCAAAATTTGAGAAATATTGTAAAATCACTCTATAAAATATTTGAACTATTAAAGCAAAAGTGTGACACTGTTGAAGTGTGTGACATATATTTGTCATTTTTAAATGCATATCGTGACTAATGATTCAAACTTACTTTTCATTTGTCACACATTTCAAATTCATATATGGCTAAATTTTCAACAAACTTCTAGCAGTCACGTTTAAATAATGTGTGACAAACTTGAGTATATGATTTAGTCACATACACAATTACTTCGTGTGGCCATATATAGATTTTGGTCACACTTTTCAATTGTGTGACATATATTTGTCACATATGTATATATATAGTGTGACTAATGTTTCAAACTTATTTATATCCGTCACACGTCCCAAATTACATGTGACTAAAAAATAAAATAAAAAATTTACTAGATACGTATAGGCACGAAAATATTCAAATGTGTGACTGTAGCCTCAGATGTAATCCCGAAATGGTCACACAAGTCGGATCAAGTGTGGCTGTTTATTTTATTCTGGTACATTTAGTCACATAAAAAAGTTAGTGTGTGGCCGTTCGAAAAACTGCATGTGTGACTAAATCTTATTTTTGTACTAGTGTTACTAAGGGGCTAAGACATTAATAAATATCTGACATAAAAAAAGTTGTCCATAAAAAATCATCATCGTTATCTTAATCATCGGTAGAATAATACACCTGAGAAGCGTCATCAATGAAACTGTCTTTATCATCTCCATCGGACACGGATGGGACACTATACATGTCAGTAGGTTATAAAAAAAAAAAAAAAAATATGTGCTTTGTGTAAATAAAATGTTAAACTTGTTTAAAAATGACACTTAAAAATATATTATTGCTACTCACTGGGAACATTATATGTGATTAAGAAGTTAAACTTAATAATGTAAGACGTTAAAGTTAATATTCAAAAAACGTATTATAAAGAAAACATTGATAAAGTAGAACCACAAATATATCTATGAAAAATCATAATTGTGATGAAAAGTACCAAATGTTGGTAATCGTATTAGTGACATGTGTATCTAAAAATAGAAAACACAAGCCTAAAAATATTCAAAAAACGTATTATTAGTGATATGTGTATCTAAAAATAGAATCACACTTAAGTAGGATTTTTTTTAAAGTCAATAATAGATAAAATCATGGTTCTAAAAGGCGTGCAAAGGCCCCGCAAAACTATGAGGGTTGGTCATGCCGCCACGCCTTATGCTACGTCTTTTTGTAAACTCGATATATATGAAATATGATATAAATATATAAATATTTTCATATTTTGTGCCGGCTTATGCCACGCCTTATAAACGCAAAAGATTCTCCTTGGCCGTTAAGGCATGAGGCTTGGTCATGTCGGCACGTCACGCCCTGCGCTATTTATAACCTTGGATAAAATATATCAAATGCACCTACTTAAATTACATGCATCATTATTACCGGTGTGTTTCACTAGGTTTTAATTATTTGTATGAGTAGTGCTATTTAGACCTACAACACATATCTAAATATATGCATAATGCATAAATCACTTATACAATTATATCATGTATTTCTCTTGATTATCTTGAGTAATTTTTAAGTCTATTACATAAATACTAGCCGAGTACCAGCGGCGCGGCATGATGTTTAATGGTAATAAACCCCGCGCAGGTTCCATAGTTTACAGTAGAAACATCTCATACCCGTTTTGGAATAATTTTATGAGCATCTTGTCTTGATAGCAAGTATTATTTTGTTTTGTTTTGTTTTGTTTCATTAGATGGGCAATGTGAGTAAAATACATATGCATAGTTCAAGTAAAAACATCTCATGCGCGCTTCTGAACAAGAATGCTAAACGTTCGCATTTATTTTTTGTGTTGAATTTGATAATGGGAGAAACAACTTTCTCTAAAACGTCATTCAAATGATTATGTAATCGCTACAAGACATGAATATATAGCAAAATTAAAGATGAAAAACTTAAAATGATAATTAGAGGATTAATACTATTTAGGGATGGCAAAAAAACCTAAACCCGACGGGGAAACCCGAAACCCGAACTAATTTGGGCGGGGCGGGGCATGCTAATCGGGTTACGGGGCGGGTTTGGGGATTAAACGGAGATTTTAATCGGGTTGCTCCCCGCCCCGCCCCGCCCCACCCGATTAATATATACACATATACCAATATATCTATACTTATATAGTATTTTGTTAGTATTTACGTAATAAAAAAATATTACTCTTATATTGTTAGTTTGTTTTATATATGTAAGAATGCAAAACTGTGATTATACAAACTGGTTTAGTATCATATTTTTAAGTTTTAATTTTTGACGGTATAATTTATCATTATTTATGTAAAATACTATCGTTAAAAACTTAATAAGGATTGTTTGTAATTGATTTTTCGAGAATTGCACTCAAAGAGGACATCCCAATAAGATCCCCGATTAATTAGGGGGGGGGGGGTGTTTGGGGGACCATCACGCCCCAACGGGGCGCCCCGATTAGATCCCCGATGGGGATCGGGGCGGGTTTAGGGAGAACTCTGGTAATCGGGTTTGGGGATGGCCGCCCCGCCCCGTTGCCATCCTTAATACTATTACTTATGCAATATATAAGATACAATTCCTTCATGTTTTGTCTTGTTAAACCACGTTAGAGAGTTCGGTGTCAGGTTTTTTCCGTCCGCCATTCACAAAAAAAGGACCAATGGCGTCGCCGTTCAGCACCGTGGCGCCATTGGTGTGCCATTCGTCTTTTAGTTTGAGTAATATTGATTACTTATAATCTATTATATATAAAGATTCAATAGCTTGATTTAATGTGGATGAGGATTTGTGAAAAAAAAATGTATTGTACAACCAGTTGAATGCTGTCTTCAATCCAGTTTTCTATATGGGCGAATTCAATGTAATAATGTGATGGGATCCGAACCATCTTCTAAAATATTAATTGTTGTTACAGATTTAGAAAAATCAAAAGACTTTTTAATTAATGATGACGAATATGTACAGGAGTTTAAGGCATTCAAAGGATCCAGTTGTTATCCTCCAAACAGTTACAAATATGAAGGGTTGTAGCAATTACAACAAAAAAAGAATATGAGTTTAGCACAAAAGAAGCTTATAAATAGCAGATGATGAAACCAAAACTCACATTACCCTCACATCACTCCCCAACTCTCATCACAACAATAGACTCGATCTATACACGAAAATAAAACAAATATCTCACAAAAAAAACACATCATAGATCTTAATCAAAACATAAACACGACTCGAATATACAAGATCTCAGGTTCATTTCATCAAGACAAGAGATCTTTAAGATCATACATATTAAACCCATCATAGATCTGTGTAATGTTTAACGTCGCATCTTTTATATCCGAAAATAAAGATTGTATTATAACAATTATGTTAGATACGATCTTTGTTTCGTTCAAAGACGCAACAAAACTGAAAACAAATTTAAAAGGATTCCTACCCGAGAGCCTTTTAAAGGATCTTGAAGCCAATACCAAAAGTACTGACAAGATTTTGTTTTTTTGTTTTTTTTGTGTTCGGTTGTGATGATAAGGAAAACTTGATGTATGTGTTTTTGAGATCTACATGGTGACTGCAAGAGGAGTGATGGGCGACGTCTAGGTTGGATGATAGATTGAGATTTAGGGTTGTATCATGTTGGCCGAATGCTTTTTTGAATTTTGTATTTTTTGCTTTTGTTTTTCTTTTTTGATCTTATGTTGGCTGTGAGAGATTAAGAAGAAACAAAAGTTGGCTGCCATGTGAAAGAGGCACCAGAAATGTAAAATATTTATGTCAAACCCTAAATAGTTTCAATGTTGAGGGCTTCTCAATCTAAGCCCAAAGATAAAATACCCTACTTTTTGTTTTTCTTTTAATGGCCCATTAAGCAAATAAAAGAACTACAACTAATACTATCCATTTATGCTTCTGTATATATTTACCAACTCTTTGACATTTGATTCATCCACGCATTTCCTTATTGTCTTCTATGTCAATATCTTCGATAAAAATTAGAAGAGGTATAAATTTACTTATGAAAAAATATGTTACTTAAAATATTGATATAAATTACAATAATTAAACTATAGAAGTAAACAATGGAAAAAGTTTGAACAAACTCAAATAAAAGTGATCACATTCTATTTACAACATAAGGAATGAGCATAAAACTTTTAACACTTGAGGGCCATAATTTTATGGGTGGTTTTTTTCTATGAAGATTTGATGGGTCACGACTCAGTTACCGAGCGAGTGGTGTTGTAGTGTAGGAACATTACATATGGTCATCTTTTATCTTATATATTATCACCAATTATTGATTTCTATCCTTTTATTTATTTTGTACTTCTATAATTCTACGTAATATTTGGTTACAATTTGATGTTTCATTGTCATATCGATAGATACTGAGAATTACGTGCTCTACAAAATTTTTATAGATTTAGTAAGCGGCTAGCCAGCTCTAAGTAGTTTAGTTTTACCATAAAAGAAGTTTGAAAATTTTAGTGAAGCACATTATCAGAATTTCAGAATATACCATTTATAAAACGTAACAAAGCCAACCTACCTAAAGAAAAATAACCCATAATAATGATTATAATAACAATAATAGATTTGATAAATACGGACATATATAAAGTTTTAGCAATAATACTAACTTATCTTATTGTCATTCCATGTTTTGTATAAAATGTTAAGAATTATAGTGATGGCATCCTTAATGATGTAAAAAGACTCATTTAAATATAACATCTTGCAAAAAACCTTTTCACATGTACCTTTTTAAAGTGAAGTAATTATTTTAAATAGTGTAAACCTAATTAGTACCAACCATTAAGCTATGAACACTTAGATACAATTGGTGCAACGCACGGGTTTGCCAATGCCTCGATCATATTAAAAGAGTACATGTGAAAAGTCTCATTTAAATATAACAGCTTGCAAAAAACCTATTTACGTGTACTCTTTTAAAGTAAAGTAATTAGTTTATAGTGTAAACCTAATGAATACCAACCATTAAGCTACGAACACTTAGACACAAATGGTGCAAAGCACGAGCTTGACATCGCCTCGTACCCATTAAACTTAAATGCTTAAATGACAAGTTTTATGCTTAAAATTTGAGTAATGTTAATTGCCTATTATACCCTTTACACTTAAATGCTTAAATGACAAGTTTTACTATTTTACTTTGAGTTTCAAAATAAGTTTAAGTCACACGGTTACTCTATCAATAAAATCTCTACTATTTTTTAAATGTCACCTTTTAAGTAGCAAGTTTTTAATATTGATCAATTTTTACGTATCAATTTAAAAGCAACTAACACATTGTTGCTCTATCTATACTATATATAAAAAGTGAATAATTTTCTTTAAAGCATAAAAAACTTAAAAATAAGCAATAATGCGCTATATCTTAAATACCCTTTATTATTACTTCACAATAAATAGTTTGACTTGTTTTTAACATGTTGGCTTGTAATTATCATTAAAAAGTTTAACAATCACTTTTAATATATACGGAGTACTATATATTTTCATCATTTCAACTATATATATAACACATCATTTGTAAAAAAAAGTTAAAATGTTTTTTTGTTGAAGATAATAAATATTTTAACTAATTGTTGTCATCTTTTATTTTCAGTTGAATTACAATATGTTATAAAAATTCAGTTACTTTTTGATTATTTTACTGTATGTATAAACTTTACCCGGGACACTTAACTAAAATATCTCAACCATAATTATTTAGCAATATAAAGTCTCGTCACTATATACGGGTAGTTGTCTAGTTATCTATATATACATTCATCAACTTACATTTACTTCATAAGGTTATTTGTCTTTTGGTGACTTTAAATACGGGCAGTTGTCTATATATACATTCATCAACTTACTATATACTGGTAGTTGTCTGGTTATCTATATATACTTGGGTGTGGTAATTGTTTGCTTTATGGTCATTTGCTTGATGATTATCCCAAAGCCGCCTCTAAACGGGTGACAAATGGGATTAATAAAGGTAAGGATAAGATTTCGGGAGTATAAACAAGAATGATGGGTTCACGGTTGTGAAGCGGAAAGGAGCTAATCCAAATAAGTTTAATGGTGTTTCAATGAATAAGAAAGTTGAGTATAGGCCTGTTGCAACAAAGAATACCAAGGCTGCTACTTCACAAGACAAAACAAAGGAGGCTTATACGTCTAGATAACCAAGAATGGATGCTAAAGTGGTGAATACTTCTAATGCATTTGGTATTCTAAGTGATTTGGATGAGGGTTCCATTGCTAATGTAGAACATAGTGCAGTACATCTTTTTCTTGGTATAAGAGTCTTTGGTGTGGTAGTGACGAATAACACGTTATTTGTGTGTCACTTCAGCATCACCTCATGAGCCGCTCAATAATACATCAACAACTAAAATACACTCTCAGCAAAAATGCAAATAACATGTTATTGGTATTTGGTACCACTTGTGGGTCCTATTTTTACATTTTATTTTATTTCAAACAAACACATTTTATTAAACTAAAATTAAAATTGCAATACATAATATAGAATATGAGGGTATTAAAAATAGAAGTTATAAAAAAGGTAAAAATACGATATAACAAAACAAGGACTAATGATGTGAGTAAAAGACAATTACGGACAGAAACTGAAATTAAAACAGATCAATAAGGTTTAAAAAATAAACACACGCTACATCATCTTCATCATCCCTGTCCATAGACACACACAAAACACACATTAACACAAAAATAAACACAAACACTCACGTATGTTGGGATTTTACAATCAAGTTAACCAATTAACCACGAGTACACAGCGGATAATGGATCTAGTTTACAATTATAGTTAACACGTATAATAAACAAACAAATTGAAAAAGGGAACGAGAAAAACTAACCCTCGTAGTCACCCGCAAATAAAACAAACAAGTGATTAAAACAATCACCTCTACGAGTGCTCACACAAACACGTCAAACAAATACGCCCGGAATGCTAGCCGTGTACCTCGTAAACCCAAACACCAAGTGTTAATGCTCAAAAACGGGTCAAAACCAAAACAACCCAAAATCCTTTGTTGTCCAAGATCCACAGTGTCGTCCAAGAACTGATTTTCTTTGTTGTCCGATATCGGACAACACTGAGTTTTGACTGTTTTCTCTTTTCTGTCCGAGAACGCACAGAATGTTCACAGAAAGTTGCTGCAGCTTACTGTGATTGTTTGGACTTATGAACTTCGAACCCTAACACTTCTCAAGTGCTATAGGATCGATTATAACCTCTAGAAACACCTTGAATTTATCTTGAATGCAAGTTATAGGTTTAATAGTGGTGAGAATTAACCAAGAACTCAAACAAGTACTTGATATAATCTCATGAGATATAGAAATAAGTATTTCCTGTAGCTTTTGAGCTGTGAATGGGAGGTCTATAAATAGTCTCACATTCTCATCATGATAAGGCTTAATAATGCTCCACTTAATGAGTTGTGAATAGAACTCCACTTGATAATACCTAACTCAATGATGCTCCACTCAATAAAGCTTCACCAAACTAATCTCCACTAATTGGATCTTATCTCCAATGATTTTAGGCACTCCAAAACCCCTTCTAGATCCTTCATAGGCCGGCCATGAGGTTTAGAATAGGTAGTTTTAGTGTCTAGTTCATTTTGTGTCCAAACGGGTCAAAATGGGTCATTTTGAGCATTTACGGTAAACGTATTCTAATGTTTTAGCATGTGTGCCCCCAATAGGCTCACACACCTTTAGTCGTATTAGGCTAGTCCAACTACCATATTCCAACAGCTCCCACTTGGGAGTTGGAGTAGTAGATATCACAAATACCAACGACGGAAACGTCTAGCAACGCTCTCACTCGCTATTTAAACTAAAGGTGTCTGAGATGTTGTTTCATAAATCATTCTCAGTAGTATAGTCATTTATGTCTTGCTTTCATCATCATTTGTTATAGATACCGTTAAAACATGGATATGGATCCTAACTCATTCCATATAGTTTAACCATTTAGATTCTCGTTATAGAATTTAATTCAGATATACAAAATGTAATCAAGAATCATCTTGTATTACCCTTTGGGTTTAGCCAAACAATTATCTGACTAATTCTGGAGAGGGCCCATGGTATCTTTCTACACATATCAAGTGGAGTAACAAATCCTTTGTTGACTACAAGTGTTGTGGATGCTGCTTCACATCACTCCAAAAAATAGCTTTTATAACTACCTTATTCAGGACAGCGTTTGGCATATAATTACAAAAGTGATATTCACATATAACAGAACTTGCTTGTATCTCAAGTCTAAGGATGACTTAATAAACCATTTCAACATTTTACTCATGACAAGGATCCAAAAGTAAATGTTTGAAAGTTTGGGGTATCCAATATGCATCCCTTGTGAATACATATGAGTTTGGCGGGAACAATCCACATTCTCATAGAATATAACCAACACTCACATTTGCCTTGCATAACAATATTCCCATATTATTAACCAACAATGGACATATTTAGAATGATAAAATCATTCAAGGATTAAACATGCAAATATATGATAACAATTATTATATGAATGAATAACAAATACCAAGTATCTTTATTCATCATAAATTTTGAAAATTGTCTTACAATCCCAATTATCCAAATACTATAAACAGATATGCATGAGACTAATTTGTAAATTGAAGTTTAATGTTTCCAACATTATCAACTTTTCTTTACAAGAAAACTAAATAGTCATATGAGTAAACTTTCCGAATACTAGTTTCAAATTTCACATATAGTGAGGGATTTGAGATGAGTGTCTTATCTCATATGCTCATACTACTGCAAGCGTCATAGTATGGAGAAGTCGCCCAACCTTGCATAAGGTATTAGAAGTCAACGACATACTGACAATCATCTGTACAGTTTCTTAAAATGTAAATTACTCTTTATCCCTTAATGTGTAATGCAACATTGCTCTTCGTTGAGCATATCGAGTTAGCAGATTTATCATAAATGATAAAATCCTACTTTAACTAGTTTTATTATTCTCTAGCATCATTGTACGTATACAACACTATGCTTTATAATCGTAAACATTTGTATTAACAATAATCTAAATACTCTAAATTAGATATTGTTGTTGTTAGCTCATCTTGCTCTAGTGCAAAAGTAACAACAAGTCTTATACACAATATAATATATACATGACAAATCCTTACTTAAAAACATAAGGTTTCCATCCATGTAATAAATTATTCCAAGTGAAATATACCATTTAAGACTTGCTTCAATGACATATTGCATTTGTGTTAGACTTAATTTTCCGCATATGTTTATTCCAAATAAACATTTATTCCAAGGTTGTTTGTTCTATTCCCTAAATCTCTAGTGAAGTTTTATTCCAAGTTTAAGGATTAATATCTAGCTTAAATGGAATGATATCTTCAATATGTTATACAACATATGAATTTTAAGGAAAAAAACACAGTGCTCCCAATTAATGTTAGATGTACTCAAGGAGTTATCTTAATTCAATCATAATCATATTGTAATTAAATTCAAGATCTCAGCTCCTAGATGCATGATTCGATCCAATCTTGGATTGCTCAAACTTGTATATTACATAAAGATTATATAGATTCATAACCCTTTTGATTACATACCGTCCTCGCAAAAGGTAATCATTAAAGAAAGAGTTATAAAACTTAATTGCCATATTCCATATTCAAGGAAACATGTTTGACAATTAATTATCTTTATTTAATGCGTGTATATAAGAAAATCTAATCACAGTTAATTGCTTGAGATTAAAACTTCTTATTATAAGCCATGCATTAACATGTATACAATTTTGTCCTTGTGAGCCTTTCTTCAAAAGAAACTCATTCCAACCTCATAGGTTAACTATTAGGCAAAATAACAATCAAGGTCAAAGCATTGATCTGCCTTTTACGGACTGCATCTTATCATTCATAATTCTAAGACATTTATCAGATTCAAGATGTGATAATGTATGTTATCAGTTAGGAGATTTTCAATGATCCATTAACTTATATTCCTCAGCATTTGATATCAAAATATCAATCAAGTGATGAGGCATCCTTGCAGGTTTATGAATGAGAGTAACATTACACTTCGGTCAACATTTACATGTTTAACCTTAGTATGACATTAATAAGTGGATTTTAGAAGGTTATGTATTTGTTCTTGAATATCTTCAAGATTTGTTGATGCTCCCACTTACTTTTGTAAGTAGAGACAATTCTCTAAATACTAAGTATTTAAGCAACAATAAATTGTTCTTTATTTGGGAACCACAAAATACATTTTAAGTTCTCATCTCAAGATTGTTAATAAAATGCTTCATAAGATTTTAACAAATTCAGAACTTAAATCAAGACATAATGGAATTTCTTCCAACAACTCTAATTAAGGTTTGTAGCAAAACCCTAATTTTGTATCACCCTTTAACCGAAAACCTTAGCACCAATACTACAATCTTCAAGCTAGGAAGTGTAGAAAATCAAAAACCCAAAAGGGTTTAGGATTCGATTGGTTTGAGTGGAAAAACCAAAAAATCCCTAAAGGTTTAGGGGTTTCTGGTCATGGGTTGTCTTGAATACCTTCTAGGTTTGAACCATATTGAGTATGTCCACGACACACGCAATTTTCTAACCTTGATAGATTTTGGAGGCAGAGCAATTAAAGCTATCATGAATCAAACAATATGAATATTGTTTGTTTCAACCTATTAGACATACCATAATAATGTGGTATTCTATAAGTATTTGAATTGTGAAACTATATCAGAATTCCATAGATAATTTAATTCTCTTTGCACCAAATACTTGTCAATTAGGTCGAGCTAAATTGCATATTAAGTATTTTCGAACTAAGTGCATGCTATAATGTATATTTCTTGAATAATACAAGAACCTTATGCTCATGTGTTAACAAGAAGACAGAACTGTTGAAGAATTATATGTTCATGTGTTTACAAGAAAACATAACTGTTTAAGAATTATATGTTCATGTGTTTACAAGAAAACAGAACATGTCAATGATACATTATAAGTCTTTGAATAATTCAAAGGCCTCATGTTTATGTGTTAACAAGAAGACATAACAATTTTACTATATACTTTATGTTATAAGTCATTGATTAATTCAAAGACTTTATAATTATGTCTTAACATGTAAACATAATTATACTAACAAAAGTAATCATGAACGCAAACTCTTGAGTTCTGTAGTAATTTCAAGTTAATTTTATACTTCAGAATTATGATTATTATTATTTAACCATAATTATGTTTACTAAAACATGTAGTCAAAATGTTGAAGTATCTTTACACTATATCATGACATTTGAATGTAGTAGGGCAACAAACATTTTGTGTAACATCCCGCCTACTCAGACCACAATATTGTCCGCTTTGCCCACAGGCTCACGGCTTTGTTTTTGTGGCCTCATTTGAAGACTTCCCGGCTGGTCACCCAAGCCAGTACTACTCTCACATGAGCACGCTTAACTGCCAGTTCCTAAGAGCCCCACTCGCAGTAGACCACAAAACGCGTTGTGTCATTGTAAGGCGAATGTTATCTTATGAACCCAGCATCTCTCCAGGCCACAGCCGATGTGGGATTTGCCTAAGGTGTTACAATCACCCCCCTCAGGGACTCATCGTCCTCGATGAGGTTTGCCCCACCATCCCGAACGGCTCAGGAGTGGCTCTGATACCATTTCTAACATCCCGCCTACTCAGACCACAATATTGTCCGCTTTGCCCGCAGGCTCACGGATTTGTTTTTGTGGCCTCATTTGAAGACTTCCCGGCTGGTCACCCAAGCCAGTACTACTCTCACATGAGCACGCTTAACTGCCAGTTCCTAAGAACCCCACTCGCAGTAGACCACAAAACGCGTTGTGTCATTGTAAGGCGAATGTTATCTTATGAACCCAGCATCTCTCTAGGCCACAGCCGATGTGGGATTTGCCTAAGGTGTTACAATGTATATTTCCCTCCCTTTTTCGACATGAACCGACTCCAGGAGACACCTGGAGCTTTTGAGAAGGATTGGAATTTAATATATGAAGCTTTATTCATTGTAAAGTTATTTAACCATTTGACACTTTTGGTCCCTCGAGTTTCATTCTTTCTATATTAGCCAAATTAACTTTATAACACATGTTTTGACTATCACTTGACTATCAGGTTTGACCACAACGTAACATTCGTTGACTGGCCAATCATATAAGGCATTTATCATTTTCATCTAGGGTGGGGTCCCAATACCCGGGAAACGGGTCTAACATTTTGCGTGTTCAAGTCCTAGTAGAATGATTAGCTTTCTTACCTTGCGGTCAAGAGAAGCCAATAATATGTTGTTCCTTGCACATACTTTGAGATTTCTCCCACTTGTGTAAGGCACAACATCATATTATGAAAACAAACAACATGTGATTGATTGTGTAAACAATATGATAATGTCATAGATATTACAAGTAGTTTTATAACCATAACCTTTAATAAGGAATTGTGGATTATTATTTTATAGATAACGTTCAGAAAGCAACAACAGAAAGGTAACGTGTTATCTAATAAAATAAAATGCAATTATCCTTTAAGCAATGGTCGTTCATATTCGGAAAGTAATGAATTATTTCAAAGCAAGTTTGAAATGATATGGGTGACTAACAAGGAAATAAATCTCGTAGCTCCCATTGAAATTGACAACATTACAGGAATGTTATTTCAGTAATAAAACGCAATGCTCCCACTGGATCTGTCAACATTGTAAGTGTTACATTGCCAGTAGAAAGCATATTGCAATTTAATACACTTTCCTATTCTCTTCGAATGCCTACAAGTAGCAATGTACTTAGGTATTGAACAGAGTATATGAAGTTCTACTTATGTAGATGAGGGACTAGCCATTCATGCATTCATTTAACTTGAATAGCTAGCATGCAATTCCTCCTTTATCGTCTACATAGCCCCAAGGGTGTTTAACACTGTAAGGAATAATAAGAGTCCAAGAAAAATATCGAGCGAATATGCTAGTAATTTCTTTACTCTTTGCGATTTAAACTCATACATCGTGACAAGTGCAAGATGTCATTTATTTTGGTAGCTACAGAAAAAAAAATGTTTTCTAGTTACACAATATATTTTATCTTTCAATTATTTCAATACCGGAAAAGGGTAATGAAAGATCATAAGTGAGTTTAACAATTGTAATCCTATCTTAGTTTGTCAACTAAGGAGAAATAAATAGGAATAAGTCTCACTCTTCTTACCAAGAAAAGAGACTAAGTGTGTCTTTTTAAGAAAAACAAACTTTTGTTTACGAATTATGTTGCAACAACACAATTTTAATCAAAACATAGAAAGTTCAATGTTAGTATTTTCAATAATTAAATTCTTAAAAGAATTAACTACCTAATTAATTACTAATTAAGACTAAGATCCATCTTGACCTCCCACTTATTACCGGAGGTCTGACCAGCGTGTAAACAAGTAGGGCAAGAGGTAAGTGACGAGCGTTAATTGCATAAACTGTAACTCTTAGACTTATGAGACTGATCAAGACATTAGTAGACAAGTAATAATGTCATGAGCATGTTTAGTCGCATCTTATGCCTCGGGTCCAAGGTCCGACCAAGCATACTCGAAATAAGTCGACCAAGCAAGAACGTGCAAATATCGCCAAAGGTCTGACCAATGAGCAAAATTCGCCATGGGTTTGAAATGGCCCTAAGGTCTGACCAAAGAGGTCAAGTCAAATGCACGTGTTCTTGGTTGGCTGGCATAGACTTAAAATTTCATATAGGGTATACACATAAATGTGACAAAAACGTGTACAAAGAAGCATGCAAAACAACTTTGTAGCACTTTATTTTAAAAACTTTTAGTAATGACACTGTAGTGATCATCATGGTTCACAGTAGCTCCAATCGAACTCGCAAGGTGGCGGAGGACCAGGTCAGCGCGAAGCTATGACCGGAAATCCTTTAGGTGTGACTATGCGCACCGCCTAAAACCACCCTTATAGTTTGTTCTAGTGGGTGAGCCGTACTTCCCAAGTGTCCATAGCGTCCAGTTTTTAATTTTATGAAAACTTGTTTCAATAATTTAGGTCACTTAATTTTACAAAAACAATTTTCCACGAATCAAATAGCAGGTCACAATGAGCATGGTATTTAGGCGTGTAAATTAAGACCATATTAATGTCACCTTTTATAGGTATTAGTCCTCTTTTATTTTAGTTTTAGGCGTGTAAACATGTAGGCTACAAACAAAAATCACTAAAGAACTTAATACTAAAAAAATGACAATAATATTAACAAGTAAACATTTAGTTCCGAGAACTCTAGCAAGTCTTCCCCAAAAAGAGAACCATAAGACCCTCACTAGGTTTTCATCAAGTGCCTAGATCGCCACATGCATCACAAAAAATGATTGCGTAGGTCTTATAGCCGGAATACACACATAAAATAATCATGGCAAACTTATTAACTTTTAATTTTTGCTATTTTATGTATCTAATTAACCACTAATTAATTCGTTTGTGTCTTGTTATTTTTGTATTAATTAATGACAAGTGTTTCATTATAGTTGTCAAAACAAAAAATAAAACAAATAACTAAGTTAGATTTCATGCAACCTTTTCACGTGTTTATTAAATCGTGTAACCCATAATCGATAAACGAGATGGCTCGTGATGCCACTGTTGGGATTTTACAATCAAGTTAACCAATTAACCACGAGTACGCAATGGATAATGGATCTAGTTAACAATTATAGTTAACACGTATAATAAACAAACAAAGTGAAAAAGGAAACGAGAAAAACTAACCCTCGTAGTCACCCGCAAATAAAACAAACAAGTGATTAAAACAATCACCTCTACGAGTGCTCACACAAACACGTCAAACAAATACGCTTGGAATGCTAGCCGTGTACCTCGTAAACCCAAACACCAAGTGTTAATGCTCAAAAACGGGTCAAAACCAAAACGGCCCAAAATCCTTTGTTGTCCGAGATCCACAGTGTCGTCCAAGAACTGATTTTCTTTGTTGTACGATATCGGACAACACTGAGTTTTGATTGTTTTCTCTTTTCTGTCCGAGAACGCACAGAATGTTCACAGAAAGTTGCTGCAGCTTACTGTGATTGTTTGGACTTATGAACTTCGAACCTTAACACTTCTCAAGTGCTATAGGATCGATTATAACCTCTAGAAACACCTTGAATTTATCTTGAATGCAAGTTATAGGTTTAATAGTGGTGAGAATTAACCAAGAACTCAAACAAGTACTTGATATAATTTCATGAGATATAGAAGTAAGTATTTCCTGTAGCTTTTGAGCTGTGAATGGGAGGTCTATAAATAGTCTCACATTCTCGTCATGATAAGGCTTAATAATGCTCCACTTAATGAGTTGTGAATAGAACTCCACTTGATAATACCTAACTCAACGATGCTCCACTCAATAAAGCTTCACCAAACTACTCTCCACTAATTGGATCTTATCTCCAATGATTTTAGGCACTCCAAAACCCCTTCTAGATCCTTCATAGGCCGGCCATGAGGTTTAGAATAGGTAGTTTTAGTGTCTAGTTCATTTTGTGTCCAAACGGGTCAAAATGGGTCATTTTGAGCATTTACGGTAAACGTATTCTAATGTTTTAACGTGTGTGCCCTCAATAGGCTCACACACCTTTAGTCGTATTAGGCTAGTCCAACTACCATATTCCAACAACGTATACACCACCAGTTGGTCTAAAAAAATAAATAATTAAAAAATAACGACAGCCATCTCACCAATTAAAAGAAGAATGGCGCACCAATGGCGCCATAGCCGGTGTAGAACGGCGGTGCCATTGGTCCTGTTTTTTGCAAATGGCGGACGGAAAAAAGCCCGCACCGAGCTCTCTAGTATATGTGGTTTAACAAGACGAAACATGAAGGAATTGTATCTTAAATATAGCATAAGTAATAGCATTAATCCTCTAATCATCATTATAAGTTTTTCCATCTTTAATTTTGCTAATTATTCATGTCTTGTAGCGGTTACATGACTTTTTGAATGACGTTTTAGAGGAAATTGTTTCTCCCATTATCAAAATCAACACTAAAAAATAAATGCGAGAACGTTTAGCATTCTTGTTCAGAAACGCGCATAAGATGTTTTTACTTGACTACGCATATGTATTTTACCATCACATTGCCATTCTAACGAAATAAAACAGAAAAAAAAATAATACCTGCTATCAAGACAAGATGCTCATAAAATTATTCCAAAACGGGTATGACATGTTTCTACTGTAAACCATAGAACCTGCGAGGGGTTTGTTACCATTAAACATCCTGCCGTGCCGCGGGTACTCGGTTAGTATTTCTGTAATAGACTTAAAAAATACTCAAGATAATCAAGAGAAGTACATAATATAATTGTATAAGTGATTTATACATTATGCATGTATTTAGATATGTGTTGTAGGTCTAAATAACACTACTCATACAAATAATTAAAACCTAGAGAAATACACCAGTAATAATGATGCATGTAATTTAAGTGAGTGCATTTGATATATTTTATCCAAGGTTATAAATAGCGCGGAGCGTGACGTGCCGACATGACCAAGCCTCACGCCTTAACGGCCAAAGAGAAACTTTTGCATTTATAAGGCGTGGCATAAGCCGGCACAAAATATGAAAATATTTATATATTTATACTCCCTCCGTCCCAATTTAATAGTCACTATTTCCATTTTGAGATGTCCCAAAATTATTGTTCCATTCCAAATATAGTTGTGAATAATGCAGCAAGTTTACCATATTGCATCTAATGATACTAAAAATTACAAACATCAATAAAAAATTTAATTAATTGCATAAGAGTAAAACTGTCATTTTGCAAAAAAGTAAGAGAGATAATGCAGTAATAATTATGTTTTCTTAAACTGTGTATTTTTTGTCGGAGAATAATTATTTTGGGATGGGGTGAGTATCATATTTCATATATATCGAGTTTACAAAAAGACGTAGCATAAGGCGTGGCGGCATGACCAAGCCTCACGTTTTTGCGGGGCCTTTATGCGCCTTTTAGAACCATGATTTTATTTATTATTGACTTTAAGAAAAAAAGTTTTGCTAACGGTTGCCCACTGGGCATTTTTTAAGATATACATGAATGAAAAGTTTGAGTGCATTAAATGAAAAATTATATCTAATTATAGTAATTTAAAACTTTAATTAATGCTTATTAAATGCATTTTTGATTCTAAGAGTAAAGTTTGAGTTTATTAACTACACGTTAAATGCATTTTTTATGTTTTGTATCCTACTTATTTTGTTATTGTAATTTTCTGTTATTTAATGGAATCCAAGTACTTTAATGCAAACGAGTCTTTCATTTGTGTCACATATATATATATTCATTTATTATTTATTGTAGAAACGTATAATTTAATTTTGGCATCTATAAATACAAAACACATCAGATTAATTTGTATCTCTCATTCATAGTGTTTTGTATCATCTTTCATAAAAAAAGTTAAACAATGAAGATTCTTAGTGTTTTAATTGATAGGGTAAACCTTTTTAAAACGTACGCAACTCTACGGGAAAACCGGTTTAACGTAGCCAACTAAAAAATTTACCAATTTTTGCTCTAACTCTTGAAAACCCCTCCAAAAACGCATCCTTTGACCTGCACAGCAGGTCAAAGGTTTTTTTAAGTTATCATGACCATTTTGCCCCTTCTTCTTTGGAAAGTTGCAGCCATCGTCCTAACACTAAGTTACATAAATAGTCACTGTCGTTACGCTAAATTGCGTCCAACGTCCAAAATCATTTTTTTACAAAAATTATTTTTTTATTAACCGAAATTTATTTTAGAAAAAGTATATTTTTTTCCGAAAATCGTTTTTTTTTGGAAAAATTATTTTTTTTGGAAAATAAATTTTCTAAAAAAAAAAAATCAAAATTTTTTTTTTCTAAAAAAAATAATTTTTTAATAAAAAATAATTTTTTTTATTTTTTTTATGAAAAAATTATTTTTTTTAGAAAAAAAAATAATTTTTCCGAAAAAATTATTTTTTTTAGAAAAAAAAATAATTTTTCCGAAAATAAATTTATTAGAAAAATTATATTTTTTCCGAAATTATTTTATTTAAAAAAAAATCTTTTTCCGAAAATAACTTTTTTATAAAAAAATTTTATTTTGAAATTTTTTTTTTAAGAAAAATAAAATTTATTAAAAAAAAAATTTATAAATTTTTTTTTTGAAAATTTTATTTCGCAAAAAAAATATTTACCGGAAAATTTTTTTTTTCTAAAAATAAAATTTTCGGAAAAAAATTTTATTAATTTTTTTTTTAAATTCGAAAATAAAAATTTTAATGTTTTTTAAATATTAACTTTGAAAAAAAAAATTAAGAAAAAACTTAATTTCGTAAAAAAAATGATTTGGACGTCGGACGCAACTTATTTTAACTAGAGGGACCATTTATGTAAGTTGTGGGGGTAGGGTACTTGTGAAAAAAAAAAATAAAAAAATAAAAAAAAAATAACTGCCGACGTGGCAAAAACCGGTTGATCCGGTCAAATAATTCGTTTTTGGAGGGGTTTTCAAGAGTTTAGAGCAAAAATTGGTAAATTTTTTAGTTTGCTACGTTAAACCGATTTTCCCGTATAGTTGCGTACGTTTTAAAAAGATTTCCCCTAATTGTTATCTTCGTGGGGATATTGTTCATTCACAGAGCGTATTCCGGGGATGATTGCAAGCTAGACTATATTGATCCATGTTTTCCGATAGGCACTGTCAACCCAGCATGTTGTGACATGTTGTGACGCATTACGACAACATCCACATTGTCTTTGTAGATACGAATACATATATCCTACATTATGTGATGTTATTGTTAATTGTAAAGTTATAAACCCTGATCCATGTCCTCAAGTTTGATATTTATATTTAATAAAATAATATGCAATTTGTCGCTTCATGACTTGAATGTATTCACAAACCCTTTGATTTCTGCATAATCTTGCTCCTTTATCTTCATTCTATCTATGTGAACCAATTTTGTTTCGTTATACGATGTTAACTGTTACCGACAATATAAGTTAATAAGAACTAGAAAAAGTGTTAATCGTCATTTAGTAGTCTACACGTCAACGACACCAAATGAGATGATGCCTTAGGTTTTTCAGGCCTTATTCATTTTTCGGTTGGGTCTTCCTAAAAATTCGAGAATGACCCTTCATTATAGCTTGCACTTTATGTGTAACAATCAGTCTTTTATACTAAAGGAACTACATTATTTTGGAACGATTTTGTTAAAACAATCTTATTGAAGAAAAAAAATGACAAATATGAGAGCTTGATTTTGCCACGTAGGCGAGATCAATATGATTTGTCAATAAAAGGTCAAAATTGAATCCAATTTGGTCAAACACGGTAAAATTTTGTCATTAAAAGCTTATTTGAAAAAAAATAAAAAATACACCTGGAGTTGACGGTAATTATTTAATTGACAAGGAGATGTAAGAACTGTGTATAGTGTTTGTTTGTGTGAATTTAATAATCCGATCAACTAAGTTTGATATAAGTTTTAGAGATAATTTCATATCTCCCCCTCTTTTCAACATTAATTTCGAGGCTTTTACATATATATACTTGCAAATTTCAAAAATTACATATATATCATTTTGATGCATTAAAAGCATTGTACTTTATGCATCAAAAACTGATAAAAATGATATGTATGTAATTATTCATCCAGGGAAGGATATATGTTAGAAATATAAATATTCAGATGAAGGTTCGGTCACCCCGAGCATCTATTTAGCATTCACATAGCTCGTAGGCTTATTTATATTAGTTTAGTACTATTAGTATTATTAGTATTATTAGTGTAGTTAAATATATTTGTGGAGTGGGTCGGGGCTTTCCCCACTGTCAGCTCACTCCACAGCCCACTAGGGGCACCAATATTAGGAACTATATAAACCCTTCCCACACATGGGAAGGGGTGGAACTCTCATTCACATTAATCTAATTTTTCTGTTTTTTGAGTTTCTCCCACCTCTCTCTAAAACTTCATCTCTCTAACTCAAGTATGGATCTATTCTTCCATAATCCAAGGCCACCCGAATCATCCACACAATCAAGATGGTTATCTCTTACAATTGGTATCAAGAGCCATGGTTAGATTCGATTGATTGTGTGTGCTTGGATTCATGGCATCAATTTTCTCGAGTTTATTTCTTTTGGTTCGAATGGTCTCCACTTTAGTTTACTGTTTTTGTTCAAACGTGTTTGTTTATTTCTTTTGTTCAAACAATATTTTATTTCTCTTGGTTTTCAAGTCAAACATCATATTGGGCTGTAAATGTTTAGGTGGACTATGTGGTCTAGATCTTTAACTGAATCTCATTTTGGATTACATGCGTATTTTTTTTACATAGGTTCGAATTGTATGATGCAAGAAAACCAAAATTTGACTATTTGTTCCATGGGTTAATCTGTGTTGGTCAAACCACTTTTTCTTTGGGTCTTTACTCTAACTTGGACTTCAACTCTTGGCTACACTTTGGCTTTCGTGGGTTTGTGTCTTGCCGTATATGTTTGCGGCTTCATTCTTTTGTGGTCCGAATTGGCTTGTACTATGATATGGTTGTGTTGTTTGGGAGTTTTATGGTGTGTTGGTTGAAAGTGGATGTTCTTAGCAGCGGTTTGACCATTGTTTGACCATTCTATGTAGCGGTTTTGTGAATCTTGGATGGGTGGTTTGGCTGGTATCCGAAAAGGGAAAAAGACAAATTGACTGAAAGTGACTGTTTTGTTGGTTACCTGTAGCGGTTTGTTGACTGCAGCGGGTTGTTGACTGCAGCGGGTTGTTGACTGCAGCGGGTTGTTGACTGCAGCGGTTTATTGACTGGCGGTTTATTGACTGTGGCGGTTTAGCGACTGTAGCGGTTTGCAGCGGGTTGTTGATTGCAGCGGGTTGTTTACTGCAGCGGGTTATTGACTGCAGCGGTTTATTGACTGGCGGTTTATTGACTGGCGGTTTAGCGACTGTGGCGGTTTAGCGACTGTAGCGGTTTGTGGTGTTGTGGTCAAACATAAAGTCAACTAATTATCTTCTAGGATTATACCCAAATCCACAGCAGCTATGATTCAACTGCAGTACCTTACATCACAATCTTATTTCACATCAACAACAGAATAAACAACGAAACTAACAACAACAACAACAACGCATATCATCAACAAATCAACATGTACTTTAGTCTACAATCATCACTGACCATAAACGAAATATTACAACTAGACATAACATTAATTCTCACATCACTCCCCAAAACTCTCAAATCGTTAACATCGAATATTTAAAGTAAAATAACGAGATCTCAGCTATACTTCTTTCGTTCATTGATGGTATCTCAAGACCCTCAAAAGTCAAGCAATACGAAAGAGAAACGACATCATTGATCTATATGAAGTTTATCTTCAAATTATTTTCGAACATAAAGAAAGAAGCACAACAACTATGTTGCCTTCTTTTCTTGGTTCGACTATGAGCAACAACATGATCTAACCAAAATTATCAGTCTACCCTACCTGAGATCCTTAAAGGATCCTAAAGCCGAAGCTATTGTGACTGGTCTTTTGTTTTTCTTCCTCGTACCTAATTGTCTATAACATGAAACAGTGATTTGATGGAAGGGAGGGTTGCTCGATTGAAGTTAATGGATTCGAATGGTGATGATGATGATGCTATTGGGTTCTTGGGAGAGTAAGATGAAAGGGGGCTGAGTTATCTGATGGTGTTAATAAGATTAGGATTAGGGTTGTGGGTATTAATACCGGTTAATTAGGGTAAAATGTGAATTGGACGGGACTATTCCTTTTTCTTTGAATCGGGGTTAATGTCTTGTTGAATGGGCCGGTTACCATGGTTGTTGGGCTTAAGGTGGACCGAGTGTTGCTTTGTTTATGTGATTTGTTTGGGTTGATTAAACTCATGGACGAAGTTTTTGTTGTGTTGATTGATTGGGGGCTGTTGATAACTAACGTAAGAACGAGTTGTTTAGTTTTGTTTGTGTATTGTTGGGCTGAACGTTAGTCAGACAATGCTTGACAAACGATTGTGTTCAAGCTTCAAGATTCCAAGATTGACAATTATTGTGGGTTGTGATATTTTCGGGTTCGTGAATGTCAACGGGATTACAGAGGTGTGGATTTGTCTGCGTTGACCTATTGACGCCTACGATTTGAGTGAGCCTGCAATTTGATCTTTGCAATGTGAGTTACAGGTTGACAAATTGCGATTTGGTTAATTGCGAATTGACAAGTTGCTATTTGAATTTTTGCGACTTGACTGATTGCGATGGTACCAGTTGCGATTTGACGTTGTGAGTTAACACTTGCGATTTGACTAATTGCGTTTTGGTTGATTGCGATCTGACTTGTTGCAAATTGACAAACTGTGACTTGACTTGTTGCGATTTGATCAAGTTGAGATTTGACTTCTGTGACTTGAATTTTGAAGATTAGTATTGCACTTCACTCTAGGCTATTCTTGTTGATTTCACGGTTTCTCTTGTAGATTTTAGAAAATCCCGCGAAAGATTCAATTTCTCGGTTTAAATCTCAAGAGTAGTAAAATCCCGTTAAATCAACTTTGGACAAGTATGCAGGACATGGATTTTGACATTATAAAACTTACGGGGTCTGGCTATTATTTCGGTATAAGTTTGTGCTACGAGATCGGCAGGAATTGGGAAATTATGGTAACTTGGTTGGTTTGTTAATTCACGGGTTCGTATACTTAATATCTCAAACATCTCGGGGTTGGTTGGATGCACGATGTTTGATGATCCTTGCTCGAGCATATATAGGGTGATTAGACTTGGATGTTCAAGAAGTGGATATATACAATAAAGGTTGGAAGGTTGGGTATATATCACTACCTATATTTAAAGGAGTTACGTTGTTGTGCTCAATATAGGTTCTAAATCACAAATTTAGTGCAATTTAGGATGATTAGACTTGGATGTTCAAGAAGTGGATATATACAATAAAGGATGGAAGGTTGGGTATATATCACCACCTATATTTAAAGGAGTTACGTTGTTGTGCTCAATATAGGTTCTAAATCACGATTTTAGTGCAAGTATAAGTCGCGGACTTGTTCTTTATCAAGCTTCATCAAGTGATTGTTGTTTCTCAAGCTTCTAATGGGATTGTAGTACAAGATCTTCTCAAGAGGTGGTCAGACTTAAAGACAAGAGGTGATTTGTTTGGAGACGTGTTTTAACCTTTTACTCGCTCTAAAGTTAAACACATTTCATCAAGCGGTTTTGGCATATTACGAGCTTCAATGAATTATTAATCTACCAAATCATTGATGAGGAGTCTAGCAAGGGGTTACTACAAGAGAGTCTTAATCACCATTTTCGTTGCAGTAGTTTTATGTGTCTCATTCCATGTATTGTGCCTGACAAATTCACAAACATCACGGACTCTCAGCTTTGGCAAAAAGGTCATTTCATGTCCTTTTTGAGGGGGAGAATTAGCACAAGTTTCCTAGCGGTCCCATCTCCAGCGGTGTGAATCTTAGCGGTTCCGGTTACAGCGGGTCAGATCGTATCGGTTCAGTCTCCAGAGGTTTGAATCTTAGCAGTTCCGGTTACAGCGGGTCAGATCGTAGCGATTCTGGATTCAGTGGTTCAGTCTCCGGCGGTTTGAATGGTGGTTCCAGTTTTAGTGGTTTAGCTTTCAGCGGGTTGGCTCTTAGCGATTTTCCTAAGATTTCAGTGGTTTGATACTTACTGTGGAAAACTAGAAGGGGGGTTGAATAGTTTTTACTGTTTTTAAAGTTTTATTTGCTTTGTTACTATATGTTAGATTCAAAGGAAACAATCACAAATAAATAATCACACAATGTAAGTAAAAGATAAAGAGAGGAAAGATCAAACCACACGACACTGTTGTTTATAGTGGTTCGGCTACAAGGACTCTCTTCCTTGCCCTACTCCACTCCCCGAGTTTCCTACTCGAGAGTTTATCTTTCACTAAGAAACAAACTCCTTTCCTAGGTGGAGAAAACCTTTACACGTCGCTTATTTCCTTTTCCGGTACTAAGCTAAACACCGGGTTCTTTTCACAAGGTAGAACCAACCTGACGTCGCCTATTTACTTTACCGACACTAAGCTAGATGTCGAGTTCTTTACACGGGTACAACTACTCCCTACACTCCTTGTGCTTTAAGGACTAAAGCACTAACCACACTCACTGATTACAAATGATAGATATGATGTGTGAAACAAACTACAATATCACACAGTAATGCAACTAAAGGATTACGGTTCTGTAGATCCTTGAATGCTTGATCTCCTTTCTACAAAATGAAAGATCAAAGTGAAATGCAACTATGAATGATGTTAGTAAGATATGTACTGAATGAATATATGTGTTAAAGCTATATGAGTGATGAGAGAGCCAAATGATCAGCTTCCTATTTATAGGCAAGCTGATCTTCAGCTCACGGATCCGGCGGATCCCTCAAAAGGGATCCGTCCTTTACAAGACTTGGATCCGTGGGATGTGACAGCTATGTAATAGTTGTCTCTTACCATATCTTAGTTGTATCTTACCATATCATCCAAGATCTTCAAATGTCAACTATGTTGCTTGTAAATCTAACCAAGATATATCAAAGATATTGTATGTGATGCATACAATGATGTCATGGAATGGTTTATGAATTAAAGTTTCCTTTTAAGGAAACAAGTTACTAAACTTGTAATTCTTAGTTAATATGTGAAGTGTAAAGTGTGTACTTAAGAGACTTAAGCTAGTATTTATTATTTGCTAAAAGATATTCCTTTTATTTGTCATTAACAAAACTAATGAAAGATCAAAGAATATAAATAACGTTTTTGAGACGCTATTTGTATTAACAATCTCCCCCTTTTTGTTGATGACAAAACATAAAGTATATTTTTGAGCAAGAGAATAAATATAGCATGAGTTCTTAAAAATATATATTAAGTTTGTTTATTAAAGAAAAGTTTTGTAAAAAATGTATGTACTGTGATGAATCACAGTTGATGCAAACTTAGTTCCTTTCTCCCCCTTTTTGTCGAAACAAAAAGAGTAGCGTAGCGGAATGCGATTTTGAGAACTTTAAGAGCTCCCCCTTGCTTTATACTCCCCCTAAATGGAGTAATCAAGGAAATGATGCATGAATCTACAAAACAAATGGTTAGTATATGAAATGCTTATGAGATGCTCCCCCTTGATGTATACTCCTCACTACTCGAGTACCAACGTATACTTTTGAAGGGTATAATATGCTGCAAATGAAGTGTTAGTTATGAATGACTTCAATGAAGAAGTAGAATGCTTGTGAATTGTACTTCCAAACAAGCCTTTCAATATGTTTGACTTTTAAAAGTCAAAGTAAGTGTCTGATCATTATTTGTACCTAAAGCAATCATATTCAAGATATAATATATGCAATGTAGAAATGTTAGTTCACAATGATAATGAGAATATGCAATATGTTGATCACTCATAAGCATAAAAACATCACATTCATTAATTGAAAATTATGTGACAAAAGTCACAAATATGATATGATGGTACATTACAAAATAAATCCTAAATAAAGACAACTACAACATCATCCTAGAAGGTTCCTAACAACACTTTTATTGAGGCGGATGAGAGATTACGTTTAAACGTTCAAGAACATGGTTCAAGATGAACCTCTGATGCGTGGTTTTGTAACCTTACAACAGGTTTTACCTCTCGAGGGATCTCAAGAGGCTTACAACCCCACCAGGCAGTGTACCTGACCGATGTAGTATAGTGTAGTGGTAAGTACGGGGGATTGATCGTTCTCCACAGGGAATAGTGTTCGTTAGGTATGAAAGGCTACTCTAATTAGGTCTAAGGGTCGAGGAAGATTCTTTTTTATGTTTTTATAGTTTTTATGAAAGCAAGTAAAATCTCGGGTTTGAAGGAGTGGGCGGAATTAGTTGCTAGTCAACTAACCCAAATTACTACAAATGCAATAAAATAAAATAACAAAAATGAAAAGTGGTGAGAAACTTATGTGTAGAGAAATGTGTTTACTTAGATTTCCTTACTCCCTAACTATCTTTTACCGGTTAATTAGTGTGCATTAGTTGCGTGGATGACGGGTGTATTCCTTAATACCATTCGTGGGGTGGCGTACTTACTTCCCCAAACTCTACAAGCTCCTACTTCACTCCTATGTCGAGCCGGCTAGGAAGCTCCTAACATGGGATCACTAGAATTCGCTTGTGCATTAAATACAACCATAAAAACCTTTAGTACGCGTTTGGTTCATGTTTCTTAAGACGTTCAAGCAAGTTACCGAATAGGAAGTTAGCCAGTTTTCTTAAGCCTAACATAGATAAACAATCATCCAATACAACTAATAACACACTAACAACCTATAATCAATAGCTAGGTTTCATTAGATCTAAGCAAACACAAGATAAAATTAGCCTAACATGTTAAACAAAAGACAAGCATAAGATAGAATCAAACAACACATAGACATATTGAATGATTAATTGATTACTTATCTTTCAATGAAACATGGAAGATCTCAAGGCTAAAAGCCCTGAAAAAGTAGCTAAAATCGTCTTAGGGTTTTATCCCAAAATTCCACACACTAAGCTCTGTCTTAATGACAAAAAATTAGAAAACTATATATAGATGTTTGGATCTGACGGCGTCACCTTATGCATTGTGACGCCGTCACCTCGCCGCTTTTAGGGTTCCCGGGTGACCTTCTTGACGCCGTCCCTCTTTAATTCTCCAAAATCCGTTCTGGCCTATCAAGGCTTGACGCCGTCTAAACTTGAACGTGACGCCGTCCCCTTATGATTTAAGCCGTGACGCCCTTGATTTAGTTAAAGCGTGACGCCGTCAGAATTCTCATGCTAACTCACTGGCCCGTCATGAGTAAATTTCACATCCAACTTTTCTTGCCAAGGCATGACGCCGTCCAGAGTTAAGTCTGACGCCGTCAAGAGTAACTTTTAGCCGATTCTTGAGACTTTGCCGTTTTCTTCACTTTGATGCTCCAAAAACGTCCAAAATGCCTCCTTTTCCAGATTTCTCCTCAAAAGTACCTAAAATGACAAAAGGAACGATTTAGGGCAATATTTGATCAAATAAATACGATTTCGGGCTTAAATGACCCCTTAAAAGCGGTACACTTTTCGCCTCATCAAATACCCTTACACTTGAGATTTGCTTGTCCTCAAGCAAATGCGCTTTTATTCTAATCAAAATACAAGTTAGGGGTCATTTAATGCTAACATAAAAGTAATTACAACAAATAATCGTTCCACTTTAATCATAATAAGCACGGAGATTATAAACTAGCACCTCACAAGTAGTGTTTAGATACTCACATCTCTCAAGTGTCATCAAAATAAATCTCATAAATGAAAACGGAAAATATCTCTCACTACCTGTCATAGCAAATAGATTACCATAGGCTTGGGAAAGGATCGAAAACCTCCTCCACTAGGCGTAAGCACCAAAGATAAACTATCAAAGAGGGCTTTTAAATGGGTTGTAATGTTAGGTGTAGGGAAAAGGAAAACACGGTTTGGTTGGATAAAGGATATTTTACTGGTGGCGAGTTAAAAATCTTGGTCAATTACATGTACTATACAATGTTGCTAAGCCAAGACTAGACTCGATCTTAAGCTAGAAACGAAATAACAAAATAACAAAAACATAAAACAAACATAAAATAAAACGGGATGGTAGTCCGTATGTTTTTTCTATTGCTCTTTTTTCTCATTTTTTTGTATTTTTCTTGATTTTTTTTTTTTTTTTTTTTTTTTTTTTTTTTTTTTTTTTGCATACACTTTTACCCTACCATCCAAAATAATACATCATAGGGGCGTTGCATTCCCCTTACACTTGAATTTTTACATAACTTTACAATTACTAATCTAATGACTCGAATTAAGATAATTGAAAAACTTGGAGTACTTTTAAAATATTTAGCACATATGGGGGTAATAAATGATGTTCTTCCCCATTACTCCATTACACTAGTACTTTACCCATGAGTCCCAATCGTCCCAAAACAATATGTACAAGGATATGACTCAACTTAGCAACCATGTAATCAACTAGATAATTAACTTGGGTTTAAACAAATGTTGTAACAATAATGCACTAAAGATGAGTGCATACAAGGTAGGCTAAGGCGGTTTGGGTGTACATTTTAAGTGGGGTGTAACAAATTCTTCCTTTAAGTAAAATGCTTAAAGGTCGAAACGAAAAGATAGGCTCTGAGGGGTGTACTAGGGGTATCGTGTACTAAAAATGAGTACAACGCAAAGGGTGTGGGAGAATTACTTGACCAATGTAGCCAAAGTAATTATAACAAAAACACAGGTGTAAAACAATGGGTTAATCCTAATGCCTCTTATCATGTAGTAAATCTAACTACACGAATGTAGTCTCACTTGTGGCCTTGGAATGGTCCTAACGCAAGTTCTAGAATCTAAGTGCTACCGGTACACACATCATAGCATAAATGCTTTTCCTACCAATTCTAGGGGCGAACCTCACATATTTGGGGGTGGAAAAATTTTTTTAGTGGTACGGTTTTTGTGCTAGTCATATAACTCCTATCCGTGAGACGCTCATTAAGATCAAAGTTTCACTCCTATATGTTGTAAAAAAATTTAAATTTGGCACTAAAATTACCTTAACAAGTATTTCTCTCAGTTTTATTACACATCTACTATTAAACAAACAAAAATCAAGCGCAATTGTATTCTCTAAAATCGTACTTTTACCCTCCCCTTACACTTAAGATGAACATTGTCCCCAATGTTCAAATAACAAGATGTAAAAGTAAAAAGGTAAAAGAATGAAATCAAATACTCCCCTGATTCGCTCGTTGGATAGTGAAATTACACGGTTAAATCTTCCTCCAAAGAGAATGTTGAAGCTCCATGACTAATGCATCGCCATAAGCTTGATTCCATAAACATCTCCTTGTCCAAAATAACCTGTTGAACCTGAGAAAACAAACACGAAAACCTGCATAACATCGGCGGGATAAATCTATATATAAGGATATAATGCTTGTGGAATGATAATTTTGCAGATTCCTGGAGATTATAAGTTGGAGATTTAAATAAAAACTTTTCTAAAAACAAAACTTTCAAAAATTTCTGAAAATTAAATCTGACGCCGTCAGGTTATAACCCCTGACGCCGTCAGAAATGTCCTGACAAAAATTTTCATTTTAAGTTTCCGGAAAATTTCTGGAAAAACCTTTACCTTACTTCCTGGAAATCCTGCAAAACATCACTATGACTCGATACAAGCATTTGACTTAAACAATTACGAATATGTATGCTAATTTATTATTATTACGATTCATGTTAATTTGCGTTCTAATAAACCGATTTAGATTTCCCTTACACTTATCTTTTGCAAAATACCTTTATATGTAGTTAAGACGAAGTTAAAAACAACATAAAGCATTTTCACAAATTACTTTTGAACATGAATCAATAATGATAAAAATTAAACATACATACGGAAACAAATAAAATCAAACAAACAAACAAATAAACACACAAAGCAAATAAAACAAATAAAGCTTGGGTTGCCTCCCAAGAAGCGCTTTTCTTTATTAACGAGTCTTGTAGCTAGACTCAAAGTAAGGCTCATCTAGTGTCGCTTATGCTCACGTATCCGAGTGTGAGCCATCTAATTGTTGCCTCATCTTTCTTGTATTCATCATTTAGCTCCAAACATCCATGATAGTATCTCTTATTTTTCTCATGTGGATATTTGAGCCCCTTCCTCTTATCATTCTCACTTAACAAGTCGATAGGCATAATTCGATTGCAAGATTCGATGGGGTAGTTCTTAAACCTAGGATGTGCTCGGGGCATTTGATAGACAAAATCTTCATCCCCATCCGAGAATGTAATTAACCCGTCCACAAGTTTTTCGTCAAGGTTGGTCAACCTTTTGAAGGGTTCTCCAAAAATGACTTGGGTTAATTTGTCATTGATAAATTCTCCTAAGTTCTCCATAACCATAAAATCCACCACATACACAAAACTTCCTACGAACACGTGTAGTGGCTTAATCCTAGCAACAATGTTATCTCCTTGATATTCAAGCTCATCTACAATGATTTTATTATAATTAGCGCGAGAGATAATGTTCATAGGCAAAGACGAGTTAAGATAAGCATAAAAATCATGATAACCAATTTTACACGGGAATTGCATGTTAAAGAGGCTATCCTTTTCGATCTTAGTCCTAGGGTCAACATACTTAAAGGGATCAATTTCCTCTTTTCCCCATTCCTCGTTAACTACTTCTCCATTATCGATATCCTCATCGGAGTCTGAGTAGTAAAATGGACTAACATAGTCATTCTCATGGTCAGACTCCTCCATCTCAGAATTGTTACCAAAGTGGTGGTCGGGTGAAAGGTTGTTGTTTGCTACTATGGGGGCGGGAACGGGTAGTTGAAAATTTGCACGGCGAAAAACACGAATAACAGGGATCAAATGACCAATGTTACTCATGAGGTAAGTGGAAGGTATCACAAACAAAAGCACAAAGAAAATAGATAGACTAAAGAAAACCTAGAAAAAAATAAAATAAAAATCTCACTAGAAAGGAATCTAGTGAGTAGACCTAATAGAAATAAAAATTCAACCTAAACAATAACTATTCCCCGGCAGCGGCGCCAAAAACTTGATGCGTGGTTTTGTAACCTTACAACAGGTTTTACCTCTCGAGGGATCTCAAGAGGCTTACAACCCCACCAGGCAGTGTACCTGACCGATGTAGTATAGTGTAGTGGTAAGTACGGGGGATTGATCGTTCTCCACAGGGAATAGTGTTCGTTAGGTATGAAAGGCTACTCTAATTAGGTCTAAGGGTCGAGGAAGATTCTTTTTTATGTTTTTATAGTTTTTATGAAAGCAAGTAAAATCTCGGGTTTGAAGGAGTGGGCGGAATTAGTTGCTAGTCAACTAACCCAAATTACTACAAATGCAATAAAATAAAATAACAAAAATGAAAAGTGGTGAGAAACTTATGTGTAGAGAAATGTGTTTACTTAGATTTCCTTACTCCCTAACTATCTTTTACCGGTTAATTAGTGTGCATTAGTTGCGTGGATGACGGGTGTATTCCTTAATACCATTCGTGGGGTGGCGTACTTACTTCCCCAAACTCTACAAGCTCCTACTTCACTCCTATGTCGAGCCGGCTAGGAAGCTCCTAACATGGGATCACTAGAATTCGCTTGTGCATTAAATACAACCATAAAAACCTTTAGTACGCGTTTGGTTCATGTTTCTTAAGACGTTCAAGCAAGTTACCGAATAGGAAGTTAGCCAGTTTTCTTAAGCCTAACATAGATAAACAATCATCCAATACAACTAATAACACACTAACAACCTATAATCAATAGCTAGGTTTCATTAGATCTAAGCAAACACAAGATAAAATTAGCCTAACATGTTAAACAAAAGACAAGCATAAGATAGAATCAAACAACACATAGACATATTGAATGATTAATTGATTACTTATCTTTCAATGAAACATGGAAGATCTCAAGGCTAAAAGCCCTGAAAAAGTAGCTAAAATCGTCTTAGGGTTTTATCCCAAAATTCCACACACTAAGCTTTGTCTTAATGACAAAAAATTAGAAAACTATATATAGATTTTTGGATCTGACGGCGTCACCTTATGCATTGTGACGCCGTCACCTCGCCGCTTTTAGGGTTCCCGGGTGACCTTCTTGACGCCGTCCCTCTTTAATTCTCCAAAATCCGTTCTGGCCTATCAAGGCTTGACGCCGTCTAAACTTGAACGTGACGCCGTCCCCTTATGATTTAAGCCGTGACGCCCTTGATTTAGTTAAAGCGTGACGCCGTCAGAATTCTCATGCTAACTCACTGGCCCGTCATGAGTAAATTTCACATCCAACTTTTCTTGCCAAGGCATGACGCCGTCCAGAGTTAAGTCTGACGCCGTCAAGAGTAACTTTTAGCCGATTCTTGAGACTTTGCCGTTTTCTTCACTTTGATGCTCCAAAAACGTCCAAAATGCCTCCTTTTCCAGATTTCTCCTCAAAAGTACCTAAAATGACAAAAGGAACGATTTAGGGCAATATTTGATCAAATAAATACGATTTCAGGCTTAAATGACCCCTTAAAAGCGGTACACTTTTCGCCTCATCAACCTCATCTCATTTTGAAGCTCATGGACCAAGATGTTGGTCCTTTGGGCCAAGTGAGCCGTTCTCTCACAATGTGCGCAATCATGACTTGAGAAGCCGGGAGGAAGATTAGGCTCCAAGTTTTGCGGTGGTGATGGTGGTGGTGGTTGGTTGTTGTTGTTGTTTGATGGTTGTTGTGGTGTTTGGAGGGAGTTCATAAGGATGTTTTGAATGTCCATTGCTTCATGAAGGCGATGGTCAACCATACCCGAGAGAGTGTAGAGACGGTTGAGCTCTTCACTAATCTCTTCTTGGGTTTGAGGCACATTCGTCCACATTGCCTCGTCAATGGCAACTAGAGTGGATGTGGGTGATAGAGGTTGTTGTTGAGGTTGGGATGATTGTGCATCATGGTATAAAGGACCATGGATATCCGGATAAACCGGGTGAAAAAGCATCGGTTGTTGACCTTCAAAGGTCATGGGTGGAAGATTGGGTAATTTTGGTGAAAGTTCTTCTAAGTCATCAAGATGTGGTGATGTAGGAGGAGTCCTAAATAATTCCAAGGGTTGGAGTTTGGGTGAGTTTGGTGGTGATGGTGATCTAACAGGCTGTGATGGAGCCGGTGGTGGAGTAGAGGCTATTGGAGTAATGGTTGGTGGTGGTGTTTGTATAACAACATTTGATGGTGTTGGGGTGGAGAGTGTAAGGAAATTTTCACTAGCAATGGGTGATGATATATTGAGAGGAGAATTTTCCTCAGATGAGGAGTTTGCTAAGTTGATAAAACAACAGGGTTTAACACTAATGCGGGCTGTTCTTCTTGAAGTTCTAGATGTGGAAGAGTTGTGTGACTTGGTCATGGTGAAGTATGATATCTAAAGTGTACAGGAGAGGAAGTGGTTGTTGTGTGAAGGGATGATCCTAAAGTGCTAATTTATAGACAGAAAGTTTGTGAGTCTGCGTGTTTGGATTTGATGTGAATCCAATAGAGAATGTTGGTTACTAATGATTTGGAACAAAATTTTGTGCAGGTCATATCAAGGAAGTCAATCCATTGAGCTTTGGTTGAGTAATATGTTGTGGATTTGCAGTTATTACAAGAAGATAGTGGAAAACATGATGATTTGATATTTACACGGATTTGACGGATCCCTGAAAAGGGTTCCTTCTTTGTATCTGTTTGGTAACTCACACCTAAAATTCAAAAATTTAAATTTTGGTGGGAAATTTTGTTCCTAAGTTTCTAAGAGTTCCTAAATGATTCTAAGATGAATTATGATCAGTGAATAAATCCTAAATGATACTAAACACTAAGATTTAAGAATCGGGATAAGTCGAAAAGGTTTTATAATTTTACTGGGAAACCTGCGGATCCAAATGGTTGCAAATGCGGAACCATTTTAGCTATCCGCCAAATCCGCAGGATGGCGGATGGCGGATCCAACGATAGGCCTTGGCGGAACCCTGTTTTGGGATCCGCCGGATCCGTATGCCTAAAACTTAAAAAGTAAACAGAACATATGTCATATTTTTCGTTTTTCGACGAAAACCCGAAAATTCACCTAGACCTTATTTAGCATCTAATATGTATAGCAAAACAACTAAATATGATAACATTAACACATGATTGCACATAGTTTAATCCATACATAGAAACTTACCGTTTTAGGCGTTATGCCAAACACTGGCTATAACTTGGAAAATTGATAACCATGATGGTTATCCACCTGCAAGTGTTAGTTATTACACATACACAACAAGTATTATCAGATAAATTCTAGACACATAGAAGTTTAACAACACAATATCCAACATTGTTTAAAACCAAACACTCCATCAACTCAGCTTCTTCTTCAACTTCTTCATCCCCTTGTGTAATTTCATCATCCAACGCCCCAGATTCTTCACCATTCCTTTGATGTTTCTATACTCAGCGGATTCATGTTTGATTGGAGGAAGATGGCTCAAGTACTCGGGTGGAGGAATCCTAGAATTTGGCATACCATCATCTTCACTCATTGAAGATGATGAGGATGATGTTGGAACACGAGGACGTTTGCCCTTATCAACACTAACCCTAAAATCACTCAAAGGAACGAAGGTGTGTTCAATTTCATTGTAATCCGGAACAAAGCCTAGATGGTTTGGACGAGCGGGTGCAAAGGCTCTATAAAGTCGGGTTAAGAGCATACCATAAGGCATTGCAATCTTGCTTTGAACCGGAATGTCACACATTCTTTTGGCAACATAATAAGCAAGATTGAAGGGTTGACGAGTAGAGATGTTGTACATCATGTGGCATAAACAAGCATTGATATGATCACGGTTTCCTATGGTGCACATCACATTTGCCCTTAATACATCCTCCATCTTCTTGAATTCGGGTCTTAGTTCATTAAGTTCCATTGCAAATGGATCTCTAGCAACTTCACGACCACGATACATTCTTGTGGGGTTGTTCTTAGGAATGAAGAGATGTTCCCTAATCACTTCTTTTGATTGGAGAGGAGTGGCATATGGTGCCGTCCTATCGAGATTGGAGTCTAAGATTGTTAAGGACCATTTGTCCGAGTAAATACATATACCTTGACTTGGAATTCCTAAGACCTCACCAAATTGATCAAGAGGGATGTTGACAAGATTTCCATTTAGAGTAAAATGAAGACTTAAGTAACCTTCATCACTCGAGCTAAGACCTACACTAGCATAGAACTCAAGTATGAACCTAGGAATGATTGGTTCATCTATGTCTAAAAGAGAATCAAATCGAATTGCGGCTAATTGTTCCCTAAGTTGAGTTCCTTCATAGAATGATGCATCTACGGCTCTACCCTCATGAACATACTTTTTCTCTAAGACTTTGAAAATTTCGATTTGGGCATCGGTTAGACCCTTGGTTTTGTCGACTTTGGGTAAGTAGTTAACGGTTTTCTTGTGATCGTAGTTGGTTGCGGGAGGCATGATTTTCCTAAGTACAAAAAGTTACATAGTTTTAGTTAAAATGATCAAAGGAAGTGTAAAATTCCTAGTGTGTGCCTACATGGGGACAATGTGGAGGTGCGGTTATCTCGACTCATTTTGATGCAAGAAAAATTAGTTTATGCAAGTTTTGTTTACAAACGAGAGATAACCCAAACACTCCTATTTCAATGTAGCTACGGTTGAATGTACCCGAAAATACATATTAGTTATGTATTCCCTTTAGCATTCAAGAGACATTATGCAAGTGAAGTCTAAAAGATAACGTTTTTGCATTTGTATGAACAATGTAGGAAAAAATCATTTTACCTAGTCGTTAGAAGATTTTAGTGAAAAATTTTCATGGGGTTTTTGTTAAATTAAGACAATGTGCTATGAGATGCAATTCCTAACTAAGAAAAACATGTTTTTAAGTATAATGCAATAAACATGCTTCATGATTTTTTAAGAATTATGCATATACCCCAAGTTTATGTTTTGTGCATGAAATGGAAATCCTAGACGCAGATCAGGAGTATAAATATGATAAGAATACTTACAGTGATGTTAGAAGCACAAATTTGTGGAAGAAAATGGTCTAAAATGTGATGGAGATTAAGTGTGTGTCGGATGTAGTAAGGTGATATGTCTTGAAGTGAGGAATGAATAGTAGCTGTTCTTGTTTATTTAATAATAAACTGATCACAGCATACGACGGATCCGGCGGATCCCAAACAAAGGATCCGTCTTTGCTGTCGATTGGATCCGCGGATTCAGAACGCATGTTTTGGTTTAGTGTCGTGTATATCTAAACTAATGTTAATACTAATGTTTCTCCTAATCACTAGCTTCTATTAATCCTAATCCAAGTCTAAGATAATTGAAAGGTTCTCGTTTAAGTGGTTTAGTGAGAATATCGGCAATGTTGTCCTCTGAGGAAACTTTCTCAATTGAGATGATTCCCTTCTGTACATTGTCGCGAAGGAAGTGATGGCGTATTTCAATATGTTTGGTTCTAGCGTGTTGGACTGGATTTTTGCTTAGATCGATAGCACCTTTGTTTTCGCAAAGAATGGGAATGTTGTTGAGTTCAATTCCATAGTCGACGAGAGCTTGTTTCATCCACAGTGCTTGTTGACACGCCTTTCCTGCAGACACATACTCTGCCTCTGTTGTTGAGATTGCGAGGGCAGTTTGTTTCTTAGCGAACCATGATGTTAGACAATATCCTACAAAAGTACAAATACCACTAGTACTTTTCCTATCAACATAATCACCTGAGTGATCTGAGTCAGTATACACTATGGTTTCTACACCCGTTCCTTTGGGATACCATAATCCTAAGTGTGTAGTACCTTTAATATACCTAAAGATTCTTTTAACAGCTTCAAGATGGGAAGATTTTGGATCTTCTTGAAAACGTGCACATAGACAAACACTAAACATAATGTCAGGCCTACTAGCCGTAAGATAGAGTAAACTACCAATCATTCCTCTATATTTAGTGCTATCTACGGATTCATTTTCTTCATCCTTAGTAAGTTTGGTTTCGGAGGACATGGGTGTTCTCATGGGTTTTGAGTCTTCAAGACCAAACTTCTTAAGCATATCTTTGATATACTTTGATTGGTTGAAGAATATCCCATCTTCTAATTGTTTAATTTGGAGACCTAAGAAAAAGTTTAGTTCCCCCATCATACTCATTTCAAACTCGTCATGCATGATTTTTGAGAAATCGTCGCATAACTCTTGACAAGTTGAACCGAATATAATGTCATCCACATATATTTGGACTATAATAATATGTGATCCCTTTTTCTTGGTGAAGAGAGTATTGTCTACTAGGCCCATGGTATACTTATGGTCAACTAGGAAAGTCTTAAGTCGATCATACCAAGCCTTTGGTGCTTGCTTAAGTCCGTATAAAGCTTTCTTAAGTTTAAAAACATAATTTGGTTTTTCAAAGTCGGCAAAGCCGGGAGGTTGTGCAACATATACTTCTTCATTAATAAGACCATTTAAGAAAGCACTTTTGACATCCATTTGAAATAACTTAAAATCATGTGCACATGCATATGCAAGTAATATCCTAATAGACTCAAGTCTAGCTACTGGTGCAAAGGTTTCATCGTAATCTATACCTTCTTGTTGATTGTAACCTTGAGCTACTAGCCTAGCTTTGTTTCTAGATATAATACCCTTTTCATCCATTTTATTTCTAAAGACCCATTTGGTGCCTATTATGGTTTGGTTTTTAGGTGGAGGTACCAAAGTCCAAACATCATTTCTAATAAATTGATTAAGTTCTTCTTGCATAGCAATTACCCAAGATTCATCTTTTATTGCCTCGTCAATATTTTTAGGTTCAATGGTTGAAATAAAGCAAAAATAATTACTTTCATTTTGAGCTTTGGATCTTAATGTTCTTTCATTAAGTTTTCCTATGACGTTTTCTAATGGATGACTTTTAGTTTCTTTAACATTGACTATTTCTCCTTTTACGGGTTCATTGTCATTTTCAATGTTTTCTATAGTATTAACCATTTGACTTTCAACTAAGTCATCATCTACCAAAGGTGATGTCTTAGAGGGAGTTGGACTTTCGTTGAATGTTACGTTCAACGATTCCTCGACTCTTGATGTTTCCTTGTTTAATACAATGTATGCTTTACTGTTTTGTGAGTACCCAAGGAATACACCTTCATACGACTTTGGGTCGAACTTAGTGAGATAGTCCTTTGTGTTTAAAATGAAGCAATTGCTTCCAAAAACTCTAAAATATCCTAATGTAGTCTTTTTGCCTCGATAAATTTTATAAGGAGTTTTATTTAAAAATTGTCTAATTAAAACTCTATTTAGGATATATGTAGAAGTATCTACAGCGTGACACCAAAACTTTTGTGGTATGTTTTGTTCATTTAACATAGTTCTACTCATTTCTTGAATTGTTCTATTTTTACGTTCTACTACACCATTAGATTGAGGTGTACGAGGAGCCGAGAAATTATGAGTTATTCCATTATTATCACAAAAATTTCCAAATTGAATTTCATTGTCAAATTCTCGACCATGGTCAGTTCTAATAGATACTATATTACTTCCTATTTGATTTTGAATTTTCTTGCTTAGAATTTCAAATTTGTCGAATGCCTCATTTTTAGTTTTCAAAAACTTTGTCCATGTATATCTAGAGTAATCATCTACTATAACTAAAGTGTAAAAATTTCCTCCATAACTTTGTATAGCCGACAGGCCAAACAAATCCATATGTAATAATTCTAGGCATCTAGATGTAGATACCATGTTTTTAGCCTTATGGCTACTATGTACTTGTTTTCCAATTTTGCAAGCATCACAAAAGTGTTGGTCATATTTCAACTTGGGTAGGTTCCTAACGAGTTCTTTGGATGACAAAGATTGAATAAGCCTCATATTAGCATGACCTAAGCGTCGATGCCATAGAGTTGAGTTTTCGTCCAAGGAGGTAAGACATAACTTATCTTTAGGTGTTTTATCTAATTTCATAACATAGACGTTATTCTTTAAAACACCTTTTCCTACGGTTATGCCATCTTTAAGTATTTTACTTCCATTTTCACTGAAAAGGACGTTATACTTTTTCCGGCATAATTGACTTATACTAAGTAAATTAAAACCTAAATTATCTACATGAGCAACATCATCAATAGATAGAGAGTCATGAGAGATTATACCTTTTCCGATGATTTTACTTTTAAGCTTGCTACCGAATGTGACATTACCTCCGTCATACATTTGGTAGGTTGAGAAAAGATTTTTGTTTCCCGTCATGTGTCTTGAGCACCCACTATCTTTGATCCACTCATCAGGTTCAAGATCAACTTTCAAGCATACCTAAGTTCATAAAAGACTCAAGCATTTGGTCCCCAATATCTCATGGGTCCGTTTGGGTTAAACATGACAATATCATGGTTTATGTATGTAAATGGTGGACCATTGTTCCATGACATATAGCTAGGACCATGAAAGTTTCTAGGCATGTTTTGGTTCCAATTATTTTGATAAGTATGTTGTGGATTAACTATACTCTTTGGAAAGGGGTGTTTGGGAAAACTCATTTGAGGTCTCTGTTGATCCGTTTTAACTCTATATTCATTTCTAGCTTGTCCTCTTCCTAAAGATACTGCTGGTTTATGTTTATTATTGGTTATACTACTGTTAGGTTTCTTAGTAACTTTAACAAATTCGGAACGGTCGACTTTGTGAACCTTCTGTTCAACCTGAGTACCCGCGGATCCTTTGGATACACTTGGCGGATCCAAATTTTTGGATCCGTCGGATCCGTGAGTGTCCAACTTGGTTGAATCAGTTTTATTCACAGTCTGTTCCTTATACTCACTTAAAGTTCCTAGTTTCATAAAGCCTAGTCCTGTTTTATCATGAGGTAGCTTTTGCATTTTCATTATTTCATCTGCACAACTTATGTTTTTATCAAACCTTTTAAACTTGGAATTTTGTTTGATCAAATCTTCCTGTGTGGTTCTTAAGGTTTCTAATTCAAGTTTTAGTTCTTGACAAGACACACATGTTTCTTTACTATCTTTACCTTTTTCAATTCGTATTGCTTTTTCTTTAAGCCAAAATACTTCATTTTCTAAAAGTGTTGTCTTAGTTTTCAAAAACTTGTTTTTGTTTATGATTTTTAAAGTAACGTCACACAGTTTGTTATATTCTACTTCTAATGTTTCGTCATCTATAAAGGAGCATGAATCAGAATGTACCTCTTCTGTGTCATTAGCCATAAGTGCCATTTCGTTGTTCTTAGGCTCATCATCATCATCTCCTTCACTATCGCTCCAAGCTCCGCTAACAAAGGCTCTTTGAGACTTGGTCTTTGGAGGCTTTGGACATTCTCCTATTAAGTGACTGGAGTCACCACACCTATAGCATTTCCTATCAACCTTACCTTTCTTGTCTTCATGATCTTTCCGAGAGGATTTCTTTTCATCACGAGGTGGTTTCACAAACTTTCCTCGTCTCCTGAAGAATTTCTTGAAATCCCTCACGGCCATTGCATACTCTTCATCATCACTGTTTGAACAAGACTCATCATCACTTGACTCGACTTTGGCTTTCAAGGCAATAGACTTGATCTTCTCCTTTTTGCCTTTGACAATTTCCGAGTCTTTTTCCATAATCATTTCGTGAACTTTTAGGTTTCCTATGAGCTCATCTAGTGTCATGCTTGATAGATCTTTAGATTCTTCAATAGCTGTCACCTTTGCTCTCCATTTCGGATGGAGTGCTCTTAGAAATTTCCTAACAAAATTCTTACTAGAAAAAGATTCATCAAGTGCTTTAAGTGATGTAATAATAGTATTGAACTTAGCAAACGCACTATCAATGGTCTCATCTTCAGAGATAACAAATTGTTCGTATTGTTGGACAAGAAGATCAATTTTGTTATCTTTTACTTGTGAGTTCCCTTGATGTGTGATAATAAGAGATTGCCAAATATCCTTAGCCGTTTTACACATAAAAACTCTTTCATATTCTTTCTTAGGTAAGGCATTATAAAGCATCATTTTGGCTTCATTATTTTTGGCAATTAGCTTCTTTTGCTCATCACTGTGACGAGTAAGAGTAGCTCCTTCATCCCGACCACCCGAAATATTATTACTAATAGGTTTGTAATCACCATCAACTATAATATACCATAGATCTATGTCCTTTGACTTTACATAAGTCTCAAAGCGATTTTTCCAATAAATAAAACAATTTGGTTCAAATAGAGGTGGTCTCTGCATAGATTGCCCTTCTTTAAAGTTTTCAAAATCCATGGATCGTTTTAAGTTTTAAAATACAATATATTTTAAAGATCTTAAGTAACGTAGCTCTTGATACCAATTGTGGAAAACTAGAAGGGGGGTTGAATAGTTTTTACTGTTTTTAAAGTTTTATTTGCTTTGTTACTATATGTTAGATTCAAAGGAAACAATCACAAATAAATAATCACACAATGTAAGTAAAAGATAAAGAGAGGAAAGATCAAACCACACGACACTGTTGTTTATAGTGGTTCGGCTACAAGGACTCTCTTCCTTGCCCTACTCCACTCCCCGAGTTTCCTACTCGAGAGTTTATCTTTCACTAAGAAACAAACTCCTTTCCTAGGTGGAGAAAACCTTTACACGTCGCTTATTTCCTTTTCCGGTACTAAGCTAAACACCGGGTTCTTTTCACAAGGTAGAACCAACCTGACGTCGCCTATTTACTTTACCGACACTAAGCTAGATGTCGAGTTCTTTACACGGGTACAACTACTCCCTACACTCCTTGTGCTTTAAGGACTAAAGCACTAACCACACTCACTGATTACAAATGATAGATATGATGTGTGAAACAAACTACAATATCACACAGTAATGCAACTAAAGGATTACGGTTCTGTAGATCCTTGAATGCTTGATCTCCTTTCTACAAAATGAAAGATCAAAGTGAAATGCAACTATGAATGATGTTAGTAAGATATGTACTGAATGAATATATGTGTTAAAGCTATATGAGTGATGAGAGAGCCAAATGATCAGCTTCCTATTTATAGGCAAGCTGATCTTCAGCTCACGGATCCGGCGGATCCCTCAAAAGGGATCCGTCCTTTACAAGACTTGGATCCGTGGGATGTGACAGCTATGTAATAGTTGTCTCTTACCATATCTTAGTTTGTTAGGAATATAAATATTCATATGAAGGCTCGGTCACCCCGAGCATCTAATTAGCATTTATATAGCTCGTAGGCTTATATATATTTGTTTAGTACTATTAGTAATATTAGTATTAGCTTAGTCGTATTTATATTCGTGGAGTGGGTCGGGGCTTTCCCCACTGTCAGCTCACTCCACAGCCCACTAGGGGCACAAATATTAGGACTATATATATAACCCTTCCCACTTGAGGGAAGGGTGGAGCTTTTCTCATTCCTAATCTAATCTTTCTCTTTTTCTCTCTACTCTCTCTCTCTCTAAAAGTTCCCATCTTCTTCCTCATCTCTCTCTAGAATTAGATCTAGCATCAATCTTGTGTTTGTGTTATGAATTATAGATCTCTACAATTGGTATCAAGAGCCATGGTTTGATCTTGGGTACTATTATTTTTTTTTGTTTTTTTTGGTTCGATTCATTTACACAAACACAGACCTGTGATGTTTTTTTTTCAGATCTAAAGATTTTTCGTTTCTTCGTTGCCTTGTTGTCTCATTTAATTGTTCAATCATGTGGTGATTTAATATTCAAGTGGTGCCTACATTTTTTCTTTCGTTGACTGTTCTACGTGAAAGTTTGCATTTATTGTTTTTTTTTTCTTTCTTTCTTTTCGCTTATTACACAAACTCAGTGGTACTCTTTTTATCATTAGTCATTTTGACTCTTTTGCCAACACTTTGACTGCTACTCTTTTTCTTTATCATCAGTATTCGGTCACAATATTGATTTGGAATCTTTATTTAGTTTTTTAATCGGTCTGATAATCTGCTACTTTATTTTTCTTCTTTTCGTTGACTGCACTTGTTCGATTGACTGCAGTTGTTTTGTTTTATTCGGATGATAAAGAGGCTGCTGCTAATTTTTATTATTATTTCGGATTGTTTTTGAAGATATTAGGATAACATAGAATCAAAAAGGCTGCTGCTATTTTTTTTACTATTATTTCAGTTGTTTTTGAAGACGTTGAACCGATTGTTTTTGTTTTTTTTAATTCGTATTAAATATACTTTGGTTTGACAAATCTGCTGCTACGAGTGTGATATGAAAAGATAGCCGGATATTTTGTTGTGGGTTTTGAAGTTCTTTGATCGAAAGGTTTGAGTTTTTCTTGCTAAAGGTTTGTACAAAAAGGGGTTTGTGGTAGAAAGAGGTAAAAGACAATACTGGTGAAAGTGACAACTTTGACTAGTCAAATGCAATTTGTCTAAGTTGCTGTTTGTCTATGCTGTTTGTGTCTTTGACTAGTCAAATGCAATTTGTCTAAGTTGCTGTTTGTCTATGCGGTTTGTCTATGCTGTTTGTCTATGCTGTTTGTCTATGCGGTTTGTCTATGCTGTTTGTCTATGCTGTTTGTCTATGCTGTTTGTGTCTTTGACTAGTCAAATGCAATTTGTCTAAGTTGCTGTTTGTCTATGCGGTTTGTCTATGCTGTTTGTCTATGCTGTTTGTCTATGCTGTTTGTGTCTACGCGGTTTGTCTCTAAGGCGTGTATGCGGTTTGTGTCTACGCGGTTTGTCTGAGGCGTGTATGCGGTTTGTGTCTACGCGGTTTGTCCACGCGGTTTGTCTCTGCGGCGTGTATGCGGTTTGTCTAGGCGGTTTGTCTATGCTGTTTGTCTATGCGGTTTGTCTATGCGGTTTGTCTATACGTCAAAACTTTAAACGGTTATAACTTTTGAACCGTAACTCCGTTTTTAGCCCACGACCTGTCAAAACGACCGTGATACCGAGGAGAATGACACGTTGAATTAATTTATTCATTCAACCCAACTTTCGAAGCCTGAAATCGCTCCAGAAAGAAGTTATTGAGTTTCTAAGTTTTTCAGACCATAATTTCACCATAACAACTTGCATCAATCAAACCAAATCACAACTAAACAACAGATCAACAAGTCTACCCAATCACTAATCATAACACACATCAATCATCACTTCACGGTTCATTCTTGATTTTTATAAAATCCCGCGAAAGAATCTATTTCTAGGTTTAAATCATAGAATTGTAAAATCCCGTGCACGGTTACATCATGTCTACTACTTCAGATTACATCATATCTGAGGTACTCAAGTTGTACGACACATATGATAACCAAATGATTTCCAATTCTGGACAACAAATGTACGTGTGTGATTCTGATAATACCAATGTGGAATCTTCATGCCCGAAATCACAAGAGAAAGAGCTTCATCAGTCACTTATGCTGTTTAATGCAAAGGAAACTCGCATCGAATGTTTTCGTCTACTTCATTCACATCTCAAGGTTCTGTTTGATAAATCTGAATACGTGATGGGTTACACACGGGCTTTCACAGCACTCTTTGGTCAAGATGTTCATGATTTCACAGTCGAAATGACTCTATATTTAGATCAACTTGAACAACAACTTGACAAAGAAGAATTCTCTGAAGCAAGATCCAGAGCAGCGTTCAGTGTGGTCAATAACCAACTCCAGGTGTTCATTGACTCGCAATACACTGGGGACTATGACTATGACAGTCAGATGACAAAAGGGTGTTTTGCTAATTACACTGGATTCGAGGTTGACGTGTTCAGAGTTACATTACTTCAATTGATGAGTAATGTTAATGGGTTTATTGATGAAAGGGCTAAACAAATGGGGAATGGAACAAGATCAGACAAGTTTGATGATAGTGACAGCACAGGAAGTGATTTCACAATTTGTGAGAATGCAGCCTGCGAATCTGAAAATCACCAAGCACAGTCGGCCACGGTACATCAGTCTTATCAAGATAATGCTCTTTCTAATGAACAACAACATACTGATCAAATTACACCTTCTTATGACTCATATCTGGTGGAAAAGACTGATAGCAATATTACCACTGATTCAGCAAATTTGTGTCATAAAGGGGGAGAGATTGATCATGTTGTTGAACATGATGATGCGTCAAGTGCTTTGCCTACGGCTGAGTTTTTCAAATCAAATGATATGGTTGAAAAGGATGTTTATAATGAACTTTCAAAAAGATTTTTACTGCTTGAAAAACATTGTATTGATCTTGAAATATCAATGCAACAAAAGAAAGAAAGTCTTCAAAATAAACTACCATGTAAAAACCCGGAATTTCCTGAATTCCGCGAATTTTTTATGATAAATGATTTGAAAGCTCAGCTAGAAGCCAAAAACTTAACGATAAAAAACCTGAAAAACAGATTGGCTGAGATGCGTGACATATGTAATGAAGTTAAGACTAAACATGACAATGATGTTATTACAACAAATAATGTAGAATTAGATCATAAAGTGACTGAATTGTTTAAGGAAAATGAGTCTTTGAAAATTCATTGCAAAGAACTGAGTGATACAATCAAAGAAACGAAAGCTAAGAATTTAGAGCAAATTACCTCTTTGATTACCAAAAATGATGAATTCAAGGCTCAACTTCAGGAAAAGGGTTTTGCGATTGCATCGTTGAAAAACGAATTGAGAAAACTGAATGGAAATGATGTGAATACTAAGTTTGCAAAACCATCAATCTTGGGGAAACCACCACTTGGGAACCGATCAGTTGTTAGACAACTGTCAGCGTTTAGATCTGAACGGTCAAATGTTTCAAAAACACGGTTTGCCTCCCAAGTTGATGCGGAAAAAGTTTTGTCAAAACCAGTCACTTCACAGTCTAGACCTAGTGAAAAGGAATATGCTGTTGCAAAACCACATCACATGAGTGCATCTAGTTCTTCTAGGATTAGTTCAACGCGTGTGTCACTTGTGACACCAAAGGAACATGTTAGACATAAAGACATTGTTCAGAATCAAAACCTAGTGGACGCTAAGAAAAACACACATGAAAAGACTAGGAATTTGCCTGTTTCTAAGAGTAGTTGCGTGCCAATTAAGGCAATTCCCGTAGCCGATCGCTCTAAGAACCCTAGATCTTTTTCTGATTCCAAACACTTTGTTTGCTCGACTTGTCAGAAATGTGTTTTCAATGCAACCCATGATGATTGTATAACAAAACTCCTAAAGGAAGTGAATGCACGTGCCAAGGTTCCATCCTCTAAGACTAGAAACAACAACAAGCCCGTAGAACCAAAGAGGTGTATGCAGAAACCTAATAGGCCGGTTGCCCTAGGACAAAGGTTTTCTCCCAAAAAGTCTGTAACTGTGCATGAGAAACCAAACACTCCTAGATCTTGCCTTAGGTGGATACCGACGGGTAGAACTTTTAAGATTGTTGGTCTTAGGTGGATACCTATTCGAAAGATGTTCACTAAGTGCGAAACCAAGGTTGACAGTGAAATCCCAAATGGTCTAAATTCTGATATCACTAACCCATATAAATGCAAACAAACTCTTAATGTCAATGCAGGAAGTCTTTACTTAATTGCAGGTACATCGTTCAGGCCTTGTATTAAGGAAAGACTCAGAGTTTGGGTGCCGAAAAGAGTGATATCTCATGATGAAGGGGTTCAAACAATTCAAGCTTGATGAACATCAACGACAATGACGTCTGTACAAGTCAGTGCAGGCCTCGTTCTTCATCATAATGACGTCTGCTCACATCTCTTCAGGCCCCGTTCATCAAAGAAAAGAAAGGCGTACGCTTGAGTGCGCTTTATCTTCGGAAGAAGAGGAATCTTCTTATTTATGACCATTCTCATCAAGCTTCATGTTCTTCAAATGCTCATTCAGTCACCAAAGGGGATAAAAGTACATTGGAGTATATTCTTATTCACCTGCTCTATCAAAAATGGCAGTTAGTCGTCATGTGCAATTTTTGAGGGGGAGAAAGGTGAATAAACTACATGGTGATTGAGATTTGAGAAATGGTCATACGTATATTCTTTGTTTCTGACTAGTCTCATCAATAAGCTTCATACTTGCTCCATGCCCGTTCAGACATCAGGTGGGTCTATCTACTTCCATCAGATTGGGCGTTTATTCACTCAATCAAAATTGGCATCCTCGTATGCAATCTTTGAGGGGGAGAAGTGTGAATAGTGGATCAACCTCATATGCACTTGTCCAATCAAAGATGGCATCCTCGCATGCAATCTTTGAGGGGGAGAAGTGTGAACAAGTGATTCAACCTCATATGCACTTGGTCAATCGAAGATGATATCCTCGTATGCAATCTTTGAGGGGGAGAAGTGTGAACAGTGGATCAACCTCATATGCACTTGTTCAATCAAAGATGGCATCCTCGTATGCAATCTTTGAGGGGGAGAAGTGTGAACAAGTGATTCGATGTACACTTGGTTGTTGGTTCACTCACTTGTTGGGCATCAAATGGTGACTACGGAGTTGAACAGGTATCACATATTTGGGGTTGAAGTTGACTTTCTCAAAGGTGTGATCTTACTCTATCTTGAAGTCGGGGTTGGTTGGATGCATGACCTTCAATGATAACTTGCTAGTGCTTAAGATTTAAGTTGAAGACTTAGGTTATCTAGTTACCAGCAGTCGGGGTAACTATCACTTAAAGGAGTTACTCAGTGTCACACGCCGATGACGTTGTGGATAATCGTAAGAGGTGTTAATGTCTCATACCTTGGTTGGGTATTGAGTACTTAGAGATTTGCTTGGAGCACTAATTCTCTACACCGTTCTTCCAACATTAGTGCAAGCATAAGTCACAAGAATGGGGAATTCTATCTTCAGGTTCAAAGTTGGTATATCGGGATTGCTCCATCAGTTATCACTTCAAATAGCCTACTTAAGGGTTGATAAAGATAGTCAGAGATGGTTTCGGCAGTGGTTAATTCTCACTTGATCTACTTGAGCCTAATTTTTTCTTCTCACAAGATTTCAAGAATATGTTGGTAAAATGTGTTGCTGATTCTGAGGTATCAAAACCAGCAAGGGGGAAGGAGACATACTCTGAATGCACAATGAGTACACATGATGAGCTTTATACTTCTTCTCAATTGAAGACTATTCCGGGAAGACAAATGTCATAACCGCAGAGAAAATCAGTGTTCTAACTCGTTCCTTCAGGTGTATCATTCCAACTACATGGGGGAAGAGAATGTCAGTTTCTGATGATAAAAGAGGTACACAACTGTATGATGGTTCCTATGGTTAGTCGGTATCCTACTGAAGGAAATGTGTACATCCAGTACTCAGTAGCTGTTATGGTACTGTCTTGGTGTTATCATGTCGACTACATACGGGATAAATTGCTTACACTCGGGACTTAGCTGAATTTGGTGTAACAGTTCTCATCTGCAATGTCCTGAAAGGAGATAAGGGGATTTTTGGGTCTTAATTGATCTTGATGATGCTTTGTCGACTTCATTAATGGGATTGAGTGTGTACTTCGGGTTTTTGGGCTTCATATATCGAGACTGATTGCATCACTTCAACTACTTGGGGGAAGTGGTCTCTGGATACTCTTGGCATGCATTTCTTCAGACTTCAGCGGGAAGAAATGTGAGAAGGTTAATTTAAGTGTGAGATGATTCGTTGCTTATTTATGTGATGGTCCCCTGATCGGAGAATCTCGATGGTTATTCTTAAAAGGAGCAGCAATACTTAATGGGGTTTGATACGGTTTTCGCTGTACACATACCGTTCGTAAGCTTGAAAGAGAGCTTTGAATCTGCTCAAAAGGAAGATTGTCGGTTTGGGGGGAAGCTATCAAAGCTTCACATTGAGAAGGCTCAAGCTAAGATGATTATTTTGGAGCCTTGAAAGCTTTGGTGGTGAAAGTTTAGGAGATGTTGACTACAGATTTCTACCACATGCTGAACGTATCCTCATTTTGGTATTCATGTCATCATCGTCTTAAGCTGAGTATCATTTTCTTGTACATATCTTATACCATACTGTAAATAGAAAATTATAGATCCATAAAATTGTAAATAGATACTTAGAAAACCTGCTTAGTGTAAATATAGAAACGTAAAACCAGAAAATCCATAAAAATTAAAAAAATTAGAAAAGACCAAAAATAGTTTCACCTAGGCATGTCTTCTGTTTATCGATAACATTTACGGACTTAGAAATGTCATTCAATAATGGCACGGGTCTTTAAATGAAGCTCGAGCAGAAGTTAAAATGGATGGTTAAAACATGTCTAAATGGCTTGCTATTACTTTAGATAGCAACCCGCGCTGCATATTGGGGAAAGCACGTCGCCAATAAGACGGCTGTTCCTCCAACTGGGTGATGTTCACCTGGGCATGGATTACTTCATATCCATGTTTCCTGATTTGATGTACGTTTCAGTGCATCATCTCTTGTAAAAGAAGAGAAATCTTCTTAGTATAACAAATAGTTTTCATTCTATGATTCTTCTGAAAATTATTTGTGAGACACTTGGTGAATATGTGTTGTATGAAATTTGTTTATACTTGGATTATGCATAAAATTTGTCACTCAATCAACGACTACAAAACCTCACAACAGTTCTTGTTTGATGAGTTGTGGGGTTAAGCGTGATTTTAGTTGAGGTTCAACTAGAATACGGGTCATTGATTGAGGGGGAGAGTGAATTCAAATTTTATATCATCAAAAGGGTTTCTTGATTAATACATGACTCTTAGAAAAGGTTTTGCAGTTAATGGGGTATTAGTTGAAGAGGATATTGCTTAAATATATCAAATGACCAAGTGTGTTAGTTGCTAGAAAGTTTAGGACATTATGTGCAATTTGCTTGTAGTATCCTAGCTTCATATAACTAGAAGGTTCATTTGTATCTCTTTGGAATCCTCGTTTAATACCCTAGATACTTTAAGACTCAAAACCTAAAAGAAGTTAGAAAACCCATTAAGTTTGATGTTCTTGAATGCCCCAATGACATTTGTATGATCTGAATGAATGAGTTTCAATTGTTGTTTGACTTATGTTAATCGATTGCTGCTCAAGAGTTGTCGATATTGTGCTTATGCTATCAGGATTTGTTTAGGTGTATTGTTATCATGCGTGAATCATGTTCCTAAGATCCTGAGTTGAATATTGAAATGTGTGTGAATTGCCATGTGCATGATTGCTATTTGTTCTTCATGCTAGATAGTGGTTTGACGTAGTTCCTGATTATGGTTTGATTATAAGATGAACTTGGTATTATAATGTGGCAAGCTGCTGAAGGGTAGCTATTAAGGAATAGTGTATCTGTATGCATGTATATCTGTGTTGATATTCTTATGCAGATTCCATAGCCAAAATGAATGTGCCAGTTCCCATTCTAACCATTTAATCAGACGTTCAAACTCTATTGATTGGCTCGGAATTCACCACGACAACAACATCGGCAGTAGCAACAACAACAACAACAACACCATCATCAAAGTCGACTTATGCAAAATAAGCAGTGAATCTCCCTCTTAGATTAAGGGGGAGCAAAGTATGTTTCATCATCAGAACATGTTAAACCTGACCACATTTTCTCCCATGTTTTCTAAATTATTTAAATCAATTGGGATCACAAATCTCAAAAGGTTTGAAATTTTTGATCGGGGGAGAGAATGTGATTTAAATATGAAACCTGATGAAAATGTGATGTTTTGGACTTAAACGTTAGGCTCTCCCATATGTGCTAAACTCTTTCGTATATCGATGCACATATTGAGGGGGAGCAAATGAACAATAAGGATTTGGCATAGCATGAGCAAGGCTCAGACTTCACCAATGAATTGACGATAGCTAAAGTCAGTAGTCGAAAGGACATGTCCTGGACGGGTAATAATTTCAAGCCAGTTTATCTGGTGATGTAAGCGTGTCTCGCAAAGGACGTGTCTGAGTAGAATGTACCGATTTCGAGCGATCTTCCTTGAATGTGATCTGGACGGGTAATAATTTCAAGCTAGTTTACTAGTGATGTAAGCGTGTCTCGCGATGATCATGTTCTTGGAAAATCAATCAATTCAAAAGTGCGAGCTTCACCTGACATGTGCAAATTTATAAAACAATCATTTGAGCACATGTTGAGGGGGAGCATTTGAAAAATATAAAACTCTCAAGTGTTTGCAAAAATGTGTTTCAGAATCATGAACACTTTGAGAGATTTTTCAAAGATTTGGTTTATGGCAATCGTGGAAGTACACCAAAGACCGACCATTTTAATTAATGCATGGAGTTATAAGGATGGTTAGGTTAGGCTCAAGTTCCCACGATCCCGCCAGAGCCGGAGGGATCTACCCAGGGACAATCCACTAGTTAGTGTAGAAGTCCTTAGGTATGATTAAAAAGGAGAAAAGTGTGATTAAGGGAAGAGTGCCGACTGATATGGAGCTAGTACTGGAACAAACCCAACAAGGTACTAGTAATGAAGTATCGGTAAGCACTGAAGGGGTTGAAGAATGAAAAAGAATTGTAAAGATAAAGGGTGAAAAGTAAGAAGCCCTCCTTACAACTTAGGCAGAAACCGGGTCAATACATATGCTGTCAGAATCACTTAGTTGATTGCTGGCATTGAAGACAAAGTATCATGGACCCAGTGATACGCTGCACAACCCTCCTTAGCCACTCAAGGTCCCTCAAAGGACTCTTGTTTCAATTGTCACGGAGTTCAATACATTCCTATCGTCTCTCTCACTCCGAGTTAGATGATATTGAAAAGGTGGCAGTCCTCTCCAGCCTCCGATCACCAAATCAAAACGCACAATAGAGTCTAGAGCCACGAGATGCATAATAAGATCTCATAGGGACACAAATCATTTCTACACTGGGTGTTCAACATTAAGGACACCAGTTGTAATCTTAAGAGTCCTACGCAGATCTTAGCAATCTGCCAGAACATTTATGAGGGAATTTACAAATGTAATTCTCAATGATTGAATGGAAATTCCTGCCAGGGTCAACATCAAGCAGCCCTGAAAGCAGGTCACTTCGGTAATTCTTTATGGATTACGCTTAGTGGTCGCGGCGGTTTCAAACGGTCTACAGTCGTGGAGTGATCTCCAGCGACTCACCTAATCGTTGATGTGCTACGGTTCGATCTTAAAAAGCCCTCTGTGGGTTTTCGATTAGGAACGGTCTTGGTAAGGATTAGAGAGAGTTTTCACACTATGCTGTTAACAATCTCGAAGTCCGAACCTGTAAGTACCGGACGTTTTATTGCTAACTGTCGTATGCAGGAACTTCTGGCGATTGTAGCTGATTGCTGTTGCAGCTGTTGGCGGTTGTAGCTGTGGAATGCTGTAGCTGATTGCAGTTGTAGCTGGTTGCTGAAAAGATGCCAATCCTCTACCACATGTTCACACTACATCATCTTAATCAAAGTAGTCATGATCAACCTAAAGACCTTTAACACAGCTTCTGCAAACTCTGATGCTGAAGATCATGACACCAAATAGTGTGAGCATGTCGGCTCGAAGAATATCACATCACATGGAAACATACTCCTGAAAGATGACTTGGAAACAAATGTTGGATGATAAAGTCGAAGAATACTCAAAGATCATCCAAGACAAAGAAAGGTCATCTAACGTACACTGCTGAATGCACCAAGTTTCAAGACAATGAAGAATCAAAGACTACGAGCTATGACGACAACTTCAGAAGATAAAATGCTAGAATTCAAGTTATTATTTCCGGGGTGACCTCCCTTAGGGGGAGATTGTTAGGAATATAAATATTCATATGAAGGCTCGGTCACCCCGAGCATCTAATTAGCATTTATATAGCTCGTAGGCTTATATATATTTGTTTAGTACTATTAGTAATATTAGTATTAGCTTAGTCGTATTTATATTCGTGGAGTGGGTCGGGGCTTTCCCCACTGTCAGCTCACTCCACAGCCCACTAGGGGCACAAATATTAGGACTATATATATAACCCTTCCCACTTGAGGGAAGGGTGGAGCTTTTCTCATTCCTAATCTAATCTTTCTCTTTTTCTCTCTACTCTCTCTCTCTCTAAAAGTTCCCATCTTCTTCCTCATCTCTCTCTAGAATTAGATCTAGCATCAATCTTGTGTTTGTGTTATGAATTATAGATCTCTACATAGTTGTATCTTACCATATCATCCAAGATCTTCAAATGTCAACTATGTTGCTTGTAAATCTAACCAAGATATATCAAAGATATTGTATGTGATGCATACAATGATGTCATGGAATGGTTTATGAATTAAAGTTTCCTTTTAAGGAAACAAGTTACTAAACTTGTAATTCTTAGTTAATATGTGAAGTGTAAAGTGTGTACTTAAGAGACTTAAGCTAGTATTTATTATTTGCTAAAAGATATTCCTTTTATTTGTCATTAACAAAACTAATGAAAGATCAAAGAATATAAATAACGTTTTTGAGACGCTATTTGTATTAACACTTACTGTTGTGCAGTTTGTTCTTGAATTTATTTATCGGTTAAATCTCAAGAACTGTAAAATCCTGTACACAGTACGACAACTATTCAATGCACTACACCTGATAACATCCAAGCAGCTGGGTCAGACAGCTATGTTTGATTGGACTGACTATGAGTCATGGGCGCTGCTAAGAATTTGCGCATGTTTCTTTCCCCTTTGACTATTCAACCGCACAAAATGATCACGAAGTTAATTTGGTATTCCTTGTTTGAGATTGAAGTTGAATTTCACGAAGGCGTCTACTTAGTTCATCTTGAAGTCGGGGTTGGTTGGATGCATGATCTTCAATGATAACTTGCTCGTGCTTAGAATTTTAAGTTGAAGACTTGGGTTATCTAGTTTCCAGAAGTCGGGGTGGATGGTTGAAGACCTGGTAAACTATCACTTAAAGGAGATACATTGTAGTACTCAGTGTCACACGTAGAAGACGTTATGGATAATTGCAAGAAGTGATGAAAGTCTCATACTTTGTCAGGATAACATTAAGTACTTAGAGACTTTACACCGTTCTTCCAACAACAATGCAAGCTTAGGTAACAAATTTGAGTAATTCTACTTCATTCGCAGTATTGGTATATTGGGTTTCCTTCATCAAGTGGTCACAATTAGTTGTTTGTGTTCGAGGTTGGTTAGTTGGACGAAAGTTTTCAAAGTTGTGATGTGCTCAGTAATTCTCACGGGATGTTCCTAACCCAAACTGATATTCACTAAAAATGAATCAGTCATGCCACATCCAATCTGTTACTGTCGCACGGTTTCTTCTTGGTTTTGTAAAATCCCGCGAAAGAACTTATTTCTCGGTTTAAACCATAGATTTGTAAAATTCCGTGATGATGGGCTATGCGCTCTTGACCATGATCGGGTTAAAACCATTATCAAAGTTCAGCTATAACATCACAAATGGCTGGATCGGGGGCATTTAATCAACAAGATGTGACTACGGCGTTTGTTCAATATTATTTATTTGAGGCAGAAGTGAAATTTCATGGATGCGTGTACTTAGTATCTGAAGATATCGGGGAGGTTGGATGAAGATTCTTCGAGATCCTTGTTCGAGCTTTCAATACAATGACAAGGACTTGGATATCTAGTTATTTTTTCTTTCTCCCTATTACAAAATAACTATCACTTTAAGGGGTCACGTTGTAGTGCTCAGTGTCACACGAAGTTGTGGATATCCAAGAGGTGATGTATGTCTTATACTTGATGGTTGGTTGGTTGAAGAGTATAGAGTACTTAGGGATTCGATGTTGCACGAAGTCTCTGCACCGCTCTTTGTCTCGCATTAGCACAAGTTTAAGTCACAAGTTCGGGTTATGTTACTTCAGTCTCAAGTTCATCATATTGGGTTTTTCTCCATCAGTGGTCACGTCATCAAGCCGACAAAATGATAATGGGGTTGGTAACGAGTTAGATGAGAGAAGTAGTAAAGAGAGAGATAATGACGTCTGTACACATCAGTGCAGGCCTCGCTCTTCATCATAATGACGTCTGAATACCTCAGTTCAGGCCTCGTTCTTCAAAGAAAAGAAAAGTGTACGCTTGAGTGCACTTTATCTTCAAAAGAAGAGGAATCTTCTTATTTATGGCCATTCTCATCAACAAGTTTCACGCTCTTCCCGTGCTTATTCAGTCTTCAAGTGGATCGGCGCATATTGGAGTATATTTTTATTCACGTATTCAACCAAAAATTACAGTTGACAGGCATATGCAATTTTTGAGGGGGGGAAAGGGTGAATAAACAACATGTCAGTCTTCAAGAACCGTCAAGCAGAGCTACTTACCGTTGATGGTATTCATATTCACTAGTTCAATCATCAAAAATTACAGTTGGCAGGCATATGCAATTTTTGAGGGGGGGGAAAGGGTGAATATTAATCTACATGTTAGTTGATGATTGAGAAATGGTCATACGACTCCTGAATACGTCAGTTCAGGAGTCATGCAAACCATGTTTCTCCAACACTACTTCTTCCGTCTATCAAGGTGTTGAAGAACATGGTCATGGAATGCTAATCTACATATTCTCACGGGCTGGTTCAATCAGCAACAAAGGGTTTCTAGTCAATGCTTCATGTATACGTCATCAGGCTACATGTACACATAATGATGATGATTCCGATTAATCGTAACCATCATGGGGGAGAGATGTGTACACCAAGGACGCACAAAAGGTTCACGTGATCGAGCTTAATCGTGTATCCCGGTGTTGAAAAGCCGCAGAGATGATCAGTGGTTCAACTTGTCACCTTGGTATTAATGTTTCAATGTTACGTCATGGTATGATTAATTGTAACCATCAGGGGAGAGAGAATGTGTACATCAAGGACGCACAACAGGTTCACGTGATCAGGGCTTAATATCCAAATATGGATACATTCTATAGATGATCAGTGGTTCAACTTGTTACTTTGGTGTTATACTAAAGACTGAAGAAGGTCGAGTCGTCAGTCTATTCTTCATTCTCGGTTGGGTGTTATCATCTCATGTGTATACTGCGGGTTGATGGGTTACATGTAAGGTTACTGGAAGGCATTTGGTGAGATGAAGGTGGTTGGTATTCTGTTCCTCCATATTGGGAAATCTTGAAGAAGGTCGAGTCTACAGTCTTCTCTACATTCTCCGCTATGTGTTAGAAGACTAAAGACGGCGTGCATTCGGTTATCAAAAGACTTCTTCATATTATGGGCGTTCATCCAAATTCTTTCTTCTATTATGGGTGTTCATCAGAAAGGTTGTCAGATTGGGGGAGAGCACTAATTAGGGGAGAGTGAAAAGCCTGAATTAATCCCTAAGTTAAAAGTGCTCACGTTACTCTTCAGCAAGTTAAATGATGGAAGCGGAAAAGACTCAGGATGCTGAGGAGTAATGGTTTTCGGTTCGTATCCTTGTATATATTTGCTTCATTCATTTTTGTTCATATCTTATACCATTTTGTTAATAGATATATAGAAAACATGCAATTTGTAAATAGAGAAACGTAAAACCAGAAAAACCATAAAAATTAAAAAATAGAAAATACCAAAAATAGTTTCACCTAGGCATGTCTTCTGTTTATCGATAACATTTACGGACTTAGAAATTTCATTCATTAATGGCACGGGTCTTTAAATGAAGCTCGAGCAGAAGTTAAAATGGATGGTTAAAACATGTCTATATGGCTTGCTATTACTTTAGATAGCAACCCGCGCTTCAAAATGGGGAAAGCATGTCGCCAAAAAGACGGCTGTTCCTCCAACTGGGTGATGTTCACCTGGGCATAGATTACTTTATATCCATGTTTCTTCGATCTGATGTACGTTTCAGTGCATCATTTCTGGTAAAGGAAGAGAAATCTTCTTTGTATACAAATAGTTTTCATTCAATGATTCTTCTGAAAATTATTTGTGTGACACTTGGTGATTATGTGTTACCTGAAATTCTTTTACTCTTGGATTATGCATAAAATTTGTCACTCAATCAACGACTACAAATTTTTAACTAGAATACGGGTCATTGATTGAGGGGGAGAGTGAATTCAAATTTTATATCATCAAACGGGTTTCTAGATTAATTCATATTCTTTGAAAAGGTTTTGTAGCTAATGGGGCATTTGTTGAAGAGGAAATTGCTAAAATTTATATCAAATGGCCAAATGTGTTAGTTGCTAGAAAGCTTAGGACATTATGTGCAATTTGCTTATAGTTTCCTAGCTTTATGTATCTAGAAGGTTCATTTGTGTTACTTTTGGAATCCTCGTTTAATCCCCTAAATACTTTAAGACTCAAAACCTAAAAGAAGTAAGAAAACCAGTTGTGTTTGATGTTCTTGAATACTCCTATGACATTTGTATGATCTGAATGAATGAGTTTCAAATGTTGTTTGACTCTTGTTAGTCGATTGCTGCATAATTGTTGTTGAAATAGTGCATATGTTCTCAGGATATCCTTAGGTATATATCTATCGTGTTAGAATCTTGTTGCTAAGATCCTGAATTGAATGATGAAATATGAGTGAATTGCCATGTTCATGATTGCTGATTGCTCTTCATGCTAGATAGTAGTTTGACGTATTTCCTGACTGTGGTTTGATTAAATGAATTTGGTATTATAATGTGGCAAGCTGCTGAAGGGTAGCTATTAAGGAATAGTGTATCTGTATGTATGTATATCTGTGTTGATATTCTTATGCAGATTCCATAGCCAAAATGAATGTGCCAGTTCCCATTCTAACCATTTGATCAGACGTTCAAACTCTATTGATTGGCTCGGAATTCACCACAACAACAACGTCGGCAGCAACAACAACAACAACACTGTCATCACCACCACCACCTTCACTTCAATAAAGTAGTTCGTATTCTGATCTCGCCAAGTGGAGATATTCAACGTGTGGGAAAGTTTTGCTGGTGGATGGATAATCGATGTTGACCACTGACTCACTCAGAAAAGCGGATGATCACATCATCTGCGCAAAAAGGTCAATATCATTTATGTCATATAAGTTATCTTATGCAAAATAAGCAGTGAATCTCCCTCTTAGTTGAAGGGGGAGCAAAGTATGTTTCATCATCAGAACATGTTAAACCTGACCACATTTTCTCCCATGTTTTCTAAATTATTTAAATCAATTGGGATCACAAATCTCAAAAGGTTTGAAATTTTTGATCGGGGGAGAGAATGAGATTTAAATATGAAACCTGATGAAAATGTGATGTTTTGGATTTAAGTGTAGGCTCTCCCATATGTGCTAAACTCTTTCGTATATCGATGCACATATTGAGGGGGAGCGAATGGATGAAAAAGGATTTTGGCATAGCATGAGATCGTGACTCAGACTTCACCAATGAATTGACGAAACATAAACTGTCATCAATCGAAAGGACATATCCTGGCCGGGTAATAATTTCAAGCTGGTCTAACCAGTGATGTAAGCGTGTCTCGAAAAGGATGTGTCTGAGTAGAGTGTACCGTTTCGAGAAACTTTCTTTGGACTTGACCAGGCCGGGTAATAATTTCAAGCTGGTCTAACCAGTGACATAAGCGTGTCTCGAATCGGTCATCTTCACTGAAAGTGGATCAATTCAAAATGTGCGAGCTCTACCCAACATGTGCAAATTTATAAAACAATCATCCGAGCACATGTTGAGGGGGAGCATTTGAAAAATTCAAAACTCTCAAAGTGTTAGTAAAATGTGTTTCTTAATCATGAACACTTTGAGAGATTTTTCAAAGATTTGGTTTATGGCAATTGTGGAAGAACATCAAAGACCGACCATTTAATTTAATGCATTGGAGCTATAAGGATGGTAAGGTTAGGAATACGTTCCCACGATCCTGCCAGAACCGGAGGGATCTACCCAGGGACAATCCACTAGTTAGTGTAGAAGTCCTTAGGTATGATTAAAAAGGAGAAAAGTGAGAATAAGGGAAGAGTGCCGACTGAGATGGAGCTAGTACTGGAACAAACCCAACAAGGTTCTAGTAATGAAGTCTCGGTAAGCACTGAAGGGGTTGAAGAATGAAAAAGAAATGTAAAGATAAAGGGTGAAAAGAAAGAAGCCCTCCTTACACTTTAGGCAGAAACCGGGTCAATACATATGCTGTCAGAATCACTTGGTTGATTGCTGGCATTGAATACAAAGTATCATGGACCCAATAATACGCTGCACAACCCTCCCCAGCCACTCAAGGTCCCTCAAAGGATTCTTGTTTCACTTGTCATGGAGTTCAATACATTTCTATCGTCTCTCTCACTCCGAGTTAGATGATATTGAAAAGGTGGCAGTCCTCTCCAGCCTCCGCTCACTAAATCAAAACGCACTATCGAGTCTAGAGCCACGAGATGCAAAATAAGATCTCATAGGAACATGAATTATTTCTACACTGGTTGTTCAACATTAAGGACACCAGTTGTGAACTTATGAGTCCTACGCAGATCTTAGCAATCTGCCAGAACATTTATGAGGGAATTTACAAATGTAATTCTCAATGATTGAATGGAAATTCCTGCCAGGGTCAACATCAAACAGCCCTGAAAGCAGGTCACTTCGGTAATTCCCTATGGATTACGCTTAGTGATCGCGGCGGTTTCAAACGGTCTACAGTCGTGGAGTGATCTCCAGCGACTCACCTAATCGTTGATATACTACGGTACGATCTTAAAAAGCCCTCTGTGGGTTTTCGATTAGGAACGGTCTTGGTAAGGATTAGAGAGAGTTTTCACACTATGCTGTTAACAATCTCGAAGTCCGAACCTGTAAGTACCGGACGTGTTATTGCTAACTGTCGTATGCAGGAACATCTGGTGATTGTAGCTGATTGCTGTTGCAGCTGTTTGCAGTTGTAGCTGATTGAGGTTGCAGCTGAATGCGGTTGTAGCTGATTGAAGAAAAGATGCCAATCCACTACCACATGTTCACACTACATCATCATTGTAACTCAACAAAGTCATGATCAACCAAAAAGACCTTCAACACGGCTTCTGCAAACTCTGATGCTAAAGATCATGACACCAAATAGTGTGAGCATGTCGGCTCAAAGATTTACACATCGCATGGAAACATACTACTGAAAGATGGCTTGAAGATACATGTTGGATGATATTTTCGAAGAATACTCAGAGTCATCCAAGACAAAGGAAAAGTCATCAAAAGTTCACTGCTGAAAGCACAATGATCAAAGACGTTGAAGAATCAAAGACTACGAGCTATAAAGACAAGTTCAGAAGAAAGAATGCTAGAATTCAAATTATTATTTCCGGGGTGACCTCCCTTAGGGGGAGATTGTTAGAAATATAAATATTCAGATGAAGGTTCGGTCACCCCGAGCATCTATTTAGCATTCACATAGCTCGTAGGCTTATTTATATTAGTTTAGTACTATTAGTATTATTAGTATTATTAGTGTAGTTAAATATATTTGTGGAATGGGTCGGGGCTTTCCCCACTGTCAGCTCACTCCACAGCCCACTAGGGGCACTAATATTAGGAACTATATAAACCCTTCCCACACATGGGAAGGGGTGGAACTCTCATTCACATTAATCTAATTTTTCTGTTTTTTGAGTTTCTCCCACCTCTCTCTAAAACTTCATCTCTCTAACTCAAGTATGGATCTATTCTTCCATAATCCAAGGCCACCCGAATCATCCACACAATCAAGATGGTCATCTCTTACAATATACATGAAATTATGCCAATTTCGAATATACCCAAAATACAACCATTAAATGCATTGTGTACAATGCTTTTAAAGCATCATTTGGGTAAATATGAAATTTTCATGCTTTTGTTGGGTAGATATGAAAATGCCCCTAACTTTTATAATGTTTTGTATGACTTCATTGATTTGTCTAATTGTTTCTTACATCCAATTGTAAGTACCGGCTTCGGCTAAGTTCAAAAAAAAAAAAATAATAATAATAATAAAAAAAAATTGTAAGTACCGAGAGGAGGTTGAGAGAATCACGACACTTTATACCATAGACAATCAACTGTGGTTAATGTGGTTAATGTTATCAAGCTTATTTTTCTTGATGAGTTTTATATAGGTGTCGTTTGTTTTTTCCCAATAAGCACTTTTTCCCTCTTTTCACTTCTTTTGTCTGCGGGAGGGCAGAGGTTTATGTTTGTTTTTTTGCAGACATAAGTACTTCTTTTCACTTCTTTCCTCTTCTAAATTTCAGACATTATCTTTCACTTCTTACCTCTTCTTTCACAAATCCTACATCTCTTTCTCAATATCCTTTTTTTATACGTTTTCGTCTCTTTTTTTTACGTTTTCAACCATTATTTTACGTTTTCGTCCATTTTTTTACGTTTTCGTATGTTTTTTTACGTTTTCGACCATTTTTTACTTTTTCGTTCGTTTTTTACGTTATCGTCCGTTTTTTTACGTTTTCGACCATTTTTTTACGTTTTCATCGGTTTCTTTACGTTTTCGACCGGTTTTTTTACGTTTTCGTCGATTTTTTTTTACGTTTTCGTCTATTTTATTACGTTTTAGACCGTTTTCTTACCTTTTCGTCCGTTTTTTTACGTTTTAGTCCGCTTTCATCCGTTTTTACATTCTCGCCTATTTTTTTTACGTTTTCATCCATATTTTTATGTTTTCGTCTGTTTTTTTTACATTTTCGTCTGTTTTATTACGTTTTCATCCGTTTTTTACGTTCTCGTTTGTTTTTTTACGTTTTCGTCCGTTTTCTTACGTTTTCGTCCATTATTTTTACGTTTTCGTCTCTTTCCTTACATTTTTGTCCGTTTTCATCTATTTTTTACGTTTTCCACCATTATTTTATGTTTTCGTTTGTTTTTTACGTTTTCGTCCTTTTTTTACGTTTTCGTCACTTTTTTTTAACGTTTTCGACCATTTTTTTACGTTTTCGTCGGTTATCATCCGTTTTTTTTACATTTCTTCTGTTTTATTACGTTTTCATCCGTTTTTTTACGTTTTTGTCAGTTTTTTTTACGTTTTCGTTTGTTTTTTTACGTTTTCGTCTGTTTTTTTACGTTTTCAACCGTTTTTTTACATCTTCGTATGTTTTTTTACGTTTTCATCCGTTTTCTTACGTTTTCATTTGTTTTTTTAGGTTTTGTCCTTTTTTTACGTAAGATGACGTACAAAACCTTACGAAATCATATAAAAACGGACGAAAACATAAAAAAACATATGAAAACGTAAAAAAAGACGAAAACGTACAAAAACGAACGTAACATAAAAAAAGGGACAAAAACGTGAAAAAACATACGAAAACATAAAAAACAAACGAAAACATAAAAAAACGTAACAACAGAGAAAAATGTAAAAAAAAGGGTCGAAAAAGTAAAAAAAATGTAGCAAAATGTAAAAAACGAACGAAAACGTTAAAAAGTAATATGAAAACGTAAAAAATGAATGAAAACGTAAAAAAACAAACGAAAACATAAAAAATGGATGAAAACGTAAAAAAAACAGACAAAAACGTAAAAAAGCAGATGATGACATAAAAAAATCGATGAAAACTTAAAAAAAGGGTCAAAAACGTACCAAAATGTAAAAAAAACAGACGAAAACGTAAAAAAAACCGATGAAAACGTTAAAAAACAGACGAAAAAGTAAAAAAAAAGACGAAAACGTAAAAAAACGGTCGAAAACGTAAAAAAATGTCGAAAATGTTAAAAAAATAACCAAAACGTAAAAAAAAAGGGACTAAAACGTGAAAAACGTACCAAAACGTAAAGAAACGGACGAAAACGTAAAAAAGACAAAAACGTGAAAAAAATGTCAAAAACGTTAAAAAAATGTCGAAAACGTTAAAAAAAACATATCAAAACGTAAAAAAATGATGAAAACGTAAATAAACAGACAAAACGTAAAAGAACGGTCGAAAACGTAAAAAACGAAGGAAAACGTATAAAACGGATGATAACGTATAAAACAGACGAAAACTTGTCTTTGATACTCCGTATCACAAAACATTAGTTAAAAAAAAAAAAAAAAAGAAAAAAAGAAGTACTTCAATAGCACAAAAAACAAACGGCCTTCTTCTTGCAGATGAAGAGCTTCAGATGTACCTCTTCTTCTGCAGACATGGTTTGCAGATGAAGAGGTAAAAGCTCTGAAAAAACAAACGACACCTTAGTTTCAATGATTGAAAACCCATGTAAATATTTGAAGCATTGATCAAATTGGTACGTCTTAGGTTATTAACCTTTTGTTTTAAATCAATAGGGGGTCTAAGGCTATTCATCATCAGCACTTCAAAAAGCAAGCTAGCTTCGATTTTCCGGAAATTAGCCTTAGTCGAAGACGTAGGGCTGAGTTTAGTGGCATATGTTGAGGGGGTCTTCTCAGTCAACATACCCACATTTGTGTGTGAAGAGCTAGTAGTATTAAATCGATAAAGTTTTTCCCAATTAGTGTAAGTACGTTTTTCCACATTAGTGTAAGTATGTTTTCGGAAAAACTCTTTTGCATATATTTCTATAACAGACTCACAAAAACACTAAAGAGAATTACAGGAAATTTTTGCATCCATTTGCAAATATTCATCTCATGAAGTTTTTGCACCCATTTGTTTTTTCATTTATTGAGTAAAGGATGAATATACAAATAATTAAAAGCTAGAAAAATACATCGGTAATGATGTTGCATGTAATTTAAGTAGTGCATTTTGATATATTTCATCTATTATTGACTTTTTAAAAAAATACTTTCTCAGCCTGTTATTGTAATTTTATGTTATTTAATGGAATTCATTGTACTTTATTGCAAAGATTTTTTATTTATTTATTTATTTATTTATGTCATTCATTTATATTCATTGTAGAAATGTATAATTAAATTTTGACATCTATAAATACACAACACATATAAATACACAACACATCAAATTAATTTGTATCTCTCATTCATAGTGTTTTGTAGCTTCTTTCATATAAAAAGTTAAACAATGAAGGTTCTTAGTGTTTTAAACTTTTAATTGTTATCTGCTTGGGGATATTGTTCATTCACACAGCGTATTCCGTGGATGATTGCCAGTTTAGCTATATTGAACCATGTTTTCCGCTAGGCACTATCAACCCAACATGTTGTCATGCATTACGACAACATCCACATTGTCTTTGTCTCTACGAACGCCTATATCCTTCGTTACATAAACTTGTTCATAAATGTAATGTTAAAAACCCAGACCCATGTCCTCAAGTTTGATATTTATATTTAATAAAAGAATATGCACTTTGTTGCTTCATGACTTGAATGTATTCATGAACCCTTTGATTTCTGTATAATCTTGCTCCTTTATCTTCATTCTAGCTATGTGAAACAACTTTGTTTTGGTGTACGAATGTTCGATGTTAATTGTGATTGAAAATATAAGTTTATAACTATAAAAAGAGTTAAAAGTTCAGATATAAATATTTTTTATACACATTGGTGTGTGTTATCCGATCGGCGAAATCATATTCCAGAAAATGTGATACGTGCTTGCACGTGAACTACTATTTTCATGCAATATTTTAGGATCTACTGTTCCATGTTCACTTCCATGTAGTCAATTTCGTGTACCTAGCTAGAGTTTGGCATATTATTACTTGTTTCCTTTCCTATATATATGTAATCCTTGCGTTGAGTTCAAGGGAGACGAGAGAAGAAAATAATGAATAGAAAATTAGTTCAGTAAAGTATGTTCTAATTTAGTTGTTAGTTTAGTTATGTATTATGAGAGTGATCATCTCAAATCGATTTCCATCCAAATGCACAATATTGATGCTTGTCATCTTGATTACAATGACAAAATATAAATAAACTTTAAAATGTAACGATAGAATGCTCGATCATCGAAACACGTATATCATTGTTTCTTTGTTTGTTTACTTATACAAAAAACTCATTGGTGTCCAAATAAGTCTATTTCTCTAATCTTTTATCTTTTAATAGTTGATGCTATCATTTACTATGCTTATGTTTTTCCAAAGAATGTCAAAGATTGTTGTATTTGGACACTATATCAAACGATCGATGGCTTGTGTTAATTGGTCCTCACGACGTTGTTATATTGTAGTGAGCATAGAGGAAATCAAAACTTACGATAAAGAGCATCAACGCCATCAAAGACGGATGAATTTTCATTTAAACTACTCAAACAAGAAAGGTATTCAATACGTACATAATTATAAAAGTTAAAAATTTTGGAGGTTAAGATATGTGATAGGCACGTAGTAAATAAAATACATTTATGACACATGCATTTAATATTACTAGACGAGTACCCGTACATACTACATAGCAACGCTATTTTATAGCGGAAGATAGTTTTATTAATAAAAAAAAAAATTTATGGGTTATAAACGAAAAATAATAAAAGTTTAAGATTTTGGGGATTAAACACGATTTAAACTAATATGAGTTTTCTTAATTTTTCCATATATAGTTTTCTTAATTTTTCATATATAGTTTTCTTAATTTTTCACTTTAAAAAATATTGGTTTTATTATTATATTTTTTTATTTATTTTTATTTATATATATTTTTTTTAATGTATACCGTAGATATAGATATGGATAAAACTCGATAATTAAATTCTATGTCATCTGTAAATAGTTTTTGTATGAGCTTGACTACTTACCTCTCTAACTCGAAATGATCCATTTTCCTCTTTTTACATAAAATGAAACTTGGTATTTTAGTTATTATTGTCATGGTGAGATTGCCGACGGAGTACAGTCATTTGAGTGCAGTGTTGCGGGTATTCATGCGTTTTTTTTAATCGGCACTATAAGTCCCGCTTGTTGTGACGCACTAAAACAACACAAGGATTGTATTTGTGTTTACGAACACGAATTCTCTGATATACATGATGTTTACGAACATGTTTTTATTGAATGTAAAACTGGTTTTCTTGGCCCATGTCCTATCATTTTCTAAATAGTTTATGTCTTTCATATGGATGTCATATATATCAACTTTGATAACTAATGATAAAAAGTTCATTCGAATACATCGTGTTGCTTATTCACATGAAAAGTGACTTGGGCCTCAGCACTATTTAAACTCGGCTGCTAGCTAGTGGTTCAAATGTTAACCCTATATTAATGTGTGATTGCAAAGGGATAAGATTGATGAGTAGGCACTTAGTTGTATATTAAAAGATGATTAGCTAGAGTTTAGAGGGTGATTACAATTTACCCTAAATAGATTATGGATTGTACCTATATATTGCTTGTATCTCTGTACGTGTGACATCAATAAAATAATATTAAACATATTCATATCTCACACTCTTTCATGGTATCAAAAGCCTTTGTCAACCGATCATAACAAACCTAAACTCTTCCGCCGCCGGCTACACGCCGGAGGTTTGGAGGGCTTCCTTTAAACCTTAACATATGTAAGTGCTATAATAAACTCCACCCATGTTTTGATATTTATTTGTGAGGTGGATCTTTATGTTTTTCTAGGGAAAAATACGCCCCGTTTGTTTGAAAGATTCTTTGGGGGTTGAAGTCTTAGAACCAACTTTCGTTTTCTCATCCTTTCTTTTGTTGTTAGTGCATGACTTTTAGTTGTAATTTCCTTTGTTTTAGTGTAGGGGATACTTTGGGTTATCCCATTTGTTTTAGTTGTAGGGATACTTTGGGTTATCCCCTTTGATCAGGATACTTTGGTTTATCCTGTTTGGTAAGGGATACTTTGGTTTATCCCATTTGGTCAGGATACTTTGGTTTATCCTGTTTAGTACGGATACTTTGGTTTATCCGATTTGTTGCGTGTTTATGTCTGCTGCTACTTGAAGATATGCTTCCGCTTGCTGTCGAATGTCTTTTTCATCAATTATTTATTAATTAGTTTTATTTTATTGTTTATTAGCTTTTAATCTTCAGTCCGAGTTTTCGCGATTTCGCTAATCGGACTGCAGGGGAGTGTTAACCGTATATTAATGTGTGATTGCAAAGGGATTAGATTGATGAGTAGGCGCTTAGTTGTATATTAAAGTTGATTAGCTAGAGTTTAGAGGGTGACTACAATTTACCCTAAATAGATTATAGATTGTACCTCTATATTGCTTGTATCTCTGTACGTATGACATCAATAAAATAATATCAAATATATTCATATCTCACACTCCTTGTAACACCCGAACCCGAGGAGGGTCAAAATGTAACATTATGGTGTCAATCAGAACATAAACGCAAGCGAAAGACTTTTATAAATAATAAGGTTACAAAAGTTCAAAATGAAACTAAGGACATTATAAGTCTAAATAATAATGACTATTAAACTAGAGTACAAATCTAAATGGAAGATAACTCCAAAGTCTAATCCATATGCAAAGGGGGTCTATCGCCAGGGTGGTCCACTAAGAGCTTCTATGCACACTTCACTCAATCCCCAGCTTCCAACCTAAACCTGCTGTAGGAAAAGAAATGCGGATGAGCTTAAAAAACCCAGTGAACAGATATAAACAAATGAATGGTAATAAGTGTATATGAAATGAATAAGCGAATGAATCCAAGAGAACCTGCTAAACAATTTGTCAAACAGAATATGAAACATGTGAAAGAAATCAAAGCATAATGATGAACATAAAGTGGATATCAATATCAAGGGAATGCCCAACAAATCATATAATAAATTGTACATGGAGTAGCTAGCTCGATGTACCAAATAGTGAAATGGGGTGTATTGCACACACACAAGTCCATTAACAATCATATATCAAGTCATAACTGAACAAATACCTAGGATGCATCCATACTCTCCCTTCTAAACAGATATACATATGCCAGTTCTAGACTAAACATACATACAATATACACGGGCCAGGTGCGCTATATATAGCAATATAATCAAATGGGAACGCAGTGGACAAAAACCCGCCTCCACTGACAGCGTCATTACCATTGGTGCATCAATGGCACGGTCATGGACTCCCCATGACTGGTTACAAATATGGGAAACATAAATAGGCATAACACGTACAATATAATGATAAGGGATAAATACAGCTCAAATAATAGCTATATAAATAGAATATAGCATGAAACGAATAATCAAACGAATAGTAAACAAATATAGATCATATCAAACGGAATTATATCAGACGGATCATTGCAAATGGATCATAACATAGCAAACAAATCATAGTCAAGGATCAAGAAGTCATGAGAAATCCCTACTGAAAAGGGATAGAATATTTGTACCTTATGCAAAGCAACTCAAACAAAATAGGAAAGCACTCGGAATAGGAACTACTCCTTCTTCACCGAACCTGTTAGCATTGATTTAAAAGTGATGGTCATTTGTATTATTTAAACTTTGTGTTGTGTCGATTATATGTAATAGAATAGTTTAAGAAGGCTTTGTGTTGGACTAAGCTAAGATAGTTCAAGTTATGTTAAGAATGGTCCAATCCAACACAAAGCCCAACCGATCCATAAAAAGCCCATGGAAAAGCCATTAGGGCGTCACATGTTAGCTATAAAAGGACACTCCCATCTCATTTCCATGTGTGCCTCAAGAGTAGTATAGGTGAGAGTGTGTGTGTGTGTGCTTTATGTTTGTATTTTTTCTCTTTTCTTTAAGCTAATAGATACTCGGTTTTATTCCATACAATCCACACACATCTTTCTTTCTTGCTTGAGTACCATTCAAATAGCTTATATAGTGTATGATAAAGCTTATATAGTGTTTAACAGAACCTATACAAATTAATGATCACATATTACTTATAAGCTCATTTTACAAGTTTACTGCTTATGGTTATTCAGATTCCATATTTAGGGTTTCTTTCTATTTTTAGAGACTTTCCATTTTTAGTAACTTTTCATATTTAGTAACTTTCCCGATTTAGTAACTTTTCGAATTAAGTGAGTTTCCCGAATTAAGTAACTTGCCCAAATTAGTAACTTTCCATAATTAGCAACTTTCCTAAATTAGTAACTTTCCATAATTAGCAAGTTTCCATCATTAGTAAGTTTCCAGATTCAGTAAGTTTCCAACCTCGGGTCACACTTCACAATTAAACAACTTAGGGTTTCATTATCAAAAATTTGGTTAACATATGACCAAAAGTATCTGCATTAACATTACAAATATTATTTAGGTCAAAATACATTAAATGGGGTTAGGTTACACTAAATCCTTAACTTATAATATAGTTCAGATTTTATCTTATTCTGGTCCCGATATTTATGAATTTTATACCATACTTAAGTGTCTACTGGGAAGCTAAAATTTTTATCATAGATACCTATACATATTGGGCACTGTAGCAAACTGCAAAAATTCTCTATAATTAACAACGTTACGTCATTATATATTAATCTCCGTCATTATTTTAATCACCATTTTTACGGGAAAATTTAAAATTTTCTTTATTATATTATTTTAACGCGGGAACAATATCACAAAAATTACAAAATAACGGAACGAGATCATACGCAAACCCCGGATGCAAATTTCACATAAGATACATACTAAATAACCACATGGGCCGAATAAAAATTTCAGCCCAACCCTTCTTGGCGTCTACTATTCATACAGCTCAACAAAAAGCCCAATTTCCCTTTCTTTTCAGTTTTCTAGTTGAGCAAATGCATCCCAAATCGCCCCATTTCCTTTCGAATTTTAAACGGGACTTATGTATATTTTTATACCTCCCATTTAACCTCCCACCCAACTAATAGGACGCCAAATATTAGCTCGTGATACGAACGTATGATATGTTTTTAATGACCAAAGTGTTTGGCCATTGAACAACCAAATCGACATATGGTTAAGTTTCACAAACTTAACCGTTTTGACCCGCGCTTGTTTCTACTTATTTCTATCCTTTCTCTTAGCTCAAATACATATCCTTGAAAGTATTTATCACCCATGACCTTAATGTTATACGCTAGAAGCAAGTTTTGAACCATATTATGTCTTAGTCGATATATGTTAAACAAGCAAATTCACATTTTGCTTCTTCTTATTCACATGACCCTAAAGTCTTTCTATGTCAGGAAAAATCTTATCTAAAATCACAACATTTACTGACCTATATACAGTAGAGCAAGTGGGAATAGTTTGAAGATGAATATAAAACTATACGAGTTTTATATAACTCGTATAATTCTTCATTTGCTCACCACCTATTATCACTCACTCACTATCATTTCTAAAACTCTCTTTCACTCTCAAAGATGTCCCCAAAAGGCCAGAAGCTCTCACAAGCTCATTTGGAAGCCATTCGAAGGAGTTGGGATATATATATAAGTCGTATACTGGTTATAACGACTAGTGGGTTTACTTCCTTGTGTTCTAGCCATCTCCTCGACTCTCTACCCACCCTAGAGGTGTAGTAAGTCGTCATCAACCTCTCTTGAATTCATTTCATACGTATTTCATATTCATGCATCATATGTTAATCATTTTCGAACGTATAATGTTTATATATATTTTTACGTACAACGTTTGTATATAGTACACAAAAACGTGGTTGCCTCCCTTGCGGAAGGCATAGGAACCGCGAAGAACACTCACTTCACGTTACTTTTATTGCTACACTTAAAAATCGAAAACCATTTGATCATGCATCATGTGTACCAAAATAAGAAAACATATATTTTTTTCTAAGTCTTTTATATTAGAAAATCTGTCCCAGTCGCTATATAAACGACCACATATAGGAAAAATTGGACTTAACGAACCATATGATATTTTTACATGAACTAATAGACTACCTAGCTAACTACAACTTTCGTATAAACAACCTGTAAAAATAAGCTCATCTCGACACTTAAAACGATCAATTTCTATCCCTACTCGACTGGACATATCAACACTTAGAATATTATTAGTGTTTTTCAGATTTAAATGTTGCGACTAGCTCAACTACGGCCTTATTTAAATTCGATTTGTACAAATAATGACCATATATTTTTGAACCTGTTTATAGACGAGCTAGCAAACTACATGTTTCGTATTTTAAACTTTTCTTCATAAGCTCTGAGCGTTCAAATAAGCTCAAACCAAACTGCTCTCGCTAAAATTCTATATAGCTTATTTTTCAGAAAATTAATTATTTTCGGATTGGGCTTACTTAAAGCCCATTAAGAGTTTGTGATAGAAAAGCCCATCAGGCCCATATGATATATTTTTAGAATCATAAAAATAGCCCAATTCCAGGACCAAAACTATTTCCATGCCCTCGCCTCTAATTTTCCTAATGGGCTTTTATATATCTCGTTAATGGCCCTTTTAGCTTAAAAATAAGCAATCTATGAAATAAGCAGTCGAATTAGACTTAAATAAACTTAATAAAGTTATAGAAATTTTTAGAATATTTTTCTCATCATTTTTATGTAAAAAGGACTAAACTTGCAACGCACCTTCACCCTAAAGGACCAAAACTGCCAAACATGTAAAACATGGATTGAAACTGTAAAAACAGAATATTTAGGATCGAAAATGATATTATTTAATATTCCAAGCTCAGAATGCTATATTGGACAAGTAGTGGACTATAAATGTAAATTATATATAATAAAGGACTAACGGTGCAACGCTAACGCCGTTAGAGTAAAAACTGGAAAAGGACAAGGACCAACATATTATATTTGACATTCTTATTTTATTTTCCATTTTACGTTATCCCATCACGTCACGTGCATTTTTGTATAATTCGTTTATTTAATAGTTAACGTTCGTTATATTTATATAAAACGTTTTAAACGATTTAACTTAACGATTCGTTTCCACACTTTCGAGGAAACAATTTTATTGGTTTCAAAGACATAAAAACAAGATAATATTATGAAATATATTACTTTTAAACTTTAGGCATTTTAAGCATATCATATTCTCACTCCAACGATCAAATCGTTATCGGTTCTCGTTATCACTTTCATCGTTCGTATTTGGTCAGATTCTTAGACTTCCTTTATATTCAGGTCACGTATTGAAGACGTTTCCGTAATCGTTCCCATAATCTTACTTGACTTCCTAATTCCAACTTGTCATATGCGCTCAAGGTGAGTCGTAGCCCCTACTCTTTTAATACTTGTTTTATACTTTTGGGCGAGATACATGCTCAACTGTTTTCACTTACTTTCATACTCTAAACTTTCACGGATTGCCGTGAGTCATAGCCCCATTTTTATACTTGTTTTATAAATACTCTTTGGGGGAGATACATGCTAAATTACATACTTTTATTTGTATAAGTACATTGAAAACTATAAGGATTTACTTGGAAATATAACTACTGCTTATATGTTTTGAATTACTCTTTGGGAGAATTATATGCTAGTTGTAGCATGATATTGGTTTCTAAGATACACATTCAAGTAACATCGTGAATGTACAGATCATTGTTATATATCATTTCCAAACTTCAATGGGAATACTTGCTAGAAAAGAGCATAAGTACTTTAAGTTACATTATTACCTTGATATTGCCTAAGTACCCTTACTGCCAGAAAGTCACTTTATCATGAGCCATTAATCACATGTTGTGAACGCGAATATAGTGGACAGCTTCGAAACCTGTTAAAGGCATGACATCCTATCCCATTAATTACTTGACGGAATGCCTTTGTGGTTAGTCGTAATTAGTCGCGATGCACTATATTTGAGAAAAATAGGAATGGCAATCACCTATTACTCGAGGGCATTATTTTCCATCATTGACTTGATGTGACTCCTCCGTTTTACGGTTCATTGTTAACGTTTGCGTGTCATGAGACTTGGGGCAATATCCATAAGAGATTATGTGTCATCACATATATCTAGATACAACTGTATTAGAATTTCATCAGACCTTGAATTACAAATCTCAGGCATAACATCATTGGTTCCATCTCAGGATAGGATTATGATCCGATATTTGAACTTAACTGAATACGTATATGATTTATTTGTAGTTATACTCAACATCACTCATTACTTGTTTCATCACTGTTAGTATTGGTTATGGTTATTACTTCGCTTTTGAAATCATTGAATTGAACTATTTATCAGTACTTGAAACTTATTTCGAATATCACTTCATCTCTGAAATTATTGAAAACCGACTGTTTACTCATACATGAATTTATTTCAAATATTACGATATATTCTTACATTCATTGAAATAAATGGTTTTCCATTAAACTCTATGAACTCACCAACCTTTGTGTTGACACTTTAAGCATGTTTATCTCAGGTAATTAACGGAGCAGGACAAGACACGGAGCGGACATTATATACTCTAATAAATTAAATGGTGTAAAAATCAAATATGTCATTCTTTCCAAATTATCAAACCCTTTCATGGGTTTTAAAAATAAGATATTTCACCTTTATAACAAAAATATTAATTGAATGACAAATAACTTTCAAAACACCTCTTTCAAGTCATTTTCTATAATTATGACTTCGATCCTCACCGTAACACCCTAATTAGTCTTCCACTGTTATCTCAAAAATTAGGGGGTGTTACAGGCACTTACTGTAATTTTCTCAGATTTTATTTCAAAGTGATAGTGCCATTTCAAAAATCGTTTTCACAAACCTGTCCAGAAAGATAACTGCACAGACACCCAGAAAGTTTGCACTTGCTTACCCCATTAGAACCCTTCAGAAAAATTTATAAAAATTCCAGCAAGTCCTTTACATCCTATATTTTCTACCTGTAAAAGGAGGCCTCCTAATTCCTCACCTTTTGGAAAGTAAAATTCAAAAACACCAGCTAAATTTCTAGACTCCTAAACTCAGGATTGACATCTAATGTTCTAAAAATCAAAAAGTCATCTTCCCACCTCCAAAAATTATGAAATTTTATATGCAGATAGTACACAACCTGAACTTAGTTTTAGGCTAAAAAATATTGCAAAAACACGTTGTCATCATCAATTTATACATCCATCAATCCGACCCAATTTCTGGACAGCATCACAAACAAAATTCTAACCCTAACCAACGCAAGATAAAACCTCTAACACATCCCTAATTATGTTTTAAGGATCAAACATACTTAATTACTGAGATTTTAATAAACCCTAATCCATCATGTGAGTTACATAATTAATAATAAGGAATGATGAGAAAAGATCGTTTACCCTTAGTATGCTTCAAAAAATTAGACTCGATTCTTGGTTTCTTGAATGTTTGGACAAATAGCAATGGAGGCTAGGGTTTTCTCCTTCCCTCTTCATTTTTTTTCCTGGAGATCGAAATATGGGAGGGGGAACCGTATTTTTTTTTTCTTGTGGGTTGGATCAATTATAGTTGGGCTTGGATTTGGTAAGTAACAAAATTAGCCCAAAACCTTATATATATTTTAAAAAATTGGCCCAATGATATAATTTATATTACTATTTATTTATTTAACTTATGGTATAATTAAAGTAGATAATTAAAATGTTAATCCGAATTCTAGGGCGTTATAATTCTTCCCCTCTAAAAGAAAAATTTCGTCCTCGAAATTGAAGTAGAAAGATCAAACGGAAACGTATCAAATCACGAAAAGAAATGAAATTAAATAGCCTCACGCTCGGAGAGGTTCTTCCAAAAGAATCTTCACAAACGAAATAGTTTTATTTCTCATGACTCGATCCCGACAACTAGGATAGCCCCAGGCTCTCGAATAGAACACAAATCATAACAAATTTGATCCAACGAATACAAAACAAATACGTAGCAGATGACAGATGTAATCTCACAAAGAGGTACATGAACACATATACACATGAGGCAAATACGGAGGTATTGCTAAGCGATAAAACTTCATCAACTCTATCCAGATTCTGAACGAACTAAAGAACTTGCTAATAATCAGAGAAGCACATACCGAATCATCAAACGTATCAAGAGTTTCATAAAGAGGTGGGTAACATATTCGTATCGACGATCAACTAAGCACATATCGGAATATCAAAACGTATCAGAAGGTATAACGGAATAGGTAGAATAATCATACGGATAAGAACGAATCTAAGGTCTAACGTATCGCGAATCTAAATCTTAATCCCTTATATGCCAAAACGTCTAACTCTTCCGTACGGAAATGTCATACGAAACAAACAAATTCCCGGTCTAAAGTTCAAAATTTCCCTTCCACAATGATAACTAACCCATTAGTCACTGTAATCAACTCCGGACCTTCAATAAACAGCTCCCCGACCTAATTTAAATAAAAGGGGTTCTTCATCTCTGTTCATACAAAACACCGAAAGGGAAAACTCTTGTCACTTGCATGCCATCTATCTTAGTAAGCAAACACAACCAGAACTAACGCTTGTCAAATTTCCTGCTCAACACATCTTCCAAGCTTGAATGGTTGTTCTGCTTATCCATCAGTCTGGAGGTGCAAAGCATTACTAAACTTGAGTCTGGTTCCTCAAGCCTTCAGTAGCTCTTCCTAGGAATGTGAAGTAAAAATGCGAATCTCTGACACGATCACTGCAGGTGCGCCATGTAGCTTGAATAATCTTTTGCCGAAAGAAATCCCTGCCAATCTTCCAAGTGAGCCGACCTAGTCAAATGATCCACTACACTCAATTCAGGTTGTCCTTCCTAAATATGCGCGAAAATCCTGTTACAAAGTTTCCTAAAAGTTTAATCCCACATCCACATACGAACATTCAAAATTAAGGAAAACCACTTATACGCTGATGTTGAATCATAACCTATTGTCACGCTAAATACTTCTCCACCAAGGCAGCCACAACCATCTTCATACCATTCCATCGAAATTTTCTGCTTCAAGACTCTATACATATTAGTACAACTAAGATGAATAGAGTAGATAGATCTGTGTGCTTCAGTCAAAATCGCTTCCTTCAAGTCTTCTAACATAGATTAGATTCCACCGTCTTGCTCCTGAGCTTCTTCATGCCCGTCACCAATCTCTCCCAAGTCATGCGTCGGTTAGTTCACTTCCTGCGGTTCTAGCTGTACTGATGCATAACCAACAATCTTCCCGTGTTGCATAAGGACGTAGCTAAGTCTCCTTCTTGAGTGGAAACAAATCTTTTTTTGGCTTCTTAAAATTCTCCTCGCATTCTTCATCCCAACCAAAATTTGCTCTTCTCGAGAATATGACATATAGCTTCTTATGACGTAGAAATCTCAACACAAAATACAAAGATGATTTCCATGTTTCTCTTTCATCTCTAAATATACCAATATGTTATACTATGACAAATTGTCCAAATATTCATGAAAACAACGATTCAACAAGTCCATAAGAACAATCGAAGCAGTGGCCAATACAATTGGCATCACAATACTCATAGAGATCAAAACGAATACAGAAAGCAATTCTAGGAATATCTCGCTTCTTTAAACGTAACTGAAAATAATCGGATTCAAACACAATCATTGAGTAAACTTCACACCCTGAAGTTGATTAATCAAATCGTCGATTCAAAGTAACGAAGGATGATTCAAACTGTACTACGATTCAGCTTTCGGAAATCCATACATAACCTCATACTATCATCACTCTTCCTTACGAATAAAACTGGAGTACACCACCGATACACACTCAGACGGGTAAAACCACTTTCTAACAGCTAGTCCTTCAATTCTTTCCATTCAACTAATGACATAAAACACGGAGTTTTAGAATTAGGCAAAGCGTTGCTCTTATACGGATAGGGTTTCTGAATAAAAAAACTTACCGATCTCAGGCACTGCTCAAGACATCCTATGATTCTAATAAGTTCAAGTTATATGATGTAACTATTTTCATGTTGGCCAGGCGTCATAATACTTGCATCATATACACATGCCTTTATTGCAATCACATTCTACCTCGAGTCGTGACTAAGCAAATTCTCATAATAAGATCAAAACAACTTCACATTTAGATGGTAATCTTGGTAGTTCCTTAAGGAATACATCGTGAACATTTCAAACAACCGAATAACTCTCGAGGCGATTTTCATCAAACAAAATATCTTCACAACCGCGAGGGATTAACGTATGAGTTTTCAAAGCAAAGATGATCATAATTGTTTACCAGGTTGGGAACCATGGTACAGAATTTTGAGTTTCTCAATCGCCAAAGACGACAAATCTAATATGACCATTGTTAGCATCTTGATGCTCAGTCAACAAATCCATATACTAGAATAACATCGAAATTAACATTCTAGAGAAAGACAAATCAGCAGTGAATCTTATCATTCAGAAGTGAGGGAAACATTCCCATAATCGTAGTTAATCACCACAAGATTTCTTATAGGAATAGAAATGGGTAAGGTAAAATCTGATAGTGTAAGGAGACTCAAATATGATTAGCAAAAGCAAGAGAGTCACATAATGTGTCAAACACAATCATGGTCATAAGAATCCTCAGAATGATCGAAGAGGCATCAAAATGATTAACAAATGAATCAGTGGTTAAGGCCGGAATAAAAAAATAAGGCTTATATAGTGTCAGGCATTACCACAAAATTCTCAACACATTCTAAACTTATTTGGTCACTAATCTTAGGTTGTGCAAAATAATAAGTTTCAAATATCCAGAAATAGTGATCGTAAAAGGGCTTAACTAAAAGTAAGGCACGAATCAGAGTGATGCGGGAGCAAATATTCTTAAACAAATGTCTTATAGTCTACCCAATCCTCACCGGTCATAACTTAAGTTTCTTCAGAGTGCAAATCCTAAGGCAAATTCTCAAAGGTTGTTTCATAAGCTCCTATAGTGCAAACCTAAGGGCCAAATCTTTCACAGGTCATAACTTAAAGTACTACAGGTCGAAGCCTGGGCTCTGATACCATAATTGTAACACCCCAACCCGAGGAGGGTCAAAATGTAACATTATGGTGTCAATCAAAACATAAACGCAAGCAAAAGACTTTTATAAATACTAAGGTTACAAAATTTCAAAATGAAACTAAGGACATAATAAGTCTAAATAATAATGACTATCAAACTAGAGTATAAATCTAAATAGAAGATAACTCCAAAGTCTAATCCATATGCAAAGGGGGTCTATCGCCAGGGTGGTCCACTAAGAGCTTCTATGCACACTTCACTCAATCCCCAGCTTCCAACCTAAACCTACCGCAGGAAAAGAAATGTGGATGAGCTTAAAAAGCCCAGTGAACAGATATAAACAAATGAAAGGTAATAAATGTATATGAAATGAATAAGCGAATTGTGGAAAACTAGAATGGGGGTTGAATAGTTTTACCGTTTAAAATTTATTCGCTTTGTTGCTTAATGTGATTTCTAAGGAAAATATGCACACAAATAATCAAACAATATATATATGTTAAGTAAAGAAAGGAAAGATCAAACCACACAACATGGATGTTTATAGTGGTTCGGCTACAAGGACTCTCTTCCTTGCCCTAATCCACTCCTCGAGCCTCTAACTCGAGAGTTATTCTTCACTAAGAAACAAACTCCCTTCTCGGCGGAGAAAACCTTAATACACGTCGCTTACACCCTTTTTCTGGTACAAAGCTAAATACCGAGTTCTACTTCAAGGAAGAACCAACCTAACGTCGCCTATACAATTACCAACACTAAGCTAGATGTCGAGTTCTTTTCAAGGGTACAACTACTCCCTTTTACACTAAGTTTTTTGAGGACTAAAACACAAACCGGATTCTACTGAATGGAAGATGTAATAATGATGCCTAAGCTCTAATGAGTTACACAGTAGGTAACTGGCAAGTCTTGAAACACAATGTTGAAGCTTGATAATGCTTGATCTCTTTTGCTACAAAAGAAAGATCACTAAGTATTATGTGGGTTAGTAAGAATATATATATATATATATATATATATATATATATATATATATATATATATATATATATATATATAATATATATATATATATATATTTTATGCTATGTAAGTGATGAAATTGCCAAATGATCAGCTTGCTATTTATAGGCAAAGCTGATCAATAGCTGGCGGATCCGGTGGATCCCAAAACTTGGATTCGTCCTTGTATTCATTTGGATCCGCCGTGTCAGGCCAGCCAAGAGAGCTTCAAATCTATCCAAATCTTGCACAATCTTTCAATATCTTCAAATGTCAACTTTTTGGCTTGAAGATCTAAACAAAATATCACAAAATCTTTCCAAGATTGTGTTCATGATGTATGCCATGATGTCATTCTAACTTTTGAAAAATAAAGTTTTCATTTTAGGAAATAAACATGTAATGTATAAAATGTAAATTCTAGTGATCATGTGAAATGTAAATGTGTTCTAAAAAGACTTTAGCTTGTATTTATGATTTGCTAAGATATACCTTGTATTTGTCATTAACAAAACTAAGTAAAGATCATAAAATATAAATAACGTTTTTGGGATGATATTTGTATTAACAATCTCCCCCTTTTTGTTGATGACAAAACATAAGGTGTATTTTTTAGCAAAGGAATAAATAAAGTATGAGTCTTTTTAAAAAATATAGATTAAGTTTATTTTATGAAACTTTTGAAATCAATTTCAAGTATAAATGTATGTACTGTGATAAACTTAATCATTTCTCTCCTTTTTTGTCGAAACAAAAAGAAGATATGCGTAGCGGAATGAGATTTTGAGAACTTTAAAGCTCCCCCTTGATTTATACTCCCCCTAAATGGAGTACCAAGGTTATGATGTATGAACCTACAAAACAAATTGTTAGAATATGATGTGCTCCCCCTCGATGTATACTCCTCATTGCTAGAGTACCAACGTATACATTTCAAGAGTATGATATAATGTATGATCCTACAAAACAAATGGTTAGACTATGATATGCTCCCCCTTGAAGTACTCCCCCTCGATCTATACTCCCCGTTGCTAGGGTACCAACGTATATGATTGAAGGTTGAGAAAAGCTACAAAGTAAAGGTTAGTTAATGAAATACTTCAATCAAAAAGCAATATGCATATGCAATAATCAACCAAGAAAGGTCAACCCAATTGACTTCTAAAAAGTCAAAATGAAGTGTATGATCAAATTTTTGTACCTAATGTACATTTTATCAAAGCAATATGTGAATTTAAAACAACCATACTATGATGTTAGTAATCTAAAATAAGATAATATACTTAATATTGATCACTGATGCGTGGTTTTGCGACCTTACAACAGGTTTTACCTCTCAAGGGATCTTGAGAAGTTTGCAATCCCCACCAGGCAGTGTACCTGACCGATGTAGTATAGTGAAGTGGCAAGTACCGGGGGATTGATCGTTCAACTCAAAGAATAGTGTTCGTTAGGATTGAAATTTATCTACTTGGTCTAGAGGTGAGGGATGATTCTTTTTGTATTTTTATATTTTATGAAAAGCAAGTAAAATCTCTGGTTTGAAGGAGTGGGCGGAATTAGTTGCTAATCAACTAACCCAAAAGCTACTAATTAAACTAATGTGCAGGAAAGTAAACTAGGGTTCTACAAGGGAAGTGAAGCATGTCTACCTATGATATGTTACTCCTTGCTAGCTATCCAATTCTACCTATTGAATTGTCACACCTTGTTTTAATTGACGGGTTGTATTCCTTAATACCAATCGTGGGGGTGTGTACGATCTTCCCCAACTCTATAAGCTCCTACTTCACTCCTATGTCGAGCCGGCTAAGAAGCTCCTAACATGGGATCACTAGAATTCGCTTATGCATTAAATACAACCAATTAACCTTAGTACACCTTGGTTCATGTTTCTTAAGATGTTCAAGCAAGTTACCGTATAGGAGGTTAGCCAGTTTTCTTAAGCCTAACATCGATATCATCCAATCATACAAGAGACAATAGGAAACAAGAATTATAAGCTAAACCAATTAGATCTATTGAAGTTGTCACGCCCTAATTGATGGAGATGGACACACACATCAACAAGAAATCAATAAGATCTAATTAGTTATACACAAGTTTCACACAATCATAGGTAAACACTAGGTGATTTAGTAAAACATAATCAATGAAGAACAAGCAACAATAATAATGGAAGACATAATTAAGATAGAATCAACACACCATTACAAGATGTTTATGGAGTGATTAAGACCTTCTAAGTTGCTGGAAAAACACCTAACTAAACCCTAGAATCGGACTTAGGGTTTAGGGCTTACAAAAAGTGAAGTTATGATGTTGTATTTATAGGCAATATTTCTGTCGGCAAGGCTTGACGGCGTCAGCTCGTACAAGTGACGGCGTCAACTTCCCATTTTCACCAAATTTTAGATCTTTTCGTCCTCTTCGCGTGGCCTTTTGAATCACCCAAATCCGAGTTCGTATGAAGATTTTATGGCCAAAACAGTGACAGCTACTCCGCGCGTAAGTTGTGATTGTCTTGATCAGCATGTGACGGTTTTACTAGGGTTTCTTCTTGTGCAAGTTGTCATTCTGATGTCGTCACTCAATGGCTTCAGACGTCGTCAGGTTGAGTCCTGACGCCGTCACTTCGCCGCGGTTAGGGTTTCTTGATGGCCTTCTTGACGCCGTCCCCCTTTAATCTTCCAAAATCCTCTCTGGCTTATCAAGGATTGACGGCGTCACACTGGGGCTTGACGCCGTCACAGGTACTATTCCAGCAGATTTAGAGACTTTGTCATTTTCTTCACTTTTATGCTCCAAAAATGTCCAAAATGCTTCCTTTTCCAAATTTCATCTCCAAAGTACCTAAAATGACAAAAGGAACGATTTAGGGCAATATTTGATCAAATAAATACGATTTAGGGCTTAAATGACCCCCGAAAAGCGGTACACTTTTCGCCTCATCAAATACCCTTACACTTGAGATTTGCTTGTCCTCAAGCAAATGCGCTTTTATTCTAATCAAAATACAAGTTAGGGGTCATTTAACGCTAATATAAAAGTAATTACAACAAATAGTCGTTCCCCTTTAATCATAATAAGCACGGAGATTACACACTAGCACCTCACAAGTAGTGTTTAGATACTCACATCTCTCAGGTGTCATAAAAGTATATCTCACAAAGGAAAATGAATAATATCTCTCACTACCTGTCATAGCAAATAGATTACCATAGGCTTGGGAAAGGATCGAAAACCTTCTCCACTAGGCGTAAGCACCTAAGATAAACTATCAAAGAGGGCTTTTACATGGGTTATAACGTGAGGTGTAGGGATATGATAAACACGGTTTTGTTGGATAAAGGATATTTTACTGGTGGCGAGTTAAAGATCTTGATTAATTACATGTACAATATGGCGTTGCTAAGCCAAGACTAGACTCGACTTAAGCTAATGAAAAAAATAACAAAAAGATAAAATAAACATAAAATGAAACGGGATGGTAGTCCGTATGTTTTTTCTACTTTTTTTATTTATTTATTTATTTTTTTATTATTATTTTTTTTTTTTGCATACACTCATGCCCTACCATCCAAAATAATACATCGTAGGGGGGTTGTATCCCCCTTACACTTGAACTTTTACATAACTTTACAATTAACTATTCTAATGACTCGAATTAAGATAATCGAAACACTTGGAGTACTTTTAAAATATTTAGCACATATGGGGGTAATAATGTTGTTCTTCCCCATTACTCCTGATGCGTGGGTTTTGCAACCTTACAACAGGTTTTACCTCTCGAGGGATCTCAAGAGGCTTACAACCCCACCAGGCAGTGTACCTGACCGATGTAGTATAGTGTAGTGGTAAGTACGGGGGATTGATCGTTCTCCACAGGGAATAGTGTTCGTTAGGCGTGAAAGACTACTCTAATTAGGTCTAAGGGTTGAGGAAGATTCTTTTTGTATTTTTATAATTTTTATGAAAGCAAGTAAAATCTCGGGTTTGAAAGAGTGGCGGAATTAGTTGCTAGTCAACTAACCCAAATTACTACGAATGCAATAAAATAAATAACTGAAATGAAAATGTGGTGAGAAACTTATGTGTAGAGAAATGTGTTTACTTAGATTTCCTTACTCCCTAACTATCTTTTACCGGTTAATTAGTGTGTATTAGTCGCGTGGATGACGGGTGTATTCCTTAATACCAATCGTGGGGTGGCGTACTTACTTCCCCAACTCTACAAGCTCCTACTTCACTCCTATGTCGAGCCGGCTAGGAAGCTCCTAACATGGGATCACTAGAATTCGCTTGTGCATTAAATACAACCATAAAAACCTTTAGTACGCATTTGGTTCATGTTTCTTAAGACGTTCAAGCAAGTTACCGAATAGGAAGTTAGCCAGTTTTCTTAAGCCTAACATAGATAAACAATCATCCAATACAACTAACAACACACTAATAACCAATAATCAATAGCTAGGTTTCATTAGATCTAAGCAAACACAAGATAAATTTAGCCTAACATGTTAATCAAAAGACAAGAATAAGATAAAATCAAACAACACATAGACATATTGAATGATTAATTGATAACTTATCTTCAATGTAACATGGAAGATCTCAAGGCAAAAAGCTTTGAAAAAGTAGCTAAAATCGTCTTAGGGTTTTCTCCCAAAATTCCACACACTAAGCTCTCCTTTATGACAAAAAATTAGAAAACTATATATAGACTTTTGCATCTGACGGCGTCACCTTATGGATTGTGACGCCGTCACCTCGCCGCTTCTAGGGTTCCCGGATGACCTTCTTGACGCCGTCCCTCTTTAGCTCTTCAAAAATCCATTCTGGCTTATCAAGGCTTGACGCCGTCAGCTCGTGAACGTGACGCCGTCCCCTTATGATTTAAGCCGTGACGCCCTTGATCAAGTTAAAGCGTGACGCCGTCAGAATTCACATGCTATTTTCACTGGCCTATCATGAGTAAATTTCACGTCCACTTTTTCTTGCCAAAGCATGACGCCGTCTGGGGTTAATTGTGACGCCGTCAAGAGTAACTTTTAGCCGATTTTTGAGACTTTGCCGTTTTCTTCACTTTTATGCTCCAAAAACGTCCAAAATGCCTCCTTTTTCAGATTTCTCCTCAAAAGTACCTAAAATGACAAAAGGAACGATTTAGGGCAATATTTGATCAAATAAATACGATTTAAGGCTTAAATGACCCCTTAAAAGTGGTACACTTTTCGCTTCATCAAATACCCTTACACTTGAGATTTGCTTGTCCTCAAGCAAATGCGCTTTTATTCTAATCAAAATACAAGTTAGGGGTCATTTAATGCAAACATAAAAGTAATTACAACAAATAATCGTTCCACTCTAATCATAATAAGCACGGAGATTACAAACTAGCACCTCACAAGTAGTGTTTAGATACTCACATCTCTCAAGTGTCATCAAAATAAATCTCATAAATGAAAACGGATAATATCTCTCACTACCTGTCATAGCAAATAGATTACCATAGGCTTGGGAAAGGATCGATAACCTCCTCCACTAGGCGTAAGCACCTAAGATAAACTATCAAAGAGGGCTTTTAAATGGGTTATAACGTTAGGTGTAGGGAAAAGGAAAACACGGTTTTGTTGGATAAAGGATATTTTACTGGTGGCTAGTTAAAGATCTTGATCAATTACATGTACTATACAATGTTGCTAAGCCAAGACTAGACTCGATCTTAAGCTAAAAACAAAATAACAAAAACATAAAATAAACATAAAATGAAACGGGATGGTAGTCCGTATGTTTTTTCTATTTTTCTTTTTCTCATTTTTTTTTTGTATTTTTCTTGATTTTTTCGTTTTTTTTTTTTTTTTTTTTTTTTTTTTTTTTTTTTTTTTTTTTTTGCATACACTTTTGCCCTACCATCCAAACTATTACATCATAGGGGCATTGCATCCCCCTTACACTTGAACTTTTACATAACTTTACAAATACTAATCTAATGACTCGAATTAAGATAATTGAAAAACTTGGAGTACTTTTAAAACATTTAGCACATATGGGGGTAATAAATGATGTTCTTCCCCATTACTCCATTACACTAGTACTTTACCCATGAGTCCCAATCGTCCCAAAACAATATGTACAAGGATATGACTCGACTTAGCAACCATGTAATCAACTAGATAATTAACTTGGGTTTAAACAAATGTTGTAACAATAATGCACTAAAGATGAGTGCATACAAGGTAGGCTAAGGCGATTTGGGTGTACATTTAAGTGGGGTGTAACAAATTCTTCCTTTAAGTAAAATGCTTAAAGGTCGAAACAAAAAGATAGGCTCTGAGGGGTGTACTAGGGGTATCGTGTACTAAAAATAAGTACAACGCAAAGGGTGTGGGAGAATTACTTGACCAATGTAGCCAATGTAATTATAACAAAAACACAGGTGTAAAACAATGGGTTAATCCTAATGCCTCTTATCATGTAGCAAATCTAACTACACGAATGTAGTCTCACTTGTGGCCTTGGAATGGTCCTAACGCAAGTTCTAGAATCTAAGTGCTACCGGTACACACATCATAGCATAAATGCTTTTCCTACCAATTCTAGGGGTGAACCTCACATATTTGGGGTGGAATTTTTTTTTTTTTTTTTTTTTTTTGTGGTACGGTTTTTGTGCTAGTCATATAACTCCTATCCGTGAGACGCTCATTAAGATCAAAGTTTCACTCCTATATGTTGTAAAAAATTTTAAATTTGGCACTAAAATTACCCTAACAAGTATTTCTCTCAGTTTTATTACACATCTACTATTAAACAAACAAAAATCAAGCGCAATGGCATTCTCTAAAATCGTACTTTTACCCCCCTTACACTTAAGATGAACATTGTCCCCAATGTTCAAATAACAAGATGTAAAAGTAAATAAGGTAAAAGAATGAAATCAAATACTCCCCTGATTCGCTCGGTGGATAATGAAATTACACGGTTAAATCTTCCTCCAAAGTAATGTAGAAGCTCCATGACTAATGCATCGCCACAAGCTTGATCCAAAAACATCTCCTTGTCCAAAATAACCTGTTAAACCTGAGAAAACAAACACGAAAACCTGCATAACATCGGCGGGAAAAAATCTATATATAAGGATATAATGCTTGTGGAATGATAATTTTGCAGATTCCTGGAGATTATAAGTTGGAGATTTTAATAAAAACTTTTCTAAAAACAAAACTTTCAAAAATTTCTGAAAATTAAATATGACGCCGTCAGGTTATGAACCCTGACGCCGTCAGAAATGACCTGACAAAAATTTTCATTTTAAGTTTCCGGAAAATTTCTGGAAAAACCTTTACCTTACTTCCTGGAATTCCTGCAAAACATCATTATGACTCGATACAAGCATTTGACTCAAACAAATACGAATATGTATGCTAATTTAATATTATTACGATTCATGTTCATTTGTGTTCTAATAAACCGATTTAGATTTCCCTTACACTTATCTTTTGCAAAATACCTTTATATGTAGTTAAGACGAAGTTAAAAACAAAATAAAGCATTTTCACAATTTAGTTTTGAACATGAATCAATACTAATAAAAATTAAACACACATACGGAAAATAAAATCAAACAAACAAATAAATAAACACACAAAGCAAATAAAACAAATAAAGCTTGGGTTGCCTCCCAAGAAGCGCTTTTCTTTATTAACGAGTCTTGTAGCTAGACTCAAAGTCACATACATTACGTGACTCCATCATTCATAATGACGTATCCCTGATAGATATGATCCTTGTTATCAGGGTGGTGGTGTCTCAATCGCTCGACATTCGCAGTTACTTCACCTCCTCCTTTGCTGGTCAAGCTTACTATCCCATCTTGGTGTAAACTTTTAATTGTGAATGGTCCGTACCACCAGGGACTTAGTTCATCGGTAGGTGCTTCTGTTTCTGAATGCCTTAGGAGCACTGAGTCTCCTTTTGTAAATTCAACGGGGTTATTGGGTTGCTCATCAGCCTCAATATAATCGTTATTTCCATCCTTACATTCTCTAATCTCATTTTCCATATAACTCTTAATCCTTGCCTCCCATGCAAGAATTTTCTCTCGAACATTACCACGGACTATATTAGTGTTAGCCTCCATCTTCTTCTGCAGAGCAACATCTCGTATATGTCGTGGGATCGTTGGGAAGTTTACTGTTTTCTTCCCCTTCTTCATTTGGATGGTGCTATTTTCGTAATTGATTTGTGCTCTAGTGGTAGCGAAAAAGGGTGCCCCAAGGATTATTGGCATATTCATATCATTTCTCTCAATGACCATGAAGTCGACCGGATACAGGAATCCGATAACGTTGACCAACACATCTTCTGCAATTCCTAACGGATACTCATAAGAATGCTTTGCAAAGGAGAGTTTAGTATGGGTGATGGATGGCAACTCATTGGTTAACTGAACATAAACGGATAAAGGCATCAAATTTACGTCGGAACCTTGGTCAGCTATCGCATCCAGATACTTGTGTTTTCCAATGCTGCATGGTATTTCAAAGACCCCGTAGAATTTCTGCTTTTCCACTAACTTTTGTCCTATGAGGCATTCATACAATTGCCCACCGGGTAATGTGTCAGATTTATCATCCGGTTCCACCTTCTTGGACTTCTTGTTGGGTAGATGAGTACGTCGATAGTTTCTCACCCAATCGTTTATGGTCTCCTTGTTTATTTCGTGCTTCAAGTAATGCTTCACTTGTTGTGACACTGGCGGTTCAACCAATTGGCGCTCCTCAGAGGGCGCCTCCTCTCCCTTGTCGGAATCGCATTTGTAGGCATTGGTGTCTCCATTATTAAATGGGATGAGGTCAATTTTGTTAACTTCCATAGTTATGGATTTCCCTCTTCCCTCATTTCCGCCCTCTTGGACGACGGAGGTGGCCTTGACAAATTTAGTGTTAGGAACATCAACGTCATTCCTCACCAACACTTTTTCAGGGGCTTTTGTATTTGTGTATTCTTTCAAAAGATTCATCATCTCCGCCATCTTCTCTTCCATTTCCTCCTTCTGTTTGTAGACAGCTTCCTCAAATTTTGCCAACCGTTCGGAGTGTTTCGACATGTACTCTCTCATTCGAGCTTCGAATGTTGGGCTAAGTTCCTGAGGTGGTGAGTTGGGTTGAGCGTGCTTATGGAAGGGTTTAGCATTTTCCCTAAGGGGTGATTCGGACAATGGTGTTTGCTTAACGCTTGAGACTGAGTTAATTGTCGCTTTTTATGGACTTAAGGGTCTCTTTTGCTTTTCCATAAGATATGCAACCCTTTTCTCAAGTTCACTAACGCTTTCCTCAGTGATTTGATTGGCTGTATCGGGTGATGAATATGTCTTGACTGCCGAGCGCACGTCGTGGGAGACTTGCCACAATTCATCATCATCGGATGCAAGCTCATCAATGATCTCCCACGATTCCTCGGCGCTTTTGTCGCGCAATCTGCCCCCGGCAGCTCGATCGATGGCACGCTTGGTGTGGTAATCAACATGGTCATAGAAGATTTGGATTTGAAGCCAGAGATTTATGCCATGATGAGGGACTTTTTGGAGTAAGTCCTTGAATCGAATCCATGCCCCGTAGAGGGTTTCGCCTCGACGTTGTTCAAACATCAACATATCCTTCCTTAGCTTGGTAGTTCTCCCTGGTGGGAAAAATTGAGCAAGGAAACGAGTGGTGAGATCATCCCAAGAGGTGATGGATCCTGCGGGTTGACGTTCTAGCCACTGACTAGCTTGGTCCCGCAAAGAGAATTGGAAGAGACGCAATCGGGTCGTCTCTCGAGTGGCAACATCAAGGTCTATAGAATCAACGATTTTGAGAAAGTCCTTGAGATGTTGATTAGGATCTTCAGAACGAAGTCCATGGAATGCGCATCCACTTTGCACCAACCGGATGGTGTCGGATCGCAAGGGTGTGATATTGGCTCCTTGAGTGAGCTCAATGGTGTTTCGATAGCCATGGTGGCTAGGACGGGAATACTCTCCTAAAGTACGGGCTCTAGGAGGTGGTGGTGGTTGTTGTGGTGGTGGGTTGTGGGGGTTAAGGATATTACCATCTTCCATGATGTCGGATGGTATGGTTACGAACAAAGACACGAAGAAAATAGATAGACTAAAGAAAACCTAGAAAAAATAAAATAAAAATCTCACTAGAAAGGAATCTAGTGAGTAGACCTAATAGAAATAAAAATTCAACCTAAACAATAACTATTCCCCGGCAGCGGCGCCAAAAACTTGATGCGTGGGTTTTGCAACCTTACAACAGGTTTTACCTCTCGAGGGATCTCAAGAGGCTTACAACCCCACCAGGCAGTGTACCTGACCGATGTAGTATAGTGTAGTGGTAAGTACGGGGGATTGATCGTTCTCCACAGGGAATAGTGTTCGTTAGGCGTGAAAGACTACTCTAATTAGGTCTAAGGGTTGAGGAAGATTCTTTTTGTATTTTTATAATTTTTATGAAAGCAAGTAAAATCTCGGGTTTGAAAGAGTGGGCGGAATTAGTTGCTAGTCAACTAACCCAAATTACTACGAATGCAATAAAATAAATAACTGAAATGAAATTGTGGTGAGAAACTTATGTGTAGAGAAATGTGTTTACTTAGATTTCCTTACTCCCTAACTATCTTTTACCGGTTAATTAGTGTGTATTAGTCGCGTGGATGACGGGTGTATTCCTTAATACCAATCGTGGGGTGGCGTACTTACTTCCCCAACTCTACAAGCTCCTACTTCACTCCTATGTCGAGCCGGCTAGGAAGCTCCTAACATGGGATCACTAGAATTCGCTTGTGCATTAAATACAACCATAAAAACCTTTAGTACGCATTTGGTTCATGTTTCTTAAGACGTTCAAGCAAGTTACCGAATAGGAAGTTAGCCAGTTTTCTTAAGCCTAACATAGATAAACAATCATCCAATACAACTAACAACACACTAATAACCAATAATCAATAGCTAGGTTTCATTAGATCTAAGCAAACACAAGATAAATTTAGCCTAACATGTTAATCAAAAGACAAGAATAAGATAAAATCAAACAACACATAGACATATTGAATGATTAATTGATAACTTATCTTCAATGTAACATGGAAGATCTCAAGGCAAAAAGCCTTGAAAAAGTAGCTAAAATCGTCTTAGGGTTTTCTCCCAAAATTCCACACACTAAGCTCTCCTTTATGACAAAAAATTAGAAAACTATATATAGACTTTTGCATCTGACGGCGTCACCTTATGGATTGTGACGCCGTCACCTCGCCGCTTCTAGGGTTCCCGGATGACCTTCTTGACGCCGTCCCTCTTTAGCTCTTCAAAAATCCATTCTGGCTTATCAAGGCTTGACGCCGTCAGCTCGTGAACGTGACGCCGTCCCCTTATGATTTAAGCCGTGACGCCCTTGATCAAGTTAAAGCGTGACGCCGTCAGAATTCACATGCTATTTTCACTGGCCTATCATGAGTAAATTTCACGTCCACTTTTTCTTGCCAAAGCATGACGCCGTCTGGGGTTAATTGTGACGCCGTCAAGAGTAACTTTTAGCCGATTTTTGAGACTTTGTCGTTTTCTTCACTTTTATGCTCCAAAAACGTCCAAAATGCTTCCTTTTCCAGATTTCTCCTCAAAAGTACCTAAAATGACAAAAGGAACGATTTAGGGCAATATTTGATCAAATAAATACGATTTAAGGCTTAAATGACCCCTTAAAAGCGGTACACTTTTCGCTTCATCAACTCCATTACACTAGTACTTTACCCATGAGTCCCAATCGTCCCAAAACAATATGTACAAGGATATGACTCGACTTAGCAACCATGTAATCAATTAGATAATTAACTTGGGGTTTAAACAAATGTTGTCACAATAATGCACTAAAAATGAGTGCATACAAGGTAGGCTAAGGCTATTTGGGTGTACATTTAAGTGGGGTGTAAACAAATTCTTACTTTAAGTAAAATGCTTAAAGTTAGAAACGAAAAGATAGGCTTTGAGGGGTGTACTAGGGGTATCGTGTACTAAAAATGAGTACAACGCAAAGGGTGTGGGAGAATTACTTGACCAATGTAGCCAATGTAATTATAACAAAAACACAGGTGTAAAACAATGGGTTAATCCTAATGCCTCTTATCATGTAGTAAATCTAACTACACGAATGTAGTCTCACTTGTGGCCTCGGAATGGTCCTAACGCAAGTTCTAGAATCTAAGTGCTACCGGTACACACATCATAGCATAAATGCTTTTCCTACCAATTCTAGGGGCGAACCTCACATATTTGGGGGTGGAAAATTTTTTAGTGGTACGGTTTTGTGCTAGTCATATAACTTCCTATCCATGAGACGCTCATTAAGACCAAAGTTTCACTCCTAAATGTTGTAAAAAAATTTAAATTTGGCACTAAAATTGCCCTAACAAGTATTTATCTCAATTTTATTACACATCTACCATCAAACAAACAAAAATCAAGTGCAATTGTATTCTCTAAGGTATCATCATTTACCCTCCCCTTACACTTAAGCTGAACATTGTCCCCAATGTTCATTCAAAGGATGTAAAAGTAAATAAGGTAAAAGAATGAAAACAAATACTCCCCTGATTCGTTCGATGTGGATAATCCGGTAACATGGTTAAATCCTCCTCCAAGAAAATGAACGTTGAAAGCTTCCCTTCCGAAATATAAATCATCTTCTTGTCCAATATAACCTGTTAAACCTGAGAAAACAAACACAAAAAAACCCAAAGCATCAACCTGAACAAAGAAAACTCACAACTAGATGTAATTCCAGACTTAGAAATAAAAACAAAACGATTAAAGATATAATGCTTGTAGACTGAATATTTGCAGATTTCCTGGAGTTTATAAAACTAAAGATTTAACAAAAACTTTATGACTCCGGTAGAAAAACAAAACTTGCAAAATTTCCAGAATTTTACTCTTGACGCCGTCAGGTGTTAACCTTGAAGCCGTCAGAAGTGACCTGCAGAAATTTTATGGTTAGTTTCCGAAAAATTTCTGGAAAAACTTATGCCTCACTTCCTGGAAATCCTGCAAAATATTCATTATGACTCGATACAAGCATTTGACTCTAACAATTACTAGTATGCATGCTCATTTAATATTGTTGTGATTCATGTTCAATCTTGTTCTTGTAAACGAATTTGGATTCCCTTACACTTATCTTTTGCAAAATACCTTTATATGTAGTTAAGACGAAGTTAAAAACAAAATAAAGCATTTTCACAATTTACTTTGAAACATGAGCACAAACAATAACAATTAAACTTGCATACGGAAACAAATAAAATCAAACAAACAAACAAACAAACAAATAAAGCTTGGGTTGCCTCCCAAGAAGCGCTTGTTTTTGTTCGAGTCACGAGCCTGACTCTACCCTTATTTAACGGAAATAGGGGAGGTTTTCCCTACACTTAGGATTAAGTGCGGGTGGAAGTAGCGATACACACCCTTAGGGTGGAAATATGCCACGTGAGGTGAAGGGGGTGAGTGAATGGCTTCCTTCATCCTAAAACTACCCGGATAATATTGGTTTATGGGTGGGTCGGTTCCTCTTTTGTCTCCTATATGTAAATCTAAGGATGAAAAGTTGTGTAAAGGTTGAGGTTCCGGCTCATCAACACTAGGAAATTCCCTAGAACTAAGAGTAAGGTCATCACTAAAAGTGTTCAAACCTATATCCTCTAGTTGTGCTTGGTCCAATGGTTCTACCTCCATCGGGATTCCTAAAGTCTCTTCTACTTCTTCCGGGTAAGTCACGGGCGGTGTGGGTGCCTCAAATGATGGTTGAGTATTTTGTGGGCTTATGGTGTTTACCTCATCATTCCACGTGTCAAGATCACCTATATCCTCATCAATTGTTTTCTTAGGTAGTGATGATAACAAACCTAGCGCTTCATCCAACTTATGGTTTATTGCATCGGCTCTATCCACAATTCCTTGGCAAACTAGGTCGCTTTTCCTATTGGCCTCACTAAGATGAGATCCTAAACATGGAGGTTGTTCATAAGAATCTATCCTAGGTGAAGGCTTATATGATTCATAGGTGTCTCTAAATGAGGTATTTTGAACTCCTTGGTGTTCTAGCCACTCAACCATATCTTGCAATCTTAGAAGTCTAAGTGAAAAGTCCATTTGAAGCAAATTACAAACAAAATCACAAAGAAAAGATAGACTACGAGAAAGCTACAAAATAAAAAGAAAAAATCTCACTTGATAGGAATCTTGTGAGTAGACCTAATAAAAATAAAATTTCAACCTAAGCAATAACTACTCCCCGGGCTGCGGCGCCAAAAACTTGATGCGTAGTTTTGCGACCTTACAACAGGTTTTACCTCTCAAGGGATCTTGAGAAGTTTGCAATCCCCACCAGGCAGTGTACCTGACCGATGTAGTATAGTGAAGTGGCAAGTACCGGGGATTGATCGTTCAACTCAAAGAATAGTGTTCATTAGGATTGAAATTTATCTACTAGGTCTAGAGGTGAGGGATGATTCTTTTTGTATTTTTATATTTTATGAAAAGCAAGTAAAATCTCTGGTTTGAAGGAGTGGGCGGAATTAGTTGCTAATCAACTAACCCAAAAGCTACTAATTAAACTAATGTGCAGGAAAGTAAACTAGGGTTCTACAAGGGAAGTGAAGCATGTCTACCTATGATATGTTACTCCTTGCTAGCTATCCAATTCTACCTATTGAATTGTCACACCTTGTTTTAATTGACGGGTTGTATTCCTTAATACCAATCGTGGGGGTGTGTACGATCTTCCCCAACTCTATAAGCTCCTACTTCACTCCTATGTCGAGCCGGCTAAGAAGCTCCTAACATGGGATCACTAGAATTCGCTTATGCATTAAATACAACCAATTAACCTTAGTACACCTTGGTTCATGTTTCTTAAGACGTTCAAGCAAGTTACCGTATAGGAGGTTAGCCAGTTTTCTTAAGCCTAACATCGATATCATCCAATCATACAAGAGACAATAGGAAACAAGAATTATAAGCTAAACCAATTAGATCTATTGAAGTTGTCACGCCCTAATTGATGGAGATGGACACACACATCAACAAGAAATCAATAAGATCTAATTAGTTATACACAAGTTTCACACAATCATAGGTAAACACTAGGTGATTTAGTAAAACATAATCAATGAAGAACAAGCAACAATAATAATGGAAGACATAATTAAGATAGAATCAACACACCATTACAAGATGTTTATGGAGTGATTAAGACCTTCTAAGTTGCTGGAAAAACACCTACCTAAACCCTAGAATCGGACTTAGGGTTTAGGGCTTACAAAAAGTGAAGTTATGATGTTGTATTTATAGGCAATATTTCTGTCGGCAAGGCTTGACGGCGTCAGCTCGTACAAGTGACGGCGTCAACTTCCCATTTTCACCAAATTGTAGATCTTTTCGTCCTCTTCGCGTGGCCTTTTGAATCACCCAAATCCGAGTTCGTATGAAGATTTTATGGCCAAAACAGTGACAGCTACTCCGCGCGTAAGTTGTGATTGTCTTGATCAGCATGTGACGGTTTTACTAGGGTTTCTTCTTGTGCAAGTTGTCATTCTGACGTCGTCACTCAATGGCTTCTGACGTCGTCAGGTTGAGTCCTGACGCCGTCACTTCGCCGCGGTTAGGGTTTCTTGATGGCCTTCTTGACGCCGTCCCCCTTTAATCTTCCAAAATCCTCTCTGGCTTATCAAGGATTGACGGCGTCACACTGGGGCTTGACGCCGTCACAGGTACTATTCCAGCAGATTTAGAGACTTTGTCATTTTCTTCACTTTTATGCTCCAAAAACGTCCAAAATGCTTCCTTTTCCAAATTTCATCTCCAAAGTACCTAAAATGACAAAAGGAACGATTTAGGGCAATATTTGATAAAATAAATACGATTTAGGGCTTAAATGACCCCGAAAAGCGGTACACTTTTCGCCTCATCAATCACCTACAAGCATAAACATATAACATCCATTCATTGAAAATTTGTTTGTGACATAAGTCACTAAACATAATGTTACAAGAAGAAAATAAATCCTACAAAGAAGATACTAGGATGAAACCTAAGAATGCCTATTGGGGAGGATTCGTTGGGTTTGATGAAGATGTGATGGAAGCAAGCCACATGGATTCTAAGTCCTTTGTATCATGTAAGTTAGAGTCCACTGTGTTTAAAGAGGAGTTGAGAGGATCAAGATCCTTATTGTTTTGAATGTTTGGTTGATTTCGCCACATTGAGTCATCAATGTTTTGGAGTATGGTAAGTAAATCATGAGGTTACAAGTTGGGTGGTTGTGAAGATGATGATGATTTTCTTACTTGAGATGATGTGGGTATTGGTGAGGAAGCTAATGGTGGTGATGGTGATCTTGGTTGAGATGGAGTTGGTGATGGTGTATTACCTATTGGAGTTATGGTAGGTGATGGTGACCTTGATGTAGGTGATGGTGTGGTACTTAGTGGAATTATGATAGGTGAAGGTGATCTTGATGGTTGAGTTGAAACGGGTGATGGTATGTCGACCACATGAGTGATGATGGGTGTTGAAGTAATAGTGGATATGGTAGGGAAGTTCACATTAGAGATTGGATTTACAAGCCAGTATGGTCTAACACTAATTTTGGCAGTCCTTCTGTGTGGTCTGGACATGTGTGAGTTGTTGGATTTGTGCATTGTGAAATTGTGCAGGATTGATGTGTAAAGATGATGATGATTTTGTGTGTTATGACTATCTTAAGTTTTTAATTTATAGCTCCTAAAGTGTATGGAAATTGGTGCTTGGATTAATGTTGGTTTCAAAAACTTGGAACAAGATAAAGTGGTTTGTCCTATTGTGAAGGTCAATCCATAGAAATAGAGTTGATATGAAGAAATGCAGAAGATGACTCAAAAGAATGAAATGTGATTGATTCACGGATTCCAAGGAACCAATTAAAAGGATCCTTATGTGTTATAGAAAGGTAACTTGCACACAAATTTGAAAATTCAAATTTTGGTGGGAAATTGATTTTCTTAAGGTTCTAAGAGTTCTTAAATCATTTTAAGGAGACTAATGATCAGTAAACAATTTCTAAGAATACTTATAGTCTAAAATCTAAGTATCGGGATGAATCGAGAATTTTGAAAAATCTACTGATGAACCTGCGGATCCAATTGACATCAAATACGGATCCAAATTTTTGGATCCGTGGAATCCGCAGGTGTATGGCTGGCGTGGGATCCGCCAGATCCGTCATATGAAAACTCAGAAAGTAAACAGAACATATGTCAAAATTTTCGTTATTCATTCAAATCCCGAAAATTCTCCTAAAACGTATGCAATAGCTAAGATATGATACAAAACTACCAAATATATAGGTTCTAACACACGTTATCATATAAATAAAACCGATCATCAGAGCTTACCATAAAAGGAGTTAAGCCAAACAGTGGCTTAAAATCGGAAAATTTGATAACAATACGTGTTATCGTCTAGCAAAGTTAAGTTAATTCTCATAAAAGTTAAGTACTATAAAATCTTAAGAAACACATAAATTCAACAATACATAATCAGATAAAGTCTTGTACCACACACTCCTTAGATGTCACTATTTGTTCAACATCTTGATTATTTTCTTCTGACCCTTATGAAGTTTCATGATCCATCGACCTAGATTCTTCATCATTCCCTTTCTTTGTCGATGCTCCATAGATTCATTATCAACGGAAGGAAGTTGATGCAAGTATTCGGGTGGAGGAATCCTAAAGTTAGGTAAAACATCTTCGTCACTAGCCGATGATGAAGATGTGTTGGAGAATGTGCGCGTTTTCCTTTTACTACTGCTACTTTATGGTCACTAAGAGGAACAAAGGTGTGTGAAATTTTGGTGTAGTCTGGAAGAAAACCATATGAGTTTGGAGGAATAGGAATAGAAGCTCTAAACAGACGAGTAAGAAGCATTCCATATGGCATTGCGGTGGTACCTAAGACAGGTATGTCGGCCATTCTTTTGGCTATATAGTAGGCTAAATTAAATTGTTGATGGGTCGACACACAGTAGAGCATGTAGCATATACTAGCATTTACATGATCTCTATTTCCAGCAGTGCTAATGACATTTGCTCTAAGAATCTCCTCTAGTTTCTTAAATTGAGGTTTGAGTTCATTAAGTTCCATAGCAAATGGATCTCGATTTACTTGTTTACCTCGGATTTTCTTAGTTGGGTTGGTTCTAGGATTGAAGAGATGATCATGGATAATTTCTTTGGAAGTGAGAGGTGTGTTGTATGGGTGGTCACGACCAAGGTTGGACTCTAGGATGGATAATGGCCATTTTTCTGAGTAAAAACAAGTTCCTTGACTAGGAATACCTAAAACTTCTCTGAATTGATCCAAAGGGAAACTAAATTGATTTTGGTTTACTTTGAAATGGATGCTCAAAAACCCCAAGTCGTCAGTGCTAAGTTTTATGGAAGCATAAAATTCAAGTATAAACCTAGGAATGATAGGCTCATTTATGTCGAGGAGATGATCAAATTGTATAGCGGTTAATTGCTCACGAATATTGGTTTCTTCTAAAAATGACGAGTCTACCGTTCTACCTTCTTGAACATAACGGTTTTCTAATGACTTAAAGATTTTGATTTGAGCTTCTGTGAGTCCTTTGGTTTGATGGTGTTTGGGTAGGTACTTGGTAGTTTCTTTGTGGTCATAATTAGTAGCGGGAGGCATGATTTACCTAGACACGAAAATTATATCATTTTAGTTGGAATCATCTGAATTCATATATATATATATATATATATATATATATATATATATATATATTTCTAGTGTGTGCCTATATGGGAACAATGTGGAGGTACGGTTATCTCGACTCCTTTGATGCGTGAAGGTTTATTGATGCAAGTTTTTGTAGTAAAAATGTGAGATAACCCAAACGCTACTGTTTGATGTAGCTACGTTTGAATGTACCCGAAAATACATATTAGTTATGTATTCTCTTTAGCATTAAAGAGATATTATGCACGTGATGTAAAAAGTAACGTTTTTGTATTTGTATGAACAATGATTGAAAACCGTTTTTCCTAATTGTGAGAAGATTTTTATACAAATTTCTCATGGGGTGTTTGATGATAATGCATTATGATATTCAATTCCTAGCTAATGAAAACATGATTTGTTATGTAATTTAATTGAACATGTTTCATGAATTTATGAGAAAAATGCATAAACCCCAAGTTTTGATTTTGTGCAACAAATAGAAATCCTAGACTCAGATTATGGATTAGATTATGAATTAGATTATGATTAGGATACTTACAGAGATGATTCAAGCACAAATTGATGGTGGAGAATGACCTAAGTTCTGGGTTTGGAGTGATAGAAATCGAATTCCAGTGGGATGTATATTTTTGGGGAATGTGATGTACAGTAAAGGGTGTTTATTTTTGTAAAGAAAGTTGGCTAAACAGGCGACAGATTCGGCGGATCCAAAATAAGGGATCGACCCTTATTGTCGTTTGGATCCGCAGGATCAGAAAACTAATTTTGGTATTGCCTGCATTTGGTTAATCTAAGATTCGAGCTATTACTCACTAGGTTACATTAATCCTAAACTAAGTCTAAGAGAGTTGAAAGGTTCTCTAGGAGAGGTTTTGTGAGGATATTGGCAATGTTGTCCTCTGAAGAAACTTTCTCAATTGAGATGTTTCCCTTCTGAACATTGTCACGTAGGAAATGGTGACGTATTTCTATGTGTTTGGTTCTAGCATGTTGGATTGGGTTTTTGCTAAGATCGATAGCTCCTTTGTTGTCACAAAGAATGAGAATGTCGTTGAGTACAATTCCATAGTCTACGAGAGCTTGTTTCATCCACAGTACTTGTTGGCAAGCTTTTCCTGCTGACACGTACTCGGCTTCAGTTGTTGATATGGCGAGGGCTGTTTGTTTCTTAGCAAACCATGCGGTGAGACAATGTCCTACAAAAGTACAAATACCACTATTACTTTTCCTATCAACATAGTCACCGGCATGGTCTGAGTCGGCATACACTATGGTTTCTACACCTGTCCCTTTGGGATACCATAATCCTAAATGTGTAGTGCCTTTAATGTATCTAAATATCCGTTTAACGGCTTCAAGATGAGATATTTTGGGATCTTCTTGAAAACGTGCACACAGACAAACACTAAACATAATGTCCGGCCTACTAGCCATAAGATAGAGCAAACTACTGATCATTCCTCTATATTTAGTGCTATCTACGTATTTGTTTTCTTCATCCTTTGTGAGTTTGGTTTCTGAGGACATGGGTGTTTTCATATGTTTTGAGTCTTCAAGACCAAACTTCTTAAGCATATCTTTGATATACTTTGATTGGTTGAAGAATATCCCATCTTCTAATTGTTTTATTTGGAGACCTAAGAAAATTTTTAGTTCCCTCATCATACTCATTTCAAACTCGTCATGCATGCTTTTTGAGAAATCGTTGCATAGCTCTTGACAAGTTGAACCGGACATAATGTCATTCACATATATCTGGACTATGATAACATGTGATCCCTTTTTCTTGGTGAAGAGAGTATTTTCTACTAAGAAAGTCTTAAGTCAATTATACCAATCTTTTGGTGCTTGCTTAAGTTCGTATAATTCTTTCTTGAGTTTGTAAACATGGTTTGGTTTTTCAAAATTGGCAAAGCCGGGAGGATGTGCTATATACACTTCCTTGTTTATAAAACCATTTAGAAACGTGCTTTTGATATCCATTTTAAAGTCATGTGCATATCCATATGCAACAATTCTAGACACCTAGATGTAGACACCATATTTTGATATCCAGTTTAAGAATCAGCAAGGAACAAGGAGAACAGTTAATATTGAAGAGCCTTCTTCCAAGGCTATGGTAGCTATAGATGGAGCTGGATTTGATTGGAGCTTCATGGAGGAAGAAGAGGAACCAGCTAACTTGGGTTTGATGGCTTTCTCAGACTCTGAGGTACATGTTGTTCAAAAATGTTCAAATACTTGTTCTGCTTTAAAAGATTATGAGCGTCTTAAGAAACAGTATGATGATCTTAGAGTAGAATTTAATCAAGTAAATTTTAGTCTGTCTAATCATAAAAGAGGACTAGCTGTTTTAGAAGAACAACTTGTGTTTTATAGAAAGAATGAGTCAAACTTCTCAGATGAGATTGGTATTCTAAAAAGGGACTTGCAACTAAAAGATGATAAAATGAGTGGACTTGTATACGAATTAGAAAAGCTTAAAAAGGAAAAAGAAAACATCCAGTTAAGTGTAGATACTCTTGAACATACTTCAAAAGGAGTTCAGAAGATAGTAGAGAGTCAAATACTTAACAAAGCTAAATCTGGTTTAGGTTATAAGTCAGTTGCACCCCCCCTTTAGAGGAATGTTTGTCCCACCAGGAATTGATTTAGCTTATACAAGTTTAGAAGAGTTTAAGGATATGGATTTTCCTGGATATGGTGCTAAAGTGAGTGAGAATCCTGTTAAATTTGTTAAGGCAGAAGATTCTTTTGTGAGTGCTAGTGATAAATCTCTTTCTGAGGAAAAGATGTCCTCTGATAGGAACTCAGATGCACCAACTATTGAGGATTGGAAATCTGATGATGAGGATGCAAAGGTTAAGGTCAAACCTAATGTTGTTAAGGTAGAAATTAAACATGCTCCTAAAGTGGTTAAGACTGAAAACATAAAACCAGTTAGGAAAAGTGTTCAATATGCTGAGACGTATAGGACTAAGAACAGATCACCAGTTTCTGAGGGTAGTCATAGGAACTGGAATCACTCAAAATCTAAGCAATTGGATGATAAGTTTTCTATGATTAGAAAAGTGTGCTTTGTTTGTGGAAGTTTTGATCATATGGCTGCTTATTGTGATTCTAACCCATGGAAAAAGAGGGTTTCTGGGAATACAAGGGTGAATAGGAATAACAATGCTAGGGTAACTCAAAACAATCCAACTAGATTGACAAGCCCTAATGCAAATCATAAGATGTCACCCAAAGCTGTTATGTTAAAGACTGGCATCAAAACAGTTTCAACTGCTAGGCAAAATAAGTGGTTTAATAACAAGCAAACTGTTTCAAGTGCAAAACAATTTTCAAATCATGCACAAACAGTTAAAAGGCATTTTTATAAGAAAATAGCAATGACCAATCAGAAATGGGTGCCTAAATTTAAACAAGCAGTTCCAACTGCTAGGTCAGCAGTTCCAACTGTTAGACCGGCAAATCCTACTGCTAGGCACTTAAATGTTAAGGGAAAAAGGGGCAATGCTGTCAAGGCCTCAGCACATTGGGTTAGAAAATCTACCAAACCCAATGGTGCATCAATGACCTCCAACAAATTTTCTCATCTTGATGCACAAGGCAGATCCAAACCAGTGATGGTTTGGGTCCCCAAAAGAAACTAACACCTTTATTTTGTGTGCAGGAACATCCTTCAAATGGTGAAGAAGATAGAGGATACTCAGACAGTGGATGTTCTAGGCACATGACTGGCAACATGTCCTATCTTTCAGATTTCATAGCATTGGATGGTGGACCAGTTGTCTTTGGTGGTGGTGGTGGTGGACGGATAACTGGTAAAGGTGTCATAAAAACTGGTAATCTTGATTTTGATAATGTGTATTTTGTACCAGAGTTAAAGTACAACCTCTTTAGTGTGTCACAGATATATGATAAAAAGAATAAGGTTCTTTTTACTAATACTGACTGCCTTATTCTTTCTCCTGATTTCAAGCTACCTGATGAAAATCAAGTATTGCTTAAAATCCCCAGAAAGGGTAATACATACAGTATTGAGATGAACAACCTTGTTCCTAAAGCAGGTCTTACTTGCCTTGTTGCAAAAGCCACATTGGAAGAATCAATGTTGTGGCACAGAAGGCTTGGTCATGTTAATTTTAAAACCATTAACAAAATTGCTAAAAATGGGTTGGTAAGAGGTTTACCAAATAAAACTTTTCTCAATGACCAAACCTGTGTTTCTTGCCTTAAAGGTAAGCAACACAGAGCCTCATGTAAGCCAAAGGCCCAGAACTCTATTTCTCAAGCTTTATATATGTTGCATATGGACTTATTTGGTCCTACTTCTGTGAATAGCTTGAATTTTAAAAGATACTGTCTTGTTGTTACTGATGATTATAGTAGGTTTTCTTGGGTATTCTTTATGAAAACTAAGGATGAGACAAGTGAAATCCTTAAGACCTTCATTGTTGAAGTAGAAAACCTAGTTGATAAGAAAGTTAAAATAATCAGATGTGACAATGGGACTGAATTTAAGAATAGAGTGATGGATGACTTTTGTAGAGAAAAAGGTATTAAGAGGGAGTTTAGTGTAGCTAGAACCCCACAGCAAAATGGAGTAGCTGAGAGAAAGAATAGGACTCTTATAGAGGCTGCTAGGACAATGTTAGCTGACTCTAAGCTACTAGTTTCATTTTGGGCTGAAGCAGTTAGCACTGCTTGTTATGTATTGAATAGGGTTTTAGTTGTGCAACCTCACAATAAGACTGCTTATGAGCTTCTTAGAGGTAGAACCCCTGCTTTAAGCTTCATGAGACCTTTTGATTGTCATGTTACTATCCTTAATACCAAAGACCAACTAGGAAAGTTTGATGGGAAATCTGAGGAAGGTTTCTTTGTTGGTTATTCTCTGCACAGTAAGGCTTTTAGGGTGTACAATAAAAGCACCAAGCATGTAGAAGAAAATCTGCACATAGAATTTTTGGAGAATAAACCAAATGTTGCAAGTGTTGGTCCAGATTGGATCTTTGATATTGACAGTTTTTCAGATTCCATGAATTATGTGCCTGTTACAGGTACAAATACTAACCATGGTGCAGGTTCAGAGGAGGAAGATGAAGATTGCATTTTGATGCCAATCATAGAGGAAGTCCATTGTATGAGTCTTCTACAAAGAATGATGATATTCCATCATCAAGTGGTGTAGACAAAGAGAAAGATGTTGCTGAATCGAGTGGACAGAATGGTAAAGAAACTGAAAATCCAATGAGCAGTACAAATGGAGTTAGTACTGCTCAGCCACAAGTTCCTACTGCTGAGCAAAATAGTGATGCTGCTGGACCAAGTCAACCTCATCTTGATTCACCAGTTCATACTGCTCCTCAAGTTGATGAGTTTGATTTCTTTGGAGATGGTCTGCAAAATATGCCTATCAACTATGCAGCTCCTTCTACTCCCCATACAATTGTACATAGGAATCATCCACTTTCCAATGTCATAGGAGATGTACAATCTGGAGTCAAGACCAGAAGGCAAATTCAAGACCCAGATCATCATGGCTTTCTCAGTGTGGTATATGAGGAGAAACATCATGATGATGAGCATGAGTGTATGTTTGTATGTTTTCTATCTCAGGTAGAACCCAAGAATGTGCTAAAGGCTTTAGAAGAATCAAGTTGGGTTGAGGCTATGCAAGAAGAACTGCTTCAATTCAAAATTCAGAAGGTTTGGGTTCTGGTTGATCTACCAAAGGGAATGAGAGTGATTGGTACTAAGTGGGTATTCAGGAACAAGAAGGATGAGAGAGGCATTGTGATAAAGAACAAAGCAAGACTGGTTGCTCAAGGCTATACACAGGAAGAAGGGATTGATTATGAGGAGGTTTTTGCTCCTGTTGCTAGACTTGAAGCAATAAGGTTATTTCTTGCTTATGCTTCCTATATGGGTTTTCTAGTCTATCAAATGGATGTGAAGAGTGCCTTTTTGTATGGTACTATTGATGAGGAGGTATATGTATCTCAACCTCCTGGTTTCATAGACCCAGACCATCCTGACAAAGTTTATAAGGTGGTTAAAGCTCTTTATGGATTGCATCAAGCTCCAAGAGCTTGGTATGGGACTCTTGCTACTTATTTATTGAAGAATGGGTTCAATAGGGGTAAAATTGATCAAACTCTGTTTATCAAGAAGAACAAGGGTGATATTCTACTGGTTCAAGTTTATGTAGATGATATCATCTTTGGTTCTACAAACAAAGAAATGTGCAGAGAGTTTGAGAAATTAATGAAAGATCAGTTTGATATGAGCTCTATGGGTGAGCTTACTTTCTTTCTTGGGCTTCAAGTACAACAGAAGCCTGATGGAATATTTATCTCTCAGGATAAATATGTTGGTGAAATATTGAGGAAATTCCAATTCACAGATGCCAAGGTTGTTAGCACACCAGTTGATAAGGAGACACATTTGCTATTAAAGGATCACAGTGGTGAAGATGTGGATGTGTACATGTATAGATCTATGATTGGGTCTTTGATGTATCTCACATCATCCAGGCCTGACATTATGTTTTCAGTTTGTGCTTGTGCAAGATTCCAAGTAAATCCTAAGGTGTCTCATCTCACAGCAGTAAAGAGAATCTTCAGATACCTTAAAGGTCAACCTAACTTGGGGCTATGGTATCCTAAAGAGTCTGCATTTGATCTAGTGGCATTCTCTAATTCTGATTATGCTGGTGCTAGCATGGATAGAAAATCTACAACAGGTGGTTGTCAGTTCTTGGGTTGTAGATTAATTTCTTGGCAGTGTAAGAAGCAGACTATGGTGGCCACTTCTACTACTGAAGCAGAATATATGGCAGCAGCAAGTTGTTGTGCTCAAGTTCTTTGGATTCAAAACCAGATGCTTGATTATGGGTACAATTTCTTAAACACAATTATACATATAGACAATAGCAGTACAATGTGTATCATTAAGAATCTAGTTCAACATTCAAAAACTAAACACATTGAAATTAGACATCATTTTATAAGAGACTATGCTGAAAAGAAGTTAATACAAGTTGTTAAAATACATATTGATGACAACTTTGCTGATCTCTTAACAAAAGGTTTTGATGTAGGAAGATTTCAGTACTTGGTAACAGGTATTGGAATGCTTAATCCTTCAAAAGATTAATGTCTAAGTGTTTTTGGTTTTTGTACTGCTAGTTGTGCTATTTGTATAGTTTGTACTGCTTGGTAATTTTTAGTACTGCTTGTGAATTTGTTAGTCAATTGTGATAACTGTTAAAAGAAAATATTGTGTATTGTGTTTTCTTTGGTTTTGGACCAACATTTCAGGTTAAGAAAAACTTTTTGCTTTGGATTGTGCTTTGGGAAGTATGGTGGTTTGGACTATCAAGTGTGCATGCTTGTCACACAACAAATGGTAATTGGTTCACCATGTCTAATCCACATAAGAACCAACTAGTCCAGATCAAACGGTTTCTGGAAAAGACTTCTCAAATCCATTTATGGTTGACAGTTTACCAAAAACTGGATGGTTTTCAACTCACTATATTTAAGTGTGAAGAGTTGGCTAGTCCATAGCAAACGGCTATTGGTAAGGTCATAACAAATCCGTTGATAGCTGATAGTTTGCTCAAAACTATACGTGGACAAAAGTGTTTTCAAATCCACATTACAATTAACATTGATTTTATCTTTGAAAATTTTCTTTTTAAACAGTTAGTACTGCTAGTTTCAACTAGTTTGTACTGCTTTTTCAAACTTGGTTCAATCTAAGTTTATGCTCTATGATTCACCTCTCTCAGAAGGTTACACATCTGGAAGTGTTGAGAGCAGTTTGAAACTCCAAAACTGAATTGATGGTAACTTGTACAAATTGTCATATTGGATGCTGAGCTCGAATGTCATATGTTCTAGTTCATCTGATGGTGAAGATTCTTCCAAACAGGGGAGGAATTAAAAGTTTGTTCAGTTGCTGTTAAAGATGATTATGTAATTCAGGGGAGGATATCAATTCAGAATCTGAGATTAGTGTGAAATTTATGCTGAAGTACTTACTGTTATAGTTTGTTCAAAGGCTTATAGAATGTTTATGTACACAAGGACCATAAAGTTTATTCATTAAAGTGGTGCATTCATTACATAAGCAGAAGTTTTGTTACAATCCTGGACTCAAAGTCAACATAACCAACAACCAAGCTTACTCTCAACACACAAACCTAACACCTTCATCACTACTCAAGCTTCCTCTTCCCTTTATCCTTAAAGTCAGGCATGGACTTGTGAACTCCTTTGTCCTTGATTGAGCTCCACACCTTCGGACTAAGGAGCCCCATCACTTGTTTATCTGGCTTTGGTCGTGGTTGATTCCTTACAGGCACCGAGTTCCTACACATACCTGACACAACTTTTTCGATCTCCCTTGTTAGTAAAACTGATAGTGGAGGTGGCTGTGTTTGCTGATCATCATCATCAGAGGAAGTTGGAAGGTCATCAGAAGATACTTTTTCAGCTTGTGGATTTGGGTTCCTGATGGTCAGATTAGAGTAGTTTGGTGGAAAGTAATTTTTCCATCCTTCACTTCCTGAATCCGAAGACGAATCCGATGAAATCTCAACCATGTTTGGATTGGATGAACTCATTGTGTTTGATAGTTATGGTTTGAAGAATGTGATGGGTTAGTGTTGATAATTCAAGAACTTTTATAGAACCAATGGAGTTTTATATACATCATTATTGATATAGCTTTTACGATTTCATTGTAATACTCGTAATATATCAAAGCTATTTGTTTGGTTAAACTGTGTGCGATTATCTTTATTGTTACATTCATACAATCACATACAATTATCAAACAAGAATTCTTCTAAGTACTTGATAGTAAATTCCGCGTGCTGTCAAGTATATACTCAAAGTATCTCCAACACAACTCGTGTGTTTAGATCCGGTCAAGAATGTTGATCAACACTGCACTAGACACTTCATACAACACCAATTCACCTTATTAGCACCTACCATCTAGCTACATTTCCATCTTACCCTCTTGCCATGATCATTCAGCCCACACCCATAGTAAACATAGCAAGAAGGGTTAATGGCTTCACTAGGCACCAATAACCCCTCCACAGCAAGGGCTTTGCCAATTATGCTAAATTTTATCTCAAGAATGGCTTCACATAATTGGGAACACACTCCTTGGGTGAGGACCAACCAAACCCCTTGTGATAGTGTATTGAGAGGACCAAGCAGGTTCATCGTTATTCCTCTCATCATACACTGTCCTCCAAAACCATATACCCTTCACAATGGGTGCCCTACATTATGGTATATTCAAATGAATTCGAGTATTGTGATTTAAACGTTCATGAAGACTTATACAAGCTCATAAGATATTACATTCCGCACAATTCTACTTCTGAACAATTCGATCAAATCATGAAAATCTGGACTACTTTTGTTGAACCCATGTTTAATGTTCCACCTCGTCCTCAACTCATGAATGGTGATCATGAAGCTGTAAAAACTAGCAAAAATGAAAATGAAAGTAATGTCGTTAAAGAAAACGGCTCTCACATAAAAAAGGTTGAAAGAGAAGAAGGTGAATTATCTCCAAACGGTGATTTTGAAGAAGATAATTTTACAGCATCAAGGGAAAATGGAGCAGATGAGGAAGGTGAGGAAAGTGCACATAGGTCATCATGCGACACTGTGAATCCTAGTGAGAACGGTGAGGGTTTAGGTAACAAAACTGCTGATGTGGAGGATCAAACCCCTGAAGACCATGATGAGATTCATGATAGGAAAACCGAGAGTGAAGCTGAAGAAGATGAAACACATATACCATTCTTAGAAACAGTGAAGCTGCTTACGAAATATGTCCCCGGAACATCACATAATAACGAAACCGACCCTCGAGTTTTCTATGGAAATGACACCTTTTATGTTTTCTTCCGGCTCCAATATGTAAGTCTCATATAGTTACAATTTACTCCCTCTGTCTCAAATCTAGAGTTAGTGTTGTTGTTTCTGCGCCAAAACATTGTCCACTTTTTATAAATGGAATTGTAAATTACCAATCTTCCTATTTTACCTTTATCAGTAAGCCTTGGATGTCAATTCCTGTCTTAATGCATTTGAGGGTAAAATTGGCATTTTGATAATTAAAATATGCATTCTTACTTCTACAAATCTTGACTTGAGTCTTTTTTTTATCATTTATCGACTTTAAATTTGGACATAAGGAGTATGAAAGTAGGATTAATACAATTTTATTGGTACTTATTTTATCTCCTTTTTTTTTAATAAACAGACGCTATACTCAAGACTGAAAGAGGCAAAGGAAAAGTCTGCTAATGGTAAATGGAAGGGTTCAAATGACACCACGCCTAATGATTCATATGCAAGGTGGTTAATTTACCAATTACAGTTTGTTTCCGCCTTTCAAATATCTCAAATAATCATTGTTTAATAAGTATACCGTTTTTGGTGGTTCAGATTCTTGGATCTGCTCTACAGTTTTCTCGGTGGTGTAATCGATAGTACGAAATATGAAGATGATTGTCGAACTATACTTGGCACTTGGTCTTTTCCTGTCTTCACATTGGACAAGCTGATCCACAAGCTTTCAAAACAGGTGAGATGCTCATTTACCGACATTTACATTTTTTTCCCAGGTGATTTAGTTTTGTATCATTATACTTGTGTTTATTTATTTGCACAAATAAAACATATTTTCTGGGAAAAATGAGAGAAACAGAAAAGAGCTGCATTTCCACACAAGTGATGGTTTCTTTAAAGGGTGGCAATTTGGATCAATTTATTTATGGATTGTTGGAAAATATGAATCATAGCCATAAACATATTAACACATAACATCAAGTATACACAGCGGAAAACACAAGATCTATATACATGTAATTAATTAACTAAATTTAAAAGTGATGCGTACCTTATGTGGTTTCTAGCAAGAACAAGAAACCGGATCTCCAAGAACGATATAAACCCTAAATTGGGTTTAAGATGGATCGACCTAATGCAAGTCGATTGGGGAAAACTCACAAGCTAAAGGAAGCTTGTTCTTCATTCTTGTACACACGTATTACTAGCGTCTCAATGTGAAAAGCTAGGTTCTAAGTTCACAAAACAATTCCAACACTTAAGTGTATGTTGAACCGAAAATCCCAAGGTGTTTGGGTATAGGATCGGCCAAGAAAAACAAGAGGAAAGAAGAAGAGAAGTTGGAATGCTAGGGAATTAGGGCTAGAGAATTATGAATACAAGGGATGTATTTATAGGCTTCTCTTGGCTTGCTCCCCACTCCAAGCAACCGAACCCTAACCCTAAGGGGAGGGTCGGCCGAGTTTTAGAATCCAAAGAGGATTCTAGATCCTTCTTTCCTTTTATTTCAAATCTAGTCCTTTAACTTAGTATTTAACGACCGTTATCCAAACTCCGTTAAATACTAACGACCGTTAAGTGTTTGTTTGTGAAATGAATAAATAAATCATAAATCTATATTTAATTATTCAAACCATTGAGACTCATACGTAATGTGTGCAATCCCGAAGTCTCGTGTTCGAAACTGGACATACATATATTAATTATTATCCACAAACTCTAACAGCTCCCACTTGGATATTCATTAATATAGTAATGACATGGGTTAGTCTAGCTTAACACCCCCAATGCCCCCAGATCGATCCGAGTATGGTTTCCTGGAAAAACCATGTGATGATTATATCATCATACTTATCCTTTTGTTTATAATACCGCGTTAATATGGATATGGATCTAGGTCATTCCATAATTAACAATTAATTTCTCGTTTATACATAATTGATCAAGATTACCAAATCATCTGAACGTATTCTAGATAGCCTTTGGGCGTGCGCACGTAAACATCTTGTCAACCCTACGAGTGGCCAAGCAGTATTAAACTTCAAAACAAATTTGAAGGAACAAATCCTTTCTTGACTACGAGCATAACCCTCGAACTTCGCATCACCTCTGAAAATAGCCCTTATAACTACCAGTTACGGATAGCGTTAGACTACCTTACAGAAAATGAGCTACATCCTCGGCAGTTACCTGGTATCTCAAGTCTGAGGATAAATATTCATGATTTACTTAATGACGACGATCCATAAAGTACAATCATGTGGTTGGGATCAGTCCTATATTCAATTTATCCAATATTGAATATCATGTGAATTTGGCATGCCCACGCATCAATATACTTAAGTATATTCTACCAACATTTCACATTTGCCTTAGTTCAATAATATTCCCATATTATTGATCGACAACGGACTATTTAGAATAAATTAATTATTCACGGATTTAAACATGCAAATATAGGATACAATATTATAAATGAGAATAAACGTTAACCAAACTTTATTTCATTAAAATAACATTGTTTACATATCCCTTATCCAAATACTAATCCACAGATTTACATGAAACTACTAGCTAAACGAAGACCAATACCATCAGCATGTTGAGTAAACTTTTCCTTAGGTAATGCCTTCGTAAAAGGATCAGCCAGATTGTCATCTGTGTGAACTTTGAGTAAATTGATCTCACCTAATTCGACTTGATATCTCCTAGGAAAATGTCTGGCGCCCTTCATAACTCCAGGTTCATTGGCGAATGTGATTGCGGCAGAGTTGTCACAATACACATTTATAGGTAATTCAATTGACGGCATCACTCCAAGACCCGAAATGAATTTCCTTATCCAAACAGCTTCCATTGCAGCTTCCGATGCAGCAATATACTCAGCTTCTGTAGCAGACATAGCCGTTGTACTCTGCTTCTTGCTCTTCCAGTCTACAGCTCCTCCATTGATGACAAAAACGTAACCCGTCTGAGACTTCGTATCATCTTTATCAGTTTGAAAGGACGCATCGCAGAAACCTGTAACATTCAGTTCTGCGTCTGGATTTCCCCTGTACACAAGAAACATATCTTTAGTATTCTGCTAGGATGACTTGACACACGATTAAGGTGGTTAAACCTTCTAACTTTGTGTGTATGATATGTTGTGTTAAAATGATTAAGTGCGCGGAATTCACTCAACCAAACTTAGAAGGTTGTGTATGTTATGGAAATGGAATTCTTATGTTTGTTAGTTAGCAATGAAACACATAAAGATTATCACTAAACGATTCAATATTATTAAAGATAATAATACGAGTGACCTTGAAATATCACTAGGGTTACAACCTTGAATCTTTTGTTTCTATCACTTGTGATATATTTGTGTTTGTTCTAACAGTTATGCATGTTCTAACGTATGCATGAACTAACTCTTAACACTTCTATATTTTTCACATACGTCTCTAAATATCACTAGTCTAAGATCTCTTTTATAGTCAAAAGATCTTTACAAATTGCTTAAAGTCTTGACCGACTTACTTGGTTAACTTATCCTATTGAGTGTCAGTACATCAGATACAACATGTATCTATGTATACAACTTGTTAACTAAGCACATGGAGAAAGATATTATCTACCGTATATTGTTGACCAAAATACAATAAATATCTTTTCGATCTTATCCTTCCATCAGCAGAGTTGTTCATTATCAGCAGGAACAATCTATCGCTATCAGCAGAATCATCAGCAGAGTTCTTAAGCCTATCAGCAGAGTGAAATGCTCTATCAGCAGAATCAACATCATCAGCAGAAACCGTTTTGTACTAGCAGCAGAATTACACTTAGAGTATTTCTTGGATTAGAACCCGATATTAAACATCTTGAATATTTAATTCCCAACATATTCCTTAAATACTTAAGAATGTTCTTAACAGCATGCCAGTGATCTTTTCCTGGATTCTGTTGGTAACGACTGGTTAAATTTTGTGCAAACGCCACATCTGGCCTTGTGCATCTCACTGCATACATGATAGATCCTACTGCCGAAGCATATGGAACTTTCTTCATGTGTGCCACCTCTTCAGGTGTTGAAGCACATAGTTTGCTACTTAAGCCATGTTCTACTTGCATGGGCAAATATCCCTTCTTGAAATTTTCCATATTGAATCTCTTCAATATTTTATCTATGTAAGCACTTTAGCTTAATCCAATCAACCGCTTAGATCTGTCTCTATAGATATTGATTCCAAGGATGTAAGCTGTTTCTCCTAAATCCTTCATGGAAAAACATTTACCCAAATAAGCCTTAACTTCATTAAGACTAGGTATATGATTTCCCATGATTAATATGTCATCGACATATAGAATTAGGAAAGTAGTATTACTCCCACTAGCTTTGTGGTATACACATGGCTCATCAAAATTTTGAGTAAATCCAAACTTCTTGATTTCCTCGTCAAATTTCTTATTCCATTGCCTAGATGCTTGCTTCAATCCATAAATGGATCTTTGAAGCTTGCATACCCGCTCAGGAAAATCCAGATTCACAAACCCCTCAGGTTGCTCCATATAGATGTCTTCATCTAGGCGACCATTCAGGAAGGCGGTTTTGACATCCATCTGCCAAATCTCATAGTCATAGTAAGCAGCTATGGCTATAAGAATCCTAATAGCTCTAATGTCGGCTACAGGAGAAAAGGTCTCCTCATAGTCAACACCATATGTTTGGGTAAAGCCTTTAGCCACCAAACGAGCTTTGTAGGTGTGTACATTGCCATCCATGTCCGTTTTCTTTTTGAAGAGCCATTTACTCCCAACTACCTTTGCATTAGGAGGAAGGTCTACTTCAATCCAGACTTCATTGTCTCTCATGGATTGCATCTCCCCATTCATAGCAACTTGCCATTTCTCCTTTTCAGGACTATTAATGGCAGCCCTATAACTAGTAGGTTCATCTAGATCCCCTAGTATAGTTTCCTCACACTCTACGTTTAAACATAGACGTTCAGGAGCTTTTATAGATCTTGCAGATCTGCGAATGGGTACCACTTCAACTTCAGGTGGAGGACCTAAACTTTCAGGTTCCACAGGAAGTGTGCTAGTGCTTTCAGAAGGTGACGTATCTTCTTGATCATTTTCTAGATCATAAACTCTCCCACTGAATTCTTGAGATATCAGATTGTCCTCAAGAAATTCGCCATACCTAGCCACGATGACTTTATTATCTGGTAGGAAGTAAAAGTAGTAACCCTTTGTTTCCTTAGGGTATCCTATGAAGATACACTTACCAGATCTCTGTTGGAGTTTATCTGGTGAGTCATGTTTAACAAATTCCTCACAACCCCAGACCTTTAAGTAAGACAAATTGGGAGCTTTTCCAGTCCATAATTCATATGGAGTCTTATCAACCTTCTTAGTTGGAATCCTATTCAACACGTGAACAACCGTTTCAAGGGCATAGTCCCAAAAGGATAAGGGAAGAGTTGTCAGATTAAACATAGATCGTACCATATCTAACAATGTACGATTCCTCCTTTCAGATACACCATTTTGCTGTGGAGTATAAGGAGATGTGAGTTGCTGGACAATGCCACACTCAGCTAGATAATCTTTAAACTCTTGGCTTAGATATTCACCACCACGATCGAATCGAAGAGCCTTAATCTTCTTACCGAGTTGTAATTCTACTTCATTTTTAAAAACCTTGAATGTCTCAAAGACTTCATGTTTATGTTTAAGTAAATAAACATAACCATAACGACTATAGTCATCCGTGAAGGTTAGGAAGTAGGTAGCACCGCGTTTTGACACATGTCTAAGTGGACCACATACATCAGTGTGTATCAATCCAAGTAGATCCGTAGCCCTTTCCACTTGATGTGAAAAGGATTTCCTTGTCATCTTACCCGATATGCAAGATTCACATTTATCAACTGAATCATCATTGATATTTTTCAAAAGCCCATCATGTTGCAGCTTTTGCATGCGATTCTTGCCAATGTGTGCAAGATGACAGTGCCAAAGATAAGACGAATCCAAGTTAGACTTGATTCTCTTATTGCCAATGCTATACATAGAATTATTTCCATTGGATACATGATTTTCCATGTCTATTTCAAAAACACCATTTAATGGAATTGCATTAAAGTAAAAAACAAAATTTAAAGAAACTGAAATTCCATTATTATTAAATGTGTGATCAAATCTGATGAACTCAAATAAGTACATTTTATTACCATCATTTATCCTATTTATTTGACTTGTTTTATTATATTATCTGTGAGAATTGATACGTTAATGTTTACTTTTGTAATTCTCAGGTAAAAACAAGTATTATGTGAAACTTGGCGATTTTGGACTAATTATGGAGCAAAACAAGCAAGAAGTTAAGAGTCTACTGAAATGTACAAGATCAAGACATTCTGCTCCAGATACGCCGCATCTTACTTATTACATATGGCGCATCACTATCAAGATTTCACAAGCTACGATACTAGACAGCAAAGGACATGCGCCGCATCTAAGAATGGAGTTACGCCGCATCTTCTGGCGGTGTAAGAATATTCCTAAATATATTAATCTTGGACCCACGCGAAGTTAAGTCAATGCGCCGCATCTACTTATTCAATGCGCCGCATCTAGCCCTCAGACAGAAACTATAAATACCCCAATGTCAGACGAATTTCGAAGGTTGGACAGTTTTAGAAGACCGAAGACCACAGAAACCTAAGGCCGAATTCAGTCGAAGTAGCAGAACAAGACACACCTTGAACGAAGATACAAGAGCTGTAAGAAGGTCTTGCATGTATTCAATTCATTAAGTAGTTTTGTTTTATTGTATTAGTACACTTTAATTGGTCAGGATTGATGGGCTTGTGATCATGGATTTAACCATGCACTTCGACTCCCCTTAAAATTGCTTTCCCATTAATTAAAGTTTATATGTTGATGTCTTTGGTGACTTTTATTAGTGCATTGATAACCTCTGTGTCTAGCTGAGCATTGCTTGGGTCGCCATGCCCCTTCCTCGCCTATTTATTAGATCGCCTATGCATTCTATCGTCTGTAGAAAAGTAGGAAGAAAGATAAATGGGATAGTCATAAGTAATCATTAAGGGTTTACTCGCCGATAAGATTAGAACCAACGAGAAAGGACTTAATCTCGGTGCGTTGCATCGAACTATACACTTCATATAAAACTAGCAATAAAACAAGTGACAAGCTACTTAACTATCAGGACAGGTCTTCTTATTTTCTCAAATATTTATCTGTGTACGTGTGTGCTACTCGCTGATTCGTGCTCATTAGTTTAGTTTATTATTTAATTGCAACCAAACCGTGCCAGTCTCTCAGGCTGAAACCCCTTGCGTTAGATTAGGTTGTATAGCTAACTTAAGATATTAAAATACTGATTAGGATAACTAGATAATACGTTCCACTCTTAGTGATCGACACTCTACTTACCATTATATTCATACTGACCGGGTACACTGCTCGTTAAAGTGTGTATGTTATTGATAAGTCGGCTAAATATAAATTTAAAACTTGAATACTGCTAAAACCACAACGACATACCGTGGGTATAAATTAGAGCATACGCACACGACACATCAAGTTTTTGGCGCCGTTGCCGGGGAGTGAATTGTTATTATCTGTTAATTTGATTAGTATTTTAATTAGGTTTTTTAATTTTTATTCTAACCGCTAACTCTGTTGTATATTAGATTAATTGCATTCATTGTATTATTTTGCATATTTTCTGTTTTCGTGTGTTTTTATTTTCTTTTATTTGTGTTTATTTTGGTTTGTTTTTATTTGTTTTTATTTTTCGTATTTTCTGTATTCTGCTATCGTTGTACTGAGCTAATATAAACGATACGGCGCATCTATTTTCATAGATACGGCGTATTGCGTTTAATTTTTTATAAAATACAACGCGTTTAATTAATTCGAATACGACGCATCTTTCCCCAAGATACGGCGTATTCTGTTTTTAATAAGAAATTTTTCTAAACGTTAACGCCATACGACGCATCTGTTTTTACAGATTCGGCGTATCTATTATTTTAATTAAAAACAATTTTCGAATTATTAAACAGATACGACACATCGATTTTTATCGATATGGCGCATCTTTCTGAATAAAAAATCTTGTATTTTGAAACGTAACGAAAATACGACGCATTAACTTTTGTTAATACGACGCATTTAATTTTAAATAAATATCGATTTTTGATAAATTAAAACTGATACGGCGCATTCTAAAATTATAAGCGGCGTATCTATTTTCTGAGTAAAAGTCTGATTAAATTTTAACGATTATAAGATACGGCGTATCCAACTTTTTGGATACGGCGCATCGTCTGCAGATATCAGCTATTTTTATTCTTATATCCGTTTCTAAATTCATTAATCTCTCTTCTAGCGAACAAATCCTACTTACGATTTTACCTATGATGTCAGGTTTTGCTATGGAAGACATGTCAGTGAACGGATATCTTGCTAAGGAATTCTTGCTTTCGGATTCACTCGTAGTGGAAGTTTTTGATGATGTCAACTTCAATGTGCTCATGATTGATGCCGATTTATTCTCTTGGGAGACCCCTCTTGAAGCTACTTATAAGGAATTCAAACGCTTATGCAATATTGAAGATGGGATATTCTCTTATGATTTACTAATGAGCTACGCTGAAGATGAATTGCTATTCTTATGGCCCATCATTGAATCTAAAGGATTGACTTGGACTACTATCGAAGAGAATGATGGGAAATTCCAAATTGAACACATGAACTCAAGCAATAAAAGCTGTGGTGGAGGCAATACCCAACCTATACAAATCTCTTACATGCCTTATTCCGAACAGTACTGGGGATTAAATGAGAACTATCTGGACGATGAAAGAATTTATGCTGTGTCGGAGTTACTATTTCATGGCAGGTTGGTAAGGTTGATGGATATCTCCCTCGAAGAATGGCTCGAGCTTAAATATGGTAATCCAAAATTTTCCCCTGCAAATGAAGTCAAGCGGATTATGACCTCATGGTTGACACGGAGTTTTAGGGAACAATTTAACGAGTTCATGGAGATAAGGAGGAAAATGATTGGTAAAGCTTGCTTTGACGTTGACCACGATCCTAACAATGTTGATTTTTCAGATTGGTTGGCTAGTAAGTTCAATAACCATAAGAGCATGGATCGAGCTACTAAAGATGCGTTATGGGTATATTGGATGAGAGGGGAAGATGAAGAAGTAGAGAGCGACTATGGGTCGTCACTTTATGATTCAACAATCAATGAGGGCATTGAAGAATTATTCAGAATAGACATTGACGTGTTCGATTATGAGACACCCTTGTGCAAACAAGTCAAAGAATTTAATTACCTTCTTCAAATCGACGCTGATGTGCTTACTGGAGATCTACCAGGATTCAAAACTTATGATGATTTCAAAAACACCTGGTACTACGAATGGAATGACCAAATACCATGGGTTTGGGATAAACCATGGGAATTTGAGCATATTGATCACACTTGTAAACCTTTCATTTTCAAGGATGGAAGTAGTAAATGGCCAACCTGTGATTATAAGAGTGACGGAACCTGCAATGGGGGAAGTATAATTATGATGAAACGAGTTAGAAACGATGTAACCTTTGAAGACTATGAGTGGTATGATAATGTTGAAGACTGCCTACAAAAAGCGGAGGCTTTGCAAGAAAAGGGTAGGATCGAATACTTGAAAGAGCTAAAGGGAACATCGAATACTACTTTCTGGGAATGGGTGCATGGACAATTTGATGATTACACTAAGCTTAGTCGACGCTTGCAATGGGAATTGAAAAATGAGTGGGATGAGATTCAAGATTATTATCAATCCTTTAACGTGGTTAATTATGATCCCTGTGCTAATAACGATGAGTCGCGAGAAGAATTGATTGATGAACTTGATGACTATTTGAATAAGGATCCTTATTTCGAGTTTGTTGATAAAGACGAAGAAGAATTCACCAAGAGAAAATGTCGACTACTTGGGATCCCTTATAATGAGCCACCCATGATTATTTCTGAAAAATTTAAAATCATCAAATATTCTTTGGGACCTGATGAAGAATATGTTGCGATAAAGACCAAAAAATTTACTAGATCAAGTCGCACGGAAGAAAATGTTGCGGAGCTATATGGGAACATCTTTCGGATGAAAGAAGAAGGATGGACCGTGACAAGATCTAAATAATGAGCTGAACGTGAGTCTAACTTGAAGACTCTGAAATAAAGACAAGTGCTGACCGGGAGACAACCCGGAGGAAAATTTTTACTATTCTGTTCTGTGTCGAGTCAGTCAGGCCCGCAGAGGATACGGCGTATCTCAATCCCAAGATGCGACGCATCTCCTGCACTGGTCATATCTTACTTTATTTTTCTGCATTTTTATTTTCGACTTTAAAACTTTCTATCAGTTTATTTTAATGCGGCGCATCCCTGGTTAAGGATGCGACGCATCTTCTATTCTGATTCGTATTTATTCCAGGCTCGATGCGTCGTATCTTCTTCCATAAGATACGGCGTATCGACTGACCTGATGATTTTCAGTTTTAATTTTTACATTTTATTTTTACTAACTACTAATGTATTATGCAAGTTTGAACCTTCTTAATTTAGGTGTGTTAAAGTCTTGGTGGTATTATAGATTCCTGCATTTCCTGTGGATACATAAAGTATGAAGCTTAAACGTTCTCATCCACAAGAAAGTTGATTTTTGCTCTTATACAACTAATGGAAGATCATACCGAGCAAATCTCAGGGGAGTTTTTCTATTCTAATTCTTTTATTTTCCAGTTTTTAATCCTTTGATACAAACAACGAGGACGTTGTTTAACTTAAGTGGGGGGATTGGAGAATTAGAACACTTACTTGTCCTAAACTTTTCAAATTATGCTTAAAATGTGCTTAATATATAAAATTTAAATTTTTTTAGCATGTTTTTGTTTAAGTCTAAGTTGCATAGCTGCACACATAACGTTATTTTCAAAAATTGTGATTTTTCAAAAATTCACAAATCTATGAGTGTACCGGTGACTTGTAAACTTTAGAACTTGGCTTGTATACTATTCGAGACCACCATAATAAGTATTATTTTTATAATTGGAATGACTTGTCTAAATAGGTAAATTTATAGGATTACACCCAAATAGCCTTTATATGTTATGTGATATTAGCTAACTACACTGGTTAGTTAACCCCCGTATAAACCCTTTTGTTACTCTCACTTTTAGAGTAAGATACCCCTAGAAAAACACTCAGAGCCATTCCTTTCGTTTCTTACACCTTTTTTATAATGTTTCGTTACACCCTTACACCTTAGCCTACCCTGTAGATTAAAATCCGTGGTTGGTTAATTGCTTTAGGCAAAGTGTGTTTCCTTACATTACCTGTGTTCGCGTGCGTAATTCATTATCCATGGTTAGGTCGGGAAATTGCACAATGCAGTTGGAGTGAAAGTAAATATTGTATATCTTTGAGTTTTATTTTTCGTGTGTTTACTACTTTCACTATTACCGTTATTTCTGAAGTCATGAAAAGTATGGAAAAATTATCCAGAGTTATCATTATAGTGATGTGGTGAAATTTTACACATCTATGTTTATGTTTCAAGTTTCAAGTTAAAAAAAAAAAAAAAAAAAAAAAAAAATCGAAAAAAAAAGAAAAAAAAAAGAAAAAGGAAAAGTTGGAAGTTTGTTTTAACCAACTTATGTAAAGTTTTGTATTTAGTGGTTGATATCACCACTAGTTGTTGTATATTATATTTATGGATTGAATGGGAGTTGAACGTTATGGGAACGCCAACTAAAGGTTATTCTTTGATTGAGATCTTGTTGAGTATAATTCGTGTCTACCTAAAGCGTGTGTTTCAAGTGTAAAAGCGTGAGTTATTCAATGATATGAGTCTTATTCATGGGATGGTTGGGATAGTGATTAACCACGCTTAGGATTTTAATTTATCTGTTTTGTTTATTTTTCATTTTACACCAATTTGTATCCCAAATATTATCCATACCCTATATTATTCTTTATCAAAACCTTTGATTTATTGAGATTAGGGATTTGAGCAATCTTAAGTATCGTAGTCGTGGATTCGGCTATGTAGTTATGATTTTGTCGCCCTTTTTGATATAATATTATTGGTAAAGATTACTTGATCCTATCTTTAGCCTATTCGAGTTAAGGATTTGAGCAATTGCAAGTATCGTGTTCGTGGATTCGATCATGTATTTGTGATTTTGTCGCCTTTTCTGGAATTTGAGATCAATCGAGATTAAGGAGAATAATTAACCCTTAAACTACAAACCCTTTTTACCGCTTTAGACTTGTTATTCCTTGGCTTTAGTGGAGGAGATGCGTATACTTGCCAAGCCTATGATAGAATATTCGTCACGACTGGACAGTTAAACGATTAGATTTGCTTTTATCAGAATATTTTATTTTACTTCTAATTCGTTAAGTGTTTGGTTGTGTGATCATGACAAAAACGAATACATGCTTAAATATAAAAATAAATTCTAATATCTTTTAGGATACATTTTCATAAGATTAATTCTAAGGTTTACTTGGGGACAAGTAAAGTTCAAGTGGGGGGATATTTGATGAACTCAAATAAGTACATTTTATTACCATCATTTATCCTATTTATTTGACTTGTTTTATTATATTATCTGTGAGAATTGATACGCTAATGTTTACTTTTGTAATTCTCAGGTAAAAACAAGTATTATGTGAAACTTGGCAATTTTGGACTAATTATGGAGCAAAACAAGCAAGAAGTTAAGAGTCTACTGAAATGTACAAGATCAAGACATTCTGCTCCAGATACGCCGCATCTTACTTATTACATACGGCGCATCACTATCAAGATTTCACAAGCTACGATCCAAGACAGCAAAGGACATGCGCCGCATCTAAGAATGGAGTTACGCTGCATCTTCTGGCGGTGTACGAATATTCCTGAATATATTAATCTTGGACCCCACGCGAAGTTAAGTCAATGCGCCGCATCTACTTATTCAATGCGCCGCATCTAGCCCTCAGACAGAAACTATAAATACCCCAATGTCAGACGAATTTCGAAGGTTGGACAGTTTTAGAAGACCGAAGACCACAGAAACCTAAGGCCGAATTCAGTCGAAGTAGCAGCACAAGACACACCTTGAACGAAGATACAAGAGCTGTAAGAAGGTCCTGCATGTATTCAATTCATTAAGTAGTTTTGTTTTATTGTATTAGTACACTTTAATTGGGCAGGATTGATGGGCTTGTGATCATGGATTTAACCATGCACTTCGACTCCCCTTAAAATTGCTTTCCCATTAATTAAAGTTTATATGTTGATGTCTTTGGTGACTTTTATTAGTGCATTGATAACCTCTGTGTCTAGCTGAGCATTGCTTGGGTCGCCATGCCCCTTCCTCGCCTATTTATTAGATCGCCTATGCATTCTATCGTCTGTAGAAAAGTAGGAAGAAAGATAAATGGGATAGTCATAAGTAATCATTAAGGGTTTACTCGCCGATAAGATTAGAACCAACGAGAAAGGACTTAATCTCGGTGCGTTGCATCGAACTATACACTTCATATAAAACTAGCAATAAAACAAGTGACAAGCTACTTAACTATCAGGACAGGTCTTCTTATTGTCTCAAGTATTTATCTGTGTACGTGTGTGCTACTCGCTGATTCGTGCTCATTAGTTTAGTTTATTATTTAATTGCAACCAAACCGTGCCAGTCTCTCAGGCTGAAACCCCTTGCATTAGATTAGGTTGTATAGCTAACTTAAGATATTAAAATACTGATTAGGATAACTAGATAATACGTTCCACTCTTAGTGATCGACACTCTACTTACCATTATATTCATACTGACCGGGTACACTGCTCGTTAAAGTGTGTGTGTTATTGATAAGTCGGCTAAATATAAATTTAAAACTTGAATACTGCTAAAACCACAACGACATACCGTGGGTATAAATTAGAGCATACGCACACGACACATCAAAATCCATTATCCAACAATAAAGAAACTGAAACAACACCTCTAACAGTAGACAGTGCATAATGACAATTGTTCAATACTAAAATTAAACCCGAAGGTAAAACTAAGTCAAATGTCCCTATGGATTCAACTGCTGAACGTATGCCATTGCCCACGTACAAGTAGCATTCTCCATAGTTCAGTTTCTTCGCTCCTCTAAGCCCCTGCGATGTATTACAAATGTGAGTACCACATCCTGTATCATATATCCAGGCATTTTGCTTACGAGGAAAGGAAAATAATTCAACCATAAAAATACCTGATGTGCTCGCGCCATTTGCAGCCTTGGCATTTTTATTCTTGCGACACTCCTCTAGTAGCAATGGACAGTCCCTCTTCCAACATCCAGGAGTGTTGCAGTGGTGACAAGCAACCGTATCATTCTTTGGATAATCCTTCTTCACAGGAGGATTCTGATTCTTAGGCTTCTGCTGATGGATCACAACCTGTTTTCCTTTGTCAGCTTTACCTTTGCCCTTCTTGTTCACATGTCGCAGCTTGTTGGGCTCAGTGATCCTACCACCTTGAACAGCCATTACAGCAGGTGTAGGTGCCTTCTTCGAGAGTCCGTTCTCAAAGTCAATAAGCATTGCATGCAAATCACTTATTGTCTTCCCCGTGCAATGCATATTGAAGTTGCGCACAAACTCACCATACAATTCCTCGTTGAGGGATCGATTGATGAGACCAACTTGCACATCTTGCACGTAACCACATCCGAGTGCATCCAATTGGTCCAGATATCCTTTCATCTCCAATACATGGGCACTCACGGGTTTACCAGCTTCCTGCTTGCACTTTTGCAAAGAGTCTAAAACATCATATAACTCAGCCATAGGTGGCTTCTCAAACATGCGTTTGAGTTCGTTTATCATGTCCATAGGGCCATAATTCTCAAATTGCTTTTGCAATTGAGTATCCATGCCAGACAACATTAGACAAGCCACATCATTGTGCTTCTCATAATTGTCGTTATACTCTTTCAGCACCTCATTAGATGAGTTGGCAGCAGAGGCTGTAGGAAGAGGCTCACTAAGAATATCTAGTCTTTTGGCCACTCTAAGAACAATCCTCAAAGAGCGGTACCAATCATTGAAATTTTTAGTCCCAGTCAACTTCTCTCTTTCAATCATCTGTTTGAAAGCAGAGGTCATGTTTGACATGTTGTTGTCGGGGTGGGCCATTTCTACAGAAAAAGTTCAAAAGTTAGTACTTTTGATAATAAACTTTTCAAGAAAATTAAACACCCATGGTAAAATAACCATTTAATTTTCACTGAAAACTAGGATCCAAATTGACGTCGTTTCATTACATCAGCTTTGGCTACTAGCAATGAAAGTACTCAATAAGGTACGGGTCGAACCCAATTGCCAATATCCAATTGCAATTCCTAGAATCATGGGACTTACATATTATGCCAACCTCAGTTGCAAATGTAAGCATGTTTCATCCCCAAATCTTTATGCCTTGATGGCGTTCCATTACATCAGCTTTGGCTGCTAGTAATGAAAGTGCTCAATTAAGTTAACCAACTTAGGAAACTGTAAATTGACGTCGTTTCATCACATCAGCTTTGGCTGCTAGCAATGAAAGTACTCAATTTACCCTTAGACTACCACCCTTTGAACATCACATTCAGCTTTAGCTGCTAGTGATGTAGGATGTAACCTTAGGTGTTTCCTTTTCAGTTGGATGACATATAACTTAAATTTAAAGGTATAAATTTTTGATGTGTGTAATCAAAATATGTACAAAGATGTCATGCATTCATCTTTGTATCATATATATTTCAAAACCAGTTTACTCATTCGTTACATTTATAAGCTCAAATCATCAAAGTTTTAATTAATGGCGTTGAGAAACTTACAACATTGCCTTAAGATGCTTCGTACGTTTTCATGGTGTACTTGGTAAGTCTAAAATTGACGCACAGGCGAGCGGAGAGACAGAATGGAGTCTCTTTAAGGCCACAATTTAATGCGAAACCAACCTTATACCCACTTTATAGTTTGTCAATTTTAGGTCCGCCTTTCAACCACTTTTGTACAGTCGCATCAATTAATTAAACACTTATAATTTTCTTGCTTAAAACAATGTTACACCATTATTAAGTCATGTTTATTTTTTTATATTGAAAAATTACCCTTTGTTATAAACATGTCTACAACATATTAAACAAATGCGCAATTAAAAAATAAACATAAACAACTTAATAACGTACATGCTAAAAAATCAATTAATATGTATATGTTGGTCTTAAGACTCCCATTGGTTTTCGAGCTCATTGTACCCAATGGACCACAGACGCCAATTTCTTGGCCGCGTAAGTCTTATGATTAACATATACATAACACACATAATTGATCAAATATGCGATTAATATGGGGTCTTCCCCAATTTTAGGTCTTCCCTAAAAACCTAATTAATTAACTTTTAGTAATTTTAATTCGTGTTCAACAATCTAATTACTAAAACCCTAGTTAATTAACAATCGCATAAAATTAGCACGTAGAACATGTAACAATTTAGCATCAATTTTCCATGACAAAACATGCATGTTTTTGTGTTGCACTTATAATCATGTAACACATATTATCAAGTCAATATAGTACGCATACTTAATTAATGACATCTCAAGGTACTCATTAATTAAACACATAAAATTGCATGCAATCCTAGGGTTTCTACAAGATTTTATCAAAACTACAACCCTAAAATTAATTCATGTGAGACATAAACATCTTGATTGTGTGGATGATTCGGGTGGTCTTGTGTTATGAAAGTATAGATCCATGGAGTTAGTGAGATGAAGAACTAGAGAGAGGTGGGAGAAACTCAAAAACAGAAAAATTAGATTAATGTAAATGAGAGTTACACCCCTTCCCATGTGTGGGAAGGGTTTATATAGTTCCTAATATTGGTGCCCCTAGTGGGCTGTGGAGTGAGCTGACAGAGGGGAAAGCCCCGACCCACTCCACAAATATATTTAACTACACTAATAATACTAATAATACTAATAGTACTAAACTAATATAAATAAGCCTACGAGCTATGTGAATGCTAAATAGATGCTCGGGGTGACCGAACCTTCATCTGAATATTTATATTTCTAACAATCTCCCCCTAAGGGAGGTCACCCCAGAAATAATAATTTGAATTCTAGCATTCTTTCTTCTGAACTTGTCTTTATAGCTCGTAGTCTTTGATTCTTCAACGTCTTTGATCATTGTGCTTTCAGCAGTGAACTTTTGATGACTTTTCCGTTGTCTTGGATGACTCTGAGTATTCTTCGAAAATATCATAGAACATGTATCTTCAAGCCATCTTTCAGTAGTATGTTTCCATGCGATGTGTAAATCTTTGAGCCGACATGCTCACACTATTTGGTGTCATGATCTTTAGCATCAGAGTTTGCAGAAGCCGTGTTGAAGGTCTTTTTGGTTGATCATGACTTTGTTGAGTTACAATGATGATGTAGTGTGAACATGTGGTAGAGGATTGGCATCTTTACTGCAACCAGCTACAACTGCAATCTGCTACAGCATCAATCAGCTACAACCGCAAATAGCTGCAACAGCAATCAGCTTCAACTGCCAGATGTTCCTGCATACGACAGTTAGCAATAAAACGTCCGGTACTTACAGGTTGGGACTTCGAGATTGTTAACAGCATAGTGTGAAAACTCTCTCTAATCCTTACCAAGACCGTTCCTAATCGAAAACCCACAAAGGGCTTTTTAAGATCGAACCGTAGCACATCAACGATTAGGTGAGTCGCTGGAGATCACTCCACGACTGTAGACCGTTTGAAACCGCCGTGACCACTAAGCGTAATCCATAAAGAATTACCGAAGTGACCTGCTTTCAGGGCTGTTTGATGTTGACCCTGGCAGGAATTTCCATTCAATCATTGAGAATTACATTTGTAAGTTCTCTCATAAATGTTCTGGCAGATTGCTAAGATCTGCGTAGGACTCATAAGTTTACAACTGGTGTCCTTAATGTTGAACAACCAGTGTAGAAGTAGCATGTGTTCCTATGAGATCTTATTATGCATCTCGTGGCTCTAGACTCGATAGTGCGTTTTGATTTAGTGAGCGGAGGCTGGAGAGAACTGCCACCTTTTCAATATCATCTAACTCGGAGTGAGAGAGACGATAGAAATGTATTGAACTCCGTGACAATTGAAACAAGAATCCTTTGAGGGACCTTGAGTGGCTAGGGAGGGTTGTGCAGCGTATCACTGGGTCCATAATACTTTGTCTTCAATGTCAGCAATCAACTAAGTGATTCTGACAGCATATGAATTGACCCGGTTTCTGCCTAAGTTGTAAGGAGGGCTTCTTTCTTTTCACCCTTTATCTTTACAATTCTTTTTAATTCTTCAACCCCTTCAGTGCTTACCGAGACTTCATTACTAGAACCTTGTTGGGTTTGTTCCAGTTCTAGCTCCATCTCAGTCGGCACTCTTCCCTTATCCACTTTTCTCCTTTTTTAATCATACCTAAGGACTTCTACACTAACTAGTGGATTGTCCCTGGGTAGATCCCTCCGGCTCTGGCGGGATCGTGGGAACTTGAACCTAACCTTACCATCCTTATAACTCCATGCATTAAATAAAATGGTCGGTCTTTGGTGTTCTTCCACAATTGCCAAACCAAATCTTTGAAAAATCTCTCAAAGTGTTCATGATTCTGAAACACATTTTTGCAAACACTTGAGAGTTTTATATTTTTCAAATGCTCCCCCTCAACATGTGCTCGAATAATTGTTTTATAAATTTGCACATGTCAGGTGAAGCTCGCACTTTTGAATTGATTGATTTTCCAAGAACATGATCATCGCGAGACACGCTTACATCACTAGTGAACTAGCTTGAAATTATTACCCGTCCAGATCACATTCAAGGAAAATTGCTCGAAATCGGTACATTCTACTCAGACACGTCCTTTGCGAGACACGCTTACATCACTAGATAAACTGGCTTGAAATTATTACTCGTCCAGGACATGTCCTTTCGACTACTGACTTTAGCTATCGTCAATTCATTGGTGAAGTCTGAGCCTTGCTCACATAAGATGCATGCCACATCCTTTTTGTCAATTCGCTCCCCCTCAATATGTGCATCGATATACGAAAGAGTTTAGCACATATGGGAGAGCTTACATTTACGTCCAAAACATCACATTTTATCAGATTTCATATTTAAATCACATTCTCTCCCCCGATCAAAAATTTCAAACCATTTGAGATTTGTGATCCCAATTGATTTAAATAAGTTAGAAAAATGTGGGAGAAAATGTGTCCGATTTAATATTTTCTGATAATGGAACATACTATGCTCCCCCTTAAACTAAGAGGGAGATTCACTGCTTATTATGCACAATTCGACAATTATGACACAAATGATATTGACCTTTTTGCGCAGATGATGTAATCACCCGCTTTTCTGAGTTAGTAGTCAACATCAATTATCCATCCACCAACAAATCTTTTGCAAATGTCATTGATCCCCACTTGGCGAGACCAAAATAGATGAATGGTGGTGGCGGTGGTGAAAGTGTTGTTGTTGCCGACGTTGTTGTTGAGGTGAATTTCGAGCCAATCAATAGAGTTTGATCGTCTGATCAAATGGTTAGAATGGGAACTGGCACATTCATTTTGGCTATGGAATCTGCATAAGAATATCAACACAGATATACATACATACAGATACACTATTCCTTAATAGCTACCCTTCAGCAGCTTGCCACATTATAATACCAAGTTCATTTAATCAAACCACAATCAGGAACTACGTCAAACCACTATCTAGCATGAAAAGCAAATACCAATCATGCACATGGCAATTCACACAGATATCAATATTCAACTCAGGAACTTAGGAACATGATTCTAATATGATAGCAATATACCTAAGCGATTCCTGAGAACATATGCACAATATCAACAACAATTAAGCAGCAGAGATAAGCAAAATTTGAGACTCATTCACTTAGATCATACAGATGTCAGTGGAGCATTCAAGAACATCAAACGCATCGGGTTTTCTAACTTCTTTCAGATTTTGAGTTTTAATGTATCTAGGGGATTAAACGAGGATTCCAAAGAGATACAAATGAACCTTCTAGTTATATGAAGCTAGGATACTATAAGCAAGTTGCACATAATGTCCTAAACTTTCTAGCAACTAACACACTTGGTCATTTGATATATTTAAGCAATTTCCTCTTCAACTAATACCCCATTAACTGCAAAACCTTATCTAAGAATCATGAATTAATCAAGAAACCCGTTTGATGATATAAAATTTGAATTCACTCTCCCCCTCAATCAATGACCTAGTTAAAGATTTGTAGTCGTTGATTGAGTGACAAATTTTATGCATAATCCAAGATATAAACAAATTTCATACAACACAAAATCACCAAGTGTCTCACAAATAATTTTCAGAAGAATCATAGAATGAAAACTATTTGCATACAAAGAAGATTTCTCTTCTTTTTCAAGAAATGATGCACTGAAACGTACATCAGATCGAAGAAACATGGATATAAAGTAATCCATGCCCAGGTGAACATCACCCAGTTGGAGGAACAACCGTCTTTTTGGCGACGTGCTTTCCCCATTTTGAAGCGCGGGTTGCTATCTAAAGTAATAGCAAGCCATTAAGACATGTTATAACAATCCAATTTTAACTTCTGTTCGAGCTTCATTTAAAGACCCGTGCCATTATTGAATGACATTTCTAAGTCCGTAAATGTTATCGATAAACAGAAGACATGCATAGGTGAAACTATTTTTGGTATTTTCTAATTTTTTAATTTTTATGGTTTTTCTGGTTTTACGATTCTCTATTTACAATTGGCAAGATTTCTATATATCTATTTACAAAAATGGTATAAGATATGAAAAAGAATGTAAGAAGCAAAATATATATATACAAGGATACGAACCAGAAACCATTACTCCTCAGCATCCTGAATCTTCTCCGCATTCATCACTTGACTTGCTGAAGAGCAATGTGAGCACTTTCAATTAGGGATTAATACCGGCTTTTCACTCTCCCCTAATTAGTGATCTCCCCCAATCTGACAACCTTTCTGATGAACACCCATAATAGAAGGAAGAAATTGGATGAACGCCCATAATATGAAGAAGTCTTTTGATAACCAAATGCATGCCATCTTTAGTCTTCTAACACATAGCGGAGAATGTAGAGAAGACTGTAGACTCGACCTTCTTCAAGATTGCCCAATATGGAGGAACAGAATACCAACCATCTTCATCTCACCAAATGCCTTCCAGTAACCTTACATGTAACCCATCAACCCGCAGTATACACATGAGATGATAACACACAACAGAGAATGAAGAATAGACTGACGACTCGACCTTCTTCAGTCTTTAGTATAACACCAAAGTAACAAGTTGAACCACTGATCATCTATAGTATTTATCCATCCTGGATATTAAGCCCTGATCACGTGAACCTGTTGTGCGTCCTTGATGTACACATTCTCTCTCCCCTGATGGTTACGATTAATCATACCATGACGTAACATTGAAACGTTAATACCAAGGTGACAAGTTGAACCACTGATCATCTCTGCGGCTTTTCAACACCGGGATACACGATTAAGCTCGATCACGTGAACCTTTTGTGCGACCTTGGTGTACACATTTCTCTCCCCCATGATGGTTACGATTAATCGGAATCATCATCATGATGTGTACATGTGGCCTGATGAGGAATACATGAAGCATTGACTAGAAACCCTTTGTTGCTGATTGTACCAACCCGTGAGACTATGTCGATTAGCATTCCATGACCATGTTCTTCAACACCTTGATAGACGGAAGAAGTAGTGTTGGAGAAACATGGTTTGCACGACTCCTGAACTGACGTATTCAGGAGTCGTATGACCATTTCTCAATCATCAACTAACATGTAGATTAATATTCACCCTTTCCCCCCCTCAAAAATTGCATATGCCTGCCAACTGCAATTTTTTATGATTGAACTAGTGAATATGAATACCATCAACGGTAAGTAGCTCCACTTGACGGTTCTTGAAGACTGACATGTTGTTTATTCACCCTTTCCCCCCCTCAAAAATTTCATATGCCTGTCAACTGCAATTTTTGGTTGAATATGTGAATAAAAGTATACTCCAATATGCGCCGATCCACTTGAAGATTGAATAAGCATGGAAAGAGCATGAATCTTGTTGATGAGAATGGCCATAAATAAGAAGATTTCTCTTCTTCCAAGGATAAAGCGCACTGAAGTGTACACCTTTCTTTTCTTTGAGGAACGAGGCCTGAATTGAGGTATTCAGACGTCATAATGATGAAGAGCGAGGCCTGCATTGATGTGTACAGACGTCATAATGATTAAGACCGAGGCCTGCACTGATGTGTACAGACGTCATATTGATGAAGAGCGAGGCCTGCACTGACTTGTACAGACGTCATATTGATGAAGAGCGAGGCCTGCACTGACTTGTACAGACGTCATTACTCTCTCTTTATTACTTCTCTCATCTAACTCCTTCCCAACCCCATTATCATTTTGTTGGCTTGATGTCGTGACCACTGATGGAGAAAAACCCAATATGATAAACTTGAGACTGAAGTAACATAACCCGAACTTGTGACTTAAACTTGTACTAATGTGAGACAAAGAGCGGTGCAGAGACTTCGTGCAACATCGAATCCCTAAGTACTCTATACTCTTCAACCAACCAATCATCAAGTATAAGACGTACATCACCTCTTGGATATCCACAACTTCGTGTGACACTGAGCACTACAACGTGACTCCTTAAAGTGATAGTTATTTTGCAATAGAGAGAAAGAAAAAATAACTAGATATCCAAGTCCTCGTCATTGTAAATGTTGAAAGCTCGAACAAGGATCTCGAAGAATCTTCATCCAACCTCCCCGATATCTTCAGATACTAAGTACACGTACCCATGAAATTTCACTTCAGCCTCAAATAAATAATACCGAACTAACCCCGTAGTTACATCTTGTCGATTAAATGCCTCGATCCAGCCATTTGTGATGTTATAGCTGAACTTTGATAATGGTTTTAACCCGATCATGGTCAAGAGCGCATAGTTCATCATCACGGGATTTTACAAATCTATGATTTAAACCGAGAAATAAGTTCTTTCGCGGGATTTTACAAAACCAAGAAGAAACCGTGAGACAGTAACAGATTGAATGTGGCATGACTGATTTGGTTTTGGTGAACATCAGTTTGGGTTAAGAATATCTTGAGAATTACAGATCACATCACACCCTTTAACAATCTTTGTCTAACTAACCAACCTCGAACACAAACCACTATTTGTGACCACTTGATGAAGGAAACCCGATATACCAGTCTTGCAAATGAAGTAGAATTACTCAAATTTGTTACCTAAGCTTGCATTGTTGTTGGAAGAACGGTGTTAAGTCTTTAAGTGCTTAATGTTATCCTGAAAAAGTATGAGACTTTCATCACCTCTTGCGATTATCCACAACGTCTTCTGCGTGTGACACTGAGTACTACAATGTATCTCCTTTAAGTGATAGTTTACCAGGTCTTCAACCATCCACCTCGACTTTTGGAAACTAGATAACCCAAGTCTTCAACTTACATCATAAGCACGAGCAAGTTATCATTGAAATCATGCATCCAACCATCCCCGATTTCAAGATAAAATAGGTAGACTCTTTCGTGAAATCCAACTTCACCCTCAAGTAAGGAATATCAAATTAACTTCGTAATCAATTTGTGCGGTTGAATAGTCAAAGAGAGAAGAAACATGCGCTAATTCTTAGCAGTGCCCAAGACTCATAGTCAGTCCAATCAAACATAGCTGTTTGACCCAGCTGCTTGGATGATATCAGGTGCAGTGCATGGAATAGTTGTCGTACTGTGTACAGGATTTTACAGTTCTTGAGATTTAACTGAGAAATAAATTCAAGAACCAACTGCACAACAGTAAGTATCAGACCGCTGAAATCTTATGCCAATAGCTAAGCCCCAAACCGCTAAAAGCTAAACCACTGAAACTGGAACCGCTAATATTCAAACCTCTGGAGACTGAACCACTGAATCCTGAAACGCAACGATCTGACCCGCTGAAACCGGAACTACTAAGATTCAAACCGCTGGAGACTAAACCGATACGATCTGACCTGCTATAACCGGAACCGCTAAAATTCACATTGCTGGAGACGGAACCGCTAGGAAACTCGCTGATAACGCCTAAATCTAACATGTTTTTGATAGCGTTATTGGTAGTTTTATATATGTTTTGTGGTTATATTTATATGCTTTTGTTACTAAATCGTACCAAAGTGTGTTTGCAAAGCATTTGTAGCCAAAGACAGGAAAATGGATGGAAAAGATGCAAAAATGAAGAAAAAGGAAGTATTTGAGATTTCATGTGAATCTTGTGTCAAGTTCCGCTTCGTAAGGTACTTCAAGGAGTTAAAGTCCAAGTAGTCAAGTTCATAAGCTTTAGGATAAAGAGAAAGACCGAAGAATCAAGAGCTACGTCCGAGAAACAAGTCATACGCAAAAGACCAAGAAAAAGGTTCAGCAGCCATCACCATCCGATCGGTCGCCGCCCGCAACCGATTCGGATGGAGTGAAAGTGGATTTACCGAGAAGACCAACCGATCGGTAGACCATTCCATCCGATCGGTTGGAAGTCGCTGTTTTACCCAAGACTTCTTTATTAAGGATTGTGACTTTATAACTCCGGTTCTAGGCCCTTCTTGTCATTATTCTAACCATTCAATACTACTTGGAGAGCAAGAGAAGCATTTATGCACTTAGACCCTTGGTTGGAGCAATTTATGGAACTATTAGTTGAGTATTTATATACCAATCAATCTAGAGAGATATAGACATGCTAAACAAGTGCTAGGAGAGAACAAAAATTCACAGAAGAAACTTAAGAAATTCGTCCATAAGTCCAGGAGAAGGGAGGAAAGTCGAATTTACCATTTTCATTGCTTGTGGAATCATTGTCTTTCACTTGTAATCTTATTTCCAAATCATTGTAAGACTTTCAATCATGGTTTCTAATGTTCAAATTATTGAGTTTACATTTATGTTTGCTATGAGTGGCTAGTGCCTTTGTGCACTTGCTTAGATGATGTGTATTATTCATTGATTTGCATATGATTGTGATAACATGTTTTAATTCAATTTCAAGTCAATTCTAAGAACCAATTGTGATAAAGTTTCATAGTGACATTTGGGAAATCAAGTTTAACTAGTGCTAGTAATCTTAAGGGTTGAAAGAACTATTGTTATTCCACTAGTTATAATCATTTGTCTATGAATGATTGTTGTCTACCACTATTCTTGATTAACCAAAGGAACTTAATTGTGATTGTAATGAAAAAGCTTTTGTCTATCAGAACGGATTGATTGTAAACCACTTTAAAGGTCGAAAGATTAATAGTTTGCTTTCAATTGTGACCTTTTGTCTATAATTGGTTACCTTTTGTATTGACCATTTCCTAAGCTTGTTTGATTAGACAAAAGATTGTTTTTGTGTTTGAGAAACACCAACTCATGAACCTTGAATTGATCTTGAATTGATTGGTTAATCGTAATGCTTGTTTTTATAAACCAAAATCTTGACGAAGGTTTAATTTGTAGGAACAATAGATTAGTGTCAAAACTAATTATCACAACCAACATGTTTTCCAAAGTTATCACAATCATATTAGTCAATTGGAGTACACTAGTCTAAGCAAGTGTAGTTTTTAATCATTTGAATTTTCATTATACCATTACTGCTTATTTGAGATTGTTGCTTTTAACTTGCAATTCGATTCACTACACAAATCCCTGCGAACGATCCCGACTTACCATCAAAATCTTGCTACAACGGACGAGTATACTTGCTCGTATGTGTTGTTATTAGATTCGGTAATTCACCCTTTATAAATTTAAAACTTGCACCGAACCGGGCACATCAAGTTTTTGGCGCCGCTGCCGGGGATTTTGATCGTGTTTCTGTAAGTTTTAGTCCAATTCTCATATAGTTAGTTTTCGTAAAAAAAAAAAAAAAAAAGAGTTTTACCGAGCTGCCCATCCGATCGGTTATTCATCCATCCGATCGATTTTCCAAAATTTTAATTTACCGAGAGAACCATCCGATCGGCGGACACTTCCATCCGATCGGATCCTTCAAATCCAATTTACCGAGAGATCTATCCGATCGGTAGACTGTTCTATCCGAATCGGTTAGACGATTCTGAACTTTTCAAATTGTTTTCATTCTTTGCTCGTTTGTTTAGACATTGCCTCGATTCGTTGGGGAATTGTATGAACACTCGATCAACTGGAGTAGAACCAATTCCACCATTTTCAGATCCCGAACGTTTAGTCCGAAGACAAAGAAGAAGAAGAACACCCTTTGTTCCACTAGCCAATCGTGTACCAAGAGTACCAAACCCAACGTTTGATAACCTTTTTGAAGCCAAAGTCATTTACAACCCATTCACTGACCAACCTTTTCCCATGGCTGACGATAGACCCATGTGGGAAGCAAACCGAGCCGTAGCACCAACTCCTGGAGCTGCTATTGTTGCTGTCAACTTAGGTGACAATTTCACCGTGAAAGGTCATCATCTTTCTATGATCAAAGACCGTCAATTCGATGGCCGTTCGAGGGCCGATCCTCACAAACACGTTGCCGAATTCATTGAAATTTGTGGCATGTTCCGATATGGTGATACAAATGTAGACGCCATTAAACTCAAACTTTTTCCATCATCACTTGCTGGAGATGCAAAAGTGTGGTATAACGAATTAACACCAGGAATCATCACTACTTGGGAGGAGATGAGGCAAGCTTTTGTGAGCCGATTCTTTACACCTGCAATGTTTGATCGACTCATGGGAGAAATTCGTGCTTTCACACAAAATCCTAACGAATCACTCGTCGAAGCCTGGCTTCGTATGAAGGATTTACTTCGAAGTTGTCATGGACATGGTTTAGGACGAGGAACCATTATTCAAATCTTTTACCATGGACTTGATGAAACATCTCAAGGAATTCTTGATGCTGGAGGAATTTTTCTTTATAAGACTCCTAACCAGGCATATCAATTGCTTGAAGACCGAGTTCTTCTCAAACTCGACTGGTCAAAAGATGCCAAGACAAAACCCTTAAGAAAAACCGTTGCTTTCGCCGAAAGTTCTGATTCATCTAAACTCATGGAGAAAATGGAAACCTTGGTTTCCAAAATCAATTCGCAATACAAAGATCTTAGAGGAGAAATGAAAGAAATGCGAGATGGTTGTAACAACTGTGGAGGTAACCACCCGTCATCAGAATGCGATGATCAACCTATGGATCAACCAAAAGAAGGAGAAGCTAATTATATCCAAGGAGGATACCGAGGAGGAGGATATCGAGGAAATTATTACGGAAGAAACTCTGCTAATTGGCAAGATCGCCGACAAAGGGATAACAACCATGAGTCCCAACCAAAAGTAGAGAACCAAACCTCACAAAGTTCCGACAAGAAACCTGAAGAAACAGATTTTGAAAAAATGATGAGAGAATTTGTCACTGCCCAAAAATCAACCAACGAGTTCGTCAAGAATCAATTTTTCAATCTCAAAACCAAAGTTGAGCAAGGTCAGAAAAATCATCAAGCATCTATCCAAGATCTTGAAAACAAATTTGGGAGACTCTCTGATCAAATTTCTTCACGACCATCAGGTTCGTTGCCTAGTAACACCCAAACCAACCCAAAACCATCATCATCATCGAATGATAAGACTTATCGTCCACCACAAACCAGAAATGAGCATATCAATGCTGTATTCACAAGAAGTGGCCTGTCTTATGATCCACCACCCAACCTAAACAACACCACAACTATCGATTTCGATAGTGAGGATGAAGATGAAGAATCCAAGAAAGAAAATACACCAAAAACATCACCCAAACCTAAACCCAAACCACCAGTTAAGGCTTACACTCCAAAAATTCCATATCCACAGAGCCTTAAGAAAGAAAGAATGGAGGAGCGTTATAAGAAGTTTGTTGAAATAATCAAAGAAGTTAGACTCAATGTACCTCTCATTGATGTTTTAGCTGGAATGCCTAATTACGGGAAATTTTTGAAAGAACTTCTTAACAACAAAAACAAGTTGGAGCAAATATCCGCTACCTTTCTAAATGAAGAATGTTCAGCTATTGTTCAAAACAAAATTCCACAAAAACTCGGAGATCCCGGAAGTTTTCTGATTCCATGCATATTAGGAAACAACATCACATGCGATGCTTTAGCCGACTTAGGTGCGAGTATCAATTTGATGCCTTATTCGCTGTATACGAAACTTTCAATCAATACCTTGAAACCCACAAAGATGAGTATCCGATTAGCTAATCATACTTACCAATATCCTGTTGGTATTGCTGAGAATATGCTTGTCCAAGTAGGTAAATTCATTTTTCCCGTGGATTTTGTAATTCTAGAAATGGAGGAAGATAGTAGAGTACCACTTATTTTAGGAAGACCTTTTCTAAACACCGCTGATGCGATCATCAAAGTAAAAGGAAGAGAACTTAATCTTGGAGTTGGAGAGGATAGAATCACGTTCTTAATCGATAAAGCAATGAAATATCCACATTCCAGTGATGACACTTGTTTTAACATTGATGTAATCGATGAAGTCACTGAGGAAGAATTGGATGCATTACTTGAAGATTCTGATCCATTCATGACTATTTCAGAGAAGATTAGTGAAACAACTTTTGATAAAGAATTCGCTGATTTTATGGAAGTTAAGATTGAAGAAGAAGAAGAAGAAGAAGAAGAAGAAGAAGGAGAGATAATAGAAGAAGATTTTGAGGAAATCAGTCTTAATGATCAGATGAGAATCAAAACATCACTTCAAGAACCACCGACTGATCTTGAGTTGAAACCACTGCCAGAAAATCTTGAGTATGCTTACTTGGAAGACAATTCGCTACTTCCAGTAGTCATATCTTCGTTGCTAAATGATTTTGAGAAAGAATGTCTGACTTCAGTTCTTAAGAAGCATAAAGAAGCTTTTGCGTGGAAAACTTCTGACATCCCAGGACTCAGTCCTGATTTTTGCAAACACAAAATCAATTTCGAAGAAGATGCTAAACCAGTTGTAGAAAGACAACGTCGACTCAACCCCAACATGAAAGAAGTTGTTAAAAAAGAAATCATCAAACTGCTTGATGCAGGTATCATTTACCCCATCGAAGATAGTCCTTGGGTGAGTCCTGTTCACTGTGTTCCGAAAAAAGGAGGAATGACTGTTGTGACCAACGAACGGAATGAACTAGTTCCTACTAGAACTGTCACCGGATGGCGAGTATGTATTGATTACAGAAAATTAAATAAAGCCACCAGAAAAGATCATTTTCCTTTGCCTTTCATGGATCAAATGCTTGAGAGATTAGCAGGAAACAAATACTTTTGTTTTCTTGATGGTTTTTCAGGATATTTTCAAATTCCTATTGATCCAGCTGATCAAGAAAAGACCACATTCACATGTCCCTTTGGAACTTACGCTTATCGGCGTATGCCTTTTGGATTATGTAATGCCCCCGCGACTTTTCAAAGATGTATGATTGCCATATTCCAAGATATGCTTGAAACGTCTATGGAAGTTTTCATGGATGACTTTTCAGTTTTCGGAAGCTCATTCGAAGCTTGCCTTTCTAATCTCGATAAAATGCTTGAAAGATGTAAAGCTGCACATCTTGTTCTCAATTGGGAGAAGTGTCATTTCATGGTAACTGAAGGAATTGTGTTAGGACACAAAATTTCTAGTGCAGGAATGGAGGTTGACAAAGCAAAGATCGATGTCATTACCAAATTACCACCCCCAACTAACGTCAAAGCCGTTAGAAGTTTCCTAGGACATGCAGGATTTTACCGTCGTTTCATTAAGGATTTTTCCAAAACATCTCGTCCAATGACGAAACTTCTTGAAAAAGATGCTGTTTTCGATTTTAATGCAGATTGTATGAAAGCCTTCGAAGCATTGAAAACACAACTGACTAGTGCACCCATTATGGTTTCACCTGATTGGTCACTACCATTCGAGCTTATGTGCGATGCAAGCGATTTTGCTGTTGGAGCCGTATTAGGACAACGAGAAGAGAAACATTTTCGTCCTATATATTTTGCCAGTAAAACACTCAACAATGCTCAGCAGAATTACACAGTTACAGAGAAAGAATTGTTAGCCGTTGTTTTCGCTTTTGATAAATTCAGATCATACCTTGTCCTTTCGAAAACAATCGTGTTCACCGATCATTCAGCGTTAAAATATCTGTTTAAGAAGCAAGATGCTAAACCACGTCTCATCCGATGGATTTTACTACTCCAGGAATTCGATATCGAAATCAAAGATAAGAAAGGAGCAGAAAATCTAGCCGCTGATCATCTATCTCGTTTAGAAAATCCAAATCTGGAAGAATTAAAAGAAGATGAGATTGACGATTATTTCCCAGATGAAACACTCATGACTGTTGATACAGATGATGAGAACGAAATTCCATGGTTTGCCAATTATGCAAATTATCTCGTTGGAGGAATTCTAAAGAAAGGATTAACTCATGCCCAACGAAGTAAATTCTTTTCGGATCTTAAACATTATTATTGGGAACAGCCTTATCTTTTCAAAATGTGTCCCGATGGGATGATTAGAAGATGTGTTTATGGTTCTGAAACAAGAAGAATTCTCGATGAATGTCATCATGGCCCAACTGGGGGACATTATGGTCCTTCCACCACCGCTAAAAAAGTCTTTGATGCTGGATTCTATTGGCCGACTATTTTTAAAGAAGCCCATACTCTTGTTAAGAATTGTGATGCTTGCCAAAAATCCGGTAGTCTTTCTCGAAGAGATGAAATGCCTCAGAAGAGCATTCAGGTCTGCGAATTATTCGATATTTGGGGAATTGATTTCATGGGACCGTTTCCTAAATCACACAAATACGAATACATTCTCGTTGCTATTGATTACATTCCCAAATGGGCTGAAGCAGAAGCTTTACCCACAAATGATGCACGAGTAGTTGTTAATTTTCTCAAAAAGCTTTTCGCTCGTTATGGAATTCCTAAAGCTTTGATAAGTGATCGTGGAACCCATTTCTGTAATAAACAAATGGAGAAAATTATGAAGCGATATGGAGTTCATCATCGTTTCGCTACAGCTTATCACCCACAGACAAGTGGTCAAGTCGAAAATACCAACAGAGCCTTAAAAAGGATACTTGAAAAAACGGTTAAAGACAATCCCGCCGTTTGGTCGAGAAAACTGGATGATGCTCTGTGGGCATTTCGCACGGCTTATAAAACACCAATTGGTACAACACCATACAGATTGTTGTATGGAAAAACTTGTCATTTGCCGTTTGAAATCGAACACCGCGCTTACTGGGCATTGAGAAATTGTAACCCAGACCTCAAAGTAGCTGGAGAAAAGAGATTTTTGCAATTGCATGAACTCGATGAGCTTAGACTACAAGCTTATGAGAACTCCAAACTTTACAAAGCAAGAACAAAAGCTTATCATGACAAAAAGCTAAGAATCAGAAAAGAATTCAAAGCTGGAGACAAAGTTCTGCTTTTTAACATGAAGTATAAGTTCAAAGCTCCCAAGCTGAAACCGAAATGGTTCGGACCGTATACAGTGAAGCATGGATTTCCATCCGGATATGTTGAATTGCATGACAAACATGGTGGAAGTTTCATTGTTAATGGGCACCGAATTAAGTTATACTATGACAAGGAGCAAATGAATGAAGTTTCTATTCAAGAGATTCCGCCTGAATCAGAATATGAAGCTATAACCTTTATGTCACCCTTTCCGGCCGATTTCAAGAAAAACACTCCGTGGGCCGAAGATTCTGGTTATATCTATGATGTTCTACCAAGACCGTGGGAGAAAGTTAAGTTGGAATACATAGATGAAACTGGGGAGGGAATAGTGATTGGAAATGTGCTGTACGTTCCAAAATTTCTAATGAAGAAGTCAACACCAACATGAAGAAAGAGAAGTTCGAGTCCGGCTGATGACTCGTTAATAAAACAAGCGCTTCTCGGGAGGCAACCCGTGTGTTTGCTATGTTTATTTTTCATTTTTATTTTCTAGTGATTAAACCCCAAAGTTTTTTCTAAATTGCTTAGTTGAACTTAAGTGTGGGGGTGTATCACTGCCTTTTGAATAAGCGAAGAAATATTTCGTATGTGTGTTTCTTTTGTTTTTAGATTACTGCAGATAATGATTTCGAAGCTTGGACGCTAGGATCAAGACTCCTCATGAGAAGAAAATACAGTTTATTCTCTTATTTCCCTATTTCATTCTTTGTCGTTTATCACATTGAGGACAATGCTTAACTTAAGTGTGGGGGGGGGGGTGAATAGGAAAATAAGGATAGATTGTAGTTTTGAGCTGAATTTTAAAATTTTGTTTGCCCTTGTAATCTAGTCTTTTGTCATTTTAAAGATCATATTCTAGAATAACTGGATTTGTCCACTGGTGAAATCTGTAATTTTGAAAATTCGAGATGTGTCCCGATTAATATTGCAATCCATTCTGGGATCGATAACATTAGCTAGCACAGATTATAGCCCTTTCCACTAAATTGTGAGGATTTGAGCCTGTTCTATATACAGCATACATCTTTTATGCTTAGATCTTTTGCTATGAGTGTGCCGGTGATTTTATTTATTCTAGAACTTGTGCTTGTAAATCATTACGAGACCGTTGTGAGATCACATTTCGTTTGTGATATAAGTGTATATGCGTGATAAGAGGCAATCTTAGGTTTTATCCCAAATGGCCTTCCATTTTCATATAATGCTATATTAGCTAGCTACATTGGCTAGTTAACTACTCATATGGACCCATTTGTTAGCATTTATCTTTAATGCTAGATACCCCTAGTTACACCCGCCGAGCCTATCTTTTCTTTTGATACAATCCAGAAAAATTCAAAAAGATTTTACACCTTTTTAAGCCTAGTCTTATTTTTTTTAGTCAAATCTTGGTTGGTTGCTAGCTATTTGGAAAGATGGATGTTATGTGGAAATCATGAAAGTTCTAAGGAAGCGTAAACTCCGAAGGTTGTTATACGAGAAAAGTCATTACAACTATAAGATGACAAGTTAAAAAAAAAAAAAAAAAAAAAAAAAAAAGGAAAGAAAAAAAAAAAGAGGAAAAGTCATTGCAACCATAAGGTGACAAGAATAAGCCAATGGGCTAAGTGAATCAAGTATGAATAAAGGAAGTATGGAGTTTTTCACAAAATGGCATGATATTGGTTTGTAATAGCTAGTAACATTTGGTTCGAAGACTTTGACTATTCTATTTTTGTTTTTATTTTCAACCAATTTCATAAATATATCCCATGCCTTATCCTACCCTTTTGACTTTGTGTAATTATTAAGTGTATGGACATGTAGTAACCATCCGATTTCTTGAGGAATTAACTAACGTTGTTAGCGATCTAGGGAGTATTTTGGCGACCATCCGTTATGCAAGTAACGTCGTTAGCGAACCAAGGTACAATCTAGTGACCATCCGTTATTCGGTGATGCAAGAATTCGTTGTTAGGAAGCTATTATGTTTTGCATGAGATAGTGGCGCATTAGTCTTTTATATCCCTTTAAGCCTTAAACCCAAATAAAAGCCCTCTTTGATATGTATACTTGGAGCTCACACCATTTCGGTGTAGTTTTGTTTCTTGTACAAGCTTATGGTAATATTTAGATCATGACTGAGCAAATGAGTGTCATTCCGCTTATATACTCTACCAATCATACAAATGAGTGTTTGAGTGAATTATATTTCATTTCCCTTTCGTGAGGTGTTTAGTAATGTGTATCATGCAAGAAAATCATATGGGTATTGTCAAACATCTCGATGATTCAACCATAAAAGCTTAAAATGATGAATCTAGCTTGTACTAGTGCTTGATAGATTTGCATCACATTTTCCTAATCATTGGTGCATACCATGTGGATAATTGTTTTTAATTCTAGATTTGCTTGAGGGCAAGCAAAGTTCAAGTGTGGGGGATTTGATAACGCCTAAATCTAACATGTTTTTGATAGCGTTATTGGTAGTTTTATATATGTTTTGTGATTATATTTATATGCTTTTGTTACTAAATCGTACCAAAGTGTGTTTGCAAAGCATTTGTAGCCAAAGACAGGAAAATGGATGGAAAAGATGCAAAAATGAAGAAAAAGGAAGTATTTGAGATTTCATGTGAATCTTGTGTCAAGTTCCGCTTCGTAAGGTACTTCAAGGAGTTAAAGTCCAAGTAGTCAAGTTCATAAGCTTTAGGATAAAGAGAAAGACCGAAGAATCAAGAGCTACATCCGAGAAACAAGTCATACGCAAAAGACCAAGAAAAAGGTTCAGCAGCCATCACCATCCGATCGGTCGCCGCCCGCAACCGATTCGGATGGAGTGAAAGTGGATTTACCGAGAAGACCAACCGATCGGTAGACCATTCCATCCGATCGGTTGGAAGTCGCTGTTTTACCCAAGACTTCTTTATTAAGGATTGTGACTTTATAACTCCGGTTCTAGGCCCTTCTTGTCATTATTCTAACCATTCAATACTACTTGGAGAGCAAGAGAAGCATTTATGCACTTAGACCCTTGGTTGGAGCAATTTATGGAACTATTAGTTGAGTATTTATATACCAATCAATCTAGAGAGATATAGACATGCTAAACAAGTGCTAGGAGAGAACAAAAATTCACATAAGAAACTTAAGAAATTCGTCCATAAGTCCAGGAGAAGGGAGAAAGTCGAATTTACCATTTTCATTGCTTGTGGAATCATTGTCTTTCACTTGTAATCTTATTTCCAAATCATTGTAAGACTTTCAATCATGGTTTCTAATGTTCAAATTATTGAGTTTACATTTATGTTTGCTATGAGTGGCTAGTGCCTTTGTGCACTTGCTTAGATGATGTGTATTATTCATTGATTTGCATATGATTGTGATAACATGTTTTAATTCAATTTCAAGTCAATTCTAAGAACCAATTGTGATAAAGTTTCATAGTGACATTTGGGAAATCAAGTTTAACTAGTGCTAGTAATCTTAAGGGTTGAAAGAACTATTGTTATTCCACTAGTTATAATCATTTGTCTATGAATGATTGTTGTCTACCACTATTCTTGATTAACCAAAGGAACTTAATTGTGATTGTAATGAAAAAGCTTTTGTCTATCAGAACGGATTGATTGTAAACCACTTTAAAGGTCGAAAGATTAATAGTTTGCTTTCAATTGTGACCTTTTGTCTATAATTGGTTACCTTTTGTATTGACCATTTCCTAAGCTTGTTTGATTAGACAAAAGATTGTTTTTGTGTTTGAGAAACACCAACTCATGAACCTTGAATTGATCTTGAATTGATTGGTTAATCGTAATGCTTGTTTTTATAAACCAAAATCTTGACGAAGGTTTAATTTGTAGGAACAATAGATTAGTGTCAAAACTAATTATCACAACCAACATGTTTTCCAAAGTTATCACAATCATATTAGTCAATTGGAGTACACTAGTCTAAGCAAGTGTAGTTTTTAATCATTTGAATTTTCATTATACCATTACTGCTTATTTGAGATTGTTGCTTTTAACTTGCAATTCGATTCACTACACAAATCCCTGCGAACGATCCCGACTTACCATCAAAATCTTGCTACAATGGACGAGTATACTTGCTCGTATGTGTTGTTATTAGATTCGGTAATTCACCCTTTATAAATTTAAAACTTGCACCGAACCGGGCACATCACTCGCACTAATTCTCCCCGTCAAAAAGGACATGAAATGACCTTTTTGCCAAAGCTGAGAGTCCGTGATGTTTGTGAATTTGTCAGGCACCATACATGGAATGAGACACATAAAACTACTGCAACGAAGATGGTGATTAAGACTCTCTTGTAGTAACCCCTTGCTAGACTCCTCATCAATGATTTGGTAGATTAATAATTCATTGAAGCTCGTAATATGCCAAAACCGCTTGATGAATTCATTGAAGCTCGTAATATGCCAAAACCGCTTGATGAAATGTGTTTAACTTTAGAGTGAGTAAAAGGTTAAAACACGTCTCCAAACAAATCACCTCTTGCCTTTAAGTCTGACCACCTCTTGAGAAGATCTTGTACTACAATCCCATTAGAAGCTTGAAAAACAACAATCACTTGATGAAGCTTGATAATGAACAAGTCCGCGACTTAAACTTGCACTAAATTGTGATTTAGAACCTATACTGAGCACAACAACGTAACTCTTTTAACTATAGGTAGTGATATATACCCAACCTTCCATCCTTTATTGTATATATCCACTTCTTGAACATCCAAGTCTAATCATCTTAATCACCTTAAATTGCAAATTTGTGATTTAGAACCTATATTGAGCACAACAACGTAACTCCTTTAAATATAGGTAGTGATATATACCCAACCTTCCATCCTTTATTGTATATATCCACTTCTTGAACATCCAAGTCTAATCACCCTAAATATGCTCGAGCAAGGGTCATCAAACATCGTGCATCCATCCTCCCGAGATGTTTGTGACACTAAGTACACCAACCCATGAATTAACAAACCAACCAAGTCACCATAATTTCCCAATTCCTGCCGCTCTTGAAGCACAAACTTTTCCCAAGAAAAATAGTCAAACCCCATAATTTTTTATTATGTCTAAATCCAAGCCCAGCCTACTTGTCCAAAATTAATTTGACGGGATTTTACAACTCTTGAGAATTAAACCGAGAAATCGAATCTTTCGCGGGATTTTCTAAAATCATCAAGAGAAACCGTGAAATCAACACGAATGCCCAAGAGTGAATAGCAATACTAATCTTTAAAATTCAAGTCAAAGAAGTCAAATCTCAACTGGATCAAATTGCAACAAGTCAAGTCACACTTTGTCAAATCACAACCAGTCAAATTGCAATCAAACAAGTCGCAGTAAGTCAAATCGCAAGTGTCACCTCGCAACGTCAAATTGCAACTGGTCAAGTTACAATCAGTTAAATCGCAACAAGTCAAAACGTAACTTAACACATCGCAATTTAAACAAATTGTTATTTGTCAGCTATAACTCAAGTTGCAAAGATCAAATTGCTGGCTCACTCAAGTCGTAGGCACTAATAGAACAATGCTGAAAAATCCCCACCTCAGTAATCCAGATGACATTCATAAACCCAAACACTAGCCGTGACGTATGTATCCCCGTGAAATATTATACAACCAAAATACCACTCTTATCAAAAATATTTGAAATTTGTATCCAATCTTTGTGAAGAAACAACTCTTGGATCACAAACTTCCCAACATTAAACCCATATTCAATGTCAACACTACAGCCCGTTGAATATCCTTTAGATATTTCATTAAATCCATTAAGCCCAAGATACATGACCAGCCCATTCAACAGATTCAATAAATCCGATCCAGTCCTCACTTATCCCAAATGATTCGGTTATAACACTCCAGCCCAAATAACTAATCTTGATCCAACACAACACCCTAATCCCTAATATTTATGTGGCTATATAAGGTACTAAACTCACATTAACCCTAATCCACCTTTAAGAAATAAGCAGCCACACTTCTCTCCTTTACCCCAATCGGAAAATCAATTCGCCCCATCACCTCTTCACAATGAATCCAGTCACCATCTCATCACCGTTTCCAAAATCTATATCCGAACCCACAATAACCGATTAGACACAAACACCATCTCGCCCGTATTAGTTGTTTTCATATTCCCGTCATATGAGTCAAGAAAAAGAACACTTGAAAGTCTTCGAGATCCGTTAAAGGTTCTCACGGGTAAGTATATGTGTTATCGTTATGTTGTTGTTAAGGTTGTTTGATTTGTACGAACGAGGACAAAAGAGGGTAACATAATGGTTATTCTTATGTCTTTATGTGTTCGGATAGAAAGAGAGAAGCTAAGCTTCAATTCACAACAAATCGATGATGATTTCTAAGTCGTGTGTTAGATCATTTAGAAGGTCTTGAGATATCTTGAGATACACGAATTGAGAAAACTGAGACATATGTTGTTAGGAATATAAATATTCATATGAAGGTTCGGTTACCCCGAGCATCTAATTAGCATTTATATAGCTCGTAGACTTATATATATTTGTTTAGTAGTATTAGTATTATCAGTATTATTAGTGTAGTAATATATATTCGTGGAATGGGTCGGGGCTTTCCCCACTGTCAGCTCACTCCACAGCCCACTAGGGGCACAAATATTAGGACTATATATATAACCCTTCCCACACAAGGGAAGGGTGGAACTCTTCACACATTGAATCTAACATTCCAGGTTTTTCTCTCAAAGGGTTCCCTCTCTCTCTAGTTCTTATCATCTCTCTAACTATGGATCTAATCTTCCACAACCCAAGACCACCCGAATCAACCACACAATCAAGAAGGTTATTTCCTACAATTGGTATCAAGAGCCATGGTTTCATCTTGGTCAGATCTGTGGTCAATGGTCAGTTTGCGCATACTGCTTTTATCACTTCTTTATTCGAGTAGTTACTCTCACAAACTGCAAGAATCCATGTTTTTGTAATCCAGTTTGGTCTTAATATTCTTATGGGCCTCCAATTTGGGCTTCAAATGTTTAAGGTTATGGCCTTAATTTTATTAAATTCTCTGGTTCGAAATACCATTTCTCAAGATCTGGTATCTTGTTAGTTTTATTCTTTTGGGATTTACATGGGTTCAAAGCTTGTGTTTACGGCCTATTCGTAGACTGAATGTGTGTCAAAAGTTTGTGGACTCAATGGTTCGAAATACCATCTGTAACAGTTTGGATCTTGATTTGTTTTTGTTGGTTGTGCTTGGTGATGATTCAATCTTGGTTCATGTAATGTTCTTTGTAGCGACTTGTTGTTTGTTTGGACCTTCTTATATGCAGTTTGTATATGGTCAAAGTTTGCATTTTGGAAAGATGCATGAATTGGGTAAAGAAAACAAAAAATGTGAAAGTGGCATTTTTTTTGGGTTTGTGGTTCTTGGAATAATGTTCATAGTTGCTGCTGGTGTCCAAAGGTTGATATTCTTCAATGCGGTTTGTTATGAAAGAGAAAAACACAGATCCGGTTTTTAAGGAAAGTACGAAAGTGACAGCTTTGACCGGTCAAATGCGGTTTGTCCTGGACTCGGTTTGTCCATACTGTCATGGACTCGGTTTGTCCACTTAACCAAGAACTCGGTTTGTGTACATAAAGTAGACTCGGTTTGTCTGTTTAACCCTGGACTCGGTTTGTCCATACTATCATGTACGCGGTTTGTGTATAATCACGAACTCGGTTTGTGTTTCTAACTTGTATACGGCTTGTGTTTTGCACAGACGCGGTTTGTCTACCCTTTCATCGACTCGGTTTGTCTGTTACTCGTTTTTGTGATAGTTTAAGGTTTGTCACTCGGTCAAATGGTCAAACGACTACAACAACAAACAACAATCACAACTCCAACGATCCTAAACCCAGTCAACAACAACAAACAATAATTGTCCTAAACCCAGTCAACTACAACAACATAGACCGATCTCAAAGATAAACCGATCTCAGTTTTTCGCTTATTTATTTTGTGTGGTTCGTCTAACTCAAAGATCTTAAAAGATCTAAACACAAAAAACGAATACATCATAGATCGTTAAAAAAACTCAAAGCAAAATATAGTCACAACATTTCGATCTCAGTTGGGTGCACCTTTAATTCAAATCGATAACGATTTTTTGTGACCTTAACCATCATCGATCTATAGAAGAACAAAGCCTCCTATTTAATTTTTCGAATGATATATAGAACGAACCAAAAACAATACCGTTTTGATTCATTTTTTTTCATTTGGTTCTATAAAAGAAAGGCCTTGAGAAGTCCTTATTAATATTCGAAACATAAAATAGATATCAAAACAAAAGTGTTTCAATATCACTTTCTTTCGTTCGATTAAACTAAGAAACACAAGTGCAAACAAATCTTACCAGTTATTAGTGAGATCAACGAAAGAAAGAAAGGATTCTATTAGAATCGGACTTTATCAATAACAAGGTCGAATCTTTTGGTGGCTGCGTGTTTTTGGGTTAGAGAAGAAATGGTGTAGTAGGCGGATGAGATAAGGATTAGGGTTACGGGAAATTATTGATGATTGGAGAAGTGAAGGAGGCGCCTGTTTTGGAGAGAGTTTGGATGGGGGCGGTTCGATTAAGAGGTGATTAGGGTTATGTGAACTTAGGGATTGTGTTAGGTTAATGGATGCTATATATATAAATATGTGATTAGGGTTTGTGCAATGTGGCTGAGTGCTGTGATGAAGGAGAGAAAAGGGGCGGATTAGTTAATTGTTAGGGTTAGGATTTGCGTTAAGAGTGTGTGTTAAATACCCGTGTGATTAGGGTATGTGTGGGCTTCTTTGTTAACTCAATGGACTGGGCTGATATAGGATGTTACTTGGGCCGTGTGACATTGGATTTATTGTGTATAATCTGATTTTCACTACTGGCTTGTTCCGAGTGGACTGTTAAAGCAAGGACTGGACCGGACCTTTCACATAGGAGCTTATGTTGTACACTAATGGTTCACTCTAATTGATGGGTCTCTAAATTAAAATTGTTATCCTAAAATTTTGTAAAAAAATTATTGGATACAATCTTTAATGTTTGGATTAAGTGTGGTAATGTTTGGTAGTCCAAATTTTCACAAGGATACACATGTCACGGCTAGTATTTGGGTTTATGAATGTCATCGGGATTACAGAGTTGCGGATTTGGCGGCGTAGTCCAAATAGAGCCTACCACTTGAGTGAGACTGCAATTTGATGTTTACGATTTGAGTTATAGTTGTCGAATTACAATTTGTTTAATTGCTATTTGTCAAGTTGCGCTTTGACTTGTTGCGACTTGACGGATTGCGATTTGACCAGTTACGATATGACGTTGCGAGTTAACACTTGCGATTCGACTTATTGTGATTTGGTTGATTGCAATATGACTTGGTGCAATTTGACAATCTGTGACTTGGCCTGTTGCAATTTGATCATGTTGTGATTTGACTACTGTGACTTGAATTTCGAAGATTGGCATTGCACCTCACTCTTGGGTATTCTGGTTGATCTCACGGTTTCTCTTGTAGTTTTTAGAAAATCCCGCGAAAGATTCGATTTCTCGGTTTAAATCTCAAGAGCTGTAAAATCCCGTGAAATTAATATTGGACAAGTAGGCTAGACTTGGATGTAGACATAATGAAACTTACGGGGTTTGACTGCTCTTTCGGGATAAGTTTGTGCTTCAAGATCAGCAGGAATTGGGTAATTATGGTAACTTGGTTGGTTTGTTAATTCACGGGTTGGTGTACTTAGTGTCACAAACATCTCGGGGTGGATGGATGCACGATGTTTGTTGACCCTTGCTCGAGCGCATTTAAGGTGGTTAGACCTGGATGTTCAAGAAGTGGATATATACAATAAAGGATGGAAGGTTGGGTATATATCACTACCTATATTTAAAGGAGTTACGTTGTTGTGCTCAATATAGGTTCTAAATCACAATTTGCAATTTAAGGTGATTAGACTTGGATGTTCATGAAGTGGATATATACAATTAAGGATGGAAGGTTGGGTATATATCACTACCTATATTTAAAGGAGTTACGTTGTTGTGCTCAATATAGGTTCTAATTCATAATTTAGTGCAAGTTTAAGTCGCTGACTTGTTCTTTATCAAGCTTCTTCAAGTGATTGTTGTTTCTCAAGCTTCTAATGTGATTGTTGTTCAAGATCTTCTCAAGAGGTAGTCAGGCTTAAAGACAAGAGGTGATTTGTTTGGAGACATGTTTTAACCTTTTACTCACGTTAAAGTCATATGCATTTCATCAAGCGGTTTTGGCATATTACGAGCTTCAATGAATTGTTAATCTACTAAACCATTGATGATGAGGAAAGCAAGGGGTTACTGCAAGAGAGTCTTAATCACCATCTTCATTGCAGTAGTTTCATTTGTCTCTTTCCATGTTTTGTGCCTGACAAATTCACAAACATCACGGACTCTCAGCTTTGGCAAAAAGGTCATTTCATGTCCTTTTTGAGGGGGAGAATTATCGCAAGTTTCCTAGAAGTTCCGTCTCCAGCGATGTGAATTGTAGCGGTTCCGGTTACAGCGGGTCAGATCGTATCGGTTCAGTCTCCAGCGGTTTGAATCTTAGCAGTGTCGGTTACAGCGGGTCAGATCGTAGCGATTCAGGATTCAGTGGTTCAGTCTACAGCAGTTTGAAGCTTACTGTTGTGCAGTTAGTTCTTGAATTTATTTCTCAGATAAATCTCAAGAACTGTAAAATCCTGTACACAGTACGACATCTATTTCACATCCAAGTAGCTGGATCAGACAGCTTTGTTTGATAGGACTGACTATGAGTCATGGGCACTTCTAAGAATTTGCGCATGTTTCTTCTCTTTTTGGCTAGTCAACAGCACAAGATGATCACGAAGTTAATCAGATATTCTTTATTTGTGATTGAAGTTGAATTTCACGAAGGCGTCTACTTATTTTATCTTGAAGTCGGGGTTGGTTGGATGCATGACCTTCAATGATAACTTGCTCGTTAAAATTTTAAGTTGAAGACTTGGGTTATCTAGTTACCAGCAGTCGGGGTAACTATCACTTAAGAGTCATGGGAGTACTCAGTGTCACACGTCAATGACGATGTCGATAATCGCAAGAGGTGTTAATGTCTCATACTTTGGTTGGGTATGGAGCTCTTAGAGATTTGCTTGGAGCATTAATTCTCAACACCGCTCTTCCAACATTAGTGCAAGCTTAAGTAACAAATTTGGGGTCTTCTACTTCAGTTTTCAGTATTGGTATATCGGGTTCTCTTCATCGAGTGGTCACTAATCTATGTTCAAGGTTTGGTTAGTTGGCCAAAGGTTTTAAAAGTTGTGATGTGATCTGTAATTCTCACGAAATATTCTTAACCCAAACTGATGTTCACCAAAACCAAATCAGTCACGCCACATTCAATCGGTTACTGTCTCATGGTTTCTTCTTGGTGTTGTAAAATCCCGCGAAAGAACTTATTTTTCGGTTTAAACCATAGATTTGTAAAATTCCGTGATGATGGACTATGCGCTCTTGACCAGGATCGGGTTAAAACCATTATCGAAGCTCAGTTATAAGATCACAAATGGCTGAATCGAGGCTTTTAATTGACAAGATGTGACTACGGGGTTAGTTCAGTATTATTTACTTGAGGCTGAAGTGAAATTTCATGGGTGCGTGTACTTAGCATCTGAAGATATCGGGGAGGTTGGATGAAGATTCTTCGAGATCCTTGTTCGAGCGTTCAATACAATGACAAGGACTTGGATATCTAGTTATTTTTTCTTTCTTCCTATTACAAAATAACTATCACTTTAAGGGGTCACGTTGTAGTGCTCAGTGTCATACGAAGTTGTGGATATCCAAGAGGTGATGTATGTCTTATACTTGATGGTTGGTTGGTTGAAGAGTATAGAGTACTTAGGGATTCGATGTTGCACGAAGTCTCTGCACCGCTCTTTGTCTCGCATTAGCACAAGTTTAAGTCACAAGTTCGGGTTATGTTACTTCAGTTTCAAGTTCATCATATTGGGTTTTCTCCATCAGTGGTCACGACATCATGCCAACAAAATGATAATGGGGTTGGTAAAGAGTTAGATGAGAGAAGTAGTAAAGAGAGAGATAATGACGTCTGTACAAGTCAGTGCAGGCCTCGCTCTTCATCATAATGACGTTTGAACACAGCAGTTCAAGCCTCGTTCTTCATCATAATGACGTCTGTACAAGTCAGTGCAGGCCTCGTTCTTCATCATATGACGTCTGCACACATCAGTGCAGGCCTCGGTCTTCATCATTATGACGTCTGAATACCTCAGTTCAGGCCTCATTCTTCAAAGAAAAGAAAAGTGTACGCTTGAGTGCACTTTATCTTCAAAAGAAGAGGAATCTTCTTATTTATGGCCATTCTCATCAACAAGATTCATGCTCTTTCCGTGCTTATTCAGTCTTCAAGTGGATCGGCGCACATTGGAGTATATTTTTATTCACTTGTTCAACCAAAAATTGCAGTTGACAAGCATATGCAATTTTTGAGGGGGGGAAAGGGTGAATAAACAACATGTCAGTCTTCAAGAACTGTCAAGTGGAGCTACTTACCGTTGATGGTATTCATATTCACTAGTTCAATCATAAAAAATTGCAGTTGGAAGGCATATGCAATTTTTGAGGGGGGGGGGGAAGGGTGAATATTAATCTACATGTTGGTTGATGATTGAGAAATGGTCATACGACTCCTGAATACGTCAGTTCAGGAGTCGTGCAAACCATGGTTCTCCAACACTACTTCTGCCGTCTATCAAGGTGTTGAAGAACATGGTCATGGAATGCTAATCTACATAGTCTCACGGGCTGGTTCATTCAGTAACAAAGGGTTTCTAGTCAATGCTTCATGTATACGTCATTAGGCTACATGTACACATCATGATGATGATTCCGATTAATCGTAACCATCATGGGGGAGAGAAATGTGTACACCAAGGACGCACAACAGGTTCACGTGATCGGGCTTAATCATATATTCCGGTGTTGAGAACCGCAGAGATGATCAGTGGTTCAACTTGTTACCTTGGTATTTACGTTTCACTGTTACGTCATGGGCTGATTAATCGTAACCATCAGGGGAGAGAGAATGTGTACATCAAGGACGCACAACAGGTTCACGTGATCAGGGCTTAATATCCAAGGATGGATACATACTATAGATGATCAGTGGTTCAACTTGTTACTTTGGTGTTATACCAAGGACTGAAGAAGGTCGAGTCGTCAGTCTACTCTTCATTCTCTGTTGGGTGTTATTATCTCATGTGTATGCTGCGGGCTGATGGGTTAGATGTAAGGTTACTGGAAGGCATTTGGTGAGATGAAAATGATTGGTATTCTATTCCTCCACATTGGGCAATCTTGAAGAAGGTCGAGTCTTCAGTCTTCTCTACATTCAAGAATGTTGAGCTCTTTTCTTACAACTTGATATTTAACTTAATCCCATGACAGTTCTTGTTTGATGAGTTGTGGAGTTAAGTTAGGTTCAAGTTGTTCCGTAGTTTTAGGTTAAGTCCAACTTGATGTTAACCTAACCTCATGACAGTTCTTGTTTGATGAGTTGTGAGGTTAAGCTAGATTTCAGTTGAGGCTCAACTTAAACTACCGAAAAGATGCATAAGGTTTTTGACGGCGTCAATCAAGGACGGGAGTGTTAGAAGATTAAAGACGGCATGCATTTGGTTATCAAAAGACTTCTTCCTATTATGGGTGTTCATCAGAATGGTTGTCAGATTGGGGGAGAGCACTAATTAGGGGAGAGTGTAGAGCCAGAATCATTCCCTGATTGAAAGTGCTCACATTGCTCTTCAGCAAGTCAAGTGATGAATGCGGTGAAGATTCAGAATGCTGAGGAGTAATGGTTTCTGGTTCGTATCCTTGTACATATATACTTGTTCATATCTTATACCATCTTGTAAATAGATATATAGAAATCTTGCTAATTGTAAATAGAGAAACGTAAAACCAGAAAAACCATAAAAAAATTGAAAAATAGAAAATACCAAAAATAGTTTCACCTAGGCATGTCTTCTGTTTATCGATAACATTTACGGACTTAGAAATGTCATTCAATAATGGCACGGGTCTTTAAATGAAGCTCGAGCAGAAGTTAAAATGGATTGTTAAAACATGTCTAAATGGCTTGCTATTACTTTAGATAGCAACCCGCGCTTCAAACTGGGGAAAGCACGTCGCCAAAAAGACGGCTGTTCCTCCAACTGGGTGATGTTCACCTGGGCATGGATTACTTTATATCCATGTTTCTTGGATCTGATGTACGTTTCAGTGCATCATTTCTTGTAAAAGAAGAGAAATCTTCTTAGTATAACAAATAGTTTTCATTCTATGATTCTTCTGAAAATTATTTGTGAGACACTTGGTGAATATGTGCTGTATGAAATTTGTTTATACTTGGATTATGCATAAAATTTGTCACTCAATCAACGTCTACACAACCTCATGACAGTTCTTGTTTGATGAGTTGTGGGGTTAAGCGTGATTTTAGTTGAGGTTCAACTAGAATACGGGTCATTGATTGAGGGGGAGAGTGAATTCAAATTTTATATCATCAAACGGATTTATTGGTTGAAACATACTTGTTAGAAAAGGTTTTGTAGTTAATGGGGAATTAGTTGAAGAGGATCTTGCTTAAATATATCAAATGACCAAGTGTGTTAGTTGCTAGAAAGTTTAGGACATTATGTGCAATTTGCTTATAGTTTCCTAGCTTTATGTATCTAGAAGGTTCATTTGTGTTACTTTGGAATCCTCGTATAATCCCCTAAACACCTTAAGACTCAAAACCTAAAAGAAGTAAGAAAACCAGTTGTGTTTGATGTTCTTGAATACTCCTATGACATTTGTATGAACTAAGTGAATGAGTTTCAAATGTTGTTTGTCTCTGCTGCTTAATTGTTGTTGATATTGTGCATATGTTCTCAGGATTCGCTTAGGTAGATTGCTATTATGTTAGAATCATGTTCCTAAGATCCTGAATGAAATATTGAAATTCGTGTGAATTGCCATGTTCATGATTGCTATCTGCTCTTCATGCTAGATAGTGTTTTGACGTAGTTCCTGATTGGGGTTTGATTATAAGATGAACTTGGTATTATAATGTGGCAAGCTGCTGAAGGGTAGCTATTAAGGAATAGTGTATATGTATGCATGTATATCTGTGTTGATATTCTTATGCAGATTCCATAGCCAAAATGAATGTACCAGTTCCCATTCTAACCATCTGATCAGACGATCAAACTCTATTGATTGGCTCGAAATTCACCACGACAACAACATCGGGAGCAACAACAACTACAACACTTTCACCACCACCACCGCCATTCATTTTGGTCTCGCCAAGTGGGGATCAACTACATTTGCGAAAGATTTGTTGGTGGATGGATGATTGATATTGACTGATTCACTCAGAAAAGGGGTGATTATATCGTCTGCACAAAAAGGTCAATATCACTTGTGTCATAATAATCAATTTGTGCAAAATAAGCAGTGAATCTCCCTCTTAGATTAAGGGGGAGCATAGTATGTTTCATCATCAGACTACATTAAATCGGACACATTTTCTCCCATGTTTTTCTAAATTATTTAAATCAATTGGGATCACAAATCTCAAAAGGTTTGAAATTTTTGATCGGGGGAGAGAATGTGATTTAAATATGAAACCTGATGAAAATGTGATGTTTTGGAGTTAAGTGTAAGCTCTCCCATAAGTGCTAAACTCTTTTGTATACCAATGCACTTATTGAGGGGGAGCAAAGGATTTGGCATGCATCTTATGTGTGCAAGGCTCAGACTTCACCAATGAATTGACGATAGCTAAAGTCAGTAGTTGAAAGGACATGTCCTGGACGGGTAATAATTTCAAGCCAGTTTATCTGGTGATGTAAGCGTGTCTCGCAAAGGACGTGTCTGAGTAGAATGTACCGATTTCGAGCGATCTTCCTTGAATGTGATCTGGACGGGTAATAATTTCAAGCTAGTTTACTAGTGATGTAAGCGTGTCTCGCGATGATCATGTTCTTGGAAAATCAATCAATTCAAAAGTGCGAGCTTCACCTGACATGTGCAAATTTATAAAACAATCATTTGAGCACATGTTGAGGGGGAGCATTTGAAAAATATAAAACTCTCAAGTGTTTGCAAAAATGTGTTTCAGAATCATGAACACTTTGAGAGATTTTTCAAAGATTTGGTTTATGGCAATCGTGGAAGTACACCAAAGACCGACCATTTTAATTAATGCGTGGAGTTATAAGGATGGTTAGGTTAGGCTCAAGTTCCCACGATCCCGCCAGAGCCGGAGGGATCTACCCAGGGACAATCCACTAGTTAGTGTAGAAGTCCTTAGGTATGATTAAAAAGGAGAATAGTGGATAAGGGAAAAGTGTCGACTGAGATGGAGCTAGTACTGGAACAAACCCAACAAGGTACTAGTAATGAAGTCTCGGTAAACACTGAAGGGGTTGAAGAATGAAAAAGAATTGTAAAGATAAAGGGTGAAAAGAAATAGCCCTCCTTACAACTTAGGCAGAAACCGGGTCAATACATATGCTGTCAGAATCACTTAGTTGATTGCTGACATTGAAGACAAAGTATCATGGACCCAGTGATACGCTGCACAACCCTCCCTAGCCACTCAAGGTCCCTCAAAGGATTCTTGTTTCAATTGTCACGGAGTTCAATACATTCCTATCGTCTCTCTCACTCCGAGTTAGATGATATTGAATAGGTGGCAGTTCTCTCCAGCCTCCGCTCACTAAATCAAAACGCACTATAAAGTCTAGAGCCACGAGATGCATAAAAAGATCTCATAGGAACACGAATTATTTCTACACTGGGTGTTCAACATTAAGGACACCAGTTGTAAACTTAAGAGTCCTACGCAGATCTTAGCAATCTGCCAGAACATTTATGAGGGAATTTACAAATGTAATTCTCAATGATTGAATGGAAATTCCTGCCAGGGTCCACATCAAGCAGCCCTGAAAGCAGGTCACTTCGGTAATTCTTTATGGATTACGCTTAGTGGTCACGACAGTTTCTAACGGTCTACAGTCGTGGAGTGATCTCCAGCGACTCACCTAATCGTTGATGTGCTACGATTCGATCTTAAAAAGCCCTCTGTGGGTTTTCGATTAGGAACGGTCTTGGTAAGGATTAGAGAGAGTTTTCACACTATGCTGTTAACAATCTCGAAGTCCGAACCTGTAAGTACCGGATGTTTTATTGCTAACTGTCGTATGCAGGAACTTCTGGCGATTGTAGCTGATTGCTGTTGCAGCTGTTTGCGGTTGTAGCTGATTGAAGTTGCAGCTGAATGCGGTTGTAGCTGGTTGCAGTAAAGATGCCAATCCTCTACCACATGTTCACACTACATTATCTTAATCAAAGAAGTCATGATCAACTTAAAAGACCTTTAACACGGCTTCTGCAAACTCTGATGCTAAAGATCATGACACCAAATAGTGTGAGCATGTCGGCTCAAAGATTTACACATCACATGGAAACATATTGCTGAAAGATGACTTGGAAACAAATGTTGGATGATAAAGTCGAAGAATACTCAAAGATCATCCAAGACAAAGAACGGTCATCAAAAGATCACTGCTAAAGGCACAAAGATACAAGACATTGAAGAATCGAAGACTACGAGCTATGAAGTCAAGATCAAAAGATAAAATGCTAGAATTCAAGTTATTATTTCCGGGGTGACCTCCCTTAGGGGGAGATTGTTAGGAATATAAATATTCATATGAAGGTTCGGTCACCCCGAGCATCTAATTAGCATTTATATAGCTCGTAGACTTATATATATTTGTTTAGTAGTATTAGTATTATCAGTATTATTAGTGTAGTAATATATATTCGTGGAGTGGGTCGGGGCTTTCCCCACTGTCAGCTCACTCCACAGCCCACTAGGGGCACAAATATTAGGACTATATATATAACCCTTCCCACACAAGGGAAGGGTGGAACTCTTGTCACATTAATCTAACATTCCAGGTTTTTCTCTCAAAGGGTTCCCTCTCTCTCTAGTTCTTATCATCTCTCTAACTATGGATCTAATCTTCCACAACCCAAGACCACCCGAATCATCCACATAATCAAGAAGGTTATTTCCTACATATGTATATTCTTTAATTTTTTTTTCGGTTTGAGTTTGTTGGATCTATGATGGTTTAAGTTCACTCACAAATATCTTATAAAGATTGATGCACTAAACGTGAACACACTGAGATCATTTTTTCGTTTTATTTTTCGTTTTCCTGTAGACGTGTGTTGGGAATTGATGTGAGTTCATGGGATATTGATATTGGTATTGATGTTGTTGTAAGGATGTGGGGTTAATTAGATTGTTGTTTTTAATTTGGTTGGCTCGGCTGTGATCAAGTGTGTTGTTGTTGGCTTGGACAATGACTGATGATGGTTATGGAACTGAGATCAACGAGTCAGTGGTATTTGGTCAACGGTCAACGGGTATGGTCAAAGCTACATAGCCATACAGCTAAAAAGTCAAACCGGCAAAAAGTCTAAACCGCCACAGTCGCTAAACCGCTATGTGTTAAACCGCCAAAAAGTTAAACCGCCGAAAGTCAATAACCCGCCACAGTCGCTAAACCGCCACAGTCGCTAAACCGCTGAAGGTTAAACCGCCAAAAAGTTAAACCGCCGAAAGTCAATAAACCGCCACAGTCAATAAACCGCCAGTCAATAAACCGCTGCAGTCAATAACCCGCTGCAGTCAACAACCCGCTGCAGTCAACAACCCGCTACAGGTAACCAACAAAACAGTCATTTTCACACAGTTCGTCTTCATTCCGGTTTTAGCAAAATCAACAAACCGCTGGCGCAAGAGGACAAGAACGCAGCAGGTTGATCCCTTTCACCATTATGTTTTCTATCCCGATTTAGCTACTATCCAAACTGCTATCCCAAGATTCACAAAACCGCTAGCAAGAACAATAATCCACAGCCAAGAACATCTTTTCCAGGTGCACTTTTGGCCACTATGAACACCCATCAAAGCCGACAAGTAGCATAACCCAACGTAAGGGTCACAAGCAGTAGCCAAACTACAACCGAAAATGTTAACCAAATGTTTGATACAACAAAATTTGTACACCCAACAAGATGATGTTCAGGCATATGACACACTCAACAAATAAATGTGTTGAACAAGAGAAAAAATGCGTCAAACAAGTGAAGCCCAAGACACCAATGCACACAAATATTTGAACACAACCAGTAGTGAAGCCCAAAATCAGTTAAGCCCAAAACGAAATTCATCAACATGTGACCACAGTGAGTAGTGGTTCGAACAATGATAGGTAATTTAAACAGCTTAAGCAAACTGATTCGAACCAAAGAAAAATATAACTCATCTGCCCACCACTTCTATCCATGTTTCTTGAAACATTAAAACAAGAAATGCGTGAACAAGTAAGTGGAAACCTTAAACAAACAAACCAAATTCTTGAAACGTGAATGTAACATCCCGCCTACTCAGACCACAATATTGTCCGCTTTGCCCGCAGGCTCACGGCTTTGCTTTGTGGCCCTCATGTGAGACTTCCCGGCAGGTCACCCAAGCCAGTACTACTCTCACATGAGCACGCTTAACTGCCAGTTCCTAAGAACCCCACTCGCAGTAGACCACAAAACGCGTTGTGTCATTGTAAGGCGAATGTTATCTTATGAACCCAGCATCTCTCCAGGCCACAGCCGATGTGGGATTTGCCTAGGGTGTTACAATCACCCCCCCTTAGGGACTCATCGTCCACGATGAGGTTTGCCCCACCATCCCGAACGGCTCAGGAGTGGCTAACATCCCGCCTACTCAGACCACAATATTGTCCGCTTTGCCCGCAGGCTCACGGCTTTGTTTTTGTGGCCTCATTTGAAGACTTCCCGGCAGGTCACCCAAGCCAGTACTACTCTCACATGAGCACGCTTAACTGCCAGTTCCTAAGAACCCCACTCGCAGTAGACCACAAAACGCGTTGTGTCATTGTAAGGCGAATGTAATCTTATGAACCCAGCATCTCTCCAGGCCACAGCCGATGTAGGATTTGCCTAAGGTGTTACGAGTAGGCGGGATGTTACAGGTGGTATCAAAGCCACTCCTGAGCCGTTCGGGATGGTGGGGCAAACCTCATCGAGGACGATGAGTCCCTAAGGGGGGGTGGTGATTGTAACACCCTAGGCAAATCCTACATCGGCTGTGGCCTGGAGAGATGCTGGGTTCATAAGATTACATTCGCCTTACAATGACACAACGCGTTTTGTGGTCTACTGCGTGTGGAGTTCTTAGGAACTGGCAGTTAAGCGTGCTCATGAGAGAGTAGTACTGGCTTGGGTGACCTGCCGGGAAGTCTTCAAATGAGACTACAAAAAACAAAGCCGTGAGCCTGCGGGCAAAGCGGACAATATTGTGGTCTGAGTAGGCGGGATGTTACAAGACTTGTAACATCCCGCCTACTCAGACCACAATATTGTCCGCTTTGCCCGCAGGCTCACGGCTTTGTTTTTGTGGCCTCATTTGAAGACTTCCCGGCAGGTCACCCAAGCCAGTACTACTCTCACATGAGCACGCTTAACTGCCAGTTCCTAAGAACCCCACTCGCAGTAGACCACAAAACGCGTTGTGTCATTGTAAGGCGAATGTAATCTTATGAACCCAGCATCTCTCCAGGCCACAGCCGATGTAGGATTTGCCTAAGGTGTTACAGTGAATGGGCTGAGATGGGCTTAAAACAGTAAGCAGATGAAAACAAGAAAATAAAACCACAATTCGAACCAAAACAAATGGAATCAACACACAATCAAACTGAACCTAACCATGGCTCTTGATACCAATTGTAAGACATAAACATCTTGATTGTGTGGATGATTCGGGTGGTCTTGTGTTATGAAAGTATAGATCCATGGAGTTAGTGAGATGAAGAACTAGAGAGAGGTGGGAGAAACTCAAAAACAGAAAAATCAGATTAATGTAAATGAGAGTTCCACCCCTTCCCATGTGTGGGAAGGGTTTATATAGTTCCTAATATTGGTGCCCCTAGTGGGCTGTGGACTGAGCTGACAGAGGGGAAAGCCCCGACCCACTCCACAAATATATTTAACTACACTAATAATACTAATAATACTAATAGTACTAAACTAATATAAATAAGCCTACGAGTTATGTGAATGCTAAATAGATGCTCGGGGTGACCGAACCTTCATCTGAATATTTATATTTCTAACAATTCAAGGATGTCGACCAAAAATAAATAAAAAAATTAGGGTTTACAAAAAATCAAAACCCTAGAACACCTATTGCATGTATCTAATTATCTAGATTCAATTTTATGCGTTTTTTAGTAATTAATTACAACGTATAAACGGGCTCTTGATGCCACTGTTGGAAAATATGAATCATAGCCATAAACATATTAACACATAACATCAAGTATACGCAGTGGAAAACACAAGATCTATATACATGTAATTAATTAACTAAATTTAAAAGTGATGCGTACCTTATGTGGTTTCTAGCAAGAACAAGAAACCAGATCTCCAAGAACGATATAAACCCTAAATTGGGTTTAAGATAGATCGACCTAATGCAAGTCGATTGGGAAAACTCACAAGCTAAAGGAAGCTTGTTCTTCATTCTTGTACACACGTATTACTAGCGTCTCAATGTGAAAAGCTAGGTTCTAAGTTCACAAAACAATTCCAACACTTAAGTGTATGTTGAACCGAAAATCCCAAGGTGTTTGGGTATAGGATCGGCCAAGAAACACAAGAGGAAAGAAGAAGAGAAGTTGGAATGCTAGGGAATTAGGGCTAGAGAATTATGAATACAAGGGATGTATTTATAGGCTTCTCTTGGCTTGCTCCCCACTCCAAGCAACTGAATCCTAACCCTAAGGGGGAGGGTCGGCCGAGTTTTAGAATCTAAAGAGGATTCTAGATCCTTCTTTCCTTTTATTTCAAATCTAGTCCTTTAACTTAGTATTTAACGACCGTTATCCAAACTCCGTTAAATACTAACGACCATTAAGTGTTTGTTTGTGAAATGAATAAATAATCATAAATCTATATTTAATTATTCAAACCATTGAGACTCATACGTAATGTGTGCAATCCCGAAGTCTCGTATTCGAAACTGGTCATACATATATTAATTACTATCCACAAACTCTAACAGCTCCCACTTGGATATTCATTAATATAGTAATGACCGGATCTAAACACACACTTTGTGTTGGAGATACTTTGAGTATATACTTGATAGCACGCGGAATTTACTATCAAGCACTTAGAAGAATGTTAGATTACGTTTGGTGATTGAATAAGTAAAACAATAAGAACAACGATATCAACCAAACTTATCACTTCACTATATTGAACGATTACAATAGATCTGAATGATATGTATTCGTATTGTATGACATGTATATCAAACCCTAATCTAAGGATCTCCTTTTATAATGTAAAGAGTCCTTTACACGTTAAACATCTAACCATATCATTCTATACAAATAAGATATTTACCATATCTTTTCTATAATTATCTTCAAACGGTTTCATCTTGATCTCTTAAGCAGTCTTAACTGTTCTTCCTTCAGCAGTTCTAACTGCTCTTCCATCAGCAGTCTTAACTGTCCTTGTATCAACAGTCTTAACTGTTCTTGTATACTTCAACCGTACAAACTGCTTAAGTTTAATTCCCAACAATCCTCCCCTAAACTTATGATTTCGATGCAAATCAATAAGTTTCTTGAATTAAACATCTGATTTTGTTGATGGGGTGGATTCTTTCAAACACTTATCTTTAAACTTGAAACACTTTGAGAATTATCTTCACTCAACATACTCTTTTGTTCAACTCTTCAAAAGTTACCAAAATTAATTTAATTCCATCAAGGAATTAATTCCTTATACCAACCCAAAGTTAATTCTGCATATCAACCACGCATTGAATGCCATTAAACCCTCATTAACTCTATAAAACTCACATATCCACACAAATCTTCTTCAACACAAATCTTTTAACTTCTTCAATCACAATGTCTTCTTCACCAAACATCATAGAAATTTCATCTGATTCTTCTTCTGATTCTGAAGATTCAGGATGGAACAACTATTTTCCTCCGAACTATTCTTCAACTTCAAGAGCAAACCTTTCAAAGAAAAAGACTAAAACATCCTCATCTGAAGAAACTTCCTCCGATGAACTTCCTCCTTATGTTGATGATTCATCCTCTTCTTCGACTGACTCTTCTGACTCTGACGATGATGAACTTCAAAAACTATCAAACTTACTCACAAAAGAATTTGAGAAAGCAGCATCATCAGTGAAGATCCCTGTTCCAAAGAAGAAACCTGAGAAGAAAAAGCCTGAGAAGCAACAATTTCCATCTCCAAGATCAGTAATACTTGCACTTCCCTGCAAACAGGTGTCTGAACTCATGGGTAGCAGAGGAGCCCGCAGCAAAATCATGCCGAATATCACTGGAAAAGGAAAAGGAAAACTTGAGTAGTTGTGTTGTCTTTTGTGTTGTGTAGAATGTTTTGTTATCTTTTGTTGGTTGGTTTTTCCTTGTAACCGTATGAAGCTTTGTAATTATAATGAATAAACTTTAAGCACTTCATTATAATTCATCTCTGACTTCTTAATTCCTCCCCTGAATTCCATAATGATCAATCATCTTTAACAGCAACAAGAACAAACTTTAATTCCTCCCCTGTTTGGAAGAATCCTCACCATCAGATGAACTAGAACATGAGTTTCCAAGCTCAGCATCAAATAAGACCATTTGTACAAGTTACCATCAATTCAGTTGTTTAGTTTCAAACTGCTCTCAACACTTCCAGATGTATTACCTTCTGAGAGAGGTGTATCACAGAGCATAAACTCAGTAGGAACTAAGTTTTGAACAATCAGTACAAACTAGTGAAGCCAGCAGTTCAGACTGTTTAGCAAAAAGTTTTCAGAGATAAAATCAAATTTTGAATTTTAATTTGTGGATTCGAAAACAGTTTTGTCCACTTATAGTTTTTAGCAAACTATCAGCTATGAACGGATTTGACTTGTCTTTACCAATAGCCGTTTGCTATGGACTAGCCAACTCTTCACACTTAAGATTTGGTGAGTTGATAACCAACCAGTTTTTGGTAAACTGTCAACCATAAACGGATTTGAGTAGTCTTTACCAGAAACCGTTTGATCTGGACTAGTTGATTCTTATGTTGATTAGACATGGTGAATCAATTACCATTTGTTGTGTGACAAGCATTCACACTTGACAATCCAAACCACCATTCTGTTCAAAAACATAATCCAAAGCAAAAAGCTTTTCTTAACCTGAAATGTTAGTCCAAAACCAAAGAAAACACACTACATAATATTCTCTTATAACAGTTATTCCATTTGACTAACAAATTCACAAACAGTCTTAACAACATTCAAGCAGTCTCAACTATACAAATATGCACAATTAACAGTACACAATCCAAAAACATTTACACATTAATCTTTTGAAGGATTAAGCATTCCAATACCTATTACTAAGTACTGAAATCTGCTTATATCAAAACCTTTTGTTAAGAGATCAACAAAGTTGTTATCAGTATGAATTTTAACAACTTGAATTAACTTCTTTTCAGCACAGTCTCTTATAAAATGATGTCTAATTTCAATATGCTTAGTTTTTGAATGTTGAACTGGATTCTTAATGATACACATTGTACTCTTATTGTCTATATGTATAATTGTGTTTAAGAAATTGTACCCATAATCAAGCATCTGGCTTTGAATCCATAAAACTTGAGCACAACAACTTGCAGCAACCACATATTCTGCTTCAGTAGTAGATATAGCTACCATGGTCTGCTTCTTACACTGCCAAGAAATTAATCTTCGACCTAAGAATTGACAACCACCTATTGTAGACTTTCTATCTATGCTAGCACCAGCATAGTCAGAATCAGAGAATTCAACAAGATCAAATGCAGACTCTTTAGGATACCATAGCCCCAAGTTAGGCTGTCCTTTAAGGTATCTGAAGTTTCCTTTTTACTACTGTGAGATGAGACACCTTAGGATTGACTTGGAATCTTGCACAGGCACACACAGCAAACATAATATCAGGCCTAGATGATGTAAGATACATCAGGGACCCAATCATAGATCTATACATGTGCACATCCACATCTTCACCACTGTGATCCTTTAATAACAAATGTGTCTCCTTGTCAATTGGTGTGCTAGCAACCTTGGCATCTGTGAATTGAAATTTCCTTAAAATTTCACCAACATATTTATCCTGAGAGATAAATATACCATCTGACTTTTGCTGTACTTGAAGACCTAGAAAGAAGGTAAGCTCTCCCATAGAACTCATCTGAAATTGGTCTTTCATCAGCTTTTCAAACTCCTTACACATCTGTTTCTTTGTAGAACCAAAAATGATGTCATCTACATAAACTTGTACTAGTAGAATATCACCCTTGTCCTTCTTAATAAAAAGAGTTTGATCAATTTTCCCTCTATGAAACCCATTCTTCAGAAGATATTTAGCAAGAGTTTCATACCAAGCTCTTGGAGCCTGATGCAATCCATATAGAGCTTTCACCACCTTATAAACCTTGTCAGGATGCTCTGGTCTATAAAACCTGGAGGTTGTGAAACATAAACCTCGTCATCAATAGTACCATACAGAAATGCACTTTTCACATCCATTTGATAGACCATAAACCCCATAAATGAAGCATAAGCAAGAAATAATCTTATTGCTTCAATCCTGGCAACTGGAGCAAAAACTTCCTCATAATCTATACCCTCTTCTTGAGTATAGCCTTGAGCAACTAATCTTGCTTTGTTCTTTATAACAATGCCCCTTTCATCCTTCTTGTTCCTGAATACCCACTTTGTACCAATCACTCTCATTCCCTTTGGTAAATCAACCAGAACCCAAACATTTTGAATCTTGAATTGAAGTAGCTCTTCTTGCATAGCTTCAACGCAACTTTCTGATTCTAAATCCTTGAACACATTCTTGGGTTCAACTGAGATAGAAAACATACAAACATACACTCATTCTCATCTTCATGATATTTCTCTTCATAAACCACACTAAGAAAACCATGATGATCTGGATCTTGAATTTGCCTTCTGGTCTTGACTCCAGATTGTACATCTCCTATGACATTGGTAAGTGGATGATTCCTATGCACAATAGTATGGGGAGTAGAAGGAATTGCATAGCTAGTAGGCATGTTTTGCAGACCATCTCCAAAGAAATCAAACTCAGCAGTATCAACTGTGTGAATGAGGTTGACTTGGTCCAGCAGTCTCAATATTTTGCTCAGCAGTTGGAACTTGAGGTTGAGCAGTGCTAACTCCATTGGAATTGCTCGTTGGAATTGCAACTTTTTTACCATTCTGACCACTTGTTTTAGCAGCATCGTTCTCTTTGTCTACACCACTTGATGAAGGAATATCATCTTTCTTTGTAGATGACACATTTACAAACTTTCTTCCATGACAGGTATGAAAATGTGATGAAGCAAAAAGTGTACCGCTTTTAGGGGGTCATTTAAGCCCTAATCCGCGATTATATGATCAAATATTGCCCTAAATCATTTCTTTTCTCATTTTAGGTACTTGGGACGTGATTTCTGGAATATGAAGCATTTTGGAGCTTTTTGGACGTTTTTATGCTCAAGAATGAAGAAAACAAAAAGACCAAGGAAAGTCAGGATTTTACACCTGACGGCGTCAGGCTTTGGATGCTGACGCCGTCACTTGAAGATGAAAGTGGTGGAATTATACACGTGACGCGCCAGAAAGTTTTACATTGGAAGTCTGACGGCGTCACGCTTTGTGACGCCATAGGTGGTCACGGTTTAATTTAAAGAGAGACGGCCCAGAAGATCTTGAAGGTGACGGCGTCAGGACTCATCCTGACGACGTCAGATGATATAGAGTGACGGCGTCAAAGTATTCTTACACGAGAAGGAACCTTAGTGAAACCGCCACATGTTAATCAAGACAATCACAACTTGCGCGCGGAGTAGCTGTTACTGTTTTGGCCATAAAATCTTCATACGAACTCGGATTTTGGTGATTCAAGAGGCCACGGAATCGGGACGAAAAGATCTACAATTTGGTGAAAAAGGGGATCTGACGCCGTCACTTGTTAAGGCTGACGCCGTCAGATCGATGCGGACAGAAAATCAGCTATAAATACAACATCACAACTTCATTATTTGTAAGCCCTAAACCCTAAGTCCGATTCTAGGGTTTAGGTAGGTGTTTTTCCAGCAACTTAGAGGGTTTCAATCACTTCATAAACATCAAATATTGGTTTGTTGATTCTAATTTAATTATGTCTTTCATTATTGTGGTTGTTTGCCCTTCATTGATCATGCTTTGCTAATTCACCTTGTGTCTACTTATGATTGTGTGAAACTTGTATATAATTAATTAGATCTTATTGATTTCTTGTTGATGTGTGTATCCATCTCCATCAATTAGGGCGTGACAACTTCAATAGATCTAGTTGGTTTAGTTTATAATTCTTGCTTCCTATTGTTTCTTGTTTTGATTGGGTGATATCGATGTTAGGCTTAAGAAAACTGGCTAACCTCCTATACGGTAACTTGCTTGAACGTCTTAAGAAACATGAACCAATGCGTACTAGGTTTATTTGGTTGTATTTAATGCATGAGCGAATTCTAGTGATCCCATGTTAGGAGCTTCTTAGCCGGCTCGACATAGGAGTGAAGTAGGAGCTTATAGAGTTGGGGAAGTACGTACGCCACCCCACGAATGGTATTAAGGAATACAACCCGTCAATTAAAACAAGGTGTGACAATTCAATAGGTAGAATTGGATAGCTAGCAAGGAGTAATACATCATAGGTAGATACGCTTCACTTCCCTTGTAGAACCCTAGTTTACTTTCCTGCACATTAGTTTAAGTAGTAGTTTTTGGGTTAGTTGATTAGCAACTAATTCCGCCCTTCTTCCAAAACCAGAGATTTTTACTTGCTTTCCATAAAATATAAAAATACAAAAAAGAATCATCCCTCACCTTTAGACCTAGTTAGATTAATTTCAATCCTAACGAACACTATTCTTTGAGTTGAACGATCAATCCCCGGTACTTGCCACTTCACTATACTACAACGGTCAGGTACACTGCCTGGTGGGGATTGCAAACTTCTCAAGATCCCTTGAGAGGTAAAACCTGTTGTAAGGTCGCAAAACCACGCATCAAGTTTTTGGCGCCGCAGCCCGGGGAGTAGTTATTGCTTAGGTTGAAATTTATTTTTATTAGGTCTACTCATTAGATTCCTATCTAGTGAGATTTTTATTTTCTTTTTATTAGCTTTCTAGTAGTCTATCTTTTCTTTGTGCCTTTGTTCGTAAAAACCTTTCCGTTGACTCTTCCGTTCACCAATATGGAGTACGCGAACCCACCATACTACCGACCACGAAATCCATTTGCCCCTAATGACATCTTGATGTTCAACCAATATCGAGATGAACCCATATATGATGCATGGACTCGTTTTAAAAACTTACTCCGAATAGTCCCTCATCATAGCTTCGATTTAGCATCCCTAGCCCAAATCTTTTTCGATCGTGTCGACCGATATGACCAAATGTGCATTAACGATTTTGCCAGTAGGGACCTTAGGGAATTAAATGCTGAAGAAGCATGGGATGCCATTGAAGATTGTGCCCAGTATTATTATAGAGTAGACAACCCAACAAACGTTAGTACAATTCAATTGACCACAAATTCCCAGGATCATGAAACAAGTTTGTCTGGGGATGACTATTTTGGGATACCTAAGTGGATGTCATGTAACATCATAGTACAAAACAAACACATAGGTAATCTAGATAAAATGGAGGATGAGGTGGATAATCCAAGCCCACAAAGTACCCCACAAGTCCTACCATCACTTGAGGCACACACACCGCCCTTGACTTACCCGGAAGAAGTAGAAGAAACTTTAGGAATCCCAATGGAGGTAGAACCCTTGGACCAAGCACCACTAGAGGATATAGGTTTGAATACTTATAGTGATAACCTTACTCTTAGTTCCAAGGAATTTCCTAGTGTTGATGAACCGGAACCTCAACCTTTACACAACTTTCCATCCTTAGATTTACATCTAGGAGACAAAAGAGGAACCGACCCACCCATCAACCCTTATTATCCGGGTAGTTTTAGGATGAAGGAAGCCATTCACTCACCCCCTTCACCTCACGTGGCATATTTCCACCCTAAGGGTGTGTATCGCTACTTTCACCCGCACTTAATCCTAAGTGTAGGGAAAACCTCCCCTATTTCTGTTAAATAAGGGTAGAGTCAGGCTCGTGACTCGAACAAAAACAAGCGCTTCTTGGGAGGCAACCCATGTTTTTAATTGTTTGATGTTTTTATTTTATTTGTTTGTTTGTGTCATATATGCTTAATCATAATTGTTAAATTTTCATGTTTCGAATAATTTGTGAAAATGCTTTATTTTGTTCTTAACTTCGTCTTAATTGCATATAAAGGTATTTTACAAAAAGATAAGTGTAGGGAAGTTTATATTTTATTAAAAAGAACAAAATTCAAACATGGAAAATTCACAATTCATGGTTAGCATATATTCTATCTTGTTTGTGTGTCAATACTTGTGGACATGATTTATGAGTTCCTATTTGTAATTCATCCCGCAAGTATCCTATCCTTTTATTGCTTTGTTTTGTTTTTATTTCTAAGTCTGGAAATACATCTAGTTGTGGTTTTTCTTTGTTCGGTTTGATGCTTTGGTTTTTGTGTTTGCTGGTTACAGGTATTATTGGATAAGAAGATGTACGTGCAACACATCAAGAGGATGATTATATTTCTGGAGTGAAGCTTGTCATGTTCATTCTCTTGGAGGGAGATTTAACCATATTATCACATCATCCATACCGAGCGAATCAGGGGAGTATTAGTTTCTTCCATTCTCATTTATTTTTACTTTTACATCTTTTGTCTAGAACATTGGGGACAATGTTCGGATTAAGTGTAGGGAGGGTAAATTAGGATGCCTTAGAAACTACAACTTCGCTTGATTTTTGTTTTGTTTAATAGTGAATGTGTAATAAAGCCAAGAGAAATATTGGTTAGGGCAATTTTAGCACCAAATTTAAAATTTTTTACAACATATAGGAGTGAAACTTTGATTTTAATAAGCGTCTCATGGACAGGGAATTGTATGACTAGCACAAAAACCATACCACTCAAAAATTTCCACCCTAAATATGTGAGGTTCGCCTTTAGATCTTTAGGAAAAAGCATTCATTGTTGGTGCTTATGAGTGTACCGGTAGTTTATAGATTCTAGAACTTGCGTTTGTGATGCATACCGAGACCGCTAGTGAGACTACATTCGTGTAGTTAGGATTGACTACATGATAAGAGGCATTAGGATTAACCCATTGTTTTACACCTGTGTTTTTGTTATAATTACATTGGCTACATTGGTCAAGTAATTCTCCCACACCCTTTGCGTTGTACTCATTTTTAGTACACGATACCCCTAGTACACCCCTCAGAGCCTATCTTTTCGTTTCGACCTTTAAGCATTTTACTTAAAGGAAGAATTTGTTTACACCCCACTTAAATGTACACCCAAATCGCCTTAGCCTACCTTGTGTGCACTCATCTTTAGTGCATTATTGTGACAACATTTGTTTAAACCCTTAGTTAATTATCTAATTGATTACATGGTTGCTAAGTCGAGTCATATCCTTGTACATATTGTTTTGGGACGATTGGGACTTATGGGTAAAGTACTAGTGTAATGGAGTAATGGGGAAGAACATCATTTATTACCCCCATATGTACGTTAATATTTTAAAGTACTCCAAATGTTTCGATTATCTTGATTCGAGTCATTAGAATAATTTTATGTAAAGTATGTAAAAGTTCAAGTGTAGGGATGGTACAAAGAATCCCTAGTGATGTATTGTTTTGGATGGTAGGGCAAGAGTGTATGCACAAAAAAAAAAAAAAAAAAAAAAAAAAAAAAAAAAAAAAAAAAAAAAAAGAGAAAAAGAAAAAGTGAAGAAAAAGCATACGGACTACCATCCGCCTCTATCTTTTATTTATGTTTTATTTTGTTCTATGTTTATTAGTTCGTGATTAGTTTAAGTTGAGTCGAGTCTTGGCTTAGCAACGCCTCATTCTACATGTAATTGACCAAGATGATTGACTTGCCACCAGTAAAAATATCCTTATCCAACAAACCGTGTTTTCCTTATCCCTACACCTAACGTTACAACCCTTAAAAGACCTCTTTGATAGTTTATCCTAGGTGCTTACGCTAATGTGGTGGAGGTTTTGATCCTTTCCCAAGCCTATGGTAATCTATTTGCTATGACAGGTAATGAGTGATATTTCTCCATTTTCATATATATTTACAACACCCGAGAGATGAGAGTATCCAAACACTTAATGTGAGGTGCTAGTGTATAATTTCCGTGCTTATTTTGACTAAGGTGGAACGATCATTTGTTGTAATTACTTTTATATTAATGTTAAATGACCCCTAACTTGTATTTTGATTGGTGGAAAAGCTCATTTGCTTGAGGACAAGCAAATCCCAAGTGTAGGGATATTTGATGAAGCGAAAAGTGTACCGCTTTTAGGGGGTCATTTAAGCCCTAATCCGCGATTATATGATCAAATATTGCCCTAAATCATTTCTTTTCTCATTTTAGGTACTTGGGACGTGATTTCTGGAATATGAAGCATTTTGGAGCTTTTTGGACGTTTTTATGCTCAAGAATGAAGAAAACAAAAAGACCAAGGAAAGTCAGGATTTTACACCTGACGGCGTCAGGCTTTGGATGCTGACGCCGTCACTTGAAGATGAAAGTGGTGGAATTATACACGTGACGCGCCAGAAAGTTTTACATTGGAAGTCTGACGGCGTCACGCTTTGTGACGCCATAGGTGGTCACGGTTTAATTTAAAGAGAGACGGCCCAGAAGATCTTGAAGGTGACGGCGTCAGGACTCATCCTGACGACGTCAGATGATATAGAGTGACGGCGTCAAAGTATTCTTACACGAGAAGGAACCTTAGTGAAACCGCCACATGTTAATCAAGACAATCACAACTTGCGCGCGGAGTAGCTGTTACTGTTTTGGCCATAAAATCTTCATACGAACTCGGATTTTGGTGATTCAAGAGGCCACGGAATCGGGACGAAAAGATCTACAATTTGGTGAAAAAGGGGATCTGACGCCGTCACTTGTTAAGGCTGACGCCGTCAGATCGATGCGGACAGAAAATCAGCTATAAATACAACATCACAACTTCATTATTTGTAAGCCCTAAACCCTAAGTCCGATTCTAGGGTTTAGGTAGGTGTTTTTCCAGCAACTTAGAGGGTTTCAATCACTTCATAAACATCAAATATTGGTTTGTTGATTCTAATTTAATTATGTCTTTCATTATTGTGGTTGTTTGCCCTTCATTGATCATGCTTTGCTAATTCACCTTGTGTCTACTTATGATTGTGTGAAACTTGTATATAATTAATTAGATCTTATTGATTTCTTGTTGATGTGTGTGTCCATCTCCATCAATTAGGGCGTGACAACTTCAATAGATCTAGTTGGTTTAGTTTATAATTCTTGCTTCCTATTGTTTCTTGTTTTGATTGGGTGATATCGATGTTAGGCTTAAGAAAACTGGCTAACCTCCTATACGGTAACTTGCTTGAACGTCTTAAGAAACATGAACCAATGCGTACTAGGTTTATTTGGTTGTATTTAATGCATGAGCGAATTCTAGTGATCCCATGTTAGGAGCTTCTTAGCCGGCTCGACATAGGAGTGAAGTAGGAGCTTATAGAGTTGGGGAAGTACGTACGCCACCCCACGAATGGTATTAAGGAATACAACCCGTCAATTAAAACAAGGTGTGACAATTCAATAGGTAGAATTGGATAGCTAGCAAGGAGTAATACATCATAGGTAGATACGCTTCACTTCCCTTGTAGAACCCTAGTTTACTTTCCTGCACATTAGTTTAAGTAGTAGTTTTTGGGTTAGTTGATTAGCAACTAATTCCGCCCTTCTTCCAAAACCATAGATTTTTACTTGCTTTCCATAAAATATAAAAATACAAAAAAGAATCATCCCTCACCTTTAGACCTAGTTAGATTAATTTCAATCCTAACGAACACTATTCTTTGAGTTGAACGATCAATCCCCGGTACTTGCCACTTCACTATACTACAACGGTCAGGTACACTTCCTGGTGGGGATTGCAAACTTCTCAAGATCCCTTGAGAGGTAAAACCTGTTGTAAGGTCGCAAAACCACGCATCAAAATGCAATCATCATCTTCCTCTTCTGAACCTGCATCATTGTTAGTATTTGTACCTGTAATAGGCACATAATTCATGGAATCTGAAAGTCTGTCTATATCAAAAATCCAATCAGGACCTATACCTGCAACATTTGGTTTATTCTCCAAAAATTCTATGTGCAGATTTTCTTCTACATGCTTGGTGCTTGTATTGTACACCCTAAAAGCCTTATTGTGCAGAGAATAACCAACAAAGAAACCTTCCTCAGATTTCCCATCAAACTTTCCTAGTTGGTCTTTGGTATTTAGGATAGTAACATGACAACCAAAAGGTCTCATGAAGCTTAAAGCAGGGGTTCTACCTCTAAGAAGCTCATAAGGAGTCTTATTGTGAGGTTGTACAACTAAAACCCTATTAAACACATAACAAGCAATGCTAACTGCTTCAGCCCAAAACCAAGTTGGTAGCTTAGAGTCAGCTAACATTGTCCTAGCAGCCTTTATAAGAGTCCTATTCTTCCTTTCAGCTACACCATTTTGCTCTGGGGTTCTTGCTACACTAAACTCCCTCTTAATACCTTTTTCTCTGCAAAAGTCATCCATCACTCTATTCTTAAATTCAGTTCCATTGTCACATCTGATTACTTTAACCTTCTTATCAACGAGGTTTTCTACCTCAACAATAAGGGTCTTAAGTATTTCACTTATCTCATCCTTAGTTTTCATAAAGAATACCCAAGAAAACCTACTATAATCATCAGTGACAACAAGGCAGTATCTCTTAAAGTTCGAGCTATTCACAGAGGTAGGACCAAACAAGTCCATATGCAACATATACAAAGCTTGAGAAATAGAGTTCTGGGTCTTTGGCTTACATGAGGCTCTGTGTTGCTTACCCTTAAGGCAAGAAATACAAGTTTGGTCATTGAGAAAAGTTTCGTTTGGTAAACCTCTTACCAATCCCTGTTTAGCAATTTTGTTAATGGTTTTAAAATTAACATGACCAAGCCTCCTGTGCCATAACATTGATTCTTCCAATGTGGCTTTTGCAACAAGACAAGTAAGTCCAACCTTAGGAACTAGTTTATTCATCTCAACACTGTATGTATTATCCTTTCTGGGGATTTTAAGCAATACTTGACTTTCATCAGGTAGCTTGAAATCAGGGGAAAGTATAAGACAATCAGTATCAGTAAATAAAACTTTGTTCTGTTTATCACAAATTTGTGATACACTGAAAAGATTGTACTTAAGTTCTGGTACATAATACACATTCTCAAAATCAAGGTTACCAGTTTTAATTACCCCTTTACCAGTAATTCTTCCTTCAACACCACCACCAAAGACAACTGGTCCTCCATCCAGAGCAATAAAGTCTGAAAGATATGACTTGTTGTCTGTCATGTGCCTTGAACATCCACTGTCTGAAAATCCTCTATCTTCTTTGTCATTTGAGGGATGTTCCTGCACACAAAATAAAGGTGTTAGTTTCTTTTGGGGATCCAAACCATCACTGGTTTGGATCTGCCTTGTGCATCAAGATAAGAAAACTTGTTTGAGGTCTTTGATGCACCATTGGGTTTGGCAAAATGTTTATACCAATGTGCTGAGGCCTTGACAGCATTGCCCCATTTTCCCTTAACATTTAAGTACCTAGCAGTCTGATTTGCTCGTCTAGCAGTTAGAACTGCTGACCTAGCAGTTGGAACTGCTTGTTTAACCTTAGGCACCCACTTCTGATTAGCCATTGTTGTTTTCTGATAAAAATGACTTTTAACTGTTTGTGCATGATTTGAAAATTGTTTTGCACTAGAAACAGTTTGCTTGTTATTAAACCACTGATTTTGACTAGCAGTTGAAACTGTTTTGATGCCAGTCTTTAACATAACAGCCTTAGGTGACATCCTTTGATTTGCATTAGGGTTTGTCAATCTAGTTGGACCATTTTGATTTACCCTAGCATTATTATTCCTGTTCACCCTAGCATTCCTAGTAACCCTCTTTTTCCATAGGTTAGAATCACAATAAGCAGCCATATGCTCAAAACTTCCACAAACAAAACATACTTTTCTAATCATAGCAAACCTATCATCCATTTTCTTAGATTTTGAATGATTCCAATTCCTATGACTACTCTCAGAACTTGATGATCTGTTCTTAGTCCTATACATCTCAGCATATCTAACATTTTTCCTAACTGGTTTTATGTTTTTCAGTCTTAACCACTTTAGGAGCATGTTTAACTTCTACCTTAACAACATTAGGTTTTTCCTTAACCTCTACTTTCTCATCATCAGAAGTCCGCTCTTCAATAGTTGGAGCATCTGAGTTCCTATCAGAGGACATCTTTTCCTCTGAGAGAGATTTATCACTAGCACTCACAAAAGCATCTTCTCCCTTAACAAATTTAACAGGATTCTCACTAATCTTAACACCATATCCAGGAAATTCCATATCCTTAAACTCTTCTAAACCTGTATGAGCTAAATCTATTCCTGGTGGAGCAAACATTCCTCTAAAGGGGGGTGCAACAGACTTATAACCTAAACCAGATTTAGCTTTGTTAAGTATTTGACTCTCTACAATCTTTTTAACTCCGTTTGAAGTATATTCAAGAGTGTCTACACTTAACTGGATGTTATCTTTCTCCTTTTTAAGCTTCTCTAGTTCATATACAAGTCCACTCATTTTATTTTCTTTTATTTCCAATTCCCTCTTTAAAAGACCTATCTCATCAGTAAAGTTTGACTCATTCTGTTTATAAAACACAATTTGTTCTTCCAAAACAGCTAATCCTCTTTTATGATTTGACAGACTAAAACTTATTTGATTAAATTCAGTTTTAAGTTCACCATACTGTTTCAAAATATTTTCATAATCTTTTAAAGCATGACAAGAGATTGAACATTTTTCAGGTTTATATACCTCAGTGTCTGAGAAAGCCATCAAACCCAAGTTAGCTGGTTCCTCTTCTTCCTCCATGAAGCTCCAATCAAATCCAGCTCCATCTACAGCTACCATAGCCTTGGAAGAAGGCTCTTCAACATTTACTGTTCTCCTTGACCCTTGCTGATTCTGAAACCCTTGACCCTGGTTACTTTGTTGTCTTGGACCTCTGCATTCCCTGGAAAAGTGCCCCAACTTGTGACAATTAAAGCATTCCACCTTAGACTTATCATACCCAGCAACATCTCTTCCATTGAAGGTAATCTTATTCCCAGTCCTTTGGTAATACTTCTTAGCCCTGATACTTATCAAAGCCAACTGCCACTTCAAATCCATAGCTTCCAAATCATCTTCAGCAATTTGAAGAAGATCTTCATTAAAGATCTTTGACCCTCCAGACTGTTCTGATACAAATGCATATATGGTCTCATCAGTCAAGCAAGCAGTGCTAGTTATTACACCAGCAGTGCTAACTGTTGGTATAGCAGTACCAACTGCTTCTTCATCTTCATGGTTAGAACTGTTTGAAGCAGATACAAAAGCCATATTCCCTGAACTGGAACTGGTGCTACCACTCTTCTTGACCTTTTGCTCAACAATCTTGAGATTATTGTAAAGCTCATTCATTGTCATATTCTCCAGCTCTGGTTTATTGCTCCAAACCACAACATAAGTATTCCATTCAGCAGGTACACTGTTTAGAAACTTCATGTTGAGGTCTTCTTGAGGTATCACAATCTTCAACACAGTAAGTTGACTGATGATCTTCTGAAGCCTATTAAAGATTTGATCCAAAGTTTCATTGCTTGATGCAGTGAAGTTCTCATAACTTTGCTTGAGTAGAGTCTTCTGTGCCTTTTTGGTAGCCTCATTGCCACCAAATCTTTCCACCACTGCTTCAAAGAGAGTTTTAGCTGACTCATAATGGCTAAAGTTCAGCACTTGATCATTAGGAATTGCCATTAGTAACAAATTCCTAGCCTTCTGATCATTCTTCTTCTTGATTCTCTCCTCGTTTGTAACTGGCTCAGTGTTAAGCTTTGTGACCTTGGAACCATCAGCACGTGTTTCTTCAACAGCAACTGGTTTGAAGGAATCACCATTGATAATAATATCCCATAGTGCATAATCTTGCACCATGAAGTATTGCTCTATCCTGAGCCGCCATAAGTCGTATTCATTCTGCTTCAGCATGGGTAGTTTAGCAAGGATTGAGGTCTGAGGAGTCTCCATGTCCATCTTCTTAGATAGCTAGTGAGTAAATACTTCTGATTCTTCTAAACTCAACGTATCAAAAACCTGTCTCTGATACCACTTGACCGGATCTAAACACACACTTTGTGTTGGAGATACTTTGAGTATATACTTGATAGCACGCGGAATTTACTATCAAGCACTTAGAAGAATGTTAGATTACGTTTGGTGATTGAATAAGTAAAACAATAAGAACAACGATATCAACCAAACTTATCACTTCACTATATTGAACGATTACAATAGATCTGAATGATATGTATTCGTATTGTATGACATGTATATCAAACCCTAATCTAAGGATCTCCTTTTATAATGTAAAGAGTCCTTTACACGTTAAACATCTAACCATATCATTCTATACAAATAAGATATTTACCATATCTTTTCTATAATTATCTTCAAACGGTTTCATCTTGATCTCTTAAGCAGTCTTAACTGTTCTTCCTTCAGCAGTTCTAACTGCTCTTCCATCAGCAGTCTTAACTGTCCTTGTATCAACAGTCTTAACTGTTCTTGTATACTTCAACCGTACAAACTGCTTAAGTTTAATTCCCAACAAGTAATGACATGGGTTAGTCTAGCTTAACACCCCCAATGCCCCTCAGATCGACCTGAGTATGGTTTCCTGGAAAAACCATGTGATGATTATATCATCATACTTATCCTTTTGTTTCTAATACCGCGTTAATATGGATATGGATCTAGGTCATTCCATAATTAACAATTAATTTCTCGTTTATACATAATTGATCAAGATTACCAAATCATCTGAACGTATTCTAGATAGCCTTTGGGTGTGCGCACGCAAACATCTTGTCAACCCTACGAGTGGCCAAGCAGTATTAAACTTCAAAACAAATTTGAAGGAACAAATCCTTTCTTGACTACGAGCATAACCCTCAAACTTCGCATCACCTCCGAAAATAGCCCTTATAACTACCAGTTACGGATAGCGTTAGACTATCTTACAGAAAATGAGCTACATCCTCGGCAGTTACCTGGTATCTTAAGTCTGAGGTTTAATATTCATGATTTACTTAATGACGACGATCCATAAAGTACAATCATGTGGTTGGGATCAGTCCTATATTCAATTTATCCAATATTGAATCTCATGTAAATTTGGCATGCCCACACATCAATATACTTAAGTATATTCTACCAACATTTCACATTTGCCTTAGTTCAATAATATTCCCATATTATTGATCAACAACGGACTATTTAGAATAAATTAATTATTCACGGATTTAAACATGTAAATATATGATAAAATATTATAAATGATAATAAACGTTAACCAAACTTTATTTCATTAAGATAACATTGTTTACATATCCCTTATCCAAATACTAATCCACAGATTTACATGAAACTACTAGCTAAACGAAGACCAATACCATCAGCATATTGAGTAAACTTTTCCTTAGGTAATGCCTTCGTAAAAGGATCAGCCAGATTGTCATCTGTGCACTACTAGAAAAAGGGCTATCCTTGACTCGCTTTTTATGACCCATGCTAAAAGATGACGCGCAAAGAGCAAAGTCATAACATAAGAGTCATAACGAGTAAATTTTCTATTGGGGATGACTCGTTTTTAGAAGCGTCATAAATAGGGGTCATCTATATTTTTTTTTAACATCTGATTGTTTTTTTTTGGCCAAAACACTTCCTCCCGCTCTCAAGTCCCTACAACTAATAAAAATCTTCTTCATTATCACTTAACCCTAAAAACTCACATACTCTTTTTCTCTCTTCTCTGCGCCGCCAACTGCCACCACCCAAGACACCATCACCGCCACCCGAACAAGCACACCACCACCACCAAAACACTCACCACCATCTCCCCTTCCATTTGACGTGACTCACGCGCTCAAACACCACCTCACCGTCACTCTAGCACCATAACGCGCCACTAAAAACCTTGCTCATCACCTTGTATCATCACCACTCGTGTAGATCGAAGAAAGAAGGTAGGAAATATGCTATGTATGCGAGAGTTGACTCGGAAACGAGCTGCCACCATCATCCATTTTTGTTGAAGATCCAAGGTTGTGGTGTCATTTGGGGTTTTAAATCATGATCCTTGGCTCTCGTTTGGTTCGAGAACCACCATCGAGCCGCGCCACCATCTCCATCATCTCTCTCGTGTCCTTGGTATGATGACACTTTTAATTTATCTTTGTCACTTTCTTTTGTATAAACCGATTACATAATTGTTTTATGTGTTTTCGTGGATTAATGATTTATTAAAACCGTTTTTGTTAATCAAGTCGTGTGGTGTTGGTTTGTTTAGATTCGAATTAGAGAATAAAATAGGGGGTATTTATTTGTTTAGACTCAGCTAAAAAACGGCCCGAAGGGATGTTTATTTGTTCTGGTGTTGCAAATAATCATATTTGCAGCCATGGCAAGGCAAATTATTATATTTGCAGCCATGGCGGGGCAAATATGTAGTTTGCATTTTTATGAGGCAATGATGAATCTAAGGGTGGTAATCATATTTGCAGCCATGGCAAGGCAAATTATTATATTTGCAGCCATGGCAGGGCAAATATGTAGTTTGCAGTTTCATGAGGCCTAGCCCCTCATAAACCCCATATTAGCCCAAACCCACCTCCTGCCGAATACATATGTATAATGCAGCAGCTGCTGTTTTGTTGCCTTCGTTATATCTACCCTGTTAAGGGTCTTAAAATTGAGGAATGTCCATGTACAACTACGCCATAAATTAACCTGACCCAATTTGTATCAGATTAATGTGTAAAGTTTGTTGCTTTTAGTGAATTAGGTTTTGTTTATTGCGGTAATTTGATATAGTTGGTTAAAGTTTTTGTGGATGCTAAGACTGATGTTCTTTCCATTGTGGCAGGGAGATATTTATATTGGTGTTGCAAATAATCATATTTGCAGCCATGGCAAGGCAAATTATTATATTTGCAGCCATGGCAGGGCAAATATGTAGTTTGCAGTTTCATGAGGCAATGATGAATCTAAGGGTGGAGAATACTATAAATGAGAACAACTGATTATCAAAGTTGTGATTGTCCTTGCATAGGCGGGGCAAATGAGTATATTTGCAGCCATCGCAGACGTTTATGCTTTCTTCACTTCCCACCCTGTCTGAGCCTTATAAAATGTATTCGGTAAGAAGTTGGTTTGGAGTGACATCACTGAGCTATTATATGCTATTTTATGAGACATAGGTACTGCTTCTTTTTTTGTGTTTTTTCAGGTTAAAAAAAAATCCATGATCTCACTGAGCTATTATATGCTATTTTATGAGACATAAATTTAATAAAGTATGTAATCTATGTGCCATAAAATAGCATTTAATAGCCCAGAAAAATTGTGAATTTTTCTTTACACACGTACTGTTGGAAGCTGTAACAAAGGACAAGTAAGTTGTAGAAAGCACTTTTTTTTTTTTTTTTTTTTTTTTTTTTTTTTTTTTTCAGTTATAAAAGCATTTTGTTACTCTTCGTTTGTCCAGGTCAGCCACATTTCCATTGACTTAGAAGATCTGTTGATAACTTCTTGCAAAAAACATCAAAGTCTTAAATATAGACGTGACGTAAGTCAGAATTTGATCAATGAGATAGTTATCTGGTCTGTTTGACATCGTTTATTGGGTATGCGTTTTACTGATGATTGTTCATCTTTGATGTAGGTTTCTTTGAAGACCGAAAGGGAGAAGAAGAAGGAGAAGTACTTCCCATTGAGGAAAGTACCCCTCGGATATCTCAGGTTACTTCTAAACTAGTTCAGTTATAATAATGATGCGTATATAGGTATACATATAAGACATTTTCTTATCTTGAAACATTATTCGTCTATCTCGCATGATATGTAAGATTAAGGGCATAAACTGTGAATCTGTTGGAAATCTGCATCTGATATATACGTATCCTATCTTTATAAACTTTAGATAATTAGATACTGGCTTTGATTCCACATCATATTTCAAATTACATTTATTATTCAGCCTAGTGTGACCCCCGTTGATGAGTATGCTGCACTGATATATTATTCAGCCTGGTGCTATTCAACCACCATCTTCTTGCTCTAATAAATTACATTTATTATTCAGCCTAGTGTGACCCCCGTTGATGAGTATGCTGCACTGATATATGCTGGAAGGTGGGGAATCCATGGTGCTTCTCTTCCAGGTAGAGCAACATTTGCACCAGGCAATGTTGGATTTGCAACTTTTGGTGCCCCGCGTCCTATGGAGGTTTGTGCAGTGTTTTTACATACTACCGAAAATTTATTTTATTTCAACCACCATCTTCTTGCTCTAATGGCTGAATGCTTGTGCTATGCAGACTCAAGTTGTCAGTGATGATACCTGGAAGCTTGTTGACAAAATTTGGGAGACAAGGGTTCAGGAAATTAGAGATGGGGCAATAAAAGAAACTGAAGCAGAAAAGGAGAAGCCACGGGTTTTGATTGCCAGCCATTTCCTGTGACCATTGTCACCTTGTTTTATGGTTAGTGTCTACTTATCTGCAAATGTAGTGTTAGTAAGAGGGTTAAACGAAACACTTTAAGTATAAATCAAAAGGACGATTGAGAGGTTTATTTTAATTCATAGACTTCTAATTGCTAAAGCCATATAGGATATGAAAAAGGGTTGATTGCCTAAAATGGAATACAGATTCACATTCAATTTCTATTTCAGGTAATCAACTTTGTTTTTACCCATAAGACCCTGGTCCGTTTATTAGAAATAGTTTTATTCTGGCTCGGACTTCTTTTGCAACTTCTGCTCTTTAAACTGGACAATTAATTGGGTTTCTTTCTTTCTTGGTGACTGAGCAGCGTCTGATGAGTTCTGGGTCATGTGGCGAAAGTTATGCGTCTGATGAGTTCTGGATATGCTGCGACATTTGTGAGAGGTGGTTTCATGGTAAGTGTGTGAAGATCACTCCAGCCAGAGCCGAACACATCAAGCAGTACAAGTGCCCAACATGCAGCTACAAAAGAGCCCGTCCTTGATGCTGTATCTGTATCGTGGTGTTCTTAGCTGTGTAATCTAGTAGTCTCTAACTGCATGTTTAGTTATGTTTAGCAACGATAAACCTGGTTTATAATTTTGTATTATCAGGTTTTTAATATATGAAATGCGTTATTTTGATATTTGTGTTTTTAATTTTGTATTATCAGGTTTTTAATTGTCATTTAATAGAAAATTAGGAACTGAAAAAAATTATTTAAAAAAAAAAATTAGGTTATGACTCGCAAAAAGGAGAGTCATAAAACGTGGGTCATAAATGCGCGTCATAGAGGGATGACGCACAAATGCGAGTCATGAAGCTTTATGACTGGTCCATCCTTGACTCGCATTTGCGCGTCATAAAGCCTCTTCTTGACTCGCATTTGGAGTCAAGAATAGCTGTTTTTCTAGTAGTGGTGTGAACTTTGAGTAAATTGATCTCACCTAATTCGACTTGTTCTCGAACATAGTGATATCTCCTAGGAAAATGTCTAGCGCCCTTTATAACTCCAGGTTCATTGGCGAATGTGATTGCGGCAGAATTTTCACAATACACATTTATAGGTAATTCAATTGACGGCATCACTCCATGACCCGAAATGAATTTCCTTATCCAAACAGCTTCCATAGCCGCTTCCGATGTAGCAATATACTCAGCTTCTGTAGCAGACATAGCCGTTGTACTCTGCTTCTTACTCTTCTAGTCTACAGCTCCTCCATTGATGACAAAAACATAACCCGTCTGAGACTTCGTATCATCTTTATCAGTTTGAAAGGACGCATCGCAGAAACCTGTAACATTCAGTTCTGCATCTGGATTTCCCCCGTACACAAGAAACATATCTTTAGTATTCCTTAAACACTTAAGAATGTTCTTAACATCAAGCCAGTGATCTTTTCCTGGATTCTGTTGGTAACGACTGGTTAAATTTTGTGCAAACGCCACATCTGGCCTTGTGCATCTCACTGCATACATGATAGATCCTACTGTCGAAGCATATGGAACTTTCTTCATGTGTGTCACCTCTTCAGGTGGTGAAGCACATAGTTTGCTACTTAAGCCATGTTCTACTTGCATGGGCAAATATCCCTTCTTGGAATTTTGCATATTGAATTTCTTCAATATTTTATCCATGTAAGCACTTTAGCTTAATCCAATCAACCGCTTAGATATGCCTCTATAGATCTTGATTCTAAGGATGTAAGCTGCTTCTCCTAAATCCTTCATGGAAAAACATTTACCCAAATAAGCCTTAACTTCATTAAGACTATAAACTCGGTAAGAATCCCTTTTTTTGTTTCTTTGAAAATCAACACTGTTGATTTTAAAGTTGAAAGTTGAAACACGTCTTAGATCAATTATCATAAGTCATTTATCGACTATCCGTAACATCTTAATATTCTATGTAGGTCCAAGGTGGCGCGACGTTCTCCATTTTCACACCAGATCAAATAGTCAAATTAAGACTTAATAAGAGACGTCTTTAACATGTGTCATAAAGTCTCAGCGTTTCAACGTCTAGATTTATACTGTAATGTTTTCTTTTTGTTAATCTTGTGTATTAAGGTTACTATAAATAGAATTTTTTTTATTGCTAGTTGGTAGCCATTCGCCATCTTTTGATGCATTTCAGTAGTTATGTTCTTCCATAATCTTTTTTTTTTTTTTTCGTTAGGTTGTGTTTGTTTTTTTCTTTCAGATCTGAATGGCGTCTGAAGTCTGATTCGGTCAGGCGTAATCAGATTCAGACTGTTTGTTTTTTTCCAGATCTAAAGTCTGAATACATCTGAATAGGGTCTGATTCGTTCAGACATTGAATAACGTCTGATTACATCTGAAAAGCCTAAACTTTAGTGATGCTTCTTTTCAATCCTTATCTCCACATCTTGGTCTTGATTTTTTATTAATAATCATGAATGGAGGGTCGTTTGGTTTGTTTTATAGCGAAACGATTGTTTTTTGTTTATTCAGACATAAAAACAGACAGTCTAAAATAATTCAAATTCAGACTTTTGGACCACTCATTCAGATTCAGAAGTGATATTCAGATTCAGACATAAAACATCTAAAAAAACAAGCAGCACCTTAGTTGGTATACGCTCATTAAGTTGCAATACAATGTTCTGGACATTTATGCATTCGGTCCACAATGTTTACTCACCCTAATAGATTCTCTATTGGGGCGAGTAAACTAGGGGTGTAGTTGAGTCGATTCAACTCGCGACCTAGTCACAGTTGACTTGAAAATTATTTGATCCCGACTCATTCTAAGAAATGAGATGGTATGAGCTAGAAACACGGTGATTTTGGGCTTTTATTTCTTTAACTAATTAATAAAATACTGAAAAAGTGAAAGTATAAGCTTTGCACACTTTGTCAGAAAAGGTAAAAAAGTTGAAAATGGACTCTTTAGTCCAAGGCTGTCAAACTCGCGATCTTGCACGTAAGATCGTACGATCTTACGTGCTCACAAGGTAAAATCGTGTCGTATCGTCATAGGATCGCATCTGAGGTAGGATCGTGAGTAGGATCGTAAGATCGGTTGTAAGATCGTAAGATCGAGACACGATCCGAGTTTACCAAGTTGCTAATTTTTTTATTTATTATTATTTTTTTTATTTTTTTTTTTTTTTTAAGAAAGGCACCAAGTTGCTAAATTTGCACAATTTAATGTTTTACACTTAATTTTGCAAGCCCATTACTAGGCCCAAACATTCATTCTCGGATCAAAAAAACATTACTTGCCCATTACACTAAAAAATACAACAGATCGTCAATTGAATTCACATAAAACAATACTTTTTGTTTTATCTACTTTCCCAAAAATCAAAATCATTCTCTGGTAAAAAAAGTAAAATAAAACAATACTTTTGGTTTATTTATGAATCTTTTGGTATTATGACTCTTATGTTTTGAAACGTTTAGGACTCATGTTATGTAATCTTATTCCACTAAATCGTTAATGTAACGATTGAAAGTGAAACTTGACTTTTTTGTGTTTTACTATTACTTTGGTATATGAAATTTGAACTTTGGCATTTTCAAGAGTATATTATATGAATTCATCTTTAATGTTTAGTAGAAATGTAAAAGAGTTTGATTCATTTATCCTTTGTTTACAAAATATGACAAATTGGTAGGATCGTAGGATCTCGATCCGATCCTACGATCTCGATCTTGCAAAGACAAAAACGATCCCACGTGGGATCGCGATCTTGACAGCCTTGCTTTAGTCATCAAAACCTTCCCTCAAGAAATATCTTTATGTTTGTAGCGTATATAGCAATTTTTAACGACTAATAAAATTTATAATTTGCAAATATTGTGTTTTAATAAAAATGGCCAATTTCCTTGTTTGGTACGTGGATTATTTCACCTTAGCTTATTGCTAACCTAAATTTCAACAGTGTTAAAAAAAAAAACCTAACATTCAATATCTATAATTAAGTGTAATAACTACGGTGGTATATAAATTAATAATGAGTAAATGGAATAAAAAAACTACTCAACTTTAGTCACATTTAACTTTAAGGTAATCATTTTTTTATTAAATGTATTGAAGTTGAAAACTTGTAGTACAAATTATGTTTTTCGAATTTACGAGTCATTATCTTAGCTGCAGTTGACTTTTACATACCTCAAATTATGACTGTTACTCTTTAAAAAACCCAAAAAACCTTCTTTTACACAAATTCTGAACTATAGTAGTAGCTTTTATGCGATTCCGAATAATATTGTCAAATCAAAACTTTGAAGTAACTAATGAAGTTAAACAATGAATCATTTAATTTATTTTATTTTTTTTATTTATTTTTTTTGTACATCAGCGTCAATGAAGATCAATGAAATTTATAAGGCATATTCTTTGAAAAAGCATAATACATGTCATAAATATGTGTTTCGTGTAGCGAACAAAAAAAAATTAAAAAAAAGACTATCCAAGTTACATAAATGGACTTTTTTAGGCATTATGACCATTTTACCCTTTTAAGTTACATAAATGGTCCCTGTGAGTTTGCGAAAATTGCATCAACCGTCCTTACGCTAAATTACATAAATGGTCCATGTCCCTATGCTAAATTGCGTCCAACGTCCCTATTTTTTTCGAATTATTTTTTCCAACTTTTTTTTTTTCGAAAATATTTTTTTCTTAAATGTTTTTTCGAAATTATTTTTTTTAGAAATTTTTTTTTCGAAAAAGATTTCTAATTTTTTTTCCAGAAAATTAAAATGGAAAAAAAAATAATTTCGAAAAAAATATTTTTCTAAAAAAATTATTTCAGGAACAAAATTTCTAAAATTTTTTTTTCAGAAAATAAAATGGAAAAAAAAATAATTTTGAAAAAAAAAAATAATTTTCTAAAAAATTATCTCAGGAAAAAAATTTCAAAAAAAATTTCTAAATTTTTTTTGGAATAAAGTTTCTACAGAAATTATTTCAGAAAAAATAAATGGAAAAAAAAATCGAAAAAAAAAAAATTTTCTAAAAAAATTGTTTCGGAAAAAAATTTTCTAAAAAATATTATTTCACGAAAAATAAATTAAAAAAAAAATAATTTCAGAAAAAAATATTTTGGAAAAAACATTTCGGAAAAAAAAAATATTTTCGAAAAAAAAAATTGAAAAAAAGTAGGGACGTTGGACGCAATTTAGCGTAGGGACATGGACCATTTATGTAATTTAGCGTAAGGACGGTGGATGCAATTTTCAAATAATCTAGAGTAAAATGGTCCTTACAGATTTTTTTTATTTTTTATTTTTTTTTATTATTATTATTTTTTTTTTGCCTTTAATACTTAAAAAAGTCTATTTATGTAACTTGGATAGTCATTTTTTTTTTTAAATTTTTTTGGTTCGCTACGCAAAACACATATTTGTGATAAGTATGATGCTTTTTCAAAGAATATGCCCAAATTTATATGCTATAAACTTATGTTCGTGTAGAATCAACTACACGTAACAATATATAGAAGATAATGTGCAAGTGTACGTGGTACATACTGAAATTTTTGTATTTCACATGCATGCCACAAAATTTTGTTAACTTAGAAATCAACGACGTGCATAATATGTATATGGATAATTTACGACTCCTTAATCATAGCTTAATCCGTTAACCGTATCGGAGTTTAACTTGAAAACCCGGCCTTTAGTAGAGTAAATAACAATTACTTTACATAAAATAGTTGACAACACTAAAAACATATATTCAATTCACAGTATCTCGTCCATACGTAATGATACGATGCATGCATGTTAGGTGGTCGTAGTATTAGAAACTTCGTATACGCATAGGGTTATAAATATAAAAATGAATCACATGTTAATTACATATGTATGTAATTGAATACACAAAACCTTTATTTAAAAATTCTCAATAGAATAATTTGTATATTGTTTCTTAATTGTAATAATATTAAAATAATGTGTATACACAAGATTATAAACCAATAGGGCAAATCATTAAAAAACGTATGGAACTTGTCGTGAAAATCGGTTTTGCGTAACGAACAAAAAATGTTTTAAAAAAAAGAAGTTATCTCCCAAAAACACACTTAATAGGGCATTATCTTACCTCCCAAACCGGTTGCCAGTTAATTACCCAAAAATATCAAATAATTCCACCTGGCCATCTTTCCCAACACTCAAACTAATACCCAAATCATTAATTATTATCACGCCCAAACATATGCAGTCACCCACACAAACTTCTTAAACTCTCTGACAAACAAGAATCACTTTCTTCTTTCTGCTTGATAAATCGAAGACCACACAAACAATATCAGTTCTTTCATAACTGAATAATGAACACAAAAACCTAAATGGTTTCTTTATGCACAAACCAAATCAATGATTGATAAGTTTCGGCTTCAAGATCTTGTAAAAGGTCTCGGGTAGGTTCTTTGCTTTGTTTTACTTTTTAATTGTTTCAAACTTATAAAACCTTGAAAGGTTTTTAATTAAGCTGAATAATCTGATATCCGGTTCTTGTTTTGTATTTTCTTTTGAATCTGTTGTGGGTTTGTTGGAGATGAGGTTGTTATTGTTGTGTGTTGATGAGATAAGTCTAGGACAACTTGTTGGCGTTGTTGGTTATTGATTTTTGTTGTACTGAGATGGATTTAGGAATAGAGGTTGTTTGTGGTTATTGTTGTTGGTTATCTTGACTTTCTTATTCTTTTTTCTTTTCTTCTTTGAATATTTCTATCTGAGGTCAAACAACCCTGCGGTTATTGTAGGATTCCCATAATTGTATCATAACACACTTGATAATATAAAAGGTTTTAGACAAAAAAAGATGAAATAAAGATGAAAACTGATATAGTATTTCTAGTTTAAAGGGTGGTGGTGGCAGTTGAATGGAGGTGCAGGGTGGTGGTGGTGGCTGCTATGGTGGTAAAGGGGTGAAGGTGAAGGGGGTGTTTGGGAATGAGTTTTAAAAGTGTGTGGTGGAATTTATATTTTGACATGGCATGTACATGTGGAAAGTAAAAAAAAAAAAAAAAAAAAAAAAAAAAAAAAAAAAAAAAAAAAAAAACTACCTGGCACAAACCTGCTGAGGTGGACGAAACCTGCTGGGTAAGTCAAAAGTTGCGTAAATAAGTTAGTTTTTGGGAGATAACTTCTCTTTTTTTAAATATTTTTTGTTCGTCACGCAAAACCGATTTTCACGACAAGTTCCATACGTTTTTTTTAATGATTTGCCCATATATATAGTGATGTTCTTGATATTTCTGTCTTTGCATGTATGTATTCCCATATTTTAAGTTAACGAGATGTGCTGCGAACCGCCGCGTTGCGGCGGGGCAGCAATAGATAGCAACATACATACACAAAAGATTGCATAAAAAGGTAATGGTAGTATAGTGGCATATTACAGGCATATTACAGGCGATAGTTTAGATGTTTTGAAGAAGAAAAAAGCTAATATATTATTAAACCGTTGGAGCTAGATCTTCAGTTATTTGCGGATATCTGGTTTTGGTTTTTTTGCTGCACTGCTTGTTTCCTGTTGCTTGTTTTCTGTTAAGATTCGTCTTCGAGCTGATGTTCTTGGCATGGCTGTTTTTGTTGGTTGGTCTTGTAAATGGCCAGCAGTCTCTATTGTAGTAGGAGTCGTTGCTTGGAAAATTCCAGGTGAAGTAGGGGTTACCGGAGGTTCGGAAGTAGCACCTGGCAGAGGTCAGTTAATTATCATGTAAAAAAAGGTTACCAAGTACACGAAAGAGACAACAGCTTGTGAAATGACAACCTTCTTCAGTTGGTGACTCGGGTTCAGGTTCTGTTAGCAGGGGGATGTTTTGCTGAGGCGGTAGCAGCAGATGGGCACCAGTTTCCATCACACTATCAAGCACATACTTCTGATTTTCTGTTGTAGAATCTGGCGAGAAGTGCAGCTGAAACAAATGTGTGGTTCCTTCGAGGGCTGTTAAATGTGGTGGGATTGTATACGGATCGCTGAATCCTTCTTCTGAGACAACTTTGTTGACTTCTGTGACTATTGAATGTGCCTCATTACTGAAGCATGTTAATGTTAAAACTCCAGTGTTGTCAGAAATGAGCAGCCTAAAGGAATAACTGCATAGGTATTAAACAATAGTAAGTTTATTGCACAATATTAACAGTTTTTTTGTGTTGGTTATAAACTGTTATTGGTTATTTGGACTTGTAATCATCTGCCTGTGCTGGAGCTGGTGCCTCACATTGTGTATGCGGGCGGTCATCGAAGATTTTCTTTCTGCAGTCATGGCATCTGCGGTAGAACCATGGTATGCCAACAACAACTTGTTCAATTGTTGCAACGACTGTGAATCTAACATTCTGTAAAAGGTAGTTATAAATTAAAAGAATCACATAGCAAATAGAAAGGTAGAAGTTGTAAGTTTGATGCAAGTACTGACTGTTTGGTTTCTTGGATCTTCTCGTAGGAGCTCATCTATTGTAGCTCTGTTCCTTTTCTTTTCATCCTGTATGTTATCATAGCGGTATGTGCGTACATTCTGTATGACTGGTGGCGGGAGCAGTTGATCATACCTATAAGGATATTGCAAGTTAGGTAGATGTGTAAAGAATTAGGCAAATGTGTTAAGAAAATGGCAGAACAACTGACATGCTTAGGATGTAATCTGTTTCAGGAATAGGAGGGTTGAAATAGTAGTAAGTTGCAGGTGTGCTTGATAGCTGCAACCCTGCATTTGTTTGTGGGTTTGTTAGAATTTATTCTGTTTATATCTTTTGAACTCGGTGGGTGGCAATGATGGTACCTTTGTATGTCTTTACCCAGCATGAACTGACAGCCATTACAGTTGGTTTAGGTTCTTTTTCGTAAGCGTTGATGTCAAAGTCGTGAGCTCTCTCATTTCAAAGTGTGAATCTGACAGTGTCCCCTCTGGATATGGGAAAAAATGTCAGTGAGTTGTTATTTAGAACACTTGTTATTAAAAAAAGAGTTGATATGATTAACTTACTCTAAGTTACGAAGTACAATGTCTCTCCAGACAATCTGTTTTGTATTGGGTGGGTTTGGTTCACGGATATCACCAACGGAAAGGACGCATGCTATGTAATCTGCATTTGTATAATGTGCAGTTATATTACTTTTTATTGTGTGATTGCTAGCAATATTAATATGTACCTGATAGTATTTCATTGTTCTTGTCTGCACGCTGAAGTAACTGGCTGTATGTGGCAAAGTTGAAATGATGTAGTGGAAAGCTGGTTCCAGTATAGGGCTGTACATCAGTGGCCCTCCCGAATATCAAGGTGAAGCGATTAGGTAATGTCTGCATCCATTTTTTGGTGTCTAGAAGACCGAACCCAGTGATTGTGTATGCAACATTGATCTGAAGGGTGTTATCAAATCTTGTCTTTTCGCGCCCTTCTGCATTTGCCTGTATGGCACCACCCTATAATATGACAGAAAAGGACAAATGTCAAGAATGTGAAATTTAATGTGTATTAAAAGATGTGATGCAGATTAACATTACCTGGTGATCAAGCAATATAACGCTCAAAGTTGGTTGCTTTATTCCTCTAGTATCTGTAACTGTCCATTTGCGATATACTCGTACACATATTGCCTTTCGTATGTCTGATGGTTTGAGATTAGCAAGGCTAACAATTTCAAGATCTGTTGCTGGCCTTTTTCCTGCAGACCTTGTCATTGCTGCCAGCGAAGTATCATGTGACATTTTCCTGTATCATAATGATGAAATGATAAATGACATCATATATAAATACGTGTAATAAGTAAGAAAAGGTAGCTGTTAGGAAAAATAGATAGGCAATAAACTGTATCCAAGTAACCACCACACGAAAGTTGGTGTTGGCAGGAGGCAGTCTAGTACAGGTTTACCTTGGTTCGAAAATGTATTGGTATTACATGAGGAGACATGTATGGTCGTGGTCTCCGTAAAGTACATGCGAAAGAAGTCTCTGAAAGTATCCATTCTTAGAACGTTATAAAAGGATGGGCCTACTCTCTTGTGTATAAGACCGTACATGTAACTGTCAAATAGGATGTAGCGAAATCCTTGTCCGATTTCTGATCAGTATAAGCATGGCAGTGGAATGTGTGTGACCCTATATGGGTTCATTGAGCTGGCTATTTGACAGTAGGCTACAAAATCTGTCAAAATATAGTTAACATAGATATAATCCGCAAGGGTTAAAATAAGATATTAGATTGTCTATAGATTTAGTTACCTGTGATTTAGTAATAGGATATAAAATGTGTAAGAATATAGGTAAGAAACGTACTAAAGTATCAGAGGTCAGATGAGTTCAGTGCGTAAAAAGATAGCTAACCCTATACGGGTGTACTTACCTGTGGTTTAGTAATATATTATGATGTGTGACCTGTTCCAAGATAAAGGTAAGGGAAGCGGATGTGACAGAATCTATGTATTAGACCCTATGTGGGTTCACTGATCTGCACATTGTTAAGTGCATGCAAAAGAAGTCTCTGTGAGCATAGTCTATCTTCTTGTCTATAGGACTGTACCTTGTGACTGATTTGTTCGTCAGTATAAGCATACTCGTAGAATGCGTGTGACCCTATATGGGTTAATTGAGCTGGCCTTTGGCAGCAGGTAACAAAATCTGTAAAAATATAGCTAACATAGATACAGCTGGCAAGGGTTAAAATTAGATACGGCACCCTATATAGGTTAAGTCAGGTGTGATTCAGTAATAAGGGAGAAAATCTGTAAAAATATAGCTAAGAAACATAATAACATAATAGATATTACATGGTACCAGGAATTTGCTAGTGAGTAATAGCCTAAGCAAAGAAAACATCTAAAAATATAACCGATTTTATATGAGTTTAGTTACTTATGCATTAGCATTAGGAAGGAATATGTTTGTTGATGTGATTCTGGTTAAAAGGAAAATGCATATCACCTTATATGGGTTTAAGGAGGTAGATTTTAGCAGTAGGTAGCAAAAGGCATGAAAATAACTAAGACATATAGATTCCACTAAAATAAGATATCAGATATTATAAAGGGTTACTGACCTACAATTTATGAATACTTAAATTTCTTCTAGAGAAAAATTAGTGATTAGCTAAGCGCTATACACTGTCTAACTATTAGAATAATATATTCTGTACGCTTTAGCTGTGCTTGGGCCCTATGAATAAATACCAAGACAGAAATGCGAAAGAATATGTGCAATTTATTTGTTATGAATAAGACCTGGTTTCTGATTATGGTTTCTAAAAAGTCCCTGTAGACGATATTTTTCGTCGTATTCGGTGGTCTGTTGAGCTGATCTTTGATGAGGATTTTTAGCCCGTCAGGAGATGTGGCTCTTGAAAGCGCAACGTATAACTGGCCATGGCCAAAAATGGGTTCTGGTAAGTACACGCCGATTTTGTTCAGTGATTGTCCTTGGCTTTTGTTGATGGTCATCGCGTAGCATACTTTGACCGGGAACTGCTTCCTTTTGAATATGAATGGCAGTTGCTCGTCTCTGTTGAATAACAGGATTCGAGGAAGAAAAACTTTTTGTAGTATGCGAGTGCCGGTAACAATTCTGACTTCAATTACTTTAGCAAGCATCTGTGTTACTATCATGCGTGTTCCATTACAAAGACCTCCAGTCAAATTCAAGTTCCGTAGCAACATAACAGGGGCACCTATTTTGAGTTCGAGTTTATGTGGCGGAATTCCTGTGAATGAAAGCGTGTTAAGGTACTCTGCTGGATATAGTAATTATGTGGCTCCTCCGTCATTTCCACGCGGTATAGCTTCATCGTTACTTGTATATACATGAGTGGGAGCATTCAACATGCGCAAGATATCTGAGTTAATAGTGTCAGCAGTTTCATTTTTTGGACAAACAATTGCTCTTTCTTGCAAGCATTCGGCAGTTGGCGATTGAAGAATCGTGTCAGGATATATGAATCGTATAAGCTGCATCCTTGCTTCAGGACTATCTGGAATACAGTACATATCGGGTATATGTATCCATGAGGTATCTTGGGGATTTGATTGATCTGGTTCACCAGTAACACCATTTCCTATGTCGACCAACCATTCAGAAAAAGCTGCAGTTGCAAGCAATTGATGGGAAGACGATTCTGCTCTTTGTAGCCGCATATTTTCAGTCAACAGATGAACTCTGAAGTGTTTCCACAGATATGATTCAGTGATACATGAGGAAATTATTTGCTGTTTTGTACCTTTTCTCTTTACCGGTAAAGTTTGCCTGAAATCTCCACCCAGAATGACCGACTTATTGCCAAAAACAGTTGTTGGTGTATTTAAGAGATCTCGCAAGGTCCGGTCAAGTGCTTCAAAACATTTGCGATCGTTCATAGGCGCCTCGTCCCAGATGATCAGGTCTGCCTGTATCAGCAAATCAGCGAGTTGAGTATGTTTTTTTATAGTGCACATAGATTCATTCGTCACATCCAGCGGCAACTTAAATCTTGAATGAGCAGTGCGTCCTGATGGTAACAACAGTGAAGCAATCCCGGAAGAAGCCACTGCAAGAACTATCTTTCGCTCTACTCGTAGGGCGTAGATTATACTCTTCCATACAAAAGTCTTTCCAGTGCCACCGTAACCATATACGAAAATTAGCTTTTGTCTGTTATCTCTAACGCCTTCGAGAATATCATCAAAGAGTTGTCGTTGCTGAGTATTGAGATTTGGGACTAAACGATCTCTTTGAATGCTCATGGCTTCTGTATCATAGCTTCGTTCTTCCATAACTGTTCTGTTTCGCAGAATCTGTAGCAGGCGTCGTGCAGGGAGCTGGATACCAAAATCTGTAACCGATTTCCCATGAGACCTAAGAATAGGTTCCAGCTCGTACAGAATCCCATTTTGTAGCTCTTCATCAGTCAAGCTAATTTGGCGCATTTGGAACACTTGTGATAAGATTATAGGTATATCGTCACTCATAAGCTTCCAATGCTTATTCCAAAGAGATGCTGGATTGCTAACATCACAAAAGATAAGAATCTGAGAGAACAGTTGGCGTATTTCTGATGCTGTAGCGGTTAAGGCTGCTTCTAAAAGAGCAAGTGACCATTCTCCGTCATCTGCTAATAAACCCATTGCTTCACATGCTGTTCTATTAGTTGGATAAAGGCGGCCTTCAACTGTACGTATAGCAGAGAACGATGCACAGCCCTTCTGATGACAAAGTAAAAGCCTTTGGTAATACAAATCACCAGCGCTAGGATGTATGTATGCTAACCTACCAATTGAAGGCTTGTTAAGGTTTCGCCTAGGCGACCAAAACTTTTGAGTGTTATTCCAAACAAATTCAGAAGGAAAGTCTAGATACGTCAGGTGGTGACCGAGTGTAGACTGAGCATTAAAGTCTAACCATTGTGTTAGGGTGGTTTTTCTTGTTACTGGGATTTTCAACAACAGAGTCTAAACTTTCATTTGTTCGGAAAGTTACACGCTGCATATTTTCAAGATGGACAGCCAGTATTTGAACAGCCGGGTCTCTGTAATGAATATCGAGTTCTAGCAACCGCCAACAGGCCTCGTGTGGACCAATGTATCTTGCATCTAGATAATTCGTTATCTCATCAATTCTAATTGCAGGTGTTTGGCTAGTTGAAGGCGTGTTTCTAGCGGTTCTTGTTATCTGCGTTACTACCCGGTCTGTGCCTTTTGAAATATACTTGAATAAATACTTGATCAACATCGTCCATTCACAATATTCTACATTGATGTGTGCATAAAACCTTCTAAGAAGCATCATATTATATGGCACAACATAGCTATTATCTAGCTCAACGTTTTGAATGGTGGTAATGTCTTCTGAAAAACGCCTGCGATAATGTACGTACCTGTTTTTGTCGACAGCAGTAGCATCAGCATACGGTTTAGGAATCCCTTTTGTACATGCATCAGTTCCCTTCATACATGGTGCTGATGTATTTGCAATGCCACATGGACCATGCATCATAAACTCGGTAACTATTCGATAACCTTCTGGGTCAACGTGCCTACCAGGTAATTCAGCTGATATATATCGATCGATATCTGCATGTGAGCGTACTCTTGAAGTTTCCTTTATCCATAACAACAGATGACAATGTGGTAGGCCACGCTTTTGAAATTCAACCGTGTACAAAACTGAAAAGGTAAACATAAAAATTGAATAAGATATAATGGAAATAGTTTATGTAAAGGTAGCTATTAACAGAGACTGAAACTCACTCGCTGCAACTGGTCCAAAAGGTCTTCCGTCACGGAGATACGCAATCAGAAGATGAATTTTCTGCTCGAAAACTCGGTCAACAACATCTGGTCTATCAGCAACATTCACGTCTGGAAACTGTTCCATATATTCTGTAATTTCTGGCCATTTTACATTGCAGGTGAATGTGATGAAGAAAGATGGGTTTCCATAAACCCGGCAAATTGCGAGTGCATCAAGGTAGTGGCTGTACATATAGCGTGGCCCACCAACAAACGATGCAGGAAGGATTGTCCGCATTCCTACATCAGAACCATTCCGATCACCGCGTGCGATTGCATCATATACCCCTGAAAGGTAATCGTTTCTGATATCGTTTTGGTGTTCCCGAATGTAATCTAATCGATATTGCTCTACACTACAATAAGCTGTGACAACATATTGCTGAAAGAGCCTACCGGATCATGTGAGTAGATTATATTCTTGAAAACGATCATGCAATTGATACGCGTAATACATCTTCATTGACATCTTTTTGGTTTCTTCGACTGTTTGAGTATTTGGGTTGCATAAGCGTAACCCGGTGTGGAATCCATCTTCTCCAAAAATGAAAAGTAGAGGAAACTGAAATGACATATAGCAAGGATGTAATTTGCTAACTCTTTGCGGTTGAGTGGAACGTTGCTGAATAACCATATCAAATTCAGTCCCTGTATCAGGGCCTCCTTCATAAACAATAGCTCCAATAGAATCACCAGTAGGCAATTCATGCTGACGCGAACCCTTGACTGCAAATAAGCGTATCTTGAAGTCAGGGATGTCTTGAGTGTTCAGGAGGTTTCTTGCCGTCCTAAACAAACGAACCAGCTCATTGTGTTCATCTAGAACATGAATTAGACCATTAACAATCTCTGGGCTCAAATTTTGACCACCATCTTCAAAATGGTTTAAACGATTCTGTATTTCATTTTGTGTGTCAAAGATATACAACTGCAAGAAGCGCGGTTCAGTTTCATCAGGTGGACAGAGAGAGCCTATCCAATGATAAATCTGTCCCGATACTTTGAAGACATATGGGCCACGGCCCCTGTTAACTGATTCATCAGTCTGAGCTCCTAACGATGTCATAGCAAACATCGAGTTATAAGCTCTGACATTTTCCATGAAATGGCGGTTTGTGAATAGTTGTTTTATGTATGCAGGATATTCAGACTGGCGACGCAAAACCACTTGACCTCCCATGCAACATCTATGATAGGCAGGAAATACACGGCTTCCATGTTTGACCCTTTCTTGAAACCAAAAAAGAGCCTTGCAATGACGACAGACTCTGTTACATGGCCCTAAAGAGACGTATGTGTCTGGTGGCCCTGCAAAGTAGTTTTTTAAAAAAAAGAAAAAAAAAAGGATTAGAAGGGATAAAAGAAACAGGAAAAACATGCCATATAGCAAGAAAACATAATTAATAGTACGCACTCATTGCAGTTAATACCAGTCCTTTGTCTTCTAGCTGTTCGCCTAGCACTTGAAATAGGATTTGGAAGCGGGTGAGAAATGGTAGCAGGAGCATAGGTTGCATTTTGAAAGCGCGCATTATAGTTAGAAGATGTAGTAGGATGTGGTTCACGTCCAGCTACAAAAATAACAACAAATGTTACACACAGATAAAAAAACAAAAACTGGTGTATGTACGCGTTAAGAAAAGCAAACAACTTTACATAAGAAAACACTAAGAAAGAAAGAATAAGAAAAATCAGAAGCAGAGGTAGTGGTTGATACAGGATTTGCATAATTAATAGTACGTGCACGTTGACGGTTAATACCAGTTCTTTGTCTTCTAGCTGCTTGCCTAGCACTTGATATAGGATTTGTAAGCGGGTGAGAAATGGTAGCAGGAGTGGACGGCGCATCTTGAAAGTGCGCATTATAGTCAGAACCTGTAGTAGGAGCAGGGTCAGATTGAGGTACGAAAAGAACAACAAATGTTACAGACATATAAGAAAGCAAAGCTGGTGTATGCAGCCGTTAAGGAAAGAAAAAAACTTTACATAAGAAAAGAGTAAGACAGAAACAATAACAAAAAATCAAAAGCAGAGGATGGAGAATATTACCAGAGGATGGTGTAGCAGTCCTTTCTCTCCTGGTGGAACGGCGAGGTCTTGATATAGGATTTGCACGCACCCGAGAAACAATAACGGGAGTGGAAGATGCATGGTCAAAGTGTCTGGTATAACCAAAAGATGTAGTAGGAGGAGGATGAGGTCCAACTGAAAAAAACAATGGCGAAAGTTAGTGACAGAAGACGAAAGCAGAACCGTAAAAAAAGATGCAAGAAGCAACAAAATACAGGCGCAAACGAATGACAATAGGAAAGTGTACAGCACCGGTTGTTGCCGACAGTGATACATCATCTACCTTCTGTTTCCCTTTTTCAGCAACAGCAGTTTGACCTGAGGCACTACACTGATAAGCTTCATGCGGCTCATTAATCGATATACCATTAGAATATCTGCCAGGAATTGCGGTAAAAGGACTGTTGGTGGTATAGCATAATGAACTGTCACTATCCATGAATCCAGCAATATCACACGGAGGAATCATCATACTTTCACAGAACGAATTTGGCATATTGACCGTTAGAAAGGAGGCACCAGTATTAGAACCCGGATGCGGCGGTATATCTGCTTGGGTAACGCGCATGGAAAAAAGACTATATAAGCAAACAGAAGGGAACAATGGAAAAGGAAAATGAGAAATAACAGATACAGAACATTACCAGAAGATCGGATGGTTTCTGAATGCATTGGAACAGACACACTGGCATGGCATGGGCCTGCAAATAAGGGATGTGGAAAAAAAGATTACAGGCATGAATGAAATACAGAAATAAACAAAGAACAACAAAAGAAATCAAAGTACCAGTTGCTGTTGACAGCGGTATATCATCCATAATTTGTTTCCCTTTTCTGGCAGAACTTGCGGAAGGTGGGAAGGCACGAACGCTACCCGGACAAAGTTCATTAATCGATATACCATTCGAAGATTTTGTAGGCAAAGCTTGGACATTGTCAATGGGAACCGAATCATGGTCCAAATAGTCGTCACAACGTAAGGGACCATCGACAGACATGAATTCGGCAATGTCACATGTAGGAATCATCATACTTTCACAAACCGAAGTAGGCGTATCAATCATAAGAAAACTGGCACCGTTGTTAGCATATAAAGCATCAGCCACATCCATAACACCACCAGGGACCAGTCCTTCACCAAGATCATCTCTAACAGACCCGTCTCCTCCCAGCGGTTGTTGGCAACAATTTTTACGGACAGGTTTAGGCTTACGGCCCATACTTAACTAATAACTACTTCTTTTAGGTATGATGAACAGGCGTAGTGCTATTTTTTTTTTTTTGTTTTTACTCTTACCACAAATTAAACAAATAACAAATCACATAAACCAATAACACTACTTATACACATAAGACTATTCTTATCGGCTAGACCTGGCCGTTACGAATTAAAGAAAGCGCAAATAAGACAGATGATCACAAATAACCACGCACAAAGGGCAAGACACCACAAATGAAACAATTCACACAAATCACCACAACCATTTAATCGCAAGAACAAAGGCTACGGGAAAAAATCGACAAACATACCAATATAGAGACCTAATATCCTCAAACAAATTAATAAGACAGTAGAACGTAAATCATAAGGAGCGAACACACAAACCACAAACGTACCGGACTCCGGTAAGGGTAGACTGTTACAGCAACCGATCGAAAACTTCCGAAGAAGATCTGCGCAACTACCGATGGAAACCACAGGGAAGAGACACGTATAAATCTACAGGGTATTCTATCACCTGGCAGGCAACGAATAAAGGATAAAAGGAGCGTCTTAACAGACGAAAGGGAAATAGCGGGAGCCCAGAAGCTAAGCCATAGCCCAATACTATTGCGTCAACTGTAGCTAACAACTGTAGCTAAATGTTGATGGTAAATTATATATAGGATAATTTCCATTCGAATGCAAAAGTATGCAAGATCTATACCAAAATACACGATTAATGTTTTATACAATTTCCATGCAAACGGTGACAGACCTCATATAAAAACAAATTACGAATGTACTACCTTCAAACAAAAGTGAAATTCGACACATACATACTAACCCGGCCTAATATCTAATTAAATTTTGATACCTTAGACCTTTAAAATATAGCTTAAAGCTTTAGAAAAGTCACCCACTACACAAAAAAACCAACAAAAAATGGGCAAATAAAGTTAATTATTCCATTATCTAATACTCAGTATCTATTAATCGTTTTATCTGTTTGAACAATGCAAATATATATTACCTATAGCTTAAGTAGTATAGATTAAGGGTATTATAGTCAGGGGCGGACCCATGTGGAGAGTAGTGGGTTTGGGTTGGGGGGGGGGGGGGGGGGGGGGGGTGCGATGCCCCTAACCATGCTCTTGTAGAAAGACCAAATTAGTAGGAAATTAAAAGTAAAATCAGTGTAAAATGGTTAGTGCCCTCGGCTCAGATTTAGTAGTGCCCTCATTAGTAAGTGAAGACTACCAAGATCAAGTGCTCTAAAACTAAATTTTGTAATTTAATCGGACTTAATAATGGGTTTTTTTGTATCTTCTGGTACTGTGGGTTTTTCTGTAAAAGAAAGGAAGAAGAAGACTCATTGGAACTGTCAACTGTGTAGGTGGGGAAACCAACTTTATGTATTGACCAATGGACTTTTGTGAGTTCTATTTTTCTTTTTTCATTTTATATATTAAATGTACCCAATAGACTTTATTATATATTAAAGTACTTATTCTTATAGTTGCATACGGTATGTTTGAAAGTCCATATTTCCATTAGCAAAACAACTAACGTTACATGATTTAACCTTCTTCCAAATTTATATTTAATGTTTTTCCTTAAAACTTTTAGTTATCGTGTTGATATTATCAACCTGTTTTATGACATGTTTTATGACATATTTGATTGCAAGTGCAATAAAACCATTTAAGCAACGTTTGGTTTGTCATATAAACACACTCGATCACATAGACAATTCTTGCTAAACCCACTTATGTTTGTGCTAAACCCTCAAAATAACCTACGTTAACTAAGTATTACTGTATAGACACATACATCTATTACTTGTTTTAACTGACTTGAATTTGAGTGATTTGCACTTAACTAAACCCAACCCGACCCGACTTGTTTTGAGTTACAAGAAAAATAGCCTAGCTATACTCGCCTTTTTCTCATTGTTGACCGCCCCCCATGATTACATTTCCTGGCTCCGCCACTGATTATAGTTATAAGATAGTATTAGGGGCTGTTTCTTTTTTTTCCTGTTTCTAGTTACTGTCTGTGTGGATATATGTGTCCTGTTTCTAGTTAGTGTCTGTGTGGATATATGTTGTTTCTTTTTTATGCTTAATTGACCATCTTAATACGAGTTTTTTCCCGAACTAGTGTAGGTGGAAAAAATTTATGAAAATTCGAAAAAATTTATAAAAATTTTTAAAAAATTCAAAAAATTTATAAAAATTCAAAAAATTCGAAAATTTTATAAAAAATTATAAAAATTCGAAAAAACTTATTAAAATTTTTAAAAAATTCAAAAAATTTATAAAAAATTATAATTTTTTAAAAATTCAAAAAATTTGTAAAAATTTATAATTTTTTAAAAATTCAAAAAAATTATAAAAATTCGAAAAAAAAAATTTTAAAAATTCAAATTTTTTATAAGTTTTTTTGAATTTTTATAAAATTTTCGAATTTTTTGAATTTTTATAAATTTTTTATAAAATTTTCGAATTTTTTGATTTTTTATCGATTTTTTGAATTTTTATAAATTTTTTTGAATTTTTATAAATTTTTTGAATTTTTATAAATTTTTTGAATTTTTAAAATTTTTCGAATTTTTTTAAAATTTTTATAAATTTTTCGAATTTTTATAAATTTTTCGAATTTTTAAATTTTTTTTGAATTTTTATAAATTTTTTCGAAGTTTTCTAAATTTTTTCGAATTTATTTTTTCCACCTACACTAGTTCGGGAAAAAACTCGTATTAAGACGTCCTGTTTGGTAACAACATCAAATTTTGCCCCCTTTCACATTAAGGATTCTCTTTTGCAATAAGTTAAAAAGAAACACCAAAGTTTCCTGTTTTCAGCCAGTTTTGTTACCAAACAGGACATTAAGCAGAAAGTAAACAGCCCCTTAGTGTATCATAATATAAAAGTGGAATATGAAGTTAATATAGTTATGGTATAACTTTCGAATTATGTGGTATTCAGCATGATGATCCAGTGCAAAAATCATTCCATGGATATTACGAGTGATATAACAAATCCAAAAGTCACGCGCGTGTAACATAAATTAATGCATGTTTCAAAGTGGGCATACATGAATATGCATGGGCTTTAGCGAATTTCTATTAACATGTATACATTAGATTCCATATTTATGGTTTTCAAGAGCTCAACTCTCATTCAAGTTAATACAAGGAATGGTAGCTAGATGGCTTGATTCAATAATTGAGCAAATATTGTACAGCCACTTTGATGCTTGGCTTAGACCTTCTAAAATGCTAGAGCTTGGTATATTTATACTTGCAGGTCACTTTGTATTCCTATAAATAGGAATGGCTCTAAGACTACTCCCAGCAAGGAGGGCAAGCCATCGGCAAGGTGGCGGTGCCGCCTTGAGTGTTGTTGGGAGGGGTGGTGTTGCTGCGTGAGCTCACAAACCAAGAAAGGATGAACGGTGAAGTATTCACCTTATATGGTGATGTGCCAAGTGGCCCCCAATGTTTTATTATTGGTTATTTTGTTTGTGAGTGTGGCTAGTAGTGAGTTATGTTTGTATAATATTTTAATAAATAAAAAAATGGGTAGAAAGGTGAAGTGGTGTGAGTTATTGGGAGTGAAAAGTGAGAGTGTGTGAAAGGGAGATAAATCTGATGTAACGTTAAAGTAGAAGGTGAAGTGGTGTTAGAGCACTCCCAACGGTTAACGCACCAAGTGCGTTAAACCTTAACGCATCTACATTAAGGTGCGTTAACCGTTGAATGATGATGCGTTAAGGGTGCGTTAACGCACCTGCGTTAACCCCTTAATGTGGCGTTAAGGTGAGTCGCAATAAAAAAAAATCATTTCTACCCCCTCTAGAGTACTATGTATCCGTTGTGTTAAATTTTTTTTTTTTTTTTTTTCAAAACACCCCCTTGGTTCTTAAGCGGGATAATCAAATTCAAATTCAAAATTCAACTACAAGCGGAATAATTTAATTTAAAATTCAAATTTTAGGGTGCCTATATATACAACACCACCAGAGTTGTTTATCACACAACTCACACACAGATTATCAACAATGTCTCGCAAAGATTTCTCTCAACAATTCCCAACTCACCGTGACTTCTCCCAACAATTTCCAACTCACCGTGACTTCTCCCAACAATTTTCAGAACAACACGACTTTACCCAGCAATTTCCAAATGAACCGGTGAACATTCCACCGGAAGATATCTTTCCGGTGTTCACACCGGAAAATGAACCGGCCAACAATCCACCGGTTGTGGAACAACAACCAAATCCACCGGTTGTTGAACAACTACCAAATCCGTTTGGACTGAGTGAGGATGAACTCCGACTTCTTGAGCAAGATTTCGAAGTGAGGAGAGAAATTGAACAACGCAAACTAGAAGAGGAAGCTGCTCGTATGGAGCGGGAGAGAAACTGGTTTGGAAGTGATGGGGAGTTTACGTCCTCTTCGAGTGAGGACGGTTGGGTTTCAGATGATTCATTTTTTTAATTTGTAGTTTTAGTTTCTATTAATCGTACTATGTATTGTGTTTTAACTTTAATGTTTAATGTAATTTGTGTTTTGACTTTAATGATTAATGTAATTCGTGTTTAAAATTTTATGTTAGTTGTTAAATGAAGTATTAATTATAATTTAAGGGTTGATTTTGAAAATAGTTGAGTTAAAGGTGAGTTAAGGGTGAGTTATGATTGTTGGTGTTTTTTTTTTTGAGTTAAATGTGAAAATGTTAAAGCTGTGGCAGTGTGTTAAACTTTAACCCTGAGTTATGATTGAGAATGATCTTATTGCTAAAAGTAGTCTAATACTCAAGGACCAAAACATTTTCTCATACTTTTCTCTACTTCAACTTTATAGTTTGCTATATTGTGTAGCATTATAATCTGACGACTTGATCACCGGAGGACGTTCAATCCCCCCGGCTAAGCTGGGACACTAACAATTTTTTTCTGTCTTTTCATGTTATCGAATATCCGAAAGTCAAGTCAACATAAGTCCAACGGTCAACTCATCACCTTATCACCTTGACAAATTCGAATTTTTGTAGCATGACTGCATGAGTAACTAAATAATTTTTCTTGGTGTGTTAACTTATAATCCTTTTGTTTTTATATAAAAAAAGTTTTATTATGTGATTTATTTGTTATGGTTAGCTATCATGCAATTACAAAGTTATCTTTCAAAAACTTGTGCTCGTCTTGATAGTAAAAATAAGTTACATAGTGTATAAAGTATAAACTATCAAGTTCTACATTCAAATTATTCTAGCTATATCAATGACTCAACCAAGCACTTAAGACAAAAGCAAAAGCTGTAAAGATATCCTAAAATAGCAAATTTACTACATGGTAAAATTATCCAATTGTAGAAATAGATTCTTTTTTTTTTTGAACAAAGTCACACACACATTTTAAGTGTCTTGAACCTCGTTGGACCCTACCGGTTGAACCGTTTTTGCCGAAAAGATGGGCCAAAATGAATCGTTTTTTAAGGCTTGAAAATCCAGTTTGACCCACCGAGTTTCATGTGACTCGAGTCAACCCGGTTAACTTAAGTCGGTCATGTTTTACTTTTCTTTAATTTTTATTTTAGAAAATATATATGATAAGTTTGGATTGATCGTGATGATGGATAATGTTGTTTTTCAGTTACAACTTGTATTGTCGTTGAATTGTATGTGCTTGATATTGAATAATATATGTTTTATAAACATATTATGTGATTAGTATAGATTTTTTTAGACTTTATGCATGTTTGGTATTAGATATTAAAGCGTTATACGTGTTTGGTGAGCCGAAATATTGCAATCTACTCTATAGTGTAAAACCGGGTTGACTCGGCGGTTGAACCGGTAACATAGTGACCCGGTGACTCAAAAAGCCTCGAACATATATAAATGAACCGGTTCATATTACCGGTCCATCGAAAACCGGTAAAACATATACAGCTATTGTCCAAGCATGATTTCTTAATGTCCCTCGAACATATATATATATATATATATATATATATATATATATATATATATATATATATATATATATATATATATATATATATATATATATATATATAAGGGGGACTTTCAAACGAGAACCATTTTATCCGCAAGAACTGAGAGAACCACCAAAAACATACATGCACGCCTTTTAAAATAAAATAAAAATACATGCAAATCATCAATAATCGTAAACATCCACCTATGTTCTTCAATATCATTATGAACTCATCCTCTTTTTTCACAAAAACCTTACACACGGCCGCAATATTTTCGTTGCACGTTTTATAAGAACATACATGCACACCTTCAAAGAAAATTTTTGTATTTCGAATTTCTTATCAAATTCTTTAGAACAACTATGTTTTTTTTAAAACATATGTGTTGTTTTGAAAACATATGTGCAAAAATACAATTATTGAAGGCGTGCATTTATGTTTTTGGGGGTTCTCTCAGTTCTTGCGGATAAAATGGTTCTCGTTTGAAAGTTACACTATATATATATATATATATATATATATATATATATATATATATATATATATATATATATATATATATATATATATAGTGAGACTTTCTTGCGAGAACCATCTTATCTGCGAGAACTGACAGAACCACCAAAAACATACATGCACACCTTCAATAATTGTATTTTTGCACATATGTTCTAAAAACAACATATATGTTTTAAAAAAAACTGGTTGTTCTAAAGAATTTGATAAGAAATTGGAAATACAAAATTTTTCTTTGAAGGTGTGCATGTATGTTCTTATAAGGCGTGCAATGACAATATTGCGGCCGTGTGTATGATTTTTGTGAAAAAAGAGGATGAGTTCATGATGATATTAAAGAACATACAGGTGGATACTTACGATTATTGATGATTTTCATGTATTTTTATTTTATTTTAAAAGGCTTGCATGTATTTTTTTGATGGTTTTGTCAGTTCTCGCAGATAAGATGGTTCTCGCAAGAAAGTCTCCCTATATATATATATATATATATATATATATATATATATATACACACACACACACTCACACGAGGATTTTCTACCCGCGCACTGCTGCGAGGTCCGGAGTTTTACGACAAAACATTTACGTATAAAATCTCAGTTAAATAGGCTTTTTAGTTTTTTTCCATAACATGTTTTAAGCATAAATAAATAATTTCTAAATTCTAAACTTACAGATGATTTTCGAATGTCATGAACGATTTATGTTAATTTTAGCTACAAAGGTTGTCTTTAGGGACGAATTACGTAATTCAAGCCAAAACGTAAGAAGTATTTAGTTAAATTTTTATTTTCACAAAAAATAAAAGTCCAGGGATTTTTTTTGCAAGATCAGGTAAACTACATGGACCATTTTCGTAAATTCCTGTTACATGTATGGTTTTAGGGATGGATTTCGTAATGGCCGTTAAACTGGAGGGGCTACTTATATAAATTCATTAAGAATGATTTTTGCAATGAAGGATAGCCTGAAGGGACGGTTTATGTAAATTCGTATTGCATGTTTAGTCTTTTAGAAGTTAGAACTGATTTTGGTTACATTGTTAGTTCTCGGGGTTGATTTTTGCAACCAAGTTAAACCTAAGTGACTGTTTCTGTAAATTCTAAGATTAAGACAAAAAATTTCTGATGTTTGGTCCCTGAGAACTGATTTTTGTTACATTGTTTGTCATGGGAACCTACTTTGCAACAACAATCAAACCTCATGGACTGTTTGTGTAAATTTTCAGAAAAGACAAAAATCAATGTCTGGCGAACAATACAATTTCCTGGGTATTGTATATATTTAAAACTAAAATAACAAAAACTACACCTGTTCAAAAAAAAAAAAAAAAAAAAATACACCAATTAGCTTAACCTACAAATATTGTTAATGTGTTGTATACATATATATGTATTTATACAGCTTATAAATTCAACAGTCATATGTAAAAGTAGGTGCATGTCTAAATGAGGACATACATGAATATGCAAGCATGCATGGGCTTTAGCAAAACGTATTCTATTAATGTATACACATTGATTCCATATATCTGATTTTAGTAACAGCAAGCACTTATAGGAATTGAGTCTCAGGTGTTAACATGTTCAAGGGATGATCAAATAACTACTCATTATTGATCTAGGACCACTTTTAACACAAACACTCTTATACGAAAGAGCAAACTCAAACTCAAAAAGAAGCCAAAGTAAAATCTTACAGAATTGCTATTCATGGATCAAAAGCAAAAGACAGAAGAAGACTAATGTTCATGACAATGAACCACCAAATGATGTAAAATACACCTTCAAGCACATGCAAAGTACACTTCAAAAACTGATACTTCAAAAAACCATCAAAGCACAATACTTGGAACAACACCAACATATCAATTAAGTCAATCATTCGAGCACAACGGCATTTCTTCTTTACACGTCGTTCTGTTATACGTAAGGAATCTAGGTGATAAATTCACCCAATAATTGGTTCTTTCTCAGATTGCAGTTCAAAAAAAAAAAAAAGAATCCTTTCTCAGATCTCAAAACCTAGCTAGTTCTCGATCACTGTCAACATAATCCACCATTCGATCTAGCTCTCCGCTGTTTCCACCACCCACAAGCGCCACCGCCACTCGATCTCTTCACCAATAACTAATCCGCTGTTTCCACCACCATTCGATCTCACCAAACACCATTTGTGCAGATGAATACTTTTCTCGCCGTATTCCTCGCGGTGTCTTTGGCGTTTCTTGTATCTGGAGAAGAACAACGAAAGGTTAGCTAGCTAGCATACTCGATCATACATTAAGTACGATGTTAGAGACTAATTAGAGCTAGATTTTCTTAAAAGAGTGTGAAACCTAGAAATTAGAAAACATAACCAAAGACTTTTAGTACGATGTTTATACAGACTTAATTATTGCAAAAACATGTTGGATTTTGATAATTATATGTTTTTTACTTTTTTTGTTGATAATTTGATAGATGTTCGTTTGATATAGCAATAAACGTCAAGATTATGAATTAATAATGGTAAACAAGCAACTGAAAGTTTAATTAGGTGATTTTTAAAGCATATCGAATGATTGAGATATTTGAAAACTTTAAATAGAGTGTGAAACCTAAGTTATGTTGTAATTAAGCACCTAAGAAAGGTATTGAAGTTTTCGACTCTAATTCATTTACCATAAAGTGTAAGCTGTGTTCATGCCACCACAACGCGCGGCTCTAAATACCCTCGTTAAGATTAATTAGAGTTGGGTTACAAGACCACTCGTTCCAACTAACTGATCATTTACTACCTCTAGATGATATCCAAAGAAAAAAAGTAACTTAATGTCGTCGCCTAATATATCTCGCCTAGCTAGAGTGGGTTTGGACAACAACATGAAACTAGCACATGAAATGACTTTTCAAAATTATCATTTTTTTTCCTGAATAGTTATTAAGAAATTATTCCTCATTCTCTATGGAAAATTTCTTAAATTTAAACAACTTCAGTGACAAACTTAGGCATTCTATAACTAATGGACTCATAACAGGCCTGAGGGATTGAGCAACAAACTGAGGTAACATTCTATAACTAATGGGCTCATTAATAGGCCCAATTCAGACAGGCCCATTAAGATTAATTCAAAATTAGTCTAACCAGTTTCTTGTAGAGGTACACATTTCGGTTTTTTTCCCAAACCGAACCGGCTTCAAAACCGGTTTCTGTTCGAGTCAAGAAGTCAAAACTCGGTTTGACCCAAAACCGGTTCGGCTTAAAACCAATTTTGGGAGAGAAAAGGTGGTCAGTTCGACCCAGAACTGGTCCTTTTAAACAGGTTTAAACTGGTTCTCAAACCGGTTGACATCAAAAGGTTTAAACCGGTGGTTCTAAATGGTAACCAGTTTTCCCAAAACCGGTATTTTCAGGAAATCCGTTTTTTTTCCTTTTTCCCCTCCCCCCCCCCCCCCCCCCCCCCCTTTTTTTTTTTTTTTTTTTTTTTTTTTTTCTCAGATCGAATCGGTTTTCGGTTTTATTTTTCACCACTAATGCCTGGTAGTGGTTAACATATATTTATTTATTAATAAAAAAATTTCTTTATATATCAAAAAATGTATTAAAATAAAATACACAATAAGTAAATCTACAAATCACCTTAAATATATACCGTACAATTTTTATTTTAATAAAGCTGAAGTTTCTTTTTATATTCATCTTAACCTTTGACCCGAGGATATCCGTTAGACAATCTCTAAAAGGTGTTTGTTTTGGCTTATATAACCGGCTTATAGCTTATTTGATTTTGAGCTTATTAAATATAAGTTCACTTTTTGTAGCCTATTGTGAAACTTGTCTGGTTATAAGCCGAAAAGTTTCAAAATAAGCCATATAAAGTGAACTTATGAAACATAAGCCGAAAACCACATAAGCGATAAGCCCGTTATATAAGTCGAAACAAACACCTAGATAACAAGACCCATAAACACATTTATGAGCAAAAGTACATGTATATCTGACAAGCCCTTGTACAGAAAAGCTAAACCAAACCATGACACAGTTCCAAGCCATAGCTAGAAACAAACACACTTTACTGATTAATGATGCACCAATTATTAAACCCCAACTTTAATTGGGTCAAATGTGTACACAAAGTGTTTGTTAAAAGCCTTGAGCCAAAATACAATAGGGGGTGTTTTTTAAGCTTATATGTGGGCTTATGAGCTTATTTGTTTTCAGCTTATATTTCACAAGCCTCAAATTTTTGGCTTATTTTGAGACGGGCTTATATAAGTTTATCATATAATAATAAACTTATATATGCCCACAAATTTCAAAATAAGCCGGAAAAATAAGGCTTATGAAATATGCTCATAAGCCACATATAAGCTTAAACAAATAAGCTCTAAGACGAGTCATTGACTAAGATGTACACGGTCTAAACATGGTATCCCGAGACATCTTGTCAAACTACTTAAATGTCAAACCTACAAAATTGCATACATTTCTGTGTAGTTGTTGTTGTAGCTTTATGGGGTCTGTAATATACGATTAGTTAACCGTGCTTTGTATGCCCGTGGCGCGGTTGTAACAAGTCTGCAAAACCCACCCACCTGAGTATTTGAAAAATGATTAAATGGGATGCCGAAACGGGTTAGACAAATGGCTGCCTAGACCTGTTATTGTAGCTTGACATGAAGCTACTACACTGGTATTCCTTGCACAAGTGAGCCTTAAGAATTTGATTGCTGTTTTGACTTCGTGATATGAGAGTGTAGACACTTTGGTCATGCTTGCTCCATTGAACAAGCTAAAAAATCGTAACTACCTATCTTTCGAATTACTTGTTAAGTTGTTATTATTCTATTTGGGAAAATGATGCCTGCAGTTGGGGGGCAGGCAATTGCCTGCTTCTCTTTGTAAAAAAGGGTGGGGACAGGGGGAAAATGTGTATCAGTCACTTACCGGAGGGGCTAAATTGTACATTTTTCAAACTTTTTACAAAGGGGAAGGCAGGCAATTCCCCTGCCCCCCAACTGCAGGTATGTTATCCCCTATTCTATTGAGCTCATATATATATATATATATAGTCCTGGCTGTGTTCTGTAACTCTGCTTATTCTGACCTAATATGATTTGTAAAGTTTGAGAGCATGAATTGATGTTTTGGCAATTATTATAAATTTCAAAACAAGCTTAATGATGTCAATGTTGCATGTCAATGAACTTGGTAATTATAACGTTTTAAGGTTTTTAGGGTCATGAATTATCTTATGGTTACTGACATGGAATTATCGAATATTGATAGGTTATTATTATTATTATTTTTTTTTTTTGGTCTTAGTTTTAGATTGCTTCTGGTTAAGGCCTTAGGGTGCTAGGGTTTTAAGCATTATACGACAAGTATAATAGGGTTCTAGAGGTTAAAACCAATCGTGATTTGCTGAACCATGAAAAACATAAACTGTGAAACCGTTTCATATTTTACTAAAGATATCTCAGTAACAACGTTTATAGTGAATAGAGACCTAAATACTTCAAAATCAGGAAAAATGTTAAAGTGCTGTTTAAATTGCAGTTAAACCCATGTAAGGTTATCACATAATTACTAATTAATTACCCTAATCATTTCCCATCCACAGTTTTTCTTCTTATTTGAATCTCTTTCGAATTTGGAAGCATTAGAATGCTTAGATATTGTGACAATGTTTCGCTAGCACAAATGTTTAAAATTTTTTGTTCTTAAGTTCTGCTCATACAGTAGAAACTTGATCTGTAATGACCTTCAAAAAAGGATCAAGTAATAATTCCAAAATAATTGTCCTTCATGTTTAATCATTATTTTATGAACTTTTGTACACATTCGGCTAACATATATATGGTATTTTTTACATTGTTTAGAGAAGTGTTAGGCAGAGCTAAGTGAACGAGTGACTTTTTAGTGCTTAATTGACTAAGCAGGCATCAAATGGGAGCATCTATTGTTTACTGAATAATATAGTATGACACTATGACTACTTTTTGATTATGTAAACATATGAGATAAAATTTTGAGAGTGTGATAATTTTAGCCTTGGACAAGCCTTTTTTTTTTTTTTACCTTAAACTTAACTATATAGTATCAATTTTTCTAAATGTGACGTTACTTTTGCAGCGTTACATTGTTCTCATGGAATCACTCCCTGAAGGAGACTACTCGCCATCAGTGCACCATTCTAAAATAGTCAGAGACATTGTTGATCCCAGGTATACATTTGAATTTTGAACTAATGTTTTGGGTTTAAAACTATAACACCTGTACTGATGCCTCAATAACTAACAGATTTGCAAAGAAATCCCTACAACGAAGCTTCGGAAGAAGCTTCGATGGGTTTGCAGCGTACGTAACTGAAGCAGAAATGCAGAAGCTGAAAAGTAAGTTACTTGCTTATGCAATTAATGCCTATTCTAGATTTCAAAATGAAATGAAGAACAAAGTCAAAGTTGGTCAAAGTTTCAACTGCTTTCCCGCCACTTTGTTTTGTTTGGAAGATGTCACGTGCTTCACACGTGTTAGATGTTTTGACTTGTATCAATCCAATTAGTATTGCATTTAATTGTTGACCTTTTGGCAAAACACGTCAACAGGACTTCCTGGGGTAGAATCAGTGATTCTTGATCGGAAGCTAAAACCACAAACGACAAGGTCGATGGACTACATCCATTTGTCAGATGGAATAGCAAGGAACCCTGGTGTTGGGAGCGACTTTACAATTGGCGTGATTGACAGTGGGATATCGCCAGAGTCACAAAGCTTCAAGGATGATGGATTTGGCCCCGTTCCAGCAAAATGGAAGGGAGAATGTCGAGGTGGTGCTGACTTCCCTTGCAATAAGTAAGTATATTTTTCCGGCTTGTGAAACATTAAAAAATCTAGACTAACATTTTTTTATTATCATTATCATTTTTTTGCCCCTAGTATGCTCTGTTACCCTGCTTGTGCATATGCTCGTATGTTCTCCATGCTTCCTTTGCTGTCTTGCTTATGTAGGCCTTTTTCGTTTATGCTTCTAGCCGTATCTTTGAGCTTTATGTAGGTTTCCACGAGCTCTTGGTCTTATGCATTTTATTTCATATGTTGCCATGCGTTGTATGCCTATATGTCCCTTTTTGTTTAGTACTCTTTCTGATGATATTAGTCTTTGCCTTGTTTTTGTTCTTTATGTGTTTTATGCATAAGTAGCTTCTCTTGCCATGCGTCTTATGCTTTCTTATCTTCGTCTGCTATGTAACCTTTTGCATTATCATGCATTCACATATTTGTTGACCACTTCTCAGTCATTCATTTGGAAGAGATCAAATCTGTTATATAAAACAAAACCAAAAGTTAGTTAAATTCGGTTGACGGGAAGAGTCACAAGTCACAACTGCTGGTAAAAGTCGTGTCTTTTGGTGGGAAAAACCGGTTGAAGGGAGAAACGGGTAATACCTGAATCCCAAAAATCGTTTAGGTTTTGGGGCGCTGCCCCAAACTCCGCGAGGGGAGGCTTCCCCTCGACCCCCACCCGCTCACTTGGGAGCAGGACCCCAACAAGGGGCATTGCCCCTTGACCCTGCAAGGGGGCACGACCCCCTTGTTCTCGCGTTTAATTCTTATTCCCATCACGTCTGCCTCCCACTTATATCTTTCATAGAGAAATTTGATGACAAAAATTCTTTAGTTTTATCAACTTGGTTTGGGTTAGTACTAAAAATCAACATGTCATCAACATACAAGCATATAATAATTCAACACAAATCCATTAGACAGAACAACCTCATCAAATTTTTGGTGCCACCGCTTAGGTGCTCGTTGAGTCCATACAACGATTTAATTAACTTACACACTTTATGCTCATTACCTGGCATGACAAATCCTTCTGATTGCTTCATATATACTACCTCTTCCAAATTACCATTTAAAAATGTTGTTTTGACACCCATTTGATGGTTCACCGGGTTGTGAGTAGCTGCTAAAGCTATCAACAATCTAATAGTGGAGATACGAGCAACTCGTGCATAGGTATCGAAGTAATCGATCCCTTCCTCTTTTCTAATGCCTTGGATTACCAATCGAGCTTTAAGTTTTTCAATAGTTCCATCAACTTTCATATTCCTTTTGAAGATCCATTCGCAGCAGGTTTACAACCACGTGGTAGGTCGGATGAAACCCATGTATTATTTTCCATTGTTGATCCTATTTAATCGTCAATTGCTTCTTGCAGAAAGCAAAATGTTGGGATTCCATTGCTTCATCAAAGGTCCTTAGATCCTCTTGTATACTATAACAGTAAGAATATGGAGTTCCAATCTCATCTCTTGATCCCTCAACTAAATATAGTTGAAAACCAGAGCTATATGATTTGGAGTTTCACCTAGTAGGTCTCCACCTTGAGTTCCACTTGAGGTAGATACTATGTCCTTTCGTCTAGGTACTGAAGAGAATCAATTCTCATCAAATATTGCATCTCTTGATTCTATAACTGAATTAACCAATACAAAATCATTAGGTTCAATAACATCCTATATGCTTTGGAATGCTCAACATTTCCGATGAAGATGCAATCAATACCCTTTTGACCCTGCGAGGGGCGCGCCCCCATGACCCCCACACTTAATTGTGGCGGTATCAAGATAGCTAAAATGACTGTGCACTCCGCACCTTCTGACTTGACTATAAACTAAACCTGACTAAGCCCTTGATCTCAAGTAAATCACAGTTACACAAAATATAAGTGATGACACTAAAATCACCAATAAGTGTATCACGCTCATTGTGAAATCCTCACCACCATTTGCCATGTAGGCTTAGGTTTTGCGCTTTAAGACGACCTATTACCCAGACTGCCCATGCTATATTACTCATGCTTATATTAAGTTTACCAAGTGATGGTCTTTTAGCCTAAACTGGATACCTAACATAGTTTAAAATGGCTTCAATCTTTAGGAAAATCATAGGAGCTCGGTATTATAGCATTGATGGTCTTAGCTTCTCAGCTAGAGACCATACCGGGCATGGGACTCATGTGGCGTCCATAGCAGCCGGTAACTATGTGAAAGGAGCGAGTTACTATGGCATTGCGGAAGGAGTTGCCAAAGGAGGGGTTCCTTCGGCGAGACTGGCTGTCTACAAAGTGTGCGATGAATACTGTCATGTCACTGATATGCTAAGTGCGTTCGACGATGCGATAGCCGATGGAGTGGATGTACTATCAGTGTCAATGGCTTTTAATGATGCATTGAATAATGCAGTTGATGTTCCTGAAGACCCAATTGCAATTGGCAGCCTTCATGCGCTTAAAAGAAATATTTTGACATCCGTTGCTGCTGGGAATTATGGTCCTGTTCTGGGTTCGATACGAAATTTTGCTCCATGGATGATTACTGCAGGAGCAAGTGATATCGACCGAAGAATTCTGGTTAAAGTACTTCTTGGGAATGGGACAATTCTGGTGGTACGTCAGTTTTATTATTAATTTCTAGCTATATATATCCTATACATCTGTGTCATAATTTGACTATTAAAGAACCTAATGCATCTAGGGCCAAGGTGTTAATGCTTTCCCATCTAGTTTTGGAGAGTAACCTCTGGTTCGCGGGAAAGAAGTGACAAGCATATGCTCCGAAACTGATGCACGGTAATTCTTGTCCCGTTTTTTTTTTTTTTTTTTTTTTTTTTTAATTAGAGACATATAAATGTACAGGTTGGATGACATATAAATGACATAATTTTACAGGAACTGTCTTCCACGATGCATTGATAGTAGCCTTGTCGAGAAAAAGGTGGTTCTTTGTGACATGGTTCCCAGATTCAAGGACATTATTAACACAACAGGAGTCGGCTTTATTATCCCAAATTCTGAAGAAGGAAATGTTTCTTCAGTTAAGCCATATACTGTTGTTGCACTAAGTGAAGATAATCTCAACTTGGTCAGATCATACCATACCCATAACACGTAATGAAGTCTTCCTATTAAATTTCTCCGTTTTGTATATGCATATTTGTGTTTAATGTAAATCTGAACTTTACTTGTCATCTGAACAGAGATCCGAAAGTTCAAATCCTCAAAAGTGAAGCTGTTCACAATTCAGGTGCTCGGCATGTTGCTACGTTTTCTGCTAGAGGACCTAGCAGATTTATGCCTGAAATAATAAAGGTACTCCCTCTTTAGAAATATATACATCTGAACCAAGATATCACCAAAATTAAGACACTGGACTGTATAGGTTTATCCTGGTTTGTGATCTAGCGGGGTGTGTTTCCATATACTTGTCAAATAAAAAATAAAAGAAAATAATTAAATTTAAAAGCATTTTGTGAAATTTTAAGTGACACAAAAAAAGGTTACTTATCCCGGCATATTAGATTGTGTGCCACTAGTAAGTAAACATGTACAATCATGTCACAAGATACTAGGTGACACTATTGTGGCATGTAATTTTGTCACTAAGAACATAATACACTCACGTATGAACCCATAGAATAAATGTATATCTATATCACAATTCTTGCAAAAGCTTTTATGAAGTTACTGAAAGGCGGTGTGTTATTATAGCCGGATGTGACGGCTCCTGGCGTTGAAATTCTTGCTGCGATTTCACCTATGGCATCACCATCTAGTATGCCTTACGACAATAGGTCTGTGGAGTACAACATACTATCTGGGACATCAATGGCGTGCCCCCATGTTACTGCTGCTGCTGTATATGTCAAGTCATATCACCCCGATTGGTCTCCTTCAGCAATAAAATCTGCTCTAATGACGACTGGTAATATCTTATCTTGATTTTTAATACAATATATGACTAAGTTAAAGAAAAATTTAAAGGTCATCTTATTCCTTCTTGTTTTAATGTGTCGTAGCATGGAAATTCTTTGATGGCCTCCACCCAGAAGCTGAATTTGCTTATGGCTCTGGGCATATCAACCCTCCGATGGCAGCAGATCCTGGCCTTGTGTATGAAACACCAATTGAAGAGTATCTAAAATTATGGTGCAGCTTATCTCGAACCACTGGAAGCTTGACAGCCACAAATGCTAGTTGCTCTAATGAGTCGGCAGCTAGAGAGATCAATTACCCTTCTATGGCAGCTCTACTGGACACGCAATCATTTGTGGTGTCCTTTCCTAGGACCGTTACAAATGTGGGTCACGCTAACTCTACGTACATCTCATCGATAGACGGAGACCTCTCAAATATGCATATCAGTGTCGAGCCCAGCACTCTGCAGTTCACGGCATTAAACCAAAACTTGAGCTTTGTCGTGACTGTAAGGGGTAAACGAATGAAGCCACTTACAATGAGACGAGCGTCATTGGTGTGGACAGACGGTGTTCATAAAGTGCACAGTCCACTTGTGTTGTACAGAGGGAAAGTGAATACCACCTCTGACGGAGAAAGAGCAGTAACGCCAAGGTTAAGCATAACACTTTTAGTACTTATAATAATGGCTCATTTGTACTAAGCTATTGCTATAGGTTTATCCATGTAAACTGAATATCATTCTGTAGTAATATATATATTTTAGTTTCCCTCCTCTGTTCCATTTCATATAGTACACATCCCGTGTAATATTTTGCATGTCGTACACATTTTCGAAAAAACAACCAAACTAAAAGACATCAATGCAAACTTATCTTTTTGGACCTTGATTCCTGGAATATGATTTGTCAGCTGCAAACTGCATATAGAAAGTTTAGCAATACACATGGACAACAGCAAAAACAGGGTAGTTGTTTTTGCTGGGAAGCAGTTAGCAAGGAAATTATTAAAACAGTTAGATTTGAATTGTTCAGTTTAAAAGTAAAACAAACCAAAGCTGTTCAAAATGTTGCTGTTATATGGAATGCTCAATAGAGTGCTCAATACCCTAGTGATATTTTTAAAGGGAAGGTGCTGCAGTAGTATGTCATTTTGCTTAGTGGCACTGTGCTGTTGGTTAGCAGATTGATAAAAGGTCGATTTCTGATGGCTTTGTACATTGGCCTCTCTATTTTGCTAATTCTGCTTAGTGGGTCTGTTTGGGATAACTTGGCAATGCTGGTGTAAATAGTGTTGGTTAGTAATCCTCATAATGAAAGTTTCCTGAAATGTGATTATGGTTATCAAATTGTTGTTGAAAATTGCTCTCCTCAATTATATACTTGCAATTTCTTCATCACTGGTTAACGTTAGGCTTCTATTGCATGTCATGAAGAAGAAAGCCTTTTCAAATGTTATTGTGCAGATGGCCTTGTACACTGATTAGGAAATGAAGGTTTCCTGCTTTGGAAGGTGTTTTTGGGGTTTGTAATTCTGTGGACATTCCAGTTTTTTTGTAGAGATCAGATGCCTAATATTTTGAGGCTGATAGTTAGGTTCTAATGGGTCTTGATGTGATAATTAGATTCAGTTTTACTGACTTTGGGTTGGATATTGTTAATATGGATGGTTCAGTATGAGGATGTTGCCTTTTATGTAGAACTTGCTTTGTCCTGTCTAGAGCGTGCTGAAAGATGTGCCGTCTTCATGGGACATAGTCAGGTTTTATTAAAAGGTATTTGTGGTTCTCTGCTTTATATGGGCCTATATTTTGTGGTGCTCTGATTATGATGCATCATCATCTGCAGGCTTGGTTGTATGTCATGATTGTTGAGGCTGGTATTCTCTTGGATGGATGATCTTTTGTGTTTACACTCTTTTTCCTTTGCCTAGTTTTTTGCATGTATAAAATTTTTAGAGTTAATTACATAAATGATCATTGTGGTTTGCCGGATTTTGTGGGTTTAGTCACTATACCTTTTTTTCGTTAGGTCATATCATTGTGGTTTGTGCTTGTTACGGATCCAATCCATATCCGTTACCATCGTTAATTTTTGGTGTTAAATGCATTTTGTAGCAACCCGTAGAATTTCCTAGTCATTAGTGAACGCTAATCTATTATTAACACGTCATTACTGTTCACTTAACCATTTTTACGAGCCAATTTGAACCTTTTGTTATTACATATTCGATGGAACGAACCGCATGCGTACCGACACCGTGATAGTATGGGATAAGAATCACGAAGGTAAATACGAACTCGAAAGTAAACAAATAATTTATGACGACTCTAAAACTCTCAAGCTAGAGATATTTAAACGAAGCCAGATCCGACACAGCCTAGCGAGACCGGGTATTTAAAAGCACAAAATATACTCTACTAAAATTTTCAAACAACACTACTACATTTAAATTACACACTATCTCTAATAAAATAAATCCTACACCTACTACTATATTTATTTATGTACTCTTCCTGCTTTGTCGGTATCCCCACAAACTCTAATACGAGTATTTTCTGCTGCTTCTCCCTTCTCTCTTCCTTTTGTCGAGACCCAAATCTAGCCATAAACACCATCATCTTTCTACTCCACCTTTCACCCTTATCATCTTTTCGGCAAACCACCATCCTCAAAAGCATCACCGCCTTCTTGACTTGTCGCTATGGCTGTCTGCCCCAAAGAAACCCAGGAACCGAACCCTCCCTATCACAAATTAATTAGGAGCTTTGTCCCATTCTTAAGTCACAAGACCACCTAGGATAAGAGACCATGGATGTAGAAGTATCACTTAAGAGGTAGTATTGCTTCCCCAAATTCGAAAGGATCCATGAATCTACTCTCAAAAATCGGTTATTTAATCCGACTCTCCAAGTAAAAATCGAATCACATCTCAATACAACACTCAAAAAAATCTGAGTAACCACTCAAGGAAGGGATAAGAGTTGAAGAGGTGGTGATTCGGTTTGGAGTAGCTGGGTGCTCGGATTTCTGGGAAGATTCATTCGAATTCATCCTTAAAAGGAAATCATTGTAAGGACCTTCAAAAATTCGATCTTGTAGTACTTGTTTGGTTTGTTGAAACTTTCGAATAATCTTATGTTCCTGGTAAATTAATGAAACTATCTCGGGATTTAAATCATAAGTATCATAAATTTCATTGTCAATATTGTGTTTTGTCGAGAGTCATTGTGTGGTACAATAAGAAATTAATAGTTAATGTTTAAGTTATGGGTTAAGTTTATGATGTTAGTAACATGGATAAGAGACTGGGAATGATTTGCGTTAAGTAAAGTTTAAAAATAGTCGAATGTGGTTTAGTTATAAAACGGGTCAATTGGGGTTGACTTTTAAAGTCACGGTTTAGTTAAGTTTTGGTTGCAGATTAGAGATTATTAAGAATTTAAAAGGAATTGGGAATGTGATAGTCCAAGAGTAGTCGAATTGTACAATCGTTGTAATGCCATTTCGAGGATAGAACGACCATTAGCGAGACCATAGCTCGACCGTAGTAACATACGACTTTTTTTCTGTCGAAGTCTTATTCGAGACAGTCCCTTTTAGAAACCTGCGAATGATGTTTTCTTTTCTTCCAAACTGAGTTACCAGGCAACCCACAAGTGCAGAACTAACTCCTGCACATTTCTTTTACAATAAAAATGAGTCTAATATGGTACTGGGCCGAAGCCCAATATGAGACTTAATAGGAAACCTTTATAATTTGCACCAGGCCACAAAAACTTGGTATCTATTTCAATTGGGCCGCAGCCCATATAAGGTTATATGAAAACTAAATGGTGCGTTGGTTATACAATTTAAAAAGGAGATCGTTTCATTTTTTTTATATGTCAACGTTTAATAAAAACCCGGGCTAACAACAAGTCGACTAGTAACTATTAAAATCGTGACAAAAACGAATAACCAAAACACTAAAATTGTTATGCGCCGTTCATAATAATTACGCCGTAAACTAAATAATTAACACGTGCAACAATAACATGAATGTTTTGAAAATATATAAACTATTTTACGTTTATCAAATCTTAATCAGAAATGCAAACTAAATTATGCCATACTAATCTAGGTCACGCGTTGGAGTTACTACACACCATTTGATTCTATTTCTACTACTACACCAAGGTGAGATTCATAGCCCCTCTTTTTATACATTTTGTTTTATACTTTTTGGGGGAGATACATGCTCAAAACTAATTAATTTTATTTATACAAATACTTTAGAAACTTTCACTGTTTACTGTGAGATTCATAGCCCCTCTTTTTATACATTTTGTTTTATACTTTTTGGGGGAGATACATGCTCAAAACTAATTAATTTTATTTATACAAATACTTTAGAAACTTTCACTGTTTACTGTGAGATTCATAGCCCCTCTTTTTATACATTTTGTTTTATACTTTTTGGGGGAGATACATGCTCAAAACTAATTAATTTTATTTATACAAATACTTTAGAAACTTTCACTGTTTACTGTGAGATTCATAGCCCCTCTTTTTATAAATTTTGTTGTATACTTTTTGGGGGAGATACATGCTCAAAACTAATTGATTTTATTTATACAAATACTTTAGAAACTTTCACGGTTTACCGTGAGTTTCATAGCCCCTATTTTTATACTTTTGAAATTACTTTTGGGGGAGATACATGCTTAAATTATTTTGCTCATTTATCAAATACATGATTTATGCAATTACTCAAATATTTATACTTTTATACAATATGCTTTTATACTTGTCTTTGGGAAGTAGGCTCCCAGTAATCCTTTGGAAAAGACACCCAGTAATCTTATGATGCATTGGTATGCAAGTCATCTAATATAGTTTGCATTGGTATGCAAGTAATCTATTATATTGTGCATTGGTATGCAAGACATTTATTCTATTCTTATTGTGATAGCAGTGGATTGTAAACACACAGGTTGCAAGTCTTGTATGGGCGGGACTTGGAACTGAGTGGATTTTCAAGGCCTTTGCTGTGAAATCTTTATTCAAATATACTTGATAGACATACTATGTTAGCAGTGGGTTGTAAACACACAGGTTGCAAGTCTTGTATGGGCGGGGCTTGGAACTGAGTGGATTTACGATGCCTTTGCTGGAAAAATCTATATTTAAACACTTTACCTTTAAACATCTTTATTGAAATGCTTTACTTTTAAACTAAACTCTATGAACTCACCAACCGTTGGTTGACACTTTTAGCATGTTTATCTCAGGTTGTTAAGACTATTATGGATGCGTGGATTGCTAGGGTCATTTGCATACTTGAAGACGCATATCTATCTTTATCATTCGATAAACTTTGAAAACTTTTATGTAATCTTTACTTTGGAACTTATTGTCATAACTCTGATTTTAATAATTCGAATGATAACTTTTCAAAACGTCTCATTTAGAGGTCGTTTTCTATACCTTGATCTGTATTATGAAGTAATACCCCCTTGATTCTACTGTTTCCGCTGCGGTAATTTGGGGGTGTTACAGATTGGTACCAGAGCCATGGTTATAGAGAACTAGGTTGCATTTAGGAGCCTAGACTATAACTGCTATATTCCTTGAGATCCTTATCCCGACCGCCTTGCTTACTTAGAACTATTCCCATTATGTGCTCACTATTAATTGTTTTAGTATCTGCACAAATAGAGGAATCCCAGCATTTAGTCTAATCATCAGAGGTGTGAAGCTTAGTGATAACCGGCTATTTAACTTAATCTTGTGACAGTTCTTGTTTGATGAGACATGGGATTAAGTTGAATAAAAGGTTATCACTTAGCCGCAGAGAAATTTGATGATTTTGCTCAAAAGGGGATTTCTCTTGAGGATACCTTATAGGGAAAAATCTCAGAATCTAAATCGAGACATCAAAAGCATAGAGCTGAGTGATAACTAGCTATTTAACTTAATCTTGTGACAGTTCTTGTTTGATGAGACATGGGATTAAGTTAACTAAAAGGTTATCACTAAGCCGCAGAAAGTTGATGAGTTCACTCGAGGATTTTTCTGGGAGATAATCACCCTACTCTTGTCGAAATATGTGTGCATGGTGATATGTACACGTGTGAAAGGAGGCAACTATAATTATGGTGGCCAACATAATTATAAGTGCATCACAACACACGTGGACATATGTAATCATGTGTACGTTAATCGGCATTGACCCCTTTTAGGATAACAGCTAGTAATGGGGTTTTGTGAAAATGTTAATTAAGTTATGCCTTAAACCGGTTTAGCCTAATCCCACGACAGTTCTTGTTTGATGAGTTGTGGGATTAAGTAAAAATTGGTCGCCTAAAAGTCTTTTAAGGGATATGCTCAATAATAGGAAAGCTTGTCTCACTAAAAACCTAGCCATAAGAGAAATTGTCCTTAGTCGTGATAGTCACGATAACGTACCTAACCAGAGGAGAACCTTAGATGTCTAAGTTTTGCCTGATTTCTTTAAACTTTACACATCGATTTTCACAAGCATCTTTTAAGAGATAACGCCGACTGAATCTCGGGACGAGATTCAAAGATTAGGGGTGGATACTGTAGCAACCCGTGAAATTTCCTAGTCATTAGTGAACGCTAATCTATTATTAACATGTCGTTACTGTTCACTTAACCATTTTTACGAGCCAATTTGAACCTTTTGTTATTACATTCCTAAATAAACATTCGATGGAACGAACCGCATGCGTACCGACACCGTGATAGTATGGGATAAGAATCACGAAGGTAAATACGAACTCGAAAGTAAACAAATAATTTATGACGACTCTAAAACTCTCAAGCTAGAGATATTTAAACGAAGCCAGATCCGACACAGCCTAGCGAGACCCGGGTATTTAAAAGCACAAAATATACTCTACTAAAATTTTCAAACAACACTACTACATTTAAATTACACACTATCTCTAATAAAATAAATCCTACACCTACTACTATATTTATTTATGTACTCTTCCTGCTTTGTCGGTATCCCCACAAACTCTAATACGAGTATTTTCTGCTGCTTCTCCCTTCTCTCTTCCTTTTGTCGAGACCCAAATCTAGCCATAAACACCATCATCTTTCTACTCCACCTTTCACCCTTATCATCTTTTCGGCAAACCACCATCCTCAAAAGCATCACCGCCTTCTTGACTTGTCGCTATGGCTGTCTGCCCCAAAGAAACCCAGGAACCGAACCCTCCCTATCACAAATTAATTAGGAGCTTTGTCCCATTCTTAAGTCACAAGACCACCTAGGATAAGAGACCATGGATGTAGAAGTATCACTTAAGAGGTAGTATTGCTTCCCCAAATTCGAAAGGATCCATGAATCTACTCTCAAAAATCGGTTATTTAATCCGACTCTCCAAGTAAAAATCGAATCACATCTCAATACAACACTCAAAAAAATCTGAGTAACCACTCAAGGAAGGGATAAGAGTTGAAGAGGTGGTGATTCGGTTTGGAGTAGCTGGGTGCTCGGATTTCTGGGAAGATTCATTCGAATTCATCCTTAAAAGGAAATCATTGTAAGGACCTTCAAAAATTCGATCTTGTAGTACTTGTTTGGTTTGTTGAAACTTTCGAATAATCTTATGTTCCTGGTAAATTAATGAAACTATCTCGGGATTTAAATCATAAGTATCATAAATTTCATTGTCAATATTGTGTTTTGTCGAGAGTCATTGTGTGGTACAATAAGAAATTAATAGTTAATGTTTAAGTTATGGGTTAAGTTTATGATGTTAGTAACATGGATAAGAGACTGGGAATGATTTGCGTTAAGTAAAGTTTAAAAATAGTCGAATGTGGTTTAGTTATAAAACGGGTCAATTGGGGTTGACTTTTAAAGTCACGGTTTAGTTAAGTTTTGGTTGCAGATTAGAGATTATTAAGAATTTAAAAGGAATTGGGAATGTGATAGTCCAAGAGTAGTCGAATTGTACAATCGTTGTAATGCCATTTCGAGGATAGAACGACCATTAGCGAGACCATAGCTCGACCGTAGTAACATACGACTTTTTTTCTGTCGAAGTCTTATTCGAGACAGTCCCTTTTAGAAACCTGCGAATGATGTTTTCTTTTCTTCCAAACTGAGTTACCAGGCAACCCACAAGTGCAGAACTAACTCCTGCACATTTCTTTTACAATAAAAATGAGTCTAATATGGTACTGGGCCGAAGCCCAATATGAGACTTAATAGGAAACCTTTATAATTTGCACCAGGCCACAAAAACTTGGTATCTATTTCAATTGGGCCGCAGCCCATATAAGGTTATATGAAAACTAAATGGTGCGTTGGTTATACAATTTAAAAAGGAGATCGTTTCATTTTTTTTATATGTCAACGTTTAATAAAAACCCGGGCTAACAACAAGTCGACTAGTAACTATTAAAATCGTGACAAAAACGAATAACCAAAACACTAAAATTGTTATGCGCCGTTCATAATAATTACGCCGTAAACTAAATAATTAACACGTGCAACAATAACATGAATGTTTTGAAAATATATAAACTATTTTACGTTTATCAAATCTTAATCAGAAATGCAAACTAAATTATGCCATACTAATCTAGGTCACGCGTTGGAGTTACTACACACCATTTGATTCTATTTCTACTACTACACCAAGGTGAGATTCATAGCCCCTCTTTTTATACATTTTGTTTTATACTTTTTGGGGGAGATACATGCTCAAAACTAATTAATTTTATTTATACAAATACTTTAGAAACTTTCACTGTTTACCGTGAGATTCATAGCCCCTCTTTTTATACATTTTGTTTTATACTTTTTGGGGGAGATACATGCTCAAAACTAATTAATTTTATTTATACAAATACTTTAGAAACTTTCACTGTTTACTGTGAGATTCATAGCCCCTCTTTTTATACATTTTGTTTTATACTTTTTGGGGGAGATACATGCTCAAAACTAATTAATTTTATTTATACAAATACTTTAGAAACTTTCACTGTTTACCGTGAGATTCATAGCCCCTCTTTTTATAAATTTTGTTGTATACTTTTTGGGGGAGATACATGCTCAAAACTAATTGATTTTATTTATACAAATACTTTAGAAACTTTCACGGTTTACCGTGAGTTTCATAGCCCCTATTTTTATACTTTTGAAATTACTTTTGGGGGAGATACATGCTTAAATTATTTTGCTCATTTATCAAATACATGATTTATGCAATTACTCAAATATTTATACTTTTATACAATATGCTTTTATACTTGTCTTTGGGAAGTAGGCTCCCAGTAATCCTTTGGGAAAAGACACCCAGTAATCTTATGATGCATTGGTATGCAAGTCATCTAATATAGTTTGCATTGGTATGCAAGTAATCTATTATATTGTGCATTGGTATGCAAGACATTTATTCTATTCTTATTGTGATAGCAGTGGATTGTAAACACACAGGTTGCAAGTCTTGTATGGGCGGGACTTGGAACTGAGTGGATTTTCAAGGCCTTTGCTGTGAAATCTTTATTCAAATATACTTGATAGACATACTATGTTAGCAGTGGGTTGTAAACACACAGGTTGCAAGTCTTGTATGGGCGGGGCTTGGAACTGAGTGGATTTACGATGCCTTTGCTGGAAAAATCTATATTTAAACACTTTACCTTTAAACATCTTTATTGAAATGCTTTACTTTTAAACTAAACTCTATGAACTCACCAACCGTTGGTTGACACTTTTAGCATGTTTATCTCAGGTTGTTAAGACTATTATGGATGCGTGGATTGCTAGGGTCATTTGCATACTTGAAGACGCATATCTATCTTTATCATTCGATAAACTTTGAAAACTTTTATGTAATCTTTACTTTGGAACTTATTGTCATAACTCTGATTTTAATAATTCGAATGATAACTTTTCAAAACGTCTCATTTAGAGGTCGTTTTCTATACCTTGATCTGTATTATGAAGTAATACCCCCTTGATTCTACTGTTTCCGCTGCGGTAATTTGGGGGTGTTACACATTTCTAGGTGATTGAAATGACCAAAAAACCCTTGTCAAACCCCCCACTCAGTCGGATTATTTTGATTTCGCTAATGAGGACCATAGTTTTTTCATTTGGCAAGCCTCGCAGTTTTTGAAAACTTAGACATGCGCCTTATGGATGTTGTCACTGCTTGTATGGATCACTTGATAGTGATATCTATATGAAAATCCCTGAAGGATTTAAAATGCCTGAAGCATTAAGTACAAAACCCAAAGACATGTATATTCTGTCAAATTACAAAGATCTTTGTATGTTACACCCTGTGTCCGACTCGACTTAAAATAATCAAGAATTTAAACTTTTGCGCGGAAAAGACTTGACTATAACGGACCTCTAGTTACTCTTTTAATATCTGATAAAAATCTATTGCAAACTAACCTTTGAAACTATTTTTGAATGAAACTAGACTCAATTATTTTTAAAACGACGGGTGGCACGACTTCTAACGACTTACAGTTTAGGAGATATGATTTTTAGAAAATCGACAAAATCTGGAAAATACTCCATTTATACTATGACAGAAGCATATGGCCATATGCCCCTGATGCAACCATATGGCCATATTCTGAAAATTTCATACGGCCATATGCCTACCGAAGATTTTTACAAAGAAAATTATATTTGATCAAGTTCCGGAAAGCCGACTTCTATAACTCGACATGACACCAAAACTTCCGGAATTCATTAAAATAGCATAATAAATCATTTCCGTAACCATTTGACCCATCGAACCCCAAAATGGGTATAAATAGGCACTAATCCAAACACCTTGTTTACCTCAATACACAAATACTTTAACCATCAATAACAAATCGTTAAACATACTTTACCACGACTAACAAGGACTTAACTTTGACACTCGACTACAGGTTACAAACCATTAAAAGACCAACGGGGGTACAACATTGACCTCGAGCTTGGTATTTACCTAAGCTCCTACTTACTTACACAAGCTTCTAATCCGCACTTGCCAATCCTTAATCCTTAATCCAAGCATATCTTCACCACGCATAAACCTACAAAACATTAGTAACTATAGCGGTAAGCATAAAGCGTAGTAAGTAACCAAGTTAACAAATGATAACACATCAATCCACATATATGCATTATCAACACTTAAACCATTTAAACACATAAAGCCATATTAACCATAAACACAAAACCATCTCCAAACATACCTTAAGCATTCCATAATCTTTGCCTAACTTCATGTCATCTAACTAAGAGATTCCTCTATCATAACACACTTCCAATCCATTACTTCAATCCTCACAGTCAATCATATCACATATTCGCAAATATCCATATTAACACATGTTAACTATACCTACTTACCTTAGCTCCAAGCCAAGCCATATGATCAATATCACCATCATTAACATCCTTATCATCATCATCATCCTCACTAGCATCCTAAGTCATAATCACCATAAACATAAACACTTGAACACATAACCAAATAACTATAATAATGGTTAATCTAACCATATCGCTTCTCTAAACACCTCTAATCATCATATAATCATGATATGATTATATAATAATTAACCTCATAAATCACTAACTTTAACCCAACATTAGAGTTACTTACCTCATGTAAATACTTGATAAATCTTAAACTCATGAAGTGGAAGCCTAATTTCTTCATCAAAAGATCACTAAGTCTTCTTTTTTCCCTTCCTTTTCTCTTCTATACCGACACCCACACACACTCTTGAATAAGAGAGAAATGTGTAGAATTTTCTAGGTAATTCGATATTTGTTGGTGACAAGTTTGGTCACATGACACCTTAAGCCCCTCAATTCATTTTTTTTCTACTTTGACCACACTACACTTTAATACTCATTTAATCACTTTACCATATAAGTCCCTTACGTTATGCATCATATCTTCTATAACCATAATACACATTTGTTGACTATTAGATTGACTACCGGGTTGACTAGCAAATCACGTAAAGCCTAAGTCCATTTCATCTAGGGTGGGGCCTATTTGTATCCGGGATACGGGTCTAACAATTCTACCCATTTTTAAATTTCATCCCAAAAATCTCTCGTCTATTACTAACAAAAACTTAGTCACATAACACACCACATTCTTAGCACTTTCGGTTCTTGGTCCAATTAGTTGCAATGATCTAAGTGATCTTGCAACTCTAAACACATTATAACATAACACATATCATTAATCCATCCTTTTTCACGTTTAATTTCCATAACCATACGGCCTCTACTTAAAGTTATCAAGTCATTTAAGACACATTACTATAACAATTACATCACTTAGTCAACGATTTAACCATCATACAATACTCTTACTCCAATTATCCAAATTTTCCGATCAAAGACTACATGTCACTTGAGGAAAATTACTAATTTGACTTTACATAAGTCAAGTTTGACCAACACCTTCACATTCTACCATAACCACTTAACCATTCTCTTAACGCTCTCACTATAACACCCCATTTCCTCTACTTCCTTCTATAAAGTTTCTCGTTAAAGACTATAAGTCTTATAGGAAAATTCCATACTTTGACTCTATAAAATCATACTTTAACCTATACCATCACATTTCACATAAGGGTGCTAATAATAATTAGCATTAGTTACTATTATTACTAACATGTTGTACCATGCCGCAAGCATGGTATAACAATATTGCAAATTCTTAATCCTTTCAACTTATACTTTAGACATTTAAATTGTAGGTTTCACATAACGTCTTAATTTTAAGTCACACTCTAATTCTAACCCTCCTATCTTAGTTCTTACGACTTCTAACTAATTCTAGACTCCCGTTTTCTACTCCTCTAACCCTACTCATGCCATGTCGAGAACACATAAGCCCACTCATTTATACTTCCTCATTTACATGGAGAGGCGTCCCAGACGATGTAAATCAAGAAATACAAACTCATGGTTCGGCGATTAAAAATTTACTTATACACTTCCTACATAACATTCGTTCCTATTTCACACTTTAACTTTTCTTTCTTTTCATCATTTTACATTCACCGTTCACAAATTAAACATTTCACTTTAACTTTTCTCTTTTCTAGCTTGGATCCATCCTCCCAAACATTTCAAGCTCAGCCATCCCGGAGGATACCATCTTTAACATCATTAACTCGGTCATCCCGAAGGATACCATCTTTAACATTCATCTCGAAGAATCTTTAACATTCATCTCGAAGAATCTTTAACATTCATCCTGAAGGATCTTTAACATTCATCACAAATGATTTCTTTAACATTCCACTGTAACACTTTAACCATGGATCCAAGCTATTTACATTTTAACATACACACTGTCACATCCATATTATTTTGTTTATGCAAGCGCCATAGGGCATATGAAACCTGCTTATTATAATTACGCATTTTCTATGTGTTTACACGCCTTACCACAACTTACATTCTTTAACCCTCGTTAACCAATTTCGCATCATTACTATTAACCTTTTAGTCTTACTCGCTTCTTTTACATATAGACCTTACATAGACCATCAACTATAACACACTCATTAGCATTCATTTACCATTCTTTCATATTTTAACATGTTTTATTATTCAATACTGTGGAAAACTAGAATTTGGGGGGGGGGGGGGGGGGTTGAATAGTTTTTACCTTTTTAATTATTTACAAAAACTTAGATTCGATGACTTGATATGAAATCAAAACTATACAAAATATATATAAATAAACAATAAATAGTAAGTAAATGCGGAAATGTAAATGAAAGATCAAACCAATAGACATTGTTGTTTATAGTGGTTCGGCACGAAGCTTTCTTTCTCGCCCTACTCCACTCCCCGAGTACCCAACTCGAGAGTTTGCAAGCACTATATCAACAAGCTCCTTTATGGCGGAGAAAACCTTACAACGTCGCTTCAGTTCTTTACCGATACGAAGCTAGATATCGAGTCTTTTACAAGGCAAGACCAACCTTATCTGTAACACCCCCAAATTTGGTTTTGTGGCAGCGGAAAATATTTGGGTGTTACACTGAGGATCGAAGTCAAAATTTTAGAAAACGGCTCGGGAAAGGTGTTTTAAAAAGTTATATGTCATTCAAAAGAAGGGTTTTAGTAACAAGTTTGTAAAATCTGATTTGAAAACTCCAAAAATTACGATGATTTGGAAAAGAATGACATATTTGATTTTCACACCATTTAAGTTATCAGAGTATTTAATGCCCGCTCCGTGTCTTGTCCTGCTCCATTGATTACCTGTGAAATACATGCTTAAAACGTCAACACAATGGTTGGTGAGTTCGCGGAGTTTGATAGAAAATAACTTTCTTTCAATGTTTTCAAGAGTTGAGAGTTGAAATAAATACTAGTACTTCTTGAAGTAACTAGTAAGTTTGAAATTGGATAACAATCCATGAGTAAATCGTTTATGATCTCAAGGGATCATAGGTTTCAAGTTTAAAGGAAAATGAGTTATGCTTGTAATGAAATAATGTTTAAGCTTTTATAATTTGATATGCCAAGCATTATGTTGTCTTTATCATAAAGTACAACTAAATCACATAGGATAACAGTTAAGTTCCTAGTACAACACATAGTACAAATACTAGTATAAGGTCTGATGTCTATCAGTGTAGAGTGGTCGTTACTAAATACAGCTGTATCCGAATATATATAAGAAGCCATATATATTCAAAAGGTTATATTGCTCTAAGCCTCATGACGCGCAAAACGTTAACAAGAGTACCGTAAAACGGAGAAAGTCACATCAGGGTTACTGATGGTTTTGCCCTAAAGAATAGGTGATTGCCTCAACCTATTTGTGTCGAATATAGTGTATCGCGACTAAATACGACTAGCCATCCGGCATTCCGCCCATATTTAGTGGGATAGGTCGTCAGCCTTTACAGGTTTCGAAGCTGTCCACTATATTCGCGCTCACCGCAGTGATTAATGGCTCATGATCGAGGGACTTTATGGCAATATAGTTAAACTTAGGCAATATAGGGTTCAGGTTTCATATAATACACATACTTTAGTGTTGGCAATTATTTCCAGTTGAGATGTATAAACATCACAGTTTAGTTAACAGTACATTCAGTTGTCATATGAATGCATAAATGAGCCTCAATATCTTGTTTCAACAAGTAATTTGGTAATGTTATCCTTCAGATATAACATTTAGGCTAAGCAAGCAGGTTTTGCAATTATAGCTAGCATATATTCCCGTCAAAGGGTGGTTCAAAACATGTAACACATAGTTGATGATTTCGAATGAATCATGAGTGTTTTCAAAGTATAAAATACTTAAAACAGTTAAAGCATGTATCTCCCCCAAAAGAGTTATAAAACAGTTATTAAAATGTAGGGGCCACGACTCACCTGGAGTGTAGCTGACAAGATAGAATTATAAGATCTATGGAAACGATTCACGGAAACGTCTTCGATACGAGACCTGAATATGAGGAATATCTAAGTATTCGACTTGTACTAACGATGCGTGTGAACGTGAGAAATCGTATAACGATTTGATGAAGTGAGTGTGATATGCCTAAAATGCCTCAAGTTAAGAAAATATAATATCATACAATGATATTATCTTGATTCTTATGTCACTTGACTCGAGGTATTATCGCCTCAAATTATGATGAAATGATATGCGAGTGAAATCGTTTAACGAAAGTTAAATATACGTACTAGAATGAAATGAATGCATGTGAAATGACGTGGTGATGAGAATGAGGATGTTAAGTGAAAAATAGTTGGTCCTTGTCCTTTCCCGATTTTATACTTTTTATCCTAACTGTATTTGCGTTACGTAGTTAGTCCTTTGTTAAATATAAAGTTTAACAATATTCCAAAAATAATTCAAATATCATTATAAAGCTTGGAATTTATTTAAAAGTCATTTTAGGTCCTTTATAAACTGTTTTCACAGTTTCAGTACACAGGTTTCACAATTTGCAGTTTTAGTCCTTATAGTTAAAACCGCGTTACGTTTTTAGTCCAAAAATGTTAAAATGATAAAGAAAAAGTGTGCGACTTTTTGTAAGGCTTATTTAAGATAAAAGAAGCTTATTTCATTAGCTTATTCAACTAGTAGCTTATTGTTCATCTAGTTGGGCCCTTAACGAGTTACACCCTAAGCCCATTAATTGTTTTTGATTCGTGGGTTTTTGAGCTAGTTGTTTACATGGAGAAGTTTACTTTTACCATCTTATCTTTGTATTAAAAAGTGCCATATAGCTAGTTCATTTCATTGTTCATAATACAGCTTAATGGGTTATAAATTTACATCGCACCTTTAGTTGTTTCAAAATGGGTTTTTGCGATTTACTTCGACTGTTTTTAGTGGTCAAAACTTGAGTATTATTATGAGTTGTTTATACAAAAAGTGTAGCTAGTTATATTGTTTAACAGGTCGTTTAAAAATAACATGTGATTACAAAGTTGGTTTGTGAAATATGGGGTTGCTTTTGTAAGCGACGTGGACTATATTGTACGCACAACATACTTAGCATAGTTTTAGTGTACGTGTGATATACATGTTAGAATAATGTATGCAATGTTTAAAGTATGGATGGTGTGGGTGGAATGACCGTTGAGACTCCTAAAGAGGGCTCGACATTCTACAAGGTTCAACTAGTTTAACGTGTTTTTAAGTTATACGTTTAAGTGAAAATTAAAAGAGAGTGTGCATGCATGCATGTGCTGTAATTATTACATAATACATGACATAGGAAGCATGAATACGTTCTAGTTGCAAGACAAAAGAGAGTGTGTTTGCATGCATTTCTAACGTGCGTTATAAAGGATTTTAACTTGTCTTCAATGACAGTTATGGACAAATGGGTCTTTATGCCATCTACTCGAATTAAAGATCATGTACGACTTTTGCCAGAATAATTTATACGTTCTTTTTATGCATGTGATTAAGTGTAGTCGGGACAGTGGTACTGTAAATCGAATGCTAGTCTTTTACGATAGAGTTTCTTGACACAAATGTGAGTTATACGAGAGAAAGTGCATGAAAACTAAACTAGAGTTATTTATACGTTCAAATGCATGCATGATGTGTTTTGTGTGTGCGAAAAATAGAAACAAAAGAGGTTAGTGAATACTTACTACACTTATTTTAGAGGGGAGGAGAAGGCAGTGATGTTCGACTGAGACCCAAGAAGGAGGTAGTGATGATCGAACAATACTTAAGAAAGAAGCAGTGAGGTTGTTGGGTTCGCATCACTTCTGCTCGACTTACATTTCTATTGTGAGACAAAAGTTGTTGAAACTTTTAGGGTATTAGTGAGAGGGGAAGACGTATGAATTTGGCAGTGAGAATGTGTATCGAGTTGGCAATGAAGGTTGCTAGAGTTGAGTGAGATAAGTGAAAGTGAAATGGGTGTGTCTTTGGCAGTGAAGAATGAGTGAGTTTTTATAGAGACAATTATACAAGGTTTTGACTAGATTGCCCTCAAAACAATCATGTAGCTACTGCTCGAGTGATCATGATTTCATGCGTATGACATTTAAATCATTAGAAGGTATGGTATAGTTTGTCTTATGTTTGTTGGCATGTATATGTAACACATATGCACACGTTACTATCATTTGAATTCTTATATGTAAATCAATGTGACTCACATGTTCCTGCTGTCAAACTCTCATTCTGAATTTAGAATCATTGAGAGTGGTTTGAGAGCTTGTCTCTTATTGTTGGCGTTTTTACATATTCTATAGATATTTTTAGTTTGTGTGTACAAGTATCTAAACGTGTGAATGAGACTTGTCTTTTGTCTTTGTATTATACACATATTCATTTGATATTTGTGATTGAGTATGGCAGTGCCTAAACCGAATGGATGAGTGTTGGTTTTTAGTTGTTGGCATAGATATATATTCGTTAGATATTTTTAGGTTGAGTGTGCAAGTATCTCACCAAGTGATTGAGTAAATGTAATTGATTCCCCCCTTACAGTCAACTATTTTCAACCAAGGATATTGGTCAACTAAAGTCAATCCGTAAGGGAGAAAAATGCAATTTAAATCCATGGGAGTATAGAAGTACATCCCCGGGTCGTTAAGTCCCAACGAGGTGTGTAAAATGTAATATAACGAATGTGTGTGTTGAAATGATATGGAATATACAAAAACAGGAATCTGATTGACTAACACTAGGAATGTGAATAGTCATAGCTCTGTCACAGCTGTATCGTTAAAAACGTACAATCAGAAACCTAAAAACGCGAAAGATTTACAAACGTACGTTTAACTTAAATTAAACGTAAACATATAAAAACAAAACGGAATAAAACAAACATTCCCAAAGAGGGAATTTGCATGCCTTAACGGCTTAAATGCAAATTAAATAAAAATAAAATAAATAACTATATTTACAAAGTTATTATTATAATAATAAGAAAACCTAAAAACCTCGCGCGGGTTAATTAAAAAATACGTAAGTGCGCAAGTTAAAACGTGAAATTAGTGAAATATAAACACTATGGGTGCAAATATATTTTTTATAGGTTCTATATGACAAAAGAAAATTTTAGAAAAAAGAATTATATTTTTTTGACTTTTATATTTTTTATTATGATTTAATTACTAATTTACAAATAAAAATACAAAATAAATACTAAAACTAATCTAAAAAATCTGAAATTTTTTACATAAATACTTTATAACATTACTGATTTAATAAAAATAATAAAGACAAAACAGCTTATTCGGATAAGCTATAATAAGCTGAAAAAGGAAAATAAGCTAAACGAAAAAAAACAAGGTTAAATATAGCTGGTGCACAAGTTCTAACGGAACTGGTGCCCCAGAGCAGTTGGAAGGGGGTGTGTGTTATGCATGTTATACTATCCTAGAGGTCCCAGGTTCGAATCCCACACCCCATATTTTTGCTAAACTTTATTTTTTTGATTTTTCTTTTTACAAAACTTGAAAACAGCTAAATATAAGCAACTTTTATAAAGATGGATTTTTCAAAACTTAGCAATAAGCTCTGTAAGAGCTTATTAGCTTAACAGTAAGTTGCAAAAATTAAGCTTCTTAAATAGAAGCTATCACTTAGTGGTTCATTTTGGTTTTTCTTTTTCTAGAACTCCATATATACTGATATTATACATGTATAGTGAAAATGAAAGTTTCAAAACTAAAAATAAGCAAATTGTGAGCTTATGAGTCCAACAGTTAAGCTTTTGGCTTGACTGTTGGAACTCAAGCTCAAAATAAGCTTGAAATAAGCTATGCACAGGGAACAAAAGGAAAAATAAGATGAGAATACTAATTTTATACAAGTTTAAAGAAAATGAAACTTAAAAACTAAGAGATAAGCAGTTCAAGAGCTTATGAGTCATTCAGTTGAGCTATTAGGCTCACAGTGGACTTTAAGCTCATGAATAAGCTTGAAAAAGCTTTACAAAGGAAACAAAGGCAAAAATATTAAGTATACAAGTATTATGGACATGTATGAACAAGCTTGTGGACTGGCATTTACCTATAAGCTAGTAATAAGCAAATAAGCACTTTCCAATCCACACAGTCCAAACCAAGGGCTGCAACTTTTTTGGAAGGCCATTTTGACTGACGGGTTAAGCTCAAAATGCCAAAATGAAAGTTGGAATTTAAAGTTGGCCTGGTGAGCTTTCCAAAAAGCCCAAGCTCAAGTATTTTGGTTCACATATGAGCTTGTTAGGGGCTTTTGAAAATGGCTTATTTTCCCCTGATCATCAGTGTATACTGATGGGGTGGGACAAATTAAAAGCTCTTAGCAGCCCTAGCTAATAAGCTAGGGCATAGGATTTAAGAATTTGAGCTTGAAGCCTGGTTGATAAGCTCCTAAAAGAAGCTAATTTCACCAGCTAAGTCCTAGTAATGAGCTTTTTATGAGCTTATGAAAGTGCTAGTGATTACTGAGTTTTATTGTGAACTCAGGAGTGGTTAAGTCAAAAAGCTTGTTGCAGCCCTAGTGAATGGGCTGCAAAGGGAAAATTAAGCATGGGGTCTTGAAGTTTTGTGGCTTAGCTTCAAGAAAAGCTAAGCCACTCAAGCTTTAGACCATTAAAGAGCTTGTGGGAGCTTGATGGAAATGGTGCAAGTCTCCTGATTTCTCAGGAGACTGTTGTGAGTGGGCAAACATCAAGCCCCCAAATGACTTATTAAATAAGCTCAATCAAGCTCAACTTGTACTGAGACATTGAGTTGGATACCTTGGCCCCACATAGGACCAAGAATCACAAACTCAAGCTCAATAAGGAGCTTGAGAGAGCTTTGTGAAAACCAGCTCAACACACTGTTTGCTTCAGTGTGTTGAGTGCTTTGTGACAAAAACTTAAAAGGTTGACTAAAATGAATTTGTGATCTAATTTACTAATCAAATATGTAATATTAAACTGCATGAACATGAAATTAAGATATATAAACAAGTTTTATACTAACATGGTGAATTTGGACTCAAAAATTCCATTCAGTGATCAAGTAAGTACCCAAATTGCCTATTTTGACTTTTTTATGAATACATGGTAGTCTTGCTGGTTTGTCTGACCTCAAGGAACTCTATGTACCAAATAGCAATCAATTTTAACAACCTAAGCTTATTCCATCACCAAGAAATCAGTAATTCCAAACACACCTTAATGGAATAAAATTGAGATTTTCATATCATTCAACTGTGTAAACAAATACCTTCCAATCCAGGGGTCTAAAGTGTCAAATCAGACCCTTTTAAACTTCAACCAGTAGTCACACAAGTATAGGTCTAGGGTTGTCAAAAATTTGTTCATTGACAGTCAAAATAATATTTCAAAGCAACAACTAATTCCAAAACATAACAACTAAAGATTAAGCTAGAAAAACATTAATTAACAACAAATAAACAGAAAAATATGAAAATCAAAGCATATTAAAGGCTGGTATGGTAAAATGCAAAAATTGGAAAAATGGGCTTACAAGATGATCAAGCTGAGAACCAAGAAAACCAAGGACAAGGGTTCACCTATTGCTTACCAATAAGCTCCTAATACCCCAAGCACTCCAAATCCACACCTGCTTCATTATCTCCTTCATGATCACATGAGTTTTGGCTTTTCATTGATTTTCTCTATTTTTTAGTTCTTTTCTGAATTTTAAATACCAAGGATGTTTTAAGGTTTCTAAAAGCTTAATGAGCTTTGTCAGGAGCTTATATGAGCTTATTGAGTCCATGAAACAACCAAGATTAACAGGAAATGGAAATACTTGAAATTTAAATTGCATTTAAGTAAGAGACATGAATTTTAAAGGTAACTTGAAATCAAACTATAAATTCAGTTCCATTACACTAATTTGAAGATGAGTACAACATTTAAAACTGAAAAAGACATTTAATTTAAGAAAGCAATAAAGATTAATTAATCTACGTGACAATGGCTAGCCCAAAGTACTTCTTCTCTTGCCTCTCTTCTCTTCTTTATACACCTCTGAGTTCCACTTGAGTTTCTGAGCAAATCCCACTTTATTTCTGAACCATTGGATGCTTAAAACTCATCCTAGCCTTTGAATTGAAAATTGGCGCCAAAAAGTCCTAAGTTGCGTGTAGCCGAAATTTCGAACATTTAATGCTTCATGGGAACTTGTGAGGGTGTAAGAGACAGCTGGGGGGGGGGTGAGTTTTAGGGATATTGTGGGCTGGTTTTGACACAGTGAGTGGTTTGGGTGACTCAGTGATGAGAGGTGGAAGAAGAAGAGGGAAAAGGGGGGTCAACGCGGGTCAAACCCCGTTTATTTATTTATTTAACTTTGGGCCTGAGTTGGTTTTGGGCTGGGGGTGTTGCTGGGTTTAAGGGATTTGGATTTTGGGTTTATGAAGTGGGATAAGGATCCGTTTGGTTTGTATTATGGTTAAACCCAAGGACTACTTTTGTAATTTCTGAATTCTTGGAGGATTAAACCTGCAACATTTCATAAGTTATCACAAGGACCATTATTGCCAAGTTAGATAAACCAAAGGACCTTATGCTTTTATTACAATTTAAAACACCCGAGGACCATTTATGTAATTTTCCAAAAGTTGAGGGGTGAAATTGTAATTTCCCAAAAGTTATCAAAAAGGTTCCAAATTGTCATTCATGAATAGTACAAGGGTATATTTTGTTAAATTTCCATTTTAAAATACCTAGGGACTAATTTTGCCAATTTTGTAACTTGAGGGGTAAAAGTTGCCATTTTGTGTAAACTTTTATCCAGGGATTATTTGTGAACAAGTTTGATTATCCAAGGACTTAAGTTGAATTTTCTTATTTTAAACATTCAGGGACTAGTTTTGCCATTTGCTGAGATTTCAGGGACTGAAAACGACAATTGTTGTGAAATTGATCATTTTTCACTTGTTTTTCAATCTTTTGTACCTGAATCACATAAAAACACATTTTGATGAATTTGTATCATTTTGTGAGTCATTTGTGTGTTTTTGGTCGTTTTTGTGGGTTCAAATTGTATAAAAGATATGTGTAATTAGGCACATATCAAATCCCCCACACTGAACTATTGCTAGTCCCTAGCAATCTTTTATTAAAAACTTAATGGATTTCAACTCTTTACCAAAAGCCATTACTTCTGGAGTAGCCAAATGTTTTAGTTCAAGTAAGAACCTTGGTACACTGATAACCAAATGATTTTGAGCAAATCATCAGCTGTAAACGGATTTGATTTGTCTTTACCAAAAGTCGTTTGCTTCTGGACTAGCCAACTCTTAGATAAATTATCAATATTATCTTTGGTGAGCTGATTACCAATTATGGTTTTTCTACTGCCTTTACCACAAGCCATAACCTTGCGGGCTAGTCAACTCTTCACTTTTTAGGATATGGTGAGTCGAATACCATACAATTTTGGGCAAATTGCAAGCCATCAACGGATTTGATTTATCTTTACCAAGAGCCGTTTGCTCCTGGATTAGCCAATCCTTATGTGGGTTAGACATGGTGGACTGATTACCATTTGTTGTGTTTAGTGCATAGCACTTCCACTAAATTTTTTTTTTAAAATTTGGCCATTTTGGGGGAAAAAGGGACTAAAATGGAACATTTTTGATGAAATTTGCCAGAATTTCCCCCCCCCCCCACACTTGAACTGAATATTGTCCTCAATATTCAAAGTCCCGGCTATTATGCCGAATCTTTGAACGTAAAAAGATAACATTTCTAAGCCAAGTGGGGTAAACACAACAGTTATTCTGTTTTTTGGTATATACAATTTTCATTTGGTTTTCAGATCTATATACAAAATGTGGGGCACACCCCCACACTTAGGTGGTAGAAAGGGGTAAGAAAAGTGAAACATGGGTGAAAACCCATGTTGAGCTACTGTTTTTGATTACCGAGTCGCTAGCTTGACTCGGCCCCGAATTAAATTGTTCATGAGGAAGCTACTGTTTTTGATAACCGAGTCGCTAGCTTGACTCGACCCCGAATTAAATGGTTCATGGGGAAATGATTGGATGAGAAATTGGAGTGGGGTTGCCACTCACAGAATTATGAAAGGTAAGGTAAGGAGAATATTTTTGGTTTTTGATTTTATATATATATACAAAGGAAAAGAAAATATTTTTGTGTTTTATATTGTTTTTGGAATTGAAATATGATATTATATATAATATATACAAGGGATAGAAAAAACAAATTCATTATACGCACCACACCTCCCCGGCAACGGCGCCAAAATTTGATTCCTCCCTTACAGTCAACTATTTTCAACCAAGGATATTGGTCAACTAAAGTCGAACCGTAAGGGAGAAAAATGCAATTTAAATCCATGGGAGTATAGAAGTACATCCCCGGGTCGTTAAGTCCCAACGAGGTGTGTAAAATGTAATATAACGAATGTGTGTGTTGAAATGATATGGAATATACAAAAACAGGAATCTGATTGACTAACACTAGGAATGTGAATAGTCATAGCTCTGTCACAGCTGTATCGTTAAAAACGTACAATCAGAAACCTAAAAACGCGAAAGATTTACAAACGTACGTTTAACTTAAATTAAACGTAAACATATAAAAACAAAACGGAATAAAACAAACATTCCCAAAGAGGGAATTTGCATGCCTTAACGGCTTAAATGCAAATTAAATAAAAATAAAATAAATAACTATATTTACAAAGTTATTATTATAATAATAAGAAAACCTAAAAACCTCGCGCGGGTTAATTAAAAAATACGTAAGTGCGCAAGTTAAAACGTGAAATTAGTGAAATATAAACACTATGGGTGCAAATATATTTTTTATAGGTTCTATATGACAAAAGAAAATTTTAGAAAAAAGAATTATATTTTTTTGACTTTTATATTTTTTATTATGATTTAATTACTAATTTACAAATAAAAATACAAAATAAATACTAAAACTAATCTAAAAAATCTGAAACTTTTTATATAAATACTTTATAACATTACTGATTTAATAAAAATAATAAAGACAAAACAGCTTATTTGGATAAGCTATAATAAGCTGAAAAAGGAAAATAAGCTAAACGAAAAAAAACAAGGTTAAATATAGCTGGTGCACAAGTTCTAACGGAACTGGTGCCCCAGAGCAGTTGGAAGGGGGTGTGTGTTATGCATGTTATACTATCCTAGAGGTCCCAGGTTCGAATCCTACACCCCACATTTTTGCTAAACTTTATTTTTTTGATTTTTCTTTTTACAAAACTTGAAAACAGCTAAATATAAGCAACTTTTATAAGGATGGATTTTTCAAAACTTAGCAATAAGCTCTGTAAGAGCTTATTAGCTTAACAGTAAGTTGCAAAAATTAAGCTTCTTAAATAGAAGCTATCACTTAGTGGTTCATTTTGGTTTTTCTTTTTCTAGAACTCCATATATACTGATATTATACATGTATAGTGAAAATGAAAGTTTCAAAACTAAAAATAAGCAAATTGTGAGCTTATGAGTCCAACAGTTAAGCTTTTGGCTTGACTGTTGGAACTCAAGCTCAAAATAAGCTTGAAATAAGCTATGCACAGGGAACAAAAGGAAAAATAAGATGAGAATACTAATTTTATACAAGTTTAAAGAAAATGAAACTTAAAAACTAAGAGATAAGCAGTTCAAGAGCTTATGAGTCATTCAGTTGAGCTATTAGGCTCACAGTGGACTTTAAGCTCATGAATAAGCTTGAAAAAGCTTTACAAAGGAAACAAAGGCAAAAATATTAAGTATACAAGTATTATGGACATGTATGAACAAGCTTGTGGACTGGCATTTACCTATAAGCTAGTAATAAGCAAATAAGCACTTTCCAATCCACACAGTCCAAACCAAGGGCTGCAACTTTTTTGAAAGGCCATTTTGACTGACGGGTTAAGCTCAAAATGCCAAAATGAAAGTTGGAATTTAAAGTTGGCCTGGTGAGCTTTCCAAAAAGCCCAAGCTTAAGTATTTTGGTTCACATATGAGCTTGTTAGGGGCTTTTGAAAATGGCTTATTTTCCCCTGATCATCAGTGTATACTGATGGGGTGGGACAAATTAAAAGCTCTTAGCAGCCCTAGCTAATAAGCTAGGGCATAGGATTTAAGAATTTGAACTTGAAGCCTGGTTGATAAGCTCCTAAAAGAAGCTAATTTCACCAGCTAAGTCCTAGTAATGAGCTTTTTATGAGCTTATGAAAGTGCTAGTGATTACTGAGTTTTATTGTGAACTCAGGAGTGGTTAAGTCAAAAAGCTTGTTGCAGCCCTAGTGAATGGGCTGCAAAGGGAAAATTAAGCATGGGGTCTTGAAGTTTTGTGGCTTAGCTTCAAGAAAAGCTAAGCCACTCAAGCTTTAGACCATTAAAGAGCTTGTGGGAGCTTGATGGAAATGGTGCAAGTCTCCTGATTTCTCAGGAGACTGTTGTGAGTGGGCAAACATCAAGCCCCCAAATGACTTATTAAATAAGCTCAATCAAGCTCAACTTGTACTGAGACATTGAGTTGGATACCTTGGCCCCACATAGGACCAAGAATCACAAACTCAAGCTCAATAAGGAGCTTGAGAGAGCTTTGTGAAAACCAGCTCAACACACTGTTTGCTTCAGTGTGTTGAGTGCTTTGTGACAAAAACTTAAAAGGTTGACTAAAATGAATTTGTGATCTAATTTACTAATCAAATATGTAATATTAAACTGTATGAACATGAAATTAAGATATATAAACAAGTTTTATACTAACATGGTGAATTTGGACTCAAAAATTCCATTCAGTGATCAAGTAAGTACCCAAATTGCCTATTTTGACTTTTTTATGAATACATGGTAGTCTTGCTGGTTTGTCTGACCTCAAGGAACTCTATGTACCAAATAGCATTCAATTTTAACAACCTAAGCTTATTCCATCACCAAGAAATCAGTAATTCCAAACACACCTTAATGGAATAAAATTGAGATTTTCATATCATTCAACTGTGTAAACCAATACCTTCCAATCCAGGGGTCTAAAGTGTCAAATCAGACCCTTTTAAACTTCAACCAGTAGTCACACAAGTATAGGTCTAGGGTTGTCAAAAATTTGTTCATTGACAGTCAAAATAATATTTCAAAGCAACAACTAATTCCAAAACATAAAAAACTAAAGATTAAGCTAGAAAAACATTAATTAACAACAAATAAACAGAAAAATATGAAAATCAAAGCATATTAAAGGCTGGTATGGTAAAATGCAAAAATTGGAAAAATGGGCTTACAAGATGATCAAGCTGAGAACCAAGAAAACCAAGGACAAGGGTTCACCTATTGCTTACCAATAAGCTCCTAATACCCCAAGAACTCCAAATCTACACCTGCTTTATTATCTCCTTCATGATCACATGAGTTTTGGCTTTTCATTGATTTTCTCTATTTTTTAGTTCTTTTCTGAATTTTAAATACCAAGGATGTTTTAAGGTTTCTAAAAGCTTAATGAGCTTTGTCAGGAGCTTATATGAGCTTATTGAGTCCATGAAACAACCAAGATTAACAGGAAATGGAAATACTTGAAATTTAAATTGCATTTAAGTAAGAGACATGAATTTTAAAGGTAACTTGAAATCAAACTATAAATTCAGTTCCATTACACTAATTTGAAGATGAGTACAACATTTAAAACTGAAAAAGACATTTAATTTAAGAAAGCAATAAAGATTAATTAATCTACGTGACAATGGCTAGCCCAAAGTAGTCTTCTCTTTGCCTTTTTCTTCTCTTTTATACACCTCTGAGTTCCACTTGAGTTTCTGAGCAAATCCCACTTTATTTCTGAACCATTGGATGCTTAAAACTCATCCTAGCCTTAGAATTAAAAATTGGCGCCAAAAAGTCCTAAGTTGCGTGTAGCCGAAATTTCGAACATTTAATGCTTCATGGGAACTTGTGAGGGTGTAAGAGACAGCTGGGGGGGTGAGTTTTAGGGATATTGTGGGCTGGTTTTGACACAGTGAGTGGTTTGGGTGACTCAGTGATGAGAGGTGGAAGAAGAAGAGGGAAAAGGGGGGTCAACGCGGGTCAAACCCCGTTTATTTATTTATTTAACTTTGGGCCTGAGTTGGTTTTGGGCTGGGGGTGTTGCTGGGTTTAAGGGATTTGGATTTTGGGTTTATGAAGTGGGATAAGGATCCGTTTGGTTTGTATTATGGTTAAACCCAAGGACTACTTTTGTAATTTCTGAATTCTTGGAGGATTAAACCTGCAACATTTCATAAGTTATCACAAGGACCATTATTGCCAAGTTAGATAAACCAAAGGACCTTATGCTTTTATTACAATTTAAAACACCCGAGGACCATTTATGTAATTTTCCAAAAGTTGAGGGGTGAAATTGTAATTTCCCAAAAGTTATCAAAAAGGTTCCAAATTGTCATTCATGAATAGTGCAAGGGTATATTTTGTTAAATTTCCATTTTAAAATACCCAGGGACTAATTTTGCCAATTTTGTAACTCGAGGGGTAAAAGTTGCCATTTTGTGTAAACTTTTATCCAGGGATTATTTGTGAACAAGTTTGATTATCCAAGGACTAAAGTTGACTTTTCTTCCATTTTAAACTTTCAGGGACTAGTTTTGCCATTTGCTGAGATTTCAGGGACTGAAAACGACAATTGTTGTGAAATTTATCATTTTTCACTTGTTTTTCAATCTTTTGTACCTGAATCACATAAAAACACATTTTGATGAATTTGTATCATTTTGTGAGTCATTTGTGTGTTTTTGGTCGTTTTTGTGGGTTCAAATTGTATAAAAGATATGTGTAATTAGGCACATATCAGTAATGTTGATTGTATTGAAGTGAAGCTACTGACAAGGGAAGAAGTTAGTAGCATGTGGGAGAGTATAAGTGGCCAAATGGAAATTGATTCACTTCATTTTAAGTCGACATGTAGGTTTAGTGTGTAAACGGATCGAGTTTAATGTCGAGCTTGATATTCTTAGCACTAATCGCTCCTAATATAGCACTCTTGATCAAATAAAAATGTTGAAACGGGATTAAAACAAACCCGGATAAAATCGGATGAGTTTGCAAAATATATACGATCGATTTGGGACAAACATTTGGGCTAATTTAAACGTATCAAACGTTCATATCTCGAACTAATATTTGGCGTACTATTTGTTGGCTGGGAGAGTAAATGAGAGGTATAATAATATCTAATAGTCGTGTTTGATAATCGAAAAATATCAAGACGTTTTGGAGTAGCTATGGCTGATCGAATTTTGCATAAGATCACAAAGGGCAATTTGAATTTGAGTGTGGACTATTGCGTATAAGACTGATGGTGATGATGGGCTGATGGAGTATGAGTTGGGCCGAGAGTCTTAAACAGCCCATTTGGCTTGAAATGAATTAGTGAGGAGGTTATATGTATTATGTGTTAAATACATGAGATACTTAAAGGTAATTTTGGAAAATGTGCATATATCCTTGTGTAGAGATTTGTCATTAGCAACTAGTATTATTTGTGATGTATTGAATTTAAATGAGAATGAAAAGTCCCGTGATTTGCTTGTGGTTTGAGTGAGGTTGCTATTTAATATATAGCAAGAAGCATATTGCGATAGCGATAGCAATAAGAGAAAAGTTTAAATTTTCCCATAAAAATGGGTTTTATTAAATCGTAAGTTGAGATTATCATTAATCAGTGAGATTCATTACGAGGGATTTTTACGGGATCTCACAGTATCCACCCCTAATTTTGAACTTCGTCCCGAAGTTCAGGCCGTGATGGGTGTTGAAAATGTAGTAATTTGAGATAAGAGTTTATAGAGAACTATTGTCGAGAGATTCTTATTTGAATATCGAGGAAACAGGGTCCAATTTGATTTATTCGTACCGGACGAATTAAATTGGAATGTTAGATCAACTAATGCATTCATAAGCTATGAATGGTGAAAGTAACGGTCGAGAATAGGAAGTTTTTAACACTTAACGTTCAGGGTTCTAGCGATCGAGACTAGTGGATTTTTAATGGTAGTGATTTTGAAACTTAATGGTTGTGAATAACGGATACTTTTCTCCACCTATTTTCCTATTTAACTTTCCTCTTTTTCCTTTTTCACCTTTTTCACTTATCACTTTCATTCCACTTTCCCAAATAATAAACATGCCGCCGATCGCTATAGTATTTGCAGCCATGTTCATCATTTTTGTCGTTGCTGGTTTGGCTCTTCTTCCCGGCGAAGATACCGGCGGTTGGATCGGATACTTGTTGGTTATCGTACCTCTCACAATCCTAGCCATTTTTGCGGATGACTTTTGGAAGTGAGGGTCACGAGCTAGTGTGGTTAGAATGTATCTTAGTGGTGTGTCGAATAAGTTTCGTTTATGCTTAATCCGGGTCCTTAATGACTCGGTTTTTATTTATCTTCCAGAATAATCAAGGTACTTTATCCTATGGTGGCGCTTGCTATTGCTGGGTTGGTGGTGGTTTTGTTGCTATGGCGGACCAACCTATTGAAGACTCTATGCCTTTTATTGTGTTCATTGTACTATTAGCACTTCCGATGTTAATCATCTCGCTATGTATTAATTTTCGTGGGTTCTAATAAAATCTATGTTATTTGTGTTTTCCTCATCTTGTTGTGAATTCTTATAGTTTCTAATTTCGTACTTTCCTCGACTTCTTATAATAAGGTAATGGGTAATAAGTGTAGATCTTGCTAAGGTTTGGTTACAATAGGGCTCATGAACAATTTATTTTGTCTCAAAATTTTGTGTTGGAATGAAAATTGTTATTAAAATTTTGAAAAGATAGTTGTTCCATTTATAACATGATTCTTCCTAAATTATACATAGGTAGCTAGGCTATGTATAATTGAGGATCAAATGATGTAACGCTTGGTTCAGTCAGTGGGGTATTTATGCTTGTTCAAAGAGTTTTTATACGGTTCAACTAAAATAGTTTTGTCACATAATCAGACACTTTCTGATTATTTTCAAAAGAATTTGAAAAGTTTTGTTCATATTCCGAGGATTGGTCAGGAATTTCTAAAATGATATTGTTGGTATAGACCTAGGTTTTAGGTGAGGATTTCTTACAATGTGGTATCAACCTATGGTGTGGTCGAAATGGAGTTAATTACATCCTTAGGGTAATATCTGTGTGTTGTTTCATAACGATTATGAGTAGAGAGGTGGAATCGAAATAGACGTAGATTATAATCATGGAAATATTACAAGGTAGAGTTCTTATACGGTAGAAGGATAATTGTTACACTTAGGTTACATCCATCATACCTAAGGTAAATACAGACGAAAATATAACTTAGATAGTTCTAGACTAGAGTTTATTTATTTTACAGCAGGAATCCATTCATCTGCTTAACATAGAGGTCATTCTTCGACACGGTTGAGATTATTTGATGAGTCCTTATTCCCTTGTACAATCTTGGGCTCCTAATGGGCCTTGTAGTTTGGGCAATAACTCTTGTAATGACTCATTTTACCATATTCATGGCATTTTATGGATGAGGGTTGCTTATTTCCTTTCATGGTTTTGCAATCTCTTGTCTTGTGGCCTGTTTTCCGGCACCTTCCGCATTTATCAATGCAATGTCCGGTGTGATGTAACTTACATCTTGGGCACAGAGGTTGCTTTCCATGGTATCCGTTTTCATTACTAGGGTTGGTGATGAAGTTTCTTCCAATTTCTGGTTTAGGTCTTTGTTGGCGAAGGTAATCAATGCGGTCTTGTAGATGATTGCGGATGCAAACATCATCATGAAACTCACATTCGTTGAGAGCAAAAGATCTTTTATCCTCACGTTTTCGCTTTTGGTTATTTTTTCTAAGTGCAATATCTTGCTTAATTCTTTGTGCACATGTGCGGATAGGTTTTGTCATTTTCCTTGAATCCTTTAGATACATTGGCTTATACCCCATGAAACTTTCATGGTTATGCTTACAAGGTATAGCCTTCTTTCTTTCTTGTCTTGTTATGTCATGGTTACCTAGGTGAACTATTGTGGTTACTTCCAATTTCTTAATAGTTTTAGGAGTCAGGGTTGTCGTGGGTACTACGTTGTTCTTGTTGTCCATTCCCTATGAACATCACAAGAATTGTTGATTTAGTATTCACTTTATCGTTAGAATAATTCAAATAACAAGGTATTTGTATATTAGTGCTAACAATGTGATCTCAATACAAAATCAAATCAACTGAGGATTATAGAAATACGATGTGTCTGGGTAACATCGTAAAGTAATGATCAACTCTTGATATGGGGTTGTTAAGGAACTAACGAATTCATCTACAAAGGTTGAAGTTCGACAACTTTCTCTTTAGTTATCAAGTTCTCTTTGAAGATTTTGCTCTTGGAATTCTATGGTTTAGGGTTTAGTCGTGGTACATTTGATGTACAATCACTGTTACAATCATCAATATGGACATAACTTTAATAACTTGTTTGATCAAAACGACCAACACAAGGTCTTTTATTAATGTCTCATTGATTCTTGTGGAGTCATTTGTTTTCTACGAGAGTAACAAATGGTGGAGTTTTGCATGGCTCTTTGCATTTATAGCACCATAATAGGGTTCGGCGGAAGGAATTTGTTTACAACAGAAAGATATACTAGAAAGAGTTTGTCATAGCCTAAAAGTCGATTACAAATTCTGAGAGTTACAGAATTATTGGAAAGATACATGGAATACTAACCAAAACTATTTGGTTTATTGAGCACAAAGACTATACTTAAGATCAGTTACGTCTCTGACGTAGACGTCTAACTTCTGTCTCAAGATCCAGTTGTGCAGCTTCCATGGCTGAGAAACGTTCCTGGCTTGCATTCATTTGATTAGCTAACATGCTTTCCAAGGCCGCAATCTTTTGGCTTTGGATTCTTGCTGTGTCTCTAGCTAACCATAATGCTCTTTCAATATCCTCAATCCTAATGTGTGTTTGGGTGTGACCTCTACCCAAACAGCGGGTTCTAGCATCCAAGTTTCTAAGTTCTTGTTCGTAATTGTCCTTCATGTTACCAACATTTACTCCTAGATCAAACACTTCTCGTCTTTCAGCATCTGTTCTCTTAAACAGGGTATCAATGTTACGATCGTACCATTCGAATCGTAATGGTTGTAACTCTTTTAGCTATTCAGAGTGAGCGTCTAGTATGTTGGTGTGTTGGTGAAGGCAAGTCCATATGGGGTCATGGGTATCTACATTGTAGTCGGGAGAGTTGGGTGAGGATACATTCTTTGGGATATCGGGCATGGGGAAATCTAAGATATCAGGCAAAGGGGAATTTAATCCGATCTTCTTCCAAATCATCTCTTGGGGTGAACTCTGTTCAGATTCAAATGTTGGTTGACCACCAATCAAATCTTCATCTGAATAGGATTCGGTTGCTCTCTTAAGTTTCTGACGTGGAGGTGAGTAAGTAGGGGATGACAGAGGTGATTTCTGAGTAAGTTCTATGTCAGGCTGGGGTTGTGACATTCTTACATAAGGATCTTCAGTATCCGGGGCGATTTGGTAGGTAAGTAACGCATGTGTAGTATAAGAGGTAGTCTCAACTAGTTTGGAAGACATGGTACTGTAACAACAGTAATTATGAATATTCGTACGTTTAAAGTGTAACATTGAGTGTGAGATAACACAGTGTGTTATGTGTGGAGAGTAAACATTAAGCATGTAAAGATTAGTACAAAACAAATCTTAGTAGGTAATACATTGAGCACGACAGTCTGCAGACACGGAGGGCGTAAAATGGTATGGTGTAAAATCATTTATTTTGAAAGTGTGGTTATAGTTCAATGTTGGAAAACATTTGATTCTCTATAACCTGTGGCTCTGATACCAATCTGTAACACCCCCAAATTTGGTTTTGTGGCAGCGGAAAATATTTGGGTGTTACACTGAGGATCGAAGTCAAAATTTTAGAAAACGGCTCGGGAAAGGTGTTTTAAAAAGTTATATGTCATTCAAAAGAAGGGTTTTAGTAACAAGTTTGTAAAATCTGATTTGAAAACTCCAAAAATTACGATGATTTGGAAAAGAATGACATATTTGATTTTCACACCATTTAAGTTATCAGAGTATTTAATGCCCGCTCCGTGTCTTGTCCTGCTCCATTGATTACCTGTGAAATACATGCTTAAAACGTCAACACAATGGTTGGTGAGTTCGCGGAGTTTGATAGAAAATAACTTTCTTTCAATGTTTTCAAGAGTTGAGAGTTGAAATAAATACTAGTACTTCTTGAAGTAACTAGTAAGTTTGAAATTGGATAACAATCCATGAGTAAATCGTTTATGATCTCAAGGGATCATAGGTTTCAAGTTTAAAGGAAAATGAGTTATGCTTGTAATGAAATAATGTTTAAGCTTTTATAATTTGATATGCCAAGCATTATGTTGTCTTTATCATAAAGTACAACTAAATCACATAGGATAACAGTTAAGTTCCTAGTACAACACATAGTACAAATACTAGTATAAGGTCTGATGTCTATCAGTGTAGAGTGGTCGTTACTAAATACAGCTGTATCCGAATATATATAAGAAGCCATATATATTCAAAAGGTTATATTGCTCTAAGCCTCATGACGCGCAAAACGTTAACAAGAGTACCGTAAAACGGAGAAAGTCACATCAGGGTTACTGATGGTTTTGCCCTAAAGAATAGGTGATTGCCTCAACCTATTTGTGTCGAATATAGTGTATCGCGACTAAATACGACTAGCCATCCGGCATTCCGCCCATATTTAGTGGGATAGGTCGTCAGCCTTTACAGGTTTCGAAGCTGTCCACTATATTCGCGCTCACCGCAGTGATTAATGGCTCATGATCGAGGGACTTTATGGCAATATAGTTAAACTTAGGCAATATAGGGTTCAGGTTTCATATAATACACATACTTTAGTGTTGGCAATTATTTCCAGTTGAGATGTATAAACATCACAGTTTAGTTAACTGTACATTCAGTTGTCATATGAATGCATAAATGAGCCTCAATATCTTGTTTCAACAAGTAATTTGGTAATGTTATCCTTCAGATATAACATTTAGGCTAAGCAAGCAGGTTTTGCAATTATAGCTAGCATATATTCCCGTCAAAGGGTGGTTCAAAACATGTAACACATAGTTGATGATTTCGAATGAATCATGAGTGTTTTCAAAGTATAAAATACTTAAAACAGTTAAAGCATGTATCTCCCCCAAAAGAGTTATAAAACAGTTATTAAAATGTAGGGGCCACGACTCACCTGGAGTGTAGCTGACAAGATAGAATTATAAGATCTATGGAAACGATTCACGGAAACGTCTTCGATACGAGACCTGAATATGAGGAATATCTAAGTATTCGACTTGTACTAACGATGCGTGTGAACGTGAGAAATCGTATAACGATTTGATGAAGTGAGTGTGATATGCCTAAAATGCCTCAAGTTAAGAAAATATAATATCATACAATGATATTATCTTGATTCTTATGTCACTTGACTCGAGGTATTATCGCCTCAAATTATGATGAAATGATATGCGAGTGAAATCGTTTAACGAAAGTTAAATATACGTACTAGAATGAAATGAATGCATGTGAAATGACGTGGTGATGAGAATGAGGATGTTAAGTGAAAAATAGTTGGTCCTTGTCCTTTCCCGATTTTATACTTTTTATCCTAACTGTATTTGCGTTACGTAGTTAGTCCTTTGTTAAATATAAAGTTTAACAATATTCCAAAAATAATTCAAATATCATTATAAAGCTTGGAATTTATTTAAAAGTCATTTTAGGTCCTTTATAAACTGTTTTCACAGTTTCAGTACACAGGTTTCACGATTTGCAGTTTTAGTCCTGAGAGTTAAAACCGCGTTACGTTTTTAGTCCAAAAATGTTAAAATGATAAAGAAAAAGTGTGCGACTTTTTGTAAGGCTTATTTAAGATAAAAGAAGCTTATTTCATTAGCTTATTCAACTAGTAGCTTATTGTTCATCTAGTTGGGCCCTTAACGAGTTACACCCTAAGCCCATTAATTGTTTTTGATTCGTGGGTTTTTGAGCTAGTTGTTTACATGGAGAAGTTTACTTTTACCATCTTATCTTTGTATTAAAAAGTGCCATATAGCTAGTTCATTTCATTGTTCATAATACAGCTTAATGGGTTATAAATTTACATCGCACCTTTAGTTGTTTCAAAATGGGTTTTTGCGATTTACTTCGACTGTTTTTAGTGGTCAAAACTTGAGTATTATTATGAGTTGTTTATACAAAAAGTGTAGCTAGTTATATTGTTTAACAGGTCGTTTAAAAATAACATGTAATTACAAAGTTGGTTTGTGAAATATGGGGTTGCTTTTGTAAGCGACGTGGACTATATTGTACGCACAACATACTTAGCATAGTTTTAGTGTACGTGTGATATACATGTTAGAATAATGTATGCAATGTTTAAAGTATGGATGGTGTGGGTGGAATGACCGTTGAGACTCCTAAAGAGGGCTCGACATTCTACAAGGTTCAACTAGTTTAACGTGTTTTTTAAGTTATATGTTTATGTGAAAATTAAAAGAGAGTGTGCATGCATGCATGTGCTGTAATTATTACATAATACATGACATAGGAAGCATGAATACGTTCTAGTTGCAAGACAAAAGAGAGTATGTTTTCATGCATTTCTAACGTGCGTTATAAAGGATTTTAACTTGTCTTCAATGACAGTTATGGACAAATGGGTCTTTATGCCATCTACTCGAATTAAAGATCATGTACGACTTTTGCCAGAATAATTTATACGTTCTTTTTATGCATGTGATTAAGTGTAGTCGAGACAGTGGTACTGTAAATCGAATGCTAGTCTTTTACGATAGAGTTTCTTGACACAAATGTGAGTTATACGAGAGAAAGTGCATGAAAACTAAACTAGAGTTATTTATACGTTCAAATGCATGCATGATGTGTTTTGTGTGTGCGAAAAATAGAAACAAAAGAGGTTAGTGAATACTTACTACACTTATTTTAGAGGGGAGGAGAAGGCAGTGATGTTCGACTGAGACCCAAGAAGGAGGTAGTGATGATCGAACAATACTTAAGAAAGAAGCAGTGAGGTTGTTGGGTTCGCATCACTTTCTGCTCGACTTACATTTCTATTGTGAGACAAAAGTTATTGAAACTTTTAGGGTATTAGTGAGAGGGGAAGACGTATGAATTTGGCAGTGAGAATGTGTATCGAGTTGGCAATGAAGGTTGCTAGAGTTGAGTGAGATAAGTGAAAGTGAAATGGGTGTGTCTTTGGTAGTGAAGAATGAGTGAGTTTTTATAGAGACAATTATACAAGGTTTTGACTAGATTGCCCTCAAAACAATCATGTAGCTACTGCTCGAGTGATCATGATTTCATGCGTATGACATTTAAATCATTAGAAGGTATGGTATAGTTTGTCTTATGTTTGTTGGCATGTATATGTAACACATATGCACACGTTACTATCATTTGAATTCTTATATGTGAATCAATGTGACTCACATGTTCCTGCTGTCAAACTCTCATTCTGAATTTAGAATCATTGAGAGTGGTTTGAGAGCTTGTCTCTTATTGTTGGCGTTTTTACATATTCTATAGATATTTTTAGTTTGTGTATACAAGTATCTAAACGTGTGAATGAGACTTGTCTTTTGTCTTTGTATTATACACATATTCATTTGATATTTGTGATTGAGTATGGCAATGCCTAAACCGAATGGATGAGTGTTGGTTTTTAGTTGTTGGCATAGATATATATTCGTTAGATATTTTAGGTTGAGTGTGCAAGTATCTCACCAAGTGATTGAGTAAATGTAATGTTGATTGTATTGAAGTGAAGCTACTGACAAGGGAAGAAGTTAGTAGCATGTGGGAGAGTATAAGTGGCCAAATGGAAATTGATTCACTTCATTTTAAGTCGACATGTAGGTTTAGTGTGTAAACGGATCGAGTTTAATGTCGAGCTTGATATTCTTAGCACTAATCGCTCCTAATATAGCACTCTTGATCAAATAAAAATGTTGAAACGGGATTAAAACAAACCCGGATAAAATCGGATGAGTTTGCAAAATATATACGATCGATTTGGGACAAACATTTGGGCTAATTTAAACGTATCAAACGTTCATATCTCGAACTAATATTTGGCGTACTATTTGTTGGCTGGGAGAGTAAATGAGAGGTATAATAATATCCAATAGTCGTGTTTGATAATCGAAAAATATCAAGACGTTTTGGAGTAGCTATGGCTGATCGAATTTTGCATAAGATCACAAAGGGCAATTTGAATTTGAGTGTGGACTATTGCGTATAAGACTGATGGTGATGATGGGCTGATGGAGTATGAGTTGGGCCGAGAGTCTTAAACAGCCCATTTGGCTTGAAATGAATTAGTGAGGAGGTTATATGTATTATGTGTTAAATACATGAGATACTTAAAGGTAATTTTGGAAAATGTGCATATATCCTTGTGTAGAGATTTGTCATTAGCAACTAGTATTATTTGTGATGTATTGAATGAGAATGAAAAGTCCCGTGATTCGCTTGTGGTTCGAGTGAGGTTGCTATTTAATATATAGCAAGAAGCATATTGCGATAGCGATAGCAATAAGAGAAAAGTTTAAATTTTCCCATAAAAATGGGTTTTATTAAATCGTAAGTTGAGATTATCATTAATCAGTGAGATTCATTACGAGGGATTTTTACGGGATCTCACATTATCACTCTATGTATTTTAAGGCCTAAAATACTAACCGATTTCTCTAGGTTGTTGTATGATGATCACTATCCAAGAGGGTGAGATACAAAGAGACACAAATGATATACAGGATTACACAACAATGTTGATAAGGATTTAAAATGCACATTTTTAAAGGGTCATTTAAGCCATAAACTCGTACGACTAAGTTTGGAAAATGAACCAGACGGCGTCACATATTACAAAGTGACGCCGTCACTTGCAAACGAAGATGGATTTTTGGCAAAAAATTATCAAACGACGCCTCAAAAGAATCTGAAGAAATTATAACGTGACGGCGTCAGGTATGTTTTGAAGACAAGAGTCTCGTGTAAAGTTAACAAGTGATGGGTCAGAGCATATTACAAAGGACGGTGTCAGACATTATATGATGGCGTCAGATATCCTTAGCAACAGCATCATAGCGATGATTCATTAAAGACAAAACCCTAAAGGCGGCGGGCTGACGGCGTCACGACCTATAAGGTGACGCCGTTACAAGTGTAATTCTATATATATTTTCGCATGTTTTCCATAATTTGTGTAACACTTTGGAGAGGCATAACCTAGATGATTTTCTCAGCTTTTGTAAGGGTTTTTCAGCCTCCAAAACCTATGTTTTATTGAAGATAAGTCTTTCTTTTAATCATTCAATATGTCTATATGTTGTTTGATTACTTGTTTTTCTTCTCTTCTCTTTAACATGTTAGGCTAAACTTAATTAGAGATCTAATGAAACCTACTTATTGATTGTTAATTTGTTGTCTGTTGTTTAATTGATTGCTTCACGTTAGGATTGAGAAAACTGGCCGACTTCTTACATTTAACAGGCTTGAACGTCTCAGTAAATGCAACCATAGAGTGCACTAGTTGGTTTTTCTCATTGTATTCATTGCATGAATTGCGGTTTGTAGATCCTAGGAATTCTTAATAGAATTTAAGGTTTTTAGGGGAGACCTATACGTTCATAGAGTTGGGGACTTCGGCACCTCCCTACGACCAATATTAAGGAATACAACGATTCAATTAAAACAAGGGCGTAACAATTCGACTAATTAATAAGAGATAACTAGGGTGTAAGGACATCTAAGTAAACACTTCTACCTATCATAAGCGTTACCACCAACTTTATTTTCTGCATATTAGTTTAGATTAGTTAATTAGTTTTAATCAATTAGTTATTAAAATGCCCAATCTCTCAACCCCAGATTTTTACTTGCTTTAAAAAAACTTAAAAACACAAAAAGAATCATCCCTCATCTTTAGACCTATCTTGACATACACTTCCGCTTTCACAACACTATTCCCCAAAAGAACGATCAATCCCCCGTGTCTTGCCTATACTACACTAGAACGGTTAGGTACACTGCCTAGGGAGACTGTAAAACTTCGTGAGAGGTCTTGCAAACCCCGCATCAAGTATTTTGGCGCCGATGCCGTGGAATAGTTTAGGCTTCGATTTCTATTTTGTTTAGGTCTACTCACTAGATTCATATCAAGTTAGATTTTTGTTTTTATTTTGTTAGCTTTCTCGTAGTCTATCTTTTCTTTGTGTTTTTGTTTCATAAAATTTCCCCTTTTCTATTCCGTTAGCCATTATGGAGAACACAAATCCGCCAAATGTTTCACCCAATCGACCAAATCCAATACAAAATCTACCCTTTCCACTTCAAAATGATATCTTGATGTCCCGACAACATCATGGTGAACCTTTTTCCGATGCATGGACTCGTTTCAAATATTTACTACAAAAAGTCCTTCATCAGGGTCTTGATTTATTGTTTCCACTTCAAATCTTTTACACTCGTATCAACCACAAGACCCAAAAGAGGCTTGACGATTTAACAGATGGAGAACTTTCGGAATCTAGTGATGAAGTAGCATGGGAACATTTTGAGATTCACGCCCAATTTAATAATGGAACATGGGACCCAGCAAATGAAAATTTAAACCTACTCTCAATATGGAAGGCTCAATCGGAAAGTTTGTTTGGGAATAAGATGGTTAGAGTTGAGATACCTAGGTGCATGTCATTGTTAGGTGCTACCATAATACAAGATGAACACATAGGTGATCTAGATAAGATGGAGGATAGAGTAGAAAATCGAAACCCACCGAGTACCCCACAAGTCCTACCATCATTTGAGGCATACACACCGCCCATGACTTACCCGAAAGAAGTAGAAGAGACTATAGGAACCCTAATAGAGGTAGAACCTTGGACCAAACACAAATAGAGGAAATAGTTTTGAACACTTATAGTCAAAACCTTTCTCTTAGTTCTATGGAAGTTCCTATTTTTGATGAACCGGATCCTCAACCAAAGCCGTTACCCAATTATCCATCCTTAGATGTGAATTTAGGAATTGAGAAAGGCCGTGATCCACCCATCAAACCATATAGTCCGGGTAGTTTTACGATGAAGGTAGTAAACTCTAAGCCTTGTAGAGAGAAAACCAATATCGAAGTGAAACATGACCTTACATACTTACATCACCCATTTGTGAGTAATCACATATAACACCATGAATTTTAAAATATAAATTTAATTATTATTTTGATTATACCCTAAGTATAAGTAAATTAATATATATGATACAAGATCATTTGAGGATAAAAGATCCCTTACATACAAAGGGACCAATCCCTACCTTCTGTTCATTTTGATCTAATGGCTCAGATTTAATACATGCTTTACACTACAAGGGCATTTTTGTCCATATAAAAGTATTTTTTTCTCATTCAAAACACACACAAACTGTGTGCTTTTTACATCAGGTTTTTTCTCTCGATTATAACTACATCACCATCATCACGAATCATAATTTTTTTCTTCAATTCATCAATCGATCGTCTAATTTTTGATTTCGTTAACATCAGGTTGTTCTTTATCACATATTTTTTTTCAGATCCGGTTTTTGATTCGTTTATTTAGGTGATTGATCTCAATAAGCTTATTAGTTATCATCAATTGAAGTTATTGTGCTGAATTATAAGCTAATTGATTCGTATTATTTGTCAAATAATCAGGTGTTATGGATTTGATTGAAATAAGTGAGCAGAATTCCTGTTTCGTATGATGTTGCTCTTACAGCTAAGCACACTGAAGAGATCGTTGCTTATGAACACAGTGATGAAACGCAAGCTGTAAGTAGTAAGCTTTAGAATTCTAAGCTAATTTTTTTTAATGATAGATCATGTTATAGTCTGCATAAGCTATATAACTAAGCAGTTTTAAGTTTTGATTAAGTTATCATTTAGCATTTGATTGAATTAAGGTGTTAATATAAGCTGAATTAAGTTAGATGTAACTTATCATTGTTAAGAAGAAGTATTAAGTTGATTTGAAAATTATCACATGTGATATTCTGAGTATCACATGTGATATTCTGAGTATCACATGTGATATTATAGTACACTTGTGATTACATCAATCTTTAGGAATAATTTGCTTAAAATAATCCATGTAGAGAGTAATCAGTCTAGGCAAGGAATACTCGGATTGGAATTTTTATGTGTATTTCGAAATTGATGACGTATAGTCCGCACTCGGGTTACGAACCCGACCAATGGACGCTACTACCACTCAAGCCCATCACGAATGGGCTCGAGCCCATCACGAATGGGCTATCACGATAACGGTTTGGGCTCACGAAGGCCCAAACCCAAAGTTATTTATGGTCTTGATATAGGATATCTCTTATTTATGAGATATGTATCAAACAACCGACCCATGCGGGATACGCTGAGGAGTGAGGAACACGAAACCAACTAGGGTTTCGTGTGTATATAAAGAGTCTCTCGACTCTCATTAAAGGTACGATCGATAACCCTAACTCTTCAACTAAACCCTAAAAACCGATTACTTACTCTCACGCCGGAGGATAATCGTGGGAGACAATCCCACGATAAGCCTAACGGTGTCTTTTTGTTTTCTTAGTGCGCAGGTCTCAAGCATTAAGATCTAATTGGTATGGAAACAAGGAACGCCCAACTTTTGTATCAACAAGTGGCGCCATCCGTGGGACCCTACACTAAGAACTCTACGAAGAACTAGAATGACGAAGCATGGAAACCTAAATCAGCGGACTCCGCAGGCAAAGAAAACGCATGACGACCTACTGGGGAAGAAGCAGCAAACTGATTCAGCCGCTAAGCAGCCCTCTGGAACAACCAGTGCGCCCAAAAGCCTAGGATCATACTCAGATCTGGCTTTTACTCCAGTAGAACCGATCACAAGGACTACCCATGCTACTACAACAACCACTAGCACGGTAGATCTACTGCGCACTCCTCTCACCATGCCGGAATTAAACTTCACTGAACCGCCAAATGCGCCCACCCGAAACAAGGGTCCTGATTTGGAAACAGACATCCTCGCGCTAGAAGGAGTCGCGCCTAAACTAGCGCCAAGTGATTTCGTGTCCCAAAACTACGAAACCTTGGCTGCGCTGATGCGAGAGGAAGCAAAAAAGAGGTCAAGTCAGAGCCTGCAAGCCAGGCTCAACTTTGATCCTGAGCATGAGGCATCCCCACCGCGCTACCGAAAGGAAAGGCGCGAGAAGGATGGCCGCCGACACCTTGTGTTTACTAGGATCGGAAGGAAAGTTGTGGACGATGAAGCAGCCGACTTACAGTCTCTGGAGGAGCACGAAGATGATGGACGGCGCACCAATATCCACGCTAGACTTGGTAGTCGCAGGATCCACGATAGACTTGGGCGACGATGCTCCCCAAGTGAAAGCCCTTCAAGCTCGGATTCCGAGGATAGTCGGCGCAAGCGCCGCAAAAGGGTAAGCTCATCCTCAAGTGACTCCTCGGACAACGAGGACAAAGAAACAGGACACTGAAAGTCCAGGGGAAGATCCCGCGACTGGGAAGACGAAGATATGTCTCGTCCCTGGCGCCGCCAAAAGGTTGACGCATTCACTCGGCGCATCAGTGATTTTTCAGAAGATAAAAAAAGGCGCATGCCTGCTAATGTTAAGACTTATGATGGGACAGGTGATCCTGATGACCACCTAAAATTTTTTGAATCAGCAGCAACCATCGAAAATTGGCCACAACCTGTGTGGTGCCACATGTTTAACTCTACTTTAGTGGGGAATGCGCGAAACTGGTTCAGTAAGCTTCCACGTAGAAGCATCAATGGGTTTGAAGAGTTGCGGAAGGCGTTTCGTTTGAACTTTACTCAGAGGAAGAAGTGCGCCAAGAACCCTGTCGAGCTCGCTAGGGTAAAACAACGCCAAGGGGAATCCACAAGCGCTTTCATGGAGCGCTTTAAAGATGAATGCATACATGTCAAGGCATGCCCCGAAATACTAAAGATCTCAGGGTTTATGAACGGAATCAATAACCCAGAACTTATCAAAAAGTTAAATGATAGGGTTCCCCAAACCTTTGATGAACTCATGAAGCGCACGAGGTCCTTCATCCAAGGAGAAGCCGCCGCTGCGGATAGAAAGAAAGGCTACTCAAACTATAGGTCACAAGAAGAGCCAAGGAGACAATCCAATGACCAGAGTAGCAATCGTAACAAAAGCTATCGCAGTCAAGGGGGCGGACGGGGGAACGACAAGTATACCCCACTAACGATGACTCCAAAGGAGATATTTTCGACGGAAGGCGCAAACTTTCCGAGACCACCACCGATGCGCACCCCAGAAGATCGGCGCGTAGGGAACGGATACTGCGAGTATCATGCACAAAAGGGCCACACAACCAATGAGTGTGTCCAATTACGCCAATTAATTGATAAGCTAGTAAAAGAAGGCAGATTGGACCATCTAGTTAAGAACATTAAGGATGGAAAAGACAAACAGAAAACTGGGGGGCAAGAAAGAAGCGCCTAAGGACAAGGCTGACACAATCTACATGATACAATCATGGCAGCGAAAGACTAGACAAAAGGTCAGCCAGAAATTTTCCCATGGAAGCGAAATCTCTTTCCCCACCTTGGCTGCGGACAACGCAGTGGCAGAACCACTCACCATTGAGATAAATGCGGGGGGTCACGATATCCACCGCATGTATGTTGATGGAGGGGCATCAGCGGATATAATGTATGAGCATTGTTTCAAGAGATTGCGCCCTGAGATACAAAGACAGTTAAGCCCAGCCACGACTGCGTTGACTGGCTTCACAGGAGAAAAGATATGGCCCATGGGGCAACTGCGATTATTAGTCGCTGTTGGTAATAAGGAACACTCCACGACAGCCTGGATGAATTTTATGGTGATCAGATCTCCTTCACCATACAATGGCATTATTGGAAGACCAGGAATTTTGGCAATACGCGCAGTACCGTCCACAGCACATGGGATGCTCAAATTCCCGGTAGAAGGCGGCATTGTCACCATCTACAATAGCGCCGCGCCACCTAGGGAGTGTAACACGATTACACGCGAGACAACGCACACCCCAAAACAGAGCGCATCTAAAGTATCAAACCTAAAGGTCGCAATTCACCCTGACTACCCGGAGCAAGAAGTATCGATCGGAGGATCGTTGTCTGACAAAGGAAGAGCGGCTGTGTGCGCGCTCTTACAAAGGAATCTGGATATCTTCGCATGGGAACCAAAGCACATGACTGGTGTGCCACGCTCGATTGCAGAACATAAGCTAAAAATCCGACAAGGATACTCCCCAGTACGGCAGAAAAAGCGCGGCCAGGCTCCGGAGCGCGCAAAAGCCATTCTGGAAGAAGTACACAAACTTGTGGACGCAGGCATCATGCGCGAAGTCTATTACCATGACTGGCTCTCCAATCCAGTAATGGTCAAGAAGAGTGATGGTAGTTGGCGGATGTGTGTAGATTTCACTGACCTTAACAAAGCATGTCCACAGGACTGCTACCCACTACCAGAGATAGACTGGAAGGTAGAATCTTTGTACGGATATCCCTTTAAATGTTTCTTAGATGCATACAAAGGGTACCACCAAATCCAAATGGCCAAGGAAGACGAGGAAAAAAAGTCTTCCACACAAGCCAAGGTGTCTTTTGTTATACAAAGATGCCTTTTGGCCTGAAGAATGCGGGCGCCACCTACCAGCGATTGGTGGATAATGCATTTGAAAAGCAAGTGGGCCGTAACCTAGAGGTCTATGTGGACGACCTTGTCATAAAAAGCCATACTGAAGACGAAGTGGTGCGCGACATTGAAGAAACGTTTAGAACACTACGGAAGATCAACATGAAGTTGAATCCTAAGAAATGCACCTTTGGCGCTACAGAAGGCATGTTCCTGGGATACTTGATAGAACTAGATGGCATTAAACCATGCCCAGAAAAAATAGAGGCTGTCATCCAACTCCCTTCACCACGCACATTGAAAGAAGTCCAGTCCCTGAATGGAAAACTAGCCGGCTTGAACAGGTTCCTGTCCAAGTCAGCGGATAAGTCACTACCTCTCTTTAAAACACTCAAGAAGTGTACAAAATAGGGAGACTTTCGTTGGACTACGAAAGCAGAAGAAGCTTTCAGACAGCTTAAGCAACAAATAGCAGCGCTTCCTAAGCTAGTCGCACCCCGACCAGGGGAGGAGTTAATTGTCTACTTATCTGCGACTCATGGAGCGGTCAGCGCAGTTCTACTGACGGATAGGAATTCCGTACAAACACCAGTATATTTTGTAAGAAAAGCACTCAAGAAGACATAGATTAACTACAGCCCAATGGAGAAGTTGGTCTTGGCGTTAGTATTCGCCGCCAAAAGACTGCGTAGATACTTCCAAGCGCACCCAATAGCGGTGATCACAGACCAACCTATCAAGCAAGTTATCTCTAAACCTGACGCATCGGGGCAATTACAAAAATGGAGTGTGCTCCTAGGCGAGTATAACATCTCTATATAGACCATGCACTGCGGTTAAAGGGCAAATACTAGCAGACTTCATCATCGAAAAACCAGACACCGATGCCGCACCTCCACTGAGCAAGGTAGACCTACAAGAACCATGGGTCCTGTTCACGGATGGATCTTCATGCGTGGATGGGTCGGGCGCTGGCCTTATCCTCACTAATCCAGAAGGAATGGAATTCACTTACGCACTGCGCTTTGAATTCACAGCCACGAACAACAAGGCAGAATATGAAGCCCTAATCGCCGGATTACGCATTGCAAATCGAATGGGTGTACGTAACCTAGAAGCAAATGTGGACTCCCGATTAGTAGCCAACCATGTGTTGGGGGAATATGTGGCTAAAGAGGATAACATGGTTCAATACCTCGACAAGGCCAAATCACTAATCCAAGGTTTTGACAGGTTTACCATTAAACAAGTTCCTAGAGGGGAGAACAAAAAGGCGGACGCACTAAGCAAAATCGCATCTACAAGCTTCGCGCACCTGTCAAAACAAGTATTGGTGGAGATCCTAAAAAACAAATCAATCTCGGAGATGGAGATATCTACGGTGATAGAAGAGCAGGATCCTACATGGATGACCCCTATCATCGAATTCATAAGTAAGGGCAAATTGCCCGAGGAGCAGAAAGATGCTCGACAGATACGGCGCACAGCGAAGAGGTTCGAACTTCGAGATGGTATCCTATATCGGCGCTCATTTCTACAACCATGGCTTAGATGCGTTGGAGCTCTTCAGGCAGATTACGTACTCCGAGAGATCCACGCCGGTTCATGCAGTATGCGCTCAGGACCACGGTCCGTTGTAGCACGAGCATTGCACTCAAGATACTACTGGCCCACTATGCACCGTGATGCGCGCGATGTGATAAAGAAATGCAACGACTGCCAAGTTCACAGACCCATCCCGCGCAAACCACAACAAGAGCTAACGCCTATCACTTCTCCATGGCCATTCTACAAGTGGGGTATCGACATTGCGGGTCCCTTTCCTGTTGCAGCAGGGGGACTAAAATTTCTTATTGTGGCAATAGACTACTTCACTAAATGGATTGAAGCAAAAGCAGTAGCGACAATCACAGGTAATCAAGTAAAACGATTCGTTTGGGAAAATATCGTATGCCGCTTTGGATTACCTGGGGAGATCGTTTCGGACAACGGAAAACAATTTCGTGATAACCCGTTCAAAGACTGGTGCGCAGAGCTAAACATTACACAACACTTCGCATCAGTTAAACACCCACAAACCAATGGTTTGGTTGAGCGCGCAAATCGTAGTCTAGGCGAAGGAATTAAAGCGCGCCTGGACAAGCACAAAGGAAGATGGGTGGATGAATTGTCGCATGTCTTATGGGCGCACCGCACGACAATCAAAGTTAGCAATGGAGACACTCCCTTTTCTCTTGTCTATGGGACAGAAGCTGTCATACCAGCTGAAATTGGGATGCCAACTATTCGAACCACGGAAGTTAATGTCGCAACCAATGATGACGAACGACGTATCGACTTGGACCTATTAGAAGAAAGGCGTGAACGCGCAGCTATACGTGAAGCAAAAGCCAAGTCAAAAATGAAGGGATACTACGATGCTAAAGTTTGAAGCACCTCTTTCAGACCAGGCGACTTTGTATATCGCGCTAATGATGCAAGCCACGCAGAAGATACAGGTAAACTTGGACCGAAGTGGGAAGGACCCTATGAGGTCGTTGAAGCACTAGGTAAAGGCGCATACAAGCTGCGTGACATGGATGGCCGCGAGCTACAGCGCACATGGAATGTTTGCAATCTCAAGAGATGCTATCTTTAGGAAAGGTTACGACCTCACACACGGACACCTCCGCACTTTAGTAAGTGCTAAATAAATATCCGTGAATTTACATTTTGTTTCATTTAGGCAAATGTCTTTCTTTTTTACAAAAACTTGCAAGTATTAATTCAAATGTCGCGGTTTCTAGCTAATTCCGCGACACATTTCACTTTATTGTCTACATGTTATTTATGTCTCAATATTGTTGTTACTTTAATTTCTGCCTACATGGCGTGCATGCACTTATTAAAACCCACGATGGTAAAAGGATGAGTAAACCTACTAAACAACTCGTTAAGTAAGAGGGTTGCAAACCCATCAACATCGGATCACGCATCCTTGTTAAACACCTTACTCTCAAGACGTTGGAGTAAGTTCAATGTGTATCCCACGACGGATACACAACAATGCACACTGTGCGCGTTTAACAACTTAGGAGTTAAGACACTTAACTCCTTGATATGATATTTGCAGTACGCTGCATAATCAACCAATAAACTTGTAAATTTTATGAACTTCATACACGATTATGGATTTTTTATAAATTTTCTTAAGTATGTACACAACAAGTTGCTATGTTAGACACAACATAGACGTCTTTTACGCAAAGACAAAATAATTAAGTACAAACATTATAACCACGATCACATTTGATATAATATACGTACAATCGTACTTTTCAACATTTTATTGTAGACTACGGGTCCATATACGGTATAGATTCAACATGCACATGTGCAACAAAAAGTGAACCTATTACAAAACATCACTACATCTAAGTAGCCTATATACTACGTGTGCGCTTAAGCCTTGAACTGCCCACTTTGCGCGCCACACTACCAGCCTCTTCGAGCTTCTTCAACAGGTCAACATCCTTGGGTAACACCGTTGGCACGCTAACGGGCACTCCATCAGACCTCGGAATACGGGCCGCACCAAGACCACAAAAGCTGGCTTTGCCCTTCACACCCTTCTTCTTTGCAAGTCTCATCTCATGGGCCTCTAGGGACTTCTTTAGAGGAATTTCCTTCTCAAGAGCGAAAGGATTCAGGATATCACGCGGACAAGCAAAGATGGGTACATGCAGCTGCGACACATCGGGCTTCAAAAAATAATCAAGCTGTGCCTCAGCGTCATCTGCTGTATGCCTAGCCAAAGTCAGCCCCTCCATAATCACACCTATGGGATAATCCTGGTCGCGCTCCAGTTGAGCAATATGAGGAAGCTCCAAAAGCTTCAACTTCTCCATCGCAGCAACAAGATCATCATAAGTGTTCTCGTTGTAACCCGGTACTTGGGCGGCGGGCACAGTCAAGATCTTGTTCGCACACAGCTCCTCTACAGCCTCTGCCTTACCACGCGCCAGCGCACACTGAACAACATCCCCAAAGGAGTCCTTCACCTCTTGAGACTCCAGCGTTCTCAAGGCAGCAAGGCCCAAGCCATGGCTGATAAGCCACCTGCGCTCAGCAATGGTTGACACCAAGTGAGGGTACAACTCTTCATCGTATTCAATGCTAAGCTTACGCAGCTTGCTCTCCTGTTTCTCCAGCAAACACCCTACGGACTTGCGAAACTCCTCCAAATTAGCGAAGTGCTCATTCTTCCCATTCTCCAAATATTTCAAAACCCAAAGACAAGAAGCCTTGTATTCTTTGAAGTTAGCACGCTCTTGGTTCACTTGAGCAAACAAGGATAGCCTCTCATCAGCAAGCTTCTGAGCATACACAGTGGTGGACTCTACTTCAGCCTGAGCATCAGCTAACTACGCCTTCAGTAGCGCAATTTCCCTATCCTTCTGCACATTGCTGCTACCCTCACCCGCATACCTAGCCTTTAGCTGTGCAACCAATGAGGCTTGATGCGCAGAAGCCAAGTATAGCTCCTCAATCAACTTATCCGTAGGAGCATCTTCGGAAGCCTTTGTTCCAGATTCTTGGCCCCCTGCGCAAGATGATCAGTAGGCGAAGGACTCGCCTTGGGGGGCGATTTCCCAACGCGCGCAGCATCATCACCAGCAACCTCAACACTGCACACAGATAACAGAGCTACTTTATAGTATCATTGCGGAATAAAGAAATACAGATTTAAAGATACAAGCCTAATTACTTACTTAAGGGAAGGAGCTTCAGTTGTATCCTTCTGCGACGCATTCTCCTCTGATGATGATGATGGCTCACTAAAGATAAGATGGCGCCTTCTTTTGGACGTACTAGCGCCATCATCTCCAGCAGTTTTCTTGCGCTTCACCCCTTGGCCAGCGCCTTCTTGCCCACCTTCAGACATGGCAAACACCCCACTTTCTGACGAATCAGTCTGCGATAGCTCTTCTACATGGATTTGTACCTCAGGAGTGGGAAAACTGCGTAGAGGAGTCACCTCTAAAACAATTGGGGGCGTATCCTCTAACTCCTCCTGCACGATTTCCATCGTGCACCCCGCGGTAGCCTGTAGAACTGGCTCCTTGCCATCTCTCAAAGGGCGCACCCCTACAGTCACTTGTTTTGGCCTCTCCAAGCGAACAACACTGAATAGATCCATCTCTGCGCAACAAACAACAAACAAACACAAAATGAGTTAGATAAGCTACAAAGGGAAGAACGCTTACAACTAATAAGCGAAGAGGAAGGGAGAGAGAAGCACCCACCCCGGCTATTCTCGTCCAAAAAAGTTGGCACCTCCTCCGGACTACCGAAGTAATTGCGACTGATGCCCATGTGCACCAAAAACTCCTCTGGATACGCCTTGATCGGTATGCGATTGGTATTAATCGTCTCCGCATCCTCTGCGCTATACATTCCGGGGATGGGGCGCTCATCTCTCGGCAATGATTCGTGAGTATAGAACTCAAAAATCCATGGGAAAACTGCACTATCAATCCAAAAGAACTTTTCCCTCCAAACCCTCAGTGCGTCTAACTTCTTCGTATAGCACTGCAGTGGCCCTGCGCGCTTGGAGAAGGACACCCACCTGTTTGACCACGACGTGTGGTAAAACGCGCGAAATAGATGGATTGTGGGTTCTATCTCTAACAAGCGATAATTCACTTCAAAATTAGTTATTTTTGCTGCACCTATATAGTGCAGTTGTGAAATATGTAGACGATAATGGTTTAGAATATCGCACAAAAATAGGGAAATGGGCACACGTTGGTTCGCAAATTCGAAGAAGCGTGTATAAACCCCCACTTTCCCTTGCGGGAAGTTCGCTATTGACGCAGTCGCCACCGGAACTACCGGGTGCAATGCGAGAGGGATGTAATAATCTGAGGTGAACTGACGAAGTTCATCCGCAGATATATCAGAATTAAAATCGGATAACTGAAGCACCATGGTTAGAATTTAAAGGATTCTGAAGCGCACGTGCTATTACCTTAGCTTTCGTTGATTTTTGATTGCCGTTTGAAGGTTTAACAATGGTGGAAAGTGACTTTTTTTTTACTATGGTAGCTACAGTGAAAGGACGGCTCACCTTTATATAGGGTTACACATATTCGTGGATGGATGACACATGTACCCCACTTGCTCTAATCGTGTGGCTGGGAGGCAAAAAGGTTAAGCACTTTTTCACCCACCCCTCACGATTTACGAAGGAGATACGGATGTACTTGGACTAGTTTATTATATGGTTTCTTTAGGCGGGAAACACTTGAAACTTCCCCGCTACGCATCGAGGAATATTTTTGCTACATTTGTTAGTCTAGCATCCGCAGTCGTTACACTACGCATACTAGACTGGGGGGACATGATGACGTATAGTCCGCACTCGGGTTACAAACCCGACCAATGGATGCTACTACCACTCAAGCCCATCACGAATGGGCTCGAGCGCATCACGAATGGGCTATCACGATAACGGTTTGGGCTCACGAAGGCCCAAACCCAAAGTTATTTATGGTCTTGATATAGGATATCTCTTATTTATGAGATATGTATCAAACAACCGACCCATGCGGGATACGCTGAGGAGTGAGGAACACGAAACCAACTAGGGTTTCGTGTGTATATAAAGAGTCTCTCGACTCTCATTAAAGGTACGATCGATAACCCTAACTCTTCAACTAAACCCTAAAACCGATTACTTACTCTCACGCCGGAGGATAATCGTGGGAGACAATCCCACGATAAGCCTAACGGTGTCTTTTTGTTTTCTTAGTGCGCAGGTCTCAAATTGGTACGGAAACAAGGAACGCCCAACTTTTGTATCAACAGAAATTTTATGTATGACATGTTTATAGGACCATATAATCGTTCATATGAACATAGAAGTATGTTTAGAAACGACCTTTGACCAAATAGAGTATTTTGGCCAGCTCAACTCACCTAGTCACTGACCTTGTAGCGGGTGATCGCTAATTCCTAAGCTATTTTTGATAAGCTTATAAGAAAGTGAGCTCTTTGGTTTTTTGAATTTATAATCAGCTCATAAACACGTTAAGTAAGCTCAAACAAACACCAATTTTATAGCTTATTTTAGCCGTTTATTGACAAGCTTGTAAGAAAGTGAGCTTGTTGGCTTTCTGAATTTGTAATAAGCTTATCAATTAAGCTAACATGTACGGAAAAGCGTACTTTTAGCTGTTTTTGATACCTCAACTAGCTTTTTGGCTTATTTCGGAACTGCTTATGCTTGTTACTTGTTAGTCCATTGTGGTCAATTTACCATTAGTACATGTTCATAACGCAATGAGCTATTCGTTGATTAGAGACACTAGTTTTCGTGGGTTACAAGTGAAGAAGGAGTGAGGATGGAAAAAGTTAGAAACTGGAAGTTTGTTGTTTGTTTCATGAATGATAGTAATGTATAACCCAGGTTAATTATTAAGTATAGGCTTGTTTCGAGCAGGAAGATGTTATTGATTGGTTAATCGTTATGGAAGTGACATGATTCGTAAACCATGGAATATGCATATTGGATTATTTTGTTCTTAAAGGAGTGCGAAAAAGGGGAAACAATATGAATTGGTTTAATGTGCAAATTTAAAATGGTGGTGTATGAATTAAAATGGTGGTGTACAGTGATTATTGCACCTGAGTAAATTTTTGCATAATCTTTGGCGTATGATTAACAGTCTACTTGTTTGTTTATGAGTTCCAAATTGGTGGTGCTTACTGTTGTGACCTTTTGTTGCAGGTTTGTTTTCTGAAGAACCATGGAGGACGATAAGGAAAGGGAATTGTCAGTTGATTGGTGGAGAATTTTAATACAAAAAGCGAAAGGAAAAACGTCACCTAGAGGAAAGATGATGTGCTGTATGGCATCTTTGCTATGGGTGACACTGACAGAGTGACAGTGGCTCTGAAGATGGTCAGTGGATTGGTGGAGAATTTTACTATCCCAACGGAGCTTTTATCCAATGAACCTGCATGCTTTCAGCTTAATGTGGGTCTAGACATGATGAATCAAGCTGTTGAAGGCCGTTGGAGTGAGAGAAAACATCAGTTACCTAAAGGCACGTGAACAGAGGCATAATCAAGATGGTAATCAAGTATACGGGTTTCGGAATATCAGCATAATCAATTAATCATAGACTCTTTATATTTATGAGTGTTTGCTCTAACTGAAGATAAATGGTAACATGTTACCCGTGACAACCAATGAATCTGCAAAGGAGTTCTGCTGTAAGACGACACTGAGTACTCAAGATAAAAGGTAACTTCAGACTATGTTTTTGTTTTGCTTATTTGATGTAGGAAAAGAATGTTGACTTTATGAAAGTGACTATTGATAGTAATAAGATCGTGCTATGGATTTGCATTTAGTTAATACGAAAAGTGCTTAAGTTTATTCATTGCTCTTTGTTACAAAGTTTTAAGGGGCTAGTCGTGACTTAGTCCAAGGAATCTTCTGCCCGTGTTGGTTTTTGATTACTACTTGTTTCTTCGTGTAGTAAGATGGTAACTCGTTGCTTCATGTTGTTTTCTTATAGATTTCTGGTATGGAAGCGTTTACTCTATCTGGGAAAAGATTATGGTAACAACGATGATAATTAATAAAATAATCTGTTAGCAACCCAATGACCCTTTTAAACTAGTTATTCAAGTGCTAACAATCTACTAAGCTGTTCAGAACACAATAAGCACTATAGTAGTTTAAAATTTGCAGCGCTTATAAGATATGTTGGTAACAAGTCATTGTTTACGCTTTAGATAACTAATTGAGATATGTTGTGTTTGCTGTTTTGTGCTTATGTGTATGTGACTTTTTTATGAGTATGTTTGTTGACGCTAAAAAAACCTCACCACTTGTTACAGAGAACAAATAATCAGAAAGAAAACTGCAACTTTCTTTATCAATATGCTTCTGAGAAATACATATGCCACTGTGTTTTTCTATTGTAATTGCACTTCTTTTTTATTTCGATTACTGTTGTAGGAGTTGTTAACCTTTTCACTTTTTATCCATAATGACTTTTAGGGGTAAATGGGGAAAAAAGTGAAGGGAGCTACCCGAAAGACAGTTCCAAAAAAAGCGGTCTCACAAAAGATAATTCCAACAGCGGTAGTTGATTCAGTTTCGGCTGTCAGAGACATAAGAGTATGTCTCCATCTTGATAAGGGAATCAATTTAGAGAAAGTCTTAGTAAAGATAGCATTATCAGAGCCACTTAAATGTGATGATTGTAGAGAAGGGGCGATTGATAAAAGGGTGGGTAAAGGTAAACATGGTAAGAAAAAAGGTGGTGGTTCAGCATCTGACTCCAAATCCATTTGGGTGTGTTTGGAATGTGGTCAGTTTACATATGGGGGTGTTAGCTTTCCTACAGTACCTCAGAGTCACGCGACTCATCATTCCAAACAGATGCGTCATCCATTGGCAGTCAAACTGGCAAATCCTAATCTTCGGTGGTGCTTCCCTTGTAATACGCTCATTCCAGTTAAATCTTCAGAAGAGAACGGGGAACAAAAAGATGTTTTAGCTGAAGTTGTTAAAGTATTAAAGGCTCAACGACCATCAAATAACTCATTGGATGTTGAGAGTGTTTATTTTGGAAGTGGCATTGTAGTAAGCGAGAGCACTTCATCAAATAAAAATTCATTAAGTAGTTCAGATACTAGTGGTGTGCATAAAGTGAAGGGTTTGCTTAATTTAGGAAACACTTGTATCCTGAATTCAGCGCTGCAAAACCTTATAGCAATTGATAGGTTACGGGATCACTACTTGAAAATGGAGACCGGTGGGCCTCTTTCAGATTCTTTAAAAAATCTCTTTGTTGAAGCAAATCCTTTAGCAAGTGGGAAACATGTGGTGTGGAACGGTTTATGTTCGTTGAGATATTTATGTATTGAATGTGTTTAGCATGCGGAATCTACTACAACACACTTAAAAGAACACAAGGTGGTGAGTTTAAGTAAACGTGAGAATGCAATGAACAAAGAACACAACTTTGGTTAACACAAAACGATTCAATATTATTGATGAAATAATACGGATGATCTAAATATCACCGGGATTACAAAGTAATCTTGAATCTAAGATTGTAAAAGGATTTGTGAATTGAAGTAACTAAGTTACTTGAGAGATAGTTTGGTTTTGGTTATTTAGTTGTTAAAGATGCATTTGATGGTTGGTCTTGTATTCGTGTTACAAGAGCATCATTTACTGTTGTAGTGGTGATTGCGGGTTTAAATGAATTGCCTTGTTCAATGATCTCCCAAAGTGCATAGTCCTGCACTTGAAAGTATTGTTCAACCCTTAGTCGCCACATTTCAAACTCATTTTGCTTAAGTAATGGAAGTTTAGCTGCAACATTTGTTTGAATATGTTCAACATCCATTGTTCTTTTAAATTAGTAAATATCAAGCCTAGCTCTGATACCACTTGTGGAACGGTTTATGTTCGTTGAGATATTTATGTATTGAATGTGTTTAGCATGCGGAATCTACTACAACACACTTAAAAGAACACAAGGTGGTGAGTTTAAGTAAACGTGAGAATGCAATGAACAAAGAACACAACTTTGGTTAACACAAAACGATTCAATATTATTGATGAAATAATACGGATGATCTAAATATCACCGGGATTACAAAGTAATCTTGAATCTAAGATTGTAAAAGGATTTGTGATTTGAAGTAACTAAGTTACTTGAGAGATAGTTTGGTTTTGGTTATTTAGTTGGTAAAGATGCATGCATGAAGTGTGACTTAAGGAAACCTTTTATAAGATAAGGCAACCTTATTACAAGTTGTCAAGTGGAAGAGTATTATACTATACTTTGACTATATTGGCGCCTACAATTAAATACAACTACCCATGTACAACTCTGATAATATTCTTCTGTCACCACAGAAGACTAATCTACTTCTACATAACGTATAACAATGTACAAAGACTAATAATTCAACTAAATATCTATTACAAAATATCTAATCGACTTGACATAAGCTTGGCAGGCTCTTCATCAACCAGCAGTACCTTCTACCCAGAAGGTACTGGTAGAACATCTTCATACACTTCAAAATCAACTAGCAGGCTCTTCAACATCTTTGGCAGGCTCTTTGACTTTGATCATTTTATTCCCAACATGTGGTCAACCCACGGACCCTTTTTAACTCTATATGTGCCATAACTTCTCAATTTAAGGGATATCAACAGCAGGATAGTCACGAGGTGCTTCGCTTTTTGCTCGATGGGTTATCTAGTGAAGAGGCCAGCATACAAAAATGTGTTCCAAAAAATAGTCCTACTTTCGTAGATGTTCTGTTTGGGGGGCAAATTTCTAGCAGTGTCAGTTGTTTGGAATGCGGGCACACTTCAGTAGTGTATGAACCGTATTTAGATCTTTCGTTACCATTACCAACGAAGAAAGTTCCATCTAAAAAAGTGCCACCAGTTCCTTCAAAAAAACTAAAACCACCTCCAAAGAGACGCGGGAGAATTGCGACAAAGATCAACAAAACTTCTGATACCACAGCAGCTGCCAATGCTTCGGTTGTTCCAACCACTAGTGATTCCTCACATACTAAAAATAATGTAATTGAAAAAATGTCTTGAGATGACAATCAAGGAACCGGACGTCTCTTCAGATAATATGGCACTTGTAGTTTATGTTGAGCCAAGCACTGTGTTGAATAGTAATGGTAATGATAATTCTACAGTGGATTCCTCGGATGTTTTCGCGTGGTTGGATTATGTGGACCCGGCAACAGTGTCGAGTGATCAAAATGCAGATGCATCTGTTGGTGATATATGGACACAGACGAGGCTATATTGCAACAAGTTATTGAAGCTAGCAAGATTGAATCAAATGGTGTGAAGGAAACGCCCCCTTCAACCGACTATTCTGTATTGCAGGAGGTGATTGAGTCTAGCAAGACTGATTCCAATGGTTTGACGGAGATGCCACCTTTAACAGATGTTTCGTATTTGGAATACCCTGAACCAACTTCTAAATCAAATGATCACAATATGGCATCAAATGCTGAAAATGGTACTGATGTTTTGTGGGAAGAAGAGCCGAAGTTGATTCAACAGTCAGAAGTTATATTGCTTCCTTATGAAGAGCTTACCTCAACCAGTAATAGCTATGGGGCGGTATCGTCTTCTATCGGATGTGAAAAAGAAGAAACGTCGGATATTGATGGTTTTGGTTTTGGGGGTTTATTTGATGAACCGGAGGAGGTGGTTTATGGCCAGCTGTGGGTCCCATCTCAAATGGAGTGGTGGAAAGTGGTTGCGAGTCTGATTGTGATGAGGTGGACAATACTGATTCTCAGGTGTCTCTGGATAAATGTTTAGCTTATTTCACAGCATCTGAGCTTCTTACGAAAAATGAACATGCTTGGCATTGTGAGCAATGTTCAAAAGCTTTGATAGAACAAAAGAACAAACTTCAGGAATTTGTTTCAAATGGAGCCGAAAATGGAAATACAAACATCTCGTCTGATTCAGTCACAGATTACCCCCTCTCTAATGGATCACACAATGACAATTGATTGCGAGTTCATTCGAATTATAATCGGTCTCCGAGATTGGATAGAGTTGTACCGATGGCGATGCCTGTACCTTTGACAGAAGGCTATAAACTGAATATGTTAATGTAATGTTTTTATTAAAACATTAAGAATTTGATAAAGCTATTTTCATGTTGCTTATTGTGCAGACTTTTAAGTTTATTTTTTTTGCTAAATAATTGTTGTTACCTACTTACATTATGAGGTATCACCTGTGATACAAAATAATTTATATGTATCACCAGTGATACAAAATAACTTATTAGGTATCACCTGTGATACAAAATAACATATTAGGTATCACCTGTGATAGTTAGACTGTAGTTAGCTACTTGTTTTTGTAGATACAAAATATGAGGTATCACATGTGATACATACAAAATCATAGGTGATACAAAATAAAATATTAGGTATCACCTGTGATACAAAATAAGTAAGCAAAGCACAAATAAACAAAAAAGCTAATACACATGCCTAGTTAGTTACATATACAGAAAATAGCAAGCTGACATGTGACAACCCATTGAGTTCTAAGTTCAAACTTTGTGTTAATTTGCTTAAACAAAGGCTAACATATATCGTGTACTAACAATACAAAATTGCCAAAAAGTTGCAACTGCAACCGATACGATGATCACAAAAACAAAAGTAGCCGCTAATACGATCGCAAAATTTTGGTATCTAAAGTTGTATATAACAAGAATAAGAATGATCGATGGATATAACATTCGTTACAATGATTAACGATGTCGTGATGAATTCAGGCTATTGTATAATATGAGACTATTGTTCCAATGGAAGAATGGGAGCAACATTATGTTCACTTGTAACATTCTTGATGTCAAAATTAATTTCTTCTGCAATTTAGTTGTATTCATCGATCCAAATGTCAACTAAAAGGTCCACAACATCCTGCAAAAAGCAACCTTCATTTTAGCAAACAAACAATTGTCTAAAGTGGCGCATATACAACATGGAGAAGGAGAACATACAACTAATGAAATTTGCTCAGGAAATGGTTCACCAGATGCGAGCAAATCTTCAAAACTTGTTGTCCAACTGTAGCGTAACATATAAAAAACCAACTCATTAGACAATTTATTAATCAAACATTATATTTTCTTTTCTGAGCCCTGTCCCTTTTTTTCTTATATTAACAAGTGGGACTCACATATCAAAATGGAATAACAAAAAGTGAAAAGTCAAACCTCATAATTGGTTGTCTACAGTTGTTATGTGATGTTTGAGATCTATCACTAACTCATGCTCTTCTCATCTCATTCCAAGCTAACTCCGCTGCAGGGTACACAAAAAATTGATTTGCAATGGGGATATCATTGTATTTATGAAACTGAAATGCCTATCGAGGGAGAAAATAGTAAAATAAAACTATTGTATAATGACATGATGATGTGTTTATATTCTGAATATCACTTGTGATTTTCTGAATATCACTGGTGATATTCTGAATATCACTTGTTATTTTCTGAATATCTATCACTTGTGATTTTATGAATATCACTTGTTATTTTCATGTTACAAAACATTAGTTGAAAATCACTTGTGATATTCAGAAAATCACTTGATATTCAGAATATCACTTGTGATTTTCAGAATATCACTTGTTATTTTCTTATGCTTTCGTCCGTTTTCATACGTATTCGTCCGTTTTCTTAAGTTTTCGTCCGTTTTTATACGTTTTTGAATATCACAACTGAAATTCGGAATATCACTTGTGATTTTCTGAATATCACTGGTGATATTCTGAATATCAGTTGTTATTTTCTGAATATCTATCACTTGTGATTTTCATGTTACAAAACATTAGTTGAAAATCACTTGTGATATTCAGAAAATCACTTGATATTCAGAAAATCACTTGTGATATTCAGAATATCACAAGTGATATTATCACAAGTTCCTTAGAGCTTAAAGTAGTTTTTCAGAATTTTTCGTATTAATTTAGTATTTTTAATATTATTTTTAGTCCAAAAGTGTTTTTAATTCATTAAAAATAAAATAAAAAGCAAATTTACATATCTAGGGGTAATTTTTGATTTTTAGGTTTTCTTAGGCTCGTTTAATTCCCGTAAGAGCTCGTTTTTCAGTTTAATTTGCGTTTTTGCTTATGTGTGCTTTACTTACTTATTTTGTATCACAGGTGATACATAATATGTTATTTTGTATCACCGGTGATACATAATATTTGGTATGTATCACAGATGATACCTATTTTGTATCACAGGTGATACAAAATAAGATATTAGGTATCACCTGTGATACATACCAAATATTATGTATCACCTGTGATACAAAATAATATATTTGGTATCACCTGTGATACAAAATAAGATATTAGCTAAAAGAATAGTGGCCATATTTGAATATCTAATATAAAGTCGTATAGTAAGATAAACATGGATATAACAAATACCTAGAACTCGGCTAGTTGCTAGCCGAGCAGCGGCGTCTAGAAACTTACCATGGTAAAGGCCAGACATTTATATCATTTTATGGTTTACCGATGGTACCTAAAGATAGGTTTCAATGGGCCAAAATATAATGGCTAAGAAGTGTAGAAGTAGAAAGGGAAAAATCCGTTACTAAAGACATGTTACGTGACATTGCAGCATTGTTAAAGACGGATTACATTTTCATACATAGAACACAGTTTTACGTGTCACTGTGATATTTGATATCACATGTGTTATGATATCACCTGTGATATGTGATATCACAATGAATGAAAACAAAGGTCATGCTAGAGCCATGGCATGTCATAGGATTATTATGTTCATTTACACAATGAATGAAAACAAAGTACATGAAACCGCAAATAAATTTGACTGATGATGTGTATAAAAGCATCATATACTTCTGTTACCATACAAGTGCCACGGATCTTTATAGGCTACACTATTCGGCGCTACAGTTTCTCTTCTCCTAATAAACTACGAGGACTGAGAATTGATTGCGGGTCCAATAGTGTAGCTCCCCAACGAATAGCGTCGTAGCACCATTATCAGCAGGTGGCCGAGCTTGATTTTCATTGATGATTGGATGGGCCATATTCAAACAACTTACCTTAACCTGCATAGACAAAATAGAAAACAAAGATAAATTAAATATCCTAAATGACATTGACCAAATGAGGCACACGCACATAGATCCCATACCAAAAAAGATAGACCAAATAAAATCAAATCGCTTCTTAAAAGTTCAAAATCAACTCTTAGAGCAATGTATGTCCTCTTTATATATCACCAAAATGTTCATACTATTCATAACTACATGACTTGGAATAACAAACTGAGATGCCCAAATCGCCATATCCAAACATACTCTTTTGGGAAAGCAGATTAAGTGGCCACTGAAGTTTCATGGTTTTTAGAAATCTCAACAATACGATATTTCAATCATATTTTAATTCTCGCTTCACACAATTTTTTTGTTTCAGTGGGTGGGAAAACAGAAATCTAAATGCATAGTCTTCGACGATATATTAAATGTTTAGCAGACAAATGGTTGATATCTCTTAAGAGACTTAAATTCCCAACCTAAGGTTGTACAGCGTGACCTAAAAGCAACCAGATTATGCTCATAGCCTCATATATGCACGTAATCAGTTAATATGACCTTTCAACCTATTGACTCGTCAATTCCCTCAATCATCACTTGAGTTTATATCTGGACTGTCACTTCAACCTATTGACTCGTCAATTCCCTCAATCATCACTTGGGTTTATATCTGGACTGTCACGAGAATGGGGTTACTAATACAGTTGTTAGACACATGTGACTGACAGTTGCTTCTTATTGAGACTTTCTAGACCAAGGTAGGAACCATATTAACTCAGTATATACACATTATGAAACATATATGGCAAGATTAGTGGTAGGAGTTACGGGACTCACGGGTGTGTGAGCACCATGGATACCATAATAATTTAAATCTAAGATGCTAGGGATCTAGGATCATAAAATTGTGTTATGCGTATATTGTAGTTCATAAGCCTAAGTATGATAAAGATGTTATTACTTATAACTCATTCATAATCTATTTCAAATAAACAGCTCGCGAGTCTTACGCGTTACAGTCCTTATCACCTATGCAGCAAAACTTATTTATGTGCCTTTTTTCCCCTAACAGAAGTTTTGGCTTTTAACTACATCTTTTATCCTTACTTTCTACGTCAATAAATTCGAACTTTTCATGTCTGTTCTTTTAACATGAATAACAACATTTAATATATTTATCAAATCACAGTACCTAATATATGTTAACAATCAACATTTAATATATAACTTCCCACCTGTGAGAAGCTACACGACCCATGAGCATCCCAGAGTGATATCTTGACTGTCTGGATGTTATGGCAAATACCTATAGCGTTTTGCTGCAACCAACAGGCCTAAAATTCTTCATTTAGGGATCTGAATCCAGCATTTCTTTGTTTTTATTATTGATACGATGATTAAGTGAACCGTGTAGTATCAGTGATCTGTGTCGGTCACGAATATGTTTAGGCAATATTTTCCATTATTTAGAGTTGGTTTCAAGTTTTGCATTACTTTTGAACCTGATAAACGTAGATTCGCCCTTGAAAAGGCTCTGCATTTAACTCTGCTAATTATTCAGTCATATAATTTAGTTTTTTTCTCAAAGCAAGTAGTATTATGCAGTATGTATGTTGGTTCCATCTACATCACTTAATGTTCTTGTTCGATCCCACTTGCCAAAAGCTTATAAGTTGCTAGACTCATGTGCAGGTGACACTTCGGAAGAAACCAATCAACAAATTGGACCAAAGGAGTTCGATACAACTGTCACCACTTATCGACATCAAATTCCCTTGCTGCAGGTTTAGTCATCAGCAAGTGCTTGTATTCCTTAATTCCATCATTACCCTCTCAAGTTTCATACTTAACGTTTGGTTTGCAGTCAGATTAATTACTGTTACATACCCAAAAACAACCCAAGTTTGTGCATTTATTCACTAAATTTAAACTACTCTTATCAACTGAACAATGATACAGAGAATCAACTCATTCTCACAGTCACACCCATCATCCAAACACCACCTTAGTCCCACTTATCAGCAGTTTGAAATTTAGACAAGCAATTGGCATGTGGCTTATATTTATACTACTTATAAGGTTTTACCCTAGTTCAGAAACAACTAATAACTTGACTGTAATGTTACATAAGCTCAGTTAGAACAATACCACAAATCCTCACAAAATCATGAGCAATTGCTAAAGTGGTCTGCACAATAAGCATTTTAATTGAATAATAAACCCAAAAACTTAGTTAAAAATGTGCAAAAATTAACAAACCCAAATGCAATCAATAAAACAATTAAACACAAAATATACAAACTTATAAAGAGAATAAATAGCAATGACAACAACCTAATACGGATGTGCATTAAAAGAGTAGTTGCTCACCTGCGTGGTGCTTCTTTTCATTTTCTTTCCACGATAAGACATTCTTCGCCTTTTGTAATCCCTTTCTTCTGCCAACAATTACTCTCGTGATTTGTTTTTATTTGCATCCTATAACATTAAAGATATCAAAACAAAAGTCAACAGAAGGCAGAACAATCATACGCAAAAAAAAGGAGCTAATGTAGATACATTTGACATTGCATACGCATAACACCACAACTGAACCCACCTAGTTATCTCCCCGATGCCAAAGCATCCCGTCGTGCTCGATAATAGGTCTATAGTCTGGATGTTTTTTACGCTCCTCATCAGCCATTTTTGTTATATATTGATGCTCTTGCACTCTACAATAAAATTACAGAAAATAATCAAAATCACGTAATTATAAAACTTGTGAACAATTTCAATAACAAGTGTTTCGTGTAAATGTATATACCTCTGATAAGCTGGAGCAAAACGCGAAGCGCGTGCAGCTTTTATTCTCATTTCCAACTCCGCGCGTTCACGTAACGCAACAACAGCTGCTTCTACCTGAGAAACCAAAACCGCCCCCGTTTTCCTCACTTCCTTTAACCCTTCGCTCACCACCAAAAAACACCGTTTTCCTACAGACGACTCCCTAACCCTTCACTCACCACCAAAAAACATCGATTCCGACAGACCAATCATCAACCACTGCTTCAACATATTAATTGCAAAAATCTTTCCGTTCACGTCCCCATACAAGACCCCAAATTGCTCCCCTAACCACATCATCACCTCACCCAAAACCCGACACTCAAACAAACCAATCGCCCACCATCCTGTCAAAAGTTTGTAAAAAAATCACTTGTGATATTCAACGCAGGAACAAGCGTTTTCTGTGGCTTAGCCGAAGGCGTCTTCTGTGGCTTAGCCGCAGCCGACGCCTTCGGAAAAGCCGAAGGCGTCTTCTGCGGCTAAGCCGATGCTTCATATGTGTTTGTTAACTCTGAAAACCTAATTTCTAGTCACGTTTTTCTTCACAAAATCACTATAACTTCCATAAACATCAATTATTTAGTCTAAAATCATAATATCTTCAATATAATATCAATAAACAGTGAGTATCATTATATATGCATTCTAGGGTTTCGGTATACCTGAAATTGGATTGTTGACTGGTGTTTCCTTCATCCTTTTCACCGGAGATTCCATTTTTTCAGATGGAGTGGTGAAATGCGTATAGATCCGGCCTTTTTTAGGGCTAATTTTGATCGGTTTTTTCTGATGGAGTAGTGTGTGTTTTTAGTGTGTGTTTGTTGGTAGAAATTACCAGAGGAAAATGAGCGGATAGTGGTTTGTGTTTTGTTGTAAATTTACGAAATTGCGCATCCGTGTATTTTTTTAATAGCAATTGGTATGATCTCAGCCATTGATTAAATTTAAATCAATGGATTGGGATTTGTCCCATGGTATGTGAGGGTTTTATTGTTTGTAGAATAACTCCACTCAATATATATATCCTATACATTATGTTAAGTAAATAAATACAAGTTTTGATTAAATGGTAAACCTTATACACGTTTTATAAAATGGGAACTTATCATTTGTTACTAATCCTTATCCTAAACTAAATTAAAAATGACACATATCATTTTGTTGGTGCTCTTTACACGTTTTGGGAGAGATATCAAACAATGTATTATCAATTTGAAAGATACGAACATAACAACCTAAAATAGAAAACAATACTTTCCCTTTGTTGATACATTCACACGCTTAGACAGATTAGACCAAATCTCCAAATCTTGTATATATCATTTTAGAATATACGTTGAACATATATCACCCTATTTCCTAAAACATGAGACACGACACTCCTATTTCTCATTCACTCGTTTTGACAAATCAAATTCTACCTCATACGCTTTATATTATTCCTATCTAATTCAGTAACATTCTTCTTAACCAAAACAAAACGAAAACAAAAAGAAAAACCTACTGCTAAAATATATGAGCATGGAGATTGATTACGTTAGGATTGGTGTTCGTTCGACTTACATGTTCGAGTGGCAGATTCAAGATAGGTTCGTGTGAGGTTCAAATCGTGGATTGGGTATTCATAGCAGCATGAGTTTTGTAGCAGCTTTTGTGTTCGACTCCTTCCTCTTCGATCGTCTTTGGTTCAGCCCTAAGGTAAATCCTAATCTATACATGTTATGCTGCACTTCTTCATCTCGTTAAATAATCACATACGTATATGGGTTGGATCGAGGTTAAGTTTTGGTTCGTGTCTTGTACGTATGGTCGTTAATGCATGCATGGGCAAATGGTTTAATGGTACGAGTGTTTGTTGGTGTGCGTATGGTTTTCAGTGAATCGATCATGTCTTGGCTGTCTTGGCATTTGATGATGTACCCTCCTAACGGGTCGAAGGACTCCCCTTCGAGCCTGTAGAAAGCCCTCCCTCCGGAGGCCCAGGTTAACCTTCTAATACGTTTCATTGGCGTAAAATCATTCGCCTGCGAATGGTTACCATGTGGGAATCCGCCAATCGAAGCCCTAAGCCCTTCGGGGTATTCCTGACGAAGGGACTAACACGAAGGATCATCCAGACCTGGTCAAACCCACGTCTCCTCTATCCTTTGGCTTCCCGCCAAAACAGAGATCGTGGGCTACAAAGCCCTAGCGGTTACCACTTTCCATGGGACGCCCCCATGATCTCCGAACTATGTGCAACCGCCCACTATGTCCTATTTCTCACCTATAAATAGCATAGTCGGGCCAAGAACAAAGTAAGTAATTTCAAGTTAACCTCACTCTCTAAATTTACGACCTACATTACCATTACACATACTTACTCGCACGCCGGAGGTGGTTCGCAGGGTCCAACCCCTGCGCAATCACTTAACGTAGTGTCTTCGTATTTCTTATTTTCAGGTTAAGAACAAGCTTGGCGCAATCTCAACACCCCATTATTCCTTTGATCACCATCGAAGGCTTGGTTGACGAATATTTGTTCAATCAGTGGCGCCATCCGTGGGACCGCTACAATTGGTCTCGTTAATTCCGAGCTTTTAACCTACCAACCAATTTCACTATTATTCCGGCATGGATCAAGGGAGAGAAGATACTCCCCCACCGGGCTTCTCTACCTCAACACCAATACCAGTCGACGACCCTAACAACCTTCCCCCAACAACCGCCTCCACTTTCACAACACGTTCTCACCCAGAAATCACAACCAACAATCATGCTTCGACATCAGCCAACCCAGAACCTGTCATTAGCCCAGCCTTTGTCGAAGCCAACCACGAAGTGTTGGAAACCCTTTTAAGGGCTCGCAACAGGCAAGTCAGGAATGCTGAGGTACGAAAGGAGTTGGAATACTCGAGTGAAGAGTATGATGAGGAAATGGAGATGGAACCTAGGCCTCCGACCCAAGGACCAACCCTATCTGCCTTAAGGATTGGTTCTCCAATTGGCCGAAGGCTAAGCAAAAGGTCTGTTGGTTTCGAAGGAGTCCCCGAGAGGGCTCCGACAAGAAGAGAAGGGGCGGTTGCCGAAGGCTCTAACGGTAGGAGTCAGCTTAGGGAAGAAAGGGGGGTGACTTTACCTCCATTACTAGCCGCTCATCTTGGAAGAACTGAAGCCGGGGTTCCGTTGCAGCCTTCTCACGCGTCAGGCGTAGAAGGCAATCCGTCTACAATCAATATGGGAGGAAATCTTCCTCCCAATGGTATGTACCCCCCGTTCCAAACTCAGTCTTATCCTCAAAATTTATATCCTCCTATAAATGGACAGCCTAATAACCCAAGCTTCCCTCAAAATTATGGGAGCATGCCCTTCGGCCACCCTATGGCGTACCCTCCATACGCCATGGGAAACAGTTACCCGTTTGCCATGAGCACACCTTATCAGTCCTACCCAGGCCAAACTCCTATGGGAATGCCCCCAAACAGCAATCCATACAATACAGTCCCCATGTACGCACCACCTTATAATTGTCTATATTCAGACCCTATGGGTTCAGCTACACCCTTCGTTAGATGGATAGACGATTACCCATTGCCTGATGGTTTGAAAATGCCTTCACATGTCGGGACTTATGATGGGAAAGGGGATCCGAACAATTTCTTACACTTGTTTGAAGGGGCTATCAAAATGCAAAAGTGGGTTATGCCGGTGGCCTGTCACATGTTTACATACACCCTTCGGGATTCTGCTCGTATTTGGTGGAATGGGCAAAAGCCCGGTAGCATCGTCAATCTTGATGATCTCAAAGCTAAGTTCCGGTCACACTTCAGTCAGCAAAAGAAATTCACAAGGACTCATTTAACGGTGCACAACATCAAACAAAAAGAAAATGAAAGCACCAGGGCCTTCGTTACTAGGTACAACCGATGAGACTTTGCAAATTTTGGGTCTTCATGAAGATCAACGTATTTCTGGTTTCGTACATGGCCTTCGGAATCGGAGCTTGGTGGAATTCTTGTCCACCGACCTTCCGACAACTTACAAGGGCCTGACCGAGAAGACGTACACTTGGATCGAAGCCAAAGAGGTATCCACTAATGGGGCTCCGATAGATAAAGATAGCAACAACAAGTTTTCGAAGCATTCTTCGTGGGAGGGGTCCAAGAACAAGAACAAGAGCAGAGACAGGTTTTCTCCGTACAACAAAGGCCCCAGCCATGGTTTGTTAAGCAGTCTAACGAAGTCTCCAAAGGAAATACTTGCTACGGAGAGGGCAGCCAAAGCCTTCGAAACGCCTCCCCGTATGACAAGTAAAGGAAAGAACAGGGATACCAGCAAGTACTGTCACTTCCACGAAAATTATGGTCACGACACAAACAGTTGTAGAGAGCTGAAGAAACAGATAGAGGAAGCTGTGAAGTCCGGGCAATTAGCACATTTGATTAAAGGTATAAAGAAGGAAAAGGAAGAGACAATCGACACTACTCCTCCCGAAGCCCCCATACTCATGGTCCGATGGGGCGAAGCCAGCTTGAAAAGAAAGGTAACAGAGGGCAACGGAGTAGGGGAGGTGACTTTTCCTCCTCTCGCAGGTCAAGTCCCTTCAAATGATCCGGTCGTAATCAAAGTCCTCATTTCCAACCGGGAAGTGAATAGAGCCTATATGGACTGCGGAAGCTCCTGCGAAATCATCTACGAGCACTGTTTCCTCAAGCTTAATTCTACAATCAGGTCACAACGAATTGATTCGAAGATACCTTTGGTAGGGTTTTCTGGCGAGCATTCATGGCCTCTGGGAGAAGTTCCGTTGGAAATAACGATTGGAGAAGGCAAGCTCACAAGGACAGAAACTCTCATGTTCGCTATCGTAAGGTCCAGCTCTCCTTACAACTTGTTGATAGGAAGGACCGCAATGCAAAAAATGGGAATCGTAGTCTCTACCATACACGCAGCGGTAAAATTCCATACACCATATGGGATAGGCACCGTCCTCTCCACTTACAATCAAGAACATACGGGAGACAACCTTAAAAAGATTAGAGAGAATCCGGAGGAGCCTCCGAAGGTCATCCTAAGCTGTACAGATGCCGAAGAACGTATCATAGTAAATGAGCTCTATCCAGAGCAAACGGTGGTAATCGGAAAGCAACTCCCTGCTAACTTCAAAGCAGACTTGGAGAAGCTTCTCAGAGCCAACAAAGACGTATTCGCATGGACGTATTCAGATATGACCGGGGTTCCTAGGACTCTCATGATCGATGGCAAGCCTTTCGGTACAGAACATAAGCTTAACGAGTTCAAGCACATCGAACCAATTAAGCAAAAACGACGAAGCCTAGCACCAGAAAAAAGTGCAGCCGCCTGTAAAGAGGTAGATGAGCTTGTACAAGCTGGAATCCTCAGAGAAGTGAAATACCAAACTTGGGTTGCTAACCCAGTAATGGTAAAGAAAAGCGATGGAGGGTGGCGTATGTGTGTTGACTTCACCGACATCAACAAAGCCTGCCCGAAGGACTGCTACCCTCTACCAGAAATTGATTGGAAGGTCGAATCCCTTTCAGGGTTCCGTTTGAAATGCTTTCTTGATGCCTACAAAGGGTATCACCAAATACAAATGGCAAAGGAGGACGAAGAGAAAACAGCCTTTTACACAGGAAAGGGTGTCTATTGTTACAAGAAGATGCCCTTCGGCTTAAAGAACGTAGGGGCTACTTATCAACGTTTAGTAGACAAGGCCTTCCATAAGCAAATCGGAAGGAACTTGGAAGCCTACGTCGATGACATGGTAATCAAAAGCAGAACCGAAAAGGACATCCTCTCTGACATTCAAGAGACCTTCGATCAATTACGGGCAATCAACATGAAACTTAACCCCAAAAAGTGTTCCTTTGGCATGGAGGAAGGGAAATTCTTGGGGCATTTGATAATGAAGCAAGGGATTAAAGCCAATCCTTCGAAGGTTAAAGCCATCACTGATCTTCAGGCTCCAAAGTCATTAAAGGAAGTCCAAAGCCTCAACGGGAAGCTTGCGGCACTTAGTAGGTTCCTTTTGAAAGGGGCAGATCGTTCTTTACCATTCTTCAAAACACTCAAAGGGTGCACAGATAAAAAGACCTTCCAATGGAGTTACGAGGCGCAAGCAGCTTTCGAAAAGCTAAAAGAATTCATAGAAATCTTACCAACACTGACGGCCCCAATCAAAGGCGAAGTGTTGTTCATGTACATTGCGGCTTCCTTCGAAAGCATCAGCGCGGTGCTTTTAGCCGAAAGGGAAAAGAAACAAGTCCCAATATACTTTGTTAGCAGGGTTCTACAAGGAGCTGAGCTAAACTATCCGGAGTTGGAAAAGCTAATCCTTGCTTTGGTTTATGCTGCGAGACGCCTTCGAAGATACTTTCAGGCTCATCCCATCACAGTCTTGACTGATAAGCCTATCAGACAGATATTGTCGAAACCCGAAAAATCAGGAAGGGTAGCCAAATGGGCCATTGAATTGGGAGAGCATGAAATAGAATATAAAGGTCGAAACTCCGTCAAGGGCCAGGTATTGGTGGATTTCCTAGCAGAAACGCCTTCCGGACCTAGCCAAGACAAAGAGGTCCCTAAGCGACATCCTTCGAAGATGATCGAAGGATGGAAGCTGTACACAGATGGAGCCTCAAGTTCCGATGGTTCGGGAGCGGGTTTAATGTTGGTCAGCCCGGAAGGAAAAGAGTATACTTATGCACTCCGATTTGAGTTCGAAGCCACCAACAACGAAGCCGAATACGAAGCTCTGCTAGCAGGACTTCGGCTAGCAAAAGAAATGGAAGTTCAAAACCTCTCCATTTTCGTAGATTCCCAACTAGTTGCCAATCAAGTCAAGGGATCCTATGAAGCAAGACAGCCCACCATCAAACAGTATCTGGAAAAGGCTAAGGAACTTCTCCAAGGTTTCGAAACCTATGATATAGTACATGTCCGCAGAAATCAGAACAAGAAAGCAGATGCCCTAAGCAAACTGGCGTCAATGGCGTTTGCCCATTTAACAAAGGAGGTTCTGGTAGAAGTATTGGCTGATAGGTCAATTGAACGAGGCGAAGTTTCAGACATTGTAACGGAGGAGGGCACCAACTGGATGACTCCGATTAGGGAGTACTTGATCAGCGGCATCTTGCCAGAAGACCCTAAACTAGCTCGAAAGGTCCGGATCAAAGCTCCCCAATATAGACTTATTGGGGATAATCTATACAGGAAATCCTTCTTATCACCGTGGCTTCGTTGTGTGGGACCAAAACAGGCTTCGAATATCATATACGAGGTTCACGAAGGCTCTTGCGGGTTACATGCAGGCCCTCGCTCCGTTGTCTCAAAAGTAATGAAGCTCGGGTATTATTGGCCATCCATGCACAGGGATGCCATGGAAATAATACAAAAGTGTGAAGCATGTCAGATCCATTCCAAGGTCCCAAGAATGCCTAAGCAAGACATGACCTCCGTTACGTCAGCATGGCCTTTCTGCCAATGGGGAATTGACATAGTCGGACCCCTTCCAGTTGCTCCAGGGGGAGTAAAGTTTTTGGTTGTAGCCATAGACTACTTTACCAAATGGGTTGAAGCGAAGCCCTTGGCATCAGTGACAGGAAGACATATGGAGAAATTCGTATGGGAACACATAATCTGTCGTTTCGGTGTCCCTCACATTATCATCTCCGACAATGGAAAGCAGTTTGCCGAAGGGGTGTTCCCAACCTTCTGCGAAGGTCTGAAGATCAAACAGTCATTCACTTCCGTTTACCATCCCCAAGGTAATGGGCAAGTAGAAGTTACAAACCGGGATATCATAGAAGGAATTGAAAAGAGATTGGGACGAAGCCATCATGGGTGGGTAGACGAGTTGCCCCAAGTTTTGTGGGCACATAGGACGCACCCTAAGTCAAGCCACGGGGAGACTCCTTTTAGCCTCACTTATGGAACGGAAGCTGTTATACCCTCTGAAATAAGCATCGAAACGGAACGCATCGTGAACTTTGAAGAAAAGACAAATAATGAAAAGGTTCGAGAAAATCTTGATCTTCTGGAAGAAAGAAGAGAAATAGCTTCGATCAGGGAGGCTGCCCACAAACAGAAGATTGAAAAGTACTATAACAGCCGAGTTCGACCTTCCACACTCAAGCCAGGTGACTATGTCCTTCGTCTGAATAGTGCAAGCAAAGCCGAATACGAAGGAAAACTAGGGCCAACGTGGGAAGGGCCCTACGTTATATCAGAAGCCTACGGCAATGGCGCGTACAAGCTCGCAACGCTTAAAGGGGAAGTCATGGATAGAACTTGGAACGGTACTAACCTTCGTAAGTTTTACATATAAAACTTACTACTCATCTTGTTTTTACAATTTCATGTAACGCATTCTTCTCATTCGGGGAAAGAAGCATTAATGGTAGGTGTCCTAGTATTCATTTCTTAAAATGATGTAATCCTCCCTACCCAATTAATGATATAACGCATTTCCCTCAAATCTCTTGTTTCGTTCTTTACAACAAAGATTTGTCCAGCCAAGTAGTGTAAAAGTTTCAATGTCGAAGGATGTGGCAAGGCACAAGCCTTGTATATATGTAACATCCAGTATAATTCACATTAACTTTCCTATGAAGTCTTAGGGTATTAAAAGCCCTTTGCTACTTAAGGATAAAGACGGAGTGGGTCGCGACCCTCTGTCGCAATCAAATTATACGATTGCTTAAAATCTTGGTCCAAAATACACACAATAAGGTTATAACCTTAGGTTGTATGTGTACGCTCTTGAAGTGAGCGTAAGAGAAGATAAACATGACAAAAAGAGTGGGACATATTCCACTAAATTAGCACAAAAAAGGCTACGTGAAGTCTTAGTCACAAAAAGGACGATTGTCTAGAGTTACTGGTCGAAGCCCAGCGACGCAAAAGATAAATTGTTCAAACAGGAATAAAAGATAAAATTATAGCATGGTGGGGACCATTTCAAGGTAGAGCAGAGTTGGATTTCCTTGTTGAGGATGAAGGTTGGATCTTCATAGGCTTCTTTGCCAACAGCTCCTTAATTGAAGCCAATGGATCTTTGGTCACTTCGGAAAGATATGGGTACTTTGTTGAAACAAAAGCATCACCAGCTTCATCAAACTCTCGCTCCGAATTGGGGCGATAGTAAGACACCTCCGACAGAACAACGGGTTTCTTTGTTTTGGCAACTTCTTCCAAAGCGGTGCACGTTCCGTAAAAGATGGCTGCGTTCACAAGTCTCCCAATAACTTCCCCTACCTCATCGCTACGATACAATTCCATAGCAACATGAGGAACAACTCTTGAAACTACCTCAGCTCGGTCCCTCTCCAAGATTTGCAGTTGGGATTCAAGATCATGGAGTTTATCACCAACGTTAATCTCCTGCTCAGCTAACCTAGACCTTTCAACCTCCAGGCTTGTACATTTAGACTCAAGCGCGGCAATTTGGGCTCTATAGATGGAAACTTTGGACTCCTCAATCTTCAATTTATTACACCTCTCCTGGGATTCTTTCAGTTGGATTTCGAGTCTATTAATTTTGACCCGCATATCTCGTACGAAGGGGTTCTTCTCAAAGTCCTCCATCACCTCTTTACACTTAGCCTCCAACTTATCATATCCATGATCCTTAGCTTTTTCTTTAGCTAAAATAGCATCCATTTTTACCCTCGCATCCAACAACGTTTGCATTAATTCCCTTGTTCGCGAATTAAGATGATTATCCAAAACAACTTGCCTAGCGTAACTTTTGGAGTGAAAATCGCAGAGTTCTTCAATAGACATGTTATTCAAAACTCCTTTCCAGCTGGTAGGCGTCATTTTGTCAACCAATTGTCGACAGGCATGTGCATTAGGAAGTTCCACAACATCGGGAAGGCCTGAAAAAGCATGGAAAACAAGTTATATGGCGAATGGCTTTCGATACGCATGAAAGATGCTAGCTTACTTGGAGTAGGATCACAAGGGATCGTTAGAGGAGTGGGTATAAAAGTTTTAGAGTGTGATCCTTTGGCTTTCACAACTCTCGTTGGAAGAGTGGGAAGGGCTAATTTCCTCTTTGGAGGGCTCCTTACAGACATGACAGCCTTTGCTTTACTACTTTTCTTGTTTGAAACACCGGAGGACCTTGCGAGCCTCGTTTGAAATTCCTTGATAAGGGGGTCATCGGAATCTGCAACAGTTTCCACAAACGGCGGGGTTTTGTCATTCTCAATTGACATGGATGGAGAACCTACCCCATAGCTTATTTCTTCTGGCTCTTTGGGGACAAAACTAACCTCTCTAACACCACGAGCCACGACGAAGTTCCTGAATGCCATCCCTGCAGAAATACAAAAAGAAGAGATAAATATCATCAGATAAGTAAGTTACTTTATTTTAATAGGTATGCGCATACTTTTCCCATTGCAGATTATCGCGGGTTCCAGTGGAGAGCCTTCCCAATGATCTACAATCCCCGCCATAAACAGTATCGGCTCAGGAAAAGTTTGCACGTCAAATGGGTGACGTTCAAGACGTTGGTAAAGGGGATAGCTTCTGACGAAGTGTGGCAAAGGATCATCAAAACGTTTCTCGTCAAAACGAAAGTCTTTGTCTAGCAACGCTGGATACTTGGGAGGTATGATAGTGTCTTGCACATAGAAAAACAAACCTTTCCATTTTCTTATGTTGGCAAAAGGTTTTGTTATTAAACAGGGAACATCAGGTTCACTTCTTTTGCCTAAAGTTAACCAATCACCACCAGGGCAAAGGTTGGTAAAGCCTCTAAGCACGTTAAGCGTGGGTTCATAGCCATAAGCTTTGCATACAACAATGTAGGTGGTTAGTTTGGCTAGGCCAAACGGGTTCAACCTAGAGATATGTACTTGATAATACTGTAAAAATTCTAAGATTAGTGGATGAATAGGAATCCTAAAGTTGGATTCGGTAAAAGCATGAACATACAACCCAACATATCCAGCAGGGGCATCAAAGATACTTTGATTTTTGTTTGGTAACATAATTTTAACTTCTTTGGGCATAGGGTATTTTCTTAAAAACTCCATTAAAGCCTGTTCTGATAAGGCACATTTTTGCTGCCTGATAATCCTTTTGGCTGCCATACTCATATCGTATTTGTAACAATGAGAACGAGGAGGGATAATTACCTTAAAAATTTTGAAGAAGCACAAAGCACCGTACTGTGTATGTGTATTTTGGGCGCAAACAAAAAGTATGATCAGGTAGGGACTAGAAAGAGTTTATGCATATCTATTGGAAATTTACCCTAACCGTCCACGTGTACTCATAGTTTGAGACTTTGAGTAGAATACGGATTTCAAACCATTTTTCAATTTTGAAAAGAAGTTTGGAATTACCGATATAGTAGCTGCTGCAGCCTAGGGTGTAGTAGTTGGAGAGTTATTAGCCGCATTTATTGCGCATAATTTCTTTAAAGCACTTATCTTCATTTCGTCCGAATTTGTGATAAATGGGATAGAGTGTATAAGGTTTTTTGAGTCGAATGCAATTTATACTTGTACGTATATATCACTTTCGACTGGGGGGCTTGATGATGTACCCTCCTAACGGGTCGAAGGACTCCCCTTCGAGCCTGTAGAAAGCCCTCCCTCCGGAGGCCCAGGTTAACCTTCTAATACGTTTCATTGGCGTAAAATCATTCGCCTGCGAATGGTTACCATGTGGGAATCCGCCAATCGAAGCCCTAAGCCCTTCGGGGTATTCCTGACGAAGGGACTAACACGAAGGATCATCCAGACCTGGTCAAACCCACGTCTCCTCTATCCTTTGGCTTCCCGCCAAAACAGAGATCGTGGGCTACAAAGCCCTAGCGGTTACCACTTTCCATGGGACGCCCCCATGATCTCCGAACTATGTGCAACCGTCCACTATGTCCTATTTCTCACCTATAAATAGCATAGTCGGGCCAAGAACAAAGTAAGTAATTTCAAGTTAACCTCACTCTCTAAATTTACGACCTATATTACCATTACACATACTTACTCGCACGCCGGAGGTGGTTCGCAGGGTCCAACCCCTGCGCAATCACTTAACGTAGTGTCTTCGTATTTCTTATTTTCAGGTTAAGAACAAGCTTGGCGCAATCTCAACACCCCATTATTCCTTTGATCACCATCGAAGGCTTGGTTGGCAAATATTTGTTCAATCAGCATTCATATTGGTGTTTGTATATTCGGTCTATCTTTTGTCTTAAAATACATGTAAAAGCCGTATTTTGTTACATACAATCATACACATATATGTTATATAAGGAACCATGTAATTTCGGGTTCACTACACCAAAAGCTTCTGTTTGGGACAAGAAAAAAATTTGGGTCGACAAATATTGCCCATGGCTCACTCTTTTTTCAACCAAAAAGGCAGTCAAAGCATTGAGCAAAATGGGTCAACAATATCGACCCAAACTGCGTGTATTTTTTTTTATTTAAAAACTTTTTAAATTAGTTTTTATTTTAAAATAAATATTAAAACATTTTAAAAAGCAGAATTGGTCGACAATGTCGACCCAATCTGCGTGTATATTTTTTTTATTTAAAAACTTTTTAAATAATTTTTTATTTTAAAATAAATATTAAAACATTTTAAAAAGCAGAATGGGTCGACAATGTCGACCCAATCTGCGTGTATTTTTTATTTTTTTATTTAAAATTTTTTTAAATCAGTTTTTATTTTAAAATAAATATTAAAACATTTTAAAAAGCATAATGGGTCGACAATGTCGACCCAATCTGCGTGTATTTATTTATTTTACTTAAAAACTTTTTAAATCAGTTTTTATTTTAAAATAAATATTAAAACATTTTAAAAAGCATAATGGGTCAACAATGTCGACCCAATCTGCGTGTATTTTTTTTTAATTTAAAAACTTTTTAAATCAGTTTTTATTTTAAAATAAATATTAAAACATTTTAAAAAGCAGAATGGGTCGACAATGTCGACCCAATCTGCATGTATTTTTTTTATTTAAAAACTTTTTAAATCAGTTTTTATTTTAAAATAAATATTAAAACATTTTAAAAAGCAGAATGGGTCGACAATGTCGACCCAAACTGCGTGTATTTTTTTTATTTAAAAACTTTTTAAATCAGTTTTTATTTTAAAATTATTTGCTTTAAAATTATATGTTATTGTAAAAATTAATTTTAAAAATTACATAAATTAAAAAATTTACAAAATCAATACGTTACTATTTATCAAAAATATTTTTGATGTTAAAACGTAATCAATATGATACGTAATTACAGCTTTGATATAGAAAAAATAATACGACAAAGGTGTCTTGGATGTATACTAAATAATGGGGCAATACGTCATTCCACATGCATTGTAATGTGGACTTCTAAAAGTGTTCAACAATATCATGCCCATAGTTAGGAATTACATCTTTCAAACTAGACCAAGATAAGCTGAAACTTTGTTGTTGAGCACGAGTTCCATAATTGCTCGGCTCATTCGTTTAACATCTTGTGTACAACCATATCATCTCGGCTCATTCGTTAAACATCTCATGTATAACCATATCATCTCGGCTCATTCGTTAAATATCTCGGCTCATTTCATACAGACTCAAACGAAACAACTTGACAAGCAAATGAAACAGATCAAACGAAACAACTCGACAAGCAAATGAAACAACTCAGCTCATTCGTTAAACGAAACAAGCGTCTGTTGAGACATTGTGGTTAACACTTGGCCCATAGTTAGGAATTGCATCTTTCAAACTAGAACAAGATAAGCTGGAACTTTGTTGTGATCATTGATATCAAACTTCCCAGCAAAACACTTCCCACCAAATTTTCCCACCAAAACTTCCCACCAAAATATTGGCGCCAACATTTCCCACCAAAACGTTTGTATAAAATATCTGCTCTATCTTCACAAACATATTATGTACACTCTTATCCTCAAAACCACTAAACCTCACAACCTCTTATCTTCACACCAATTTCAAAACCTGAGATGCAGCGATATAATCCTTTTATGTGTAATTGTGGAGCAGGAAATATATAAAAAAGAAAATCACATCAACCAGATACATTTGGATGGGAATATTATGCATGTCCTCTTTCGAAGGTGAACAATTATACATTTCTTATTTATGTAAATATACAAACAATCATATAATTACATTATTATGTGACAGCCAAGAGAAAAAGATCATGGATGTGGATATTTTATGTGGAAGAGTGAATTTGATGAGCAGTTACGAGTAACCTCTTCTGCTTCAACATCTCACGGTTCTGGATCTGCACCAACAGGGTGCTCAAACTGTAATGAAAAAGATCTTAGGATAAACATGCTGGAGGCACAAAAGCAGGTGCTAGAGACAAGAGTAAGGATGCTGGAGGCAAGACTTGAAATGGCAACGAATCCCGACGACCCCGACCACACATGTCAGTCGGATGCAATACTCTGTGAGCTGTTAGGTGACATGGACAATCTTCATATGTAATCTTGTTGTTGTTGTTGTTTGTTTAATAAAATGTTGTTGTTGTTGTTGCAACCACAAGGGCCGTTTGGTTTATGCTGTTTGGTTAACAGCAACCCACAAGGGCCGTTTGGTTTATGCTGTCCAAACAGGGGTGTTTGGGATTGCTTATTTCCAGGGCTGTAAACGAACCGGACGAACACGAACGGAGCCTTGTTCATGTTCGTTCGTTTAATTTTAACCGGACAAATAAACGGACACGAACGCTTAAACGGACGAATTTTCTTGTTCATGTTCGTTTATTAAGAAAATGAGTTGTTCATGTTCGTTTATGTTCGTTCATTAAGACACTAAACGAACGCTAAACGAACATAAACGATCAAATATAAATAAACATAGACAAACAAGCATAAACTTTATTAAATTATGCACAATATACTGTTTTATAATTGTTGTTTTATTCAAACAAACCAATTTTAAAATTATACAAATTAAATATATGATATACGAATATAAGTAAATAAATGAACATAAACGAACGTATAATCGGACGTTCACGAACATAAATGAACCGACGGGACATTTGTTCATGTTCGTTCATTTAACTAAACGAACGTAAAATATTGTTCATGTTCGTTCATTTAATAAATAAACGAACATAAACGAACTTTTTACCGAACGGTTCATGAAATGTTCACTGAACGTTCAGTTCGTTTACAGCCTTACTTATTTCTGCACCAAAAGAGTGTTTAGGTTTATGAGCTTATTTGAAGGAACAATATCACAATTAACAAACACGAAGGCAAACAATTTATTTAAAACACGCAAGAGTTCTCAACCACATACATTTCATACAGGCTCAAAAGAAACAACTTGACAAGCAAACGAAACAGATCAAACGAAACAACTCGACAAGCAAACGAAACAACTCAAACGAAACAACACACGACATATACCATAACAAACATCGCCCATTCATTTTTTTTTTTTTGCTGCTACTTCCCGCTTTGCTAGAACTTGCACCATCTTTTCCCTTCCTTGCTTTCCTTTGCTTGATATGTTCAAACGTATCTTCGAGATTTGTTACCCTATTTCCCAGATCATCAAGTTTGGTGTCCAACGTGCTTTCAGCTTCATCATCAGCAACAGCCTCCAAAGACTCTCTGTAGTACGGCTTTTGCCTCAGCCATTCTAGAATCCGGTCTCTCATCAACGGTGCACAGTTCTTATAAGAACCATATTCATCATAAATTTAACCGTCCATTGTTATGTGTGTTTTGTGGGAATTAATGATTTGGTTATTTGTGGGAATTAATGAGTTGCTGCTGATGGCCACTGATTGTCGATCTCCAGAGAGAAAGAAAAGAAAAAGTATATCTCGATTTATGAGAGGGATGGAGGGAATATACATATACAGATTTTATTGAGTGATAAGATAAGATAAGGAGACATGATGAGATTTTTTTGTAAGAGAATATATATGAAAGGATAAGTTTTATTATCCTTTAGTGTATTGCGTATACCTCGTGTCCCGTTCGTTAAACATCTCGTGTAGAACCATATCATCTCGGCTCATTCGTTTATCATCTCGTGTACAACCACATCATCTCGGCTCATTCGTTTAACATCTCGTGTACAACCATATCATATCGGCTCATTCGTTAAACATCTCGTGTATAACCATATCATTTTGTAATCTTGGGTTGCACAAATAGTTGGAATGAATTGGCAGGTCTGTTCTTTCTTTACCTTTTAGATAATATGTGCGTTGTTGATGTCGTTGCTCATCTTTTGTATAACGGTTCATTCGTTTGTTTAACATCTCATGTATAACGGTTCTAAACCTGTATTTGAAGACGTTTTAGATTTTAATATTGATGAAATGGATGTTGATCGGACTGAGGAACAAATGATAGCCGTGATCTCGACTATTATGAACTAATTTAAATCATTTTTAATGTATTCATTTATAACTAATTTAGGTCATTTTTAATTTATTTAAGTAATTTATAACTAATTTAAATCATTTTTAATTTATTTAAATAATTTATAATTAATTTAAATCATTTTTAATTTATTTAAATAATTTATAACTAATTTAAATCATTTTTAATTTATTTAATATTAATTAAATAATTTAAATTATTTTTATACATATAAGATAAAGGGAAAATAATTATAAAAAAAAATACATGCAGCAATATGGGTCGACAATGTCGTCCCATATTTTACCATCAAATAATTTCACGAAAATTAAAACAACCCACCGAAAAAAAAAAAAAAAAAAAAAAAAAAAAAAAAAAAAGAAAAGAGTAAAAGGAAGCAATATGGCACGATAATGTTGTGCCATTTTGGTCAATAATTCACTAACCTGGAACTTATCTTTATCTCTCTCACATACCAAAAAAAAAAAAATACCCGCAAACCACATTCAACACCACACTGCCTTCTTCTTCTTTGATTAATCGACCACCTTCAACACCACCACAACCACCTTCAACACCACATTCTTCTTTTTTCTTCTCCACACTTAAAAAAAAAAAAAAAAAAAAAAAAAAAAAAAAAAAAAAACCCACCTACTGCTTCTTCTTCTTCAATCGATCTACCACATTGGACACCACCACAACCACCTTCAACACCACCACATTCTTCTTCTTCTTCGATTATATATATATATATATATATATATATATATATATATATATATATATATATATATATATATATATATATATATATATATATTTTTTAATTTTTGTTTGTTTTAAAAGGTAAGGTTTTTTTTTTTTTTTTTTTTTTTTTTTTTTTTTTTTTTTTTTTTTTTTTTTTTTTGGTCTAAATTTGCTTTGCTTTAGTTTATTTTGGTTTGTTAAGTAAATATGTCTGTTTTGGTATAGTGACCGGCCGAAACATTGTTTTGGTGTAGATGGCACCACCGCCGTGAACCATCATCGGCAGGAGCTCCACCACCACAGCCGCCCCACGTATAGGTAGTTTAAAGGTGTTTTTTTTATTGTGTTAATGTGTTTTGGGACGACAATGTCGTCGTCAAAAGTTTTTATTAATTAATTTGGTTCATTTAAGTTTGGTTGTTTAATTTAGGTTGTTTTTTTTACGTGTTTGTCGCGGGACATCAGTAGCACCACAGCCAGGTCGGGACAACCGCCTCTTTTCCTTTTTTTCTCTTTTCTTCACTTCCTTTATTTCAGCCGTGAACTAGGTATATAATTTAATTACTTTGATGGTTGCATTTTTTTTATTTGGTTAGTTTGATATTGTGAATATGACGTTTAATTAGTAATATGCGTTTGGTTAGTATGATATTGTGAATATGCGTTTGGTTAATATGATATTGTGATTGTTAGACTTATGTGACTTTTTTTAGGATTTTAGTGATTAATTTCGGACAACCCCCATCTGGAATTAATCATCCTATAGAAAACCCGTCCGAAATTAATTTATTAGAAATTAATTTCGGAAAGTCCCCTGTTTGGGACTGCTTTTTGAATGTTTTGTCTCATTTAGGATATGGATGCGTATAACTGTTTTACTATTTGAGAGAAATTCGACAGTATTTCCCTTTCACTCCTACGAATATGTCTTTAATGCACATATTTGGGGAGTTGAGGGGAAATGCTGCCGAATTTTTTTCAAATAGTAAATCGGTTATACGCATTCATATATGAGACGAGACATTCAAAGAGTGGGTTAGGATTGCCTTCCATAGTTGCACTAGGTAATCAAAACAGTTCATAATTACGCCTTTTCATGTTTGAATGTGTTTATTTGCATATGTATATGTATATATATATATATAATATATATATATATATATATATATATATATATATATATATATATATATATATATATATGTTCATTTATTTGAATTTTTTTTTGCAACGCAGTCATAACAATTGATAAGAGTTGGACCACTATATCCAACCGTAATTCCCTTGAGTTTTTAGATGGTCTTTTTGCATTCATTGCGCATTGTGAGCCATTGTTACACCCCATTACAAAAAAGATTCTTTGCCCATGTGTTCGTTGTGGTAATGCTTGGAATAAATTGGGTACTCTCAAAAATCTTGAGTCACACATTTCACAATACGGGTTTGATGAAAGTTATACCACTTGGAAATATCACGGTGAACCGCTTCCTCCACCCATAGTAAACAACACACCACAACCACCTTCACCTGAACACATTGACATGGATGCATTCTTCCAAGATATTTCTGCAAATAATGACCCAACTTCACCATCTCATGCAAATAATGACCCAACTTCACCATCTCAAACAACAGGTTCTCAACCTGCACAAACAACAGGTTCTCAACCAGCTCAAACAACGGGTCCTAGCATTAATAACAAGTACAAAGAGTTACTTGCTAGGTCCACCCAAATGTTGGGTCCAAATTGTGATATGACTGCACTGAACTTTACGTCAGAGCTTTCGCACATCAAGGTCTTATGTAAAATACCTGATAAAGGGTTTAACATGATTCTAGTTCTTTTGCAAAAGGCATGTTCCCCTAAGAATGGATTCAACTTCCCACCGTCATACTATGAAAAAGACATACAAAGATATCGGGTTAGGATATGAATCGATCCATGCTTGTATAAATGATTGTTTTTTATTTTGGGGATCAGATGAGAACAAAAGTCTGGATAATTGTCCCATCTACAACGCGAGTAGATGGAAAAACCTAAAGAAAAAGGGGAAGAAAGTTGCCAACAAGGTGTTGCGTTACTTTCCGTTAACACCTAGACTACAACGTATGTTCAACACAAAACACATCGCAAAGTGGATGACTTGGCATGCTACTGGACAGTCTAAGGAAAACGGTAAGATGAATCACCCATGTGATGGTAAAGCATGGAAAATTTTTGACATAATGAAACCCGAGTTTTCTTGTGACCCTAGAAACGTCCGATTAGGGTTGGCTGCTGACGGTTTCAATCCGTTTGGCAACATGAGTCAAATTTACAGCATGTGGCCGGTCATATTGACAGCATACAACACCCCCCCGTGGATGTGTATGAAAGAGACTTCTTTAATGTTGACGATGTTAATTCCCAGCCCTAAATCACCTGCAAAGGACATTGATGTTTTCTTGCAGCCTTTGATCAAAGAACTCCAAGACTTATGGAAAGGTGTGTGGACTTTAGACGCTGCTATGGTGTGACAACTCGTAATTTCAAGTCATTTTTCAAACTTTGGAATTTTACTATTCATCTCGGGAATTTACTATTCATGGGTTACTATTCATCATTTTTCATGTCAGTTTGCGATTCTGAAATGTTATCAAAAATTTTACTATTCATGAAACACTATTCATTCTCGGAGAAAAATCACTATTCATGGTCATCATTCATCATTACGTAAACTAGGTTTACGGGTATTCAAATGCGTGTAACCAGTATGGTTTAGCTGCGTATTCATGTGTCATCAGTATCATCATCATCAAGCTAGGTCATTTTAAGTTAAATGAGATATTTTTATAAAAATATCATCCTTGTGACATTTATTCTTACAAGCTAATGCATAAATAGTACCCGGTTTAGCGATCATTTGCATTTTTATCTATTCATGAACCGTGCTTGGAATTTCTATTTGTTTTCATGTTATTAGTGGTTTAATATCCCATTATAATCTCCTACTATTCAAAAATTTCTACATTTCACATTTTCTGTTTCATTTGCACGATTTCGTCAAATTTTGGTAACAACTCGCGTTTAGCATATAATTAATTCAACCGACACTAGACAATGTCCAGTCTACACTTTTTTTATACATTTTTGGTTCCTTACAATTCTATTTTAAAAGTCACTGTTCACTTTTTCCATTTTTACGTAAACCTTGCACCTTTTACGTCTTACGCGTTCTAGACCTTCGTTTTTAGATTTTTACTATATTTAAACCTTCCGATGAGCTCACCACTCATCTAAAATAATAAAATTGGTTATGATAACAAGTTTTTATATTTTTAGAAGTTTCACAATTTTACGTTACCCGGTATTACATTATGTGACTTAAAAACCCTACGTTTTAAATACCGGGGATCAAAATACACTCTTTAACACCATTATATCCTATCAATAACTAAAATTTTGCATCACTCTTGCCCTCCCCTTGTTGTTCATGCCCCTAGTCATCACCACACTCCACACTTGTCCAAAAGTGTGGACAAGTGTTAATATTAATCTTCCAAAGATACATATCTTCCAAAATCTCACACCAAACATCATTTCACATGCAACTTGATCCAAAAACTCATTTTTCTTCTCTCCCTCTTGGTATGAACGACCAAGAACAACCCAAGATCACCATCATCATCTATTGATCCTATTTTATTTCTTGTGCAAGAATGAAGGCCTTGTAGTGCTAGAAGTGTTCTTGATTTGTGGGACTTTCTTGGTTCTCTTGTTATCATTCTTGTTCTTCATCATTTGTAAGGAACCAACCCTCATTCTTTTTATTCATTTCACTACTGATATTCATGTCATTTTATGTATTTTATATGCTACATAAGTTATTTATGCTTGATTATACTTGGTACATACTCTAAACCACTAGAAAACCCTAAAATGACTTGTATTGCAAAACAGATTTCTGATTCAGTGCTAAAGATTGAATTAACTGGAACAATCAGTAGACTGCGGGCCTAAGGGAAAAATATGTAGTTGTAGATCTATGCTTTGTGGTCATTTCCCCGGGTGGTGATTCCCGTGACGATACCCGAAGATTAAGATATGATTTTTTTGGTAAAAACAGTCAGATCTGGTGTACTGTTCCCATTTGGGGCAAAACTCAAGTTTTATGGCATAACTTTTTAAATAGAAAATATGTAGCCTATTCTAGAGAAATAGGGCTATCATCTCCAATTGATTTCACCTTCATAGGATCTGTAGATTTCAAGATATGGCCGTTTTGGTAAGACATAAAACTCAGTCAATTTCACCTTTAGGACTGACTTGTAAAGAAAAATTATAAAAAGTGGTTAAACTTGGATATTTTTTAGTAAACTTATTTTTACAGTAAAATAGGGACTTAGAGGAAGCTAGGGATGTAAAAAACATAATTTTTAGACTTACGGTTTGGGAGATATGAATTTTTGAAAGTGACTAAGTGTGTAAAATTTCCATCAGCTTTGAAATGAAAAGATACAAAAAGATTAATAACTTGTATATTTGAACCTTGAGTTTTTATTTTGAACCACCTAAGATATTTTGGACCCTTAGTCATAATTTGAACCTTTTGACTAAAGGTTGAACCCTTAGACTTAATTTGGACCCTTATGACTTATTTTGGACTTAAAGACAAAAATAGGGTTAAAACTTGAATTTGGGTAAGAAATATATTTCATACTTGTAAAACATTTTAAAAGCCAAATTCAACCTTGAAAATTATTTAAACATTATGTACCAAGCATAATTGAGATTACAACTTACATGGCATATAGAAATAAATGTATCATTATTTTTAGAAGCTAAGACACGCGTATATATCTAGGTTGCTCGTAGGATTCTCGCGGTTATTTCTTCATTATCTCACTTGATCGTGCACTTTGTTATCGGTGAGTTCATGGCCCCTACTTTTACTGGTTTTTAAACTATTTTGGGGGAGAATACATGCTCGTTGTTTTTCACTAAACTCAATGCTTTTGAATGCTTTAAATGCTGTGATCTACTGAATTATAATTTGGGACAATATATGTGCTTTGATTGCAATATGTGCTTTACTGTGTGAACTTAAATTGTGTGACTTGGCTTGAACGTGTGCAACTATTTTGTGATGCATTGTGGGAATATCATTTTGGGAATATGGCACCCAGTATATCATTTTGGGAATATGACACCCAGTATATCATTTTTGGGAATATGGCACCCAGTATATCATTTTGGGAATATGGCACCCAAACTATGTGTGGATCATTTATGCGTATTTGTAGTCTGAGGTTCAGTTGGCACGTCACTATATGAATGTGGTATCTGTATGATTGATTATGGTTCGAGATGTTTTAAATTATGATAATGTTTGTGAATTGGTTATGGAACTGTGATTTGGGCAGTGTGAGCCTATTTTGAAATTGACTTGTTGTGAATGAAGTTTGAACTCGAAAACCTTTTGGTTCAACCATATTGTTTTAAACAAACCTATGAACTCACCAACCTCGTGTTGACTCGTTTTAGCATGTATTCTCAGGTTCTTGAAGTGTTAGCTAACAATTGGCGGCAGATGGCATGGCATGGCATGGCATGGTTATAGGATCGAGACACTCTGATATTCAATTGGGGACCGTTGTACTTATTTATGGGCCTGTTTTCCGCACCATGTATTGAATGATGTAAACTAAAGGTTTTGATAATGAAATTTTATTCTAAATGATTGTGGTGAAAAACCGTTCTTTGTACTTGTGTTGTGATACCAATTTTGTAGCACCCTAGCGATGTTGTCTTCCGTTGAGACCTGATTTTCGGGGTGTGACATACGGGTACTCATTTCAACATGAAAGCGGCGGTTTTATGGACCATAAATGACTTTCCAGCTCGAAGTAGTTTGTCAGGGTGGAGTGGACAAGGCTACTATGCATGCCCAACATGTAATCAGGACACTCCATCGTTTTCTGTGAAGAATAAAATCGCTTATGTTGGTTATAGAAGATTCTTACGCGTAAACCATCCAATGAGGTGGAAACTTAACGAATTCCATGGTAAACCTGAAAATAAGCGTCCTCCTAGAAACTTTACCAATGAAGAAATCATGATTCATATTAGTAAAGTCTTTAAACGTGTCTCGGGGAAACATCCACGTATTGTTAAAAATAACCCTAAATCTAGTCGAGAAATTAAATTGAATTGGAGTAAGCGTTCTATCTTCTACGAACTGGAGTATTGGCCTGTTCTTTAACCAAAGCACAATCTCGATGTCATGCACATCGAAAAGAACGTGTTTGAGAGTGTACTTAATACCTTGTTAATGAACGACAAATCTAAAGACACGCTAAAGGCAAGGCAAGACTTGAAAACTCTGGGAGTTCGAAAAGAGTTGTGGCTCGTTGATAAAGGAAACGGGAAGTTCGATAAGCCTCATCCAAAGTACTCTTTCACACCAGAAAACAGAAAAAGGTTTTGTCAATTCATCAAAGGAGTTAGACTACCCGATGGGTTTGGATCCAACTTCAAGAAAAAAGTGACCGCTGACGATAATAACATAACGGGCCTAAATGTATGAGTAGGGGTAGTTTAATTTGTATCGTATTTGTTATTAGCTATGTAATACAAGAATCTATTGCCGAATTTTGGTTTGTTTTTGTATAAAGTTCGTATTTGTTAGTTTAATTTGTATCGTATTTGTTAGTTTAATTTGTATCGTATTTGTCGAATTTAAGTCATGGATGAGTAATTTGGCATTGTATCATATTGCCGAATTGGTATTGCGGATATTGGTTGATTTACAGGTTGTGTAATGGTAGGTTTTTTCCCCAAAAAACCTGAAAATGCAGGCTGCTGCTGCATTTTTTTTTGCATAGTTGACAGTTTGGGTCGACATTGTCGACCCAAAGTACAAACAAATGTATTGTCCCATTTTGCTGGCATGCACATCAACGGTGCTTAATTCATTCAATTTGGTACGACATTATCGTACCAATTTGTAACAAATTTTAAATATTTTAAATGTTTGGTACGACAATGTCGTACCATTTTGTATTTCCTAATATATTTTACGAAACAAATTTTAAATATTTTAAATGTTTGGTACGCGACCCCACTTCAATATTTGGGACGAGATTGTCGACCCAAAGCTTTCCCTTTTTTGTAGTGGTTGAAGCATATTGAATATATACGAACGTGAAATTAACAGGTCATGGGTATCATACGTATAATGCGTGTAATAGGGAGTTAGGGTGTTGGTGCGAGTTTGTACGTGTGTGCATGGTGATTGAAGAACGACCATGTTCCATTTGTCTTAGCGTTTGTGTTGTGTACATATGAAACCTGTGATCTTTTACAAGATAAAATATATTAGAACCTGATGTAAAAAGGGGTCGAAGTTTTAAGTTATATTGACTATGGTAATAACATTTATTTTCTTAATACGATCATAATTGTAATTTCATGCACCATTTTGACGTATCTATCCTAATATAAGATTGAGTCATATTATTAATGGTGAGGCATCAAGATTGCATAGAGTACAAGATAGCTAATGCTCGGAATTCAATGCAAACAAGTTGAGCAGCCTGCGTTTTCCATTCAGTTACAGGGACCTTCAATGCAACTTTCATTCTTTAGCCTTCACTTCAGCATTAATTCTGGAATGTAAGCAGACTCATCATTGATGGTTGTTTTTGGCAGTCACTACAAGAAAACATAGAACAGGCGAGGAACACCACGCCGACGACTCAATGTCGTCGGCACAATACACTAAACGACAAAAAAATGACTTGACCAAGCCAAGGTTGCGTTGAATTTTTAAGTTAGTATCGTACCGACGACGTGTCGTCGGTATAATGATACAATTGTTTGACTTTTCTAAACCTGGTGAAAACCTGGGCGGGAATTTGACCAGCCAAATTTATGTCGACGACAAGTCGTCGGCACTATATACACAAAAAAATAATTGTGATTAGCGTTGGGTTAGCGATTAATTAAGAATTATTTTACCGCTAGTTTTATTATACCGACGACATGGCGTCGGTATTTATTTAAGTCAAAATTTTGACTTTTCATGCGTGTGAATTATAGCGAATAATTGGGCGGGGTTTTTTCCCGCCATTATGACGCCGACGACACGTCGACGATAATATGTCCCGCCAAATTTTCCCGCCAAATTTTTACTTATATATATTGTCACAAAACACGTAAATTTTCACAAAAAACACACATAACAATGGATGGTTTAACGCCGGAACAGGAATGGTCGAAGGCTTTATCACACGAGCTCCTGTATAATGAAATTATACTTCATTGGGGCTCAAATTTTTTTGATGAATATGGTTCTTATGCGAACTGTGCACCGTGGCAGAGAGACAAGATTCTGGAATGGTTGAGGAGAAAGCCGTACTATAGAGAGTATTTGGAAGAGCTAGATGCTGCTGAAGCTCAACGTGCTATTGAAGCTCAAGCTGCTGCTATTGGAGGTGACGATGAAGCTGAAAGCACGTTGGACCTCGACACCGAATTTGGTAATCTGGAAAATAGAGTAACAAATCTCGAAGCTACGTTTGCACGTATCAAGGAAATGAGAGCAAGGAAGGGAAAAGATGGTGCGAGTTCCAGCAAAGCGGGAAGTAGCCGCAAAAAAAAAATAAACGGGTTGTTTCGTTTGATCTGTTTCATTTGGTTGTCGAGTTGTTTAGTTTGAGTTGTTTCGTTTGGTTGTCGAGTTGTTTAGTTTGAGTTGTTTCGTTTGGTTGTCGAGTTTTTCGTTTGAGAACTCTTGCGTGTTTTAAATAAAATGTTTGCCTTCGTGTTTGTTAATTGTGATATTGTTTCTTCAAATAAGGTCATAAAGCAATCCCAAACACCCCTGTTTGGACAGCATAAACCAAACGGCCCCTTATGGTTGAATCTTGATGGATACTTAAGTTTTCACAGCAACAACAACATCATTGGAACATTTTAAAGCGTACGAATTAAAAATATAAAGCACGTTCGACATCAGTTTTCACAACAACAACAACATTTTATTAAACAACAACAATAACACAACAAACAACAACAACGACAATAACAGCAACAACAACAACAACAACAGCAACAACAACAACCTACATACGAAGATTTCCCATATCACCTACCATGTCATTATAAAGGTCGTGAAATAAGGCAGCTGAATCAATTGTGTGTTTGTTTGGATGCATGTACACTTCTAGCATTTTATTGAGTACCATTATCTGGTGATTCAGTTTGATGCAGTTTGAGCACTCTGTATTTCCAGGACTCGATGTTGAAGGTCCTGCGGTGTAACGAGTTGGAGTTATGGATGGTCATGCGGAATGAGTTGGAGGCGTTGAAGCTCCAAGAGAACCGGTCATTTTGGCTAGTCGTTCCTCCTTCCATAAAAAAAAAAATCGCATCCATACTCCTTTGTCCCACCCTGTTAAAGAGTAAAAACTATTATTTTTAACAACTAACAAAATTATTTATATAACACACAAAAAAGTATGTAAGTGTTCACCTTTGATAAAGGACACACATAGTATTGTTTACCACGGGAGTAAGGTTTATGCGATTCTCGCAGAATTACGTCTCCTCGTTTACAAGGACAAGCAAAAGCTTCAAATTCCGCCATCTTCACCATGATAACAGTGTGTGTTTGTGGTTGTGAAGTTGTGTGGATAAGATGTTAGTATATAAGAGCAGATCTTGGTGGGAAATTTTTGGTGGGAGATTTTGGTGGGAAATTTTTGGTGGGAGATTTTGGTGGGAAATGTTTTGTTGACAGATCGTGTACAACCATATCATCTCGGATCATTCGTTTAACATCTCGTGTACAACCTTACCATCTCGGATCATTCGTTTAACATCTCGTGTACAACCATATCATCTCGGATCATTCGTTTAACATCTCGTGTACAACCATATCATCTCGGATCATTCGTTTAACATCTCGTGTAGAACCTTATCATCTCGGATCATTCGTTTAACATCTCGTGTAGAACCTTACCATCTCGGCTCATTCGTTTAACATCTCGTGTACAACCATATCATCTCGGATCATTTGTTTAACATCTCGTGTAGAACCTTATCATCTCGGATCATTCGTTTAATATCTCGTGTAGAACCTTATCATCTCGGATCATTCGTTTAACATCTCGTGTAGAACCTTACCATCTCGGCTCATTCGTTTAACATCTCGTGTACAACCATATCATCTCGGATCATTCGTTTAACATCTCGTGTACAACCATATCATCTCGGATCATTTGTTTAACATCTCGTGTAGAACCTTACCATCTCGGATCATTCGTTTAACATCTCGTGTAGAACCTTACCATCTCGGCTCATTCGTTTAACATCTCGTGTACAACCATATCATCTCGGATCATTCGTTTAACATCTCGTGTACAACCATATCATCTCGGATCATTTGTTTAACATCTCGTGTACAACAATATCATCTCAGATCATTCGTTTAGCATCTCGTGTAGAACCTTATCATCTCGGATCATTTGTTTAACATCTCGTGTACAACCATATCATCTCGGATCATTCGCTTAACATCTCGTGTACAGCCATATCATCTCGGATAATTCGTTTAACATCTCGTGTAGAACCTTATCATCTCGGATCATTCGTTTAACATCTTGTGTAGAACCTTATCATCTCGGATCATTCGTTTAACATCTCGTGTAGAACCTTACCATCTCGGATCATTCGTTTAACATCTCGTGTAGAACCTTACCATCTCGGCTCATTCGTTTAACATCTCGTGTACAACCATATCATCTCGGATCATTCGTTTAACATCTCGTGTTCAACCATATCATCTCGGATCATTCGTTTAACATCTCGTGTACAACAATATCATCTCGAATCATTCGTTTAACATCTCGTGTAGAACCTTACCATCTCGGATAATTCGTTTAACATCTCGTGTAGAACCTTATCATCTCGGATCATTCGTTTAACATCTCGTGTAGAACCTTATCATCTCGGATCATTCGTTTAACATCTCTTGTAGAACCTTACCATCTCGGCTCATTCGTTTAACATCTCGTGTACAACCATATCATCTCGGATCATTCGTTTAACATCTCGTGTACAACCATATCATCTTTCAAACTGGAACAAGATAAGCTGGAACTTTGTTGTTGAGCACGAGTTCCATAATTGCTCGGATCATTCGTTTAACATCTCGTGTATTTGTCGACTACAACTTTCAAGAAATTGTAGCAGGTAATACTCTCTCGTATTTGTCGACTCATCCGTTTAACCGATTCCTATAAACATGGTGGTTGAAAGTGAAGTGGGTCTGAGAAAATAGGCAAGTTTACGAGTCGGGTTATGGTGTTTGGGTGATATCATCGGCTCTTCTCTTTCTTCCATTATTATGTCTTCCGCCATTGTTGTACTTTTATAAGAAGTTTGTTCGAGGTGACTACTCTTTGAAGTGTGTGTAAAAGAACTAGTAAATTATATATTAACTACTTTTTTTTTAAATTTTATAAAACTATTTTTTAAATATTTTTTTTTAATTTTATAAAAGTATTTATAATAAATAAAAAATTTAACTACTTATTTTTTAATTTTATAAAACTATTTTTTTAAACATTTTTTTTAATTTTATAAAAGTATTTATAATAAATAAAAATTTTTAATTATATAACTGTAATACTACCGTGGACTTGTCGTCGGTAATATTACCGCCAAAATTTTCACCAAAATTCCATACGTCCCGCCAAACGAGAAACGACAAATTTTCTTTATGATCCCGACGACATGACGTCGGGACCATTAAAAGAGATAACAAAACTAGATCTCAAACACTTAGAAAAAAAAAACGCATTTACTTTTTATCCTCTCCTCAATTATTGACGTCGCCGGCGATTATACTCCACCACCACCTCCGACACCACTACCAGTACTCCACCACTACCACAGCTCCACCATCACTACAACCCCACCCACCTCCGACACACAACTCCACCTCCGACACCACCGCAGCTCCACCACCACCTCCTCTCCATTTAATCTCACTCCTCTCAACCCCTCCCTTTGTTTAATTCTTCTTCTTCCCCACTTCTTCTTCTTCTACAAAACAGGTAATTTTGATTTTTGTTAAATTTGTTTTTTGTTAATTTTGTTTAATTTTAGTGTTAATTTAAGTGTTAATTTTGTATTAATTTTGTTTTTTGTTAATTTTGTTTATTTTTTTTATACAGCCGAGACAGCCGAGAGCGAGAGTCGAGAGCTGAGACAGCCGAGAGCGAGAGTCGAGAGCTGAGACAGCCGAGACAGAGGTAATGTGGTCCCTTTTTTATTTTTTTTAAACTTTTGGTATCCCGACGACATGTCGCCGACAACAGTTTTTTTTAAAACTTTTTATATACTAATGTGCTCTCTTTTAATATAGCCCGAGCCCGAGACCGCAGCCCGAGACTGCAGCCCGAGACCACAGCCAAGAGCCCGAGACTGCAGCCCGAGACCACAGCCAAGAGCCCGAGACCACAGCCGAGACAGTATGTTGTTATATATGTTTGTGAAATGTTGCGTGAAATGTTTGTGAAATGTTGCGTTTAAAAATCAGTTGGTGTAGGATAGAAGTAGGGCGCGTTAGCTGCTAAATGTTTGTGAAATGTTGCGTGAAATGTTCCGCTTATTTTCTGCACAAATAGGGCACGTTTACTGCTGATTTTCTGCACAAAATAGGGCGCATTAGCTGCTAAATTTTCTGCGCAACAGGGGTATTTGTTTTGCTTATTTCAGCCCCGAAAAGGGTGTGCTTTGGTGAGGTTTAACAGCAAGACGCCAAGGTTGTGTCTCGGTTTGGTTAAACAACCACCAAGGATGTGTGTTTATTTGCTTTAGTTTATTATCTTGGGTCTAACTAAGCCTAGTAATTAAATAGGGTACGTTTGGTATTCAAGTGGGCCAAAGAACACTTACGTATTAAAATTGAATTAATATTTTTGGGATTAATACTCGATTAGTGTAACATTTGGAATTTATCATATGGACTGTGATTTGGACTTTATCATAACGTTTTGTAGTGAATCAATTGCAAAAGTGTAACATGTATTTATATTCTATTAATTGTTTAACTTAAAATAGTCGATTTGTGTATTAATGTTAGACTTTTGTGAATGTTTTAGGATTTTAGTGATTAATTTCGGAAAGTTCCCGTCCGAAGTTAATCATCCTATAGAAAACCCGTCCGGAATTAATTTATTAGAAATTAATTTCGGAAAGTCCCCTGTTTGGGACTGCTTTTTGAATGTTTTGTCTCATTTAGGATATGGATGCTTATAACTGATTTACTATTTGAGATTATTTCGACAGTGTCTCTCCTTTACTCCTACGAATATGTCCTTAATGCACATATTTGGGGAGTTGAGGGAAATGCTGCCGAAATTTTCTCAAATAGTAAATCAGTTATACGCATTCATATATGAGACGAATCATTCAAAGAGTGGGTTAGGATTGCCTTCCATAGTTGCGCTAGGTGAACAAAACAACTCGTAATCATTAATTAAGTGCATATAATAACCGATTGCATCATAAAAATGCAGTTATGATAATTGATAAGAGTTGGACCCGTATAGAGCATCGTGGTTCAAAAGAATTTCTTGATGGTCTTGCCGCCTTCCTCGATCATTGCAAACCGTTATTGAATAGTTCCAGAAACATAAAATGTCCATGTCGTCGTTGTTGTAATGTTCCATGGGTATCTCTCGAAGGTCTTAAACGCCACATAGGCCAAAATGGGTGGGACCCAACTTATACACAATGGAAGGATCACGGTGAACCGGATCCTCGGAATAATGATCAAAATGATATTCTTTATAACACAACACAACGTGAGATGAGTGACATGGGTGCGTGCCTTAATGATATTCTTGATATTCCTCCGAATAATGATCAAAATGATATTCTTGATATTCCTTCGAATAATGAGCCGACTCATGGAAATATTGGCGAGACAAGTAATGAGCCTACTCAAGCAGCGACACCTCCTCGGCGTAACGAGTATGAAGAGTTACTTGCAAGTTCCAACCAGCCTCTGTACCCGGGTTGTGACTTTATGACAACAATGGATTTTATGGCAAAGTTTACACATCTCAAGGTTAGCGGTAAATGGAGTGATACTTCATTTAACAAAACGCTAAAATTTCTCCAGGAGGTATTTCCGCCCAGGTTAGGTTACAATCTCCCACCGTCATACTATCATATATAGAAGACATTTAAAAAGGTCGGGTTAGGGTACGAGTCGATACATGCTTGTGAAAATGATTGCTTTCTATATCGGGGGGATGATGGCGAAGATTTGGAGTATTGTCCGGTCTGCAAAACGAGTAGATGGAAAGACAATAAAACAACGGGGAAGAAAGTTCCTAACAAGGTGTTGCGTTACTTCCCCATCATTCCTAGACTACAACGTTTGTACAAGTCTATTCACACTGCAAAACATATGACTTGGCATGCTACTGGAAAGTCTACGGACGGTAAGATGCAACACCTGGTTGATGGTAAAGCATGGCAGAAGTTTGACAATAAATATTCGGATTTTGCTATAGAACCAAGAAACGTTCGATTAGGGTTGGCTGCTGATGGTTTCAATCCGTTCGGCAACCTTAGTCAGACTTATAGCATGTGGCCGGTTATATTAACAACATACAACTTGCCTCCGTGGTTATGCATGAAAGAGACTTCTTTGATACTGACGTTGTTGATTCCTGGCCCTAAATCACCGGCGAAGGACATCGATGTTTACTTGAAGCCCTTCATTGATGACCTTGTGGAATTATGGAAAAAACCAGGTAGCTTGACTATGGACGCTGCTACAGGCACTCAATTCCACATGAGAGCGATGCTTTTATGGACCATCAATGATTTTCCTGCTCGAAGTAGTTTGTCTGGTTGGCAAGGGCAAGGTTACTACGCTTGCCCTACATGAAAAGTAGACACTCCGGCTACGCGTGTGATAAGCAAAACAGCTTATGTTGGTCATAGAAGATTCTTAAAAAAAACCATAAATGGAGGAGGGACTGGGACTGTACGACATTCAATGGTGAGCCCGATTATAGAGATCCTCCTAGAAAAGATACCAGGGCTGATATCTTGACTCAACTTGCGACATTGCCCACACGTGTGCCGGGGAAACATCCGGATTATGGGGGTGGGAAGATAAAACATAATCATACAGTCGAGCTGAACTGGACTAAATGGTCTATCTTCTACGATCTTGAATATTGGTCTTTTCTTTTTCTACCACACAATTTAGATGTCATGCATATCGAAAAAAATGTGTTGAAGAGTATCTTGAACACCTTGTTAATGAATGACAAATCTAAAGACACCGCGAAGGCAAGACAAGATTTGCAAGCTCTGGGCATTCGACAGGAGTTGTGGCTCGGAAACAAACAAAATGGGAAGTGCTCGAAGCCTCATGCAAAGTACTTCTTCACACCCGATAAAAGAAAACTCTTCTGTCAATACATCAAAACAGTTAAACTACAAGATGGGTTCGGATCCAAGTTCAAGTCAAAAGTGACCAAAGATGATAACAGTATAACGGGCATGAAGTCTCATGACTGTCATATAATGATGCAACGTTTACTTCCTTATGGACTTCAGCAAGACTTGGACGCACAGACTTATACACCATTGATCGAGCTTTGTTTCTTCTTTAAGAAAATTTGCGCCCGAACTTTGATGGTGAAAGACATGGTAAAAGCTAAAGACCAGTTGATCAATATTTTGTGCAGTCTCGAGCAAATATATCCTCCTGCTTTTTTTTGACATTATGATTCACTTGGTTATGCATTTACCTGAAGAGGCTATTGAAGGCGGGCCTGTTTCATTCCGGTGGATGTATCCATTTGAAAGATACATGAAGAAGCTTAAAAACTATGTCCGAAATAAAGCTAAGCCGGAGGGTTCAATAGCGGAGGGTTATGTTGCAGATGAAGCATTAACTTTCTGTTCTCGTTATTTTCGTGGTGTCGGGGCAAAATTTAATCATCCCGCTGCATCTCAGGACCGTCCTCGCCCAACAAGTGATTTCCAGGTGTTCCGATCACTATGTACCAATTCTGGTAAAGAGACATTGATTAAGTTAGGTCTCCAAGAAATGAAGAGAGTGATATGGTATGTACTTCACAACAGTCCTGAGATCGACAAGTACATGGACGAGTTCGAGAGGTATGCGTTTATATTTTAAAATTTCTGTTTCCCAAGTTATCTTTTCGATTTATTCTAATATCATGAACATTTTCAGGGAATTTCCTGATATCGACATGCAACAAGCATTTCCAAGCTGGTTTGAGACGAAGGTAAACTTATTGTATGTATTTCCATGTATAAATAACGACTATTACTCATCTCCATCTATTCTTATCTTTTTTAATAGATCCGTAAACTTTACATAGCCGATGACCCAAGCTGTACTCCCGACTTATTCGCTTTGGCTTGTAGACCATCACCGAACCCAATCTCAGTCAACTCTTGCGTAGTCAACGGTGTGAGGTTTGTCGTACACAGCCGCGATATAAAACGTACAACTCAGAACAGCGGAATTTGTTCACCTGGTGAGAAGGAGGGAGAAATGTATTATGGTCAGCTAGAAGAAATTCTGGAGTTTGCATATTCCCAGTTCAAAGTTGTGTTGTTTCGAGTTAAGTGGTTCGACTTAAGCAATAAAAACCGTAGAGTCCAACGTTTTACCACTAGAAACAACATGACACAAATTTTGGCATGTAGCTATGCGTTCGAAGATCAACCTTACATTCTCGCAACACAAGCAAAACAAGTCTTCTACCTTGAAGATCCTGCCAGACGACCACTCCATTGGAAGGTCGTCCAAGAAGTAAATCACAACACAACCTAGGATGTCATCGTGGTAGAAGACGATGATGATGTGATACATGGCAACAACTCATCCGATCTCCAACTGTCTGCTAATTTGAATGATTTGGAACTTGAAACCTTAAATATTGATGGTGAATCAACGTTAGTTGAGGCACCACCACCAATCATTCCTGTTGATGACGACGATGATTTTATTGATGATGAAGACGACGATCCTTATGATTTAGCAAATTCTGATAATGAAGTCGTAAACAATTCTGATGATGAAGTTGAAGTTGCGAGTAATGTTGTTTATGATAGTGATTGTGATTGTGCAGATTGATCTTAAAATGTAACTTGTAAAACGACACTTATTTTAATGAAATTGTTATGGATTGTTTAAAAGTGTATATTTATTTTGAATGTGTATGTATTTGAATGTGTGCATGCTTATGTTAATTTGTTCCCGAATTTCTATATGTTATTCAACTTGTACTTTTACAGATGGCAGCAGCAGTTGCGCGCAGTCATGGTGGTGACGGTGCCGGTGACCCACCACCTTCCCCTACACGTCAGATTGAGAGCGGGTGCCGTGGTGGTGGTAAGAATTTCTAGATTACATATATATGTATATATATACACATATTATGTATATATATAGATATATGTGTATATATATACATATATGTATACACATATATGTGTATATATATACATATATCTATATATGTGTATGTGTATATATATATATATATATATATATATATATATATATATATATATATATATATATATATATATATATATATATACTGTCATGTGGGCCCGAACCGAGCATGGTTTAGCAATTACGTCGGCGAGCTCATTCGGCAGCTGCCGCTACACTATGACTCCTGGTACGATATAGAACCGGAGAAGACGGCTAACTTCCTTCCACAGCTCGGGGTCAGTTATTTCATTTTCCTTTTATATTGTTATGTTATCGTGTTTATTTATTTAAATGTGCATATTTATTTAAATTTGTTTATTTATTTATATCTCTATATTTAATTATTTGAATGTGTACATTTATTAAAATTTGTTTATTTATTTATATCTTTATATTAATTTTAACTATATTTGTTTGCAGCGTATGTTCGATTTGGAACGCCACAGGCGCAGACCGGACTGGGAGGCCATTCAGTCGGCGCTCACCGCGTATTTCGCTACATGATATTCTGACAACAAATATGATATGAAACGCGCTTACTTTACCAAAAAGGGTGGGGCTGAGAAAGTGGAAGAGATCAGAAGAAATCCTCCACCGAACTTGGAGCAGGGTGAGTGGGAGAAGTATGTCGATTTGTACATGTCGGAGAAGGCCCAGAAACGATCGGCTGTGAACAAAGAGAATAGAAAGAAGAACAAGATTCTCAGCCGCCACGGTTCGAAATCATTTGCCGCATCTCGACACGAATATGTAAGACACATTTTATTTTTATAAGATTATTTAATTTTAATAATATATTAATTAAAAGTATTTATACTAAATAAAATATATATGGTGTTTGATTTGTCATTTTAATTTGTTTCATCCTATATGCATGTGTATATATTTATACAGTTCGAGAATAGCGAGGACCACCAGTATCCATCCCTGTTCGATACCTATCTTGACACCCACTTCAAGAATGGTGTTTGGTTGCAGGATGAGGCTCGTGCTCGGTTTGTAAGTATTGTTTTTTATTTATTTATTTATTTATTTTCCAAACACGCACTTAGTGATTTATTGAAACATAATCTAGTAATTAACCCGACTAACATATTAATTTTCTCATTTTTTTTTCAACTACATAGGATGAGATGGTCAGGCTAAGGCAGCCTAGATCCGATATTCCGACAGACGAGGCGTGACTCACGGAGCAGGAGATATTTGCCTGGATAATTGGGGGCAAGCAGCGTGGTCATATACCCGGCGTCGGCAGGGTGGTACCCTTCTTGAAGAGGCCACGGGTAGACATGCCGCCTCCAGCTCCACCAGGTATGTACAGTTGGATAATATTAAATGACTCATCTTATGTATTGAAATGACTGTTGGGAATTATGATGCGTATCAAGAGCAGACAACTTAGGTCTGGTAGTTTACTAAGTTAGGTCTGTTTGTGATTTAGGTCTGGTTATGTAAAGTTAAGTCTGGTAGTACATGTTAAGTCTGGTTGACTTATAAAGTTAAGTCTGGTCGTGAAGATAGGAAAGTTTGTTAGAGTTATGTTAGGAAAAGATACAATACGTGTATGTATCTTTATAGAAGATTTGTGTATATCTTCTGTGTCGTCTAGGGTTTCCTTGTGTTATAAAAGGATCCCTAAAGTTTGTTAGTTCGTGTGTGTGAGTTGTACGAATTGATCATAGTGAATATCAATATACGAAGTTAGTGATATCCCTGCTTGTGTTCTTAATTGTTCTTGTTAAGATTCCGCATTAACATTAACAATCACTTAGGGTTTCTCACTTAGATTGGTTCGGATTTATCCTAACCATCTACTAGGTATTCAAGACTACTTAGTGATCCATATACAATTTGTGGACCAACAAGTGGTATCAAAGCTTGGGAGAGACTCTGAATTCGTAGAACACTAAAACCTAATTCTCACTCAAATCACCCTTCACAATGTCTGAACTCGATAAGCCTGAAACTTTCTCAATCCATAACAGTGAGGATGAGCAATCAAACCATGAAGATGAAGGAAAAACCGAAACCAGTAACTCCCAAACACAACAACAACCCATCCCTTCCACAACCACAATCTCAAACATAAAACTTCCACTACTGAAGAGAGAAGAGTATGATATATGGGCCATGGAGATGGAACATTATCTGGAATACATTGATAGTGATGTATGGAAGGTTATTCAAAAGGGAAATTCTAAGAAGAGAATTTCACAAGGGAATGATGGGCAGCTCAGAATAATGCCACCAGTATCTGCTGAGGAGATTAGGGCTGTGGAGAAGGAAAAGAAGGCCAGAACCTTGCTTCTTATGGCTATTCCTAAGGAGCATCTACAAAGGTTTCATGGCATTCTTGATGCTAAGGAGATGTGGGAAGCTATCAAGAAACGATTTGGAGGTAATGCTAACTCCAAAATGATGCAAAAGGCTGTTCTTAAACAGCAATTTGAAACATTTAGTGTTTCAAAGACTGAAGGTTTGGAGAAGGGCTATGACAGATTTCAACATCTGTTAACACAACTGGAAGTTCATGGTGCAGCAGTCTCGAATGAGGATGCAAATCACAAATTCCTTAGATCTTTACCATCAGAATGGGGCAATGTATCTGTGGCAATGAGGATTAAGGAGGAAGTAGATTCTATGACACCTGATGACCTATACAATAATCTCAGGATGTTTGAAAGGGACATCAGTAATAACACTCAGGGTTCAACCAGTTCATCAAATGTTGCTTTTGTGTCTCAAAACAAAAGCAGTACTTACAAGGTTAGATCTGGTGTTAGGTCTGGTAACTATGAAACTCCTTCAAGTGAAAGGTCTGCTTCAAGTTTCACTGATGAGGTGATACATTCTTTATTTGCCAATTAAACGGAAGATGAAAGCTTTATTAGTGAAGACCTTGAACAAATTAATGATGCTGAAGTTGAGGAGATGGATATAAAATGGCACATTGCCATGGTTGCTCTAAGGGTCAAACGATTTCAGAAGCAATATGGTAGGACTATCAACTTCAACAACAAATCACCAGTGGGATACACAAAGAGGACTGTTGAATGCTACAACTGTCACAAGCATGGGCATTTTTCAAGAGATTGTCCAGAGAAGAAGTCTGCTGATGAGAAAAGAGTTGAAGATGGGAAGATGGAAAAGAATCAGATGAGCCTGCTGACAATGGAAGCTGGAGGAGTCAATTGGGGTGAGCATCCAAGAGTAAATGAGGAGTCTGATCATGCTCTCATGGCCATTGGTAATGAGGTATCATTATGCTCTAAATTATGTACTGACTCATATAATCATGTTAAGGCTTTGTGTGATGAGCAGCAAGAACAAATAGGTGATCTAGAAGTAAATTTATTAGCACATAAAAATGCTGTAAAAACTTTAGAGGCACAAAAGGTCACCCTTCAAAATCAACATGCTGCTTTAAATGAAAAACTATACTTTCAAGCTAATAAGATAGATGAACAAGATGAGAAGCTTAAAAGGTATAGACAATTAGGGCTTAAAATTCAGAAGGAAAGGGATGAGCTGAGAAAAAGGGTAGATCAATGGAACAATTCAAATAAAAACCTGTTTAAGTGTTGGGATTCTCAAATTAAGTCAAATAAAAAATGTGGCTTAGGATATGAGGAAAATGAGAATAGGGATATATTTAAGAATAGAGAAGAGGACTATGCTGATAAACCTTTGTACAATAGGTTTGTTAAGACTGGTGACTTTAAGGGAGTACCACCACCTTTGAGTGATGACTATACTCCTCTTGAAAAAGAAGAGTTAGATGATTCACTCTTTGTGTATGGTAAGAAAGGTCCTCAAGTGCCTGAACCAACTACCTCAGAGGACAAATCTAGTAGATATTCTTCTTGTCAATCCAATGACTCTGAAGGATCTATTGATGGTTCCTCTGATCACTCTAAGACTGAGTCAAACAATGAGGAAAAAGAGAATTCTGAACCTAAGGTTGTTAAGAAGTGTGAACCTGTTGTTACTAAACCTTTAGTGACTGAACAAAAGGCTGAGACAGTTAAACCTAGTTGTGTCAATCACATAAAAACTCCTAGGGAATCTGTTAAATTGAATGAGTCACCTAGAAGCAATAGTGTTCACAGAGAAAGTAGGAGTAGTTACAATTATGCTCCTAAAAGATGCTTTGTGTGTGGAAGTTTGAGTCATTTAATAAGAGATTGTGACTTCCATGAAAAGAGAATGAAAAGAGAGGCTGAGCAAAAGAGAATGAATGTTAATAAGGTTCATAGTTCAAATACACCAGTTTGGAACAATGCTAATAGAGTTAACCATGCCAACCAGTTTGTCCCCAGACCTGTTCAACTAAATAACACTACCAGACCTAACTCTTTTGTTAATTCTGGTAGACCAAATTTTGGGTCTGGCTACAGAAACTTTAATGTGAATAGGCAAAATGTTAACTTTATGAGGCCTAAAGTGAATATTGGTTATGTTAACTCTGTGAGACCTAATGTGAACACTGGTTTTGTAAGACCCAAGCAACCTTTTCAAAAACCTCAGGTGAATGAAAATTTTCAAAGAAATAATTTTTATAAGGCTCATTCACCTGTAAGGAGACAAAGAGATTCAAGTAGGGGATCTACTGATAATTTCTCTGATTGCTGGACTTGGAATCCATTTAAAAATGAATTTACCTATAAGTCCAAACATGGTTTCACTGGAGCAAGTTCATACAAGACCTATAAGTATGTTGCTCCACAGAAAGGACTCAAGCCAACTCAGGCCTGGGTTGTTAAGAAAAACTGATCTTCTTTCTTAACTTTGTATAGTTTGTATATTTGTTTGTTCTTTATCATGCTATTCTTATTTTCAGTACTTATTTTGCTTTCTATAGTATGTGTGTTTGGTATTTTGTGCTTAATTTTGCTTTGCAGTTGTTAGCTCTTTTCTATGCGCAAGTTATTCATATGTGGAAAATTAAAACATCAGAACCAAAGAGCTTTTTATTTAATAACAAGATATTGCATTCTAGGATGCAAGTTACAAAGCTTCATAAGACAAAAGACTTTTCCCAAACCAGCTAAACATCACCACCTACACTTTCTGCTTCCCTTTTCCCATGAAGTCAGGAATGGTCTTCTTGGCTCCTCTGCCACCAAATTGATTCCATGCTTTTGGGCATGGAAGTGCAAGAATCACACTGCTTGGTGGAGGACGTGGCACAGAACCACTACTCAGGGAAGGCACAATCTTCGAAGGAAAGGTCTCTTCATCATTCTTGGAGGGGTCTTCTTCTTTGGCACTTTTATCATCTACATCAGAAGGAGGAGTTGGTCTTGAAGTTTTTGGTGTTTCATTGTCTGGTTCCTTTTCAGACAGATCATAAGCAGCTAGCCATTGTTTCAGAGTTGCTTCTCTCAATGTCTTGTTTCTTGTGATTGATGAATACCCTGGTGGGAAGTATCCACCCCATCCTCCTGAGGATGTATCAGAAGATGAGTCATTTGGATCCCAGGAATCGGATGAAATCTCTATGGTTTTTAAGTTGGATGGATCCATTATGCTTATAAGGTTTTATTCTGGTTTGTGATGGTATTTGTGATATAACTATGGGTGGTTTTATAGGGAAAATCAAGGTTTAATGTCTTTTAATGCTTGGTTGGTGTATGAGTTAATACTTGCATGGAAAGAGTTATTAATTGTGTTTTTGGAAAGTTGACCTTCGTTTTTATTATGGTTAAGTATTTATTAGTGATAAAAAAAAAAAAAAAAAAAAAAAAAAAAAAAAAAAAGAAGGGATTTACACTTAAGGGGAGGTAATGTACATTTAAGGGGAGGCAAATGTACAAGTTTTAAAATGTTTTTAAATCGGGTTAACCTTAAGTGTTAAATCTGGTAGCTCATATGTCTTGCAAAAATTGGTTGTTGTCTCCTCTTTCTTGTTGTTTCAACTAATTCTTGCAGAAAAGATTGGAATGAGGTGATGAAAAGCTTTGCATTCGCTATAGTAAGTATGTAAGTTCTTGAAGAAGCCAGATCAAAGTGCAGGTTTTGAGCAGATTGTGGATTTTCTAAAAGGTTCTTATATTTGTTATTCATTAACTCATAATCCTACTATTTATCAGTCCCTTGTCAAGCAGTTCTGGAGGTCGGTTACCTCTGAGACTCTTGATGATGGGACACCATGTTTAAGGGCAATCATAGATAACAATGGTTTTACCATTACTGAAGCATCGATTAGGGAAAGTCTCCAATTAGATGATGCTTTAGGAGAATTTGATTTGTCTAGTGAGGATATTTTGGAGGGTTTGAATAGCATTGGGTACCCCACAGATGGAAGTTTTACCTTTTGGAAAAGTCATTTTTCACCTCAGTGGAGGTTTTTAGTACATCATTTACTTCAGAGCTTAAGTCCCAAGAGTGGTGGATGGGATCAATTTGGAAGCAGAATTGCTTCTGCATTGGTCTGTTTATCATTTGGAAGGAAATTTAACTTTTCAAAATTACTTTTTGAAGGAATGGTGAAAAATGCTAAGAACCCAAAATTTTTAATGTATCCAAGATTTTTGCAAATGATCTTGAATTTTGAAACTAGGGATAAAGTGCCTTACATCAGTGTGGCCTTTACTTCCAAACTTTTTGCAAATCTAAAAAGGAGTTTTCAAGGGACAGACAAACCTTTGCTTGCTGCTATGCTTGGTACTAACAATGCAGGTACTTCTGGAGCTGCACAAGTGAACCCTGATGAAGCTCAAGACCAAGCCTCATCTAGGTCTGCTACACCTAGGTCTTCTCCAATTCCATCACCTCAACCAGGTCCCTCACCATCAGTTGAAAGATCATCTACACCTATCCAACAATCTTCACCTCCACAACCACATGTTCCAAGTCCTGAAAGGGAGGAGGCACATAATCCCATAACTGTGGAAGATCTCCTTGTCATTGTTCCTCAATTACAAAAGAAGATTGACATTTTGGAAAAGACTAATGAGGCACTCAGAAAAGCTTATGTGACTTTGGTGAAGAAAGTAAAGAAAATGGGAGTAGCAATGAAGAAAAAGGGTGTCTCTTTTGATGATGAGGAAGGTGAAGCTGAAAATTCTTCCAAACAGGGGAGGAATTTGGAGCAAGAACAAGAAAATATTCTTCAAACACCAGTTCAAGAACCACTTGTTCAAGATAATGTCACCACAATTAGTCCAGAGACACTGGAAGTTGCAGAGACTTTGGCTCAATCAATGGGCAAAATCAAACAGGATAGGAAAAGAAGAAGGTTAATTTTGTCTGTTGAGGAAGAAGTTGAAAAGTTTGGGACTGTATCTGATGAAAAGTCTGGTGAAAAGTCTGGTAATGAACTTAGTTCTGGTAATGAAGAAACTTCATTGCCAAAGAAGTCTAAAAGAAAAACAAGAGAAGAACTTGCATCTGAGGCTAAAATTGAGAGGATTAAGGCTCAAGATATTGCTGATGAAGAAAGACAAAAGATGTTAGATGCAGTATATGCAAGACAGTTGGCTGAAGAATCTGATGATTTTACAAAACTACTCAATGTTGATGATGAAGTGAGAGCAAAGTATGAAGAGCTGCTAACTATTGAAGGTTTAACTGCTGATGAACGAGCCAAACAGTTAGCTGAATTCATTAATGCAAGAAGTAATGATGATACATTGGGTGGATTCTTGGAAAAGTTCAAACTTCAAAAGAAATCAAAGATTCCTAAGAAGATGTCTATGGCAGAAAAGAAGTATGATATGAAGATGTATCTTAAGAATCAAATGCATCTTTCTTTGGAACAGATGAAAAAGAAGTCATATGAAGAAATACAAGTAGCATATCTCAAGGCATTTGAGAGAGATCAAGGTTACAAAGCTACTGATTATGATGATGTGCAGAAATATTGCTTTCAAGGTAGAAAGGCTAAAGAGACTGAACTAGTCATTGAACCTGATAAAGTGATTGATACAAAACCTGAAGCTGGTAAGTCAACAGAAGAAGTGCAAGATGAAGTAATTAAGCCTATTGTGTTTCAAAGAAGAAAAGGTTTGGAAAGGAAGAGTAAATCCAAGAAAGTAGTTGTTGAAGAGGAATTAGATGAAGAACCTTCATCTGAAGGAGCCACAATGGGGACTATTGAAAGCACTAAGGAACCTACTAAGGTTGTCAAGTATCAACTTATCATGACTGGTGGAAGGGTTGCATATCAAATAATAAGGGAAGATAATTCTAACATTGTTTATATGAATTTTGCTGGCATTTTGATTGATGTGAATAGGGAGGATCTTCAAGAACTTTATCAGTTGGTGAATATTAAATATGGAGATCATCCACCTGAAGATGAGTTTGAAAGAGTCTTTTGGGGAAATTTGAAAGTGATGTTTGAGCCACCAACTGAGTCTGATATAGTGTGGAAACTTCCTGAGGAACATAACATTGTCAGCTGGAGATATTTTCATACCTGCAAGGTACATTGTGTTTCATTAAAGAATGTTGATATTTATATGCTTGCAGAGGTGGAATATCCTTTATCATCAGGTGTTTGCAAGGAAATGATGAGCAAAAAGTTGTATGCTAGTAAAAAGGATGAAGGATATGAGATGTTATTAGATTTGATTAAGAAGCAGTCTTTGAAGGATGTAGCCTAAGGGTGTTTGAAAGAATTTTCACAAGTTGTTGAGTGAGATTATTGGAACTTCTCACTTGGTGGAGGTGCTTTGCACTAACACATCAAAAGGTTATCAGTCCACCTTGTCTCATCAACATAAGGACTGGCTAATCCTGAGCAAACGGCTAACAGGTAAAGATTGCTCAAATCCGTTTATGGCTGACAATTTGCCAAAAATTGTATGGTATTCAACTCACCATATCTAAGATAAGTGAAGAGTTGGCTAGCCCACAAGGTTATGGCTTGTGGTAAAGGTTGTGGAAAACCATAAATGGTAATCAATTCACCATGATGAGGTGCTTTTCCATCAAAGAATTGACTAGTCCAGAAGCAAACGGCTTTTGGTAAAGACTTAACAAATCCGTTGATAAGCTGATGATTTGCTTAAAATCATATGGTTATCAGTGTACCATGGTCTTACACACCAAAACATTTGGCTACTCCAGTAGTAATGGCTATTGGTAAAGAGACATCAAATCCATTAAATTTCAATGATTAACCTCTCACAGGTGTTAACACACTTGTGAATAGTGATGAGAATAGATATGAAACTTAATATGAATTGATGTACATATAGTCAATGTTGCTGCAAACACCATATCAGAAGAGCTTATCAAGATTCAAGCTGCTAGAAAGAAACAAGACCTAAATACATTTCAATGTATTCAAGATTCAATCCTCAGAAGGCTAAATCAGAAGAACTTGAAGTTCATGAAGCATGAAGATCAAGTTAGGGGAGGATTGTTGGGAATTATGATGCGTATCAAGAGCAGACAACTTAGGTCTGGTAGTTTACTAAGTTAGGTCTGTTTGTGATTTAGGTCTGGTTATGTAAAGTTAAGTCTGGTAGTACATGTTAAGTCTGGTTGACTTATAAAGTTAAGTCTGGTCGTGAAGATAGGAAAGTTTGTTAGAGTTATGTTAGGAAAAGATACAATACGTGTATGTATCTTTATAGAAGATTTGTGTATATCTTCTGTGTCGTCTAGGGTTTCCTTGTGTTATAAAAGGATCCCTAAAGTTTGTTAGTTCGTGTGTGTGAGTTGTACGAATTGATCATAGTGAATATCAATATACGAAGTTAGTGATATCCCTGCTTGTGTTCTTAATTGTTCTTGTTAAGATTCCGCATTAACATTAACAATCACTTAGGGTTTCTCACTTAGATTGGTTTGGATTTATCCTAACCATCTACTAGGTATTCAAGACTACTTAGTGATCCATATACAATTTGTGGACCAACAATGACCGTTTTTAAATTTTGATTATTTCATTTATAGGTACGGCCGATGTCGACGGGAAGCTTGCTGAAGCTCAGGAGAAGCTTGATGAAGCTAAAAAGATAGTGGCTGAAGCTCAGAAGGAGAGAAAAAAAGCTAAGAAGAAAGCGGCGAAAAATGAGAAGAAGCTCGAGTTGTTGACGCGTTTTATGTCGACCAACCCAGACTGGGAGGCGTTTATTAGCCAGGCTGGTTCTTGAGGTGCCGCTGGAGAGAGCAGTAGGAGTGGCGCGGGAGGGAGCAGCGCAGGCGCTCCCGCGAGTGGCCTCGTCGGCGAGAGTGTCTCTAGTAGCGGGAGTGGCTCTCGCAGCGGGAGTGATGATGATGATCAGGATGGCGACGAGGGGCTCTAGAGGTATTATTTTGTGTTGTTTTGTCTTTGGAAGTATATTTTGACGACCCAATTGCAACATTTGTAGATATAGTAGCTAGGTTTAGCGATTATAACACCCCTTTTTGATGTATTTTGAGGGTGTTATAAAGATTTATGGCCGTTTCGTAAAGTTTATTAAGTGTTTCGTGGTTATATATAACCGTTTTAGCCGTTTAGCCGTTTTATCCGTTTTAGCCGTTGTTTGTATTGGAATGTCTTGTATATAGTGGTTATATGTCACAATTCGCATTTTCGAGTCTTTACTATGCACGGGATTGCATCATTTCCATTTACGTATGTTCATTAAACGTTACCACTCAGTCATTACTACTAATATTATACTCAAATACTCCCGATTATGATCCTAATATATTTTCATGCTAATTTTAATGATATAAAATTTATATTATTAATTTACCCGGTGTTTTGAAACCTTTTGCAATATTTTCCCGGTTAGGGCTTATAACCCCATCGGTTTGCGATATTTTATCACGAACACTATTTTAACACCCGATTCTTATCAGTAACATGATTTTATGAGTTTTTACAACTTTGTCGAATTTTATTTTTATTCGTCACGTTTTATTTTCAGTTAACCCGGTACCCGATAACGCCGAAATTACACACTAAACTAACTAAGACTTATCCTAAAAATGTTTTAAGTGAAAAATTGCACATGCTAAAGCTTCTTGGAGAAGCTTGCCGCCCCCCCCCCCCCCCCCCCCCCCCCCCCCCCCCCCCCCCCCCCCCCCCCCCCCCCCCCCCCCCCCGATGTTGGCCTAATAAGCCAAAAAGCCTTAATGGCTTAACTTTACTTAAAACTAGTTTATATTCATAACATTTTACACATCTTTTAACTAAGCAAAACAAGGCAAAAACCTCTCCTCTCTCCCTCTCCATCCCATGGCACCATCAAGGAGATCAAGGGATTCCATAAATTTTTGAAGATCAAGTTTCATTCTTGTCCCGAATACCTTCCTTGTTAGAGTTTTGTAATAAAAACTCCAAGGTTGTGGTTGTTTTTCATTCTAGCTCACCAATCATCAAGTAAGCTCAAGAACACTAATTTTGATCTTTTCATACTTCCATTGTTCTTATATTGATGTATTTCCTATTTATTTCGAGAGCTATCCATGCAAAACCTATGTTATGTATACCACTTGGTTCATTTTTCATTAAAAACTATCTCAAACCCTAGATCTGGATGTTTTATTAACATCCCCGCGAAGCCCACTATTTTTAGTGATTTTTAGGACCCATGACACCCTAAGAAGGTGTATGGTAGGATGTGTGTACTTGTGGAGTTGTGTTGTAGTTGTTTGATCAAGCCGCGAACCAAGAAAACGAGTTTTTAACATATATATATACCCGCTGTCCGGAAATGTAAACTTTGGAAAAATCAGTAAACATGGCTTTATTTTAGCTTTCATATTTAGAAAGTACTCTCAAACACGAAAACGTGGTCGCTTGAATCACTAAAAACCGAGTTATAACGAAGGAGATACGATGTTTTAAAGTTAGCAACGCAAAACTATTATTTTCAGAAAATGCGGGCTGTTGGCCGAACTTCAGGGGACCGAACGAGGCGTTAGCCGTAGTCTAGCTGAGCCGAGCCACTGAGAATATGTTAGTTCATGTTATGACGATCGCGTGGATATAAAGAACGTTGAAAACCGACTTGTAACGACCAAGATATGAATTTCTGAAAATCCGACTAACAAAACTCATTTTGACAGCCTCACTATAATTCCAATATTTTCTAAGTATAAACAGTTTTGCGAGGCACCATCTTACGAGCTATTTTCCCGTTGAGCGAGACGGTTTGAGCCATAAACTCCTTGAGGTGAAACGAAGTATTCCCGGCCTATTTTCCAAATCAATCGACCGCTTGTTGATTGAACTTATATCGAGTAAGTTATGAATTTCCTAGTATCGCCAAAAACAACTATTTCAAGAAAATGTTTCTAAGTGTGGGAAATTGTTTTGCAAGACGCCATATTCAAAGCCGATTTTCTTCATGATCGAGACGTGTATGATCAAAACTCAAAAGAGACGACATTGAGATGTTGTTGCAAGGATTTCAAAAACGTCAAGTTCTATTCCTAACACTTAACGTACAATATTTTGCGACTAGTTTTGCGAGGCCGTTTGGTCATATTTTCACAAGTTGTAAAAAGGGTTATTTTGCGACGAAACTATTTTATTTGGCGATAAAACATCAAACAAGGATCGTGGAGTACCGTTTCAACATATTTACACGAAAAGTAGTTCATAACTTAGCGAGACGTCAAAAATGTAGTTTTCAACGATAAACGTTATTTTCAAAACTAACGAGTGGTATCGTTAACATACGTAATTGCATGAGTAGAATCATTTCATTTGCTTACCTTAGATCATATCATTCACATTAGGTCGCGGTTAGAGACCGAGCCTCATTCCAGCATATTCACCACTAGTATTGTTGCTATCGCATCAGGTGAGTTTCATAGCCCCTTTCTTTATACGTTTTGAACTTTTGGGGGAGATACATGCTTAAACTGTTTGCTTACATACATGATTGTGTTAAACTTAGTTGCGTTATTCTTGAAAGCATATCGCGGACCTAAGTATCAAACACTTGGGGTAGCCGAACGAATCATATCGCGGACCTAAGTATCAAACACTTGGGGTAGCCGAACATAAGTCTCCTCGTGAGCAGCATTGATAAGTCTCCTAGTGAGCAGCGTTGATAAGTCTCCTCGTGAGCAGCATTGATAAGTCTCCTCGTGAGCAGCATAAGGTCTTCTAGTGTTATAGAACGCACATCGTATACGCACATGTCTTACTCATACTATGTTAGCATTGGGTTGTAAACACACAGGTTGCAAGTCTTGAATGGGCAGGGCTTGGAACTGAGTGGATTTACAATGCCTATGCTGTGGAAACTTTCTCTAAAGGCTTTTCAACTTATTTATAGCAAACTCTATGAACTCACCAACCTCGTGTTGACACTTTAGCATGTATTTTCAGGAACTAAGCAATAGCACGCTACTGGAGGCTTTTGGCAGGGCATGGCATGGTCATAGAAGACTCTGATAAAACATTTGGGACCGCTTAACTTATTTTATGGGCAAACTTCCGCACCACTTTTCATAATGTAAATTTAACACTTTTGACTTATCAAATATATTCTAAATGATTGATGTGAAAACCGTTCTTTACACTTGTGTTATGATACCAATTGAGTTGCACCCCAGCGTTGTGTAAGCTTCCGCTGGACCCGATTTTGGGGGTGTGACATTATAGAAAGCAGGTTAGAAACCAGGTTTGTGTAGATTTTTGCTGCAAATTATTGCGGCAAAAATCTGGGCATTGCAGCTGCGCAGGCTGCTGTGCAGCTGCAATAGAACTTTCATACCGTGGACATGTCGTCGGTAACGTAGACTTGTGTATATGATACCGACATATTGTCGTCGGTAAAATATTGAACTTATTGTCTATTATAAATGGTACCGACATATTGTCGTCGGTAGTATATACACACATATTTGACTTTCGTTGACTACTGAAAATGGTACCGACATATTGTCGTCGGTAGTATATACACACTTATTTGACTTTCGTTGACTACTGAAAATGGTACCGACATACTGTCGTCGGTAGTATATACACACTTATTTGACTTTCGTTGACTACTGAAAATGGTACCGACATATTGTCGTCGGTAGTATATACACACATATTTGACTTTCGTTGACTCTAATTAGTTTGGCTAATTAAACCGTTAATTATTTAGTACACTACCGACGACTCGTCGTCAGTAGAATATTGTCGAACAAACAAAACGTTTGACTGGAAAATCATGTGGGTCCCACTATGTCGTCGGCGTTATTTGTCGGCATAGTCGTTGCCGACGTGGCTCTGTCGACAAGATAGGGCCTACGACATGACGTCGAGACGGAATTATGCCGACGTCATGACGTCGGCATGGTGGAAAAAATGTCCACTGCGGTGGTCCTGTTTGTACTAGTGAGTTTCAATCTTCTAATATACAACCTGCAAACCTGCAATTATAGCTCAATAAGTTCAATAATTGTTGTTTCTGGAAATACAAATCTTAAGCTTACAATCCAAAGGATACTCAGGCTATAAATACCATGCATGCTGTTACAATTCTACATATTCTCTTCTCCCTCATCAATTACAAACTCATATAGTAAAGATGTCTAAGGCAATCAAACAGCCCAAAGATTGCATGTCTAAGTCAATCATACAGCCCAAAACCTAAGTTTTCTTGGATCAGTTGGATCTCAATGTTTTGGGGCCCATTGTCGCCATGATTTGTCGAAAGTGGGATATCAATGCTGTTACTGGCCGATATGCTAGCACCGATTCCTTAATATCTGATGGAAAGGTCTGATGAAAGTTAGTTGTTGTAACTGGGAACATTCATTTCTATAATAGCCTGTTGTATACCAAAAAAATCTAATGTACCTATTTGCTGCAGGGTAATCTCATGCATTGTACCGCAAAGTCCAAGACATCACACAGTTTTGTTGATAGGTTGAAAGAGGGCCTAATGTCACAATTCGCATTTTCAAGTCTTTACTATGCACGGGATTGCATCATTTCAATTTACGTATGTTCATTAAACGTTACCACTCAGTCATTACTACTAATGTTATACTCAAATACTCCCGACTATGATCCTAAAATACTTTCATGCTATTTTTAATAATATAAAAATTATATTATTAATTTACCCGGTGTTTTGAAACCTTTTGCTATATTTTACGTTAAGAGCTTATAACTCCATCGGTTTGCGATATTTCACTACGATCACTATTTTAACACCCGATTCTTATCAGTAACATGATTTCATAATTTTCACGACTTCGTCGTATTTTTATTTTTATTCGCCATGTTTTATTTTCAGTTAACCCGGTACCCGATAACGCCGAAATTATACACTAATCTAACTAAGACTTATCCTAAATATCTTTTTATGAAAAAATCTCATCACAAGGCTTCATGAGGAAGCCTTGCCGCCCCCCTTGCTTGCCTAATAAAACAAGAAACATTAATGGTTTACTTGATACTTATAACTTCATTTAATTCCTTTAACACATTTACATAACACATTTAACTAGCAAAGCAAAGCAAAAACCCTCTCCTTTCTCCCTCTCTAGCTCACGGCACACCAAGAACACAAAGGAGATCCCATTTTTTTTTGAAGATCAAGTTACATTCTTGTCCCGAATACCTTCCTTGTTAGAGTTTTGTAATAAAAACTCCAAGGTTGTGGTCCTTTTTCAACTTAGCTCACCAATCATCAAGTCGCAGTTTGAGACCGAGCCTCATTTTCATCATATCCTTTGTGGTTATTGTGCTATCATATCAGGTGAGTTTCATAGCCCCTACTTTATACGTTTTGAACTTTTGGGGGAGATACATGCTTAAACTGCTTACTTACATACATGATTGTGTTAAACTTATTTGCGTTATTCTTGAAAGCAACTCGCGGACCTAAGTATCAAACACTTGGGGTAGCCGAACAGAACATATCATGGACCTAAGTATCAAACACTTGGGGTAGCCGAACATAAGTCTCCTAGTGAGCAGCATAAGATCTATTAGTATTCTTTGGGAAATGGCACCCAGTATTCTTTGGGAAATGGCACCCAGTAATCTCATGATGCATTGATATGCAAGACATCTACTCTAGACATACTATGTTAGCATTGGGTTGTAAACACACAGGTTGCAAGTCTTGAATGGGCGGGGCTTGGAACTGAGTGGATTTACAATGCCTATGCTGTGGAAACTTTGTGTTGACACTTTTTAGCATGTTTATCTCAGGTTAGTAAGGTGATAGCAGATGCTTGGAGCAGAGAGTCTTAGGGCACGTTTTTATGAAGACTTTTGCTTTTATCATTTACCATTCGATATACTTTAAAAACTTATGTACTATTCTACTTTGGGATCTTTTGCTTGTAAACTATGACTTTATCTATTCGAATGGTAACTTTTCAAAACGTCTCATTTAGAGGTCGTTCTCTATATCTTGTACTTTGTGCCCTGAAGTAGCATCCCAATGACATTATCGTTCCGCTGCGATAATTTGGGGGTGTTACAGATTGGTATCAGAGAATTGGTTATAGAGAACTAGGTTGCTTTTAGAGCCTAGACTATAACTACATACATTTAGACTCTCCTCCCTATCGCCTTGCACTTTTCATACACGTACGCTTGCTGATAACTTTTCGTCTAGACCTACGCTATTAGATATTTTATGGTACTGATGGGGAAGTCCCAAACTCTAGTCGAGTCATCAGAAATGTAGAGCTCAATAATAACTGGTTATTTAACTCAATCTTGTGACAGTTCTTGTTTGATGAGACATGAGATTGAGTTAAATAAAGGTTATTATTTAGCTGCAGAGATTTGATGATTCGTGGAGGATGGGAGTTCTCTTAAAGATACTTTTTAGAGACTAAACCTTACCGTGACTTCATCAACTAAGAGAGGCTCCTATATACCAAGTGCGACACTCCCTAAGTACCCTCACCACAGTACTCCTTCACCATTTAGAATCGGATGATAGAATGACTACCTACTTAAGGAACATCAATCGCTGAGATATGTGTGTTTGGTAATGTGTACACGTGTGAAAGGAGGAAATTATAATTATGGGTGGCCAACATAATTATGAATGCGTCACGACACACTTGGACATGTGACCATGCTTACGTTGATCGGCATTGGCACCATTTAGGAGACAACTCGCGACGTGGTACTATGTATGAGAACGATGAGTATAGATTGGGCAGTCAACAGTTTTCCCTCATCTCTAACGTTCACCGCATGTCCTTCCTTGTAGGAAATGGCAACAAGGAGGACAACTAGCAGTACTAGCCGAGGAGGCGCGACGTCAAGGGGTGGAAGGACTGGTGGACGTGGAGGTAGAGGAGGTGGTCGCGGCATCGACAACAATGACAACAACGATGGTGGAAATCCTGATTTTGCCGCCATCATCGCTCAGCAACTTCAAAACTTGCTTCCCACTATTGTCACTCAAGTTAGCAATCATATCAACAACTCGGGAAATAACGGAAGCGGAAATGACGACACCAATGGGGTAGGTGTGAATGAGACTGCCACGCGTGCAACTGGATGCACGTATAAGGAATTTACGGCATGTAAACCAATAGAGTTTGATGGTACTGGAGGCGCCTTGGCATATACACGATGGGTAGAGAAGATGGAGTCGGTGATCGACATCAGTAATTGTGCCGCTCATCAGAGGGTGAAGTATTCTGCATGCTTGCTGTTGGGAAAGGCATTGACTTGGTGGAACACACAGATTCAAGCTAGGGGTAGGGAAGCAGCCATAGGTATGACATGGGACAACTTTAAGGCACTACTGAAAGAGGAGTTTTGTCTGGGCAATGAGATGCAAAAACTGGAGAATGAACTTTGGCATCACTCTATGATAGGAGCTGGCCACGCAGTCTACACGGATCGATTCCATGAGTTAGCGAAACTAGTTCCTCATCTGGTTACCCCTGAATCTAAAAGGATCAAAAGGTACATCTATGGCCTTGTTCCTGAAATTCGAGGAACTGTAAAGGCAACTGAGCCTCCCACAATCCAGAGTGCAATATTGAAGGCTGGAGCCCTCACAGATGAGATGGTTAGGAATGGAACTTTGAAAAACAGTGATAAAAAGAAGGGCGCGAGTGAGTCGGAAAAGAAAACAGGCACGACGGTTGACAACAAAAAGGCACGAACCTTTGCGGCAATTAGTTCTGGTCAGAAAGGGTATGAAGGACCACATCCTAAGTGTACGAAATGTGCCTATCATCATCAGAAGTCTGCGCCCTGCCGCGTGTGTACAAATTGAAATCAGGGGGGTCATTTTACAAATCAGTGTAAAGCGCCAGTGAATGTGGGCAACATGAAGAATAACCAAAAGACATGTTATGAGTGTAACAGTCCGGATCACCTCCGGTATGCCTGTCCTAGGTTGAATAGGGCACCAAGACAAATACAGGGTAACCCGACACTAGCTTTAGCAATTGAGGGAAACAACCCACAACCTGAAATCAATATTAGTCCACCAAGGGGTCGAGCATTCTATGTGGGTACCGAGGCAGCCCGCAACGCGTAACGGGTATGTTTTCCCTAGACGATTAAGTATTCTATTGTATTGTTCGATTCCAGTAAGATATAGCTTTGCCCTGCTAAATTCATACCTAATGTTATTGACCTTAGTTATATTGATTTGATTGGTGTAAGCAATTCCAAAATCGAGCCAATCTTTCAAAAGACCTCATTTCAGGATGTTGAATCCATTCCTTCTACCAACTTGTTTCCTAGCTTGATTTAGTGACAGTTCTTGTTTGATGAGTTGCGAAATCAAGCTAAGAGTCAAGTTGTTACCCGAGCCGATTCAGTTTAATCTCATGACAGTTCTTGTTTGATGAGTTGTGAGATTGAATTTGAATCGACAACCTCAAACCGATTTAGCCTAATCCCATGACAGTTCTTGTTTGATGAGTTGTGGGATTAAGTAAAAATCGGTTACCTAGAGGTCTTTTGAGGGCTACGCTCGAGAATGGGAAAGTTTACCCCCATCAAATCCGACCACGAGAAAGTACATAGGAAGAACGAACGAGCTGAATTCAGGGACTGAATTCCTTTGACGGGTGGAGACTGTCACAATTCGCATTTTCAAGTCTTTACTATGCACGGGATTGCATCATTTCAATTTACGTATGTTCATTAAACGTTACCACTCAGTCATTACTACTAATGTTATACTCAAATACTCCCGACTATGATCCTAAAATACTTTCATGCTATTTTTAATAATATAAAAATTATATTATTAATTTACCCGGTGTTTTGAAACCTTTTGCTATATTTTACGTTAAGAGCTTATAACTTCATCGGTTTGCGATATTTCACTATGATCACTATTTTAACACCTGATTCTTATCAGTAACATGATTTCATAATTTTCACGACTTCGTCGTATTTTTATTTTTATTCGTCACGTTTTATTTTCAGTTAACCCGGTACCCGATAACGCCGAAATTATACACTAATCTAACTAAGACTTATCCTAAATATCTTTTTATGAAAAAATCTCATCACAAGGCTTCATGAGGAAGCCTTGCCGCCCCCCCCCCTTGCTTGCCTAATAAAATAAGAAACATTAATGGTTTACTTGATACTTATAACTTCATTTAATTCCTTTAACACATTTACATAACACATTTAACTAGCAAAGCAAAGCAAAAACCCTCTCCTTTCTCCCTCTCTAGCTCACGGCACACCAAGAACACAAAGGAGATCCCATTTTTTTTGAAGATCAAGTTACATTCTTGTCCCGAATACCTTCCTTGTTAGAGTTTTGTAATAAAAACTCCAAGGTTGTGGTCCTTTTTCATCCTAGCTCACCAATCATCAAGTCGCAGTTTGAGACCGAGCCTCATTTTCATCATATCCTTTGTGGTTATTGTGCTATCATATCAGGTGAGTTTCATAGCCCCTACTTTATACGTTTTGAACTTTTGGGGGAGATACATGCTTAAACTGCTTGCTTACATATATGATTGTGTTAAACTTATTTGCGTTATTCTTGAAAGCAATTCGCGGACCTAAGTATCAAACACTTGGGGTAGCCGTATAGAACATAACACGGACCTAAGTATCAAACACTTGGGGTAGCCGAACATAAGTCTCCTAGTGAGCAGCATAAGATCTATTAGTAATCTTTGGGAAATGACACCCAGTATTCTTTGGGAAATGGCACCCAGTAATCTCATGATGCATTGATATGCAAGACATCTACCCTAGACATACTATGTTAGCATTGGGTTGTAAACACACAGGTTGCAAGTCTTGAATGGGCAGGGCTTGGAACTGAGTGGATTTACAATGCCTATGCTGGGAAAATCTTAATTCAAATACTTTACTTGTTAAACAAACTCTATGAACTCACCAACCTTTGTGTTGACACTTTTTAGCATGTTTATCTCAGGTTAGTAAGGTGATAGCAGATGCATGGAGCAGAGAGTCTTAGGGCACGTTTTTATGAAGACTTTTGCTTTTATCATTTACCATTCGATATACTTTAAAAACTTATGTACTATTCTACTTTGGGATCTTTTGCTTGTAAACTATGACTTTATCTATTCGAATGGTAACTTTTCAAAACGTCTCATTTAGAGGTCGTTCTCTATATCTTGTACTTTGTGCCCTGAAGTAGCATCCCAATGACATTATCGTTCCGCTGCGATAATTTGGGGGTGTTACACCTAATATACACCATTAATGACTTTGCTGTTGTGCACAACACTGAAGAGTACATGATTATGAATTCGAAAGAGAGTCGTTACATGATTAAATTCCATGGTAGCACGACTGTTCGAAGATCTTTATCCAAGCTAGATGGTTTTATCAGGCATCCTTTTGACATTATTGGTTTTGATGACCTGGAGGTTACAAACAATAAATATTTGATTGGTATTGTGCTATCTTTGCAATATTTTGTGTACCATAATAGATAATAGATATGATCATAAGTAAATGTGTACCTTGCAGACGTTGTTGGGTATATCACAAATGTGGGTAGGATTACTCAACAAAGGACAGGTTCAAGAATGCTAAATTTCCACCTCAGTAATCAAAGGTTAGTGCCATTGTCATTACACTTATAGGTTTTATAAAGTATATCAATAATGACTACCGCACTATTAATTTGTTTTTCCATAAAGCAGGGGCCAAATAGTTAGGGTCACATCGTGGCGAAGCTTAGGTGATGTGTTGATTGAGAAAAAGACAAAGAGTATTGGACTTCATGTTGTGATTGTAACTTCAGTTAACGCTAAACTTTACAATAGTGAGAACCCGCGAACATTAACTTTTTAGTTATTTTAAAGCATCAAAAAACTCATAGTTTATCGTCCTTTACCTTTCAGATAGGCTTTATCTATCAAGTAGCTCATCTACTATGATACTCGACGATCTAGAAATCCCTGTGTTGAAGGAGTTTACATCACAGGCCAGGTAATACATTTTTGATATATTGTACATACCTTTTGCAGCCCACTTAGCATGTACACTCATATGAATGACAGTGAAATAGAAGTTGTCAAAGATGGCTTGCAGGCTTACTACTCTGCACCCAGGCCCGGGACATAGGAAAACCTGTTGCTGTTGGGCCGCAACAGAAAGAATGATGTAAGTGCCATTTTCTCCTGTTATTCTATTCCACACCTAACCATTGCCTCCTTTTTCCCCACAGTCTGTCACGTTCATCTGTCAAGTCACAATTGACCATATCAACACAAGGAAATGCTGGAACTATCCCTCATGTGGCAGTGAAAAGTGCAAGAAGGGAGCTGCAAGAAGGGGAGGCAAATTCTGGTGTGATGCATGCAATAAGCCTACAGAGTATCGTGTTGTGAGGTACCATGTTCTTTCAAATATAGTCTATTGTATATGGATTACAATATCATTGGTTTACAATATCATGGAAACTACCTTCCATATCAAACATTGCATTGGCAGATACATGCTTGAGTTAGATGTTTCTAATGACACAACAAACGTCCTGGTAGTAATGTTCGATGAGATTGCAACACAGTTGGTTAAACAATCAGTGGAGTTGCTTTTAGCAGGAGAGGATCAAGTATATTTACATACTTTAGTCAGTTCATAAATGTTTTGCTCACTTACCGTCATGTACAGGATGCAGATGACCTGCCGAATTTGCCATAGCCCCTTTTAGATATCATAAGCTCCTCCCACACTTTGGAGTTAAAATCACATACATATTACGAGCATGGTAACTATGAGAGCTTCTCCTGCTGGACTATTTGTGCACCAGATGCAGGGGAAGAACCAGATGCAGTGGATGAAATTGCAGGTTCCAGCAGTCTTATTGAAACTGCTGATGATGGAAAGCTGGAATTGAAAACATTGTCCAAAGCCCCATTACTCTTGACTCCATCAAAACCTTCAGAGTACAAAAGGTACAATAGGTTAGAGTGGGTCCCTACATACACTTCCACATTAATATATTTAGGTCTAATTGCTCAACTTTGGCCTGCTAACCTGTCGCTTATGGTTGTTTTATTGTAGCATTAATATAGAATATTCAGACGCCGAAGTAACTGCTGGGAGTGAGGGAGCAGAACCTGATGATAGTGAGCCTGGAAGCCATAATAAAAGGAAAAGGTTAAGGCTCACATACAAGAGGTTAGAGAGGGTGCCTGCATACACTTCGACATTAATATACTTATGTGCTATTGCTCAACATTGGCCACTAACCTGTCACTTATTGTTGCTTTATTTTAGCACTGTTGTTGAAGATTCGGACAATGATGTAACTGTTGGGACTGAGGAACCAATGGATGATGATGACGACCTTGGGAGCCAAAAAAAATGAGAAGGTTAAAACTGAATCAAATATATACTGCTAACTTGAGGGTGTTTCAAATCTTGATACTTGAATGCTTTTACTATCCTGTGTAGGTACGTTGACCGAGATACCCAATCTGAATAAGTAACACATGCCCGAGCCTTGGAAGCGGTACCCCTGATGATTTGCAAGATTTGTCACTGTTGATTGGCAAGATCATTATAGTTTAGACTTTATTGGTCTATGAACATTTTGTTTTTTCTTTTAAAGGGAAAATAAATGTGGTGGACTTTTCCCCATTGATACAGTTGTTTGGGTTATTTCTGAATTAATATTGTTTGGGATTATTACACCATATTTGGTGTACACTGTGTGAACTTTTGATGGTTTCTTTGTGATGATTGCATCATCTTTAGTGTTTGTTTGAAAATTTGGAATTGGTTTTTTTAACATGTTATAAATAACTCTTTATGTAGACAAAATTTCTTTCCTATGGACTTTACTTCTTGCAGGTTGCATGTGTATCTTACAAAGGAAATTGGATGAATAAGTAAATAAAGTTAAAACCTGTTATCAACTTATAAGACAATGCATGAATCATCCAGCACTAATGATATCCTTCATAAGCATCCAAGGAAGAAATAGTAAATATACAGTTACAAAACAATGTACTTATAGTTAAAATGTAGCAAGTGACATATGTTTGTAATCATAGTTGAATGCCTACATGTCTTTCTATTTACGCATACTTGATTACATGTTTTACTGTTATGAATAAAATTTCTATTTTATTCTATAACTTCTGTTATGAATAAAATTTCTGTTTTATTCTATAACTTATGTTGTTGATCCCATAGTGAAAACTTACAAATTCAGTGCTAAATGGTGTAGGGTTTCAACATTTCTAACATATCATTTATTGGCCTGAACGCATACCAACAAACCATTGCTTAATGCTTAGTTTTAACCTTAACCCTTACCGAAAATAAAGCCATGATTGAATGAGAAACTAGGGCAACAAATATGCATCATATTCAGCCTGTTAAAAAACAATTGAGTGTTAGAAAATGATACTCTGCCATGTTGTTCTCTAGCACAAAAGAACAACCATACATAATGTCTTTTAAATTAATGAACGGGGGTGTTAGCTAAAAATTAAAGAAACCAGTATTCAATTAGATCAATCTCATTTATTCACCCATCAAGTCCATTTCTTGAAAACACTTCTTCCGTAGTGGTCTCTCAGTTATGACCACCAACCTATTCACCACAAAGTTCCACATTCTTTGAGATATACACAAGCAATAACAGAAGTGTCCATAGGATTGTAATTAATAAAAAACTGGATTGTAAATACAAAGTAACATCTGGCAAGATAGCATAGTAAAAAGTCATCTATTTGGTAATTTCCCATTTATTACATGAGTAAATGTAGTAATTAAATCAGGAAATTCCAACATGTATAATTTTTTACATATTCGTTATATATCTTTTCGAATTCTGTTCATATGTTTGTGCTTCATAACCAGGAAAACACTAATAAAGCTTTGTTCTAATTATGTATAAAGGTTTGTTTAAATTGACTAATTTACAGTGTATTTAAATGGTTTGTGTAACTACATTAAGGGATTTATTAATATTGCAGGTTCAAGTAACAAACGTGCTCGACTTCCATCTTTCTCCAGCACATTTAACAACTCGATAAGGATACATTCAGAAACAAGTATTGGTGAAGATGGGAATCTCTAGTTTTTATTGTGGTCTGAAACTAACACAAGATGTGACTACAGGACCAAGTAAGCACGTGTACATCTTTTTGGATTGCAAAAATACTCACACAAATTTTTTAAAAACTTAATATGTTTCCTTAGGTACATCATCACTTCCAAGAGATAGACAACTAAATGCAGAACAAAACGCATGACCCTCTACTTACAATTACCGAATAACTAGGCAACAAAATACTGAGGCCTCTACTTCCAGTTACCGCATAACCAGGCCCGATGTTAATTCAGATATAGTACAAAGACCATATGCCAAAAAAAAACTAAAAAAAAAGAGCGGCGTTCACAACCCAAGGTAATTTTCCCCATGTTAGAAAGATTGAATAAATAAGTGTCAAGAAAAAATGTGTTCATTTTCCCATGTTACTATATCGGTGATGCTCAAAGAAAGAATAAATAACTGTTAAGAAAAAATGTATTCATTTTTATTAACCTTTTGGTTTAAATCAAAAGGGGGTCTAAGCCTATTCAGCATCAGCACTTCGAAAAGCAAGCTAGCTTTCTTGGGCTGCTTGCACTTAGCCTAACAACCAGCTTTGTGTATGTTTGGCATCTTTGTTTCATTTTTTTTACTGATTACTAGGGCATGTTTTGCTTGCACTTAGTAAAACTTGTCATTTAAGTATTTAAGTGTAAAGGGTATATTAGGCAATTAACATGTAACACCCCCAAAATCTGGTATTGCGGAAGCATTCGGGTTATGGGGTGCTACTAAATTGAATATCACAACACAAGGCAATAAAGAAAGGAATACATACTTCGTTTTAATACATTCAACCAAGTCAATAAGTTTACAATAAAGTTTTAGTTTAGAAACATAAGGCCCATAATTCAGTTGTCCCCGAAAAAAATAAGTCAAAGTTAAAATGCCACAATACATCAGACAGTAGTCTATGACCCTTGTCCTGCCACAGCCTTGTCATAATCATTCAGCTTAAACACCTGAGAAAAACATGCTAAAAGTCAGCAAAAAGCTGGTGAGTTCATAGGTTTATCAATAAGCAGTAAAATCAATAGTTGGACAATGAGTTTGGTATATGAACATTACAACCCATGCAATGTCATATAAAAATATAGTCTATTATGTTAGCACTAAGTTCATGCAACCGAAGCTATAACAGTGTGCATGCTCTAGAAGCATGTTAAATATAAAAGCCCGACAAGTGTTTATCCCAGACACTTGTGTTTCGACATGGTATACGTTCGTTTGCCTATCCGGCCAATCCTAACGAGGACGTTACTCCCAATAGATCTACTTATAACATTCTCGCTTTTCAGCGGAAATTGATGGTTCATGAGTTGGGCATAATGGGACATAAAAGGGCTTAGGCTAATCCACGTAACAGCATAGACAATAGTTTGGTCCATAAAAAGTTTTGCATGTTTCTCACCCCAAATGTAAAACAAGTTTAATAGAGTGGGGCTATAAACTCACTTTGTCAAGTAGTAGTCAGATATCACAATAGTTCAGACAGTGTTCAGCACCAACACGCGACCTAGATTAGTAAGGTTTGTTTTAGTTCACGGATCGAGTTTAAGAATTTAAGAAACTTAGTTAAATCTTAAAGATTTAAAGAGTTTATGTTATTGTTGCTGGTGTGGTAGCATTAAGTTTAAAACAGTTTTCTAAATCATTTGAAAGTATTGGCTCTTGGAAGTGCTTAAGTGTATATCAAGACGAATAAGTCTCCAGTTGGACAGTAACTGAAGGACTATGTATGGAAACTTAATAACAAATATGAGATGTTGATGACATGTGGAAAACGTTATAGTCAAATGAGTATATATTACTAAGTGCGTGTTTATATTACATGTATGAGTGGGTGCATGAGAAAAATGGGGTGTGTATGTATATATATTCCTATATATCAAAGAAATGTTACATTTAGAATCATTGATTATTTAATAACGGATTAGTAGGCTAAGTATGAACTTTTTGATAGTGAGTAATTCACGTGCTAACAAAAGTTATGAGATTGATGTTTAATTAAATAATTGTTTCATAATCTAATCGGTCTATATGAGCGTGGATTAAATACGTCTAGTTTATATATGATCGAATTAAAGAAACGAGTTTAAATTTCATAAGTCTGGTTTTTCACTTCATTTTCATAGTTGTTAAGTGCATAAACATTTTCTAAGCATATGTGTAGAGTAAAAATCAATTTAGTTCTTTATAAGAAATATATCAAGTCGAATTACTTAAATGCGTTGTATAGTTTGGGTATGTATGTATGTATATATATATATATATATATATATATATATATATATATATATATATATATATATATATATATATATATATATATATATAGGATAAAGATCAAATAAAGAGACAAATATCCGTACATTAAATAAAAAGATTTTTTTTTTCAAAAATTTTCTCTAAAAATTCCAAAAAAATTCCACAAGATCAGGTATGTTGGTGCATGAAAAAGTTGTGAAGGAAGTTTTTCTAAAAGTTGATATTTTTTCGGAAAAAAATTTATGAAAAAATACGTTTGTGCATTAAATCGCTTTTTTGTGAATCAAAAATTCATTTTTGCACCCAAGTTCTTTTGACTTTTTGAATCAAAATAACGTTGCGCATCTAACTAAAACAAGTTGAAAATTTTGTGCATCAAAAATTTTTTGCGCATCAAAATTCGTTTTTTGTGCATTAAAAAAAACGTATAAAAACTGAAAATTAGAAAAAATTCTTTCACAAAAGTTTCATGCACCAACATTCTCAATCTTGTGGAATTTTTATGTATTTTTTCGCGCACTTTTTTGAAAAAAAAAATCTTTTTACGTAGTGTACGGATATTTGTCTTTTTATTTTAACTTTACCCTATATATATATATATATATATATATATATATATATATATATATATAGCGAAATTCTTGTGTTTCAATGAAATGTAACGAGTTGATACTAAGTCTAGTTGTTTTTGAATCGTGAAATATAAAGTGTGAAATAGTCGAGAATTTTTAAATCAAACGATCGTGACACAACTTGTATATATAACCGAGTGGACAACACACTCTTGTGTTGTGGAGTGGGTTGTGGCCCAACATGTACTAGTAAACTCAAGATGGATTAAAACCAAACAGTCTTTATTATTGTTGGACTTGGCCTGATAAGGAAAAGAAGAGAAAATGAAGTAGGCCACTGGTGGGCTGTGGCCCAACCAAAAGTTAAAACCAGTAAAAAGAAAGAGATCCAATACACTTGTTGGAAACCAAAACCAGTAATAACAAAAGATCCAGTAATACTTTTGGAACCAAAAAAAAAAAAAAACACAACTCAAAATGTTTTTCTCCTTTTCTTGAGCTATAATGGTTCGTATGAACCAGGGAACTCGACACCCATTTTCGGCCGAACCGTGTCCTTTTCGTGAGGGTTTTTGAGACCCCTTTTTGATCGAGCAAAACGAGCACCCTACGTGGGTGTTATACACCGAGATAAAAAACACCAAATACGACTCTTGGAGTGGTTTTCCTAATAAACCACGGCACCCTTCGGGGTGGTGGTCGAACCAAGAGAAAGGAAAACGAGCCACTTTTCGTGGTGATCTCGTGTGGCCTCTCGGCTCACGTACGAACCGAGACACACTCAACTCCAAATTCACTCAAATCTACCACTTAAGATTTCACTTGGACCGCAATAAACTAACACAACATCAAGCATATACCCAACCAAATCCGAACATATATCAACACAAATACAAACAGGAAGTCGAGTACATTACTAATGAGATTCGAGCTTAAGCCAAACACAACCGAAGCACACAAAATGACAGGATTCGAGCACAAGCATGAACACAAACATAACCGAGTGCAAAACCAACCAATTTCGAGTATGACATGAACACACAAACCCAAGTATGAGCACAACCACACTCAATCTGAGTTCAAATATAGCACAAATGTAAGCAAAAAATGACACTTAGCAAAAAAATTTGAACATAACCAGTTATGAAAACGTGAAGGGGGGGGGGGGGGTGAATACGTTACCGTTTTAAATGGTTAAAACTTGTTGTATCAAATTTCCAATTTGGCTTGTTCTAATATGAAAGATGTTTGTTGTAGTTTATGACTACCAAGTTGTCACACAAGTATTATCAAACAATCACAACACAAGCAATCACATAATGCAAACATAAAAGTAAAGAGATAAGTAAAAGAAAGCGCAAACCGAACACGATGATTTATAGTGGTTCGGTCATGGAGCTCCTCTCTGCCCTACTCCACTCCCCGAGTACCCAACTCGAGAGTTACTTCACTAGATCAACAAGCTCCTTTCTCGGCGGAGAAAACCTTACACATGTCGCTTACACTTTTTTCGGTACAAAAGCTAAATACCGGGTTCTAGTTCGAGGTAGAAACAACCTAACGTTGCCTATACAATTTCCGACACTAAGCTAGATGTCGACTTCTTTTACATGGGTACAACCACTCCCGCCGTCGCTTAACCTTTTTCCGGTACTAAGCTAGATACTGAGTTCTTTACAAGGGTACAACCACTCCCGCTATGTTTTATGGCCCAATATAGAAACCTTGTGTTTTATGGCACAAACACATAAACTACCTAATCTAGTATGAATGGATTTCAATGATGATCCATGACATAAATGGGTCATGGATATGAATGCCTAATCTATATAAACTTCCATTGATTGAAAGTCTTCAATGTATGAAGATCACAAGCTCCCCAAACTTGTTGTGATGGATCTTCATGTATGTATGCAAGCGGAATCTACATGAACTTCTTGAATAAGAAGTCTTCAAACACTGAGGATGTCAAGTGCCCTTGAATCTTCATATGTTGGAATGCTATGGTGAATGATGACTTCAAGATCTTCTAACCTTCTTGGTGGATCAGGAAGTATGCAAGCTAGCTTCACAGGATCATTACAAATGTATGCTTACAACATAATGAAAGTTAGTAACATTATGATTATTATGTAAATGGTGATTAATCTATGTTTCTACATGGTTATGCTACTGATCTAAGTGTATGAAATGGTAGAGGGAATGTGTGTTTAAATGGCTTGGAGAATGGGTAAAACAATGGGCTGCTATTTATAGCCAACAAGAGATTTACCTGACGGATCCAAAAAAAGGGATCCGCGGGGATCCGTCTTTGTATTGATTTGGATCCGTCATGTCAGGCCAGCTAAGAGATTGAGAATCTTTCCATATCTTTCCATATCTTTCCATATCTTCAAATGTCAACTCTTTGGCTTGAAGATCTAAACAAAATATCTTAAAATCTTTCTAAGATTGTGTTCATGATGCATGCCATGATGTCATCCTAATATTTGAAAAATAAAGTTTCCATTTTAGGAAATACAAATGTAAATGTATAAGATGTTATTCCTAAAGTATGTTTACTAATATGTATCATGTTAGTTTGACATCTAAAGTGTACTTATCCTATTAAACTTAGAAAACATGATGTACAAGTAAGAATACTTGTATATGCAAAATGTGAGATGAGGTTCTAAGTAGAATGGTAAGCCTTTTTAAAATACTTAATGACCTAGCCGTATTTTAAACATTCTAAATGGTTTGTTAAGGGTTTGATCATAATGCCACATAACAAACATGTAAAAACCTGTGTTGTATCATACGAGGACTCGAGAGGTGTTGAATGTATGTTGAGACAAAATAAGATTACAAGTAACTTGTGCATTTTACGTTATGTATCAAGTTACATGTTTGTCATCAATCAAAACAAATGAGATTGCTTATACTAGCAATCTCCCCAACGAGACTGCTTGCACTAACAATCTCCCCCTTTTTAATGATGACAAAATATGTAAACGTGATAGAAAGTAAAATGCAAAAAGTTACTTGTGTCCGTTCTTACTTACTTCTTGTGTCCGTTTCTCCGTTTACACCTTTCTCCCCTTTCTCCACCTTTTTCTACTTACTTTCTCTGTCTACACCTTTCTCCCCCTTTTGTCGAAACAAAAAGGGTGTGTCCTTGGAGTTAACTTTATTTCTCCCCAAAATAGCGAGCTTGCATCATCCTTAGTGAAGTTAAATATACTACTCCAATCTCCTATGGTTGTTGTGTTCCCTAGGTTGTTAGCGGATCCATGGATCAAATTAAGACTCTTAACCTACATCAAGGTTAGTGTTGTGCAACAAAACAAAAAATTATATGAAAAATGCATGATGAATGAAATGCACATAGCAAACGCTACATGTGGGTAGGCTACGTTGGACTATCTCCTCCATATTATCGAAACAAAAAGAAGAAATGCATAGCGGAACGCGATGAGTGACCCTTGGTTATTACTCCCCCTAATATGGAGTACCAAGTATGATGCATGAATTTTGAGAACTTAATAGCTCCCCCTTGGATGATACTCCCCCTAATGGGAATTCCAAGTTCATGATGCATGAATGATCCTACAAAAAAAAAGTTAGTGTATAATATGCTCCCCCTTGATCAATACTCCCCCTTGCTCTAGGGCGTCAAGATGAACCTACAAAACAAAGATTAGTACTATAGAAGTTATGTCTTTAGACATAAATTTCATATACGACCAAGTGTATAGATGATGCAATGTGAGTGTTCGATAGATATTCCTTCTATTTTGAGGACGTCAGCAAGCACCTACAATAAAGACGAAAAATAATCGACGCAAACTTCATCCTTAGATGAGTATGCTATATATGATCTAGCGTATATGATGATGAACCTACAATGAAATGGTTAGTGCAATATATTTTATCTCAAAGAAAAATATTATGCAACATATCAATAATCTAATCACAAGCAACTTACCAATTGTGATTGTCTAATCAAAGAAAATATGATGCAGCATACCAATAGTGATATCAATCGTGATTATCTAGTAAACCATGTTATAAAGAGTGTAATCTTCTAATAAGAATTATAATCACAAGAATATAATATGATAAAATCCTACAAAACAGTGCCTATGAGGAGGATATGAGTAATCCTAGTGTTGGTGTTAGTTTACTAGTGATAACTCAATTTATAACTAAAGGTTGATGCAAGTAGGTTTTTCGCTAATCCATGGGGTTGATGATTAGTGAAGGAGGTGATGGAAGGTGGTGGTTGTAATGCATGCAATGAATTCAGAAACTCTAATGTATAGCAAATGCTATAAGAGTATTGAAGACGGTTGAGGTTATGACATTATCATCTACCAAAGATGATGTAACGTGCCATAATATATGCTCGAATGGAATTTAAGAGGAAGTGAAAACAATGATCATTTAGGAATAGAAATTCCATATGCAAAAGTTAGAAATACTAGATACCTATATGAGGATAAGAATGACATCATATGATGAGAGTGTTGGTTGGACCAACGTGTTGAGAATGATGGTTTTGGTATATCGTTTGCACTGACAATGACGTGCTTGATATGTATCAAGAATGAAAAGGATGAGATCCTATGATTGTGTTCTTGATAGTGAAGGTGTTCTAGACAATGAAGGTGTTCTAGACAATGAAGTTGTGAGATTAAGGTGAAAATCCTAGACTCGTTGGCTACGAGAGGGTTGTTTGGTTTAACAATGATGTGTGAACTACAACTAAATCACACAGTGACTATACTAATAGGTTTGCAACAGTACGTTGAACCTTGATGTTTGATTTCTTTGCTACAAAAGAAAAATCTCTACAAATGAAGTGAATGAATGAATGGTTGTTTGGTTTAAATGTTTTAAAAACTGAACCAGGTACCCGCGGATTGGGCGGAACCAAATTTTTGGTTCCGTCCGTCTTATCCAAGGGTTCCGTGAGACCAAAATAGATTTGGTTATGTTTTGTCATTTTTGATCAAACGAAGGTTCAAGCTAAGGTCTATTTACTTGTAACTACTGATTTGGTTTCACTAATCCTAGTTAAAATCTAAGGAGACTTAATGCTTCTCGTTTAAGAGGTTTGTCAAACACATTATGAGTTTTTCACTTAGCGAGGTATTGGTGCAAGACTATGATGTTGAGCTGAGAAGGTTTGAAACACTTGTGATTTTGTGGGCTAATTTTAGCTGAATGGTGTGAACCTATATGTTGGCATTTGAGGATGTAAGAAACATGAGTACATGTTTTTTAATGCAAAAAGACAATTATGTGAATAAATTTCTCTCCCCCTTATTTGGTGGACATCCAACATAATGTGTGATGTTAAGAATGACGATGCAAGTTAATGAAAGTGATGAGCTTAGCAATGTATTTGCGGATGTTGGTTAGCATACAAAGAACTTCATCCTTGAAGTTACGTAGCTCTTCTCTATCAATGCGAGATGATCGCATGATGAGGTATGTAGTTTCCTTATGGGAGGTGTGTTGTGTTAACTAAAAGGTGATGGAAATGTTGTTAGGAAAGCGGAAGCAACAATACGATTTGGAGAGAGGTATATTGAAAGATACCCAAACACAAATTTCAAACCTCTAAAATTTAATCCTACTAGCTTTTAAAGCTATATGTAAGAAAGTAGATCCCACAAACATATTATTAATCTAAGTAGCAACAATTATGCAAAGTAAGCATAACATAGAGAAATAACAAATAATTAGTTATCAATCTACAAGAGTCTTGTTGACATAAATAATGCCTAAAAATATTATTCATATCTCTATGTTTTAATGATCACAAAATATAAACTCATTTAAACATAAACTTATCAAATAAACAAGTATTTAGTTGTAAATATTCATTTCTACAACTTAATCACTTAAGGTATGAATAAACAAGTGCTTAATGCATTATATGATCAAAGGAACATTTTCTTAATAACTAGATTTTTTATAAAACAACAAAAACATTTTTTATATTTTTGAAAAACATTTTTGGTATTAAATAAAAATGTTTAATCTTTTATAAAAATATGAATTCAAATTTTTAACCAAAATTAGTTAAAATGTTCCAGAAAAACCTTCCCCACAAAAGGACAAAATTGGCCAACGTTCAGTAGGGGCGGCCCCCTTAATTATTAAGGGGACCGCCCCCTATTGAAGGGGACCACCCCCGCTCCAGTAGGCCTCCAGCTGTCCAGTTTTTCTCCTATAAATACCAGCCCTCTCCTGGATTTTTACTTACCTTTTGCACACTGAAACTTTCTGTTTTAAATCACATTTCATATCTTCAAAAACCCTTTGATCATATAATCTTAAGCTTTGGTTTCTAAGTGATCCAAGCTTCCTCCATTCAAGTGCAAAAGAAGAATACTCCTTCAATAACTAGAGAAGAAGTATTGCAACTTAGATACCTAAGTTGTTTGTGTCATCATACATTTGTTTATAAGTTGTGTATTATTGTTAGATAGTTGTGTGTATAATTGTTTGGGATAGGTTAGTGTGTAAGTAGAGAAGTTGTGTTGTTAAGGTGTGTAAGTAGTGAAGGTGTGAAGAAGTAGAAGTGTACATAGGTTGTGCTTAGTTGTGAAGTGTCGTGAAGAAGTAGTGAAGAAGTCGTGAAGAAGTTGTGAAGAAGTCGTGAAGAAGTCGTGAAGTAGTCATGAAGAAGAAGGTGTGATTAAGTCGTGTTTAAGTTGTGAGATTGGTTCTAGCTACGATTAGAACTCGACATCTAGCTTTGTGTCATTAAGCCGGTGTAAGCTAAAGTTGTGTAAAGGTTTTCTCCGCTATAAGGGAGCTTGTTGACATAGTGAAGAAAACTCTCAAGTTAGGTGCTCGGGGAGTGGAGTAGGGCAAGGAAGGTGTCCTTGTAGCCGAACCACTATAAATCTCTTGTCTCTCGGTTAGATCTTTCCATCTCTAGCTTTCATTTCATTTTATTACCTTACTTGCATTACTTATTTATATTTACTTATATACATATTGTTCAAGGAGTTGAGATCACATAAATTCGAATCTAAGTTTTAAAAAGTAAATAAAGTTTTCACAATAAATATTAAAAGGACATAAAACTATTCAACCCCCCTTCTAGTTTTCCACAATTCTTAATGACAAAAGATGTGAATATCATAGAAATCATAGCATCTTATGTAAACAAAAACAAATATTCATCTACCAGACAAAACGCTATCACATGGCATCAAGACAAATAATCATATTGCAAGATAGCATGACATTGTTTGAAATACTACTTAGTGAAATTGTTTTGATGTAATGCTTAGTCACTTAAACATACTTACTCATTTATTAATCCAATGATCAATGTGATTAAGGATAAAAATGACTTCTAGATATTAATCATACTAAAAGTACTCGGACACATTACATGGAAAACAACTAGTGTGACAAAGTCACAAAAGAAGTGAGATGACAGGTTCATGCAAACAATTCTAACATTTTGGAAGCATGCATTATTTAGACTATTCTATGAAAAAGACTCAACGAATGTCAACAAAAGACACGAGCTTTCGAATATAGAAACATCATATAAGAATGACATATCATGAGTTAACAAGTAATACGTTAATCTTGTGAAATAGCATATAAAAGAATGAACAAATCATGTTAACATGAAGCATATAAGCATGCAGACAAAACCTTTCCAAGGTTTACACATTTGACAATCAATCATGATAACGTCAAGATACTAAATCATATCAAACAATTAACATGTAATCAACACATGTATGTGTAATGCAAGTAATTTTAAAGAAAAATCACATTTACTACTTGTTTGATTAATATTCCTAAGACAAGATAGTTTACCAATTACTTGGCTTAATGAGACTCAACTATTTCTATAAAAACTAATGTGATGAAGATGTCATGTTATACACGTCAACAGATTTTAATCTTTGTGTTTGGAATCTAAGGTTGAATGATCTAAAGAGTGACATCCTTTAAGTTGAGTTTAAGTATGAAAGTGATTTGATCATCTAAGATCAAGAGATGTGTTTGTGTGTGATAATGGAATATGTTAAGAACGTTCTCAAGAAAGTTTTTTGGAACAAGTATCTAAATAAAGTTACCAACTTTTATAGATCTTGTGTATGCTTCGGAGATGTGGATATGCATAAGATTTGACCAAGGTTTGGTCTTGAAGGGAAATAGATACATAAAGTATCTTTCAACAGATAAGATTATCTCTTGGGATAATGTTATCATGTTTGAGAGAGATGTGCTAGTTCATGAAACTTGCAGATGTTTGTTTAAGATCATTTAGTCAATGAGGTGTGATTAAATTTCTTGTAAACCGTTCATGTTGCAAGAAGAGAATGATAGGATATATATATATATATATATATATATATATATATATATATATATATATATATATATATATATATATATATATATATATATATATATATATATATTATCCTTTTGACAAGATGAGAGCTAAACGCATAATTTCTTAGGCATAATATTTTCCAAAACATCATGTTTTCCCAAATGAAGATATTAAGCCTAAGTGTTTGGATAGACCTAAACTTGCTATTCAAAATTATGATAACTAGATGATGATAAGATAAACTCACTTGAGTTTCTTATGTATACTCCTCAAGATTTATTGTCACTTGGGTTGCATAAGGTTATCTTTGAGATTGCATTTTAACATATGTTAAAATATTGATTTAAGGTTTAATGAAACTTATGCAGAGGTTTGATTACAAAGTATTACCAATACTTTGATAACTTGTGAAAGTGGTACTACTTAAACCTAGTGGAAATTGATAAACAATGAATGTGAGCATCATGCTCATCTGATGGTGAAGGTTCTAATCCTATAGGTGATGAAGTATGGTTGAGTTTGTTTAACGAGTGTTTGGACAAAGGGCTTTTTGAGCAATGTACTCAATGGATTCAAATGATAATAAGGATTGTGGTGATGTAGGGGTTTGTTGTGCTATGAAGGTACTTAGGTTTTATGGATGTTGAAGATGACAAGAATAGATACTGATTCTTGTGATTCACTAGTGGATGAAGTGCTTAGTTATGTTTGTGAAATCTAAGGGCTGAATGTGATGGGATGAAGAACAAATGTTCTAGTTATGATAGGATAAGTGTTTTAACATACGTTGTTAAAATACTTGAATATTTCGGATGAAATACTTAAGTTGTCAATCCTATTTTAAGAAAAGGATAACAGGACTTGAAAATTACATCTATAACCTAAGTGTGAGTTATGACTTGATGTAAATCGTCTTGAAGGATGACATGTTAACCAAGTGAGGCAACATACGTGAATACAAGATAGACATGAGTTGGGTTTGTAATATGTGATATATTTGCAAACAGTGAGTCTGGATTAGTTTGGAAGTTGTCAATTTACAAATCAAGCTAGTGAATGAGTAAAGGACGGGAAGATGCAGTGAGTGTGTGTACTGATCATAAATACACAGTGATCCTACGTATTGCAAGGAACTAATTTCCGGGTTCCTAGCTTGTGACAGAAGGGTAATTTGGATGAAAATTTGAATTTTCAAATTTTGGTGGGAAGTGGCTTTCTTAAAGTTCTAAGTGTCCCTAAGTCATCCTAATGTGCCAGAAGATCAGCAGAAGAATCCTAAGGACTAGAATCAATAATCTAAGGATCTGGATTAATCGGGAATTTTGAAAAAGTTACTGTTGATACTGGCGGATCCAATCGACAACAAAGGCGGATCCAAAATTTGGGAGCCGTGTAATCCGCCAGTTCAGGAATGGCGGAGCCAAAGGATACACTAGACTGATCCAAAATCTGGGATCCGCCATATCCGCCGATCATGGGTGCTAAAACAAACAGAGAGAATGTCAAAATTCGCGTTTGTCGGTCAATTCCTAAAAATTCTCCTAAAACATATGTAATAACTAATATATGATAGAAAATTACTAAATACATAGGTTCTAACACACATATGCACATAGATCAATCAGATGATAATAACTTACCATAAATGGATGTTAAGCCAAACAGTGGCTTAAACACGAAAACTTGATAACATCAAAGTGTTATCGTCCTGCATGATACAGTTAGTTCATACGATCATTCAAGGATAAGTTTCTATCCTATGACAAGACACATACATTAAACATCTTTGTTGAAATCAACTATACCAAACACCTTTTTCAAAGATACTGTTAGATAAACTCTTAAGGCAGTGACATATTTCAATGTTTGAACCATTAGGTGAGATCATGTGCTAATCAACAATTTTCAAGATACTTAACTAGTTTTACATAGATCATATTCCTAAGTAAGTTATGCAAAGATTTCACATAACATATGCAAAAAAATATAAAAAAATATCTAAGTCTATAAGTGAAACATACACAGTTTATCAATATATTGCACAATATCTAGCAAATGTTCTATTATGCATAAAACAAGGAATTGATAAACAAGCAAGTAAGTATCATGGCAAGACACTTATGTATTACAAATAAACAAGTACAATCACACTTATCAACATGTATGTAAACAACTAGAACAAGTAGTCACATAGCATAAAAGTATACTTTTCATCACTTTGTGTTTAAATATGACGATGTATACCAAGCTTGATTTGTTTCCAAATTCTTTAGTTTCAAAAGAAATCATATCAATTTTCAAAGGATACCAACTTATATTTCCCGACGTTAAAGTTTAAGCTATTGTGTCAAAATGAAACTTAATATTTTGAACAGGTTGTAGTATTTGATTTGTTTTACCTATTTCAATTTAGATTTAGGACATGAGATTATTTTTAAATGAAAGTAGACTTAATTCCCCTCAAAATGATAGGTGGCACGACTTCTACGGACTTACGGTTAATTAGTTATGATTTTTTTTGAAGTTTGACAAAAACTGCATACTGAACAGACGGATCTGGCGGATCCTTTTTGAGGGATCCGCCCTTTGTAACAAAGGGATCCATGGGTGTCTGTGACAGATTCTCCTAAACTCGTATTTTGACATAAAGAAAACGTGTAGGACTTGCTAGACTTAATATTAAACATATATTACATATATTTAACAACATTTCTAATTATGTGACTTATCTAAACATTTACGAAGAGATTTTTTAACTAAATTAATAGCTATTCCAAACGCTCTTTTAAAACCCGTGTTTTTCGTAAATTAGCTTTACGCACACAATTTGTCACTTAATCTTTTTAAGAAATCTTTTCTTTTGATTTTCCAAAGATATCTTCAAGCTTGTATACAAAGTAATATTTAACAATAAAATTTCTAAGTATACTTAGCGAAACATTTTTCATATTATATTCCGCTTCAAAGGTAATTTGATACATGGATCGTACTCTATTTTAAAAACCATTTGTTTTGAAAATGAGAGCTACGTGGCTCTGATACCAATTGTGAAAACGTAGAAGGGGGGGGGGGGTGAATATGTTACCGTTTTAAATGGTTAAAACTTGTTGTATCAAATTTCCAATTTGGCTTGTTCTAATATGAAAGATGTTTGTTGTAGTTTATGACTACCAAGTTGTCACACAAGTATTATCAAATAATCACAACACAAGCAATTACATAATGTAAACATAAAAGTAAAGAGATAAGTAAAAAAAAGCGCAAACTGAACACGATGATTTATAGTGGTTCGGTCACGGAGCTCCTCTCCGCCCTACTCCACTCCCCGAGTACCCAACTCGAGAGTTACTTCACTAGATCAACAAGCTCCCTTCTCGGCTGAGAAAACCTTACACACGTCGCTTACACTTTTTCCGGTACAAAGCTAAATACCGGGTTCTAGTTCGAGGTAGAACCAACCTAACGTTGCCTATACAATTTCTGAAACTAAGCTAGATGTCGAGTTCTTTTACATAGGTACAACCACTCCCGCCATCGCTTAACCTTTTTTCGGTACTAAGCTAGATACCGAGTTCTTTACAAGGGTACAACCACTCCCACTATGCTTTATGGCCCAACATAGAAACCTTGTGTTTTATGGCACAAACACATAAACCACCTAATCTAGTATGAATGGATTACAATGATGATCCATGACATAAATGGGTCATGGGTATGAATACCTAATCTATATAAACTTCCATTGATTGGAAGTCTTCAATGTATGAAGATCACAAGCTCCCCAAACTTATTGTGATGGATCTTCATGTATGTATGCAAGCGAAATCTACATGAGCTTCTTGAATAAGAAGTCTTCAAACATTGAGGATGTCAAGTGCCCTTGAATCTTCATATGTTGGAATTGTGGAAAACTAGAAGGGGGGGGGGTTGAATAGTTTTAAGTCTTTTTAATTTTATTTTGAAAACTTTATTTACTTTTAAAAACTTAGATTATAGTTTATGTGAAAAATAATACTTGAATAAAATTATTAATTATATGTGTATCCTTTTAGATTTGTTATAAAAGTTTTGTTTTTATGAATGGAGTTTTAAATTGATATTTATGTGAAATCAACTTCTAAATAATACTAACAAGTATATATGCCTAGGTGTATAAAAGTAATAACGATATAAATAAAGAAGTAAGTAAGAGAAGGAAAGATCAAACCGAGACACGAGAGATTTATAGTGGTTCGGCTACAAGGACACCTTCCTTGCCCTACTCCACTCCCCGAGCACCTAGCTCGAGAGTTTTCTTCACTACTTCAACAAGCTCCCTTATGGCGGAGAAAACCTTACACAACTTTCGCTTACACCGGTTTAACGACACAAAGCTAAATGTCGAGTTCTAATCGTAGCTAGAACCAATCTCACGACTTCAATAACAACTTCTTCACGATCTCTTCACGACTTCTTCATAACTTCTTCACTATGGCTTCACAACTTCTTCATGACTACTCACGACTACTACACACCACAACTACTTCACAACTTCTACTCTACTTCTTCTTCACAACACTACTATTTCTTCACAACTACAATCTAGTTCACAACTATAATCTACTTCTTCACTTCCTAGTACTACTTCTTCACGCCTCTACTTCTTCACACCGTTGCTATACTTCTTACACACCTTGTATTTCTTCACTCCTTAGCGACTTCTACTTCTTCACTATCTCACGACTTCTTTACGACGGCTTCACCACTTCTTCACACCACAACTACTTCACCACTTTACAATACTTCTACACTACTTCTTTACAACACAACTACTTATACACCTTCTTCACTACTTACACACTACACCTAATATACACACCTTATACACAAATGAATGAATGATTTACAAAGTTTACTAAACTAACAACTTTAGGTAACAAGATGATACTTAAGTTATAATACTTCTAGTTTTGATTGATAGAAGTATTCTTCTCTTTACACTTGGATGATTGAAGCTTGAATCACTTGGAAACAAAAGCTTAAGATTATGTGATCAAAGGATTTAGAAAGATATAAGAGGAGATTTAGAACAGAAGGTTTTGGGGTGCAAGAGGTGAGGAAAAAGTCCAGGATTAGTCTAGTATTTATAGGCAAAAATTGACAGCTGTAGGAGCGGGGCGGTCCCCTTAATTAGGGGGCCGGTCCCCTTAATTATTAAGGGGGCCACCTAGGTAATTAAGGGGGCCGCCCCTTATATCCGTTGCCCAATTTTGTCTTTTTGTGGGGAAGGTTTTTCTGGAACATTTTTGCCATTTTTGGTTGAAAATTTGAATTCATAAATTTATTATGGATTAAACATTTTCCTTTAATTTCCAAAAATGATTTTGTAAAAGATATAAAATGTTTGTGTCATTTTATAAAAAATCAAGTGATTAAGAAAATGTTCATTTGATCATATAATGCATTAGGCATTTGTTTATTCTTATCTTAAGTGATTAAGTTGTAGAAATGAATATTTACAACTAAATACTTGTTTATTTAATAAGTTTATGTTTAATGAGTTTACATTTTGTGATTATCAAAACATAGAGATATCAAGAAGTATTAATAATGTTTTTAGGCATTATTTATATCAACAATCTCCCTCTTTTTGATGATTACAAAACTTAAACTCATTAAATCCAAAAATTATTTTTGGACAAGTATTTAGTGAGTTTATATCCACTTCTCCCCTTTTTTGTAGAATCAAAAAGGTTATGCCGACTAGATTTAGATACGTAATTTGTCGGAACGAGAACTCCCCGTTGATGTGTACTCCCCCTCGTTCGAGGGTACCAAGGAATCGAGATATGGAATACTTGCAAGAAAAATATTAGAAGCACAAGCATATATGTATCATAGCATGAAAAATAAGAGCAACAAGCATAGCCTTCAAATATTAAGGACATGCAACAAAACATACATTAATTCAAAGTGATCATGAAAAACATAATCATTGATACAACATTTATTATGCTTAGAGCATACAATAAGTAGAAAATTCTAATTTGCCAAAGAGAGTCATCGGACTTGCTTGCAACATAAAAGCTTGAACTATTTTGTTTGAGAAACAAGAAATATAAGCATATAGTATGCTCGGATGGTTGATGGTGGAGTGTTTGGAATGGAGGTGGTTGAGTGAGGGTGAGAATGTTGGATTAATGGAGGTATGTTTTTGGGTGCATAGATGTTGGAGAGTTTGGTGGTGGAGAGTTTGGAGCGGAACATGTTGATTGAGGGTTTTGATGTTGTTCAAGTGAGGGTGTTGGATGAGATCTAGTGAGAAGATACTCAATCCAAGTGAAGTGCTCATTCAATGCAATGGTTTGTTTTTGGAGAAAGATGCAACAAGGACAATTGTTGACATGTCTCTCAACTTGACTCAAGTTGTGGGGTGATGAGGGAGAGCTAGATGGAGGTTGATCTAAGTTGCGTTGAGCAAGGTGTAGGGCAAGAAGAGCACCAAGCTCATGGGCTTCCTTGAGTTCTTCAATGAACTTCAAGTGTTCGGAGGAAGGTGATGATGGTGGAGTGTGGTTGTTATTTGGGATGGATGTTTGGACATGCAACATAGGAGTAACATGTGAGTTGGTAGGAGGTGGTGGTGATACTCTTGGTGGTGGAGACATTTGTGAGCTTGGGTAATCATGAGTGGATGAGGATGGAGATATGGAAGAAGAGGATATTCCAAGAGTGGTGAGTGTTTTGGATGGTGCATTGGTGGGTTGAATAAGATGTGGGGTGGTGTGAATGAGATTGGGATTATTGTTTTGGGATTGATCATGCTCTTCATATGGGTAAGATGAGGGTGTATTTTTGGGAGCAAGGATGGATGATTGGTTATGTTTGTGAAGGGGTTCATTAGGGTGAGCATGAGACTTAGGTGTTGGTTGATTTTGAACAACATCATTTGTTGAGTTGGAGTTATGACAAGTGTCAAGCTTTCTTCTCCAAACGGGTCTTACGGAGATTTTAGCAACTCTTGAAGGCTTGGATCTTGGGTTGTTAGGAGATGACATGTTTGGATGGATGATTATTAATGATGGAGAAAGGTATTTATAGTGTAAGAATGATGTGGTTGAGGAAGGTAAATTTTGGTGGGTGGTTTAGGACAAAATATGTTTGTGAATTTTGGGAAGTGTAGGATGAAATGGGCTAAAAAGTGAAAAAGAAAACAGTGCTCCCCGACCATCAGATGGCCGGTCCCCTTAAATATTAAGGGGGCCGCCTAATGAATTAAGGGGGCCGCCCATCTGCTGATTCCCAGGTTACCAGAAATGGGTTTTTGGCAGAAAATTGTAGAAGAGGTTGTGTTTTTAGGTTTAGTTTCAAGCAAGTCCAACTCTTTGAGACAATTTAGAATTTAATAACTTATGTATGCAAAGCATATTTATTAAAGACATTAAGCATTTATATCTAGCATGCAACCTACTCATTAAGCAATTAAAATACATGTATATATATGGACAAGAAAAACAATACATAACACCAAGTAATACATAATATCATTTTTAGGAAGATTAATAAGCTAGTTAATTAATCCTAATGAGTGTCTATGTGCAAGGGAATGGGGAGTTGTGATAGCATGGACTTCTAGACTTGTACCAAGCGAGATCTTAATGGGTAAATCATGGTTTTTCAGATTCGATTTGGTTCACTTATAAATGTCATATACACAAATATAGATGACAGATATGAGATCACCATGCATGATTTAAATAAGTGTTTTTAGCATTATTCAACAATGTTTGAGAGTATGTTTTTATGTGGATGTGAAAATTATTCTAACGAAATAGATTTGGTTTTATTTCAAAATGTTTTTATGAGGAAAGAAAACAAATTATTTTATTTATTTATTTATTTTTTTTTTAATTTTTTTTATTTTTTATTTTTGGCTTTGATAAACACATAATTATGGATAAAAGTTGGGAAGAAAGGTGGGATGGTAAAACACGTTAAGTAGAAAGGTTGTATAATCTTTTGAAAAATCATTTTTCCAAAATGTGAAGTTTTTGCATATAAAAAAAACAAATACCATTAATTATAGATTTTAAAAAGAATGGTTGTAAAAGATCTCATGCTCAAGGGAATTGGTTAAGGCTATTGTCACATGCTACCCCTTTCTACATATCCAAAGTGATGACTAAATTCTATATGTTTGATGCAAGAATGGGATATATGCTAATATGGCTCCTTTGATTACGCACATTATCTATCTTAAAGCCATAGTCTACAAGAGTTTGCTTCATCCATGGATTATATTGTGATATATCTAATCCTACTTCTATGTTGACAATTAATTCACTTTACTCGCTTTATCTACATGAGTTCTCTACTAGTGGACATGGAAGATTTCCATATTCAATTTTAGAAGGCTAAATGAGTTCGACAGTGAATACTACTTTTAATACTTAGGGGGGGTTAATAAAGGATTTTTAGTTTATTAAATCGTAAAGCGGATATAACTAAAATTGTAGAGGCAATGCAACCTATTAAACTAAGCATATCCTAAGGCAATGATTAATAAGACTATATGCATGAAGTAACTACTCATGAAATTTAAAAAGAGAACGTACCTTATATCCAGCTTTTCTTCGCAATATCCAGGATGGTAAACAAAGTTGTGAATGATGGATGAGTCTTCAAGATAACCAAGGTATGAAAGTGTATCATAGCAAGCTTCCAACGCCTTATAGGACCAAAGCGACTTGACCCGAACATGTCTTGTACTTGACTCATTTGATGTCTTAGCCTTGATACATATAACTTCTTTTGCTGAGACTTTCACATCTTCATTGCAAGCACATCATGCATTTTCAACAAGTACTTTTTTATTTTGATTTGTAGATTTCTCAAAATTTCCGATTAAGTAGTAGAGATATCTTCATTGATTCTCCAATAGCCGCACCATTAATATTCCACTACCTCATTAGCTATTTCTTGAGATGAATTATCATGTGAGATATTGAATGTGATTCAAGATTAGATAATCCATTTGTCTTCACGCGTACATTTCGAATGTGAGTAGGTTAACGAAAGATTGAGTTTCTTTCCTTTGTGCGTTTATCACCTAATCAAGTAAAATAGCTTGGTACCCGGATTCTTATGGGTCCGAGATGGTTAGTTGATGACACCCATTGCATTTGTATGCACATGGTGAGGATGTCGCCAAGAAGTACAAGAATTCCTTAACAGTTTGTTTTAATGTACAAACAATGGATTTCTTGACTTATATTGTTTATAATCATTGTAAATAACCTTATTTCTAAATTTTTCTACTAGGTTTTACAAATTTAATTTGTTTTGATTTACTTGTTGATGAGTTATCCGAACTAAATCCTAAACCGGTTTTATCTTCGAATGGCTTTTGACAACTTAGTAGGTATTTAAGAGATTTGGAGCTTTCTTCAAATTTAGCTAATATTTTTGCTCTTTCATTTAATCTTTTAATTTCATGTTTATATTCTTGACATGTTTTGCATTCTAAATCAGTTTCAATATTACTTTCAAGTCTAGACATTTTATCTTCTAAAATTATTTATTTTTCAAAATTACTTTCAAAAGTTTTTGATGATTCATATTTAGAAATGGTTTTTAGATCTATGTTGCAAAAATGTTTAAACTCATTTTCTAATTTTGAAAATTCTAAAATGAATTGATCATAGCAAAAATATTCGGTTTCGGATTGTACCTTATTTGGAGTTTTATCTAATTTACATTCTTCACATACCGGATAGTAATCTTCTTCTTCGTCTGTGTCACTCCATGATTTTGAATTGAGTTCACTTCGGAGTTGATCCATGTAGTCTTCGTCATTAATACCTTCATTAAAAACATTTGAACTAGTAGCACATGTATCTATTTTATCTAAATGTTTATCTATTAAATTTTCTAGGACAACTAATTCATGTACAAGATCAAATTCTTCATCTTTGGCTTGACATTTTTCTTGATGAAAGTTTAAGAGACTTTTCCAAATATCATTAGCCGTTTGACAGAAGAATACTTTTTCATATTCAACTTTCGGCAAGGCTTTATAAATAATTATTTTAGCTTTATTATTTTTGTCATTCTTTGTTTTGAAATAATCATTTTGACTTTCAAAATCCGTTTTAGTTGGTCGAAAATCACCAATCGAAATGACATGCCAAAGATCTAGATCAATTGATTTCACATAATTTTCAAATTTATTTTTCCATTCAAGAAAGCTATAATTTTCAAATAGTGGTGGTTTTTACATAGATTGCCCTTCTAAATATTTTTCCGATTCCATAGATCGATTCAAGTTTTAAAATACAATATATTTTAAAAATCTTGTTTGACCTGTCTCTGGTACCAATTGTGAAAAACTAGAAGGGGGGGTTGAATAGTTTTACGTCTTTTTAATTTTATTTTGAAAACTTTACTTACTTTTAGAAACTTAGATTATAGTTTATGTGAAAAATAATACTTGAATAAAATTATTAATTATATGTGTATCCTTTTAGATTAGTTATAAAAGTTTTGTTTTTATGAATGGAGTTTTAAATTGATATTTATGTGAAATCAACTTCTAAATAATACTAACAATTATATATGCCTATGTGTATAAAAGTAATAACGATATAAATAAAGAAGTAAGTAAGAGATGGAAAGATCAAACCGAGACACGAGAGATTTATAGTGGTTCGGCTACAAGGACACCTTCCTTGCCCTACTCCACTCCCCGAGCACCTAGCTCGAGAGTTTTCTTCAGTACTTCAACAAGCTCCCTTATGGCGGAGAAAACCTTACACAACTTTCGCTTACACCGGTTTAACGACACAAAGCTAAATGTCGAGTTCTAATCGTAGCTAGAACCAATCTCACGACTTCAATAACAACTTCTTCACGATCTCTTCACGACTTCTTCATAACTTCTTCACTATGGCTTCACAACTTCTTCACGACTACTCACGACTACTACACACCATAACTACTTCACAACTTCTACTCTACTTCTTCTTCATAACACTACTATTTCTTCACAGCTACAATCTAGTTCACAACTATACACTACTTCTTCACTTCCTAGTACTACTTCTTCACGCCTCTACTTCTTCACACCGTTGCTATACTTCTTACACACCTTGTATTTCTTCACTCCTTAGCGACTTCTACTTCTTCACTATCTCACGACTTCTTTACGACGGCTTCACCACTTCTTCACACCACAACTACTTCACCACTTTACAATACTTCTACACTACTTCTTTACAACACAACTACTTAAACACCTTCTTCACTACTTACACACTACACCTAATATACACACCTTATACACAAATGAATGAATGATTTACAAAGTTTACTAAACTAACAACTTAGGTAACAAGATGATACTTAAGTTGTAATACTTCTAGTCATGATTGATAGAAGTATTATTCTCTTTATACTTGGATGATTGAAGCTTGAATCACTTGAAAACAAAAGCTTAAGATTATGTGATCAAAGGATTTAGAAAGATATAAGAGGAGATTTAGAACAGAAGGTTTTGGGGTGCAAGAGGTGAGGAAAAAGTCCAGGATTAGTCCAGTATTTATAGGCAAAAATTGACAGCTAGAGGAGCGGGGCGGTCCCCTTAATTATTAAGGGGGCCGCCTAGGTAATTAAGGGGGCCGCCCCTTATATCTGTTGCCCAGTTTTGTCTTTTTGTGGGGAAGGTTTTTCTGGAACATTTTTGCCATTTTTGGTTGAAAATTTGAATTCATAAATTTATTATGGATTAAACATTTTCCTTTACTTTCCAAAAATGATTTTCTAAAAGATATAAAATGTTTGTGTCATTTTATAAAAAATCAAGTGATTAAGAAAATGTTCCTTCGATCATATAATGCATTAGCCATTTGTTTCTTCATACCTTAAGTGATTAAGTTGTAGAAATGAATATTTACAACTAAATACTTGTTTATTTAATAAGTTTATGTTTAATGAGTTTACATTTTGTGATTATCAAAACATAGAGATATCAAGAAGTATTAATAATGTTTTTAAGCATTATTTATATCAACAAGAATGCGTTGGTGAATGATGACTTCAAGATCTTCTAACCTTCTTGGTGGATCAGGAAGTATGCAAGCTAGCTTCACAGGATCATTACAAGTGTATGCTTACAACATAATGAAAGTTAGTAACATTATGATTATTATGTAAATGGTGATTAATCTATGTTTCTACATGGTTATGCTACTGATCTAAGTGTATGAAATGGTAGAGGGAATGTGTGTTTAAATGGCTTGGAAAATGGGTAAAACAATGGGCTGCTATTTATAGCCAACAAGAGATTTACCTGACGGATCCAAAAAAAGGGATCCGCGGGGATCCGTCTTTGTATTGATTTGGATCCGTCATGTCAGGCCAGCTAAGAGATTTGAGAATCTTTCCATATCTTACCATATCTTGCCATATCTTCAAAAGTCAACTTGTTAGCTTGAAGATCTAAACAAAATATCTTAAAATCTTTCTAAGATTGTGTTCATGATGCATGCCATGATGTCATCCTAATATTTGAAAAATAAAGTTTCCATTTTAGGAAATATAAATGTAAATGTATAAGATGTTATTCCTAAAGTATGTTTACTAATATGTATCATGTTAGTTTGACATCTAAAGTGTACTTATCCTATTAAACTTAGAAAACATGATGTACAAGTAAGAATACTTGTATATGCAAAATGTGAAATGAGGTTCTAAGTAGAATGGTAAGCCTTTTTAAAATACTTAATGACCTAGCCGTATTTTAAACATTCTAAATGGTTTGTTAAGGGTTTGATCATAATGCCACATAACAAACATGTACGAACCTGTGTTGTATCATACGAGGACTTGAGAGGTGTTGAATGTATATTAAGACAAAATAAGATTACAAGTAACTTGTACATTTTACGTTATGTATCAAGTTACATGTTTGTCATCAATCAAAACAAACGAGATTGCTTATACTAACAATCTTCTCAACGAGACTGCTTGCACTAACACCAGTATTTAGTATCTAGACCAATTTCCTTATTGCCTAAGCTTATTCGACCAAGAACACGTAATGATTGAATGCACTTCCACATTCGAGTCAAAATAGATACGAATTTAGTTTTTTTTTGGTTTTGCTTTACCACACCATAACATAAACATCGACAAGATCGAATGGTACTACAACATTAATTTTTCAACAGAACATAGCAACAAAAACAAAATTTTTGACGCAACATGTATCTATCAATTTTTTTTAACAAATGAAAGTTCAATCAACATATAAAGAACATTTGTATACTCGAATGAAAAAGAATCAAAGAAAACTTAGAATCCTTACAACAAGATGGTCGATTAACAGAAGGTTAGAAGGAATGACAGGAACCCAAATCCGATTCTAGCAAGCAATCCACACCCACTTTTGACCCAGAAATTGAGAATATCAACCCTTGAATTTTGTTTTTGATGATGATTCGAGTGAGTGGGTTGCCTGTGAATCGAACGGAGTTTATAACACATAACAAAGAAAATTTGACTCGTTCTTTCTTGATCCTCAGACGCTCCTATTGCCATAAAGGGGAGCCATATTCCTCGCCTTCGTCACCCCTTTGGCTCGATGTGTTGACTCTCGGACTCGACAAGTGTGCCAGAGGTCTCTAATTTGGACAGAAGGAAGGAGATAAAACCTAGACTTGTCTTGTTTATTTATGGCGTCACCTTTGGCTTGACATGGATCTGAGATAGAGATAAGAAGATGACGTTGAGAAGTAGAGGGGAAGGAGAGAGGGAAAACGTGTATATCTCACTTTTCCTTTTTTTTTTTTTTTTTTCTTTTTTTTTTTAAATAATGTGAGTGGGAGGGTATGGATGGGATATGTAGATAAGGGATAGGATTTTTGTTTTAAGTTTTTCATTGAGTGTACCCGTGTCCCGTTGAACCCCGGTGTAACTTGAGATTTTCGGGTTGTCGTGAGCATGAAAACATAGTTCAGGTGTCGTTTTTATCAGACTGACATAGAATAAAATTTATTGACTCCGGAATGAAATTACAAAATTTTAAACCATTACTAATTGTTGTGTCGGTACGCGTGTGGTGTCTTTTTTCAAGAAAACGAGATAACGTCTCGTTTTTGTTACGTTTGTGTCTGTAACTGTCAGGAAGTGAAAATTTCACCTTTTCTGATAAAATCAAATAGTTTTGGTGAGTTACTGTAGGCTACTGCGTGCGGGTTTGTTTCCCGTAATCGTTATGTAAACATATAAATGCTTAATCTAACAGTTAGGTAATAATAAATTGACATTTATTATTAAAATATCAGTGGAAAAATTACCGTTTGTCACATCCTCCTCGCCTTAGAAGGAAAACCGTTATCGGTTTTCACTTAGAATTTACCTGATAAATTTGAGAAAAGGTGTGGGTATTTACGCTTGATCTCGTCCTCATGCTCCCACGTGTATTCGGGACCTCTTCGGGAGTTCCAGCGAACTTTAACAATAGGAATGTGACTTTGCTTAAGACGTTTGATTTCTCGATCCATTATCTCAACAGGTTCTTCAATGAAATTTAGCCTTTCGTCAACTTGGATTTCCTCCAACAGAATGGCAAGTGTTTCGTTTGAGAGACATTTCTTCAGGTTGCTCACGTGGAACACATTGTGTACAGAGCTGAGTTCTGGTGGTAGTTCGAGTCGGTAGGCTACCGGTCCGATTCTGGAGATAATTTTGAAAGGTCCAATGTAGCGGGTATTTAGTTTCCCACGCTTTCCAAAGCGAATCAGACCTTTCCATGGCGAGACTTTTAGCATAACCAGATCTCCAACTTGGAACTCAAGTGGTTTCCGTCTCTTGTCTGCATAGCTTTTCTGACGGTCTCGAGCCGCTTGCATTTGGCTCTTGATTTGCACAATCTTTCCAGTAGTCTCTTGTACTAGTTCGGGACCAGTGAGCTGAATTTCTCCAACTTTGGCCGAACATACTGGTGATCTGCACTTTCGACCATAAAGTGCCTCATAAGGTACAACTTTGATGCTTATGTGATAGTTGTTATTGTAAGAAAACTCGGCTAACAACAGGTGTCTATCCAAACCGTTTCCAAAGTGTATTACACACGCTCGCAGCATGTCTTCTAAAGCTTGAATAGTTCTTTTTCTTTGACCATCTGTCAGAGGATGATATGCGGTGCTCATATCAAGATCAGTTCCCAAAGCATCTTGTAGGGATCTCCAAAAGTTTGACGTGAAACGGCTATCTCTGTCGGAGATGATAGAAATCGGGACTCCATGTCGCGCAACTATTTCCTTTACGTATAACCGTGCAAGTTTATCCATGCTGTCGTTCTCTTTGATCGGTAGGAAGTGGGCGGACTTGGTGAGACGATCAACGATTGCCCAAATGGTGTCGTAACCGCTTGGGTGGATATTAGGCCGCTAATGTTACGCTTTGACTTTTGAGCACGTTAAGCATTGACTGACATATGTTGCAATGTCAGCCTTCATATTAGGCCACCAGTATAGTTTCTTTAGATCGAGGTACATTTTGTCAGCTCCTGGGTGGATAGAGTATTTAGATTTATGGGATTCGTGCATGATAAGGTCACGTATCCCTCCACAGAGTGGGACCCAACTTCTGTCTTTGAAACACAACGTTTCATCAGCTTTTTCATGAATCCGTTTTCGCTTTCGGGCATCCCATAGATCTTCTCGTTGGGTCTGTTTTCTTCCTTGAGTGCCTCGGCCTGAGCCTCAAGAATTTTCTATGGGAGAGGTGAGCCAATTGTCATACCCAACGATCGTACTCTAAGGGGTTTTGGTCTTTCTTTTTGGCTAAGAGCATCTGCTACCACGTTTGCTTTGCCTAGGTGGTATCGAATCTCGCAGTCATAATCGCTGAGCAATTCTAACCAACATCGTTGTCTCATATTGAGCTCCTTTTGGTCAAGGATATGTTGCAAACTTTTGTGGTCGGTGTAAACTACACACTTGGTGCCATAGAGGTAATGTCTCCAGATTCTGAGTGCAAACACTACTGACCCCAATTCCAAGTCGTGTGTAGTATAGTTCTTCTCGTGTGTTTTCAGTTGTCGAGAGGCATAGGCTATCACCTTCTCTCCCTACATCAAGATAACTCCAAGTCCTTTGTGCGAGGCATCGCAGTAAACCACAAAATCTTCACTGCCTTCCGGTAGGGCTAAGATAGGTGCGCTGCACAACTTATTCTTAAGGAGTTGGAAGGCTTCTTCTACTTTATCTCCCCAGTCGAACCTTACATTCTTTTGAGTTAACTTAGTCAAAGGCTTGGCTATCTTCGAGAACCCCTCAATAAACCTTCTGTAGTACCCTACAAGTCCTAAGAATTGGCGTATTTCAGTGGGTGTTGTGGGTGTCGCCCAATCCTTTATTGACTCAAACTTTGTAGGATCTACATGAATGCCTTGACTATCAATCACGTGTCCTAGAAATTGAACAGTTGTTATCCAGAATTCGCACTTGGTAAACTTAGCATACAGCTCCTCTTTCTTCATTAGTTCTAGGATTAGCCTGAGGTGTTTCTCGTGCTCCTTCTCGCTCTTGGAGTATATCAGGATGTCGTCGATAAAGACGATCACGAATTTGTCTAGATACGGCTTGCACACCCGATTCATAAGATCCATGAATACTGCCGGTGCGTTGGTTAAGCCAAAAGGCATAACCTGGAACTCGTAGTGACTGTATCAAGTTTTGAATGCCGTTTTCGAGATATCCTCTTCCCGAACCTTAAGTTGGTGGTATCCAGATCTCAAATCGATTTTGGAGTAAACACACGAACCTTGGAGTTGATTGAATAGATCATCGATTCGCAGGAGTGGGTAATGGTGTTTGATGGTTAGTTTGTTTAGCTCTCGGTAGTTGATGCACATTCTGAAATATCCATCTTTCTTTTTGACGAATAGAACCGGAGCTCCCCAAGGCGAAGAACTCGGTCTGATGAATCCTTTCTCTGAGAGTTCCGACAATTGGTTCGATAGTTCTTGTAGTTCTGTCGGAGCTAACCGGTAAGGTGCTCGTGCCACAGGTGCAACACCAGGCACTAGGTCGATTCAAAACTCGACCTGTCAGGTCGGCGGGAGTCCAGGTAAGTCTTTGGGAAAGACTTCTGGAAAGTCTCTCATGATTGGTACATCCTCCAACCGTTTTTCCTCCGGCTCATTCTCTTTCTTTTCGGAGACTTGTGCTAGAAAAAGAAGGCACCCTTTCTCGAGGTATTTCTGGGCTTTTGTGGAAGAGATGATGTTTAGTCTTGACGCGTTTCTTCTGTCTCTTCTGTCGCTTTCTACGATTAAGACTTCGTTTTCGTAAGGCAGCCGAACGATTTTCTTGTCACAAATAATAGTAACATGATACTTCGACAACCAGTCCATACCGATAATGACGTCAAAAATACCCAATTCTACTGGCAAAAGATCGATGTTGAATGGGTGGTTTAACAGATTTAAAGTACAACCCCTTATGATCGTGTCTACTCTTTCTACGTTCCCATTGGCTAACTCCACATTGTATACGTTATCTAAGGTGGTCGGGGCAATATCAAGTAATGTACTAAATGCAGTTGAAACAAAACTCCTATCTGCCTCCGTATCAAACAATATGGATGCGTAGCGGTTATTTAAAAGGAACGTACCCGTTACGATGTTCGGGTCATCTTGGGCTTCCACCTTGCCCACTGTATAGACCCTTCCACGGGCTCCTCCATCATTTCCATGATTCCCTTGTTGTCCAACAACTACTTGATTTCCCCCAGCAACTTGATTCCTCGGCTCACGGCACTCATTTTTGTAGTGCCCCTTTTTCCCGCACCCAAAACAAGTCACGTTAGCTTTCGGGTTTTGCCCTGGTGTTGTCTGTGCCGTTGCGAGAGTTCTGGATCTACAATACTTTGAGATATGTCCAATCTTCTAATAGTTGTGGCACTTTACTGTGCATTTTCCGCTGTGATGGAGCTTATAATGATTGCACAGCGGGTATTTCCCGGCATAACTGATGCGTGGTTTTGCAACCTTACAACAGGTTTTACCTCTCAAGGGATCTTGAGAAGTTTGCAATCCCCACCAGGCAGTGTACCTGACCGTTGTAGTATAGTAAAGTGGCAAGTACCGGGGATTGATCGTTCAACTCAAAGAATAGTGTTCGTTAGGATTGAAATTAATCTAACTAGGTCTAAAGGTGAGGGATGATTCTTTTTGTATTTTTTATATTTTATGGAAAGCAAGTAAAAATCTCTGGTTTTGGAAGAAGGGGCGGAATTAGTTGCTAATCAACTAACCCAAAAGCTACTAATTAAACTAATATGCAAGAAAAGTAAACTAGGGTTCTACAAGGGAAATGAAGCATGTCTACCTATGATATGTTACTCCTTGCTAGCTATCCAATTCTACCTATTGAATTGTCACACCTTGTTTTAATTGACGGGTTGTATTCCTTAATACCAATCGTGGGGTGGCGTACGTACTTCCCCAACTCTATAAGCTCCTACTTCACTCCTATGTCGAGCCGGCTAAGAAGCTCCTAACATGGGATCACTAGAATTCGCTCATGCATTAAATACAACCAAATAAACCTAGTACGCATTGGTTCATGTTTCTTAAGACGTTCAAGCAAGTTACCGTATAGGAGGTTAGCCAGTTTTCTTAAGCCTAACATCGATATCACCCAATCAAACAAGAGACAATAGGAAACAAGAATTATAAACTAAACCAACTAGATCTATTGAAATTGTCACGCCCTAATTGATGGAGATGGACACACACATCAACAAGAAATCAATAAGATCTAATTAGTTATACACAAGTTTCACACAATCATAAGTAGACACAAGGTGATTTAGCCAAGCATAATTAATGAAGAGCAATCAACAATAATCATAATTGAAGACATAACATAAGATTGAATCGATAAACAAACCATTACAAGATGTTTATGGCATGATTAGGACCCTCTAAGTTGCTGGAAAAACACCTACCTAAACCCTAGAATCGGACTTAGGGTTTAGGGCTTACAAAAAATGAAGTTATGATGTTGTATTTATAGGCAGTTTACTGTCCGAGGGGTTCTGACGGCGTCAGCCTTAACAAGTGACGCCGTCACATCCAATTTTTCACCAAATTGTAGATCTTTTCGTCCCGATCGCGTGGCCTTTTGAATCACCTAAATCCGAGTTCGTATGAGGATTTTATGGCCAAAACAGTAACAGCTACCGCGCGCGGCAAGTTGTGACTAGATAATACGTGATGGCCTTCTTGACGCCGTCTCCCTTTAAACCTCCAAAATCCGTTCTGGCCTATCAGAAGCTGACGCCGTCAGAATATAGGCATGACGCCGTCCCTCTTTAAATTAAGCCGTGACGACCTTGATCACTCCAAAGGGTGACGCCGTCAGAATTCCCATGCTAATTTCTCTGGCTTATCATGAGTAATTTTCACATCCACCACTTTTGCCAAGCCATGACGCCGTCTGGAGTAAATCCTGACGCCGTCAAAGGTAACTTTTTAGCTGATTTTGAGACTTTGTCGTTTTCTTCACTTTTATGCTCCAAAAAAGTCCAAAATGCTTCCTTTTCCAGATTTCTTCTCAAAAGTACCTAAAATGACAAAAGGAACGATTTAGGGCAATATTTGATCAAATAAATACGATTTAGGGCTTAAATGACCCCCTAAAAGCGGTACACTTTTCGCTTCATCAAATACCCTTACACTTGAGATTTGCTTGTCCTCAAGCAAATGCGCTTTTATTCTAATCAAAATACAAGTTAGGGGTCATTTAATGCAAACATAAAAGTAATTACAACAAATAATCGTTCCACTTCAATCATAATAAGCACGGAGATTATAAACTAGCACCTCACAAGTAGTGTTTAGATACTCACATCTCTCAAGTGTCATCAAAATAAATCTCATAAATGAAAACGGATAATATCTCTCACTACCTGTCATAGCAAATAGATTACCATAGGCTTGGGAAAGGATCGAAAACCTCCTCCACTAGGCGTAAGCACCAAAGATAAACTATCAAAGAGGGCTTTTAAATGGGTTATAACGTTAGGTGTAGGGAAAAGGAAAACACGGTTTTGTTAAATAAAGGATGTTTTACTGGTGGCGAGTTAAAGATCTTGATTAATTACATGTACTATACAATGTTGCTAAGCCAAGACTCGACTCAATCTAAGCTAATGAAAGAAAATAACAAAAACATAAAACAAACATAAAATAAAACGGGATGGTAGTCCGTATGTTTTTTCTATTTTTCTTTTTCTCATTTTTTTTTGTATTTTTCTTGATTTTTTCATTTTTTTTTTTTTTTTTTTTTTTTTTTTTTTTTTTTTTTTTTTGCATACACTCTTGCCCTACCATCCAAAATAATACATCATAGGGGCGTTGCATCCCCCTTACACTTGAACTTTTACATAACTTTACAAATAACTATTCTAATGACTCGAATTAAGATAATTGAAAAACTCGGAGTACTTTAAAATATTAACGTACATATGGGGGTAATAAATGATGTTCCTCCCCATTACTCCATTACACTAGTACTTTACCCATGAGTCCCAATCGTCCCAAAACAATATGTACAAGGATATGACTCGACTTAGCAACCATGTAATCAACTAGATAATTAACTTGGGTTTAAACAAATGTTGTAACAATAATGCACTAAAAATGAGTGCATACAAGGTAGGCTAAGGCGATTTGGGTGTACATTTTAGTGGGGTGTAACAAATTCTTCCTTTAAGTAAAATGCTTAAAGGTCGAAACGAAAAGATAGGCTCTGAGGGGTGTACTAGGGGTATCGTGTACTAAAAATGAGTACAACGCAAAGGGTGTGGGAGAATTACTTGACCAATGTAGCCAAAGTAATTATAACAAAAACACAGGTGTAAAACAATGGGTTAATCCTAATGCCTCTTATCATGTAGTAAATCTAACTACACGAATGTAGTCTCACTTGTGGCCTCGGAATGGTCCTAACGCAAGTTCTAGAATCTAAGTGCTACCGGTACACACATCATAGCATAAATGCTTTTCCTACCAATTCTAGGGGCGAACCTCACATATTTGGGGGTGGAAAATTTTTTAGTGGTACGGCTTTTTGTGCTAGTCATATAACTCCTATCCGTGAGACGCTCATTAAGATCAAAGTTTCACTCCTATATGTTGTAAAAAATTTTAAATTTGGCACTAAAATTACCTTAACAAGTATTTCTCTCAGTTTTATTACACATCTACTATTAAACAAACAAAAATCAAGCGTAATAGCATTCTCTAAAATCGTACTTTTACCCTCCCCTTACACTTAAGATGAACATTGTCCCCAATGTTCAAATAATAAGATGTAAAAGCAAAAAGTAAAAGAATGAAATCAAATACTCCCCTGATTCGCTCGGTGGATAATGAAATTACACGGTTAAATCTTCCTCCAAAGAGAATGTTGAAGCTCCATGACTAATGCATCGCCATAAGCTTGATTCCATAAACATCTCCTTGTCCAAAATAACCTGTTAAACCTGAGAAAACAAACACGAAAACCTGCATAACATCGGCGGGAAAAATCTATATATAAGGATATAATGCTTGTGGAATGATAATTTTGCAGATTCCTGGAGATTATAAGTTGGAGATTTTAATAAAAACTTTTTTAAAAACAAAACTTTCAAAAATTTCTGGAAATTAAATCTGACGCCGTCAGAAATGATGATGCGTGGTTTTGTAACCTTACAACAGGTTTTACCTCTCGAGGGATCTCAAGAGGCTTACAACCCCACCAGGCAGTGTACCTGACCGATGTAGTATAGTGTAGTGGTAAGTACGGGGGATTGATCGTTCTCCACAGGGAATAGTGTTCGTTAGGTGTGAAAAACTACTCTAATTAGGTCTAAAGGTGAGGGATGATTCTTTTTATGTTTTTATATTTTTATGAAAGCAAGTAAAATCTCGGGTTTGAAGGAGTGGGCGGAATTAGTTGCTAGTCAACTAACCCAAATTACTACAAATGCAAATGAAATAAAATAACAAAAATGAAAAGTGGTGAGAAACTTATGTGTAGAGAAATGTGTTTACTTAGATTTCCTTACTCCCTAACTATCTTTTACCGGTTAATTAGTGTGCATTAGTTGCGTGGATGACGGGTGTATTCCTTAATACCATTCGTGGGGTGGCGTACTTACTTCCCCAAACTCTACAAGCTCCTACTTCACTCCTATGTCGAGCCGGCTAGGAAGCTCCTAACATGGGATCACTAGAATTCGCTTGTGCATTAAATACAACCATAAAAACCTTTAGTACGCGTTTGGTTCATGTTTCTTAAGACGTTCAAGCAAGTTACCGAATAGGAAGTTAGCCAGTTTTCTTAAGCCTAACATAGATAAACAATCATCCAATACAACTAAAACACACTAACAACCTATAATCAATAGCTAGGTTTCATTAGATCTAAGCAAACACAAGATAAAATTAGCCTAACATGTTAAACAAAAGACAAGCATAAGATAGAATCAAACAACACATAGACATATTGAATGATTAATTGATTACTTATCTTTCAATGAAACATGGAAGATCTCAAGGCTAAAAGCCCTGAAAAAGTAGCTAAAATCGTCTTAGGGTTTTATCCCAAAATTCCACACACTAAGCTCTCTCTAATGACAAAAAATTAGAAAACTATATATAGATTTTTGGATCTGACGGCGTCACCTTATGCATTGTGACGCCGTCACCTCGCCGCTTTTAGGGTTCCCGGGTGACCTTCTTGACGCCGTCCCTCTTTAATTCTCCAAAATCCGTTCTGGCCTATCAAGGCTTGACGCCCTCACCTCTTGAACGTGACGCCGTCCCCTTATGAATTAAGCCGTGACGCCCTTGATTTAGTTAAAGCGTGACGCCGTCAGAATTCACATGCTAACTCACTGGCCCGTCATGAGTAAATTTCACATCCAACTTTTCTTGCCAAGGCATGACGCCGTCCAGAGTTAAGTCTGACGCCGTCAAGAGTAACTTTTAGCCGATTCTTGAGACTTTGCCGTTTTCTTCACTTTGATGCTCCAAAAACGTCCAAAATGCCTCCTTTTCCAGATTTCTCCTCAAAAGTACCTAAAATGACAAAAGGAACGATTTAGGGCAATATTTGATCAAATAAATACGATTTCGGGCTTAAATGACCCCTTAAAAGCGGTACACTTTTCGCCTCATCAAATACCCTTACACTTGAGATTTGCTTGTCCTCAAGCAAATGCGCTTTTATTCTAATCAAAATACAAGTTAGGGGTCATTTAATGCAAACATAAAAGTAATTACAACAAATATTCGTTCCACTTCAATCATAATAAGCACGGAGATTACATACTAGCACCTCACAAGTAGTGTTTAGATACTCACATCTCTCAAGTGTCATCAAAATAAATCTCATAAATGAAAACGGATAATATCTCTCACTACCTGTCATAGCAAATAGATTACCATAGGCTTGGGAAAGGATCGAAAACCTCCTCCACTAGGCGTAAGCACCAAAGATAAACTATCAAAGAGGGCTTTTAAATGGGTTATAACGTTAGGTGTAGGGAAAAGGAAAACACGGTTTTGTTGGATACGGGATATTTTACTGGTGGCGAGTTAAAAATCTTGATCAATTACATGTACTATACAATGTTGCTAAGCCAAGACTCGACTCAATCTTAAGCTAATGAAAGAAAATAACAAAAACATAAAATAAACATAAAATAAAACGGGATGGTAGTCCGTATGTTTTTTTTTTCTACTTTTCTTTTTCTCATTTTTTTGTATTTTTCTTGATTTTTTTTTTTTTTTTTTTTTTTTTTTTTTTTTTTTTTTTTGCATACACTTTTGCCCTACCATCCAAAATAATACATCACAGGGGCGTTGCATTCCCCTTACACTTGAACTTTTACATAACTTTACAATTAACTATTCTAATGACTCGAATTAAGATAATTGAAAAACTTGGAGTACTTTTAAAATATTTAGCACATATGGGGGTAATAAATGATGTTCTTCCCCATTACTCCATTACACTAGTACTTTACCCATGAGTCCCAATCGTCCCAAAACAATATGTACAAGGATATGACTCGACTTAGCAACCATGTAATCAACTAGATAATTAACTTGGGTTTAAACAAATGTTGTCACAATAATGCACTAAAAATGAGTGCATACAAGGTAGGCTAAGGCGATTTGGGTGTACATTTTAGTGGGGTGTAACAAATTCTTCCTTTAAGTAAAATGCTTAAAGGTCGAAACGAAAAGATAGGCTCTGAGGGGTGTACTAGGGGTATCGTGTACTAAAAATGAGTACAACGCAAAGGGTGTGGGAGAATTACTTGACCAATGTAGCCAAAGTAATTATAACAAAAACACAGGTGTAAAACAATGGGTTAATCCTAATGCCTCTTATCATGTAGTAAATCTAACTACACGAATGTAGTCTCACTTGTGGCCTCGGAATGGTCCTAACGCAAGTTCTAGAATCTAAGTGCTACCGGTACACACATCATAGCATAAATGCTTTTCCTACCAATTCTAGGGGCGAACCTCACATATTTGGGGGTGGAAAATTTTTTAGTGGTACGGTTTTTGTGCTAGTCATATAACTCCTATCCGTGAGACGCTCATTAAGATCAAAGTTTCACTCCTATATGTTGTAAAAAATTTTAAATTTGGCACTAAAATTACCTTAACAAGTATTTCTCTCAGTTTTATTACACATCTACTATTAAACAAACAAAAATCAAGCGCAATTGTATTCTCTAAAATCGTACTTTTACCCTCCCCTTACACTTAAGATGAACATTGTCCCCAATGTTCAAAATAAAAAGATGTAAAAGAAAAAAGTAAAAGAATGAAATCAAATACTCCCCTGATTCGCTCGTTGGATAATGAAATTACACGGTTAAATCTTCCTCCAAAGAGAATGTTGAAGCTCCATGACTAATGCATCGCCATAAGCTTGATTCCATAAACATCTCCTTGTCCAAAATAACCTGTTAAGCCTGAGAAAACAAACACGAAAACCTGCATAACATCGGCGGGATAAATCTATATATAAGGATATAATGCTTGTGGAATGATAATTTTGCAGATTCCTGGAGATTATAAGTTGGAGATTTTAATAAAAACTTTTCTAAAAACAAAACTTTCAAAAATTTCTGGAAATTAAATCTGACGCCGTCAGGTTATAACCCCTGACGCCGTCAGAAATGACCTGACAAAAATTTTCATTTTAAGTTTCCGGAAATTTTTTGGAATAACCTTTACCTTACTTCCTGGAAATCCTGCAAAACATCATTATGACTCGATACAAGCATTTGACTCAAACAAATACTAATATGTATGCTAATTTATTATTATTACGATTCATGTTAATTTGTGTTCTAACAAACCGATTTAGATTTCCCTTACACTTATCTTTTGCAAAATACCTTTATATGTAGTTAAGACGAAGTTAAAAACAACATAAAGCATTTTCACAAATTAGTTTTTAACATGAATCAATAATAATAAAAATTAAACACACATACGGAAAATAAAATCAAACAAACAAATAAATAAACACACAAAGCAAATAAAACAAATAAAGCTTGGGTTGCCTCCCAAGAAGCGCTTGTTTTTGTTCGAGTCACGAGCCTGACTCTACCCTTATTTAACGGAAATAGGGGAGGTTTTCCCTACACTTAGGATTAAGTGTGGGTGAAAGTAGCGATACATACCATCTCGGTGGAAGTATGCCTCGTGAGTAAAGAGTGGTGGATGAATTGTATACTTAAAGGGGTGTGCTCCTTTCATCATAACCTTGCCTAGTTCACTTTGGTCAATGGGTGAATTAAAGTTTTCTCCTAAAAAGGGATCATCTTCTATCAACTTCGAGAGATTCCTAGTTGGGAATCCATCTTGACCTAATAAACCCGGTTTAAACCCATAATGTTTCTTGTGATCAATCATGAATGGGTGATGTAAGTATGTAAGGTCATGGTTCACTCCTATATTGGCTTCCTCTCTACAAGGCTTAGAGTCTACTACCTCCAACGTAAAACTACCCGGACTATATGGTTTGATGGGTGGATCGGGACCTATTTCAATTCCTAAATTCTCATCCAAGGATGGAAGATTAGGTAACGGTTTTGGTTGAGGCTCCGGTTCATCAAAACTAGGAACTTCCCTAGAACTAAGAGAAAGGTTATGACTACAAGTATTCAAACCTATTTCTTCTAGTTTTGTTTGATCCAAGGGCTCTACCTCTATTGGGGTTCCTATAGTCTCTTCTACTTCTTTCGGGTAAGTCATGGGTGGTGTGTGTGCCTCAAATGATGGTAGGACTTGTGGGGTACTTGGTGGGCTTATGTTACTTACCTCATCATTCCTTATGTCAAGACCACCTATATCCTCATCATGTGTTTTATTAGAATCTAACCCTAACATTTTCCCTAGTATCTCAAGTGCTTCTCTAGGCATCTCAACTTCTATATCCGAATCATAAGGATCATCCTCAATATTCTGACTGCTATATTCAAATTGCCCAAAAGATTCATCATGTGTTTCTTGAGATTCATCGTCATCGATCATAAAACCTAGGTCTTTTTGATCAATGTGATCATGCTCGGCTAGATCCTTCATCACATCAAGGTCACCTATGTGTTCGTTTTGTACTATGGCATTACATGACAACCACTTAGGTATCTCAACACTAATGTATTCATCCCCAAACAAACTTGTTTCATGATCCAGAAAATTTATATTCAATTGACTTGTACTAACGTTTGTTGAGTTGTCTACCCTATAATAATATTGGGCACAATCTTCTATGGCATCCCATGCTTCTTCAGCACTTAATTCCCTAAAGTCCCCATTGGCAAAATCCTCAATGCGCATTTGGTCATATTGGCCAACACGATAGTAAAAGGTTCGGGTTAGGGATGCTAAAGCGAAACTATGATGAGGGAATTTTCGGAGTAAATTTCTAAAACGAGTCCATGCATCATATATGGGTTCATCTCGATATTGTTTGAAATTCGAGATGTCAATAGGGTAGAATGGCCTTTGTGGTTGGTGGTATGGTGGATTCGCGTACTCCATAATGGTGAACGGAAGAGTCAATGGAAATCTGTTACGAACAAAAGCACAAAGAAAATAGATAGACTAAAGAAAACCTAGAAAAATAAAACAAAAATCTCACTAGAAAGGAATCTAGTGAGTAGACCTAATAAAATAAAAATTCAACCTAAACAATAACTATTCCCCGGCAGCGGCGCCAAAAACTTGATGCGTGGTTTTGTAACCTTACAACAGGTTTTACCTCTCGAGGGATCTCAAGAGGCTTACAACCCCACCAGGCAGTGTACCTGACCGATGTAGTATAGTGTAGTGGTAAGTACGGGGGATTGATCGTTCTCCACAGGGAATAGTGTTCGTTAGGTGTGAAAGGCTACTCTAATTAGGTCTAAGGGTTGAGGAAGATTCTTTTTATGTTTTTATATTTTTATGAAAGCAAGTAAAATCTCGGGTTTGAAGGAGTGGGCGGAATTAGTTGCTAGTCAACTAACCCAAATTACTACAAATGCAAATGAAATAAAATAACAAAAATGAAAAGTGGTGAGAAACTTATGTGTAGAGAAATGTGTTTACTTAGATTTCCTTACTCCCTAACTATCTTTTACCGGTTAATTAGTGTGCATTAGTTGCGTGGATGACGGGTGTATTCCTTAATACCATTCGTGGGGTGGCGTACTTACTTCCCCAAACTCTACAAGCTCCTACTTCACTCCTATGTCGAGCCGGCTAGGAAGCTCCTAACATGGGATCACTAGAATTCGCTTGTGCATTAAATACAACCATAAAAACCTTTAGTACGCGTTTGGTTCATGTTTCTTAAGACGTTCAAGCAAGTTACCGAATAGGAAGTTAGCCAGTTTTCTTAAGCCTAACATAGATAAACAATCATCCAATACAACTAACAACACACTAACAACCTATAATCAATAGCTAGGTTTCATTAGATCTAAGCAAACACAAGATAAAATTAGCCTAACATGTTAAACAAAAGACAAGCATAAGATAGAATCAAACAACACATAGACATATTGAATGATTAATTGATTACTTATCTTTCAATGAAACATGGAAGATCTCAAGGCTAAAAGCCCTGAAAAAGTAGCTAAAATCGTCTTAGGGTTTTATCCCAAAATTCCACACACTAAGCTCTCTCTAATGACAAAAAATTAGAAAACTATATATAGATGTTTGGATCTGACGGCGTCACCTTATGCATTGTGACGCCGTCACCTCGCCGCTTTTAGGGTTCCCGGGTGACCTTCTTGACGCCGTCCCTCTTTAATTCTCCAAAATCCGTTCTGGCCTATCAAGGCTTGACGCCCTCACCTCTTGAACGTGACGCCGTCCCCTTATGAATTAAGCCGTGACGCCCTTGATTTAGTTAAAGCGTGACGCCGTCAGAATTCACATGCTAACTCACTGGCCCGTCATGAGTAAATTTCACATCCAACTTTTCTTGCCAAGGCATGACGCCGTCCAGAGTTAAGTCTGACGCCGTCAAGAGTAACTTTTAGCCGATTCTTGAGACTTTGCCGTTTTCTTCACTTTGATGCTCCAAAAACGTCCAAAATGCCTCCTTTTCCAGATTTCTCCTCAAAAGTACCTAAAATGACAAAAGGAACGATTTAGGGCAATATTTGATCAAATAAATACGATTTCGGGCTTAAATGACCCCTTAAAAGCGGTACACTTTTCGCCTCATCAAATGACCTGACAAAAATTTTCATTTTAAGTTTCCGGAAAATTTCTGGAAAAACCTTTACCTTACTTCCTGGAAATCCTGCAAAACATCATTATGACTCGATACAAGCATTTGACTCAAACAAATACTAATATGTATGTTAATTTATTATTATTACGATTCATGTTCATTTGTGTTCTAATAAACCGATTTGGATTTCCCTTACACTTAACTTTTGCAAAATACCTTTATATGTAGTTAAGACGAAGTTAAAAACAAGATAAAGCATTTTCACAATTTAGTTTTGAACATGAATCAATAATAATAAAAATTAAACATACATACGGAAACAAATAAAAACAAACAAACAAATAAATAAACACACAAAGCAAATAAAGCTTGGGTTGCCTCCCAAGAAGCGCTTGTTTTTGTTCGAGTCACGAGCCTGACTCTACCCTTATTTAACGGAAATAGGGGAGGTTTTCCCTACACTTAGGATTAAGTGCGGGTGAAAGTAGCGATACACACCCTTAGGGTGGAAATATGCCACGTGAGGTGAAGGGGGTGAGTGAATGGCTTCCTTCATCCTAAAACTACCCGGATAATATTGGTTTATGGGTGGGTCGGTTCCTCTTTTGTCTCCTAGATGTAAATCTAAGGATGAAAAGTTGTGTAAAGGTTGAGGTTCCGGCTCATCAACACTAGGAAATTCCCTAGAACTAAGAGTAAGGTCATCACTAAAAGTGTTCAAACCTATATCCTCTAGTTGTGCTTGGTCCAAGGGTTCTACCTCCATCGGGATTCCTAAAGTCTCTTCTACTTCTTCCGGGTAAGTCACGGGCGGTGTGGGTGCCTCAAATGATGGTTGAGTATTTTGTGGGCTTATGGTGTTTACCTCATTATTCCACGTGTCAAGATCACCTATATCCTCGTCAATTGTTTTCTTAGGTAGTGATAATAACAAACCTAGTGCTTCATCCAACTTATGATTTATTGATACGGCTCTATCCACAATTCCTTGGCAAACTAGGCCGCTTTTCCTATTAGCCTCACTAAAACAAGATCCTAAACATGGAGGTTGTTCATAAGAATCTATCCTAGGTGAAGGCTCATATGATTCATAAGTGTCTCTAAATGAGGTATTTTGAACTTCTTGGTGTTCTAGCCACTCAACCATATCTTGCAATCTTAGAAATCTAAGTGAAAAGTCCATTTGAAGCAAATTACAAACAAAATCACAAAGAAAAGATAGACTACGAGAAAGCTACAAAATAAAAAGAAAATATCTCACTAGATAGGAATCTAATGAGTAGACCTAATAGAAATAAATTTCAACCTAAGCAATAACTACTCCCCGGGCTGCGGCGCCAAAAACTTGATGCGTGGTTTTGCAACCTTACAACAGGTTTTACCTCTCAAGGGATCTTGAGAAGTTTGCAATCCCCACCAGGCAGTGTACCTGACCGTTGTAGTATAGTAAAGTGGCAAGTACCGGGGATTGATCGTTCAACTCAAAGAATAGTGTTCGTTAGGATTGAAATTAATCTAACTAGGTCTAAAGGTGAGGGATGATTCTTTTTGTATTTTTTATATTTTATGGAAAGCAAGTAAAAATCTCTGGTTTTGGAAGAAGGGGCGGAATTAGTTGCTAATCAACTAACCCAAAAGCTACTAATTAAACTAATATGCAAGAAAAGTAAACTAGGGTTCTACAAGGGAAATGAAGCATGTCTACCTATGATATGTTACTCCTTGCTAGCTATCCAATTCTACCTATTGAATTGTCACACCTTGTTTTAATTGACGGGTTGTATTCCTTAATACCAATCGTGGGGTGGCGTACGTACTTCCCCAACTCTATAAGCTCCTACTTCACTCCTATGTCGAGCCGGCTAAGAAGCTCCTAACATGGGATCACTAGAATTCGCTCATGCATTAAATACAACCAAATAAACCTAGTACGCATTGGTTCATGTTTCTTAAGACGTTCAAGCAAGTTACCGTATAGGAGGTTAGCCAGTTTTCTTAAGCCTAACATCGATATCACCCAATCAAACAAGAGACAATAGGAAACAAGAATTATAAACTAAACCAACTAGATCTATTGAAATTGTCACGCCCTAATTGATGGAGATGGACACACACATCAACAAGAAATCAATAAGATCTAATTAGTTATACACAAGTTTCACACAATCATAAGTAGACACAAGGTGATTTAGCCAAGCATAATTAATGAAGAGCAATCAACAATAATCATAATTGAAGACATAACATAAGATTGAATCGATAAACAAACCATTACAAGATGTTTATGGCATGATTAGGACCCTCTAAGTTGCTGGAAAAACACCTACCTAAACCCTAGAATCGGACTTAGGGTTTAGGGCTTACAAAAAATGAAGTTATGATGTTGTATTTATAGGCAGTTTACTGTCCGAGGGGTTCTGACGGCGTCAGCCTTAACAAGTGACGCCGTCACATCCAATTTTTCACCAAATTGTAGATCTTTTCGTCCCGATCGCGTGGCCTTTTGAATCACCTAAATCCGAGTTCGTATGAGGATTTTATGGCCAAAACAGTAACAGCTACCGCGCGCGCAAGTTGTGACTAGATAATACGTGATGGCCTTCTTGACGCCGTCTCCCTTTAAACCTCCAAAATCCGTTCTGGCCTATCAGAAGCTGACGCCGTCAGAATATAGGCATGACGCCGTCCCTCTTTAAATTAAGCCGTGACGACCTTGATCACTCCAAAGGGTGACGCCGTCAGAATTCCCATGCTAATTTCTCTGGCTTATCATGAGTAATTTTCACATCCACCACTTTTGCCAAGCCATGACGCCGTCTGGAGTAAATCCTGACGCCGTCAAAGGTAACTTTTTAGCTGATTTTGAGACTTTGTCGTTTTCTTCACTTTTATGCTCCAAAAAAGTCCAAAATGCTTCCTTTTCCAGATTTCTTCTCAAAAGTACCTAAAATGACAAAAGGAACGATTTAGGGCAATATTTGATCAAATAAATACGATTTAGGGCTTAAATGACCCCCTAAAAGCGGTACACTTTTCGCTTCATCAATAACCCTTCTTTTCTGTTGGTCCAGCTGCATACCCTTTCTTATTTGTCGTCCCCGCAGCATAGACCTTAGCAGCTTCTTGTCTCTTGTTTGGTTGGTGGTTGTTGTTATTGTTTCAGGAGTGATCATCCCATTTCCTCTTGTTGGTCACCACCATTTCAGCCGAATCCTCGATCACTTGGTCCATTAACTTGTTGGCTACCTCTATAGTTTCATGGAGGTCAGCAGTCTTGTAAGTTGTAACGTTACCCTTGATGGATGGGGGTAATCCTCCAATGTACCTTTCCAGAAATCGAGTCTCAGTCTGGACCAAATTAGGGCATAGCAAGGCAAGCTCTTGAAAACACTGATTGTAGGCAGCCATGTTGGTACCTTGCACCTTGAGGTTCCAAAACTCGACCTCTAACTTCTTGACTTCATTGCGAGGGCAATACTTCTTGAGCACCACTTCTTTGAAGTTTTCCCATGACATTGCGTAAGCAGCGTCATAGCCAGCCGATTTCAGATAATTGTTCCACCAAGTTAAGGCAGCATCCAAGAAGGTAAATGATGCAAACTTAACTCGGTCCTCATCAGCACAACTGCATATGCAGAATACAGTCTCCAACCTTTCAATCCATCGAACCAAGACAACTGCCCCCTCGGTTCCTCCAAAACCTTCGGTCATGTTCTTCCAGAATTCTTGGTAGATGCAATCGCGAGCGTTGTTGTTTGTTGGTCTAGAGTTCCTAACATCAGTAGTTGAGTTGTTTTCGACGGCCAATGCTGCTGCCACTCGTTCTTCAACTAACTGATCGAGCACTGTTCGGTTTACTGGTGGAACTGCTGCAGTAGCCCTAGCTGGACCTGGGTTGGCTAGTTGTGCACGAGTAGATGTCTTTGTCTTTCTTTTAGGAAGCATTTTGCTGCATAACAACAAAAGATAAAGACAATTGAGATTCAGAAAGTTTGTTATCGCACAAGTGTAAAATCACCATATATAGAGCATATGAACAAGAATCAATCATAGGAAAAATGACACAACAGAGTAATCAACCAAGCTTGTTATAGATTAGAATCAATATATCTTTACAAAATTACAAGCTCACAATACATAAGAGAAAAGTACAAGTCTCGAATACAGCCGAAAAAATACAACTGCCATTAACTGATGACTACTCAGTTTAATGGAAAATACATCACAACTACTAAAAGAAACTAAGGTCCATCACGCCCAAGGCGCAGCTGCTCCAACTCAGCTGCCATCCATGCTACAATAGTCTCTAAATGTCCTACTGTAGTCTCCAACTGTGCAATGCGTCGTCTCGACACCAAAACCTCACTGCGATCCTCCTGCTCTAATCTCATAACCCTGGCAATCACCGACTCCAACTCATGCATTTTGTGCCAGTTAGTCCACTCTGCGTCCCATGCTTTTGCCTGATCTTTCCCAATATCATCCATCCTCTGATGTACCCCTGCCAGCTCTCTACCAACTCTCTCATCACGTCTCCCGAGTCTCTCTAACTGATCGGAGTGAACATCCATTAGGCTCGCCTATGCTCCTAACTAAACCAAGAACCTCGTAACATCATCCTCTTCTTCCTTGGCCACTGGTGAGGCAGGAGGCAGATGAGAAACTGATATCAGTGGAGATAGCGGCATGAAAGATGGTGAGGATAGCTCATATGTGGGACTAGCAGCATGAGGTTGAGTGCTATGAACACACTCAATGTCCCTCCAAATTTTACCATTTATCTCCAAGTAGCAGGAGCATTCAGACCCTCTTCTCTAGTTCGCAACATAGCACCCCTCTGTCCTAATCCCAGAGGTGTATCCCTGTCTCCTCCAATCATCTGGGCAGCCCTAGAACTCTGTCATATCTCAAACATACTCGGTACCTCCTCCATAACCGCCTTCTCATGTCGCGGCTCTGCTGGTGTAGTTTCCTCAGATGTCGGGTCTGCCACCGGCTCCTGTTCTGGATCCTCCTCCGGTTCTTCTTCTGGATCCTCTTCTGATTCTTCCTCTGGTTCTTCTTCATCCTCGGCTGAATAAGAGTCATCGGCCCTCCTGAGCCTCTGATGGGGTGGTGACTGATCGGGAGATGAAGCGGGTGAGAGGGATAGTGGAGTGGTAGAGGTACCTATGTAAACAGCGCGGGTCCTCCTTTGGGGCAGGGATGGTAAGTTTGAGTACCGCATTCGATATACTGGGACTCGCATGCGGGTGGTTCAGTGAACAAGGAGAGTATGGACATATGGGGTAGACTATGTGATAGTATCAGTAATGAGGTTAGGCTGGATAGGAGCATGATCAGTAGTGGATGTGGGCAGTGCTGAGGTGGGTGTAGGCTCAGTGAGATCGGGGTCTGGTGCATTGAAAGCCTGTAGCACCTGCATATACGGGTCATCTGAGCCTGTCGAGATCGGAGAGCTAGTGTGGGAAGACATGGTATGTGACAAAAACGATATATGTGTGTAAGTATATCGAAAATACTCTTAGTAAATAGTGTAAGTTACGTATGTATAAGTATATATATATAATACTTATAGTACATGTAGCTGAGCAAAAACCAAGGTTGTCAGGATCGCGATCCTGCTCGTAGGATCGTACGATCCTACGATCCTACACACACAAAACGAGCAGGATCGTTACGGGATCGTAATTCAGGTAGGATCGTTACAGGATCGTGGGATCGCTCGTAGGATCGTAGGATCGTGAACGATCCGATCCTGTTGGTAACCCTTTTTTCAAGTAGGATCGTTACAGGATCGTGGGATCGCTCGTAGGATCGTAGGATCGTGAACGATCCGATCCTGTTTTTTTTTTACTTTTTTTGACTTTTTTTGAGAGGAAGGTTTTTAAAAATGGTTTGTATACATATGTAAAGGAAAAACCGAAAACGATCCTAGGTAGGATCCGATCCTACGATCCTACGATCCCGATCTTGCAAAGCCGAAAACGATCCTAGGTAGGATCCCGATCCTGACAACCTTGGCAAAAACAACAAATAGTAGAATATAGTTAAGACAAGTAATCTAAATAAACAGCAAGGCAGGCAGGCAAGTGGTGGTCATAAGGACTTGTTTTTGTAATAAGCGGTTATAGTTTAGGGTTTATATGTACCTAGTTCTTTATAACCTGGGCTCTGATTACCAGTCTGTAACACCCCCAAAATCTGGTATTGCGAAAGTATTTGGGTCATGGGGTGCTACTAAATTGAACATCACAACACAAGGCAATAAATAACGGAATACATACTCCGTTTTAATACATTTAACCAAGTCAATAAGTTTACAATAAAGTTTAAGTTTAGAAACATAAGGCCCATAATTCAGTTGCCCCAGACAAAAACAAGTCAAAGTTAAAATGCCACAATATATCAGACAGTAGTCTATGACCCTTACCCAGCCACAACCTTGTCATAATCATTCAGCTTAAACACCTGAGAAAAATATGCTAAAAGTCAGCAAAAAGCTGGTGAGTTCATAGGTTTATCAATAAGCAGTAAAATCAATAGTTGGACCATGAGTTTGGTATATGAACATTACAACCCATGCAATGTCATATAAAAATACAGTCTATTATGTTAGCACTAAGTTCATGCAACCGAAGCTAAAACAGTGTGCATGCTCTGGAAGCATGTTAAATATAAAGGCCCGGCAAGTGTTTATCCCAGACACTTGTGTTTCGATATGGTATACGTTCGTTTGCCTATCCGGTCAATCCAAACGGGGACGTTAGTCCCAATAGATCTATTTATAACATTCGCGCTTCCCAGCGGGAATTGACGATTCATGAGTTGGGCATAATGGGACATAACAGGGCTTAGGCTAATCCACGTAACAACATAGACAATAGTTTGGTCCATAAAAAGTTTTGCATGTTTCTTACCCCAAATGTAAAACAAGTTTAATAGAGTGGGGCTATAAACTCACCTTGTCAAGTAGTAGTCAGATATCACAATAGTTCAGACTGAAACACTCATTTCCTGGAATACAAATAGGCCCCACCCTAGATGAAATTGACTAAGGCCTTCTGTGATTGGCTAGTCAACGGATGTAAGTGATAGTCAAACCCGATAGTCAACTAATAGTCAAAGTATGATTAATATAGTTATATAAATGTGATTCATAAACTAAAGGGACCTAGGTTGCCAAGTGTTAAATATGTTATAAATTATTTGTGGCTTAAATAGAAAGAATAGGACTTGAGGGGCCAATTGTGTCATATAGCCAAAGATCCAACTAACAAATATCTAGTTACTTCTTAGAAGTTCCAGATTTTTAGAGAATGTGTATATGTCCTGGATGTGTCGACATAAACAAGAAAGGAGGGAAAAACATGAAGTCTTAATGATCAAATTGAAGAAGGATTTATGGTCTAATACTAGTAATGTGCCAAAGCAATGATCCTTGCAAGTAAGTAATCTCTATTTAGTGTTTAATTGATTAATTAAGAGGTTAGGGTTTGTAAACCCTAACTTGGGAAAGATGGGTAAATAGTGTAGTAAGCTAATTAAGAGGTTATAGTAAATATGAGGTTAAAGTTTGGATTAAAAATGGGTAATCATCATATGATCAAGATATGATCATATGATGATATGGAAAGGAAGATGGGTTTGTTTGATAGGTTATGTTAACCTTGATTAAGTTTTTGATTATATGTTATTAGGGTTTTATTAACTATAGAAGATGGATGATTATGGTTAATTATGAAGATTAATGATGATGATGGATGATAGTGATGATGATGTTGATGATCATGATGATATTGGCTTGATATGCTTAGCTTGGAGCTAAGGTAAGTAAAATGATGATGACATGTGTTATATGGATTTCTAACATATATGTGTTATGTATGTTTATGCCAAGAATTATGGGCTTGAGATATGTTTAAGTTATGTGATGGATATGGCTTATGTGATGAGTTGATGTTATGTGTTAGATGAGACTTGGGAAGTAAGCTTGTAAGTATGTATTTAATGTATATGATGCTTATGTGTTGATTGAAGTATAATGATATGTTATGATCGTTTTACTTACTAAGCCTTTGTGCTTACGGTTTAGTTGTCTAACCGGTTTGTAGGATGACATGTTTATATGGATGGCTTGGAATCATGGAGTAAGGATTTGGTTATGCGAGGACGAAGGTAGTATGCATTTAGGAGCTTAGGTAGTATACCGAGCTCGTGTGTAAAGTTCGCACCCCCGTGAGTCAAGTAATGTCTTGTAAAGTGTAGCCGTGTGGCAAGTTATATGTTAAGGTTGTACTATCAATTTGGTGGTCAACCGTTGTGTCAAAGTGTGTTCTAAGTGTTTATGAGTTATGTTAAAAGGGGCGTTTGGATTAAGTGTAAAATACCCATTTTGGGTGGTAAACGCGTTATGTGTTTATGGAACATGTTTATTGTTGGTCCACAAATTGTATATGGATCACTAAGTAGTCTTGAATACCTAGTAGATGGTTAGGATAAATCCGAACCAATCTAAGTGAGAAACCCTAGGTGATTGTTATTGTTAATGCGGAATCTTAACAAGAACAATTAAGAACACAAGCAGGGATATCTCTAACTTCGTATATTGATATTCACTATAATGAATTCATACAACTCACACACGAACTAACAATCTTTAGGGATCCTTTTATAAAACAAGGAAACCCTAGCCAACTCAGAAGATATACACAAATCTTCTATAAAGATACATACACGCATTGTATCTTTTCCTAACATAACTCTAACAGACTTTCCTAACCTCACGACCAGACTTAACTTTACAAGTCAACCAGACTTAAACATGCTACCAGACTTAACATTACATTACCAGACCTAATAACACAAACAGACCTAACTTAGATAAACTACCAGACCTAAGTTGTCTGCTCTTGATTCGTATCATAATTCCCAACAATCCTCCCCTAACTTGATCTTCATGCTCCATGAACTTCAAGTTCTTCTGATTAAGCCTTCTGAGGATTGAATCTTGAACACTTTGAACTGTATTTAGGTCTTGTTCCTTTCTAGCAGCTTGAATCTTGATAAGCTCTTCTGATATGGTCTTTACAGCAACATTGACTATATGTACATCAATTCATATTAAGTTTCATATCTATTCTCATCACTTCCAGGTGTGTTAACTCCTGTGAGAGGTGAATCATTGAAATTTAATGGATTTGATGTCTCTTTACCAATAGCCATCACTACTGGAGTAGCCAAATGTTTTGGTATGTAAGACCATGGTACACTGATAACCATATGATTTTTAGCAAATCATCAGCTTATCAACGGATTTGTTAAGTCTTTACCAAAAGCCGTTTGCTTCTGGACTAGTCAATTCTTTGATGGAAAAGCACCTCATCATGGTGAATTGATTACCATTTATGGTTTTCCACAGCCTTTACCACAAGCCATAACCTTGTGGGCTAGCCAACTCTTCACTTATCTTAGATATGGTGAGTTGAATACCATACAATTTTTGGCAAATTGTCAGCCATAAACGGATTTGAGCAAACTTTACCTGTTAGCCGTTTGCTCAGGATTAGCCAGTCCTTGTGTTGATGAGACAAGGTGGACTGATAACCTTTTGATGTGTTAGTGCAAAGCACCTCCACCAAGTGAGAAGTTCCAATAGTCTCACTCAACAACTTGTGAAAATTCTTTCAAACACCCTTAGGCTACATCCTTCAAAGACTGCTTCTTAATCAAATCCAATAACATCTCATATCCTTCATCCCTTTTACTAGCATACAACTTTTTGCTCATCATTTCCTTGCAAACACTTGATGATAAAGGATATTCCACCTCTACAAGCATATAAATATCAACATTCTTTAATGAAACACAATGTACCTTGCAGGTATGAAAATATCTCCAGCTGACAATGTTTTGCTCTTCAGGAAGTTTCCACACTATATCAGACTCAGTTGGTGGCTCAAACATTACCTTCAAATTTCCCCAAAAGACTCTTTCAAATTCATCTTCAGGTGGATGATCTCCATATTTAATGTTCACCAACTGATAAAGTTCTTGAAGATCCTCACTATTCACATCAATTAAAATTCCAGCAAAATTCATATAAACAATGTCAGAATTATCTTCCCTTATTATTTGATATGCAGCCCTTTCACCAGTCATGATAAGTTGATACTTGACAACCTTAGTAGGTTCCTTAGTGCTTTCAATAGTCCCCATTGTGGCTCCTTCAGATGAAGGTTCTTCATCTAATTCCTCTTCAACAACTACTTTCTTGGATTTACTCTTCCTCTCCAAACCTTTTCTTCTTTGAAACACAATAGGCTTTATTACTTCATCTTGCACTTCTTATGTTGACTTACCAGCTTCAGGTTGTATATCAATCACTTTATCAGGTTCAATGACTAGTTCAGTTTCTTTAGCCTTTCTTCCTTGAAAGCAATATTTCTGCACATCATCATAATCAGTAGCTTTGTAACCTTGATCTCTCTCAAAAGCCTTGAGATATGCTACATGTATTTCTTCATATGACTTCTGATGCGTGGGTTTTGCAACCTTACAACAGGTTTTACCTCTCGAGGGATCTCAAGAGGCTTACAACCCCACCAGGCAGTGTACCTGACCGATGTAGTATAGTGTAGTGGTAAGTACGGGGGATTGATCGTTCTCCACAGGGAATAGTGTTCGTTAGGTATGAAAAACTACTCTAATAGGTCTAAGGGTTGAGGAAGATTCTTTTTTTTATGTTTTTATATTTTTATGAAAGCAAGTAAAATCTCGGGTTTGAAAGAGTGGGCGGAATTAGTTGCTAATCAACTAACCCAAATAACTACAAATGCAAATAAAATAAATAACTGAAAATAAAATGTGGTGAGAAACTTATGTGTAGAGAAATGTGTTTACTTAGATTTCCTTACTCCCTAACTATCTTTTACCGGTTAATTAGTGTGTATTAGTCGCGTGGATGACGGGTGTATTCCTTAATACCATTCGTGGGGTGGCGTACTTACTTCCCCAACTCTACAAGCTCCTACTTCACTCCTATGTCGAGCCGGCTAGGAAGCTCCTAACATGGGATCACTAGAATTCGCTTGTGCATTAAATACAACCATAAAAACCTTTAGTACGCATTTGGTTCATGTTTCTTAAGACGTTCAAGCAAGTTACCGAATAGGAAGTTAGCCAGTTTTCTTAAGCCTAACATAGATAAACAATCATCCAATACAACTAATAACACACTAATAACCAATAATCAATAGCTAGGTTTCATTAGATCTAAGCAAACACAAGATAAATTTAGCCTAACATGTTAATCAAAAGACAAGAATAAGATAAAATCAAACAACACATAGACATATTGAATGATTAATTGATAACTTATCTTCAATGTAACATGGAAGATCTCAAGGCAAAAAGCCTTGAAAAAGGAGCTAAATTCGTCTTAGGGTTTTCTCCCAAAATTCCACACACTAAGCTCTCCCCTTATGACAAAAAATTAGAAAACTATATATAGATTTTTGGATCTGACGGCGTCACCTTATGGAGTGTGACGCCGTCACCTCGCCGCTTCTAGGGTTCCCGGATGACCTTCTTGACGCCGTCCCTCTTTAGCTCTTCAAAATCCATTCTGGCTTATCAAGGCTTGACGCCGTCGAACCTTAAACGTGACGCCGTCCCCTTTTGATTTAAGCCGTGACGCCCTTGATCAGGTTAAAGCGTGACGCCGTCAGAATTCACATGCTATTTTCACTGGCTTATCATGAGTAAATTTCACGTCCACTTTTTCTTGCCAAGGCATGACGCCGTCTGGGGTTAAATGTGACGCCGTCAAAGGTAACTTTCAGCTGATTTTTGAGACTTTGCCGTTTTCTTCACTTTTATGCTCCAAAAACGTCCAAAATGCCTCCTTTTCCAGATTTCTCCTCAAAAGTACCTAAAATGACAAAAGGAACGATTTAGGGCGATATTTGATCAAATAAATACGATTTAGGGCTTAAATGACCCCTTAAAAGCGGTACACTTTTCGCTTCATCAAATACCCTTACACTTGAGATTTGCTTGTCCTCAAGCAAATGCGCTTTTATTCTAATCAAAATACAAGTTAGGGGTCATTTAATGCAAACATAAAAGTAATTACAACAAATATTCGTTCCACTTCAATCATAATAAGCACGGAGATTACATACTAGCACCTCACAAGTAGTGTTTAGATACTCACATCTCTCAAGTGTCATCAAAATAAATCTCATAAATGAAAACGGATAATATCTCTCACTACCTGTCATAGCAAATAGATTACCATAGGCTTGGGAAAGGATCGAAAACCTCCTCCACTAGGCGTAAGCACCAAAGATAAACTATCAAAGAGGGCTTTTAAATGGGTTATAACGTTAGGTGTAGGGAAAAGGAAAACACGGTTTGGTTGGATAAAGGATATTTTACTGGTGGCGAGTTAAAAATCTTGATCAATTACATGTACTATACAATGTTGCTAAGCCAAGACTCGACTCAATCTTAAGCTAATGAAAGAAAATAACAAAAACATAAAATAAACATAAAATAAAACGGGATGGTAGTCCGTATATTTTTTTCTACTTTTCTTTTTCTCATTTTTTTGTATTTTTCTTGATTTTTTTTTTTTTTTTTTTTTTTTTTTTTTTTTTTTTTTTTTTGCATACACTTTTGCCCTACCATCCAAAATAATACATCACAGGGGCGTTGCATTCCCCTTTCACTTGAACTTTTACATAACTTTACAATTAACTATTCTAATGACTCGAATTAAGATAATTGAAAAACTTGGAGTACTTTTAAAATATTTAGCACATATGGGGGTAATAAATGATGTTCTTCCCCATTACTCCATTACACTAGTACTTTACCCATGAGTCCCAATCGTCCCAAAACAATATGTACAAGGATATGACTCGACTTAGCAACCATGTAATCAACTAGATAATTAACTTGGGTTTAAACAAATGTTGTAACAATAATGCACAAAAAATGAGTGCATACAAGGTAGGCTAAGGCGATTTGGGTGTACATTTAAGTGGGGTGTAACAAATTCTTCCTTTAAGTAAAATGCTTAAAGGTTGAAACGAAAAGATAGGCTCTGAGGGGTGTACTAGGGGTATCGTGTACTAAAAATGAGTACAACGCAAAGGGTGTGGGAGAATTACTTGACCAATGTAGCCAACGTAATTATAACAAAAACACAGGTGTAAAACAATGGGTTAATCCTAATGCCTCTTATCATGTAGTAAATCTAACTACACGAATGTAGTCTCACTTGTGGCCTCGGAATGGTCCTAACGCAAGTTCTAGAATCTAAGTGCTACCGGTACACACATCATAGCATAATGCTTTTCCTACCAATTCTAGGGGCGAACCTCACATATTTGGGGTGAAAATTTTTTTTAGTGGTACGGTTTTTTTGTGCTAGTCATATAACTCCTATCCGTGAGACGCTCATTAAGACCAAAGTTTCACTCCTAAATGTTGTAAAAAATTTTAAATTTGGCACTAAAATTGCCCTAACAAGTATTTATCTCAGTTTTATTACACATCTACCATCAAACAAACAAAAATCAAGTGCAATTGTATTCTCTAAGGTATCATCATTTACCCTCCCCTTACACTTAAGCTGAACATTGTCCCCAATGTTCATTCAAAGGATGTAAAAGTAAATAAGGTAAAAGAATGAAAACAAATACTCCCCTGATTCGTTCGATGTGGATAATCCGGTAACATGGTTAAATCCTCCTCCAAGAAAATGAACGTTGAAAGCTTCCCTTCCGAAATATAAATCATCTTCTTGTCCAATATAACCTGTTAAACCTGAGAAAACAAACACAAAAAACCCAAAACATCAACCTGAACAAAGAAAACTCACAACTAGATGTAATTCCAGACTTAGAATTAAAAACAAAACGATTAAAGATATAATGCTTGTAGAATGAATATTTGCAGATTTCCTGGAGTTTATAAAATAAAGATTTAACAAAAACTTTATGACTCCGGTAGAAAAACAAAACTTGCAAAATTTCCAGAATTTTACACTTGACGCCGTCAGGTGTTAACCTTGACGCCGTCAGAAGTGACCTGCAGAAATTTTTTGGTTAGTTTCCGGAAAATTTCTGGAAAAACTTATGCCTCACTTTCTGGAAATCCTGCAAAATATTCATTATGACTCGATACAAGCATTTGACTCTAACAATTACTAGTATGCATGCTCATTTAATATTGTTGTGATTCATGTTCAATCTTGTTCTTGTAAACAAATTTGGATTCCCTTACACTTATCTTTTGCAAAATACCTTTATATGTAGTTAAAACGAAGTTAAAAACAAAATAAAGCATTTTCACAATTTACTTTGAAACATGAGCACAAACAATAACAATTAAACTTGCATACGGAAACAAATAAAATCAAACAAACAAACAAACAAACAATCAAACAAATAAAGCTTGGGTTGCCTCCCAAGAAGCGCTTGTTTTTGTTCGAGTCATGAGCCTGACTCTACCCTTATTTAATGGATAAAGGAGAGGTTTTCCCTACACTTAGGATTAAGTGCGGGTGATAGTAGCGATACACACCAGCTCGGTAGGAGTATGCCACGTGAGGAAAGAGTGGTGGATGAATTATATGCTCAAAGGGGTGTGCTCCTTTCATCATAACCTTACCTAGTTCACTTTGGTCAATGGGTGAATTAAAGTTTTCTCCTAAAAAGGGATCATTTTCTAACAACTTCGAGAGACTCCTAATTGGGAATCCATCTTGACCCAATAGACCCGGTTTAAACCCATAATGTTTCTTGTGATCAATCATGAATGGGTGATGTAGACATGTAAGGTCATTTTTCACTCCTATATTGTCTTCCTCACTACAAGGCCTAGAGTCTACTACCTTAATCTTAACATTACCCGGACTACATGGTTTGATGGGTGGATCGGGACCTAATTCAATTCCTAAGTTCACATCTAAGGATGGAAGATTAGGTAACGGTTTTGGTTTAGGCTCCGGTTCATCAAAACTAGGAACTTCCATAGAACTAAAAGAAAGGTTATGAATACAAGTATTCAAACCTACTTCTTCTAGTTTTGTTTCTTCCAAAGGTTCTACTTCAATTGGGGTTCCTATAGTCTCTTCTACTTCTTCTGGGTAAGTCACGGGCGGTGTGTATGCCTCGAATGATGGTAGGACTTGTGGGGTACTTTGTGGGCTTATGTTACTTACCTCATCATTCCTTATGTCAAGATCACCTATATCCTCATCATGTGTTTTAGTAGGATCTAACCCTAACATTTTCCCTAGTATCTCAAGTGCTTCTCTAGGCATCTTAACTTCTATGTCCGAATCATAAGGATCATCCTCAATATTCTGACTGCTATATTCAAATTGCCTAAAAGATTCATCATGTGTTTCTTGAGATTCAACGTCATCGATCATAAAACCTAGGTCTTTTTGATCAATGTGATCATGTTCGGCTAAATCCTCCATCACATCAAGATCACCTAAGTGTTCACCCTGTATTATGGTAGTGCCTAACCATGACATGCAGCTAGGTGGCTCAACTCTACCCTCATCCCCAAACAAACTTGTTTCATGATCCTTGAAATTTGTGGTCAATTGACTTGTATTAATGTTTGTTGGGTTGTCTACCATATAATAATATTGGGCACAATTCTCAATAGCTTCCCATGCTTTCTCAGCACTTAATTCCCTAATATCCCTGCCGGCAATATGGTAAATGTCCCTTTGGGCATGTCGGTCGACATGATTGTAAAAGATTTGAGTTAGGGACCAAAAATCGAAGTTATGATGAGAGACTTTTTGGAGTAAATATTTAAAACGAGTCCATGCATCATAGAGAGGTTCGTCTTTATGTTGTTTAAACATCAAGATGTCATATGGAGTGGGTGAATTACGTGGTTGGTAGTATGGTGGATTCGCGTTCTCCATAATGGTGAACGGAAGAGTCAATGGAAATTACGAACAAACAAACAAAGAAATAAGATAGACTAAAGAAGACCTATAAAAATAAAATAAAAATCTCACTAGAAAGGAATCTAGTGAGTAGACCTAATAAAATAAAAATTCAACCTAAACAATAACTATTCCCCGGCAGCGGCGCCAAAAACTTGATGCGTGGGTTTTGCAACCTTACAACAGGTTTTACCTCTCGAGGGATCTCAAGAGGCTTACAACCCCACCAGGCAGTGTACCTGACCGATGTAGTATAGTGTAGTGGTAAGTACGGGGGATTGATCGTTCTCCACAGGGAATAGTGTTCGTTAGGTATGAAAAACTACTCTAATAGGTCTAAGGGTTGAGGAAGATTCTTTTTTTTATGTTTTTATATTTTTATGAAAGCAAGTAAAATCTCGGGTTTGAAAGAGTGGGCGGAATTAGTTGCTAATCAACTAACCCAAATAACTACAAATGCAAATAAAATAAATAACTGAAAATAAAATGTGGTGAGAAACTTATGTGTAGAGAAATGTGTTTACTTAGATTTCCTTACTCCCTAACTATCTTTTACCGGTTAATTAGTGTGTATTAGTCGCGTGGATGACGGGTGTATTCCTTAATACCATTCGTGGGGTGGCGTACTTACTTCCCCAACTCTACAAGCTCTTACTTCACTCCTATGTCGAGCCGGCTAGGAAGCTCCTAACATGGGATCACTAGAATTCGCTTGTGCATTAAATACAACCATAAAAACCTTTAGTACGCATTTGGTTCATGTTTCTTAAGACGTTCAAGCAAGTTACCGAATAGGAAGTTAGCCAGTTTTCTTAAGCCTAACATAGATAAACAATCATCCAATACAACTAATAACACACTAATAACCAATAATCAATAGCTAGGTTTCATTAGATCTAAGCAAACACAAGATAAATTTAGCCTAACATGTTAATCAAAAGACAAGAATAAGATAAAATCAAACAACACATAGACATATTGAATGATTAATTGATAACTTATCTTCAATGTAACATGAAAGATCTCAAGGCAAAAAGCCTTGAAAAAGGAGCTAAATTCGTCTTAGGGTTTTCTCCCAAAATTCCACACACTAAGCTCTCCCCTTATGAAAAAAAATTAGAAAACTATATATAGATTTTTGGATCTGACGGCGTCACCTTATAGAGTGTGACGCCGTCACCTCGCCGCTTCTAGGGTTCCCGGATGACCTTCTTGACGCCGTCCCTCTTTAGCTCTTCAAAATCCATTCTGGCTTATCAAGGCTTGACGCCGTCGAACCTTAAACGTGACGCCGTCCCCTTTTGATTAAAGCCGTGACGCCCTTGATCAGGTTAAAGCGTGACGCCGTCAGAATTCACATGCTATTTTCACTGGCTTATCATGAGTAAATTTCACGTCCACTTTTTCTTGCCAAGGCATGACGCCGTCTGGGGTTAAATGTGACGCCGTCAAAGGTAACTTTCAGCCGATTTTTGAGACTTTGCCGTTTTCTTCACTTTTATGCTCCAAAAACGTCCAAAATGCCTCCTTTTCCAGATTTCTCCTCAAAAGTACCTAAAATGACAAAAGGAACGATTTAGGGCGATATTTGATCAAATAAATACAATTTAGGGCTTAAATGACCCCTTAAAAGCGGTACACTTTTCGCTTCATCAACTTCCTTTTCATCTGTTCCAAAGAAAGATGCATTTGATTCTTAAGATACATATTCATATCATACTTCTTTTCTGTCATAGACATCTTCTTGGGAATCTTTGATTTCTTCTGAAGCTTGAACTTTTCTAAGAATCCACCCAATGTATCATCATTACTTCTTGCATTTATGAAGTCAGCTAACTGTTTGGCTCGATCATCAGCAGTTAAACCTTCAATAGCTAGCAGCTCTTCATACTTTGCTCTTACTTCATCATCAACATTGAGCAGCTTTGTAAACTCATCAGATTCTTCAGCCAATTGTCTTGCATAAACTGCATCTAGCATCTTTTGTCTTTCTTCTTTAGCAATATCTTGTGCCTTAATCCTCTCAATTTCAGCCTCAGATGCAAGTTCTTCTCTTGTTTTTTTTTAGACTTCTTTGGCAATGAAGTTTCCTCCACGACCTGCTATCCCTTTCTTAGTGCAGATTGTTGTTCTTCATTACCAGAACTAAGTTCATTACCAGACTTTTCTTCACCAGACTTTTCTTCACCAGACTTTTCATCAGATATAGTCCCAAACTTTTCAACCTCTTCCTCAACAGACAAAATTAACCTTCTTCTTTTCCTATATTGTTTAATTTTGCCCATTGATTGAGCCAAAGTCTCTGCTACTTCCAGTGTCTCTGGACTAATTGTGGTGACATTATCTTGAACAAGTGGTTCTTGAACTGGTGTTTGAAGAATATTTTCCTGTTCTTGCTCCAAATTCCTCCCCTGTTTGGAAGAATTTTTAGCTTCATCGTCCTCATCATCAAAAGAAACACCCTTTTTCTTCATTGCTACTCCCATTTTCTTTACTTTCTTCACCAAAGTCACATAAGCTTTTCTGAGTGCCTCATTAGACTTTTCCAAAATACCAATCTTCTTTTGTAGTTGAGGAACAATGATAAGAAGATTTTCCACAGTTATGGGATCATGTTCCTCCTCCCTTTCAGAACTTGGAACATTTGGTTGTGGAGGTGAAGATTGTTGGATAGGTGTAGATGATCTTTCAACAGATGGTGAGGGACCTGGTTGAGGTGATGGAATTGGAGAAGACCTAGGTGTAGCAGACCTAGATGATGCTTGGTCTTGTGCTTCATCAGGGTCCACTTGTGCAGCTCCAGAAGTACCTGCATTGTTAGTACCAAGCATAGCAGCAAGCAAAGGTTTGTCTGTCCCTTGAAAACTCCTTTTTAAATTTGCAAAAAGTTTGGGAGTAAAGGCCACACTGATGTAAGGCACTTTATCCTTAGTTTCAAAATTCAAGATCATTTGCAAAAATCGTGGATACATTAAAAATTTTGGGTCCTTAGCATTTTTCACCATTCCTTCAAAAATTAATTTTGAAAAGTTAAATTTCCTTCCAAATGATAAACAGACCAATGCAGAAGCAATTCTGCTTCCAAATTGATCCCATCCACCACTCTTGGGACTTAAGCTCTGAAGTAAATGATGTACTAAAAACCTCCACTGAGGTGAAAAATGACTTTTCCAAAAGGTAAAACTTCCATCTGTGGGGTACCCAATGCTATTCAAACCCTCCAAAATATCCTCACTAGACAAATCAAATTCTCCTAAAGCATCATCCAATTGGAGACTGTCCCTAATCGAGGCTTCAGTAATGGTAAAACCATTTTTATCTATGATTGCCCTTAAACATGGTGTCCCATCATCAAGAGTCTCAGAGGTAACCGACCTCCAGAACTGCTTGACAAGGGACTAATAAATAGTAGGATTATGAGTTAATGAATAACAAATGTAAGAACCTTTTAGGAAATCCACAATCTGCTCGAAACCTGCACTTTGATCTGGCTTCTTCAGGAAACCAACTTGATTATGCTTGTCCACAAACTTGAGATTAGCCATGGATGAGTTAATGATTTAGGTCTGGTTGACAAGAAAGGTAGGGTTTTGAAAAATATTTGCGTAAAAACAGAGTCGTGAGAAATAAAGATGATTTAAATTTGGAAGCAAATAAAGAATAAAAGAAGATAAATAATATCAAATTTTAATCTTATATACTTCATAAATATCTTGTTTTACCGAAAATAGTGCAACGGTAATATATTAGTAAAATCTTTATTTACTCTGACCAGATCTAACGGTCATAAAATTAACACTACCTGACCTAAAATGGTCAACCAGGCCGAATCATAAGCTTACCAGACCTAACCAAGAGAGTGAACTTACACACGGAATATAGCGAATGCAAGGCTTTGCATCACCTCATTCCAATCTTTTCTGCAAGAATTAGTTGAAACAACAAGAAAGAGGAGACAAAAACCAATTTTTGCAAGACACATGAGCTACCAGATTTAACACTTAAGGTTACCCGATTTAAAAACATGTAAAACTTGTACATTTGCCTCCCCTTAAATGCACATTACCTCCCCTTAAGTGTAAATCTCATTTTTTTTTTTTTTTTTTTTTTTTTTAATCACTAATAAATACTTAACCAAAATAAAGACGAAGGTCAACTTTCCAAAAAAAATACAATTAATAACTATTTCTCTGCAAGTATTAACTCATATACCAACCAAGCATTAAAAGACATTAAACCTTGATTTTCCCTATAAAACCACCCATTGTTTTATCATAAAAACCATCACAAACCAAAAGAAAACCTTATAAGCATAATGGATCCATCCAACTTAGAAACCATAGAGATTTCATCCAATTCTTCTTGGGATCCAAATGACTCATCTTCTGATTCATCATCAGGAGGGGGTGGATACTTCCCACCAGGGTATTCATCAATCACAAGGAACAAGACATTGAGAGAATCAACTCTGAAACAATGGCTAGCTGCTTATGACCTTTCTGAAAAGGAACCAGACAATGAAGCACCAAAGACTTCAAGACCAATTCCCCCTTCTAACGTAGATGATAAAAGTGCTGAAGAAGAAGACCCCTCCAAAGATGATGAAGAGACTTTTCCTTCGAAGATTGTGCCTTCTCTAAGAAGTGGTTCTGTGCCACGTCCCCCACCAAGCAGCGTGATACTTGCACTTCCATGCCCAAAAGCATGGAATCAGTTTGGTGGCAGAGGAGCCAAGAAGACCATTCCTGACTTCATGGGTAAAGGGAAACAGAAAGTGTAGGTGGTGATGTTTAGCTGGTTTATGTTAAAGCTTTTGTCTTATGAAGCATTGTAACTTGCATCCTAGAATGCAATTTCTTGTTAATAAATAAAAAGCTCTTTGGTTCTGATGTTTTAATTTTCCACATATGAATTACTTGCAATAGAGAAGAGCTAACAACTGCAAAACAAAGTTAAGCACAAAATACCAAAAACACACATACTATAGAAAGCAGAAAACAAATTAACTACTGAAAATAAGAATAACCAAGAAGAGTAGCAAGATTAAGAACAAAAAAATATACAAACTATACAAAGTTAAGAAAGAAGATCAGTTTTTCTTAACAACCCAGGCCTGAGTGGGCTTGAGTCCTTTCTGTGGAGCAACATACTTATATGTCTTGTATGAACTTGCTCCAGTGAAACCATGTTTGGACTTATAGGTGAATTCATTTTTAAATGGATTCCAAGTCCAGCAATCAGAGAAATTATCAGCAGAACCCCCATTTGTTTGTCTCCTTACAGGTGAATGAGCTTTATAAAAATTATTTCTTTGAAAATTTGCATTCACCTGAGGTTTTTGAAAAGGTTGTTTGGGTCTTACAAAACCAGTGTTCACATTAGGTCTCATAGAGTTAACATTTTGCCTATTCACATTAAAATTTCTGTAACCAGACCCATAATTTGGTCTACCAGAATTAATAAAAGAGTTAGGTCTGGTAGTGTTATTTAGTTGTACAGGTCTGGGAACAAACTGGTTAGCATGATTAACTCTACTAGCATTATTCCAAACTGGTTTATTTGAACCATGAACCTTATTAACATTCATTCTCTTTTGCTCAGCCTCTCTTTTCATTCTCTTTTCATGGAAGTCACAATCTCTTATTAAATGACTCAAACTTCCACACACAAAGCATCTTTTAGGAGCATAAGTATAACTACTCCTACTTTCTCTGTGAACACTATTGCTTCTAGGTGACTCATTCAATTTAACAGATTCCCTAGGAGTTTTTATGTGATTGACACAACTAGGTTCAACTGTCTCAGCCTTTTGTTTAGTCACTACAGGTTTAGTAACAACAGGTTCACACTTCTCAACAACCTTAGGTTCAGGATTCTCTTTTTCCTCATTATTTGACTCAGACTTAGAGTGATCAGAGGAACCATCAATAGATCCTTCAGAGTCATTGGATTGACAAGAAGAATACCTACTGGATTTGTCCTCTGAGGTGGTGGGTTCAGGCACTTGAGGACCTTTCTTACCATACACAAAGAGTGAATCATCCAACTCTTCCTTTTCAAGAGGAGTATAGTAATCACTCAAAGGTGGTGGTACTCCCTTAAAGTCACCAGTCTTAACAAACCTATTATACAAAGGCTTATCAGCATAGTCCTCTTCTCTATTCTTAAATATAGCCCTACTCTCATTTTCCTCATATCCTAAGCCACATTTTTTATTTGACTTAATTTGAGAATCCCAACACTTAAACAGGTTATTGTTTGAACTGTTCCATTGATCTACCCTTTTTCTCAGCTCATCCCTTTCCTTCTGAATTTTAAGCCCTAATTGTCTATACCTTTTAAGCTTTTCATCTTGTTCGTATATCTTATTAGCTTGAAAGTATAGTTTTTCATTTAAAGCAGCATGTTGGTTTTGAAGGGTGACCTTTTGTGCCTCTAAAGTTTTTACAGCATTTTTATGTGCTAATAAATTTACTTCTAGATCACCTATTTGTTCTTGCTGCTCATCACACAAAGCCTTAACATGATTATATGAGTCAGTACATAATTTAGAGCATAATGATACCTCATTACCAATGGCCATGAGAGCATGATCAGACTCCTCATTTACTCTTGGATGCTCACCCCAGTTGACTCCTCCAGCTTCCATTGTCAGCAGGCTCATCTGATTCTTTTCCATCTTCCTATCATCATCATCTCTTTTCCCATCAGCAGACTTCTTCTCTGGACAATCTCTTGAAAAATGTCCATGCTTGTGACAGTTGTAGCATTCAACAGTCCTCTTTGTGTATCCCACTGGTGATTTGTTGTTGAAGTTGATAGTCCTACCATATTGCTTCTGAAATCGTTTGACCCTTAAAGCAACCATGGCAATGTGCCATTTTATGTCCATCTCCTCAACTTCAGCATCATTAATCTGTTCAAGGTCTTCACTAATAAAGCTTTCATCTTCAGTTTGGTTGGCAAAGAAAGAATGTATCACTTCATCAGTAAAACTTGAAGCAGACCTTTCACTTGAAGGAGTTTCATAGTTACCAGACCTAACACCACCAGATTTAACCTTGTAAGTACTGCTTTTGTTTTGTGACACAAAAGCAACATTTGATGAACTGGTTGAAGCCTGAGTGTTGTTACTGATGTCCCTTTCAAACATCCTAAGATTATTGTATAGGTCATCAGGTGTCATAGAATCTACTTCCTCCTTAATCCTCATCGCCACAGATACATTGCCCCATTCTGATGGTAAAGATCTAAGGAATTTGTGATTTGCATCCTCATTTGAGACTGCTGCACCATGAACTTCCAGTTGTGTTAACAGATGTTGAAATCTGTCATAGCCCTTCTCCAAACCTTCAGTCTTTGAAACACTGAATGTTTCAAATTGCTGTTTAAGAACAGCCTTTTGCATCTTTTTGGAGTTAGCATTACCTCCAAATCGTTTCTTGATAGCTTCCCACATCTCCTTTGCATCAAGAATGCCATGAAACCTTTGTAGATGCTCCTTAGGAATAGCCATAAGAAGCAAGGTTCTGGCCTTCTTTTCCTTCTCCACAGCCCTAATCTCCTCAGCAGATACTGGTGGCATTATTCTGAGCTGCCCATCATTCCCTTGTGAAATTCTCTTCTTAGAATTTCCCTTTTGAATCACCTTCCATACATCGCTATCAATGTATTCCAGATAATGTTCCATCTCCATGGCCCATATATCATACTCTTCTCTCTTCAGTAATGGAAGTTTTATGTTTGAGATTGTGGTTGTGGAAGGGATGGGTTGTTGTTGTGATTGGGAGTTACTGGTATCGGTTTTTCCTTCATCTTCATGGTTTGATTTCTCATCCTCACTGTTATGGATTGAGAAAGTTTCAGTGAAAACAGGCTTATCGAATTCAGACATTTTGTAGGGTGATTTGAGTGAGAATTAGGTTTTTGAGATTTAGTGTTCTTCGAATTCAGAGTCTCTCCCTTGCTCTGATACCACTTGTTGGTCCACAAATTGTATATGGATCACTAAGTAGTCTTGAATACCTAGTAGATGGTTAGGATAAATCCGAACCAATCTAAGTGAGAAACCCTAGGTGATTGTTATTGTTAATGCGGAATCTTAACAAGAACAATTAAGAACACAAGCAGGGATATCACTAACTTCGTATATTGATATTCACTATAATGAATTCGTACAACTCACACACGAACTAACAATCTTTAGGGATCCTTTTATAACACAAGGAAACCCTAGCTGACTCAGAAGATATACACAAATCTTCTATAAAGATACATACACGCATTGTATCTTTTCCTAACATAACTCTAACAGACTTTCCTAACTTCACGACCAGACTTAACTTTACAAGTCAACCAGACTTAAACATGCTACCAGACTTAACATTACATTACCAGACCTAACAACACAAACAGACCTAACTTAGATAAACTACCAGACCTAAGTTTTCTGCTCTTGATTCGTATCATAATTCCCAACATTTATTATGTTAAAGTAATGATATTGACCAAGTTTGGTGGGTGAATGAATTGGTAATGATGGTTTGTAGAGTAAATGGGTCAAAACGGGTTTTGGTGCAAAACCCGTGATTGTGAAAGTACGTCTTCCGAGAGTCAAATTGTAAATGTTTTTATATGGAAATGAGCTTATGAATAAAATAAGTAAATCTAGAAGGTTTGGTGAAATATCGAGTTCGGGAGGTCGGGTTTTCAAGTACGGGACTTGGAAGTGGTTCCAGGAGGTCAGTAGCCTCCAACCGATCGGTTGGAGCTCCATCCGATCGGATGGAGGGCAAATCCGATCGGATGGGCGGCTCGGTAAAGTTTTTGGCAAACTTTGAAAAATCATATCTTTTAATCCGTAAGTCGTCATGGGTCGTGCCACCCGTCATTTTGAAGGTAATTGATTCTGTGGAAAACTAGAAGGGGGGGTTGAATAGTTTTACCGTTTAAAATTAATTTAAACCGTTTTGTTCGTTATGTGAATTCAATTAAACTTATGCACATGGAGATAATCAAACAATACATCTGAAAGGAAAAGTGAGGAATGATCAAACCACATAACACGGATGATTATAGTGGTTTGGCTACAAGGACTCTTTTCCTTGCCGTACTCCACTTCCCCGAGCCTTTAACTCGAGAGTTATTCTTCACTAAGAAACAAACTCTCTTCTAGGTGGAGAAAACCTTTACACGTTGCTTACTTCCTTTTCCGGTACTAAGCTAAACACCGAGTTGTACTTCAGGGCAGAACTAACCCAACGTCGCCTATACACTTACCGACACTAAGCTAAATGTCGAGTTCTTTCACAAGGGTACAACCACTTCCTACACTCTTTGTGTTTTGAGGACTAAAACACTAACCACACTTACTGAGATAAATGATACAAATAATGATGTGTGAATTTACACAGAGATCACACAGATACTAACTACTACAACTTGCAACAGTAAGTTTTGTTGAAGTTCTTTTGCTTGATCTTCTTTGCTACAAAAGATAGATCAAATGATATGAATAAATGATGTTAGTAATATGAATGAGTATATATGTTTTCTACTTTCTAAGTGATGATGAGGCCAAGTGATCAGCTTGCTATTTATAGGCAAGCTGAGAAACACTCGGCGGATCTGGCGGATCCCTTAAAAGGGATCCGTCCTTTTATGTCGAAAGGATCCGTGGACATGCCAGAGGTAAGACAGCTAAGAGATTTTCCAAATCTCTCCAATCTCCCCATATCTTTGAGTTGTCATATCAAGATCATCCAATGTCAATTATCTTACTTGAAGATCTATCCAAGATATTACAAGATCTTACCAAGATTACATGTATGATGCATGCCATGATGTCATTGTATCATTTAAGAAATAAAGTTTCCTTTTCAAGGAAATAATCATGTATATGTATGAAATGTATTTCCAAGTAAACTTGTGAAATGTAAAATGTGTTCTAAAGAGACTTTAGCTAGTATTTATAATTTGCTTAAAGATATACTTTGTAATTGTCATTAACAAAACTAAGCAAAGATCGTAAAATATAAATAACGTTTTTGGGACGATATTTGTATTAACAGAGTCTAGTTTCATTTAAAAATAGTCTCAAGGTCTGAATGTTTATATATTTTTGTCAGTGGTCAAAAGAGTAACCAGATGTCCTTAAAGTTGAGTCGTTCCCGCTCAAAAAGTTTTAATTTTTGGTCTAAGCGGGCAGTGGGGTGTTACAAATTGGTATCAGAGCTTCAGTTTAAGTGAATTAAGATTCCACTATAGGTTTCCTAGTCTTAAACCACTCGTAGAAGCCTTGTATATAAGTGTTAGTGATGCGGGAAGTAGTTGTTAAGTATGAGATGGATTATGTTTTATGTTAAATGAAGCTTTATGATGATAAGTTATGGATGTGTGTTATAGTGATTGATGTGTATGAGATATAAGTCCGTGGAGGACTTGAAATGCTTGTATAGTTAGTTAGCCTTGCACCTCGTTTGGTGCCGGTGATATTTTGCGATTAAGTGAATGTATGATAAAGTTATGGTGATGGAATGCGAGTAGGAATGTTAAGTGGTATTAGAGATGGGTTAGTAAGTGAATTAAAGTTTTATGATGCCTTAGTTATAAGGTAGACTAGAGCTTGCGGTTAACTTGAATGTTGATGCTTAGACATAGATTGATTATGTGAGGTGATATATGAGCCACAAATTAGATGATTATAAATATTTTAACACTTGTTGGATAAGTGTTAAGTGTTATCGTTAATGCGATGTTAAGTCTATGGTAGATGGTTATATGTCTAAGTAGATGAGATTGTGTTTGATAGCACGAATACATAGAAGAGTATGAGATAAGTAAGAAATGAATAATGATGAAAGTTTTTAGTTTGATGAATAGAAAGATACGATTGATATAATAATGATTAGATGCTTGAAGGTACGAATTCTTATATGAGTAACTAAAATGAGAAAAGTTAAAGTGTGTAATTAACACGTGATGAGATCATGTTGCATATAAAACATGATAAGTAAAATGTGCTAGTAATAAACGGCTAAGTGTAACGAGTAAAATTGGTGAATTAGATTCAGATTGTGCTAGAAGTCATAAGTGATATAAAGTGCGCTAGAAAAAAAAACTATAAAACATGAATATAACCAAGTTAATATATTGAAATGTGTATGATGAGATTGACGAGAGTGTTATAGAGTAAACCTATGTAAGGTTTATATGCGTAAAGATTGAGTAGACTAAATGAAGTGATAGTATAAGTTGAGAATATGGTCAACAAGGGTTGATGGGTAATAGTAAAAGTGTGTTGTAAGAATACATAGAAAATGTGTAAATTGTAATGGACAAGCATCATATAGAACTTGTCTAAATAAAGATGGTATGTAGTGAGTGCCTAAGTCAACTTGGGGTTGACAGATGAATAATAGATTGCATTGTAAGAACGCAAATATAATAAATGGGCAAGTGTTATATAGAAACTTGTCTAGATGAAAGCAAACATGGTTGTGAATGTTGAAATTGCTTAAGGCAATAAGAATAGAGGAAATGATTGTGTGTGCCTAATAATAAAAGTACATGAAAGATAAAATGAGTAAAGATGATAAAATAGATATAGCCAGGATCCAATGCTCTAGTTATGGTATCCCCGGGATGAATGTTATGGTATCCTTCGGGATGAATGTTATGGTATCCCCGGGATGAATGTTATGGTATCCTTCGGGATGAATGTTATGGTATCCCCGGGATGAATGTTATGGTATCCTTCGGGATGAATGTTATAGTATCCCCGGGATGAATATTATGGTATCCTTCGGGATAGCCATGTGTTATAGTATGGTATCCTTCGAGATAGCCATGTGTTATAGTATGGTATCCTTCGTGATAGCCATGTGTTATAGTATGGTATCCTTCGGGATAGTCATGTGTAATAGTATGGTATCCTTCGGGATCGCCATGGGTTATAGTATGGTATCCTTCGTGATGGCCTAGCTTGCCTTTATGGCATGGATGGAAAGTTAAGTGAGATTGGATCCAAGGTTAGAAAAGATGGAAAGTAAAATAAGTATGATTGTTGTGTCGGAAACGTATAAGTAGGATGGTTTATGGTTTCTTGATTTTAATGGATTGGGACGCCTTTTCATTTAATTAAAGTAATTGTATGTCTCCGAACCATAAGTTTATAAATCCTTACTTACATAGATTGGGACGCCTTTTTATGTAAATGAAGAGTTATAAATGAGTGGGCTTATGTGTAGCCGATATGACATGAGTACGGATAGTGAAATGAGAAAGAGAAAACTAAAACAAGTTAGAAGTCATAAGAAGTGAGATTAAATGTAAATAAAACTTATAGCGGCGTTAAGGTCATGTGTGAAACCTTAAGTTAGACGCCTAGAATGAGTTTGCGCATTAAGATTGATAAGATAATGGGTTAGGATTCCTAAGATTTGATAAGAAAAACTGCTTAAGAGATGCGTGAGAAAGATTTTGAAGGTGCCGTTTATATGGTACTTTGTATAATTTGAATTAAATTACCGGTTTTTGAAATAGATTACGTGTCGGTATCATGTAGAATGTGTAAGTGGCCGGTATATGATTTTATGTCATGTTAGTGCAAGGGCATATAACGTGGTAATAGTGCCGAAGTTTGACTTATATAAAGTCAAAGTAGTAAAAAATTTCATATGACTAGTCGTCAACGGTGGGAAATTTTAGAAAAGTTTGCGATGAGAAGTGTATTTCTAGTAGATTGTGAGTTATGATTATGTATAGTGAGTTTAGAATTGCATGATCATCTAGATCGTTGCAATGAAACTACTAAGAAAATTGTAAGTGTGAGAACAGGTGTATGTTGTGAATTGGTTTTGGATAGCATTAGACAAGAGATTTCGGGGACGAAATCTAAATAAGGGGGATAGAATTGAAACACCCGTTTCCCGGAATACAAATAGGCCCCACCCTAGATGAAATTGACTAAGGCCTTTTGTGATTGGCCAGTCAACGGATGTAACTGATAGTCAAACCCGATAGTCAACTAATAGTCAAAGTATGATTAATATAGTTATATAAATGTGATGCATAAACTAAAGGGACCTAAATAGAAAGAATAGGACTTGAGGGGCCAACTGTGTCATATAGCCAAAGATCCAACTAACAAATATCTAGTTACTTCTTAGAAGTTCCAGATTTTTAGAGAATGTGTATATGTCCTGGATGTGTCGACATAAACAAGAAAGGAGGGAAAAACATGAAGTCTTAATGATCAAATTGAAGAAGGATTTATGGTCTAATACTAGTAATGTGCCCTAGCAATGATCATTGCAAGTAAGTAATCTCTATTTAGTGTTTAATTGATTAATTAAGAGGTTAGGGTTTGTAAACCCTAACTTGGGAAAGATGGGTAAATGGTGTAGTAAGCTTGTTAAGAGGTTATAGTAAGTATGAGGTTAAAGTTTGGATTAAAAATGGGTAATCATCATATGATCAAGATATGATCATATGATGATATGGAAAGGAAGATGGGTTTGTTTGATAGGTTATGTTAATCTTGATTATGTTTTCGATTATTATGTTATTAGGGTTTGATTAATTATAGAAGATGGATGATTATGGTTAATTATGAAGATTAATGATGATGATGGATGATAGTGATGATCATGATGATATTGGCTTGATATGCTTAGCTTGGAGCTAAGGTAAGTAAAATGATGATGACATGTGTTATATGGATTTCTAACATATATGTGTTATGTATGTTTATGCCAAGAATTATGGGCTTGAGATATGTTTAAGTTATGTGATGGATATGGCTTATGTGATGAGTTGATGTTATGTGTTAGATGAGACTTGGGAAGTAAGCTTGTAAGTATGTATTTAATGTATATGATGCTTATGTGTTGATTGAAGTATAATGATATGTTATGATCATTTTACTTACTAAGCCTTTGTGCTTACGGTTTAGTTGTCTAACCATTTTGTAGGATGACATGTTTATATGGATGGCTTGGAATCATGGAGTAAGGATTTGGTTATGCGAGGACGAAGGATGTATACATTTAGGAGCTTAGGTAGTATACCGAGCTCGTGTGTAAAGTTCGCATCCCCTTGAGTCAAGTAATGTCTTATAAAGTGTAGCCGTGTGGCAAGTTATATGTTAAGGTTGTACTATCGATTTGGTGGTCAACCGTTGAGTCAAAGTGTGTTCTAAGTGTTTATGAGTTAAGTTAAAGGGGCGTTTGGATTAAGTGTAAAATACCCATTTTGGGTGGTAAACGGGTCATGTGTCTATGGAACATGTTTATTATGTTAAAATAATGATATTGGCCAAGTTTGGTGGGTAAATGAATTGGTAATGATGGTTTGTAGAGTAAATGGGTCAAAACGGGTTTTGGAGCAAAACCCGTGATTGTGAAAGTACGTCTTCCGAGAGTCAAATGGTAAATGTTTTTATATGGAAATGAGCTTATGAATGAAATAAGTAAACCTGGAAGGTTTGGTGAAATATCGAGTTCGGGAGGTCGGGTTTTCAAGTATGGGTTGGAAGTGGTTCCGGGAGGTCAGTAGCCTCCAACCGATCGGTTGGAGGGCTATACCGATCGGTTGGTGCTCCATCCGATCGGATGGAGGGCAAATCCGATCGGATGGGCGGCTCGGTAAAGTTTTTGGCAAACTTTGAAAAATCATATCTTTTAATCCGTAAGTCGTCATGGGTCATGCCACCCGTCGTTTTGAAGGTAATTGAGTCTAGTTTCATTTAAAAATTGTCTCAAGGTCTGAATGTTTATAGATTTTGGTCAGTGGTCAAAAGAGTAACCAGATGTCCATAAACTAGAGTCGTTCTCGCTCAAAAAGTTTTAATTTTTGGTCTAAGCGGGCACGGGGTGTTACAACTTGGTATCAGAGCTTCGGTTTAAGTGAATTAGGTTTCCACTATAGGTTGCCTAGTCTTAAACCACTCGTAGAAGCCTTGGATGTAAGTGTTAGTGATGCGGGAAGTAGTTGTTAAGTATGAGATGGATTATGTTTTATGTTAGATAAAACTTTATGATGATAAGTTATGGTGCCGGTGTTATTTTGCGATTAAGTGAATGTATGATAGAGTTATGGTGATGGAATGCGAGTAGGAATGTTAAGTGGTATTAGAGATGGGTTAGTAAGTGAATTAAAGTTTTATGATGCCTTAGTTATAAGGTAGACTAGAGCTTGCGGCTAACTTGAATGTTGATGCTTAGACATAGATTGATTATGTAAGGTGATATATGAGCCACAAACTAGATGATTATAAATATTTTAACACTTGTTGGATAAGTGTTAAGTGTTATCGTTTATGCGATGTTAAGTCTATGGTAGATGGTTATATGTCTAAGTAGATGAGATTGTGTTTGATAACACGAATACATAGAAGAATATGAGATAAGTAAGAAATGAATAATGATGAAACTTTGTAGTTTGATGAATCAAAGATACGATTGATTTAATAATGATTAGATGCATGAAGGCACGAATTCTTATATGAGTAACTAAAATGAGAAAAGTTAATGTGTGTCATTAACACGTGATGAGATCATGTTGCATATAAAACATGATAAGTAAAATGTGCTAGTAATAAACGGCTAAGTGTAACGAGTAAAAGTGATGAATTAGATTCAGATTGTGCTAGAAGTCATAAGTGATATAAAGTGCGCTAGAAAAAAAACTATAAAACATGAATATAACCATGTTAATATATTGAAATGTGTATGATGAGATTGACGAGAGTGTTATAGAGTAAACCTATGTAAGGTTTATATGCGTAAAGATTGAGTAGACTAAATGAAGTGATAGTATAAGTTGAGAATATGGTCAACAAGGGTTGATGGGTAAAAGTAAAAGTGTGTTGTAAGAACACATATAAAATGTGTAAATTGTAATGGACAAGCATCATATAGAACTTGTCTAAATAAAGATGGCATGTAGTGAGTGCGTGAATCAACTTGGGGTTGACGGATGAATAATAGATTGCATTGTAAGAATGCAAATATAATAAATGCGCAAGTGTTATATAGAAACTTGTCTAGATGAAAGCAAACATGGTTGTGAATGTTGAAATTGCTTAAGGCAATGAGAATAGAGGAAATGATAGTGTGTGCCTAATAATAAAAGTTCATGAAAGATAAAATGAGTAAAGATGATAAAATAAATATAGCCTGGATCCAATGCTCTAGTTATGGTATCCCCGGGATGAATGTTATGGTATCCTTCGGGATGAATGTTATGGTATCCCCGGGATGAATGTTATGGTATCCTTCGGGATGAATGTTATGGTATCCCCAGGATGAATGTTATGGTATCCTTCGGGATGAATGTTATGGTATCCCCGGGATAAATATTATAGTATCCTTCGGGATAGCCATGTGTTATAGTATGGTATCCTTCGGGATAGCCATGTGTTATAGTATGGTATCCTTCGTGATAGCCATGTGTTATAGTATGGTATCCTTCGGGATAGCCATGTGTTATAGTATGGTATCCTTCGGGATAGCCATGAGTTATAGTATGATATCCATCGGGATAGCCATGGGTTATAGTATGGTATCCTTCGGGGTGGCCTAGCTTGCCTTTATGGCATGGATGGAAAGTTAAGTGAGATTGGATCGAAGGTTAGAAAAGATGGAAAGTAAAATAAGTATGATTGTTGTGTCGGAAACGTATAAGTTGGATGGTTTATGGTTTCTTGATTTAAATGGATTGGGACGCCTTTTCATTTAATTAAAGTAATTGTATGTCTCCGAACCATAAGTTTATAAATCCTTACTTAGATAGATTGGGACACCTTTTTATGTAAATAAAGAGTTATAAATTTGTGGGCTTATGTGTAGCCGATATGACATGAGTACGGATAGTGAAATGAGAAAGAGAAAACTAAAACAAGTTAGATGTCATAAGAAGGGAGATTAAATGTAAATAAAACTTATAGCGGCGTTAAGGTCATGTGTGAAACCTTAAGTTAGACGCCTAGAATGAGTTTGTGCATTAAGATTGATAAGATAATGGGTTAGTGTATTTCTAGTAGATTGTGAGTTATGATTATGTATAGTGAGTTTAGAATTGCAAGATCATCTAGATCGTTGCAATGAAACGACTAAGAAAATTGTAAGTGTGAGAACAGGTGTATGTTGTGTGACAAATCGTAATTTCAGTTCATTTTTTAAACTTTGAAACACTATTCATTCTCGGAGAAAAAAAATCACTATTCATGGTCATCATTCATGATTACGTAAACTAGGTTTACGGGTATTCAATGCGCATAACCAGTATGGTTTATCTGCGTATTCATGTGTCATCAGTATCCTCATTATCAAGCTAGGTCATTTTAAGTTAAATGAGATATTTTTATAAAAATATCATCCTTGTGACATTTATTCCTACAAGCTAATGCATAAATAGTAACCGGTTTAGCGATCATTTGCATTTTTATCTATTCATGAACCGTGCTTGGAATTTCCATTTGTTTTCATGTTATTAGTGGTTTAATATTCCATTATAATCTCCTACTATTCAAAAATTTCTACATTTCACATTTTCTGTTTCATTGCACGATTTCGTCTAATTTTGGTAACAACTCGCGTTTAGCATACAATTAATCCAACCGACACTAGACAATGTCCAGTCTACACTTTTTATACAATTTTGGTTCCTTACAATTCTATTTTAAAAGTCACTGTTCACTTTTTCCATTTTTAAGTAAACCTTGCACCTTTTACGTCTTACGCGTTCTAGCCCTTCGTTTTTTAGATTTTTACAATATTTAAACCTTCCGATGAATTCACCACTCATCTAAACTATAAAAATAAGCTATAATAATAAGTTTTAATATTTTTGAAAGTTTTATAATTTTACACTACCCGGTTCTACGTTTCGCATCTTAAAAACTTTACTTTTAATTACCGGGACCAAACTATACCCACTAAACAACACTAGTGCACAAAATGAACACCAAAACATCCACTATCACTAAACCCACGAAATTATTATAGTAAATAACTCATTTGATGTGTCATTATGTGTTGTGCAAGTATTATGCATACAAGACACTTATGTGTCTTACATTTGATGCATGTAAGGACACTTGTCCAAGGCTTTTGCATGCCTTGAACACCACCACACATACATGCATTTCTATCTCACAATTCCAGCAAAGATAACTCATTTCCTCCCTCTCATTCCTCTAAAATTCGTCCATCATCAACAACCCCATCAAAACACCACCAAAATCATAATATTTCAAGGTTTACACACCTCTAGATTTATCCTTTTGACTATCACAACAAACCACCATCATTTCATCATCAAAATTATCATATTTCTTTGGTTAAGGGGCTGAGATTATGGAGCATTTTCTTGGGTCAAAATGGTGATAAAAGTTGGGTAAAAGGATTGGAGCATTAGGGTTCTAGTGGTGATTATTAGGCTAGTTGTTCTTGTTCTTGATCTCTTGTTTCTCCTCCATAAAATCTTTGTAAGGAACCAACACTCATCTTTTCATTTCTCTACTGATATCATATGTTAATTTATGTATTTTATATGCTACATGAGTTATATATGCTTGATTATACTTTGTACATACTATAAAACACAAGAAGATCCTAAAATGACTTGTATTGCAAAATAGATTTCTGTTCAGTGGTAAAGATTGAATTAACTGGAACAATCAGTAGACTTTGGGCCTAAGTGAAAAATATGTAGTTGTAGATCTATGTCTTGTGGTCATTTTCACGGGTAGTGATTCCCGTGATGATACCCAATGTTTAAGATATGATTTTTTTGATAAAAACAGTCAGATCTGGTGTACTGTTCCCATTTGAGGCAAAACTCAAACTTTATTGCATAAATTTTCAAATAGAAAATATTTAGCCTATTCTAGAGAAATAGGTCTATCTTCTCCAATTGATTTCACCTTCATAGGGTCTGTAGATTTCAAGATATAGCCATTTTGGTAAGACATAAAACTCAGTCCGTTTCACTGTTAGGTCAGACTTGTAAAGAAAAATTACAAAAGTTGGTTATACATGGATATTTTTGAGCAAGCTTATTTTTACAGTAAACTAGGGACTTAGTGGAAGCTAGGGACGTAAAGAACATGATTTTTCGACTTACGGTTTGGGAGATATGAATTTTTGAAACTTGTATATTTGAACCTTGAGTTTTAATTTTGAACCACCTAAGATATTTTGGACCCTTAGTCATAATTTGAACCTTTTGACTAAATTTGGACCCTTATGACTTATTTTTGACTTAAAGACAAAAATAGGATTAAAACTTGAAATTGGGTAAGAAATATATTTCATACTTGCAAATCATTTTAAAAGCCAAATTCAACCTTGAAAATTATTTAAACATTATGTACCAAGCATAATTGAGGTTACAACTTACATGGCATATAGAAATAAATGTATCATTATTTTTAGAAGCTAAGACATGCGTATATATTAGGTTGCTCGTAGGATTCTCGCGGTTAATTCTTCATTATCTCACTTGATCGTGCACTTTGTTATCGGTGAGTTCATGGCCCCTACTTTTACTTGTTTTATAACTGTTTTGGGGGAGAATACGTGCTCGTTGTCTTTCACTAAACTCAATGATTTACAAACGCTTTTATGCTGTAAACTACTGTTTTACAAGAATTTGGGTATATATGTGTGATGATGCAATTATAAGTTGTGACATGCTTGATTGTGAGTACATGACTGTGCCACTGTTAACTCTCTGCGGAGAGCCCACTGGTTATAGGTTCAGTTGGTGTAACTGTTAACTCTCTGTTGAGAGCCCACAGGTTATAGGTTCAATAGGTGAACCCACATGTTGATAGATCTATCGGGGTAGCTCCCCACGTGATTTGGTTATGTGATTGAGGAACACTATAGGTTCAGTTGGCGCGACACTATATGAGCATGGTAACTGTATGATTGATTTTGGGTGAAATGTTTTGAATCATGATATTGATTACAGATTGGATTTTGGAACTATGATTTAGGCAGTGTGAGCCTATTTTGAACTTGACTTGTTGTGAATGATGTTTAAACTCGGGAACCTTTTTGTATCAACAATATTGTTTTTAAAAATAAACCTATGAACTCACCAACCTCGTGTTGACTCGTTTTAGCATGTATTTTCAGGTTCTTGAAGTGTTAGCTCACAATTGGCGGCAGATGGCATGGCATGGCATGGTTATAGGATCGAGACACTCTGATATTCATTTGGGGACCGTTGTACTTATTTATGGGCCTATTTCCGCACCATGTTTTTGAATGATGTAAACTAAAGGTTTTGATAATGAAATTTTATTCTAAATGATTGTGGTGAAAAACCGTTCTTTGTACTTGTGTTGTGATACCAATTTTGTTGCACCCCAGCGATGTTGTCTTCCGCTGCGACCCAATTTTCGGGGTGTGACAGATTGGTATCAGAGCCTTGGTTATAGAGAACTGGGTATTTTTAAAACCTAGACTATAACTACTTTTACGAAAACATAACCCTATGACCGCCACGTGCCTGCCTGCCAAGCTGATGCCTCACTTCTGATTTGTTTGCTGACATATTTGACGAGATTTGTGTCTTACTATCGGATCAATTGTACCAACTTATCTTTGTTGATTACTATAAGTATTTTCCACATAAGTATGCTTACGTATCGTATACGTTACAGCGTTACGCTTTTTCCTTACGTAATCTCATCATCCGATCTCGAGTTTGGTCACTTGTCTTAGTCTTTCGAAATGAATTTTAAATATGAAGGACATACTACTAGTATAACTAGGCTGAGTATTTCAAAATTCATTGAACCTCGGGTGAATATAGACTGATCACCTATATTCAACCCGGGACAGTGGGACATAGCCTGATCACCTATGTCTGACTCAGAGGTGAATTTTGCAATACTTGGAGTAGTTATAATGGAATTTTGTTCAGGTTGGTTTTCGATTTTGAAATGGTACAGTTTTGCGCGTGTGCACGAACATTGAATATTACTTCCACACACAACACAGTGGCATCGCAACACCGCATGAACCGTAATACTCCTGGAACCGCTATACTTCTTTGTTTATATGGAATTCCTGTTTGTCGCTGTCTGGCCCTAGTTTGCATCGGGCCGGGTTAGACCCGATTTGGCACTATTTGAATCCGAGTTACTAATTCGTAACCCCTTAGGAGCGTAATAAGCCTGTCTGAGCTTGCTGGAGTGTTTGCATTTTATTTTGGTTACGTTTGGACTTGATTTCGGTTACGTTTGGATTTGATATTGGCTATGTCAGATTTGGTCTTGATTCGGATTGAAAACTGGATTGTTTGATTTTGTGATCTTGGACGTTATCCTAGATTTGGATTTGATGGTCAGCCTTGCGTCGTTGGTGATCTTGTTACAGTCCATTTACGGCTATCCTACAAAATATCTTACTACTATTTTACGAAAATCAAAATTTTGATCTTACTACCATTTTATAAAGGGCGAACTGTTTTCCTGTTACGATGTTATGGATCAAACTAAAAATCAAAATTCTGACCTTGCTACAATTTTATAAATGATGAAATTGCTTTCGTATTATCCTATAAGTTGCTTCACAAATTATTTGATAAATCATTTTGGAAGACGATTTGCTGTCTTACTACTATATCAGAAGCTAGACCTCCGGAGCGAATCCCGCATCTCTACCTGAGTAATCGAGTGTGGCAATGGTTGGGATAGACACCTTCAATTGGCCAAATTCTTTTATGACGATACCTACGACTCTAGTATTTCAAACGGCACCGTGTGAACTGTTTTGCGGTCGATCGCCGAACTGTTAAGTAAAAGTTGGAGATACCCAACTTACTAATCCCGAACTTGTTCATGAGACTACCGAGAAGATTGTTCAGATCAGAATCGAGTTGCAAACTGCTCACAAATTGTCAGAAGAGTTATGCTGACAAATGACGTAAGCCTCTTGAATCGAATTGCGAGGTCGCGATTTCGTTTAAGGAGGTGAGACTGTGACAACTCGTAATTTCAGTTCATTTTTCAAACTTTGAAACACAATTCATTCTCGGAGAAAAAAATCACTATTCATGGTCATCATTCATCATTACGCAAACTAGGTTTACGGGTATTCAATACGCGTAACCAGTATGGTTTAGCTGCGTATTCATGTGTCATCAGTATCATCATCATCAAGCTAGGTCATTTTAAGTTAAATGAGATATTTTTATAAAAATATCATCCTTGTGACATTTATTCCTACAAGCTAATGCATAAATAGTACCCGGTTTAGCGATCATTTGCATTTTTATCTATTCATGAACCGTGCTTGGAATTTCCATTTGTTTTCATGTTATTAGTGGTTTAATATTCCATTATAATCTCCTACTATTCAAAAATTTCTACATTTCACATTTTCTGTTTCATTGCACGATTTCGTCAAATTTTGGTAACAACTCGCTTTTAGCATACAATTAATCCAAACGACACTAGACAATGTCCAGTCTACACTTTTTTTACAATTTTGGTTCCTTACAATTCTATTTTAAAAGTCACTGTTCACTTTTTCCATTTTTACGTAAACCTGGCACCTTTTACGTCTTACGCGTTCTAGACCTTCGTTTTTTAGATTTTTACTATATTTAAACCTTCCGATGAATTCACCACTCATCTAAACTATAAAAATAAGCTATAATAATAAGTTTTAATATTTTTGAAAGTTTTATAATTTTACACTACCCGGTTCTACGTTTCGCATCTTAAAAACTTTACTTTTAATTACCGGGACCAAACTATACCCACTAAACAACACTAGTGCACAAAATGAACACCAAAACCTCCACTATCACTAAACCCACGAAATTATTATAGTAAATAACTCATTTGATGTGTCATTATGTGTTGTGCAAGTATTATGCATACAAGACACTTATGTGTCTTACATTTGATGCATGTAAGGACACTTGTCCAAGGCTTTTGCATGCCTTGAACACCACCACACATACATGCATTTCTATCTCACAATTCCAGCAAAGATAACTCATTTCCTCCCTCTCATTCCTCTAAAATTCGTCCATCATCAACAACCCCATCAAAACACCACCAAAATCATAATATTTCAAGGTTTACACACCTCTAGATTTATCCTTTTGACTATCACAACAAACCACCATCATTTCATCATCAAAATTATCATATTTCTTTGGTTAAGGGGCTGAGATTATGGAGCATTTTCTTGGGTCAAAATGGTGATAAAAGTTGGGTAAAAGGATTGGAGCATTAGGGTTCTAGTGGTGATTATTAGGCTAGTTGTTCTTGTTCTTGATCTCTTGTTTCTCCTCCATAAAATCTTTGTAAGGAACCAACACTCATCTTTTCATTTCTCTACTGATATCATATGTTAATTTATGTATTTTATATGCTACATGAGTTATATATGCTTGATTATACTTTGTACATACTATAAAACACTAGAAGATCCTAAAATGACTTGTATTGCAAAATAGATTTCTGTTCAGTGGTAAAGATTGAATTAACTGGAACAATCAGTAGACTTTGGGCCTAAGAGAAAAATATGTAGTTGTAGATCTATGTCTTGTGGTCATTTCCAAGGGTGGTGATTCCCGTGACGATACCCGATGTTTAAGATATGATTTTTTTGGTAAAAACAGTCAGATCTGGTGTACTGTTCCCATTTGGGGGAAAAACTCAAGTTTTATTGCATAAATTTTCAAATAGAAAATATGTAGCCTATTCTAAAGAAATAGGGCTATCATCTCCAATTGATTTCACCTTCATAGGTTCTGTAGATTTCAAGATATAGCCATTTTGGTAAGACATAAAACTCAGTCCGTTTCACTGTTAGGTCAGACTTGTAAAGAAAAATTACAAAAGGTGGTTATACATGGATATTTTTGAGCAAGCTTATTTTTACAGTAAACTAGGGACTTAGTTGAAGCTAGGAACGTAAAGAACATGATTTTTTTGCCTTACGGTTTGGGAGATATGAATTTTTGAAAGTGACTAAGTGTGTAAAATTTCCATCAGCTTTTTAAATAAAAGATACAAAAAGAATAGAAACTTGTATATTTGAACCTTGAGTTTTTATTTTGAACCACCTGTGATATTTTGGACCCTTAGTCATAATTTGAACCTTTTGACTAAATTTGGGCCCTTATCACTTATTTTGGACTTAAAGACAAAAATAGGATTAAAACTTGAAATTGGGTAAGAAATATATTTCATATACTTGCAACTCATTTTAAAAGCCAAATTCAACCTTGAAAATTCTTTAAACATTATGTACCAAGCATAATTGAGGTTACAATTTACATGGCATATAGAGATAAATGTATCATTATTTTTAGAAGCTAAGACACGCGTATTTATCTTGGTTGCTCGTAGGATTCTCGCGGTTAATTCTTCATTATCTCACTTGATCGTGCACTTTGTTATCGGTGAGTTCATGGCCCCTACTTTTACTTGTTTTATAACTGTTTTGGGGGAGAATACATATATGCTCGTTGTTTTTCACTAAACTCAATGATTTACAAACGCTTTTATGCTGTAAACTACTATTTTACATGAATTTGGGTATATATGTGTATTGATGCAATTATAAGTTGTGACATGCTTGATTGTGAGTACATGACTGTGCCAATGTTAACTCTCTACGGAGAGCCCACTGGTTATAGGTTCAGTTGGTGTAACTGTTAACTCTCTGTTGAGAGCCCACAAGTTATAGGTTCAGTAGGTGAACCCACATGTTGATAGATCTATCGGGGTAGCTCCCCACGTGATTTGGTTATGTGATTGAGGAACACTATAGGTTCAGTTGGTGCGACACTATATGAGCATGGTAACTGTATGATTGATTTTGGGTGAAATGTTTTGAATCATGATATTGTTTACAGATTGGCTTTTGGAACTATGACTTAGGCAGTGTGAGCCTATTTTGAACTTGACTTGCTGTAAATGATGTTTAAACTCGGGAACCTTTTGGTTCAACAATAATGTTTTTAAGCATAAACCTATGAACTCACCAACCTCGTGTTGACTCGTTTTAGCATGTATTCTCAGGTTCTTGAAGTGTTAGACCACAATTGGCGGCAGATGGCATGGCACGGCATGGTTATAGGATCGAGACACTCTGATATTCATTTGGGGACCGTTGTACTTATTTATGGGCCTATTTTCCGCACCATGTTTTTGAATGATGTAAACTAAAGGTTTTGATAATGAAATTTTATTCTAAATGATTGTGGTGAAAAACCATTCTTTGTACTTGTGTTGTGATACCAATTTTGTATCACCCCAGCGATGTTGTCTTTCGTTGCGACCCGATTTTCAGGGTGTGACATGTTGTGAATTGGTTTTGGATAGCATTAGACAAGAGATTTCGGGGACGAAATCTAAATAAAGGGGATAGAATTGAAACACCAGTTTCCCGGAATACAAATAGGCCCCACCCTAGATGAAATTGACTAAGGCCTTTTGTGATTGGCCAGTCAACGGATGTAAGTGATAGTCAAACCCGATAGTCAACTAATAGTCAAAGTATGATTAATATAGTTATATAAATGTGATGCATAAACTAAAGGGACCTAGGTTGCCAAGTGTTAAATATGTTATAAAGTATTTGTGGCTTAAATAGAAAGAATAGGACTTGAGGGGCCAACTGTGTCATATAGCCAAAGATCCAACTAACAAATATCTAGTTACTTCTTAGAAGTTCTAGATTTTTAGAGAATGTGTATATGTCCTGGATGTGTCGACATAAACAAGAAAGGAGGGAAAAACATGAAGTCTTAATGATCAAATTGAAGAAGGATTTATGGTCTAATACTAGTAATGTGCCCAAGCAATGATCCTTGCAAGTAAGTAATCTCTATTTAGTGTTTAATTGATTAATTAAGAGGTTAGGGTTTGTAAACCCTAACTTGGGAAAGATGGGTAAATGGTGTAGTAAGCTTATTAAGAGGCTATAGTAAGTATGAGGTTAAAGTTTGGATTAAAAATGGGTAATCATCATATGATCAAGATATGATCATATGATGATATGGAAAGGAAGATGGGTTTGTTTGATAGGTTATGTTAACCTCGATTATGTTTTTGATTATTTTGTTATTAGGGTTTGATTAATTATAGAAGATGGATGATTATGGTTAATTATGAAGATTAATGATGATGATGGATGATAGTGATGATGATGTTGATGATCATGATGATATTGGCTTGATATGCTTAGCTTGGAGCTAAGGTAAGTAAAATGATGAGTACATGTGTTATATGGATTTCTAACATATATGTGTTATGTATGTTTATGCCAAGAATTATGGGCTTGAGACATGTTTAAGTTATGTGATGGATATGGCGTATGTGATGAGTTGATGTTATGTGTTAGATGAGACTTGGGAAGTAAGCTTGTAAGTATGTATTTAATGTATATGATGCTTATGTGTTGATTGAAGTATAATGATATGTTATAATCGTTTTACTTACTAAGCCTTTGTGCTTACGGTTTAGTTGTCTAACCATTTTGTAGGATGACATGTTTATATGGATGGCTTGGAATCATGGAGTAAGGATTTGGTTATGTGAGGACGAAGGTAGTATGCATTTAGGAGCTTATGTAGTATACCGAGCTCGTGTGTAAAGTTCGCACCCCCGTGAGTCAAGTAATGTCTTGTAAAGTGTAGCCGTGTGGCAAGTTATATGTTAAGGTTGTACTATCGATTTGGTTGTCAACCGTTGTGTCAAAGTGTGTTCTAAGTGTTTATAAGTTAAGTTAAAGGGGCGTTTAGATTAAGTGTAAAATACCCATTTTGGGTGGTAAACGGGTCATGTGTTTATGGATCATGTTTATTATGTTAAAGTAATGATATTGACCAAGTTTGGTGGATAAATGAATTGGTAATGATGGTTTGTAGAGTAAATGAGTCAAAACGGGTTTTGGTGCAAAACCCGTGATTGTGAAAGTACGTCTTCCGAGAGTCAAATGGTAAATGTTTTCATATGGAAATGAGCTTATGAATGAAATAAGTAAATCTGGAAGGTTTGGTGAAATATCGAGTTCGGGAGGTCGGGTTTTCAAGTACGGGACTTGGAAGTGGTTCCGGGAGGTCAGTAGCCTCCAACCGATCGGTTGGAGGGCTGTACCGATCGGTTGGAGCTCCATCCGATCGGATGGATGGAAAATCCGATCGGATGGGCGGCTCGGTAAAGTTTTTGGCAAACTTTGAAAAATCATATCTTTTAATCCGTAAGTCGTCATGGGTCGTGCCACCCGTCGTTTTGAAGGTAATTGAGTCTAGTTTCATTTAAAAATAGTCTCAAAGTCTGAATGTTTATAGATTTTTGTCATTGGTCAAAAGAGTAACCAGATGTCCATAAAGTTGAGTCGTTCCCGCTCAAAAAGTTTTAATTTTTGGTCTTAGCGGGCACGGGGTGTTACATAGATAGTGTTCAGCACCACCAAGTGACCTAGATTAGTAAGGTTTGTTTTAGTTCATGGATCGAGTTTAAGAATTTAAGAAATTTAGTTAAATCTAAAAGATTTAAAGAGTTTATGTTATTGTTGCTGGTGTGACAGCATTTAAGTTTAAAATAGTTATGTAAATCATTTGAAAGTATTAGCTCTTAGAAGTGCTTAAGTGTATATCAAGACGAATAAGTCTCCAGTTGGAGAGTAACTAAAGGACTATGTACGGAAAATTAATATCAAATATGAGACGTTACGGCATGTGGAAAACGTTATAGTCAAATGAGTATATATGGGTGCATGAGAAAAATGGGGTGTGTATGTATATATATTCTTATATATAAAAGAAATGTTACATTTAGAATCATTGATTATTTAATAACGGATTATTAGGCTAAGTATGTACTTTTTGATAGTGAGTAATTCACGTGCTAACAAAAGTTATGAGATTGACGTTTAATTAAATATTTGTTTCATAATCTAATCGGTCTATATGAGCATGGATAAAATATGTCAAGTTTATATATGATCGAATTAAAGGAACGAGTTTAAATTTCATAAGTCTAATTTTTCACTTTATTTTCATAGTTGTTAAGTGCATAAAAATTTTATAATCATTTTTGTAGAGTAAAAATCAATTTAGTTCTTTATAAGAAATATATCAAGTCGAGTTACTTAAATGCGTTATATATATATATATATATATATATATATATATATATATATATATATATATATAGAGCGAAATTCTTGTGTTTCAATGAAATGTAACGAGTTGATACAAAGTCTAGTTGTTTTTTAATCGTGAAATATAAAGTTAAGAGTCGAGAATTTTTAAATCAAACGATCGTGACACAACTTGTATATATAACTGAGTAGACAACACACTCTTGTGTTGTGGAGTGGGCTATGGCCCAACATGTACTAGTAAACTAAAGATGGATTAAAACCAAACAGGCTATATTATTATTGGACTTGGCCTGGTAAGGAAAAGAAGAGAAAATGAAGTAGGCCACTGGTGGGCTGCGGCCCAACCAAAAGTTAAAACCAGTAAAAAGAAAGAGATCATGTACACTTGTTTGAAACCAAAACCAGTAATGACAAAAGATCCAGTAATACTTTTGGAACCCAAAAGAAAACACAACTCAAAATGTTTTTCTCCCTTTCCTGAGCTATAATGGTTCGTATGAACCAGGGAACTCGACACCCATTTTCGGCCAAACCGTTTCCTTTTCATGAGGGTTTTTGAGACCCTTTTTTGATCGAGCAAAACGAGCACCCTACGTAGGTGTTATACACCGAGACAACAAACACCAAATACCATTCTTGGAGTGGTTTTCCTAATAAACCACGGCACCCTTCGGGGTGGCTGTCGAACCAAAAGAAAGGGAAACGAGCCACTTTTCGTGGTGAGCTCGTATGGCCTCTCGGCTCACGTATGAACCAAGACACACTCAACTCCTAATTCACTCTAATCTACCACTTACTATTTCACTTGGACCGCAATATACTAACACAACATCAAGCATATACCCAACCAAATCCGAACACATATCAACACAAACACAAACAGGAAGTCGAGTACATTACTAACGAGATTCGAGCATAAGCCAAACACAACCCAAGCACACAAAATGACAGGATTCGAGCATAAGCATGATCACAAACATAACCGAGTGCAAAACCAACCAATTTCGAGTAAGACATGAACACACAAACCCAAGTATGAGCACAACCACACTCAATCCGAGTTCAAATCTAGCACAAATGTAAGCAAAAGTTGACACTTAGAAAAAAAAAATTCGAACATAACCAGTATTTAGTATCTAGACCAATTTCCTTTCAGCCTAAGCTTATTCGACCAAGAACACGTAACAATCGAATACACTTCCACATCGAGCCGAAATAGATACGGATTTTTTTGTCAGGTTTTGTTTTACCACACCATAACATAAACATCGACAAGATCTAATGGTACCACAACATTAATTTTTCAACAGAACATAGCAACAACAACAAAAATTTTGACGCATCACGTATCTATAACCTTTTTTTTAACAAATGAAAGTTTAATCAACATATAAATAACATATGTATACTCGAATGAAAAAGAATCAAAGAAAACTTAGAATCCTAACAACAAGATGGTCGATTAACATAAGGTTAGAAGGAATCACAGGAACCCAAATCCGATTCTAGCAAGAAATCCGCACCCACTCTTGACCTAGTAATCGAGAATATCAACCCTTGAATTTTGTTTTTCATGATGATTCGAGTGAGTGGGTTGCCTGTGAATCGAACGAAGTTTATAACACATAACAAAGAAAGTTTGTCTCGTTCTTTCTTGATCCTCAGACGCTCCTATGGCCATAAAGGGGAGCCATAGTCCTTGCCTTCTTCACTCCCTTGGCTCGATGTGTTGACTCTCGGACTCGACAAGTGTGCCAGAGGTCTCTAATTTGGATAGAAGGAAGGAGATAAAACCTGGACTTGTCTTGTTTATTTATGGCGTCACCTTTGGCTTGACATGGATCTGAGATAGAGAAAAGAAGATGACGTTGAGAAGCAGAGGGGAAGTGGGGAAGGAGAGAGGGAAAACGTGTATATATATATATCTTTTTATTTATTTATTTATTTATATATATATATATATATATATATATATATATATATATATATATATATATATAATGTCAGTGGGAGGGTACGGATGGGATATGTAGATAAGGGATAGGATTTTTGTTTAAGTTTTTCATTGAGTGTACCCGTGTCCTGTTGAACCCCGGTGTAACTTGAGATTTCCGGATTGTCGTGAGCACGAAAACATAGTTCAGGAGTCGTTTTTATCAGACTGACATAGAATAAAATTTATTAACTCCGGAATGAAATTATAAATTTTTAAACCATTACTAATTGTGGTGTCGGTACGCGTGTGGTGTCGTTTTTCAAGAAAATGAGATAACGTCTCATTTTTGTTACGTTTGTGTCTATAACTATCAGAAAGTGAAAATTTTACCTTTTGTGATAAAATCAAATAGTTTTGGTGAGTTACTGTACGCTACAGCGTGCGGGTTTGTTCCCCGTAATCGTTATGTAAACACATAAATGCTTAATCTAACAGTTAGGTAACAATAAATTGACATTTATTATTAAAATATCAGTGGGAAAATTACCGTTTGTCACATAACATTACTCGAATTTTAAGCATAAACTTGTCATTTAAGCATTTAAGTTTAATGGGTATTATAGGTAATCAATATTTCTCAAATTTTAAGCATTTTAAGTTTAAGGAATGCATGTGCATGCATTGTAAGTAGTAGAAAAGAGATACATATTTATATGAGTTAGGATCAAAAGAAAATGAGAATGATGAAAATAAACACAACCACACATTTCATATGCACCTACAAATGTGGATACATCTTCTTTAATTTATAAATGCAAAAGTGATGGTCATTTGTAACATTGTAACATGTGTGTTGTGTGGTTAAGTTAGTTTAGCAAAGTGGGCTTTTGATAGATATAATGTAAGATTTAATGTATAAATCTAGTCCAACACTCAAAGCCCACTCCAAGCCCACAAAAGCCCTTTAGGGTGTCACATTTGTGATATAAATCACAAACTCTCACCTCATTCACAGTTGGTCCTCATTAGTGTACTAAAAGAGACAGCAAAAGGTAAGAGTGTGTGTTTGATGAAGCGAAAAGTGTACCGCTTTTAAGGGGTCATTTAAGCCCTAAATCGTATTTATTTGATCAAATATTGCCCTAAATCGTTCCTTTTGTCATTTTAGGTACTTTTGAGAAGAAATCTGGAAAAGGAAGCATTTTGGACGTTTTTGGAGCATAAAAGTGAAGAAAACGACAAAGTCTCAAAATCGGCTAAAAAGTTACCTTTGACGGCGTCAGGATTTACTCCAGACAGCGTCATGGCTTGGCAAAAGTGGTGGATGTGAAATTTACTCATGATAAGCCAGAGAAATTTGCATGGGAATTCTGACGGCGTCACCCTTTGGAGTGATCAAGGTCGTCACGGCTTAATTTAAAGAGGGACGGCGTCATGCCTATATTCTGACGGCGTCAGCTTCTGATAGGCCAGAACGGATTTTGGAGGTTTAAAGGGAGACGGCGTCAAGAAGGCCATCACGTGTTATCTAGTCACAACTTGCGCGCGCGGTAGCTGTTACTGTTTTGGCCATAAAATCCTCATACAAACTCGGATTTAGGTGATTCAAAAGGCCACGCGATCGGGACGAAAAGATATAAAATTTGGTGAAAAATTGGATGTGACGGCGTCACGTGTAAGTCTGACGCCGTCAGAACCCCTCGGACAGCAAACTGCCTATAAATACAACATCATAACTTCATTATTTGTAAGCCCTAAACCCTAAGTCCGATTCTAGGGTTTAGGTAGGTGTTTTTCCAGCCACTTAGAGGGTCCTAATCATGCCATAAACATCTTGTAATGGTTTGTTTATCGATTCAATCTTATGTTATGTCTTCAATTATGATTATTGTTGATTGCTCTTCATTAATTATGCTTGGCTAAATCACCTTGTGTCTACTTATGATTGTGTGAAACTTGTGTATAACTAATTAGATCTTATTGATTTCTTGTTGATGTGTGTGTCCATCTCCATCAATTAGGGCGTGACAACTTCAATAGATCTAGTTGGTTTAGTTTATAATTCTTGTTTCCTATTGTCTCTTGTTTGATTGGGTGATATCGATGTTAGGCTTAAGAAAACTGGCTAACCTCCTATACGGTAACTTACTTGAACGTCTTAAGAAACATGAACCAATGCGTACTAGGTTTATTTGGTTGTATTTAATGCATGAGCGAATTCTAGTGATCCCATGTTAGGAGCTTCTTAGCCGGCTCGACATAGGAGTGAAGTAGGAGCTTATAGAGTTGGGGAAGTACGTACGCCACCCCACGATTGGTATTAAGGAATACAACCCGTCAATTAAAACAAGGTGTGACAATTCAATAGGTAGAATCGGATAGCTAGCAAGGAGTAACATATCATAGGTAGACATGCTTCATTTCCCTTGTAGAACCCTAGTTTACTTTTCTTGCATATTAGTTTAATTAGTAGCTTTTGGGTTAGTTGATTAGCAACTAATTCCGCCCCTTCTTCCAAAACCAGAGATTTTTACTTGCTTTCCATAAAATATAAAAATACAAAAAGAATCATCCCTCACCTTTAGACCTAGTTAGATTAATTTCAATCCTAACGAACACTATTCTTTGAGTTGAACGATCAATCCCCGGTACTTGCCACTTCACTATACTACAACGGTCAGGTACACTGCCTGGTGGGGATTGCAAACTTCTCAAGATCCCTTGAGAGGTAAAACCTGTTGTAAGGTTGCAAAACCACGCATCAAGTTTTTGGCGCCGTTGCCGGGGAGTAGTTATTGCTTAGGTTGAAATTTATTTTTATTAGGTCTACTCATTAGATTCCTATCTAGTGAGATTTTTATTTTCTTTTTATTAGGTTTTCTTTAGTCTATCTTTTCTTTGTGCCTTTGTTTGTAATTTGCTTCAAATGGACTCTTCACTTAGACTTCTAAGATTGCAATATATGGTTGAGTGGCTAGAACACCAAGAAGTTCAAAATACCTCATTTAGAGACACCTATGAATCATATGAGCCTTCACCTAGGATAGATTCTTATGAACAACCTCCATGTTTAGGATCTCGTTTTAGTGAGGCTAATAGGAAAAGCGACCTAGTTTGCCAAGGAATTGTGGATAGAGCCGTATCAATAAATCATAAGTTGGATGAAGCACTAGGTTTGTTATTATCACTACCTAAGGATATAAGTGATCGTGACACGTGGAATGATGAGGTAAGTAACATAAGCCCACAAAATACTCAACCATCATTTGAGGCATATACACCGCCCGTGACTTACCCGGAAGAAGTAGAAACTTTAGGAATCCCAATGGAGGTAGAACCCTTGGACCAAGCACAACTAGAGGATATAGGTTTGAATACTTATAGTGATAACCTTACTCTTAGTTCTAGGGAATTTCCTAGTGTTGATGAACCGGAACCTCAACCTTTACACAACTTTTCATCCTTAGATTTACATCTAGGAGACAAAAGAGGAACCGACCCACCCATCAACCAATATTATCCGGGTAGTTTTAGGATGAAGGAAGCCCTTCACTCACCCCCTTCACCTCACGTGGCATATTCACACCCTAAGGGTGTGTACCGCTACTTTCACCCGCACTTAATCCTAAGTGTAGGGAAAACCTCCCCTATTTTTGTTAAATAAGGGTAGAGTCAGGCTCGTGACTCGAACAAAAACAAGCGCTTATTGGGAGGCAACCCAAGCTTTATTTGCTTTATTTGTTTGATTGTTTGTTTATTTAATTTTATTTGTTTCCGTATGCATTTCTTATTCTTTTTGTTTACTGTTCATGTCTCAAATATAAATTGTGAAAATGCTTTATTTTGTTTTTAACTTCGTCTTAACTACATATAAAGGTATTTTGCAAAAGATAAGTGTAAGGGAAATCCAAATTTGTTTTTAAGAACAAGATTGAACATGAACGATAACAATGAGATATAAGCATGCATATTAGTATTTGTTTGAGTCAAATGCTTGTATCGAGTCATAATGAAGTTTTGCAGGAATTCCAGGAAGTAAGGTATAGGTTTTTCCAGAAATTTTCCGAAAACTTAACATGAGAATTCTGTCAGATCATTTCTGACGGCGTCAGGCCTTACAACCTGACGGCGTCAGGTTTTAATTTTCTGAAATTTTTGAAAGTTTTGTTTTTCTACCGGAATCATAAAAAGTTTTTATTAAATCTCTAACTTATAAACTCCAGGAATCTGCAAAACATTCATTCCGCAAGCATTATATCTTTAATTGTTTTATTTCTAAGTCTGGAATTACACCTAGTTGTGAGTTGTCTTTGTTCGGTTTGATGCTTTGGTTTTTCTTGTTTGTTTTCTCAGGATTAACAGGTTATTTTGGACAAGGAAATGTTTGTTCAAGCTTTTGGCGATGCATTAGTCATGGAGCTTCAACATTACTTTGGAATAAGATCTAACCGTGTTACTTCATTATCCACCGAGCGAATCAGGGGAGTATTTGATTTCATTCTTTTACTTTTTACTTTTACATCTTGTTATTTGAACATTGGGGACAATGTTCATCTTAAGTGTAAGGGGATGGTAAAAGTACGATTTTAGAGAATACAATTGCGCTTGATTTTTGTTTGTTTAATAGTAGATGTGTAATAAAACTGAGATAAATACCTGTTAGGGCAATTTTAGTGCCAAATTTAAATTTTTTTACAACATATAGGAGTGAAACTTTGATCTTAATGAGCGTCTCACGGATAGGAGTTATATAACTAGCACAAAACCGTACCACTAAAAAATTTTCCACCCCCAAATATGTGAGGTTCGCCCCTAGAATTGGTAGGAAAAGCATTTATGCTATGATGTGTGTACCGGTAGCACTTAGATTCTAGAACTTGCGTTAGGACCATTCCGAGGCCACAAGTGAGACTACATTCGTGTAGTTAGGATTGACTACATGATAAGAGACATTAGGATTAACCCATTGTTTTACACCTGTGTTTTTGTTATAATTACGTTGGCTACATTGGTCAAGTAATTCTCCCACACCCCTTTGCGTTGTACTCATTTTTAGTACACGATACCCCTAGTACACCCCTCAGAGCCTATCTTTTCGTTTCGACCTTTAAGCATTTTACTTAAAGGAAGAATTTGTTAAACCCCACTTAAATGTACACCCAAATCGCCTTAGCCTACCTTGTATGCACTCATTTTTAGTGCATTATTGTTACAACATTTGTTTAAACCCAAGTTAATTATCTAGTTGATTACATGGTTGCTAAGTCGAGTCATATCCTTGTACATATTGTTTTGAGACGATTGGGACTCATGGGTAAAGTACTAGTGTAATGGAGTAATGGGGAAGAACATCATTTATTACCCCCATATGTGCTAAATGTTTTAAAAGTACTCCAAGTGTTTTGATTATCTTAATTCGAGTCATTAGATTAGTATTTGTAAAGTTATGTAAAAGTTCAAGTGTAAGGGGGATGCAATGCCCCTATGATGTATTATTTTGGATGGTAGGGCAAAAGTGTATGCACAAAAAAAAAAAAAAAAAAAAAAAAAAAAAAAAAAAATCGAAAAAATTAAGAAAAATACAAAAAAAATGAGAAAAAGAAAAATAGAAAAAACATACGGACTACCATCCCGTTTCATTTTATGTTTGTTTTATGTTTTTGTTATTTTATTTTTAGCTTAAGATTGAGTCTAGTCTTGGCTTAGCAACATTGTATAGTACATGTAATTGATCAAGATCTTTAACTCGCCACCAGTAAAATATCCCTTATCCAACAAAACCGTGTTTTCCTTTTCCCTACACCTAACGTTATAACCCATTTAAAAGCCCTCTTTGATAGTTTATCTTTGGTGCTCACGCCTAGTGGAGGAGGTTTTCGATCCTTTCCCAAGCCTATGGTAATCCATTTGCTATGACAGGTAGTGAGAGATATTATCCGTTTTCATTTATGAGATTTATTTTGATGACACTTGAGAGATGTGAGTATCTAAACACTACTTGTGAGGTGCTAGTTTGTAATCTCCATGCTTATTATGATTGAAGTGGAACGATTATTTGTTGTAATTACTTTTATGTTTGCGTTAAATGACCCCTAACTTGTATTTTGATTAGAATAAAAGCGCATTTGCTTGAGGACAAGCAAATCTCAAGTGTAAGGGTATTTGATGAAGCGAAAAGTGTACCGCTTTTAAGGGGTCATTTAAGCCCTAAATCGTATTTATTTGATCAAATATTGCCCTAAATCGTTCCTTTTGTCATTTTAGGTACTTTTGAGAAGAAATCTGGAAAAGGAAGCATTTTGGACGTTTTTGGAGCATAAAAGTGAAGAAAACGACAAAGTCTCAAAATCGGCTAAAAAGTTACCTTTGACGGCGTCAGGATTTACTCCAGACGGCGTCATGGCTTGGCAAAAGTGGTGGATGTGAAATTTACTCATGATAAGCCAGAGAAATTTGCATGGGAATTCTGACGGCGTCACCCTTTGGAGTGATCAAGGTCGTCACGGCTTAATTTAAAGAGGGACGGCGTCATGCCTATATTCTGACGGCGTCAGCTTCTGATAGGCCAGAACGGATTTTGGAGGTTTAAAGGGAGACGGCGTCAAGAAGGCCATCACGTGTTATCTAGTCACAACTTGCGCGCGCGGTAGCTGTTACTGTTTTGGCCATAAAATCCTCATACGAACTCGGATTTAGGTGATTCAAAAGGCCACGCGATCGGGACGAAAAGATATAAAATTTGGTGAAAAATTGGATGTGACGGCGTCACGTGTAAGTCTGACGCCGTCAGAACCCCTCGGACAGCAAACTGCCTATAAATACAACATCATAACTTCATTATTTGTAAGCCCTAAACCCTAAGTCCGATTCTAGGGTTTAGGTAGGTGTTTTTCCAGCCACTTAGAGGGTCCTAATCATGCCATAAACATCTTGTAATGGTTTGTTTATCGATTCAATCTTATGTTATGTCTTCAATTATGATTATTGTTGATTGCTCTTCATTAATTATGCTTGGCTAAATCACCTTGTGTCTACTTATGATTGTGTGAAACTTGTGTATAACTAATTAGATCTTATTGATTTCTTGTTGATGTGTGTGTCCATCTCCATCAATTAGGGCGTGACAACTTCAATAGATCTAGTTGGTTTAGTTTATAATTCTTGTTTCCTATTGTCTCTTGTTTGATTGGGTGATATCGATGTTAGGCTTAAGAAAACTGGCTAACCTCCTATACGGTAACTTGCTTGAACGTCTTAAGAAACATGAACCAATGCGTACTAGGTTTATTTGGTTGTATTTAATGCATGAGCGAATTCTAGTGATCCCATGTTAGGAGCTTCTTAGCCGGCTCGACATAGGAGTGAAGTAGGAGCTTATAGAGTTGGGGAAGTACGTACGCCACCCCACGATTGGTATTAAGGAATACAACCCGTCAATTAAAACAAGGTGTGACAATTCAATAGGTAGAATTGGATAGCTAGCAAGGAGTAACATATCATAGGTAGACATGCTTCATTTCCCTTGTAGAACCCTAGTTTACTTTTCTTGCATATTAGTTTAATTAGTAGCTTTTGGGTTAGTTGATTAGCAACTAATTCCGCCCCTTCTTCCAAAACCAGAGATTTTTACTTGCTTTCCATAAAATATAAAAATACAAAAAGAATCATCCCTCACCTTTAGACCTAGTTAGATTAATTTCAATCCTAACGAACACTATTCTTTGAGTTGAACGATCAATCCCCGGTACTTGCCACTTCACTATACTACAACGGTCAGGTACACTGCCTGGTGGGGATTGCAAACTTCTCAAGATCCCTTGAGAGGTAAAACCTGTTGTAAGGTTGCAAAACCACGCATCAGTGTTCTTAATGTTTGTGTTTGTTTTCTTTATTTTAAGCTAATAAACCATCGGTATCCATTTCATACGATCCACACTCTTCCTTATATTGTTCTTGTATTTGAATACCATTCGATCCATAGTTTGTTTGTGTGATAAGGTAGTATTTCGAGCTATTACAAGTGGTATCATCACGCCATACATCGAGCTAGGAGTTAGTTTGTGTTCGTATTGTGTTCATAAGTAACCAAAAGTTGCATTTTTTGTTTCATAAAAACGTGAGCTTTTGTGTTTATCTTGGATTCGTACACACAATTTATAGTTAAAGGTTGTGTTTTCATAGATCTTACGAGTTGGTTAGTGAAGATTTGGTAGTTCTCTTGTCGCATCTTAGTTTCAAGATTGAACTTTTTGTGTTCAAAGTTATTTGATCGTGATTAAATATAATCGATTGTGTAAAATTTGTTTGTTTGGATCTTCATCCATTGATTCTTGCTCGATTTTCTTGTATAAGAATAGTTGGTAAGAGTTGGTAAAAGTGGGTAGATCTCATCAGGGGATGAATTATTGGTGAAGTGTCAAAAAAGTCAAGAGTTGGTAAACTGCTTCTTATCGCAATTCTGGTGGCAGAGACTTATCGCAATTCGTCAAGGAGTATCGCAATCTTGTAAAGATTTTCGATAGAAATTGTTATCGCAATTGTGGTCGGAAATACTTATCGCAATTGTCGCTGCAGTGTCTTATCGCAATTTTCCCAGAGATACTTATCGCAATTGTCCCAGAGATACTTATCGCAATTGTCATCCGAGAAGCTTATCGCAAATACGTCCGATATCTCTATCGCAATCATATCTCGGACATTCTATCGCAATTGACCTCAGCCTTCCACTTTTTGCAATTGACAAAATTTCTCTAACGCGATCTTTACAGGAGACTAAACGTTCAATTTTTACGCAAAATTTAAATTTTGGTACAATAGTGAAAATTTTGGCCCAAAATTCAAATTTTTTCGGCGAAAATTGACGTAAAAATTTTCAAAACTCAAAATTTTCTAATAACCTTAGAATTGCATTTTATGGAGTATTTCAAATTTTGGTAGAGAAATTTTTCAGATTCGAATTTTGGAGGGAAATCAGAAATCACCATTAAGAAATCCATCACCGAACCAACTGAATTTAACCTTCAACAACCTCAACTCCTATTTCGTTGAAACGATCCTACATCCACTTTATCATACAAAACCTCAACAATGACTACTCAACAAGACATTCATGCAGCCGGTGCAGAAAACCGTCCTCCAATGCTAGAAAAAGGTCGTTATCTTCCATGGACGAGTCGTATGATTCGATATATCAAAACCAAACCTAATGGTCAAGGTAGACTCCTGCTCAACTCCATCCAGAAAGGACCATTCAAGCCTCATCAGATTCAAGAAGCTGGTGACCCAACTACAACACCTCCCGTTCCACCATCCTTTCGGGATCAAAAAGAAGAGGAATATACAGTAGAGGATTGGAAACAAGTTGAAGCAGATGACTTAGCAACGCACTTAATTCAACTTGGGTTACCACGAGAAATATTTGTTGCTGTCAATAGTTGTGATTCAGCTTATGCTATGTGGGAACGAGTTAGAAGACTCTGTCATGGCACAGAAATTGGGCAACAAAATGTTGAAAACAAGATGCTCACTGAATGGGAGAAGTTCACATCCACTCTAGCTGAACCAATTGAATCTTACTACACCAGGTTTTGCACTTTAATGAACGAGCTCATCCGAAACAAGTTGACACCAAAACCCATTGCTCAAAACATCAAATTCATCAATAATTTACTAGAAGAATGGGGACGGTATGTCACAATTGTTAACCAAACAAAGAACCTTCACGAAGTGAACTATGATCAGCTCTATGATTTCCTAAAGCAAAACCAGGCAGAGGCAAATGAATTCAGGAAAGAGAAGTTAGCCAAACAACATGATCCTCTGGCACTCATTGCTCAAACACCTACACCTGCAACAGTAAATACACAACCATTTTCATCTTCCACTCAGCACTTCATGCAACAACAATATACTCCACAATCACCATTCTACCCACAACAACAACAAGTCATCCCACAACTACAATACCCGCAACACCCAGAATCATATTTTAATGATAATGATGAGTCAACTGCTGCTTTGACTCAAGCCTTTGCTTACCTAACAAAAGCATTCCAAGGACGCTACTCCACACCTACCAACAACAACCAAAGAATCTCATCGAACACTCGCAACAAGCAGATTGTACAGCCGAGTTTCAACATGGGACAACAAGGACAGATGGTTGGAGGATATGAGAATCAACAGGGATATGCTCCTCGATATCAGATGGGTAATCAGAATGTCAGGCAGTATGTTGGAAATCAGATGGGTCAGTATGCAGGGAATCAGATGGGTCCAGTTGTTGGAAATCAGAGGGGTCAGAATGCTGGGAATCAGTATGGGAATGTTGCTGCTCCAGGTGCTGGGAATATGAATCAGGGTAATTTAATAAAGTGTTTCAACTGTCAGGGTGTCGGTCATATGGATAGGAACTGTCCCGACAAGCCGAAAAAGAGAGATCCAGCTTATCTGCAGAAAGCGTTAATGTTGGCACAGAAAGAAACGGCTGGGTTACAGTCGAGTGCAGAAGAGAATGACTTTATGGATCTTATGGATGATATGAAAGATCTTGAAGACATCGATGCAAACTGCATTTTCATGGCCAATCTCCAGGAGGCAAAATATGACACGGATTCTGAAACACCTCCTGCGTATGACACCAATGCAGTCTCTGAGGTACCACCATTCACTACATGTCACAATAATGAAATATTTGATATGTCGACTCATGATGAACAACATCCTGCGACTACAACATCCACTTATGACACATATATGGACACGCAAAGTTGTAGTAATATTAATTTGGCAACTCCAGATATGGATCCTAATGGAGAATTTGATGAGGAAACTCGTGCGTTTTTTGAATCATTATTGCACAGTTGTAGTGTTGAAATTGAGAATGTCAAAAAGGTCAATCGCGAAGTTAAGGCCGCGAATGAAAAATTGACCACTGAGCTTGAGAGATATAAGGTGAATGAAAAAGCTTTTGAATTTAATAACACACGACAGTCAGAACTAGAAATTGGTTATCGAGATTCTGTTTTAAGAGAAAAACATTTGCAAATCAAATATGACACACTTGATGTTAATTTGAACATGAAAATATCCTTAAACAAGTAAATTTCTGAATTAACCAACCAGCTTTCTAAACAAAAATCAACTTGTTCTGATCTTGAAAAAGAAAAGAAAGAGTTGAATGCAAGGTTTCAAAACGTGAAAATGATCTTCTTGACGAAATCATTGACAAACAAGAAACCATTAAAAAGTTGGAAGATTTGCTTGTAAAAACGGGTCATTCTACTCAAACCATCAACATGCTAATTAACGATCCAAACCCGATTTTACATACAATGAAGAAAATGGCTATCGGTTGTGAAAACCCTTATAATCTCAAGAAAGCTCAGAAAGAACAGAATGTGTTATATAACGGTAGTGTGCTAAATGATAAACATGATCCTATCGAGGTTTGTGATTCTTTTGAAACGATTGAGCTTGCTGAAGAGAGTAGAATGAAAATGAAACAAATGAATCTAGAAATCAGACTAATTGATTATAATAAGCTTAACACAATTTCTGGCTTTCATCTGATTCAAAAAGAGTCACCAATGTTTTTCAAAAAACCAGTGGTTGTCACAAAATGAAAAGTTGTTTCGAAACATCTTTCTAACATTGAACAAATGTCCTCTAGTAACATTTCTAACACAAGTGACGCTAGACGATATTTGGATGATCTTAAAAAGAGAGTTGAAACACTTCAAATGGTTGTGGCATCCAAAACAAATAATAATTGAATTAACGATTGGGATTCAAGTTTTCATAATGAAATGAAAAAGGTGTATGAAACAGATATTTCTACTCCTCTCATGGCAATTCATGCGAGAGTACTTAATGTTGAAAATTCACTTTTAAAAGAAACAACCGACTTTGTCAAGGACCACAAATCCCTGGTAAAGGAAGCAAATGAAAACATTGAACACATCAAAGTTTTGGAAAGACACAATGACATTCTCTCTGAAGTAGCTCTATCGACTGAAATTATGTCCATTATTTACCAAACATATTCTGTGGAAGACGATGAAACACTTCGAGCTGAGACTTCTGAAATTGTTTTAAAATATGAAAATGCGCTTGCTAAGATTGAAAAACAAAATGTCACATATTTTAAACAACTTGATCGGAAAAAGGAAGAATGCAAGTATGACAAATTGTCGTATGAGCACTCTTACAAAAAGATGCAAGAACAAATTGATCTTTTGAAGTCTCAGCTTGAAAGTCAAAAAGGGAAGGGTGAGGAATCCAAGGGTACAACACCAAATATGTCTATTTCAACACCCTTGCCTAAGGAAAGTGAGAAAGATAAAGGGAAAGCTGTTGTCAAAACATCAAATGTAATAGCGCCTGGACTTTATAGGATTAGTCCCACTACTGCGTCTGCCTCTACATCTAAAACATATAGGGCGATAGACAAAAGTAAAAAAGATAATCCAAACGAGTCTAGGACTGCTACTACAACATCTCAGGACAACATCATAAATTCGAATGAGTGTGCCTTACTTTCTACAGGATTAGAAAGCACCTCTAGGAGCAGCAGACAAAAGCCTAGGAGCAATACCAGGAACAATAGAGTCTCGCCTTTCTCTGAGAGTGAATGCAAAGAAGTAGAAGAACACCCTAGGAATTTATCGCTTTCAAATAAGAAACATGTGTCATCAAGATGTAATGTTAAGAGTACTGTTTCAAGTGCATGTAATGACTCTGTTTGTTTAATGTGCAAGAAATTGTTATCTGAAAATGTTTGTGATGATATTGCTTTTAATAATGAGAATGAGAATGCTATGCATGAATAGAAAGATGTTCCTTCAGGAACTAGTGCTAGGACTAGATATGTTAAAAGACTTATTGCAGCATCTAGGACAATCACTAGTAGTCTATTGCCTAAGGACTATCTTAAGCTTTAGGCATGGAAACCAACGGGTAGAAAGTTTACACTTAAGAATGGAAAATTAAAAGTTGATCCAAAAGAACAAATAGAAAACATTCTCTGAGTGTGATTCATTTGTTACCCCTAACCCGATGGAACCAAATGATATACGATTTCAAAATGCAATCTCTTCTGTTCTTGGCAGGTTATTGAAATCTGTCTTTGGATCGTTGACTCGGGTTGCTCCAAGCACATGACCGGGAATTTGAAGCTGCTTATCAACTTTGTATGGCAGTTCAGGGGAACTGTACGATTTGGAAATGATCATGTAGCAGCTATTCTGGGTTATGGAGATCTTCAGTTTGGGAACTACTTAATCACTCGAGTTTACTATGTCGAAGGGTTGGGTCACAACTTATTTTCAGTCGGGCAGTTTTGCGATGCAGATCTAAAGGTTGCATTTAGGAGAAACACTTTCTTTGTTAGGAATTTGGTTGGAGTTGATCTCTTAATTGGGAATCGTGGCACCAATCTCTATGCTATCGACATAAACCAAATGGCCTCTTCATCACCAATTTGTCTCATGACAAGAGCATGCAAAACAAAGTCCTGGTTGTGGCATAGACGTTTGTCCCATCTCAACTTTGACACCATCAACAAGCTTGCCAAAGACAACATCGTCAACGGTCTCCCAAAGTTCAAATACACCAAAGAACACTTATGTCCATCCTGTGAGCAAGGAAAAAGCAAAAGGGCAACATATAAACCTAAAACCGTACCCAGTTCGATTGATAAGTTATATTTGTTGCATATGGACTTATGTGGCCCAATGAGAGTTCAAAGCATAAATGGGAAGAAGCATATTCTTGTAATCGTCGATGACTATTCAAGATATACATGGGTAAAGTTTCTGAGGTCAAAAGACAAAGCTAGGTATCATCATCACCTTTCTGGAGCGAATTCAAGTTCTACTTCAAGCTCCAGTAAGGATTGTAAGAACCGACAATGGCACAGAATTCACAAATCAGGAGTTAAAAACCTATTTTGAAGATGCTGGAATCACACATAAGACATCAGCTGTAAGAACTCCACAGCAGAATGGGGTGGTTGAAAGAAGAAATCGAACTCTTGTGGAAGCTGCTCGCACAATGCTGATTTATTCTAGTGCACCGTTATTCTTATGGGCTAATGTTGTTGCCACTGCTTGTTTCACTCAGAACCGATCCCTAGTCCATCCAAGATTCAATAAAACCCCATATGAACTAGTGAACAACAGAAAACCTGATATCTCTTACCTTCATGTATTTGGTGCTTTGTGCTATCCAACGAACGACAGAGAAGATATGGGGAAGTTGAAAGCTAAGGGTGATATTGGAATCTTTATCGGTTATTCAGAAAACTCGAGGGCATTCAGGGTGTATAACAGGAGAACGAAAAGGATTATGGAGACGATTAATGTGAAGTTTGATGAAATTTCACAAATGGCTTCTGAGAGACTCGCTCTAGAACCCGCGCTTAACCCGATGGCTTCTAATCGTACCGGATTAGGACCCGCACCAAACAGTCAGACTTCTGGACATAGTAGTTCAGGACTCGTACCCCAAGGAGCTCAATCAACTCACACCGAAAAACCAACAAATTAAGAACTGGAAAAATTCTTCGAGTTTATGTATGATGAGTACTATGGTGGCGCTTCGATAAATGCATCTCAACAACGTTCCGCTGCACCCGCTCAACCTCAACAACCACCACCACCACCAAATCAAGATGCATCAACAACATTCGAAGATGACGCACCAACTCCCTCCACGTCATCAACATCTACTCCACCAACTCCAGTAATTGAGATTGTCTTACCAAGAATTGATGAGCAAGAACAAAACAATGTTGTGTTAGAAGAAGAAGTATTCGAAAACCCATTTGCAACAGATTCTGCTGAATCATCTTCAAGGTTACATGAACCATCTAACACGCATTCGTCAAATCCAAGGTACCTTTCTACATTACAGTGGAAAAAAGACCATCCAATAGAACAAGTTATTGGTGAACCTTCTAGGCCAATTCAGACGAGAAAACAACTACACACCGATTGCGACATGTGCATCTACGTCTGCTCAGTCAGTCTAATAGAGCCAAAGAACATTTGGGAAGCAATGGCAGATAATGCTTGGATTGAAGCGATGCAGGAAGAACTTCTCCAATTTCAATTACATGACACCTGGGATTTAGTTCCAAGACCAATTGACAAACTCGTCATTGATCTTAAGTGGTTATGAAAAAACAAAAAGGATGAAGAGATGACTATCATTCGCAACAAAGCTCGTCTAGTGGCCAAGGGATTCAGACAAGAAGAGGGGATAGATTTTGAAGAGTCATTCGCGCCCGTAGCAAGTCTTGAGGCAGTCAGGATTTTCTTAGCCTATGCATCTCACAAGAACATCACGATTTATCAGACGGACATCAAGACAGCTTTCTTGAATTGAACTCTGAAAGAAGATGTGTACGTGAGTCAGCCAGACGGATTCGTCGACAAAGATCATCCAGACTACGTCTACAAGCTAAAGAAAGCTATCTATGGTTTGAAACAAGCCCCAAGGGCATGGTATGACGAATTATCATCTTTCCTGATTCAAAATAATTTCACCAAAGGAACAATAGATCCGACCTTGTTTACAAGAAAATTCAAAAATGACATTTTGATTGTTCAAATTTACGTGGACGACATAATATTTGGGTCCACTAATCTGAAACATTCAAAACATTTTGCAAATCTCATGAAAAGCAAATTTGAAATGTCCATGATGGGGGAATTAAAATTCTTTCTTGGTTTACAATGTCATCAATCCCCACGTGGTAATTTTCTAAATCAGGCTAAATATACTATTGAGATTTTGAAAAAACATGGAATGGAAAATTATGACTCTGTTGGCACACCAATGGTCACTTCACCAGAAATTGGCGCTGATTTATATAGGAAACCCATGGATCCAAAGAAATATCGGAGCATGATTGGTTCTCTCATGTACTTAACTGCTAGTCGACCCGATATACATTTTGTTGTTTGTTTATTAGCACAGTTTCAGGCAAGGCCTACCGAACTTCACCTCCAAGAGGTTAAACGGATCTTCGGTACCTACGAAGAACCATTAACATGGGACTTTGGTATCCGAAGGATTTGGAGTTTACACTAATATCATTTTCAGATGCAGACCATGCCGGTTGCCAAGTTACAACAAAGAGTACATCAGGCGGAGCACAATTTTTGGGTGAAAAGCTAGTAGGCTGGTCATCAAGGAAACAAGATTGTACTGCACTATCAACCGCAGAAGCCGAGTATGTGTCTCTATCTGCGTGTTGTGCCCAAGTTCTATGGATGAGGACACAACTCACAGATTATGGTTTCTCCTTCGACCGCATACCTTTGTATTGGGACTCGAAAAGTGCCATAGCCATCTCGTGCAATCCAGTTCAACACTCGAAGACCAAGCATATTTGAGTCCGCTATCACTTCATTAAGGAACACGTAGAAGAGGGTACTGTTGAATTATTTTTTGTCAAGACTGAATACCAAATCGCCGATCTATTTACTAAAGCGCTCCTAAAAGAGCGGTTTGATAACTTAGTTCGTCGAATTGGAATGCGAAGCCTAACTCCCGTAGAGTTAGAAAGTCTTCTCGAATCTTTTTGAATTATCTCAACAAGCTTCGCATGTAAATATTTTTTTTGAAAAACAAAATACAAAATTTGAAAAACCAACAAAAACAAAATATAAAAATAGAAAATTTCAAAAATACAAAAACAATAGAAAATCAAAAAAGCAAAAATATTCTTCTCACGACATGTCTCTCGTATAATCGATATTCTGTACGTATCTAGCAATGTCATTCAACAATGATACGGACATGTACAGATGCTTGAGCGAGAGTTCATTTAAATTTTTTTTTCTAAAACATGTCGTTTCTCAAAATTCTCTTCACTACGGCTTTCGTATATTTCAGTACGAAACCCACGCCACATTGATGACTTCTGATTATTTCCTATCAGGACTCGTAATGTTAATGGCAAAAAGCAAATCCTTGAGCACATGATCAAGATTTTTCAAAAAGATTTTTCAAAATCTTTCTCAAAATTCTGTGCTCAAGATAACTCCCTCTAGACCCTTAAAACTGATTTTAAACTCCAATGTTAAAACATATGTGTGGAAAACTAGAAGGGGGATTGAATAGTTTTACCGTTTTTAAATTTAAACCGTTTTTTTACTTATGTGAATTCAATGATACTTATACAAAAATAAACAATCAAACAATATATATGAAAAGCAAAGAGAGGAATGATCAAACCACACAACATGGATGTTTATAGTGGTTCGGCTACAAGGACTCTTTTCCTTGCCCTACTCCACTCCTCGAGCCTCTAACTCGAGAGTTATCCTTCACTAAGAAACAAACTCCCTTCTAGGTGGAGAAAACCTTTACACGTCGCTTACTTCCTTTTCCGGTACTAAGCTAAACACCGGGTTCTTTTACAAGGGTACAACCACTCCCGTTTGGTTCTTTCACAAGGGTACAACCACTCCCGACACTCTTTGTGTTTTGAGGAGTAAAACACTAACCACACTCACTGGTACAAATGATAAATAATGATGTGTGAAAACGACTACACAATATCACACATTATACTAACTAAAGGATTGCGATTCGTCGATCCTTGAATGCTTGATCTCTTTTCTACAAAAGGAAAGATCAAATGAAATGCAAATATGATGAAGGTTAGATGATATGAATGAATGAGTATTAATTTTAGGCTATATGAGTGATGGTGTGTCCAAATGAACAGCTTGCTATTTATAGCCAAACTGAATGAACAGGCGGCGGATCCGACGGATCCCAAAAAAGGGATCCGTCCTTTATATCGTTTGGTTCCGCCATATCAGGACAGCTAAGAGATTTGAGAATCTTTCCAAATCTTGCATAATCTTTTCATATCTTTGTCAAGTCATTTCAAGATCTTCCAATGTCAACTCTCTTGCCTTAGTATCTAACCAAGATATCACATAATCTTTCCAAGATTACATTTGTGATGTATGCCATGATGTCACTTTGTAATTTTAAAAATAAAGTTTCCTTTTTAGGGAATGTACTTGTAAATGTATGTAATGTTATATTAGTGATCATGTTAAATGAGAAAATGTGTTCTCAGAAGACTTTAGCTAGTATTTATACTTTTTCAAAAAATATGCTTTGTAATTGTCATTAACAAAACTAAGTAAAGATCGTAAAATATAAATAACGTTTTTAGGACGATATTTGTATTAACAATCTCCCCCTTTTTATTGATGACAAAACATAAAGTATATTTTTGAGCAAAGGATTGAATATAGCATGAGTAATTTTTAAAATATAGATTAGGTATGTTTTATCCGATTTTTAAAAACACTTTTTAAGCAAAATTGTGCAAAAATGTACTTAATCCTTTCTCCCCCTTTTGTCGAAACAAAAAGATGGTATGCATTGCGGAATGGGATTTTGAGAAATTTTAAACGCCCCCACTTGTTTGTTACTCCCCCTAAATGGAGTAACAAAGTAATGATATATGAACCTACAAGACAAACGGTTAAAATGTGATATGCTCCCCCTCGATGCATACTCCCCATTACGAGAGTACCAACGTATACATTTCAAGGGTATTAGATGCTACAAAAGAAATGTTAGTTATAACTTCAATATGGAAGCATAATGCAAATGAAATGATCATCCAAACAAGACATTCAAAAATAGTTGACTTTAAAAGTCAAAATGTAGTGTCTGACCATATTTTTGTACCTAAATGCAAGTGTGCAAAATATAGAAAGGACCATATTTTGATGCTTATAGCGATAAAACGCAAAAAGTGATCACTCATAAGCATTCGAACATCATCTCCATTCATTGAAAATTTTGTGAAAAAATTCACAACCAAATGATGTTACAAAAGATAAGAAAAATACATCCTAAAAAGTTCAAAGAAAAGGTCCTAATACAACATCCTTAAACTTCCTATAAAGAAACCATAAAACTCCTATTGCGAAGGATGAGAGATGGCGTTTAGACACTCAAGAATGTGGTTCATTATGAACCGCATTTCATTTTGGAGCTCATGCACCAAAATGTTGGATCTCTCGGCTAAGTGGGCGGTTCTTTCACACATGGAACAACCATGGCGTGGAAAATCGGGCGGAAGAGTAGGCTCATTTTGTTGTGGTGGTGGTGGTGGTGATGGATTATTGGGTGGTGGTGGTGGTTGTTCATGTTCGTTGGATGGTGGTGTTTGGATGGTGTTCATGAGGATGTTTTGGAGGTCCATAGCTTCATTGAGACGATGGTTAACCATACCCGAGAGAGAGTAGAGAAGTGTTAGTTCCTCACTAATTTCCTCTTGGGTTTGTGGTATATTCATCCACATTACCTCATCAATGGCAATGATAGTTGATGTGGATGAGAGAGGTGGTATTTGTGGTTGAGTCTGTGGAGCATCACGGTATAAGGGACCGTGGATTTCCGAATGAAGAGGATGGAAGAGCATTGGTTCTTGACCTTCAAAACTCAAAGGTGGAGGATTGGTTGACCTTTGTGGAAGGTCTTCCAACTCATCAAGATATGGATGGGGTGATGTTGGTGGTGTCCTAAATAGCTCCATTGGTTGCAACTTTGGTGAATTAGGTGGTGATTGGGACTTCACAGATTGTGATGGAGCGGGTGGTGGTGTGGTTGCTATTGGAGTTATGGTTGGGGGAGGAGTTTGTATGACAACATTTGAAGGTGTAGGAGTGGATAGGGTGAGAAAGTTTTCATTAGCAATAGGTGATGAGATGTTAAGAGGAGATGACTCCTCTGATGATGAATTTGCAAGATTAATAAAGCAACAAGGTTTCACACTGATGCGTGCGGTTCTCTTTGGAGGTCTTGAGGTTGAAGAGTTGTTTGATTTGGTCATGGTGAACTAAGAAGTACAGATTATGTGTGGAGAAGAAGGTAAATGAGTGAGTTTTGCTCAATGTTGAGATCTCAATTTATAGACAGATAGTTTATAGAAACTAGTGTTTGGATTTGATGTAAATCCAATAGAGAATGTTGGTTCCTAATGATTTGGAACAAAAAATTGTGCAAGTCACATCACACAAGTCAATCCATAGAACTTATGTTGAGTAATATGATGTAGATATGCAGTAAATGCAATGAGATAGTGGAAAATCCTGTGATTTGATGTTCCCACGGATTTGAAGGATCCCTAAAAAGGGTTCCTTGCTTGTATCAGAAAGGTAACTCACTCAAAAAATTTGGAAATTCAAATTTTGGTGGGAAATTTTGTTCTTAAGTTTCTAAGAGTTCCTAAGACAATGTAAGAGGTTTAATGATCAGTGAGCATAATCTAAGGAAGACTAGGAACAAAAATCTAAGAATCGGGATGAGTCGAATTTTTTTGAGAAAGTTACTGTTACACCTGCGGATCTAAACGATAACACATGCGGATCCAAATTTTGGGATCCGCCTGATCCGCAGGTTGAAGGATGGCGGAGCCAAGGCTAACACATGGCGGATCCAAATTTTGGGATCCGTCTGAGAGGAGTTCTAAAACTTCACAGAGAGATGTGCATATTTTTTGTTTTTCGACGAAAACCTGAAAATTCTCCTGGAACATATCTATCATCTAATATATAATGCAAAACAACTAAATATAATGATTCTAACGCACGTTTAATCATAGATTAATTTGTTCATAGGAACTTACCTTAAGAGGAGTTAAGCCAAACATAGGCTTAAAATCGGAAAATTGATAACACCAAGTGTTATCGACCTGCAATTATGAGTTAGTTCACATAAACATCTAGTACCATCATAACAAGTTAAGAAACATACATGTTTTAATACAACATTGTCTAATAATGTCTAGTTCCAAACACTCCCCTCAACCTAGGATCTTGCTTAACTTCTTGATACCCTTGTGTAGCTTCATCATCCAACGCCCCAAATTCTTCACCATTCCCTTGGTTTGCTTGAACACTGCTGATTCATTTGGAATTGGTGGTAGTTGGCTCAAGTACTCCGGTGGAGTAATCCTAGAGTTTGGTAATCCGTCATCATCACTCATTGATGATGAAGATGATGATGTTTGAGCACGAGGACGTTTGCCTTTATCAACCGCTACCCTAAAGTCGCTCAAGGGAACAAAGGTATGTTCAATCTCATCATACTCGGGGACTATTCCTAAAGCATTTCTAGGAATGGGGGCAAAGGCTCTATAAAGACGAGTCAAGAGCATTCCATAAGGCATTGCCAATTAACCTTGAACCGGGATATCGCCCATTCTTTTGTCAATATAGTAAGCAGGGTTGAATGGTTGATGAGTTGACACATTATACATCATGTGGCAAAGACAAGCATTGATGTGATCATGGTTTCCTACAGTGCACATGACATTGGCCCTTAAGACTTCTTCCAACTTCCTAAATTCGGGCTTGCGTTCATTGAGTTCCATGGCGAATGGATCTCTAGCAACTTGACGGCCACGATACAACCTTGTTGGGTTGTTCCTAGGTATGAAAATATGTTCCCAAATGACTACTTCTGAGGCTAAAGGAGTGGCATAAGGTGCCGTTCGTTCAAGATTTGACTCAAGAATGGTCAAAGACCATTAATCAGAATAGACACTCGTTCCATGACTTGGAACTCCTAGGACCTCTCCAAATTGATCTAATGGAATATTGAACAAGTTTCCATTGACAGAGAAACAAATGTTCATGTAACCTTGATCGTTTGACTCTAGATTGACACTAGCATAGAATTCTAGGATGAATCGTGGAACTATAGGTTCATCAATATCTAAGAGAGAATCAAAGTGAATACCCGCTAGTTGTTCCCTAAGAGTGGTTCCATCATAGAATGAGGGGTCTACAACCCTACCTTCATGTACGTAGCGTTTTTCTAGAGCCTTGAAAATTTCAACTTGTTGATCAATAAGACCTTTGGTTTTGTGGACTTTAGGTAGGTAATTGACGGTTCGTTTATGATCATAGTTGGTTGCGGGAGGCATGATTTTCCTAAACACAAAATTATATAGTTTTAGTTGAGATAGTCTAAATAAGTATAAATTTTCTAGTGTGTGCCTATATGGGGACAATGTAGAGGTGCGGTTATCTCGACTCTTTTTGATGCATGAAAATTTAGTTTATGCAAGTTTTGTGTTAAAATGAGAGATAACCCAAACGCTCCTATTTCAATATAGCTTCGTTTGAATGTACCCGAAAATACATATTAGTTATGTATTCCCTTTAGCATTCAAGAGACATTATGCAAGTGATGATTAAAATCAAACGTTTTTATATTTGTATGAACAATGTTCAAGAAAAACCATTTTTCCTAGTCGTGAGAAGATTTTAGCAAAAATTTCTCATGGGGTTTTGTTGAATTATGACAATGTGCAAAAGGATGCAATTCCTAACTAAGAAAAACATGATTTGAAGTGCAATTCAGTAAGTATATTTCATGATTTTACTATAAATGTGCCTAAAACCCCAAGTTTTGGTTTTGTGCATAAAATAGAAATCCTAGACGCAGATCAGGAGTATATACATGATAAGAATACTTACAATGATGTTTGGAACACAAAATTGTGGATGAAACTGAGCTAAATTGTGAGAGTGGTAGTTATGGAAACGAATTCAGTGGGTGATATGTTTTGGAGTGATGAATAGTACTTGATGTAGTTTTTTATATAAAATTAAAACAGCCTGTGCATGTGACGGATTCGGCGGATCCCAAACAAAGGATCCGCCTTTTTTGTCGTTTGGATCCGCAGGATCATAACACAGGCTTAGGTTTATTTTCGTTTTTGGTTAAACTAGGATTTAAGCTAATGTTTTATCTAATCACTAGGTTCCATTAATCCTAGGCCAAGTCTAAGATAGTTGAATGGTTCTCTTTTGAGGGTTTAGTGAGAATATCTGCAATGTTGTCCTCTGAAGAAACTTTCTCATTTGAGATATTTCCCTTCTGAACATTGTCACGTAGGAAGTGATGACGTATTTCTATGTGTTTGGTTCTAGCGTGTTGGACGGGATTTTTACTGAGATCGATGGCTCCTTTGTTGTCGCAAAGAATGGGGATATCATTGAGTTCAATTCCGTAGTCGACAAGAGCTTGTTTCATCCATAGTGCTTGTTGACATGCTTTTCCTGCTGACACATATTCGGCTTCAGTTGTTGATATAGCAAGGGCCGTTTGTTTCTTAGCAAACCATGAGGTGAGACAATGTCCTACAAAAGTACAAATACCGCTAGTACTTTTTCTATCTACATAGTCACCGGCATGGTCAGAGTCGGCATATACTATGGTTTCTACACCCGTTCCTTTGGGATACCATAGTCCTAAATGTGTAGTGCCTTTAATGTATCTAAATATTCTTTTAACAGCTTCAAGATGGGATACTTTGGGATCTTCTTGAAAACGTGCACATAGACAAACACTAAACATAATGTCCGGCCTACTAGCCGTGAGATAGAGCAAACTACCAATCATTCCTCTATATTTAGTGCTATCTACGGATTTATTTTCTTCATCCTTGGTGAGTTTGGTTTCAGTGGACATGGGAGTTTTTATTGGTTTTGAATCTTCAAGACCAAACTTCTTAAGCAAATCTTTGATATACTTTGATTGGTTGAAGAATATCCCATCTTCTAATTGTTTTATTTGGAGACCTAAGAAAAAGTTTAGTTCCCCCATCATACTCATTTCAAACTCGTCATGCATGATTTTTGAAAAATCGTTGCATAACTCTTGACAAGTTGAACCGAATATGATGTCATCCACATATATCTGGACGATGATAATATGTGATCCCTTTTTCTTGGTGAAGAGAGTATTGTCAACTAGGCCCATGGTATACTTATGGTCAACTAGGAAGGTCTTAAGTCGATCATACCAAGCTTTTGGTGCTTGCTTAAGTCCGTATAAAGCTTTCTTAAGTTTGTAAACATGATTAGGTTTTTCAAAATCGGCAAAGCCGGGAGGTTGTGCAACATATACTTCTTCATTTTAAAAATGCACTTTTGACATCCATTTGAAATAGTTTAAAGTCATGTGCACATGCATATGCAAGTAATATCCTAATGGACTCTAGTCTAGCTACCGGTGCAAACGTTTCATCATAATCTATACCTTCTTGTTGATTGTAGCCTTGTGCTACAAGCCTAGCTTTGTTTCTAGATACTACGCCATTTTCATCCATTTTGTTTCTAAAAACCCATTTTGTACCGATTATGGTTTGATTTTTGGGTTGTGGAACTAATGTCCAAACATCATTTCTAACAAATTGATTTAATTCTTCTTGCATAGCAATAACCCAAGATTCATCTTTTATAGCTTCATTTACATTTTTAGGTTCAATTGTTGAAACGAAACAAAAGAAGTTTCTTTCATTTTGAGCTTTAGATCTTAACGTTCGTTCATTTATTTTTCCAATGACGTTTTCTAATGGATGACTTTTGGTTTCTTTAATATTAGTGATTTCCCTTTTAGCTGGTTCTATTTCTTTGTCACATTCAATATTTTCTTGATTTTGGACCATTTGACTTTCAACTAAGTCATCATCTACCAAAGGTGATGTCTTAGGAGGAGGTGGACTTTCGTCGAATGTTACGTTCAACGATTCCTCGACTCTTGAAGTTTCTTTATTTAAAATGATGTATGCTTTACTATTTTGTGAGTATCCAAGAAATACACCTTCATACGACTTTGGGTCGAATTTGGTGAGATAGTCTTTTGTGTTTAAAATAAAGCATTTGCTACCAAAAACTTTAAAGTACCCTAATGTGGGCTTTTTGCCTCTGTAAAGTTCATATGGAGTTTTCTTTAGGAATGGTCTAATTAACACACGATTTAGTATACATGTTGATGTATCAACAGCGTGACACCAAAACTTTTGTGGTATGTTTTGTTCATTTAACATTGTTCTACTCATTTTTTGAATTGTTTTATTTTTACGTTCTACAACACCATTTGATTGAGGTGTTCGAGGAGCTGAGAAATTATGTGAAATGCCACTAGCATCACAAAAAGCTCCGAATTGGGTTTCGTTGTCAAATTCTCTACCATGGTCTGTTCTTATTGATACTATATTGTTTCCTACTTGGTTTTGAATTATTTTACTGAAAATTTCAAATTTATCAAATGCCTCATTTTTAGTTTTCAAAAATTTTGTCCAAGTATACCTAGAGTAATCATCTACGATAACTGATTGCTCCCAGACGGTCAACTATATTGACCAAGGTAAATGGTCAACAAGGTCAAACAGCTTGAGGTCAACTAACCAAGGAGTATAATGTATCCCCGGGTCGTTATGTCCCAGCGAGATGTGAATTCTTATAAATATTGGAATATAACAAAAAGTGTAATAGAACGAATCTGTGATCGGGCGAATATTGAACGGGAAAGGGGTTATGAGTGTTTTACATTAAGGAATATAAAAGGAAATAGCTTAAATAAGCTATATTAACCTAAAACTTATTTTAAAACTGAAAATATATTTATTTGACTATTTAATTAATTATTATTAATTAATTACTATTTAATAATTATTAAAAACTAATTTAAATTATAATAAATACTAAATGAACTCTAATAAATATGAAACTTTTTCTAAAAATACTATAAGGTGACAGGAACCTATAAAAATTATAAAAATGATAAGTGCTTATTGAAAAAGCAGAAAAATAAGCCAAATGGCTTAAATAGAAGCTATCACTTATTTTATATTTTGATTTTCTTAAATTTTCTTTTACAAAACTATTTAACTACTGAAAATAACTAACTTTAATGAAGACAAAAATTTTAAAACTTAAAAACAAGCTGATTGGAAGCTTATGAGCTTATCAGTTTGAGCTTTTGGCTCGACTTGATGGTTTAAGCTCAAATAAGTGGCCAAATAAGCTAAACAAAAGGAAACAAATGTGAAATAAGATGAAAATAAGTTAAAGGGACTAGAAATAAGCTAGATGGTACAATGAATAACACTGATAAGCTTGGAATAAGCAAATAAGCAATTCCAAAATACCCTCTGAGCCAACCAGGCCTGCAGACAACTTTAAAGGCAATATAAGCTTATGAAATAAGCTGATAAGCACAATATAATGACTGAGGTAGCAAGCTGGGTTGGTGGTCTTTCCAAAAAGCCAAGACTCACACTGTGGGGTCCACAAATGAGCTTATGAAGGGCTTATGAAAAAGGCTTAAATACACTGAACTATCAGTGTATACTAAAAAATGGGACAACTTTAAAGTTACAAGCAGGCTTATTAAATAAGTTGCAAAGCCAAAGATAAGCTCTGAACCTTTGAGCTGGATAGGTTAGCTTCTCAAGAAGCCAAAATACACAAGCTAAAGTGTACCAGAGAGCTTTTGAGAGGCTTATGAAAAAGTCTCAACTACACTGATGACTCAGTGTAGTGAGTGGTTTTTGAGAAAATATGAAAGCATAATAAGCAGTCCAAATAAGCAGTACAAGGGACATAAGCACAAGCACAAGCAACCAGCCAGAAGGGCTTTCTAAATCAACAAGTTTCACACACTAATATGCACTAATAAGCTTTTAAGGAGCTTATGAAAAAGGCTGTTTTGCCTGTGCACAGGGCAAGATTTGCAGACTCAGATCAGTTCAGATGGCTAACTTGCAGACAAGAATTAAGCTAGCAAATAAGCTACAATTGCAGATTTAAGCTAAAACAGATTAAGGTTGACTGGCAAACTATTGATAAGAACAAAAATCAAACAAAGTTGTTAACTAATTAAGGAGTTACAATCACTAGAAAAAGCTGAGAAAAGCAAACAATTAGTGCAGATGTAATGTTTAGGACTTTTTTCTGTTTTTGCAAGGTTGACTTTTATGAGCTTTAAGTTTAATCTACTTACTGATTATGTAATATTAGGCTAATTAGAGATGAAATTAAGCTAGATGATCAAGTATTTAACTACTGTGATGAAATTTACACTCCAAATCCTAACAGTTAACTAGCAAAGAGAGATTAAAGGCTATTTGGACTATTTATCAAACAAGGACTGAATTTTATGGCTTTACTGAGCTAAAATGACCTTAAGTGATATGTTTAAACCAAAGTTAACAACAAATGTTCCCTAGATCACAGTTAACACAGTATTTCCAAACAACCCTTTATACAACACTTATACTAGATTTTCAAAGTAAATGACTTATTTAACCCTTAACACTGATTCCAAACTCTATTTTATGATTATAACAGACCATAAAAGCATGAAAAACCAACAATACCAGCATGAAACACAGAAATGAACAATATGCTATTTTAACTGTGAATTTAAGATTTTAAGAAACAACAAATTCCAATGAAAGAGCAAACTAAATTAAGCACTGATTTCACTTAAACATACCACAGAAACATAAAATCACAAAGATAAAAACATAATCTAAGTTCTACAGTAGAATACAAATTTTGAGGAAAAGCTTACAAACTTGCTATTCAGCTGAAAATTAAGAACCAAGAACAAAGAACCACTCCTATAGGCTTACCACTAAGCCTCTAACCCAGGGCAATCCAGAATTTACCCTGCTCCAGCTTGATTCATCATCTTCACTGAATTTTTGATTTAAATGCTATTTTTGTATATTTTCTGAGTATTTTTTATTTCTAAGTTATACAGGTTCTTTAAGCTTCTAATAGCTTATAAAAGCTATATAAGGAGCTTATATGAGCCTAAGAGTCCAAAACAACTACAAACATCATTTAAACAAACATGAGCATTTTAAGCAGGGAAATCTGCATAAACTGAAAAGAGGATTTAATTCTGAAATTGAGACTTGCAAAAGATTTATTATACACTGAAAACATGAAATACAAAGCTTGAAAGTTAATTGATACACTGGAATTTAAAAAAACATTAAAAACGACATAAGCAAAATAAAATTACACTAGATATCCTGTTACATTGCTTCTCATCCTTCCTTTATAGATATTTTGCACTCTGTCGACCTCTCTGAATGTTTCCCACCTCTTTTCAACCCTTGGATCCTTCGAATTCATCAAAACTGTGCACTTGGCATTTTGGCGCCAAAAAGGAGATAGTGGAAAAATCCACTATCTCTGATAATCTTGAAAATGGGGAAGAAGCATTAATTGCTTTTGGTTTGTTAGGTAGAGTGTTGAGGAGGGGGGATGAGGTGGAGGATTAGAGTAGCCAGCTGTGGTGATGAGGTGGGAGGTGGTATGGTTTTGGAAATGGCGGGGTGGTATTGAGGAAAGGGATAAGAGTTTGACTAGGGTCAAACTTGGGTATTGGTTAACTCAAATAAAAACAGGCCGGGTCATAGGGTTTATTTGGTGGGCTTGGCTGGGTTAGTAACTGGGTTTAGTTTTAGGATTGGATTGGATTGGGTTTTAGTTAACTTAGGATTTAAATTGGATTTAAGTTTTAACCTTAGGGACCAATGTTGTAAATTCTGAAAATCCATGGACTAAAACTGCCAAAAATCAAATCTATTTCCAGGGACCATTTGTGTCATTTTGGAACTTTGCTCATTTTTCAACTGTTTTAAATCCTTTTGCATATGAAACAGATAAAAACACAATTCAAGGATATTTTCTGTATTTTGAAGCATTTCTGAGTGTTTTTAAATGTTTTTGCAGTTGAGATGAGACAAAAATGATGAGTATTTACACACTCATCAATCCCCCACACTAAACTATTGCTAGTCCCTAACAATCTTTTATGAAAATTTAATGGATTTTATGTCTCTTTACCAAAAGCCATTACTTCTGGAGTAGCCAATGTTTTAGTATGATACTTTGGTACATTAATAACCAAATGATTTTGAGCAAACCATCAGCTGTCAACGGATTTGATTTGTCTTTACCAAAAGCCGTTTGCTTCTGGACTAGCCAACTCTTTGATAAAATACAGTTATTATCTTGGTGAGTTGATTACCAATTATGGTTTTCTACTGCCTTAACCACAAGCCATAACCTTGTGGGCTAGCCAACTCTTCACTATCAAAGATATGGTGAGTTGAATACCATACAATTTTTTGCAAATTGTCAGCCATAAACGGATTTGATTTATCTTTACCAAGAGCCGTTTGCTCTCGGATTAGCCAGTCCTTATGTGGGTTAGACATGGTGGACTGATAACCATTTGTTGTGTTTAGTGCATAGCACTTCCACTAAATTTATTTTTTTTAAATTTTGGCCAAAATGGGGGAATTAGGGCACTAAAAGGTACATAAGTGACAAAATTCGTGAGAATTCCCTCCCCCCCCCCACACTTAGAATTGAATATTGCCCTCAATATTCAAAGCACCGGCTATTATGCCGACATTAAAAAGGTAACACTACTAGCTAAGAGCGAGAACCAAATCTTTTTATTTATATATATACACATTTTTTTTTTTGTTGAAACTATATACAACAGCAGGGGCAACTCCCCCACACTTAGGTGTTAGAAAAGAGAAAGAAGTCAGAGACATGGGTGAAAACCCATGTTGTGCTAATGTTTTTGTTCACCGAGTCACTAGCTTGACTCGACCCCGCATTTATTGGTTCATGGGGAAAGTTTGAAGATCCGGGACAACCATGAGTGGTATGTCCTCTCCAAAGTAGTGCTTTAACCGATGGCCATTCACTTTAAAATTTGGACCGTCATTTTGAGATAACTCAACGGTACCATATGGATAAACCTTTGTAATAGTGAATGGACCAGACCAACGGGATTTGAGTTTTCCCGAGAAAATCTTCAATCTTGAATTGAAAAGAAGGACTCGATCACCAACGTTGAAAACGCGGTTCTTGATTTTAGAGTCATGAATCTTCTTTGTCTTTTCTTTATAGATCAAAGAGTTCTCGTAAGCTTGATCACGTAGTTCATTTAATTCATTCATTTGAACTTTACGGTGATCACCCGCAGTTTGGATGTCAAAGTTAGCATGTTTCAAGGCCCAGTAGGCTTTGTGCTCTAGTTAGATCGGAAGATGACATGCCTTTCCGTACACAAGCTTGTAAGGCGTATATCCGATGGGTGTTTTGTAAGCTGTACGGAAGGCCCATGGTGCATCATCCAATTTATCCGACCAGGATGCACGATTTTCTCCTACAGTCCGTTCCAAGATTCTTTTAATACCCCGATTTGAAACTTCTACCTGTCCACTTGTTTGTGGGTGATACGCAGTAGAAAGACGGTGAGTTACACCATACTTTTTCATGACTTTATCAAACTTGTCATTGCAAAAATGTGTACCACGATCACTGATTATAGCACGTGGAGTTCCAAAACGGGCAAAAAGAGCTTTCAGGAATTTTACAACAACTCGGGCATCATTGGTGGGTAAAGCTTTCGCTTCAACCCATTTTGACAAATAGTCAACAGCCACGAGAATGTATTTATTTCCTCGAGATGATGGAAATGGCCCCATAAAGTCAATGCCCCAGACATCAAAGATTTCACAAACTTGAATAGCATTTTGTGGCATTTCATTTCGTGGTGAAATATTTCCATGACGCTGACAAGCGTCATAGGTTTTAATGAGATCATGGGCATCCTTATAGATTGTGGGCCAATAAAACCCAGAATCAAACACCTTTTAGGCGGTGTAGTTTGGACTATGATGGCCCCCAGTGGGTCCAGCATGGCAAGCTTTGAGAATGTCAATAGCTTCCCGTCCATAAACACACCGTCGGATGACTTGATCCGCACAGATTTTGAACAAGTAGGGGTCGTCCCAGAAGTAATGTTTAACATCCTTGAAGAATTTGTTCTTCTGTTGGGTCGACATCCCTTTCACTATGAAGTTACCCGCATGGTAATTTGCGAAGTCAGCAAACCATAGGGTAGTAGAATCTCCACGAAAAGTAACCGCATTGAGTTTCTCGAGAGGAAATGTTTCATTTATTTCCTTTTTCTCGAAAACATCTCGGTGTGGGTTCTCTAATCGGGATAGATGATCAGCAGCTAGGTTCTCAGCTCCTTTTTTATCACGTATAATGATATCAAATTCTTGCAGGAGGAGAACCCAACGGAGCAATCTCGGCTTTGCATCTTGTTTTGCAAAGAGATATTTAAGAGCCGAGTGATCCGTATACACTACACATTTTGTCAAGATCAAATATGGCCGAAACTTCTCAAAGGCATACACCACAGCTAATAATTCTTTTTCTGTAGTGGTGTAATGAGTTTGAGCTTCAGTCATGGTTTTACTTGCGTAGTGGATAAGCTGAAAGTGTTTGGCTTTTCGTTGCCCCAGGACTGCACCGATAGCAAAATCACTTGCATCGCACATGAGCTCAAAGGGTAAATCCCAGTCGGGGGCAACCAGAATGGGTGCTTCAGTAAGTTTTTTCTTTAATGTTTCAAAAGCTTCGATGCACTCGGGTGAGAAGATAAAAGGAGCATCCTTCTCAAGGAGATGAGTCATAGGCCGGGCGAATTTAGAAAAATCTTGTATGAATCTACGATAGAAACCGGCATGACCCAGAAAACTCCTAATACCTTTGACGGTAGTGGGATGAGGTAATTTAGCAATGACATCAACTTTAGCTCTGTCAACCTCAATCCCGTTCTTTGATATCTTATGGCCGAGGACAATGCCCTCTTTGACCATAAAATGACTCTTCTCCCAATTTAGACAAAGTTTGGTGTCTTCACACCGTTTCAGCATGTTTTCTAAATGGGAGAGACATGTTTTGAATGAATCCCCAATGACCGAGAATTCATCCATAAAGACCTCCATAGTTTTCCCGATCATGTCGGAGAATATGGACATCATGCACCTTTGGAATGTTCCTGGAGCATTGCATAAGCCAAAAGGCATACGTTTATAAGCAAAGGTTCCATAGGGGCATGTGAAGGTGGTCTTTTCTTGATCTTGTGGATCAATGGGAATTTGAAAGTAACCCGAGAAACCATCAAGGAAACAATAGTACTCGTTCCCTGCTAATCTCTCAAGCATTTCGTCCATAAAGGGTAGAGGAAAGTGGTCTTTTCGGGTGGCATCATTTAACTTACGATAGTCAATGCAAACACGCCATCCCGTAACCAATCAAGTTGGGATCAACTCATTCTCATCATTTGTGACAACAGTTATGCCACCCTTTTTTGGAACACAGTGAATGGGACTAACCCAAGGACTATCAGAGATGGGATAAATCAATCCTGCATCAAGAAGTTTGAGAACCTCTTGTTTGATAACATCGTGGATTTTAGGATTCACCCTTCTTTGATGTTGGACTGCTGGTTTAAAGTCATCCTCCATTAAAATTTTGTGAGTACAAAATTCAGGGTTGATACCCTTTATGTCGGAGAGTTTCCAAGCAATGGCTTGCTTGTGTGACTTTAAGACCTTTATTAGAGCAGTCTTTTCCTCATCACTTAAATCTTTAGCAATAATGACGGGTAATTTATCATCACCCTCCAAAAATGCGTACTCAAGATGAGGTGGTAAGTCTTTGAGTTCGACCACAGGAAATTCATCAGTTTTCTCAACTGATTTGATTTCCTCATTATGAAGTTCAACGGGAGGGAGTGGAGGAGAATTGTCCTGATTCAACAATTTCTCAAGAAGAAGAATATCTCCCTCCAGATCAATCTCAGTGTTATCAATTCCTTCTAGAAATGAATCACACTTGAGAAAGGCCTCGATCTCTTCCAAAATGAAATCACTTCCCTCAAACGGAGTGAGAGAAGGGGAAGAGTCAGAAATGATAGGTAGAGAAGATGTGGTGGGATCCCCACTCACAGAATTATGAGAATAACCAAGAAACTCTTGAGAGTACTCCTCTGAAGCAATATCAATGACATCGATTCGGTTAACCGATTCAGAATCATAATTTGAGGAGTACCTCGAAGTTTGATCGAGGTTAAAGGTAACAGCTTCATTACCCACACGTAATGTGATTTCATGCTCAAATACATCAATGAGAGCACGGCCCGTTCTTAGGAATCCTCTTCCAAGAATGAGAGGAACCCTAGGATCAGCATCGAAATCAACAACCACAAAGTCAGCTGGAAAATGGAACTTTTCTACTTTCACAAATACATCCTCAGCAATGCCGCGTGGATGAGATATGGTACGATCTGCAAGCTCAAGAGTCATGCAGGTAGGAGTGAGTTCAGGAAGAGAAAGTTTCTTCCACACTGAATGAGGCATCAGGTTGATGCTTGCACCAAGATCGGCCAAGGCATAGCATTCAACCATTCCTGGAAATACACAAGGTATTAGAAACTTTCCAGGATCTCCAAGCTTCTCGGGAAGCTTTTTCAAGATAACTGCTGAGCAGTTCTCATTTAATGGAGTTTTTGCCATTTCAAACAGTTTTTCCTTGTTGCTTAACAAGTTTTTGATTGTGGATGCAAACTTGGGCATCAGAATGATAGCATCCGCAAAGCTTATGTCAAAATGTAATTCTTTAAAGATTTGAAAGAATTTATCCATTTGTTGACTAGCCTTTTCGCGGAGCTTTTGCTCATTTAAACGTGATGGGTAAGGAATAGAAGGTTTGGATTTAGGGTTTTCAACAGGGATTTCATGCGGTTCAAAGACAACTCCAGGTTTAGTCTTGGGTTTCAGGACAACTTGAGGTTGGACGTTTTTGGTACCTCCTTTATTAGTAGGAAGTACCTTGTCCTTAGTCACCTCAGGTTCACTTTCCACTACCTTGGGAGGAGGAGAAGAAGAGGTAGTAGGAATAGTGGGTCCATCATAAGCTTTACCACTGCGTGTGGTGACAGCTTTGAGTTCACCCTTTGGGTTGACAACAGTGTTACCAGGGAGACCTCCCGAGGAAGAAGGTGGATTGAGATGGTTCAAGAGACTGGCAAGCATATTCATAACTTCGCTTTGAGAATGATTAATTTTGTTTGAAAGCTCATTCTTTAGCTCAGTTCCTTGCTTGTGTATTGAAGATTGAAATTCATTCTTCAAATTAGAGATTTGATTTTGCATTGCCCTCATTTTTGTCTCATTAACCTTGATGTAGTTATCAAGTTCATTTGAGAGAGGTCCTTGGTGATTAGGAGCTGAATACCCTTGATTACCCCTTTGGGGTGGGTATTGATTGTTCGGGGCATGAAATTGATTTTGCATGTTTTGCCCTTTTTGTTGATTAGGATTAATCCTATTTGGATTGTTGGGTGGAGGAAATCCGGGTGGTCCAATTTGGTTGCTAGCACGGTAGTTTGGTTCCACTTGAGGACGGTATTGATTACCTCCTTGATTGGAAATTCCGGCTATAGCATTAACATCAAATGGAGTGCCATCGGTGGCAGTACAATTGTAGTAAGCGTGAGGACCACCACAAGTAACACAAACTTCTATCTTTTTAACTTCAGTAGTGTGAGAAGTTTGTGGAGAAGAAACTTTCTTTTGTTCTAAAACCAAAGTTTGAATAGCCTTCGTGAGTTCAGCAAGCTGAGTATCAGTACTAGAAGAACTCACGGGAGATGAAGTGGAAGGACCAGCACTAGCCTGAGAATTATATGGCCTGGTTCGTGCAGTGCGGACCTTAGACTTATTTTCAATGAGTGCTAAAGCTTCTTTTGTGGATTTGCTCAGAAAATTACCTCCAGCTGAGGCATTGAGAGAATCTTGGTCAGATGGGTTTAAGCCATTGTAGAAAATGTCCATTTGCATCAACTCGGTGAAACCATGATGAGGACATTTGCGAAGCAATCCTTTGAAACGATCCCATGCCTCACCAAATGATTCATCAAATTGTTGTGTGAATTTCATGATTTCATTTTTAAGATGCGTGGTTTTAGAAGGAGGAAAGAATTCATTTACAAACTTTTGAACCAAATCTTCCCATGTTCCAATTGATCGAGGGGGTTGTTTGTCAAGCCAATTCTTGGCAGCTCCATCGATGGAAAACGGGAAAAGAAGAAGTTTGATTGCCTCTTCAGGGACATTTTTGCATTTGATGGTGGATGTGATTTTATTGAACCATCGAATGTGATCTTGAGGATCGTCCCTTTCAAAACCTTAGAATTGGCGCGATGTTACAAGGTTTATCAACCCGGTTTTAAGCTCAAAATTCTCAGCCACGATGGCTGGAACAACAATGGCATCTCCATAGCCCTCGGTGGGAGCTTGGAGAAGCTCATTCATAGGACGGTCTTCTGCCATGATGACAGGGGTTTTGGGAACAGCACGTATCTCAGATACGTCTGATGGGGCAGAACGTCTACGACGTCTTCGAGGTATGTTTACAAGCTCACGAAAAGGGCTCGATGACCTAGAAGAACGAGTGCGCATGCACTAAGACGAGTCTAAGAATCCTTTAGAGTGATGGAAACTTAGAAAAGGGTAAGAAGATTCTTTTTGGATTTTATTTGTTTATGGAAACTTGAAATACGATATTTTTGGTTATCGATCAGTCAAACGAATTAACTTAACGATAATTTTGGTTTTATATATATATAAAAATAAGAGAATATGAACAAGGATGGTAAATATACAATGGATGTATATTCAACAACACTGATTCTGCAAATGCGTTCTACGCAGCACACCTCCCCGGCAGCGGCGCCAAATTTTGATTGCTCCCAAACGGTCAACTATATTGACCAAGGTAAATGGTCAACAAGGTCAAACAGCTTAAGGTCAACTAACCAAGGAGTATAGTGTATCCCCGGGTCGTTATGTCCCAGCGAGATGTGAATTCTGTAATAGAACGAATCTGTGATCGGGTGAATATTGAACGAGAAAGGGGTTATGAGTGTTTTACATTAAGGAATATAAAAGGAAATGGCTTAAATAAGCTATATTAACCTAAAACTTATTTTAAAACTGAAAATATATTTATTTGACTATTTAATTAATTATTATTAATTAATTACTATTTAATAATTATTAAAAACTAATTTAAATTATAATAAATACTAAATGAACTCTAATAAATATGAAACTTTTTCTAAAAATACTATAAGGTGACAGGAACCTATAAAAATTATAAAAATGATAAGTGCTTATTGAAAAAGCAAAAAAATAAGCCAAATGGCTTAAATAGAAGCTATCACTTATTTTATATTTTGATTTTCTTAAATTTTCTTTTACAAAACTATTTAACTACTGAAAATAACTAACTTTAATGAAGACAAAAATTTTAAAACTTAAAAACAAGCTGATTGGAAGCTTATGAGCTTATCAGTTTGAGCTTTTGGCTCGACTTGATGGTTTAAGCTCAAATAAGTGGCCAAATAAGCTAAACAAAAGGAAACAAAGGTGAAATAAGATGAAAATAAGTTAAAGGGACTAGAAATAAGCTAGATGGTACAATGAATAACACTGATAAGCTTGGAATAAGCAAATAAGCAATTCCAAAATACCCTCTGAGCCAACCAGGCCTGCAGACAACTTTAAAGGCAATATAAGCTTATGAAATAAGCTGATAAGCACAATATAATGACTGAGGTAGCAAGCTGGGTTGGTGGTCTTTCCAAAAAGCCAAGACTCACACTGTGGGGTCCACAAATGAGCTTATGAAAGGCTTATGAAAAAGGCTTAAATACACTGAACTATCAGTGTATACTGAAAAATGGGACAACTTTAAAGTTACAAGCAGGCTTATTAAATAAGCTGCAAAGCCAAAGATAAGCTCTGAACCTTTGAGCTGGATAGGTTAGCTTCTCAAGAAGCCAAAATACACAAGCTTAAGAGTACCAGAGAGCTTTTGAGAGGCTTATGAAAAAGTCTCAACTACACTGATGACTCAGTGTAGTGAGTGGTTTTTGAGAAAATATGAAAGCATAATAAGCAGTCCAAATAAGCAGTACAAGGGACATAAGCACAAGCACAAGCAACCAGCCAGAAGGGCTTTCTAAATCAACAAGTTTCACACACTAATATGCACTAATAAGCTTTTAAGGAGCTTATGAAAAAGGCTGTTTTGCCTGTGCACAGGCCAAGATTTGCAGACTTAGATCAGTTCAGATGGCTAACTTGCAGACAAGAATTAAGCTAGCAAATAAGCTACAATTGCAGATTTAAGCTAAAACAGATTAAGTTTAACTAGCAAGCTACTGATAGAAACAAAAATCATGCAAAGGGGTTAACTAATTAAGCAGTTACAATCACTAGAAAAAGCTGAGAAAAGCAAACTATTAGTGCAGATGTAATGTTTAGGACTTTTTTCTGTTTTTGCAGGGTTGACTTTTTTGAGCTTTAAGGTTAATCTACTTACTGATTATGTAATATTAGGCTAATTAGAGATGAAATTAAGCTAGATGATCAAGTATTTAACTACTGTGATGAAATTTACACTCCAAATCCTAACAGTTAACTAGCAAAGAGAGATTAAAGGCTATTTGGACTATTTATCAAACAAGGACTGAATTTTATGGCTTTACTGAGCTAAAATGACCTTAAGTGATATGTTTAAACCAAAGTTAACAACAAATGTACCCTAGATCACAGTTAACACATTATTTCCAAACAACCCTTTATACAACACTTATACTAGATTTTCAAAGTAAATGACTTATTTAACCCTTAACACCGATTCCAAACTCTATTTTATGATTATAACAGACCATAAAAGCATGAAAAACCAACAATACCAGCATGAAAAACAGAAATGAACAATATGCTATTTTAACTGTGAATTTAAGATTTTAAGCAACAACAAATTCCAATGAAAGAGCAAACTAAATTAAGCACTGATTTCACATAAACATACCACAAAAACATAAAATCACAAAGATAAGAACATAAACTAAGTTCTACAGTAGAATACAAATTTTGAGGAAAAGCTTACAAACTTGCTATTCAGCTGAAAATTAAGAACCAAGAACAAAGAACCACTCCTATAGGCTTACCACTAAGCCTCTAACCCAGGGCAATCCAGAATTTACCCTGCTCCGGCTTAATTCATCATCTTCACTGAATTTTTGATTTAAATGCTATTTTTGTATATTTTCTGATTATTTTTTATTTCTAAGTTATACAGGTTCTTTAAACTTCTAATAGCTTATAAAAGCTATATAAGGAGCTTATATGAGCCTAAGAGTCCAAAACAACTACAAACATCATTTAAACAAACATGAGCATTTTAAGCAGGGAAATTTGCATAAACTGAAAAGAGGATTTAATACTGAAATTGAGACTTGCAAAAGATTTATTATACACTGAAAACATGAAATACAAAGCTTGAAAGTTAATTGATACACTGGAATTTAAAAAAACATTAAAAACGACATAAGCAAAATAAAATTACACTAGATATCCTGTTACATTGCTTCTCATCCTTCCTTTATAGATATTTTGCACTCTGTCGACCTCTCTGAATGTTTCCCACCTCTTTTCAACCCTTGGATCCTTCGAATTCATCAAAACCGTGCACTTGGCATTTTGGCGCCAAAAAGGAGATAGTGGAAAAATCCACTATCTCTGATAATCTTGAAAATGGGGAAGAAGCATTAATTGCTTTTGGTTTGTTAGGTAGAGTGTTGAGGAGGGGGGATGAAGTGGAGGATTAGAGTAGCCAGCTGTGGTGATGAGGTGGGAGGTGGTATGGTTTTGGAAATGGCGGGGTGGTATTGAGGAAAGGGATAAGAGTTTGACTGGGGTCAAACTTGGGTATTGGTTAACTCAAATAAAAACAGGCCGGGTCATAGGGTTTATTTGGTGGGCTTGGCTGGGTTAGTAACTGGGTTTAGTTTTAGGATTGGATTGGATTGGGTTTTAGTTAACTTAGGATTTAAATTGGATTTAAGTTTTAACCTTAGGGACCAATGTTGTAAATTCTGAAAATCCATGGACTAAAACTGCCAAAAATCAAATCTATTTCCAGGGACCATTTGTGTCATTTTGGAACTTTGCTCATTTTTCAACTGTTTTAAATCTTTTTGCATATGAAACAGATAAAAACACAATTCAAGGATATTTTCTGTATTTTGAAGTATTTCTGAGTGTTTTTAAATGTTTTTGCAGTTCAGATGGGACAAAAATGATGAGTATTTACACACTCATCAATAACTAAAGTTTAAAAGTTTCCTCCATAACTTTATATGGCGGATGGACCAAATAATTCCATATGCAATAATTCTAGACATCTAGATGTAGACACCATGTTTTTAGCCTTATGGCTATTATGAACTTGTTTCCCAATTTTGCAAGCATCACAAAAGTGTTGATCATATTTCAACTTAGGTAGGTTCCTAACGAGTTCTTTAGATGATAAGGATTGAATTAGCCTCATGTTGGCATGACCTAAGCGTCGATGCCATAGAGTTGAGTTTTCGTCCAAGGAAGTAAGACAAAGCTTGTCTTTAGGTGTTTTATCTAATTTCATAACATATACGTTATTCTTTAAAACATCTTTTCCTACAGTTATGTTGTCTTTAAGTATTTTGCTTCCATTTTCACTGAAAAGGACGTTATACTTTTTGTGGCATAATTGACTTATACTGAGCAAGTTAAAACCTAAATTATCTACATGAGCAACATCATCAATAGAAAGAGAGTCATGAGGGATCGTACCTTTTCTGATGATTTTACTTTTGAGTTTGCTACCGAATGTCATATTACCTCCATCATACACTTGGTAGGTTGAGAAAAGGCTTTTGTTTCCCGTCATGTGCCTTGAGCACCCACTATCTTTGATCCACTCATCAGGTTCAAGGTCAACTTTTAAGCATACCTAATTTCAAGAAAGACTCAAGCGTTTGGTCCCCAATATCTCATGGGTCCGTTTGGGTTAAACATAACATTATCATGGTTCATGTATGGAAATGGTGGACAATTGTTCCACGGCATGTAATTAGGACCATGAAAGTTTCTACGCATGTTTTGGTTCCAATTATTTTGATAATTATGTTGTGGTTAACGATACTCTTTGGAAAGGGGTGTTTGGGAAAACTAGTTTGAGGTCTCTGTTGAATCGTTTTAACTCTATATTCATTTCTAGCTTGACCTCTTCCTATAGAAACTGCTGGTTTTTGTTTGTTGTTAGTTAAACTAGTACTTGTTTTCTAGTGACTTTAACGAATTCAGTACGGTTAGTTTTAGGAGTCTTCTGTGTACCCGCGGATCCTTTGGGTTCAACTGGCGGATCCAAAATTTTGGATCCGTCGGATCCGTGGGCTTCAGACTTAGTTGGAACAGTTTCATTTTCATTCACAGTCTGTTTCCTAAAATCACTTAAGGTTCCTAGTTTCATAAAACCTAATCCGGTTTTATCATGAGGTAGTTTTTGTATTTTCATAATTTCATCTGCACAACTTATGTTTTTATCAAACTTTTTAAATTTGGAATTTTGTTTGATTAAATCTTCCTGTGTGAGCTTCTAATTCTAATTTTAGTTCTTGACACGAGATACACGTTTCCTTACTATTTTTACCTTTTTCCATTCGTATCTCTTTTTCTTTAAGCCAATATACTTCATTTTTTAAAAGTGTTGTTTTGGTTTTCAAAAATTTGTTTTTGTTGATGATTTTTAATGTGATATCACATAGTTTGTTATATTCCATTTCTAAGGTTTCGTCATCTATAGAGGAGTATGAGTCAGAATGTACCTCTTCTGTGTCATGAGCCATAAGGGCAACTTCGTTGTTCTTAGGCTCATCATCATCATCTCCTTCACTATCACTCCAAGCTCCACTTACATAGGCTCTTTGAGACTTGTTCTTTGGAGGTTTTGGACATTCTCCTATTAAATGACCAGAGTCACCACACCTATAACATTTCCTGTCTACCTTTCCTTTCCTATCATCACGGTCTTTTCGGAAAGATTTCTTTTCTTCACGAGGTGTTCTTACAAACTTTCCTCTTCTCCTGAAGAATTTCTTGAAATCTCTCACGGCCATGGCATACTCTTCATCTTCACTATTTGAGCAAGATTCATCATCATCACTTGACTCCGCTTTAGCTTTTAAGGCAATAGACTTCATCTTCTCCTTCTTGCCTTTAACTATTTCCGAGTCTTTTTCCATTACCATCTCGTGAACCTTTAAATTTCCGATGAGCTCATCCAGTGTCATGCTTGAAAGATCCTTCGATTCTTCAATAGCTGTCACCTTTGCTCTCCACTTCGGGTGGAGTGCTCTTAGAAATTTCCTGACAAAGTTCTTACTAGAAAAAGATTCGTCAAGAGCTTTAAGTGATGTAATAATAGTATTGAATCTAGCAAATGCACTATCAATGGTCTCATCTTCAGAGATAACAAATTGTTCGTATTGTTGAACAAGAAGATCAATTTTGTTATCTTTTACTTGTGAGTTTCCTTGATAAGTGATAATAAGAGATTGCCAAATATCTTTAGTCGTTTTACACATAAAGACTCTTTCATATTCTTTCTTAGGTAGGGCGTTGTAAAGCATCATTTTGGCTTCATTGTTTTTGGCAATCAGCTTCTTTTGCTCATCACTGTGAGGAGTAAGAGAAGCTCCTACATCCCGACCACCCGAAATATCATTACTTATAGGTTTGTAGTCACCATCAACAATTATATACCACAGATCTATGTCCTTTGACTTCACATATGTCTCAAAATGATTTTTCCAGTATATAAAACAGTTAGGTTCAAAAAGTGGTGGTCTTTGCATAGATTGCCCTTCTTTAAAGTTTTCAAAATCCATTTGATCGTTTCAAGTTTTTAAAATACAATATATTTTGAAAATCTTGAGTAACACTGCTCTGGTACCAATTGTGAAAAACTAGAAGGGGGGTTGAATAGTTTTACCGTTTTTAAATTTAAACCGTTTTGTTACTTATGTGAATTCAATGATACTTATACACAATTAAACAATCAAATAATATATATAAAAAGTAAAGAGAGGAATGATCAAACCACACAACACGGATGTTTATAGTGGTTCGGCTACAAGGACTCTTTTCCTTGCCCTACTCCACTCCTCGAGCCTCTAACTCGAGAGTTATCCTTCACTAAGAAACAAACTCCCTTCTAGGTGGAGAAAACCTTTACACGTCGCTTACTTCCTTTTCCGGTACTAAGCTAAACACCGGGTTCTTTTACAAGGGTACAACCACTCCCGTTTGGTTCTTTCACAAGGGTACAACCACTCCCGACACTCTTTATGTTTTGAGGACTAAAACACTAACCACACTCACTGATACAAATGATAAATAATGATGTGTGAAAACGACTACACAATATCACACAGTATACTAACTAAAGGATTGCGATTCATCGATCCTTGAATGCTTGATCTCTTTTCTACAAAAGGAAAGATCAAATGAAATGCAAATATGAAGAAGGTTAGATGATATGAATGAATGAGTATTAATTTTAGGCTATATGAGTGATGGTGTGTCCAAATGATCAGCTTGCTATTTATAAGCAAACTGAATGAACAGGCGGCGGATCCGGCGGATCCTTAATATCGTTTGGTTCCGCCATATCAGGACAACTAAGAGATTTGAGAATCTTTCCAAATCTTGCATAATCTTTCCATATCTTTGTCAAGTCATTTCAAGATCTTCCAATGCCAACTCTCTTGCTTGAGTATCTAACCAAGATATCACATAATCTTTCCAAGATTGCATTTGTGATGTACATGATGTCACTTTGTAATTTTAAAAATAAATTTTCCTTTTTAGGAAATGTACTTGTAAATGTATGTAATGTTATATTAGTGATCATGTTAAATGAGAAAATGTGTTTTAAGAAGACTTTAGCTAGTATTTATACTTTGCCAAAAAATATGCTTTGTAATTGTCATTAACAAAACTAAGTAAAGATAGTAAAATATAAATAACGTTTTTAGGACGATATTTGTATTAACAATATGCTTTGCTTAAAGGGGAGTACAAAAAGGAAAATGTTCCAAATTTTCTTGCTCAAATCCGTCTTTCTCTCCAACAAGTTTTCAATTTAATCAGTTGATATAAAAAATATCACTGCATGCTATTTTTGAGGGGGAGAAGACGTAATTAAAATGCGATCAAAAAGTAATGTCGATGAGTCGAGCTCTACAAAAAGACTCAGTTTGAACCAACGAATTGACGAAACTCAAATGTCAAATCGAAAAGATATGTCCTGGACGGGTAATAATTTCAAGCTGGTTATCCAGTAATGTAAACGTCTCTCGCAAAGGACTTGTCTGAGTAGAATGTACCAATTCGAGAGATGATCTTTTGATATGACCGAGACGGGTAATAATTTCAAGCTAGTCTAACTAGTGATGTAAGCGTGTCTCGCAATGGTCATATTAAATGAAAATCGATCAATTTAAAATGTGCGAACTCTACCCAACATGTGCAAATTTATCTTAAAATGCATGAGCACATGTGAAGGGGGAGTATTTCAAAAATGCAAAACTCTCAATGTGTTAACTAAATGTGTTTATTAATAAACACTTTGAGAGATTTTCAAATGGTTTTATGGCAAGTGATCAATAATCTAGGATCCGCCAGAGCCAGAGGGATCTACCCAAGGACAATTCCAATAGATTAGAATTAGAAGTCCTTAGGTAAGATTGAAAAAAAGGAGTAAATGAGAAAGGAGAAAGAAGGGGTTGAAGAATTAAAAAGAAAAGTTTAATGAAAGGGTGAAAAGAAATAGCCCTCCATGAAAACTTAGGTCAGAAACCGGGTCAATACATCTGCTATCGGTTATCACAAGTTGATACTGATATTGAAGACAAGACGTCATGGACCCAGTGACGCGTTGCACCACCCCTCCTATCCACTCAGATATCTCTTAAAAGATATTTGTTTCATTTCTCACGGAGAACACTGCATAATCTATCGGCCTCTCATTCCGAGATGTGTTGATATTGAAAAGGTGGCACTCTGCTCCATGCCTCCGATGACTAAAACCAAAACGCACATTATCGAGTCTTGAGCCATGAGATTCAACAAAGATCTCTTAGGAACACTTCCAATACAATACACTTGTGTTCACCAAAAAGGACACAAGTTGTAAGAGTCTTAATGAGATCTAAGGATCTTGCCTTATGTCATGATGGTTACGAGCTTCAAACGGTCAACAGTCTTGAAGTGATACTCCATTATACTTCAGAGGCTCTCAACGGCCTTGGTAAAGATTAGAGAAAGTTTTCACACTATGCTGTTAACGATCTTAAAATCTGAACCTGTAAGCGCTGGACGATTTATTGCTAACTGTTTTATGCAGGTACTGACGAAAGTCCATTCACCATCATCTACAACGACGACGCGACTGGACAGAAGAAGTTGATCAAGGCAAGAATGACCAAAAGACGATACTCCGAAGATTACATTGCATGAAGAAACAAGGAACAATGACTATTCCACAGCAACACACAAAGTTAAAGTCAACAAAGACGAAAGACCAAATCACTGGGAGCATCATTGAAATTACCATACCTTAGGGGGAGATTGTTAGCATTTAATTTATAAATGCAAAAGTGACGGTCATTTGTAACATTGTAACATGTGTGTTGTGTGGCTATGTTAGTTTAGCAAAGTGGGCTTTTGATAGATATAATGTAGGATTTAATGTATAAATCTAGTCCAACACTCAAAGCCCACTCCAAGCCCACAAAAGCCCTTTAGGGTGTCACATTTGTGATATAAATCACACACTCTCACCTCATTCACAGTTGGTCCTCATTAGTGTACTAAAAGAGATAGCAAAAGGTGAGAGTGTGTGTTCTTAATGTTTGTGTTTGTTTTCTTTATTTTAAGCTAACAAACCGTCAGTATCCATTTCATACGATCCACACTCTTCCTTATATTGTTCTTGTATTTGAGTACCATTCGATCCATAGTTTGTTTGTGAGATAAGGTAGTATTTCGAGCTATTACACTTTATAATACGAAATGTGTGATTAAAATTAATTCTAGCCTTTCTTATCGTAATTATTCTTCTTACTTAATCCATTCTTATATTTATATACTTATACTAATTAATCAAAGGTGTACACAAAAAAACATTGGACGTTTTATTTACAAAAACTACAAACTACAACTATATGAAAGTTAAGCAAATATCTCAAATCTAAGATCTTGATGTAGCAGTACATCTTTTTCTTGGTATAAGAGTGTTTGGTGTGGTAGTGACGAATAACACGTTATTTTTCTGTCACTTCAGCGTCACCTCATCAGCCGCTCAATAATACATCAACAACTAAAATACACTCCCAGCAAAAAAACTCCAATAACATGTTATTGGTACCACTTGTGGGTCCTATTTTTCCGTTTTATTTTATTTAAAGCAAACACATTTTATTAAACTAAAATTAAAATTGTAATACATAATATAGAATACGAGGGTATTAAAAATACGAGTTATAAAAATCGTAAAAATACAATATAACAAAACAAGGACTAATTATGTGAGTAAAAGACAATTACGGACAAAAACTGAAATTAAAAAAGATCAATAAGGTTTAAAAAATAAACACACGCTACATCATCTTCATCATCCCTGTCCATAGACACACACACAACACAAAACACACATTAACACAAAAATAAACACAAACACTCACGTATACACTACCAGTTGGTCTAAAAAAATAAATAATTAAAAAATAACGCCAGCCATCTCACCAACTAAAAGAAGAATGGCGCACCAATGGCGCCATAGCCGGTGTAGAACGGCGGTGCCATTGGTCCTGTTTTTTGCGAATGGCGGACGGAAAAAAGCCCGCACCGAGCTCTCTAATATATGTGGTTTAACAAGACGAAACATGAAGGAATTGTATCTTAAATATAGCATAAGTAATAGCATTAATCCTCTAATCATCATTATAAGTTTTTCCATCTTTAATTTTGCTAATTATTCATGTCTTGTAGCGATTACATGACTTTTTGAATGACGTTTTAGAGGAAATTGTTTCTCCCATTATCAAAATCAACACTAAAAAATAAATGCGAGAACGAGAACGTTTAGCATTCTTGTTCAGAAACGCGCATAAGATGTTTTTACTTGACTACGCATGTGTATTTTACCATCACATTGCCATTCTAACGAAATAAAACAGAAAAAAATAATACTTGCTATCAAGACAAGATGCTCATAAAATTATTCCAAAACGGGTATGAGATGTTTCTACTGTAAACCATAGAACCTGCGAGGGGTTTGTTACCATTAAACATCCTGCCGCGCCGCGGGTACTCGGCTAGTATTTCTGTAATAGACTTAAAAAATACTTAAGAAAATCAAGAGAAGTACATAATATAATTGTATAAGTGATGGTATGTGCTTAAACACATACCATTTCTAGACCAAAACCGGACCAAAATAACCAAAAACCCGACCAAAACGCCAAAAGATATTGTGTTTTTGTGTTTTTGCATGTGCAGGGATGGATATCGTGAAAATTGACAAAAGACACAAGAAAATCAAGAAAACGAGCACGAGATGCGAAAAGGCTCAGAACCGGAACCGGAACAAAGAAAATGGTCATAAAGTCAACCGAGGTCCTCGAATATCAAAGTTTGTCCAATTCCACCCTTGATCTACTTTGGAATATTGGCAGAATGAATCCCTTGATTTTCAAGAAGTACACATTTAGTCCCTATGATTAAAATTCCTTAACCCTTAAAAAAAAATAATAACCTTCCAACCGGATCTATAGTACCCCATTTTTCCCCAAATCCCATCAAATCCAATCCACAAACAAACTCACAAGCCCAACACACAATCCCATTAAACCATTACCGGCCCACCTAAATATAATCCTATACCCGAGCCCAACCCTTAAAAAGATAAAAACTTATCTTCGGTCAAAAATCAAACCCGGGTCAAAGGTTTTGTTAACTTTAAAATCCTCCTACTCGGTCAAAAGGAGAAAAAGGGATAAAAATAAAAAAACACAACTTTACCTTTCCACTCACCCATTCTCTCATTATCTCTCTACCGAAAAAAAAGATAACCGATCCCCAATTCAACCCCTCCCATGAACCCTAATTATCCTTCCCAAAAATTACCGCAATTAAGGGTAATTAGGTCCTTTCATTCACTTGTCAGTCCTTGTCAGAGCAAACTAACACACGCGGGGACACGTGGGAGCGAGTGATTGGTTCGAACACGTATTATTTTGTGATCGTGCGGTTAGCAAAGGAAGAAAGAAGAGAAAGATGATCTAAGGGTGGATTTGAAGCTAAGAGGGACGCGGATCGCCAGCGTGGCAAAGACTAGAAGGTTCGGATCGAGCTTATAAATAGAGGAGGGTTCCCCCATTTTCGTATGAAATTTTCTTTTTAGCAAAGTTATGCTGTCGAATTAATTCTAGAATTTTAATCTTTTAGTTCGAGTTGTAATTTTCATTCGGTTTGTAATTTTTTTTTTTTTTGTTTAAGTTTAATTCGGTTTGATCATTGTAAATTTTTAAAGTTTGTAATGAAAAGTTGTTTTGAAATTTGAGGTAATTTGTATCCGAAAATCTCATTTAGAATTACTGTGTTAATTTGAAGTTACTGTGTTTAATGGAATCTCATTTGAAGCTAATTTGAAGTTGAATTCAGTTATTAGTTTATAACTTTGTTTTTTTTAATATTTGATTATCACAAAAAGAAAAAAAAAAAAAAAAAAAAAAAAAAAAAAATGTTGTTGTTTAACTTTTGATCTCAGCTCATAATTGAGTTTGTTACTCTATTATACACCTTCATTAAGCTGTCTAGCTTATGTGAAGTTGTTTAACTACAAAAAAGCTCAAAAATATCACCGGTCAACGAAAGTCAACTGTACCAAGGAGATCATGAGTTCTGGGTAATTTTGATAGTTCAAAGAGGAAAAGGAAGTCTTTGCCTATCTTAAAGATAGGCTTCTGGGAAATCTCCTCTGTTCTTGCTGAGGGGAATTAACTTGTGAGTTTTGCTTAATTTCATTTTATTCATAGTTCATAAGCTTAGTTCTGCTGCTGTCTATTTGATATTGGTTGTTGTTAATCTGAAAGTTAGTTGATGATTAGAGTAGTGGTAATTTGATGTTAGTTTGATAGTAAAAATTTCCTAGTTAAATTGTTGCTTGGCTAAGATTACTGTATATTGAGTCAATTTGAGAAGTGTTTTATTGGATAAAAGTTTTTGAAGTTCACTACAAGTTGTGTTCTGAAGTGTTGATTTCATGGATCCATTTGATCATCAGTATTTGTTTTGAATTCAGAATTACTGAGTAGCTTCAGTATTGGTAGTGGTTGAATTGATTTGTTTTGATTTGAATCAAGTTGTGTTCTAGCTTCTTAAAAAAAAATATATTAGTTAGTGTTAACTAAGTTTGCAAAAGAAGAAAATAAAAAAAAAAATAGTAGATTGATTTATTAAATAGGGGATTCGAACCTGGGATCATTTTTAAAGTAAATTAGTTTTTAACTTTTGAAATATTGCAAATCAGTCCTTAAGTTTCAGTTGGTGCAACTCCAGTCCTTGTCTTTGTTTGAAAATCATTTTTAGTTTTAATAAAGTTTCAAAAAAAGTTTAATTTAGTCCATGTCTTTGTTTCAAAAAATTTTAGTTTAAATATAGTTTCCAAAATTGCATTTTTAGTCCCTCGTTTTTTATAAAACTTTATTTTCTTATATTTCTTTTAGAAAATCAGTTTTTTTTAAATTCATTTGCATCCATTAGATTTTATTCTTATTTTAATTTCTATTTTAAAGTATAATTTCATTAATAGATTTATAAATCTCGGGATTAGCCCGGGATTTGCATTTATTTGAATTTTCTTTGTGTGCATTTATTTTAATAGCGTAGATTGCTTTTAATATTTCTTATTATAGTGTGATCAAATTCTAAAATATAATCTTTCACATCACTTATTCACTTCACATTTTCACGACACCGATTCGACATATTCGCCGTCAAACCTTCGTTGGAGAGAACGACCCGGGGAAATATTCTCACGAATATTTCTTTGGAAAAATAATAAAAAAAAAAAATAATAATAATAAAAAAACACATCAATAAAATGGCGCCGCTGAATTGGGAAGGCTTGAAACGAGTGCGTCGATTTCGTCCGTTGTTTTTGTGATTTGAAGATCCTTCCTTGGAAGTTATTGTTTTTTATAAAAATAAAAATACAAAAATATAATAATTAAAAAAACACTTTTCCTAAAGTGTTTTCACCATTAATAATAAATCCTCCGTCTTCCGTTGAAGGAGGGCGGTTGTAAACCATTCCAAATAACAACAAAACAAATCGTGTAATTAATCGTTATCGGATTACTTTATTACTACAACCTAATTACGGGGTTTAAGGAAGCTTGACATTAAATTGTCGAGCTGAAGAAGGCGGGTTTGTAAGCATCTTCGGAGCTACCTTTGCCTTCCCGCCACGCTGCGCGTAGTTTTAAAGGAAACGGTTACGGTTAACGTAACGGTTACCAAAAAGAAAATAAAATATTTTGTTTTTCAATATATTAAAAAAGCCAAAAATAATTCCCAACCAAAAATACAAAAAGATTTTTGATTTTCATTTTTGATTTCTTTTTGGTGTATGAACACCCGCTCATCTTCTCAAAATCTTATTTCTCCATTATCAAATCCCGAAAGGGTAATTCGACACACACACCGTGCTCATTTCCCAAACGTTGAGGAAATGGCCAACAACCAACACAATCACGCTCCTCCGGTGGAGCCTAATCAAGGAGCACAACCGGGCCCCGACCTCCGTTCGATGGAGGAACAACTTCAAACACCATTTAATGGTGTGCGAAGGGCCATTGTGATTCCCGACATACTTGCTAATCAATTTGAAATCAATCACGGGTTATTGAACCTCATCACTAATATCTCTTACCATGGGTTCGAGAGTGAAGATCCTCACATTCACATAAGGAACTTCACGGATATAGTTGAGACAATTAAGATCAACCAAGTGCCATATGATGTGGTCAAAATGAAATTGTTTCCTTTCTCCCTCAAAGGAGCGGCCCGGACTTGGCTAGAAAAGGAACCTCCAAATTCCATCTACACTTGGGGTGATCTAGCTTCAAAGTTCGTGAACCATTTCTATCCTCCTTCTAAGATTTCTAATCTCCGCGCTCAAATCTTACGTTTCCAACAAGCCTTTGATGAATCGTTCAGCGAGGCTTGGGATCGGTTTAAGGAGTTGATTGAGAAATGTCCGAACCACGGTTTTTCAGAGCTTCATCAAATCGATACCTTTTATAATGGTTTGAGTCTTGCCGATCAAGATTCACTCAATTCAGCGGCCGGTGGAAATTTGTTGGCTCGTAATACTCGAGAGGCATTCGGAATAATTGAAAACAAAGCTCGTGTGAGAAATTCAAGGAACAAGCTTCAAACGTCTAGTGCTAATAGTAAGAACAATGAAGAAGTTATGAATGCTCTCGCCGCACTTAATAAGAAATTCGATTCATTTGTTATTGAGAAAACACCCAACCAAGTCAATGTTATTAATAATGGTTGTGAATTATGTGGTGGTCCTCATTCTTATTTCGAGTGTCCAGCCACCGGGGCTTATGGACACGAGAATGTGTATGCTACTAATGCGGGTGGTAATGGTTACCAACCCCAAGGTGATCGAAATCTCCTTAGCTACCGTTCAAACAATTCACTTGGACCACCACCGGGATTCAACAATCAAAATCAAAATCAAGGTCAAAACCGTAATCAAGTGAACAATAATCAAAATCGTGCAAATAATGGTTTTCAAAACAATGGTTTTAATCAAAATCAAAACCGGGGTTTTCAAGGAAATCAAAATCAAGGGAATTTTTATGGGAATTTCAATGCTAATCAAGGAAACATGAATCAAAATCAAGGAAATTTTCATAATCAAGGTTTCAATAACAACAACCGAGGGCAAAATTTTAATCAAAATCAAAATGTTGTTCCAAATCCGCCACCCTCGGATGAGATTCTTCGACAATTAATGCTTCAAAATCAAAATTTGATGAGAACTCAAGAGTTGTTAACTAAGGAAATGAGTGAAATTAAGAAACGTTTAAATGATCAACCCTCGGGTTCGGGAACTACTTCTCTTCCCAGCAACACGATCGCAAACCCGAGGGGAGACGTTAAAGCGATCACAACACGTAGTGGTGTTTGTTATGATGGACCTACGGCTCCGACTACCTCTTCTTCTCTTCCTCCCAAGGTAGTCGCCCGTGAAACCGAGGTGACAACAGATACGGCACTTCCTACTAATAACGGAAGGACCGAAGACATCCAACCTCCGGTTGTCCAATCGTCAAAAGGAAAAGGGAAAGTTGATTTTGAACAAGAGGTTCCCGTTAAGATAAAACTTCCGTATCCGTCGCGACTTGATGAACAAAAGCACCATGATAAGAATACGCATCAGATGGAGAAATTCTATCAAATCTTTCAAGATATGAGTTTCGAAATTAGCTTTGCAGATGCTGCTCTCTTAATGCCGAAGTTTGCATCGATGGTGAAAAATTTACTGAGTAACAAAGATAAATTGTTTGAGATGGCAAAAACAACCCCGTTGAATGAACAATGTTCCGCGGTTCTTCTCAAAAAGCTTCCAGAAAAGCTAGGAGATCCCGGAAAGTTCCTTATTCCGTGCAATTTTCCGGGGATGGTTCAATGTTTCGCCTTGGCCGATCTTGGCGCTAGCATTAACCTAATGCCTAAGTCCGTCTGGGAAAAATTATCTCTCCCCGCTCTTACTCCGACCCGGATGACTCTTGAGCTCGCGGATCGATCAATCACTCGTCCAATTGGAATCGCCGAAGATGTCTACGTTAATGTGGGAAAGTTCCATTTTCCGGCAGATTTTGTGATTGTCGAATTTGATGCCGACCCCCGAGTTCCTCTCATTCTCGGGAGAGGATTCTTAAGAACCGGGCGTGCGTTGATTGATGTTTATGATGAAGAGATTACCTTGCGAGTTGGTAATGAAGCCGTGACTTTCGATTTGGATCAAAACGCGAGATACTCCTCCAACGATAATTGCATGTCCGTGAACCGTATTGATATTATTGACGTCACTACGGAGGAGTATGCTCAAGAGATTCTTGGTTTTTCTAGTGGCAATCCCACTTTGGATTCTTCTTCTACCTCTATTGATGATTCTTCTCCGTCTACTATTTCTTCACCGATCATCTCCGACTCTTCCCCATCCCTCACTCCGTTTGAGGGAGGTGATTTCTTTTTGGAAGAGGTCAATGAGTTTCTTGCTACCGACACATCTTCTTCACCGGAAGATGATGATTCTTATTATGATCCGGAGGGGGATATTCTTATGCTTGAACAACTTTTGAATGAAGACCCTACCCCTTTTTCCCCTCCGATGGACCTTAAAATGGCCGACGTTAAGGAAATTAAGCCGTCTATTGAAAATCCTCCGGAGCTTGAGCTCAAGGATTTACCTCCTCATCTTGAATATGCTTTCTTGGGAGATTCCGATACATTCCCCGTCATCATTTCAAAAGCTCTCAAAGATGAGGAGAAGACAAAACTCTTAGACGTGCTTAAAAAGCATAAAAGTGCCATTGCTTGGCAGATCTCTGATATAAAGGGTATTGACCCTAAATTCTGCACCCATAAGATCTTATTGGAAGATAATTTCAAACCCGCTGTTCAGCAACAGAGACGGGTTAACCCAAAAATCCATGATGTCATCAAAAAGGAAGTTATTAAACTACTCGACGCAGGGATGATTTATCCGATCTCGGATAGCTCATGGGTTAGTCCGGTCCACTGTGTGCCTAAAAAGGGTGGAATGACCGTCATTACAAACGAAGAAAATGAGTTAATTCCCACACGTCTCGTCACCGGATGGAGAGTGTGTATTGATTACCGCAAACTCAACGAGGCTACCCGTAAAGACCATTTCCCATTACCATTTATGGACCAAATGCTTGAGCGTTTGGCAGGAAATGAGTTCTATTGTTTTCTCGATGGCTTTTCCGGGTATTTTCAAATACCAATTGATCCCCAAGATCAGGAAAAGACCACCTTCACGTGTCCTTATGGAACATTTGCCTACCGACGCATGCCTTTCGGCTTGTGCAATGCTCCGGGCACGTTTCAAAGGTGCATGATGGCCATATTCCATGATATGATCGAGACGACGATGGAGGTCTTTATGGATGACTTCTCGGTTTATGGAAATTCTTTCTCCTCGTGCCTCTCCCATTTAGAGAAAATGCTTGAACGATGTGAAAGCACCAATCTCGTTCTAAATTGGGAGAAGTGCCATTTCATGGTTAAAGAGGGCATAGTCCTCGGCCATAAGATTTCCAAATCTGGGATTGAGGTCGATCGAGCTAAAGTCGATGTTATCGCTAAGCTACCTCATCCCACTACCGTCAAAGGAATCCGAAGTTTCCTTGGTCATGCCGGTTTCTACAGACGATTTATTCAAGACTTCTCAAAAATCGCCCGGCCTCTGACCCATCTTCTTGAAAAAGATGCTCCGTTCATCTTCTCTCCCGAATGCATCGAAGCATTCGAGGTTCTCAAACAAAAGTTAACTGAAGCACCAATCTTGGTTGCCCCCGACTGGGACTTACCCTTTGAGCTAATGTGTGATGCAAGCGATTATGCTATCGGTGCAGTCCTGGGGCAACGCAAGTCCAAATACTTCCAACCGATACACTATGCTAGCAAGACAATGACCAATGCTCAATCTCATTACACTACTACTGAGAAAGAATTGTTGGCCGTTGTCTACGCTTTTGAGAAATTTAGACCATATCTTGTCTTATCAAAAAGCATAGTGTATACGGACCATTCTGCTCTAAAGTATCTCTTAGCAAAACAAGATGCTAAACCGAGATTACTTCGGTGGATTCTTCTGCTCCAGGAATTTGATATTATCATTCGTGATAAAAAAGGAGCAGAGAATCTAGCCGCTGATCATTTGTCCAGACTGGAAAATCCTCATCAAAGTGTTCTCGAGAATAAGGAAATCACCGAGACATTTCCTCTCGAGACACTTGGGAAAATATCTTCAAAAAATGATCCGAGTACCCCATGGTTTGCTGACTACGCAAATTATCATGCGGGGAATTTTGTGGTGAAAGGGATGTCGTCCCAGCAGAAAAAGAAGTTTTTCAAAGATGTTAAACATTATTTCTGGGACGATCCCTACTTATTCCGGATATGTGCCGATCAAGTGATAAGACGGTGTGTGCATGGCCAAGAAGCCGTTGACATCCTCAACGCTTGTCATAATGGACCCACGGGGGGACATCATGGTGCCAGCTACACCGCTAAAAAAATCTTTGATTCTGGATTCTATTGGCCGACAATCTACCGCGATGCCCACGACTTGGTTAAGTCTTGTGACTCTTGCCAACGTCAAGGAAAAATCTCGCAAAAAGACGAAATGCCTCAAAATGCAATTCAAGTCTGTGAGATTTTTGACGTGTGGGGCATCGATTTCATGGGGCCATTCCCGTCTTCACGAGGGAATAAGTATATCCTCGTGGCCGTCGACTACTTGTCAAAATGGGTTGAAGCTAAAGCGCTCCCCACTAACGACGCCCGAGTGGTTGTTAAGTTCTTGAAAAATCTCTTCTCCCGATTCGGAACTCCTCGTGCTATAATTAGTGATCGCGGTACTCACTTCTGCAATGATCAATTTGCAAAAGTTATGCTCAAGTATGGTGTCACTCACCGACTTTCTACCGCGTATCACCCGCAAACAAGCGGACAAGTTGAGGTTTCGAATCGTGGATTGAAACGTATCCTTGAAAGAACCGTTGGTGAAAATCGAGCCTCGTGGGCCGACAAATTGGATGATGCATTATGGGCTTTCCGAACCGCTTTCAAGACACCCATCGGGTGTACTCCTTACAAGCTGGTTTACGGAAAAGCTTGCCATCTGCCCATCGAGCTCGAGCATAAGGCATACTGGGCCTTGAAACATGCCAATTTTGACCTTAAGACCGCGGGTGATCACCGTAAGCTCCAAATTAATGAATTAAATGAGCTCCGGGATCAAGCCTACGAGAATTCTTTGATTTACAAAGAGAAAACAAAAAGGATTCATGACTCAAAGATTAAAAACCGCATTTTCAATGTTGGTGATCGAGTCCTCCTCTTTAATTCTCGGCTAAAGATTTTCTCGGGCAAACTCAAAACCCGCTGGTCTGGGCCATTTACCATCACTCAAGTTTTTCCATATGGAACCGTCGAGTTAGCTCAAAATGACGGTCCAAACTTTAAGGTGAATGGTCATAGGTTGAAGCACTATTTTGGAGGGGACGTACCATCCATGGTTGTCCCGGATCTCCAAACTTTCCCCATGGACAACTAAATTCGGGGTCGAGTCAAGCTCATGTGACTCGGTTAACAAAAACAAGCGCTTCGTGGGAGGCACCCCATGCTTATCCATCTATCTTCTTTCTATTTTCTTAATAAAGAGGAGGAGATCCTCCTCCATATCTTGTGCCTCGTTGTTTTTCTGTGATGTGTCCAGGAATGCTGATGATGAAGACTCTCGTGCTCGTAGTTTCCTTCACGCTACTCGAGTTTCATCATCCGCTGCTTATCCTATATCCAAAATCTTATCGTTTTACATTTATCTTTTGGCATAATTAATAAACGGCCTTAGATTTTTGTAGGGATGCCCGTACCTTTAAGACATTGAGGACAATGTCTCGTTCTAGTCTGGGGGGGGTAATCTTGCGATTTGATTTTTGCCTTGCATTTTTGCTATTGTCTCGTGCAACCCCGTTTTTCCTCCAAAATTGAAAAAAAATATAAAAAAAAAAAAAAAAAAAAAAAAAAAAAAAAAAAAAAAATCCAAAAAAATGAGAAAAATTAAAAAAATTTTGCAAAAATATAATAAGTTTTGACATTTTTGTTGATTTTCCGCTGGGTAGAGTAGGAATAAAATTTTGACTTGACCGGGCGTGTTGAGCCCTAGCCTGTTCCCTTAACCAATGATAATCATATAAGCTTGTGCTAGTCTTGTACACAAGGAGCTGCTCTTTTGCGTGTTCCCGTACTTGACTTTATACATGCATGGCTTTAAAAGCTTTCGCTAGTCTTTTACATAAGGAGCTAGAAAACGCGAATTCTTTTCAAGAATTTGCAAGTTTCTGTAACTGACTTTATATATGCGTGGCTGATTATCGGCTAAGTATTCGCGAATTTCATTATTTGAGATTTTTAAATGTGCGAAGAGCGAGAAATGATAGAATTTATTTAGAAGTTAAATGCCAAACGTGGAGTAGTTGGTTCTCTTTAGAGCTCGTCGTAGGTACTTGTGGCCTTTTGCTCCCGTAAAAATGTTTCACCCCATATATTGTATAAATAATTAAAGATATTTAGGTTTAGAACGAAATTTAGTTCTCCATCTTCTTAAAAGAATTTTTGCTCTAAAGATTGGGTACACATCAAGGTCCCGTATTGAGTGAATAAGTTGTAAAGTGCTCTTAGATTTCGGATTGAGATCGGACCTTGGATCCTTACTTCTAAAGGCGGTAAGGTCTTGGATTTAAACCGTGAAGGTTCGTTTTCTAAGGGTTACTATTAATTGTTTGATGATTTGGAAACACCCGGTAATCCCGTGGTATTAAGTTATTGAGTGAAGAAAAGTTTGAAAAAAAAAAAAAAAAAAAAAAAAAAAAAAAAAAAAAAAAAAAAAAAATGTATGTTGAGATGTATGGATTTTGTGCTTAGTGTTAGACAAGTTGGTGGCACGTGAGGTGCATGTGAATGACCCTAGATCGGGCACATGAGGTGCACGTGATGTTTCTCCACAACTTATGTCTACATGTTTGTATGAGTTCTTCAGTCTTGGACGTATGTAATAACCTTGATGTGGACCTCATTTTTAAGGCAAATTTTCTTGAGAGAAGATGGAAAACTACTTAGCGTTTTAAACTTGATATCTTTATCGGTCTAATAATTATGAAAATGAGAAGCTTATGGAGATATTCATTCTTCTCACAAAAATAAAATAAGTAGAAACAAAAATAAGAAAATGGGAGCGAGAGGTTCTTACACAAGTAACTTCCATGAGTAGTGTTGGCATCTAATTTCTAAGTAGGTTGTGATCTCGTTTATAAGCTTAGTTTGGGAGCATGTGAAAAATCAAGGACGAAGAATTTTATCCTTATGGTCACTCCTCTATGAGTTGTGTTTCTACTCTATGACCCTAAAAATTATCGATAGATAATGATTGTCATCAAAAGCCGTCACTCGAATAATAAGAAAAATACAAAAATAGAATAAAAGGAAAATCGGGGAGTTTTCATAACATTGCATGAGGACATTGCAATACTTAGTCTGGGGGATTTTTGGTATGTGCTTAAACACATACCATTTCTAGACCAAAACCGGACCAAAATAACCAAAAACCCGACCAAAACGCCAAAAGATATTGTGTTTTTGTGTTTTTGCATGTGCAGGGATGGATATCGTGAAAATTGACAAAAGACACAAGAAAATCAAGAAAACGAGCACGAGATGCGAAAAGGCTCAGAACCGGAACCGGAACAAAGAAAATGGTCATAAAGTCAACCGAGGTCCTCGAATATCAAAGTTTGTCCAATTCCACCCTTGATCTACTTTGGAATATTGGCAGAATGAATCCCTTGATTTTCAAGAAGTACACATTTAGTCCCTATGATTAAAATTCCTTAACCCTTAAAAAAAAAATAATAACCTTCCAACCGGATCTATAGTACCCCATTTTTCCCCAAATCCCATCAAATCCAATCCACAAACAAACTCACAAGCCCAACACACAATCCCATTAAACCATTACCGGCCCACCTAAATATAATCCTATACCCGAGCCCAACCCTTAAAAAGATAAAAACTTATCTTCGGTCAAAAATCAAACCCGGGTCAAAGGTTTTGTTAACTTTAAAATCCTCCTACTCGGTCAAAAGGAGAAAAAGGGATAAAAATAAAAAAACACAACTTTACCTTTCCACTCACCCATTCTCTCATTATCTCTCTACCGAAAAAAAAGATAACCGATCCCCAATTCAACCCCTCCCATGAACCCTAATTATCCTTCCCAAAAATTACCGCAATTAAGGGTAATTAGGTCCTTTCATTCACTTGTCAGTCCTTGTCAGAGCAAACTAACACACGCGGGGACACGTGGGAGCGAGTGATTGGTTCGAACACGTATTATTTTGTGATCGTGCGGTTAGCAAAGGAAGAAAGAAGAGAAAGATGATCTAAGGGTGGATTTGAAGCTAAGAGGGACGCGGATCGCCAGCGTGGCAAAGACTAGAAGGTTCGGATCGAGCTTATAAATAGAGGAGGGTTCCCCCATTTTCGTATGAAATTTTCTTTTTAGCAAAGTTATGCTGTCGAATTAATTCTAGAATTTTAATCTTTTAGTTCGAGTTGTAATTTTCATTCGGTTTGTAATTTTTTTTTTTTTGTTTAAGTTTAATTCGGTTTGATCATTGTAAATTTTTAAAGTTTGTAATGAAAAGTTGTTTTGAAATTTGAGGTAATTTGTATCCGAAAATCTCATTTAGAATTACTGTGTTAATTTGAAGTTACTGTGTTTAATGGAATCTCATTTGAAGCTAATTTGAAGTTGAATTCAGTTATTAGTTTATAACTTTGTTTTTTTTAATATTTGATTATCACAAAAAGAAAAAAAAAAAAGAAAAAAAAAAAAAAAAAAATGTTGTTGTTTAACTTTTGATCTCAGCTCATAATTGAGTTTGTTACTCTATTATACACCTTCATTAAGCTGTCTAGCTTATGTGAAGTTGTTTAACTACAAAAAAGCTCAAAAATATCACCGGTCAACGAAAGTCAACTGTACCAAGGAGATCATGAGTTCTGGGTAATTTTGATAGTTCAAAGAGGAAAAGGAAGTCTTTGCCTATCTTAAAGATAGGCTTCTGGGAAATCTCCTCTGTTCTTGCTGAGGGGAATTAACTTGTGAGTTTTGCTTAATTTCATTTTATTCATAGTTCATAAGCTTAGTTCTGCTGCTGTCTATTTGATATTGGTTGTTGTTAATCTGAAAGTTAGTTGATGATTAGAGTAGTGGTAATTTGATGTTAGTTTGATAGTAAAAATTTCCTAGTTAAATTGTTGCTTGGCTAAGATTACTGTATATTGAGTCAATTTGAGAAGTGTTTTATTGGATAAAAGTTTTTGAAGTTCACTACAAGTTGTGTTCTGAAGTGTTGATTTCATGGATCCATTTGATCATCAGTATTTGTTTTGAATTCAGAATTACTGAGTAGCTTCAGTATTGGTAGTGGTTGAATTGATTTGTTTTGATTTGAATCAAGTTGTGTTCTAGCTTCTTAAAAAAAAATATATTAGTTAGTGTTAACTAAGTTTGCAAAAGAAGAAAATAAAAAAAAAAATAGTAGATTGATTTATTAAATAGGGGATTCGAACCTGGGATCATTTTTAAAGTAAATTAGTTTTTAACTTTTGAAATATTGCAAATCAGTCCTTAAGTTTCAGTTGGTGCAACTCCAGTCCTTGTCTTTGTTTGAAAATCATTTTTAGTTTTAATAAAGTTTCAAAAAAAGTTTAATTTAGTCCATGTCTTTGTTTCAAAAAATTTTAGTTTAAATATAGTTTCCAAAATTGCATTTTTAGTCCCTCGTTTTTATAAAACTTTATTTTCTTATATTTCTTTTAGAAAATCAGTTTTTTTTAAATTCATTTGCATCCATTAGATTTTATTCTTATTTTAATTTCTATTTTAAAGTATAATTTCATTAATAGATTTATAAATCTCGGGATTAGCCCGGGATTTGCATTTATTTGAATTTTCTTTGTGTGCATTTATTTTAATAGCGTAGATTGCTTTTAATATTTCTTATTATAGTGTGATCAAATTCTAAAATATAATCTTTCACATCACTTATTCACTTCACATTTTCACGACACCGATTCGACATATTCGCCGTCAAACCTTCGTTGGGAGAACGACCCGGGGAAATATTCTCACGAATATTTCTTTGGAAAAATAATAAAAAAAAAAAAATAATAATAATAAAAAAACACATCAAGTGATTTATGCATTATGCATGTATTTAGATATGTGTTGTAGGTCTAAATAGCACTGCTCATACAAATAATTAAAACCTAGAGAAATACACCGGTAATAATGATGCATGTAATTTAAGCAGGTGCATTTGATATATTTTATCCAAGGTTATAAATAGCGCAGGGCGTGACGTGTCGACAAGACCAAGCCTCACGTCTTAACGGCAAAGGAGAAGCTTTTGCATTTATAAGGCGTGGCATAAGCCGACACAAAATATGAAAATATTTATATATTTATATCATATTTCATATATATCGAGTTTACAAAAAGACGTAGCATAAGGCGTGGCGGCATGACCAAGCCTCACATTTTTGCGGGGCCTTTGCGCGCCTTTTAGAAGCATGATTTTATCAAAAAGACGTAGCATAAGGCGTGGCGGCATGACCAAGCCTTACATTTTTGCGGGGCCTTTGCGCGCCTTTTAGAACCATGATTTTATCTATTATTGACTTTAAAAAGGGATAATTACTAATATGCACTAGTTGCCCAATGCGTTTGCTTATCCGACTTGATCTCAGAAAATTATGATATTAGACCAGGGCAACTTGGCAACTCGAATATAGCCAACTACGGGATGCCACGTGTCCGACCAAAGTACAGCATCAACTGTTGGTACGATGTACATGGAAGGTATTGTTTTTTGCGCAAATTTTTATTTTTGGGCAACCAATACATGAGCAACTGGATATTTTGGTCATTTTATATGCATTAAAATAAGGAACTTTTTATTGATATAGGTACGATTACAAGGCTACACGTTACATACGATTCACTCAAGAATACACATTAATACACACACATCTTCTTCTCCACAGGCAAAGCATCACACAACTACCAAATCATAATTCCTTAACACCCTGTTACCAAATTTTTTATGTAATTGTGTAATTCGATATGCCGATTCAGTTGTACAGTTGTAAAATCGTTGTTCGATCTACAGTGAAGTTGCTTACAGATATCAAAGACATTTTGTCGAAGAATGAAAAGCGGGAAAGGTTGTTTAGAAACATAGTCTTTGGTCCGTGGTTGGATATTCGGTTTTGCGATAATGACTGCCATTTGATGCATTTTGTTTTACAACATCAGGTAAAAGTTTCTAACATATCGTCCGATTCCCCACCATTGCAATTCAAAATTGGGGATGATTGGTTAGAGTTCGGGCGGAAAGAATTTTGTTTAATAACAGGGTTTCGATTTGGTAAAGTTTGTAAAAGTCAAAATAAAACAAGTGCATTTCGTGACCGTGTATTTCCTTAAAAAAAGATAGATGGTATAAATTCTGTATATGCCACTGATTGTTTGGAACTAGTTAAAGATGAAAATAGGTTCTTAGCTATTTCTGATGATGATGCTGTTAGGTTGTGTCTTTTGATAGTTGCTATGTTGGTGTTTATGGGTATTAAAGAAAGGAATTGTATCCCTAAGCATATACTGTCTTTGGTGGAGGACTTTGATGCTTGGAATGTTTTTCCTTGGGGTGAATACATGTGGCATAAATTTTATCAAAGGACTGTGAATGTTGTTGACAGACACAGAAAAGATCATTTGGCCAAGTTGAAAAAAAACCCAAAGTTCAGTGCGACATACAATCTATATGGTTTTGCTTGGGCTTTCAAGGTATGCCATACTTACTAGTCTGTACTAAAGTTCACTACTATGGACTAAACCGTTTCTCTGCTTTGTGTCACAATATTTCTACAGGATATGTATTCATTAGACTATTTAGTATTGTTGTATTTAGTCTGAATTCTGACTAATTGCTATATATATGTATCTGGTGTACAAAATGTTGTTTTTGTTTTGTATACATTACTTTATTATACCAGTAATATATACCTTTGCCATATACCCATAGTTTTCTTTTGTAAATGTATTAATTTAGGTTTTTTCTATTAGATATATAGTTTTATATATAGTTTTGAACACAGTTATAACCTGCACTTTGAACAACTTTTTCTACATTGGAAACAAACATCATATGTTTTCCAATTTATCCTGCATACATACACATCAAAATTTTAAACAACCACATATTACAGATATGGATTTTGGAGAGTTATCCTAAAAGCAGAAATTGGTAGGCGAAAGACACGAAGGTCATTCCACGAGGTCTTGCTTGGTCTAAATGTGAAAAGTTTCGAAAATCAGACCATAAAATACTCTTTGGACTGGTAAGCACCACACTATCTTTGAAGGTAAACTTATTGGACATTTATTTAAATTTGTTCACATACCAAGTTATTTAGCATTTGGTTTTTTTAGGAGTCAATTCCCATTATGGAACTTTTTGCAACAAAACACGAATTGAGATAACCGTGGTGTATTGCTAGCATCCCTTTTATCAAGGGTTTGGCTCATCTAGACCTGTCAAGTGATGGCGAAAAGGATGATGGACAACAAGCTGATAGTACAGAGGATCACCAACAAGCTGATAGTGCAGAGGATCACCAACAAGCTGATAGCGCAGACGATCAACATCAAGTACCATGTTTACAAATTTTAGATAAAAATGATGTTGAAAACTTAAATCGTGTCCAATCAAGTGAAGTCCAAAAGGAAATGAATGTTTCAACAACTGCTATTTTCGGCGAGTTATTTCATTTGCAAACTAATCTTGCGTTGATAGCGAAGCACATTGTGTCTGTCCCAAAACAAGACATTCTCGAGCTGTTTCAGGAGGTGAAAACAAGAGTTTCAGAGATACAGACAGTTTTGAACGATAATTCTGATGGTGGTGTTGTTTCTGATCAAGAAAAAACTAATGACCCAAATATTAAGGTTGCCAACACAGATATTCCATTCGAGTCTGATGCCAACCCTGATATTTACATGGTTTGTATTTACTTTTTATGTTTTTTTCCCCTAAGTTTATACGAAGGTCAATTCCTCGTTAATGTTTACACTTATATCAGTTTGTCAACTACAGACCCCGTCATCACCTTGTGAAGCTGATCATGATGTTGATGTTGATAATGATGTTACGGTCCGAGATGTTGATGATGATCATGTTGATCATGATGTTGATGATGATCATGGTGATCATGATGTTGATGGCCATCCAATGGAAGTTGACAATCCTGTTTTTTCCAAGGTTTGTTTTTACTTTCTGTTTTTTGGCATACGTTTATAAGTATCTCAATTCCGCGTTAATGTTTACCCTTATATCATTTGGTCAGCATACTTTAATCGTTAATTTAATTCATTAAATGTTGTATTATTTTGTCAACTACAGCCCACGTCATTAGCTTGTGAAGCTGATAATGGTGTTACGACCAGTGATGCAGCCCATCCCATGGAAATTGACAAGGAAATTGGGAAGAAAGGCTACAACGAATCTCAACTGGGTTCGATGGACGTTCTTTTACAAGCATGTCAAGTAGGGGTTACCCCTGACTTCCCTGCTCTTGATGAACATCAACCTGCTACTCAAGTTGGAGCATTTCATGAGAAGGACATTAAACAAACAACATCCCTCGTCCACGGTGATGTATGTTATCTTTAATAAATACTTTCGCAACATACAAGCTTCCTTATTTGCCCATTTATGTATACATCTTTATTGTACCAGGATGACCCGTTGTATGATGATTTCATGAATTTAATAAACGACGATGCGGATGCGACTAGGGTTTCGTTAGAAGAAATACCGTTTGATAATGAAAATGGGAAGGGTGTTGAGAATGAAAAGGTGATGGAACAAGTATCCGGTAAGAATGTTAGTTGCGTGCAGAAAGAACAAACAACACCATTGCAGACAGATGTTGAGGTACATGGTTTATTTTAATTTTAAAAAGGTTAATAAATGTTTCTTTCTATGTCTTGTGGTCGGTGCTAATCACAACCTATGATATGCAGAAAGATCAAACAACACCATCGCAACAAATAGTCAGCAACCAAGGATATGCAAATGTGGTCGGTCCTAATGACAAACCTTGCTTGGACTCTGTTTTTTCCGATCGCAAAATGAAGAAAATCCAAAATAAAAAGAAGGCGGCGAAAATGAAAAACTTGGCTAAAAACTTTTTACACTCTATTAGATCAAGGTAGGAGAAGTTTTCCGGATCTCTGAATTCAGACAACGTCCAACGCGCCCGATTGACAAGAACAGCTTGTTGCAGAAAGGAGTCGATTGACCCTATTGTCATTTTAGATGTAAAGCACTATATTACATTCATACTGAAATCAATATCTGGTTGGCCTCTGCTAATATATGTTATGTATCTTTTCAGGACGTCTATGGAAACCCAAAAACACGGTCAATTACTGAATTCTATTCGGCAAACATAGATCCTTTTGTAGAGGTAGTCTGTTTTTTATTTTTAAATTAACAATATTATGATTCGTTTAATGTTAATCATTGATTTGTTTATTTTAGGATCTGTCTCGACACCCCAAATGCAAAAAGGACAAGGTTACTTTGCCTGATTCGCTTCGTAGTTATTTAAAGCAAAAAACAACCAACAGACTTTAATGTATTTCTAAAAAGCCACAATACACAAGGACAAACAGTGGTATATGGTTTGGTTTATTATATTCTCATAAAGTTGTTAGTTTTTTCATAAATCTGCACCATTATTAAGTCTCATGAACCAACCAGATAAAATCACAAAGACATTAAATGTATTCAGGCTAATATAAAGCTTGTGTTAGATCTTGTAGTTGTTGGACACTTTTAGTGAGTAACAAGTTTAATACCAAATATTAATACCAATATAACTATTTGGTTATCTGGTTGTGTCTTAGATAAACTAACTGATTTTGAGTAGTATATATGCTACGTGTTGTCTCACTGTTTGCTATTTGTGTACTTTTCCTATGTAAGAGGTCCCCGATTTAAATGAATTCAAGACGGTGTGTGTTATTAAACGATTTCTTTAAGTTGCCCATTTTTTAAAAATTGCCCATTTTTTTAAACGTTGCCCAAATTTGGAAGGTAGGTTGCGCTACAGTACACACAAGTACATCTACTTTATTTTATTTTAAACGTTGCCCAACTTTGGAACTTTGTCCGCGAGCCTAAACGTAATGTTATATTCACTCGGGCGCATTCCATTCTTATCGAAAACTTTGGCACGGTCTAGAACTAGTGGAAGTCGAGCCTGTAGAATAGGATAAAATGTTAGTATACATAGACGGGAGATCTTAAGGGACATTTTGTAAATAATGTTATTAAAGATTATCCATTTACTAGCAATGTTTGTCCATAAACAATTGAATATTTTTTTTTGGTGATAGTTAGTTCAGAATATTTGTTAAGCTATTATAGGTTTATTGTTCCTTGCTTCATATGCAGTGTTGTAACATATGATTAGTTAACAAACAGAGTATTACATAAACTTGTTCCATTTCATTATAAGAAGAAAAACACGTACAACCAACACCAGAGGTACATAGATGATAAACACAAAACACAAAACACAAAACACAAAAGACTAGAGTGACAGAAATTAAGAGCAAGCACATAGCAAGCCAGGAATGGAGGTTCAATAGTTCTTGCGCATCTTTGCCAGAAATGAGATTGTATTGAGACCTTTGATTTGAGTTTCACTGATGAGTCTCATCAGTGTCCTATTCTTCTCAAGGTCCTCATCTTGAATTTGAAGCAGAAAATCTAAAGACTGAGTTGCGAGACTGGACCCAACCACAGTTTGGAGCTGTTTGATCTGGTCACCCCTTTCCTTGCAATGGCGCGCGAGCTCTACCACCTCGACATGAAGTGACTTTATGAGCTTAAAGTCACTCTCAATATTAGTTTTAAACAAACTAGTCAGCAGATCCTTCAAAAGGTTTTGTTGATCCATTGATATTTGAAGTGAATGCTTATGTGTGTGTAAAGGTAAGTAGGGTTATAAATGTGGTATGAAATTGCACTATTAGATGGATCGTTTATATAGAAAAGTGGGGTGACCCTTGCATTTGAATTAAGTCAATGTTAATAAATTATGATAGTAAATTGGTGAATACTTGGGTCTTGTCAAGTTATTGGATGCAAAGTAAGCCAAATATTATTAATGAGGATTAGAGATATTTAATGATTGTGGCCAGAGAGTGTCATAAACTACTCTCTTCCTGTCCACTAATTTACAACACAACCCAATTCAATTTGGGCAACTTGTTATAAAAGTTGGGCAACTTGTTATAAAAGCTGGGCAACTTGGTTGAAACATTGCCCAAATAGACATATGTTATCAACGACCTTTATGTTGTTTAGTTTAAGTTACTTGTATGTGACCTAAATATGGTATTAAACAAAATAATAATCGGTAATTGTATTCTGGTATGATATGGCCGTGTAATATATGTTACTTTTATGTGGTTAACTCTCACTATTTGTTATGTTGTATGGTCTGCATATGTTTAACTAAACAACTATAATTAAAAGCATATGTTGCACACTAGTGCAGTAGAGTGGAAAAAAGTTAATCATCTGATTGGTATATAGCAACAACGTACCTGTAAGCACTTCCTAACACGGATATACCAGTCACGGGTGTCGTAGTCATATGTGTCACCGCTATCATAGAATGTTACCACTCCTGAGGGTATATGAAAATGGGCAAGACACCAGTGTTTGTCCGTTTCATTGATCGGAATAAAAGTCTACAATATAAAGGATTTCTGGTAAATCCTTATACTAGGCGACATATCTATGTCCATAAATACATATACTATATTTAAACGGACAAAAGACCAGACTCTGTAATCATTTGGAAATATTTTAAGTCGTTAGTGTGTAACCGTCGTTGGATTGAGGGAGAACCACATATAGACATGATATAACTGATGATTCAGTGGGTATTCATGAATAACCAGTAAATGTCAAACCAATCAAATGAAAGTAGTAAAGGATAAAGTGAACCAGATGGTATTTATGAATAATGAACCTTGTATTTAAGTTAACCAAAATGGTCATATAAAAATACTTGAGTCATCATCTAAATTTAAGCATACGCAAATAAACGTAGTACCTGATCAACATCGCTCCATGGACAGGGATACCTCTGGCCATCTGCATAAAATGATGGTGTGCCATTTTGAAGAAGAGGCTGAACAAAGTAACAACTAACCATCGCCCAGTTTGCATTATTAGGTCTTACATGCCACATGTAGTCAACCCACAAATCTATGTGCTGCGAATTTAACAAAAAATAATAAGTATTTTAAGAAAGGGTGAGAGGCAAATATGATACATAAAACATGAATTAGAGTATGCATGTATGCTCACCGGCTCAGTTAGCCAACCTTTTCTAGCAGGGTCTAAGCAAACTAAGCATAGCCAGAAATTTTGGTCAACGGTGTAGTCTTCGGACCATGGAAATTTACACTTATGAGTGTACCCCGGTTGACCAAGAAATACTTCAATATCATCGGTAAGCCAGACATTTTCCATAGTATGGAACCATCGAGATAGATCCTACAAACGTGGATCAATTTATAAGATAGAATGTAAAAGAGGTAACAAAAGAAAATGTCAACTAAATTTAGTTCATGGCAATACCTCAACCCAAGGCTGAACTCTTGTCAGCAATTCAGCAATAGTTGGGTCATTAACGTTAGGACTGTGTTTTTTAATTCTCTGCCAAACCCGTTCCGCATTGTTTGATTCCGAAACAGGTTCCAAATAATTTCGCCTCTTGCTCGGTGGTAACCGAGCCAAATATCTTTGATAGTGTTCTGAATTCATAAACGCTATTCTTTTTTTCTTCTTCTCCTCCTCCATCTTCAACATGTTATCTTCTTCCAAGCGCAACCTCTTAGCCTCTTCCTGTCTTTTCATGTTCTCTTCTGCCATCATCTTCTCTTCTTCTAACTGCAACCTCTCTTCCTCTGCCAACGCCAATTTCAATTCCTGCTGAATAAGATACTCCTGAAATAGGATATTGCGGATTACATATGCCGCACAAATAATATTACGGTATACATCGGGTATAAAAATAAGTTGGAATAACGTATTCTACCTGAGCAAGTTCTTCATCTGAATCAGGCAAGGCAATCAATTTCAGGTCAATGTTGTTAAGTGAATCGCAAAATTCAGACCTCGTGTTTGGAAAATGTGATTCAATATCCAGTTTCTCCTGTGAAATCATTATATTTTTTGTAAAAGTACAGAGTGGATGTGAAAGTAGATACTCATTTTTTGAAAAAATGTACCTGTAGTCCGCTAGCTCTGTCACGAGCAAGAACCTGTAAGATTTGAACTTGTATTAAAAACCCGTATATAACAGGTAATACATAGTGCATACTATTGATATATTATGCTGAATAAAACGCAACCTCAATAATAATCTCAAGTTTCAATACTTGGCGATTCAGCTCAGCAACGACACGATCTTTAAGCCTCTTGGTTGTTGAACTATTACCAGTCCTGCATTGAGTGGAAATTACTTTGAACGACTCAGTGACCCGTTTACGTGCCTTTGCCAACCTGTTAAGATAAGCATCAAAGAGGGTGTAATTGGCTGTGACTGCAGCCCTGGGAACGTAGTTTTGGAAAAATTCTTGGCTATGTATCCACCATGAAGACTCGTACTCAGGTGTATTCGGTCTGAGATCAAAACGTGTACTCGACTCCTACAAATAAATGGGGACAAATAACATATGTAACCTTAAAAGTATTTGACTATTTATTTTATGTAAAATAAACTAGAAAAAGAGTAACCTTTGAAAAAAGGTAGGAACGGTCACTTCTTTTGAATATCAACTTCCTAGACCATGCAATAGCTCTTGGAATCACATTTGGGTCTTTACTCCACCAACGTTCACATCTTTCAAAAGACTCGAGTATCCAAATCTAAACAAATTGTAAAACACAAACATACCAATTTAATAGTCCGTCAAAATGTTCGGATGCAAAATATTATTAATAAAAAGAAATACAAACCTGGAAAGCAAATACAAATCCAGACAAAGTATATGTCGGAACATACTTTGGGTTTTTCTTCAATCCTAAAAGGTGGTTATCCGTGCGCTTATCCATTACATTATGTAGTTGGTCGTATAAATGGGTACAAATATGTTCTCCCCACGAAAATGCATTCCAAGCTTCTAGATTTTCAACCAACCTCATCAATGTGTCATCAACTTGGCATGTCAACAAACGACCCATAAAGATAACCTCTAAGACTAACAAAAGAGATATCCGTATTGCGTCTTCATCAGATAGCTTCCGAAACTGCTCTTCATCCTCGATGACTCCAATAAGGTCTAAGTTGGTTACAATCAACCCTTGCTTGTCAGGAAATACCCTATCACGAAATTTGAGATCACCAGAAGTGTATAACTCAAAGCTCACACTTCCAAACCGCAACCCCATCATTAGACAAAACTCAGGACGACCAAAATGCAGAGTATGTCCATCTAGGTAATAGATAAAGGGCATATCATAATGAGAGTCATCCACTCTTCTTTGTTTCCGTACCATATAGTCTATGAGGTGTGTTTCATGTTCAAAGTATAATAGATCCAACCATTGTCCAAAGCAGGTACTCCTAAACAAGTTCCGTCGTTTTGCGTCTAATTTTTGATTTATTAACCAAAAGTAGTTCAGTTTGCTCCTAATGATTAGTTTGGCTTCATAGTCCTAAAAGGAAAAAATAAGTTAACTCAGAACATACAATTCATAACAAATTAAGTTTGAAGACATGTATACAGGCGGCGTAAACACTATCATAAAGAGTTCAGGTGATACATACAAACACATAGTTAATAATCATTCAATTCCTAATTCAATGCTTGAACCTTGTCCCCTTTAGATGACTTCTAGTTGGCTAGAAATTACAACTTAAGTACAACCCCTTAGTATTGGACCATACTAAGGGGGTGTTTTGTTTACGGGTATATGTGTGCTTAGGACCTTATTTGATTCAGGCCTGGCGTATCATTCACCCCAAATTTCCAGTAAATTTTCAGACTTATAAGTAATGACACATTATGAACCAACAAGTCTCAAGTAAAGCCTCTAAATCGTGGCTTATCAAATATAACCCAAAACACAAATAAAATCATAATCCACATAAAAGCTTAAACAAACAAACAACACTAATGTTAGCAATTTATATTTTAGTCAAGTGATGGTCATTTGTATTGTATAACACTAGTGTGTCGTGTAGTTCATGTAAGTACTAGAAGAGTTTGGCTTTTGATAGTATAACTTGTAAGAAATACACATGTAATGCCTAAGTCCATCAAAAGCCCAACCAAAAAGCCCATAGAACATCTAGGGCGTCATTTTCACACTATATATACACACTCTCACCCTCATTTGTGTGGTGCCTCTTAGTATTGTGTAGGTGTGAGAGTGTGTAGGTGAGTGTGTGTTTTTTTGTATTGTTCTCTCAAGGTTTTATACATCAATCATTCGGTTATAATTCATACGCATCATCTCATATTCTCTTATTCATCTATACTTCTTTTACTTAGAGTGTCACGTTAATATTGTTAGTAGTATTTATATAGTTTTAGTTTGTTTGATAAGGTAGGATTCTAGTTTTTACAACTAAAAATATCTCCCGTAACGTATATGCTTAAACAACATTGGATACTATCAATGGATAATCAAATGTGATCCAACATGATCATAACACACATGGATGCTTAAACAAGGACACCCAAACTATAAACCAACCAATCATTGTACAATCCAAGTAACACCTATCTAAGATACAAATTAATACAATGCCAACCTTTGATAAACTATAACGATTAACCATAACATTGCAATTATATGAATGTAGTTCAATAACATGGCATAAAATACTTTTGGTCTAAATCAGGTCAATAGAAAAACCAAATAAACATAAAATCAATAACGATACAAAACATATGTAATAAACATTCGTAATACGATTTACATACCCTATTATACCACATTTTGGCTAATAAAATCAACAATCGATGGTATTCTTGATTTTATTGGATCACTGTTCAATGAATAGTGAAGCTGTTTTCAGCTGAGAATCAGGAAAAAAAACCAGAGTAGATTGGATATTGAAATAATAGTGTAACAAGATAAACAAGCGCGAACATAAACCGAGTATGTTTTTTTTGTGTGTGTGACAGTGAAACGAGGTGGAGGGAAGAAGGTATATGATGATAGAGGAGAGACTGTTTGTTTTTAAAGTTTTTTTTTTTTTTTTTCGTATATGGTCTGCACAAAAGTCAATGGAGTAAATAGTGTATAATATGTAAAATGACCAAAAAACCAGTTGCCCAATATACGGTTGCCCAACAGCTACTAGTTGCCCAAAAAACACTACGTGACACATGTCACCCTCCGATGCAAGCTGCCCAATTGTACGAGTTGCCCTAGTCTAATATCATAATTTTCTGAGATCGGGTCGGATAAGCAAACGCATTAGGCAACTAGGGCATTGTAATAATTATCCCCCTTAAAAAATTCCTACTTATTTTGTTATTGTAATTTTCTATTATTTAATGGAATCCGAGTACTTTAATGCAAACGAATCTTTCATTTATGTCATATATATTGTCATTTACTGTATTATTTATTGTAGAAACGTATAATTTAATTTTGGCATCTATAAATACAAAACGCATGAGATTAATTTGTATCTCTCATTCATAGTGTTTTGTATCATCTTTCATAAAAAAAGTTAAACAATGAAGGTTCTTAGTGTTTTAATTGTTATCTTCGTGGGGATATTGTTCATTCACAGAGCGCATTCCGGGGATGATTGCAAGTTTGACTATATTGATCCATGTTTTCCGCTAGGCACTGTCAACCCAGCATGTTGTGACGCATTACGACAACATCCACATTGTCTTTGTAGATACGAATACATATATCCTTCGTTAGGTGATGTTATTGTTAAGTGTAAAGTTATAAACCCTGATCCATGTCCTCAAGTTTAATATTTATATTTAATAAAATAATATGCATTTTGTTGCTTCATGACTTGAATGTATTCACAAACCCTTTGATTTCTGCATAATCTTGCTCCTTTATCTTCATACTATATATGTGAACCAATTTTGTTTCGTTATACGATGTTAACTGTTACCGACAATATAAGTTAATAAGAACTATAAAAAGAGTTAATCGTCATTTAGTAGTCTACACGTCAACGACACCAAATGAGATGATGCCTTAGGTTTTTTAGGCCTTATTCATTTTTCGGTTGGGTCTTCCTAAAAATTCGAGAATGACCCTTCATTATAGCTTGCACTTTATGTGTAACAATCAGTCTTTTATACTAAAGGAACTACATTATTTTGGAACGATTTTGTTAAAACAATCTTATTGAAAGAAAAAAAATGACAAATAGGAGAGCTTGATTTTGCCACGTAGGCGAGATCAATATGATTGGTCAATAAAACGTCAAAATTGAATCCAATTTGGTCAAACACTGTAAAATTTGGTTATTAAAAGCTTATTTGAAAAAAATAAAAATACACCCGAAGTTGACCGTAATTATTTATTTGACAGGGTGATGTAAGAACTGTGTATAGTGTTTGTTTATCAACTGAGTTTGATATAACTTTCAGAGATAATTTCACATATCCCCCTCTTTTCAACATTAATTTCGGGGATTTTACATATATATACTTGAAAATTTCAAAAATTATATATATATATCATTTTGATGCATTAAAAGGATTGTACTTTAAGCATAAAAAACTGGTAAAAATTATATGTATGTAATTATTCATCCAGGGAAGGATATACATTAAATTATGCCAATTTCGAATATACCCAAAATACAACCATTAAATGCATTGTGTACAACGCTTTTAAAGCACCATTTGGTTAAATATGAAATTTTCATGCTTCTGTTGGGTAGATATGAAAATGCCCCTAACTTTTATAATGTTTTGTATGACTTCATTGATTTGTCTAATTGTTTCTTACATCCAATTGTAAGTACCGAGATGAGGTTGAGAGAATGACGACACTTTATACCATAGACAATCAACTGTGGTTAATGCGGTTAATGTTATCAAGCTGATTTCTTGATGAGTTTTATTTAGGGCATTGGCAACGCCTGCATGACCACACGGGACGGGACCGGTAATCCACGGGACACCGCTGCCGCCCTTTAAAACCACGGGACGGGATCTCACGCACAGGAATGAAAGAAATTGGAACGTTGGCATTGAATTATTCGAACGTTGAGAATTAATTTTGGGGTGAGTGATGAGTTTTGTAGTGAGTGATGCATTGCCAGTAAAAATATTGGTGAGTGATGAGTGAGTGATGGGAGAGAGAGAGAGAGTAAATGATGTGGCAGAAGGGGATTGGTTGAGAGTGAGTGATGGAGAGAGAGTGGGTAAGGGGATGCCAACACCTTAGTTTCAATGATTGAAAACCCATGTAAATATTTGAAGCATTGATCAAATTGGTACGTCTTTGGTTATTAACCTTTTGTTTTAAATCAATAGGGGGTCTAAGCCTATTCATCATCAGCACTTCGAAAAGCAAGCTAGCTTCGATTTTCCGGAAATTAGCCTTAGTTGAAGACGTAGGGTTGAGTTTAGTGGCATATGTTGAGGGGGTCTTCTCAGTTAACATACCCACATTTGTATGTGAAGAGCTAGTAGTATTAAATCGATAAAGTTTTTCTGTTAGCATTTATATTTTAGTGAAATGATGGTCATTTGTAAAATGTAAAGATTGTATGTCGTGGAGATAAATATGTCTAAGTAAGATTGTATGTCATTTGTAAAATGTAAAGATTTATATTTTAGTGAAGTGATGGTCATTTGTAACAACCCACTTAAGCCTGCACGAAGCCCAGTCCAAGGCCTTTTAGGGCGTCCCACCTTTCTTATAGGTGTAAGAGTGTGTGTTCTCTTAAGGTTGTGTGTGTTTGTATTTCTCTTTCATGTTTAATATAAGCATTCGACTATTGTTTCATTCATACGATCCACACATGTCTCTCATCTTTACTTTATTTCTTTGAGTGTCACGTATTCATAGTATAGATATTAGTTGTAGTTTAAGGTTTGTTCGAGTAGATTCTAGTGCTTTACATTTTCCCAATTAGTGTAAGTATATTTTTCCACATTAGTGTACGTATGTTTCCGGAAAAACTCTTTTGTATATATTTCTATAACAGACTCACAAAAACACTAAAGAGAATTACAAGAAATTTTTGCATCCATTTGCAAAATATTCATCACATTAAGTTTTTGCACCCATTTGTTTTTTCCTTTATTGTGTAAAGGATGAATATACAAATAATTAAAAGCTAGAAAAATACATCGGTAATGATGTTGCATGTAATTTAAGTAGGTGAATTTTGATATATTTCATCTACTAGCTTATAGACCCGTGGAATACACAAGATTTTAGATGGTTTTTGTGCAATAAAAGGTAAGTAAGTGTATATAGTGAGAAATAGCAACGAACGTAAAGGCTATAATATTTTCTTTTAACCGAAAAATAAGTTATAATTGACTCAAAGTATGAAATACAATACTTGTAAATGTGTTTCTAATAAACATTGATTGCCTCTTCATTTCGCATATGTTTGTGTTGATAAAAAAAATCAATGTGGTGACATTCTAACATTTGCAGAGAAGCTCCATTCCGTGAACACCTAATAAGTAAAAAAGAAACGTAAGTAAAAGATATTTGGGATTTATAATAAGCGAAAATAAGAAAAAGGCCACAAAAATGTCATTTCTATGGTGTACACACCTAGTGATTGTTTGATCATAGACCTTGAAGAACTTCTTTATATACAACATTTAAAGTAATGTTTGATAGGTTACCATCTGCATCTGAAATAGCAACCTTCAAACCTTTTTTGCTCTTGACATGTGAAAGAGCCACATATAGCTGTCCATATGTGAAAACAGGACGTGTCAAAAACAATCCGACTTTTGAAAGCGATTGCCCTTGGCTTTTATTTATTGTCACAGCGAATGACACCGAAATGGGACACTGTTTCCTCACAATCTTTAGAGTTAAAGATTTATCAGATGGAGTAACTCTCAATCATTGAATGATTACCTTATTTCCAAAATGTGTCCCATTATTGATATGTGCTTGAATAGAAGTCCGTGATAATCGTAAAACCTGAAGTCGTGTTCCGTTACACAGTCCTTTAGAATGGTCAATATTCCTGAGCAACAGTATCGGGACACCAACTTTGAATAGAAGTCCGTGACAATTGTAAATGTTTCGCACTTTCTAAGTAAACAGACAACATTTCGGGTGTCATGTATAGGTGATGTAATAATAAAATAACAAATCAAATATATAAACGCATCGGAATACATCACCAACAAGGATCCATATAGCCATATGATCAATCAAATGAATTAAACAAACAAGTTATACCATTGTAGCGTGATCCGGGAGTCACCACCAAGCACTATATGTCGAATGGAATAAGAACCACAAGTGACCAAAGGAGATCACCTCTATGATGTGTCCACACTACACTTCACCGTATGCCAATAGATGCTAGTCCTTTAACCACCGTAACCCTTCTAGTCTTCTTTGAATGATCAAGAATCAAAGAAGAGATGGAAACAACAAAACCCTAGGTAAGGGTGTTATGTTTGCCGTGAGTTACCATATAGGAGGAGGGAGAGATTTTTGGTAATTGGTTATCTTAATTATGAAGAGATTAATTTGGATATATCGTTGACCAAATTAAAACCAATCTTCCCTAAAAGGCCTCCATATGGCCGGCCACTTATGGGCTCAAAATGGGCTTCCTATTTGTTTTCCAAGACCAATAGATTAAGTCCATTACTTAGTCATTAGAAGCCCAATAGCGGTTCCTAGTTACGTACAGTTATTTATATATCATAAATACGATAAACACGATATATAAAGTGGCACCTCAGTGTATATGTGTGTGACCCCATAGGCTCACATATGTCTAGCCATATAATTAGTAATTATGACACGAGCATACTCCAATAGCTCCCACTTGCGACGTCAAAATAATCAAGTAATTATACAAGCAATGGTTAGCGTCTAGCAACATGCCAATGACCCTAGAAATATGTAAGGTTAGTTTCTTAAACGTCTCATTATAGATGGTTTATATGTCATCTATCCTTTTGTTACAGATACCGTGTTGAACATTAGACATGGATCAAATGTCATTCTAATAGTTCAACTATTATGTTTCTCGATATAGATATTGAACAAGATTACCAAGTGAATTAAGTTTCATCTTAATTTTATTTGGGTACGGCCATACAAACATCTGTTCAATTCATCGAGGGGCCCAATAGTATCGAACTCCATAACATGTGGAGGAACAAATCTTATTTTGACTACACGTGTCATTCACATGCTTCATATCACTCCTGATAATTTCTTTTACAACTACCTTATTCAGGACAGCGTTTAACCATATCAAGGAATGAAATTCCACACATACAAGACCTGCTTGAATCTCAAGTCTAAGGATAAGAGACATAACCTCTCGCGAGATTCACTACTGACGATGATCCATGTATTGAATACTCATAGGTTGGGTCAATCCAATGTTCATCACAACGAACAACATGTGAGTGTGGCAAATAAATCACCAACACGCTCACATTTGTCTTAATTTGATGATACTCCCGTATCGTCAACCAACAATGGATAATTTTAGAATAAATAAATTATTCATGGATTAAACATGCAAATATAGAACACAGTAGTATATATGAAGACGATCAAACCAGGTATATCAATTCATTATATAATACGACTGCTTACAGCTCCATTATCCAAATACTAAAAAAAGATATGCATAAGACTACTCATAGGTCGGAATCCGATGTTCCCACCATGATCGAATCATGTTGTACAAGGCAACAAGTAGTCATCTGAGTAAACTTTGAGAATACTTCTTTCAAAATTCATGAAAGGTTTGAATGATGATTGTCCTTTGTATGTGTGCATTCAAGTACAAGACGAGTATTGCAAAAATACATTCCATAGGGTGTTTGAAGCTAGCAAGACACCTACTTTAGACAGTCATCTGAATAGTTTCTCAAACTATAAAGTATTCTTGTTCTTTTAATATATAACGCATTAATTCTCTTAGTCGAGCACATCTAGTCAGCAATTTCATCATTCATGATGACATCCTACCACGACTAGGGTTGAGTATCATCTCAGTTAAATAAGCATCATTGTATGCAAACAAAACAGAGTTCCTCATATATCCGTAAACTTTTGAACTTATCTTTTGGTCCTTTATAGGTCCCTTATAATTAGGGATGGCAACGGGGCGGATTTGGGCGGGGCGGCCATCCCCATCCCCAAACCCGATTACCAAAGTTCTCCCCAAACCCGCCCCGATCCCCATCGGGGATCTAATCGGGGCGCCCCGTTGTGGCATGATTGTCCCCAAAACCCGCCTCGTATTAATCGGGGATTTTATCGGGGTGTCCTCTTTGGGTGCAATTCTTGACCAAAGCCGTATCATTTCACATTTATTGTTATTTTTAGACCGTTAGCAATAACGAAACTATTAATAATCAATTATAAACAATCCTTGTTAAGTTTTCAAGGATAGTATTATACATAAAAATGATAAATTATACCGTCAAAAATTAAAACTTAAAAATATGACATTAAACGAGTTTCTATAATCACAATTTTTCATTCTTCCAAATATTAAAAAACTGAAAATAATAGAGTAATATTTTTCTATTACGTAAATACTAACAAAATACTATATAAGTATAGATATATTTGTATATGTGTATATATTAATCGGGCGGGGCGGGGCGGGGCGGGGCGAGGATTTCACGCTCCCCGCCCCAAACCCGATTAGAATCCCCGTTTAATCCCCAAACCCGCCCCGTAACCCGATTAGCATGCCCCGCCCTACCCCAATTAGTTCGGGTTTCGGGTTTCCCCGTCGGGTTCGGGTTTTTTTGCCATCCCTACTTATAATGTTGGTTTAACAATTATCTAATGACTATCACTTAGATATTTGTTGTTAACAACTCATCTTGCATTCATGCAAATGATATATACATAGTCCAATGCGTAATATGACTTACATGATAAATCCTTTAGTCGAACTTAAGATTTCCACTCATGTGTTCAATCTCATCAAGTGAGATTGATCATTGAGACTCCCCTCAATAACGTGTCATATTATGTTTAGACTTAATAACCGCTTATGTTTATTCTAATAAACATATACGTAACAAGGTTGTATGTCTTATTTTATAAATCCCTCAAGAGAAACTTCATTCCAAGCTAAGGATTAAAGTGTAGCTTAGATGGAATATTGTTTCTAATATGTTAACGACATATGAGATTTAAGAAAATAAATACAGTGCTCCAACTTGCTCTTAGTGTACTTAGGAATAATCTTATTAATCAAAATCAAATTAATGATTTTATAATTAACTCAAGATCTTTGCTCCTAGATGTATGATCTAATCCACACATGGATTATATTATCTTGTATACATAATAAAGATTATATGGATTCATAAACCCTTTTGATTACTCATCGTCCTCGCAAAGGTAATCAACAAGAAAAGTGTTTTGATATCCTATTGTCATATTTCATTTACATGAAAACAGGTATGACTATTAATCATCTTTATACATTTAATGTTTCTAGGTAGAAAGATTTAGTCATAGTCAATTTCTTGAGTACGAGTAAACTCCTTTTACTAGTCGTGCATTAAATGTATGTACAATTTTTCCCTTTTGAGTCTTCTTATCAAGAAACTCATTCTTAACCTCACAGTCTAACTGATTGGTAAGAGATCAATCAAACTCCATGAGTGATTGTATTTCAAAGACTGCATCTTAACATTCATAGTTTTGAGCTACTCATCAGATACAATATCTGATAAGGTATCTCAGTAGTTAGCAGGTTCACCATGATCCTCTAACTTATGTCCCTCAGCATTGATATAAAAACTATATCATTCATGTGCAAGAGGTATCCTTGCGGATTTATGAATGAGAGATATCAATCTATGGTTTAACATATGCATGTTCAACCTTAGTATGACATTATCAAGTGTACTCAGAAGGTTGTGTATTTAGTTATTGAATAACTTCAAGGTCTAAAGGTACTCCCACTTGCTTTTGTATGTAGAGACTAATCTCTAGATACTCAGCATCTTGAGTAACAATAAATTGTTTTCAAGTGGGACATCCAAAATACACCGTTAGTTCTTGACTCTAGTTTGTTAATTACTTACTCTTAAGTAGTTAACAAATTCATAACTTCAATTAAGACATAATGAGATTCATCCCATGCCATAATACAATGGTGTCTTAAATTCCTTCTGGGTTGGAATCATATTGAGTGTACACATGGCACACCCAATTTCTAACCTTGATAGCTTTGGAGGTAAAACAGTTTAAGTCATCAAAGATCAAACAATATCAATAGTGTTTGATTTTTCATGATGGACATACCATAAAGTTGTGGTATTCCATGAGGACTGATGTTGTGAGACTATCACACAACTCATTAGATGAACTTATACTTTTGGGCTTACATATCTACCAATCAAGTCAAACCAGATGGCATTAATAGTAATTTTAGCCTACTGCATACTTTACATCATGTGCATGTTTTGACTAGAAAACATAAAAATTTAATATTATACATCGTAAGTGTACATGTCTTAACAAGAAGACATAACAAATCAACGTCTTACTTTACGTTATACTACCTCCGTCCCAAAATAAGTGTCCGGTTTGACTTTTCTGAGTCAAACTGGTTCAACTTTGACATTACCTATTTTTGCGAGTGTTATATAATAATTGATGCAAAATATATGAATGGATCGAGTTTGAAGTGTATTTTTCGTTGGTATAATTTTTCATCAAATATTATATAAAACAAAAAAAATATTTAAGGTCAAAGGTGAACCAGTTTGACTTTGAAAAGTCAAACTGGACACTTATTTTGGGACGGAGGGAGTAAGTCTTTAACAATTAACGAAAATTATGTTTTTGTCTTTACAAGAGACCTAAACGTATTCAACTAAAGTAATTACGAGCGCCGACACTTGGCCTCAACAGTAAATTCAAGTTAATTTCATACTTCATGATTATGGCTTTACAAGAAAACATAATCATACTTACTAAACGATCCAGTGAATATGTTGAAGTAGCTTTTCATGTTATCTTGATATTTGTTCTAATTAGGGCAACCTACATTTTATGTGTAGAAGTCCTAGTAGAATCTTAGTTTCTTACCTTTCAGTCAAGAAAAACTATTAGTCATATTGTTATATGTTGTACCTTGCACACAATTAAGATTTCTCCCACTTGTGCATGGCACAACATCATGAGAGTATACAAGCACCACTACGCTCGTGTGTTTGTATGAGCAATACGAAAATGTCTAAGATAACATATGATTTTTAGTCAAAATCAAAATATAGATATGTAGAACTTTATCGTTTTAATAATGAATCATGCATAATGATTTTATAGATAACATTTCAGGAAGCAACATCAGAAACGCGAGAAGTTATCTCATAAAATTTATGCAATGGTTCTTATATAAACTATGACGCTTAACATGTGGAAAGTAATGTATTATTTCAAGACAATTCAGAAATAAGATCGGCAAGTTGTAAGGTATTAAAACTTACAACTCCCACTGGATTATACAACATTACATGTGTTTCGTCACCAGTAATATAATCACGTAGCTCCCACTGGATTAGACAACATTTAAATGTGTTACGTCACCAGTGGAGAGTGAGTGGCGATTGGATACTTTCCATCTTTCTTTGAATATCTACACATTATTGCTAATGTGAGTCACTTTGACTAGTAAACATGTACTTAGGTATTCAAGAAAGTGCATCAAGTTCTAATATATAGATGATGGGCTAGCCATCATTACTATTTTAACTTGAAAATAGGCATGCATTTCCTCCATAATTGGTCTACTTTACCACAATGGTATGTAGGACCTTAGTAGGCTTATTGGGTTAAGACAAACTGCTAGGTAATCATGCTAGTAATTGCCTTTACCTCTTTGCGGTTTATTGATACTTACATCTTCTAATTATTTAAACTCATTTTAGTTTGGTAGCTATAGAAAACGTGTTCTCTGGTTATCCAAATATCTTATATTTCATCAATGTTTCAAACCGAAACTAGGGTTATAAAACAATCTTGAAAGAATAAGATGTGTAACCATACTTAACCGTTTTGACTTTTACAAGACATCACAATTTCTAGAGTAGGAGTTCTTTGAGTTTTATTAGAATTGGGAAAATTCAAATATTCCTATTATGGCTTTTCCTCATAAAGAAAAAGGATAGGAACAAGTCTCTTTCTTACAAGGAAAGAGCGACTCAGTTCGTACTTTTAACAAGAAAAGAACAAACTTTCATTTACGGTTGTGTTGCATTAATTCATTAATTGAATTTACAAAGTTCATTTTTAGTATTTTCGATAATTATCCTTTTATAAATTAACTACCCCATGTTTATAATTTAAAACAATTAATTTACGAAAAGGCTAAGATCCACATTGTGCTTCTACTATCACATCAGTTGATCTGCTAGCAATAGTAGATTCAATTGGTAGGCGACGATCACCAATTGTATTACATGTACAACTCTTAGATCCTTATGGGACTCATGGCATCTAGTGTCAAACAACTAGTGTCATGTAGGCATGTTTAGTCCCATCTTTGCCTCGGGTCAGGGTCTAACCGCTTAACTCGATTAAGTCATCCAATTTGAAAACGTGTGAGAATATATCAGGGTCTGACCGCGGTAATTGCAAGTGTTCTCAAAATTGGACGGCATGACTTAAATTTTGACGGGTAAAATATTTTGATGTGGATCAAAAACGTGTACGAAAGAAGCATGCATTCATTCTTCGTAGCACAAGTTAAAAACTTTTCTTAACTTAAGTCTAATCATTGTTTTAATTTATGTGTGTCAAGTTGTCCATTTTCAAGACTAATATAAATCCTAAGTGGATTATAATTAAGTTTGGACAATACAATAAATAAATAAATAAACAACCTTAACTAGTTTAAGTGTTATTTAGAAAACAATGATTTTTAAGTTTCAAATAATATTTAAACTTAGTTAAACTAAATCATAAGACTTAGTTCAAAATGGTTTATGTTTCTTTTCAAGTTTTAAGAAAACAATTTCCGTTTTTCATGTAGTCACAACATACATAAAACAACCAAACAAACATACAACCACAATATGCAAAGCCTCAACCGATGAAAACCCTATGCTTGGTCTTGTGAGCCATCACAAGAACCATGAGTCAACTAGGGACATATAGCACAACCACACGGAGGGCTCCCACTTGCCCCAAGACAATCATGGGCAAGTAAAGGCCCATAATGCATATGAAAACATGATTCTGTCAGCCGAGTTTTTCTGTATTGCGAGGCCCAAATCTCCTAGAATATGACCTCCTCATGCTTCGGCCCAGTTGACAAAGTTGTAGACCTATGTCTTGTGGATCTGCACAAAAAAATTTAGCCAAAAATACCATACCAATCTCCTAGAAATCGCATTTTCCCATCAGGTGTCCAGCAGCTACTTTTGGTCGAAAACTCTTCATTCTTTTTCCATTTGCTTCCAAGCTTATGGTTACAAGATTTATAAAGTAAAGTACATCTAATATACTTTCTATCTACTGTAAAAAAGCCCAAACAATGGCAAAACCAAAATTAAATACATTACAAAAGTGCCGAAACAATGGCAAGCCCCAAAAACAAACAAAACAACCAACAATCACAACATCACAATGCATAAGTGGTCTAGGTTTTCATCGGCTTTGCATATACACATAATAATACATTAAAATTATGATCATTACAAGGTGTTGGCTAACTCCATGGACAGACATGCATGTATTTGCCATGGACAACAAAATAAATAACAAGAATTAAATTGTTAGCCAACGAATCGAAGAAATTAATTAACAAGAATTAAAACCCCGAATGGTACGCGTGACAAATGGCCATAGACTCAAAACCTACTGATATTCGGACCTTCTTAACATCATTTTACCACAGAAAATTAAGCCTCATGGGCTGATTTGAAATCGGGTTACAAATCTATCAAAAAAACACGTTTTTAGGCCATTTTACGGGTACCGAACAAGTAAACAATTAATGTATGCATAACAAATGGTCATAGGATCAAAAAGTCCTGATTATTAGACCCTATATGGGTCGACATATATTCAAAAAATAAGCCTCCGGGGCTGTTTTGAAATAAAACCTTTAAATCCATTAAAAACACTCGTTTTAGCCATTTTTACGCATACATGATGATCATATGACATCATATGATGGCTCGTGATACCACTATAGGTGATGTAACAATAAAATAACAAATCAAATATATAAACGCAGCAGAATACATCACCAAAAAGGATCCATATAGCCATATGATCAATCAAATGAATTAAACAAACAAGTTATACCTTTGTAGCGTGATCCGGGAGTCACCACCAAGCACTATATTTCGAATGGAATAAGAACCAAAAGTGACAAAAGGAGATCACCTCTATGATGTGTCCACACTACACTTCACCGTATGCCAATGGATGCTAGTCCTTTAACCACCGTAACCCTTCTAGTCTTCTTTAAATGATCAAGAATCAAAGAAGAGATGGAAAAAACAAAACCCTAGGTAAGGGTGTTATGTTTGCCGTGAGTTACCATAGAGGAGGAGGGAGAGGTTTTTGGTGATTGGTTATCTTAATTATGAAGAGATTAATTAGGATATATCTTTGACCAAATTAAAACAAATCTTCCATAAAAGGCCTCCATATGGCCGGCCACTTATGGGCTCAAAATGGGCTTCCCATTTGTTTTCCAAGTCCAATAGATTAAGTCCATTACTTAGTCATTAGAAGCCCAATAGCGGTTCCTAGTTACGTACAGTTATTTATATATCGTAAATACGATAAACACGATATATAAAGTGGCACCTCAGTGTATATGTGTGTGACCCCATAGGCTCACATATGTCTAGCCATATAATTAGTAATTATGACACGAGCATACTCCAACAATGTTGGACGTGTGGCTGTCCACGGGAATACTGACACTTATAAGTATCGATTGTTGGGTGAGGTTTGGAATTTGTTGGTGGAGGCTATTGGTCTGGAGGTTGGAACGACATGCATGTTCACAAAGAACAGGTGATGAACTCAAATAAGTACATTTTATTACTATCATTTATCCTATTAATTTGACTTGTTTTACTATATTATGTATGAGGATTGATACTTAATCGTTTACTTTTGTAATTCTCAGGTAAAAACAAGCATTTGGTGAAACTTAGCGATTTTGGACTAATAATGGAGCAAAACGTGCATAAAGTGAAAGTCTACTGACATGGACAAGATTAAGTCAATTCTGCTCCAGATGCGCCGCATCTCACTCTCAACATGCGCCGCATCTCTATCAAGATATCACCAGATACGATCCAAGATACAAGAGGACATGCGCCGCATCTAATCATGGAGTTACGCCGCATCTTCTGGCGGTGTACGAATATTCCTGAATATTATAATCTTGGACCCCACGCGAAGTTAAGTACATGCGCCGCATCTACTTAGTAGATGCGCCGCATCTTCCCTCAGACAGAAACTATAAATACCCCGTAGACCAGACGAATTAAAAGTTCCGAAACCCTAAAACCGAAGATCAAAACAGGAGGAACAAAGGACGAATTCAGTCAAGAAGGCAGCACAAGACACACCCAAATCAAAGATACAAGAGCTGTAAGAAGGTGCTGCATGTGTTTAATTCATTAAGTAGTTTTGTTTTATTGTGTTAGCAAACTTTAATTCATCAGGATTGGTGGCTTGTGTAATGTGACAACGAAAGATTGCACTCCCTTTAATACTTGCTTTCCCATCAATTAAAGTTTATATGTTGATGTCTTTGGTTACTACTTATTAGTGCATTGATAACCTCTGTGTTTATTAGTGCCTTGCGGGCATTTGACTGCGGGACATAATGTGGCTCCCACGGTTGTTTCTAAATTGATCACTTAGGAATAACTTTTAGACATAAGTAATCATTAAGGGTTTACTCGCCGATAAGAATAGGACCAACGAGAAAGGGTTAACTACATACACTTCATATAAAGCTATCAATAAAACAAGTGACAATCTACTTAATCATAAGGACAGCCCTCTTATTGTCTCAAGTATCTATCTGTGTACGTGTGTGCTACTTGCTGATTCGTGCCTATTGGTTTATTTTATTATTTAATTGCAACAAACCGTGCCAGTCTCTCAGGCTGAAACCCCCTTGCGTTAGGATATTAAAATACTGATTAGAATAACGAGATAATACGTTCCACTCTTAGTGATCGACACTCTACTTACCATTATCTTCATACTGACCGGGTACACTGCTCGTTAAGTGTGTGTGTTATTGATAAGTCGGCTAAATATAAATTTAAAACTTGAATAGGCATTAAAACTGCTAAACCGCAACGACACATCACGCACATCAACAGGGGACACATTTTGTGGCTGGATGCATTTCACGATGACGGGTGCATGATAATGCAGGGCGTGTTCAAAGGAGCAGCTACTCTAAGGAAGGTTCAACTACCATTGGAGTGGCATGAACAGAGTAAGTGTTTTAATTTGTTTTATTATTATTTATTTTTTTGCGTTTACCTAATACTATAACTTATTAGGTCTATCTACTTAAATAAATTGGTAACATATAAAATAAATACTTTTGATTTGTAGATTACGATAGAATGAAACACATATGCCACTGGTCCTTCCTCACTGACTATTTTGGAGAGTATAATACAAGCTTCTACAAAAGCTATGCCCATATCCAGTGCCGCAACAGATTGGTAATTGAATTTATTGTTTTTTGTATACAATATATATTAATTGTTTAACATTTGGTTAATACTAATTGCAAATTAAAATATTATAGGCAATCCATGCGAATTTCCTAGCGAAACATCCTATGCACATGTACAGAAAGGCGCTGGTGATTCACCAGCATTACAGAGAGGAAATGAGAGTGCGAATGGAGCCTCACATGGATACTCCAAACAGAACCAATCATGTAAAAAATTTTGGGCAGTGGAAGATGTTAGCGGAGGCATGCCAATTCCCATATACCAAGGTGATAAGGTTCAAGTATGTGTCGAATGGGGTAGATGTGGATCCGAAAGATGATGAAAACCCTCATTTCCCGATATTCCACATTTTTTAAACTGGTAAATGGTATAGCCTTTGGTAGTTGCCGGAAATGCCTAAACAATTCCCTATTCAGGCTTTCTTTTGGGTTTTGTCTGCTTCAAGTACAATGTTTGTGGTACTGTTAGTTGTGAAGATTAGTTGTGAACAGATTTATGTTAGGTAACAATCGAATTTCAGATTTAGGTCAGGTAACATCAAGGATGTATGGTTACTGCTATCAAACCATTTAGAAGTCAGGTAAGTGGTTTGATAGCAGATAGGAATATGTGATGTAAGTGTTTTGCCCCAAAACAATCCTCAAGTGAAATGTATGATTTTAGTCCAATGTTTGTGGTAGTGTTGGACAAATCCCTATTCATACTTTCTTTTAGTCCAATGTTTGTGGTAGTGTTTGACGTGAACATGTTTAGCTCAGGTCGAATTCAGACGTACGTTTGGGTATTTATGACCAGGTGTACAAAATGCACGTACGTGCAAGTTGGAAAAAACATTGTAGTGTTATGTAACATAAAACTACTATGAAATTAAGAATCCATTAGCCTTTTCTATAGCTTGTTAATAATTGAAGTTTAAGGAGTTTTTGCGTATAAAACTCAATGATTGTGTAAATAATCCATTAGCCTTTTGTATAGCTTGTTTAAGGTGTTATCCATATGTTTCGTACGTTTATCATGGTAATGAATGTGTTACTCTTTAAAAATGTTACTTTCTTCTTCCATTAGTGGGTTGTTACATTTTTAACCTACGTTTTGTTGATTATTTTTTGAAATAAGTCTTCAAATAACATTGTTTATAGTTTTGATCTGATTGACTTATAACTAATATCAATTTAACGTCAGTGAAACATTATTGAGTTAGCAAAATGAGTATTATTTCAAAAGTGAAATTGAAGTACAACACAATAAATTATTGTAACACAATTTACTAAGGGGCTAAGATATTAATAAATATCTGACATAAACAAAGTTGTCCATAAAAATTCATCATCGTTATCTTAATCATCGGTAGAATAATACACCTGAGACGCGTCATCAATGAAACTGTCTTTATCATCTTCGTCGGACACGGATGGGACACTATACATGTCAGTAGGTTATTAAAAAAAATATATGTGTTTTTTGTAAATAAAATGTTAAACTTGTTTAAAAATGACACTTAAAAATATATTATTGCTAACATTATAAGTGATTAAGAAGTTAAACTTAATAATGTAAGACGTTAAAGTTAATATTCAAAAAAAGTATTACTAAGAAAACATTGATAAAGTAGAACCACAAATTTATCTATGAAAAATCATAATTGTGATGAAAAGTACCAAATGTTGGTAATCGTATTAGTGACATGTGTATCTAAAAATAGAAAACAAAAGCCTAAAAATATTCAAAAAACGTATTATTAGTGACATGTGTATCTAAAAGTAGAATCACACTTAAGTAGGATTTTTTTTAAAGTCAGTAATAGATAAAATCATGGTTCTAAAAGGCGTGCAAAGGCCCCGCAAAACTATGAGGCTTGGTCATGCCGCCACGCCTTATGCTACATCTTTTTGTAAACTCGATATATATGAAATATGATATAAATATATAAATATTTGCATATTTTGTGCCAGCTTATGCCACGCCTTATAAACCCAAAAGATTCTCCTTGGCCGTTAAGGCGTGATGCTTGGTCATGTCGGCACGTCACGGCCTGCGCTATTTATAACCTTGGATAAAATATATCAAATGCACCTACTTAAATTACATGCATCATTATTACCGGTGTATTTCACTAGGTTTTAATTATTTGTATGAGTAGTGCTATTTAGACCTACAACACATATCTAAATATATGCATAATGCATAAATCACTTATAAAATTATATCATGTATTTCTCTTGATTATCTTGAGTACTTTTTAAGTCTATTACATAAATACTAGCCGAGTACCAGCGGCGCGGCAGGATGTTTAATGGTAATAAACCCCGCGCAGGTTCCATAGTTTACAGTAGAAACATCTCATACCCGTTTTGGAATAATTTTATGAGCATCTTGTCTTGATAGCAAGTATTATTTTGTTTTGTTTTGTTTGTTTTGTTTCGTTAGATGGGCAATGTGAGTAAAATACATATGCATAGTTCAAGTAAAAACATCTCATGCGCGCTTCTGAACAAGAATGCTAAACGTTCGCATTTATTTCTAGTAATCGGGTTTGGGGATGGGGATGGCCACCCCGCCCCAAACCCGCCCCGTTGCCATCCCTAATACTATTACTTATGCAATATATAAGATACAATTCCTTCATGTTTTGTCTTGTTAAACCACGTTAGAGTGTTCGGTGTCAGGTTTTTTCCGTCCGCCATTCAAAAAAAAAGGTCCAATGGCGTCGCCGTTCAGCACCGTGGCGCCATTGGTGTGCCATTCGTCTTTTAGTTTGAGTAATATTGATTACTTATAATCTATTATATATAAAGATTCAATAGCTTAATTTAATGTGGAAGATGATTTGTGAAAAAAAAAAGTACTGTACAACCAGTTGAATGTTGTCTTCAATCCAGTTTTCTATATGGGCGAATTCAATGTAATAATGTGATGGGATCGAAACCATCTTCTAAAATATTAATTGTTGTTACAGATTTAGAAAAATCAAAAGACTTTTTAATTAATGATGACGAATATGTACAGGAGTTTGAGGCATTCAAAGGATCCAATAGTTATCCTCCAAACAATTACAAATATGAAGGGTTGTAGCAATTACAACAAAAAATGAATATGAGTTTGGCACAAAAAGAAGCTTATAAATAGCAGATGATGAAACCAAAACTCACAATACCCTCATGTCACTCCCTAACTCTCATCACAACAATAGACTCGATCTATACACGAAAATAAAACAAAGATCTCACGAAGAAAAAAAAACCCATCATAGATCTTAATCAAAACACAAACACGACTCGAATATACAAGATCTCAGGTTCATTTCATCAAGACAAGAGATCTTTAAGATCATAGATATTAAACCCATCATAGATCTGTGTAATGTTTAACGTCTCATCTTTTATATCCGGAAATAAAGATTGTATTATAACAATTATGTTAGATACGATCTTTGTTTCGTTCAAAGACGCAACAAAACTGAAAACAAATTTAAAAGGATACCTACCCGAGAGCCTTTTAAAGGATCTTGAAGCCAATACCAAAAGATACTGACAAGATTTTGTTTTTTTTTGTGTTCGGTTGTGATGATAAGGAAAACTTGATGTATGTGTTTTTGAGATCTACATGGTGACTGGAAGAGGAGTGATGGGCGACGTCTAGGTTGGATGATAGATTGAGATTTAGGGTTGTATCATGTTGGCCGAATGCTTTTTTGTATTTTTTTTGCTTTTGTTTTTCTTTTTTGATCTTATGTTGGCTGTGAGAGATTAAAAAGAAACAAAAGCTAGCTGCCATGAGAAAGAGGCACCAGAAATGTAAAATATTTATGTCAAACCCTAAATAGTTTCAATGTTGAGGGCTTCTCAATCTAATCCCAAAGATAAAATACCGTACTTTTTGTTTTTCTTTTAATGGCCCATTAAGCAAATAAAAGAACTACAACTAATACTGTCCATTTATGCTTCTGTATATATTTACCAACTCTTTGACATTTGATTCATCCACTCATTTCCTTATTGTCTTCTATGTCAATATCTTCGATAAAAATTAGAAGAGGTATAAATTTACTTATGAAATAAATATGTTACTTAAAATATTGATATAAATTACAATAATTGTAACAACCAAGAATCATGTTTTAACACCTTCCGGAGGTCGAGGTTCATGAAAGTATGATCGATCCATGTTTATTTTAGTGAGAGTGTAGAGAGAAGGTGGAGTGTTTAGAACTTGGATATTATTGCTATGTGCTAAAGTTCACAGCCACACCCTTCAAGTGACAACTTGAAGGGTATTTATATGCCAACTTTGACAACTATTAGAGTATTACACAATAGGTCCTTGCACTAAATGCAAACTAGTTGTCTAATTCCAATTCACGTAAATATCGTCCAGCTTCATTTCTAACAATCTCCCTCTAGCTGGAGATATACGTGAATTGGTTACAATGATTCCTAACAATTACATAACAATGATAAAAGCAATGCTGAAGTAGAGCAGTCTCCTTTTGAGGATGTCTTCACAGCTCTTGATCTTCTCGTATCTTTCTCAGCTTGCTTGACTTACCTGCAGAATCACTGTAATGACCTAATTGGGTTATTACTCCCTCCCAATTAGTGAGGCATATTCTTTACATGCTCCCTCCCAGAATGACAACCCGTTTGATATAGCCTTGAAGCTTGTAGAAGAAGTTTCTCTAAACTCTTGCCAAATTGTCTTCAGTCTCATGCACAGCGGAAAATGGATTATAGACTGATGACTTGTAACTTCTTCACAGGTTTCTTTGGGGAGCATCATATCGACATCTTCAGCTCACTTAGAATGCTTCCAGTTCTTCATAAACAGCCCCGATGTACACATTTCATACATTTCTCCCTCCAGGATGATGACGATCTTTCGGACTCATCCTACATATGTGTACATAGACATATCAACTAGAAGCAACAAATAAATCAATACCCCATGAGTTGATGTCGATAACTATTCTCTCTACGATTCTCTTAGGATCAATCTCTTCTCAAACCTCTTGAATCAAATCAACGGCTTTTATTAAATAACCACATTTGGAGACAATCAGATATGACCAATTTGAAAAACGAAGTAAACATCCCCCCTCAAATGTGACTTAATCTTGTACGATAATGTGACTAAGAACCTATACTGAGCACTACAACGTAACTCCTTAAAGCATAGGTCGTTTCATATACCCATCCAACCTTCCTTATCTGTATATGAACCTCTCTCGAATTATCCACATCATTGTGTGTCACTGAGTACTCCATCTCATTTTTGATAGTTAACTAGGTCTTCGTCCATCCACCCCTTGACCTATGAAAACTAGATAATCCAAGACTTAATCACTACACCCATGAGTGCCCAAACAAGTATCTCTAAAAGTCATGCATCCAACCAACCTCTAGACTTTGAGATAAATAAGTACACATGCACGAAAAATGTTACTTCAAGATCAATTCAATAATACCATTCTTCTCCCGTAGTCATTTTCTTAACTATAAGACTTTTAGCCATTGACATTTGATTGCGATTCTTAATCAGGATCTTTTCGGCAAAAACGTGGTGATGTTGACGGTTAAATTTGGTTGTTGTTGTGAAGTCTTGTTGTGTTGTTGTTGATCGATGGTGTTGTAACAAATTAAATAACGTTACGAAACTTGATTCAAGTATAATTAAGACAAAGTTAAAAGTTTACAATTTCGACAAAAGGATATGTAAATTACAATTTAGATAAACTCGACACTTTCTATAGAAATTTCAATTTGACCAAAATTTATACAAATTATGGCAAAATATCAATTTAGATAGAAATATAGATTTTATATATAAATCGGCACGGATTAAAGATACATAAGACCACTACTAGGCTTGTTTTTTTCGTATGAAATGGAAATAAATTCCGATGACCGGAAAAAAAATTTCCGATGACTAAAAAGAAGATAAAAAACAGCCTAAAACTTGAATCGAACCACAAAAATCAGTAAACTCACCAAGAATCTCCCCGGTTAGCTCTTGATACCAATTGTAACAACCAAGAATCATGTTTTAACACCTTCCGGAGGTCGAGGTTCATGAAAGTATGATCGATCCATGTTTATTTTAGTGAGAGTGTAAAGAGAAGGTGGAGTGTTTAGAACTTGGATATTATTGCTATGTGTTAAAGTTTACAGCCACACCCTTCAAGTGACAACTTGAAGGGTATTTATATGTCAACTTTGACAACTATTAGAGTATTACACAATAGGTCCTTGCACTAAATGCAAACTAGTTGTCTAATTCCAATTCACGTAAATATCGTCCAGCTTCATTTCTAACAATAATTAAACTATAGAAGTAACAATGGAAAAAGTTTGAACAAACTCAAATAAAAGTGATCACATTCTATTTACAACATAAGGAATGAGCATAAAACTTTTAACACTTGAGGGCCATAATTTTATGGGCGGTTTTTTTTCTATAAAGGTTTGATGGGTCACGACTCAGTTACCGAGCGAGTGGTGTTGTACAAGGGCGCAACCTCCTTAGGGGGGGGGGGGCGCCCGACCCCCAAAAAAAAATTTTGCGATGTAGGGGGTATATAGTTTTTGTGTAGAAACATTTCGGTATATTCGGTTTCGACCCCCCATTTTAATTGTGAAATTTCGGTATATTAGATTCCGACCCCCCACTGAAGTTGGTCAAGCTTCACCACTGGTGTTGTAGTGTAGGAACATTACATATGGTCATCTTTTATCTTATATATTATCACCAACTATTGATTTCTATCCTTTTATTTATTTTGTACTTCTATAATTCTACGTAATATTTGGTTACAATTTGATGTTTCATTGTCATATCGATAGATACTGAGAATTACGTGCTCTACCAAAATTTTATAGATATAGTAAGCGGCTAGCCAGCTCTAAGTAGTTTAGTTTTACCATAAAAGAAGTTCGAAAATTTTAGTGAAGCACATTATCAGAATTTCAGAATATACCATTTATAAAACGTAACAAAGCCAACCTACCTAAAGAAAAATAACCCATAATAATGATTATAATAACAATAATAGATTTGATAAATACGGACATATATAAAGTTTTAGCAATAATACTAACTTATCTTATTGTCATTCCATGTTTTGTATAAAATGTTAAGAATTATAGTGATGGCATCCTTAATGATGTAAAAAGACTCATTTAAATATAACATCTTGCAAAAAACCTTTTCACATGTACTTTTTTAATGTGAGGTAATTATTTTAAATAGTGTAAACCTAATTAGTACCAACCATTAAGCTATGAACACTTTGATATAATTGGTGCAACGCACGGGTTTGCCAATGCCTCGATCATATTAAAAGAGTACATGTGAAAAGTCTCATTTAAATATAATAGCTTGCAAAAAACCTATTCACATGTACTCTTTTAAAGTAAAGTAATTAGTTTATAGTGTAAACCTAATGAATACCAACCATTAAGCTACGAACACTTAGACACAATTGGTGCAACGCAGGGGCTTGACATCGCCTCGTACCCATTAAACTTAAATGCTTAAATGACAAGTTTTATGCTTAAAATTTGAGTAATGTAAATTGCCTATTATACCATTTACACTTAAATGCTTAAATGACAAGTTTTACTATTTTACTTTCAGTTTCAAAAAAAGTTTAAGTCACAAAGTTACTCTATCAATAAAATCTCTACTATTTTTTAAATGTCACCTTTTAAGTAGCAAGTTTTTAATATTGATCAATTTTTACGTATCAATTTAAAAGCAACTAACACATTGTTGCTCTATCTATACTATATGTAAAAAGTGAATAATTTTCTTTAAAGCATAAAAAACTTAAAAAAAGCAATAATGCGCTATATCTTAAATACCCTTTATTATTACTTCACAATAAATAGTTTGACTTGTTTTTAACATGTTGGCTTGTAATTATCATTAAAAAGTTTAACAGTCACTTTTAATATATACGGAGTACTATATATTTTCATCATTTCAACTATATATATAACACATCATTTGTAAAAAAAAGTTAAAATGTTTTTTGTTGAAGATAATAAATATTTTAACTAATTGTTGTCATCTTTTATTTTCAGTTGAATTACAATATGTTATAAAAATTCAGTTACTTTTTGATTATTTTACTGTATGTATAAACTTTACTCGGGACACTTAACAAAAATATCTCAACCATAATTATTTAGCACTATAAAGTCCCGTCACTATATACGGGTAGTTGTCTAGTTATCTATATATACATTCATCAACTTACATTTACTTCATATGGTTATTTGTCTTTTGGTGACTTTAAATACGGGTAGTTGTCTATATATACATTCATTAACTTACTATATACGGGTAGTTGTCTGGTTGTCTATATATACCCGGGTGTGGTAATTGTTTGCTTTATGGTCATTTGCTTGATGACTATCCCAAAGCCGCCTCTAAACGGGTGACAAATGGGATGAATAAAGGTAAGGATCAGATTTCGGGAGTATAAACAAGAATGACGGGTTCACGGTTGAGAAGCGGAAAGGAGCTAATCCAAATAAGTTTAATGTTGTTTCAATGAATAAGAAAGTTGAGTATAGGCCTGTTGCACCAAAGAATACCAAGGCTGCTACTTCAAAAGACAACACAAAGGAGGCTTATATGTCTAGATAACCAAGAATGGATGCTAAAGTGGTGAATACTTCTAATGCATTTGGTATTCTAAGTGATTTGGATGAGGGTTCTAATGCTAATGTAGAACATAGTGCAGTACATCTTTTTCTTGGTATAAGAGTCTTTGGTGTGGTAGTGACGAATAACACGTTATTTGTCTGTCACTTCAGCATCACCTCATCAGCCGCTCAATAATACATCAACAACTAAAATATACTCTCAGCAAAAAACCAAATAACAAGTTATTGGTACCACTTGTGGGTCCTATTTTCCATTTTATTTTATTTAAAACAAACACATTTTATTAAACTAAAATTAAAATTGCAATACATAATATAGAATACGAGGGTATTAAAAATAGAAGTTATAAAGAACGTAAAAATACCATATAACAAAACAAGGACTAATGATGTGAGTAAAAGACAATTACGGACAGAAACTGAAATTAAAACAGATCAATAAGGTTTAAAAAATAAACACACGCTGCATCATCTTCATCATCCCTGTCCATAGACACACACACAACACAAAACACACATTAACACAAAAATAAACACAAACACTCACGTATACACTACCAGTTGGTCTAAAAAAATAAATAATTAAAAAATAACGCCAACCATCTCACCAACTAAAAGAAGAATGGCGCACCAATGGCGCCATAGCCGGTGTAGAACGGCGGTGCCATTGGTCCTGTTTTTTGCGAATGGCGGACGGAAAAAAGCCCGCACCGAGCTCTCTAATATATGTGGTTTAACAAGACGAAACATGAAGGAATTGTATCTTAAATATAGCATAAGTAATAGCATTAATCCTCTAATCATCATTATAAGTTTTTCCATCTTTAATTTTGCTAATTATTCATGTCTTGTAGCGGTTACATGACTTTTTGAATGACGTTTTAGAGGAAATTGTTTCTCCCATTATCAAAATCAACACTAAAAAATAAATGCGAGAACGTTTAGCATTCTTGTTCAGAAACGCGCATAAGTTTTTCCATCTTTAATTTTACCATCACATTGCCATTCTAACGAAATAAAACAGAAAAAAATAATACTTGCTATCAAGACAAGATGCTCATAAAATTATTCCAAAACGGGTATGAGATGTTTCTACTGTAAACCATAGAACCTTCGAGGGGTTTGTTACCATTAAACATCCTGCCGCGCCGCGGGTACTCGGCTAGTATTTCTGTAATAGACTTAAAACATACTCAAGATAATCAAGAGAAGTACCTAATATAATTGTATAAGTGATTTATGCATTATGCATGTATTTAGATATTTGTTGCAGGTCTAAATAGCACTACTCATACAAATAATTAAAACATAAAGAAATACACCAGTAATAATGATGCATGTAATTTAAGTAGGTGCATTTGATATATTTTATACAAGGTTATAAATAGCGTGGGGCGTGACGTGCCGACATGACTAAGCCTCACGCCTTAACGGCCAAGGAGAAGCTTTTGCGTTTATAAGGCGTGACATAAGCCGGCACAAAATATGAAAATATTTATATATTTATATATTTATATCATATTTAATATACATCGAGTTTACAAAAAGACGTAGCATAAGGCGTGACGGCATGACCAAACCTCACGTTTTTACGGGGCCTTTACGCTCCTTTTAAAACCATGATTTTATCTATTATTGACTTTTAAAAAAATCCTACTTATTTTGTTATTGTAATTTTCTGTTATTTAATGGAATCCAATTACTTTAATGCAAACGAATCTTTCATTTATGTCATATATATAGTCATTTATTATTTATTGTAGAAACGTATAATTTAATTTTGGCATCTATAAATACGAAACACATGAGATTGATTTGTATCTCTCATTCATAGTGTTTTGTATCATCTTTCATAAAAAAAAAGTTAAACAATGAAGGTTCATAGTGTTTTAATTGTTATCTTCGTGGGGATATTGTTCATTCACAGAGCGTATTCCGGGGATGATTGCAAGCTTGACTATATTGATCCATGTTTTCCGATAGGCACTGTCAACCCAGCATGTTGTGACGCATTACGACAACATCCACATTGTCTTTGTAGATACGAATACATATATCATTCGTTAGGTGATGTTATTGTTAAATGTAAAGTTATATTCCCTGATCCATGTCCTCTAGTTTGATATTTATATTTTATAAAATAATATGCAATTTGTTGCTTCATGACTTGAATGCATTCACAAACCCTTTGATTTCTGCATAATCTTGCTCCTTTATCTTCATTCTATCTATGTGAACCAATTTTGTTTCGTTATACGATGTTAACTGTTACCGACAATACAAGTTAATAAGAACTATAAAAAGAGTTAATCGTCAATTAGTTGTCTACACGTCAACGACACCAAATGAGATGATGCCTTAAGTTTTTTAGGCCTTATTCATTTTTCGGTTGGGTCTTCCTAAAAATTCGAGAATGACCCTTCATTATAGCTTGCACTTTATGTGTAACAATCAGTCTTTTATACTAAAGGAACTACATTATTTTGGAGCGATTTTGTTAAAACAATTTTATTGAAGAAAAAAAATGACAAATAGAAGAGCTTGATTTTGCCACGTAGGCGAGATCAATATGATTGGTCAATAAAACGTCAAAATTGAATCCAATTTGGTCAAACACTGTAAAATTTGGTTACTAAAAGCTTATTTGAAAAAAAAATAAAAAATACACCAGAAGTTGACCGTAATTATTTATTTGACAGGGTGATGTAAGAACTGTGTATAGTGTTTGTTTATCAACTGAGTTTGATATAACTTTCAGAGATAATTTCATATCTCCCCCTCTTTTCAACATTAATTTCGGGGATTTTACATATATATACTTGCAAATTTCAAAAATTATATATATATATCATTTTGATGCATTAAAAGGATTGTACTTTAAGCATAAAAAACTGGTAAAAATGATATGTATGTAATTATTCATCCAGGGAAGGATATACATGAAATTATGCTAATTTAGAATATACCCAAAATACAACCGTTAAATGCATTATGTACAATGCTTTTAAAGCATCATTTGGGTAAATATGAAATTTTCATGATTCTGTTGGATAGATATGAAAATGCCCCTAACTTTTATAATGTTTTGTATGACTTCATTGATTTGTCTAATTGTTTCTTACATCCAATTGTAAGTACCGAGATGAGGTTGAGAGAGAATCACGACACTTTATACCATAGACAATCAACTGTGGTTAATGTGGTTAATGTTATCAAGCTGATTTCTTGATGAGTTTTATTTAGGGCGTTGGCAACGCCTGCATGACCACACGGGACGGGACCGGTAATCCATGGGAACACCGCCGCCGCCCTTTAAAACTACGGGACGGGACCAAAATGCCAGACCGTCTCACGCACGGGACTGAAAGAAATTGGAATGTTGGCATTGAATTATTTAAACGTTGGGAATTAATTTTGGGGTGAGTGATGAGTTTTGTAGTGAGTGATGCATTGCCAGTAAAAATATGGGTGAGTGATGGGTGAGTGATGGGAGAGAGAGAGTAAATGATGTGGCTGAAGGGGATTGGTTGAGAGTGAGTGATGGGAGAGAGAGTGGGTCAGGGGATGACAACACCCTTAGTTTCAATGATTGAAAACCCATGTAAATATTTGAAGCATTGATCAAATTGGTACGTCTTTGGTTATTAATCTTTTGTTTTAAATCAATAGGGGGTCTAAGCCTATTCATCATCAGCACTTCGAAAAGCAAGCTAGCTTCGATTTTCCGGAAATTAGCCTTAGTTGAAGACGTAGGGCTGAGTTTAGTGGCATATGTTGAGGGGGTCTTCTCAGTTAACATACCCACATTTGTATGTGAAGAGCTAGTAGTATCAAAACGATAAAGTTTTTCTATTAGCATTTATATTTTAGTGAAATGATGGTCATTTGTAAAATGTAAAGATTGTATGTCGTGGAGATAAATATGTCTAAGTAAGATTGTATGTCATTTGTAAAATGTAAAGATTTATATTTTAGTGAAGTGATGGTCATTTGTAACAACCCACTTAAGCCTGCACGAAGCCCAGTCCAAGGCCTTTTAGGGCGTCCCACCTTTCTTATAGGTGTAAGAGTGTGTGTTCTCTTAAGGTTGTGTGTGTTTGTATTTCTCTTTCATGTTTAATATAAGCATTCGACTATTGTTTCATTCATACGATCCACACATGTCTCTCATCTTTACTTTATTTCTTTGAGTGTCACGTATTCATAGTATAGATATTAGTTGTAGTTTAAGGTTTGTTCAAGTAGATTCTAGTGCTTTACATTTTCCCAATTTGTGTAAGTATATTTTTCCACATTAGTGTACGTATGTTTCCGGAAAAACTCTTTTGTATATGTTTCTATAACAGAATCCCAAAAACACTAAAGAGAATTACAGGAAATTTTTGCATCCATTTGAAAAATATTCATCACATTAAGTTTTTGCACCCATTTGTTTTTTCCTTTATTGTGTAAAGGATGAATATACAAATAACTAAAAGCTTGAAAAATACATCGGTAATGATGTTGCATGTAATTTAAGTAGGTGCACTTTGATATATTTCATCTACTAGCTTATAGACCCGTAAAATACACGGGATTTTAGATGGTTTTTGTGCAATAAAAGGTAAGTAAGTGAATATAGTGAGAAATAACAACAAACGTAAACGCTATAATATTTTCTTTTAACCGAAAAATAAGTTATAAGTGACTCAAAGTATGAAATACAATACTTGTAAATGTGTTTCTAATAAACATTGATTGCCTCTTCATTTCGCATATGTTTGTGTTGATAAAAAAAAATCAATGTGGTGACATTCTAACATTTGCAGAGAAGCTCCATTCCGTGAACACCTAATAAGTAAAAAAGAAACGTAAGTAAAAGATATTTGGGATTTATAATAAGCGAAAATAAGAAAAATGCCACAAAAATGTCATTTCTATGGTGTACATACCTAGTGATCGTTTGATCATAGACCTTGAGGAACTTCTTTATATACAACATTTAAAGTAATGTTTGATAGGTTACCATCCGCATCTGAAACAGCAACCTTCAAACCTTTTTTGCTCTTGACATGTGAAAGAGCCACATATAGATGTCTATGTGTGAAAACAGGACGTGTCAAAAACAATCCGACTTTTGAAAGCGATTGCCCTTGGCTTTTATTTATTGTCATTGCGAATGAAACCGAAATGGGATACTGTTTCCTCACAATATTTAGAGGTAAAGATTTATCATATGGAGTAACTCTCAATCATTGAATGATTACCTTATTTTCAAAATGTGTCCCATTAATGATATGTGCTTGAATAGAAGTCCGTGATAATCGTAAAACCTGAAGTCGTGTTCCGTTACACAGTCCATTAGAATGGTCAATATTCCTGAGCAACAGTATCGGGACACCAACTTTGAATAAAAGTCTGTGATAATTGTAAATGTGTCTCACTATCTAAGTAAACGGACAACATTTCGGGTGTCATGTGTATAGGTGATGTAATAATAAAATAACAAATCAAATATATAAACGCAGCGGAATACATCACCAACAAGGATCCATAAAGCCATATGATCAATCAAATGAATTAAACAAACAAGTTATACCTTTGTAGCATGATCCGGGAGTCACCACCAAGCACTATATGTCGAATGGAATAAGAACCACAAGTGACCAAAGGAGATCACCTCTATGATGTGTCCACACTACACTTCACCGTATGCCAATAGATGCTAGTCCTTTAACCACCGTAACCCTTCTAGTCTTCTTTGAATGATCAAGAATCAAAGAAGAGATGGAAAAAACAAAGCCCTAGGTAAGGGTGATATGTTTGCCGTGAGTTACCATAGAGGAGGAGGGAGAGACTTTTGGTGATTGGTTATCTTAATTATGAAGAGATTAATTAGGATATATTGTTGACCAAATTAAAACCAATCTTCCCTAAAAGGCCTCCATATGGCCGGCCACTTATGGGCTCAAAATGGGCTTCCCATTTGTTTTCTAAGTCCAATAGATTAAGTCCATTACTTAGTCATTAGAAGCCCAATAGCGGTTCCTAGTTACGTACAGTTATTTATATATCGTAAATACGATAAACACGATATATAAAGTGGCACCTCAGTGTATATGGGTGTGACCCCATAGGCTCACATATGTCTAGCCATATAATTAGTAATTATGACACGAGCATACTCCAACAGCTCCCACTTACGACGTCATAATAATCAAGTAATTATACAAGCAATGGTTAGCGTCTAGCAACACGCCAATGCCCCTAGAAATATGTGAGGTTAGTTTCTTAAACGTCTCATTTTAGATGGTTTATATGTCATCTATCCTTTTGTTACAGATACCGTGTTGAACATTAGACATGGATCAAATGTCATTCTAATAGTTCAACTATTATGTTTCTCGATATAGATATTGAACAAGATTACCAAGTGAATTAAGATTCATCTTAATTTCATTTGGGTACGGCCATACAAACATCTGTTCAATTCATCGAGGGGCCCAATAGTATCGAACTCCATAGCATGTGGAGGAACAAATCCTATTTTGACTACACGTGTCATTCACATGCTTCATATCACTCCTGATAATGGCTTTTATAACTACCTTATTCAGGCAGCGTTTAACCATATCAAGGAATGAAATTCCACACATGCAAGACCTGCTTGCATCTCAAGTCTAAGGATAAGAGACATAACCTCTTGCGAGATTCCCTATTGACGATGATCCATGTAGTGAATACTCGTAGGTTGGGTCAATCCAATGTTCATCACAATGAACAACATGTGAGTGTGGCAAATAAATCACCAACACGCTCACATTTGTCTTAATTTGATGATACTCCCGTATCGTCAACCGACAATGGATAATTTTAGAATAAATAAATTATTCATGGATTAAACATGCAAATATAGAACATAGTAGTATAAATGAAGACGATCAAACCAAGTATATCAATTCATTATATAATACGACTGCTTACAGTTCCATTATTCAAATACTAAAAAAAGATATGCATAAGACTACTCATAGGTCGGAATCCGATGTTCCCACCATGATCGAATCATGTTGTACAAGGCAACAAGTAGTCATCTGAGTAAACTTTGAGAATACATCTTTCAAAATTCATGAAAGGTTTGAATGATGATTGTCCTTTGTATGTCTGTATTCAAGTACAAGATGAGTATTGCAACAATACATTCCATAGGGTGTTTGAAGCTAGCAAGACACCTACTTTAGACAGTCATCTGAATAGTTTCTCAAACTATAAAGTATTCTTGTTCTTTTAATGTATAACGCGTTAATGCTCTCAGTTGAGCACATCTAGTCAGCAATTTCATCATTCATGATGGCATCCTACCACGACTAGGGTTGAGTATCATCTCAGTTAAATAAGCATCATTGTATGCAAACAAAACAGAGTTCCTCATATATCCGTAAACTTTTGAACTTATCTTTTGGTCCTTTATAGGTCCCTTATAATTAGGGATGGCAACGGGGCCGGTTTGGGGCGGGGCGGCCATCCCCATCCCCAAACCCGATTACCAAAGTTCTCCCCAAACCTGCCCCGATCCCCATCAGGAATCTAATCGGGGCGCCCCGTTGTGGCATGATTGGTCCCATGCCATAATACAATGGTGTCTTAAATTCCTTCTTGGTTGGAATCATATTGAGTGTACACATGGCACACCCAATTTCTAACCTTGATAGCTATGGAGGTAAAACAGTTTAAGTCATTAAAGATCAAACAATATCAATAGTGTTTGATTTTCCATGATGGACATACCATAAAGTTATGGTATTCCATGAGGACTGATGTTGTGAGACTATCACACAACTCATTAGATGAACTTATACTTTTGGGCTTACATATCTACCAACCAAGTCAAATCAGATGGCATTAATAGTAATTTTAGCCTACTGCATACTTTACATCATGTGCATGTTTTGACTAGAAAACATAAACATTTAATATTATACGTCGTAAGTGTACATTTCTTAACAAGAAGACATAACAAATCAACGTCTTACTTTACGTTATAAGTCTTTCAACAATTAACGGAAATTATGTTTGTGTCTTTATAAGAGACCTAAACATATTCAACTAAAGTAATTACGAGCGCCGACACTTGGCCTCAACAGTAAATTCAAGTTAATTTCATACTTCATGATTATGGCTTTACAAGAAAACATAATCATACTTACTAAACGATTCAGTGAATATGTTGAAGTAGCTTTTCATGTTATCTTGATATTTGTTCTAATTAGGGAAACCTACATTTTATGTGTAGAAGTCCTAGTAGAATCTTAGTTTCTTACCTTTCAGTCAAGAAAAACTATTATTCATATTGTTATATGTTGTACCTTGCACACAACAAGGATCCATATAGCCATATGATCAATCAAATGAATTAAACAAACAAGTTATACCTTTGTAGCGTGATCCGGGAGTCACCACCAAGCACTATATGTCGAATGGAATAAGAACCACAAGTGACCAAAGGAGATCACCTCTATGATGTGTCCACACTACACTTCACCGTATGCCAATGGATGCTAGTCCTTTAACCACCGTAACCCTTCTAGTCTTCTTTGAATAATCAAGAATCAAAGAAGAGATGGAAAAAACAAAACCCTAGGTAAGGGTGTTATGTCTTCCGTGAGTTACCATAGAGGAGGAGGGAGAGATTTTTGGTGATTGGTTATCTTAATTATGAAGAGATTAATTAGGATATATCGTTGACCAAATTAAAACCAATCTTCCCTAAAAGGCCTCCATATGGCCGGCCACTTATGGGCTCAAAATGGGCTTCCCATTTGTTTTCCAAGTCCAATAGATTAAGTCCATTACTTAGTCATTAGAAGCCCAATAGTGGTTCCTAGTTACGTACAGTTATTTATATATCATAAATACAATAAACACGATATATAAAGTGGCACCTCAGTGTATATGTGTGTGACCCCATAGGCTCACATATGTCTAGCCATATACTCCCTCCGTCCCTTTGTAAATGTCCACTTGGACTTTTTTTTGTCTTTATTATTCAACTTTGACCATAAATAATTTTGTTTGTGTTATATAATACTTGATGAAAATTATACCAATGAAAATACTTTTAAAACCCAATCCATTCATATATTTTGCATCAAGTATTATATAACACAAACAAAAATATTTATGGTCAAAGTTGAATAATAAAGACCAAAAAAAATCCAAGTGGACATTTAAAAAGGGACGGAGGGAGTAATTAGTAATTATGACACGAGCATACTCCAACAATGTGGGCCGTGTGGCTGTCCACGGGAATACTGACACTTATAAGTATCGATTGTTGGGTGAGGTTTGGAATTTTTTGGTGGAGGCTATTGGTCTGGAGGCTGGAACGACATGCGTGTTCACAAAGAACAGGGGACACAGTTTGTGGCTGGATGCGTTTCACGATGACGGGTGCATGATAATGCAGGGCGTGTTCAAAGGAGCAGCTACTCTAAGGAAGGTTCAACTACCATTGGAGTGGCATGAACAGAGTAAGTGTTTTAATTTGTTTTATTATTATTTATTTTTTGCGTTTACCTAATACTATAACTTATTAGGTCTATCTGCTTAAATAGATTGGTAACATATAAAATAAATACTTTTGATTTGTAGATGACGATAGAATGAAACACATATGCCACTGGCCCTTCCACACAGACCATTTTGGAGAGTATAATACAAGCTTCTACAAAAGTTATGCCCATATCCAGTGCCGCAACAGATTGGTACTTGAATTTATTGTTTTTTGTATACATATATATTAATTGTTTAACATTTGGTTAATACTAATTGCAAATTAAAATATTATAGGCAATCCTTGCGAATTTCCTAGCGAAACATCCTATGTACATGTACAGAAAGGCGCTGGTGATTCACCAGCATTACAGAGAGGAAATGAGAGTGCGAATGGAGCCTCACAGAGATACTCCAAACAGAACCAATCATGTAAAGATTTTTGGGCAGTGGAAGGTGTTAGCGGAGGCATGCCAATTCCCATATACCAAGGTGATAAGGTTCAAGTATGTGTCGAATGGGGTAGATGTGGATCCGAAAGATGATGAAAACCCTCATTTCCCGATATTCCACATTTTTTAAAATGGTAAATGGTATAGCCTGTTGGTAGTTGCTGGAAATGCCTAAACAATTCCCTATTCATGCTTTCTTTTGGGTTTTGTCTGCTTCAAGTACAATGTTTGTGGTACTGTTAGTTGTGAAGATTAGTTGTGAACAGATTTATGCCAGGTAACAATCGAATTTCAGATTTAGGTCAGGTAACATCAAGGTTGTATGTTTACTGCTATCAAACCATTTAGAAGTTAGGTAAGTGGTTTGATAGCAGATAGGAATATGTGATGTAAGTGTTTTGCCCAAAACAATCCTCAAGTGAAATGTATGATTTTAGTCCAATGTTTGTGGTAGTGTTGGAAAATTCCCTATTCATACTTTCTTTTAGTCCAATGTTTGTGGTAGTGTTAGACGTGAACATGTTTAGCTCAGGTCGAATTTCAGACGTACGTTTGGGTACTTATGATCAGGTGTACAAAATGCACGTACGTGCAAGTTGGAAAAAACATTGTAGTGTTATGTAACATAAAACTACTATGAAATTAAGAATCCATTAGCCTTTTCTATAGCTTGTTAATAATTGAAGTTTAAGGAGTTTTTGCGTGTAAAGCTCAATGACTGTGTAAGTAATCCATTAGCCTTTTGTATAGCTTGTTTAAGGTGTTATCCATATGTTTCGTACGTTTATCATGGTAATGAATGTGATACTCTTTAAAAATGTTACTTTCTTCTTCCATTAGTGGGTTGTTACATTTTTAACATATGTTTTGTTGATTATTTTTTGAAATAAGTCTTCAAATAACATTGTTTATAGTTTTGATCTGATTGACTTATAACTAATATCAATTTAACGTCAGTGAAACATTATTGAGTTAGCAAAATGAGTATTATTTCAAAAGTGAAAGTGAAGTACAACACAATAAATTATTGTAACACCACTTACACTGGTACAAAACCTGGATATCGTCACACCACAAAATGTGTGACTATATGCATATAGTCGCACATTTTTTTTTTGGTGTGTGTGACGAAAAGTCGCGCCACCGTAGGTATCATATGGTCACATTGTTTAGTTTGTGGCCGTTTTCATTGAAAAAGAGTGACTAAAACCCGAATATGTGTGACCAATTAGGCACAAGTTTTGTTGGATTTATCAGTATGTGTGACTATTTCTCATCCTATGGCCACATGAATATATAATAAATGTGACGTTTGTGATGATTTAGTCACACAACGTGTGTTGTTTTTTTTGGAGTTAGTCACATACAATTTAAAAAACAGTGGCCAAAAGTGTGAATAAGTGTGACCATATGTTGTTTAAAGTGAAGAAATGTGTATTTTGTGTGACTATTGATCATCCAATGGTCACATGAATTTTTAGTTTGTGTGGCCTTTTGTAATATTTAGTCACATAAAGCATGTTTGTTTTGGGTATTTAGTCACATACAATTAAGCATAAAGTGACTAAAAGTGTTAATAAGTGTGACCATAAGCTTTTTAAGTGAAGAAATGTGTATTTTGTGTGACTATTGATCATCCAATTGCCACATGAATTTTTGTGTGTGTGGCATTTTGTAATATTTAGTCACACAACGAATTAAACAAACAGTGACCTTTTGTAATATTTAGTCACATGTAAGAAATCAATATATTAAAACAAATTCAAATATATATCAAAACAAATTCAAATACAATAATATCTAACAGCAGTACTAACTATATGAACCAACAGTACTAATAGTTGTATCTAATACACTAGCAGTACTAACAGTTGTAACTAACACACTAAGCACTACTAACTATATGAATGCAAGATCTATCTGATCTTCCTGCTTCAGTCCATACTGGTGACTGATGTGCTCATCAGATCAAGGGTCATAACCACAACTTTAGGCAGATCATCAGATGAATACGAGCTTTGCCCATGACTCTGTCCACTGTAACCAAAGGGTAAGACATATATAGGCGGATGATTAACCTGTACCAAGATCAGGGATATGTCAGCAGCTAGTATCAAGTAATAACCATTGAAGCATTAAAATGATCAACTAAATCAGCGGAGTAATAAACAATGAAGCATTAAAATGATCAATTACGTTCAGTAACTATGAGTAACGATGCATGTTTGTCTTGCCATGTGTTAACCCATAAACTTTATGACAAACATTAACTGTCAACAAAGTATTAAGGCATCTAAACAAAGCTTGCAGGAAGCACAAACTACTCAAATTCAACAAGAGCAGATCAGTCAGTCTGAGTAGAAACCATCTGATGCATTGTTAAACATGTGTTAACAACTGAAAAAGTATGTACGTTTTTAACTTTGTTTATTGCTAAACATGTGTTAACAACTGAAAAAGTATGTACGTTTGTATAAAAGCGATGGGGTAGGTTGTAGATATTAAATACTTTGTATACTTTTGGGAACTTTCGACCCATTTGACCCGTTTCCTCAGCTTACTATTTTTTATTTTACCCATTAGCATAGCCCAAACCGACCCATATAGGAGCAAAAGGATCAATGAATTTCAAAAAGAAAAAACATGTTGTTCCTTACAGAGTAATCATCTATGTTCTGATCAACAAGCACATGCACCGAGATGGTTCCCGAAAACCACAGAAACCTCCATATAGCAGCTTGCTCAATCTCAACGACCTGTCTTGAACCTTCGTCAACCAAAAGTCCAAAACCTTTCTAGATAACACTTCCTGACACAAATATCAACATCACTCACAATAAAGTATTGTTAATGAAATAAAAAGAGCACATACTGATATACGTCTTTCATACACTTACTTGAATATTCTTGAAGACCCTCTTATTGTCTGGATCGGTGACAATGTTTTATATTGCGAACTGATAACTTATAGGCTATTCTATATTGCACTAGCGTGTAAAAAAAGGGGCTAATTTTTAACTTAACATCTCTAAACTTGCTACATTTGTCGACATAGCTTTCATTATGGTTCTACTTCAAGCCTATGACACTGAGAACACACAGGAAATCAAATCATTACCTCAATACCAGGGGGCTGGCCCCATCCCACCCGGGATTTTTTCTCCAAACTTGCATTTGCTTCTCTAAATTGAACTTTGCATCCTTCATATTGAACACATCATGGTTTTCTCCCTCTTTTTGTGTTGGTCTTTTAAACCTCGACTGAATCATATAAAATATAAAATCTTAAATAGGACGTAGATAAGATAATCAAGTGAATAAGAAATCCAAGCCCCCTGCATCTGACATAAGCTGGAATGCAAATAAGTTGTAAAATAAGGTGAGACGTTACCTGCACAAGCACTTCATTTGTTTCAACAGCATTAATCAAAATAGAGAAAAGAGAAAAATCGACTCCATTGGGGAGTATAGTGGCTTCTGCTAGAAGAATTGCAGCCGTCAAACAACCCAATGATAGCTGAAAGCTTTTTGAGTTGCTTCCCGGGACGCTCTGGCCTGAAGCTGGATGTATATCTCCTGCAAGACAACCACCCCAAGATAAAGGACATAAACATGCATTAATGATAACTCAATATCATTTGATACTTTTGATTTAATCATTAATTTCCCACTGGACCGGAATAGGTTTCTTGTATAAAGTCTTGATTTACGAGTTCCAGCAAGACATTTTGTTTCCACGTATATAATCAATAAAAGTACAGTTATGTGTTAAAATCATTGAGCATTGTAAGTACCATCCAGTAGCATCACGAAGCTCATAATTTTTAATGGTGTCCTCCAACTCGAGAGCTTCAGTCACAAAGTTCATATATTCACTGGTCAAAAAGGAAACATGAATGAATAAGCCGGCAATCTGATATAGAATTTCATAGATAGCACTAAAATTACAACAATAGCATTGGAAAGATCTTGATGAGCATCATCAAGTTTAACAGCCATTCTAGCGAGTCCAAATGTATTAGAACATGCCATGGCAAAACCCATTATACCTCGGCCCCTAACAAGCATAGGAAAAGTATATAAGTAACATAAGTTTTTTTTTAATTGCAAGAATTTACACTATAGGAAAACCTTAGAATGTCAAACAGTAGGGTAAAATTCCTTATACAGTAGAGTAACCTCCTTTTGCTTATGATTATCTGATTATATAGGATTCATTATAAGAATCAAACAGACATTTACCTTGTGTTTTAAAATGATGTCAAAGGCCATGGATGTAGCTTCTTCAACATCATATACAGCATGTGCAATCTAATTCACAAAAAGCAAACATCAGTATAAGACTTGCTTTACCTTAAATACTACTAAATGTTAGTTACATATAATTCTATAAAAAAAAGTCCTTTGAACAAACCTGTCCACGATCTGACACATTTGAATGAAGATGATGTTCGTTTCCATATTTCTCATCTTCAAGGTTATATGAGCTATATACAAAAAGTAAAACATACAATTACAAACACATACAACACAGCATGCAGAAGTGTAACTTGGTGCAGTCAGCCAACCTCCATATGCACTCTTATATAAATATGATATTAACAACAAGATCTTATATAAATATGATATTAAAGTTATGAACATGTAGTGATTGTGCTTATTAGTCAGCTTCAGTAAACATAATGGACCTTCCATTCTATCTTAGTTGCTTGAACAGCCTATGTCCATCATTTGAAATCGCAAGTCCTATGTAGCAACTGCAACCAACTACACCATTCTCAAACAAATAGAGCTAAAACAGCAACACAACTATAAGATGCTTTTTTATATCAGTTTTTTCTTATCTAATTTATATCATCTCTCCTAATTTGCTTTGAAAACTACACCCATCTTAAAGCTAATGGACATCTCAACCATGATTGTTAGTTTGCTTCTACAAGCCTATCAAGTTTAACAGCATGAAAAACAATAAATATATGTTGAGCAACAGACCATTTTAAGGATGTTAAAGTTTTATATAAAAGAAAATTTGGGTAGGCCAATACCTGTCCTAGTGCTTGAAGGCAGAGTGCTCTTAAAACTCCTTCGGCAAGGTCCACTGGCAAATCTCTCCTAAAAGAAAACAAAATGTTATATTTAAACTCATGTAAAGCACAGGTTCACTAAATAAGAGATATAATTCACAAATATATATATATGAACCTGAGCTCAGGAGGCAATTGTGGAAGACGTGCTTTACTGCACAATCAAGGTATCCGGCTGCCTTTAGCAAAATATCAATTCCCGATCTTTTGCTTTCTGTGATATAAAACAGCCTTTCATATGTCATGTAACAAAAACACAAGACCGCACAGAAAATGCATAATTGCAGAGGAATTTTACATCACATAATTTTATGATATTACGTTTGCATAGTTTACAAACTATATGGACTAGAAAATAGTCAACAAGTATCTCTAACCTCCAAAATAAACATTCAGAATATCGATCTTAATAAAATATCTATCCAAATTGATCTGTTCAAATCTATTACTTCATATGTCGGTTTGAAACAATTATTCTAATAGAACTAAATTGCATCATATATTAGCGTTATCACTTTTGAATGAAATCTAAGTACTTATCAAGGGAGCGTTTGGGTTTCCGTATTTTTTTTTTTTTTTTGCTTATCGGCTAAATTTTGTCATCCAAACTACTTCTACTTACCCGTTTATTTTGTAAAATAAATAAGTTTCTGATATGCAGATATGCACGTAGTGAGCAACTTATCCAAATTGCTTATTTTATATAAAATATAAATATCTTTCTAACCTCACGTCTAACTAAAAACCTTGTACCAGCATATAATTGATCTTCCTCAATTATGCTGTCCCCAGGCCTCTGCAACTGTCGTGGTACTGAGGTAGACCATGGGCTTGTCACAGGTAACTCATGTGAGAAGTATCTTCTTCTTACCAACTGAAAAGTAATTATACTGACCTCTGATATGATTTAAAATCATGGAATTGAGATACACAGGATTAGGATTAGAAACAGATATGGAACTATCTGAATCATCGGCGGAGAGGTTGATCGGGTTGCCATGGATGATGGCGGATAAGGCCGGTGCTGACGACAGCCATGACGAGCATCTCCTACCCGCGACACGCAACATCTTTCTTCTTCTGATTTTGGTAACGGCTTCAAAACAAGACCTGATAAATAAATATGTATGAGAATCTGACCAAATACTATTTGGTGAATGTGAAACGAGTAATGAATAACGATTAACGAATAACGAATAATCGTTATTATGGAAAGATGATATGCAAATGAAATTCTTGAGATTATAAGTAATATCACATGATATGTTAACTAAATTATTTCCAAAGTTTTCCTTCTCAAAAGTGATGAAACGATACGTAAAGATAACTAGTTAAAATATCGTTATATATATTATTAACGTAAAGTTTAAATAATATATAAATGAAATATAATAAATGCACGTGACGTGAATTGAAATGAAGAAAATAGAAAATAAACTAAGAATGTCAAATAGAATCTGTTGGTCCTTGTCCTTTTCCAATTTTTACACTTTTTACCCTAACGGGGTTAGCGTTACACCGTTAGTCCTTTATTATATATAATTTACAATTATAGTCCTCTACTTGTCCAATATATCATTCTGAGCTTGGGAATTAATAATATGTCATTTTATACCCTAATGATACTATTTTTACATTTTCAGTCCATGCTTTTCTCGGTTAACAGTTTTAGTCCCTCTAGGTGTTTTCGCGTTACATTTTTAGTCCAATTACACAAAAATAATGGGAAAAATTATATTAAAATTTCCGAAGCTTATTTAAGTCATAAAAGCTTATTTTAACAGCTTATAAAGTCTATAGCTTATTATTTCATCTAATGGGCTTTAACGATTCATTTTATGGCCCGTTAACGTTTTAAAATCTGTACATCGTGAGACGAGTTGAGCTCATCAAAAAGGTCATTTTTCATGTTCTAAATTCATGTCAAAAAGCCTTGATAAGCTAGCTTATCTCTATAGCTTAAACATAGCTTATTGGGCTAAAAAGCCCACTTCGCTGTTTTATGTTGTTTTGATATTCAGTTTTCTGCGATTTGCTTTGGCAAATTTAGAGTGTCGAAACTTGATTATTTTTACATGTTATATTAACGAAAATGATAGCTAGCTAGGTGGTCTAACAGGTTGTATGAAAATATAGTACGCTCGTTAAGTCTATTTCCAAGTTATAAGGTCGTTTCTATGCGACATAGGACATGTATTAAAAGGGAAAAGAGTTGAAATAATTCTAAGTGTTATGACATATTTTTATACGATTTGAACATGATCAAAATAAAGTCGAACGATGCATGTAACGTGAATATAAACGTGAAAGGAGTGTGATACGTGACTTCTATGCCTTCCAAGATGGAGGCGTGTCGCGTTTGTGGATCATAATTTAAAAACGATGCATGGACAAGAAATTATGCAAGCGAGGAATCACAAAGAGTTTCTAGGATACTTACAACGATTCTAAGGAGGTTAAAAGCTGAGGGATACGAATAGAAACACACGAAATAATCCCACGTTAAATTATATCAAAGTATACGATTTGTATTATAAAACCCGATTCTCTCGTTTTTCTTCTCAAACGTACGAATGAAGGTTTTTGGCTTTTCAAAGATGAATTTATGGTAGAATAAGAGTTTTCTTGAGAGTATTTAAGGTAAGAAGAAAGGTGGTGAGTGAGAGATAGATATAGAGTACATTTTTATAACACGTAACGGTTCAATAATTCACCAATGCTATTTACTAGACCTTGTCAGTTAATATGAGACTTCTAAATGCATTTTCTAATAGCCTAGGAGTCTAGAGGGAGCTTGTGAGAGCTTAGAATAAGGTATATGTCTTGTTGAGTCAACATGAATGTCGACTAGCCATTTATCATATATACGATTTATATAAATCGTATAACTCATGGTTTCTGACGATAAAACTCAACTTTTAACATGGAACTATGATAGAAATAATATTAGAATCACGTAGAAACAAACCGGAGTCAAAACGGTTAAGTTTTGAATATAATACTTATGTCGAGTTGGGTTGTTCTTGGCCAAACGGATTGCCTTTCGAAACCACGTTAATACTCAACTTTATATTCTGAAACTTGGTACGTTTAGAGTTGGCTAGGTGAGAAATGAGACGGCATAAAAATATATATGTGTCGTGTTTAATAATCGAGAGAACAAAAGGCTTTTTGGAGCTAGCTTCTAACCGAATTATACATAAAATCATAAATAGAGTTGGGCTTTTAATCTTGAGCTGAATGAATAGTACCTGTCGAATGGAGTTGGGCTGGTAAGATAATTAAGGCCCGATTAATATTATTAAGGAATAATTAGGATTAGTGAAATATTTATGTTTCGTAATACGCGTCGAGAACTTGTTCCGTCATTAAATGAATTATATAATATCGTAATCACGACCAATTAATATAATAAGAAAAAATTCAAATTTTTCTGTAATAATGGGGATCAGTAACAATAACTGAGGTTTATTATTTATTAACGATTATAATTACAAGGGATTTTTACAGTGTTCTACAGTTCATCAGTTAACGTCGATTGTTTTTCAAACTGTTTTGGTTCATCAGTTAGCGTCGGTTGTGTTTCAAAGTGTTTAGGTTTATCAGTTGGTTTATCAGTTAGCGTCGGTTGTGTTTCAAAGTGTTTAGGTTCATCAGTTAGCGTCGGATGTTTTTCAAACTGTTTACAACATCAGTTACCGTCGGTTGTTTTTCAAAGTGTTTTGGTTCATCAGTTAGCGTCGGTTGTGTTTCAAAGTGTTTAGATCAGTTAGCGTTGGTTGTGTTTCAAAGTGTTTAGGTTCATCAGTTAGTGTCGGTTGTTTTTCAAAGTGTTTTGGTTCATCAGTTATTTTTTATAACGTTCATCAGTTATTGTTCATCTTTAACGTGCGATATCTCACTCATATTATATCGTATTTGAGTGATTCAAATTTATGGGTAAAGAATGGCCAAAAAGCTACAACTTTTGTGTTTTAAATTTTGCAAAATTCGGCCTTTAAACTAGGCAAAATTAGAGCTAAAAATGCTGTAAATTTCAAGAAAATCAACACCCACTTAAAAAGTTGAAAAAAGAAGTTGCGATTCATATATATCATAATGCATACCAAATTAAAGAGTATTAAATTTAAAAAAATATGATAAAATCGGTTTTTCATAAAAGTTTATCGTTTGAAAGTTATTTACATTTAAAGTTTTGGGACATAATTTAATAAGAAAAAAAAAAAAAAAAAAAAAAAAAAAAAAAAAAAAAAAAAAAGGTTGGAAGTGGGTGGTTGAAATTTGTAACATTGTGAGTAGCCTTTTTAATAATGTTCAATCGGTAAAACACTCGTTCAAAATACGAAGATTTTATTCAGCCTAATCTACGTTTATTGGCTCGGCCTCATGCCTGATCGGCCTCGTGCTTGGTTCTCGCACACAAACTTGTGTCCCAGCCGAGCACGTTTTGAAAGAACACACAGTGACTGTGTGAGTGTGTGTAACAACCTTTGGAAAAAATGGAGTGTGCCGGAAAAGGGGCCGCCGCCGTTGCTCCGGTGAACCTAACCGCCGGTGCGACGGTTGCGGCGCCGTATTTTATTGGTCCGTTTATCATCAGGTTTATTCATTTCTCTATTCAAACCCTAATTTACTCCATAATTCACAACTACCCTCTCTAACTAAAATATCACACATATAGCTGGGTCTTTGCCGGGTATAACCGGGTCTATCCGGATATAGCCAGGTCTTGTCCGGGTCTACCGGATATAGCCGGGTTTAACCGGATATAGCCCGGTCTAACCGGGTCTTGGCCGGACATAGCCAGGTTTTGTTCGTATTGTGGTGGTTTACCGACCACTATAAGTCATATTGCTACTTATTACCTTTACGGGCAAGGGTTTGGATTCTACTTTTGGAATTATCAGCGGCAGCGTACATCTTTCTTGGGTACATCTGAGTTTGTCTGTAGTCTTCTACGGCCGTTTGGCACATTTGAGACATTTCCCTTTTATCTACAGATGTATATTTGACCCGTTTCACAACCCAAATCAACCCATTCATACATTCTCCAATCATAAATAGATTGATATAAATTGCAAACTCTAGATTTATAAGTTCTGCAAATACAAACTAACTGTTTCATGAGTGTGTGTTTGGGATTCGGGTATATGATCACAACAATAGTAATCTGAGAGTCGTGTAAACACTTTCAGATTGAAGTATTTCGATGGTTCTATCGAAATCTTAAATCGGATAAAACTCAGAGTTAGAAACTTGAATGCGTTATATTTGTTATGCCTGAACCAAAACCTTGTGTATTTCTCTGTGTATTTCACACTGTCCTCCACAACATGAATGTTGCAACATAAATACATATGACCAACCATAACCGTTTAGCAGTTATCAATGATAATTGATGTACAGCCATAACTGCTCCATAACTCTAATAATAACCATTTAACAGTTATCAATAGTAATTTATGAATAGCCATAACTGCACCATAACTGCTATAGCAGTTATATACACTGCTATGTAACCAGCAGTACCTTGAATGTACCAGCAGTACCTTGGCATCCAGCAGTACTTTGAATGTACCAGCAGTACCTTGGCAGTACCTTAGCAGTACCTTATCATCCATAACCATAATAACGTCAAACAAGTGTGTACTCCACACAACCCCGACTTGTTGAACATTTACTATGATTAACATTGGTCATCTAAGTCAATCCATTACACTTAAATCTCATTAGTGACTCAAAATCACTAACAATCCTCCCCCATTTAAGTGTAATCTTATTAACTTAAAGCAAACACATAACAAACACCAAACTGATGCATAAATGAAATATCGAGACGATTGAATTTCACATTAGTACATTAGCATTCCAAATATTCGAATATCAGAGTGTCACTAAGGATTGAACTCTTTCTATTCATAGTGAATACATGAAGATAATATACACACCAGTTTACACATTCACTTGTTCTTCCTGACACATATTTTACTAGCTTGTGTCCTATCCTTCAATAAGCATATCAAAGCCAAGTCCCAAGCTTCTTGAAGCAGCTAAACTTCATGCTTATATAGGTGGTTTTTTACTCTTGCACCTGCACATGCAATTTTTCAAAAAACCATTAAGAAATATAATTTCAACCTCCTTTATCTTGCAGTTCCGAACACATACCATGGGATGAAGTAATTATGTGTTCCAATCCAATCATAACAAGCTTTCCACATTGAATTCAGCATTTAACATTGCGTTAAATGGGAATTGGGTATCTTGATACATGGATTTAATTAAATGGACTTTAGACCCATCCCCTTAGCCGCCTTACACACGAGATCTCTTGCTAACCCTTTGGTTAAATGATCGGCTAAGTTCAACTGAGTTCTTACAAACTCCACAGATATCACACCATTCATGATAAGCTCACGAATCATGCTATGTCTAACACCTAGGTGTCTAGACTTTCCATTGTACACTTGACTATAAGCCTTAGCCAAAGTAGCAGCACTATCACATCTGATAGAAATGGTAGATATCGGTTTAGGCCACAAAGGAATTTCATAAACCAAATTCCTTAGCCATTCAGCTTCATTACCAGCTGCAGCCAATGCAACAAATTCAGACTCCATTGTTGAGCTTGTAATACAAGTCTGTTTCTTTGAAGCCCAAGAAATAGCACCTCCTCCAAGGAGGAATACCCACCCACTAGTAGATGAGTGATCTTCCATGTTGTTAATCCAACTGGCATCTGAATAACCTTCTAACACAGAAGGATAACCACCATAAGTCAAACCATAATCCATGGTTCCTTTCAGATACTGAAATACTCTACCCAAAGCTTGCCAATGTAGAGTATTAGGATTGCTAGTATACCTACTAAGCTTTCCCACAGCAAAAGCTATGTCTGGTCTAGTGCTAATCATGGCATACATAAGGCATCCAATAGCACTTGAGTATTCTAGTTGAGACACTGGAGTTCCTTTATTATTTCGAAACTTCACAGTAGGATCCACTGGGGTTCGAACAGGAGTACAATTAGCAAAGTTAAACTTTGCCAGTATCTTCTCAATATAGTGAGATTGAGAAATAGAGATTCCATTGTTTCCTCTTTTGATTCTAATACCAAGAATCACCTCAGCCTCCCCCAGATCTTTCATATCAAAGTTAGATGACAAGAATTCCTTTGTCTTATCAACTTGATCTTGGTCAGTACCAAAGATCAACATGTCATCCACATATAAGCAAATTATTACTCCTTTACCAGAGGCATTGAATTTACTATATACACATTTGTCAGCTTGGTTTAAAGAAAACCCATTAGACAAGACAACATCATCAAACTTTTGATGCCATTGTTTTGGTGCTTGTTTCAGACCATACAATGATTTCTTTAATTTACACACTTTGCCTTCATGTCCAGGCATCACAAACCCTTCAGGTTGTTTCATGTAAATTTCCTCATCCAACTCACCATTTAAGAATGCAGTTTTCACATCCATTTGGTGAATAACCAGATCATGTATAGCTGCAAGAGCTATTAATAATCTAATAGTGGAAATCCTTGCAACAGGAGCATAAGTGTCAAAGAAGTCAATACCCTCCTTTTGTCTAAAGCCTTGGATAACCAATCTGGCTTTATATTTATCTATGCTTCCATCCACTTTCATTTTCCTTTTAAGGATCCATTTACATCCTAATGCTTTGCATCCAGGAGGTAAATCAGTTAATTCCCAAGTATCATTATGCATGATGGAATCAATCTCACTTTGAACTGCTTCTTTCCAAAAGGAAACATCTCTTGAAGCCATTGCTTCACTCAAGGACATTGGATCCTCCTCAATAATGAAACAATATTCATGTTGAGATAAAGTCTTATCCCTTGTTCCTTCAACTAGATATAGTTGAAAATCACCACCAAAGGACTTTGCCTTTCTTGTCCTAGTGCTTTTCCTAGGAACAAATGCACCAGGTACACCAACAGTACCTTCAAGTGCATCAGCAGTACTTTCAGCTATATCAACAGTACTTTCAACATCTTCTTCAACCATCTTACTAGATGATGATTGAATCATACCTCATGGCCTAGGTATAGATGTAAATCGTTCTTCATCAAATATAGCATCTCTTGACTCTATTATAGAGTTCACAGATACATATTCATTTGGTTCTATGACATAAAACCTATAACACTTGGAATGCTCTGCATACCCAATGAAGATACAATCAAGACCTTTTTCACCCAGATTTTTCTTTTTGGGTTCAGTTAGTCTCACAACTGCTCTACATCCCCAAACCCTCATGTAAGTCAAATTTGGCACCTTCTTAGTCCAAATTTCATAAGGAGTTTGTTTGTTGTTTTTGGTTGGAGTTCTATTCAGGATGTAGCAGGCTGTTAACATAGCCTCACCCCAAAAACCTTCACTGAGTCCAGAATAGGATAACAAGGAGTTCACCATTTCCTTTAAAGTCCTATTCTTCCTTTCAGCCACACCATTCTGTTGTGGTGTATAAGGGGCTGTGGTTTGATGTACTATACCAGTTGATTGGAAATAAACTGGATCATAATACTCACCACCTCTGTCAGTACGCAACACTTTTATTAAACCTTGTCTATGAAGTTCTACTTCTTGTTTATAAATTTTAAACTTATCAAGAGCTTCATTTTTAGCATGCAAAAGATATACATAACAGTATCTTGAGGCATCATCAATAAAAGTGATTACATACTTATTATGTCCAAGTGATGGATTAGCATGAAAATCACACAAATCACTATGAATGAGATCCAACACTTTACTTTCCCGATTAACACCTTTAAATGGTTGTCTAGTTATCTTGGTTAACATACAAGTTTTACAACTTTCATGAGTCATGTCAAAAGCAGGTATTAAACTCATTTTAGACATATCTTTCATTCTCTTGTAATGAACATGACCTAGTCTAGCATGCCACAATTCAAATTTGTTTAAATTATTGCTATTACTAGAAGACATCATACAAGCAGAAGCATTAAACAAAGGATAATCCAAATTCAATCTAATCATGTTGTTACAAACATAACCAAATCCAACAAACGACCCATGTCTTGACAAGATATACTTGTCACTTTCCAACACTTGTTTGTAGCCACACTTATTCAACATAATTTCAGAAACAAGATTCTTTCGAATCCCAGGTACATATAAAACATTATCTAAACATAAAGTTTTTCCAGAAGTGAATGTCAATAAAGCACGCCCTATTCCTTTGATTGGTTCAGTTGCAACGTTTCCCATCTTTACAAATGATCCATCTTCAATTGATTTATATTCTTGAAACCAACGAAGATCCTTGCAAACATGAATGGTTGCACCCGAATCAACCCACCAAGCAACTTCATCATCCTGTACATAAAATGCATCAGAAATGACAGAAACATAATGTAAAACATTATACAAATTCTGCATAAGACCAGAATTAAAACCTTGTTGCTTTCCAGGATCCTTAGACCCATTTGAACCAGCGCCATTCTTGCCCTTATTAGAGCGACAATCCTTCTTCATATGACCAGGCTTGTTGCATTTCCAACAAGTCAAAGTAGCCTTCTTGTTGGCATACTTATCATCACCACTGGTGAATTTCCTTTTGTTCTTATTGTTGTTGAAATTCTTGGCTCCATCTCTTTCAACCATGTTGACAGAAGATGACCCAATTTGGTTCTTTCCTTTAGGATTATTATCAAGTTCCTGATTTCTTAATCCTTCCTCAATTCGGATATGACTTCCGAGTTGAACCAAATTTAACTCTTCCTTTTTATGTTTCAAACTATGTTTGAACTCTTTCCAGGAAGGGGGCAGTTTATCAATGATAACTGCAACCGAGATGGCTTCATCCATCATCAAATTGTGTTGGACATACTGTCCCAGAATCCTTAACATCTCATGGAATTGTTCCATAACTGGCCTGGTATCAACCATCTTGTAATTCATAAAATTACTAACAAGAAACTTCTTAGAAGAAGCATCTTCAGCCATGTATTTGGATTCTAGAGACTCCCACAGAGCCTTTGCAGATTCAGAGTTTTGATAAATATCAAATAGGGAATCAGACATACCATTTAGAATATGACCACGGCATATGTAGTCATCGTTTTCCCACTTCATCCTTTTCCTAGTTGTCTCCAAAGTTTCATCCTCGGACCACACAGGACTGGGTGTACTCAGAACATACACAACTTTCAGAGTGGTAAGAAGAAAGTGCATCTTCTTTTGCCAGCGACGAAAATCTTGCCCTTCAAACTTGTCCAACTTATCAAACTTGCTCGTCATGTCTTTCACGGATTGACTGGTTGTCATGATCACTAAATACTTCAATCTTTGTTGGGGATTCGGGTATATGATCACAACAATAGTAATCTGAGAGTCGTGTAAACACTTTCAGATTGAAGTATTTCGATGGTTCTATCGAAATCTTAAATCGGATAAAACTCAGAGTTAGAAACTTGAATGCGTTATATTTGTTATGCCTGAACCAAAACCTTGTGTATTTCTCTGTGTATTTCACACTGTCCTCCACAACATGAATGTTGCAACATAAATACATATGACCAACCTTTATGCTCTTGAAACGGCTGTTCACGTGTTGAATAGGATTCCAACTACTGTTGGAATATGTGAACTATTAAAATCATAAACACATAAAACATCACAAAGCACGCAGCGGAAAGATCTAATGAACATGTAATTAATTAACTTAAATAAATACGTACCTTAATCGCGTAATCACCAAGAACAACAAGAACCCTAATTTGGGTTGAATATGGATCGAACCAAACAAGGTAAAAACACCAAGAATCACAAGCTAAAATAAGCTTGTCACTCGTTCTTGTACACACGCGATAGTAGCGTTCCAATGGGAAAGCTAGGTTCAAGATCACTAACAAACCAAACACTTTGTTGCAACACTTGAATCGCCAAGTTCTAGTGAACTTAAAAGAGGGTCGATCAAGGTATAGCAAGAAGAAGAAAAGAAGAGAAGTTTGGCTAGAGTTAGGGATACTTGATTAGGTGAAAATCAATAAACAAGTGAATTGTATTTATAGGCAAAACCTAAAACACATTACTTGTTCCCTACTCCTTCCAAAAGTCGGCCAAGCCTAGCCCAAGGCTATTTCCAGCCGATCCAACCCAACCATGGGTTTCTAGATCCTTCTTTTCACTTTTAGTCCTTTAACGGTCGTTATCTTTAACACCGTTAAGTACTAACCGTCGTTAAGTGTTATTAGTGAAATGAATAAATAAATATAAATATAAAATGTATATTTAATTATTCAAACCAATGGAACTCTCACGTATTGTGTGCAATCCCGAGTCTCGGGTTCGAAACCGGACATACAAATATTAATTTCATTATACACAAAAACTAACAGCTCCCACTTGGATAATGATTAATATTGTAATGACATGGGCTAGTCTAGCTTTAACAGATCCCAATGCCCCCAGCTCGATCCGAGTTGTGGTTCTCCTGGAAAAAACCACTTGATGATATAATCATCATACTTATCCTTTTGTTACTAATACCGCGTTAATTTGGATATGGATCTTGTCATTCCATAATTAACAGTAGTTTCTCGTTTATACATAATTGAACAAGATTACCAAAACATCTGAACGTCTTCCAGATAGACTTTGGGCGTGCGCACGCAAACATCTTGTTAATCATACGAGTGGCCAAGCAGTATTAAACTTCAACACAAAGTTGAAGGAACAAATCCCTTATTGACTGCGAGCATAACCCTTGAACTTCGCATCATTTCTGAAAATAGCCCTTATAACTACCTTTTACGGATAGCGTTAGACTATCTCACAGAAAATGAGCTACATCCTCGGCAATTATCTGTCATCTTAAGTCAGAGGATAAATATTCATGATATACTTAATGACTATGATCCATAAAGTATAATCATGTTGTTGGGATAAGTCCTATATTCAATTTATCCAATATTGAATATCATGTGACATTGGTGTCTCAACCTTACAGTTCATTCTACCAATCCTCACATTTGTCTTAGTTCAATAATATTCCCATATTATTAATCGACAACGGACCATTTAGAATAAATTAATTATTCACGGATTTAAACATGCAAATATAGGACACAAATATTAATAATGATAATAAACGTTATCCGCACTTTATTTCATTAAAATAATAATTGTTTACACGTCCCTATCGAAATACTAATCCAACAGATTTACATGAAACTATCTGCTAAACGAAGACCAATACCCTGAGCATGACAATTAAATGTCTCCTTAGGTAATGCCTTCGTGAAAGGATCAGCCAGATTGTTATCTGTGTGAACTTTGAGTACTTTTATTTCACCATCATCGACTTGTTCTCGAACATAGTGAAGTTTCCTTTTAAAGTGTCTGGCGCCTTTCATAACTCCAGGTTCATTGGCGAATGTAATTGCAGCAGAGTTATCGCAATATACGTTTATAGGTAATTCTATTGAAGGCATCACTCCAAGATCCTTAATGAATTTCCTTATCCAAACAGCTTCTTGTGCCGCTTCCGATGCAGCAATGTACTCAGCTTCTGTAGCAGACATGGCCGTTATGCTCTGCTTCTTACTCTTCCAGTCCACAGCTCCTCCATTAATGACAAAAACGTAACCCGTCTGAGACTTCGTATCATCTTTATCAGTCTGAAAGGATGCATCGCAGAAACCTGTAACATTCAGTTCTGCGTCTGGATTTCCCCCGAAAACAAGAAACATATCTTTAGTATTCCGCAGATACTTAAGAATGTCCTTTACAGCTTTCCAGTGTTTTACCCCTGGATTCTGCTGATATCGACTGGTCATGTTTTGAGCAAATGCCACATCTGGCCTTGTGCATCTAACAGCATACATGATAGAACCAACTGCAGAAGCATATGGAACTTTCTTCATGTATGCTTCCTCTCCAGGTGTAGAAGCACACATTTCACTGCTCAATTCATGTTTCACTTGCATGGGCAGATATCCTTTCTTGGAATTCTGCATATTGAATCTCTTCAATATTTTATCCATGTAAGCATTTTGACTTAAACCGATTAACCGTTTAGATCTGTCTCGATAGATCTTGATTCCAAGGATATATGCTGCTTCCCCTAAATCTTTCATGGAAAAACAACTACCAAGATATTCCTTAACTTCATTAAGACTTGATATGTCACTTCCCATGATTAATATGTCATCGACATATAGAACAAGGAAAACAGTGTTACTCCCACTAACTTTGTGGTATACACATGGCTCATCGAAATTCTGAGTAAATCCAAATTTCTTGATTTCCTCATCAAATTTCTTATTCCATTGCCTGGATGCTTGCTTCAATCCATAAATGGATCTTTGAAGTTTGCATACACGCTCAGGAAATTCTGGATTCACAAACCCCTCAGGTTGCGCCATGTAGATGTCTTCATCTAGGCGACCATTCAGAAAGGCGGTTTTGACATCCATCTGCCAAATCTCATAGTCATAGTAGGCAGCTATGGCTATAAGAATCCTAATAGCTCTAATGTCGGCCACAGGAGAAAAGGTCTCCTCATAGTCAACACCGTATGTTTGGATAAAGCCTTTAGCTACCAAACGAGCCTTATAGGTGTGTACATTGCCATCCATGTCAGTCTTTTTCTTAAATAGCCACTTACACCCAACTACATTAGCATTGGGTGGAAGGTCTACTTCAGTCCAGACTTGATTATCTTTCATGGATTGCATTTCCCCATCCATGGCAGTCTGCCATTTTTCCTTTTCAGGACTAATAATGGCAGCTCTATAGCTAGTTGGCTCATCAGTTTGATCCAATAGTATAGTTTCCTCATCATCTATGTTCAAACATAGACGCTCAGGAGCCTTTGCAGATCTTGAAGATCTACGGACGGGTACCACTTCAACTTCAGGTGGAGGACCTAAACTTTCTGGTTCCATAGGAAGTGTGTTAGTGCTTTCAGAAGGTGAAGTATCTTCATGATCATTTTCAAGATCATATGCCCTCCCACTGATTTCTTGAGATATTAGATTATCTTCAAGAAAATCACCGTACCTAGCCACGATGACCTTATTTTCAGGTGGGAAGTAAAAGTAGTAACCCTTCGTTTCCTTAGGGTATCCTACGAAGATACACTTAACAGATCTTTGTTGGAGTTTATCAGGTGAGTCACGTTTAACAAACGCCTCACAACCCCAGACCTTTAAGTAAGAAAAGTTGGGAGCTTTTCCAGTCCATACTTCATATGGAGTCTTATCAACCTTCTTAGTTGGAATCCTATTCAACACGTGAACAGCCATTTCAAGAGCATAATCCCAAAAGGATAAGGGAAGAGTTGTAAGATTAAACATGGATCGTACCATATCTAACAAAGTACGATTTCTCCTTTCAGATACACCATTTTGTTGTGGCGTATAAGGAGAAGTGAGTTGTTGCACAATGCCACACTCACCCAGATAATCCTTAAACTCTTGGCTTAAGTACTCACCACCACGATCGGATCGAAGTGCCTTAATCTTCTTTCCGAGTTGTAATTCTACTTCATTTTTAAAAACCTTGAATGTCTCAAAGACTTCATGTTTATGTTTAAGTAAATAAACATAACCATAACGACTATAGTCATCCGTGAAGGTCAAGAAGTAGACAGCACCACGTTTAGACACATGTCTAAGTGGACCACACACATCCGTGTGTATCAATCCAAGTAGATCCGAAGCCTTCTCCATATTGCTATGGAAAGGTTTCTTTGTCATCTTTCCAGATATGCAAGATTCGCATTTATCAACTGAATCATCATTGATATTAGGTAAAAGCCCATCGTGTTGCAGCTTTTCCATGCGATTCTTGCCTATGTGGGCAAGACGGCAGTGCCATAAATAAGACGAGTCCAAGTTAGACTTGACTCTCTTATTCCCGATGCTATACATAGAATTATTCTTATTGGATACATGGTTATCCATGTCAATTTCAAACACACCATTTAATGAAATAGCATTAAAGTAAAAAACAGAATTTAGAGAAACAGAAATTCCATTATCATTAAAAGTATGCTTAAAACCCAAATCCAATAACAAAGAAACTGAAACGACACCTCTAACAATAGAAGGTGCGTAATGACAATTGTCTAAAACCAAAATTAAACCAGATGGTAAAACTAGCTCAAAAGTCCCTATGGCTTCTACTGCTGCACGTATTCCATTTCCCACGTACAAGTAGCATTCCCCATAGTTCAGCTTCTTTGCTCCTCTAAGCCCCTGCGATGTATTACAAATGTGAGTACCACATCCTGTATCATATATCCAGGCATTTTGCTTACGAGGAAAAGAAAATAATTCAACCATAAAAATACCTGAAGTGCTGGCGCCCTGCCCAGCCTTGGCATTCTTATTTTTGCGACACTCTTCAAGCAACAATGGACAGTCACGCTTCCAGTGTCCAGGAGTGTTACAGTGGTGACAAGCAGCCGCATCCTTCTTGGGATAATCCTTCTTGGGAGGAGGATTCTGCTTCTTCGGCTTTTGCTGATAGGTCACAATCTGCTTGCCCTTGTCAGCTTTGCCTTTTCCTTTCTTGTTCACATGTTTCGGTTTACCGGGCTTAGCTACTCTACCACCTCTTATTGCCATAACAGCAGGTGTAGGAGCTTTCTTTGTGAGGGACTTCTCATGCTCAATAAGCATTGCATGCAATTCAGAAAATGTCTTCCCCTTGCAATGCATGTTAAAGTTGCGCACAAAATCACCATATAATTCCTCATTGAGGGATTTGTTGATGAGGCCAACTTTAACGTCTTCCACAAACCCACAATTAAGTTCATCTAGTTGGTCAAGATAACTTTTCACTTTAAGTGCATGATCACTTACGGGTGTTGTGGCATCCTGCTTACACTTGCCCAAGTTGTCAAGTATATCATACAATTCAGCCATTGGTGATTTCTGAAACATACGTGTCAGTTCATCAATCATGTTTTTCGGGCTATAATTCTCAAACTGTTTTACCAGTTGATCATCCATCCCCGATAGCATGAGACAGGCCGCATCATTGTGCCTGTCATAGGTTTCATTGTACTTTCTAAGTATTTCATTAGAAGAGTTTGCAGGAGGAGCTTCTTCAAGAACCTCAGTAAGACAATTATAACGTTTGGCAATCCTAAGAACAAGCCTTAGATTTCGATACCAAGCGTTAAAATTCTTAGTCCCAGTCAGTTTTTCCTTTTCAAGCATCATCTTGAAACAGGAAGTCATGTTTGACGAGTTTCCGGGTTGGGCCATTTCTACAGAAAAAGTTCAAAAGTTAGTACTTTCGATAATAAACATTTCAAGAAAATTAAACACCCATTGGTTTAAAAAACCATTTAATTTTCTATGAAAACTAGGATCCTAATTGATGCCGTTTCATTACATCAGCTTTGGCTGCTAGTAATAAAAGTGCTCAATAAGGTACGGGATCACCCAATTGCCAATGTCAAATTGCAATTCCTAGAAATCTTGGGACTTACATTTATATTGCCAACATCAGTTGCAAAATGTAAGCATGTTTCATCCCCAATTCTTTATGCCTTGGCGCCGTTCCATTACATCAGCTTTGGCTGCTAGTAATGAAAGTGCCCAATTAAGTTAACCAACTTAAGAAACTGTAAATTGACGTCGGTTTATTGCATTCAGCTTTGGCTGCTAGCAATAAAGTACTCAATTTTACCCTTAGATGACCACCCTTTGAACATCAACATTCAGCTTTGGCTGCTAGTGATGTAGGATGAAACCTTAGGTGTTTCTTTTTGTAGTTGGGTGACATATAACTTAAATTTATAGGGTAATAAAGTTTTGATGTGTTAAATCAAAAAATATGTACAAAGATGTCATGCATTCATCTTTGTAGCATATATGTTTTCAAAAACAAAACCATTTACTCATTCGTAGCTCAAATTATCAAATCTTTTAATTGAGGCGTTGAATAAATTACAACATTGCCTTAAGATGCTTCGTATTAGTTGTGGTGTACTTGGTAAGTCTAAAATTGACGCACAGGCGGGCGTAGGGACGACAGCCGCCGAAGCTGGTTAAAACCGTGCCCCTCTAAGGTCACAATTTAATGCGAACCAACTAGAACCCACTTTTTAGTTTGTCAATTTTAGGTCCGCCGCTTCGACCACTTAATACAGTCGCAATCAATCAACTAAAAGAATATAATTTTCTTGCTAAAACAATTAATGTAGTAAATTTATTATTGCTAGTCTCGCCTGGGAGCAAATTACCGTGCGAAGCGAACCACTGTCGGCACATAAGACTTGGCAATAATTAAAATTACTACAAAGGTTTCATAGTTATTAGTCTTATTTATTTTATTATGAAAAATTACCCTCTTTTGTAGTTTACAATCCATCATAATATAAAACACAAAAGATCAAGTAATTCACAAAATAAATAAACACATAATAACAAACATATGATCATCCACGATATCATATAGCCACATGCAAACCTTTTTCAATAAATCCTATTATTAATTCTATGTGTAATTTTAAATGTATGTAACTAACAAAACTCCCATTGGTTTTCGAGCTCATTGTACCCAATGGACCACAGCACCAAATAAATTTGGCCGCGTAAGTTTTAGTTAGTTAGATACCACATTGCACATAACTTTTTAATTAATATATTGAGGTCTTCCCCAATTTTAGATTTATTTAAATCATGTAGCAAACAATACATACAATTCGTCCCATACATCAAACCATGACAAAACATGCAAGATTTTGTCATGGATACCATATTAACACATAATCATGCAATCCATATTAATATGTTAATATCTAGTACGTATTTAATTAATTGGTGACATCACATAGTATTCACAAATTAATCCCTAAAAATTTTTTCCATGCATAATCTAGGGTTTCTAACAAGTTTTAATGAAAACTAACATAAACCCTAACTCATTAATAGTGGATCGATCCACATATATAAAATTAGGGTTTCAAAATAAAAACCCTAGAAAATTAAATGCATGTATCTAATAAAGATCCAATTTTTAGGTTTTAGTAATTAATTACAAGTTCTAAACGAGGCTCATGATGCCACTGTTGGAATATGTGAACTATTAAAATCATAAACACATAAAACATCACAAAGCACGCAGCGGAAAGATCTAATGAACATGTAATTAATTAACTTAAATAAATACGTACCTTAATCGCGTAATCACCAAGAATAACAAGAACCCTAATTTGGGTTGAATATGGATCGAACCAAACAAGGTAAAAACACCAAGAATCACAAGCTAAAATAAGCTTGTCACTCGTTCTTGTACACACGCGATAGTAGCGTTCCAATGGGAAAGCTAGGTTCAAGATCACTAACAAACCAAACACTTTGTTGCAACACTTGAATCGCCAAGTTCTAGTGAACTTAAAAGAATGGGTCGATCAAGGTATAGCAAGAAGGAGAAAAGAAGAGAAGTTTGGCTAGAGTTAGGGATACTTGATTAGGTGAAAATCAATAAACAAGTGAATTGTATTTATAGGCAAAACCTAAAACACATTACTTGTTCCCTACTCCTTCCAAAAGTCGGCCAAGCCTAGCCCAAGGCTATTTCCAGCCGATCCAACCCAACCATGGGTTTCTAGATCCTTCTTTTCACTTTTAGTCCTTTAACGGTCGTTATCTTTAACACCGTTAAGTACTAACCGTCGTTAAGTGTTATTAGTGAAATGAATAAATAAATATAAATATAAAATGTATATTTAATTATTCAAACCAATGGAACTCTCACGTATTGTGTGCAATCCCGAGTCTCGGGTTCGAAACCGGACATACAAATATTAATTTCATTATACACAAAAACTAACATTATCAATGATAATTGATGTACAGCCATAACTGCTCCATAACTCTAATAATAACCATTTAACAGTTATCAATAGTAATTATGAATAGCCATAACTGCACCATAACTGCTATAGCAGTTATATACACTGCTATGTAACCAGCAGTACCTTGAATGTACCAGCAGTACCTTGGCATCCAGCAGTACTTTGAATGTACCAGCAGTACCTTGGCAGTACCTTATCATCCATAACCATAATAACGTCAAACAAGTGTGTACTCCACACAACCCCGACTTGTTGAACATTTACTATGATTAACATTGGTCATCTAAGTCAATCCATTACACTTAAATCTCATTAGTGACTCAAAATCACTAACAGTGTGTTCATCTAAAAAAGTTGTTCAGTATAAGTGTATGACTAATTCAGTATGTGGTTATTAATTTTGTTTAAGATATCACATTGGAGTATTCATAAAGAAATATGTGAAAGACTAAAACGACAAATGTTCTGTGGAGCTGCTTAATGACTTCCCTTTTAGTTTTTCGCGGGATGCTACTTATCAGGTAATTGGTTTATGCAGCTGAATTATATCAAACGGGCCAGATTTTGACTCTTACATTGATATGCAAAGAAAATTTATTTGTTAGAAATTTGTAACAAAAGTGTAATATTTAGTGATACAATTTTGTAAAGTTGTTATGCAAGTAGTGTTAAAATGATTGATATGTTGTAGGTGTGCGGAAAGGTGGAGACTAGGTGTTCGTTTTTGGAGAAGTTAGGGATCCACCGTGTAGGATTCTGGATCTGTGAATGTAGTTGTGGGGATTCAAGTACTTCGTTGGATCATTCAAGGTTGTTATGTGCTCCTTTTAGTTCTTAATTTTCGATTTATTAACTCATTTCCGTCCCAAAAAAGATGCTGATTTTGATTATGATTAATATTATGTAAATGTTAAAAAAAAATGCTTCAACAGTGGCAACGTAAATACTTTGGGTTGGAACTTTGTCAACAAAAGGAAACACTACATTTATCTTGTGATGTCCATACCCAGACCCGAGGCAGTTAAGCTAATTTTGGGTAAAAAAGTAGAACATTTTTAAATTTGAACACAGGGTACTAATAGAGTTCAACAATATGTTATATGCGACATTGCTGATGATATATCAGTGGTATGGCTGTCCTTAGCTTTTGTAGTTAGTTTATTATGAAGTTACAATTTGGTTTATATTACAGATGACATCTCATCGTCTTATTCATTTGATTGGAAGGTCAGATAAGGGCTGGAGTCTCCCAAGTAGATTCTCTCCTCGTAAAGGTATACGTACAAATCTTCAATATCTCTAGTTTAAATAAGTTACAATTGCTTCTTAAAGATGAAATTCACAATTTCGATATGCAGGGCCTTGTCTATATTAAACAAGCAGTTAAGTAGTTGGAATGACTATTATGAATGGAGAGGCATCCCGTTAGATTCTCCCGTTGCTCTGCTTCTTCATTGGGTAATGTAAACTTATCTCGTAATTGTTTCTGAAAACCAATGGACATTACTTCACATGAGCGATAGTTATAACTACTTCTACTTTAATTGCAGCCATTGACCATATATCAGGCCATTCAACTCGCTTCTGCTAAACGGTTGATCCTGAAACTATGGATGAACTGTGCATACACTATCTAGGTATTTTAATCGATTTCTACTTTTGGTTTTCAACATTATGAAATGGTGTTTTTTGTTCTCTATGCTCATTAGTTAAGGTTCCTAGTTCCACCGTCAAGGGTTTGGCTTGTTACTTTGGGTGGGGGCGTTTGGATTTGCATTTTGGACCCAGTTAAAAGTTTATTGTGCAAAAGTCACACTAATTAGTTTAATTTAATGTTTTCATATTAATTATAGAAGGGGAAAATAATGTGATAGATTGTTACTTCCATTTCACTTGGTATATCCTTTTCATATTCAAATGTCCCTTCTCGGCCTTTTATCGATTAATGCTTGAATTATTCCAAATATGACAAACACTCAAATAAATGGTATCTGATTTATTACATCATCAAACTGCAGAAGCACATTCAGACACTATTTTAAAACTAGTTTTATTACTGTGAATGTATGATAATGACTATTAATTATCACATAATCGCTTCCAAATATCTTCTCTGTGTTATTAATTCTTTATTTAACTTATTATATTGCGTTTCTGCAGGGCCTGAGAGAGAACTTCACCAACTTGCTGTGTTTGGGGAGTTGCACGCTCTTCTTCCTGGAGTCCAAGTGCATATAGATTTTGTCGGGCCTTCAGTTCCACATGACAGGTCAGTATCATTTTTTGCTAAAAGATTATAGTCTGGCAAATAGGGATGGCGAGACAGTTGGTCTTTGTAACTATGCACATTGTATGGAAGTAAATTGCAGCTGCAAATCTGGCAAAGGTGAATTCAGTTCAAATGCAACTGCTAATAATTCTTCAGCAATTATATTAAGGCTTCATTCAGGTTATTATCATGACCGCTACGAAGAACTCACCAAGGTTATATATATTCATAGTTTCACAAGCATGTTACTTAACGGATCCTCGATTGCCATCTTTACAAGTGATTTGCTTCTTCGTTGACAGGAGTTTGTTCCGGACTTGATCATTGCTCCAAATGCTGGAATCGCTGCTTACAGAAGCTGGTCACCAACTATTGTATGTCTTGTATTTATAGGTTTTGACCCGTACCCAGCCTGTCTGACACGCCCGCTTGTTACCTATATATTCTAGTTTGGCTGCTAATAGTTCATTTTGCACTTCTAGGAGCTGATGAACGAAATAGAGATCCCAGCCATTTTTTCCGATTACTGTGAAGAAGCTTGTCATCTAGCAGCCAACTGCATAACCTCTGTGACTGGTTGTCCCCCATCAATTCCTGTAAGTTCTTTATGGCTAAGCTTATATACTAACACTACTTGTAGAGGTGTCGGGTTATGTGATGGGTCATAAAGGGATTGAACTGAAACGGGCTGGGTTGACATGTTAACATTATTTTTGTACATTTTCAAGTTCTCTTGTATAAATTATAAATGTTTCAATTTTGATTTACAAAAAAAGTATGATTACAAAAAGGGAAAATTCCGAAACTAGACTAGTCGCGCACGCGCATATCACTTTCTACCCCCCTTTTTTTTTTCAAAAGTTCAAAATAGACCGGGTGACTCTTGCCTATTGACTAAAATATCCCTCTGTACCAAACCTTAAGGTTTGGTACAAAGGGGTATTTTAGTCATTTCGATTTTACTAAATTCCGAATATAGACCACTAATTGGACACTTGGCAAATTATGGTTGGGTTGTACAAGTTGCCTAGTCACCTGTGTCTATTTTGGACTTTTGAAAAAAAAGGGGATAGAAAGTGATATGCACGTGGGCGACTGGTCTAGTTTCGAAATTTTCCCTTACAAAAAATATATTAAAACACCAACACTAGTGTCAAATCAATATAGCAATCTTCCATTTCTGGGACACTGCATAATCTAAAGTTACTTTCTTTCCTCTCACGATCATTGCAAAGCGTTGATTAGGGCTGAGCATCGTAGACCCAAAAACCGACCGGACCGACCGAAAACCAACCGAACCGTAGAACCAGCGGTCCGGTCTTGGTCCCAACTTTTTCCTTATTTCGGTCTCGGTCCGGTCTTACGTACAAACCGACCAATAATGCCTTCTTGGACTGGCGGTTCTCGGTCCGTGGTTTTGGTCTAATTCGGTCTCGGTCTGGTCCGGTTTTTGCCGGTCCGGTCCGGTCTTAGACCGATGCTCAGCCCTAGCGTTGATCATATATATTACGAGTAAATCTATAATTCTCGCATTACATTAAAATTTAAGGGCATGTTGTATGTATAAAGTATAAACTTTTGATAGTCAAAATATCTTATAAGAAATTTGAACTCTGGAGACTTCCATTATACACTTATCATGGGAATGTAGGGGTATTTTCATCGCAATGGATTGCAAGTTGCAACAACTATCTATTTCGACGTGTTTCACGAATATTGCAATGTTTTTATTATCTGAATGCTTGTCGTAAGTACTAATTTGCCCATTTTCACTTGGCTATTTGTACTAAAAGATGGTTTGCCTTTGCATAGGTTCAGCTGAACCAGTTTAGGCAGCCTCTGGCTGTCGAAGACAGTGCTTTGGTTCTTCCTTGCTACTCAAATTGCTTTCTGTTTGGAATATAATTAGAGAACTTATCTCAGCCATGTTGTGTAGATTCGAGGAGATCCAAGTTTGTTTGTTTGTTTTTTTTTTTTTTTTTTTTTTTTTTTTTTTTTTGGAAAGGCGAGGAGATGAAAGTTACATGTTCGTGATTTATCTCTGGTAATGTATAAGGTAATAGCCTAATAGGTTCTTTCTATGACCAGACGCCAGACAACAATATTCACTTGTGAATATATATATATACATGCTCATATGTGAACATAATTTTACTAATAGGTTCTTTAATGAATGTATAACCAATAGCCCTACCAAACCGTACGGAGACCGGTACTTCCGACCTAACCTGGTCTGTAACCTGACTAATCCGACACTGACCAGGTGGACAAAGTGGCGGCTATTAAAAAGTGCTATATATGGTATTCCAAATCCAATGTAACACATGGATTTTGGGTAATGCCTTCATCAAAATACGTTTATAGTAGAGTTATGCATAATTCGAAGTTTTCTCTACTTCTTTCCATTTCATAAAATGTGTTTAACTACCATATCAGAATTATTATTATCATAAGCAAAACACACTTTTGTTACGGGGGTACATGGGAAATCTTCATATTAAGCAAGATTGAACAACTACAGTACGCCATATCTTTCAAATTTGGCCCATATTCTCTAAACAACACTAGCGAATCTAGGTATGAGAAACCTCATGATGAATGCTAGCTTTCCTCCCGCCAGCATCGTGTGATGGAAATGCACTTTCTCATGTACAAAATAAAGCATGTATAGGAAAAGTGCAGATGCCATTGAAACCCCACTGATAAGAAATAGACCACGGAAACCTTCAAGGTTTAAAATTTTGGGCGCAGTCACGGTATCTAATTGTTTATTGAACCACTTTTCCTCCAATAACTTTAATGTTCCGTCTTCTCGTAATTTGGCAATCTGAATTGACATCTCAGGGGCCAACGGTGAACCTTTCGGGAATGCCTGCACATTTTTGTAACTAACATTTGACTAGGATAGACTTTATCTACAATGTCAAATTCTCATATTTAACTTAAGCCAGTTACATGCAACAAACTGAAGGGAAGGAAACAAATTTAACTTAAACACATTAGCTCAAATTTTGACCTATTTAAGATTGAACGGGTCGATTCTAGTTACATTCTATCTTTAGCGGGTCAAACTGAAGGTAAAGAAACATATTAGTTTTAACAAAGTGGTTGCACAAGTCTAAAGTGACCTACATTGTATGTTTAATGCATAAACCCTCCTAACTCATTTTAATCAAGAAAAAAGACTTGGATTTGTTATTATATTGGGTAATAAAGTTCTCATCCCGTTCATAAGATTGGCCTGCTTTTACCTCTTACCCATGTTAAGGCTAATGTTAAAGAATTGTATAGTGAAGAGACTCACAAAGCCAAAGCCATTGGTGATAGCTTTAGATACGGTCATCGAGTAGCCAGATGGGTATTGAGCAAGAAATTCCTTAATATAAGGAATTTCATCAACAATTGCATCAACACCACCGTTTTTACTGCCACTTGTCAAAGCATCAGCAAATTCCTCTGGTGAAGAATATGGATTCAACCTGGCGTCTACAAAATTCAAGTTCCTAACAAGGGCTCCCACAGGGCCATACGGGTATCCAATAGACCCTCTCATTGATGCTAACTGAATTTGTTCAACAGTTAATAGCGAACTAAATGTTGCAGTGTAACTTGAAACGAGCACAAGCACTACAAACAACCACACTATGACTACAAATCTTGACAAATTACTCTGCAGCTTCTCCCCTGAAATTTTCAAAACCGTAACTTAAATTGGTTTAGCTCATACTAATTTCTGTTCGCCATTATACTTAGATGTGTCTGTAAAAAAAAAGAAAGAAGGGTGCTAGAGCTTACTGTGAGCATAAACAAGTGTTGAAAAGGCAAACTAGAAGGTTGTCCCAATTTGTTCTGCTGTTGAACCTTGAAATTCTTCATTTGTCCGATGTTCAAGTATCCAAACGACAATGCCAGTCAAAATAAAGAAACAAGCAGACACAGCCCAAAGATCTGAACTAAGTGGTTTCATAAAGATCCAAATGCTTGTGTCGGCGTTTCTTGATAGTGTTGCAAGGCCAATATCCGTAAATGGCAATGTGAAGTCAACATATTTAGATCTATTAGCTTCAATTGTTATATCTCCAATTGCAGCATCCAATTCCTGATGCAAATGATAATAATAAATTACAAGTTATATTTCTTTCCCAATATATATTGATGACAAAGAATACTGGTTTATATAATATGCATACCCCGTTATGGACTCGATCCATAAGGTCATGAAAAGAGCCAGGTGTAATATATTCAAAGGCTACATCGCGACCTAATCCATTAAAGGCGGCCGAGAATACGTCTGCACAAAACCCTGAAACGATTGTTGAATTAGTTTGATCATCATAACTCACATGAAAAAGTCTCCCTGTTCTATGCGGAAGGCCAATTCTGAGGGTTTTTCTGCTCGTTTGTAGCATCCTATGTGGATTAGTTGAGATACCACCTGGCCAGATGATATCAGGAATTGAGTTTAGCTCATCAATCTTTCTGGTTAAACCAACACCCTTTGTCCAAAACCCAACCCTTCGCACCCTGTTACCTATCACGTTTATTATTTCTAAGACTTGTGTACTCATCGTACCATTCATAAGTTGGAAAGTACCAGCCAAACCACGAAATGAGATTCTTAACATCTGATCCATAAGAGATGTAACCCTTGGAATTTTGCTGGATGTTTGTGTCCTCTCAATAGCCATTGCTAGTGCTGAAACTGCATCATATGCCCAGACACCATAAGGGTATATTTTCTTGAGCTCCATCAAAGGGTTCATAGCATGATGTTCCTTTCTCCATTTCAATGTGAATTTGTGAAGATCCCTTGACTGTGAAGATCCCTTGACTGTGGAATATACGATCTAAAACCCACCACACCTTGCATAGACTCAACAACTTTGCCATCCATGAAGTTAAAAAAGTCCTTAGTTTTACTCGTGATAATCCATTTATATCCCGCATCCATCAATCCTAAATCTTTTGCTTTTGATAAAACACGGGATGCAAGAGAATGACAAGCATGCATGATGTATACATTTGTTTGCATAGCTGAAAGCTTGTGAAGCTCTTCTTGAACTAGTTCATTGCTGGAAGAGGTTGACATTAGGCTTATATACGTTACAAAAATGTTCTTCCCTTGTAAGGTATTAGTCATAAGCTTCGCCACTTCTATCTCATTTGCAGCGTCCTCACATATGAGAATGACATTCTTCCATTTAAATGATTCTGCCATTGCAGCAATGGCTTTAAATTGAGTAGTTTCATCTTGTGAAACTCGAAGGAAATAAGGATGTTTGTTGGAAGATGGAGTTGCTGAAAAAGAAAGAATGGGTACTCTAGCTTCGTCTCCTAATACTGCAAGAAACTTTGCTTCGGTTGCTGACGCAGAAGCCATGATTGCTTGGACTTTTTGATTCTCCAATAGATCAAGAGCTGGCAGGAAAACAAAAAAATCGTAAAATTTGCGACATTTCAAGTTTAGTATCTGGTTAACTTTCGGAATGTCATATTAGCCAAATGGATTATGAGACCCAAGTGTTATTGGTTTAGGATAGACCATTGTGTTAAAAAAAATAATAAATAATAAATAAATATAAAGTGACAACGTTAGAGAAAGATGTTTTTTTCACGTAAATACTAACATAATACTATATGAATATAGATTTATATGTATATGCATATATATTATTTGGGTGGGACGGGGCGGGGATGTTATTCCCCGCTCCCCGCCCAAACCTGATTAAAATCCCCGTTTAAGCCCCAAACCCGCCAAGTAACCGGAGAAGCATGCCACGCCCTGCCGCAGTTAGTTCCGGTTTCGGATTTCCCCGTCGAATTCAGGTTTGTTTGCAATCCCTATTCACACTAGACCCGTTCTGATTCTAGTTTCAGTTATAGTTTGCTCTCTATTTTTTCTCCAATTAGATATGGCAAGGATCACTTCTTCCTCAATTCTTCCATTTTTATTATTTTTTTCTCCTTCGCTGCCTCGTACGCCGATTGAGCGGCTTCCCGTTTGACTCGAAACTCATTTTGCATAATTTCCCCAAACTCCTACGAGTTACTTCCCGCGGTGCTCGACGTGGTTTTGGATTTAGTTTTTTTGGAGGCACGTGGTTTGCCGGGGGACGTAGTCTTGGATCATCTCTAAATAGCTCGTCATAGGGCTTAGCAAAATCACTCTCAAATAGTCCGAAACCGGGCCGAACCGAACCGAATTGACCTTATTCGGTTCGGTTTTCGGTTTTCTATAATTATTTCAGTTTTACTCGGTTCGGTTCCGGTCAGAACACACTTTTTTAATTCGAATAGCTACGCCGACCAGATCTGAACTGAACCGACCTTATTCGGTTTGGTTTCGGTTTCGATAGTTTTTTCTTGGTTTGGTTATTGGTTCACGTTTTACCCTAATTCGGTTTTCAGGTCGGGTCGGTTTTAGTCGGTTCGGGTCGGGCTTGACTCGTTGCTCAGCCCTAGCTCGTCATGTCCGGTGAGATCAATAGGATTAACGGTCTTGGTCGTGTTCCCTTTGACATGTTTTTCAAGATTCGCTACGCGTCTTCTATAGAAAACAGTCTTCCTCCTTTTACCTCGTCATGATATGCATTCCTAACACGGTTCATTAAGTCAAGCTCTTTTTGCCCACTAAGACTACCCAAACATTTGAAACGTTTGTAGATTTCGTTGAACTTTTGGCAATTATTGTTCAAGGTATGCCACTTAATTGTCAACATGTCCTTATTATGTTTTTGGAAATTAGATTTTTTGAATTCGTGGAGAACCTTGTACCAAAACGAATCGTTGTTTTGGTGGGATCCGACTTTGTTATCCTCAGAAATAGAAACGTAACACAAGGCGAATAACGTTTCCTCTGACGGTTACCAACGGAATGATCAATTTAAGGTTTCGGTTTCGGCTTGGGTTTAGGTTGTGGGTTTCGGGCCTTTTGCTCATTTTGCAGCTCGCTTTCCTTTTCTTTAGGTCTTTTGGGTTTCGGTTTTGATTGGTGGTTGTGCCGTGTATGGTGGTGGTGGTTGATGGAATTGTGATGGTGGATTTTGTTGTAGATTTTGGAATTGTTGGTTAAGCATTTGTTGTTGTTGATGATAAAGTTGTTCGGGTATGTAAGGCGGCATAGAGTATTGGCTTCTGAAAGCAGGAAATTGAGAATATGATGATATTGATTGTGCGGATGAAGGCGTCGGAGGGTTTGACGAAGATGACAAGTTGTGTTGCGACTAGGGGTGTCAAAAATCCCGACCCGTTGACCCGAATAAGAATAAGCGGGTCGGGTTACTCGGTTCAAAATCTAACTTGGGTCAATCGGGTCAACCCCAATAAACCGAATATGAAATAGAGTCGGGTATCGCGTTTAAAATAATTTTCAAGAGGGACGGTGTGGTAACGGCATTAACGCGAAGGCCACGTCGGACCAACGCTAGGTCCGGCGTCATTATACCGTGTGCTCTTAGTTTGACCCTTAATATCTTGGAAGTTGTAAGATATATATTATTTTCTTTAAGTATATATCAAATATAATCTGAAATAGTACGTTATTTACCTGCCGATAGAGCATGCAGTGGTTCTCCATGTGTATCCCTACTGTTGGCCAGAGAGAGAGAAGACTTTGCTGTTCAGTGTGGGGAGACGGAAGCAGCCAGGCACCGCTTGATTCGGGACTACTTCCCTACTTTTGTCAGGCGTCTTCTTCAAAGTGAAGAGTATAAGAAGAGCCTGTCCGTTCCCTTCAACTTGGCCATTGCTACTGGATGGCTTAAAGGTGTCGAACAAGGTCGTTCTCCTAAGGCTGTTAAGGCAATGCTTGATGCCTCTTCTGGCTTTGACTTGGAGGCTGGCCGGAAACTCAACCCGGTCTATGATTCATTGTTTGATAAGAGGTATTCCTACGTTGAAAAGATTTCCAAAGCTTATCTTCTGACACCGGCCGAACTGCAAAATTTGCTACCGGACGATACCCCCCCCCACTCCTGGCCAGGGTGGTTCTGGCTCTGCGCAGCCTTAAATTTGTAATAACTTAGTTTATTTTGCGTTGGGCACTTGTTGAAACTTGTTGGGACATGTAACATTTAACTTTTTGAAACTTGTTGGGACATGTAACTTTTAACTTGTAATCTGATCCGTATGGGAATGGCTATTCGTCCGCCTGGCGGGTCGAACTTTTGTTTTGCCTATTTCTTTTATTATTGCTGTGTTATACGTATATCTTTATTCAGCCTCGGGCACCGATTGTGGTTTCAATCGTCCGGTGGGTAGCAATTAAGTTCTTCCCTTGCGAATAGCATACTTTGGAGGACGATGACCATCCGGTGAATAGCACCTAGGCTTTTCCCTTGTGAATAGCACATTTTGGGGAACAATAACCATCCAGTGAATAGCACCTAGGTTCTTCCCTTGTGAATAGCACATTTTGGGGAACAATAACCATCCGGTGAATAGCACCTAGGTTCGTCCCTTGTGAATAGCACATTTTAGGGAACAATAACCATCCGGTGAACAACACCTAGGTTCTTCCCTTGTGAATAGCACATTTTGGGGAACAATAACCATCCGGTGAACAGCACCTAGGTTCTTCCCTTGTGAATAGCACATTTTTGGGGAACAATAACCATCCGGTGAATAGCACCTAGGTTCGTGTAATAGACATTGACTACACATCGATCGGAGGTAGCTAGCCGTCCATCGGAGTCATTATTAACTTACGTCTAACATTGTTTTGCCGGAAAATTGCTACCATCCCAACTCGGGAGGCAGCGTGCATTTCATTTCATATATATTAAACATTCAATTAGGATTACATTTGATTACATATAGCACCGCCTTAAGTTCATTGCATTCCACGTGCGTGGAACTTCCCTATCGTCCATCGTCATGAGCTTGTAAGAGGCATTCTGGAAAGCTTCTATCACTCGGTACGGTCCTTCCTAAGTAGGTCCAAGTTTTCCCAAGTTTTCCACCCTACTGGCTTCATTCTTCTGGTATACAAACTCTCCGACCTTGAAAGACATTGGCCGGACCCTTTTGTTGTAATACCGTTCCACTTTAGACTTGTATTTTGCTTCTCTTATGGCCGCTGCCTCTCGCCTTTCTTGCAGTATATCCAGGTTTAGCCGCATTTCGTCTTCATTCATTCCCTCCTGGATCATCATAGTCCTGTGAGTTGGCATTCCGATTTCCGCAGGAATTACTGCCTCGCTTCCATACGTGAGGCTGAACGGTGTCTCACCATTGCTTGTTTTTAGGGATGTTCGGTGAGCCCAGAGGACATTGGGAAGTTCGTCCACCCATCCGGCTCGCTCCCTTCCCAGGCGTGTCTTAATGCCTTGCATTAAGCTTTTGTTAGCCCTTTCCACCAGTCCGTTAGCTTGTGCGTGTGCCACCGCTGTGTTTATCTGTGTTATCTTTAGCTTCTGGCACCAGGTTTTGAACGGGTCCTTGACAAAATTTGTTCCGTTGTCTGTAAAAATAATGGACGGGAGACCGTATCGGCATACTATATTGTCCCATACAAACTTAATGACTTCCTTCCCTGTGGTTTTGGCCAAAGGTTTCGCCTCGATCCCTTGGTAAAATAATCGATTGCTACTATGACATACTGAACTTTCCCGGGCGCGGCCGGCAGAAGGCCGAGTACGTCCATCCCCCACTGGTAGAACGGCCATGGTGCCATGATAAACCTCATAAGACATTTGGGCAGCTTTGGCACCGGGGCGTGTATCTGGCATGAATCACACTTTTGTATCTCTTCTCTTGCATCTCGGTGCATGGTCGGCCAGTAGTACCCTTGCCGGATTGCCTTTGGTACTATTGAGCGTGGGCCGGAGTGCATTCCACACGCCCCCTCATGTAGCTCCCGAATTACATAGTTTGCTTGCAGCGGACCAACGCACCGGAGCATAGGCATTAGGTAAGATTTCTTAAAGAGTATGATGTGCGTGTCGTTGTGTTCAAGTTTTAAAATTTATAAACACGATTTATCCAATTCTCTAATCACACATACGAGCAAGTATACTCGTCCGTGGTAGTAAAGGTGGGTAAGTCGAGATCGTCCCAAGGGAATTGGGGTTTAGGTTTAGTAAATAAGTTTTAGCAAAAAGGAGTGTCAATCCAATTTGAAGTAAATTCTAAAAAACAAGCAAGGTTCAATCAATCAAAAACTAATATACTTGTGTGTAGTTTCCATGACAATTGTTTAGAGTAACCAATCAAGTTGGGTGTGACTTGTAATGATGCACAACTTAAAATGAATGATTCACAATCAATGGTTTTTGTCATGAGAAATCATATCTAAGAATTCAATCTCCTAGTTAACTCCTTTCGGCCATGATTAACTATTACGATAATTCTATTAAGTCCTTTTGTTGTTTGAAAGCATTTCTTATCTCAAGAATTCCTACGAATCCTTTCGGCCTTTTTCGTGATGAAATCGTTTCCAAATCCATTTTAATGAGTAAAGGTGTTGCTTGTCACACACCACAATCCATACTAATTCGTGCACTAACTTTTTGGAATAAAAACATAAAGAAAACTCCTTTCGGCCTTTGTGAATCTTTGAAATTGTTTTTACCAACCAATTAAGCAAGATTAGATTTTATCTCAACAAACTCATAAAACAAGATATGTTTTCATGCATCACTATGATAAGATTACTCCAACAATTGTCACATCATCCACACACAAGTATAACTAAAATTACTCCATAACAATCATAAGCAAACACAAGTAATTAACCAAACTTTCATTCATCATATAGTAAAAGTAAAAGTAGTTCATGATAACTCAACAAGAAGTACCTAATCAAGGAATTACAAGAACTAGAATTGTGGAACTATAGCAATCCACACTCCTCCAATCGCCTATTATCACACGTAAACAACTCCACACACGGACGCAACTCTTGAGACTCGAACTCAAGATCTCCTGGATGTTTTCACAGCAACTACAAGCTTTCGGGCAATAATAATAAGGTGGTGTAGCTTTTTTAGGTTATGTCACTTCCCCCAAAAGAACTCTCTTTGTAAACTAACTAAGGGTTCCTTAAATAAGTGATGAAACCCTTATTCTTCAAGTAAAAACGTCCCAAATGAGTTAACAGCCGAGAAATGATAAGCCTCCATGATTATGGGGCTTAAATTCATCATTAAATGCAACTTTGTAACTTTAGTGTCGGCCAACCGATCGGTATTTGGCTCCTACCGATCGGTTGGAGCTCTCGGTGTCTCCAACTTTCACCCATCCGAATCGGATGCGGGCAGCATCCGATCGGATGGATGACTCTGCCATGCAACTTTTATTTTCTCTTTTTTCTTTTCTCGTTACGTGCTTGATCCTTTGCTGTACCACTAATTTCTTTCATAGAACTTGATCTTTTCTTGATATATAAGGCATAGAAGTCTTGGTCTAATCAATTCTTTGAAGTATCATGTGGTTTCCTTCTCGTAATTCTCCTTATGTTCATAATCTCTTCATTTCTTCGTGTTTTCCTCAACTTTTCCTGTACTTGGCTATATTTACTTGCATACACACTTTTTCATCATTTAGCAACAAATACATGCAAATATAACCAAATATGATGCACAAAACTAGCAATAACGCACCTAAAAACATGTTAGATTTAAGCGTTATCAAATCCCCCACACTTGAGCTTTGCTCGCCCTCGAGCAAGTCTAATTTTTAGAAAAACTGAACTCAATTGTATTTTCATTACGTTCAAGAAAAAAAATCCTTGAAATGTATGCAAGTTAAATCGGGCTTTGATAACATCACCAAGCGCCTCACAAAGGAAAATTTAAATTCACACAACTCTCGATGGTAGATTTGATTGTAGATCACTCACTTGCTCTGACGCGATTCATGTCTCTTACCATAAGCTTGTACTTGTATCAAAACAACAAAATAAAACATCAAAGAGGTCTTTTATTTGGGTTTAGGTTTCAAAAAGGGTTTTGATTACCTAGCTAATGTATAGATATTTCATACAAGAACATCATAGCTCACTAACAACGAATCCTTGTGTAGTCAAGCAACGGATGGTCACTAGTTCGTTCCTTGGTTCGCTAACGACGTTACTTGCATAACAGATGGTCACCAATTTACTCACCAGATCGCTAACAACGCTTTTCAACTACCCAAAAACTCGGATGGTCACTAGAACATACATGTGCTACGTATCTAAACAAAGCCATCACTAAATCCGAATGCTAGAAAGCTGACAACGAATAAAGTAATTGGTAAGGGTAAGGGATAAGACATGGGAATTTGATTTGGTTCTATAAAAAAAAAACAAGAATCAAGCCCAAATTCTATCCTAACTCTTTATATCACAAATGATTACTCCACCAAACTTCTTCGATCATTATTCCGCATTTCATATAAACTCCATCTTCCATAATAGCTCCTTGACTATCTTATTTTCACACATACATAGCTCATTGGCTTTTCTTTTCTTTTTCTCTCTCTCTCTCTTCTTCTTTTTATATATATATATATATATATATATATATCACCCCCACACTTTGGATGAGCACACGCTACAAAAAATATAAATAAGAGTAGCGACCTCCTTCTTCATTGGAACAACATATACACATACAAGGTGTGGTCAATCATGCAATCATCAAAAATAAATAGTTTCGAACTTCATTTGGACTTGATTCGGGAAAGTCTAAGGTGTATGGTGCAATAATTTCTGGGTTAAATCAAAAGAAAAGATAGGCTCAAAAGGGTGTAACTAAGGGTATCTAGCATATAATGCTAACAAATGGGTTCCAATTACTAAGGACAACTAACCAATGTGGTTAGCAAAAATGTATTGTAAACGGATGGCCATTTGGTGAAAATCCTAATTTGCCTCTTATCATTTGAATATATTTTATTACTTGAAAGTAATTTTAACCGTAATGCATAACAAGTACAAGTTCTAGAATCGACATAATCACCGGCACACTCATACGAAATATAAGGCATGAATCCTCATAATTTAAAGTGGTGGTAAAATGTACTTAGCAATAGTTACCAATAACTCTCAAAACTTGACTACATTCCAAAAAAAAATTCAAATAACCTTATTATTTACCATTGAATCAATTGATCTATCAACTAGAAAAATCAAAGGCGAATAAATTCACACATTCTAGTTCTTGAAATCCAAAAATCTAAAATTTAAAAAAAAAAAAAAACAAATCTTTCCTATTTTCTTCCCTCCCCCACACTTAAGTTTTGCATTGTCCTCAATGTAATAAAACGAACTTCAAAGTAAAGGAAATGGAAAGAAAAATAGAGAAAAAAATAAAATAAAAAAACTACCCGGAAAAAATTAGCATAGGCCTAGTTGATCACAAGTAATCTCATGAGTCCTTCCAACTCCAAATATTGATCAACACTAAGCTTCCGTCAACTCTTCCCCTGCAAACACTGCAAACTATGCTCGAAACATACAAAACAAAATACCAAAAACAATAAACCAAACAAAACATAAAAATAAAAATAAAAATAATCCAAACAAACCAAAATAAATCCTACAAAAGTTAAAGTTAAAGTAGTAGAAAATAGAAAATAGTTCCACCATCATTGTTTTGAAACCATAGACATAATCAACCATCGATCAATCGTAATCCATGTCCGGATTAATCCTCTCATCTTCACTCTCTTCGTTCTCATCTTCATAATTCTCATCACCCTCAAAAATTGTGTACCTTTGTCTTTTCTCTCCAGCACCCCTTGAAGAACCGCCCACATCAAAACTCGAACTCCCAACATTAGGAACTCTGCCATACACCGGCACTGGTTCAGGAAATGGTGCGTACCCAGGATATGGGTAAGGGTATTGGCCAGGATACGGGTCATACTCCAATGGGTAGGGTGGAACATTTGGTGGGTTGTAAGGAGGTACCTCATAATCGGCTTGTTGAGCCACATGTTGAAGCATCGGCATTGAGTAATCATAGTTGTAATTTTGCCTCAACATCATTGAATCTCTCCACACGTCCCTTTTCTCAATCTCGTTTAGCTCACGGTTCCAATCTCCCCATCCCGAGTCAAAACTACCCGGGGCATGAACATTCCCAACATGAGGTGGTGGTTGATACGGTTGTTTTTGGTAAGGCTGCTGTGGTGCTCCATGCGGTGCATCCATTTGAGGCTCAATCCAAGCTCCCAACTCTCGTGTCTTCCTATTTAATGCCGTATTAAAACTCCTTTCATCCCACGTCTCACTATCCAACATTTCTGAACACTTTGCTAACTCTATATCCACATAATAACCCAATCTTTTTGCCAGCTTGGTCACATAGTGACCACCACAGATTGCACTATTGTCCTTGATTCCTGGTGCTCTCCTTGAAAGATACTCGGCTATTATCCAAGCCGCATTCCCATTCTTCTCCTCCAACAACTTCATCACCCAAAGATCCGATTGATTGCACTTGTCATGGCTCCCTGTCCTATGCAAAACACTCCAAGCTATCAATTTCTGTAAAATTCTCAACAACGGATTCCTTAGCTTTGATGAATTCCTTCGAGTACAACTTGGGTCACCAACACTGTTCCAATACTCAGCTAACCCGGCATAATCATTATGCCTCCTTACTAATCTCACAAAATGAGATGCAAACAATCGACTTTTGATATCATCTGGCTCGTACAAGCCAAGAACAACGTCAAACTCAGGCAAAGTAAACTCATGCTCTCTACCACAGAGCCTAAACCAAATGCATTTGTCGTTCATAAGATCCACAACCTTCCTCTCAAAGTAAAACATGGAGAAAAACTCCAAACACCATTCACGGTTAACTTTCTCATGGATACTAAACGCATTCTCCCATGAATAATCCTCAAAACTAGAACCGTCTCCTTCATACACATATGTCATTCTCATCAAGTCCCTTAACTCTATCTCACATCCAAAGTCACTAGGGACAACCGGCCCATACTTAGGCCTTCCCTCTTCATCTCTACCAACTTCGAAACAACCTAAATGGTCTTCTTCTTCTTCATCTTCATGCACTTCCTTAATAATCTTGCCTCTAGGTTTAGGATAGTAGGTATGCTTCAAGATCCCATCACTAATAGTCATAGTACCTCTACCCATATCTATTATAGCTCCGCAAGTTCTCAAAAACGTTCTTCCTAACAACAATGGTAACTCCTTATCTTCGGGGATATTAAGCACAAGAAAATCGGCTAAGAAAGCTTGATATCCTACTTGCACTCTAACATTCTTCACTTCTCCCATTGCTTTTGCTCTTGAATTGTCAGCCATAGTAAGATTATATTGATTTGGTTGAGGATTACCAAGTCCTAATCTTTTGTACAACGGGTATGGCATCACATTCATACTTGCTCCTGTATCGGCCAGTGCATACATTGCATCGGTTCCATTCACCTTAATGGGTAACACAAAATTTCCCGGATCGCTCTCTTTCTTAGGCAACCCATTTTCAACTATCCTTTCCCTTGCAAACTCATCAAAATTCTTATCCTCTAGCCTAGCTGTTGCCATCATACCCGCATCTAACTTCTTACGATAAACCATGTAATTGTTCAACACTTCTATAACCGGCTTCTCTTCCATAAGCTCCTTAAATTTCATTTCCAAGTTCTCCAAAACTGCTTCTTTTTGTTCTTGAGTCAATGGTTTAACTTCTTGAGGTGATTTGGGTGATGAACTAGATGAACTACTCTCATTCTTAGGGGTGGAGGGTTGGGTAAGTTTGTTAAGTGGTGTTTTCTTGCGATTAGCCTTTCCCATTTTAACAATCTCTCCTCTACCTTCCTTCTTCTCTACCATATCATCATCTACATCAATTCTCATCTCTCCCATAGCAAAATCAACCCTACATTTAGTTTTCACCATGAAATTTCTACCAAACATAACTTCCGGTTCACCCACATTTCCATATTCCAACACAACAAAATCAATTTTGAAAACATGACCATGAATATTAACATTCACATCTCTCACTATCTTCCTACCATAATTCTCATAATCAAGCCTAACAAAGCCAAGCTTACTAAGCATTTCTTCCGTAATGTAATTCTCACCATATTCCATATTAAGTTGAGCATCCCAAGCCTTAACTCCTTCCACACCACATGGTGTAGCATACCTCATAAATGGTACATCAAACTCTTTAGGGGGTGCTTGCGTAAACACAACCACTCTTTTCTCCTTAGGTAAACAAACACTGCTTTCGCCAACTTCTTCTTTCCTTTCTAAACCAATCTTAGCTTCGTCCAAAATGCTTTCCAACTTCTCCAAAGAATCACCTGAATCTCTCAACATCTCTTCCAAGTGTCTCAAATATTCCGAAACATTGCTTAAACTCTCCATTCTACTTAAGCACTAACTATAACATAACCACAAAACAAAAAATCCAAACTATTAGCGTGAGGGTTAGTTATAATCGAACCATATCAAAATATCAAACCAAAGCAAGCTAACAAACAACTTCAAACCATCAAAACATCAAAACAACTAAAAATCAAAAATCATAAAAACTTTTACCGAGGCAACCATCCGATCGGATGGGTAAAATGCAAAATACGAACTCTCACCAACCGAATCGGATGAGGGCAGCATCCGATCGGTTCGATCAATTTTTTTTTTTTTTTTTTTTTTTTTAATTTAATAATAAGACTAAACTAATGACAACCTCTTTTTAACTTGTTTTTGTGTTTTTTTTTAAGAAGAACTAAAAAGAAGAATAAATTAAAAACTAAAACTAATTAATATAATCCTACAATTAACTATCAAGCATTAAAAATTCATAAAAACTAATGACCATAAAAACTAATTATAAACTCATTCAATGAAAACTATAAAACTACCAAACATTAAAATTAATAAATTAACTACATTAACTAACATTTAACATAATAAAACTTTCTAATACCCTAAATTAATTAATCTAATTACTCTACTAATTAAACACAATATTAATGAATCATAAAAACTGCAAAATAACAAAAATTACTAAAAAAAAAATGTTAACGAGACCACCAACCGATCGGATGGACATCCATCCGATTCGGTTGGTCCGAACCAAACCTTTTTTTTTAACTTTTTAAAAATAAAAACTTAGACTACTAAGCCCAACTACCAAGAAAATCTTAACAATTCCCCGGCAGCGGCGCCAAAAACTTGATGTGCGTGTCGTTGTGTTCAAGTTTTAAAATTTATAAACACGATTTATCCAATTCTCTAATCACACATACGAGCAAGTATACTCGTCCGTGGTAGTAAAGGTGGGTAAGTCGAGATCGTCCCAAGGGAATTGGGGTTTAGGTTTAGTAAATAAGTTTTAGCAAAAAGGAGTGTCAATCCAATTTGAAGTAAATTCTAAAAACAAGCAAGGTTCAATCAATCAAAAACTAATATACTTGTGTGTAGTTTCCATGACAATTGTTTAGAGTAACCAATCAAGTTGGTTGTGACTTGTAATGATGCACAACTTAAAATGAATGATTCACAATCAATGGTTTTTGTCATGAGAAATCATATCTAAGAATTCAATCTCCTAGTTAACTCCTTTCGGCCATGATTAACTATTACGATAATTCTATTAAGTCCTTTTGTTGTTTGAAAGCATTTCTTATCTCAAGAATTCCTACGAATCCTTTCGGCCTTTTTCGTGATGAAATCGTTTCCAAATCCATTTTAATGAGTAAAGGTGTTGCTTGTCACACACCACAATCCATACTAATTCGTGCACTAACTTTTTGGAATAAAAACATAAAGAAAACTCCTTTCGGCCTTTGTGAATCTTTGAAATTGTTTTTACCAACCAATTAAGCAAGATTAGATTTTATCTCAACAAACTCATAAAACAAGATATGTTTTCATGCATCACTATGATAAGATTACTCCAACAATTGTCACATCATCCACACACAAGTATAACTAAAATTACTCCATAACAATCATAAGCAAACACAAGTAATTAACCAAACTTTCATTCATCATATAGTAAAAGTAAAAGTAGTTCATGATAACTCAACAAGAAGTACCTAATCAAGGAATTACAAGAACTAGAATTGTGGAACTATAGCAATCCACACTCCTCCAATCGCCTATTATCACACGTAAACAACTCCACACATGGACGCAACTCTTGAGACTCGAACTCAAGATCTCCTGGACGTTTTCACAGCAACTACAAGCTTTCGGGCAATGATAATAAGGTGGTGTAGCTTTTTCAGGTTATGTCACTTCCCCCAAAAGAACTCTCTTTGTAAACTAACTAAGGGTTCCTTAAATAAGTGATGAAACCCTTATTCTTCAAGTAAAAACGTCCCAAATGAGTTAACAGCCGAGAAATGATAAGCCTCCATGATTATGGGGCTTAAATTCATCATTAAATGCAACTTTGTAACTTTAGTGTCGGCCAACCGATCGGTATTTGGCTCCTACCGATCGGTTGGAGCTCTCGGTGTCTCCAACTTTCACCCATCCGAATCGGATGCGGGCAGCATCCGATCGGATGGATGACTCTGCCATGCAACTTTTATTTTCTCTTTTTTCTTTTCTCGTTACGTGCTTGATCCTTTGCTGTACCACTAATTTCTTTCATAGAACTTGATCTTTTCTTGATATATAAGGCATAGAAGTCTTGGTCTAATCAATTCTTTGAAGTATCATGTGGTTTCCTTCTCGTAATTCTCCTTATGTTCATAATCTCTTCATTTCTTCGTGTTTTCCTCAACTTTTCCTGTACTTGGCTATATTTACTTGCATACACACTTTTTCATCATTTAGCAACAAATACATGCAAATATAACCAAATATGATGCACAAAACTAGCAATAACGCACCTAAAAACATGTTAGATTTAAGCGTTATCAGAGTACATCTCCCTCCATAACGTATTGACTGATTTTCATGCGGAGGGTTCTGGCTTCATTTTTGTCGTTCGGCCATATTCCTTCTTTGAGGCACCTTATGATCGGAGTCATCCAATTGTCCCCCTCTTCTTCCACTATTGTATTGATCTTCGTTGTTTCTACTGATGGTTTGCTCAGTACTTCCCCTAGTATTTCTTTAGTTAAATGGTTAAATGCTACTGAGGCCAACTTACTAAGGATGTCCGCCTTCTGATTTTTGCCGCGCGGAATGTTCTCTATCCAAAATTTCTTGAAATGACTAATGTTGCTTTTCGCTTCGGTTAGGTATTTTATCATGTTGTCGCTGCAAGCTACGAACTCTCCGTTGATCTGCCGGGCGACCAGTTGGGAGTCGACTTTTACTGATAGAGCAGACACTTTCATCTCCTTGGCCATTCTTAGTCCAGCGAGCAGCGCTTCATATTCAGCCTGGTTGTTCGTGCTTTCGAAATCCAACCTAAGGGCATATGTATATTCGGTCTTTGTTGGGCTGATCAGAACCAAACCAGTCCTGCCCCACTTTTTCCTGATGCTCCGTCAGTGTAGAGAGTCCACTCGTTTTCTCCGTCCGGATCCCGTGGTGCACCTGACACTTGCTCTAGCATTTTTCCATCTCTGCCCACGGGGACTTCGTTTATGAAATCTGCCAATACCTGGCCTTTGATTGCGTTCCTTGGCTCATATACTATGTTATACGTTCCTAGCTCGATCGAATATTTTGCTAATTTCCCGGAGGACTCTGCTTTGTTCAAGATCTGCTTGATTGGCTGATCGGTGATGACCTTGATTGGGTGTGCTTCGAAGTATCTTCTGAGGCGTCTTGATGCATGGAGTAGGGATAGAGCCAACTTCTCTAGAGGGGCATAATTGCATTCAGCCTCGTACAGGGTCCTGCTCACATAATGCACTGGAAGTTGCTTTCCGTTTCGCTCGACTAATATAACCGCACTGACTGCTTCCTTTGCAGCGGCTAAGTATATGCAAAGTGTTTCCTCCGGCTTGGGAGAGGCTAGTGATGGTAGGTTGACAATGATTCTTTTCAGTTCCTGGAAAGCTTTTTCTGCGCTCTCCATCCATCGGTATTCGTCTTTGTTTATCTTTGTGATGTTCTTCAATGTTTCGAAGAAAGGTAAGGCTTTCTCGGCCGACCGGGCTAGGAAACGGTTTTAGGGCGGCTAATTTTCCGGATAGGCTTTGCATTTCTCTTAGTGTCCGGGGGGACTGCATGTCTGCAATGGCCTTCGTTTTCGCCGGGTTTACTCGTATCCCTTCGGACGTCACCATGTATCCCAAGAACTTTCCCTCTTCTACTCCGAACGAACATTTCTTAGGGTTGAGCTTCATGTTAATCCTCCTAAGGTTATCGAATGTTTCTGCCACATCGGCCAATAACGCCTTTTCTGTTGAACTTTTAATTACCATGTCATCCACATATGCTTCTAGGTTTCGGCCGATCTGTGTCTGGAAAGCCGAATCTATCAACCGTTGGTACGTGGCCCTCGCGTTCTTTAGGCCGAACGGCATCTTGGTGTAGCAGTATGTTCCTTGGTCCATATAAAAGGCTGTTTTTTCTTCGTCCTCTTCGGCCATTTGTACTTGGTGATACCCTTTATATGCGTCCAAGAAGCATTTGTATTTGGAGTCTATTATTGATTCTACCTTTAAGTCAATCTCCGGGAGTAGGTAGTAGTCTTTTGGGCATGCGGAGTTGATATTTTTGAAATCGATACACATCCTCCAACTCCCATCTCCTTTTTTCACTAACACCGGATTGGATATCCAGGTAGGATATTTGACTGGTCTTACTATGCCTGCTTTCAGCCATTCGGGCACCTCTTTTGTTACTGCCTGACTTTTTTCTACTGACAAGGGCCTTCTTTTTTGACTTACGGGAGTGACTGATGGGTTGGCATTTAGCGTGTGTTCCATGATGCGCCGGGGAACACCTGTCATGTCGGTTGGTTCCCATGCAAAGATGTCCAAATTCTTCTTGAGGAGGGTTTTTAGGCTTTCTGAGCCGGATGGAGATAGGTTTCGTCCTATGGCCACAAGTTGGTCCGGGTATGCCGGATTTACCAGGACTTCTTCGGTTAGGCCGATGGGAGCGGTCGAGGTAGCCTCCCTTTGTTCTGTTTTTTCTTCTTCTACCTGCCTCCTTTTGTCCAGACCCCGGCACTCGTATACCTAAGCCATTTGTGTGACCAATGTAGCCACTCCGCCCGGAGTGGGAAACTTCATCATTGAGTGAATCGTCGAAGGGATAGCCCGCAACTTTTTTAATCCTGTTCGTCCTATGATTATGTTGAAAGGAGAGGATGCGGATGCCACAACGAATTTCATGGTTGTCCGGCTGCACGGCCCGTCGCTTCCAAAGCATACATCCAGTTCTATCTTTCCTAAAGGCTTCACCTGTTCTCCCGAGAAACCCGCCAGGGTCGTTGCCGTTTCCACTATTTTTGCCCTTATGGACGGATGCAAATTGTCAAAGCAATGCTTGAACATGATTTCACACGAAGCTCCTTCGTCAATATGAACTCTTTTTACGAGGTATCAGGCGACCTCTGCTTCTACCACTATGGCTTCTTCGGACAAGTCATCCGTCGATATCGGAGGGAATGTTATGGGCACATTCATCCAGTCTTCAGTTGTTGTCATCGTTTTCCTTTTTCGGTCTTCTCCTCTGCTGTTTATCATGTTGATTATTTTTCCTTTTTGCTGACCGTCCTTTTTCTGTTGAGCTTTCCCTCGTTGCCGCAAGTCTTTAACTAAATGATTCAATTTACCGGACTCTAGAGCCAGCTCCAGCTGTTTCTTCAACTGATAGCAGTCATTGGTGTAATGTCCTTTCTCGCCGTGATAATCACAATACCGGTCCAGGTTCTCTTTTCGGGGGGTTCCGGGCAGCGGGGGTGGTTGGGGTAGCTGAAGGTGGTGTTCTGTCGCCAGGATTTCCTTAGGTGTGCGCTTTAGTGACTCCAGAGTTGGTATGTTTTTATCGTCTCGGACCCCGTATTTATAGTTTCGGTGCGGTTCTTGCCTTGGTGTTACGTACGACGAATGGTGGTCCTTCGGCCTATATAGGGATTTCTGCCCCCATCGTCTCCTGTCCTCAAAACTCTTGTGAGACTGATCGTTTCTTATGGGCTGCGATCCTCCTGCTTCCTTTCTTGCATACTCTCCTTTTGGTAGTTCGGTGCTCCGGAAGGCTTCTTCCGAACGGATGAAGTCCTCGAATCTCTCCAGCATTTCGTCCACCGTCTTGGGGATTTTGTCTGAGAATTTTTTGGCTAGCTCCGGACAGTGATGTCCGTTCATGAACGAAGAAATTTGCATCACTTCTGGGGCGTCAGGGAAATAATTTGCTTCACTCACCCATCGCTCCTTGAAGTCCGGAAGGCTTTCGTTGGCTTTTCTGTGAATTTTGTTGATTTCCGTGACGTCTTTAACACATGCCCGTAATATACTGAATCGGTTTAGGAATTTCTTTTGGAGGTCATTCCAGCAGTCAATACTCCCAGTCGGCAGCTTATCAAACCAGCCTCTTGCTTTTCCGTCTAACGTCTGTTGGAACATTCGGCACCATACCGGCATCGGCCATTCTTCTTGGTTTCCCGCTCCCGTGAAGTGGTTAATATGATTGTCCAGGTCAGTCGTTCCGTCGTACAACTTGAGATTTGTCGGTATCTTATGTTTTGGGGCGGAGAATTCTATGATTCTCTTCGTAAAGGGACATTTTATCACCTCCTTGAACGGCTTGCTCAGATCATTGTTCGCCACTTGCTTCCCTTTACCATTCGCCCCGCCTTCGAATTCTTCTTCCTTATTATACATGAAATTTTCTTCAAAGTTTAAGAGCATTGGTTTTATCAAGTCACGATTGGCTTGTTGTTTGAGCAATTCTTTGAGGGCTGATACGTGGCCCTCTATGATGGCTTGTATGTCCGAAGGTTTTTCTCTGGAGTTTTCCCCCTCCACATGTATAGGAGGGGTTTGTGGGTTGGGACCGCTCATTCTAAGCTTTTTGGTAGATTGAATTTGGGTCCCACGGATGGCGCCAGTTTGTTGAGGTAAAAAGTTACCCCAGGCTCGTTCAGGTCTTCTGCTTGACCTTGAGTGAACCTGAAACAAAGATAACACACGTTAGCCTCGTCTTGGGTTTTATCCCAAGACCAAGCTCCGGTGCAAGGATGAGTATTCGTCCGGTTAGGTGTAAATAGATATAGTTTTGGTGAGTAATAAATGAGAGTGAAAGTAGTTAGTTACTGCATTGAATGTGTTGGGGTATTTATAGTACCCCAACCACTGTGTATTTACTGTACCTGAAACAAGGAGCCAACCTACGCACAGTGGCCACTGTACATGTACTTGACGTCCTATTCCGCATTATCCGGGGCGGCGTACTTCTGGAGACATATCCCATGAAACCCGGGGGAGGCGGCACTGTGTGTGTCTTGGTCCTTCCCAAGGTTCCTACTGTTTGTCCTTGTTTATTATTTTATCTTCCTGCTATCTGGACCGGACGACCCGAATGGGATCCGTCCGGTAAGTTTCGTCCGGTATGGATCGTCCGGATACATACACGAACACCTAATGTGGAGAACTATCCTTGTTTTGTAATGGTTGTTAAAGGTGTAAAAGTCAGATAGTGCCGTGGTCAAGCAGCTATGAACAATCTTTCCGACCCATGATCCCATATCTAGAATCACTCCCACCGGGATCTCCTTGTATGACGAATCTTCTTGTGCTTTTGAGCATATCTGAACGCAAATCAGCATAAATATTAACAATAACACATCTGTGCATTTCCTGCCTTTGATCTCCATACTTGAATGACAAACGGGCAAAGGCTCCTATCAGTACTGAAAGTACGTACAAATTATACATTAAGCTTTTTTTTTTTCTCCCTATGTGCCTGTAGTTTCTAATTTTCTATGCAATTTCACTTTCCATTGACCAATCTCATGACTTGAATTTGTTTGAGTCAGTCAACTCTAATTTCCTATCAATGAAAATACGTAGAAATTGTGCGGATTTCATCAACACTTGTTTTACATTTATAAGCTGACCACCCTAAGTTCATCTCTAATTTGACCACATTATCTCGTTGGGATACAAAGTTTTGATCCTTTCATTAACTCATTAGCTTATAGTCCAAAAATTTACTTTGTTTTGGTCCTTTTGGATTTTCATTAGGCATTTCATGATTTGTTTCATAATAATTGTTTTTCACATTTCCGAGTGATATATTAAGAAACGAAAATTATGAAACTAGCCCGTCCATCGGGCGGATCATGCAACTAGTGTTTTAATATAGTTATAGGCGTGTTGATTTATCAAGTCATGTTACTTCAACATACTACTTAGGAGAATGAAGTTGAATCATACTACCACAAATGTATTTCATGGCCTTCAAAAACATATAGATACTACTTTTTTTTTTTTTTTTTTTTTTTTTTTTTTTTTTTTTAATTGAGACGGGCTATTTTATGTTTTACATACTTGTATTACATTTTTATTCTGTTTTATTAGTTTGTTTGTATAATACTGTGTGCAATCATAAAACAAAGTGTGCAAATCACATCTCTTTTTGAATGTTGCTAAACAATGTATTAACATCAAGGCATCAAGCTATATATGCTGACAAAGGAGAAGTTAGTAGCTAGACGAGTTTTACGATAAGAATTTGATAAGAATTTGAAAAAAGGTAGTTATTTAAAGAGAAATAGGTAGTTTGTTGTTCAAAGAGAAATAAGTAGTTTGTTATTTAAAGAGAAATAAGTTTTTTTGAAATGCAACATGAATCAACAAACCAACCGAATAACAAAATACAAAGGAAATGGCATCTCACCTATGAACCAGCATGTTCAAGATATACACTTTAAAAATCTTCACCATAAGGTTCTATCTGATTAAAACCCCAACCACATGGCTTCATATTGATAATAAAATCAACCACCTCATATTTATGTAGTTATCATTTTTTTTCTTTACTTTGTCTCAACTCAATATCTCAACTTAAAAAAACACATTTCATCCAAATGCAACTTACAGATTCCTAAGCAAATACATACATAACTGAATTTACAAATATGTTTAACTTATAAAACATCACAAGCGTTAAGCACCTTTTAAGATTGTTGGATTACATTTGTAAAATTCATGTTGTTTAAGAATATTTGTTTACGCCTAGCGTAAGAAAATGACGATGAGATAATTGAGACAACATAAACTATATCAACTACGATTGATATAGAACATGTTAGCATTTAATTTATTAAATGTGAAAGTGATGGTCATTTGCAAATGTATCTTGTGTGTCAAATGTAATAAATAGTTTAAGATAATGGGCTAGTGATATTAGTTATGTTTGTAGTTTAAATGTATAAGTGTGATACATGCATTAGCCCACTCTAAGCCCAACAAAAGCCCACCTATTGTTTAGGTGATTGGATGTGTTTGCTATATCAACACACACACACTCTCACATTCCAAAGTGTGCCTCATTATTGTAGAATAGGTGAGTGTGTGTGTGTTCCATCAAAGTCTTTGTATTATTTCTTTTCAAGATATAATCATTCGACCAAGTTTTATTCCACACGATCCATACACCTTCTCATCTTGATCTATACATTGTTCAAGTGAGTGTCATCAATATTGTGTTTGTGTTTGTGTGATAAAGAAAGGTATTCGATCATATCAAGTGGTATCAACAAGCCATACAACAAGGTAGAAGGTATTTGTATTTCGATTGGTGTTCTTTAAATACCAAACTGTCGTGTTTTGTTCTTCACAAATCGTGGCTGCTTGTGTTTTTTATTGAAATCGTACACAAATTTTTAAGTTCAAGGCTGTGGTTGTTCATGTTCTATCGACTTGGTTTGTGAATGTGTAAGTATTCTTTACTCAAATCTTGCTTTCTAGAGGTTGGATTTTTGTTGTTCTTTGTATTTAGGGAGAATTGCATATATACCCACTAAAACTCAAAAACTTGCATATTTCCCCAAAATACAAGTTTTTAATGCATGATTTACAATGCAAGTTAAGCATGTTTTGGGTATATATGCAAATATACAAGTTTTAGTGGGTATATATGCAATTGCCCCTTGTATTTAGATCGACAATAATTCAAAAGGGTTGTAGACAAGTTATTTTTGGATATTATTGTTCAAGAATGATTGATTTGAGTTGGTGAAAGGTTAGTGAAAGTTGGTGGCTCTTACAAGAGTTAGTAGGAAGTCACAGTGGGTGGTTAGAAAAAGTCCAAAGAGTTGGTAAAAGTTGGTAGAAACTGCCACTTATCGAAATTCAGAGGCTGCAGGATTCTTTTATCGAAATTGAAATTTGTCAACTTTATCGAAATTGCAAATCTGTGCCTTTATCGCAATTCAGAAGGTGGTCTTTATCGCAAATCAGAAACTGATTTATATCGCAATTCAAACTCTAGAAAGTTATCGCAATTCACGGTTTTTATCGCAAATCAGAAAGACAGTCTTATCCGACAACTTTTATCGCAAACTGATCTCGGACACCACAGCCAATTCAGATATCAGACAAAGCTGAAGTTTCCAGTTTTGGCAGAATCAGTCCCTCTCATTTCCAGCAGTTTTTGGGAAGTTTCAGAATTGACAGTTTTGGCCCTCGCACTTGTTTTAAATGACTTCAAAGTTATATAACTTTTAAAGATTTGATTCGAACGTAATTTCGTCAACACCAAAAGTGAACTCGGTATTTTCGCGCTTGTATAAGTGTGTAAAATACTTCGAAAAACGGATATCTACCCTCTTGTATAAGAGTGTTAGATTTTTATATAAATTACCAATTTATATAAATTAGATATATTTCTATCTAAATTGACATTTTGCCATAATTTGTATAAATTTTGGTCAAATTGAAATTTCTATATAAATTGTCATTTTATCTAAATTGTAATTTACATAACTTTTGTCGAATTTGTAAACTTTTGACTTTGTCTTAATTATACTCTAATCAAATTTAGTAACTTTATTTAATTTGTTTCGTTTATCTAAACTGCAACTTCAACGATCATCAACAACAACAAACCAAGGCTTCACAACAACAACCAAGGTTAACCTTCAACAACTACAACTCCTATTTTGTTGAAACGATCCTCCATCTACTTTATCATACAAAACATCAATGATGACTACTCAACAAGACATTCATGCCGCCGGTGCAGAAAACCGTCCTCCAATGCTAGAAAAAGGTGGTTATCTTCCATGGACGAGTCGTATGCTACGATATATGAAAACCAAGCCTAATGGACAAGGTAGACTCTTGATTAACTCCATTGAGAAAGGTCCATTCAAGCCTCGTCAGATTCAAGTAACAGCTGGAAATCCAGATGCAACACCTCCCATTGCAGCAACCTTTCGGGCACAAGAGGAATCTGAATACACACCAGAAGATTGGAAGCAAATTGAAGCAGATGACTTGGCAATGCATTTAATCCAACTAGGTTTACCACGTGAAATATTTTGTTCCGTAGACAGCTGTGAAACTGCATATGATATGTGGGAACGAGTTAGACGACTTTGTCATGGTACAGAAATTGGTAAACAAGACATCGAAAACAAGCTTCTAACTGAATGGGAGAAGTTCACATCAACTCCAGCTGAACCAATTGAATCTTACTATACAAGGTTTTGCACTCTTATGAATGAGTTGATCAGAAACAAGTTGACTCCAGCTCAAATTGTTCAAAACATCAAGTTCATCAAAAACCTACCAGAGGAATGGGGACGATATGTTACTATTGTCAACCAAACAAAGAACCTTCACCAGGTGAACTATGATCAGCTCTATGACTTCCTCAAGCAAAACCAGCCAGAGGCAAATGAAGTCCAAAAAGAAAAGTTAGCAAAACAACATGATCCTCTTGCACTCATTGTCCAAACACCTACACCTTCAACAGTCAACACACAACCATCTTCATCTTCCTCCCAACACATCATGCAACAACAATATAATCCACAAACACCATTCTACCCACAACAACAACAAGTAATCCCACAACAACAATACCCGCAACACCAAGTCCCAGATCTCAATGATCAGGATGAGTCAACTGCTGCTTTGACTCAAGCTTTTGCTTACCTAAAAAAAGCATTCCAAGGACACTACTCCTCACCTACCAACAACAACCAAAGAATCTCATCGAATACTCGCAACAAGCAGATTGCACAGCCGAGTTTCAACATGGGACAACAAGGACAGATGGTTGGGGGATATGGGAATCAGCAGGGATATGCTCCTCGATATCAGTTGGGTAATCAGAATACAGGGCAGTATGTTGGTAATCAGATGGGTCAGTATGCAGGGAATCAGATGGGTACATCTGTTGGTAATCAAAGGGGTCAGAATGATGGGAATCAGTTTGGGAATGGTGCTGCTCAGGGAGCCGGGAATATGAATCAGGGTAATTTGATGAAGTGTTTCAACTGTCAGGGTGTCGGTCATATGGCTAGGAACTGTCCAGAAAAGCCGAAAAAGAGGGATCCAGCTTACTTGCAGAAAGCATTAATGTTGGCAAACAAGGAAACGGCTGGGTTGCTGTTGAGTGCAGAAGAGAATGACTTCATGGCTCTTATGGACGATATTGAAGATCTTGAGGACATCGATGCAAACTGCATTTTTATGGCAAATCTCCAGGAGGCTAAGTACGACACTGATTCGGAAGCACCTCCTGCTTATGATACCAATGCAGTTTTTGAGGTACAACCATATGCTACATGTCACAATAATGAAATGTTTGATATGTCACCTCAAAATGAACAGCGTCCTGTGTCTCCTAATCTCACTTACAATACATATATGGACGAACCAAGTTGTAGCAATACTAATTTAGTAACTCCAGATATGGATCCTAATGGAGGCTTCGAGTCACAGCATACTGAGAATGCTGACGAAACTCATGCTTTATTTGAATCATTATTGCAAAATTGTAGTATTGAAATTGAGAAAGTTAAAAAGGTCAATCGCGATGTTAAGGCCGCGAATGAAAAATTGACCACTGAGCTTGAGAGTTATAAGGTTAATGCAAGAGCTTTTGATTTTAATAACAAACGACAGTCAGAACTTGAAGTTAGTTTAAGAGCTTCTAAGTTAAGAGAAAAACATTTGCAAATCAAATTTGACACTCTAGATGTTAATTTGAACATGCAAATCAAATCTTTAAACAAGGAAAATTTTGAACTAACCAACCAGCTTTCTAAACAAAAATCAACTTGTTCTAATCTTGAAAAAGAAAAGAAAGAGTTGAATGAAAGGTTTTCAAAACGTGAAAAGGATCTTCTTAAAGAAATCACTGACAAAAAGGAAACCATTGCAAAGTTGGAAGATTTGCTTGTAAAAACGGGTCATTCTACACAAACAATTAATTTGTTAATTAACGATCCAAACCCGATTTTACATACAATGAAGAAAATGGCTATCAAACCCTTATTATCTCAAGAAAGCTCAGAAAGAACAGAATGTGCTATATAATGGTAATGTGATAAATGATATACATGATCCTCCTAAGGTTCATGATTCTGATGAAACGTTAGAGCTTGCTGCAGAGAGTCGTGCCAAAATGAGACAAATGAACTCAGAAATTAAACCAATTGATTATAATAAGCTTAACAAACTTTCTGAAGTTGATCTGGTTCAAAAAGAGTCACCAATGTTTTTCAAAAGACCAGTGGTTGTCGCAAAACGAATAGTTGTTTCAAAACATCTGTCTAACATCGAACAAATGGCCTCTAAAAACACTTGTGACACAAGTGCAGCTAGACTATATTTGGTTGATCTTAAACAGAGAATTGAAACACTTCAAAGTATTGTGGCATCCAAAACAAACAGTAACAACAAAGACTGGTTTTCAAGTTTTCATACTGAACTGAAAAAGATGTTTGAAAAGGACATTAATCCACATATTGCTGCAATCTATGCGGTTGTTCAAAATGTGGAACATAATCTTTTGAAAGAGTCAGCAGAATTTGTTAAGGACCACAAATCCTTAGTGAAGGAAGCTAATGAATACTTGGAACGCATAAAGGTTTTGGAACAACATAATGATATACTCTCTGAAGTAGCTCTATCGACTGAAATTATGTCTATTATTTACCCAACATATTCTGTTGAGGATGATGAAAGACTTCGGGCTGAGACTTCTGAAATTGTTTTAAAATATGAAAAAGCATTTGCAAAGATTGAAAAACAAAATGTCACATATTTTAAACAACTTGATCGAAAAAAGAAAGAATGCAAGTATGACAAATTTTCGTATGAGCGTTCTTACAAAAACATGCAAGATCAAATTGATCTTTTGAAGTCTCAACTTGAAAGTCAAAAAGGGAAGGGTGAGGAAACTACGGGTATAGCACCATCAACCCCCTTGCCTAGTGAGAAAGAAAAAGGGAAAGTTGTTGTCGAAACATCGAATGTAATAGCGCCTGGCCTTTATAGGATTAGTCCCACTACTGCGTCTACCTCTACATCTAAAACATATAGGGTGATAGACAAAAGTAACAAAGATAATCCAAACGAGTCTAGAAATGCTACAACAACATCTCAGGACAACATCATAAATTCTAATGAGTGTGCCTTACCTTCTACAGGACTAGAAAACACCACTAAGAGCAGACAAAAGCCTAGGAGCAATAACAAGAAAACTAGTGTCTCGCCTGTCTCTGAGAGTGAATGCAAGGAAGTAGAAGAACACCCTAGGAATTTAAAGCTTTCGAATAAGAAACATATATCATCTGGATGTAATGAAAAGACCAGTGTTTTGAATGCATGTAATGAATCTGTTTGTTTAATGAAAAAGAAATCTTTGTCTGGAAATGCTTGTGATGATATTGTTTCTGATACTGTGAATGTGAATGATATGCCTGAACAGAAAAAGGTTCCTTCAGTAACTAGGGCTATGTCTAGATATATTCGAAGACTTATTGCAAAAGCTAGGAAAACCACTAGTAGCCTATTACCTAAGGACCATATTAAGTTTTGTGCATGGAAACCAACGTGTAGAATGTTTGCACTTAAGAATGGCACATTAGAAATAGTTCCCAATGAAACAACGGAAACCATCTCTAAGTGTAATTCACCTGTTACATCTAACCCCTTGGAACCAAATGTTAAACGGTTTCCATATACAAAATCATCTATTCTTCGCAGGTCATTGAAATTTGTCTTTGGATCGTCGACTCGGGTTGCTCCAAGCACATGACTGGGAATCTGAAGCTGCTGATCAACTTTGTATGGCAGTTCATGGGGACTGTACGGTTTGGGAATGATCATGTTGCAACTATTCTGGGTTATGGGGATCTACGGTTTGGGAATTTCTTGATCACTCGGGTTTACTATGTCGAAGGGTTGGGACACAACTTTTTTTCATTCGGGCAGTTTTGTGATGCAGATTTAGAGGTTGCATTTAGGAGAAACACTTGCTTTGTTAGGAATTTGGTGGGGGATGATCTCTTAATTGGGAATCGTGGCACCAATCTCTATGCAATAGACATAAACCAAATGGCCTCTTCATCACCAATATGTATCATGACAAGGGCATGCGAAACAAAGTCCTGGTTGTGGCATAGACGTCTGTCCCATCTTAACTTTGACACCATAAAAAAACTTGCCAAAGACAACATCGTCAACGGTCTCCCAAAGTTCAAATACACCAAAGAACACCTATGTCCATCCTGTGAGCAAGGAAAAAGAAAAAGGGAAACATATAAACCTAAACCCGTACCCAGTTCGGTTAATAGGTTACACTTGTTGCATATGGACTTATGTGGCCCAATGAGAGTTCAAAGCATAAATGGGAAGAAGTATATTCTTGTAATTGTTGATGACTATTCAAGATATACGTGGGTAAAGTTTCTGAGGTCAAAAGACGAAGCACCAAGCATCATCATCACCTTTCTGAAGCGTATTCAAGTTCTACTTCAGGCTCCAGTTAGGATTGTAAGAACGGACAATGGCACGGAATTCACAAATCAGGAGTTAAGAACATATTTTGAAGAAACTGGGATTACTCACCAGACATCAGCTATTAGAACTCCACAACAGAAACGGATAGTTGAAAGAAGAAACAGAACTCTTGTGGAAGCTGCTCGCACAATGCTGATTTATTCTAGTGCACCGCCATTCTTATGGGCTGATGCTGTTGCCACTGCTTGTTTCACTCACAACCGATCCCTAATCCATCCAAGTTTCAATAAAACCCCATTTGAACTGGTCAACAACAGAAAATCCGATATCTCTTACCTTCATGTATTTGGTTCTTTATGCTATCCAACGAACGACAAAGAAGATCTGGAAAAGTTGAAAGCTAAGGGTGATATTGGTATCTTCATTGGTTATTCAGAAAACTCGAGGGCATTCAGGGTGTATAACAGGAGAACGAAAAAGGTTATGGAGACGATGAATGTGAAGTTTGATAAAATTTTACAAATGGCTTCTGAGAGACTCGCTCTAGAACCCGCGTTTAACCCAATGGCTTCTAATCATACTGGATTAGGACCCGCATCTAACAGTCACACTTCTGGACATATCAGTTCAGGACTCGTACCCCAAGGAGCTCAATCAACTCACACAGAAAAACCAACAAATCAAGAACTGGAAAACTTTTTCGAGTTTATGTATGATGAGTACTTTGGTGGCGCTTCGATAAATGCATCTGAACGACGATCCACTGCACCCGCTCAACCTCAACAACCACCACCACCACTACCTAATCAAGATGCATCAACCACATTCGAAGCTGACGCACCAACTCCCTCCATGTCATCAACATCTACTCCACCAACTCCAGTAATTGAGATTGTCTTACCAAGAATTGATGAGCAAGAACAAAACAATGCTGTGTTAGAAGAAGAAGTCTTTGAAAACCCATTTGCAACAGATTCGGCAGAATCATCTTCTGGGTTACATGAACCATCTAACACACATTCAAGTCCAAGGTACCCTTCTACGTTACAGTGGAAAAAAGACCATCCAATAGAACAAGTTATTGGTGAACCCTCAAGGCCAATTCAGACGAGAAAACAACTAAACACCGATTGCGACATGTGCATCTATGTCTGCTCAGTCAGTTTAATAGAGCTAAAGCACATTCGGGAAGCAATGGCAGATAATGCCTGGATTGAAGCGATGCAGGAAGAACTTCTCCAATATCAGTTACATGAAACATGGGATTTAGTCCCACGACCAATTGACAAACTCGTCATTGATCTTAAGTGGTTATGGAAAAACCAAAAGGATGAAGAAATGACTGTGATTCGCAACAAAGCTCGTCTCGTGGCCAAGGGATACAGACAGGAAGAAGGGATAGATTTTGAAGAGTCATTCGCGCCAGTTGCAAGGCTTGAGGCAGTCAGGATTTTTTTAGCATATGCAGCTCACAAGAACATCACGGTTTATCAGATGGTCATCAAGACAACTTTCTTGAATGGAATTCTGAAAGAAGAAGTGTATGTAAGTCAGCCTGATGGATTCATTGATAAAGATCATCCCGAATACGTCTACAAGCTAAAGAAAGCAATCTATGGTTTGAAACAAGCCCCACGGGCGTGGTATGATGAATTATCATCTTTCCCACTTTATAATAATTTCACCAAAGGAACAATTGACCCGACCTTGTTTACAAGAAAATTCAAAAATGACATTTTGATTGTTCAGATTTACGTGGACGACATAATATTTGGGTCCACTAATCTGCAACATTCAAAACATTTGGCAAATCTCATGAAAAGAAAATTTGAAATGTCCATGATGGGGGAATCAAAATTCTTTTTGGGTTTAAAAATTCATCAATCCCCGCGTGGTATTTTTCTAAATCAAGCTAAATATTCAATTGTGATTTTGAAAAAACATGGAATGGAAAATTGTGACTCTGTTGGTACTCCGATGGTTACTTCACCCAAAATAGGTGCTCATTTATATGGGAAACCCATGGATCCGAAGAAATATCAGAGCATGATTGGGTCTCTCGTGTACTTAACTGCTAGGAGACCAGATATACATTTTGTTGTTTGTTTATTAGCATGGTTTCAGGCAAGGCCTACCGAACTTCACCTCCAAGAGGTTAAACGGATCTTTCGGTACCTACGAAGAACCATTAACATGGGACTTTGGTATCTGAAGGATTCGGAGTTTACACTAATAGCATTCTCAGATGCAGACCATGCCGGTTGCCAAGTTACAGCAAAAAGTACATCAGGCGGAGCACAATTTTTGGGAGAAAAGCTAGTAGGCTGGTCATCAAGGAAACAAGACTGCACTGTACTATCAACCGCAGAAGCCGATATGTGTCTCTATCTGCATGTTGTGCCCAAGTTCTATGGATGAGGACACAACTCACGGATTATGGTTTCTTATTCGACCGCATACCTTTGTATTGCGACTCGAAAAGTGCCATAGCCATCTCGTGCTATCCAGTTCAACACTCGAAGACCAAGTATATTAGAGTCTGCTATCACTTCATAAAGGAACACGTCGAAGAGGGTACTGTTGAATTATTTTTCGTGAAGACTGAATACCAACTCGCCGATCTATTTACTAAAGCCCTCCCAAAAGAGCGGTTTGATAACTTAGTTCGTCGAATTGGAATGCGTACCTAACTCCCGACGAGTTAGAAAGTCTTCTCAAATCTTTTTGAATTATCTCAACAAGCTTCGCATGTAAATATTTTTGAAAAAAAAAACAAAATACAAAATTTGAAAAACCAACAAAAACAAAATATAAAATAGAAAATTTTCAAAAACACAAAAACAATAGAAAATCAAAAAACCAAAAATATTCTTCTCACGACATGTCTCTCGTATAATCGATATTCTGTACGTATCTAGAAATGTCATTCAACAATGATACGGGCATGTACAGATGCTTGAGCGAGAGTTCATTTAATTTTTTTCCAAAACATGTCGTTTCTCAAATTTCTAATCAGATGGCTTTCGTATACTTCAGTACGAAACCCATGCTACATTGAAGATTTCTGATTATTTTTTATCAGGACTCGCAATGTTAATGGAAAAAAGAAAAAACCATGGGCACATAATCAAGAATGTCTCAAAAAGATTTTTCAAAGTCTGTCTATAAATTTTGTGCTCATGATAACTCCCTCTAAGACCCTTAACTGCTTTTAAACTCAAATGTTTAAACATATGCTTTGTTTAAGGGGGAGTATAAAAAAGAAAAATGTTCCGATTTCATGCTAAAATCAGTCCGTCTCTCCAAAAAGTTTCATTTTAAATCAACTGTTTTAAAAAATATAACTTCATGTTATTTTTGAGGGGGAGATTACGTATAAGGGGGAGAGGACGTGATTAAAATGTGATCAAAAAGTTTAAAGATCGTGGTTTGAATCTCAAGACTCAGTGTTAACCCTCGAATTGACGAAACTAAATGTCCGTTATCGAAAAGACATATCCTGGACGGGTAATAATTTCAAGCTGGTTTACCAGTGATGTAAGCGTGTCTCGCAAAGGACTTGTCTGAGTAGAATGTACCAATTCGAGAGATGATCTTTGAATATGACCGGGACGGGTAATAATTTCAAGCTAGTCTAACTAGTGATGTAAGCGTGTCTCGCGAAGGTCATGTTCATTGAAAATCGATCAATTCAAAATGTGCGATCTCTACCCAACATGTGCAGATTATTTCAAAAATGCATGAGCACATGTAAAGGGGGAGTATTTCAAAAATGAAAAACTCTCAATGTGTTACCTAAATGTGTTTTCTCATAAACACTTTGAGAGATTTTCACAAGGTTTTATGGCATGTGATCAATAATCTTGGACAATCATGGAGTAATAAGGTGATTATGGTTAGGTTATGTCCAATGATCCGCCAGAGCCGGAAGGATCTACCCAAGGACAATTCTAATAGATTAGAATTAGAAGTCCTTAGGTATGATTGAAAAAAGGAGTAAAATGAGAAAGGAAAAAGAAGGGGTTGAAGAATGAAAAAGAAAAGTTTAATGAAAGGGTGAAAAGAAATAGCCCTCCATGAAAACTTAGGTCAGAAACCGGGTCAATACATCTGCTATCGGTATTCACTAAGGCGATACTGATATTGAAGACAAGACGTCATGGACCCAGTGATGCATTGCACCATCCCTCCTAGCCACTCAAATATCTCTTAAAATATATTTGTTTCATTTCTCACGGAGAACACTACATAATCTATCGACCTCTCATTCCGAGATGTGTTGATATTGAAAAGGTGGCACTCTGCTCCATGCCTCTGATGACTAAAACCAAAACGCACATTATAGAGTCTAGAGACATGAGATTCATCAAAGATCTCTTAGGAACACTTCCTATGCAATACACTTGTATTCATAAAAAAGGATACAAGTTTTATGAGTCTTAATGAGATCTAAGGATCTTGCCTTATGTCATGATGGTTACGTGCTTCAAACGGTCTACAGTCTTGAAGTGATACCTCGGTATACTTTAGAGGCTCTCAACGGCCTTGGTAAAGATTAGAGAAAGTTTTCACACTATGTTGTTAACGATCTCGAAATCTGAACCTATAAGCGCTGGACGATTTATTGCTAACTGTTTTATGCAGGTACTGACGAAAGTCCATTGACCATCATCATCTACAACGACGACGCATCTGGACAGAAGAAGTAGATCAAGGCAAGAACAACCAAAAGACGATTCTTTGGAGATCACAGTGCATGAAGGAACAATGAATGAAGACTATTACACATCGACACACAAAGTTAAAGACATTGAAGGCAAAAGACCAATCACCGGAGCATCATTCAAATGACCATCCCTTAGGGGGAGATTGTTAGCATTTAATTTATTAAATGTGAAAGTTATGGTCATTTGCAAATGTATCTTGTGTGTCAAATGTAATAAATAGTTTAAGATAGTGGGCTAGTGGTATTAGTTATGTTTGTAGTTTAAAGGTATAAGTGTGATACATACATTTGCCCACTCTAAGCCTAACAAAAGCCCACCTATTGTTTAGGTGATTGGCTGTGTTTGCTATATCAACACACACACTCTCACATTCCTAAGTGTGCCTAATTACTGTATCTAGGTGAGAGTGTGTGTGTTCCATTATTGAGTCTCTATATTATTTATTTTCAAGACATAATCATTCAACCAAGAGTTATACCATACGATCCATACTACTTCTCATCTTGATATATACATTGTTCTAGTGAGTGTCATCAATATTGTGTTTGTGTGATAAGAAAGGTATTCGATCATTACAGAACATAACAATTAAATGAATGAAACCCATTAAATGGAAACAAAATAACATACACACAGTATGAAAACTCCAATAGCCTTTAGCGACACAAAGACCCCTATGTGACATATATCAACACTGGTAGCAAAAGTAACTACAATGACTATTAGAAGCAATCACTAAATCGATCAGCTTGTTGTCTTCTCTGCACGAAACAAACTAAACACCCGTTAAAGAGTCTAGCACGAGAAGATATCCACTGTCCTTAAAAGGTGTTTACGTGCTCAATTCTCTGCAAGCCTCCTACGTAAAGACCCTAGGATTGATGCAGACCCGCGTTGTCTATTGTCAGCGAACAATTACAACACAATGTAAATGGCAGTGCAGAAAATCGCAATATGATAATATGAAGAGGCAAGATAGAGCAAGTTCGAAGCTCTCCGAAACTATGATCTGTGTGTAAGTTTTGTTGTGCATACTTCTATAAGGAGTTGCCATAACTCATTTATATAGGATCATGATAAGCAAAACAAGGAGTTAACCATGTTCTTAGTTCAAGGCAAAAAACTAGGGTCATGGGGAGATGGTTGCATTCGATGAATGCCTTCCAAATCTACCCCACTATCCAACTTTCTTGTTTGACTTAGTCAGCCATACACACATATACATAGGGTAGTTGTAACACCCCAACCCGACAAGGGTCAAAATGTCACATTATGGTGTCAACAGAACAAACGCAAGCGGAAGACTTTTATAATTATTAAAGTTACAAAGGTTCAAAATGAAACTATGGACATAATAAATCTAAACAATAATACTATCAAACTAGAATACAAATCTGAATCAAATCTAGATGGAAATAACTCCAAGGTCTAATCCAAATGCAAAGGGAATCTATCATTGGGTAGTCCACTAAGAGCTCCTACGCACTCTTCACTCAAACCCAGCTTCCAACCTAAAACCTGCCGCAGGAAAAGAAATGCGGCTGAGCTTAAAAATCCCAGTGAATAGATATATATATAATGAAAGGTAATAAACAAATGAATGAACGAAACGAAGCTAAGGAAACCTGCTGAACAATATACCATTAGTCATGAGAGAATAAATGAAAGAATAAAGAATCAGAATTAACAAAGGAATGCCCACGAGCCCTAAACAGATATGTCTAGACATGATAGATGAATAGACCCAAAACAGATAAACATAATCATAATCATAATCATAATCATATCAAAGTGATAGCAAAGTGTACATGGAGTAGCTAACTCACAATATACCAGAAGTGAAATAGGGTGTATGGCATACACACAATCCATTCACTAAATAACTGAACTGAACAAAGTACCTAGGATGCATCCATACGCTCCCTGAAAAATAGATATACATATACAAGTACGAGACTGTGCATACGTATGTTAGTATAATAATAATAAATATGGCCATGGTTGCTATATAGCATTAGTGGGAACGCTGTGGACTAATCACACTGCCACAGATAGTGTAATGCCATAGGTGCCTCTATGACATGGTCATGGTACCTCCATGACTAGTTCAAATGGCTCGGGAAACAAAGATAAACAAATGATATGAACAAAATGTAAAGAGAATCAATAATCATGTAACTGAACGAAAAATTGAATCAATATAATTATATAAGCATATCAAAGTGGATAAGGAGAAAAACAGAATAACAGAAATCAGGAAACAAGTCATGAGAGAAAAACCCTTACTGAAAAAGGGCGGAATATATGTACCTTAGACCGCAAGTGCAAACACAACAGAAAACATAAAGATTGGAGCAACTCCTTCTTCAGCGAATCTACACGAATTCATGATCGTCTTATTAATAACTTATTTTAAATCAGATTACTCATTTTAGTCGGCTTTCCATTTTTAGTAACTTTCCTTTTATAGCAGCTTTCCAAAAATAGTAACTTTCCAAAAATAGTAAGTTTCCTCTTTAAGTAGTTTAACCATTTTAAGTAACTTTCTATTTTTAGCAGGTTTCCCGAATTAGTAAGTTTCCATAATTAGTAGGTTTCCATATATGGTATCTTAGGGTTACTTTATTCTAATTAGGGTTAATAACGTAGGTTTCATAAGCTTTAGGGTTTATAATGCAAATATAACAAGTTTAGGGATTATAGTGCAATTATAGTAAGGTTAGGGTATGAAATGTAAATATCATAAAGTTACATGGTTTCACAAGTTAAACCCTTTTAGTTTAGAAAATGATAAGTTCAACCCTTAATAATACACAAAAATCCTTATTTAGCCCTTTTTAACTTTTATCAGCTTTTAACCTTGAACAGATCACACTTTGATGAATTTATGAACCACATTAGAACTCAGAAATAAAATCCACAAAAATTCCCACAGATACTTCAATGTCTTGAGAACCCACACTAATTTTCCCAGAATTTATTAGTTAGTTTAACCCCACACGAAAAATACTCCAACTCAGACTACCCAGAAAACGTATCTGCTGTGGTACCCAGAAAGTATCCCCTTGGTTGACCCACCAAAATATCCAGGAAAAATCCCAAAAAATTCATGACATTACTAGGCATATGGAAGTTAATTACTAAAAAAGTTTCATGACCTAACTCCTCATATTTTTAAAAAGAAAAATCGTCAAAGTGGATTGATTTCCAGACACCCGAAACACAGTTTTGACACTTGAACTTGTTAAATCAGAAAAGATATCTTCCCTACCTCTAAAAATTACAAGGCTTATATACTCAGAAAGCTCTTTTCCTAAAATTAATTTTAGACCCAAAAATCACTCAAAAATACGTTACTATCATCAAGATACACCCAAATCAATTTGACCCAATGTTCTGGACAGTAAACCTAGGGTTCATAATTTTATGCTTCTCATTCCAACGACTTATCTATCGATACAAAGCAATCATGTATGACACAAAACAGATATAGGTCGACTCTTAAGTGGTGTTAACATGTACATAACAACTTGAATCAATAATAGTTTACATGGGTCGATTACATAGATTTTCAGAATTGTTATTTTTATGTGCCTACTTGTTATGATTTTATGTAACCTTTCTATGATTTTATGTAACCTTTCTATGATTGTATGTGTAGTCAATTCTACAATACAAACAAGGTAGAAATCAAGAATCTAACAAGTAAGTTGTATTGAAGAAGGATTGACACAAGTTACCCTTGTAGCGTGATCAAAAGAGAAAGGAAGAACAAGGTCGAACCACCACAGCAAATTCTAGTCGAAAACCCTAACCAAAGTCCTTCGAATGGCCTCTAAAACCCACGAGTAATACACCACTTCGAACTAGAATTCATGGCACGTCTAATCACCAGTTTGAAGCCACAAGATACCTCCTTTTTGCTTGATCTTTGAACCGAACAGTAGAGAAAAGAGGTAGCAGCAGCAGTCAAATTTTTGGAAAAGAGTTTTTAAGGTTTTGCAAGTGATGAAAACATATGATCGGTATAAAGATATATAGAAACCGTGTTTTGTGATTTGGATAAATGAGGAAAGACCAAATTTTGTGGGATCATGATATCAATCAAAGTTAATGCTTATCTCTTCCTTAATTCCTTTGGCCGAAAATTTGGTGTTAGACACATTAACATGTCGCCTATAGATTTAATGTAGAGAACATTTATTTGGTGAATTTTACTTACAATGTAAAGTTCATTTTATTAAGTACCTTAAGGTTTTAATTACTTTAGATTAAGTTCAAATAACATTACTTTGTATGATTTCATATATTCTAAAAAAATTAGAGGGGTATTTTGGTCATTTCAGATTATGCTAATTTTAGGGTTTTACAACTCTTCCCCTCTAAAAGAAAATTTTCATCCCCGAAAAATAAAGTGAACAGAAACGGAAAACACAACGGACCGTGAACGGAAATGTGAATGACTTGTTCCTCATGACTCTATCTTGTTGATCAAAAAGCTTCGGTTTCCTCAGACAAGGCATACCATACTGAATCCAGATCAAAAGAATAATATACCAAACGTAAAAGATGATAATCGTATTCTCTCCGAAGAGATACAGGGAACACGTAGGATTTGACGGATATATCGTCTGTGGAATTTGATTAGGCAAAACAGATGAGAATGTCTCGAATCGCAGAAATATGAGGGTGATAAATATGCTTATGGAAGATAATTCAATCGATAACATCGGATGGTAGAAAGCTCAACAACGAACCCTAAGATCGTTATCAAGATACGGAGGTCAACGAACATATCTCGAGGATCCAAACATACCAAATTGTACGGCGGTAGGGCAGATCAAACGTATAGGTCGAAAGATCCTAAAGTCTTACTATTCGCAGATAATCTCAAACCGCTATCAGAAATTCTAAGGTTTCTAAGGCACTCCTCGAAATATCGTATGATCACAATAAGTGCACGTTATATGATGTAAGTATTATCACGTTGGCCAGACGTCATAATACTAGCATCATATAAATATGCCCTCATGATGACCATACTTTATCTCAAGTCATGAAATAAGCAACTTATCTTAATCACCTAACAGTCCTTCTACAGTCTCAACGGTCATCAAAATCAAACAACATAACTAAGAGGAGAACAAAACTACTCATAAGAGTAACAGAAATCCTAGAATGTCTATCAGAATTAAGGTACGTGGTTAATAGCGTCAATCCTTCATCACTCACCGAAACCAACTCAGCCAAAATAAGTGGTTGCTTCAAAATCCGCCCATTCCTAAACATAAATCTCAAGGTCCCTTCCACAATTCTTCAAAATTGGCATAACAAAACCATCATCCAACATACGCAGAATGAACACAGAACGAAATTACTAATAGAGAACCTAAATCATTCAAAGGATCTTATCATCAGGTAACGGAAACTTAAGTAGGTTGAGAGGAAGTGAATTACGTCATCAATAGCTTCATCCTTCACAGAATTAACTCTTCCAAACCCAAACATTTGCTTCAAAATTCATCCATTCAAATACATGATGTGAAAAACTAGAAGGGGGTTGAATAGTTTTACCATTTTTAAATTTTAATCCTTTTGATACTTATGTGAATTCAACGAATCTTTGCACAGACAAATAATCACACAATATAAATAAAAAGTAAAGAGAGGAATGATCAAACCACACAACACAGATGTTTATAGTAGTTCAGCTACAAGGACTCTCTTCCTAGCCCTACTCTACTCCTCGAGTCTCTTACTTGAGAGTTATCCTTCACTAAGAAACAAACTCCCTTCTAGGCGGAGAAAACCTTTACACGTCGCTTACTTCTTTTTCCGGCACTAAGCTAAACACCGGGTTCTTTACAAGGGTATAACCACTCCTGTTTGGTTCTTTACAAGGGTACAACCACTCCCGACACTCTTTGTGTTTTGAGGACTAAAACACTAACCACACTCACTGATTACAAAAGATAAATGATAATGTATGATGACTGTTACAATATGACAGTAATGAAACTAAAGGATTACGGTTTGGTAGATCCTTTGTTAGGAATTTTATATTTTTATATTATTTGTTCATTGCTACTGTCAGTGTAAGGCGGTTCCTGCTGGTAGTGTTGATTGCTGCTAAACTTGGTTCCTGCTGGTAGCGTTGATGTGTTCCTGCTGGCAATGTTTGTTGCTGCTGGTCGTAGAGTATTTTTAGTATTTCTGTTAGAGTTATTTTAGGAAGAGATTGATAGTTATCTCTTTACACGTTTTGTATTAGGGTTTCTTCTCTATAAAAGAAACCTTATAGCTAGGGTTTATGTACACCTTGGCCGGATTACAATTTCAATAACAGTTTCATTAGTTTCTATTCGATCCATAGAGGATCATTGTCTTCTAGTTCTTTTCTTCTTTACATTCTTGTTATTTAGTTTCCGCATAACTAACAAGTCTTAACCCTAGAGATTCTCCAAGTTGTTTGTGTTTACATAAACAGTTTAACCAAGCTCATAGATCAAGCAAGCACTCGATCCTACAAGTGGTATCAGAGCCTGGTGAGGATCTCTGATAAAGAAGAAAACATTTCTAAATCTTATCTCTTGAACCCTTTCACTATGTCGTTATCTGGAAATGAATATGAAATGTGGGCTATGAAGATCAAAAACCTGCTGCCATTTGATTCTATGAAACAATGGACTGAACAAAATAAGTCTAATGAAGAGAGTACAGATCATACAACTCAGGTGATTGATAAAGCAAATGATGAAGTGGAAGAGTTTGCCTTAATGGGATTTCCATCTCAGGTACAACACTGTCATAATGGATGTCATGAAATGTACTCTATGCTTAAGAAAGAATTTGATGAGATAGAATCTGACTACAAGGAATACTATATTAAGGTCCAAGCATACAGTAGTTCAGTTAAAACTTTGGAAAAACAAAAGGCTTGGTTCCAAAATAATCAGGTAGCATATGAGGAAAAGATAAGGGTTTTGGAAAGAGATTTACAAAACACCACTAATGAGTTAAAACATTCTGAGAGAGAAAAAGCTAAAGTGGTGTTAGAAAATCAAGAATTACAGGTAAAACTTGATAATGAAAAGTCTAGGATTAAGGCATGGAACAAAACTTCTAAAAACCTGCACAAGCTAATTGATAGTTCTATGTCTATAAAAACCAAAAGAGGTTTGGGGTTTGGAGACTATATAGGGCCAGATCAATTTTATGACCCTAATGAGTATAGTGTTTTTGACCCTGAACCTGTTGACTATCAAAAACCTGTTAAGTATGTAAAGGAAGGAGAAATGCATGTTGTTCCTCCACCTATCAGAGGAGTGTTTATGCCTACCCCTGTCCATTCTCTTTCTGACATTGACTTAGATGAATCACAAATGGTTTATGGGAAAAAGTCCAAAGACTTACCTAAACCTGATGACTTTGTCTCTTGTTGCACAAGTGTCAAGTCCTTAGAATCAGAGTCCAATGACTTTGCTTCTTGTGATTCAAGTGATAAGTCTGTCACACAAAAGTCTGATGATGCATCCTCAAAAATGACTAATGAGGAATCCATGTCTAAAACAACTCCTCCTGACAATTGTTCACTTAATTTTGTTAAGATTAGTTCACCTTCAAGTACTGGTAGTAAGACTTTTGTGTGTAATTAAACAAGACATGGAAACAACAAAAAGATAAAAAAGAAATCATGTTTTGTTTGTGGTAGCCACTCTCATCTCATTAAAGACTGTGATTTTCATGAGAAGAGAATGAGGGTGAATGGTAGGCAACAACAACAGACCAGACCATTGTGGAAAAATGTTAATCATATACCACCCTATGTTCCACAAGCAGCAGGAATGAACTCTTATAGAGCTCCAGTTCCTGCTGATAGACAGGGTTTCATTCCTGCTGGTAAGTCTGTTCCAGCTGGTAGAATCATTCCTGCTGGTACCAACACTCACTTGCAACACAATTATTGGCCTTCTTACTATGACCAGATGTTTCAGGATGAAGTACCTTTTTCTCCATGGTTTACTTGGTAGGCTCTTGTTTGTTGTGTCTTGTGTATTCTTGTGTAATCCTTGTTTTTCAAATTGTTCTTGTATTTTATTCTGCTGGTTTTGAGGGGAGGTATAAGCCTAAGGGGAGGCTTATGATTGTACTTTGTTTTTCAATTAACATGTATTTGTTTGTTGTTTGCACTTTAATGTTTGTTTTGCAGGTTCTTGTCATTTGTGTTAATTTGCAGGTCTCTGTCTTGTTGGTTGGATAACTGTGTTTTGCAGATGAAACATAAAAAGTTGAACATTTGCAGTAATCAAAAGAGAATTTTATTTCATTAACTGCATGATGATTACAAGAGGAAAAGAGTTGTTACATTCTCAAAAATCTAAACCTAACTAACTACTTGATCTTCTCTTTGCCCTTGCCCTTGTAATTGGGCATGAACCTTCCACCCCTCTGGCGACTGATCTCTTCATACACATTAGGGGCTGCAAGTCCCACTACCACTGGTAGTGGCTGTCTTGATCTTCTGGGTGCTTGATGCTTCTTTGAATATGAGTGTTGCATCAAAGAAGCCTCAACCTCCTCCATCTCCCTTCTAAGTTGATCAGAGATGGGAAAATTCGGTGGAAAAGTTTCCCATTCACCTTTGTAATATACTAAGGATTTTGGTTGGGAAGATGTCTCATCATTTGTGTATGATGAATAGTCAAACACATAGGATGGTGGAGTGGGAAGATCCTCAGAAGAGGTTTGTTTTGGGTTTGGTTTTGGTTCTCGGATGATTCGATGGGTATAGTCTGGTGGAATCATTTGGTTTTGATTATCGGAGGAGGAGGAATCAGATGATATTTCAATGATTGGTGCTTTTGATGAACTCATGGTTTTTCTTTGACGTGAAGAAGATTGGTTAGGGTTTGAATATGAAGTAACTTGATTTGGGAAAAAGGGGTTTTTATAGTGAGAAGATGATTAGTGGGACTTAATTGTTTGGTTGGTGATGGAAGTTAATTTGGGCGGTTTATTATTATTGACCGGATTTGTTATGTTGACCTTGGTCAAACCACTCCATTGCTGCTGGTTGACCAAGTGTTCCTGCTGATTGACCCGTGGTTCCTGCTGGTTTCATTTAATTTGGGTAAATCAGTTAAGTCAAATTGGTCAAAGATACGTGCGCGAAAATTCTGCAATTCAAATCACTAAATTTGGCAACCATATATCATCAACACAACTAACCTAAAATTGTACTTCTCACACTTCAAATTATCAATATTCTCTCAAAACCTAGTTCATCTTTTCTGACTTCAAACCCTAGTTCACTCATCAGCTGCAATGACAACACTCATTTACAAGAAAGATCACAACAAGGTGGCTCACTTAGAATCTTCTAGTCGAAGCACAGGATATGATGAAGTGTTGGAATTCTTGCATGGGTCATCCATTCAATATGCCCTCACGTATTGTCCGAACATAGTGTACGACTCTCTCATTAAGCAATTTTGGGCAACAGCTACAGTGAGAAACATTGTGGGGAGACCCAGAGAGATAGTGTAACACCCTAGGCAAATCCTACATCGGTTGTGGCCTGGAGAGATGCTGGGTTCATAAGATTACATTCGCCTTACAATGACACAACGCGTTTTGTGGTCTACTGCGAGTGGGGTTCTTAGGAACTGGCAGTTAAGCGTGCTCATGTGAGAGTAGTACTGGCTTGGGTGACCTGCCAGGAAGTCTTCAAATGAGGCCACAAAAACAAATCCGTGAGCCTGCGGGCAAAGCGGACAATATTGTGGTCTGAGTAGGCGGGATGTTACAGATAGTTGCAACCATTGATGGGCAAGAATACTTCATCAATGAGGGGATGGTTCGTACTCAACTACAACTACCTAAAGAAGAAGGAGTATTTGATCTTCCCAAGCAAGAAATCTTGGATGGGATGGCAGCCATTGGTTATCCTATATCTGGTAACTTTACCTTTTATAAAAGTAACCTCTCTCCTCAATGGAGATTTCTTGTTCATACTTTGTCGCAATGTGTTAGTGTTAAGACAGGTAGTTGGGATCAATTTGCAAGTCCTATAGCATCAGGTCTTATTTGCTTGTCACAGGGTAGGGTATACAATTGGGCCAAGTACATTTTTGATGGGATGGCTGATAATGTTACAGCTGGGAAAAACAAATTTTTGATGTACCCTAGATTTCTTCAAATTATTTTAGGGGTACAGACCATAGATACAACCCATACAATAGTGGCTAGGTTGACTGCAAAGCTGTTTGCCACAATGAAGCTGAATTTTACTGGACCACACCTGCCATTGCTGCCTGCAATGTTGGCCAATGCCAATGCTGCTGGTAATCCAGATGCTACTGGTAATGTTAATGTCCAACCAGCACCCAATGCAGCTGATGCCAGTACATCCAATGTTGCTGGTGAAGGCCCATCTGTTGCTGCTGATGCAAGTGCATCAGTTGCTGCTGAGGAGCCATTGCTACCATCCCCAAGGCCAATTACCCCACCTGTCACTACATCTGAAACTGTGACAACCAATATTGATGTGACTCAACCAACATTTACTGGACTGTTCACTCTTAGTCCTGCTAGAGAGCAAGAACAAGATGAGACCATTTTTGGTGGAGACTCCTATAACTCTCCACCTAGATCCTATGAAGCTCCTCTCACCACAGGTCAATCTGTTGGTGGAGCTGAGGGTCCTTCTAACCTTACTTCTATGTCTAGTTTGCTTGACAGGTATGTCAAGAAAGTGGAAACTCTGGAAAGAGAGATAAAGGACATCAAGAAGGGTTTTAATGAGAAGGTGGATACCTTAGAAAAGGAGCTCAAGGAGACAAAGGAGACTCTTGGTGAGACCATTAAAAAGCTGACTGACAGAGTTACCTCATTGGAAACTCAACTTCTACACAAGAAAAGAAAGGTGGTGCTTTCTGAGTCTGAGGATGATCAGACTGCTATGGAATTTGATGGTATCAATGTGTTGGCTTTTGTTTCCTTGAATAGTGCTAGCACTGAGATACCTAAAATGTCTGAGCCTCAAGCCACCATTGATAAGGGTGATACATCTGCTGGAAGAAAGGATGCAGAGACTCAACAGCACATTCATGCTGATTCAGCTATGTCTCAACCCATTCCTGCTGATACAAGTGTTCCTGCTGATAATGCAAATGATTTAGCTGATCCTCAGTCACATGGTGATCCTACTGATGATTCTACTGTTATTACTGGATCAAGACATGTTGAGACAGTTTCAGTGATGGATGAGATTGTTTCTTCCTCAACAAAGGAACAAGTTCAAGATGTTGCAGGAGTCCCAGTTGAAGAGACTGAGAATGATGCAGAAATGGCAAGACTGGAACAAGAAAAAGAAATAGCTACTGAACAAGCTAGAAAAGCTCAGATTGATCAGCAGATTGCTCAAGATGCAGAATTAGCAAAACAAGCGTTTGCAGAAAATGACAAAGAGATTGTTGGATTCATGAGTACCAAAAGGACTCCAGATTTTAACTCAGCTGAATTCAATGCTCAAATGCAATTTTTGTTGGATTTTGATATGCTTGTCAAGGCTCATGCTGTGATGCTTCTAAAGGACCCTACATTAAGTGCATAACAGAAATCAACACAGCTTGTAGCACATATCTTGTCAACAAAGTGTCAGACTACATGGGATGAGCTTATGCACCAAATCAGGGAAAGACAAAAGTCTGGATTTAAGTTGCCTACCAAAGCAGACAAGGCCAAATTCATGAAGCATTACTTGAGAAATATAACCTCTTCCAAGGTGAGTGATTTCAAAAGGTGGACCTATGAAGAACTTCAACAGAGGTTCTTTGACATATATGCCTTGGAGAATACTCCTCGAAACTTTGACCAACCAAAGAGGAAGACCAGAGAAACAGACACTTTGGACTCAGTTGATTCAAAGAGGTTGAGGTCTAACCCTGTAACAGCAGCATCCATTTCCTCTGCTAGTGGATCTACTGGCGATGCTGCTGATAAGTCTAAGTCTGCAGGTGATTCTGCTGATGTTGTTCCTGCTGTTAATGTAGAGTCCTCCAATCCTGCTGAGAGTCATCAACCATTACCTCTGAGGTTCCTATTCCTGTTGTGACACCTTCCATAGTTTCCTCATCCTCTTCTATTCCGGGTCAAAGAAAGAAAAGTCATGCTAGAAAGCCTTCTTCTAAATCTCTTGAGGAGATGAATGATCAGGATCTACTTCAGACTGTATCAGAGAGTGATTCTGATGATGACCTTCCTCAACCTTGGGGTCACATTGCCAAATGGGAAATTTGTTCCATACCCCAAGGAGATATGAATGCTCTCATCTCAATAGAAGGGCATACTTGCTATTTTACCTTTCTTAGGAAGATTTTGCATATGGTTGACAGACAAGACTTGCTCAATCTATATGGAATGGTGATTAAGCATTATGAAACTCATAAGCTTGAAGGGATAGGGCTTCATCTTTGGGGTGACTTGAAAGTATTGATGGATTCTATGGAGGGAGGAGATACTACTCATGTCTGGGCTAATCAACAGGACTGGAGAGTACATAGTTGGAGATTATACACTCCTTCTAATGTTCATGTGTTGGAAACTGTGACAGGGAGGGGATATTGTATGTTTGTGGATGTCAAATACCCTTTAACTATTGGGCTTATGGAAAGAATGCTTAAAAGTAAGTTGAAGGTTAGCAGGAAGGCAATTGGAAATGACTTGACCACAGCTGAACAATTGGTCAGGTTCATTAGAAATCAGCTGGCTGCAGCCAAAGGGTCTTCTGCCTGATAATGGTATCTTGGTATAGGCTTTCTGTTGTATATTTTATTTTCTTTACTTTCTTTTTCTTTCTTTTCTTTATATTTCTTTTCTATTTTCTTTCTTTAGTTTAAAAAAAATACTTGTATTTTATGTTGTACTAACTTGTATGGTTTTGAGCAACACCCTTGCAGGTACAGTGTAGGTGTTTACACTTACACAACAAATGGTAATCAACTTACCATGTCTCACAGACAAGGAAAAGTTGACTCACCATGAGGGTACAGCTCTGGTGTGATCCTCAAATCTGTTGATAGCTGTAATAGCTTGCTCAAAGCTATAGGGTACTCAACTCACCCATGTTTAATTACTGAGAGTTGAATGGTTTTCAATTCACCATGGATCTTACTCCTTTTGGGGTTTCCAAAGAATTGGCTAGCCCACAAGTATATGGCTTGTGGTAAAGGCAGTGGCAAATCCATATTTGGTAATCAATTCACCAAGGTTATCTTCAACCTAAGAATTGGCTAGTCCTGAGCAAACGGCTACAGGTAAAGACAAGTCAAATCCGTTTATAGTTGCTGGTTTACTCAAAATCAGATGGTTATCAATGTACCATGGTCTTACACACCAAAACATTGGCTACTCCAGTAGTGATGGCTATTGGTAAAGAGACATCAAATCCATTAATTTTCAATGATTCACCTCTCACAGGAGTTAACACACCTGGAAGTGATGAGAATAGTATGAAACTTAACAGATTTGATGTACAATATGTCATGGTTGCTGGAAAGATAAAGTCAGGGGTAATCAGATTGTGTTTTGAAGATGTTCCTGTTGCTGCTGATTCATATTTGTTGCTGCTGGAATCCTTAAAAATGTTGCTGCTGGTTACTTCCTGATGATATTGATAGTTCAATCCTCTGGACAAATGAAGCACTTACAGGGAATCTTGCAAGTTAACCTAGTCAACTTCAAGATTAGGGGAGGATTGTTAGGAATTTTATATTTTTATAGTTTTTGTTCATTGCTGCTGTCAGTGTAAGGCGGTTCCTGCTGGTAGTGTTGATTGCTGCTGAACTTGGTTCCTGCTGATAGCGTTAGTCTGTTCCTGCTGGCAATGTTTGTTACTGCTGGTCGTAGAGTATTTTTAGTATTTCTGTTAGAGTTATTTTAGGAAGAGATTGATAGTTATCTCTTTACACGTTTTGTATTAAGGTTTCTTCTCTATAAAAGAAACCTTATAGCTAGGGTTTATGTACACCTTGACCGGATTACAATTTCAATAACAGTTTCATTAGTTTCTATTCGATCCATAGAGGATCATTGTCTTCTAGTTATTTTCTTCTTTACATTCTTGTTATTTAGTTTCCGCATAACTAACAAGTCTTAACCCTAGAGATTCTCCAAGTTGTTTGTGTTTACATAAACAGCTTAACCAAGCTCATAGATCAAGCAAGCACTCGATACTACATCCTTGAATACTTGAACTCCTTTCTACAAAAAGAAAGATCAAAGTGAAATGCAAGTATGAATGAGATTAGTAACATATTAACTGAATGAATGTATGTGTATAAGCTATGTGAGTGATGAAAAAGCCAAATGATCAGCTTGCTATTTATAGCCAAGCTGATCTACAGCTCACGGATCCCACGGATCCCAAAATAGGGATCCGTCCTTCATTGGACTTGGATCCGTGGGTTGTGACAGCTAAGAGATTTGGTGTATCTTTCCATATCTTGCATATCTTGCCAAATCTTCCAAAATCTACAAATGTCAACTATCTAACTTGTGAATCTAAACAAAATATTACACAATCTAACTAAGATATCACTTGTGATGTATGGCATGATGTCATGGTATAACTTTTAGAATAAAGTTTCCTTTTAAGGAAATAAGTTAGTACATATGTAAAATGGTATTGCTTCGTTATTTTGTGAAGTGTAAAATATGTATTAAAGAAACTTAAGCTAGTATTTATAAGTTGCTAAAAGATATACCTTGTATTTGTCATTAACAAAACTAAGTAAAGATCAAAAAATATAAATAACGTTTTTGGAACGATATTTGTATTAACAATCTCCCCCTTTTTGTTGATGACAAAACATAAGGTATATTTTTTAGCAAGAGAATAAATATAGCATGAGTTCTTAAAAATATAGATTAAGTTTGTTAATTAAGGAAATTTTTTTTGTAAAGGTGTATGTACGGTGATGGTTCACAGTTAATGCAAACTTAGCCTTTCTCCCCCTTTTTGTCGAAACAAAAAAGAGTAGCGTAGCGGAATGTGATTTTGAGAACTTTAAAGCTCCCCCTTGTTTTATACTCCCCCTAGATAGAGTAACAAGGAAATGATGCATGAACCTACAAAACAAATGGTTAGAATATGAAATGCTCCCCCTCGAAGTATACTCCCCATTACTTGAGTGCCAACGTATACTTTTTAAGGATATGAAATGCTGCAAATGAAGTGTTAGTGATTAATGAATAAGTACAATGCATGTGGAGTGGTCCTCCAAACAAGATGACTAACGTGGTTGACTTTTAAAAGTCAAAGTAAGTGTCTGATCATTTTTTGTACCTAAAGGAACCATGATATAGATTACAACAAGCTATATAAGGATGTTAGTTATCAAAGGAATGATAATATGCAAAGTTTGGATCACTCATAATGCATACAAACATCACATTCATAGATTGAAAACTTTGTGACCAAAAGTCACAATAATGTGATGATACAACAACAATAGAAAGACAACATCCTACAAAGTTCAAACTAGAAGAGCCTAACACAACATTTATAGGGGGACCATAGAAGTCCTATTGCGGTGGATGAGAGATAGCGTTTAAACGCTCAAGAATATGGTTCAAAATGAACCGCATCTCATTTTGTAGCTCGTGCACCAAAGTATTAGATCTTTCGGCAAGATGGGCCGTTGATGCGTGGTTTTGCAACCTTACAACAGGTTTTACCTCTCGAGGGATCTCAAGAGGCTTACAACCCCACCAGGCAGTGTACCTGACCGATGTAGTATAGTGTAGTGGTAAGTACGGGGGTTTGATCGTTCTCCACAGGGAATAGTGTTCGTTAGGTATGAAAAATTACTCTAATAGGTCTAAGGGTAAGAGAAGATTCTTTTTATGTTTTTATAATTTTATGAAAGCAAGTAAAATCTCGGGTTTGAAAGAGTGGGCGGAATTAGTTGCTAATCAACTAACCCAAATTACTACGAATGCAAATAAAATAAAATAACAAAAATGAAAATGTTGGTGGAAACTTATGTGGAGAGAAATGTGTTTACTTAGATTTCCTTACTTCCTAACTATCTTTTACCGGTTGATTAGTGTGTATTAGTTGCGTGGATGACGGGTGTATTCCTTAATACCATTCGTGGGGTGGCGTACGTACTTCCCCAACTCTACAAGCTCCTACTTCACTCCTATGTCGAGCCGGCTAGGAAGCTCCTAACATGGGATCACTAGAATTCGCTTGTGCATTAAATACAACCATAAAAACCTTTAGTACGCATTGGTTCATGTTTCTTAAGACGTTCAAGCAAGTTACCGAATAGGAAGTTAGCCAGTTTTCTTAAGCCTAACATAGATGAACAATCATCCAATACAACTAATAACACACTAATAACCAATAATCAATAGCTAGGTTTCATTAGATCTAAGCAAACACAAGATAAATCTAGCCTAACATGTTAAACAAAAGACAAGAATAAGATAGAATCAAACAACACATAGACATATTGAATGATTAATTGATAACTTATCTTCAATGTAACATGGAAGATCTCAAGGCAAAAAGCCTTGAAAGAGCTGCCAAATTCGTCATAGGGTTTTCACACACAAAATTCCTCAATAAGTTCCACACTAATGACAAAAAATTAGAAAACTATATATAGACTTTCAGATCTGACGGCGTCACGTTATGGAGTGTGACGCCGTCACCTCGCCGCTTTTAGGGTTTCCGGATGACCTTCTTGACGCCGTCCCTCTTTAGCTCTCTAAAATCCGTTCTGGCTTATCAAGGCTTGACGCCGTCAGATTATGAACGTGACGCCGTCCCTCTTTGAATTATAACGTGACGACCTTGATCAAATTAAAGCGTGACGCCGTCATAATTTCCATGCAATTTCTCTGGCTTATCATGAGTAAATTTCACATCCACCACTTTTGTCAAGCCATGGCGCCGTCCAGGGTTAATCCTGACGCCGTCAAAGGTAACTTCCAGCATGATTTTGAGACTTTGTCGTTTTCTTCACTTTTATGCTCCAAAAACGTCCAAAATGCCTCCTTTTCCAGATTTCTTCTCAAAAGTACCTAAAATGACAAAAGGAACGATTTAGGGCAATATTTGATCAAATAAATACAATTTAGGGCTTAAATGACCCCTTAAAAGCGATACACTTTTCGCTTCATCAAATACCCTTACACTTGAGATTTGCTTGTCCTCAAGCAAATGCGCTTTTATTCTAATCAAAATACAAGTTAGGGGTCATTTAATGCTAACATAAAAGTAATTACAACAAATATTCGTTCCACTTTAATCATAATAGGCATGGAGATTATAAACTAGCACCTCACAAGTAGTGTTTAGATACTCACATCTCTCAAGTGTCATCAAAATAAATCTCATAAATGAAAACGGATAATATCTCTCACTACCTGTCATAGCAAATAGATTACCATAGGCTTGGGAAAGGATCGAAAACCTCCTCCACTAGGCGTAAGCACCTAAGATAAACTATCAAAGAGGGCTTTTAAATGGGTTATAACGTTAGGTGTAGGGAAAAGGAAAACACGGTTTTGTTGGATAAAGGATATTTTACTGGTGGCGAGTTAAAGATCTTGATCAATTACATGTACTATACAATGTTGCTAAGCCAAGACTCGACTCGATTAAACTAATTAAAGAAAATAACAAAAACATAAAATAAACATAAAATAAAACGGGATGGTAGTCCGTATATTTTTTCTATTTTTCTTTTTCTCATTTTTTTGTATTTTTCTTGATTTTTCGATTTTTTTTTTTTTTTTTTTTTTTTTTTTTTTTTTTTTTTGCATACACTTTTGCCCTACCATCCAAAATAATACATCATAGGGGCGTTGCCTCCCCTTACACTTGAACTTTTACATAACTTTACAAAAAACTATTCTAATGACTCGAATTAAGATAATTGAAAAACTTGGAGTACTTTTAAAATATTTAGCACATATGGGGGTAATAAATGATGTTCTTCCCCATTACTCCATTACACTAGTACTTTACCCATGAGTCCCAATCGTCCCAAAACAATATGTACAAGGATATGACTCGACTTAGCAACCATGTAATCAATTAGATAATTAACTTGGGTTTAAACAAATGTTGTCACAATAATGCACTAAAGATGAGTGCACACAAGGTAGGCTAAGGCGATTTGGGTGTACATTTTAGTGGGGTGTAACAAATTCTTCCTTTAAGTAAAATGCTTAAAGGTCGAAACGAAAAGATAGGCTCTGAGGGGTGTACTAGGGGTATCGTGTACTAAAATTGAGTACAACGCAAAGGGTGTGGGAGAATTACTTGACCAATGTAGCCAACGTAATTATAACAAAATCACAGGTGTAAAACAATGGGTTAATCCTAATGCCTCTTATCATGTAGTAAATCTAACTACACGAATGTAGTCTCACTTGTGGCCTCGGAATGGTCCTAACGCAAGTTCTAGAATCTAAGTGCTACCGGTACACACATCATAGCATAAATGCTTTTCCTGGCCAATTCTAGGGGCGAACCTCACATATTTGGGGGTGGAAAAAATTTTTTAGTGGTACGGTTTTGTGCTAGTCATATAACTCCTATCCGTGAGACGCTCATTAAGATCAAAGTTTCACTCCTATATGTTGTAAAAAAATTTAAATTTGGCACTAAAATTACCCTAACAGGTATTTATCTCAGTTTTATTACACATCTACTTTTAAACAAACAAAAATCAAGCGCAATTGTATTCTCTAAAATCGTATTTTTACACCCCCTTACACTTAAGATGAACATTGTCCCCAATGTTCAAATAACAAGATGTAAAAGCATAAAGTAAAAGAATGAAATCAAATACTCCCCTGATTCGCTCGGTGGATAATGAAGTTACACGGTTAAATCTTCTTCCAAAGTAATGTTGAAGCTCCATGACTAATGCATCACCATAAGCTTGATCCAAAAAACATTTCCTTGTCCAAAATAACCTGTTAAACCTGAGAAAACAAACACGAAAACCTGCATAACATCGGCGGGATAAAGTCTATATATAAGGATATAATGCTTGTGGAATGATAATTTTGCAGATTCCTGGAGATTATAAGTTAGAGATTTAATAAAAACTTTTTATGAAAACAAAACTTTCAAAAATTTTCTGAAAATTAAACCTGACGCCGTCAGGTTGTAAAGCCTGACGCCGTCAGATATGATCTGACAGAATTCTCATGTTAAGTTTCCGGAAAAATTTTGGAAAAACCTATACCTTACTTCCTGGAAATCCTGCAAAACATCATTATGACTCGATACAAGCATTTGACTCAAACAAATACGAATATGTATGTTAATTTATTATTATTACGATTCATGTTCATTTGTGTTCTAATAAACCGATTTAGATTTCCCTTACACTTATCTTTTGCAAAATACCTTTATATGTAGTTAAGACGAAGTTAAAAACAAAATAAAGCATTTTCACAAATTAATTTTTGAACATGAATCAATAATAATAAAAATTAAACACACATACGGAAACAAATAAAATCAAACAAACAAATAAATAAACACACAAAGCAAATAAAACTTGGGTTGCCTCCCAAGAAGCGCTTTTCTTTATTAACGAGTCTTGTAGCTAGACTCAAAGTCCTTCTATCTAGTGTCGCTTAAGCTCACGTATCCGAGTGTGAGCCATCTAATTGTTGCCTCATCTTTCTTGTATTCATCATTCAGCTCCAAACATCCATGATAGTATCTCTTGTTTTTCTCATGTGGATATTTGAGCCCCTTCCTCTTATCATTCTCACTTAACAAATCAAGAGGCACAAGTCTATTGCAAGATTCAATGGAGAAGTTTTTAAACCTAGGATGTGCTCGGGGCATTTGGTAAGTAAAATCTCCATCCCCATCCGAGAATGTAATTAACCCGTCCACAAGTTTTTCGTCAAGGTTGGTCAACCTTTTGAAGGGTTCTCCAAAAATGACTTGAGTTAATTTGTCATCAATAAATTCTCCTAAGTTCTCCATAACCATAAAATCCACCAAATACACAAAACTTCCAACGAATACGTGCAGTGGCTCAATCCTAGCAACAATGTTATCCCCTTGATATTCTCGCTCATCTACCATGATTTTATTATAATTAGCGCGAGAGATAATGTTCATAGGCAAAGATGAGTTAAGATAGGCATGGAAACTATGATAACCAATCTTACATGGAAATTGCATGTTAAAGAGGCTATCCTTTTCGATCTTAGTCCTAGGGTCAACATACTTAAAGGGATCAATTTCCTCTTTTCCCCATTCCTCGTTAACTATTTCTCCATTACCAGCATCCTCATCGGAGTCTGAGTAGTAAAATGGACTAACATAGTCATTCTCATGGTCAGACTCCTCCATCTCAGAATTGTTACCAAAGTGGTGGTCGGGTGAAAGGTTGTTGTTTTCTACGATGGGGGCGGGAACGGGTATTTGAAAGTTTGCACGGCGGAAAATACGAATAACAGGGATCAAATGATCAATGTTACTCATGAGGTAAGTGGAAGGTATCACAAACAAAAGTACAAAGAAATAAGATAGACTAAAGAAAACCTAGAAAAAGAAAATAAAAATCTCACTAGAAAGGAATCTAGTGAGTAGACCTATAAAATAAAAATTCAACCTAAACAATAACTATTCCCCGGCAGCGGCGCCAAAAACTTGATGCGTGGTTTTGCAACCTTACAACAGGTTTTACCTCTCGAGGGATCTCAAGAGGCTTACAACCCCACCAGGCAGTGTACCTGACCGATGTAGTATAGTGTAGTGGTAAGTACGGGGGATTGATCGTTCTCCACAGGGAATAGTGTTCGTTAGGTATGAAAAATTACTCTAATAGGTCTAAGGGTGAGAGAAGATTCTTTTTATGTTTTTATAATTTTATGAAAGCAAGTAAAATCTCGGGTTTGAAAGAGTGGGCGGAATTAGTTGCTAATCAACTAACCCAAATTACTACGAATGCAAATAAAATAAAATAACAAAAATGAAAATGTTGGTGGAAACTTATGTGGAGAGAAATGTGTTTACTTAGATTTCCTTACTTCCTAACTATCTTTTACCGGTTGATTAGTGTGTATTAGTTGCGTGGATGACGGGTGTATTCCTTAATACCATTCGTGGGGTGGCGTACGTACTTCCCCAACTCTACAAGCTCCTACTTCACTCCTATGTCGAGCCGGCTAGGAAGCTCCTAACATGGGATCACTAGAATTCGCTTGTGCATTAAATACAACCATAAAAACCTTTAGTACGCATTGGTTCATGTTTCTTAAGACGTTCAAGCAAGTTACCGAATAGGAAGTTAGCCAGTTTTCTTAAGCCTAACATAGATGAACAATCATCCAATACAACTAATAACACACTAATAACCAATAATCAATAGCTAGGTTTCATTAGATCTAAGCAAACACAAGATAAATCTAGCCTAACATGTTAAACAAAAGACAAGAATAAGATAGAATCAAACAACACATAGACATATTGAATGATTAATTGATAACTTATCTTCAATGTAACATGGAAGATCTCAAGGCAAAAAGCCTTGAAAGAGCTGCCAAAATCGTCATAGGGTTTTCACACACAAAATTCCTCAATAAGTTCCACACTAATGACAAAAAATTAGAAAACTATATATAGACTTTCAGATCTGACGGCGTCACGTTATGGAGTGTGACGCCGTCACCTCGCCGCTTTTAGGGTTTCCGGATGACCTTCTTGACGCCGTCCCTCTTTAGCTCTCTAAAATCCGTTCTGGCTTATCAAGGCTTGACGCCGTCAGATTATGAACGTGACGCCGTCCCTCTTTGAATTATAACGTGACGACCTTGATCAAATTAAAGCGTGACGCCGTCATAATTTCCATGCAATTTCTCTGGCTTATCATGAGTAAATTTCACATCCACCACTTTTGCCAAGCCATGACGCCGTCCAGGGTTAATCCTGACGCCGTCAAAGGTAACTTCCAGCATGATTTTGAGACTTTGTCGTTTTCTTCACTTTTATGCTCCAAAAACGTCCAAAATGCCTCCTTTTCCAGATTTCTTCTCAAAAGTACCTAAAATGACAAAAGGAACGATTTAGGGCAATATTTGATCAAATAAATACGATTTAGGGCTTAAATGACCCCTTAAAAGCGGTACACTTTTCGCTTCATCAGCCGTCCTTTCACACATTGAGCACCCGTGTCGTGGAAAACCGGGTGGAAGAGTAGGTTCATTTTGTTGTGGTGGTGGTGGAGGTGATTGATGGTTTGGTGGTTATTGTTGTTCTTGATCATTGATTGGGGGTGTTTGGATAGAGTTCATAAGAACGGTTTGGAGGTCCATGGCTTGATTGATTCGGTGATTCACCATACCCGAGAGGGTGTAGAGACGGTTAAGTTCCTCACTTATTTCCTCTTGTGTTTATGGAATATTCATCCACATTACCTCTTCAATGGCAACAAGAGTTGAGGTTGGTGAGAGTGGTGGAATTTGAGGTTGAGGTGGTGGATCCTCACGGTATAGGGGACCATGAATCTTCGGATGGACAGGGTGAAATAGCATTGGTTCTAAGTTTTCAAAGCTCATGGGTGGAGGATTGGTTGATCTAGTTGGAAGATCTTCTAATCCTTGAATATATGGATGTGGTGATGTTGGAGGTGTCCTAAATAGTTCCATGGGTTGGAGTTTTGGTGAAGTTGGTGATGATTGGGGTTTGTCAGACTGTGATGGAGTGGGTGGTGGTGTGGTTGCTACTGGAGTGATGGTAGGAGGTGGTGTTTTTATGACTACATTTGAGGGAGTTGGAGTGGACAAAGTGAGAAAATTTTCACTAGCAATGGGTGAGGATATGTTAAGAGGTGATGACTCTTCTGAGGATGAGTTTGAAATGTTAATGAAGCAGCAAGGTTTCACACTGACGCGTGTTGTCCTTTTTAGTGGTCTTGATGTTGAGGAATTGTTTGACTTTGTCATTGTAGATTTTGGTAACTAGTAAATACAGGATTCAAGTGGAGAGGAAGATGAGTGTGTGAATATTTCTTCAAGTTTAGTTCTCAATTTATAGACAGGAGGATTATAGAAACTTGTGTTTGGATTTGATGTGAATCCAATGAAGAATGTTGGTTCCTAATGATTTGGAACTAAAAATTGGGCAAGTCATATCAAGGAAGTCAACCCATTGAGCTTGGGTTAAGTGATGTGGTGAGGATTTGCAGTAAATGCAAATGGATAGTGGAAAATCTTGTGATTTGATGTTTCCACGGATTTGACGGATCCCCAAAAAGGGTTCCTTCTTTGTATCAGTTTGGTAACTCACACTCAAAATTCAAAAATTTAAATTTTGGTGAAAAATTTTATTCCTAAGTTTCTAAGAGTTCCTAAATCCTTCTAAGATGTTTTATGATCAGTGAATGAATTCTAAATAGAACTAGAAACTAAAATCTAAGAATCGGGATGAGTCAAAAAAGTTTTAAGAATTTTACTGAGTAACCTGCGGATCCAAATGGTATCAAATGCGGAGCCAAATTATGGGATCCGCCAAATCCGCAGGTTGGCGGATGGCGGAACCAACGATAACACATGGCGGATCCAAATTTTGGGATCCGCCAGATCCGTCTCCCAAATACTAAAACTTAACAGAACACATGTCATTTTTCTCGTTTTTTCGACGAAAACCTGAAAATTCTCCTAGACCTTATTTATCATCTAATATGTATTGCAAAACAACCAAATATGATAACATTAACACATGATTGATCATAGATTAATCCGTTTTAAGAAACTTACCGTAGTAGGAGTTAAGCCAAACATAGGCTTTAACCCTGAAAATTGATAACCCCGAGGGTTATCGACCTGCAATTGTCAGTTAGAACACATACATAGCAAGTATCATCAGATCAAGTTAAGACACATACAAGTTTAACATCACATTGTCTAAAATTTTCCAAATCCAAACACTCCTTCAACTTAGCTTCTTCTTTAGTTTCTTCATGCCTTTGTGCAACTTCATTACCCAACATCCAAGATTCTTCATCATTCCTTTGATGTTGCGATACTCAGCTGATTCATTTGGAATTGGAGGAAGATGGCTCAAGTATTCGGGTGGAGCAATCCTAGAATTTGGCAAACCATCATCATCACTCATTGATGATGATGAAGATAATTGATGAACTCAAATAAGTACATATTATTACTATCATTTATCCTAATAATTTGACTTGTTTTATTATATTATGTATGAGGATTGATACTTAATCGTTTACTTTTGTAATTCTCAGTTGAAAACAAGCATTTGGTGAAACTTGGCGATTTTGGACTAATTATGGAGCAAAACATGCAAGAAGTTAAGAGTCTACTGAAATGTACAAGATCAAGACTAATCTGCTCCAGATGCGCCGCATCTCACTCATTACATGCGCCGCATCATTATCAATATTTCACCAGATACGATCCAAGATACAAGAGGACATGCGCCGCATCTATAAATGGGTTACGCCGCATCTTCTGGCGGTGTACGAATATTCCTGAATATTATAATCTTGGACCCCACGCGAAGTTAAGTAAATGCGCCGCATCTACTTACTAGATGCGCCGCATCTCACCCTCAGACAGAAACTATAAATACCCCAAAGACCAGACGAATTAAGAGTTCCGAAGTTTTAACAGAAGACCGAAGACCAGAAACCTAGGACGAATTCAGTCGAATAGCAAGCACAAGACACACCCAAATCAAAGATACAAGAGCTGTAAGAAGGTGCTGCATGTGTTTAATTCATTAAGTAGTTTTGTTTTATTGTGTTAGTAAACTTTAATTCATCAAGATTGGTGGCTTGTGTAATGTGACAACGGAAAGGTTGCACTCCCTTAAAACTGCTTTCTCATCAATTAAAGTTTATATGTTAGTGTCTTTGGTGACTTTTATTAGTGCATTGATAACCTCTGTGGCTAGCTGAGCGTTGATCGGGTCGCCATGCCTCTGCCCTCGCCTATTTATTAGATGCCTATGCATTCTATGGTCTGTAGAAAAGTAGGAGAAAGATAAATAGGATAGTCATAAGTAATCATTAAGGGTTTACTCGCCGATAAGATTAGAACCAACGAGAAAGGACTTAATCTCGGTGCGTTGCATCGAACTATACACTTCATATAACACTAGCAATAAAACAAGTGACAAACTACTTATTATCAGGACAGCCCTCTTATTGTCTCGAGTATTTATCTGTGTACGTGTGTGCTATTCGCTGATTCGTGCCTATTGGTTTAGTTTATTATTTAATTGCAACCAAATCGTGCCAGTCTCTCAGGCTGATCCCCTTTGCGTTAGATTAGGTTGTATAGCTAACTTAATATATTAAAATACTGATTAGAATAACTAGATAATACGTTCCACTCTTAGTGATCGACACTCTACTTACCATTATATTCATACTGACCGGGTACACTGCTCGTTAAGTGTATGTGTTATTGATAAGTCGGCTAAATATAAATTTAAAACTTGATTAGGCATTAAAACTGCTAAACCGCAACGACACACGCAGCACATCAAGTTTTTGGCGCCGCTGCCGGGGAGTGAATTGTTATTATCTGTTAATTTGATTAGTATTTTAATTAGGTTTTTAATTTTTTTTTCTAACCGCTAATTTTGTTGTGTATTAGATTAATTTGCATTCATTGTACTATTTTGCATATTTTCTGTTTTTGTGTGTTATTTGTTTGCTTTTGTTTGTGTTTATTTTCGTTTGTGTGTTTTTATTTGTTTTAATTTTTCGTATTTTTTGTTTTCTGCTATCGTTGTACTGAGCTAAATCAAACGATACGGCGCATCTGATTTCTCAGATACGGCGTATTGCGTTTAATTTTTATAAAATACAACGCGTTTAATTAATTCGATACGACGCATCTTTTCCCCAAGATACGGCGTATCTGTTTTTGATAAAAAAAAATTTCTAAACGTTAACGCCATACGACGCATCTGCTTCAGCAGATACGGCGTATCTATTATTTTAATTAAAAACAGTTTTCGAATTATTAAACAGATACGGCGCATCGATCTCTGTCGATACGGCGCATCTTCTGAATCAAAAATCTTATATTTTGAAACGTAACGAAGATACGGCGCATTAACTTTTGTTAATACGACGCATTTAATTTTTAATAAATATCGATTTTTGATAATTAAAATTGATACGGCGCATTCTAATTTATAAGCGGCGTATCTATTTTCTGAATAAAAGCCTGATTTAATTTTAACGATTATAAGATACGGCGTATCCAACTTTTTGGATACGGCGCATCGTCTGCAGATATCAGTAACTTTTATTTTTCTTATCTCTGAACGGAAAATACTCTGACCCTTATACCTGGAAACTTTTACTTTGAAATCTACCTCTCTTTGATTTTCAGGAACAATGTTCGATATTTTCCCAAACTTGTTCGGAAGACCTCGAAGAAATCTTACCATGGAAGAGTTTGCACTACTAATCGCTCAAGCCAATGAAAAAGAACATCATGAAGCAAGAAACTTTATTAATGAATTCAAAGGCAGTCATGAGCTTTTACTAAAGGAACAAAACAACATGATTTATGGATTGGCAATTGAAGTGCACCAATTGTCAACGGTGCTTAATAGGGTACTTTTGGTAAAGCAAGACTTGAAAGGGATTACAACTAGAGGCGGGAAGTCGACCTTTCAGATCGGAGAGACACCCGAGGATGACGGTACAAACAAGATTTCCCCTGAATCTTTATCACCTGAGCAAGAGCAACTAAAAGAGACTGATCCGGAACCTGTAATCAGAAAAGAACCTTCTGTTGAGCCTAAGCGATCAACACTACCTTTCCCACATAGGGTAAGGAAAGAGAAAGAAGATGCCTATCAAAAGAAATTCCTGGAGAATCTCAAGCAGCTGCAGCTAAGCATACCATTTATGGAAGCCCTGGTGCAAATGCCAAAATATGCTAAATATCTGAAGAGCTTGCTTACAAACAAGTCTAAACTTGAAGAGGCTTGCACCATAACAATGGGGAAACGAAGCTCAGCAGCATTGCTCAACAAACTTCCGTCTAAAGAAAAAGATCCAGGGAGTTTCACTATTCCTTGTCAAATTAAAAATTTACATATTGAAAATGCTTTAGCCGACCTAGGAGCTAGTATAAGTCTTATGCCCTCTTCTATGTATGATAAATTAGGTCTTGGTGAACCGAAACCTACTAGGATGTACTTAGAACTAGCTGATAGGTCCGTACAATACCCATTAGGAATAGCTGAAAATATATTAATAAAAGTTGATAAATTTGAATTACCTATCGACTTTGTTATCCTCGATATGCCTGAAAATTCTAGAACTCCTATAATATTAGGACGACCATTTTTAGCCACTGCTAGGGCCATAATCGATGTTTTTAATAAAAAGATAACTCTTACCATAGGAAAAGATGAGGTTGAGTTTAACATGGAACAATCTATGAGTAAAGATAATTCCGATGACGATGAATGCTATAATATCGATGTTTCTGATGACACGATTAATCAATTTACTCAGAAATTGTTAAAAAGTAATTTACTTGATTCTTTTCTGCTTAAAAATCTTGAAAACACAATTGCTATAGAAGATCAAGTTGAAGAGAATACTATTGGTGATGATTTAGCTACTGGCTCTGCTGTATTTAACGCCATGCGGCGCATCGAAAATATCGATGCGGCGCATCTATCTGATGACAGCAGCGATATAGTTAAAGAACAAGTTTATTCCGCTAGTGCTACTGAAATTGATAATGTTAAACTTGTGCTTAAGGATCTCCCTTCTACTTTGGAGTATGCCTATCTAAATGGGAACACTAATTCGCCCGTTATTATTGCATCTAACTTAACGCCAAAAGAAAAAGAATCACTTTTGCAGGTACTGTATAAACGAAGAGGAGCATTAGCGTGGAGTATGTCTGATATTAAGGGAATTAGCCCGTCATTTTGTACGCATAAAATCCTTATGGAGGATGAATTCAAACCAACTATCCAACCTCAAAGGCGTTTGAATCCAAAAGTCCAAGATGTGGTGAAAAATGAAATTGTGAAATTACTTGACTCCGGACTTATCTACCCAATTTCCGACAGCTCGTGGGTCAGTCCTATCCACGTTGTACCAAAAAAGGGAGGAATGACAGTAGTACTCAATGACGATAATGAACTAATCCCTTCAAGAACTGTTACCGGATGGAGAGTTTGCATCGACTACCGCAAACTCAATGATGCTACGCGAAAAGATCACTTCCCTCTTCCATTTATTGATCAAATGTTAGAAAGACTATCAGGTCATGATTATTATTGTTTTTTAGATGGTTTTTCAGGTTTCTTCCAAATACCAATTGCCCCTGAGGATCAAGAGAAGACGACTTTCACCTGCCCTTATGGAACCTTCGCCTATAGGAGGATGCCGTTCGGACTATGCAACGCCCCTGCTACTTTCCAACGTTGTATGACGGCTATCTTCCATGATATGGTAGAAGACTTTATGGAAGTCTTCATGGACGACTTCTCGGTGTTCGGTAACTCATTTAGTGATTGTCTCTTTAAACTTGATAAAATGCTTGCTAGGTGTGAAGAAACTAACCTTGTTCTTAATTGGGAAAAATGTCACTTTATGGTTAGAGAGGGAATTGTGTTAGGACATAAGATTTCTGGGAAAGGTATAGAAGTCGATAAAGCTAAAATTGATGTAATTGCTAAACTACCTTACCCCACTAATGTAAAAGGTGTTAGAAGTTTTTTAGGGCATGCTGGATTTTATCGTAGGTTCATAAAGGATTTTTCAATGATATCTAGGCCTATGACCCAATTATTGCTAAAAGATGCGAAGTTTGATTTTTCTGAAGATTGCAAAAAGGCATTAAATATACTTAAAGAAAAACTAACTTCCGCACCTATTATAATTTCGCCGGATTGGAATCTGCCTTTTGAACTAATGTGTGATGCTAGTGATTATGCTGTTGGAGCTGTACTTGGCCAAAAGATAGATAAGAAATTTAAGCCAATTTATTATGCTAGCAAAACATTGAATAATGCCCAAGAACACTACACCACCACGGAAAAAGAACTTTTAGCAGTAGTTTTTGCATTTGATAAATTTAGATCATATCTTATATTGTCAAAAACTATGGTTTACACTGACCATTCTGCTTTGAAGTATTTGTTCAATAAACAGGATGCCAAGCCAAGGCTTATTAGGTGGGTTTTATTGCTCCAAGGATTCGATATTAAAATTAAAGATAAAAAGGGTGCCGAGAATCTAGCTGCTGACCACTTATCTAGACTTGAAAACCCTAATATGGAGGTGCTTGACGAAAGGGAAATTGCTGATGACTTTCCTGATGAACACCTTATGATGGTAGGAATTAAGAGCAATAATAATGGACCATGGTATGCCGACTACATAAACTTTATTGTTGCAAGTGAAATTCCAAAAGGGCTAACATCCGATGAGAAAAGAAGGTTTCTAACTCGCGCTAGCGAGTATATTTGGGATGAACCTTATGCCTTTAAATTATGTCCTGACAATATTTTACGAAGATGCGTAGATGGTGATGACATCCCAGCAATATTGGCACATTGCCATTCAGGGCCAACGGGGGGACATCACGGTGCAGTAGTCACAAGAAGAAAGATCCTTGATGCGGGATTTTATTGGCCCACTATGTTGGATGATGCAAAAGATTATATAAAAGGATGTGATGCGTGTCAACGATCCGGGAATATAACATCAAGAAACGAAATGCCACAAAATTATATCCATGTGTGTGAAGTTTTCGACATATGGGGATTGGACTTCATGGGACCGTTTCCTGAATCTAGAGGTAATAAATATATTTTGGTTGTTGTTGATTACGTATCAAAATGGGTCGAAGCGCAAGCATTGCCAACAAACGACAGCAAGGTAGTACTCAAATTTTTGCAAAGTTTGTTCTCTAGGTTTGGAATTCCTAAAGCATTGATTAGTGATAGGGGAACACACTTTTGTAATCATCATCTGGGAAGAGAATTGCAAAAATATGGAGTATATCATAGGGTTTCCACCGCATACCATCCTCAATCCAATGGGCAAACTGAAGTAACCAACAGGGCTATTAAGCGAATTCTTGAAAAAAACGACTGGATATAATCCGAAAGGGTGGTCTGACAAGTTAAATGATGCTTTATGGGCATTCCGTACAGCCTATAAGACACCAACGGGATGCACTCCGTTTCGCCTTGTATACGGAAAAGCATGCCACCTACCGGTCGAAATTGAACAAAGTGCATATTGGGCTTTGACTAATTGTAATATGGATATGGAAGCTGCAACGAAGAACCGTTTCATGGAACTGAATGAACTCTATGAACTAAGAGATGAGGCCTACAAAAATACTAAGATCTACAAAGAAAGAACTAAAAGATGGCATGACTCGAGGTTACGTGGGGATAAAACGTTTACTATTGGAGAGAAAGTGCTACTATTTAATTCTAGATTAAAGATGTATCCTGGTAAACTTAAATCAAGATGGACGGGTCCGTTCGTTGTCAAGAAAGTGTATCCATATGGAACTATTGAAATATGTGATAAAAATGGTTATATATTCAAAGTAAACGGGAAACGTGTGAAGAAATACTTTGATAATAAAATTGAGGATAATGAGAACGAGGTGGTGGAATTTGAACCTGACGTGTTGGAATAAAGAGCTGAACGTGAGTCTAACTTGAAGACTCTGGAATAAAGACAAGTGCTTACCGGGAGACAACCCGGATTTATCTTTTTAATTTTCTGTTTGTGTCGAGTCAGTCAGGCCGCAGAGGATACGGCGCATCTCAATCCTGAGATGCGACGCATCTCCTGCAGATGGTCATATCTTATTTTATTTTTCTGCATTTTTTATTTCCGACTTTAAAACTTTTTATCAGTTTATTTTAATGCGGCGCATCCCAGGTTAAGGATGCGGCGCATCTTTTATTCTGATCCGTATTTATTCCAGGCTCGATACGGCGTATCTTCTTCCATAAGATACGGCGCATCGACTGACCTGATGATTTTCATTTTTAATTTTTATGTTTTATTTTTACCTAACTACTAATGTATTATGCAAGTTTGAACCTTTCTTATCTTAGGTGTGTTTTGAAGCCTTGGTGGTATTATAGATTCCTGCATTTCCTGTGGATACATCGAATATGAAGCTTAAACGTTCTAATCCACAAGAAAGATGATTTTTGCTCTTATACAAATGGAGGATCATACCGAGCAAATCTCAGGGGAGTTTTTCGGTTCTAATTCTTTTATTTTCCAGTTTTTAACCTTTCATACAAACAACGAGGACGTTGTTTAACTTAAGTGGGGGGATTGGAGAATTAGAACACTTAACATTTACTTGTCCTAAACTTTTCAAAATATGCTTAAAATGTGCTTAATATATCAAAATTTAAAATTTTTTAGCATGTTTTTGTTTAAAGTCTAAGTTGCATAGCTGCACACATGACGTTATTTTCAAAAATTGTGATTTTTCAAAATTCACAAATCTATGAGTGTGCCGGTGACTTGTAAACTTTAGAACTTGGCTTGTATACTATTCGAGACCACCATAATAAGTATTATTTTATATAATTGGAATGACTTGTCTAAATTGGTAAATTTCTAGGATTACACCCAAATAGCCTTTATATGTTATGTGTTATTAGCTAACTACACTGGTTAGTTAACCCCCGTATAAACCCTTTTGTTACTCTCATTTTTAGAGTAAGATACCCCTAGAAAAACACTCAGAGCCATTCTTTTCGTTTCTTACACCTTTGTTAAAATGTTTCGTTACACCCTTACACCTTAGCCTACCCTGTAGATTAGAATCCGTGGTTGGTTAATTGCTATAGGCAAAGTGTGTTTCCTTACATTACCTGTGTTCGCGTGCGTAATTCATTATCTATGGTTAGGTCGGGAAATTGCACAATGCAATTGGAGTGAAAGTAAATATTGTATATCTTTGAGTTTATTTTTCGTGTGTTTACTACTTTCACTATTACCGTTATTTCTGAAGTCATGAAAAGTATGGAAAAATTATCCAGAATTATCATTATAGTGATGTGGTGAAATTTTACACATCTATGTTTATGTTATTAAAAAAAAAAAAAAAAAAAAAAAAAAAAAAAATGTTGGATGTTTGATTTAAACCAACTTATGTAAAGTTATGTAAGTGGTCGATATCACCACTAGTTGTTATATATTTATGGATTGAATGGGAGTTGGCAGTTATGGGAACGTCAACTAAGGTTTATTCTTTGATTAAGATCTTGTTGAGTATAATTCGTGTCTACCTAAAGCGTGTGTTTCAAGTGTTAAAGCGTGAGTTATTCAATGATATGAGTCTTATTCATGGGATGGTTGGGATAGTGATTAACCACACTTAGGATTTTAATTTATTTGTTTTGTTTATTTTTCATTTTTACACCAATTTATATCCCAAAAATTATCCATACCCTATTATTCTTTATCCAACCAAACCTTTGATTTATTGAGATTAGGGATTTGAGCAATCTTAAGTATCGTAGTCGTGGATTCGGCTATGTATTTATGATTTTGTCGCCCTTTTTGATATATTATTATTGGTGAAGTTTGGACCTATCTTTAGCCTATTCGAGTTAAGGATTTGAGCAATTGCAAGTATCGTGTTCGTGGATTCGATCATGTATTTGTGATTTTGTCGCCTTTTCTGGAATTTGAAATCGATAGAGATTAAGAATAATTAACCCTTAAGCCTAAAAACCCTTTTTACCGCTTTAGACTTGTTATTTCTTTGCTTTAGTGGGGGAGATGTGTATACTTGCCAAGCGTATGATAGAATATTCGTCGCGACTGGACAGTTAAACGATTAGATTTGCTTTTATCAAAATATTTTATCTTACTTCTAATTCGTTAAGTGTTTAGTTGTGTGATTATGACAAAAATGAATACATGCTTAAATATAAAAATAAATCCTAATATCTTTTAGGATACATTTTCATAAGATTAATTCTAAGGTTTACTTGGGGACAAGTAAAGTTCAAGTGGGGGGATATTTGATGAACTCAAATAAGTACATATTATTACTATCATTTATCCTAATAATTTGACTTGTTTTATTATATTATGTATGAGGATTGATACTTAATCGTTTACTTTTGTAATTCTCAGTTGAAAACAAGCATTTGGTGAAACTTAGCGATTTTGGACTAATTATGGAGCAAAACATGCAAGAAGTTAAGAGTCTACTGAAATGTACAAGATCAAGACTAATCTGCTCCAGATGCGCCGCATCTCACTCATTACATGCGCCGCATCACTATCAATATTTCACCAGATACGATCCAAGATACAAGAGGACATGCGCCGCATCTATAAATGGGTTACGCCGCATCTTCTGGCGGTGTACGAATATTCCTGAATATTATAATCTTGGACCCCACGCGAAGTTAAGTAAATGCGCCGCATCTACTTACTAGATGCGCCGCATCTCACCCTCAGACAGAAACTATAAATACCCCAAAGACCAGACGAATTAAGAGTTCCGAAGTTTTAACAGAAGACCGAAGACCAGAAACCTAGGACGAATTCAGTCGAATAGCAAGCACAAGACACACCCAAATCAAAGATACAAGAGCTGTAAGAAGGTGCTGCATGTGTTTAATTCATTAAGTAGTTTTGTTTTATTGTGTTAGTAAACTTTAATTCATCAAGATTGGTGGCTTGTGTAATGTGACAACGGAAAGGTTGCACTCCTTTAAAACTGCTTTCTCATCAATTAAAGTTTATATGTTAGTGTCTTTGGTGACTTTTATTAGTGCATTGATAACCTCTGTGGCTAGCTGAGCGTTGATCGGGTCGCCATGCCTCTGCCCTCGCCTATTTATTAGATGCCTATGCATTCTATGGTCTGTAGAAAAGTAGGAGAAAGATAAATAGGATAGTCATAAGTAATCATTAAGAGTTTACTCGCCGATAAGATTAGAACCAACGAGAAAGGACTTAATCTCGGTGCGTTGCATCGAACTATACACTTCATATAACACTAGCAATAAAACAAGTGACAAACTACTTATTATCAGGACAGCCCTCTTATTGTCTCGAGTATTTATCTGTGTACGTGTGTGTTATTCGCTGATTCGTGCCTATTGGTTTAGTTTATTATTTAATTGCAACCAAATCGTGCCAGTCTCTCAGGCTGATCCCCTTTGCGTTAGATTAGGTTGTATAGCTAACTTAATATATTAAAATACTGATTAGAATAACTAGATAATACGTTCCACTCTTAGTGATCGACACTCTACTTACCATTATATTCATACTGACCGGGTACACTGCTCGTTAAGTGTGTGTGTTATTGATAAGTCGGCTAAATATAAATTTAAAACTTGATTAGGCATTAAAACTGCTAAACCGCAACGACACACGCAGCACATCAATAATGTTTGTGCACGAGGACGCTTGCCCTTGTCAACCGTTACCCTAAAGTCGCTCAGTGGAACGAAAGTATGCTCAATCTCATTGTATTCCAAGACAAAGCCTAAAGAGTTTGGATGGATGGGTGCAAAAGCTCTATAGAGTCGGGTTAAGAGCATTCCATAAGGCATTGCAGTCTTGCCTTGAACCGGAATATCACACATCCTTTTGGCAACATAATAAGCAAGGTTGAAGGGTTGACGAGTAGAGATGTTGTACATCATATGACACAAACAAGCATTGATGTGATCACGGTTTCCTACCGTGCACATGACATTGGCCCTTAAGACCTCTTCCATTTTCTTGAATTCGGGCTTGAGTTCATTGAGCTCCATGGCAAATGGATCTCTAGCAACTTCACGCCCACGATACAACCTTGTGGGGTTGTTCCTAGGAATGAAGAGATGTTCCCTAATCACTTCTTTTGAGGCGAGAGGAGTGACATATGGTGCCGTCCTTTCGAGATTGGATTCTAAGACAGTTAAGGACCATTTGTCCGAATAAATACAAGTACCCTCATTTGGAATGCCCAAGACTTCACCAAATTGATCAAGAGGAATGTTGATGTGATTTCCATTTATAGTGAACTGAAGACTTAAGTAACCTCGGTCATCCGAACTAAGAGTTACACTAGCATAGAACTCAAGAATGAACCTAGGAATGATTAGTTCATCTATATAGAGAAGAGAATCAAATTGGATGGTGGCTAATTGTTCCCTAAGTGGAGTTCCTTCATAGTACGAGGGATCTACGAACCTACCCTCATGGACATACTTTTTCTCTAAGGCTTTGAAAATGTTGACTTGGTTTTCGGTAAGACCTTTGGTTTTGTGGACTTCCGGTAGGTAATTAACGGTTCTTTTGTGATCGTAGTTGGTTGCGGGAGGCATGATTTCCTAGGTACAAAAATTATATAGTTTTGGTTACAAAGCTTAACGTAAGTGTAAAATTTCTAGTGTGTGCCTATATGCGGACAATGTGGAGGTGCGGTTATCTCGACTCTTTTTGATGCACGAAAATTAAATTTATGCAAGTTTTGTTTTAAAACAAGAGATAACCCAAACGCTCCTAGTTCAATGTAGCTACATTTGAATGTACCCGAAAATACATATTAGTTATGTATTCCCTTTAGCATTCAAGAGACATTATGCAAGTGATGATTAAACATTTTTAATATTTGTATGAACAATGTTCAAAAACCATTTTACCTAGTCGTGAGAAGATTTTAGCAAAAAGTTTTCATGGGGTTTTTGTTAAATTAAGACAATGTGCAATGAGATGCAATTCCTAACTAAGAAAAACATTATTTTAAGTGCAATTCAATAAATATGCTTCATGATTTTTCAAGAATTATGCATATACCCCAAGTTTTGGTTTTGTGCATGAAATAGAAATCCTAGACGCAGATCAGGAGTATAAATATGATAAGTATACTTACAGTGGTGTTAGAAGCACGAATTTGTGGAAGAAAGTGGCCTAAATTATGATGGTGATTGAGTATGGGTCGAATACAGTAGGGTGATATGTTTTAGAATGATAATGAATAGTACTTGGTGTTGTATATTAAATAATATATTGGGCTGTGCATGCGACGGATCCGGCGGATCCAAAACAAAGGATCCACCTTTGTTATCGTTTGGATCCGCGGGATCAGAACACTTTTTTTTGGTGTTTGGCTAAACTACCATTCAAGCTAATGTTTTATTTATTCACTAGGTTCCATTAGTCCTAATCCTAGTCTAAGGTAGTTGAAAGGTTCACGTTTGAGGGGTTTTGTGAGAATATCCGCAATGTTATCCTCTGAGGAAACTTTCTCAATGGAGATGTTTCCCTTCTGAACATTGTCTCGTAGGAAATGGTGACGAATTTCTATGTGTTTGGTTCTAGCATGTTGGACTGGATTTTTGCTGAGATCGATGGCTCCTTTGTTGTCGCAAAGAATGGGAATATCCTTGAGTTCGATTCCATAGTCGACGAGAGCTTGTTTCATCCATAATGCTTGTTGACACGCTTTTCCTGCAGACACGTATTCTGCTTCTGTTGTTGAGATTGCGAGGGTTGTTTGTTTCTTAGCGAACCATGATGTGAGACAATGTCCTACAAAAGTACAAATACCGCTAGTACTTTTCCTATCAACATAGTCACCGACATGGTCTGAGTCGGCATACACTATGGTTTCTACACCCGTTCCTTTGGGATACCATAATCCTAAGTGTGTAGTGCCTTTGATGTACCTAAATATCCGTTTAACGGCTTCAAGATGGGATATTTTGGGATCTTCTTGAAAATGTGCACATAAACAAACACTAAACATAATGTCCGGCCTACTAGCCGTAAGATAGAGTAAACTACCAATCATTCCTCTATATTTAGTGCTATCTATGGATTCATTTTCTTCATCCTTTGTGAGTTTGGTTTCGGAGGACATTGGTGTTTTCATGGGTTTTGAGTCTTCAAGACCAAACTTCTTAAGCATATCTTTGATATACTTTGATTGGTTAAAGAATATCCCATCTTCTAATTGTTTTATTTGGAGACCTAAGAAAAAGTTTAGTTCCCCCATCATACTCATTTCAAACTCGTCATGCATGATTTTTGAGAATTCATTGCATAACTCTTGACAAGTTGACCCGAATATAATGTCATCCACATATATCTGGACGATGATAATATGTGATCCCTTTTTCTTGGTAAAGAGAGTATTGTCTACTAGGCCCATGGTGTACTTATGGTCAACTAGGAAGGTCTTAAGTCGATCATACCAGGCTTTTGGTGCTTGCTTAAGTCCATATAAAGCTTTCTTAAGTTTGTAAACATGATTTGGATATTCAAAATCGGCAAAGCCGGGAGGTTGTGCAACATATAGTTCTTCATTTATAAACCCGTTTAAGAATGCACTTTTTACATCCATTTGATATAATTTAAAGTCATGAGCACACGCATATGCAAGTAGTATTCTAATAGACTCAAGTCTAGCTACTGGTGCAAACGTTTCATCATAATCTATACCTTCCTGTTGATTGTAGCCTTGAGCTACTAGCCTAGCTTTGTTTCTAGATACTTTACCATTTTCATCCATTTTATTTCTAAATACCCATTTTGTGCCGATTATGGTTTGATTTTTGGGTTGTGGAACTAAAGTCCAAACGTCATTCCTAATGAATTGATTTAATTCTTCTTGCATAGCTATAACCCAAGATTCATCGTTTATAGCTTCGTTTACATTTTTAGGTTCAATAGTTGACACGAAACAAAAGAAATTACTTTCATTTTGAGCTTTGGATCTTAATGTTCGTTAACTTATTTTACCGATGAAGTTTTCTAATGGATGACTTTTGGTTTCTTTAATATTAATTATTTCTCTTTTAGCCGGTTCTATTTCCTTGTCACTTTCAATATTCTCATTGTTTTGGACCATTTGACTTTCGACTAAGTCATCATCTACCAAAGGTGATGTCTTAGGAGGAGGTGGACTTTCGTCGAATGTTACGTTCAGCGATTCCTCGACTCTTGAGGTTTCTTTGTTCAAAACAATATAAGCTTTACTATTTTGTGAATATCCAAGAAATACACCTTCATACGACTTTGGGTCGAATTTGGTGAGATAGTCTTTTGTGTTTAAAATAAAACATTTACTTCCAAAAACTTTAAAATATCCTAATGTGGGCTTTTTGCCTCTATAAAGTTCATATGGGGTTTTCTTAAGAAATGGTCTAATTAATACACGATTCAGAATATAGGTTGATGTATCTACAGCATGACACCAAAACTTTTGTGGTATATTTTGCTCGTTTAACATAGTTCTACTCATTTCTTGAATTGTTCTATTTTTACGTTCTACTACACCATTAGATTGAGGTGTTCGAGGAGCCGATAAATTATGTGAAATACCATTAGCATCACAAAAAGCTCCAAATTGGGTTTCATTGTCAAATTCTCTACCATGGTCGGTTCTTATAGAAACTATATTGTTTCCTACTTGATTTTGGATTATTTTACTTAGAATTTCAAATTTATCAAATGCCTCATTTTTAGTTTTTAGAAATTTTGTCCATGTGTACCTAGAGTAATCATCTACTATGACTAGGGTGTAAAAATTTCCTCCGTAACTTTGTATAGCCGAAGGGCCAAACAAATCCATATGTAATAATTCAAGGCACCTAGATGTAGATACCATGTTTTTAGCCTTATGGCTATTATGTACTTGTTTCCCAATTTTACAAGCATCACAAAGTGTTGGTCATATTTCAACTTGGGTAGATTCCTAACGAGTTCTTTGGATGATAAGGATTGAATAAGCCTCATATTGGCATGACCTAAGCGTCGATGCCATAGAGTTGAGTTTTCGTCCAAAGAGGTAAGACATAGCTTATCTTTAGGTGTTTTATCTAACTTCATAACACAGACATTGTTCTTTAAAACACCTTTTCCTATAGTTATGCCATCTTTAAGTATTTTACTTCCGTTTTCACTGAAAAGGACGTTATACTTTTTGCGACATAGTTGACTTATACTAAGCAAGTTAAATCCTAAATTGTCTACATGAGCAACATCATCAATAGAGAGAGAGTCATGAGAGATTGTACCTTTTCCGATGATTTTACTTTTAAGCTTGCTACCGATTGTGACATTACCTCCGTTGTACACTTGTTAGGTTGAGAAAAGGTTTTTGTTTCCCGTCATGTGTCTTGAGCACCCACTATCTTTGATCCACTCATCAGGTTCAAGATCAACTTTCAAGCATACCTAACTTAAAAAAAAGACTCAAGCATTTGGTCCCCAATATCTCATGGGTCCATTTGGGTTAAACATGACATTCTCATGGTTCATGTACGGAAATGGTGGACAATTGTTCCATGGCATGTAATTAGGACCATGAAAGTTTCTAGGCATGTTTTGGTTCCAATTATTTTGATAAGCATGTTGTGGATTAGCTATACTCTTTGGAAAGGGGTGTTTGGGAAAACTCATTTGAGGTCTCTGTTGAACCGTTTTGACTCTATATTCATTTCTAGCTTGACCTCTTCCTAATGACACTGCTGGTTTGTGTTTATTATTGATTATATTAGCGTTAGGTTTTCTAGTAACTTTAACAAATTCGGAACGGTCGACTTTTTGAACCTTCTGTTCAACCTCTGTACCCGCGGATCCCTTGGGTACAACTGGCGGATCCAAATTTTTGGATCCGTCGGATCCGTGGGTGTCTAACTTGGTTGAAACAGTTTTATTCACAGTCTGTTCCTTATAGTCACTTAAGGTTCCTAGTTTCATGAATCCTAGTCCAGTTTTATCGTGAGGTAGTTTTTGCATTTTCTTTATCTCATCTGCACAACTTATGTTTTTATCAAACTTTTTAAACTTAGAGTTTTGTTTGATTAAGTCTTCCTGTGTAGATCTTAAGGCTTCTAGTTCGAGTTTTAGTTCCTGACACGAAACACATGTTTCTTTACTACCTTTACCTTTTTCAATTCTTATTGCTTTTTCTTTAAGCCAAAACACTTCATTTTCCAAAAGTGTTGTCTTTGTTTTCAAAAATTTGTTTTTGTTTATGATTTTTAACGTGACGTCACACAGTTTGTTGTATTCTACTTCTAATGTTTCGTCATCTATAGAGGAGTATGAATCAGAATGTACCTCTTCTGTTTCGTGAGCCATTAGTGCAATTTCGTTGTTCTTAGGCTCATCATCATCATCTCCTTCACTATCGCTCCAAGCTCCACTAACATAGGCTCTTTGAGACTTGTTCTTCGGAGGCTTTGGACATTCTCCTATTAAGTGACCGGAGTCTCCTGAAGAGATTTCTTTTCATCACGAGGTGGTCTTACAAACTTTCCTCGTCTCCTGAAGAATTTCTTGAAATCTCTCACGGCCATGGCATACTCTTCATCATCACTGTTAGAACAAGATTCATCATCACTTGACTCGGCTTTGGCTTTCAAGGCAATGGACTTTGTCTTCTCCTTTTTGCCTTTGACAATTTCCGAATCTTTTTCCATGATCATTTTGTGAACTTTTAAGTTTCCTATGAGCTCATCTAGGGTCATGCTTGAGAGATCCTTGGATTCTTCAATAGCCGTCACCTTTGCCCTCCATTTTGGATGGAGTGCTCTTAGAAATTTCCTGACAAAATTCTTACTAGAAAAAGTTTCGTCAAGTGCTTTAAGTGATGTGATAATAGTATTAAACCTAGCAAATGCACAATCAATGGTCTCATCTTCAGAGATAACAAATTGTTCGTATTGTTGAACAAGAAGATCAATTTTGTTATCTTTTACTTGTGAGTTCCCTTGATGTGTGATAATAAGATATTGCCAAATATCTTTAGCCGTTTTACACAAAAAACTCTTTCATATTCTTTCTTAGGTAAGGCGTTATAAAGCATCATTTTGGCTTCATTATTTTTGGCAATCAATTTCTTTTGCTCGTCACTGTGACGAGTAAGAGAAGTTCCTTCATCCCGACCACCCGAAATATTATTACTTATAGGTTTGTAGTCACCATCAACAATTATATACCACAGATCTATGTCCTTTGACTTCACATATGTCTCAAAATGATTTTTCCAATATATAAAACAATTTGGTTCAAAAAGTGGTGGTCTTTGCATAGATTTCCCTTCTTTAAAGTTTTCAAAATCCATTTTATCGTTTCAAGTTTTAAAATACAATTTATTTTAAAATTCTTGAGTAACACCGCTCTGGTACCAATTGTGGAAAACTAGAAGGGGGGTTGAATAGTTTTACCGTTTTTAAATTTTAATCCTTTTGATACTTATGTGAATTCAACGAATCTTTGCACAAACAAATAATCACACAATATAAAAAAAAAGTAAAGAGAGGAATGATCAAACCACACAACACGGATGTTTATAGTGGTTCGGCTACAAGGACTCTCTTCCTTGCCCTACTCCACTCCTCGAGTCTCTTACTCGAGAGTTATCCTTCACTAAGAAACAAACTCCCTTCTAGGCGGAGAAAACCTTTACACGTCGCTTACTTCTTTTTCCGGTACTAAGCTAAACACCGGGTTCTTTACAAGGGTACAACCACTCCCGTTTGGTTCTTTACAAGGGTACAACCACTCCCGACACTCTTTGTGTTTTGAGGACTAAAACACTAACCACACTCACTGATTACAAAAGATAAATGATGATGTATGATGACTGTTACAATATGACAGTAATGAAACTAAAGGATTACGGTTTTGTAGATCCTTGAATACTTGAACTCCTTTCTACAAAAAGAAAGATCAAAGTGAAATGCAAGTATGAATGAGATTAGTAAGATATATACTGAATGAATGTATGTGTATAAGCTATATGAGTGATGAAAAAGTCAAATGATCAGTGATGAGGCGAAAAGTGTACCGCTTTTAAGGGGTCATTTAAGCCCGAAATCGTATTTATTTGATCAAATATTGCCCTAAATCGTTCCTTTTGTCATTTTAGGTACTTTTGAGGAGAAATCTGGAAAAGGAGGCATTTTGGACGTTTTTGGAGCATCAAAGTGAAGAAAACGGCAAAGTCTCAAGAATCGGCTAAAAGTTACTCTTGACGGCGTCAGGATTTACTCCAGACGGCGTCATGCCTTGGCAAGAAAAGTTGGATGTGAAATTTACTCATGACGAGCCAGTGAGTTAGCATGAGAATTCTGACGGCGTCACGCTTTAACTAAATCAAGGGCGTCACGGCTTAATTCATAAGGGGACGGCGTCACGTTCAAGAGGTGAGGGCGTCAAGCCTTGATAGGCCAGAACGGATTTTGGAGAATTAAAGAGGGACGGCGTCAAGAAGGTCACCCGGGAACCCTAAAAGCGGCGAGGTGACGGCGTCACAATGCATAAGGTGACGCCGTCAGATCCAAACATCTATATATAGTTTTCTAATTTTTTGTCATTAGGGAGAGCTTAGTGTGTGGAATTTTGGGATAAAACCCTAAGACGATTTTAGCTACTTTTTCAGGGCTTTTAGCCTTGAGATCTTCCATGTTTCATTGAAAGATAAGTTATCAATTAATCATTCAATATGTCTATGTGTTGTTTGATTCTATCTTATGCTTGTCTTTTGTTTAACATGTTAGGCTAATTTTATCTTGTGTTTGCTTAGATCTAATGAAACCTAGCTATTGATTATAGGTTGTTAGTGTGTTATTAGTTGTATTGGATGATTGTTTATCTATGTTAGGCTTAAGAAAACTGGCTAACTTCCTATTCGGTAACTTGCTTGAACGTCTTAAGAAACATGAACCAAACGCGTACTAAAGGTTTTTATGGTTGTATTTAATGCACAAGCGAATTCTAGTGATCCCATGTTAGGAGCTTCCTAGCCGGCTCGACATAGGAGTGAAGTAGGAGCTTGTAGAGTTTGGGGAAGTAAGTACGCCACCCCACGAATGGTATTAAGGAATACACCCGTCATCCACGCAACTAATACACACTAATTAACCGGTAAAAGATAGCTAGGGAGTAAGGAAATCTAAGTAAACACATTTCTCTACACATAAGTTTCTCACCACTTTTCATTTTTGTTATTTTATTTTATTGCATTTGTAGTAATTTGGGTTAGTTGACTAGCAACTAATTCCGCCCACTCCTTCAAACCCGAGATTTTACTTGCTTTCATAAAAACTATAAAAACATAAAAAGAATCTTCCTCAACCCTTAGACCTAATTAGAGTAGCCTTTCACACCTAACGAACACTATTCCCTGTGGAGAACGATCAATCCCCCGTACTTACCACTACACTATACTACATCGGTCAGGTACACTGCCTGGTGGGGTTGTAAGCCTCTTGAGATCCCTCGAGAGGTAAAACCTGTTGTAAGGTTACAAAACCACGCAATCAAGTTTTTGGCGCCGTTGCCGGGGAATAGTTATTGTTTAGGTTGAATTTTTATTTCTATTAGGTCTACTCACTAGATTCCTTTCTAGTGAGATTTTTATTTTATTTTTCTAGGTTTTCTTTAGTCTATCTATTTTCTTCGTGTCTTTGTTCGTAACCATACCATCCGACATCATGGAAGATGGTAATATCCTTAACCCCCACAACCCACCACCACAACAACCACCACCACCTCCTAGAGCCCGTACTTTAGGAGAGTATTCCCGTCCTAGCCACCATGGCTATCGAAACACCATTGAGCTCACTCAAGGAGCCAATATCACACCCTTGCGATCCGACACCATCCGGTTGGTGCAAAGCGGATGCGCATTCCATGGACTTCGTTCTGAAGATCCTAATCAACATCTCAAGGACTTTCTTAAAATCGTTGATTCTATAGACCTTGATGTTGCCACTCGAGAGACGACCCGATTGCGTCTCTTCCAATTCTCTCTGCGGGACCAAGCTAGTCAGTGGCTAGAACGTCAACCCGCAGGATCCATCACCTCTTGGGATGATCTCACCACTCGTTTCCTTGCTCAGTTTTTCCCACCGGGAAGAACTACCAAGCTAAGGAATGATATCTTGATGTTCCAACAACGTCAAGGCGAAACTCTCTACGAGGCATGGACTCGATTCAAGGACTTACTCCAAAAAGTCCCTCACCATGGCATAGAACTTTGGCTCCAAGTCCAAATCTTCTATGACCATATCAATCTCTCCACAAGGCAAACCATTGACCAATCGGCCGGTGGCAAGCTACGTGATCTAAGTGCGGAACAATCATGGGCTCTCCTAGAGGATCTTGCTCTTTATGACAACGAAAGTTGGAGTGATCCCCGTGATTTGAATAAAACGGTCAAGGCAATATCTTTGCCTTCGAACAATTCAAGCACTTCCGACCGTAGGATCATAGAACTTGAAGACCAAGTCAAGTTTCTTATGAAATCCTACGAGGCTCCTAAACCTTCAAACCAAGTGAACAAAATCACTTCTTCATGTGAATTATGTAGTGGTCCCCACGACACTCGTGATTGCATGGAACTCCCCGAACAAGCTTTGGTGGACTACGCATCCTCGCGTACCGACGGAGCGGGAGACAAGTGGTACACTTTCAAACCCGAGCCAAACCCCTATGGTGATACATACAACCCCTCATGGAAAAATCACCCAAACCTTAGGTGGAAACAAAACCAAAACACACAACAAACCAATTCTTCCAACCCACCTAATCGTTTCCAATCAAGCGGTTCCAACTCGAACCGTACTTTCAACAACAATCCTTCCGGCAATGGTAGTACCAATAACTTTGAAGGATTGATGTCTCAATTTATGGCATCTCAAGAAGCTCGTTTAGCCAAGTTTGAAGCCGATTTCAAACAAAAACAAAGCGAGATGACCAATAAGATTGACACCTTGTTGAAAGCCCTCAATGACCGAGAAATGGGAGCACTCCCTAGCAACACGATCAAGAACCCGAAACTAAACGTCAACGCTATTTCATCGGTTTCGTCCCCTAGTTCTTGTCCACAATATTATTCGGTCAATTCCATGAGCACGTGTTTCAAACAAACCCAAGTCGTTCCAAATGACCAAGAAGTTATGACATCCAAATTGGTCAACAACATAGTTGAAACACCTCCCACTCAAAACCTTGACGAAGAATTCAAGGAGCTCCACCTTGAAAGTCCGGTTGTTGATGAGTTGGATGAAAAGAAGCTTAAGTTAGGCGAAAAAGGGACCGCCTTTGTTCAAAATAAGCTACCTAAGAAATTAGATGATCCGGGCTTATTTGTTCTACCTTGCAAGATCGGTAATTCGGAGGCTTATGACACATTAGCCGATCTTGGATCAAGCCTTAACCTACTTCCGTTACCTCTTTACACCTCTCTAAAACTTGGAAAACTTGAAGAAACCGAGGTGATAATAGGTTTAGCGGATGGAAGTGTTGCTTACCCGGTTGGAGTAGTTAAGGACGTGTTAGTACACATTGGAAAACTAACCATTTTAGCCGATTTCCACGTCCTTGATATGGTTAGCGACCCTACATGCCCCTTGTTGATAGGTAGAGGATTTTTGGCGACCGCTAGTGCTATGATTGATTGTAAGGAATCTAAGATAGCGGTAGGAGAAGGAGATACTTGGTCAGTCTATGATGTTAAGAAACACGCCTATGATACTAGTGAGGAACCGACACCCCATTGGTTAGAATTAAATAGGAGACCATCTAGATATGGACCTTGGATAGATAGAGGCTTCATAGGACCCCAACGCCCATTTTACCTAGAAGAGGACTTTGTGAACCGAACACATACGGTAGAACAACTCTTGGCTAGGGACACCGAATTGGATCCATTTGAAGACCCTCTAGTTTTTAGAAGGATGATTGAGTTCCTAGGAGTTTTGCCAATTAACCTAGGGATGAATAAGTGGACTTGTGAGGAGGATAATCACAAGTGGGATTGGGACAAACCACCCAAAGATGGAGATGGGTTATGGCATATTAAGATGACATTGTATGACCCGGATGGAGAGAAGTTTGAAAAGATATATCGTACTAAGCGGACCAATAGGAAACTTCAATCCAAGCTTAACCCTAAAGACGTCCTCGATGACGAGCTTACTTACATAGGGTAGCGTGACTTTGAGTCTAGCTACAAGACTCGTTAATAAAGAAAAGCGCTTCTTGGGAGGCAACCCAAACTTTATTTGCTTTGTGTGTTTATTTATTTGTTTGTTTGTTTTTATTTGCTTCCGTATGTGTGTTTAATTTTTATTAGTATTGATTCATGTTCAAAAGTAATTTGTGAAAATGCTTTATTTAGTTTTTAACTTCGTCTTAACTACATATAAAGGTATTTTGCAAAAGGTAAGTGTAAGGGAAATCTAAATCGGTTTATTAGAACACAAATGAACATGAATCGTATTAATAATAAATTAACATACATATTCGTATTTGTTTGAGTCAAATGCTTGTATCGAGTCATAATGATGTTTTGCAGGATTTCCAGGAAGTAAGGTAAAGGTTTTTCCAGAAATTTTCCGGAAACTTAAAATGAGAATTTTTGTCAGGTCATTTCTGACGGCGTCAGGGTTTATAACCTGACGGCGTCAGATTTAATTTTCAGAAATTTTTGAAAGTTTTGTTTTCATAAAAAGTTTTTATTAAAATCTCCAACTTATAATCTCCAGGAATCTGCAAAAATTATCATTCCACAAGCATTATATCCTTATATATAGATTTATCCCGCCGATGTTATGCAGGTTTTCGTGGTTGTTTTCTCAGGCTTAACAGGTTATTTTGGACAAGGAGATGTTTATGGAATCAAGCTTATGGCGATGCATTAGTCATGGAGCTTCAACATTCTCTTTGGAGGAAGATTTAACCGTGTAATTTCATTATCCAACGAGCGAATCAGGGGAGTATTTGATTTCATTCTTTTACTTTATGCTTTTACATCTTGTTATTTGAACATTGGGGACAATGTTCATCTTAAGTGTAAGGGGAGGGTAAAAGTACGATTTTAGAGAATACAATTGCGCTTGATTTTTGTTTGTTTAATAGTAGATGTCTAATAAAACTGAGAGAAATACTTGTTAAGGTAATTTTAGTGCCAAATTTAAAATTTTTTACAACATATAGGAGTGAAACTTTGATCTTAATGAGCGTCTCACGGATAGGAGTTATATGACTAGCACAAAAACCGTACCACTAAAAAATTTTCCACCCCCAAATATGTGAGGTTCGCCCCTAGAATTGGTAGGAAAAGCATTTATGCTATGATGTGTGTACCGGTAGCACTTAGATTCTAGAACTTGCGTTAGGACCATTCCGAGGCCACAAGTGAGACTACATTCGTGTAGTTAGATTTACTACATGATAAGAGGCATTAGGATAAACCCATTGTTTTACACCTGTGTTTTTGTTATAATTACATTGGCTACATTGGTCAAGTAATTCTCCCCCACCCTTTGCGTTGTACTCATTTTTAGTACACGATACCCCTAGTACACCCCTCAGAGCCTATCTTTTCGTTTCAACCTTTAAGCATTTTACTTAAAGGAAGAATTTGTTTACACCCCACTTAAATGTACACCCAAATCGCCTTAGCCTACCTTGTATGCACTCATCTTTAGTGCATTATTGTGACAACATTTGATTAAACCCAAGTTAATTATCTAATTGATTACATGGTTGCTAAGTCGAGTCATATCCTTGTACATATTGTTTTGGGACGATTGGGACTCATGGGTAAAGTACTAGTATAATGGAGTAATGGGGAAGAACATCATTTATTACCCCCATATGTGCTAAATATTTTAAAAGTACTCCAAGTTTTTCAATTATCTTAATTCGAGTCATTAGATTAGTAATTGTAAAGTTATGTAAAAATTCAAGTGTAAGGGGAATGCAACGCCCCTATGATGTATTATTTTGGATGGTAGGGTAAAAGTGTATGCAAAAAAAAAAAAAAAAAAAAAAAAAAAAAAAAAAAAAAAAAAAAAAAAAATCATGAAAAACACAAAAAAATGAGAAAATGAAAAATAGAAAAAACATACGGACTACCATCCCGTTTCATTTTATGTTTGTTTTATGTTTTTGTTATTTTGTTATTTCGTTTCTAGCTTAAGATCGAGTCTAGTCTTGGCTTAGCAACATTGTATAGTACATGTAATTGACCAAGATCTTTAACTCGCCACCAGTAAAATATCCCGCATCCAACAAAACCGTGTTTTCCTTTTCCCTACACCTAACATTACAACCCATTTAAAAGCCCTCTTTGATAGTTTATCTTAGGTGCTTACGCCTAGTGGAGGAGGTTTTCGATCCTTTCCCAAGCCTATGGTAATCTATTTGCTATGACAGGTAGTGAGAGATATTTTCCGTTTTCATTTATGAGATTTACTTTGATGACACCTGAGAGATGTGAGTATCTAAACACTACTTGTGAGGTGCTAGTATGTAATCTCCGTGCTTATTATGATTAAAGTGGAACGATTATTTGTTGTAATTACTTTTATGTTAGCATTAAATGACCCCTAACTTGTATTTTGATTAGAATAAAAGCGCATTTGCTTGAGGACAAGCAAATCTCAAGTGTAAGGGTATTTGATGAGGCGAAAAGTGTACCGCTTTTAAGGGGTCATTTAAGCCCGAAATCGTATTTATTTGATCAAATATTGCCCTAAATCGTTCCTTTTGTCATTTTAGGTACTTTTGAGGAGAAATCTGGAAAAGGAGGCATTTTGGAAGTTTTTGGAGCATCAAAGTGAAGAAAACGGCAAAGTCTCAAGAATCGGCTAAAAGTTACTCTTGACGGCGTCAGGATTTACTCCAGACGGCGTCATGCCTTGGCAAGAAAAGTTGGATGTGAAATTTACTCATGACGGGCCAGTGAGTTAGCATGAGAATTCTGACGGCGTCACGCTTTAACTAAATCAAGGGCGTCACGGCTTAATTCATAAGGGGACGGCGTCACGTTCAAGAGGTGAGGGCGTCAAGCCTTGATAGGCCAGAACGGATTTTGGAGAATTAAAGAGGGACGGCGTCAAGAAGGTCACCCGGGAACCCTAAAAGCGGCGAGGTGACGGCGTCACAATGCATAAGGTGACGCCGTCAGATCCAAACATCTATATATAGTTTTTTAATTTTTTGTCATTAGGGAGAGCTTAGTGTGTGGAATTTTGGGATAAAACCCTAAGACGATTTTAGCTACTTTTTCAGGGCTTTTAGCCTTGAGATCTTCCATGTTTCATTGAAAGATAAGTTATCAATTAATCATTCAATATGTCTATGTGTTGTTTGATTCTATCTTATGCTTGTCTTTTGTTTAACATGTTAGGCTAATTTTATCTTGTGTTTGCTTAGATCTAATGAAACCTAGCTATTGATTATAGGTTGTTAGTGTGTTATTAGTTGTATTGGATGATTGTTTATCTATGTTAGGCTTAAGAAAACTGGCTAACTTCCTATTCGGTAACTTGCTTGAACGTCTTAAGAAACATGAACCAAACGCGTACTAAAGGTTTTTATGGTTGTATTTAATGCACAAGCGAATTCTAGTGATCCCATGTTAGGAGCTTCCTAGCCGGCTCGACATAGGAGTGAAGTAGGAGCTTGTAGAGTTTGGGGAAGTAAGTACGCCACCCCACGAATGGTATTAAGGAATACACCCGTCATCCACGCAACTAATACACACTAATTAACCGGTAAAAGATAGCTAGGGAGTAAGGAAATCTAAGTAAACACATTTCTCTACACATAAGTTTCTCACCACTTTTCATTTTTGTTATTTTATTTTATTGCATTTGTAGTAATTTGGGTTAGTTGACTAGCAACTAATTCCGCCCACTCCTTCAAACCCGAAATTTTACTTGCTTTCATAAAAACTATAAAAACATAAAAAGAATCTTCCTCAACCCTTAGACCTAATTAGAGTAGCCTTTCACACCTAACGAACACTATTCCCTGTGGAGAACGATCAATCCCCCGTACTTACCACTACACTATACTACATCGGTCAGGTACACTGCCTGGTGGGGTTGTAAGCCTCTTGAGATCCCTCGAGAGGTAAAACCTGTTGTAAGGTTACAAAACCACGCAATCAATCAGCTTGCTATTTATAGCCAAGCTGATCTATAGCTCACGGATCCCAAAATAGGGATCCGTCCTTCATTGGACTTGGATCCGTGGGTTGTGACAGCTAAGAGATTTGGTGTATCTTTCCATATCTTGCATATCTTGCCAAATCTTCCAAAATCCACAAATGTCAACTATCTAACTTGTGAATCTAAACAAAATATTACACAATCTAACTAAGATATCACTTGTGATGTATGGCATGATGTCATGGTATAATTTTTAGAATAAAGTTTCCTTTTAAAGAAATAAGTTAGTACATATGTAAAATGGTATTGCTTAGTTATTTTGTGAAGTGTAAAATGTGTATTAAAGAAACTTAAGCTAGTATTTATAAGTTGCTAAAAGATATACCTTGTATTTGTCATTAACAAAACTAAGTAAAGATCAAAAAATATAAATAACATTTTTGGAACGATATTTGTATTAACAATCTCCCCTTTTTTGTTGATGACAAAACATAAGGTATATTTTTGAGCAAGAGAATAAATATAGCATGAGTTCTTAAAAATATAGATTAAGTTTGTTAATTAAGGAAATTTTTTTTGTAAAGGTGTATGTACTGTGATGGTTCACAGTTAATGCAAACTTAGCCTTTCTCCCCCTTTTTGTCGAAACAAAAAAGAGTAGCATAGCGGAATGTGATTTTGAGAACTTTAAACCTTCCCCTTGTTTTATACTCCCCCTAGGTAGAGTAACAAGGAAATGATGCATGAACCTACAAAACAAACGGTTAGAATATGAAATGCTCCCCCTCGAAGTATACTCCCCATTACATGAGTGCCAACGTATACTTTTTAAGGATATGAAATGCTACAAATGAAGTGTTAGTGATTAATGAATAAGTACAATGCATGTGGAGTGGTCCTCCAAACAAGTTGACTAATGTGGTTGACTTTTAAAAGTCAAAGTAAGTGTTTGATCATTTTTTGTACCTAAAGCAACCATGATATAGATTACAACAAGCTATATAAGGATGTTAGTTATCAAAGGAATGATAATATGCAAATTTTTGATCACTCATAATGCATACAAACATCACATTCATAGATTGAAAATTTTGTGACCAAAAGTCACAATAAGGTGATGATACAACAACAATAGAAAGACAACATCCTGCAAAGTTCAAACTAGAAGAGCCTAACACAACATCTATAGGGAGACCATAGAAGTCCTATTGCGGTGGATGAGAGATAGCGTTTAAACGCTCAAGAATATGGTTCAAAATGAACCGCATCTAATTTTGGAGCTCGTGCACCAAAGTATTAGATCTCTCGGCAATATGGGCCGTCCTTTCACACATTGAGCACCCGTGTCGTGGAAAACCGGGTGGAAGAGTAGGTTCATTTTGTTGTGGTGGTGGTGGAGGTGATTGATGGTTTGGTGGTGGTTGTTGTTCTTGATCATTGATTGGGGGTGTTTGGATGGAGTTCATAAGAACGGTTTGGAGGTCCATGGCTTGATTGAGGCGGTGATCCACCATACCCGAGAGAGTGTAGAGACGGTTAAGTTCCTCACTTATTTCCTCTTGTGTTTGTGGAATATTCATCCACATTGCCTCCTCAATGGCAACAAGAGTTGAGGTTGGTGAGAGTGGTGGAATTTGAGGTTGAGGTGGTGGATCCTCACGGTATAGGGGACCATGAATCTCCGGATGGAGAGGGTGAAATAGCATTGGTTCTAAGTTTTCAAAGCTCATGGGTTGAGGATTGGTTGATCTAGTTGGAAGATCTTCTTATTCTTGAATATATGGATGTGGTGATGTTGGAGGTGTCCTAAATAGTTCCATGGGTTGGAGTTTTGGTGAAGTTGGTGATGATTGGGATTTCTCAGACTGTGATGGAGCGGGTGGTGGTGTGGTTGCTACTGGAGTGATGGTAGGAGGTGGTGTTTTTATGACTACATTTGAGGGAGTTGGAGTGGACAAAGTGAGAAAATTTTCACTAGCAATGGGTGAGGATATGTTAAGAGGTGATGACTCTTCTGAGGATGAGTTTGAAATGTTAATAAAGCAGCAAGGTTTCACACTGATGCGTGCTATCCTTTTTGGTGGTCTTGATGTTGAGGAATTGTTTGACTTTGTCGTTGTAGATTTAGGTAACTAGTAGATACAGGATTCAAGTGGAGAGGAAGATGAGTGTGTGAGAATTTCTTCAAGTTTAGTTCTTAATTTATAGACAGGAGGATTATAGAAACTTGTGTTTGGATTTGATGTGAATCCAATGAAGAATGTTGGTTCCTAATGATTTGGAACTAAAAATTGGGCAAGCCATATCAAGGAAGTCAACCCATTGAGCTTGGGTTGAGTGATGGGGTGAGGATTTGCAGTAAATTCAAAGGGATAGCGGAAAATCTTGTGATTTGATGTTTCCACAGATTTGACGGATCCCCAAAGAGGGTTCCTTCTTTGTATCAGTTTGGTAATTCACACCCAAAATTTAAAAATTTAAATTTTGGTGGGAAATTTTATTCCTAAGTTTCTGAGAGTTCCTAAATCCTTCTAAGATGTTTTATTATCAGTGAATGAATTCTAAATAGAACTAGAAACTAAAATCTAAGAATCGGGATGAGTCGAAAAAGTTTTAAGAAATTTACTGAGTAACCTGTGGATCCAAATGGTATCAAATGCGGAGCCAAATTATGGGATCCGCCAAATCCGCAGGTCCGCGGATGGTGGAACCAACGATAACACATGGCGGATCCATTTTTACATGGTGATTTACAGGGAACAATTTACATGTTCCAACCCCCAGGATTTGTGAATCAACAAACCCCAAAACATGTTACATCATTAAAGGTAACATGTCTGGAAAGAATGATCTTTCCAATGGAAAGATCGAGACATCGGTAGCCTCGGTGGTCATCAGGGTATCCAAGGAATACAAAAGGTGTAGACCTGGGAGCAAGTTTATGGGGACGGGTATCGGACTGATTGGGATAGCAAGCGCAGCCAAACACCCGAAGGTGTTCATAACTTGGGTTTTTGAGATAAAGGGCTGCTGTAGGTGTGCGAAAGCCAATAGGTTTGGTAGGTATAATTTTATGGAGATAAACGGATGTGTGTAATGCTTCCACCCAGTAGTGAGGTGAAAGAGAGGCATGAGTGAGAAGTGAAAGCATGATTTCGTTTAGACGACGAATCATACGTTGAGCTTTTCTGTTTTGTTGTGATGTATGTGGGCACGAAAAATGGAATTGCAATCCATGAGTGGCTGCAAAATTTTTGAATTGGTGATTGTCAAACTCCCCACCCATGTCACATTGAAAATTTTTGATGGTAAGGCGAAATTGGGTGGAGATAAACTTATGAAATTGGGTGAATTTGGTGTATGTTTCAGATTTAAATTTTAAGGAAAAAACCCAAGTAAAGTGAGTATAGTCATCAATGATAACCAAATAATATTTGTACCCGGGTTTACTAGGCACAGGGGAGGTCCACAAATCACAATGAACCAAATCAAAAGGATATAAAGTGCAAGAATTAGATGAAATAAAAGGTAAATGTTTGTTCTTGGCAATCTGACAAGAGTCACAAAATGCAGTACGAGACTGTTTATTACATGAAATAAATTTATTGGAATTTAAAAAATCTAGAACATGCAAGCCAGGATGTCCTAGACGGTTGTGCCAAGAACCTTGAAGACTGGTGGAAACAAAGGTAGATGCATCAGGTGGTTAATGGGCAGTGAGTGGGTAGAGATTACTGGTACTGTTGTGGCGGCTTAAAATTGTTCCACTCGGAAAATCCTTCATAGAAAAACCAAAAGGATCAAAATCGACAGACACCCAATTATCATGAGTAAATTTCCGAACAGATATTAGGTTTTTGATGATATTGGGAGCGTGTAAAATATTTTTAAGTTGTAAAGGTTTAGAGTTGGAGGGAAGGTCAGTGTTACCCGATCCAACGACTGGTAAAAGATGGCCATTTCCAACTAATACATTTTAGTGGAGTTTTTATACGAATGGGAAATCATACCTGAGTCCGCAGTGAGATGATTAGTAGCACCAGTATCTATGTACCATTGAGGTGGTTCAGGGTCCAAAGCCATAGTCTGGAAAGCCTCAGCAAGTTCAGTGGGTTCCAGTGGGTTTACATCCATAACATGGGCCTGGGGTGAGGATTGATCCAAGTTGTTGGGCTGCTGTGAGGGCGGTGGCTGCATGGTCTAGGGCGAGGCCCAACCGGGTTGGGTAGGGTAAGGGCATAGGGGTGGAGTGGTAGTCCAAAAATTAGTGGGCCAGTATGGAGGGATGGATGGGTATTGAGGTTGGTTCCAAGTTTGTGGGCTACGGTTCTGGTTGCGGTTGGAGGTGTTATGCGGCCGAGTAGCAAACCCTGAACGGTACTGCTGCTGGCCAGACTGGGCTGAAGGTGGGCCATCGCGATGTGGGCCACGACGGATGGGATTGTAGTTGGGCCGGGTGGTTCCATCTAGGCGGCAATTGTTATTGGTGGGTTTGGGCCATCATGACATGAGTTAGGAGTGGGGTTGACTGTAGCCAAGGCCTCTGATGAGGCTGGAGTCACTACAAAAAAACAGGCTTTCAGAGACTGAAAAATCAGTCTCCGATACACCATGATCAGTTACGAATGGTCTATCAAGGACTGATTTTGCTAGTCACTAATCAGTGGTAACAGCTTAGTTACGGAAAGTGACGTTATCAACTGAAATTCAGTCCTTGTTGTATCGAACCAACGAGGACCAGAGATCAGTCTCCAAAATAAAAAAGTCAGTCCTTATTTCTATGGGTTGGTATCATGTTATTTCAGTCCCCGATGCATATTATCGGCGACTGAAAATTCAGTCGCCAATACTATGTAAGATCAGTTACTAACACATGGATTTAGGGACTGAAAATTAGTCTATAAACATTGTTTATAGTCCCTAATACGTTTCGTTGTTTTGTAGATTACCGTACCAAATCAATCTTTAATAATAGGATTTAAAAACTAATTAGTCTCCGATGAAAGGCTTTAAAGACTGATTGTTAGTCACAAAAAACAGATGAGTTAGTCTTTAATTTGTTTTTCTAGTGACTGAAAATTAGTTTCAAAATATATGTTAATCGATACAAAATAACATTCAAATCAGTCTCGAATATGATGGCGCCGTTCCATTATATTTCTATTATAAACTAAAAGTTAGTGGCAAATACAATTTAATTCAGTCCTCATTCACAATGAATACATGACCACTTACAATAGCATATAAAACTCCAAACCATAAACAATAATAATAACAATATTTCTTTAAAGCATAATAATCACCAATCCAAATAACAAGAGTTTACAATTCAATAAGCAAAAATCTCTCTAAAAGTTCATGTCGTCTACATCTTGGGCACGAGCACGAATCTCTCTCAAACAACTTTGAAATCTACCTCCTTGAAGAGATATTTCCTACACCAACCAACAAAAAAATAAGCAAAAAAGCTCTTTTAATCAGAATAAAAAGCTGATCCATAAATTCCTACATAAACTTTTACAAACATAAATCTCAACTAAGATCACATAACTACACCAGATCTGAATCTCAGACCAACTACTTCCCTCATACAAGATTCGACATAAAAGGTTTAATTTTTCTAATCATAATTTGATCTAAGATATACTCTCAATAACTAATCATAATTTGATCTAAGATATACTCTCAATAACTAACACAACAGTTTTCAGAAGTAACACAACAGTTCTCGGGCTTATCATTATTGAAAGGTTTCCTAATTATCATACCACCATCTAGTCCAGTGTCTTATTTATTTGGGGATATAATAGTAATCGTGCTAGATAAGTTCCAAATCATACCTGTCTAAGTCAGTATCAGACTATGGGGGAAAGTTATAAAGCAGCCTCTGGAGCAGAAGGGCAGCGGTTTTCCTGTCACGCGCAATCATAACCGCATTCGGCCCTGCATCGAAGGTATAGGCCACCTGTACAATGTCTAATATAAAGTTTTGAATGATATAGGTGTTTGCCATCTAATATAAAGTTTTTAATAGAGCACAGACCTGGGGTGTTTCTTCTGCATGACTCCATTTCTCGACACAGCTGATTATCCTGCACTAGGTCACAATTCAGAGTTAACTTCTTATCCTTGTGGTTCTAATCCCTGACTACAATTAGCATACAGAGGTAGAAATTTGCCTATGGGATGTATTGTTCATGTAGAATATAGGGGGGTACGTGTCAAGGCAAACTGCATGAAATTGATTGCTGAAATGATAATCGAATTTAGTAGAAGTATCTGCTTCTACTAGCTGATAATTTCTCATTCAAATTACACAACTGCAGCTGCAGCTTGTGTTGCATGGGAGAGTTCTCGGAGATATCTTCCAAAATAGCGTACAGCTACAGATATTATTGGTACAACAACCAAAGCCAGCACTTCATAAAACGAGGAAAAAAAGAAAAAAAAAAAAAAAAAAAGAAAAAAAAAAATGATTGTCAATAGTAAATCATGTTCAATTTATGTCATTAGGTAAATAATACAAACCAGAACTTACAAGTTAACTTCCACGAAGAAGAGAACATGAATCCGAGACCAATAAATGCAGTAGTCATGTTTCGTAGAGCCTCTGATAGATTAGTGGTTGCAGCATTTTTTATTATTTGTGTGTCTTCTGATAGTCTGCTCAGTAGCTCCCCGGTTCGAGTAACATCATAAAAGGCTATTTCCTGCATAACGGGCATGTCAACGGATCAAAACGGGTCTTCTTGACTCACTTTCATCCTTACATATCATTTTTAGAGAATTATGCATCAAATCCAAATGGTGTAACATTGTTTTGACTGACCTGGTGCATAAGGTGGCCGAATAAGTCCTTTCTCAAACGTGCAACAACCCGTTCACTAGCAGAAGAAAACAACCACGCCCGGAGTGTTGTTGACAATGAACTAAGACCAAAAGGTTATATATAGTTATACGATACTCAGTTTATTCATTTGAAAGAAATAAACATACCCAACAACAACCACCACAACAACGGCTAGTATAGTGTCCTTGACAGCATTCAGATCTTCAGTTTGCTCTTCAGGAGTCTTTATATCTCTTGATACAATATCAATAATCTGCCCACCAAACGATGGCTGACCATTGAAACAAGAACATCACACATTATAATTTTCTCAAAACGAACTAAAATAATCTGATATTTGTTTTGGATAACTTTACCAACTTAGAAAAGTGCATATAATTAGTAGACTGGAGGTAGAAGCGATCAATAACGCAATGGTAGCAACAATGAGGGCCCCTGCATCAGGCTTTGCCTACAATATAACCAGAAGAAAACGATTATTACATCTTACAATATAACTTAACGAAACAGACACATGTAACAAACTTTACTCACCAGAAGTAGAACCCTGGAAAATCCAACATTTGCAGCCTAAAACCATATCACCAATATCGTTTATCAGCAAGTAATTACTTAATAAAAAGACACGTAACTTGAAAATGTAAATGATGATCAACCTGTACTGCATCCCCATACTCGAGATCTGTTGCTGGACCATTTGATGATCCGATTTCATTATCATTTCTCTTTACCTACAATCAAGAAACACTAAATTCACACTAAGGTGCTCCAAACAATCACCAATCGAAATCTAATATACGAAAAAGACGCTAGCAGTTTCAAAACAAATCGAAATACTTTCCATAGATTAATGATTAAAAAAAATAATAATAATAAATAAATAAAATAAAATCTCTTTTGTCTTGTTGCATTTTTTTACAAACTAATCTAAATCCAAAACACTATTACCCTGAAGTGCTTATATATAAGCAGAGGCATAAACAAGCAAATCCCAAACACCCCTTAACCAAATCAACAATTTTCTTAAACTACAGAAAAAATCTTAAATCTTATAACATAACAACCAAACAAGATACAACAACATTAAAGATTAATACCTTGCCATTCAACCACATACGATCATGATCAAAAGTAGGACTAACGAAAATAGTAGTAGTACACAAATGGTGCGAGTGTGGTGGTGGTGCGAGTGGTGGCGGTGGTGCGAGCGGTGGCGTTGGTGAGTAGAGTGTTGTGGAGATAGAAGAATAACAGATCTTGGTGTAAATGATATTTTGGATGGATTATTGAAAACAGGGCGGATCAATTAAATATTTGGGAAGGAGGCAATTTGATTTTTGGGGAAAATTTAGGCGGGTTTGTGAAAACCTTAGGTGAAATTTTATTTTTGGAAAAATTAAGTGTGAGGACATGTAAAATATTATTATAAAATTATCACATGAAATACAGTCGCATTTAAATAATGTATGACAAACTTGAGTATATGATTTAGCCACAAATACAATTACTTCATGTGATCATATATGGATTTTGGTCGCACTGTTCAATTGTGTGACAAATATTTGTCACATATGTATATATATATAGTGTGACTAATGTTTCAAACTTATTTGTATCTGTCACACGTCTCAAATTATAAGTGACTAAATAATCAAAAACAAGTTTTACCATATACCTCTAGTCACGAAAATATTCAAATGTGTGGCTGTAGCCTCAGATGTAATTCTGAAATGGTCACACAAGTCGGATCAAGTGTGGTTGTTTATTTTATTCTGGTACATTTAGTCACATAAAAAACATACTGTGTGGCCGTTCGAAAAATAGCATGTGTGACTAAATCCCAGTTTTGTACTAGTGAAATGTCAACACTCAAAATGAAAGCCATCGGTGAATACTAAAGATGTTATGAACGTCTGAAACTTGAATTCTGCTCGAGTTCCCACGTCACGGGGGTATAAACCGAGGTTTCGTGCGTGAACCCCTAAGTGTTACACATAAATAGCAATCCGTAAATAGGTTTATATACAAACTTACAATTACTAACAACGATACAAATATATGTAGGTCTTAAAAACAAGTGTAGTACATTACAATATATAGAACTGTATATTCTGTCGGTAATCCATTTTCGTCTGTTTTTGTTAGTTTTTACCTGTTTTTGTCCGTTTTTATACGTTTTCGTCCATTTTTTATGTTTTTGTCCGTTTTTATACATTTTCGTCCCTATTTTACGTTTTTATACGTTTTTGTCCATTTTTTACGTTTTCGTCCATTTTTTTACGTTTTTATACGTTTTCATCTATTTTAGTCCCTTTTTTTACGTTTTTATATGTATTCATCCGTTTTCGTCCGTTTGTATACGATTTCATCCGTATTTTTATGTTTTCATTAGTTTTTATCTGTTATATTTATACGTTTTCATCCGTTTTAGTCCATTTTTTTACGTTTACGTCCATTTTTATACGTTTTCGTTCGTTTTTTACTTTTTCGTCCATTTTGATACGTTTTCGTCTGATTTTAAACGTTTTCGTCCATTTTTATAAGTTTTCATCCGTTTTTAAATGTTTTAGTCCATTTTAATCTATTTTTATACATTTTAGTCTTAGTTATGATGTCCATGTATTAGGGACTGAGTTGTGATTCAAATTCAGTCACTAACAAATTTCCCTCCAAACTTTTATTATTGCGCAAACATATTTGTAACTGAATTTTAGTCTTAGGTATGATGTCCATGTAATAGGGACGCAGCTGTGACTGAAATTCAGTCACTAAAAAATTTCCCTCCAAACCTTTTTATTTTGTAGACATATTTGTAACTGAAACTTAGTCTTAGCTATGATTTCCATGTATTAGGGACCGAACTGTGACTATAATTAAGTCACTAACAAATTTTCCGCCAAAATTTTTTATTGCGCAAATATATTTGTAACTGAAATTTAGTCTTAGATATGATGTACATGTACTAGGGACTGAATTGTTACCCTTATTCAGTCACTAACAAATTTGCCTCCAAATTTTTTTCCCGTACAAGCATATTAGTAACTGAAATTTAGTCTCAGATATGGGGTCACTGAATCGAGGACTGATTTTTAGTCACCGCAATCAGTCAATAAAAGGTCAGTCCTTAAAATTATCAGTAACTGATGTTTCAGTTACCGATGCTATGTATCAGCGACTGATATATCAGTCCCTAGAAATTTAGTCTCTGAAAGCCTATTTTTTTGTAGTGAGTGCCATCCCGAACAGCCTGACTCTCCAAATCCCCTCGTAAAATCTCGCATGCTTCATTCCAAGAGGGGAGTTCTCTGTTAATAATGGACCCGATGGTATCATACTCCCGTGGGAGACCCCGAACAAGCTGTAAAACCAAGGTTTGCTCATTAACCGGGCTGCCTACATCTTCCAACTGGGCAGCAAGTTCATGGAGAAACTGAAAATATGCTTCCAAGGAAGTGCAAGCAGCAAGTTTGAGGTTGACAAACTTGGCCTGCAGTGCGGCGCAACGTGGGCCTTTGTTGTTATGAAAGATATCCTTGGCCCGGTTCCAAGTCTGACGGGTAGTGGATTCGGGTTCGAGAACCCGAAGAAGGTAGTCGTCAGACAAGGTGCTATAGATCCATTGCAAGACAATGGCATCAATTTTCATCCACTGACCATGATTGGGAACATCCTCAGAAGGAGTTTCATAAGTGATGTGATCCAAGACCTCGTACCCACGGGCGTGAAGCTGGAAAAGTTTCACCCACGCAGAATAGTTGACCTTGGACCCATCTAGAATCCGAACATTCTTCTAGATATCGGTGACGGTGTAAACCGGGTGAAGGGGGTGGGTTACTTGGTGGCGGCTGAAGAGGTTTCTTGTTTGTCTGCCATGGCAGGGACGAAACCCTAGGGTGGATCGAAACCCAAAAAGAAAAAGAAAAGGGGCTGCGGGTTTAGGAAAAAGGCTCTGATACCATGAAGATTTTCGTAATGGCTTGCTTAACATTGATACAATGAATGGGTATAAATACAAAGGTACAAGCTATAAATACGGAAACAATATCTCCACAAATCAAGGAGATGATTACAAAATAAATACAATAAAATGAGATTGATAATACAATTAAATGAGATTGATATGGTCCGCAAATAATATCAACATCAAGAAACACAGAGAACTATTTTAGCTAAAAAGAAGACTTACATGCCATTGCAAGAATGATTTTGATGATTTTCTGGGATCTATCTGATATCTGACTGATTTTCTCAACTGAAAATGCATACTTTTGTTTTGCTCCCTCCATGATTGTAGGTTCATAAGCTTTCGACATTTTTTCTCTTGTTTCGCAACTTGTACTAGCACTCGAAATGTGAAAGTAACTAGCCAAATTTCTCGTTCTACAAGTTATGATCAAAATCTCTCTTGTCCCTTTGAGCTTGAAAATTTTTAGACAAGTTATTATTGATAATGAAGAACATGGGTATCCATATACATAGGAAAAGAGAAACATGTGGAGCTAATTCACTTTTGACTCTTTGTTTTTTATCCTATTGAAGTATAGAGTACCTTTTGTTAATTGGTAAATTTTAGTATTACAGATTCAAAATTATATAGTATTTTAATTTGCTATATTCTCCAAATGAGGTCGTAGCAAGGATAAATAGCAGTATCAAATACATGAACAAATTATTTAAGTTAGGATTGACATATAACTAAAAGATGTCTATGATTATTATAAAAGCTGTTGTTTATTGTTTTACCAAATTAATTTAAGGTTTCTCTGTGGATCATGTTTTACTGATAATTACTAATCATTGCAATTATTCTCTCATCATGTGAGTCAGTTTGTGGGATTGCTACGACAAAACCCTATTTTTTGAGCCTATCACTTTGCAGTTCACGACATTAAACCTTTGTTTTATGTTTATTGTTATTTTTCGTTTAATATGAAGGATCTCTATTTCGTCCAACAAGGCTTACCACTATTACAATGTTCGAAATTGGATATTTGACATTTTGGATATCCGAATTTTGATTTCAGATATCCGAGTTTTGATTTCAGATACCCGAAAATTTTGATATCCAAAATTCGTATTCAAATTTGAAAAGCTACCAATCTATTAAAACTAACTTGGTGGCGGCTGAAGAGGTTTCTTGTTTGTCGGCCATGGCAGGGTCAAAACCCTAGGGTGGATCGAAACCCAAAAGGAAAAAAGAAAAGGGGTTGCGGGTTTAGGAAAAAGGCTCTGATACCATGAAGATTTTCGTAATTGCCTGCTTAACATTGATACAATGAATGGGTTTAAATACAAAGGTACAAGCTAAAAATACGGGAAACAATATCTCCACAAATCAAGGAGATGATTACAAAATAAATACAATTAAATGAGATTGATATGGTCCGCAAATAATATCAACATCAAGAAACACAGAGAACTATTTTAGCTAAAAAGAAGACTTACATGCCATTGCAAGAATGTTTTGATGATTTTCTGGGATCTATCTGAAATATGACTGATTTTCTCAGCTGAAAATGCATACTTTTGTTTTGCTCCCTCCATGATTGTAGGTTCATAAGCTTTCGACATTTTTTTCTCTTGTTTCACAACTTGTACTAGCACTCGAAATGTGAAAGTAACTAGCCAAATTTCTCGTTCTACAAGTTATTATCAAAATCTCTCTCGTCCCTTTTGAGCTTGAAAATTTTTAGACAAGTTATTATTGATAATGAAGAACATGGGTATCCATATACATAGGAAAAGATAAACATGTGGAACTAATTCACTTTTGACTCTTTGTTTTTTATCCTATAGAAGTATAGAGTACCTTTTGTTACTTGGTAAATTTTAGTATTACAGATTCCAAATTATATAGTATTTTAATTTGCTATATTCTCCAAATGAGGTCGTAGCAAGGATAAATAGCAGTATCAAATACTGAACAAATTATTTAAGTTAGGATTGACATATAACTAAAAGATGTCTATGATTATTATAAAAGCTGTGTTTATTATTTTACCAAATTAATTTAGGTTTCTCTATGGATCATGTTTTACTGATAATTACTAATCATTGCAATTATTCTCTCATATGTGAGTCGGTTTGTGGGATTGCTACAACAAAACCCTGTTTTTTGGGCCTTGCACTTTGCAGTTCACGAAATTAAACCTTTGTTTTATGTTTATTGTTATTTTTCTTTAATATGAAGGATCTCTATTTCGTCCAACAAGGCTTACACTATTACAATGTTCGAAATTGGATATTTGACATTTTGGATATCCGAATTTTCGATTTCAGATATCCGAGTTTTGATTTCAGATACCCGAAAATTTGATATCCAAAATTCGTATTCAAATTTGAAAATCTACCAATCTATTAAAACTAACTTGGTGGCGGCTGAAGAGGTTTCTTGTTTTCTGCCATGGCAGTGTCGAAAACCCTACGGTGGATCGAAACCCAAAAGGAAAAAAGAAAAGGGGTGCGGGTTTAGGAAAATGGCTCTGATACCATGAAGATTTTCGTAATTGCTTGCTTAACATTGATACAATGAATGGGTATTAAATACAAAGGTACAAGCTAAAAATACGGAAACAATATCTCCACAAATCAAGGAGATGATTACAAAATAAATACAATTAAATGAGATTGATATGGTCCGCAAAGAATATCAACATCAAGAAACACAGAGAACTATTTTAGTTAAAAAGAAGACTTACATGCCATTGCAAGAATGTTTTGATGATTTTCTGGGATCAATCTGAAATATGCTGATTTTCTCAACTGAAAATGCATACTTTTGTTTTGCTCCCTCCATGATTGTAGGTTCATAAGCTTTCAACATTTTTTTCTCTTGTTTCCAACTTGTACTAGCACTCGAAATGTAAAGTAACTAGCCAAATTTCTCGTTCTACAAGTTATGATCAAAATCTCTCTCGTCCCTTTTGAGCTTGAAAATTTTTAGACAAGTTATTATTGATAATGAAGAACATGGGTATCCATATACCTAGGAAAAGAAAACATGTGGAGCTAATTCACTTTTGACTCTTTGTTTTTTATCCTATAGAAGTATAGAGTACCTTTTGTTACTTGGTAAATTTTAGTATTGCAGATTCCAAATTATATAGTATTTTAATTTGCTATATTCTCCAAATGAGGTCGTAGCAAGGATAAATAGCAGTACCAAATACGTGAACAAATTATTTATGTTAGGATTGACATATAACAAAAAGATGTCTATGATTATTATAAAATCTGTTGTTTATTGTTTTACCAAATTAATTTAGGGTTTCTCTGTGGATCATGTTTTACTGATAATTACTAATCATTGCAATTATTCTCTCATTATGTGAGTCGGTTTGCAGGATTGCTACGACAAAACCCTATTTTTTGAGCCTAGCACTTTGCAGTTCACGACATTAAACCTTTGTTTTATGTTTATTGTTATTTTTCATTTATTATGAAGGATCTCTATTTTTTCCAACAAGGCTTACAACTATTACAATGTTCGAAATTTGATATTTGACATTTTGGATATCCGAATTTCGATTTCAGATATCAGAGTTTTGATTTCAGATACCCGAAAATTTGGATATCCAAAATTCGTATTCAAATTTGAAAATCTACCAATCTATTAAAACTAACTTGGTGGCAGCTGAAGAGGTTTCTTGTTTGTCTGCCATGGCAGAGTCAAAACCCTAGGGTGGATCGAAACCCAAAAGGAAAAAAGAAAAGGGCTGCGGGTTTAGGAAAAAGGCTCTGATACCATGAAGATTTTCGTAATTGCTTGCTTAACATTGATACAATGAATGGGTATAAATACAAAGGTACAAGCTATAAATACGGAAACAATATCTCCACAAATCAAGGAGATGATTACAAAATAAATACAATTAAATGAGATTGAAAATACAATTTAATGAGATTGATATGGTCCGCAAAGAATATCAACATCAAGAAATACATAGAACTATTTTAGTTAAAAAGAAGACTTACATGCCATTGCAAGAATGTTTTGATGATTTTCTGGGATCTATCTGATATCTGACGAATTTTCTCAACTGAAAATGCATACTTTTGTGTTGCTCCCTCCATGATTGTAGGTTCATAAGCTTTCGACATTGTTTTCTCTTGTTTCGCAACTTGTACTAACACTCGAAATGTGAAAGTAACTGGCCAAATTTCTCATTCACAAGTTATGATCAAAATCTCTCTCGTCCCTTTTGAGCTTGAAAATTTTTAGACAAGTGATTATTGATAATGAAGAACATGGGTATCCATATACATAGGAAAAGAGAAACATGTGGAGCTAATTCACTTTTGACTCTTTTTTTTTATCCTATAGAAGTATAGAGTACCTTTTGTTACTTGGTAAATTTTAGTATTACAGATTCCAAATTATATAGTATTTTAATTTGCTATATTCTCCAAATGAGGTCGTAGCAAGGATAAATAGCAGTATCAAATACGTGAACAAATTATTTAAGTTAGGATTGACATATAACTAAAAGATGTCTATGATTATTATAAAAGCTGTTGTTTATTGTTTTACCAAATTAATTTAGGGTTTCTCTGTGGATCATGTTTTACTGATAATTACTAATCATTGCAATTATTCTCTCATTATGTGAGTCATTTGTGGGATTGCTACGACAAAACCCTGTTTTGAGCCTGCACTTTGCAGTTCACGACATTAAACCTTTGTTTTATTTAATTATTAATTTTCATTTAATATGAAGGATCTCTATTTCGTCCAACAAGGCTTACAACTATTACAATGTTCGAAATTTGATATTTGACATTTTGGATATCCGAATTTTGATTTCAGATATCCGAGTTTTGATTTCAGATACCCGAAAATTTGGATATCCAAAATTCGTATTCAAATTTGAAAATCTACCAATCTATTAAAACTAACTTGGTGGCGGCTGAAGAGGTTTCTTGTTTGTCTGCCATGGCAGGGTCGAAACCCTAGGGTGGATCAAAACCCAAAAGGAAAAAAGAAAAAGGGATGCGGGTTTAGGAAAAAGGCTCTGATACCATGAAGATTTTCGTAATTTCTTGCTTAACATTGATACAATGAATGGGTATAAATAAAAGGTACAAGCTATAAATACGGAAACAATATCTCCACAAATCAAGGAGATGATTACAAAATAAATACAATTAAATGAGATTGATAATACAATTAAATGAGATTGATATGGTCCGCAAATAATATCAACATCAAGAAACACATAGAACTATTTTAGTTAAAAAGAAGACTTACATGCCATTGCAAGAATGTTTTGATGATTTTCTGGGATCTATCTGAAATCTGACTGATTTTCTCAACTGAAAATGCATACCTTTGTTTTGCTCCCTCCATGATTGTAGGTTCATAAGCTTTCGACATTTTTTTCTCTTGTTTCGCAACTTGTACTAGCACTCGAAATGTAAAAGTAACTAGCCAAATTTCTCGTTCTACAAGTTATGATCAAAATCTCTCTCGTCCCTTTTGAGCTTGAAAATTTTTAGACAAGTTATTATTGATAATGAAGAACATGGGTATCCATATACATAGGAAAAGAGAAACATGTGGAGCTAATTCACTTTTGACTCTTTGTTTTTTTATCCTATAGAAGTATAGAGTACCTTTTGTTACTTGGTAAATTTTAGTATTACAAATTCCAAATTATATAGTATTTTAATTTGCTATATTCTCCAAATGAGGTTGTAGCAAGGATAAATAGCAGTATCAAATACGTGAACAAATTATTTAAGTTAGGATTGACATATAACTAAAAGATGTCTATGATTATTATAAAAGCTGCTGTTTATTGTTTTACCAAATTAATTTAGGGTTTCTCTGTGGATCATGTTTTACTGATAATTACTAATCATTGCAATTATTCTCTCATTATGTGAGTCGGTTTGTGGGATTGCTACGACAAAACCCTGTTTTTTGAGCCTAGCACTTTGCAGTTCACGACATTAAACCTTTGTTTTATGTTTATTGTTATTTTTCATTTAATATGAAGGATCTCTATTTCGTCCAACAAGGCTTACAACTATTACAAAGTTCGAAATTTGATATTTGACATTTTGAATATCCGAATTTCGATTTCAGATATCCGAGTTTTGATTTTAGATACCTGAAAATTTGGATATCCAAAATTCGTATTCAAATTTGAAAATCTACCAATCTATTTAAACTAACTTGGTGGTGGCTGAAGAGGTTTCTTGTTTGTCTGCCATGGCAGGGTCGAAACCCTAGGGTGGATCGAAACCCAAAAGGAAAAAAGAAAAGGGGCTGCGGGTTTAGGAAAAAGGCTCTGATACCAAGAAGATTTTCGTAATTGCTTGCTTAACATTGATACAATGAATGGGTATAAATACAAAGGTACAAGCTATAAATACGGAAACAATATCTCCACAAATCAAGGAGATGATTACAAAATAAATACAATTAAATGAGATTGATAATACAATTAAATGAGATTGATATGGTACGCAAAGAATATCAACATCAAGAAACACAGAGAACTATTTTAGTTAAAAAGAAGACTTACATGCCATTGCAAGAATGTTTTGATGATTTTCTGGGATCTATCTGAAATCTGACTGATTTTCTCAACTGAAAATGCATACTTTTGTTTTGCTCCCTCCATGATTGTAGGTTCATAAGCTTTTGACATTTTTTTCTCTTGTTTCGCAACTTGTACTAGCACTCGAAATGTGAAAGTAACTAGCCAAATTTCTCGTTCTACAAGTTATGATCAAAATCTCTCTCGTCCCTTTTGAGCTTGAAAATTTTTAGACAAGTTATTATTGATAATGAAGAACATGGGTATCCATATACATAGGAAAAGAGAAACATGTGGAGCTAATTCACTTTTGACTCTTTGTTTTTTAGCCTATAGAAGTATAGAGTACCTTTTGTTACTTGGTAAATTTTAGTATTACTGATTCCAAATTATATAGTATTTTAATTTGCTATATTCTCCAAATGAGGTCGTAGCAAGGATAAATAGCAGTATCAAATACGTGAACAAATTATTTATGTTAGGATTGACATATAACAAAAAGATGTCTATGATTATTATAAAATCTGTTGTTTATTGTTTTACCAAATTAATTTAGGGTTTCTCTGTGGATCATGTTTTACTGATAATTACTAATCATTGCAATTATTCTCTCATTATGTGAGTCGGTTTGCGGGATTGCTACGACAAAACCCTGTTTTTTGAGCCTAGCACTTTGCAGTTCATGACATTAAACCTTTGTTTTATGTTTATTGTTATTTTTCATTTAATATGAAGGATCTCTATTTCGTCCAACAAGGCTTACAACTATTACAATGTTCGAAATTGGATATTTGACATTTTGGATATCCGAATTTCGATTTCAGATATCCGAGTTTTGATTTCAGATATCCGAAAATTTGGATATCCAAAATTCGTATTCAGATATGAAAATCTACCTATCTATTAAAACTAATAAAACACACCTTTTTAAAGCCCTTGATTAATTTTCTTTTTCTAAAAATACCCTTTCACCTCCATATGACACGTTGTAAACTAAGAGACTTAAAATCAACCTTTGAAAAAACGCATTACTAGTTTGAAAAAAGTCAAACACTCTTTATTCTTTAAAGTTGTTTAAATTTAATAGATTTTCCATAGAGAATGAGGAATAATTTCCTAATAACTATTCTGGAAAAAAATGCTAATTTTGAAAAGTCATTTCATGTGCTAGTTTCATGTTGTTGTCCAAGCCCACTCTAGTCGTGGCAGTTTAGAAATGAGGGTACATTTACAATTAGGAAGCCCAGCTAGGCGAGATATATTAGACGACGACATTAAGTTACTTTCTTTTCTTTGGATATCAATAGAGGTAGTAAATGATAAGTTAGTTGGAACGAGTGGTCTTGTAACCCAACTCTAATTAATCTTTACGAGGGTATTTAGAGCCGCGCGTTGTGGTGGCATGAACACAACTTACACTTTATGATAAATGATTTACAGTCGAAAACTTCAATATCTTTCTTAGGTGCTTAATTACAACTTAACTTAGGTTTCACACTCTTTTAAATGCTAACTATTTAAAGTTTACAAATATCTCAATTATTCGATATGCTTTAAATATCTTTCAGCTGCTAGTTTACCATTAATAATTCATAATCTTGACGTTTGCTATATCAAACTTATAACATCTATCAAATTATCAACAAAAAAAAAAGTAAAAAACAAAATTATCAAAATCCAACATGTTTTTGCAATAAAAAACATAATTAGGGTTTTTTCTCTCCCCTTGGGAGATAAAAAGGAGATTCCGGCCGCCATCAAATTCCTAACCGTTCATTCCATATAACTCGATTCCTCTTGTTCATTACTCCTAGATCTGTCTTCTATGATCGTTCTTAGGGGCTTAAATAATTGCGATTTTGAGTTTTCTTGAGGATTTTATGGGTTTACAGTCGGAATGCTTTATCTATTGACACCCTCTTTATCTTGTGGCTGATTTGTTTGGTGGGATGGTACGTCTTGCTGCTATTGGAGCTGTATCACTTTTTGATTTAGGGATTTGGATTGACTGATCTGTTTGATTAATTTATCCAATCATGTTTCGAATCTTGTTCTTATGGATTCGATTGGAGGCACGGCTTGTTTCAGCCGCAGTTATTATCAGGACCCTTACTGCTGTTAGGGTTTCATGCATGTTAGGGATTGGTTCATGAGTTGCTGGAGGGGTGAGGTCCGATCATGCATACTCTAGGGCCTGGTTGGTCTTGTGCATGTGTTTGGATATATGGTATGCATATTACAAATCTCCTACAGGTATTGACTCTTTGTTCGTCTTTGTTAATTCCTACTTGAACCAACCTATACTATAACTATAAAAATAAGAGAACCGTGACACTCAATAGGAAACATGTATAGATAAAGAAGTATATAAGATGAGGCGTATAAAATTTATAACCAAATGATTAGATTAGAACAATGAGAGAACAATACAAACACACACCTACACACTTCTCACCTACACAAGACTAAGAGGCACACTATTTTTGTGTGAGACTGTGTGTATTTATAGCTAGAATGGGATGCCTTAAGTGACTTAAACTTGGGCTTGGTGGGCTTTGTGTTGGACTTGGGCTTATACACTTTGCTTGGACATTTCTAAATAAAGTCCAACACAAAGCCTTCCTATACTTAACTAACTACACGACACACATATTACAAATATTACAAATGATCATCACTTTACAAATAAATTAAATGCTAACAATCTCCCCCTAAGGGATGGTCATTTCAATGATGCTCCGGTGATTGGTCTTTTGTCTTCAACGTCTTGAACTTTGTGTGTCATTGTAGAATAGTCTTCAATTTTTATTCCTTCATGCTATGAGATCTTCAAAGTATTGTCTTTCAATCGTTCTTGCCTTGATCAATATCTTCGTGTGATTATGCGTCGTATCCTCCAACATACTCATACATCTTGGTCTTTATACTTGTGCTAACAATCTTCCCATAATCTTTGTGGAAAGGTTGATTGCGTTCAAACACTTGGGATGTGAATCTTAATAACGTGTTTGGGATATTTATGTATGAATGTGTTTAGCATGCGGAATCTACTACAACACACTTAAAAGAACACAAAGGTGGTGAGTTATGTAAACGTGAGTATGTAATGAACAAGGAACACAACTTTAGTTAACACAAAACGATTCAATATTATTGATGAAATAATACGGATGATCTAACTATCACCGGGATTACAAAGTAATCTTGAATCTTAGATTGTAAAAGGATTTGTGAATTGAGTAACTAAGTTACTTGAGAGATAGTTTGGTTTTGGTTAATAGTTGAGAAGATGCATGCATGAAGGAGGTGTCTTAGGGAACCTTTTATACAATAAGGTACCCTAATTACAAGTTATCAAGTGGTTGAATATAATACTTTACTTTGACTATTCTAGCCTACAATTAAATACAACCACCAATGTACAACTCTATAATATTCTTCTGTGAACCACAGAAGACTAAACTACTTCTACATAACGTATAACAATGTACAAAGACTAATAATTCCACTAAATATCTATTACAAAATATCTATCAACTTGACATATAGCTTGGCAGGACCTTTATCAACTAGCAGTACCTTCTACCCAGAAGGTACTGTTAGTACATTCTACCCAGAAGGTACTGTTAGTACATCTTCATACTTCTTCAAAATCAACTAGCAGGCTCTTTGACATCTTTGGCAGGCTCTTTGACTTGAACATTTTATTCCCAACAATCCTCCCCTAAACTTGTTATTTCCATTAAAATACACAAGTTTCTGATGAATAAAATACATACCTTGAGGATTTGAGGGAACTCTTCCAAAAACCTTCACTCTCTGTTCTTCCTTTTTCTTTCACATTGCTCAAATATGCTCCTCAGCAAACTTTGAACAATTTCTGAATTCTCTTCATCTTTGTCACATCTTAATCTCTTGGAGATCATAGTTTTAAGCACTTCATAACTAAGTGGATACTCTTTCTCAGCCAACATAAAGAGTTCTATCCCACTTTGTGTGTAAAGATGATGAATATTGCTAAGGCTTAGAAATTCCCATGTTGTTGAAGGATCATGATAGGGAAATTTCCAATGAACATCTTTTGGGCTAGGATCATACATCCTATTGAATTCAACCCATAGTTCCTGTTCCTTAACATCTGTACTAGAATTTGTGTCTAGCCTAATCTGAACTAGATTCCACAATTCTTCCAAGTCTGCTCTGTCACATGCTCTAACTAAATTTTCAAAATTCTTAAAGATAGCAGACTGACCCCCAACCCTTATTATTTTCCATGACTTTCCTAATTTATCATGGTTGATCTCCCAATCAATAATAGGGCGTCTACAGCTAATTGGATCAGCATGTATGATAGTTGGCAAAGTAATTAACATCTTACTTACTTGCTCTAAGTCTAATTTTGCTTCTTCTTTCTTCTGAGCATCTTTCTTCTTCATAGAGGGCTTTGCATCAGATGGAACTTTGTAGTAAAGACTCTTGTAGGCTTGAAGATACAAGTAGTAGATTTCATCAGCAGATTTCTTCTTCAGTTGATAATCAGTCCAATTTGCTTGACCTTTTAGAAATCTCTTCATAAAAATCACTTGATCTTTCCATGATTTGCCCACCTTAAAACCTCTTTTCTCACTTTCTTTCATCTTTTCAAAAATGTCAGCCAGAGCTGCTTCTTTATACTTCTTGTTGATAAAAGATTCAAGCTCTGCTGTCTTCTCATCAGAATTGAGATTCTTGTCATTCACTATTATTGATGCTTGGCCTTTTACAATTGGATCATTAGCAATAATCCATTGCATCTGTGCATCAAAGGTTTCTTGAGCAATTTGAGTATCAAGAAGAGTCTGAGCAGCAACTTTATGCTCTTTCATTTCTGTAAGCATTCTTGAAGCTTCAAATGCTTGCAGTTCTTCTTCATGAACTCTTTTGGCCTCTTCTTCACCTAAAGCCATCTGAATTTGCTCTGTTCTCTTCAACTTCTTGGGCTTTGGCTCATCTTCAATCATAATGCTCTTGCCCTTATCCTTTGGAGTTGGTTCTTGAGATGGAGCAGAAGATTGCTCATCAGCAACAAAAATCCTCCCTTGAACAAACAAATTCCCTTGAGGCTCTAAATCCCTCTTTCTCTTGTACACTTTCTCAGTAGACCCTTTGTACTCCATAGCCAATAGCCTCTCTATCCTAGCAGGCTCTTGTTCTGGCCCAGCAGGCTCTTGCCCTGCATCAGCAGGCTCTTCATCATAAACTTGAGTTCCTTCATGGAATTCAAATTGAGCCTCCTCTTCATCTTCAGAACTATCCATCCTCCCCTTTTTGGAAGAGTGACCTAACCTATCAGCATCTGAGCTTAAAGAACTAGATAAAACAACCTTTGCAGATCTTTTACCCTTTAGCTTCTTCACTTCACCCTCCAATTTCTTTACCCTCTTGACTAATTTGATGTTGATCTCAGAAAACTTCTTGTTTTGACTTTTAAGAGCATCTTCTAAGAGCTTCACCTTCTCTTTTAGTTCTTGCATTGTCTGAGGTGATTGGGTTTGTGATACATGATGTGATGATGTTGGTGGTGTTGCTGATGGTACTGGAGATGGTATTGGTGATGTTTGATGTGTTGGTGAGATGTAACCAGTTGAAGAACTAGATGATGGTGATTCAGCTGATGGTGTTGGTTCTTCTGGATGTTGTGGTAACATTTCATCAAATAGTGGTATTTCTTCCCCTCTGAAACCAATTCTCATATTTGAAAATACTTTGTGAGAAAGTTTTGGTGTTTCATAAAGTGTGTGTGGGGGAAGCAACAAATGTTTTGATTTTGCAATGATGGATGAAATAAATCTTGGATACATCAAAAACTTTGTTTCACTATTCACATTTTTAATCAATCCTTCAAAAATATGTTTGGAAAAATTGTATTTTCTGTTTGTAGCCAAGCAGATGAGAGCAGAAGCCATGTTTCCACTAAATTGCTCCCAAGAGGTTTTCTTCTGGCTCAAACAATGAAGGATTGTATGAATCAAAAAATCTCCATTGTGGAGTAAGATGCTTCTTTAGAAAAGTGAGTTTTGTAGAAGTAGCATGATACCCATTCTTTCTAAATTTTCAAAAATTTCAGTATCTGGCAACTGACTAATACCATCAGAATCATCCAAATGAAGATGTCTTCTTATGGATGACTCAGTAAGAGTCAAATGTTTGCCATCCACTTTGGCCTTAATCCTTTGTTCCTCATTTTCAGAAGTTTTAATTTTAGCAGATTGCCAAAATTGTAAAATTTGAGATTCATAAATAGTGGGATTGACTAGTAAAGCAAACCTGGTGTAGGAGTTATTTAAAAAGTCCACTACTTGATGAAAAGAGGCATTATCCTTTGACTTCTCCAAAAATGCTAATTGATTGTGACGTTGGACAAAGTTTAGAACAACTATGGTATCCATAATGAAAATTTTGAATATGATGGTGGGATTTGTTGGTGGTACTGGTAGAAGATGAAAGGTGTATGTGAATTATGATAAGGACTGATGAAAGATGATATGTGTGAATTACTTTTAACCGACAATAAGAAAGATTATAATAAGTAAATGAAAAGGCGGTTAAAAAGATCTTTTATATGTGAAATATAATATAATATAATCATCAGTAATTTACATAACTACCCTAACGGCTAATTTTAACTACCAGGCCCAACGGCTAAAACTTTTTCTGACAGGCTCAACGGCTATCTAGCAGTACCATTTTACTCTAGCAGTACCAATTTTTGAACTACCAGTACCTTTGAAAGTTTTGTAAAAATCCCTTATAGTTTTTAGCAAACTACCAGCTATCAACGGATTTGAGTTGTCTTTACCAAAAGCCGTTTGCTTAATGACTAGCTAACTATTTACAATTAAGTATGGTTAGTTAACAACCATATAGTTTTTGGTAAACTATCAACCATCAACGGATTTGATTTGTCTTTACCAAAAGCCGTTTGCTTATGGACTAGCCAGCTCTTAAGTTTGTAAAAACTTGGTGAACTGAATACCAAAAGCCATATTGGCCTAAAGATGGTGCAATTTCCTTGGATGGAGGAAATTAAAAAGGCAATGATGCTGTGTATCTTTGATGATTGGTTCAACAAGTGAAATCATCTATTAGCATGCCTTTGAGTTGAAACTTTTCTTAGTTTGATCTAGATAGAACTTTCTCCTTTAGGAATGCTTCATCCCTTCTAGATATGTGATCTAATTCTATCTTTTTCAACCTCTGCATCATCTTGTATGCTCTTGTCTTTTTCTTTCATAAATTGGTTTTTCTTCCATTCTGGGCTATTATTTCCTCCCCTGATATTGTTATCTCCCCTGAGATTAATATAACTTTTGTTTCCCCTTTTTGAAAGATCTCTTGTTTTGTTATCAACCTGAAATGTGTTAGTTGCAAACCAAAAGAAAAAAGTGCAAAGCACTTGATCTATAGCATTTTAAACATTTAAGCATTAATATGAACAAAACATAGCAAATTTGATACTAGCAGGACCAATTATGAATTGACAGTACCTATTGACTAACTAGCAGTACCATGATTAAAAGCCAATACCAGTTAATTTTATGAACAAAAACACATGTTTTTCGAAGATTTATCATTCCAATACCTCCTACAAGATATTTGAATCTACCTAAATCAAAAGCTTTGGTGAGAAGGTCTGCATAATTCTTTTCAGAATCAATCTTAACTACTTGTATTAACCTTTTCTCATTGCAATCCTTTATGAAATGGTGTCTGATTTCAATGTGTTTTGTTTTTGAGTGTTGAACTAGGTTTTTAATGATACATATAGTACTGCTATTGTCAATATAAATAATTGTGTTAAGAAAATTGTACCCATAGTCAAGCATTTGATTTTGGATCCAAAGAACTTGCCCACAACAACTTGCACCAGCAACATATTCGGCTTCAGTTGTAGAGTTGGCCACCATTGTTTGTTTCTTGCATTGCCAAGAGATGAGTCTGCAACCAAGAAATTGACATCCACCAGTTGTGGATTTTCTGTCTAGAGTTGCACCAGCATAATCACTATCAGAATAAGCCACCAATTCAAAAGATGATTCCCTTGGATACCAAAGACCCAACCTAGGTTGACCTTTGAGATATCTAAAGATTCTTTTGACTGCTGTGAGATGAGAGACTTTGGGATGTATTTGAAACCTTGCACATACACATACTGAAAACATGATATCTGGTTTTGATGATGTAAGGTACATCAAAGACCCAATCATTGATCTATAATTGTGCAAATCAACATCTTCTCCTTCAGCATCCTTGAGTAGCCATTTTTCTGGATCCATTGGTGTACTTGCAACCTTAGAATCAGCAAACTGAAATTTCCTTAGGATCTCTGCTACATACTTATTTTGGCTGATAAATATGCCTTCTTGAGATTGTTTCACTTGGAGACCCAAAAAGAAAGTAAGTTCCCCCATGGAACTCATTTCAAATTTACTATGCATAAGTTTTTCAAATTCTACACACAAGTCTTGGTTTGTTGATCCAAAGATAATGTCATCAACATAAATCTGCACTAGCAAGATGTCTTTCTTTGTTCTTTTGATGAACAAAGTTGGATCAATCCTGCCTCTTTGGAATCCACTTTCTAGAAGAAAACAAGCCAATGTTTCATACCATGCCCTAGGAGCTTGGTGTAGACCATATAGAGCCTTGGTAACCTTATAAACCTTGTCTGGATATTCTGCATCAATGAAGCCTGGAGGTTGAGATACATACACTGGTTCTTCAATTTCACCATATAAAAATGCACTCTTAACATCCATTTGATAGACAGTGAAGCCTATGAATGAAGCATAGGCCAAGAAAAGCCTAATTGCTTCAAGTCTTGCAACTGGAGCAAACACTTCTTCATAATCTACCCCTTCTTCTTGAGTATATCCTTGGGCTACCAATCTTGCTTTGTTTCTGATCACTATACCCCTTTCATCTTTCTTGTTTCTGAACACCCATTTGGTTCCAATTGCCCTATGACCTTTGGGCAAATCAACCAATATCCAAACCTTCTGAATCTTGAATTGGAGAAGCTCTTCTTGCATTGCTTCCACCCAACTTGCATCATCTAAAGCTTTGTTTATGTTTTTGGGTTCAGCCTGAGATAGAAAACATGAAAACAGGCATATGTTGGAAATATCATTATTCTTTTCTTCATAAATAGAGGAGATAAACCCTTCTTGGTCTGAAGACAAGACTTGAGATAAACCAACTTGAGATCTTGTTCTAACACCAGAATTTATGCTACCAATCACATCATCAGTTGAGTGATCTTTGAGAATTCTAGTGTTATGAGTTCCATGATCATCTTCATTGCCTTCATTTGTTGTGTTTGAAGGTTCTTCTTGACTTGAAGATAGATCCAAACCTTTCCAAATTGGCATCCAGATGTAATCTTGATCTTTAGGAGTTTCAACATTGTCTTCAAAACCTGCATCATCATTAGTATTTGTACCTGAAACAGGCACATAATTCATAGATTCTGAAAGCCTATCAATATCAAACATCCAATCTGGTCCAATTCCTTTCACATTTGTTAGTTTCTCTTGAAACTCTATGTGAAGATTCTCTTCCACTAGCCTAGTGCAAGTGTTAAACACTCTATAGGCCTTACTCTGCAAGGAATACCCTATCAAATAGCCTTCATCTGCTTTTCCATCAAACTTGCCTAAATGATCTTTGGTATTTAGAATAGTGACATGACAACCAAAAGGTCTCATAAAACTTAAAGATGGTGTTCTACCAAAGAAAAGTTCATAAGGTGTCTTTCTATGTGGCTTTGTCACAAGAACCCTGTTTTGTACATAACAAGCAGTACCTACTGCTTCAGCCCAAAATGAAATAGGCAACTTAGAGTCTACTAACATAGTTCTAGCAGCCTCTATAAGTGTTCTATTCTTTCTTTCTGCTACTCCATTTTGCTATGGGGTTCTAGCTACACTAAATTCCCTTTTTATGCCTTTTTCCTTGCAAAAGTCATCCATAACCCTATTCTTGAACTCTGTCCCATTGTCACATCTGATGACTTTGACTTTCTTATCAGATTGGTTTTCTACCTCAATGATATAAGATTTAAGAATCTCACTAGTTTCATGTTTAGATCTTAAAAAGAAAACCCAAGAAAATCTGCTATAATCATCAGTAACAACAAGACAATATCTTTTACCATTCAAGCTACACACATTAGTAGGACCAAAGAGATCCATATGAAGCATGTATAAAGCCTGAGAAATAGAGTTTTGGGTCTTGGGCTTACAAGAAGCTCTATGTTGTTTGCCTTTAAGACAATCAACACAGGTTTGGTCATTTTGGAAAATCTTTTTGGGTAAACCTCTTATCAAATCATATTTTGCAATAGTGTTGATTGTTTTAAAGTTTACATGACCAAGCCTTCTATGCCAAAGCATAGATTCATCCAATGAGGCTTTTGCTACCAAACAAGTTAAACTCTCCTTAGGATCAATGTTCTTTAAATTAACACTGTACATATTGTTCCTTTTTGGGATTTTAAGAAGGATCTGACTCTCATCAGGCATTTTAAAATCAGAAGAAAGAACCATACATTCATTGTCAATAAATAGAACATTGTTCTTTTTGTCACACATTTGTGAGACACTAAGGAGATTAAACTGAAGTTCTTTCACAAAATACACATTTTCAAAATCTAATTTACTGGTTTTGATAGTACCTTTAACAGTGATCTTTCCTTTTATTCCTCCCCCAAAGGTAACATATCCTCCATCAAATGTTTTGAAGTCTGAGAGGAATGACATGTTGCCTTTCATGTGCCTTGAACATCCACTATCTACATATCCTTGATCTCCAATATCAGATGAATGTTCCTGCACATGAATAAACATATTAGTTTCCTTGGGGTACCCAAGCCATGACAGACTTGGGTTTGCCTCTTGCATCAATGAAATCAAACCTTTTCAGGATTGTTGATGCACCTTTTGATTGGATTGGTTTCCAAATCCAACATGCTGAGGACTTAACAGCACTTTCCCTTTTTATCCATTTTGTGGTCTTTGGTCTATTAGTACCAAGTTTGGCAGTACCATTTTGTCTAGCAGGACCTTTGGTTTTTGGTTTCCAAATTTGTGTTTTGACCACAGATTTCTTTTGAATAGGACTATTCACAACTTTTGGTACATATTTGAAAGTGTTTCTGGTACCCTTATCAGTTGGTTTTGCAATAACAGGCTTATTTTGTCTAACAGTATGTTTAACATTTGAGGTGTTAGACTTAACAAAACTTTTTCTGGGGTGAGTAACATTTGTTTTAGACTTTGATTTACTCCCAGAAACCCATTTATTACAATAAGCATGAAGATGATTAAAGCTACCACAGTAATAACAAGCCTTATTGAACATAACAAAGTCATCACCTAGTTGTTGTGACTTAAGGTTGTTCCAATTTCTTTGGCTTCCTCTAGGTTTGTTATTACATTTTTCACAACTTTCAACTGTTTTCAACACAGCTTTAGCCTTAGCCTTAATTTCTACTCTTTTTGGACTGATTGGTCCTACTTTGATTCCTTTGATAGGAACAGTCTCATCTTCATCATCATCAGATACCCAATCTTCAATAATTAGAATATCTGGTTTCTTATCAGTGAGCACCTTAGAGAGTGAGGCAATCTTAGCACTCTCAGAAGGTTCACTTTTCTCTACAGGTTTAGCCAATGGTTTGTTAATGAATTCATGTAAACCTGATTCAGCAAGATCTGATCCTGGGGGACAAGGAATTCCTCTATAAGGAGGTGGACATTTATTGTATCCTATCCCTGATTTTATTCTCTTATTCATCTGATTTTCAACTATGCTTCTAGTGCAATCAGAAGCAATTTCCAATTTAGTAACAGTCAGTTGAATATTATCTCTAGCCAATGTCACTTTAGTACACTCAGTTCTTAGCATTTCCATTTCTGAATCTTTCTAAAGTGAATGATTTGTTTTTCAAGTTTGGCCATACCACACTTATAATCGACTAAGTTTTGATGTGTTTTTCTATGTTCTAATGTCAGTTCATCATAAGATTTTCTTATAAATTCTAATTCTTTAAAAACTTCACAATTATTAGAACATTTGGTAGTTTGTACCTCAGGAGTGGAGAATGCCATCAAAGCCAATTCATCTGAAGTTGACTCTTCTTCACCCATGAAACTCCAATCAAAACCCATGCCATCAATAGCAACCATTGCTTTAGGCTCAGCAACTTCTACAACCTTACTCTTGCTTTCAAAGCTTCCTTTCTTCTCAAAGCTTCCTTTATTCCTGTTGTCAAACCCTCTACCCTTGTCATCCTGCTTCTTAGGTCTTCTACACTCTCTAGAGTAGTGACCCTTCATGTGGCAGTTGTAACACTCCACTTTTGACTTATCATACCCAGCAGGCTCATTACCATCTATGGTAATCTTCTTACCAGTCCTCATCAACAACTTCTTAGCCCTTATGCTCAGAAGTGAAGGTTGCCATTTTATGTCCATCTCTTCAAGATCATCAGGATGAATCTCTTGAAGATCTTCAAAAGTTAATATGGACCCATTGTGTTGAGATGTAAGAAAAGCACACCCAATTGTTTCATCTAAAATGGTTTTGGTACTACTAGAAGTACTGGCAGTACCAAAGTTTGTGTTGGCAGTACCTTCTTCTCTGCCATCTTTTTCTTCATCAACAACCTTTGAGATGCTTGGAGATTAAACAAAAGCCATATTTCCTGAGCTTGACCCAGTAGTCTTCTTTACTTCATGCTCTACTATTTTAAAATTGTTGTAGAGATCATTAAGACTCATCTGATCAATATCTGGCTTGTTTTTCCAAACAATGACATGCATAGACCATTCTGAAGGTAAACTCCTAAGAAATTTGGAGTTTAGGTCTTCTTGAGTTATCATCACTTCATGGATGGCTAACTGGCTTGAAAGCTTCTGAAGTCTATTGAACATACTGTCCAAAGACTCATTTGTTGTGGCTGTGAAGTTCTCAAACTGCTGTTTGAGAAGTGTTTTCTGTGTTTTCTTGGTAGCATCATTACCACCAAATCTAGCCACAATAGCTTCAAAAAGGGTTTTAGCATCTTTGTATTTGTTAAAGATCAAAAGCTGATCATTTGGAATAGTCATCAGTAACATACTCCTGGCTTTTAGATCATTTCGCTTCTGAATTCTTTCTTCTGCATTTGATGGGTGTTCTTGTATTTGTGTTACAAGAGCATCGTTTACTGTTGTAGTGGTGATTGAGGGTTTAAATGAGTTGCCTCCTTCAATGATCTCCCAAAGTGCATAGTCTTGCACTTGAAAGTATTGTTCTACCCTTAGTCGCCACATATCAAACTCATTTTGCTTGAGTAATGGAAGTTTAGCTGCAACATTTGTTTGAATATGTTCAACATCCATTGTTCTTTTAATTTGTAAATATCAGCCTAGCTCTGATACCACTTGTGGAAAGGTTGATTGCGTTCAAACACTTGGGATGTGAATCTTAGTAACGTGTTTGGGATATTTATGTATGAATGTGTTTAGCATGCGGAATCTACTACAACACACTTAAAAGAACACAAAGGTGGTGAGTTATGTAAACGTGAGTATGTAATGAACAAGGAACACAACTTTAGTTAACACAAAACGATTCAATATTATTGATGAAATAATACGGATGATCTAAATATCACCGGGATTACAAAGTAATCTTGAATCTTAGATTGTAAAAGGATTTGTGAATTGAGTAACTAAGTTACTTGAGAGATAGTTTGGTTTTGGTTAATAGTTGGAAAGATGCATGCATGAAGGAGGTGTCTTAGGGAACCTTTTATACAATAAGGTACCCTAATTACAAGTTGTCAAGTGGTTGAATATAATACTTTACTTTGACTATTCTAGCCTACAATTAAATACAACTACCAATGTACAACTCTGTAATATTCTTCTGTGAACCACAGAAGACTAAACTACTTCTACATAACGTATAACAATGTACAAAGACTAATAATTCCACTAAATATCTATTACAAAATATCTATCAACTTGACATATAGCTTGGCAGGACCTTTATCAACTAGCAGTACCTTCTACCCAGAAGGTACTGTTAGTACATCTTCATACTTCTTCAAAATCAACTAGCAGGCTCTTTGACATCTTTGGCAGGCTCTTTGACTTGAACATTTTATTCCCAACAATCTTTCATCATCTGAACTTGTTCTTGACATCTTGATTAGCTTCTATACTTTGTCATTAACACTCGATCTTTAGCTTGATCTTCTTGTCTTGAACATTTACACTTGAGCGTTGATGGGGACGTTCTTCATAAGTGTGAGTATGCTGAGGTGAAGATGTTTGATATAAGTGATGATGATTGATGGATGTTTGTAGGTAGCTGCATAAAACCGTTATTGATAAAACATCCAGCGCTTACAGGTTGGGACTTTGAGATTGTCAACAGCATAGTGTGAAGACTTTCTCTAATCCTTCCCCAGGCCGTTCTGAACCGGATACCCCCGAGAGGGCTAACACGGACACACCGAAGTGCACCCTCAATTCAGTGAGTCACGGGAGATCACCCCACGACTGTAGACCGTTTGAAGCACATAACTATCATTAATAAAAATGGTAAGATCCTAAGATCTCATTTGACTCTTGTAAACCTTGTGTCCTTTTTGGTGAACACAAGGGTATTCTTATGGAAGTGTTCCTTAGAGATTTTTGGATGGATCTCATGGCTCTAGACTCTATTTTGTGGTTTTAGTAGTCGGAGGCATGGAGCAGAGTGCCACCTTTTCAATATCAACTCATCTCGGAATGAGACGCCGATAGATTATGCAGTGTTCTCCGTGAGAAATGAAACGAAAATCTTTTAAGAGATATCTAAGTGGCTAGGAGGGGTAGTGCAGCGCGTCACTGGGTCCATGACGTCTTGTCTTTAATATCAGTATCAACTTAGTGAATACCGATAGCAGATGTATTGACCTGGTTTCTGCCCTAAGTTTTCATGGAGGGCTATTTCTTTTCACCCTTTCATCAAACTTATCTTTTTCATTCTTCAACCCCTTCTTTTTCTGTAACAGCCCGTAAAAATTTCCTAGTTTTAAGAAACGTTAATTTATTAGTAACCTTTAATTACTATTTATTGTGCCATTTTTCCAGGTAAATTTAAATTTTTTCTTACTATTATTTATTTCGTTAATATAATTCAAACGAGATTTCATTTTTAAAAAAATACGAATTGAACCCGCACGCTAATCACGAAAACTAAAAATATTACACAAACTAACTTATAACTCAAAAACTAAAACCAGGTTACTGTTCATTTGACCCAACTGCCAGGCCCAACAAGAGCCAGCCCAACTTCCTAAATTTTTCTTTTTTTCTTTTTGCAATTCGATCCCACACACCTCACAAATGGCCACGTTTTATCTTGATTTTTACACACAATATGTCCGAATCTTTTCATGTCTCAATAGACCACCTAGCCAAGTTTTAGGATGTTGAATATTACCCCATGGCACTAACGTTTAATACTCAAACCAAGGCCGAAGTGTTTGACTGTCGCACACTTTTTCAACTTTGACTAATTTTGTCAAAAACATTCCATTCGACACATGGGCAGTTGTGGCCATTTCCAACGATCATGGAACATCATAAATGAGCTACCAAGAGCCTTAAAAAACATCTTTGGCCATTATCACACGTTATATAAGTCATGTGGATTTATTCGAGTGCCTAGGAGTCACGTTTTTTACTCTATGTTCACACCCACTTATTGCTACTTGTGCACAAGCCTCCAAAGTCATTAAATGGTTGTCTTGAGATACCTAAGCCTCCTGGATTCCAGCCAATCTCGTTTACAAACAATACAAATTATTAGCACCCCTAGCCACATATTAAAATCGACTAGCTTGATCCAATTCGATTCTTACTCATTTCTATTATGTTGTCTATTCATATTTAAGTTAATAAACACGTTTTCCACAAATTCCATAAGTTGTGCACGTTAAAGATTCGATTTAGACATTTAATATATATTGTCGATTGATAATAATTCATAGAACTTAAACAATTCAAAACCATCCAACCCAATCACTTTCTCCTTCCTCCTTTGCACCCTATAGATTAATAATAGAGTAGAAAATAGGGTGTAGTGGTTAGTTGTCTCCATTCACCTTTTTCTAAATAAAAGAAACTATTTTCAATTCTATATGCATCGAATATCATGAATACCGATTCACATCAATTACAAAACATTCGCAACTCAGTCACTATTGTCCTAAGTCCTTTTACCGAGACCACAAAGACCAGAAAGCGTCAAATCTATTGGGTGCCAAAATTTCTATTCAAAGGGTTTAAAGATCGATTTTGGTTTTGTTCTTGCGTGTTTTCCCTGTTTCAGTCCAAACCAACGTGCAACTTTCCCTTATTTGATCATTGTAAGTGTTCTAAACTCTCATACAACCCATTCCAATGTTTATTTCAATCTCATGCATGATCTCTCGTATTTAATCGATCGTATCACATATTTATATGTATATACGTAGCTAAATAGTTAATATATGTAATTAAATACTTGTCATGGACTATGATATACGTAAGAAATTCAATAACAAAATTTGATAACGTACACATGCTCTAGAAAAGTCAAATTCGAACCAAGTTTATGATTTTGTCAAACCGGGTAAACTATACTAAGTATTTTTTTTTCTCTTCAAAACTGTCCCGACGAGACCAACTCTCATAAGCACGATGGGCCTTCGAAAAAGCTTAAACCAAACCGTAAAACGCTAGACGCTATATATAAATCATTTTCAGAAAATCTTAACTGTTTTCAAAATGGGCTAGTTTAAAGCCCAATAATAGATAGCGATTGGTAAGCCCAACAAGCCCATACGAAACATTTTTAGAATCATAAAAATTATCCAAGTTCAGGCCCAAAATAATATTCATGCTCTCGCCTCCAAATTTCTTAACGGGCCTTGTTTTAACTCGTTTTAAGGCCCATTACATAAAAAATAAGCATTCTGGTCAAACTAGCAGTTGACTTAAGCTTTAATAAACCTAAATAAGCTTCGGGAATTTTTGTAGAATATTTCCACAAGTTTTTATGCGTTTTGGAATAAAAATGCAAACATTTTCAACTAGAGGGACTGTTTTTGCCAACTTGTTAAAAATACGACCTGAACCTGTCAAAATAGAATATTTAGGGTGGAAATTGACTTTATATTAAAGTATAAACTCAGTTTGTCATTTGGGTTAAATATGAACACTTAAATTGAAAAAGGACTAGTTTTGCAAAACTTTCAAACTACAAGGACTAAAACTGTCAAACTAGAAAAACTAAAGTTAAAACAGTAAACTCAGTAAACTAAGGGTGTTGAAATGTCATTTTGGATAATTATAGGGTTAAAAATGTAACTTTTGGTTAACAAAGGACTAACGGTGCAAAACCTACACCGATAGGTTCTAAAATGTAATTTTTATGAAACATTATGGGCTGATCAAGACAATAACATATTCTAAATCAAAGAAATGAATTTTCACCATTCATCCTCACATTTTGTAATATTCCAAACTCGAACGCGAATAATTAAGTATACGTTATAATTATATATAACGATCTTAACGACGTTGAACCAACCTTTCGTACCACCCGTTTCGAAACGACAATCCTCATAACTTCTGGATAATATTATTATTATTGAACTCCAAACCTCTTAAACCATTCACACTCTCATCACGAATCAAATCGTTATACGACTTCTCATCACATACGTTATTCATATTAAAACAAATTCTCTACGTTATTATTATTCAGGTCGCGTGTGAATCTATTTCCAAGCTCTCAATCCAAATAACCACTCAACAACTCCAGGTGAGTTCAGAGCCTCGCATTTACTCATTTTAAGACAAGGAACTGAGGATTCCCTGGCATTAGTTACCACACCCTATACCCCAACAATTTAAATACATCTGCATATGCCTATTCTAGGGCATTACGGCACAACCACAATTCTTAAATCATGTACCTACTCATATGTTAGCAACGGATTGTAAACACACAGGTTGCAAGTCCTGGTTTAGGACTGAGTGGATTTACAATTCCCTTGCAATAAGAACTTGAATCGTCAACTACAAAAGTTGAAGTTCAGCAACTTTCTCTACATTCACCAAGTTCTCTTCCGAAACTCTCATTGTTAAAAGGCTATGATTCTAATCCAATGTAGACTATTCTTTCTTTCCACACATACGAGTGTTTTGTCAGAAAATTTTAAGTAGGATGATTGACAATGTCTTTATTTGAATGAATTGGGACGCCTCTTTATTTAAATAAAGAAATTGTAAATCACCAGTTTATACTTCCTTGTTTACATCGTTTGGGACGCTTCTCTATGTAAATAACGAATTATAAATAAGTGTGCTTATTTATATCCGATATAACATGAGCATAAATCAATAGTATTCTACTTGTTTTCAAGTGGTTTTCTATGCAAACGCACAATATAGAAAATGTATAGACAAATCTTCAGCCAAAGTCTTTGAGTAAAATCTTCCCTTCTCCAAAATTGGCAATCCTAAAAGTTCAGAACACTTTTGACATCAATAAGATTTTTCCATGCTGGAATATCTCAAGAAGAAACCCGAAATTAGATTTTTTTCACAAGGCGGAGACGTTTATCAACTTGTAATGCTATCAACCCATAGTAGAATCCCCTTAAACAACACAACAAGGATGATAGACCTTCTAGTTCAAGGTCAACATTATTCGATACACGCTTAGAGACGAAAAATCTTCTAGACTTATATTGAATCCCTCCTTAGGTGGGCATTGCACTCATTTTCTCAAAAACTTTAACAACAGTTTGCGTGCCCTCTAAAACCGTGACATTAATGTGTTACATACATGAATATGTGTATGGAATTGAATAGCTTCAGTACTTCGTTAGGCCCTTCAGTGAAGGAAATGAAACTGATTGTTTCATTAACGATAGACTGAATTGAACCCCTACTCTTAAGATTTTACTATCACATATCACAAACTTGTCTATCAAACCCGTGTATGAATCCGAGAACCACAGAAATTCACAAACATATATGGAAAGCATAAAACAACATAAATTTTTATTTAGACCAACCAAAATTCATACATAACGATATAATCAACATCGGCAATACTAATATTACAAAAAATCATTAGATAAGGTACAGAATCACCGATTGGCTGACCCGCCAAGACAATAAAAATCCCCACTAAAATTACGAGAGCAAGAGCCAACACGGGATTTAACCTCTTGAGCACTCTGTACGATAAAAACAAACAAGTCTTATTACACAACCATTAACAAAACAACGAATACTTATCCTAACACAATATTATTACCCTCGAATCTTGTCCACGCAGATGGCGAGAACCACCAATGGAACGACAAAAATTAAAATCCCAAACAAGAGTGCGAAATCATCTTCTGGGGTGTAAGCTAAATAAATAGCCACAACCACGACATAAACAATCGCAATAGTGGTAATGACGTGCGGCATTTTAATGGTGGCGGCTCGCGGTGGTGTTAGCAATAAGGGGTGGAGCTACAGTAATAGTTGAAGCTAATGAGTGGTAAGGTCGGAGACGGGGTGACTCGATCTAACCTTTGGAATAATAAAAGGTTTCGCCGGGGGTGGATGGAAAATCTCCCGGTGGCCGAATTTTCGCTGGAAAGAAGAAAGAGCTGGGAGAGAGAGGATAATAATGGTGTGTGTGTATTTGTTTTTATAAAATAAAATTTTCACCCTTTTATAGTAATTGAGGGGTTGAACATGAGTAGGATCAAAAATTGAAGGGTCGTGGATAAATATAGGGCGAAAGGAACTAGACTTGCCAAATTGGCTGAGCTTTTCAGAAAAACACTCCCAACAGAGGAAAATATAAAAAGATAGAGAAAACAAGTAATGAATGAAACAGCCTCCGAAAGTTTGAAAGGCACTTTAAAAACATGTTCAACATATCTAAAATATGTTAGAAACTTCAGTAAAATGGATTTCCCAAAAATTTACCTCATAAACCAATTTCCTCACAAGTAAACCATACAGCGATTAAGACGAATTGAGCGCCGGGACGTCGCTCTCTTAAGGGGTACGTACTGTAACAGCCCGTAAAAATTTCCTAGTTTTAAGAAACGTTAATTTATTAGTAACCTTTAATTACTACTCCCTCCGTCTCAATTTATTTGTCAGGAGAGAGAAAACACAAAGTTTAATAAAAGTGGGGTCACTTTAATTTTCAACCACTAAAATGGAATATTCTTTCACTAGATTCTCTAGTTTTTACTAAATAAGGAAAGTGGACAATTAATTTGAGACATCTATAAAAGGAAATATGGACAATTAAATTGAGACGGAGGGAGTATTTATTATGCCATTTTTTCGGGTAAATTTAAAATTTTTCTTATTATTATTTATTTCGTTAATATAATTCAAACGAGATTTCATTTTTCAAAAAATACGAATTGAACCCGCACGCGAATCACGAAAACTAAAAATATTACACAAACTAACTTATAACTCAAAAACTAAAACCAGGTTACTGTTCATTTGACCCAACTGCCAGGCCCAACAAGAGCCAGCCCAACTTCCTAAATTTTTCTTTCTTTCTTTTTGCTATTCGATCCCACACACCTCACAAATGGCCACGTTTTCTCTTGATTTTTACACACAATATGTCCGAATCTTTTCATGTCTCAATAGACCACCTAGCCAAGTTTAATACTCAAACCAAGGCCAAAGTGTTTGACTGTCGCACACTTTTTCAACTTTGACTAATTTTGTCAAAAACATTCCATTCGACACATGGGCAGTTATGGCCATTTCCAACGATCATGGAACATCATAAATGAGCTACCAAGAGCCTTGAACACATCTTTGGCCATTATCACACGTTATATAAGTCATGTGGATTTATTCGAGTGCCTAGGAGTCACGTTTTTGACTCTATGTTCACACCCACTTATTGCTACTTGTGCACAAGCCTCCAAAGTCATTAAATGGCTGTCTTGAGATACCCAAGCCTCCTGGATTCCAGCCAATCTCGTTTACAAACTCAATATAAATTATTGGCACCCCTAGCCACATATTAAAATCGACTAGCTTGATCCAATTCGATTCTTACTCATTTCTATCATGTTGTCTATTCATATTTAAGTTAATAAACACGTTTTCAACAAATTCCATAAGTTGTGCACGTTAAAGATTCGATTTGGACATTTAATATATATTGTCGATTGATAATAATTCATAGAACTTAAACAATTCAAAACCAGCCAACCCAACCACTTTCTCCTTCCTCCTTTACACCCTATAGGTCAATAATAGAGTAGAAAATATGGTGTAGTTGTTAGCTTGTCTCCATTCACCTTTTTCTAAATAAAAGAAACTATTTTCAATTCTGTATGTATCGAATATCATGAATACCGATTCACATCCATTACAAAACATTCGCAACTCAGTCACTATTGTCCTAAGTCCTTTTACAGAGACCACAAAGACCAGAAAGCTTCAAATCTATCGGGTGCCAAAATTTCTATTCAAAGGGTTTAAAGATCGATTTCGGTTTTGTTCTTGCGTGTTTTCCTTGTTTCTGTCCAAACCAACGTGCAACTTTCCCTTATTTGATCATTGTAAGTGTTCTAAATTCTCATATAACCCATTCCAATGTTTATTTCAATCTCATGCATGATCTCTCATATTTAATCGATCGTATCACATATTTATACGTATATACGTAGCTAAATAGTTAATATATGTAATTAAATACTTGTCATGGACTATGATATATGTAAGAAACTCAATAACAACATTTGATAACGTACACATGCTCTAGAAAAGTCAAATTCGAACCAAGTTTATGATTTTTTCAAACCGGGTAAACTATACTAAGTTTTTTTTTTTTTTTTTTCTCTTCAAAACTGTCCCGACGAGACCAACTCTCGCCACATTTATTTTGAATCCATATGTATAACGTACTAATATTTTTACACATTCCGTTAGTTCATCTAGCAGACTACATATTTTGTTCTTTATAATTCCCCTCATAAGCACGATGGGACCTTCGAATAATCTTAAACCAAACCGTAAAACGCTAGACGCTATATATAAATCATTTTCAAAAAATCTTAACTGTTTTCGAAATGGGCTAGTTTAAAGCCCAATAATAGCTAGCGATTGGTAAGCCCAAAAGCCCATACGAAACATTTTTAGAATCAAAAAAATGATCCAAGTTCAGGCCCAAAAGAATATTCATGCCCTCGCCTCCAAATTTCTTAACGGGCCTTGTTTTAACTCGTTTTAAGGCCCATTACATCAAAAATAAGCATTCTGGTCAAACTAGCAGTTGACTTAAGCTTTAATAAACCTAAATAAGCTTTGGGAATTTTTGTAGAATTTTTCCACAAGTTTTTGTACGTTTTGGACTAAAAATGCAAACATTTTCAACTAGAGGGACTGTTTTTGCCAACTTGTTAAAAATAGGGCCTGAACCTGTCAAAACAGAATATTTAGGGTGGAAAATGAGTTTATATTAAAGTATAAACTCAGTTTGTCATTTGGGTTAAATATGAACACTTAAATTGAAAAAGGGCTAGTTTTGCAAAACTTTCAAACTACAAGGACTAAAATAGTCAAACTAGAAAAACTAAAGTTAATACAGTAAACTCAGTAAACTAAGGGTGTTGAAATGTCATTTTGGATAATTATAGGGTTAAAAATGTAACTTTTGGTTAACAAACGACTAACGGTGCAAAACCTACACCGATAGGGTCTAAAATGTAATTTTTATGAAACATTATGGGCTGATCAAGACAATAACATATTCTAAATCAAAGAAATAAATTTTCACCATTTACCCTCACATTTTGTAGTATTCCAAACCCGAACACGAATAATTAAGTATACGTTATAATTATATATAACGATCTTAACGACGTTGAACCAACCTTTCGTACCACCCGTTTCGCAACGACAATCCTCATAACTTCTGGATAATATTATTATTCTTGAACTCCAAACCACTTAAACCATTCACACTCTCATCACGAATCAAATCGTTATACGACTTCTCATCACATACGTTATTCATATTAAAACAAATTCTCAACGTTATTATTATTCAGGTCGCGTGTGAATCTATTTCCAAGCTCTCAATCCAACTAACCACTCAACAACTCCAGGTGAGTTCATAGCCTCGCCTTTACTCATTTTAATGTTTTATAAACCTCGCGAGGGGGATACATGCTAGTTTTTAAAACCGAATACAAGTAGCTTTTGGTATGCTTGAACTAATTAGATGATTATAGCGTTATTGAGTAGCTTTTGCCATTAAAGTCCCTCACCCATGAACCGTTAATTACATACGTGGTAAACGCTAGTATTATGAATATGCATATTTGGCGTGATGAGCCTGTCCGGGGTGAGTAGCGCTCACTTGGTCCAACGGACACATAATATTGAGAATTTAGGTAAGTTGGCAATCCTTACCTCTGTGAAGGGCAGCAACTTAACAGGTCAAGGTACGGTGTCATGAACTCAATACTATAATCATACTACACGACTTGTATATGCATTACTTGTCGTCTAATGAATAATACTTGTATTCAACTTACTACTTTATTAAACTCTATGAATTCACTCAACTTTATGTTGACCTTTTTAGCATGTATCTCAGGTAATTTGCGGAGCAGGGAAGGCACGAAAGAGGGCACTCAAACTATTAACTTTTATGGTGTATTTTAATAAATCATTTATTCAAGGGACCACGCAACTCTAAACAAATTTTCATTTTTGTAACAGAATTATCATTGTTTAAATAATAAATATTTTAAAACGTCTCATTTGAGTCATTTTCTATTACTACAACTTCGATCCACAAGTAACACCTAATTAAGTCTTCCGCTTTAAAACGTGATATTTTTGGGGGTGTTACATTCTCCTTTCTCATTTACTCCTTTTTTTTCAATCTTACCTAAGGAATTCTAATTCTAATCTATTGGAATTGTCCTTGGGTAGATCCCTCCGGCTCTTGCGGATCTTTGGACATTACCTAAACATAATCACCTTATTACTCCATGATTATCCTAGATTTGTTGATCACTTGATATAAAACCTTTTGTTAAAACCTCTCAAAGTGTTTATGAATATACACATTTTAGTTAACACTTCAAGAGTTTTTGCATTTTCGAAATACTCCCCCTTTACATGTGCTCATGCTTTTTTAGGATAAATTTGCACATCTTGGGTAGAGTTCGCACATTTGAACTGATTGATTTTCAATGAACTTGACCTTTGCGAGACACGTTTATATCACTAGTTAGACTAGCTTGAAATTATTACCCGTCTTAGTCATATTCAATGATCATCTCTCGAATTGGTACATTCTACTTAGACAAGTCCTTTGTGAGACACGTTTAACATCACTGGGTAAACCAGCTTGAAATTATTACCCGTCCCGGACTAGCCTTTTTGATTTCTGACATTTAATTTTCGTCAATTCGAGGGTAAAATCTTGAGTCTTTTTGTGGAGCTCGACTCATTGACATTACTTTTTGATCACATTTTAATCACGTCTTCTCCCCCTCAAAAATAGCATGCAGTGGTATTTTTTATATCAACTGATTAAAATGAGAGCTTTTTGGAGTGATAGACGGATTTGCATGAATTTGAAACATTTTGTTTTTCAAATTTTTATACTCCCCATTAAACAAAGCATATTTTTAAACCTTTGAGTTTAAAATCATTTAAGGGTATAGAGGGAGTTCTCTTGAGCACAGAATTTGAGAAAGATTTTGAAAAATCTTTTTGAAAAATCTTGATCATGTGCTCAAGGTTTGTTTTGTTTTGCCCTTAACAATACGAGTTCTGATCTGAAATAATCTGAAGTCATCATTGTAGCTCGGGTTTCATACTGAAGTATACGAAAGCCATTGAGATTTTTAGGATAAGTGCTCGAAAAAGTATTTAAAACTTTTGTTTGATTAAGCACTTTCCTTTCTTTGAAGCTCGGGTCCGAAACTGAGTTGTTCCGAAGCCATTATTTGAAGAAAATTTTGAGAAACGACATGTTTTGGAAAAACTTTAAATGAACTCTCGCTCAAGCATCTGTACATATTTGTATCATTGTTAAATGGCATTTCTAGATACGTACAGAATATCGATTATACGAGAGACATGTCGTGAGAAGAATATTTTTGGTTTTTATATTTTTTACTGTTTTTGTATTTTTGAAATTTTTGTATTTTTGTATTTTGTTTTTGTTGGTTTTTCAAATTTTGTATTTTCTTTTTGTTGGTTTTTCAAATTTTGTATTTTCTTTTTGTTGGTTTTTCAAATTTTGTATTTTGCTTTTTTCAAAAATATTTACGGTGAAGCTTTTTGAGATAAATTTCAAGAAGTTTCGAGAAGACCTTCTAACTCTTCGGGAGTTAGGCTTCGCATTCCAATTCGTCAAACTAAGTTATCAAACCGCTCTTTTGGAAGGGCTTTAGTAAATAGATCGGCGAGTTGGTATTCAGTCTTCACGAAAAATAATTCAACAGTACCATTTTCAACATGTTCCTTTATGAAGTGATAGCGGACTCTAATATGCTTGGTCTTAGAGTGTTGAACTGGATTGCACGAGATGGCTATGGCACTTTTCGAATCACAATACATAGGTATGCGGTCGAAAGTAAAACCATAATCTGTGAGATGTGTCCTCATCCATAGAACTTGGGCACAACACGCATATATAGACACATACTCGGCTTCTGCGGTTGTTAACGCTGTACAGTCTTGTTTCCTTGATGACCAGCCTACTAGCTTTTCTCCCAGAAATTGTGCTCTCCCGGATGTACTTTTTGCAGTTACTTGGCAACCAGCATGGTCGGCATCTGAAAAGGCTGTTAGTTTAAACTCTAAATCCTTTGGATACCAAATTCCCATGTTAATGGTTCTTCATAGGTACCGAAAGACCCGTTTAACCTCTTGGAGATGAAGTTCGGTAGGCTTTGCCTGAAACCGTGCTAATAAACAGACAGCCAAATGTATATCGGGTCGACTAGCAGTTAAGTACATGAGAAACCCAATCATGCTCTGATATTTCTTCGGATCCATGGGTTTCCCATATAAATCAGCACCAATTTTGGGTGAAGTGACCATTGGAGTACCAACAGAGTCACAATTTTCCATTGCATGTTTCTTTACAATCTAAATTGTATATTTAGCTTGATTTATAAAAATACCACGTGGGGATTGATGAATTTGTAAACCCAAAAAGAATTTTAGTTCCCCCATCATGGACATTTCAAATTTGCTTTTCATAAGATTTGCAAAATGTTTTGAATGTTCCGGATTAGTGGACCCAAAGATTATGTCTTCCACGTAAATCTGAACAATCAAAATGTCATCTTTGAATTTTCTGGTAAACAAGGTCGGGTCAATTGTTCCTTTGGTGAAATGATTATTCAGCAAGAAAGATGATAATTCGTCATACCACGCCCTTGGGGCTTGTTTCAAACCATAGATAGCTTTCTTTAGCTTGTAGACGTAGTCCGGATGATGTTTGTCAAAGAATCCATCTGGCTGACTCACGTACACCTCTTCTTTCAGAGTTCCATTCAAGAATGTCGTCTTGATATCCATCTGATAGACCGTGATGTTCTTGTGAGCTGCATATGCTAAGAAAATCCTGACTGCCTCAAGTCTAGCTACTGGCGTGAATGACTCATCGAAATCTATTCCCTCTTCCTGTATGAATCCCTTGGCCACAAGACGAGCTTTGTTGCGAATTACAGTCATCTCTTCATCCTTTTTGTTCTTCCATAACCACTTAAGATCAATGACGAGTTTGTCGATTGGTCTCGACACTAAATCCCAGGTGTCATGTAATTTGTATTGGAGAAGTTCTTCATGCATCGCTTCAATCCAAGCATTGTCTGCCATCACCTCCCGAATGTTCTTTGGTTCTTTAAACTGACTGAGCAGGAAAAGATACACATATCACAATCGGTGACGAGTTGTCTTCTCGTCTGTACTGGCCTTGAAGGTTCACCAATAACATGTTCTATTGGATGGTCTTTAGTCCACTGTAACGTTGAAGGGTACCTTGGATTTAACGAATGCGTGTTGGATAGTTCTTGTAACCTAGAAGAAGATTCAGCACATTCCATTGAAAATGGATTTTCAAATGGTTCTTCTTCTAACACAACATCATTTTGTTGTTGTTCTTCTTGAATTGTTGTTGTTTGGTTTTGCTCATCAACTCCTGGTAATACAATTTCAATTACTGGAGTTGCTGGAGTATATGTTGATGACGTTGAGGGAGTTGGTGCGTCAACTTCAATTGTGGTAGATGCATCTTGTGGTGGTGGTGTTGGTTGTTGTTGTTGAGCGGGTGCAGCGGAACGTTGTTGTGATGCATTTGTCGAAGCTCCGCCATAGTACTCATCATACATAAACTCAAAGAAGTTTTCTAGTTCTTGATTTGTTGGTATTTCGGTGTTGGTTGACTGAGCTCCTTGAGGTACGAGTCCTGAACTTATATGTCCAGAAGTTTGACTGTTTGGTGCGGGTCCTAATCCGATGCGATTAGAAGCCATAGGGTTAAGTGCGGGTTCTAGAGCGAGTCTCTCAGAAGCCATCTGTGAAATTTCATCAAACTTCACATTCATCATCTCCATAATCCTTTTAGTCCTTCTGTTATACACCCTGAATGCCCTCGAGTTTTCTAAATAACCAATGAAGATACCAATATCACCCTTAGCTTTCAGCTTCCCCAGATCTTCTCTGTCGTTCATTGGATAGCACAACGCACCAAATACATGAAGGTAAGAGATGTCGGGTTTTCTGTTTTTCACTAGCTCATATGGGATTTTATTGAATCTTTGATGGACTAGGGATCGGTTCTGAGTGAAACAAGCAGTGGAAACAACATCAGCCCATAAAAATAAAGGTGCACTGGAATAAATCAGCATAGTGTGAGCAGCTTCCACAAGAGTTCTATTTCTTCTTTCAACTACCTCATTCTGCTATGGAGTTCTAACAACCGATGTCTGGTGAGTAATTCTAGTTTCTTCAAAATATGTTCTTAACCCCTGATTGGTGAATTCCGTGCCATTGTCTATTCTTACAATCCTAACTGGAGCTTGAAGTAAAACTTGAATGCGCTTCAGAAAGGTGATGATGATGCCTGGTGCTTCGTCTTTTGACCTCAAAAACTTTACCCATGTATATCTTGAATAGTCATCGACAATAACAAGAATATACTTCTTCCCATTGATACTTTCAACTCTCATTAGGCCATATAAGTCCATATGCAATAAATGTAACTTATCAACCGAACTGGGTACGGTTTTAGGTTTGTATGTTGCCCGTTTGCTTTTGCCTTGCTCACAGGATGGACATAAGTGTTCTTTGGTGTATTTGAATTTAGGGAGACCGGTGACGATGTCGTCTTTGGCAAGTTTTGTTAAGGTGTCGAAGTTGAGATGGGATAATCGTATGTGCCACAACCAGGACTTAGTTTTGTCAGCTCTTGTCATGAGACAAACTGGTGATGAAGAGGCCATTTGGTTAATGTCGATAGCATAGAGATTGGTTCCACGATTTCCGGTTAAGAGATCATCTCCAATCAAATTCCTAACGAAGTAAGTGTTTCTCCTAAATGCAACCTCTAAATCTGCATCACAAAACTACCTGACTGAGAACAGATTGTGTCCCAATCCTTCGACATAGTAAGCCCGAGTGATTAGAAAATTCCCGAACTGAAGATTTCCATAACCCAGAATAGTTGCTACATGATCATTTCCAAACCGTACTGTTCCCATGAATTTCCATACAAAGTTGATCAGCAGCTTCAGATTCCCAGTCATGTGCTTGGAGCAACCCGAGTCGACGATCCAAAGACAAATTTCGATAACCTGCCAATTACAGATGATTTTGCATTTGGAAACCGTTTATCATTTGGTTCCATGGGGTTAGGGGTAACAAATGAATCACACTCATAGAAGGTTTCTACTTGCTCTTTTGGAACCATGTGTAATTTACCATTCTCTAGTGTAAACTTCCTACCCGTTGGTTTCCACATGCACATCTTAGGATAATTCCCATGCAATTGGCTACTAGTGGTTTTCCTAGATTTTGCAATAATTCTTTGAATATATCTAGTCTTAGCACTAGTTCCTGAAGGAACATCTTTCTTAGCAGGCTTATCATTCACATTCACAACATTAGAAACAATATCATCACACATATTTTCAGACAAAGATTTCTTGTTCATTAAACAAACTGATTCATTACATGCACTTGAAATATTGTCCTTAACATTACATCCTGATGACATATGTTTCTTATTCGAAAGTGATAAAGTCCTAGGGTGTTCTTCTACTTCTTCCATTTTATTCTTGCTTTCACTCTTAGAGACAGGCGAGACTCTATTCCTTGTATTGCTCCTAGGCTTTGGTCTGCTGCTCTTAGAGGTACTTTCTACTCATGTAGAAGGTAAGGCACACGCATTAGGATTTATCTTGTTGTCCTTTGAGTCAGATTTAGCATTCCTAGTCTCTTTTGGATTATCTTTCACTTTTGTCTATCGCCCTATATACTTGTGATGTAGAGGTAGATGCAGTAGTGGTACTAATCTTATAAAGTCCAGGTGCTATCACTTTTGGTGTTTCGACAACAGCTTTCTCTTTTCCTTTCACATTTTCTTTGGGCAAGGGTGATGGAGCACATTGGGAAATTGACATTTTGGATTAGCTTTAATTTCATCACCCTTCCCTTTTTGACTCCCAAGCTGAGACTTCAAAAGATTAATTTGTTTTTGCATGTTTTTGTAAGAACGTTCATACGACAATTTGTCATACTTGCATTATTCCTTTTTTCGATCCAGTTGTTTAAAATATGTTACATTTTCTTTTTCAAGCTTAGCAAGCGCATTTTCATATTTTGAAACAATTTGAGAAGTCTTAGCAACATTTTCATGTTTAAAATATGTTACAACAAAATATGTTTGATAAATAATGGACATAATTTCAGTCGAGAGACCTACTTCGGAGAGTATGTCATTGTGTTTTTCCAAAACTTTAATGTGTTCAATGTTTTCATTAGCTTTCTTTACCAGGGATTTGTGGTCCTTGACAAAGTCGGCTATTTCTTTCAAAATTTCAGTCTCAACATGAATTACTCTTGCATGAATTCTAGTTAATATAGGAGTAAATTATGTTTCGAACATCTTTTTCTGTTCTGTATGAAAACTTGAAAACCCGTCGTTGTACTTAGTATTTGTTTTGGATGCCACAACTGTTTGAAGCAATTCAACTCTCATTTTAAGATCAGCCAAAAGTCGTCTAGTTTCACTTTTGTTACAAGTGTTCTTAGAGGACATTTGTTCGATGTTAGAAAGATGTTTTGAAACAACTTTTCGTTTTGCAACAGCCACTGGTTTCTTGAAAAACATTGGTGACTCTTTTTGAACAAGATGAACACCAGAAATTTTGTTAAGATCATTATAATCAATTGGTTTGATTTCTAGGTTCATTTGTCTCATTTTAGTACTATTCTCTTCAGCAAGCTCAATCGTCTCATAAGAATCACGAACCTTGGGAGGATCATGTTTATCATTTAGCACACTACCATTATATAACACATTCTGTTCTTTCTAAGCTTTCTTGAGATAATAAGGGTTTTGACAACCCATAGCCATTTTCTTCATTGTATGTGAAATCGGGTTTGGATCGTTAATTAGCAAATAAATTGTTTGTGTAGAATGACCCATTTTTACAAGCAATTCTTCCAACTTTTTAATTGTTTCTTGTTTGTCAATGATTTCATCAAGAAGATCATTTTCACGTTTTGAAAATCATGCATGCAACTCTTTCTTCTCTTTTTCAAGAGCAGAACAAGTTGATTTTTGTTTAGAAAGTTGGTTGGTTAATTCTAAAATTTATGTTTTTAAGGATTTAATTTGCATGTTCAATTTAACATCGAGGGTGTCATATTTGATTTGCAAATGTTGTTCCCTCAAAACATAATCTCTATAACCAAGTTCTAGTTCTGACTGTCGTTTGTTATTAAATTCGAAAGCTTGTTCATTCACCTTATATCTCTAAACTTAAGTAAGAACTGATTTATAAAACTAAGCTTGTTCATTCACCTTATAGTCAACTCACAAATTTATAAAACTAAAAAAAAATAAAATCTTAACAACTAAAAACTTTATAGAAATTAAAAACTATCCAAAACTTCGAACTAAATTATGAAATTTTTATCACATCTAAACTTAAGTAAGAACTGATTTTCTTTTTAAAAAGAAAGTGAATTTTAAAACTCACGATAATATTTTAACGATTTAGTAACTAAAAATGCTTTTTAATCTATATACAATACTAATGACATACTAAAACTTTCATAAAATTTATAATAGTTATAAAAACTGCTTATAAGTTGACATAAATTAGAAAACTAATTTTCTTTAAAAAAAAACTTTGATTTTCCTTAAAAAATCTCTTTTCTACGTTTTATTACACGTTTTTATATAACTTTTAATGAACGTTATTATACATACATTATTATAAACGTGTTTATCATGTTTTTATCTATGTTTTTATATGCGTTTTTATCTACGTTTTTATGTACGTTTTTTATCTACGTTTTTATATACGTTTTTATTTACGTTTATATATATATATATATATATATATATATATATATATATATATATATATATATATATATATACACGATTTTATCTATATTTTTATCTACGTTTTTGTATACGCTTTTATCTACATTTTTTAAAAACGTATATAAAAAATATATAAATGTAGATAAAAACAAAGATAAAACATATATAAAAACGCATTTAAAAATGTATATAAAAATATATAAAAACTTATATAAAACATAAATAAAAATGTATATAAAAACATAGATAAAAACGTATATAAAAACGTATATAAAACGTATAAAACATGTATATGAAAACGTATATAAAAATGTATATAAAAAAATATATGAAAACTTATATAAAAAACGTACACAAAAAACATAAATAAAAGCTTATATAAAAACGTAGATAAAAACGTATATAAAAACGTAGATAAAAACGTATATAAAAATGTATATAAAAAAATTATAAAAACGTATATAAAAATGTATTTAAAAAGTATATAAAAATATAGATAAAAACGTATATAAAACGTATTTACAAACGTATAAAACATGTATATGAAGAAGTATATAAAAATATATATAAAAAGAAATATATAAAAACGTACATAAAAACATAAATAAAAGCGTATATAAAAACGTATATAAAAACATAGATAAAAACTTACATAAAACGTATATAAAAATGTATATAAAAACGTATATAAAAATGTATATAAAAAATATATAAAAACGTATATAAAAACGTACATAAAAAAATGTATATAAAAACGTAGATAAAATTGTATATAAAAACGTATATAAAAGCGTAGATAAAACGTATGTAAAAATGTATATAAAAGCGTTGATAAAAACCTAGATAAAAACATAGTTAAAAAAATATATAAAAACGTATATAAAAGCGAAGATAAAAACATAGATTAAAACATAGATAAAAACGTAGATAAGGCGTATACAAAAATATGTATAAAAACGTGTATAAAAATATATGTATAAAAATGTGTGTAAAAATATGTGTATAAAAACGTGGACAAAAAGTGAAACACCCGAAAAACCACAAGGACCAAAAATAATGTAGTTAACTCTTTATTTAACAATATAGATGAAAAGACAAAAATGCCCACAGATTTAACTGTCAAAATTAGTCAAACTAACGGTCAACGAAAAATTTGACCAAACCTGTTACGGGTCGTCGGATTCTGGACAAGATTCGTTACTTTTTAAATTATTGGACCAAAACCGTTATACGCAGTAAACCACAAGGATCAAAAATGTAATTAACTCTTTTAGTTATTATTGTCATGGTGACATTGTCGACGGAGAACGTACGTACAGTCACTTGAGTGTAGTGTTGCGGCTATTCATGCGTTATTTTCTTAATCGGCACTATAAGTCCTGCTTGTTGTGACACACTAAAACAACATAAGGATTGTATTTGTGTTTACGAACACGAATTCTGTGATATACATGATGTTGTTATTGAATGTAAAACTGGTTTGTAATCATAGTGACGTTTGTAATCATAGTTTTAATCAAAACTCGTAGAACCAGAGAGATTTGGCTAGTTACTTTCGCATTTCCAGTGCTAGTACAAATTGAGAAATAAGAGAGAAAATGTCAAAAGCGTATGAACCTACAATCATGGAGGGTGCAAAACAAAAGTATGCATTTTTAGTGGACAAATTTGTCAGATATCAGATAGATCCAAGAAGATCATCAAAATCATTCTTTCAATGGCATGTAACTTTCTTTTTAACTAAGATAGTTCTCTATGTTTTCCTTGATCTTGATATTACTATTGAATGACTTGGACATACGGTGAGTTGTAAACACTAGTTTTTATGGAGTCTATAAGACTATAAAACTATAGATTGAAATCGTTGTTTTGATTCTCTAAATATTCATTTCGGTTTTGTATTACAATGGAGTTTTTAGGTGTTTTGCTTGTTATTGTGGTCGTGACGATGTTGGTTAGAACCCTAACATAGCACCATCTCCACAATCAAGTGATGATTTCTCTTTTGATGACATTCTAAATTATACTTGTGACGATCGTGATGGTAATCGTGAAGTACCATCGTCGCAATGCTGTGAAGAAGCGGAAAAACACACGACTTTTATGTTTTTTCACACGGATTTCTGGAATGGGTATGCCATTGGTGCCAAACTTGATGCTTGTAATATCAACGATGGTTTAACTTGCCCTGCTTAAGTAAGATTTAATGTACCATCATCGCAATGCTGTGAAGAAGCGGAAAAACACACGACTTGTATATGTTTTTACACGGATTTCCGTAATGGGTTTGCCATTGGTGCCAATCACTTTGTTTAACAGCTTCTTTGAAATGAGTTGGTGCTGACTGAGCCACCAATGCACATAGAAAAGCATGAAATTGAGACTGCAAGGGGGTGACAGACACTTGATTAGCCCTTGGAGGATGAGCTGGTGTTACATAGTCTTTGAGCCAACTTGGTGCAGTTGACACTCTAGAAGATCTTCTGATGCCTGTATCTTGAACATTATTGGTTGGAACAAAAATTGGTGTAAATTCAGGTTCAGAAGTGGATTCTTCAACTTGTGCAGGTTGTTCCATTGATGGAGCAGAGTCATTCATAGGGGAGACATTATCAACATGCACACTGGACTCATTTGGTTCATTCACAGGGTGTGTTGTAGACACAAAATCTTCATACCACAGTGGTGAAGAGATAGGAGCAGGCACATGTTGCAAAACTTGCAACATACTTGTTTTTTAGTAGGGAAAAATATGCTCATAGAACACAACATCTCTTGACACAAATCTAGTGTGCCCAGAAACAAACAAGGTACCCCTCTGGTGTCAAACTTATCAGCAATTCTAGAAGGGTTGCTAGCAATTGCTAGACATCCAAACACCCTTAAATGACTATACTCAGGCTTAGATTGCATCAAAACTTCATAGGGTGTCTTAAATTTCAGAACAGCAGTGGGAAATCTGTTAATAAGATAGGTGGCAGTGATAACACAATCACCCCAATAGTGCACAGGAAGATGAGCATGAAGTCTTAGAGCTCTGGCTATCTCCAAAATGTTCCTATGCTTTCTTTCTACCCTCCCATTTTGCTGAGGTCTATCAACACATGAAGTTTGATGTTCTATACCCAGTGACTCCATAAAAGTACCAATAGAACCTTTGAGAAACTCTAAGGAATTATTTGATCTCACCATTTTGATGTCCTTTTCAAACTGTTTCTTAACAAAGGTAACAAAGGACTTGAATATAGTAAAGGCATCTGACTTTTTTACTAGTAAATATGTCCAAACAACCCTACTGCAATCATCCACTATAGTGAGAAAATACTTATGATTCCCTATAGTAGAAACTTTATAAGGCCCCCAAATGTCTATATGAATAAGCTGAAATGGCACCTGAGAATGTGAATTACTAGTAGAATATGGCAGTTTAGTGAATTTTGCCATTGGACAGGTCAAACAAGAGTCATTACTAGCATTAGACACATTTTTAGAAATAGAATGAATGTGTTTGAAAGTAGAATCAGAAATGTGACCCAGTCTATGGTGCCACAGACTGTAAGAGTTATTGAAACACTAAAAGCATAGTTTGTAGGTACAGAACAATTTGAGAAAAATGAAAACAAACTACAATCTTCAAGTGCTGAAACAACCATTGAAGAGAGTTGAGCATGAATTTGATCCAAAGGGAGATTGAGTAGATGATACAGGACAGCTTGCTTTTTACCCAAGCCTAACACCTTCCTGGTTTTCAAATCCTGGATAACACAGAATTTCTCATAAAATGTAACAAAGCAGTGAGAATCTTTTGTCAATTTTGAGACTGACAAAAGCCTAAATTTGAAGGAAGGGACAATTAGCACATTGGTCAGCTTAAGTTTGTTTTGCAAAGCAATATTGCCTACTTTTGAAATGACATAAGTGTGTCCATTAGGTAGATTAATGACCTGTTTGCATTTAAGAACCTCAACATCATTCAAATCATTGTGATCAGGTGACATATGGTCACTTGCTCCTGTATCATTTATCCACCCTTCTATAATTCCATTCACACAAGAGAAACAGTAGAGTGTACCTTCTTCAAAAGGATGTTCCATTGCATTGGCTTCATCAGTGACTTGATTAAACTGAGGAATACTCTTCATTAGTTGTTCAAACTGCTTTGAAGTAAAAACCACATGACCACTAGTTTCAACCAATGCAACAGTCTTTTTCACATTTCCTAAACCAGCCTTCTATGGAGCTTTACCCTTTTATGACTGCTTGTACTTGTAATGCCATGTAGAATAGCCAACTTTTTCCCAACACTTGTATGGTGGATGCCATTTGTAGCCATAGATGTTACATTTTTCTTTGACCTCTCCTTTGCTATAGAGGGCAGTTGACTCAACACTTAACTGTCCTGACCCAAATACCCCCTTTGAGACTCTTCTTGCTGAAGCAAAGCACAAGCAGTCTCAACACTTGGCAATGGAGAGTTTAACAACAACTGACTTCTTTGGTAAGAGAACTTATCATCTAAACCATTCAAGAAATGAAATAATCTTTGTTCTTCTTTCTGAGTACTCAATGCATTTAGAAAAACAACAATTTCAGGAGTGATGTTGACTATTCTTGGCAATTCATTCATAGAATCCAATTCTTCCCAAACACACTTCATACTTGTATAATACTCACTTACAGATCTTCATGATTGCATAGTCTCATAAGTTTCTCTATTCAACTTGTACTTATGTGACCCATTGCTAAGAGCAAACCTTGTTTCCAGTTGAATCCAAATTGCATAAGCAGTCCCAATGAACATGATGAATTTAGCAATGGATTCACTCACTGAATTCATTAACCAACTGATCACCAAATTATTGCATGTATCCCACTATTCTCGCAGATTCACATCATCTTGTGATCTTGGCACTGTTCCTCTAATGAAGCCTAACTTCCTTTTGGTAGAGAGAGCAATTTCAACCGACCTTCTCCAAGAACGATAGTTTTGTGCTCCTCACAGCTTCTCATTCACCACAAGAGTACCAAGCCCATCAAAAGGATGCAAGTACAGTGGATTTTGGAACACAAGTGACTGATTGGTTTGACCAGTTAAAGCATCAGAAGAAGAAGAAGATGCTGCCAGTGTTAACATTTTGCGGAAGCTTTTACAACAAACTTTAAAGAACCGTTACTTACAAAAACCACTTGATTCACAAATTCAGTCTTTAATAAGACACTTGAATTCAATCAATTTTGATGAGATTTTGTGAATTTTGACAATTATTGGTGAAAGAATTGTGAAGTGAATAGTAGAAATGATGGTGATATGATGATTTTATGATGATCGGAAAATGTTAGTTATGGTGGTTTACGGTGATCGAAAAAATTAGTTACGGTGGTTGTAACGGTTAACTCATTACTGAGCTCTGATACCATGTTGACAGTAATGAGTTGAGAGAAACACACAGTGAAAATGATTCTCCTTATTACTCCAAAATGAATGGTACAGTGTTTATATACAGGAAAAGAAAAGGAAAAACTGAATAACAAAAAAGTTACAAAATAGACCCTAAACTATCTAATTGTTGTCTTTTATACCTTGTACTAAGGATACATTATTGGATTAAGTAAAGTGGATGTAATAAAGTAGTTCATGACAATGTTTTTATTTAAGATGATTTTAACAAGGTTTTTATTTCTTGGGTTTGGTTTCATATAATTGTTTATTTGTGTGAATTCAATTACTTTTCACAATCAATGACATCAATTATGCTGTTTAGAATTGTTGTAGCGAAAAAGTTAAAAGCTCGAATAACCTAACGGGTTTATTTCAGCATCACTGAGAAAAGCTAAGAAGTCGAGACGACACAAGGCTAGGCCTCCTTTGGCCAGGACACTAACAAAGCGGGACTCCAAGGTCGAAAACTCATACTTTCTTAATGCATCGAGTATTTAAACTGCAGTCGAAAATTTCAAACATACAGATATTTCAAAATTTTCTAAAGTTTTTGTTTCAATATACAAGACGACACAAACTGAGTTTAAAACCTTAATATACAAGTCAACCCAAAATATATACAAGAATTTGCAACCAGTACATACTTATTGAGATAGATGTAGCGTAACACCCTAGGCAAATCCTACATCGGCTGTGGCCTGGAGAGATGCTGGGTTCATAAGATTACATTCGCCTTACAATGACAAAACGCGTTTTGTGGTCTACTGCGGGTGGAGTTCTTAGGAACTGGCAGTTAAGCGTGCTCATGTGAGAGTAGTACTGGCTTGGGTGGCCTTCCGGGAAGTTTTCAAATGATGCCACAAAAACAAAGCTGTGAGCCTGCGGACAATATTGTGGTCTGAGTAGGTGGGATGTTACAAGTGGTATCAGAGTCACTCCTGAGCCATCCAGGATGGTGGGGCAAACCTCATCGAGGACGATGAGTCCCTAAGGAGGTGATTGTAACACCCTAGGCAAATCCTACATCGGCTGTGGCCTGGAGAGATGCTGGGTTCATAAGATTGCATTCGCCTTACAATGACACAACGCGTTTTGTGGTCTACTGCGGGTGAAGTTCTTAGGAACTGGCAGTTAAGCGTGCTCATGTGAGAGTAGTACTGGCTTGGGTGACCTTCCAGGAAGTTTTCAAATGAGGCCACAAAAATAAAGCTGTGAGCCTGCGGACAAAGCGGACAATATTGTGGTCTGAGTAGGCGGGATGTTACAAGTAGCGAAGGATGCCATTGTTATTTACGTTACAACTTCTAGATGCGTTTTTGGACATCATAATGGCCATAAATAATGATACCTATGTAGCGCAAAAGGAAAGATAAATAAAGTACTAATATTGCCAATTTATATAAGAGAGTATCCAAATTAATGAAGTATGATGTGAGTTTAATAGTTTATATGTGTGTGAATGTGTAATGCTCAATTTTTTCCTCTTCAACAATAATTCACCATTTTCCAGAATTTTACCATCTCAAAAGTGACGTTTGTAATCATAGTTTTAATCAAAGCTCGTAGAACCAGAGAGATTTGGCTAGTTACTTTCGCATTTCCAGTGCTAGTACAAATTGAGAAATAAGAGAGAAAATGTCGAAAGCTTATGAACCTACAATCATGGAGGGAGCAAAACAAAAGTATGCATTTTTAGTGGAGAAAATTTGTCCGATATCAGATAGATCCAAGAAGATCATCAAAATCATTCTTTCAATGGCATGTAACTCTTCTTTTTAACTAAGATAGTTCTCTATGTTTTCCTTGATCTTGATATTACTATTGAATGACTTGGACATACGGTGAGTTGTAAACACTAGTTTTTATGGAATCTATAATACTATAAAACTATAGATTGAAATCGTTGTTTTGACTCTCTGAATATTCATTTCGGTTGTGTATTACATTGGAGTTTTTAGGTTTTTTGCTTGTTATTGTGGTCAAGACAATGTTTCTAAGAAGTTTAAAATATCGACATTCAGACAAGAGCGACAATGGGTATGAGGTTACTAGTGAGAATTTTCTTTAACAACCCTAACATATCACCATCTCCACAATCAAGTGAGCATTGCTCTTTTAGAGACATTCCAAATTGTAATTGTGACGGTCGCGAAGTACCATCATCACAAAGTTGTGAAGAAGTAGAAAAAATACAAGACTTAGTTTATGTTTCTACATGGATTTTTGGAATGGGCTAACCAAAATTGGTGCTTCTAATATCAAAGTAGATTTATCTTGTCCTTTTTAAGTAGCATTTGTTGTATATTTTTAAAACCGGTAGCACAAGAGAGATTTGGTTACTAACACCATAAAAAATATTGATTTTTTCTTTCACGCTATCAAAATCATATATTTTCATATACCGTCACCTGAAATATTAATTATCCAAAATTTCGAATATCCGAAATTTTGGACATACAATTTTGAATAACCCAAGCTACAATAATGGGTCCAAAATGTAAAACACCAAGGATACAAATACTTGTGATAAATCCTAGATCATTTTATGCACATTGTGGTTTTCATGAGGTACGTTTAGTTATTTGTGATATGACATGGATGATGTTCCTAGCCTGATATTGATACCAATGTTCTTCTTTTCAACAATAATTCATCATTTTCATCCATTTTCTAAAGTTTTCCTAGCTCAAAAGGGACGTTGTAATATTAGTATTCATCATAACTTGTAGAACGATGAGGCTCCTAGTGAGTGTTCCCGTTGGATTAACAACCCCAACATAGCACCATCTCCACAATCAAGTGATGATTGCTCTTTTGATGACATTCCAAATTGTACTTGTGACGATCGTGATGGTAATCGTGAAGTACCATCGTCGCAATGCTGTGAAGAAGCGAAAAAACACAAGACTTGTATGTGTTTTTACACGGATTTTCGGAATGGGTTTGCCATTGGTTCCAAACTTATACTTGTGACGATTGCGGAGTACCATCATCACAATGTTATGAAGAAGTAGAAAAAAATACAAGACTTGTTTATGTTTCTACATGAATTTTTGGAATGGGCTAACCGAAATTGGTGCTTCTAATATCAAAGTAGATTTATCTTGTCCTTTTTATGTAGGATTTGTTGTATATTTTTAAAACCGGTAGCACAAGAGAGATTTGGTTACTAACACCATAAAAATATTTAATTTTTCTTTCACGATATCAAAATCATATATTTTCATATACCGTCACCCGAAATATTAAATATCCGAAATTTTGGATATCCAATTTTGAATAACCCAAGCTACAATAATGGGTCCAAAATGAAAAACGCCAAGGATACAAATACTTGTGATAAATCCTAGATCATTTTATGCACATTGTGGTTTTCATGAGGTAAGTTTAGTTATTTGTGATATGACATGGATGATGTTCCTAACCTCATATTGATACCAATGTTCTTCTTTTTCAACAATAGTTCATCATTTTCATCCATTTTCTAAAGTTTTCCTAGCTCGAAAGGGACGTTGTAATCTTAGTATTGATCATAACTTGTAGAACCATGAGGCTGCTAGTGAGTGTTCCTGTTGGATTAACAACCCTAACATAGCACCATCTCCACAATCAAGTGATGATTGCTCTTTTGATGACATTCCAAATTGTACTTGTGACGATCGTGATGGTAATCGTGAAGTACCATCGTCGCAATGCTGTGAAGAAGTGGAAAAACACAAGACTTGTATGTGTTTTTACACGGATTTCCGGAATGGGTTTGCCATTGGTGCCAAACTTGAACTTGTGATGGTCGCGGAGTACCATCATCAATATGTTGTGAAGAAGTAGGAAAAATACAAGACTTGTTTATGTTTCTACATGGATTTGTTGAATGGGCTAACCAAAATTGGTGCTTCTAATATCAAAGTAGATTTATCTTGTCCTTTTTAAGTAGGATTTGTTGTATATTTTTAAAACCGGTAGCACAAGAGAGATTTGGCTACTAACACCATAAAAATATTGATTTTTTCTTTCACACTATCAAAATCATATATTTTCATATACCGTCACCCGAAATATTAAATATCTAAAATTTCGAATATCCAAAATTTTGGATATCCAATTTGAATAACCCAAGCTACAATAATGGGTCCAAAATGAAAAACGCCAAGGCTACAAATACTTGTGATAAATCCTAGATCATTTTATGCACATTGTGGTTTTCATGAGGTAAGTTTAGTTATTTGTGATATGGCATGGATGATGTTCCTAGCCTGATATTGATACCAATGTTCTTCTTTTTCAACAATAATTCATCATTTTCATCCATTTTCTAAAGTTTTCCTAGCTCAAAAGGGACGTTGTAATATTAGTATTGATCACAACTTGTAGAACGATGAAGATTTATCTTGTTACTTTCACACTTTTGAGTGCTAGCACAAATTGCTAAACACGATAAAAAAATGTCAGAAGCGTATGAACCTACAATCATGGATGAAATAAACCAAAAGTATGCAGGTAAAACCACATTTATCTTGATTTAATGTACATCATTGTCCAATAGGTTCTAAACCGTTATAGTACTGTTTAACTTCTTTTTTCACATGGCCACCTAGTTCTGTACTTAAGTACCTTTACATCACTGATTATTACAATTTCTCAAATATTTTCTCTTTAATTTTTAGATTTTGTTTGAATCGGCTGTCCATATATGAAGCATCTAGCCACCCGATCTATAATCTTAATCAACTCAACGTAATAACCTGTTTATGATTTTGTCTTAAGTTGTTGCACCTCAACTTTGTTCCTGTGATCTTAACAGATATGTGTTCACTTTTTCTAAGTAACAAATTTGAACACATTGGTTCTTCTAGACATATTATCTATCATCTTAACCATCTGATTTTTTATTTTTTTTTATTTAGTTGTAGATTGCTCAAAAAAAGAAAATGAAATGTTAGAATCGTTATGTAATTGTTGAGATTACTAACTCCTAACCTGGAAATAAGTCCAGGGACTAATATTGTCATATTTATGTTTTTAGTTTTAAAGACTTTGAGAAGTTTAGCTGGAGTTGACAAGAGTCTAGAAGATAAAGGGCTAAATTGGAGTTATGTTGATAGAGTCGGTGTGGAGGCTATATAAAGAATGAGACAATTATTTGTCTCATAACTCTGATCAAAAAATCATCTCTCTCTTAAAAGCTATTATTCTCTCTCTAAGAAACCTGTAACCCTAATATTGTTGTTGCTCTGATAATCTTGATTAGTTCAGTTTCTCATTGTTGTTGCTTTGATTTCTGATTGAAATCAGATTGTTATGTTCTTGTTATTTATTGATTTAGATCAATTTAGGTGTATATGTTTGGTTTACTGACATTAATAAAGTTTGGTTTTGAGTTTTATTGAGTTTCTTAACATGGTATCAAAGTCGGGTTGTCTAATCTTGCTCTAAATTTGATTTTCGGGAAATTAGGGTTTTGAAAAAATTGGGGATTTTCTAAAATACTTTGATATCTTTCAATTAACTTGTGTTAGTTGATAGATCTAGTGTTTAATTGTTCAAAATTTAAAGTTTTTGTAAAATGCCTAATTTTTAAAAAAATTAGGGTTTGGTATAATTTAGGGCTTTTACTCTTTAAAGGTCTCTATGGTTGATTAAGTTGGTTTAATCAATAGATCTGGTATTTTTTGGTTGATTGGAAGTGATTCTGGGTGGTTTGCCTAATTTGAAGAAATTAGGGTTCACTGAGTTCTGGATCTGGGTTTGATATCTGCTATATCCCTTGACTAAGTGAATCATGAGGGAAGTAGGTCTGTTATTCCGCTGCTGTTATTTTGTGTGCACTGTAACACCTCTCACGCTCTCTTTAATTTCTGTCTCTTATTTTCTTGCAATAGATTGCCGGAGAATAGGATTGAGACATATTGGAAGTTGAGTTGTTGATTGTTGGTGATTCAGTGTTATTTGTGTTGTTGTGGTGTTTTAATTGTTTTATTTCTTGCTTATTATTATTGGTTGTGCTTGTGTGCACCCTTGACCTACCACCTTGAGTAGCAAGGAAAGCCTGGAAACTTCTTTCTCTTTTCTACTTGTGTATTGATTATTTGCTATTTTTTGTTTAGCTTGTTATCTGTTTATTTGCAATCATGTATTTGCATGGTTATACTGATGATGAATATGAGGGTCCTAAACCTGTTACTTTGATAAGTAGATTGGATTTGAGTGATCCATTGCATTGTCACCCTAATGATTCTGCTACTCTTAATGTTATTTCTGTGTAACTCAAAGGAACTGAAAATTATAATGTGTGATCTTGTGCTATGCTATTTGCTTTAGAAGGAAATAATCAAACTCGTTTCATATATGGTACATTTACTAGATCAGAAATTGATGAAGTTTTGGGTAGACAATGGGATAGGGACAATGATGTTGTTCTTGGTTGGATTTTAAACTCTATATCAGAAGGATTATTTTTGGGACAAATTTTTTCAAAAAAGGCTTCTGATGTCAGGATTGAATTAAAAGAAACACTTGACAGACTTGATGATTTTCTTACTTTTAACTTACATCAGAAAATCAACTCTTTATCTCAAAATGGAAGCTCTTTTGCTGAATATTTTAACAAGTTGAGTACTCTTTGGAAACAATTTGATGCTTTGGTTAAAATACATAGATGCACTTGTCATGCTGCTGATGATTTTAAGAAACATAATCAACTTATGAAATTAATGCAGTTCTTAATGGGATTAGATGATTCTTATATGCAAATAAGGAGTAATATTCTGTCTAGAGACCCATTACCTGATGTTAAAGGGGCTTTTGCCATTATATCTAGTGAGGAATCTCACAAAGTTGTTGTTTTTGGTTCAGTTGCTGGGACATCCCAGAGGTCTCAGTCTTCTTTGTTTAATACCAGTGTGACCAATAGAGGTAACAATCAGAGGCCCTCAACCTCTGGTAGTTCCTTTAGACCTAATAATGGAACTAGATATGGTCAAAATAGGAGGACTGCTGGTTGCCCTACTTTGGCTTGTGAGAATTGTGGTTTCAATGGTCATATTGCTGATAGATGTTTTGAACTCATTGGGTATCATGCTGATTTTGTAAAAAGCATAATCTTTTTAAATAATAATCAGGGTACTCAAAATTTTAACAAAAAATTTGTTAATAACAACTCTGTTGGTTCTAGCTTTCCTTCAACTTTTTCTGATGAACAGTTATCAAAACTTTTATCCTTGATTAAAGATACTTCTTTTAGTGATAATGGAAAAGGAAAAGGTGTGCATACCAATTTGGCAGGTATTGTTTTTAATGGAAGCAACTTTTTTAATCAAAAGTTTTAATAGATTCTTTTTTAACAATAGTAAAATGAGGTCTACACTTGTTGCAACTAGTATTATTGTTGATTCTGGTGCAAACCAGCATCTAACATATACTGATAAATATTTGGTGAATGTTATTGATATTTCCAAACTTGAAATTAAAGTTTCACATCCTAATGGAACTGAAGCTTTAATTACTAAGGTTGGAAATATGATCCTCACTAAACATTTAACTCTATAAGATGTGTTCGTTGTACCAGAATATTGTGTCAGTTTAATGTCTGATCATAAAGTGGCTAGAGACAACAAGTTTGTTATTACTTTTGATGAAACAAAATGTTATGTTTCACCTCAGGATTCGAGGGGAATGAGTGTTCTGGGGATTGGTAAATAGATGGATGGTTGTATTGACTTAGGATTTAAGAATTTTAAGTTTGTTTGTCTAAAAATATTTGGCACGGCAGGCTTGGTCATCCTTCAGATCAACTCTTAGCAGTGCTTAAAAGTGAAATCAATTTTGAAAACAATAATGGTAATGAGCCTTGTGACATTTATCAAAAGGCTAAACAAACTAGGGAAAGTTATCCATTAAGTGAACATAAATCTGTTATTCTTGGTGAACTTGTTCATCCAGATCTGTGGGGTCCTTATAAAATCAAAAGTAAATAAGGATATAGATATTTCTTAACTATTGTTGATGATTTCACCAGGGCTGTTTGGGTTTACTTACTTAAGAATAAGCATGAGGTGTTTGATTGTGTTTAAATCTTTTATAATCTAATTAAAACCCAATTTGTTAAATGTGTTAAAACATTTAGAAGTGATAATGGCACTAAATTTGTTAATAATTAGTTTAATAAGTTCGGTGAAGATAAAAGGATTATTCATTAGACATCTTGTGCTTATACTCGTCAACAAAATGGGGTTGTTGAGAGGAAACATAGGCATCTTTTAAATGTAGCCAGATCCCTCATGTTTCAGGGGGATTACCTTTGTACTTATGATCTGAATGTATTCTAACTGCCAGCTATCTCATTAACAGATTGCCTTCTTCAGTTCTGAGTGAAAAGTCTCCTTACAATCTTGTTTTTAATAGAAAACCTAGTTTTAACCATTTAAGAGCCTTTGGGTCTCTTTATTTTGCTACTATTCTTACCAGCAATTAAGTTTAGTAGCAGAGCAAAAAAATGTGTTCTTGCTGGATACTCAAATTTTCAAAAAGGATATAAACTTTCAGTCTTGAAAGGAAACAATTTATTTTTTCCAGGGATGTCAAATTTTTCAAAAATATGTTTCCTTTTAAGATAAAAACAGCTTCTGCTGCTCCTAACCCTCTCAATCAGGGTTTGAATCATGTTAACTTTTTTGATGAAGTTACATGTGATAATCCTGATATACCTAATGATGATCATGATAAACCTGATACCCCTCCGGGTAACGATAATTAAAATGATCACCATTTGGGTGAATGTAGCAACTCTTCACATCTATGCAGTCCAACTATTAAGCATACAAAGAATGATTTAGGGCATTCTCTTGGTTCCAATGGGTCTACCGGTGTGAATAAGATGGATGCAACAACAGATGGTGTGACCATTAATTCTGAGGGTATCAATGATTCCTTTCCTGAAAAAGAAGCAGAAACTGTTTTCCAAAATGTTGTGCAGCCTTCTTTGAGGAGGTCTGAAAGAACTTCTGTTTTCCCAAATACAATGAGTATGTTGTTGATTCCAAAGTTAAGTTTGGTCTTGAAAAATTTGTGAATTACTCAAATCTGAATTCTGAAAACTTTTCTTTTGTCCCAGAATTTAATAAATCTTTTGAACCTAAAACTTATTGGCAAGCTTGTAAGGATCAGCATTGGGTTGATTCGATGAATAATGAGATGAATGCCCTTTACAGTAATGACACTTTTGAAATCTGTGAATTGCCTAAGGGTATTAAAGCCATAGGTAATAAATGGGTTTATAAGATTAAGTATAAGTCTACAGGAGAAGTAGAAATGTATAAGTCTAGACTTGTTGCTAAAGGGTATAATCAAAAGGATGGTGTGGACTATGATGTTCTGTTGTGAAAATTGTTACTGTTATGTGCATTATTAATCTTGTTGTTCAAATGAATTGGCCTTTTTTCAACTTGATGTTAATAATGCTTTTCTTTATGATGATCTTGATGAAACTGTTTATATGACCCTTCCTGAGGGTTACTTTGATGTTAATGATAAAAGGGTTTGTGGATTTAAAAGGTCATTGTATGGGTTAAAACAAGCACCCAGACAATGGAATGCTAAGTTAACTAGTGCCCTTCTTGAGAATGGTTTTAAGCAGAGTAAAAGTGATTATTCTTTGTTTACAAAGAATGATTCAGGTAACTTTGTTGCGTTTCTTGTTTATGTTGATGAAATTATTGTCATTGGTAATAATTTGGAGGATACTGAAAACATTAAAGATTTTTTGTAATCTAAATTTTAAATTAAAGATTTTGGAAAACTTAAGTATTTCTTGGGTATTGAAGTGATTGAAACTGATCAAGGGTTGTGTTTATCACAAAGAAAATACTGTTTGGATCTCCTAACAGATTTTGGTTTGCTAGCTTGTAAACCCTCTGCTTTTCCTCTTGAACAAAACTTGTTTCTATCTAATGAACCAACTGCTAGGATCCAGTGATAGATAATGTAACTGAGTATCAAAAACTTATTGGAAAATTGATTTATTTGACTCATATAAGGCCGGATATTGCATACTATGTCCATTGCTTGAGTCAGTTTATGCATAAACCTCTTAATTCTCACCTTAAGTTTGCTCTGAAAGTACTTAGGTACTTGAAAGGGTCACCATGAAAAGGATTTCATATTACCAGGTGCCCAAATGCTTCTCTTGAAGCATTTGTTGATGCAGACTGGGCAAAATGTGTTATCACTAGAAAATCTGTCACTAGTTACTGTTTGTTTCTAAATGGTTCATTAGTTTCATGGAAAATCAAAAAGCAAAATACCATTTCAAAATCTTCTGCAGAGGCTGAGTACAGAGCTATAGCCTCTGCAACATATGAAATTGTTTGGGTCTTAAAAGTTTTACAAGACCTAAACTAGGAACATTTTCTTCCTGTTAAGCTGTATTGTGATAGTCAGGCCGCAATCAAAATTGCAGCTAACCCAATTTTTCATGAAAGAACAAAACATTTAGAAATTGATTTGCATTTTGTAAGAGATAAAATTCTTGTTGGAGTTATTGAAACTAAAAAGATTAACACTACAGATCGACATTTTAACTAAAGGTTTAAGCAAACTTCAACATGATAAACTTGTGGGTAAAATTGGTATGATTGATGTTTTCCAGGTTGGAGTTAAGGGGGATGTTGAGATTACTAACTCCAACCTGGAAATAAGTCCAGGGACTAATATTTTCATGTTTATGTTTTCCGTTTTAAATACTTTGAGAAGTTTAGCTGGAGTTGACAAGAGTCTAGAAGATAAAGGGCTAAAGTGGACTTATGTTGATAGAGACGGTGTGGAGGCTATATAAAGAACGAGACAATTATTTGTCTCATAACTCTGATAAAAAAAGCATCTCTCTCTCACTCAAAAGCTATTATTCTCTCTCACACAAAAACTGTAACCATAATATTGTTGTTGCTCTGATCATCTTTATGAGTTCAGTTTCTCATTGTTGTTGCTTTGATTTCTAACTGAAATTAGGTTGTTATGTTCTTGTTTTTTACTGATTGAGATCAGTTTGGCTGTATATGTTGGGTTTACTGAGATTTATAAAGTTTGATTTTGAGTTTCTTTACGGTAATAATTACAAGTAGTTAAGTATAAAATGTCTAAACATGTCTCAAAACTTGCTTCGTGTCGTATGTGTCGTCATGTGGCTCGTCTTTACGTTGTCGTTGTTGTGGTTGCCTTCGACTTCCGTTGGAGACCATCATCGATGTCAGTACATCCGAGGTACTCCATAGATTTTGTATGAGCAGATGCATCAATGTTCAATGATATATGAATTTATAAGTTTTCACGTACGTTTTTTCTATAAAACACTCTTCTTTAGAGACTAGGTGAAATATTGAGATCAAACGAAGTTCTTTATGGCATGTGTGAGAAAACGTAGGAAGGTAAATTAGAAACCGATTAGATGCATTTCACGTTATCACAAGACCATGTCGGCCACATTCAAAATACTTCGTTGCTAAAAGTTACACATGAATTATGAAATAATAGCAAAAATATATAAAGGAAACTGAAGTTGACACCGTCTTTGATTTAGGATTTTTACACCGACTCGGGCTCACGGTGTCAAGGCTTAGAGGGTGAAGGCATCATAGTGAAGATGTGATGGCGTCTCCACTCTCTGGTCGGTCAAAAAAATTCTCAAAACTTCATTTTCAAAACACTTTTGGTGACGGCGTTAACTATCCCGGTCACAAATCCGAATTTTGTCTTTTTCTTCCAAACTTCGTTCAAATGAGCCCAAAACTTGTACGATTTCAACAAATGCATTATCCTTGACCTAGAAACCAAATAAGAAAGATTTTAAGCCATAATACAGATAAAATAAGGTAAATTGCATAAAATCATGAGATAAATGACCCCTAAAATCGTAAACAAATTGCACGTCAATAGTAACTTATTAGCACAATCATCTCAAGTAATCCGAATGCCAAGAATCTGTGGCCCTAAGTCTTTCATAGAAAAAGTGTTGCTCAACTCACGCTTCAACTGGGCAATTCTTGCAGCATTCTTTCCAACAGTTAGCATATAGCAACATAATGATAAAATCATTATCACCAAAATCTCTGGAAGAAAACACTGTGATCTGAAATTGTTAAAAATAACTTCCAAACTTCCAAGGGTTGTTTCTGTAATAACAGAAACTTATCCTAACTCTAACACTTTAACTTTGTTCCCTCTTTGTTATCTCTGTATTGTGCAGGGACTGGAGTTGTCATTCCCTCATTCTTTGGATCTTCAAGACCCAGGCCTGGATAAAGTTATCATTGCTCCCATGTCTTGCTGCCTTCAAGAGATAACGGTTATATTCCCCTTCCTTAGTATTTAGTCTGGATGATTAGCCCCAGGTTTAATATGGAAGTCTAATATTCTCTGAGGATGTGTATCCTCAGTTGTTACATGGAAGTCAATTGTTCTCTGAGTATATTGCTACTCAGCTCTTAACATGGAAGTCGATTAACCTGAGGAGATGTATCCTCAGCAGTTAAACATGGAGTATCACTCCATCTTGTTAAATTGAACCTTTCAAGTTAATCGATGCCTCCCTCTTAAAAGAGAAGGCTAATGTTCTTGTTTGGTTCATTGTTAATCTTGTGACTGAATCAATATGATCAGTCACAATCTTGTTATCCATCTATTTGTCTATCATTGAGTGTGAGTGACTTGTAGTGAGGATTGATTAGAGCCCTTCTGAAGGGGTTTAATCCTTGTCTTTGTAATTGTTTGGTAAGCACCCAGTTGGGGACTTATCTTCTATAGCAGTTTAGTTCATTGTTGTTAAACATCCAGTTGAATCTGGTTTGTCTTAATCTGATTGACTCGGAGTTGGAGATCAATCTTTTATCTTGTAATTGTAACTGTTACTCAATATTTGAATCAAGGGGATGTTGTTTGGATTCATACCCGATTGTTCTTAACCATTTTTACATGGTATCAGAGCTACGGCTCAAATGAATCGAATTTGGTTGAAGCCACCAATTATCCGCTGGTGTTCTGTGTTGCCGGAACCCTAACCATCGGTGTTCTGTGTAGCCGGAACCCTCGCCGGCGTTTGCTGGTTTTCTGAATTAGTTGAAATTGGTGATTGTTCTGGTTGCATCTTTGTTAATTCAACGATTATCGTTGGGTTAATTTCTGGTTGGGCTAAAAAGCGGCGAGTTCTGGTAAATTAGGGTTTTGATCGAAGAACCCTAATTTTGTCCGTATTGGGGGCTTCTCCAATTGGAGGTTTAAATGGTTATTTGAGGCTGTTTCATTAACAGCCATCATTGGTTTAGTCAGGTTGGGCTAAATCTTGGTGTTTCTTGGCTGGGGTTTGTGAAACCCTATTTCTCTGGTTTGGGCATTTCTGATTCGAGTGGATTCAAACGCCAATTAGGACCTAATTTCCTTACAATATCTCTTAATTAATAGTATTGTGAGGCTTTTCCGCTTTCTTCTTCAAAGCTCTTGTAACACCCCAACCCGACAAGGGTAGAAGTGTCACGCAAATAGTGACATATCAAAGGCAAGCATAACATACGACTTAAATAATACAATAGAAATTCAAAGGTTACAAATGATATACTGAAGCTACAAGGTTACAAATAAGAAACAAAACTAAATACTATGTCTGTCAACGCAAATCCTTCTAAAAACTTCTACTTCCGAAAAACTATCAAAGTCTTCTAAGTCCAAAGGTCTCTTCACTCATTCCCAGCTTCCAACTAAAACCTGCCGCACACGGAAAGAAAACGTGCGACTGAGCTTAAAAATCCCAGTGAACAGATATATAATATAAACGGAAACCAAAATCAAATGGAAATGAACAGACATATCATAATGAATGAGATATAGGAAAAGGAAATAAAGAGTAAGGGTTATGGACAGTCATCCACCACGAGCCCATATCATAACATACCACATATCATATCATATCATATCTTCATAATCATATAGAGGGGAGACCTCTCAGATAATCAGATAATATGAGGGGTGTCCTCATTCTTCAGGTGGAGTAGCTAGCTCCCATATTTTGTGAAAGGAGTGGATTGCACCCAGCCCCAGTCACCATATCATATCATATCAAAACATATCATATCAGAACATATCTAGGATGCATCCATACGCCCCCCAAACAAATCATATTGGCCATAACAAATCATAAAGCGCGCATAACATATCATAATGGGGACGGTGTACAACATCACTCGAGTACACTAGAGTCATGCCACTGGTGCATCAATGACATGGCCATGTTACCTTCATGGCTAGGAAACATATTTGGCTCGGGTATCAAACTGGGGTCAAAGGTCAAAGGTTCATATCAAAGCAAAGGTTCATATAGTCATAGCCAGTATCTCAAAGTTCATATCAAAGGTTCATATGTCAAAGGTTCAAATGCCAAAGGTTCATATCATAGGTTCAAATCAGAAATCAAGAGGTCGAAGGCACCTTATTAAAAAGGGCAGAATATCTGTACCTTATTCCAAAGCAAAGCACAAACCAAAAGAATAAGATGCAAAGGATCATGTCCTCTCCTTCTTCACACCTAGAGGGGTAGAAAAGAATTACAAACCTTTCCATTTTAAGTAGCTTTCCATTTTTAGCAGGTTTCCATATTTAGTAAGTTTCCATAATTAGTAAGTTACCACATTTAGCAAGATTCAAGTGATATAATTAAAGTCAAGTCTTTAATTAGCTTATTATGGAAGTAACATTCATTTTAACAAGTTACACAAGTTCAGGGTTAATTATGACAAGTTTTCATAGTTCAGGGTTATAAACATAACTTTACCAAAGTTCAAGGTTTAAATTAGGAACCTCATAATTTACCATTTGAATACTTTCATTTCCAGAATTACACATTTAGTCTTCACGTTTCCAATATTTACGGATTACACCCCTTTACTTTATTAATTTACAAATTAATCTTATACTTACAAAATTTACAAATTTAACCTTTACAATATTCATATTACACACCAAGTCCTTTTTATTCTTCAAATTACAGAGATTAACCTTCAATTTAATTATGTTACAAACAGCCCTCAATGTTTCGGTAATTTACACATTTGGTCCTTATACTTTTTAAATTACAAATTCGAATTATATAATTTACTATAATTACATATTAAACCCTTAATTTACCAATTTTACACCATGAGAACTTATTTTAACATGTTATCCGAACACACCCTTAAACATTCATAATTATCACATCAAGTCCCTCTAGTTATCAAAGTTACATATTTAGTCCCTTAATTTACAATTTCAACCTTTAATTATTAACAATTACATATTAAGCCATTAAATTACCAAAATTACACATAACCCCCTGAATATAATTTACTACTCAAAACAGCACCAAGTTTCCAGAAATTAGATATTTAGTCCCTCATTTTTATTTATTTTCAATTCGACTTATAATTTATGTAATTACAAATTTTAATCCTTTTAATTACAAAAATTACACATGACACCTTCAAGTTATATTTTATACGAATTATAGCAAGTCTAAAATGATTTACAAAATTATCCCTTAAGTTTTAAAAATTACAAAACACACCCTAAACTAATTATTTTCAAACCGGTTTGCATTAAACATTAACAAAATCAAACCCTATCAATCCCAATCATTTGGACATCATTTTATCATCATTATACATCAATTATTACCAGATTTCATAATTTCAAAACCCTAATTCGATTGGTTTCATAATTTTTCCACAATTCTTTCTTTTGTTCTAAAAATCCGATTATAACATAAATTCCAAAAATCATGATTTCGACACAAACAATTCAAATGACTATTTTTCTCATGTTATATGAAGCATATAGAACCCATGAAAATTATTTATATGTCCAGGAAAAATCGCATGAATTAGAAAGAATCCGATTTCGATTTTAGGGTTTATAAGCCCATAATTTTCTATTCGGCCAAAATACAAAGCATGGGTCGAATCCATTATTTTTACCATGTTATATATGATTAAGAGAGAGCTAGAAAAATACCAGAAATAATTTAGATCAAAGGATTCACACGCTTCGAATTATTGTTGCTCGGCTAGGGTTTTTCGAACCAATTAATTCACCATGAACACACGATCGACTCCAGGACTTTGTGGCTATTTTTCTCACCTTACTTGCATCATGAAGAACTCCAGAAAAATAGGTTTTTGATTTCTAAAAATCGGAGGTAGTGTGTGGGAATTTTAAGAGTGGCGGCTCATTGTATTTTTAGGGTTTAATGGGAGAAAATAATTTAGGGTTTGATATATTAGTGATAGGCCGACCTTGGGGAGGGCATGGGGCCAAATAACCGGCCTTAATTATGGCCCAATCAATTTTTACCATTTTTACTTTATTTTCCTTAATTTAAATTGTATTTAAAAGGTATTTAATTAATAATAATTATGCATTTAAATTTTTGGTACACACAAGGGTATTTTGGTCATTTCACAACTTGTATAAATATTAATCGAAGTCTTCAAAATTATTTTGTACCATATCTTGCTCGTTTCCAGAAGTTTGGGATCGATTCGGAACTTTAATTAAGCTTTAATTAAATTTTAAAGTTTCAGGGGCATTTTGGTAATTTTTGCATGTTTTAGATTTTCGGGTTTTACAACTCTTCCCCTCTAACAGAAAAATTTCGTCCTCGAAATTTGCAAAGAATCAGAAGTGGAAGGATCGAAAACAAAATAAGGACGTACTAGATCAGAATGCGGATAACTAGCTCGTATTGATTCCTCGGTTTCACAGGTAGCTTCCCGCTCTGGGTGGTTCTTCCAAAGAATCTTTGCGAGCGGAGAAGAAACGAAATAGAAGACACAACGGACAGCGAACGGAAATGTAAAAAGACTTGTTTCTCATGACTCTTCATTGTCGATCCAAAAGTAACTTGAGTTCCCAGAAATGACATATCATACGGAATTCAGATTGCAAGGATCATATTCAAACATGATGAATGGTTATCATATTCTCTCAGAAGGGATACAAGGATACGCAAGATTGTGACGGATATGCCGTCCATAGCATTCGATTAGACAAATCAGATGAGATCGTACAGAACATAAATCGTAGGTGCTATCAAATGGAAGAAACTTATAGCAGAATTTAAGATTCTTATCGGAATTACAAAGGTCAACAACCGCGTACCGAGAATCCAAACGTATCAAATCGCATAACGGCGAAACAGATTAAGCGTATAGGTGGAACGAACCTAAATCTTACAAATGCGAAATTTCTCACATCTCTAATCAAAATTCTAAGGTTTCTAAAGTACTCCTCGAAATATCCTATGAACACAATGAGGGTACGTCATATGACGTAAGTATTATCACGTTCGCGAACCGTTATAATACCAACATCATATGAGTATACCATCATAATGGTCATACTTTATCTCAAGTCGCGAACAGAACTACTTATCTTAACCACCTATCAGTCTTTCTACCTCCTAAGGTTGGTCTAAAACAAACATCACTACGGATTCTAAATCGGAGGAATTTGAACGTACAAATAGCGTAACGAAATGTGTATACCTCAAAATGAAACTCGTCGTCGAGACGTTAGGTCTTCCACAATTCATTATCCTTCTCATAACGAACCAACGTCCAACACATGCATACTGGACATCGAACGGAATTTCTAATAGGGAAAAGGCTCATTCAAGATCTTATCGAAAGGTAACGGAAACTTGAGTGGTCTAAGAGGAAATGAATTACATCTTCAATATCTTCATCCTTTACAACAATCAAATCTTCCAAATCCAAACGTTTACTGCAAAATTCCATCCATTCAATTTCATGATCTCGAATCTTTTCAAATTCCAAGTAGTCGCTCTCTTGTCTAATCATACGATCATAGGGTGAAAAGGAAATCATAAACTTGAGTCTGGTTCCTCAAGTCTTCGACACTTCTTCTTGACACTTCGGTGTGGTAGCATGAATCTCTTACGTGATCACCGTGCATTCCTTCATTGGCGAGTCTGCTTCAGCTCTCAATTCATCTTAGTATAACTAAAATGACTAGAGAAACAAGGTTGCGTGCCTCCTACAGGTCTTCTAACATGATTCAGAATTCACCAACTCAAACTGCTGTGGACTTCCTGGTTTATGTGCTGAAAGCTCATCTCCTACGGTCTGGTCGTCTTGATGCCCAACTGAAGTCTCCACGTGCTGCTTGGGGTATAATCGAGTCTCATCTCAGTCTGTCTTCTCCTCACATGCTTCTCTCTTGGTAACGCCTGTCACGAACCTCTTCTGCACATCTTCTACAAGGTTTCTAACTCTGACAATGGTCTTCAGTCTTGGTCCTTTTTGTGGAAACTCTGTCGTCATCGGATATCTGGTGGTGTTGTCTGCTGCAATCTCTGAACGCAAATCAAAACTATTCTTCCAGAACAAAGGGTCGATTCACAAAATACAAACAAATGGTCTACGAGTTCCTCGTTCGTCTCTGAGCATAAACACACTGTCATACTATGACAATTTTCCGAATACTTGCGAAAACATGAATCTTCCAGCCAATACAATTGACATCATTCAAAACTCATAGTGGTCACACGAGTACAAGAGCAGCTCAGGGAACCTCCTTAGGGAAAAGCTTCATATCACAAATCTTCCGCTTCACAAATAAAATTGCAATGCTTTGCGGAGCTTAATCTCAACTAGTCAACTTCCTTCTCAGATGTTCTTGTGGTTGCTTCTCCCGTCTTTCAAACTCAAATGAGGTCGTCTGCTACGGAGTTTCAAAAATAGAACAAATCAAATATTGATACGCGGAAATGGAAATAATGATTACGGTTACATTCACGATGGTCGGTGTGCCGCCGCACACTCCTCTCTTTCTTCCTCAAAACCCAACAGGAGCATTCAAGAGATCACTGAAGTGAACAAACTCATATCCCACCAGTTCCTACAATCTCTTAACTTCTTCAATATCGTGGTTTCGCCAATTCAGATTAGTTCAATGCAAACTTTACTTCCCAAACGGATCTCGAAAGGTTCATCAGAAGCACCAGAAATTCGTACAACAAACTTTCAAATGCCGGAGCTTTCTAAGAGTGGATACTAACAGGCGTTAGGAGAAAATTAGGAATCAAAGAGATCGGAGTATGTGCTTCAAAACAACAATAATCTTAACAGATTCAAATGATTGAGAATATCATAGTAAAATATGGTGAAGCAGATTGTTAAGGGTCGCATTTCAAATATTGCAGTCCATGATAGCTTTACAAAAACCATCAATCCATAATCAGGAGACCTCAAAGTCAAATACATCCAAAGGGAAACGGATTCTCAGAGCGAATGTGGTTGTCAAATCATACGGATAGTTTACATATCAAATTTAGGTACATGGTTCATCAAAGTGTAGGATGGGAGAGTATTAGAATATATCAAGGTCAAATATATCAAATTTAGAATCGTGAACAGTTCAAAGGATTGAAATCTTGTTTAGCTTATAACATAGGAATGGTAGGGTGTGCACCGATAGTAATACGAACATCGTTTAACTGTAAGAGTTGAGATGTATGGAATATCAGTTATTAGCATCAGCATGCTTAGATAACAATTCCGTACTAGACAAATATCAACATCAAATCCTTCTAAAGGAAAAGTTGGTTAACATACAACGTTCATCATTCAAATGACGGAAGGTAAGTCTTCCCCGTCTTCTGCGACAAACGTTCTTATAAGGCATGACTAAAGGCAAAGGCAAGATTCAGAGTGATGCGGAAGCAATTACTACTCACATGGATGTCCTAGACTACCCATTCCTCACCGGTTATGACTTATATTTCTATGGGAAAATTCTACGCAACTTCGCAAAGGTTATCCTACGAGCGCCTACAGTGGAAACTTAGGGGTCCTAACTTACACAGGCCAAGGGTAGATGTACTACAAGTCATAAACCTGTCTCTGATACCATAATTGTAACACCCCAACCTGACAAGGGTAGAAGTGTCACGCAAATGGTGACATATCAAAGGCAAGCATAACATACGACTTAAATAATACAATAGAAATTCAAAGGTTACAAATGATATACTGAAGCTACAAGGTTACAAATAAGAAACAAAACTAAATACTATGTCTGTCAACGCAAATCCTTCTAAAAACTTCTACTTCCGAAAAACTATCAAAGTCTTCTAAGTCCAAAGGTCTCTTCACTCATTCCCAGCTTCCAACTAAAACCTGCCGCACACGGAAAGAAAACGTGCGGCTGAGCTTAAAAAGCCCAGTGAACAGATATATAATATAAACGGAAACCAAAATCAAATGGAAATGAACAGACATATCATAATGAATGAGATATAGGAAAAGGAAATAAAGAGTAAGGGTTATGGACAGTCATCCACCACGAGCCCATATCATAACATACCACATATCATATCATATCATATCTTCATAATCATATAGAGGGGAGACCTCTCAGATAATCAGATAATATGAGGGGTGTCCTCATTCTTCAGGTGGAGTAGCTAGCTCCCATATTTTGTGAAAGGAGTGGATTGCACCCAGCCCCAGTCACCATATCATATCATATCAAAACATATCATATCAGAACATATCTAGGATGCATCCATACGCCCCCCAAACAAATCATATTGGCCATAACAAATCATAAAGCGCGCATAACATATCATAATGGGGACGGTGTACAACATCACTCGAGTACACTAGAGTCATGCCACTGGTGCATCAATGACATGGCCATGTTACCTTCATGGCTAGGAAACATATTTGGCTCGGGTATCAAACTGGGGTCAAAGGTCAAAGGTTCATATCAAAGCAAAGGTTCATATAGTCATAGCCAGTATCTCAAAGTTCATATCAAAGGTTCATATGTCAAAGGTTCAAATGCCAAAGGTTCATATCATAGGTTCAAATCAGAAATCAAGAGGTCGAAGGCACCTTATTAAAAAGGGCAGAATATCTGTACCTTATTCCAAAGCAAAGCACAAACCAAAAGAATAAGATGCAAAGGATCATGTCCTCTCCTTCTTCACACCTAGAGGGGTAGAAAAGAATTACAAACCTTTCCATTTTAAGTAGCTTTCCATTTTTAGCAGGTTTCCATATTTAGTAAGTTTCCATAATTAGTAAGTTACCACATTTAGCAAGATTCAAGTGATATAATTAAAGTCAAGTCTTTAATTAGCTTATTATGGAAGTAACATTCATTTTAACAAGTTACACAAGTTCAGGGTTAATTATGACAAGTTTTCATAGTTCAGGGTTATAAACATAACTTTACCAAAGTTCAAGGTTTAAATTAGGAACCTCATAATTTACCATTTGAATACTTTCATTTCCAGAATTACACATTTAGTCTTCACGTTTCCAATATTTACGGATTACACCCCTTTACTTTATTAATTTACAAATTAATCTTATACTTACAAAATTTACAAATTTAACCTTTACAATATTCATATTACACACCAAGTCCTTTTTATTCTTCAAATTACAGAGATTAACCTTCAATTTAATTATGTTACAAACAACCCTCAATGTTTCGGTAATTTACACATTTGGTCCTTATACTTTTTAAATTACAAATTCGAATTATATAATTTACTATAATTACATATTAAACCCTTAATTTACCAATTTTACACCATGAGCACTTATTTTAACATGTTATCCGAACACACCCTTAAACATTCATAATTATCACATCAAGTCCCTCTAGTTATCAAAGTTACATATTTAGTCCCTTAATTTACAATTTCAACCTTTAATTATTAACAATTACATATTAAGCCATTAAATTACCAAAATTACACATAACCCCCTGAATATAATTTACTACTCAAAACAGCACCAAGTTTACAGAAATTACATATTTAGTCCCTCATTTTTATTTATTTTCAATTCGACTTATAATTTATGTAATTACAAATTTTAATCCTTTTAATTACAAAAATTACACATGACACCTTCAAGTTATATTTTATACGAATTATAGCAGGTCTAAAATGATTTACAAAATTATCCCTTAAGTTTTAAAAATTACAAAACACACCCTAAACTAATTATTTTCAAACCGGTTTGCATTAAACATTAACAAAATCAAACCCTATCAATCCCAATCATTTGGACATCATTTTATCATCATTATACATCAATTATTACCAAATTTCATAATTTCAAAACCCTAATTCGATTGGTTTCATAATTTTTCCACAATTCTTTCTTTTGTTCTAAAAATCCGATTATAACATAAATTCCAAAAATCATGATTTCGACACAAACAATTCAAATGACTATTTTTCTCATGTTATATGAAGCATATAGAACCCATGAAAATTATTTATATGTCCAGGAAAAATCGCATGAATTAGAAAGAATCCGATTTCGATTTTAGGGTTTATAAGCCCATAATTTTCTATTCGGCCAAAATACAAAGCATGGGTCGAATCCATTATTTTTACCATGTTATATATGATTAAGAGAGAGCTAGAAAAATACCAGAAATAATTTAGATCAAAGGATTCACACGCTTCGAATTATTGTTGCTCGGCTAGGGTTTTTCGAACCAATTAATTCACCATGAACACACGATCGACTCCAGGACTTTGTGGCTATTTTTCTCACCTTACTTGCATCATGAAGAACTCCAGAAAAATAGGTTTTTGATTTCTAAAAATCGGAGGTAGTGTGCGGGAATTTTAAGAGTGGCGGCTCATTGTATTTTTAGGGTTTAATGGGAGAAAATAATTTAGGGTTTGATATATTAGTGATAGGCCGACCTTGGGGTGGGAATGGGGCCAAATAACCGGCCTTAATTATGGCCCAATCAATTTTTAACCATTTTTACTTTATTTTCCTTAATTTAAATTGTATTTAAAAGGTATTTAATTAATAATAATTATGCATTTAAATTTTTGGTACACACAAGGGTATTTTGGTCATTTCACAACTTGTATAAATATTAATCGAAGTCTTCAAAATTATTTTGTACCATATCTTGCTCGTTTCCAGAAGTTTGGGATCGATTCGGAACTTTAATTAAGCTTTAATTAAATTTTAAAGTTTCAGGGGCATTTTGGTAATTTTTGCATATTTTAGATTTTCGGGTTTTACAGCTCTGTAAGTTTTTCCTTCCTTTAAGATTAACAAGATTGTAGTTATTTGGGTGCAAACGGGTTCGGTTAACACCTTGACCCTCCATCTTGAATGGTGTGGAAACCTGCTCTGGCTAACCCCAGTCCAATGACTAAGTCTTTGTTATATCTTGGGTGTGAGTTTCTTCCTTGGTGCTTAGATTGAAGGTTTTCTGTTGTTAATTGCTTCCTGCTTAATTTAAATCTACTGTATGCTTAAATTATTGTTGTGAATTTTCAATTTCTGCCTTGATTGAAGTTGCTTGTTGTTATTGCTTTCTGGTTAAATTAAAGTTGCTTGTTTAAATCAAATCTGTTTAAATTAAATTTGCTGCATCAAAACTGTTGTCTGTTTAAATCTTGGGATAAGTATCAGCCTACTCTAAACTTGTTGTCAATTTGTTTTTTAAATCTGTTTGTCTGTGTATGGGATTGCTTCCTTGTTATCAGTTATGTTGGTGCTTATGTGATGCTTATGTTCTAACTATGTGGTTGTTTAAACGTCGAAAGTTTTTTTTTTTTTTTTTTTTTTATTAAGCTTATATAAGCTACTTTTGGTGTCATATTTTAAATTTGGTTTAATCATGTTTTAAATTCAAAAAAGTTCAAAAAAGTCAAAGAAAGTCAACCTACTTATCTGCTCATTTTATGTGCTTCTTTATCAGTGGTTATTGCTTATTTAATCTCATTAGGGTTTTAATTCATATGTCTTTAGATATCTTTGCTTAATTTGTTCTGCTCAAGTGTAAAAAGTCATAACTGTCACATTAAGGACTGTTTGGTTTAGTGGTCAAACAGGTTAAAACTTGTCATCCACTGTTCATGTGCCACTTAGTTCTTTTTAATCCTCTCTAATTCAGCTTATACAATCTTTATAGGTTGTTTTTTAGTTAATCTGAGGCTTTTTGAGTTTTTGGGTAGATATTGCTAGTTTAAGGTAGCTTTTATAAGCTCATGATTATTCGGCCCTTATTTTGTTGTTCTTGTGTCTATTTTAATGCATTAAGTTGAGATTTATGAGTTGGTTAGAAGCCCTTTAGATTTGGTGAATTTATGGTCAATGCAGTGAGCAGACTGCATTTTCTTGTTTTTTGTTCAATTTCATAATAGTGCATTTAGTTGACTGTCAGTAGTTGGTTAAGGCTCACTGAGCCTTGAGTTATTTTTGCATAGCAGTCTGACCAAGTCCCACAAGCTGTCTGCTATCTGTCTTTAATCCAATTTTTATGTGCTCATTTGTTGTATTCAGTGCCTATTCTGCTAGTTTTAGATAGTGTGCTACATGTTCTTTCTTATTCCCCAGTTTCAGGCTTGGGCTTAGCTTATTAGAGCTTAATTATTAGCTCAAAGTTGCCCTTGTGGGTCTGTTTTGTGCCCTGCACACAACCTTTGTATTGATGTTATTCGACTGTGGTAAACCACTTAGGATGTCTAAATGGCTTTGTTGTCTCGGCTATAAGAAAACCACCAAGTGGTGGCATTTGTTTTGGGTCCGACCACATCAGGGTGCTGCTGTGTTTGGTTGAGGATGTTTGTGTTGGTCGCGGTTGCGACAAGAAACCCGTATAGGGTACGTTTGGTTTGAACATGTTATAACACCAATGAGGTGTTTGTGGTGTCGTCATGTTGGTCAAGATCTGATCTATAGTTTTGATTCATTTAATTTTGATGTCATGCAAGTTTGTTGGGTTGCTGGATGGATTTTTCCACACACCCAAGGTGGGTGTGCTCATCGTGTACCCACGGTACAACTAGTACCATGGGGGACTTGGTCACGGGATAGTCGTAACAGCTCTTGAGTTACATTAGTCTTATATGGTTTTTGACGCTATCTTGTTGGTTGTTTAAATTGTGCACTTGGAACCAACGAAACAACCTTACTATTGTATTCATATGGTGAGATCTTGATTTAGTGTGGTGTTTGTTTGATCTCGGGTCAGGTTGAACCCGATTAGGTTTTGAGTAGACCTGGTCTTCGTGTCCATGTTTTGTATTGTCTGCTGCTTATTAAACTTGTTTGTTTTTTGTTTGTTTGGTTTATGCTCGGGCACAAGAGAGAACACCCAAGAGGTTTTGGATGTTGTTGTCACAGCATCCTAAACTAGGGTGCGCTTGGTTTGTGTATTTCCGGGTGATTTTACAACCCCAAAGGGTGTTCGTTGGCTGCTAAAACAGCCCAAATCTAGGGTGATTTGTATGCTTTTTTCTGCACAATATGGACTTGTTGTATGCTGATTTTTTTAGCCCCAAATGGGGTATATTGCTGCTGTTCTTACAGCAGCAGGAGGAGTGTTTGTCTTGCTTATTTACAGCCCCAATTGGGGCGTTTTTTGCTGCTTAAAATCTGCATAATCTACGGTGTTTGGTTGCTGATTTTTCAGCATCTTTTTGGTGATATTAACCCAACTATCATACCATCCACTCCTCTTTAGATAACTGGCTGGTGTTCTCAGATTTTGTGACTTGGGTGCTCTCGTTTGCTGGTGGTGAACCAGCTGTTCATGTTGTTATAACTGCTGGTCGGTTACCAGCTGTTCTTGTTGTCACTACTATTGGTCTTTACCTGGTGGTGCTCTTCAGTCCTTTGTTATAACTGAGGCTGGATTATTGATAGTTGCAACAGTTGTGTTGTGTGCTACTGATTGATTGGTTGAAAGAGAATTTGTATTCTCTGTTGTTATGGAAGCAGTTGATATTAAGAAAGTAGTTCAAGTTGATAACTCAAAAACCTTTTGACATGGCAGTCAATTATTCCCTGAGAATTATTCTCAGTTATTAACATGAAGTCTATTAATTCTCTGAGAACATGGATTCTCAGTTGTTAAACATGGAGTTCTCCTCCATCCTGTTAAATCAACCCAACTATTGTAAGAGTTGGTTGATCCTTGTTTGGTGATTGTATGACTACTCAACATCAGCAGCTATAGTCAAGCTGCAATCTTAAACTACTCAAGTTATGCAGCCTCCTGTGTGAGCTGCTTTATCACCACTCTCTATTTTGAAGGTGGCTGATCTTATATCCAAGGTATAATCCTCTGAGGATATGTATCCTCAGATGTAAAACATGGAGTACTCCTCTATATTGTTAGATCAACCCAACTTTTGTAAGAGTTGGGTTGAGTCTTGTCTAATTCAAGGTATTGACTGATCTTTGTGGATTCAGTCTTGTGTGTAGTTGGTCTTATCAACCAAGTACATTATCACAGCCTCCCTCTTAAAAGAGTTGGTTGTGGTTCTTGCTGGTATGTGTGATCAGCTGGAATGTTGAACATATTTGGTGTGCAAGTTTGAGGGAGGGTGTTAAAAATAACTTCCAAACTTCCAAGGGTTGTTTCTGTAATAACAGAAACTTATCCTAACTCTAACACTTTAACTTTGTTCCCTCTTTGTTATCTCTGTATTGTGCAGGGACTGGAGTTGTCATTCCCTCATTCTTTGGATCTTCAAGACCCACGCCTGGATAAAGTTATCATTGCTCCCATGTCTTGCTTCCTTCAAGAGATAACGGTTATATTCCCTTCCTTAGTATTTAGTCTGGATGATTAGCCCCAGGTTTAATATGGAAGTCTAATATTCTCTGAGGATGTGTATCCTCAGTTGTTACATGGAAGTCAATTGTTCTCTGAGTATATTGCTACTCAGTTCTTAACATGGAAGTCGATTAACCTGAGGAGATGTATCCAAAGCAGTTAAACATGGAGTATCACTCCATCTTGTTAAATTGAACCTTTCAAGTTAATCGATGCCTCCCTCTTAAAAGAGAAGGCTAGTGTTCTTGTTTGGTTCATTGTTAATCTTGTGACTGAATCAATATGATTATTCACAATCTTGTTATCCATCTATTTGTCTATCATTGGGTGTGAGTGACTTGTAGTGAGGATTGATTAGAGCCCTTCTGAAGGGGTTTAATCCTTGTCTTTGTAATTGTTTGGTAAGCACCCAGTTGGGGACTTATCTTCTATAGCAGTTTAGTTCATTGTTGTTAAACATCCAGTTGAATCTGGTTTGTCTTAATCTGATTGACTCGGAGTTGGAGATCAATCTTTTATCTTGTAATTGTAACTGTTACTCAATATTTGAATCAAGGGGAGGTTGGTTGGATTCATACCCGATTGTTCTTAACATTTTTACATAAATCGTCTTTTGGTAGCCTTGCTCCCCCATAAGTGACTCAAACTTCTTATACCATTGTATCGGTGCTTGCTTCAACCCATACAAACTCTTACGAAGTCTACAAACATAATCTTCTTTACCCTTTACCTAAAAACCTTCAGGTTGCTCCATATAGATTTCCTTATCTAATTCCCATGAAAGAAAGTTGTATTGACGTCCATTTGGTCAATCTCAAGATCAAGGCTAGTTGCTAAACCAAGAATAACACGAATAGAACCCATCTTCACAACCGGAGAGAAAATCTCATCAAAGTCACCAATCTGGCTTTATACATGGGTCGAGAAGTATGCATAGTAAATCAAAGTAAATGAAAATTTTTTGTGGTAATTTGTATGAAATACGCTATCTAGTAAATCAAAGTAATAAAGAATATCAAGATGGTATTTTTATTTCAAGTTTATCTTGGGTTTCAAATGACATACTACCATACACTAGCTTTTGAATAATGCTTAGATTTTTATTCGTTTTTTAGACTTTTGACCAAAAAACTTGCAAAATTGTTGTTGTCAAGCTATATATTGATAGTTTGATACTTTTTCCAAACCTGAAATATGGGATCCAACTATTAAAGATTTTAAGCCTTAAAGCCTTTCAGAGTTATCTTTGGGCTGGGCCTGAAACTAGTGTTTGATCCAGGTCCTTTTGTGCAGATTTGAAGGTTTTTAAACAAGAATAAGCATCTACAAGACAACAGAACAAAACACAAACTGAGTTTAAACCTTAATATACATTTCATACCAAAATGTTTACAAGGAATTCGAATACATATACTAATTATTTAGATAGATGTAGGCTGTAGCGCAGGATGCCTGTCTTTTACTTACAATACAACTTCCGCCACCTTCGTGCAAGAAAAATCTTCATTTAACATACGTCGACCTTCACGGCCATAGCACATAATAAGGATCATATTTACAATTCAGCAAATTTTGGAACTTTTTTCCTACATACAAAAAAACCATTTTCTTTTTACTCGGGTTTAAATGTCACGACGTCTGGAAGGTGAGGTTTATGGAGCTGCTTTATATCATTTGAGGCCACTTTGGTTGATTCCAAGCTCAATGACTTCAACTTCTTAAGGCTAGTTAAATGTTGCAATCCTACACTTGTTACCCATGTATTCGAAATGTTTAAAAACCATTTTCCTTTTTGCATATTCACTTTTCATGTTTTTGTCATTGTATTTTTTTTTTTTTTTTTTTTGATGGCTGCCATTTTCCCTATAGCTAAATAAAGGATGTGTTTATCATCTTGTAACATGCAATTTTATCAGAAGACTTGAGAGGGAGATAAAGCAAAGTAACTAAACTAAGTATAAAGACATCTGATGAGTACCTTTTTTTGTTTCAGGATGCGTTTTTGGGACATCATAATGGCCATAAATAAACTTTATATATGTGTGTGGAATGTATAATGCTCAATGTTCTTCCTCTTCCAACAATAATTCACCCATTTTCCATTGTTTTACCAGCTCAAAAGTGACGTTTGTAATCATAGTTTTCATCAAAACTCTTAGAACCAGAGAAATTTGGCCAGTTACTTTCACATTTCGAGTGCTAGTACAAATTGCGATACAAGAGAGAAAGCGTTGAAATTTTCTAGGTTGCACTCAGCCAAAAATATATATTGCCGTCCAAGCCCAACACAATTACTTTGTTAAAGGCTTTATAAATGTATGAAAAATATTCTGACTTTCTTACTTCTCAACTTCAAACAATCTGATCATGGCTCTCCTTAGATTTTGGTAAGTAATAACCGTAACTCCAATTTTCGCTTTCTAAGTCATGTTTTTTAATTAGATATATAAAATTGTGTTATTGTTAGTTTGTATTACTCTAGTAGGAAAAAAAAAAACACCTAGATTTTGAGATTGGGAGTATTAAATTTTTGGTTTTGTCATTGTCAATTTGGCTAGAAACAAGGCTACTGCCCTTGTGACTTTGTATATTCTTGTTCTTTATTTTACTTTTTCTATCTTATTGTGATTATGTTTGTAGACTTTAGTGATTGTCTTAGTGAGGCAAGCACCGAATTAGTGAGGTAAGCATTGAATTTGTGATCGTTTTCGGTTGTTTTAAGCCCAATAGAAGCTTGATTTTGCTGATGTATGGGTTGCTGTTGTTTGGCTGTTGTATGGTTTCTGTTTGGATATTATATTGCTCCTGCTTGGCTGCTGTTTTGCCATTGTTTTAGCGCTGTTTGGCATTAGTAAAAGTTGTTTTTCTCGACCTTATAAGGTGTTATTTTGTCATATAGCTGCTACTTTGGTGCTGAGTTTGGCATTAGTAAAAGCCATTCTTTTTGGTTTTAGCGCAGTGTAAGATATTTTTTGTGCAATATTAAGTCGGTTTAATATACATTGTTGTTTCTTTGTTGAACAACTTTTGTGAAGGTAAATTTTTTTGCCCCCCTGATTCAACAATTTATGATCCCAAAAAGGAAATTACACACAAGAAAGTATGTAAAAACCCCGAGTTCGTTGTCCCGACGAAGATCGAATGGAATTTGTGTTCTCGGGACGTGATTCGTGAAGTGAATGGGAATAAAAGTGAGAATGATTGGTTATTATAAACTAAGATAACGAAATATAAAATAAAAACGACTAATAACGCAAGGAAAAATCCTAAGCTAAGGCAAACGTATAAAGAAATATTAAAATCGTGTTTAAGCCGGGAAAACCGAACCTAAACGTCAAAATAGTGAAATTCTAATCCTACGGGCATCAAATTAATTTTCCTTAGTTCTAAATAGTAAAAGAAAATTTTGGGAAAAAGATTTGTATTTTTTTTTTTTTACTTTTCTTTTAATTTTTATGAATTAAAAACTAAAATAAAGAAATTAAATGATAAAAAATAGTAAAATGATTTGGAAAATTATCAATTTTTGCAGGTAAATACTTTATACTAATCTAAAACTAAGAAAAATAATAAGGTTGAATCAGCTTATGGGAATAAGCTGTTGTTAAGCTAATTAGTTTATTAAGCAAAAAAAAAAAAAAAAAGTTAAAAGAAATTGAGAAGAAAAGTATGACAGGAAAAGTCCCTAGGGCAAGTGGGTGAGGTGTTGTGTATTGAGCCTGGTAAGGCTGAGGTCTGGGGTTCGAATCCCAGCCTCAGCTTTTTGGCCAAACTATATATATATATATATATATTTTTTTTTTTTCTTTTTGAAAACATGAAAAATACTTAAAGTTATGCTACTTTTGTAAAAACAACTTTTAAGAAAAACTTAATATAAGCAGATTTTAAGCAAAATTTGAAAACAGTTATGAAGTAAAAAGCTAAAAAGGAAATAATGAAAACTGAATAAGCTAATGACTACAAGTAAATGCCTAAATAAGCTATAGGGAACTAAATGCTATCCAGATAAGCTGAACTAATCCTAATAAGCAGTACTAAAAAGTAGATAAGCAAAATAATATTCAAAATCCACACAAGGGCTGCTGATGCAAACAGCAGCCTTGTCCCTACTTGCAGCCCTCAAATTAAGCTACTAATTAAGCTATAGGATCTCAACTGAGCTTAAACAGATTGAGCTTATACTACAAGCTACTCAAAAAGCCAAAACTCAAATGCTAATAAGCTACAGATAAGCAGAAAATCAGCTGAGAGGGAGGGTGTTTGGGACAGAAGTAGGATGTGCAGGGCAAATGCAGACCCTATAAGACCAAACTTGCAGACCTAAATAGGACATCCAAATAAGCTTCAAATTCCACAATAAGCTCAAACAATTAAATATTACTATGCCAACTACCTACAGAACAAAAATCAGACAAAAATAACATAACTACAGGCTGAAAATGGGCAAGTGAAAAGGAAAGTTTGAACAGCTTTTGCTGCTAATGCAGGCTGTTAGGATGGACTGCTCAGACCAATAAGTCCTTAAAACCTTATGACTTTTCACCACTACTCAATACTCAATATAGGCATCTAAATTGAACCTAGAAATAGCATAACTGAGGACTAAAATCATCATAGCTTATCATAAGTTCATAAGATTAAATCAGACCTTATATTATTACCACATATCAAACCAATTTTATCAAAACCTTTCCTCTAAGCTAAAATTCTCAAGCAAACAGCTTATTTAAGTATTAAATAAGCCAGATCAAACTTACTTTGATGCCAAATGAACAGTACATAACCCCTTTATGACCCTCTTTGACCCTTTTTAAACTATACCAAACACTCTCTTAGGTCCTGAAAATGATTTTTAAGACAGATCTAGACTACCAATAGCTATAACCACTGAAAACAGATTGATAACTAATTATATTAAGCTATAAAAAGCAATCCCCAACCACTAATAAGCACTCTATAAGCTGAAACCTAAGTGACTGTTTTATTGCTTTTTAAGCCATTTAATGCAGAATCTGAACTAAATAAACCCCACCTATCTAACTAGCATGAATTAACTCCAAATAGAACAGTAAAGCAATAAAAATGAGAATAAGCACATAATAAGCTATTGAACAGTAAAGTTGACCAAACTTTGACTTTTATAAAATTAATACTGAAATAAGGGAAACTTACATTAAATCTGAAATGAGAGTTACAATGATCCAAAATTAAGCTAAGAACATAAATCTTATCTAATTTATACTATTCCTAACCCCTAAAATCTAACTAACAGCTAACTATCTAACTGCTCCAAATCCATGAGTGAGTGGGCTATTTATAGCCTTTCCCAGAAGGTTCCAGGAGCTTGGGAAGCTTGATCTTGACCCTCCAATTCATGCTTCAATCATAAGCGATCTTTACAGCCCTTGGATCAAACGTGTGAGGTGTCACACCCAATCAAATGCTTACACGTGTCATTCCTTGGTGTCAGGTGTTTCTAGAAGTCCAATCATTGGGTAATTTAATTGGGAATTAAGGTAATTGGTTGTACGGTAATTTTAGGGTTCATAGGTTGTACAGTAAAAATTGGGGATAAAAAGAAAAGGGTTTGGCGGGTTTTATGGTTTTTTACTAGAGTTTATTATAAGTTTGACCGGGTCAGTTTACTTGGGTATAAAAGTCGGATCCGGGTTATTGGGTATAATATAAAGGAGGTGGGCTAGGTTTAAGATGTGGGCTGGTGGGCTAATGTATTGGATTGGGTTGTTTAATAAAATGGGTTTATAAAATCTGATTTATGGTTTATTGTATAGGATGATAAGGAATGAATTTGACAAGGACCAATAGTGTAAATTCTGGATTTCCAAGGACCTTTTCTGCCAAACTTCACATTTGTGATCCAAGGGCTATATTTGTCTTTCTTTGATTCTTGGAGGACCAAATCTGACATATGAGAATAAATTTTGATCATTTGCTTCCCCGGCTTCGGCTTTTGACACTTTTCCAGATCTCGTGCTTGTTTTTTCCGGTTTTTGCTTGATTTTGTTCAAATTTACAATATCCATCCCTGCACAATCATAAACACAAAAACACGAAATATTTGACATAATTGGTTAGTTTTTTGTTTATTTGGGTCCGGTTTTGTTCAAATAAGGGTATGTGATTACGCACATACCACCCCCACATCCGAATTTCCTGGCTCCGCCACTCGAAAGTGTATGAACCTACTGTAATGGAGGGAGCAAAACAAAAGTATGCATTTTCAGTAGAGAAGATCAATCAGATTTCAGATGGATCCAAGAAGATCATCAAATTCATTCTTGCAATAGCATGCAAGTCTTCTTTTTCTTGATCTTGATTTTACTGTTGAATGTTTTGGACTTAAAGGTGATTTGTTAACACTAGCTTTTGTAAACACTTGTGTTGTTTTTTTGACTGTCTGAATGCTCATTTCGGTTGTGTACAATGGGGTTTTTAGGTGTTTTGCTTGTTATTGTGGCCGTGACGATGTATGTTAGAAGTTTAATACATCGACGCTCAGATAAGAGCGATGAGGCTGCTAATGAGTGTTCCCGTCGGATTAAAACCCTAACATAGCACCGTCTCCACAATCAAGTGATGATTGCTCTTTTGATGACAATCCAAATTGTACTTGTGACGATCATGATGGTAATCATGAAGTACCTTCGTCCCAATGCTGTGAAGAAGCAGAAAAACACAAGACTTGTATGTGTTTTTTACACGGATTTCCGGAATGGGTTTGCCATTGGTGCCAAACTTCATGCTTTGTAATATAAAAGATGGTTTAGCTTGCCATGCTTAAGTAAGATTTGTACCTTGTACTAAGGATACATTATTGGATTAAGTAAAGTGGATGTAATAAAGTCGTTAATGACAATGTTTTTTATTTAAGATGATTTTAACAAGGTTTTTATTTCTTGTGTTTGGTTTCATATAATTGTTTGTTTGTGTTAATTCAATTACTTTTCACAATCAGTTGACATCAATTAGGCGTTTAGAATTGTTATAGCGAAAAAGCTAAAAGCTCGAATAACCTAACAGGTTTATTCAGCTTTACTTAGAAAAGCTAAGAAGTCGAGTCGACACAAGGCTAGGCTTCCTTTGGCCAGGACACTAACAAAGCGCGACTCCAAGGTCGAAAACTCGTACTTTCTTAATGCACCGAGTATTTAAACTGCAGTCGGAAATTTTAAACATACAGATATTTCAGAAACTTCTAATGTTTTTGTTTCAATATACAAGACGACACAAACTGAGTTTAAAACCTTAATATACAAGTCAACCCAAAATATATACAAGAATTTGCAAGCAGTACGTACTTATTGAGATAGATGTAGCGAAGGATGCCATTGTTTATTTACATTACAACTTTTGCCATCTTTGTTGTAGAAAAGGCTTCACATTCAGCACACGTCAACCTTCACGCCCATAACACGTAATAAGACCAGATTTACAATTCAACAGATTTTGGAAATTTTTCCTATGTACAAAAAACATTTTATTTTTACTCGGGTCTAAATGTCACGAGTCCTGGGAGGTGAGATTCATGAAGCTTCTTTATATCATTTGAGGTGACTTTGGTTGATTCCAAGCTCAATGACTTCAAATTCTTGAGACTTGTTAGATGTTGCAATCCTACATTCGTTACCCGTGAACTCGAAACGTTTAAAGACACCAAATTTGTCAATTCTGCATTAGTCAAACCGATCCAAACTTTATATTCATATCATAAAATCATATTTATTTTTGCGTAAGATAAGAACGTGCATTTTCACATTTCATGTTTTAGTCATTACACTACTTTTGGACATCCGGGTCATTTAAAAATGACTGCCTGTTTCAGTCATTTTGTAGGTGGCAGGAAAATCCTTAAAACCAGACTTCACAAATGATGCAGTAATTTTTACAGAAAGTTTTACAATCACATGTAAGATTTTAAGGGTTGCAAAATGAGCCAAACGAGATAGATAGTCATATATAAACAAAATATCATGACTAAAACAAGATCTACCATAAAAATCAAAAACTGAAAATTTTAGGATGACATAAAAACTTACCAGAAATAAATTCTAGAGATTTATCGGTCAAGTGGCTGTTTTGGGACAGATTCAAAAGAACCAAAGACTGAAGATCCTTAATGTTTTTCACACCGACATCAGTAAGTCCCCCACCACATATTTCAAGTGAGCGCAAGTTTTTTAGATCTGCATAGAAAACCAAATTCAGTAAATAACAGAAATTATTTTAATCATCTCTGAACAACAATTTTTCAGTGTTACGTGAAGAGCTTACTGCGCAAATAATTTGTTCCATTATCCGTTATTTTCGCACAAAACAGATCCAAATGAGTCAATCCAGTCAAACCTGTATCATATATACAAATCAGAATATCGGAAAGTGGATCTGCATGAATATTTTATGATAAATGGGTCAACCCAATGCAGGTTGGTTGACCTGCACTCTTCGTATCTGAAACATATTTTATACTATTTAGTCAGTCAGATATCGATAACTAGAGCTATCATAAGTGGCACAGCGAGCACGATCCATGCAGGTTGTTGGTTTACTAGACACACTTTTCTTCTGTTTTTTTTTTTTTTTTTTTTTTTTTTTTTTTTTTTTTTTTTAATAGGAATTTAGTTGGTAAAATATTAAAATCTAGAGCTGCATCAAATTTTTCAATATTCTAGCATAGAGGTTAGGTCAAAACGGGTCAAATTTATTATAATTAATTAGATTGTCAAATTTATATGATTACCAAAAGTATATTTAGTTCATTTATAATCCATGCAAAAAATGATTTCGGATGTTACTGACCCATCAATCATTTCGATTGTAGCAAACTTATTGATTTGACCCGTTGGAACATAACCCAAATCGACCCATACATAAGTAAATGGCCGATCTAATCTAAAAATGCTGAAAGGGTACATGTAAGCATACTTGTAAGAGCTGCAAGACCAGCATCGGTGATTTGGCGAACATCCAAATTAAGTGATCTAAGAGACGATAATTTAGCTAAGTTTCTCAAACCTCCGTCTGTTATGACAGTGAACGAAAGATTCAAACTTTCCAAATTCACCAAACCTGCATAGATTAAATAAAAGCAAGTTTGACCAATAGTTAAGATAAGACCATATACATATGCATAAATGGAAAATACAAGTGAGTGTTTATGTCTTAACCAGAAAGATGACGAAGACCATTGTTTCCAACTTCTGTATCAGACAGCTCTAAACACTTTAGACGATTAAGACCTGAAAAGAAAAAGAACATACGTATATGAGATGAAAAAACAGATATTAAATTTATAAAAATTATCTAGCCGAAAGACTCACCTGATAAATGCACAAGTCCGCCATCCTTAATCATACATGAATCCAAATTTAAGCTCTCCAAATTTGTCAAGCCTGCATACGATAGATTTAAAGGATAAAAAAGTATGACTTCTCAAAAATGATCTTGAATGCAAATAATGTCTTGTTATGAAGTGCAATTGAAAGTTAAGAGTTTCACCTTTTAGGTGTGCAAGAACAGCATCTGATATATCGTTGAATCCCATGTTTAGTACTTTTAAAGACTTGAGCTCTGCATAATAAACGTCATATTTTAATTCTCCTACATGATGAAATGCTTTAACAGAGCAATGTACAACAACAAAAATGCTTACTTGATAACTTGTCACACCCTTCGTCGGTAAAATTGGATCTGCTTACGTTAAGATAATGTAGACCAACAAGATCTAAATAAAATAATTAACTTAATCAGAAACTCAAATACCCTGGTGTAACGAGATTATGAGAGATAATAATAACTTGATATAAACCTGAAAGTGAATCTAAGCATGCTGAAGATATAGGGCAGCGTTCCATATTCAGCAATGCAAGCTTGTGTAAACCTGAAGAGAAAACGCCTTTTGATTCAGAAAACCTTGCACATTTATATGATATAAAATAAACTATGAAATATAGCTCGGGCGACCTTTCAAGAATGTGACGCCGTGATCTGTGACCTTGCTGCAGGAAATTTGCAATTCTTTCAAGTTTGTTAGGTCTGGAAGATAACAAAGAATGAATCGTTAGAGCATGAGGTGTGATATTAAGTTCTTATAGGATCGATAGAAAGTGTTAAGAAATACCTGAAAGAGGCTTCATATCTACATCCGTAATGCAGTTACAACAGTTAATGTTAAGTGCCTCGAGCTTTTTAAGTCCTGCCAGAATATTGAAATGCCCATTATAGTTGGTTACATCATACGTCACCCAATGACGAAAAAATAACTATCGAGCGTATATGGAAAGTAGACGTGCCTTTTAAATGAATGAGACCACCATGGATCCCTGTGCATCTTTCCAAGTCCAACTTAGACAAATTGACTAAGCCCTGAAGGACACTCATTCCTTCGGTGGTAATTTTGCTGTTCCTCTTTAGACTCAAAGTAGTCAAGTTTGAAAGACCTGAACATTAATCCAAAATTAAGGCAATCTTAATACAACTGATTGTTCAAAATCACATTACACTATCAAAACGTACATCCAAACATCCCCTTAGGCTTGACATAAAAATATAGAAAAAATCAAGAAAACCCGAATCCTTCAAATCATATCAACATTACTAAACAATTGAAATTACGCATACAATTCAGGCAGAAGTATACCACTAATGCAGCGAAGCCCACCATCCGAGATCTTGTCACAAAAATTCAAGTTCAACTCCTCCACATTCTTGCAGTCTTTCACATCACACAGACCACTATCCGTAACATCAGAACCCGAGAGATCTGCAGAAAGTAAAGACAACCCCTGAGACAAGACTACGCCCAACCATTTATCATCAACACCAGGATATTCGCCCAAATTTATATCCTGCAAAAAATACAAAATGAGTCAACTGTAGCAAAGTTTAAATTTACAACACTCCAGTGTTGCACATTCTTAGATAATTACCTGAAGAGCACAATCTTTAAACGCTTCAAGGTGAGCTTCCGTAAGGCGTTGAGAATATACTAATTCGTTAAAAATTTGTTGACTGATGTCTCTTGGAAGCATAGAAAAAGTACCATACTGATTAATTTCCTGTTGCAATGGAAAAAAAGTACAGTGTTCATTACAACGATTGTTTGATTACGATCCTGATCAAGTGAAGGATTTATGAAGAAAGTTAACGTACTTCAGAAATTTTATAAATACATAATTCCATTAGTGACGGGCATATTTTGTTTCCGTCCTTATTATCTATGGATGCTCGAGAGAATGAAGTTCCGAGCCATTTAGAGCTTCCACTTTTGGAATACTTTCTTGAAACAACTCCTTGTGCAGCTGTCTCGGTGGTTTGTGGGTCCCGTTTCCTGGAACAAGCTCCTCCCATGGGAATTTAATCTTAATAGGCGCTCACAGTGATGTGGTGTGTTAAACCAGTAAAGGTCGGTAACCTGCGAGTATAAATGTTGTAACATATAAGCCTACAGCTAAGTAGACTTCAAAATTTTGACGTTAACCACGAATTATCAGACAAGTCAGGGATTTTTAAAGAATCCACTTTGGAACAAGCAACTTCACACTAGAAACTTATTTCACTCATAAGGGAGTGTTTGGGATTGTTTGTTAAAACTACTTATTTCACTTGCAATTAGAAATCAGTTTGGATAAGCAATCCCAAACATCCTTTAACTGCTTAACTGGTATAGCATAGGGTAGTAAGCAGATAAGCAGTCTTATTAAAGTTACCCAAACACCCACCCACTTACACAGTTCCCTGCAAGCGTCTGCCACAAATGAACCCAAAATGTGGTTTGAGTTCAGAAAGAGCGTCAAAATTGACACTCTATTATTGAGACAATTTGGTGAGCATGAGTTTTATGTAGACACTTTAGGGGGGTGCTTGGGATTGATTATTAAAATTTCCTGTATGTTTACTGCTTTTTACAATAAGCACCTTGAAATGATCAACTTCAAAGTAGTTCAAACTTACAACTTATTTCACTCTTAAGCGGGTCAGGAAAATAAGATTGCCATTGAAACTGCTTATTTGATATAAGTTGTTTAAAACTGCTTATTCACACATATATAAGGCTCATTTCCCTCATAAGGGAGTGTTGGGAATTGCTTCTCCGTTTATTGCCTTTGAGATATGCAAATTGGCTCAAAACAACCTATGTCACTTACAACCAACTCAAGCTTATTTTCAGGCTTACGGGCTTATTCGAAATTAGGAAAGGCTTTTTAAGCTCACTTTTTCCGGCTTATTAACTTAAGCTTATGACATACTTAAGTCCATAAGCTCAACTTGATCACCTCATGAGCCAAAAAAAGTGAGCTTATGAGCTTTTTCAATTTCAAATAAGCCCATCAGCTCAGAAAATAAGCTATTAAGTAAATCCTAAACACCCGCTGACTACTTAACTAGTATAAACAATCCCACCAAATCATTTCACTATATAGGACTAAAAATTTCAACTTTTTTTTTTTCTTTAAAAAATAAAAACTTTTTCCACACAATTTTTATAAAAAGTTAAACACAGCCCATCTAACAAATAAAAAAACCTTAAAAGACGAGAACAAGAAACATATGATAAAAAAAAACACAAAGGGTGTACGATGATCAAACATTATGATGAGATGATTGGAAGTGCTTATCTGCTTATAGCCTTTTTAAATAAGCAGTATGGAATAAGCAACTTCAAACTTATAGCTTATAATTTCACTCATAAGCGGGTGTTTGGACTTTGGAATTGCTTGTTAAAACTACTTATCTGTTTATTGCTTTTTAATAAGCTTAACACAGCTTCTTTCACTTCAAATAACTGGATAAGCTATCCCACCTTATCACTTAAGATCAAATATGGCTAAAAATTGCAACTTTTTTCTTTAAAAAAAAAGACTTACTTTTTACACGCTATTTTTATATGAACAAGAAATATAAACAGTTAAACACATCCCATGTAACAAATAAATAAAACCATAATCATCATTTAAAAAAAAAAAAAAAAAAAATCAAGAAAACATGAAGGTTGTACGATGATCAAACCTTAAAAGACAAGAACAAGAAGAAACATATGATTGGTTTTGAAGCAAGGTTATGATAAAATATTCATGATGATCATCATGTTATAAGAATAAAGGAAGGTAAAGCGTGTAGGTTTTGAGTGTGTGTGTTTGTGAAAATGATAAACCGACGGATGATGGCAACGTGGAGGTTGATGATGCTTTTTGTTTTTCTTGATCAAACTTATGTGTTAGGATAAGACTTGGGTGAATGTTGGTCCCACTTGTGTCTAAATATTAAATAATCCATTTTGGATATTATACATGAAAATTAGTATTTTTGTTTATCTATAATCTAGGGATGAATCTCTCCTCTTAGTCTTAAAATTCAGATTTACAAAAAATAAAGTATGATTTACAACACTTTAATGCATCAAATTTTTAGACTTACAAGAAAATAAAGCATATTGTACAACAAAAACAAGCGTTGTGTCATTTTAAGACCAAAATTCTATCAAACAACATTAATGCTATTAAATGGTAGTCATTAAAACACCCCCTATATAAAAAATACAAATTATCAAGCATTGTTTACAACTATTTAGAGCACAAAGATAACTAAAAAAGTATTATCCAACACATATAATTAATACACTATTTAATTTACCCTCTCACTAAAATACACAATCATTTTACCGCAATGTACAATCAAATTAAGCTTCTAAAATATTAACCTTCCAAAACATAAATCTAAAATCCAGTAGTCAAAATGAAAAAAAAAAAAAAAAAAAAAAAAAAAAAAAAAAAAGAAAAGTGAAAGAGACTTGGAAATTACAAAGAAAGAACAATCTCAGTCTTCTCTTTAATACTCATAAATTTGTTTGTTAAAACAAGAGTATAAGAGTCAATGTTGCAAAAATCGTGAATCGGTAGCGTGGCGGTCGACCACCCTGCAGCGATTAATCGGCCAAGGCGGAATTAATCGGTGATTAATCGGATTGGCATTTTTTGCATGTTTTGGGTATTTCTGGAGACCAAACTAAAGATCGTAACTGATTTCAAGCCTACTATGTTTCCAAACCTCAATAAAAGGCTCCAATTCTGATTATGAGGCTCATTGTGTGTTATAAGTGAAATAAACGATCCCCAAATTAAGTAGAATGCCTAATTTTTTTTTTTTTTTTAAAGCTGACCGATACGGCCGATTTTTGGCCTTATTTTTGCCCAGACCGATTTTTTGACCGATATGCAAAATTCTACAAGGTCGAAGGCCGATAAGCGATATATCGGCGATTAATCGGCCGATACGGCCGATTTTTGCAACAATGATAAGAGTAAACCATCATAGATCTTGAAAGTAATAAGAGGACAACAAACAAACAACCTACCCAAGACCTCTTTAATGAGATTTTGACGAACATAGTGTGCTTCGGTTACGGTTGAAATAAAGAAGGTTTATGCTGCGTTAGTGATAAGGAGATGGAAGAAATGTTATTATGATGCTGCTTTTTTTATATGTATGAAAACGAGCTATTTAGGTGTGTGACTGCCATGGAGATATAAGGGTGGATTTATTTGACGTGTTGTGTTCGTTTGTTAAGGAGTTATAAGGTTGGAAAGATTGAATATGCGTATTATTTTGGAGAAGGAGATATTTGGTGACTGCATATTTTTTTTTAGATGGAGAGAAGGTTGGATGGGGACCTTGAATGTGCGATGTGTGTTTAGGTTTCCATAATGAAGAACTTATATTATAAAGGGTGTAGGGTTTGTTGTGGATTTGGGTTGGACATTAGATAATAATTATGGGCTTGCTGGATTTTTTAAACTTGGGTTGCGAATTTTTAGTTAGTATGGGCTAAATCTGAAAATTTTGTTGAATTAATTGTGAGGTTGGGCTTATCTAACTATCTTCACAATATTACCGTGTATCGTTTTTATATTTTAAAAAGTATCGCATGTGCACCCTACAATTTTTGTATGATATAGTTTTCTTTTACTTAAAATCTCGCTATTTGTAAAGTTATTATCACAAAACGCATATAGCTAGAAAACGTTGCTCGCCAAAATTTTAAGTTCAGGGTACCCGCCGCCGCATCGCGCGGGTACCCTGCTAGTATTACATAATACTTGATGCAAAATATATGAATGAATTGAGTTTTAAATGTATTTTTCATTGGTATAATTTTCATCAAGTATTATATAACACAAACAAAAATATTTATAGTCAAAGTTGAGAAAGAAAGACAAAAAAATCAAAAGAGGACAATAATTTTGAGACGGAGGGAGTAGTAAAGTGAAGAAAAATCATGTATGTCAAGCTCACTTGTTTTTAAGCGGGGTGTAACGATGGCTAACATTATCACCGTCAATTTAACGTTATATTATTTTTTTACTTTAATTTTAACATCATTGCCAATAAAGTATAATAAGACCATTAACTTTACCAATAAATAAAATTAAAAAAAATTATTAAAAAAAAAAGGTCGTCTGCAAGACCGAGTTATTGGGTACCTACAAGGTACAGGACGCGTCACATGTGCAACTATTACACATAGTCATAGGGGTTAGATAAACAGGTTGAGTTCGAGTTGATAGTTGATACTATCTCAATTTGAACATCATTTGTTTACTTGTTAGTGTTTCAAACACAGTCTTAGTTTGGATACGTTCTCATGAATCATGAGTTGTTTACTTTATTATCTCTAAAGTAGTACGGAGTACAATGGTAAGTTGTCGTCAAAGTTTTAAAAGAAATCAAGCTTTAAGTTTCATTGAATGAACAACTTGTGATGGTACGAGAAATTTTTTGAGACGACCACAAAAATAACTCTTAAACCATGTATATCAAAGTTAAAAAATTTTATTTTTTCAAATAATATAAACAAAAATACTTCTACGTTTACTTTCATGTACCTCGAACCATAGTTTTAAAAAGCGCGCCTCAGCTCAACGCTCAAGCTTTAAGGATTTTTACATATCAAGGCTCTACATATGCATAAGGCTCACAAAAGGCGCAGCGCCTTGGGCTTTAGAGCCTTGCACCTAGGCGCCTAGGAGAGGTGACGAGTTTTGAACATTTTTTTTTTTTTCTTTTCAAATTTAACATTCATCGACCTCATATGTTAGTGAAACCTAACCTAGAAATTAACTAAATCAGAAGATTTAAGAGTTTTATCCTTCAATTCAAGTGTCTATACATACAAACCTCTCATTCAATTTTGAGCATGAGATAATGAAATATCATCATGCCAACATCTTGATACATTGGTTGATATTTTGGGTTTGAATTTTAGATTTGCTTCGATAACTAGAGTATTTTAGTGTTATTTAAGTCACCATTAATACATAAATTGTCGTGCAAAACTTTTAAATTTTTATTCAATTCATTGCGCCTCATATTCATGAACCTCGCACTCTTGATCTGCTCCTCTCCTCAAGGCTCTATAAGCCCTCTGCGCCTTTGTTACACCCGGTGCCCGCTTTGACAAAAAATTTAAACTTTACACACGGAAACGCTTGACTTTCATGGATATTCTGCCACTCTTTTGACAACTGACAAAAATCTATAAACATTCAGCCCTTGAGACTATTTTTAAATGAAACTAGACTCAAATACCTTCAAAAAGACGGGTGGCACGACCCGTGACGACTTACGGTTTAAAAGACGGGTGGCACGACCCGTGATGACTTACGGTTTAAAAAGACGGGCGGTTCAGACCTGCTGTTCGCCCGGAATGGTTTTCAAGTCCCGCGCTCGAAAACCCGACCTCCCGAACTCGTTATTTCACCAAACTTTCCAGATTTACTTAGTATATCAATGAGCTCATTTTCATACAAAAACATTTACCGTTTGACTCTCAACATACAACTCATACCTCTTCCGTTTTACACCAAACTTTACCAAAAGCATAATATTAACATAACAAACATGTTCCAAGGGTACTTGACCCGCTTACAACCCAAAATGGGTATTTTCATACATAAACCAAACGCCCTTTTATACTTGACTATAAAACACTTCAAACTCACTTTGACATACCCAATGACTACCAAATCGTTTGGACGACCTTAACATACAACTTGCCATACGGCTACACGTTACCAACCCATAAAATACCAACGGGGGTACAAACTTACACATGAGCCCGGTATTCTACCTAAGCTCCTACACATACTACCTTAATCTCGCATATCCAAACCCTTAATCCTTACATCCAAGCCGCCTGATGCGTGGTTTTGTAACCTTACAACAGGTTTTACCTCTCGAGGGATCTCAAGAGGCTTACAACCCCACCAGGCAGTGTACCTGACCGATGTAGTATAGTGTAGTGGTAAGTACGGGGGATTGATCGTTCTCCACAGGGAATAGTGTTCGTTAGGTGTGAAAGGCTACTCTAATTAGGTCTAAGGGTTGAGGAAGATTCTTTTTATGTTTTTATAGTTTTTATGAAAGCAAGTAAAATCTCGGGTTTGAAGGAGTGGGCGGAATTAGTTGCTAGTCAACTAACCCAAATTACTACAAATGCAATAAAATAAAATAACAAAAATGAAAAGTGGTGAGAAACTTATGTGTAGAGAAATGTGTTTACTTAGATTTCCTTACTCCCTAACTATCTTTTACCGGTTAATTAGTGTGCATTAGTTGCGTGGATGACGGGTGTATTCCTTAATACCATTCGTGGGGTGGCGTACTTACTTCCCCAAACTCTACAAGCTCCTACTTCACTCCTATGTCGAGCCGGCTAGGAAGCTCCTAACATGGGATCACTAGAATTCGCTTGTGCATTAAATACAACCATAAAAACCTTTAGTACGCGTTTGGTTCATGTTTCTTAAGACGTTCAAGCAAGTTACCGAATAGGAAGTTAGCCAGTTTTCTTAAGCCTAACATAGATAAACAATCATCCAATACAACTAATAACACACTAACAACCTATAATCAATAGCTAGGTTTCATTAGATCTAAGCAAACACAAGATAAAATTAGCCTAACATGTTAAACAAAAGACAAGCATAAGATAGAATCAAACAACACATAGACATATTGAATGATTAATTGATTACTTATCTTTCAATGAAACATGGAAGATCTCAAGGCTAAAAGCCCTGAAAAAGTAGCTAAAATCGTCTTAGGGTTTTATCCCAAAATTCCACACACTAAGCTCTCCCTTAATGACAAAAAATTAGAAAACTATATATAGATGTTTGGATCTGACGGCGTCACCTTATGCATTGTGACGCCGTCACCTCGCCGCTTTTAGGGTTCCCGGGTGACCTTCTTGACGCCGTCCCTCTTTAATTCTCCAAAATCCGTTCTGGCCTATCAAGGCTTGACGCCCTCACCTATTGAACGTGACGCCGTCCCCTTATGAATTAAGCCGTGACGCCCTTGATTTAGTTAAAGCGTGACGCCGTCAGAATTCACATGCTAACTCACTGGCCCGTCATGAGTAAATTTCACATCCAACTTTTCTTGCCAAGGCATGACGCCGTCTGGAGTAAATCCTGACGCCGTCAAAGGTAACTTTCAGCCGATTTTTGAGACTTTGCCGTTTTCTTCACTTTTATGCTCCAAAAACGTCCAAAATGCCTCCTTTTCCAGATTTCTCCTCAAAAGTACCTAAAATGACAAAAGGAACGATTTAGGGCAATATTTGATCAAATAAATACGATTTCGGGCTTAAATGACCCCTTAAAAGCGGTACACTTTTCGCCTCATCAAATACCCTTACACTTGAGATTTGCTTGTCCTCAAGCAAATGCGCTTTTATTCTAATCAAAATACAAGTTAGGGGTCATTTAATGCAAACATAAAAGTAATTACAACAAATATTCGTTCCACTTTAATCATAATAAGCACGGAGATTACAAACTAGCACCTCACAAGTAGTGTTTAGATACTCACATCTCTCAAGTGTCATCAAAATAAATCTCATAAATGAAAACGGATAATATCTCTCACTACCTGTCATAGCAAATAGATTACCATAGGCTTGGGAAAGGATCGAAAACCTCCTCCACTAGGCGTAAGCACCTAAGATAAACTATCAAAGAGGGCTTTTAAATGGGTTGTAATGTTAGGTGTAGGGAAAAGGAAAACACGGTTTTGTTGGATACGGGATATTTTACTGGTGGCGAGTTAAAGATCTTGGTCAATTACATGTACTATACAATGTTGCTAAGCCAAGACTAGACTCGATCTTAAGCTAGAAACGAAATAACAAAATAACAAAAACATAAAACAAACATAAAATAAAACAGGATGGTAGTCCGTATGTTTTTTCTATTGCTCTTTTTTCTCATTTTTTTTTATTTTTCTTGATTTTTTTTTTTTTTTTTTTTTTTTTTTTTTTTTTTTATTGACATACACTCTTGCCCTACCATCCAAAATAATACATCATAGGGGCGTTGCATTCCCCTTACACTTGAATTTTTACATAACTTTACAAATACTAATCTAATGACTCGAATTAAGATAATTGAAAAACTTGGAGTGCTTTTAAAATATTTAGCACATATGGGGGTAATAAATGATGTTCTTCCCCATTACTCCATTACACTAGTACTTTACCCATGAGTCCCAATCGTCCCAAAACAATATGTACAAGGATATGACTCGACTTAGCAACCATGTAATCAACTAGATAATTAACTTGGGTTTAAACAAATGTTGTCACAATAATGCACTAAAAATGAGTGCATACAAGGTAGGCTAAGGCGATTTGGGTGTACATTTTAGTGGGGTGTAACAAATTCTTCCTTTAAGTAAAATGCTTAAAGGTCGAAACGAAAAGATAGGCTCTGAGGGGTGTACTAGGGGTATCGTGTACTAAAAATGAGTACAACGCAAAGGGTGTGGGAGAATTACTTGACCAATGTAGCCAAAGTAATTATAACAAAAACACAGGTGTAAAACAATGGGTTAATCCTAATGCCTCTTATCATGTAGTAAATCTAACTACACGAATGTAGTCTCACTTGTGGCCTTGGAATGGTCCTAACGCAAGTTCTAGAATCTAAGTGCTACCGGTACACACATCATAGCATAAATGCTTTTCCTACCAATTCTAGGGGCGAACCTCACATATTTGGGGGTGGAAAATTTTTTAGTGGTACGGTTTTTGTGCTAGTCATATAACTCCTATCCGTGAGACGCTCATTAAGATCAAAGTTTCACTCCTATATGTTGTAAAAAATTTTAAATTTGGCACTAAAATTACCTTAACAAGTATTTCTCTCAGTTTTATTACACATCTACTATTAAACAAACAAAAATCAAGCGTAATAGCATTCTCTAATCGTACTTTTACCCTCCCCTTACACTTAAGATGAACATTGTCCCCAATGTTCAAATAACAAGATGTAAAAGCATAAAGTAAAAGAATGAAATCAAATACTCCCCTGATTCGCTCGGTGGATAATGAAGTAACACGGTTAAATCTTCTTCCAAAGTAATGTTGAAACTCCATGACTAATGCATCGCCATAAGCTTGATTCAAAACATTTTCTTGTCCAAAATAACCTGTTAAACCTGAGAAAACAAACACGAAAACCTGCATAACATCGGCGGGATAAATCTATATATAAGGATATAATGCTTGTGGAATGATAACTTTGCAGATTCCTGGAGATTATAAGTTGGAGATTTTAATAAAAACTTTTTAAAAACAAAACTTTCAAAAATTTCTGAAAATTAAATCTGACGCCGTCAGGTTATAAACCCTGACGCCGTCAGAAATGACCTGACAAAAATTTTCATTTTAAGTTTCCGGAAAATTTCTGGAAAAACCTTTACCTTACTTCCTGGAAATCCTGCAAAACATCATTATGACTCGATACAAGCATTTGACTCAAACAAATACGAATATGTATGTTAATTTAATATTATTACGATTCATGTTCATATGTGTTCTAATAAACCAATTTAGATTTCCCTTACACTTATCTTTTGCAAAATACCTTTATATGTAGTTAAGACGAAGTTAAAAACAAAATAAAGCATTTTCACAAATTAGTTTTGAACATGAATCAATAAGAATAAAAATTAAACACACATACGGAAACAAATAAAAACAAACAAACAAATAAATAAACACACAAAGCAAATAAAGCATGGGCTGCCTCCCAAGAGCGCTTGTTTTTGTTCGAGTCACGAGCCTGACTCTACCCTTATTTAACGGAAATAGGGGAGGTTTTCCCTACACTTAGGATTAAGTGTGGGTGAAAGTAGCGATACACACCATCTTGGTGGAAGTATGCCACGTGAGGAAAGAGTGGTGGATGAATTATATGCTCAAAGATGTGGGATCCAATCATCATAACCTTACTTAGTTCAATTGGGTCAATGGGTGAATTGAAGTTTTCTCCTAGAAAGGGATCATCTTCTATCAACTTCGAGAGACTCCAAGTTAAGAATCCACTTTGACCTAATAAACCCGGTTTAAACCCATAATGTTTCTTGTGATCAATCATAAATGGGTGATGTATGTATGTAAGGTCACGGTTCACTCCTATATTAGCTTCCACTCCACATGGCCTAGAGTCTACTACCTTAATCTTAACATTACCCGGACTACATGGTTTGATGGGTGGATCGGGACCTTTTTCAATTCCTAAATTCACATCTAAGGATGGAAGATTAGGTAACGGTTTTGGCTGAGGCTCCGGTTCATCAAAACTAGGAACTTCCATAGAACTAAGAGTAAGGTTGTGATCACAAGTATTCAAACATACTTCTTCTAGTTGTGTTTGGTACAAGGGCTCTACCTCTATTGGGGTTCCTATAGTCTCCTCAACTTCTTCCGGGTAAGTCACGGGCGGTGTGTGTGCCTCAATTGATGGTAGGACTTGTGGGGTACTTGGTGGGCTTATGTTACTTACCTCATCATTCCTTGTGTCAAGATCACCTATATCCTCATCATAGGTTTTGGTAGAATTTAAACCTAACATTTTCCCTAGTATCTCAAGTGCTTCTCTAGGCATCTCAACTTCTATATCCGAATCATAAGGATCATCCTCAATATTCTGACTGCTATATTCAAATTGCCCAAAAGATTCATCATGTGTTTCTTGAGATTCATCGTCATCGATCATAAAACCTAGGTCTTTTTGATCAATGTGATCATGCTCGGCTAGATCCTTCATCACATCAAGGTCACCTATGTGTTCGTTTTGTACTATGGCATTACATGACAACCACTTAGGTATCTCAACACTAATGTATTCATCCCCAAACAAACTTGTTTCATGATCCAGGAAATTTATATTCAATTGACTTGTACTAACGTTTGTTGGGTTGTCTACCCTATAATAATATTGGGCACAATCTTCTATGGCATCCCATGCTTCTTCAGCACTTAATTCCCTAAAGTCCCCATTGGCAAAATCCTCAATGCGCATTTGGTCATATTGGCCAACACGATAGTAAAAGGTTCGGGTTAGGGATGCTAAAGCGAAACTATGATGAGGGAATTTTCGGAGTAAATTTCTAAAACGAGTCCATGCATCATATATGGGTTCATCTCGATATTGTTTGAAATTCGAGATGTCAATAGGGTAGAATGGCCTTTGTGGTTGGTGGTATGGTGGATTCGCGTACTCCATAATGGTGAACGAAAGAGTCAATGGAAATCTGTTACGAACAAAAGCACAAAGAAAATAGATAGACTAAAGAAAACCTAGAAAAATAAAACAAAAATCTCACTAGAAAGGAATCTAGTGAGTAGACCTAATAGAAATAAAAATTCAACCTAAACAATAACTATTCCCCGGCAGCGGCGCCAAAAACTTGATGCGTGGTTTTGTAACCTTACAACAGGTTTTACCTCTCGAGGGATCTCAAGAGGCTTACAACCCCACCAGGCAGTGTACCTGACCGATGTAGTATAGTGTAGTGGTAAGTACGGGGGATTGATCGTTCTCCACAGGGAATAGTGTTCGTTAGGTGTGAAAGGCTACTCTAATTAGGTCTAAGGGTTGAGGAAGATTCTTTTTATGTTTTTATAGTTTTTATGAAAGCAAGTAAAATCTCGGGTTTGAAGGAGTGGGCGGAATTAGTTGCTAGTCAACTAACCCAAATTACTACAAATGCAATAAAATAAAATAACAAAAATGAAAAGTGGTGAGAAACTTATGTGTAGAGAAATGTGTTTACTTAGATTTCCTTACTCCCTAACTATCTTTTACCGGTTAATTAGTGTGCATTAGTTGCGTGGATGACGGGTGTATTCCTTAATACCATTCGTGGGGTGGCGTACTTACTTCCCCAAACTCTACAAGCTCCTACTTCACTCCTATGTCGAGCCGGCTAGGAAGCTCCTAACATGGGATCACTAGAATTCGCTTGTGCATTAAATACAACCATAAAAACCTTTAGTACGCGTTTGGTTCATGTTTCTTAAGACGTTCAAGCAAGTTACAGAATAGGAAGTTAGCCAGTTTTCTTAAGCCTAACATAGATAAACAATCATCCAATACAACTAATAACACACTAACAACCTATAATCAATAGCTAGGTTTCATTAGATCTAAGCAAACACAAGATAAAATTAGCCTAACATGTTAAACAAAAGACAAGCATAAGATAGAATCAAACAACACATAGACATATTGAATGATTAATTGATTACTTATCTTTCAATGAAACATGAAAGATCTCAAGGCTAAAAGCCCTGAAAAAGTAGCTAAAATCGTCTTAGGGTTTTATCCCAAAATTCCACACACTAAGCTCTCCCTTAATGACAAAAAATTAGAAAACTATATATAGATGTTTGGATCTGACGGCGTCACCTTATGCATTGTGACGCCGTCACCTCGCCGCTTTTAGGGTTCCCGGGTGACCTTCTTGACGCCGTCCCTCTTTAATTCTCCAAAATCCGTTCTGGCCTATCAAGGCTTGACGCCCTCACCTATTGAACGTGACGCCGTCCCCTTATGAATTAAGCCGTGACGCCCTTGATTTAGTTAAAGCGTGACGCCGTCAGAATTCACATGCTAACTCACTGGCCCGTCATGAGTAAATTTCACATCCAACTTTTCTTGCCAAGGCATGACGCCGTCTGGAGTAAATCCTGACGCCGTCAAAGGTAACTTTCAGCCGATTTTTGAGACTTTGTCGTTTTCTTCACTTTTATGCTCCAAAAACGTCCAAAATGCCTCCTTTTCCAGATTTCTCCTCAAAAGTACCTAAAATGACAAAAGGAACGATTTAGGGCGATATTTGATCAAATAAATACGATTTAGGGCTTAAATGACCCCTTAAAAGCGGTACACTTTTCGCCTCATCACCGCCCATATAAACAATGCCAGCCTACAAAATGGTTAGGCAACTAAACCGTAAGCACAAAGGCTTAGTAAGTAAAACGATCATAGCATAAAATTATACTTCAATCCACATAAGCATCATATACATAAAACACTTACTTCACGGCTTACTACCCAAGTCTCATCTAACACATAACATCAACATATCTCATAGCATCAACTCATCACATAAGCCATATTCATGGCATCACATAAGCATAACCCATGTTCATCTTTCTTAACATAAACATACATAACACATATATGTTAGAAATCCATATAACTCATGTCATCATCATTTTACTTACCTTAGCTCCAAGCTAAGCACATCAAGAACATCATCATCATCACAATCTTCCATCATCAACATCATAACACCCTAAATCATAATATCATACAAACACTTAACACATAACATAATAATCATAACAATGGTTTATACAACCATTAGCTTATCCCTAGCAACTCTAATCATCATATAATCATATATTTATTATATGATGATCAATCCCACCATTTACTCATCTTTCCCAAGTTAGGGTTTACAAACCCTAACCTCTCAATCCATCAATTTCACTAGAAATAGAGATTACTTACTTGCAATGATCATAGCAAAGGGTGGCCATAAGCACTAGGACTTGATCATCTTCTCTTCTAAGCCATCAAGACAATCATTTCCCTCCCTTTTCTTCCTCTAGAACCGGCCTTCCCAAAGACCCAAGAATAATATGGAATTCTCTGGAATTCCTTAGTTATACTAATCTAGACATAAGTTTAGGCTAATGGCAAGAATGACCCCTCAAGTTCTTTTTCTTTTATTTTGGCCACACCACATATCTTAACACTTTTGGTCTATCGCTACTTTAACCCTTGAAGTATATTTCTTTTCTATTTGTGGCACATAACACTTTCCATAACTATGCAATATATTCTTTGACTATCACTTGACTAACGGGTTTGACCACTACACAACATTTGTTGACTGGCCAATCACATAAAGCCTTTGGTCCATTTCATCTAGGGTGGGGCCTATTTGTATCCCGGGAAACGGGTCTAACAATTCTACCCCCGTTATTTTGATTTCTTCCCCGAAATCTCTTGTATATTTCTATCCAAAACCAAATTACAACATATACATGCCCTTGTTCTCATGCTCTCAAGGCCATTACCTCGCAACGATCTAAATGATCTTGCAAATTTTAAACTCACTATACATAATCATAACTCATAGGGCTGGCATAACAGGTCACACGAACCTGTTAAGACACGAACCTGTTAAGGTCAAACACGAACACGACCTGTTAACTAATCGTGTCATTTTTCTCAAACACGAACACGACACGAAAATTAACAGGTGCACCTGTTAAGACCTGTTAAGAAACCTGTTAACATGTATTCTTAACTTGGAAAATTTTTCAGACTTTAGCAATGGACATTTACATTGTTTTTTACTGCAGAACATTTACATGTTACATTAGTAATTTAAGCATAATACAATAACACAGTAATGATATTAAAGATCAACTCATGGCCAGCAGCATCTTGGATGTGGATAGTCTCAAAGCTTCCCTTATGCTTTTCTCTGTTCTTGAGGATACCAACACGACCTGTGTTTCTTCCTCCAGTCACCATGACGACATTTCCGACGTCAAACTTGATGAAATCAACAATATTGTTGTTTTCAAGGTCTAGCTTGATGGCGTCGTTGGCCTTGATGAGAAAATGTTACCTTTCTTTAACTGGGCCACAAAGTCTGTAGTGATCAGGAAGCCCTTGTAACTGTGCATTTTCTCTTATTGTCAGCACCTTGTCTTGGTTTGGATGCAGCAGTGCCTATCAAAAGAACATACAAGAACTTAATGTTGGGTCTCTTAACCAGATTTGGCATTTATGATGGGTGAAAAAAGGACCTGATTGTGTGGCTCAGCTCTGCCCACTACAGTTTTGACAACAGAGTCCATGCCCAATCGACCAAATGTTCTGCATTTTAAGGTTTAAACATGTTAGTAACCTAAGCAACCACAAAGGTCATGCAATAGTTTGGAACCTGCACCGTTAGATAACGTAATGTGAGAAACATTGACATAATGGTATCGAGAAATTAAAACTGAAACTCATTTCTAATAATCAGAAAGATTTGTTGCAAGTATAGTACCAGTTGTTTTCCAGAGGGCAGTTTGACTTTTGGAACGCTTGTATCCCAATACACTTTGTCTTTCTCATCAACTAGCACCCCTGCTAGATTTCTAAAGTTTGCTCCCTGTATGTGTCAATAACGTTAGTGACCAATCAGCAGACAAAGCCATTATCAATTCAAGGGAAAAAACAAATAAATAAATCTAATTTTCAATTGCTACAGTGGTGTACCTTGCTTTCTCATTCTTATGAACTTCTGAAAACTTGTACGTGGAGCACCTCCATACTCCATTTCATCCGCACCATTGTAGTTTGTAACCTAACATTAATAAAAAAAAAAAATCCATAAATTAACTACTAACACTACATACAATTATCTAAATCTTAATTAATATTCAAAAACATTACTACAATATAAAACTAGAATAGCTACATATCTCTTCATCTGAGTTATGTAAACGTATCAACTCAAAACTTGACAACTAACAACATCACTACATCAGCCTTTAATACACTGCTATTCCACTAATAACAACATCAACATTTGACAAAAGCAATTAAACTAATCTAGTATCTACTGTCCTAATTCAGACAAGGTTAGCAATTTTATATATATCTGACTACAAGTGCACCTAATTATATTATCCGACTACAAGTGCACCTAATTGTCATCAAACGATGGTAGTTTAATGCAAGGTAGTTTAATGTTTATATATAATATATATGTAGTCGGATAATACAAGGTTAGCAAATAGCAATTATCTACTGCTCATATAATACAACTACCGTTTGCTCATATAAGTGGATGAAGTCACGAATTCAATTCAATTTACCAGATAAACGAAGAGGATGAAGTCACGAAGTGGATGAAGTCACGAAGTGGATGAAGTCACGAATCGGGATGAATAATCGATTGGGTTTGGGTGACTTGAGATGAGTTGAGAGTCTGGATAAGAGAATAATCGATTGGGTTTGGATAAGAGAATAAGAAAGAGATAGGGGAGGGGAGGCGGATAGGAAAGAGATAGGGTTTCTTAAAAATTATATATATATATTAGATTGTTAACAGGTCTTAACAGGTTAACAGGTCGTGACCTGTTAAGACACGAATATTAACAGGTCTTAACAGGTCAAACCTGTTAAGACACGAAACCTGTTAAGGGTCAAACACGAACCTGTTAAGAACAGGTCGTGTCGTGTCGTGTTAACAGGTTTCGTGTCAAAATTGCCGGCCCTAATCATAACTCATAGTTCACTTAAAACACACTTCTCATCGCAAACTTTTCTAAGATTTCCCACAATTGACGACTAGTTATATGGAAAATTTTACTACTTTGACTTTATATAAGTCAAACTTCATCACTATAAACACGTCATACGTCCATGCACTAACATGACATAACATCTTATACCGGTCAATTTCACATTTTACATAACACCAACACATATCAATATCAAAAACCGGCAACTTATTTTAAAGTATACAAAGTACCATACAAACGGCACCCTTCAAAATTATTTCACACGCATCACTTAAGCAATCTTTCTTATTAATTTCGGGAATGCTCACCAATTAACTCATCAACTTAATGCGCAATTCATTTTAGGCGTCTATCTTAAGGTTTCACACATGACCTTAACACTGCTATCAGTTTTATTCATATCTATCTTTTCTTATGACATCTAACATGTTTTAGTTTTCACTTTCTCATATCACTATCCGTACTCATGTCATATCGGCTACACATAAGCCCACTCATTTATAACTCTTTATTTACATAAAAAGGCGTCCCAATCTATGTAAATAAGGAATTATAAACTCATGGTTCGGTGATTTACAATTCTTCATTTAAATGAAAAGGCGTCCCAATCCATTTAAATCAAGAAACCATAAACCGTCCTACTTATACGCTTCCGACATAACGCTCGTACTTGTTTTACTTTCCATCTTTTCTAGCCTTGGATCCAATCTCACAAACTTTCATTCATGTCATAAAGGCAAGCTATCACCATGCCATAAAGGCAAGCTATCGTCTATGCCATAAAGGCAAGCTAGGCCATCTCAAAGGATGCCAAACACATGCCATGAAGGCAAGCTAACAACCATGCCCTAAAGGCAAGCTGACAACCATGCCCTGAAGGCAAGCTAACAACCATGCCCTGAAGGCAAGCTAGGCTATCCTGAAGGATACCATGAACACATGCCATAAAGGCAAGCTGGGCTATCCCGAAGGATACCATAACTAGAGCATTGGATCCAAGCTATATCTATCTTATCATCTTTACTCATTTTATCTTTCATGTACTTCTATCATCAGGCACACACTATTATTTATTCAATTTTCATTGCCTTACGCAATCTCAACATTCATTATCACGCTTACTATCATCTAGACAAGTTTCTATATAACACTCGTCGATTTATTATCTTTGCATTTTCACAATGCAACTTATCTTTCATCCGTCAACCCCAAGTTGACTCATACACTCCCTATGTGCCATCTTTGTTTTAGACAAGTTCTATATGAATAATGCTTGTACATTTCAATTTACGTGTCTTCTATGTGTTCTTACAACACACTTTTACTATTACCCGTCAACCCCTTGTTGACCATATTCTCAAATTAGACTATCACTTCATTTAGTCTATCCAACTTTTACGCATATAAACCTTACATAGGTTTATTCTTTAACACTATCACAAATAGGGGTGTCATTCGGGCCGACCCGACCCGGGTCAATTCGGGTCAACCCGAATTGACCCGAGTTCTAAACAAGGTCGGGTTCGGGTATGTTTTTTTAGCCTCGACCCGACCCGAACCCGATTGACCCGAGAAAACTAACAATTTACAAGGCAAAAACTCGGGTTGACCCCAAACCCGAGCTGACCCGACCCGAATTGACCCGACCCGAGTTGACCCGAGACCCGAATTGGCCCGACCCGAGTTGACCCGAGTTCAAACAGGGTCGGGTTCGGGTATGTTTTTAGGAGCCTTGACCCGACCCGACCCGACCCGAGTTGACCCGAACCCGACCGGGTCAACCCAAATGACACCCCTAATCACAAATCTCACCATACACATTCCAATATATTAACATGATTATATTTATGTTTTACAATTCTTTCTAGCGCACTTCAAGTCACTTATGACTTCTAGCGCAATCTATATCTCATTCATCACTTCTACTCATCACGCTTAACCATCTATTACTAATGCGTTTAACTTATCGTGTTTTATATGTAACATGTTCTCATCACGTTTTAACTATACACTTAACTTTCTCATTTTAGTTACTTATATAAGAATTCGTGCCTTCAAGCATCTAATCGTTATTATATCAATCATGCCTTTCTAATCATCAAACTACAACATACTTCGCTATTCATTTCTTACTTTATATCATGCTTTCAAAGCATCTAAGTTTCATCAAGCACTTACCATGCTTCTTAACTTATTTCACATGACAATGTGTTCTCTCAAATTTCTTTCGACACTAAGTCATCACATAGCATGCATTCCAATGCATCTATCTCAACTCATACACTTTTATGCAATCGTGCTCTCAAGCACACCACATAAAACTTAGACATATAATAAACTACCATAGACTTAACATCACATAAGCAATCATATCATAACACTTAACACTTATCCGACAAGTGTTAAAACATTCATAATCAAAATCAAATCATGAAGTCTGTGGCTCATATATCACATCGCAAAATCAATCTATGCCTAAGCATCAACCTTCTAATTAGCCGCAAGTACTTGTCTACCTTATAACTAAGGCATTACAAAACTATAATTCACTTACTAACCCATCTCTAATACCACTTAGCATTGTTACTCGCTTCCATAACTATTACTCTATCATACATCACATAATCGCAATACAATCACCGACACAAACCGAGGTGCAATCATCAATAGGCTCATTTAGCATAAAACATAATCCGTCTAACACTTAGCAATTAATTTCCGCGCGACTAACACTTACGTCAAATGCTTCTACAAGAGGTTTAAGACTAGGCAACCTATAGTGGGAACCTAATTAACTTAAACCGAAGCTCTGATACCAATTTGTTACACCCCGTGCCCGCTTTGACCAAAAATTAAAACTTTACACGAGGAAACGCTTGACTTTCATGGACATCCTGCCACTCTTTTGACAAGTGACAAAAATCTATAAACATTCCGCCCTTGAGACTATTTTTAAATGAAACTAGACTCAAATACCTTTAAAACGACGGGTGGCACGACCCCTGACGACTTACGGTTTAAAAGATATGATTTTTCGAAAATCGACAAACTCTGAAAAATCTGCCTAACTGCCGGCTGGACCCAAAAATCCGGTCTGAACCGCCGGTTCAGGGCTGAACCGCGGCGGTTCAGACCTGCTGTTCGCCCGGAATGGTTTTCAAGTCCCTCGTTCGAAAACCCAACCTCCCGAACTTGTTATTTCACCAAACTTTTCAGATTTACTTAGTATATCAATGAGCTCATTTTCATACAAAAATATTTACCGTTTGACTCTCAAAAATAGTACTTTACAAATTAGACGGGTTATGCATTAAACCCTTTTGACCCATTTTCTCAACATACAACTCATACCACTTTCGTTTTACGCCAAACTTTACCAAAAGCATAATATTAACATAACAAACATGTTCCAAGGGTACTTGACCCGCTTACAACCCAAAATGGGTATTTTCATACATAAACCAAACGCCCTTTTATACTTGACTATAAAACACTTCAAACTCACTTTGACATACCCAATGACTACCAAATCGTTTGGACGACCTTAACATACGACTTGCCATACGGCTACACGTTACCAACCCATAAAATACCAACAGGGGTACAAACTTACACATGAGCCCGGTATTCTACCTAAGCTCCTACACATACTACCTTAATCTCGCATATCCAAATCCTTAATCCTTACATCCAAGCCGCCCATATAAACAATGCCAACCTACAAAACGGTTAGGCAACTAAACCGTAAGCACAAAGGCTTAGTAAGTAAAACGATCATAACATACAATTATACTTCAATCCACACAAGCATCATTTACATAAAACACTTACTTCACGGCTTACTACCCAAGTCTCATCTAACACATAACATCAACATATCTCATAGCATCAACTCATCACATAAGTCATATACATGGCATCACATAAGCATAACCCATGTTCATCTTTCTTAACATAAACATACATAACACATATATGTTAGAAATCCATATAACTCATGTCATCATCATTTTACTTACCTTAGCTCCAAGCTAAGCACATCAAGAACATCATCATCATCACAATCTTCCATCATCAACATCATAACACCCTAAATCATAACATCATACAAACACTTAACACATAACATAATAATCATAACAATGGTTTATACAACCATTAGCTTATCCCTAACAACTCTAATCATCATATAATCATATATTGATTATATGATGATCAATCCCACCATTTACTCATCTTTCCCAAGTTAGGGTTTACAAACCCTAACCTCTCAATCCATCAATTTCACTAGAAATAGAGATTACTTACTTGCAATGATCATAGCAAAGGGTGGCCATAAGCACTAGGACTTGATCATCTTCTCTTCTAAGCCATCAAGACAATCATTTCCCTCCCTTTTCTTCCTCTAGAACCAGCCTTCCCAAAGACCCAAGAATAATATGGAATTCTCTGGAATTCCTTAGTTAAACTAATATAGACATAAGTTTAGGCTAATGGCAAGAATGGCCCCTCAAGTTCCTTTTCTTTTATTTTGGCCACACCACATATCTTAACACTTTTGGTCTATCGCAACTTTAACCCTTGAAGTATATTTCTTTTCTATTTGTGGCACATAACACTTTCCATAACTATGCAATATATTCTTTGACTATCACTTGACTAACGGGTTTGACCACTACACAACATTTGTTGACTGGCCAATCACATAAAGCCTTTGGTCCATTTCATCTAGGGTGGGGCCTATTTGTATCCCGGGAAACGGGTCTAACAGCCTTTGTGCGCCTTGAGCCTTTCAAAACATTACCTCGAACATAACCTACTTAATTTCTTTGTGTGAATGAATCAACGTGTAGGGTTTTCGGGTCAGACAATTTATGAAATGAGTTGTAAACAAGTCATGGATAGGTTAAAGAGGTTAAACTTGTATTTCTTTAGTTTTCGTTCTTTTTATGTCTAAATCCGGAAAGTATTATATATTAGTTAAAGAGGTTAAACGTGTACTATTTCTTTAGTTTTCGTTCTTTTGATATTAAATCCGCAAGTATTATCTATAAAACAAATATAGTCAAAGTGAAAAGTCAACAAAGAGAAATGTGAAAAAAAGTAAAAGAAAATGTTGAAACAATTAATTATGAGTAATTTCAATTATTAATACACATATGTTTCAAAAGGAAATTATTAATACACATCAAAAACCGAGTTAACCCGGGACACTTCAAACCCGGCGGGTTGACCCGTTTTTTCGACTGAAGCCGTCGGGTTGACCCGGTTTATATTGACCCATTTATCGACCGGAACGGTTCAACCGGTTGAACCACCCGGGTCGAACCGGGTTTCAAAACATTATGTTTAATTCACAAATCCTCAAACTTTTATTATTTTTCATTTATAACTTATAAACTTTTTTTATCACAAAAACTATCTGCAACTATAAAATCTCGTTGCTATACACGTGTACTCGTTTAGTATTCATATATTGGTTGGTCACACATCCGTGTTTAAAATGGTTTATACAAGTCAAACTTATTTATGACCCAAATCTCTTTATTTTGTGTCTTTATTTACCATCTTTTAGCATGAAATAGGATAATACCTCATTCGTCTTAAAAAAGTGTTTACAAACAAAATATAAAAAAATTATAATATGTGTAATTAATGCAAGTTTTGATTGATAAAAAGTTATTTTTAACCCAACTTATTATATAAAGTAGAAATGAGCATTTTACTCTTTTTTAATTATATGAGCATTTTAAAATGGTTTATACAAGTCAAACTTATTTATGACCCAAATCTCTTTATTTTATGTCTTTATTTACCATCTTTTAGCATGAAATAGGATAATACCTCATTCATCTAAAAAAAAGTGTTTACAAACAAAATATAAAGAAATTATTATATGTGTAATTAACCGCAAGTTTTGATTAATAAAGTCCAAAATACATCCCTGTGTTTTGCCAAAAGCCCGCTTTACATCCTTTTTCTTTTTTTTTTGAACAAAATCATCCACCGTTAGTAAAGTTGGCACAAATACATCTCTCAATTAGTAATATCAATTACTATGGACTAACGATGCAAATGATTTTCCGTTATCTCCTAACAAGAGTTAAAATATTTGCATCGTTAGTCCTCATTGAGTTAAAATATTTGCATCGTTAGTCCTCATTGACTATAGAGTTAAAATATTTGCATCGTTAGTCCTCTTTAAATTAAAATTTTTGCATCGTTAGTCCTCATTGACTATAGAGTTAAAATATTTGCATCGTTAGTCCTCATTGAGTTAAAATATTTGCATCGTTACCATCGCCACCACCCACCACCGCCACCAGCACCTACCAACACCCACCGCCACCACCACCCCAACCACCACCACCCCCAACCGCACACGCCACCACACGCCGCCACCACCACACGCCCGCCGCCACCACCACCAACGCCACCACCACCCACCACCGCCACCCACCGCCGCCACCACCACCGCCCGCCCGCCCACCCACCACCATCGCCACCACCACCCACCCACCCCACCCACCACCGCACCACCAACCACCCACCCCACCACACCACCACCACCGCGCCACGCCACCACCACCCACCACCGCCACCACCACCACCACCACCACCATCAACCACCGTACCAACAGGCACACCACAACCACCGTTCACCCACCGCCGCACCACACACATAAAACATGTATAAAAATGTGCGGATAAAAACGCATGTATAAAACGATGATAAAAACGTATAAAACCGCATGTATAAAATGTGTAAAAACTGCATATAAAATCATGTATAAAAACGTATATATAAACCGCGTATAAAAACGTGTATAAAACTGCATATAAAACGTTATACATGATTTTATACGCGGTTTTAACGTTTTTATACATGATTTTATACGCGTTTTACACGTTTTATACATGTTTTTATATGTAGTTTTACATGCGGTTTTATACACGTTTTTATTCCGCACATTTTTATACATGCTTTTATGCTCGTGGTGGTGCTGGCGGTGGCGGCGGCGGCGGTGGTGGTGGTGGTGGTGACGGTGGTGGTGGTGGTGGTGGGTGTTGGTGGCGGTGGTGGGTGAAGGTGGTGGGTGGTGGCGGCGGTGGTAGGTGGTGATGGGTGGAGGTGGTGGGTGGTGGTGGTGGAGGTGGGTGGTGGTGGCGATGGGTGGTGGTGGCGATGGGTGGTGGTGGCCCCGCGGTGGTGGGTGGCGGCGGTGGGTGGTGGTGGTTGGGGGTGGTGGTGGCGGCGGCGGTGGGTGGCGGTGGCGGCGGTGGGTGGTGGTGGTTGGAGGTGGTGGTGGCGGTGGGTGTTGGTAGGTGCTGGTGGCGGTGGTGGGTGGTGGCGATGGTAACGATGCAAATATTTTAACTCAATGAGGACTAACAATGCAAATATTTTAACTCTATAGTCAATGAGGACTAACGATGCAAAAATTTTAACTTAAGGAGGACTAACGATGCAAATATTTTAACTTTATAGTCAATGAGGACTAACGATGCAAATATTTTAACTCAATGAGGACTAACGATGCAAATATTTTAACTCTTGTTAGGAAATAACGGAAAATCATTTGCATCGTTAGTCCATAGTAACTGATATTACTAACTGAGGGATGTATTTGTGCCAACTTTACTAACGGTGGATGATTTTGTTCCAAAAAAAAGAAAAAGGATGTAAAGCGGGCTTTTGGCAAACCACAGGGATCTCAAAATTATTTTTAACCCAAATTATTATATAAAGTAGAAATGAGCATTTTACTATTTTTTTTTTAATTATATGAGCATTTAATGCAAATTTGATTATATGAGTAAAAAAAAAAAAAAAAAAAAAAAAATAATAAAAATGAAAAAATAAAAAAATCAGTCATAATAATATCCAAATATAAAAATTTGACATTTTACTATTTTTTTAAATTTTAAGCATATGGACGGTTGTGTACAAAACTTTTTGCCCATTACAGTGTACTTATTTCTTGTTTTGTATCATTGTCTAGATGCTTTGAATAACAATGAAAGGGACATGTTCAATACATGCACATACCACAAACACATAAATAAAGAGAAATATACTACTACGTATGTTTTTATACAACATACGGGGCTAAGGAAATGGTCAATTTATAAGGCTAGCGCACTAACTTTTTAATGTCTTTTCCACATGTTTACTTTAGAAGGCTAACGCACTAACTCTTTTATGCCATTTCCACATGTTTACTTTCTTGCCTGAAACAATTTGCAATAATATACATTCACGATTTCATGTTATAAAGTCATGTAAGTACTTAGTGTAAAATAATATAAAATAGAAAATTTCTAATATGTGCCACCATGACACTTGTTTAAAAGCATTAAATGAACTGAGTTATTCGCTAAAATAAAATTATTTCTAAATAAAACAAAGTTAATCATGGTAATTATAAGAGATTTAGGAAATTATTAATGCAAACTAACATATAAACATGGTGATTTCAGTCTATAGTATTAACTGTGTTTAACAAATGTCATGGTGGCACGAGTTAGAAAAAACCTATAACATATACCAAATTTTCTAAAATGCACATGGTATCTAAATTTTGGGTTACGATTTTTCTGTATTTTGATAAAATGAACCCTGATGACTTTTGGTCTTAGTTTCGCCACTGCTTACGTTTAATTGGTGTTTGTCTATGCAACAAAGAAGTCGAGCATTTCACATGTTGCCAAGGCTTAAAAACACTTATATTGGTAACCAACTTTCATGAAAATGATCGGTCAATGTCTTTGCTATCTTAAATGGTTTGAGTGTACCTATTTGGCATCTCATACTATCAAAGTCATCGACTTAAAATGTAAGTAAATGTAAAGGAATGAATAGATCACTTCTTTAATTTATGGGAACAACGTTATCGATCTCATACTAATGATTGTGTAGTTGATATATAAGCAGAACAATCTTCAAGTGTCTTACTGTTAAAGTGTCCATAAATTCTAAATGAAAATCCCGACTAGAAAGTCTTGAGATAGCTAGTCATCTAAACGAAAAAGTCCGAAAACAAATACGTGATTTGAAATAAGCAAGGAAAAGTCCAACAACCTCCACAGAATACATGTTCAATAATCACATATGTTAGATACAAATCAATCTCGAATTCCTAAAATAACCTGAACAAAAATCTTTCTCCGTTTACAATTCCATCCAAAAGGCGAAAACATCGTAAACTCTAAAAAAGTACCCAAGCATCTTGTGAACCAACAACTTATTTTGCACAAGCACATCCAAAACTAATGTAAAAAAGTTTATTGAGTAAAAATAAGTTACATTATTACTATCATCACATCAAAATGTAACGTTTGCTCAAAACCACTCTCCGTCTACGTTTCTACAACGTGGACACTCATGCAACGTTAACTCTCAAAATAGGAACAACCCTTTGTTATAGAGTCGAGTATGGGTTTAAGAATGTTGGAATTTTTTTATGACTGGAATGGGTTAAATTAAGCTTTAAACTCATTTAACCTATGTTGGACCGATTGGCTCAAAACGCCTTTATAATTGCTAGCTCCTTATTAGTTTTTTTTTTTTAATAATATGCCGCCAAAAAAAAAAAAAAAAAACTATTGGTTAAATGAGTCTATAGAGAAACATGTATACAGATTTGATTAGTTAAAGGTCATCCATAATCATGTCAAAATGGTTAATACTTTGGCAAACAAGAGACTTGTGGGCTTAGAAGAATGCGTGCTAGTGGGCTCGTATTGGGCTACTGTTGTTAAAACAAACATAACTCATGAGCTGAAACAGCTTTGGACTTCAACTATTATGGCCTAATATGACAGATTTTGTTTTGCTGCATGAAAATGAAACTATGATTTGTATTTTTGATATTGTCATGCTCATTCTAATGTACATTTTTATAGATGAAAGATCTCAGGAAGATGAGCCAGTATCGCATCAAGGGTCACAACAAATGCCTCAATGCGAAATATTTCGCATACAAACTGTTTTAAAAGAAATATATAAGATTAATCTTATATACGTCTTTGTATGTTTTTACGCTCGGAAACCCTGAAACTAGACCACCATCCTCAAGCTATTGTGCTGCATTATAACAACATATGGATTGTTACGAGAATTGTATCAAATTTATTTCTTGTTTGTTGTCCAGATATTGTTAAGTTGTCTAGTATTTTTTTATGGTTTAGTGATATGATAATATATATCGAGCTTTGGAGAGTTTCTAGTAGTTTTAGTCCTTCATATCAATATCGATCTAGTAAGAATGTGGTTTAGGATGTATCTATGTCGTTCAATAGAAATTATGTGTCGATAGTTTGTAGCTTGTGCTATGATTTATAAACCATAGGAGGGGTGGCTCAACCTTCAAAGAGGCCTAAAGCAAAGCCTTTACAACTAGCTACTCGTAAACTAATAATTTGCGACATGAAAACAGTATAACTTCCCTGATATGATCTAGAAACCCCAAATTTTGAAACTAATTTATAATACGAAAACCGAATCCCATTACTCCTCGACAAATCATCAATCATCAATTTACCTTCTTGAGGTTCATCACATTTACACTCAATCTCAAAACTAATGCCAAACTCTTCCACTTCAAGCTTCAACCCATTCCACTCATAAATAAATTCCAACTTTCTTAAACCCACCCAAACACACCATCTCATTCCATGCAACCACATATTCCTTTTCAACTTTTTTCAATATTCCTGACTTTTTAACAAAGGTGGCAAACTTTGGTGGGTCAATTAAGGAAAATGATCCTTGCAATGGTACGTGAGGCAAATTAAATGGGTTCTTCCGGTTCTTGTGCATGGCTTATTCTTGATGAGATTTATGGTTTGGTTTTGAGAGTTACAGTTGCATGCATGGGAGTCCATATTAGACCATATTGTAGATACGTAGACGGAGGGAGGAGGAGTACTGTCCAATAATCCTACTCGATATATATTTCGGACCGGTGTGACTTTACTTGTGCGATAGGCCGATTGTATATTTACTTCTTTTAGTTTGATACTTATGCGTGATAATAATGTTTTCTTTAATTTGGACAGTATAAAAAATTTAAAAACATCTAACACATGGCATTCAATCTTTAATTTGGAACCCTTAAAAATAGAGGGCATGGCGCATGTATGGGTTACAACGAGGAAGGCCTCGAGCCGCCGCGTTGCGGCGGGGCGGCGAATATTTGTTCTGATGTGTGCGTGATTTTGTAAATGATTTCTAAGTGTCTTATTTCCGAGGCCGAGTGAAAAAAAACGATATCTTTTTTGCTTAAACGTTTTTGTGTATGTAAAACTAACACAAATTTTAAATGCATTTGATAGATTAAGGGTTTATTTTGAAAAGTTTTTTATTTAAAAACTATATATATATATATATATATATATATATATATGGGATATATATATATATATATACTATATATATATATATATATATATATATATATAGGGGCTTTATTTTCAGAACCCTCTTAAGTGCGGGAACTGCGAGAACTCTTCTAAACCAATCAAAATTTTTTTAGCATTAAAAATTATTATTAATTAAAAAGGGTATTATAGTAAAATACAAGTTTTATATATATTTTTTTATTTTTCTTTTGTTAAATCCGGATTTTAAATAATCCAAAATTTTCGGAATTTTTTTTTTTTTTTTTTTTTTTTTTTTTTTTTTTTTTTTTTTTTTTTTTTTAAAGTTTAGCATGGTTCCAGGTGCATATGTGTTTTTTGCTGAAAAAGACGAGGTGCATGTATGTTATGTACATTTAAATATGTTTCTACTATATAATTGTTTACACTTTTTCTATCAACCTACCAATACTTTTGCCTAACCATTATTTTTTTTGTAAGTTTGAAACCCAAATAAAAAAACATAAACATTTATAAAATAAAAAACAAGATTCATAAATTTACATGTTACATTCCATTTAATTACAAATACAAAAAAAACACATGAAATAATCGCATCTTTTAAAAAATCACAAATTATCTTCATGTATAAATATGTTCATCAACTTCTAGGTCTTCAATAATCATCATCTTCTTTAATCTGAAAGAATAATACACAAAAATAATTAAACCACAAACAAATAGAAAACGAAATTTAATCACATATGCACTATTTATAGCTAATAGATAAACATGCATGTTCATAGAAAACATGTATGTTTTTACCATACACCTTAATAAAGCTAATAGATAAACATGCATGTTCATAGAAAACATGTATGTTTTTTACCCGACACCTTAATAAACATACTGCCTAAACATAAATGTTCAGAAAACATGTATGTTATCCTTTGAACACATATGCACCACTTTCACTACATACTCGCAGTATCATTCATAACACATTATCAATTCACAATGCCCAAAAGATGATATGTAACATTCACAGTAACGCAACCTTCGCTCAATACATATCAATACAAATTATAACCTATAGATGTAAGCCTTCAACACACAATAAAATAAAATACTCTATCAGTATCCTCGACAACATTTTAGCAAATAGATCCTCACTGTTGGGAATTAAATATTCTGAAGTTAGAGTATGAGAAAATACTTTAACAAGAAGGTACTGCTGGTTCATGATCAAGGTACTGCTAGTACATTAAGGTACTGCTAGAACAAGAAGGTACTGCTAGTTCAAGTAGAAGGTACTGCTAGTAGAGAATGGTACTGCTGATCAATGAGTCATAGAGCTGCTACAAGGATAAGATCGAAGAAGATATTATTTGTATGAGTCACTCTTATGCAAAAATAATATCTAGATATATTCTTAGTCAACAAGTTGATGCATGTGCTTGCATTAATTCATTTGAACAACTTGTGAGATATAAACTTCCATACGCTAGCTCGACTTGATCTTTTGTAAGACAAGTGTTGATTAGACTTAAAGTAATATTGTAAGAGATCTCTTGGACTATAAAAGAGATCATAGATTAGTGATTATATAGAACACACATACATGTGAAAATACGAACTCATATCTGTTAAGACATAGAACAAACAAAAACATATATCACAAATCTAGAAACATAAGATTCAAGGTCTTTGTAACCCTAGTGATAAATTCAAGATCACTCGTATTATTTTGAATAATATTGAATCGATTGGTGATAAACTTTCTTTGTTCATTATTAAGTAACAAACATAATTCTTCCATTTCCATAACATACATAACCTTCTAAGTGTGATTAAGTAAATTCCGCGTACTTAATCATATAAACTCAATATATCATTACACACAAAGAATACAAGGTTTAACCACCTTAACCGTGTGTCGTAGGTCCTCTCAGTTGGTATCAGAGCAAACAGGCTGATATAATTGAATTAGAAGAAACAGAAATGGATGCACATGATGCTCAAACAAATGTTGCTGCAAAGTTGCCCATGATCAAGCCTAATGAGTTTGAGTTATGGAGGATGAGAATTGAGCAATATTTCATGGTCCAAGATTACACTCTTTGGGATATCATTATATATGGTGATTCTTTTTCACCAAGCTATTCAGATGTTGTCCTAGAAGGTAAAACACTTAGGAAAAGAAATACTGGACCAGTGTCAAATGAAGAGAAGATACTGAAGAGAAATGATCAGAAAGCAAGAAATTTGTTGCTTATGACCATTCCTAGTGAACAGATGTTATCTTTTAACAAGTATCTTGATGCAAAAACTCTTTTTGAAGAGATTTGTGCATATTTTGGTGGTAATGAAACTACCAAAAAGACACAGAAGACACTACTAAAGCAACAATTTGAAAACTTTACTGCTTTTAGTAATGAGTCTCTTGACAAGCTATTCTCAAGGCTACACAAGCTTGTCAGTCAGTTGGCTGTGTTGGGTGTTGAGACAGAGAAGGAAGATCTCAACATGAAGTTTTTGAGAAGTCTACCTGATGAGTTCCATACTCATGTTATTGTCTGGATGAACAAACCAGACATTGAAACAATGAAGCTCAATGATTTGTACAACAACTTCAAAATTGTTGAACAAAGTCTTAAAAAATCTGGAATTTATGGTACTAGTTCTGGGAACGTGGCACTTTTGTCATCTCCTAGTATTGGTAAGTCTGAAGAGGTAGAAGAAGTTGAAGGTGTTTCTAATGCTACTCATGGTGGTCCTTCTACTAGTTCACAAAAGACTGTTGCAGGACTTGGTGATCCAACATTCTATGTATTCATGTCTAGTCAATCTAGTGGTTCTCCTCTAAATCATGAAGACCTTGAGTAGGTTGATGGTGATGATTTGGAAGAGATGGACATCAAATGGCAGGTTGCTTTGCTCAGCATGAGGGCCAAGAAGCATTGGCAGAGAACTGGGAAGCAAATTACCATAAATGGTAATGATACTGCTGGGTTTGATAAGAAGAAAGTGGAATGTTTCAACTGTCATAGGTTGGGACACTTTGCTAAGGAGTGTAGAAGCCCAAGGAAGCAAGAGAATAGAAACACATGGTATAAGCAAGATAGGAGAAAGGAAGTTACTGTTGAAGAGCCAAAGGCTATGTTGGCTATTGATGGTATTGGTTATGATTGGAGCTCTATGGCTATTGAAGAGGAAACACCACCAAATGCTGCTCTTGTGGCCAATGAATTTGCTCTAATGGCCCATTCTGATTCAGAGGTAAATTCTATTCAAACTTGTACTGAATCATGTCCTAATCTTAAAGCTTATGAAGACCTTAGTAAGAGATTTGAAGCTCATAGAGAAAAGCTAATTGATGCTCTTTTTAATTTAGCTAATCACAAAAGAGGTCTAGGTGTTGTAGAAAAACAAGTCTTACATTTTAAAAGTAATGAATCTAATTTTACTAATGACATCAATATACTAAAAAATGACATTAAGATCAGAGATGAGTGTATTGTTGAGTTGAATGATTCATTAGCTAAACACAATAATGAAAGAGAAAATGTTAAGATATCTGTGGATGTTTTGGCTCATGCCTCAGATGGATTCAATAAGCTTTGGGAAGCTAAAGTAATTGATAAGGTTAATTCTGGTGTTGGATTTAAGTCTGTCCGCCCACCATACAGAGGTGTTCATTCACCTCCAGGTATTGATTTAGCACACACAGGATTAGCTGAGTTTCAAGAACCAATCATGGAATATGGTTCTAAGGCCACTAAGAGTCCTAAGATAGAAAAGGTAAGTAAAAGTTTAGATAAAACTTTATCTTATCAGGACAAGGTGTCCTTTGTTAAGAAAGGAGATGCTATAGTTGTTGAAGATTGTACAACTGATAGTGATGATGAAGAAGAAGAACATGTTATGTCTAAACCTGTATTGGTTAAGAAAGTAGGAACAAGTGTTCCTAAGATAGTCAATCACAACACTAACAGGCCTAAGTCAAATGTTAAGATTGTTAGGAAACCAGTTAGATATTGTGAACAATATAGAACTACAAACAAGCCCAGAGGTAACCAAAGGAATTGGAACAACCTCAAGTCTAACCAATTAGGTGATGACTTTGCTTTTTACAACAAAGCTTGTTATACATGTGGTAGTTTTGACCATCTTGCAGCTTTCTGCAACCAAAGGGTAACTGGGTATGAAAACAATAGGGTGAACTACAAAAGGCAAACTCCTCAAACTCATTTTCACTCTAATACTCATATAACTAAACCCAGAACAGTCTCAAACAAGTCTGGACCAAAAGGTCCTGATAGACAAAAAGGTCCTGCTAATACATACAAAAAGGTACTGCCAGTACAAATAAAAGGTACGGGTAGAACAAATGGTACTGTTAGACCTTTGATGACTGTTAACCCAAAATCAACAACTAAGGATGCAAAAACAACTTTCATACATGCATCTAAAACTGTTCTAAGGCCCATTCAAACAAAAGCAGTGGTCCACAAACAAATTTGGAGACCAAAGGGTGTGACTTCAAAGCTAGCAGTCACTTCTGCTAAGCATGTTACTCACCCTGCTGCTAAGGGTAATAGGGCAAATGCTGTTAAGGCCTCAACATGTTGGATTCTTAAATCCAATGTTGCATCAACTGTCCTTAAAAGATTAAATTACATTGATGCAAGAGGCAGATCCAAGTCAGTAATGGCTTGGATCCCCAAAGAAAACTAACACTCTTATTTGTGTGCAGGAACATTCATCTGATAAACAAGAAGATCAAGGATACTCAGATAGTGGATGTTCAAGGTATATGACAGGCAACATGTCTTATCTTTCAGATTTTGAAGCTTTCAATGAAGGATATGTTACCTTTGGAGGTGGTTTTCGTGGCAAAATTTCTGGTAAAGGTACAATTAAAACCGGAAATTTAGATTTTGAAGATGTGTACTATGTACAAGAGCTAAATTATAATCTTTTTAGTGTTTCACAAATGTGTGACGAAAAGAACAATGTCCTTTTTACTGACACTGAATGTCTTGTTCTATCTAAGGATTTTAAGATGCCTGATGAAAGTCAAGTGCTTCTTATAATTCCTAGAAAGGCCAATATGTATAGTGTTGATATGAAGAACATTATTCCTAAAAATGATTTAACTTGTCTTGTTGCAAAGGCCACATTGGATGAATCAATGTTATGGCATAGAAGGCTTGGTCATATTAATTTCAAAACCATAAATAAAATTGTTAAGAATGGTTTGGTAAGAGGTTTACCTCACAAAAGATTTGAAAATGATCAAACATGCATTGCTTGTCTAAAAGGCAAACAACACAAAGCCACTTGTAAGCCCAAGATTTTTAACTCTATCAATCAGTCATTGTTTATGCTTCATATGGACTTATTTGGACCTGTTTCAGTAAGGAGTATGCAACATAAAAAATATTGTCTTGTTATAACTGATGACTATAGCAGATTTACATGGGTTTTCTTTTTAGTGTCTAAGGATGAGACATCAAACATCCTTAAGGACTTCATTACACAGATAGAAAATCAAGTAAGCAAGAAAGTAAAAGTCATTAGAAGTGATAATGGGACAGAGTTTAAAAATAGAGTTATGGATGATTTCTGCAAAGAAAAAGGTATTAGGAGAGAATATAGTGTTGCTAGAACACCACAACAGAATGGTGTGGCTGAAAGAAAGAATAGAACACTAATTGAAGCTGCTAGAACAATGTTAGCTGATTCTAAGCTACCTATAATCTTTTGGGCAGAGGCAATCAACACTGCTTGCTATGTTCAAAATAGAGTTTTAGTTGTGCAGCCTCACAATAAGACATCATATGAACTTTTTAATGGTAGAACTCCTGCAATAGGATTTCTTAGACCTTTTGGATGTCATGTGACAATTCTCAATACCTTAGACCATTTAGGAAAATTTGATGGTAAAGCAGATGAAGGTTTCTTAGTTGGATATTCTCTTGTTAGCAAAGCTTTTAGAGTTTACAACTTAAGAACTGAGAAAGTACAAGAAGAACTACATGTGGAGTTTCTGGAAAACAAATCCAATGTAGTAGGCCAAGGACCAAAATGGATATTTGATCTTGAGTATCTAACAAATTCTATGAATTATATACCTTTTGTTGCAGAAACTAATAATTTTTCAGGTTCACAAGCAACAAATGAGGTGGAGTTAGATAAAGATCAATCTAATGGCACAATGCCAATATGGTCAAGTGCAAGTGTGGAATCAACTTCAACAAATGATGTATCTTCTTCTAGTAAAGCTAAAGGAGATGTTGAAGATGACAACAAGGATGATGGAACAAAGGAACAACTCAATATTTCAAATATTGATGGTACTGCTGACACAGAGCAAGGTACTGCTAGTATCTATAAAGGTACTGATAGTACATTTGGAGGTACGGCTAGTTCATTTGATGATACTGCTGGTCCTTCAACTTCAAGAGAAGCAGAGTTCCAAGAAGATGAAGTAGATTTGGGTAATCTTCCACCATCTTATCAAGTTCCTTCTACACCACACACAAGGATCCACAAAGTTCATTCCCTGGATAATGTGATTGGAGATGTACAATCTGGTGTGAAGACAAGAAGACAACTGGTCTCTTCAGACCAACAAGGGATTCTTGATGCTCTTTATGCTTCAAAGCAACATGAGGTTTCAAACTCTTGTTTATTTGTATGTTTTCTCTCTCAAAAGGAACCAAAGAATATTCTTACAGCCCTAGATGATTCAAGCTGGGTAGAGGCTATGCAAGAAGAGCTTCTTCAGTTCAAGATTCAAAAGGTTTGGGTGCTATTTGATTTACCTAGAAATGAAAAGGTGATTGACACTAGATGGGTTTTTAAGAACAAAAGGGATGAAAGAGGGATAGTTATTAGAAATAAGGCTAGATTAGTAGCCCAAGGGTACACACAAGAAGAAGGGATAGATTATGATGAAGTTTATGCTCCAATAGCAAGGATTGAGGCAATTAGGCTGTTTCTAGCTTATGCTTCTTTTTTAGGCTTCACAGTCTACCAAATGGATGTCAAGAGTGCATTTTTATATGGTACAATTGGAGAAGAGGTGTATGTTTCACAACCTCCAGGCTTCATTGACCCTGACCATCCAAACAAAGTGTACAGAGTAATGAAAGCTCTATATGGCCTACATCAGGCACCAAGAGCTTGGTATGCAACACTTGCTTCCTATTTATTAGAAAATGGATTTCAAAGAGGAAAGATTGATCAGACACTTTTCATCAAACAGCACAAGAAGGATCTTCTGTTAGTGCAGGTGTATGTGGATGACATTATCTTTGGATCTACAAGGAAGGAAATGTGTTTAGAATTCGAGAAGCTTATGCATGATAAGTTTCAGATGAGTTCTATGGGAGAACTCACATTCTTTTTGGGTTTGCAAATTAAACAATCATTTGAAGGCATTTTTATCTCTCAAGATAAATATGTTGCAGAAATTCTTAGAAAGTTTCAATTTGCTGATTCAAAAATGGCAAGCACACCAATGGATTCAGAGAAGCACCTTCTGAAAGATGAAGATGGAGAGAATGTAGATGTACACACTTACAGATCTATGATAGGCTCTTTGATGTATCTTACATCATCTAGACCTGACATCATGTTCCCTGTTTGTGTTTGTGCAAGATTTCAAGTTACTCCAAAGGTTTCTCATTTAACTGCAGTCAAGAGAATTTTTAGATATCTCAAAGGACAACCAAGGTTGGGTATATGGTATTCTAGAGACTCTCCTTTTGACTTAGTAGCATTTTCGGATAGTGATTATGCTGGTGCTAGCTTGGACAGAAAGTCAACAACTGGCGGATGTCAATTCCTTGGATGTAGACTTGTCTCATGGCAGTGTAAGAAGCAAACAAGTGTGGCAAATTCAACAACTGAAGCTGAATATATAGCTGCTGCAAGTTGCTGTGCTCAAGTCTTATGGCTTCAAAACCAACTTCTTGACTATGGGTACAATTTCTTAAACACCGTTATTCATATTGATAATAGTAGTACAATTTGTATTATTAAAAATCCAGTGCAACATTCTAAAACAAAACACATTGAAATTAGACATCACTTTATTAGAGATTGCAATGAGAAAAGATTAATTCAAGTAATGAAAATTGCTTCAGAATATAATTTTGCAGATCTACTTACAAAAGCTTTTGATGTTGGAAGATTTGAGTACTTGGTAGCAAGTATTGGAATGCTTAATCTTTAAAATTTTCAAATGATGTGTTTATGTACATAAATTTTTGTTGGTACTGCTGGATTTATAAGGTACTACTAATATATCAAATGTAAATTGTGTTATTCATACAGTTGGTCTTATGCTTATTTTAATGCAAGACAAGTACTTTGTACATTGTTCTTTTGGTTTTAGACTAACTATTTCAGGTATGAATATGTGAACACAAAGGAGATTTCAAGTGAAATGGGAGCAGAATGCTTATCCAATTGCTAACATAGTAGGTTTATGATGGACTGAGTTTAGGAATTTAACCTCCTTAAAACTTCTTTCTTGAAACCTAGTTATGATATTTCACATTGAATTGATGACTTAGTTGATCAGATAGTAACTGATGCAACTCACTTTCTATCATTTTATACTTTCAAGTATAATGAGCAAGTCTAAGGACATCTGATAGAAAGAACAGCTAGTAAAAGTGAATCTAACACTTGTGTTAGAGGCAACAATTGCTATGAGCTGGAAACCCTGTCAAGAAAATCTTTTGAATAGATTTATCTTTTCACAGGCAGTTATTTATAACTGAAAAATATTGGTTCTCACACAACCAGAGGTTGCTTTAAACCGAAATTTTGATTAAGTGTCTGTTACACACTTAATCCTTTCAAAATGGTTGGAAGCAGTATGATTTTTCAATTCTAAAATCATGAACATACTGCTAAGTCAAATAATTTCTTAAACAAGGTTTTTCAAGAGATTCACAAAAACCATCCATTGATGGATCATGAATCAAATGTCCACTGATTCACCTCTCATAGGAGTTAACACACCTAGAAGTGATGAGGGCAGCAACTTAAACTTTTAAGGAATTGATGGCTTCATGTACAATATTGTCTGACAACAACATTGATAGATCAGTCAAAGGTACATAGTGAGATCTTCCAAACAAGGGGAGGATGAAACAAAAGTTATTTGCTTCAGGGGAGGTTACAATCTCAGAGAAGGAAATAATTGCCCAGAAAAGGAAGAATAATCCAATAAAAGGAAGGAGAAGATAAGAGCATACAAGATGATGACATAGAGGTTGAAAATGACAAGAATAGATCATATATCTAGAAGGGATGAAGCATTTCTAAAGGAGAAAGTTCTATCTAGATCAAACGAAGGAAAGTTTCAATTCAGTTCATTATGTTTGTTTATCACTTGCAAAGGCATGCTGATAGATGATTTCACTTGTTGAAATCATTTCCTCTTACAATTCCTCCATCCAAGGAAATTGCACCATCTTTTGGTACAATGTTTTGATATTGCTAAAGTCAAAGAAGAAAAAAGCAGATCAGTTCAGAATAAGAAGAATAGTTCAGATTCATGAAGTGTTTGAAAGATCTTCTCAAGTCCTCATTTAATTCAGAAAACATGTTTGAAATGATTCACATGTTTAGGGGAGGATTGTTGGGAATTAAATATTCTGAAGTTAGAGTATGAGAAAATACTTTAACAAGAAGGTACTGCTGGTTCATGATCAAGGTACTGCTAGTACAGTAAGGTACTGCTAGAACAAGAAGGTACTGCTAGTTCAAGTAGAAGGTACTGCTAGTAGAGAATGGTACTGCTGATCAATGAGTCATAGAGCTGCTACAAGGATAAGATCGAAGAAGATATTATTTGTATGAGTCACTCTTATGCAAAAATAATATCTAGATATATTCTCAGTCAACAAGTTGATGCATGTGCTTGCATTAATTCATTTGAACAACTTGTGAGATATAAACTTCCATACGCTAGCTCGACTTGATCTTTTGTAAGACAAGTGTTGATTAGACTTAAAGTAATATTGTAAGAGATCTCTTGGACTATAAAAGAGATCATAGATTAGTGATTATATAGAACACACATACATGTGAAAATACGAACTCATATCTGTTAAGACATAGAACAAACAAAAACATATATCACAAATCTAGAAACATAAGATTCAAGGTCTTTGTAACCCTAGTGATAAATTCAAGATCACTCGTATTATTTTGAATAATATTGAATCGATTGGTGATAAACTTTCTTTGTTCATTATTAAGTAACAAACATAATTCTTCCATTTCCATAACATACATAACCTTCTAAGTGTGATTAAGTAAATTCCGCGTACTTAATCATATAAACTCAATATATCATTACACACAAAGAATACAAGGTTTAACCACATTAACCGTGTGTCGTAGGTCCTCTCACTCACCACAACTTATATACAAAACACGTTATAAAAACCTTGATACACATCCTAACAATTGAATAATAACAACTCAATAAACTTAATGAACACTAGCAAATAAACTTAATAAACTTAATAACAACTCAGTTGCTGCTACTGTTAGCAAATAGATCCTCACCACAACTTATATACAAAACACGTTATAAACACCTCGATACGCATCCTAACAATCGAATAATAACAACTCAATAGTATAATAAAGATTATTATTATCAAATAATAATAACAACTCAATAAACTTTGCATCAAAATAACTCAATCAACCTGCAAAATCAATAAATAAAATATTATAGTATTGATTGTTTAATTTGTGATTAATAATTATTTGAAATGAAATGAAATATTTGGGGACCTGATGAAGAAGAACAAAATAGTGATTGTTGTTATTAAAGACCTCGATACGCATCCTAACAATCGATTCCTAATAACTTTCAAAATAGCACAATAAATGCATAGCAAACACCTCGATACGCATCATAACCCACAGATCTACATACACACCTGCAAAAATAGGAGAGGGAGAAGACTCACCATGTGCAAAAGCCGATAGAACGAGATCGGTAGCAGCGGTTATAAGGGAGGAGCGGCTGTAGAAGAGTGTTTGAGATCCATATTATTAATATGGTGAAAACAACCCTTATACACGGATCTGTACACTTACATTTCTTGTTTTTTATATCGAGTAACAAGAAACAACAAAAAATGAAATCTAATTAGTATTAAGAGGGGGCGGCTCTTAGATCTGGAAACAATATGAAGGTGGTTATGGTAGTGACTAGAGTTTTCTTTTGAAGGAGAGAAAGAAAGATATTGGAGATCGTGAACTTGATATGGAGTAGTAAATATAGGACGGTTTTTAAAATGATTTAGGTAAAATTACATAAATGCCCAAATCTGAATAATTAAATATATACGGTTATTTTTTATTTACCAAAATGCCACAATGATTTTCATCCATTGATCTTATCATCCTAGGGTCCAAATAGAGTTCTCGCAGTTCCCGCACTTAAGAGGGTTCTGAAAATAAAGTTACACTATATATATATATATATATATATATATATATATATATATATATATATATATATATATATATATATATATTAAATTTAAACATTTTTTATAAAATCGTACGTATGTCAAAAGCATATAAATATTGGGCTCCTTTTGTACGTTATCGAGAGACCTTGTTGCCGGTATTTTTTTGTTCAAGAAATCGCGAGATATCTGTTAGATACTTAGTAAATAAAGTTTGTTACTCCCTCCGTCCCATAATAAGTGTCCACTTTCCAAATGGACAAAGTTTTAGGAAATTCCACTAACTACACTCTCCACCAATCAAATATCACTATTACCCACTAAAGTCTCTTCTCATTGGTTGAAAATATTCCCTGGACACTTAATTTGGGACATTCTAAGATTCCATTATGGACACTTAATATGGGACGGATGTAGTATATAAAAAAGTAGTAAATAATAAGAAATTGAGGGTGTGAATTGTAAATATATATTTTTTAATTGTTTTTGGGTCAGACATTTTAAGCGAGAAGGGATCCTTTTTTTGGGTGAGGCATGGGCTCCTTTTCATTTCACATGGATGACGCAAATGTGACGCAAAGTCAACAGATGGTTTGAGGCAAAGTCAACCGACGCCATTTAGTATATATAGTAATGTTTCTCTTTACTAGCCTCTTTTTATTTGTTATGGTCTATGGATTTTATGACATCTAAATGTTTTGGTCCCCTTTTTAGCTACCAATCTACCATTCCCCCCTCTTCATTATATTAGGAAAAAATAGCTACCAATCTACCATTCTCGATCCCCTCTTCATTATATAAGGAAGAAATAGCTATCAATCTGCCATTCCCCCTCTTTATTATATAAGGAAGAAAATGCACTTGTTATTTCATTAAAATGCAAGATATCAAAGAGATATATGTTTTTAGAGAAACAAAATAGATAAATTATTATTTGACTTCAATTCATACTTGCTCTATAGTTATTGAAAGAATGGAATTGGTTGTCTTTCTCATTCATGATCAATACTGGAGTATATATACAAGAGAGTCCCTAACTAAGATATATTTTGGGACTAGATATGACTAGCTATACAATGATATTTACATTCTACATTTGTGGGATAGTTTGTTACAAATAACTTGATTATCTAATACACCCCCCACAGTCGCAACGGGAGGAGGACGAACACTGAGACTGTCTCGAAAGTCATCAAATAACACCCGGGTAAGACCTTCGGTAAATATGTCGGCAATCTGATAACGAAATGGAACACGAATCACCCGTACTTCCCCATGAACTACTTTTTTCACGTACAAACACTAGTAGAGAGAAATGGTATATTACAACGGACTTTTTAAAACGCTTTTCAATTCTACTGTACTAAATAATTTGGAAAACATTAGGCTAGCCACAGTCCAAGGTCGAGGAGGGTCGGTCGACCGTGTTTGTGGTCGGTCGTGTCGACTGTGGCGAAAAGGTCACAATCGGTCATGGTTTTGGAGAGAAGGGTAAACAATGTGACCGATATTTTACACACACATTTTTTTATTTTTTCTTTTCTTTTCTTTCTTTCTTTCTTTCTTTTTTTTAACTTGGTCACCGACTGTGACAACTTGGTCGTCGTCAGGTCGTCAGAGAGAGAAAACTGATGTGGCAAGGTCGTGGTAGATCACGACTGTGCCCAGCCTTATATATAACGGTTAATAAAGAGAATGTAATATAAAATATATCATTTAAAACGGTTGTTTTCCTATTTAATTTCTGCTTCTTATTATTTAGAGCGGTTGGATATAATTGTTTTAGAAGAATTCAATATTTTATAATTTAACTGTTTTAAAAGAATTCAATATTTTATAATTTAATCTTATTATTTACAGCGGTTGCATGCGACCGTTTTAAAAGAATTCAATATTTTATACATAAACTTATTATTTACAACGGTTGCCTAAAACTGTTCTAAAAGAAATCACAATTTAATCTTTATCTGCATAGTAAACCATCCCAAAAAATTTCTTTCTTTCTTTGTTTCAAAAAATTTCGCTTCAAAAGAAGCGGGAATTTTCCCTCATTTTTCTTTTTTCATCATTTCTTCTCTCTTATCTATTACGAAGTATTTGTTTATAGATCCACACTTTTTCTTTCACTTTATTATATCTACAACAAGAAAGTAGATTGTTTCTCTTTCTTTATACCCAAATCAATTATCTAACGCTTTTCACATGTTTTATTTCACTTTATTATATCTACAACAAGAAAGTAGATTGTTTCTCTTTCTTTATACTTCATCTTCTTCGACCCATTTAAACACACACACAATCAATTTTTTATTTTTTTTATTTTATTATTTTTTATTTTTATTTATTTATTTTTTTAAGACAAGCCCAATGTTTACACAAACAAATAAACACACAAAATCTTGGACGATTGATGGTCGTGCAGACGATCGAATGGCAAAAAAAAAAAGAAAAAGGAATGGATTGCTAAGCGATCGACACCAACAGAAGGGACGATCGATATCGATCGGTCGATCTCCCTTCCTACTGCGAGCAACCTAACTAACAGATATTTTGGGACCAGACATGACTAGCTATACAATGAAATTTACATTCTACATTTGGATAGTTTGTTACAAATAACTTATTCAATAATACCATGAAAGAATGGAATTGGTTGCCTTTCTCATTCATGATCAATACTATATATACAAGAGAGTCCCTAACTAACTAAGAGAGATTTTGGGACTATATATGACTAGCTATACAATGATATTAACATTCTACATTTGTAGGATAGTTTGTTACAAATAACTTATAATGTTATACATATTATGATACGTATTTTATTAACTACATTATTTGCAACTTCTTTATGTGAAAGAATACCACTGGTATTAATGATAGTTTGTTACAAATAACTTATTCAATAATACCATGAAAGAATGGAATTGGTTGCCTTTCTCATTCATGATCAATACTATATATACAAGAGAGTCCCTAACTAACTAAGAGAGATTTTGGGACTATATATGACTAGCTATACAATGATATTAACATTCTACATTTGTAGGATAGTTTGTTACAAATAACTTATAATGTTATACATATTATGATACGTATTTTATTAACTACATTATTTGCAACTTCCTTATGTGAAAGAATACCACTGGTATTAATGATATACGAGAATGGCAGCGGTCCGCCGCGTTGCGGGCGGGCCTTTTTTTTTGGCGGAGGTGATTTCTCGTAAATAAAGTAGAATATTTAGACGTTGTAATATGAAAATCTTTCTTTGATTTATTGGTTGCATCAAATTGTCAGCATGTTAGTGTTTCATGTTACAGCCAGGTTGTTCAGTGCGGGTTTCGGGTTCTGTTTCGGCGTGCAAAAATACCACTTCTAAAGTTAAGAATCATGATTAGCTACAAACACTACTACACACTACTGTTTTGTACAGTCGTTTAGTCCATCCTAATATTTCATACCAACTACTTCATACTAATGTCCTTGGGTAAGAGAAATAAGAGTGTTGATGATGATTATATCAGGAAAGTAAAATACGACGACTTTATTTTAGGCGGATAAGCAGTTTACATCAGCAGATTCTAAACACCCCTTATAATGAATCATACTTCTGGCACATAAAAGTGTCCATGCATAAATAAAATCCATATCACTGCACAAAGATTTACACCTACCTGCTCGAAGTAAATAAGAATATTCCCAGACTCCCTCCGCCTGGTAAAAGCTATCCGTAATGAAGGTGTCCAGGCCCTGCAAATAGGCATATGAAATTTATGAGGATGAATTTACGTCTGTCTATCAGGAAATAAGCTAATGACACTTACTATTGACCTAATTAGACTGATACGCCATCAAGAAAACTATATATTTCACAAACATAAGTAGAGTCTTAACAAATTAATGCACAAACAATAGTACCTAAAATGATAGTATATATTCAACTGATAAAAACAAAATGAAGGCAGAAGGTCCTTAGTCTTTACAAAGCAAAAGAACTACGTCAATCTACAATACTACAACAGTAACTACACTTAAAATAAAAGTATATATTCAACTGATAAAAAAAAAACAAAGTGAAGTGAAACCGAAGCATTTAGCAGAAGGTCCTTAGTCTCGACAAATCAAAGGCAGTACATGAATCTACACTTTTTACTAACCAAATATCTTCAATATGCAGAAATTTCATGTATTTGAATGTAAGAATAAAACAGGGTACCCAAAGGCTCTTATTCTCGACAAATTAGGGCGCAAAGCATATACAAATATTCCGCCAAAAATAGTACATGAAGCTACAGTTGTTACTGACTTAGTTACATCGGTCCAACTATATATTCAACAAATCTAAAGCAAAATGAAGTGAAAATTAAACCATACAAATTAGCATAAGGTCGTTAGTCGCAACAAATTAGACAAATATAAGTAGGATTAGCATAAGGTCCTTAGTCTCACCAAAGTAGACAAATATAAGTAGGCGCTTAACAGAAAAGAAACATTTTAAATGTCAAGTTACACATACATACATTTCATTTCAGGCATTTTGCAAGTGTTCTTCTAAATCTGAACCATTATCATGCATCAAAATGTTTCTTCCTTTTGAAATAGGAGTAAAAAAAATTGTATATGTGGATAGAATAAGGGCGTCAAAAAGTAGAATGATAGTGGTTTACCAATAAGTACTACATGTCGTGTGGTTAGACGAACATTGGTGGGAATTTTTATTATGATCCTACTGCATTTGCAGGACGGGAATGGTTTGACATGTCAACAGCATTTGCAGAAGCTTCAACAACATTGCAATTAGGTGGAGTGTACTATTACCTGGAAAACAAACATCTGTACCTATGAGTTTAACTGCGTATAGGGAATTATAAAACTTATACACAAAGATAGTTAAAAAAATGAGAAGCACTATAAGAATGATTAAGTTACGCGTATATTTAGAATGAATAACTTAATAATATTCAAATGTAAAGGTAAGTTTACCACCGATCTACACTGCTGGTCGTTTATTTTCTGCACGCAATCGACCACGTAAATTCCCTTCTGTTGATGAAACTGAATATATTGAATAACCTGAGAGAGCAAAATTGTGCTCGTTATTACGAACCATTGATTATGCAGAACAACCTTTAAAATCCAGCAAGATCCATTTTCATAAATACAGATAAAGAACAATTATTTAGGAATATGGTGTATAAATACCTTAGATTTCCTGTGCTTCCGATTGTGTACATTGTATAGAAGAAAAAGTCGTTCCTCTGCATCAACCAACTCCAGAGCACATTTAGTAGAATGTTTGGTAACTGCATCCTTGAAAGATTGTAGGTCAAGTCAATTAATCTCAGAAGCTGGAAAAAAGAGAAAAAAATGAGAGGTTTTTCAGTAAATATTTAATCAATCATAATTGGTATGTCTAAACTCACTGTTTGCAGGCGTTAACACGTACCTTCAGCCGGTGTTAGCAATCCAGATGTTGGCCCATATGAGCCAGTAAATGACGGAGCATCCAAGATGATACCCTGAGAAAAATCCAGGTTCATCACCCCAGCGCGTGCCATTGCTCGTGATGAACCGGTAGCATTGGTTGGCATAGTAGACACATATGGAGCTGCAAATTGAATGCGGCATTACAATGATATGAAAATGGAAAGTAACAACAGCCGACAAAGATGCAAAATTAGAGAAAACACCTGAGGGTTGGTGAATAACAGCTGGTTCCGTTGGAAACAAACGATCTTCAACCTTACGCGCTGACCTCTGGTATTACACTACACCGCCACTGCATCAAATACAAACTCATGTTGCTTCTTATCGAATGCCTGTGCACTAAAGTACCCAAAAAAATCAATCACTAATAGTAAACGAAGACAAACCTGGAAAATAAAATTTGACCGCACCAACTTCTTGACAAAAACCTATTAACCTGAAAAAATGAAAAAATATAATACAATCATAGGTACATGGATAACTTAAAAATCTCCGGTTAAAGAAAAACCCCTTATTTCTTGTGAATAAAAACAATAATCCAGAAGTTAGGGTTTATAAACTTACAAAAAAATTAGGGATCTTCAATCTTCCACAAATGAGTACCCCAAAAAACATTGACAAAAAGCAAAAATCCACAGAAATCCACCTATTCTAAAAACATATAATCTGATATCAATCAATCCATCTTTAACAAAAAAAAAAAAAATATAATCTGTAAAATTAACAAAACCCCCAAACTATCACAAAAAGCTACAATTAACAAAAGCCCCAAACTATCACAAAACCCTAATTTCAAAATTCAATTTTTATACATGTATAAGCTGTAAAATTGTTAAACTTGAAAGAAGTAACAGTTAATTTAGCACAAATAATTTCGTACCTTATTTTTTTGTTTCTCGATTTTGTAATGATTCCCCTCTACTTCTGCCGACTGTGAATTCATGGTGAGTTTCTGTAGATCGTGTGGGTAGCGGAAGATTGTCACCGCCCTTATGAAAATCGTGTGGATTCATACATGAATCAAGCATAACCGGTCTGATTTCTTGCAATGTAATCCCTTTTGCATTATTTCTGAATCCATTTTTAGTTGAGATTATCTAAATTCTTACATGAGTTGTCTTATTTCTTATTTTTTCTCTTTTAACACTTAATATACAAAATACAGACCAAATATTATATTTTTCATTAAGAGGGTTCAAAACATATCAAACCAACATATTGCAACCCGTTACAATTTCGAATATGTTCTACACTTGTTACATTGTACACAGCAAGCCTGTTCTTTTACTTTATCCAAGTTACTATAACCATCATTCCAACTATCAAAATTACATAGCCCTTCATACTGTTTTCATAACATGATCTGATAAACATAAAAGACTAAATCTTATTCTTAGGGGGTGTTTGGAATTGCTAATTTCAACCTACTTATCTAGTGAAAAATAAGCATTTATCAACCTACTTATTTTAAGTGCTATTTTCAGTTACACGGAGCAAGATGCAAGTGTTTACCCAGTATGGATGATAAAGCCTGCTTATGACACGTACCTTGTTAAAAGAAGCACCAAAATATTTATAAGTGAACGTTTTTTTATTGACTGAACCCTTGTTGACATGTTGCCTGAGTTGCTCATTCCACGACCCATTTTGTGCCGGCTCTTCACGTTCGCGGCCTGCATCACTAAACACATGTTAATCAATAAATTATGTTACAATGATTACCATTCGCTCATATCTTAACAAAAAAGTATGTATTGTGATTAAATAATCAGAAGCTATTGAGTTTCTTTGCAACAAATTATCAAACTGTTGAGTCGATTGATTTTAAAAGTAAAATCAATAATCAAAATCCGTAAAATGGATACAAAAGTAATCCCTAATTCAACAAAAATCATATATCTGGTAACCTAACTCAGATTCAATTTGAACAAAAAGTAAAAGTAAAAATTACCTGAGATTGAAGTTGGTTGATTTGTGATGAAACAATACAATAAGGAGAATAGGAAATTGCATGCCACTGATTCAAACGTTTTTTAAAATGATTTGTGATAAAAATGTTTTTTAAAATGATTTGTGATAAGTTAAGAGAGCGGCACGAAAACAGGAGATAAATCGTTATTACCTCAGCAGCACAATGCAGAGCTGCTACATTATCTAAAGTTATTTCAAAGTCGATACCATAGCAAAAGGTTGCTACTTTCTCAGAGATCTCGACACCTCCAGGGATCTGTGACTGACGGCGTTGAAGCTGTGAAGATGTCCAAACATACTATGAGATAAGTTACTCATTTGATTATAGCAAACACAATTCAGCTCAGATATCAATTTATGATGACTGCATTGCTTACTCTTATGTGAATAAAACTTTCATCTCCAAGAGTAAATATATAGAACAAAGGCATAAAGAGTATGTTATAGGTGAGTCGAACGTGTGCCTTTTTTTGTTGTTTATCATAAAAACGGGACTCCAATGTAGCTTAATCAAATTTCAGATAGGGAAAAAATTTACCAGAACCGTGTGTGATCGTAGAGATTGCTGCTCCGTTTAAGTTCCTGCAGACCCATTATCCGACTCATCCAACCTGCCTAGAAAAGAAACTCAAGTTGACGCTAGTTTATAATGAATTCGAAGTTGCTTATATAAGAAAATCTGGAACGCGTTGAAAGGCAAGTCTCACAATAGAAGTGTACCACTGCAACTTCAAGAAACCATGCCAAAATATGAATCCCGACTTTTATGTTCCTGAAAAATTAGCATAATTCATAAAAGCAACACTAAAAAGGTAAAAGATATAAGATACTAAACTCTATAATTTTTAAACACACGAACCTTTAATCCACGAATCTACAGTATGAAATCAGATACGACACTATGGTAACACGAATGATAGCCCCGCCACGGCTGCAAAACCATTATACCAGCAAGCCTTTTGAGCTAGGCTCAGATATGGTAGCAAACGGGTCTTGTAGTCTCCGCTATCATCTGCAGCCACCATGAAGTTCAGAGTCACTATATTTGTAAATATTAATAGCAGCAACTCTGACAAAAATGTACCTGTTAACTTATCATAAACTATACTAAGCAAATAAGCATCTTTTAAAAAATAAGCAATCCCAAACAACCCTTTAAACAGTTTTTCAAGCTAATAAAACACAATTACCTCTTCAAATAAGGTACCCAAAATATCATAACACTCGAATCATGTTAATATAGCATAAAAATTAAAAGCTAATAATACACTATACTACTTTAACAGGAATTTTACACTATAATCTTTATATAATTTATAATATTGGCGCTAATAAATGAGCCAGTCAATGGTGCCAGTATCTAGAGTGAGTACCTGTATATAAACCCCATGGATTGGATCCGATACAATAGATCATTAGGCTCAGATTTGTGAATGGAAAATGGTCAAAAAGGTCAGAACTTTGTCGTGGCTGCAAAGACGGTTGCATAATAGCAAATATGCTATCACGCCTTCCGGTCATTGCCATGCCAACTTACGGTTCAGACGTCGAATGACCAATATCATTTGACTTGCATTGATTAGTAATCGAAAAAAGTGAATACATCCGCCATCGCTGCAAACGTAATAGTTTGCCCTGCCAAGACACGGAGATTCAAGGCTTTAATCGAACCCACAAATTCATCATTGCCTATTACAACCAACAAAGGTCGGGCAAACTAAAAAGGCGACAACAGAACATGAAGCATGTTGGCTGCAACCACAAAATCTATGTGGCTATCCCGCCAAAATAGGATAACTGAAAAAAGTATCATAAACCAAAACTGGTCATCGCGAAACAACACCAGCCTCCCGCCATGGCTGCAGCAACAGGCTCAAAACAGGGGACGTCTGCCATAGCTACTAACATAGCATGTTGCGTTGGCAAGATATAGCTGGTATCAAGTTTTGGTGAACCCATCAACACGCCAAAATACAACTTGAATATAACTGCAACACCAAATTAAAATATCAAGTTTCAATTATTTGGATTTAACACTATTGACCGAAACCCTAAACCCCAAATCAGGCACAACTAAATACAACAAAACTAAACCCAAAACCGTAAAACTTTTATAGTTTCATAAGACTAAACCATTTATTGTCGACACAGATTAATAACAACCAACATCTCAATAACCAAAAATACAACAGTTTCACAAAAGCAAAAGCTAATGGGTATTTTAAAATGCTTATCCAAACTGCGTAATGCTTTTCGAAAATCATAGTTTTAAATTATTCAAAACCACTTAATTCTACCATATTAACAATCCCAAAAAGCGCAAATCAACTATCTCAATAAACACATCTTAAAACTTTATAAATAAATAAATAAAAGGAGAAGAGTTGAAACCTGCAAATGGAGATGATATGCCCCAAAGTCGCAGACATGAACCAAAAAAATTAGGGTTTTCAACCAATCATTTAATTAACAACAATTCTTACCACCGGAATCATGAGCCAGCAGCCAACCGGCTACTAAACCTTGTATAAATCAAAAGCCCCAAAGTTGCACACATCGATCCAACACAGACAAAGATGCTCGAGAGAGTTCTGGAAACGGTGTATTACTTTATTCATTGGCGGTGGTTAGTATAAGAAGGCAGAAAGAAGTGGGCTAAAACACCCAAGTGGGCTGCACGAAGGGTAAGAAGTTGGGCCCGCAGTTTTTTGGCGGGAAAAAAAGTGGTAAAACGGCGTCGTCATCACGTGGTTTAATATAAACTTATAATGGTCACCGGACCAAATATATGTTTTATGTAATAATCTGTTAATTCCCTATAAATACAAATCACACTCCATTTTAAAAAAAAAATTTAGGACACGTGTGACAAGTTTGTGGAAATCTGAGTTAAATAATACAGCTTTTTCCGAAAACTTGAACATGAAAAACTCATCTTTTTTTAAAGACGTGTGACATGGACCTCAAATCATAGTTCCTATTAAACTTATTTTTAGCACAGTATTACGTAGAAACGAACATAAAATGTCCTCCTCAGCTCCCTATCTTATTGTCTCAAGAAAATGATTTCTCTTCTTCCAAAAAAAGTATCATGATCTTTTCAAATTATTATTAGCAACCACAAGATACAATTTAACCTGGTACATCACAACTTTAAATACACTTAAAAGTAGAAATGTTGACCCGCGTGGTCCACACAACATGTCTATTTTACCATCTCTAAATAGTTTATTTATTTATTTATTTAATTTGGAAAAGCACCATCTCTAAATATTACTGTAACAAAAATAAATTTATAGTAGTAGGTCTCAAATTATAGTTGTATTTAGATAGTGAAATAAATAAATATAAAAGCATCCACAATAGCTGTTTCTAAAAAGATGAAAATATCTAAAAATATGTATACTATGGTAAGCATCAATTTCAAGCTTGTGTGAAATAAATAAATATAAAATTTTGAAGAGGTCCAAAACATTATCTAATTTCTTTTATAGTTTTATCCTTGGACTAAATAATAAACTCCTTTGAAAGTGTTAATTGTGATCTATATATAAAAAGGTTTATAATTAGGTTTATCTATAATAGAAAAGGGTTTATATAGTGAAAAGTTTTATAAACTAATGATATAGTAATTATGTGTTGGAATATGTGAATCATGACATTCATATAAACATATAAACATGCACATCAAAGCATAGCAGCGGAAAAGGATCTATATACTAGTAATTAATTAACTAAAAATAAAAGAATATGCGTACCTTAGATTACTAGCTAAACAAGTAATCAAGTATCCAAGAACCGGTAAAACCCTAATAAGGGTTTAGAGTGGATCGACTTCTCCTAAGTCGAATTGGGGAAAATAACTCAAGCTAAAGTAAGCTTGAACTCCGTTCTTGTACACACGTATTAGTAGCGTTTCAATGTGAAAAGCTAGATTCAAGATCCACGAACAAACCAAACACTTAGTAGTATAATATGGATCGAAAATCCCAAGGGAATGGGATATGTCAATCGGCAATACACAAGAGGGAAGAAGGAGAGAGAAGTTTGGCTTGCTAGGGAGTCAAAATTAGAGAACTATGAATACAAGGGTTTGTATTTATAGACTCCTTAAACTTCCTCTCCAAGTTAGGGCATAAAAACCCTCCTCCTAGGGTGGGTCGGCCGAAACTCCAAGCCCAAGGGGTTTCTAGAACCTTCTTGGCTTGTATTTTCATCCATAGTCCCTTATCTTAATATTTAATGTCCGTTAACCAAACTCCGTTAAATACTAACGACCGTTAAGTGTTTTATTCGTGAAATTAATAATTAAATCATATCTCAATATATTAATTATTAAAACATTAAAACTCATACGTAATGTGTGCAATCCCGAAGTCTCGTGTTCGAAACTGGTCATACTAATATTAATTTATATCCATAACTCTAACAGCTCCCACTTAGATATGCATTAATATAGTAATGACATTGGTTAGTCTAGCTTAACACCCCAAATGCCCCCAGATCGACCCTGAGTATGGTTTCCTGGAAAAAACCGTGTGATGATTCATCATCATACTTATCCTTTTGTTTCTAATACCACGTTAATATGGATATGGATCTAAGTCATTCCATAATTAACTATTATGTTTCTCGTTATTTATAATTGATCAAGATTACCAAATCATCTAAACATATTCCAGATAGATCTTGGGTGCGGCCGCACAAACATCTTGTCAGCCCTACGAGGGGCCCAGCAGTATTATACTTCAAAACAAATTTGAAGGAACAAATCCTTTCTACGAGCATAACCCTTGAACTTTGCATCACCTCTGAAAATAGCCCTTATAACTACCAGTTACGGATAGCGTTAGACATATCTTACAGAAAATGAGCTACATCCTCGGCTGTTATCTGGTATCTCAAGTCTGAGGATAAATATTCATGATTTACTTAATGACAAAGATCCATAAAGTACAATCATGTGGTTGGGATCTGTCCTATATTCAATTTATCCATTATTGAATATCATCTGAATTTGGCATGTACAACGCATCAATATACTTAAGTATATTCTACCAAAACTCAGATTTGCCTTAATTCAATAATATTCCTATATTATTGATCGACAACAAACTATTTAGAATAACATAAGTTATTCACGGATTTAAACATGCAAATATAGGATACAATTTATTATTAATGAAAATAAACGTACCACGTACTTTAATTCATTGTGAATAATAATTGCTTAACATCCCTTATCCAAATACTAAATAGATCAATGCATGATAATTTCCATTAATGAATTATGCCTCAAATCATGTTCAAACATACTTGTTGACAAGGCATAAATCAACTAATTTTTTATCTATCGGAACTTTGAGAATACTTATTTCAAGAATGAAATTCTTGTATGTGTGCATTCATCTACCTAGATATTGCCATATAATATTTCATAATATTTCATAAATTACGTGACATCCTTAACCGCGAATTTATGACAATTAAACTACCAAACCTTTTATAGTTTAAAGTATTCTAATTCTTTAATGTAAAATGCAACTATGCTCACAATTAAGCATAACTAGTACACATGGCCATTACCAAGGATGAAATCCCACCATGACTAGTATTGAGTGTCATCTCAATCTTATTAGCATCATTGTACTCAAACAACAATATGCTCTTTAAAATCCCGTAAACTTTTAATATCCATCGTGTAATGTTTGATATCTTCAAATCTTTCAAGATTTGTCAACTAAATCAATTACGCAATAATTTGCCATATGGTTCATATTTAGAATTTAGGAGCAATTCTAGAATGAGGATGTTAATTCTAAATCCAACCATATCCATTACACTTTAGTTATCTAATAACTTTCAATTAGATATTAATGTTGTCAAATCATCTTGTATCCAAGCATGATACAACAAATAACATGTTGTACATAAAAGATTGGTATGTGCTTAAACACATAACTTTTCTTGACCAAAACCGGACCAAAATAACCAAAAACCCGACCAAAATGCCAAAAGATATTGTGTTTTTGTGTTTTTGCATGTGCAGGGATGGATATCGTGAAAATTGACAAAAGACACAAGAAATCCGGGAAAACGAGCACGAGATACGGAATAGGCTCAGAACCGGAACCGAGAACAAGGAAAATGGTCAAAAAGTCAACCGAGATCCTCCCACTATCAAAGATTGTCAACTCCAACCCTTAGATTATCTTTTAAAAAAATGGCAAGATCAGTCCTTGAAGAATCCAGAAATTACATAAATAGTCCCTAAGATTAAAACCTTAAACTCTTTTAAAAACCTTACACCCGGATCCTACACAAATTAAACTAACCCACACCTTAAACACAAGCCCAATCCACATCATAAAACCCATCCCACCTTATCATACTATCCGGCCCATCCTTACTAAAACCACAACCCGATCCATCAAAACCGGGTCAAACCTTATCTTCGGTCAAAGATAAAAAAAAAAAATAAAAATAAAAATAAACTAAACACTCACCTTATCTCTCACACTCTTTTCCCCGCTCCCCAATTTCACCCTTTCCCCATTTTCACTATTCCCCAAACCCTAGAAGATTACCGTACGCGTTTTTACGGCAATTAAGGGCTTATTAGTCAAATCAAAGGGCTTCTAGAATGTCAGGAGGTGTCAGAAGCAAACAAGCACACACGGGGACAGATGGCGGCTTGCTATTGGTTCGAACACCTCACATCTGTGATCGTACGGTTAGAATTGGAGGATTGAAGAGCAAGGTGATCGAAGGGTGATGAAGGCTGAAGATAGCACGAGGATCGCCAGCGTGGCAAGACCCAGAAGGTTCGGTTTAGGCCTATAAATAGAGGAGGGTTATTCCCCATTTTCATATGTAATTTTTTTAGCAACGTTATGCTGTCAAAGTATTTTTAGAATTTTAGTCTTTTAAATCGAATTGTAATTTTCTGTTTATGTTTATTTGTTTTGAGTATTGTAATTTTTAAGTTTTAATGAAAGTTTAAATGTGAAGTTAATTTGAATCCGAATTCTCATTTTATTATTAGTGATTTCAGTTTTTAGTTTATTTCAATTTGTGTTAAATTCTGATCATTATTAAAAAAAAAAAAAAAAAAAAAAAAATTATATTATATAGCTTTCAGATAAGCTATTTCAGTGCAGTACAAACTCATTTAAGCTCACTAGCTTATGTGAGCTTGTTTAGTTACAATTTCAGCAAAGTTCCACAAAAGTCAAAGTAAGTCAATTGTTATTTGAACCATGGTGAATCAGGAATGGAGTGATGGTCTAGGGGGTGAAATGGAAGCCCTTAGCCTGTCTAAAGACAGGCAAGCATAGTGAGATCCCCTCTGTTGAGCTGAGGGGGAAGAACTTTGTAAGTCATTGCTCATTTAGTGTTCCACTCAATACTTTATAGTTAGATCTGCTATTGTTAGTTTATTCCTGTTTAATTGTTAGTTATTTGATGCTTGTCTGCTAGATCTAGTGTTAGAATAGTTTGTTTAATAATTAGTGTTTGAATTTGTCTTATACTTGCTACTAGTTTGATCATAATCTGTGAATCTGTGATTCTGCTGTCATTGTTGTCGTTTGCTGTTAATCTGAGTTCTATGATTGATATTGAATGATGATTGATGGTAGTTGTTGAATATTGAATCCTGGATCTGATTTTGTTAGTAATATTGGAAGTTAAAGTGGTGTTTGGATCTGCTGGTTTGATAAGGAAAATGATGTTTCTGAGTATGAGTTTTAGCCTAAACATGTCTCTTTAGTCATAAATAACTTAGAATAGCAATAATAGTGGTAGGTTATTTGTTAGGAGTCAAAGTTTAACCAAATTTCTTTGATCTGCTGTTGTCTGTTGAGTTTTGTGGATCTGAGCTGCTTAATTAGTTGCATAATTAGTTAGTACTTGTTAGTTAATTGATTAGACAGCTTTAATACACTTAGATTGATAGATTTAGGCTGTTAAAATTCACTTTAGTCAAATCTAATAGCATCTAATTAGTCAAAATAGTTCTGTGTATCTGTTGCATGTTATGCTTTGCTGCTATGTTCATGAGCATATTTGATTGATCAATTGTGTTAGATATGGCTTGATATTGTGTTTCAGAGTAGTTAAGGTAGCTTAGTTTTTGTGTGATTTATTTCAAGTCTTAACATAAACAAGAGATTGCTTTAAATTGCTTCTAAAATTGGTCTCAAATCTGAGGTTCAGGGTAACTGCTGCATGTCCTTGTTTGGCTATCTGTTCTTGATTCAAACTAGCCTAGTAATTGAAGTTTAGGCAAAGGGCTTTTGTGATTTTTGTAATCTCTGCTGGATAAGCTTTCCAAAACAGTTTTAGTTTTCAAAATTGGTTAAGATTTGAGCGATCTACAAGCTTTTGAAAATGTGCTAGTTGAAGTTGTCTTCTGAGATAAAGTGTGTTCTTGAGTTGCGGATAATATCACTTTTGGTCCCTGTAATTTCTGTGAAGTTAAAATCGGGGCTGGAAATTTTAGTAATAAAATAGTTTGTTTTTTTTTGCACTCTTAGTCCTTGTCTTTGTTTTAAAAGTTATAGTCTAAATATAAGTTTCAAAAATTACTTTTTCAGTCCCTTAACTTTTATTAAACTTTTTTATTCTTTTTATCTCTTTAAAAATTAGTTTTGTTTAATTGCAGTTTTAGTCCCTTAGTTTTTAATCTTTGCATTTTAGCTTATTAATTTCACTATTAGTTTTATAAATCTCGGGATTAGCCCGGGATTTGCATTTATTTGAATTTTCTTTGTGTGCATTTATTTTAATAGCGTAGATTGCTTTTAATTTTTCTTATTATAGTGTAATCAATTCTAAAAAAAAAATAATCTTTCACGTCACTTATTCACTTCACATTTTCACGACACCGATTCGACTTATTCGCCGTCAAACCTTCGTTGGGAGAACGACCCGGGGAAATTGTATTCGTTACAATTTCTTTGGAATTAAAAAAAAAATAAAAATAAATAAATATACCACATCAATCAAAATGGCGCCGCTGCCGGGGAAGGCTTGAAACGAGTGCGTCGATTTCGTCCGTTGTTTTTGTGATTTGAAGATCCTTCCTTGGAAGTTATTGTTTTTATAAAAATAAAAATACAAAAATATAATAAATAAAACACTTTTCCTAAAGTGTTTTCATAAATACATCTTAATAAACATCCTCGGTCTTCCGTTGAAGGAGGGCGGTTGTAAACCATTCCAAATAACAACAAAACAAATCGTGAAATTAAACGTTATCGGATTACTTTATTACTACAACCTAATTACGGGGTTTAAGGAAGCTTGACATTAAATTGTCGAGCTGAAGAAGGCGGGTTTTTAAGCATCTTCGGAGCTACCTTTGCCTTCCCGCCACGCTGCGCGTAGTTTTAAAGGAAACGGTTACGGTTAACGTAACGGTTACCAAAAAGAAAATAAAGTCTTTTGTTTTTCAATATATTAAAAAAGCCAAAAATAATTCCCAACCAAAAATACAAAAAGATTTTTGATTTTTATTTTTGTTTCATTTTTGGTGTATGCACACCCGATCTTCTACTTCTCACCCTCTTCTTTCACCACTATCGAATCCCGAGAGGATTATTCGTCACAATCACCGTGTTCATTTCTCAAACGTTGAAGAAATGGCCGACGACCAAAATAATCAACACCCGCCGGTGGGTGGTGATAATCACATGCCAGCTCCCGATCTCCGAACGATGGAGGAGCTGTGCCAACCCACAATGCACGGACGTGGTGGCCCGATTGCCCCCGTCAATATTCAAGCCGCCGATTTTGGACTTAAGCATCATATGATTCAACAAGTCCAAAACTCGTGCCAATTCCATGGCTTGCCGGGTGATGATGCGAACAAGCATCTTGACAAATTCATAACCGTCACCCAAAGTATGAAACAACATGGGGTCTCCGATGACGCCCTCCGGCTATATCTCTTTCCTTACTCCTTGACGCATCATGCCACCGCTTGGTTTGATCGTCTTCCCAAGAACTCCATTCGTAGTTTCGACGAAATGGTTACGAAGTTCTTGGCGAAATATTTCCCACCGTCGATGGTGACGAAATTAAGGAATGAGATTAGCAATTTTCGTCAGCTTCCCGATGAATCATTGTTTGAGGCATGGGAACGCTACAAGTTATCGATTGATCGGTGTCCGAACCACAATATGTTATTGGTCACTATTATAGATACCTTCTATAACGGTTTGACATTACGACACCGTGATACGATTAATGCTGCTGCCGGTGGTACGTTTATGAAACGTCGACCCGAAGAGTGCTATGATCTTATTGAAAACATGACCGCCCACCATAATTTCTGGGATTCCTCTGCCGAGAGGAATGAGTCAACAAGATCTAGCACTGATTCTTCTACTTCCGAGATAGCCGCTCTCTCTAAACAAATGAATGATTTGTCTACGGCTATCTTGAGAATTCATCAAAATCAGATTTCAACTGAAAACAACAACAATCAAGTGAATGTTGTTAACCATAGTTGTGAAACTTGTGGTGGTCCTCACCAATATTTCGAGTGCCCAGCCTCCGGTGGCTACACTCAAGAGAATGTGTATGCTGCTTCTGGAAATTTCAATCAAGGTGGTAACGGTTACCAACCTCAAGGAGACCGTAATCTCCTCAGCTACCGTTCTAACAATTTTCTCGGACCACCCGGTTTCCCACCAAATCAAAATCAGCAAGTGCAAAACCGTATTGTTCCAAATAATCAAAATCAAAATCGGGGCAATCAAGTTTATCAAAACCAAGGGAATTATAACCAAGCCCCGAATCAAGGAAATTTTCAAAATAACAATCAAGGTTTTGTTCAAAACAACCGAGGGCCAAATTTTCCAAACAATCAAAATCAAGGATTTGTGTCAAACCCATCGCCCTCGGAGGAGTTATTAAAGCAATTCATTCTTCAAAACCAACAACAACAAAAGAAACAAGAGGAAATGAATAGGATGATGATTAATCAGATAACCGAATTGAACAAACGTTTAAATGATCGACCCTCGGGTTCGGGTACTACTACTCTTCCAAGCAACACGATCGCCAACCCGAGGGGCGATGCTAAGGCGATCACGACTAGGAGCGGTGTTTCATATGATGGACCCACGGCTCCGGCTACCCCTTCTTCTCTACCTCCCAAGGTAGTCGTCCGTGAGACCGAGGTGGCCAAGGACACGGAACCTCCTACTAACAACGGAGGAACCAAAGACGTCCAACCTCCGGTCGTCCATCCATCTGAACCGAAAAATGTTGAACCAAAAGAAAAAGCTCCTAAAGAAGCTCCCGTTAAAACCAATCTTCCGTATCCTTCGAGATTGAGTGATCAAAAGCTCCGTGACAAAGCTTCGAGTCAAATGGAAAAATTCTTTCAAATATTCCAAGAATTACATTTTGATATAAGCTTCGCGGATGCTTTGCTCTTGATGCCTAAATTCACTTCCACACTCAAAAGTTTGTTGAGCAATAAAGAAAAATTGTTTGAAATGACAAAAACTCCAGTGAACGAAAACTGCTCCGCGGCAATTCTCAAAAAGCTTCCGGAAAAGCTTGGAGATCCCGGAAAATTTCTCATCCCATGTGAATTTCCGGGAAAGGTTGAATGTCACGCCTTGGCCGATCTTGGTGCGAGCATCAACCTAATGCCGTTATCCATCTGGAAGAAATTGTCTCTACCCGATCTCACCCCCACTTGCATGACCCTCGAGCTGGCGGATCGGTCCATCACCCTTCCTAAAGGTGTAGCCGAGGATGTCTTTGTAAAGGTGGGGCAGTTCCATTTTCCAGCAGACTTTGTGGTAGTTGATTTTGACGCCGACCCCCGGGTTCCTCTCATTCTCGGAAGGTCATTCTTGAGGACCGGGCGGGCTTTGATCGATGTCTATGGTGAAGAAATTACTTTGCGGGTCGATAAGGAAAAAGTTACATTCAATATTAATCCGAACTCGCAACCTCAAACCGACAAATGCAATGTCGCTACGGTTGATCAAAAATCCGATCCCGTAATTGCTCCTAAAAGAGTTGATCCAAACCTTTCAAGATTCACGGTCAAAAGCATGTCAGAAAAACGTGCTGAGCTTAAGGCCATGAAAATCAATCCTGGATCAAGCAAATGGTTTGAGTGTTGTGCTGCAAATTCTAAGAGTATTCTTGACGACGATGATGAAGACGAATCGGAGACTACAACGGAAGCGGTGGAAATTGCTAGCTCTAAGAGCACACCACTTGTCCCACCTCCAGAACAAGTTTATCACATCGAGATTCTTAATTCCGACTCTTCCCATCCTTCTCCTCCGATTGAGGGAAGTGTGATCTTGCGGGAAGAGCTCGAGGTGTTCTTCAAAGATGAATCAATTTCACCGGAAATTGATGATTCTTGTCTTAATCCGGAGGGAGATATTCTTTTTGAAAAATTATTAGACCAAAAGCCATCTCTTTCTCTCCCTCCGAAGGAAGTTGAAATCAATCTTCCAAAGAAATTTGATGACCTTGTTCCCGAAACTTTCAAAACAACTATCACCAACCCTCTGTTTGAGTTCGAATCGGGGTTTACTTTGATTTCGGATAATCTAGTCTTTGATAGTCAGATGGAGGAAAGTGATGAGTCTGTGACGGAACTTGAGCTCACAAATCATCATATGATTGATTCTCTTCATGAGGAGTTCTCCGATGAACTCTCTCACTCTATGTCTCCTCCGGAATACGATCATTTCTACTTTGATCTTGAGGATGACACTAGTCTGGGGGGAGGCATTCTCAATCATGAGAATTCGCTATTTGATGATTTAATCCCGACCCTCCCTCCCGACTCATTTCTTAAAAAAACGACCTTCATCGACAAATATCTTTTTGAAGATGACGACTTCATCATGATTGTAATCATGACCTTCTTTCCCTACATCACTTATGATGTTTCTTCTCTTCTCCGTTACTCCTTCGGGAGTGAGGACAAAATCTTTGACCCCGGTATCACCATTTATGGTTATTCTCTCTAAAAATACCGTGGGTATCTCATCGGAGTGGAACTTTCGTATGCTTCAATGTTTATCTAAACATCTTGAACGAAAGTCCGATTGAGATTATCTCTTCCACTTGCTCCCCCAAGGACAAATAAATTCGGGGTCGAGTCAAGCTCATGTGACTCGGTTACCAAAAACAAGCGCTTCGTGGGAGGCACCCCATGCTTATCTATCTATCTTCTTATCTTATTTCTAATAAAACGTGAGGAGGGGTCCCCCTCTTCCGTATCTTGTGTTTCGTGTTTTTCTGTGCTGTGTCCAGGAATACCCGATGATGAAGACTCTCGTGCTCGTAGTTTCCTTCACGCTACTCGAGTTTCATCATTCACTGCTTATCAATATCCTAAATCTTATCGTTTACATCTATCTTTTGGCATAATTAATAAACGGCCTTAGATTTATGTAGGAGAACCCTTACCTTTAAGACATTGAGGACAATGTCTCGTTTTAGTCTGGGGGGGTAATCTTGCGATTTGATTTTTGCCTTGCATTTTTGCCGTTTTCTCATGCAACCCCGTTTTTCCTCCAAAAAAATTAAAAAAAATCCAAAAAAATGAGAAAATTTTAAAAATTTTTGCAAAAATATAATAAATTTTGACATTTTTGTTGATTTTCCGCTGGGTAGAGTAGGAATAAATTTCTGACTTGACCGGGCGTGTTGAGCCCTAGCTTGTCCCCTTAACCGTTTATAATCCATAAGCTCGTGCTAGTCTTTTACACAAGGAGCTAGAAAATGCGAATTCTTTTTAAGAGTTTGCAAGTTCCCGTATATGACTTTATATATGCATGGCTTGATTATAAGGCTAAGCATTCGCGGATCTTATTACTTAAGATTTTAAATTTGCGAAGAACGAGAAATGATAGAGTTGTTTATAAGTTAGATTGCTAAACGTGGAGTAGTTGGATCTCTTTAGAGCTCATCGAAGTTATTTGTGGCTTTTTGTTCCCATAAGCTTGTTTCACTCAAAAATAGATAAATAGGAATAATTAAAGCTATTTTGGTTTTGGCGAAATTTAGTTTTTAATCCTTCTTAAGAGAATCCTTGCTTATAAGAGTCGGGTACACATCAAGGTACTGCCAGTGTTACGGTGTAATAGACTATTCCATCTTGCCGGCTCGCAACCGATGTTGGGATTGTTATAAAAGCCGTAGGACTCGGGATTTGGCAAAATATATATAATGAATAATGAATATTAATAATAATCCAAAGCCATAAAAAGTTTTCTGCATCTTGCCGGTTCGCAGCCGATGTTGTAGACTTCTAATAAAGGCAGAGGAAAAATTCCAAGGTCATAATAGACTATCACATCTTGCCGGTTCGCAGCCGATGTTGTGATTGTTATAAAGGGCCAAGGATTAATAATATGTGCTTAATAATGTTAATAATGCCAAATCTCGACTCCGAGGTGTCCTAATAAAGGCTTCCGTCTCTGGACTCGTAGATGAGTTGTTTCGGTCGCAAATAAAAGGGATATCCTCAAAATCGTGTTAAATCAGAGACCTTGATGTGGACCTCATTTTTGTATGCAACGGTTTTTGAGGGAAGATTTGGAAACTACTTAGCGTCTAAACTAAGGTATCTTTATCGGCTTAAAAAATTATCGAAACGAGAATTCGAAGAAATTCATTTCTCACCAAAAATAAAATAAATAGAGGAAAATAGGAATTTGGGAACGAGAAGTCCACAATTAGCTTTCTGAGTAGTGTTGGCAATCTAACTTGTAAATGGCAATGATTTCGTTTTTAAGCTTAGTTTGGGGACTCATGAAAAATCAGGGACGACGAATTTTATCCGTATGGTCACTTCCTCTTGTGTCGTGTTTCCTACTCGAAGACCCTAAAAGTTATCGTGAGATAATGATTGTCAACAAAAGCCGTCGTATGAAAGATCCTTTTGTCAAACTTAGATATATTCATGTCATATCTTTTCAAAGGTATGTATCTGACCGGATCTACACACACTCCTTGTGTTAGATGAATACTTTGAATGATGTCTAGTCTAGCAAGCGGAATTTACTAGCTAGCACTTAGAAGATTTATTTGTTTGTGTTTGTGTTTTGTATTAACGAATTAACAGAACACAACATAATTCAACTTCAACGATTCAATATTATTAATAGATAATACGAGTGATCTCCTATCACTAGGGTTTACAACCTTGAATCTTAACAAAGCAATACTTAATACAATCGTAAAACTTCTATACCAAAACTTTAACCTAGGTAATCCTTTTATAGACTAAGGATTCCTTTACAAGATAACTATCAACCTATCATTATAAGATATACATTAAATCTTTTCTATAATTATCTTCACACGAAATCATAAACAGTACAAACTTCTTCATTCAACAATACTAACTGCTTATGTCTTCAAAACTCTTCAGCAGTACTAACTTTCATCTTCAACAGTACTAACTGCTATAGCTTAATTTCCTAACAATCCTCCCCTAAACTTATTATTTCTATCCAAATCACTAAGTTTCTTCAAATTAAGCTTCTTCTTCTTAATGTGGAAAATTCTTTCAAACATCTATCCCATCAGTCACTTTAGTCTTTGACTTTTCTTTGCTCTACAAGGTTGAAAATCTTTGTAACCAACAAGTCTGCAATCTCAGAGTCTTCTTCAACCTTGAGTCTTCCTTGTATCATAGCCACTAACACAAATGTTCTGAGTGGATAGTCTTTTTCCACCAACATATAGATTTCTATCCCATCTGGAGTAGAAACTCTATGTACTCCACACGATTCAAAAAAATACCAATACACATCTTTAACTTGTGCTTCAAATCTCCACATTGACTCTCCACTATCAGGTTCATAGATTCTCTTCTACTGAACCCATAATTCTTTGTCTTTGTCTTCAATAGGATCTTTATTTCTGAATCTCTCTTTTACTAAACTCCATAGTTGATTAAGATATTCTCTGTCAAATCCTCTGAGTAAATCTTCAAACAACTTGTACCTTTCAGAAATATCACCAAGTCTGATTATTTTCCATCCTTTCATTCTTCCATCAGTGAACACTTCCTAGTCAATGATTGGATGTTTTACTTGTAAAGGTTTGATATAATAAGATTCTAGAACAATCATCATCATACTCTTGATCTTCTCATTGGTTAACCCTTCTTCTTCAGACTTTTGTTTCTTTGCAGCATCAGATTCAAGAACCTCTGGTTGTCTTTTCTTTTTCCTTGTCATGTCCTCTCTGATTGGAGTATTCAGCCTTGCATATAATTCAAAGAATTTCCTTTCAATCTCAGCATCTGTCCATCCAGTAAAGTCACTCATCTTGTAATTAGCTTGATTCTTCAAATAGTGCTTCATGAAATTGACTTTCTCCTTCCTGGTAGGTAACTTGGTCTTGTAACTAGACTTTTTCCTTTCTCTGATTCTGTGCATTAAGTTACTCCAAGTAGCTTCTTTATTTGTCTTCAAGATAAATTCTTTGAGCATCTCTGACTTTTCTTCTACGTTTAACTCCTGATCATTAAGAATCATCACACCATGAGCTTTTATAATACAATCAAAATCTAACAAATATTGAAGTTGCTCATTGAACTCTTCTTGATTAAAATCTTCAGTTCTTGTTCTATCCATGAAACCAGCTATGTTCTTTTCATCATCAGCAACCATTTTCCTTGCTAATTCCTCATCTTGAGCAATCTGAGCTTTCTTAGCTTCTTCGTCAGCCAATTCTTCTTCTATCATTCTCCTTGCAACTTCTGCATCATGATCTAACTGAACTTGAGTTTTTGGTTTTAATGTCTTGAGCCTTTCAAGTTCTTGAGCTGCTTCCTCTTCTTCTTGTGTCATAGCTCTTTTACCTTTGTCAGCTCTTCTTCTTTCATAAACTAGCTCAGCTGAAGTGTCACCAGTTGGAACTGCTTGATGCTCTGTCTCAGCAGTTGGAACTGCTTGATGCTTTGTCTTAGCAGTTGGAACTGCTTCAACAGTCTGAACTTTTTCTACTTCATGGGTATCAGTCTGAATTGCTTCAAGTTCTTCTTCTTCCATATCTGCATTACCAGAACCTATATCAAATTGTTCTTCTTCCTCTTCATTATGCCTCCCCTGAGAACTTGATCCATCTTTCTCTTTACCAAATTTCCTCCCCTGTTTGGAAGAATTTCCACCATCAGCATCATCTGAATCATCTGAGTCATCACTAGAAGAATCATCATCCAATATCATTCTTGCCCTTTTCTGTTTGAGTTGATCTTTCAGCTTCTTCACCTTTAAAGATAACCTGTTAAAAATTTTAGCCGAATTTTCCTTGTGGGCTTTGAGCTCATCCTTGGTGCTTGCAAGATCTGTCTCCAAACTTTCAACTTTGGCAACTAACTTGGTACATAATTCCATCAATGCATTTTGGTTAGAACTACCCTCATCACTTCTAGCTGTGTGACCTGCTAGGAGAGGTGAATCATGGGGAAAGGATCTAGGAATCACTCTAGGTGTTTCCCTTCTCCTATAAGTGATGCGCAATTGTGATGGTTGGGTTCTTTCAAGTACTTGAGTGGATGTGTGATGGGGATCAGTTGGAACTGCTGAACCTTCACCCAGCTCAGTTTGAAGCATTTGAGGAAACAATGGAACTGGTTCCCCTTGAAAAAGCTTACTAGCCATAGCCATATTTTGAAAAACTTTTGATTGAAGGCTAGGAGTAGCAAAAATTTCAGTTGGTTTTGTAAGCAGGTATGTCTTTTTATTCAAAAGTGTTTGAACAAACCTGGGATACATTAAAAACTTTGTTTTGCTCTTAACATTAGATTCCATACCCTCAAAAATAAATTTTGAAAAGATAAAAACCTTGTTTGTAGACAAACAAATGAGAGCAATAGGAATATTGCTACTGAACTGCTCCCAAGCAGTCTTTTTAGGACTTAAACAATGTAAAAGGGTATGTATCAAAAATCTCCATTGAGGTGAGAAACATCCTTTTTGAAAAGTTAATTTATGTGCAGATGTATCATACCCCATTTTGGTAAGTTCTTCCCATATTTCAGTGTTGTGCATAATGTTAATACCATCTGAGTCATTTAATTTAAGATGTCTCCTAATTATAGACTCGGTAACAACAAAAGATACACCATCCACTTCAGAATGAATTTCTAAGTCTCCATCTTCACTAGTCAAGACAGTAGCATTCTGCCAGAACTGTGTGATGTGAGAGACATAAAGAGTAGGAGAAACAGTTAGAGCATACCTTATGTGAGAGTGGTTGAGAAAATCCACAATCTCATAAAACTTTGGCCCATCTCCCTCCTCTGTTTTCTCAAGAAACGCAACCTGATTATGACGCTTAACAAATTCCGATCCAGCCATTCTTAGTGATGAAAAATGAAAGATTATAGCAATATGATGATTGTTTAAATTGGAATTGAGGTTTTATGTAGTCGCTTGGGGTTTATAGGTACTGTTTAGGGTTTTGCGAAATAAGCGTATGAGATAAATTATCTTTAGAAATAGAATAAATGAATTTATGGTAAAAAGATAATTATCATCTAGAAAAATCCCTATAAGTACCTTAAGAATAACGGTTTTACCCCAACGGCTAGAAAATTAATTACTGACAGATTTTTACAACGGCTAGTTGAGCCGTACTAACTTTGTACTAACCGTACCAACTGTTGGAAAATTTTGTAGAGCCGTATGAACTTATTGAAAAGGATTTTAAAATACCATGGCTCAAACATAGTTTTTAGCAAACTATCAGCTATCAACGGATTTGATATGTCTTTACCAATAGCCGTTTGCTTTGGACTAGCCAACTCTTCACACTTAGATATGGTGAGCTGATAACCATACAATTTTTGGTAAATTGTCAACCATCAACGGATTTGATTAGTCTTTACCAGATACTGTTTGCTCTGGACTAGTTGGTTCTTATGTGGGTTAGACATGGTGAACCAATTACCATTTGTTGTGTGCAAAGATCACACACTTAGCTCCAAATCACCATAACAGTCCAAAACATATAGCATTTAATTCCATGATGTTTATCATCCAAATCCTGCAAGTGTTAGTCCAAAAACAAAGAAACAAGCCACAAAGAAGTTGTCTCACAATATAAAAGTATATGACTAACAATTCACATAACAAGAAAAATTAATTTCCTTGTGGTACCCAAGCCAAAACAGACTTAGGCTTTCCTCTTGCATCAACATAATTCATTCTTTTCAAAACAATTTTAGCACCATTAGGTTTGATGGGTCTCCAAACCCAACATGCTGATGCATTCACACCATTTCTCATATTTCCCTTAGCAGTGTTTTTATTAATGCCAGTACCAATTACTCTGCTAGCAGTTGGAACTGCTGGCTTGGTAGTTGTTACCTTAGGTTTCCAAACTTGGTTTTTCACTACTTGTCTGTTTTGAAATTGTCTTTTAACAGTTGTTGGTGCTGATTTGGAAAACATTTTTGCACCTTGAACTGTTGGCCTTGGGTTAATAGGTCTAATAGGTCTGACAGTCTGAACTGCTGGTCTAGCAGTTTGAACTGCTTTGGGTCCAGACCTTAAAAGAACTGATCTAGGTATTATTCTAGTATTTGTTGGGTGAGTGGGAGGTCTAACAGTGTTCACCCTAGGACTTGAATACTTATTTACCCATTTATCACAAAAGGCTGCAAGATGGTCAAAACTACCACATGAATAACAAGCTTTCCTATAGCAGACAAAATCATCCCCTAATTGGTGAGATTTGAGGTCATTCCAATTCCTTTGATTACCTCTTGGCTTGTTTGGGGTTCTATACATTTCTGCATACCTAACTGTTGGCCTAAAAGGTTTAGCATTTGATCTAAGCCTAACAGTCTCAGGTTTAACCATCTTTGGAACTTTTGGTTCCTCCACTTTAGCACTAACAGGCTTAACCACAGCCTGATCATCCTCATCATCAGAAGTCCATTCCTCAATGGTTGGAGCATCTGAGTCCTTAGCTGAGGACCTATCAGAAGACACCTTGTCCTTAGATAGTGATTTATCACAAGCACTCTCATACACAGGTTTATCAACTACATTCTCTTTAGGTTGAGGACCATATTTAAGCTCAGGTAGTTGAAATTCAGGTAGTCATGTGTGTTCTAAGTCTATGCCTGGAGGTGTTGGAATTCCTCTATAGAGAGGTGGAACTGACTTATTACCTAGGCCTGACTTAGCTTTATTAAGGATCTGACACTCAACAATCTTACTACCACCCTGAGTTGCAAATTCTAGTGTGTCAACAGTCATTTGAATGTTCTCCTTTGCTTTCTTAACCTATTCTAGCTCATGTTTCAACACAGTAATTTCATTCTCCCTAAACATTAAGTCTCTTTTAACAATAATCATATCATCAGAAAACTTTGACTCATTACTTTTATAATGAACAATTTGTTCTTCTAACACAGCTAAAGCCCTCTTATGATTTGCTAAGTTAAAAGCAGTTTCGACTAGCTCTTTTCTCTGATTCTCATATCTTTTCTTAAGTGTTTCTAGATCTTTTAAAGCTTCACAAGATTTAGAACATTTTGAAACTTGTACCTCAGAATCTGAAAATGCCATGAGAGCAACCTCTGTAGATGCTTCTGCTTCCTCCTCTGCGATGTAGCTCCAGTCAAACCCTAAGCCATCAATGGCAACCATGGCTTTCGAGCTTGAATCAGTAACCTCCACAACCTTTGACTTGTTTCCATATCCTCTGCTCTTTCCATCTTGTTGGCTTGGCAATCTGCACTCCCTTGAATAATGACCTTTCTTGTGGCAGTTGAAACACTCAATCTTGGACTTGTCATACCCTGCAACATCATTGCTGTTTATGACAATCTTCTTGCCAGTCTTTTTCAAAAATCTCCTAGCTCTCAAGTTGAGAAGAGAGAGCTGCCACTTGATATCGATCTCTTCAATATCATCTTCATCAATCTCTTGAAGATCTGAATGAGTCAACATACTTCCATTATGCTGAGTAGTCAGGAAAGCACAATAAGTATCTTCATTCAAAAGTCCACTAGTACTGCTTAAGGTGCTAGCAGTACCAAGGTTTGCACTAGCAGTACCAACTGCTCCAGCAACTTGTACTTCTTCATCTAGACTTGAGGTACTGGGAGTTGATACAAAGGCCAAATTCACTGAGCTTGAGCTTGAGCTTGATCCAGCAGACTTCTTAATATCATGTTCAACTATCTTGAAGTTGCTATAGAGATCCATTAAGCTCATGGAATCTATATCAGGCTTGTTTTTCCATCCAACCACATGCATGGCCCATTCAGCTGGTAGACTTCTCAGAAATTTGGAGTTGAGATCTTCCTGAGGCATCTCAATTCCTAAAACAGCCAATTGACTCACTAGTTTTTGAAGTCTATTAAACATATGATCTAGTGACTCGTTGCTTGTTGCAGAAAAATTCTCAAACTGTTGCTTGAGAAGAGTCTTCTGAGATTTCTTGGTGGCTTCGTTCCCACCATATCTTGCAACAATGGCTTCAAAAAGGGTTTAGCACACTTAAACTTGCTAAAATTTAACAACTGGTCATTGGGAATAGTCATCAAAAGCAAACTTCTAGCCTTAACATCATTCTTGTGCCTTGCCTTCTCTTCAGTAGTGGTTGGCTTTGTCTGCACTGTAGTCTTAGATTTACCTTCAACAACAGTTGTTGTTGATACGGGTGAAAAGGAGTTTCCTTCTTCAATGATCTTCCAATGAGTATAATTGATGAACTCAAATAAGTACATTTTATCATCATCATTTATCCTATTTATTTGACTTGTTTCATTATATTATATATGAGAATTGATACGTTAATGTTTACTTTTGTAATTCTCAGGTCAAAACAAGTATTATGTGAAACTTGGCGATTTTGGACTAATTATGGAGCAAAACAAGCAAGATGTTAAGAGTCTACCGAAATGATCATTCTGCTCCAGATACGCCGCAACATACTTATTACATACGGCGCATCACTATCAAGATTTCACAAGTTACAATCCAAGACGGCAAAGGACATGCGCCGCATAGAGAAATGGGTTACGCCGCATCTTCTGGCGGTGTACGAATATTCCTGAATATATTAATCTTGGACCCCACGCGAAGTTAAGTCAATGCGCCGCATCTACTTATCCTATGCGCCGCATCTAACCCTCAGACAGAAACTATAAATACCCCAAGACCAGACGAATTAAAGAGTTTTTTTTGTCAGACACGAAGCTTAACTCAGAAGAGAGACAGAAACCCTAAGCCGAATTCAGACGCATTAGCAGCACAAGACACACCCTAAAAGAAGATACAAGAGCTGTAAGAAGTTCCTACATGTATTCAATTCATTAAGTAGTTTTGTTTTATTGTATTAGTACACTTTAATTCATCAGGATTGATGGGCCGATTCCATGTGACTACGGAAAACCATGGGCACCCCTTAAAATTGCTTTCCCATTAATTAAAGTTTATATGTTGATGTCTTTGGTGACTTTTATTAGTGCATTGATAACCTCTGTGTCTAGCTGAGCATTGCTTGGGTCGCCATGCCCCTTCCTCGCCTATTTGTTTCAGCGTCTCTTTAATAAATAGGATAGACATAAGTAATCATTAAGGGTTTACTCGCCGATAAGATTAGAGCCAACGAGAAAGGGTTAATTACATACACTTCATATAAAACTAGCAATAAAACAAGTGACAAGCTACTTAATTATCAGGACAGGTCTTCTTATTGTCTCAAGTATCTATCTGTGTACGTGTGTGCTAATCGCTGATTCGTGCTCATTAGTTTAGTTTATATTTAATCATAACCAAACCGTGCCAGTCTCTCAGGCTGAACCCCCTTGCGTTAGATTAGGTTGTATAGCTAACTTAAGATATTAAAATACTGATTAGAATAACTAGATAATACGTTCCACTCTTAGTGATCGACACTCTACTTACCATTATATTCATACTGACCGGGTACACTGCTCGTTAAAGTGTGTGTTTTATTGATAAGCCGGCTAAATATAAATTTAAAACTTGAGTAGGCATTAATACTGCTAAACCACAATGACACACCGTGGATATAAAAGAATTAGAGCAATACACGCACACACATCAAGTTTTTGGCGCCGCTGCCGGGGATCGAACCCGGGTCACCCGCGTGACAGGCGGGAATACTTACCACTATACTACAATTGGATAAAATTAGTAGAGAGATGAAGAAGCGTGATGAGAAAGTTTATGCTGCCCAAGTTGGATGTGAAAAATGCGAAGGACCTCACTACACTAAAGATTGCCCTAATAAGAATGAAAGTGAGACTTTTGAAGAGGCATACTACACACAATTTGGACAACCATTCCGACCTTCTGGAAGATTTAGGGAAGCTACTCCGGGATACTATCAAAAGTTCAACTTTAATCCCACTTATCAAGAGAGGAGGCAGACTTTGGATGACACTTTAAAGCAAATTATGGCCGATGCTGCTAAAAGACATGAAGAGAACACTGCTATGATCAAAGAAATCCGAGCTTCAACGGATACTGTTACAAGAAATCAAGGAGCTTCGATCAAAGCATTGGAACAACAAATTGGACAAATGAGCAAAGTTCTTCAAGAAAGGGGATATGGAAGTTTACCAAGCTCAACTGAAACCAACCCAAGAGATCATGTCAAGGCCATAAGCACCACTGAGGAAGTCACATCTAACATACCTTTTCCTAGAGGATTGATGAATGGTAATGATGCTGCAAAGCCCAAATTTTTCTTTAATTCTTCAATCAGTTTAAGGAGGTTACTCAAAGAGAAGACAAAGATTGAAGAGGAGATCAAGGCTACAATGAAAGAAGAGAGCTCTGCAACCGACTTACATGCCTTGCCTCATAAAGAAAAAGACCCAGGAAGTTTTACTTTACCTTGTTCAATTAATGATATATCTTTCAATAATGTGTTAGCTAACTTAGGAGCTAGCGTTAGTGTTATGCCCCTTAAGACATTCACTACCCTAGGACTAGGAAAATTAGCACCAACTAAGTTGCTTATTGAATTGGCTGATAAAACGGTAAAACAACCTGAAGGGATTGCTAAAAATGTGCTAGTTAAGATTGAGAAGTTTGTTTTCCCAGTAGACTTTGTTATATTAGATATGCCCGAGGATGTTAAGATTCCTTTAATCCTTGGAAGACCTTTCTTGTCTACTGCCCATGCTAAGATTAATGTGTTTAAAAGAAAAATCTCATTAAAGGTAGGGAATAATAAACTAGTCTATAAGTGCCAAGATCCTGCTAAAAGCATAATTAGAGGCGTCTATGTGCTAGGATTAAGAGAACGTATGGACCTCGATCTTGAAGCTAGGCTTATGGGAGAAACATTGATTCATAACTACTCAACTAATCCTAATCATGAGAACTTCGAGGAATTTATTGACCTTAATGTACCTACCGAACTTAGGCGCGATATTGTTAATGATTCTGATGATGAGTGGTATGATTGCGTAGTAATTAACAAACGTAGGAGAATAGTTGAGAATACAAATTTGAATAATGATGTGTTTATTGAACTACCACCCCACCTTGCATATTTATGCCTATATAATAATAAGAATTTCCCGTCTATCGTTTTGTCATCTCTACCCGAAAGGGACAGAACTTTGTTTATACAGATATTAAAGAAGAATGGCGTGGAAATTAAGGACAAGCAAGGAATGTTCAATATTACTGGACTGGCGATGAGGGAGCGCGATGTTTCCGACTCTTTCAGTGATCGGTATTAAGGAGCTGAACGTGAGTCTAACTTGAAGACTCTGGAATAAAGACAAGTGCTGACCGGGAGACAACCCGGAGAATTTTTACTATTCTGTTCTGTGTCGAGTCTGTCAGACCTGCAGAAGATACGGCGCATCTTAATCCTAAGATGCGACGCATCGCCTGCAATGGTCATATCTTATTTAATTTTCTGCATTTTTTTATTTTTGACATTAAAACTTTATGTCAGTTTATTTTAATGCAGCGCATCCCTGGTTAAGGATGCGACGCATCTTCTATTATGATTCGTACTTATTCCAGGCTCGATACGGCGTATCTTCTTCCATAAGATACGGCGTATCGACTGACCTGATGATTTTCATTTTAATTTTTTAAGTTTTATTTTTACTAACTACTAATGTATTATGCAAGTTTGAACCTTCTTAACTCAGGTGTGTTAAAGTCTGAATGGTATTATAGATTCCTGCATTTCCTGTGGATACATCATCTATGAAGCATAAACGTTATCATCCACAAGAAAGTTGATTTTTGCTCTTATACAAATAATGGAGGATCATACCGAGCAAATCTCAGGGGAGTTTTTCTGTTCTAATTCTTTTATTTTCCAGTTTTTAATCTTTGATACAAACAACGAGGACGTTGTTTAACTTAAGTGGGGGGATTGGAGAATTAGAACACTTACTTGTCCCAAACTTTTGCAAAATATGCTTAAAATGCGCTTAATATATCAAAATTTAAAATTTTTAGCATGTTTTTGTTTAAAGTCTAAATTACATAGCTGCACACATAACATTATTTTCAAAAATTGTGAACTTTTCAAAATTCACAAATCTATGAGTGTGCCGGTGACTTGTAAACTTTAGAACTTGGCTTGTATACTATTCGAGACCACCATAATAAGTATTATCTATATAATTGGAATGACTTGTCTAAATTGGTAAATTTCTAGGATTACACCCAAATAGCCTTTATATGTTATGTGATATTAACTAACTACACTGGTTAGTTAACCCCCGTATAAACCCTTTGTTACTCTCACTTTTAGAGTAAGATACCCCTAGAAAAACACTCAGAGCCATTCCTTTCGTTTCTTACACCTTTGTTATAATGTTTCGTTACACCCTTACACCTTAGCCTACCCTGTAGATTAAAATCCGTGGTTGGTTAATTGCTTTAGGCAAAGTGTGTTTCCTTACATTACCTGTGTTCGCGTGCGTAATTCATTATCTTTGGTTGAGTCAGGAAATTGCACAATGCAATTGGTATGAAAGTAAATATTGTATATCTTTGAGTTTATTTTTCGTGTGTTTACTACTTTCGCTATTACAGTTATTTCTGAAAGTATGAAGAGTATGGAAAAATTATCCGGAAAAATAGTGATAGAAAAGTTGTGAAATTTTACACATTGAATTCAAAAAAAAAAAAAAAAAAAAGAAAAAGAAAAAGAAAAAAAAAAATCGAAAAAATAGAAAACAATAAGAAAAAGAAAAAGTTGGATGTTTTTTTAACCAACTTATGTAAAGTTTTGTATTAAGTGGGCGATATCACCACTATTTATTGTATATTATATTTATGGATTGATTGGGAGTTGGCCGTTATGGGAACGCCAACTAAGGTTATTCTTTGATTGAGATCTTGTTGAGTATAATTCGTGTCTACCTAAAGCGTGTGTTTCAAGTGTTAAAGCGTGAGTTATTCAATGATATGAGTCTTATTCATGGGATGGTTGGGATAGTGATTAACCACACTTAGGATTTTAATTTATCTGCTTTGTTTATTTTTCATTTTACACCAATTTGTATCCCAAATATTATCCATACCCTATATCATTCTTTATCCAAACCTTTGATTTATTGAGATTAGGGATTTGAGCAATCTTAAGTATCGTAGTCGTGGATTCGGCTATGTATTTATGATTTTGTCGCCCTTTTTGATATAATATTATTGGTAAAGATTACTTGGTCTTATCTTTAGCCTATTCGTGTTAAGGATTTGAGCAATTGCAAGTATCGTGGTCGTGGATTCAATCATGTATTTGTGATTTTGTCGCCTTTTCTGGGATATGAGATCGATAGAGATTAAGAAGAATGATTAACCCTTAACCAACAAACCCTTTTTACCGCTTTAGACTTGTTATTCCTTAGCTTTAGTGGGGGAGATGCGTATACTTGCCAAGCTTATGATAGAATATTCATCACGACTGGACAGTTAAACGATTAGATTTGCTTTTATCAAAATATCTTATTTTATTTCTAATTCGTTAAGTGTTTGGTTGTGCAATTATGACAAAACGAATACATGCTTAAATATAAAAATAAATCATAATATCTTTTAGGATACATTTTCATAAGATTAATTCTAAGGTTTACTTGGGGACAAGTAAAGTTCAGGTGGGGGGATATTTGATGAACTCAAATAAGTACATTTTATCATCATCATTTATCCTATTTATTTGACTTGTTTCATTATATTATATATGAGAATTGATACGTTAATGTTTACTTTTGTAATTCTCAGGTCAAAACAAGTATTATGTGAAACTTGGCGATTTTGGACTAATTATGGAGCAAAACAAGCAAGATGTTAAGAGTCTACCGAAATGATCATTCTGCTCCAGATACGCCGCAACATACTTATTACATACGGCGCATCACTATCAAGATTTGACAATTTACAATCCAAGACGGCAAAGGACATGCGCCGCATAGAGAAATAGGTTACGCCACATCTTCTGGCGGTGTACGAATATTCCTGAATATATTAATCTTGGACCCCACGCGAAGTTAAGTCAATGCGCCGCATCTACTTATCCTATGCGCCGCATCTAACCCTCAGACAGAAACTATAAATACCCCAAGACCAGACGAATTAAAGAGTTTTTTTTGTCAGACACGAAGCTTAACTCAGAAGAGAGACAAAAACCCTAAGCCGAATTCAGACGCATTAGCAGCACAAGACACACCCTAAAAGAAGATACAAGAGCTGTAAGAAGGTCCTGCATGTATTCAATTCATTAAGTAGTTTTGTTTTATTGTATTAGTACACTTTAATTCATCAGGATTGATGGGCCGATTCCATGTGACTACGGAAAACCATGGTTACCCCTTAAAATTGCTTTCCCATTAATTAAAGTTTATATGTTGATGTCTTTGGTGACTTTTATTAGTGCATTGATAACCTCTGTGTCTAGCTGAGCATTGCTTGGGTCGCCATGCCCCTTCCTTGCCTATTTGTTTCAGCGTCTCTTTAATAAATAGGATAGACATAAGTAATCATTAAGGGTTTACTCGCCAATAAGATTAGAGCCAACGAGAAAGGGTTAATTACATACACTTCATATAAAACTAGCAATAAAACAAGTGACAAGCTACTTAATTATCAGGACAGGTCTTCTTATTGTCTCAAGTATCTATCTGTGTACGTGTGTGCAAATCGCTGATTCGTGCTCATTAGTTTAGTTTATATTTAATCATAACCAAACCGTGCCAGTCTCTCAGGCTGAACCCCCTTGCGTTAGATTAGGTTGTATAGCTAACTTAAGATATTAAAATACTGATTAGAATAACTAGATAATACGTTCCACTCTTAGTGATCGACACTCTACTTACCATTATATTCATACTGACCGGGTACACTGCTCGTTAAAGTGTGTGTTTTATTGATAAGTCAGCTAAATATAAATTTAAAACTTGAGTAGACATTAATACTGCTAAACCACAACGACACACCGTGGATATAAAAGAATTAGAGCAATACACGCACACACATCAATAATCTTGAACTTGGAAGAACTGCTCAATTCTTAATCGCCACATATCGAACTCATTGGGTTTAAGCATTGGAAGTTAGCAGCAATATTAGTCTGACTTGTTGTTGTCTCCATGTCCATCTTTTCTTGAACAAATTCGTCTGGATCTTCTAAACCAAAGTATCAGTAACCTGTCTCTGATACCACTTGACCGGATCTACACACACTCCTTGTGTTAGATGAATACTTTGAATGATGTCTAGTCTAGCAAGCGGAATTTACTAGCTAGCACTTAGAAGATTTATTTGTTTGTGTTTGTGTTTTGTATTAACGAATTAACAAAGAATGAACAATGAACACAATATAATTCAACTTCAACGATTCAATATTATTAATAAATAATACGAGTGATCTCCTATCACTAGGGTTTACAACCTTGAATCTTAACAAAGCAATACTTAATACAATTGTAAAACTTCTGTACCAAAACTTTAACCTATGTAATCCTTTTATAGACTAAGGATTCCTTTACAAGATAACTATCAACCTATCATTATAAGATATACATTAAATCTTTTCTATAATTATCTTCACACGAAATCATAAACAGTACAAACTTCTTCATTCAACAGTACTAACTTGTAACAGTCGAATTCCTTCTTTATCACACAAACACAAACACGATGACACTCACAAACATGTATAGAACAATAAGAGTAGATGTATGGATCATATGTTAGGATTTCAAGTCTAATGTTTATTAGCTTTGGAAGAGAAAATAAACAAAGACTTTTGGGACTTACACACACACACACTCTTTTACAATTGATAAAGTTAGGCACTTCTTGATACAGAGTGTGTGTGCGTGATTATATGTGACACAGCCAACCAAGATGGGCTTTGGTGGGCTTTTGATATGAAACTTTGAGTGGGCTTAGTGAATGTATTATACATATACATTGGACACACTAATAAGACTAATACCACAAGCCCACTAACTAGACTATACATTATACATGATACTTTAGCTCTAAGTATCAAATGACCATCACTTCTTAATTAGCATAAATTAAAAGCTAACAATCTCCCCCTAAGGGATGGTCATTTCAATGATGCTCCCGTGATTGGTCTTTTGCTTTTGATGTCTTGAACTTTGAGTGTCGATGTATAATATTCTTCATTTGATGTTCCTTCATGCACTGAGATCTTCAAAGTATCGTCTTTTGGTCGTTCATGCCTTGATCTACTTCTTCTGTCCGGATGCGTCGTCGTTGTAGATGATGATGGTGGATGGACTTTCGTCGGTACCTGCATAAGACAGTTAGCAATAAATCGTCCAACGCTTATAGGTTTAGATTTTGAGATCGTTATCAGCATAGTGTGAAAACTCTCTCTAATCTTAACCAAGGCCGTTGAGAGCCTCTGAAGTATACCGAAGTATCACTTCAAGACTGTAGACCGTTTGAAGCGAGTAACCATCATGTCAAAAGGCAAGATCTTTTAGATCTCATTAAGACTCATACAACTTGTATCCTTTTTGATGAACACAAGTGTATTGCATAGGAAGTGTTCCTAAGAGATCTTTTGATGAATCTCATGTCTCTAGACTCAATTATGTGCGTTTTGGTTTTAGTCGTCGGAGGCATGGAGCAGAGTGCCACCTTTTCAATATCAACTCATCTCGGAGTGAGAGGTCGATAGATTATGTAGTGTTCTCCGTGAGAAATGAAACAAATATCTTTTGAGAGATATCTGAGTAGCAAGGAGGGGTGGTGCAATGCGTCACTGGGTCCATGACGTCTTGTCTTCAATATCAGTATCACCTTAGTGAGTACCGATAGCATATGTATTGACCCGGTTTCTGACCTAAGTTTTCATGGAGGGCTATTTCTTTTCACCCCTTCATTAAACTTTTCTTTTTCATTCTTCAACCCCTTCTTTCTCCTTTCTCATTATACTCCTTTTTTCAATCTTACCTAAGGACTTCTAATTCTAAGCTATTGGAATAGTCCCTGGGTAGATCCCTCCGGTTCTGGCGGATCATTGGACATAACCTAACCATAATCACCTTATTACTCCATGATTATCCTAGATTATTTGTCACATGCCATTAAACCTTGTGAAAATCTCTCAACGTGTTTATGAGAAAAACACATTTTGTTAACATATTGAGAGTTTTGTATTTTTGAAACACTCCCCCTTCACATGTGCTCCTGCATTTTTGAAATAAACTGCACATGTTAGGTAGAGTTCGCACATTTGAAATGATCGATTTTCAATGAACATGACCTTCGCGAGACACGCTTACATCACTAGTTAGACTAGCTTGAAATTATTACCCGTCCCGGTCATATTCAAGGATCATCTCTCGAATTGGTATATTCTACTCAGACAAGTCCTTTGCGAGACACGCTTACATCACTGGAAAACCAGCTTGAAATTATTACCCGTCCAGGACATGTCTTTTCGATAACGGACTTTTAGTTTCGTCAATTCGAGGGTTATAACCGAGTCTTGAGATTCAAACCATGAAACTTTTTGATCACATTTTAATCACGTCCTCTCCCCCTTATATCTAATAAACACTTAATCTCCCCCTCAAAAATAGCATGAAGTGGTATTTTTGAAAACAGTTGATTAAAATGAAACTTTTTATGGAGAGATGGACTGATTTTAACATGAAATTGAAACATTTTTCTTTTTATTCTCCCCCTTAAACAAAGCGTAAGTTTTAAACATTTGAGTTTAAAAGCAGTTAGTGAGCTAACCAGGGGTGAATCGAGGTGTTTTGTGAGCACAAAATTTATATAAAGACTTGGAAAAATCTTTTTGAAACAATTTTGATTAAGTTCTCACGGGTTTAGCTTTTTGCCATTAACATTGTGAGTCCTGATCGGAAATAATCAGAAGTCATTCAATGTAGCGCGGGTTTCGTACTGAAATGCCCGAAAGCCGTAATGAAGAAAATTTTGAGAAACGACATGTTTTAGAAAAACATAAAAAAGAACTCTCGCTCAAGCATCTGTACATGCCCATATCATTGTTGAATGAAATTTCTAGATACGTACAGAATATCGATTATACGAGAGACATGTCGTGAGAAGAATATTTTTGGTTTTTGAGTTATATATTTTTTATGTCTTTTTGAAATTTTCTATTTATATATTTTTGTTTTCAACAAGTATATATTTACAAAAATATTTACATGCGAAGCTTGTTGATATAAATCAAGAAGATTCGAGAAGACTTTCTAACTCTTCGGGAGTTAGGCTTCGCATTCCAATTCGTCGAACTAAGTTTTCAAACCGCTCTTTTGAGAGGGCCATAGTAAATAGATCGGCAAGTTGGTATTCAGTCTTCACGAAAAATAATTCAACAGTACCCTCTTCAACGTGTTCCTTTATGAAGTGATAGCGGACTCTAATATGCTTGGTCTTCGAGTGTTGCACTGGGTTGCACGAGATGGCTATGGCACTTTTCGAGTCGCAATACAAAGGTATGCGATCGAAAGAGAAACCTTAATCTGTGAGTTGTGTCCTCATCCATAGAACTTGGGCACAACACGCAGATAGAGACACATACTCGGCTTCTGCTGTTGATAAAGCAGTGCAGTCTTGTTTCCTTGATGACCAACCTACTATCTTTTCTCCCAAAAATTGTGCTCCGCCTGATGTACTCTTTGCTGTAACTTGGCAACCGACATGGTCTGCATCTGAAAATGCTATTAGTGTAAACGCTGAATCCTTCGGATACCAAAGTCCCATGTTAATGGTTCTTCGTAGGTACCGAAAGATCCGTTTAACCTCTTAGAGGTGAAGTTCGGTAGGCCGTACCTGAAACCGTGCTAATAAACAAACAGCAAAATGGATATCTGGTCGACTAGCAGTTAGGTACATGAGAGACCCAATCATGCTCCGATATTTCTTCGGATCCATGGGTTTCCCATATAGGTCAGCGCCTATTTTGGGAGAAGTGACCATTGGGGTTCCAACAGAGTCACAATTGTCCATTCCATGTTTTTCCAAAATCTCAATTGTGTATTTAGCCTGATTAAGAAAAATATCACGTGGGGATTGATGAATTTGTAAGCCTAAAAAGAATTTTAATTCACCCATCATGGACATTTCGAATTTGCTTTTCATGAGATTTTCAAAATGTTTTGAATGTTGCGGATTAGTGGACCCAAATATGATGTTGTCCACGTAAATCTGAACAATCAAAATATCATTTTTGTATTTTCTTGTAAACAAGGTTGGATCAATTGTTCCTTTGGTGAAATTGTTAGACAACAAGAAAGATGATAACTCGTCATACCACGCCCGTGGGGCTTGTTTCAAACCATAGATTGCTTTCTTTAGCTTGTAGACGTATTCCGGATGATCTTTGTCAACGAAACCGTCTGGCTGACTCACGTACACTTCTTCTTTCAGAGTTCCATTCAAGAAAGCCGTCTTGATGTCCATCTGATAAACCGTGATGTTCTTGTGAGCCGCATAAGCTAAGAAAATCCTGACTGCTTCAAGCCTTGCAACTGGTGCGAATGACTCTTCAAAATCTATCCCTTCTTCCTGTCTGTATCCCTTTGCCACCAGACGAGCTTTGTTGCGAATTACAGTCATTTCTTCATCCTTTTTGTTTTTCCATAACCACTTAAGATCAATGACTAGTTTGTCAATTGGTCTTGGAACTAAATCCCAGGTGTCATGGATTTGAAATTGAAGAAGTTCTTCCTGCATCGCTTCAATCCAGGCATTATCTGCCATTGCTTCCCAAATGTTCTTAGGTTCTATGAGACTGACTGAGCAGACATAGATGCACATGTCGTAATAGGTGTTTAGTTGTTTTCTCGTCTGAATTGGTCTTGAGGGTTCACCAATAACCTGTTCTATCGGATGGTCTTTTGTCCACTGTAATGTTGAAGGGTACCTTGGAATGAACGAATGCATGTTAGACGGTTCATGTAATCTGGAAGATGATTCAGCAAATTCCGTTCCAAACGGGTTTTCAAAGACTTCTTCGTCTAACACCGCATGATTTTGTTCTTGCTCATCAATTATGGGTTGAACAATTTCAATTACTAGAGTTTCTGGAGTAAATGTAGATGATGTTGATGTTGAGGGAGTTGGTGCGCCAACTTCGAATGTTGTGGATGCAACTGGATTTAGTGGTGGTGGTGGTGGTTGTTGATATTGAGTGGGTGCAGCGGAATGTTGGTTAGATGCATTTTTCGAAGCGCCACCAAAGTATTCATCGTACATGAACTCTAAGAAATTATCCAGTTCTTGAGTTGTGGATTGTTCTTTATGAATTGATTGAGCTCCTTGAGGTGCGAGTCCCGAACTGATATGTCCGGAAGTCATTGGGTTAAGCGCGGGTTCTAGAGCGAGTCTCTCAGAAGCCATTTTTGAAATTTCATCAAACTTCACATTCATCGTCTCCATGATCTTTTTCGTTCTCCTGTTATACACCCTGAATGCCCTCGAGTTTTCAGAATAACCAATGAAGATTCCAATATCACCCTTAGCCTTCAACTTTCACAGATCTTCCCAGTCATTTGTTGGATAACATAAAGCGCCAAATACATGTAGGTAAGAGATATCAGGTTTTCAGTTGTTGATAAGTTCATATGGGGTTTTATTGAATCTTGGATGGATTAGGGACCGGTTTTGAGTAAAACAAGCAGTAGAAACATCATCAGCCCATAAGAATAACGGTGCACTGGAATAAATCAGCATTGTGCGAGCAGCTTCCATAAGAGTTCTGTTTCTTCTTTCAACTACCCCATTCTGCTGTGGAGTTCTAACAGCTGATGTCTGGTGTGTAATACCAGTTTCTTCAAAAAATGATCTTAACTCCTGATTTGTGAATTCCGTGCCATTATCAGTTCTTACTATCCTTACTGGAGCTTGAAGTAGAACTTGAATCCGCTTCAGAAAGGTGATGATGATGCCTGTTGTTTCATCTTTCAACCTCAGAAACTGTACCCATGTATATCTTGAATAGTCATCGATGATTACAAGAATACACTTCTTCCCATTTATGCTTTGAACTCTCATTGGGCCACATAAGTCCATATGCAGCAAATGCAACCTATCAACCGAACTAGGTACGGGTTTAGGTTTGAATATTGCCCTTTTGCTCTTGCCTTGTTCACAGGATGGACATAAGTGTTCTTTGGTTTATTTGAATTTTGGAAGACTGGAGACGATGTTGTCTTTGGCAAGCTTGTTGATTTTGTCAAAGTTCAGATGGGACAAACGTCTATGCCACAACCAGGATTTTGTTTCGCCTGCCCTGGTCATGAGACAAATTGGAGATGAAGAGGCCATTTGATTTATGTCAATTGCATAGAGATTGGTGCCACGATTCCCAATTAAGAGATCATTTCCAATCAAATTTCTAACAAAACAAGTGTTTCTCCTAAATGCAACCTCTAAATCTGCATCACAAAACTGTCCGACTGAGAACAGATTGTGTCCCAACCCTTCGACATAGTAAACCTGAGTGATCAAGTAGTTTCCAAACCGAAGATCTTCATAACCCAGAATAGCTGCAACATGATCATTCCCAAACCGTACAGTCCCCATGAACTGCCACACAAAATTGATCAGCAGCTTCAGATTTTCGGTCATGTGCTTGGAGCAACCCGAGTCGACGATCCAAAGACAAATTCAATGACCTGCAAAGAACAGATGATTTTGTATATGGAAACCGTTTAACATTTGGTTCCAAGGGGTTAGAAGTAACAGGTGTATTACACTTAGAACTGGTTTCCTTAGATGCATTGGGAACTATTTCTAATGTGCCATTCTTAAGTGCAAACTTTCTACCCGTTGGTTTCCATTCACAAAACTTGGTGTGATCCTTAGGTAATAGGCTGCTAGTGGTTTTCCTAGCTTTTGCAATAAGTCTTCGAATAAATCTAGACTTAGCCCTAGTTACAGAAGGAACCTTTTTCTGTTCAGGCATATCATTCACATTCACAGTATCAGAAACAATATCATCACAAGCATTTACAGACAAAGTTTTCTTTTGCATTAAACAAACAGATTCATTACATGCATTCAAAACAATGGTCTTTTCATTACATCCAGATGATATTTGTTTCTTATTTGAAAGCTTTAAATTCCTAGGGTGTTCTTCTACTTTCTTGCATGCACTCTCAGATACAGGCGAGACACTAGTTTTCTTGGTATTGCTCCTAGTCTTTCGTCTGCTCCTAGAGTTGCTTTCTAATCCTGTAGAAGGTAAGGCACACTCATTAGAATTTATGGGGTTGTCCTTAGATGATGTTGTAGCATTCCTAGACTCATTTGGATTATCTTTCTTACTTTTGTCTATCGCCTTATATGTTTTAGATGTAGAGGCAGACGCAGTAGTGGGACTAATCCTATAAAGGCCAGGTGCTATTACATTCGATGTTTCGACAACAACTTTCTCTTTTTGTTTCTCATTAGGCAAGGGGGTTGATGGTGCAATACCCGTAGTTTCCTCACCCTGCCCTTTTTGACTTGCAAGCTGAGACTTCAAAAAATCAATTTGACCTTGCATGTTTTTATAAGAGCGCTCATACGACAATTTGTCATACTTGCATTCTTCCTTTTTCGTATCAAGTTGTTTAAAATATGTAACATTTTGCTTTTCAAGCTTAAAAAGCGCCTTTTCATATTTTAAAACAATTTCAGAAGTCTCAGCTCGAAGTCTTTCATCATCCTCAACAGAATATGTTTGGTAAATAATAGACATAATGTCGGTCGATAGAGCTTCTTCAGAGAGCATGTCATTTTGATGTTCCAAAACCTTTATTCGTTCCAAGTATTCATTTGCTTCCTTCACTAAGGATTTGTGATCCTTAACGAATTCTGCAGACTCTTTTAAAAGATTATTTTCCACATTTCCTTTTCAAAAATCTTTTTAATTTCATCCTGAACACCTGGAAACCATTCAAATTTTTGATTATTTGTTTTGGAAGCCACAATACTTTGAAGTGTTTCAATTCTCTGTTTAAGATCCACCAAATATAGTCTAGCTGCACTTGTATCATAAGTGTTTTTAGATGCCATTTGTTGAATGTTAGACAGATGTTTTGAGACAAATATTCGTTTTGCGACAGCCACTGGTTTTTTGAAAAACAGTGGTGACTCTTTTTGAACAAGATGAACCCCAGAAAGTTTGTTAAGTTCATTATAGTCTATGGGTTTTATTTCTCTGTTCATTTGTCGCATTTTGTTTCTGCTCTCTTCTTCAAGCTCAATCGTCTCAACAGAATCATAACCTGCTGGAGGGCCATGGTTATCATTTATAAGCGTACCATCATATAACACATTTTGGTTTTTCTAATCCTTTTTGAGATTATAAGGGTTTTCACATCCAATTGCCATTTTCTTTAAAGTATGTAAAATCGGGTTTTTATCGTTTATTAACAAATTAATTGTTTGTGCAGAATGTCCCGTTTTTACAAGTAAATCTTCCAACTTTGCAATGGTTTCCTTTTTGTCAGTGATCTCTTTATGAAGATCCTTTTCACGTTTTGAAAACCTTTCATTCAACTCCTTCTTTTCTTTTTCAAGATTAGAATAAGTTGATTTTTGTTTTGAAAGCTGGTTGGTTAGTTCAGAAATTTCTTTGTTTAGAGATTTGATTTGCAAATTCAAATTAACATCTAGAGTGTCAAATTTTATTTGCAAACGTTTTCTCTTAACTCAGAATCTCTTAAGCTAACCTCAAGATCTGTCTGACGTTTGTTGTGAAAATCAAAAGCTTTTTCATTATCCTTATAACTCTTAAGCTCAGTGGTCAATTTGTCATTCACGGCCTTAACATCGCGATTAATCTTTTTGACCTTTTCTATTTCCATACTACAATTTTGCAATAATGATTCAAACATAGCACGTGTTTCCTCATCATTATCAGTATGCTGTGACTCGAATTCTCCATTATGATGCATGTCTGGAGTTACCAAATTAGTATTGCTACAACTTGGTTCATCCATGTATGTATCATAAATGAGATTAAGAGTTGCAGGATGCGGTTCATTTTGAGGTGACATATCAAACATTTCATTATTGTGACATGTAGCATATGGTTGTACCTCAGAAACTGCATTTGTGTTAAAAGCAGGAGGTGCTTCCGAATCCGTGTCGTACTTTGCCTCCTGGAGATTTGCCATAAAAATGTAGTTTGCATCGATGTCCTCTTGATCTTCAGAATTATCCATAATAGCCATGAAGTCATTCTCTTCTGCACTCAACTGAAGCCCAGCCGTTTCCTTCTGTGCCGACATTAATGCTTTCTGCAAATACGCTGGATCCCGCTTATTCGGCTTTTTGGGACAGTTCCTAGCCATGTGACCAATACCCTGACAGTTGAAGCATTTCATCACATTACCCTGATTCATATTCCCAGCTCCCTGAGCAGCAACATTCCCAAACTGATTCCCTGTATTCTGAACCCTTTGATTACCAACAGCTGTACCCATCTGATTCCCTGCATACTAACCCATCTGATTACCAACATACTGCCCTGCATTCTGATTACCCATCTGATATCTTGGAGCATATCCCTGCTGATTCCCATATCCCCCAACCATCTGTCCTTGCTGACCCATGTGGAAACTCGGCTGTGCAATTTGCTTGTTGCGAGTGTTCGATGAGATTCGTTGATTGTTGTTGGTGGGTGTGGAGTAGCGTCCTTGGAATGCTTTTGATAGGTAGGCAAAAGCTTGAGTCAAAGCATCAGTTGACTCATCCTCATCATGTTGATCTGGGTGTTGCGGGTATTGTTGTTGTGGGATTACATGTTGTTGTTGTGGGTAGAACAGTGTTTGAGGATTGTATTGTTGTTGCCTGAGTTGTTGGGATGAAGATGATGAAGGTTGTGCATTTACTGTTGCAGGTGTAGGTGATTGGACTATGAGTGCAAGAGGATCTTGTTGTTTTGCTTGTTTCTTTTTTCTGACTTATTTCGCCTCTGCTTGGTTTTGTTTTAGGAAGTCATAGAGCTGATCATAGTTTACATCGTGAAGATTCTTAGTTTGGTTGACAATAGTGACATATCGTCCCCATTCTTCTGGAAGGTTGTTGATGAACTTGATGTTTTGAACAATTTGTTTAGGTGCCAAATTGTTTCTGATCAACTCATTCATTAGAGTACAAAACCGTGTGTAGTAAGATTCAATATGTTCAGCTGGTGTGGATGTGAACTTCTCCCATTCAGTCAGAAGCTTGTTTTCCATGTCTTGTTTGCTAATTTCTGTACCATAGCAAAGTCGTCTAACTCGATCCCACATTTCATAGGCAGTTTCACAACTATCTACAACACAAAATATTTCTTGTGGTAAACCGAGTTGGATTAAATGCATTGCCAAGTCATCAGCTTCAATTTGCTTCCAATCTTCTGGAGTATAATCCTTTTCTTCTTGGATTTTGTATGTTGGTGCAACGGGAGGTGTTGCAGTTGGATTTCCAGCTGTTGCTTCAATCTCACGAGGCTTGAATGGACCTTCCTCTATGGATTTGATCAAGAGTCTACCTTGTCCTTGAGGCTTGGTTTTCATGTATCTTTTCATACGACTCGTCCATGGAAGATAACCACCTTTTTCTAACATTGGAGGACGGTTTTCTGAACCTGCGGCATGAATGTCTTGTTGTGTAGTCATCTTTGAAGTTATGTATGATAAAGTGGATTGAGGATCGTTTCAACAAAATAGGAGTTGTTGTTGTTGTTGAAGGTTAAACTTGGTTGTTGTTGTGAAGCGTTGGTTTGTTGTTGATGATCGTTGAAGTTGTAGGTTTAGATGAACGAAACAAATTTAAATAAAGTTACAAAATTTGATTAGAGTATAATTAAGACAAAGTCAAAAGTTTACAATTTCGACAAAGTTATGTAAATTACAATTTAGATAAAGATGAAAATTTCTATAGAAATTTCAATTTGACCACAATTTATATAAATTATGGCAAAATGTCAATTTAGATAGAAATATATCTAATTTATATAAATTGGTAATTTATATAAAATCTAACACTCTTATACAAGAGGGTAGATATCCGTTTGTCTAAGTATTTTACACTCTTATACAAGAGTTAAAATACCGAGTTCACTTTTGAGTTGACGAAATTACGTTCGAATCAAATCCTTAAAAGTTATTTAACTTTGAAATCGTTTTACACAAGTACGAGGGCCAATTCTGTCAAATCTGAAACTTCCAAAAAGGCTGCTGAAAAGAGAGGGACTGAAACTGTCAATTCTGAAAACTGCTCCTTTGTCCGATATCAGAAATGCCTTCTTTTCCGATATCGCAATTGAAAGAAGATCTCGGACAGAACTAAATTGCGATATCTGATAAAAGATGAATTGCGATAATTTCTGCTCAAGCTAAATTGCGATAAAAATATCGAAATTCGGATTGCGATAGAATTGTCATAAATCAATTTGAGATAATATCCAAGGTTGAATTGCGATAGAACATTCAGCCTGAATTGCGATAAACTTTTAGCGTGCAATTCCGATAGAAATTTCAAATTCCGATAAAACGTTTGACTTTCTGAATTCCGATAACTTGCAGTTTCCTACCCACTTTCACCAACTTTTTGTCCTTTTGCTACTTGCCCATGCTAATCCCATACTTCTTAGTCTTATCTCTGCCACCTTTTACCAACTTATCACCAACTTTAATAATTCAACTCTTTCAATAAACAATCCAAAACAAATCTTATACAAGGTTTGTGGATTAATGTCGATCAAAAAACAAAGAACAACAAGAAATCCAACTTACAAATACTATGTTCGATTGAAAGATACTTACAACATCGTAAACCAAGTCATAAAACCACGAACAACCACAACTTTCAAGCTTGATTTGCGTATGAAGTTCACGAAAAACACAAAAAGTAGCGTTTTTTTAAAGAAAAAAACGTTACCTATGGTGTTTTTGGAACCGAACACACAAACAAACCTACCTCTATGACCTTGCTCGTTGATACCACTTGTAACAGTCGACTTCCTTCTTTATCACACAAACACAAACACGATGACACTCACAAACATGTATAGAACAATAAGAGTAGATGTATGGATCATATGTTAGGATTTCAAGTCAAATGTTTATTAGCTTTGGAAGAGAAAATAAACAAAGACTTTTGGGACTTACACACACACACACACACACTCTTTTACAATTGATAAAGTGAGGCACTTCTTGATACAGAGTGTGTGTGCGTGATTATATGTGACACAACCAACCAAGATGGGCTTTAGTGGGCTTTTGATATGAAACTTTGAGTGGGCTTAGTGAATGTATTATACATATACATTGGACACACTAATAAGACTAATACCACAAGCCCACTAACTAGACTATACATTATACATGATACTTTAGCTCTAAGTAGCAAATGACCATCACTTCCTAATTAGCATAAATTAAATGCTAACATAACTGCTTATGTCTTCAAAACTCTTCAGCAGTACTAACTTTCATCTTCAACAGTACTAACTGCTATAGCTTAATTTCCTAACAGTATCTATCTAGACTTCTAATAGTATATCATGTTTATTAGAATCAAATATTTTTACCGCTTATGTTTATAACAATAAACATATAATCCAAGGTTGTATGTTTATTTTCTAAATCTTCACGTGAAGTTTCATTCCAAACTAAGACTTAACATTTAATGTTAATGGAATGTTACTTCCTATATGTTATACAACATATATGAAATAAGAAAATAAATATAACACTCCCACTAGCTTTCAGGAATATTCAGAAATATCTCATTTTAATTATAAATCAACACTAGGATTTAATAACTAAATATAAGTATATCTCCTAGATGCATAAATGATTGCACTTTGTATACTTCCAAAGATTATTTGAATTTAAATCATCCTTTCAATTACTTTTCGTCCTCGCACAAGTAATTACCCAAGAAAGAGTTTTGATATTCCATTGTTAATTTCATATAAATGAAACTAAGAATGACAATCATAATCTTTATGCATTTAATGTGCTTAGAAAGAATTTCAATCACAATTAATTGCTTAAGTGTGATTGATAATCTTTTCACATATTAAATATGTATACAAAATTTGTCCATTATGATTTCTACTCAAAAATATAAACCTCCAGGATTTTCATTTCCTTTATAGAAACTCATCTTCATTCTATAGTTCAACTATAGAGTTTAAGATCAACTACGTTTCCAAAACTAGTTATCTTCTTGGACTGCATCTAAGCATTCATAGTATGAGTAATTTGCCAAATTCAATATTTGCAATTTATCAACAGGTTTACCATAGTCCTGTAACTCATAATCCTCAACATATTATCCAAATATTTGAGATATCCTTGCGGATCTATGAATAAGAATTCCATCATCTTGAGATTTAACATTAACATGTTTAATCCTCATTATGACTTTGCTAGTGTATTTTAAGAAGATTATGTATCTTGTAATTTTATCTAATCAAGATAAAACCTCCTACTTGCCTTTTGCAATTTATATACTATCTATAAATTCTTAGCAAATAGAGCAACACAAAATTGTTCTTTTTTGAAACATTACAAATACATATTGACAGTTCCTAACATAAGGTTTGTTAATAACCTGCTCAAAAGCAGTTTAACAAATTCAGAACTTCAATTTTAAGACTTAATGTGATTCATCACATTCCATAATAAATGTTGTCTTATTAATCTTCTAGGTTGGAGTCTAATTGAGTATATCCAATCCATACTCAATTTTCTAACCTTGATAACTTTTGGAAGAATATATAGTTATCTTAAATCAAACAATATTACAAGAGTTTGATTTTCCTAACTAAACATACCATACACATTATGTATTTTATTAGGACTAATATTGCAAGTCAATCTTACAATATGTAAGATAAATATATTTCGTTTTGGCTTACCTATTTACCAACCGAGTCAAGTTAATGGTATAATAGACTTTCCAAGCCAATTACATGCTATATATAACATAAATACCTTTTAACCAAGTCACTTCATGTCCATGTCTTACCAAGAAGACATAAACTGTTATAATCCGAATATATGTTATAAATCATTGATCAACTCAATGACTTCTTGTATATTTCTTAATTAAAAAAAACATAACAAGTTAACGTCTTACTTTATTATAAAAAATCTTTAAAAGACTTCATATTTATAGCTTTTACAATAAACTATAAACATGTATAACTAAAGTAATCATGAACACCACAATTTGGTTTCAATAGTAATTTCAAGTTAATTTATTACTTCATATATTTATGACATTCCTAGAATGCATAAACATTCAAATTTGAAGTAGTATAAGATTACTTCATTTATTTATGTCATTGCAATAATACATAAATATTCAGTTTGAAGTAGTCTTATTATCATATTGACACTTGTTCTAATAATTATCTAATTTAGAAACTTGCAAATTAACATAGTTTCATTGCATCAGCTTTGGCTGCTAGTAATGAAAGCATGTTAATTTACCTTGTCATTAATATCTATGTCAATTTTTCACTTACGCTAGATATTAACTCCAAGTGTTCTATTAATTAGATGTGAGTAAAACACATTAGAACATTAATCTCTCACCTTGCAGTCAAGAGAATCCTTTAAATCATATTCCTTTGTGTTGTTGCTTGCACACAATAAAGATTTCTCCCACTTGTGCATGGAACAACATCATGAATCAGATAAAAAACACGTCAATCGTTTGTTTATGTGATCAATATGATTGTGTCATAGATATTAAGTAGATATAGGACCACTTTGTCTTGTAAGGAAACGTACACGACTATCCTTAAAACCACAAGTGTCTATAATTGGAAAGTAATTATCTCAAGAGATTCTAGAGATAATCTGGGTTACTACCAAGATATCAAAGCTTGTAGCTCCCACTGAATTACAGATCATTACATTGACTCATTATTCAGTAATTACAACACAATGCTCCCACTGGATTTGACAACATTATAAGTGTTGCATAACCAGTAAAAGCAAATGGTGTGCTGTTTACTTTCCTACACCTTTGAGGGATCCCATACGTAATAATTACTTAGGAACTCAAAGAATGTATTCTACTTTGTAAATGATGGAATATCCATCAATGCAATTAACTTGGAATTAATTGGGCATGCAATTTCTTCCTTAATAGGTCTACCATCCCACAATGGTATGTAGCACCTTTGATTGGTCAAAGCACAACAACTAGATAAATCATTCTAGTTTGCCTTTTACCAATTTGCGGTAATTAGTCTAGCTTCTAATTTTAATAACTCATAAAATGTGCAATTTTTTTAACTATTAAAATTGCTACGAGTTATTTCTTAGAATTTAGACAATTCTAATTTTCCTATTATACCTTTCTCATTCATGAAAAGGAATAGGATTAAGTCTCACTCTTCTCAAAGAAAGTAGACTAGGTTTATTCTTTTAGTAAAGTTGACTCTATCCAAAAACCCCTACAGGTGTATATCAATTTACCACTAAAAGAATGCCCCAACGTTTACGGTTTTAGAATGCCCCAACGTTTACGGTTTTAACGTTGCATTTAATACATTAAAAGAATTTTCAAAATTCAATTTTAGTATTTTCGATAATACAATTTTTCAAGAAAATTAAACACCCATGGTAAATAACATTTAACCATTTAATTTTCACTGAAAACTAGGATCCAAATTGACATAGTTTCATCACATCAGCTTTGGCTGCTAGCAATGAAAGTACTCAATAAGGTACGAGTCGAACTCAATTGCCAATCTCAAATTGCAACTCCTAGAGTTATGGGACTTACATATTTTGCCAACATCAGTTGCAAATGTAAGCATGTTTCATCCCCATTTTTTATGCCTTGACGTCATTTCATTACATCAACTTTGGCTGCTAGTAATGAAAGTACTCAATTAAGTTAACCAACTTAAGAAACTGCAAATTACCATAGTTTCATCACATTAGCTTTGGCTGCTAGTAATGAAAGCATGTAATTTACCCTTTGATTACCATCCTTTTGATCATCACATCAGCTTTGGCTGCTAGTAATGAAAGAATCTAATCTCAGGTGTTTCCGTTTCATTGGATGGCATATAACTTAAATTTTAAGGGTATTAATAGTTTGATGTGTGTAATAAAAATATGTACAAAGATGTCATGCATTCATCTTGTATCATATGTTTCAAAACTGTTTACTCATTCGTTACATTAATAAGCTCTAATCATCAAAGTTTTAATTGATGGAGTTGAGTAACTTACAACATTGCCTTAAGATGCTTCGTACACATAATGGTTGTACTTGGTAAGTCTAATTTTGACGCACAGGCAAGCGGAGAGACAGAATGGAGTCTCTTTAAGGCCACAATTTAATGGGAAACCAACCTTATACCCACTTTATAGTTTGTCAAAATTAGGTCCGCCGTTCGACCATTTTTGTACAGTCGTATCAATCAACTAAAAGTTTATGATTTTTCTAGCTTAAAACAATGTTACACCATTATTAAGTCAAGTTTATTTTTATTTGAAAATTACCCTTTGTTTACCATCATGTCAAATACATATTTAAACAAATGCGCAATTAATAAAAAATAAACAACTTAAATAATGAACATGCTAAGATAAATCAATTTACATGTATATATTGATCATAAGACTCCCATTGGTTTTCGAGCTAGGTACCAATGGACCATATGCACCAATTGCTTGGTTACGCAAGTCTTACGATTAATATATACAATAACACACAATTGATTATATATACGATTTTATGGGGTCTTCCCCAATATTAGGTCTTCCCTAATGACATAATTAATTAACTTTTAGTAATTTATAACTTGTTCAACAATTTTATTACTAAACCCTAGTTAATTAATAATCGCATAAACATAGCACGTAGAACATGTAAGAATAAACATCAATTTTTCATGAAAAAACATGCATGTTTTTGTCGTGGATCCCCAAATAGCACTTATTATCATGTCAAACATATAATCAAGTCTATTATACGCATATTCAATTAATGACATCACCAAGTACTCATTAATTTAACACATAAAATTTTACATGCAACCTAGGGTTTCTACAAGTTTTACAAAACTAAAACCCTAATTAAAATATTTATAGGTAATCGACCCATAACATAAAAAAATTAGGGTTTGCTAATAATAAAACCCTAGAATACCAAAAGCATGTAATAATCACAAAGATTCAATTTTTATGTGTTTTTAGTAATTAATTACATAGTATAAACGGGCTCTCTGATACCACTGTTGGAATATGTGAATCATGACATTCATATAAACATATAAGCATGCACATCAAAGCATAGCAGCGGAAAAGGATCTATATACTAGTAATTAATTAACTAAAAATAAAAGAATACGCGTACCTTAGATTACTAGCTAAACAAGTAATCAAGTATCTAAGAACCGGTAAAACTAATAAGGGTTTAGAGTGGATCGACTTCTCCTAAGTCGAATTGGGGAAAATAACTCAAGCTAAAGTAAGCTTGAACTCCGTTCTTGTACACACGTATTAGTAGCGTTTCAATGTGAAAAGCTAGGTTCAAGATCCACGAACAAACCAAACACTTAGTAGTATAATATGGATCAAAAATCCCAAGGGAATGGGATATGTCAATCAGCAATACACAAGAGGGAAGAAGGAGAGAAGTTTGGCTTGCTAGGGAATCAAGATTAGAGAACTATAAATACAAGGGTTTGTATTTATAGACTCCTTAAACTTCCTCTCCAAGTTAGGGCATAAAAACCCTCCTCCTAGGGTGGGTCGGCCGAAACTCCAAGCCCAAGGGGTTTCTAGAACCTTTTTGGCTTGTATTTTCATCCATAGTCCCTTATCTTAATATTTAACGTCCGTTAACCAAACCCCGTTAAATACTAACGACCGTTAAGTGTTTTATTCGTGAAATTAATAATTAAATCATATCTCAATATATTAATTATTAAAACATTGAAACTCATACGTAATGTGTGCAATCCCGAAGTCTCGTGTTCGAAACTGGTCATACTAATATTAATTTATATCAATAACTCTAACATTATGTTACAAAGCTTATAAAAGGTCTACTATTATGGATGCTTAAGTATCAAGCTAAAAAGTGGCATTTGAGTAAACTCATGTTAAAGGCTTTAATAATAGCATATTATGTTACATAAAAAAAAAAAAAAAAAAAAAAAATTAAGGTACTTTTCTATTAAAGAAAGTTGATGAAGTTTGATGTTCTTTGTGATAAACTTATTTTCCTAAGATTAATGTAACTTTCTTTTGAAAAATAAGCTATTTAGAATAAACTTCTCCTATGTTATTATGCATAACCTTTTAAGCTTAATCAAATACCCCTTTGTTATTTTTATTATTTCTATCCAAATGTATTACAGTAGTAAATAAGTAGATATATAGGTCGGTGATATGTCTGACGAAACGAGGACCACGTACATGTATGCCAAGTTACATATATAAATAGATACAACTATAAAGCATTGCGTTATCATTTATTTGTATATTGGAAATCTAGCTAGCTAGTGGTGCAAAAATGACTCAAACAACGCCCAATCACAAGCTCATTGTCTCTGGTTGGGCTGCTCATGATTCAGATGGTGTAATCACACCTTATACCTTCAAAAGAAGGTATTATTTCAAACTATTATATGTTTCTTTAATAGATTTTGCATATGAGATTGAAATGTGTTTCTGTTTACTATTTCTAGAGTGAATGGAGCGAATGATGTTTCGATCAAAATATTGTATTGTGGGATTGATCATACCGATATTCACTTTACCAAAAATCATTGGGGTATTACTAGATACCCCATCGTTCCAGGGTAAATATCTTTCTCTAGGTTTCAGTTATATATGATAAGATATCGTAACTTAATTGTGAATCCCGTCAAATACACAACTTGCTACATGAGTTGAGCTCAAGTTTAGTAGCATAAATAGTTAGCTCAGTTAGTTCTGAGGGCCTTCGTTGTATTTTAGTTGTTAGAGAATACTATCTATATATGTATTATTTTCATATTGATGCAAATTTTGAACGTATAAATTCTTTTAGCTAGTACTCTTTTTAGTTAATCATTTTTTATTTATTTATTTTTATTTTTATATATATATTTTTTGGTATTGCATATTTCATACATTTCACTTGGGGATCTAATATCATGTACGTGTTTTATATGTCTTAGATATGAAATAACAGGATTGATAACGGAAGTTGGGAGCAATGTCAAAGGGTTCAAGGTAGGTGATCGAGTCGGTGTTGGATGTATAGGTGCGTCTTGTTTGGAATGTGAATTTTGCAAGGGCTCCCAGGAGAATTACTGTGACCAAGTTCAGTTTACGTACAACGGCATCTTTTGGGATGGTAGCATCAATTATGGTGGATATTCCGAAATGTTGGTAGCCGATCATAGGTAAATTTTAAACTCATATTCTACTATCAAACTAAAATCCATTGATGTTTTTTTGAACATCAATCCTTTGATGTTGAATAATACATTTATTGAATTTAGCTCCTACCCATTTCATTTTTTTCCTGATCCACTAATTCTTCTCCGAATAATACATTTATGAAGTTTTTGTTGGTATTTGGTCACAGGCTTGTTTCTAAGCCAATTACATTCGATGAGTCGTTTTACATTAACCATGTTGAAAATTGTGAGTGTATGTGTTTGTTTGGTTTGAGACAAAGCAATATAACAAATGTAAGATTAATAATAATATGAGACTTGTCCTTAAATGACTCGATCCTAATACATATATATACTTGTGAAACGACATGACTTTACAAAGTCAAACGTTGTGTCCTTTCATCAAGTAACCGTTCAATAACTACCAAACCATAATAACCGTTTCTAACTAACTATTAAAAGGCTTGTTTGGGTTAACAAAACGACCCAAACAATACAGTTGCCTTTTTGACCCATTACATAAGTAAACTAAATAAATGTCTTACAGAATGCATAAAAACATTAACATAGGTCCACATTCTCCTCCTTAATGTTTTAATGCCATTCTTCATATGCTTCTTGGTTCCAATCTTCAAGTGATGATGACAAAATCATCACTACTGCTGCTTGCATCCATTCCTTCATCTGTTGCTCCAAATTTGCTTCCACTGCTAACATCTTCCATGTGCATATCATCCCTCACAGTCTTGCTCCTTTTTCTTGGAGTCTCATCCTGCATTCCTTGTACTTGAGCATCCCAATCTACATCAACCTGTGGTCCACTGATGTCTGCAGTACCTCTGCCATCTCTTGCCACAACTGGTTTTCCTTGCATTCTCTTTGCTTCTTCATAGTACACCTTTATCATGCCAATGTATTCTTTATACACCTCTTTAACTGTGTCATGATGTTCATATGCCAATCCTAGTATCTTTGCAACTTGGTGCCAATTTCCATTGAGTGTTACATCCATATATCCACCCAGTGCATCCACAAATTTGTATAAAGCCAACAAATCAATTTTGATTACCCCTATAGTTGGTGGTAATTCGCCTAATACTTGCTGTTTTAAGTACTCTATGTAGAACCATTCAAGCATCTCCATGAATTTCCCTTTCAATACTTCCCAATTCCCATAAACAAGTTTATCTATTTCTATCAAATTCAAGAATGCTATAAACCTTTGGAAAGTATTTACCTTCATGAAGTATAAAGTCCCATTCATGCTTATGTACTCACTGTCCACATAATCATGATCATTCTCCTTATTCATTCTTAGTTCTTCCATTCCCTTGATCAAAGAACACTCATCTCCTGGATCCAATGATCTAAAGTAGTCATCCAAACAACATCTGTTTTACATCTTAAAAACCATTACGGAGAAGCCATTTGATCAAAACACGCTGAGAAAGAAGAAGAACACTCGCTGTTTTTTCTTTGAGCAAGGAACGTTTGTTTTCTTAATCTTCCAAAGGAAACATACAAGTTTGAATAAGGAGAAACGTAGAAGAGATAGTGCACGATCTGTTTGGCGTAGAAGTTGCAAGCGTACACATCAAACGATATTGGTGTCGAGAACTTTGTTGGCAACAACGAAGGGAAGGAAGAATTGGAGACTTTGTGTAAAACCGGTTGAAAACAAAGACACAAAGCATCATAAGACGCAGTTTCTAGAAGCGCATGAAAACGTTGTTGTGGAAGAAAACGTATACGTAGAACGAAAAAGGAGTACTCAAGGAAAGTGTGTGGAGTTTGTGTTGGTACGACACAAGAACAACAACAACGAGAGAAAAGAAACAAACGAAGTGACTGTTTTGTTTCGTTGGAACGAATTCAGAAACAAAGTGACTGTTTTTGGTTCAGTGTGGTTACCAAGGCGTGGTAACAAGGATTGTGTGTAGAAAACTTTCTTAGGAATTTCAAAGATACCGAAATCAAGAATAAAACACAAAGGAAAAGAACGTGTAGTGTGGTACAAGATTTTTTTTTTGTTTTGTGTCGAATACAAAGTAAAAAAAAAAAAAACATTCGACAACAACAAGAACAAAAGAAGCCGAGAGTTTTGTGATTCAAGGAAGAATTTGGACAAGGCGTGAAGGCAGTGGAACATTGTGATATAGACTCGTTGACAAAAAAGGATCAAGAAATTCGACAAAGAAAAAGAAATAAACGTTGTGCAGTTTGGTTCGAAAAAAACAACAACAACGACAAAAGGAATCCGAGAGTTTTTGGTTAAAATTTGAAGTCGAATAGGGTTAAAAAAAAAGGGCAACGAGGCAAAAAGAGCAAAAGAAATAAAGTGAGAATAAGATCAAACGTTGGTGAACGTTTTTACTAACGAAGAAAATCGAATACATCTCGTATTCATCACAAAATTAACGAGGTCACAAGTTTCTAAATTTTCTGGATTTCAATTTATATTAGAATAGTATAGATCTTATTAGTTTATACTATTAGGAAATCCCGAGAACTATTATTGATCCTGTATTACTAGGATTCCCGGAAAAACCATATATATTCCATATTAGAAGAGATACCACACTAGATAAATAATTCTCATACGTATTAAAAGGTGAAAATAGTAAACACTTTTAAGATGGCCGGTGATGATACAAGCACATCTAACACAACAAAACCCGTAACACCTATTGCACAATACCAATGCCCTAAGTTGAAAAACACAAATTACACTGTATGGACTATACAAATTAAGGTCATACTAGAGGCACAAGGGTTATGGGATACAATTGAATATAAGGATAAGGCGGACATGGATGATAAGAAGGATAAAGCAACAACTGCTTTTCTATATCAAGCGTTAACCGAAGATGTGATTTTACAAGTAGCGGGTTGTAAGACGGCTAAGGAATTATGGGAATCATTAAGGAAAAGACACGTTGGAGAAGAAAAGGTGCAGCAAGCACGACTACAATCATTGATGATTGGATTTAACTCACTTCAGATGAAGGAAGATGAGACGGTGGATGCATTTGCAGACAAGTTAAACGGCTATGTCACGAAGGCAAAAGAACTAGGGAAAACATTGGATGAATCACTTTTAGTTAGAAAACTATTAGACTCCACACCCGATAGATTCATTCAGATAGTAGCATCCATAGAACAAACAAGTGATCTAGACGACATTACCCTAGATGAGATCACTGGAAAACTCAAAGCGTTTGAGGAAAGGATAAAACTCCGGAAGGGAGGCCAAGTTGAAAGCCAGGAGAACTTACTTTTCGCACATGGCGAACACTCAGATAAAGGAAAGAATTTTAACAAACGTGGAGGTAGATCAAATTATTCACGAGGGAACTGGCGAATTAATAACAACAGAAATAACTCACATAAAGGGAACTCAAATCATAAAGGAAACCAAAATAAGTACCCGAGTAGGAGGGATTTGAGTAACGTAAGATGTTTTAAGTGTAACAAACTTGGACATTTTATGAATAAATGTAGAGTAACATCAACAACCTAGGAACAATCAAACCTCATCTTAGAAGACGATGAACCATCACTATTAATGACTATGCACGAAACCGAACACGAGGAAGTGTTGTTGAATGAAGGCCAAATTCAACCAGGGAAATATGCTTCAACGGATGCAAGCATATGGTATTTAGATAACGGTGCAAGTAACCATATGACGGGAACCAAGAGTCATCTTAAGGATATAGATGAAAGCGTAACAGGTCGAGTACGTTTTGGAGATGGATCGTATGTACAGATAAAGGGAAAAGGCTCTATATTATTAGGTTGTAGAAACCAAGAACATAAGGTAGTATCAGATGTATACTATATACCAAACCTTAAAAGCAACATACTAAGTCTAGGACAACTTACGGAGATAGGTTGTAAGGTCATAATGGACGGAGATAAATTGACTTTGTATGATAAGAGCAAGAAATTGTTGATGAAAGTAGAAAGATCTAAGAATAGACTTTACAGTATTAGACTACAGATAGACACACCTATATGTCTCTTAGCAAATATAGATAACCAAGAATGGTTATGGCATGCTAGATTAGGTCATCTGAACTTTGATGTTATGAACAAGATGACTAGGAAGGGTCTAGTGGATGGAATACCTAGAATAAATCATGCTGGACAGATTTGTGATGCATGTTTATTAGGAAAGCACAGTAGAACACCATTTCCAAACCAAGCTAAATTCAGATCAAAGAACCCGTTGGACTTGATATATGGAGACCTCTGTGGTCCTATAAGTCCAGCAACACACTCAGGCAAGAAACTAATATTCTTGTTAGTAGATGATTGTACACGTTTTATGTGGGCTTACTTTCTACAATCAAAAGATCAAGCACTTAGTACTTTCAAGGAATTTAGGCAGAAAATAGAAATGGAAATGAGAATGAAAGTGAGGATGCTGAGAACAGATAGAGGAGGTGAATTTACATCAAATGAATTCACCAAGTACTATAAGGATAATGATATAGCACGACAGTTGACAGCACCTTACTCACCACAGCAGAATGGAGTAGTGGAGAGGAGAAATAGGACAGTGTTATCAACAACTAGGAGTATGATGAAAGCAATGAAGCTACCCTTAACTTTTTGGGCGGAAGCAGTTAGACATGCCATTTACATACTCAACAGGGTACCTACAAGAGCCCTGATAGATAAAACTCCATATGAGGCACTCTACAATAGAAAACCGAACTTGGAAAACCTAAGAATATTCGGATGCACAGCTTATGCAAAGATAACAATACCTCACTTAATGAAGCTGGATGATAGAAGCATACCAATGATTTACTTAGGAGTAGAGGAAGGATCAAAAGCATGTAGGTTATATGATCCAATAACAAAGAAGAAACACGTTAGTAGGGACGTTAAGTTTATGGAAACAAAACCGTGAGATTGGAATAAAGTTGGAGAAGATACGAGTACACAAGACACATTTTGGGCTAGTTTTGTGGCAGAAGGAATTGACAATGAAAAGGCTACACCAGTCAACACAGTTATCAAAGATAATATTGATAATACGTATCAGGAACCGGATGCAATATCAGATCCAGTTTCACCAAACACACCACCAACATATACCTACGAACCTAACTCAGAAAAAGATGAACAAGAGGCTACTTTTAGTTCATTAGGAAGCTCAAATCAGAGATTTGATGATACACCGATACGAGGATTAAAGGATTTAACTGAAATTTATAAGGATGCACGTGTAGTAGAAGCACCAAGCTTATTTTTCACAGAAGAAGAACCTCGTAATTATAAGGAAGCATCAGTAGATAAGAAATGGATTGAGGCCATGGAAATTGAATTGGATTCAATCAACAAGAATAACACATGGACTCTTACTACATTGCCAGAAAATCAGAAGGCAATAGGACTTAAGTGGGTTTTCAAAACCAAAAGGGATGCACAAGGAAAGATCATCAGATATAAAGCACAATTAGTAGCAAAAGGATATGTACAAGAGCAAGGAATAGACTTCGATAAAGTATTTGCACCAGTTGCTAGGATAGAGACAGTTCGGTTGATATTAGCATTAGCAGCATATCATGGTTGGCAAGTACATCACTTAGATGTAAAATCGGCATTTTTACATGGAGCTTTGAAGGAAGAAGTCTACGTTACACAACCTGAAGGATTTGTACAGCCAGGAAATTCAGGAAAAGTCTATAAGCTTATTAAAGCTCTATATGGCTTAAGATAAGCACCGAGAGCTTGGAATATGAAGCTTGATCAAACGTTAAAGTCATTAGATTTTAAGAAGTGTAATCTCGAACAAGCAGTCTATACAAAGAGAAACAAGAATTCTACGATCATAGTTGGAGTTTATGTAAACGATTTGATAATCACGGGCACTCCAAAGAAGGAATTAGAATTATTTAAATCCCAGATGGAAGAAAAGTTTGAAATGAGCGACTTAGGATTGTTAGCTTATTACCTTGGGATAGAAGTTACACAGACAGGAGGAGAGATTACAATCAAGCAAACAGGTTATATTAACAAGATCTTGAAGGAGACAAGTATGACGGATAGTAATGATACGAAGATACCAATGGATCCCGGTACTAAGTTGGTCAAGGCGGAAGATGGTAACTCAGTTGACGCAACTTACTACAGAAGCTTAATTGGAAGTCTCAGGTACTTACTACATACAAGACCAGATCTTAGTTATTCAGTCGGACTACTCAGCAGATTTATGCAAGACCCGAAGGATCATCACCTGAAGGCAGTAAAGCAAGTAATTCGATATATCAAAGGAACAAAAGAGCATGGCATAATTTACAAGAAAGAAGGCGGCTGCAAGATTACAGGTTACAGCGACAGTAGTTATGGAATCAACACTGATCAAGGAAAAGGAACTACTGGAATAGTATTTTACTTTGGAGAGTCACCCATTACCTGGTGTACTCAGAAGCAACCAACAGTGGCGCTATCATCATGTGAATCAGAATTCATGGCGGCTACTGCAGCAGCATCTCAAGCCTTATGGTTAAAAAGATTTCTTAGTGAATTAACTGGAAATGAAGAAAAGAAGATAACGCTGAAGGTAGATAACGTTTCAGCAATAGCACTTGTCAAGAACCCAGTTTTTCATGGAAGAAGTAAGCACATCGACATTCGCTATCATTTCATTCGAGAATGCGTAGAGAATGGACACATCAATGTGGAGCATGTCAGCGGAGAACTACAAAGAGCAGATATTCTAACAAAGGCTCTACCAATATTGAAGTTCACGACAATGCGACAGATGCTCGGAGTTCAAGATTTAAAGAAAAGCAACGATCAAGATTAAGGAGGAGAATGTGGACCGAATAATCTTCATCTTATGCTTCATTTGTAATAGTTAGAACACGAAGGACCAAACGTGTTAGTTAATAAGTTAGTAACCGAATTGTTAGTTAATAGCGGTTACAAATAGTTAGTTATTTTCGATTGGACAAACCGAATGGACACACCGGTTCATCATACCGGTTGGTACCTATATATATATATATGTAGAAATATGCAACGATTGAATGGTTAGACAATAATACAATTTACTTATTCATTAAACACTTTGCAACTTATATAATTGATCTAGTTTGGGACAACAGTTTTATATGGAGTACTTTTTTTAGTTATGGCTTTTGTAGTTATTCAAAAATTTATATTTCATTCTCGAAAGATACATAGACCACAATATTTAAGTAAATTTTTATTTGCGTTGAAGGTACGTAGTTCATGTACCAGAAAGCTTGCCAATGGACGCAGCTGCACCTTTGCTATGTGCAGGGATCACAGTGTACTCACCAATGATCGACAACAAGCTGCATGAGTCAAGTGGAAAGCGTATTGGGATTGTTGGGTTAGGTGGTCTTGGACATGTTGGTATCAAATTTGGCAAGGCGTTTGGCCATCATGTATCTGTTATTAGCACCTCCCCTTCGAAAGAGAAAGAGGCCAAAGAACGTTTAGGCGCTGACGACTTCATCATCAGCACTGATCCTGAACAAATGATGGTTAGTATTCTATAACTACATAGCTCAAAAGATGTAAGCACTTAAACAATTAATACGACTTCTTCTAGGAAAGAAGTGTCAAAACATAATTTCACAAATGCCAAGTTGACTTTTGCTTGTTTCAGTCAAAGAAGAGGACACTCGACTTCATATTGGACACAGTGTCTGCACATCACTCCCTCGGACCGACACTCGAGCTACTCAAAGTGAATGGAACTTTGGTGCTCTTGGGTGTACCCGACAAGCCTGTTGAGTTGCCTTCTTTCCCTTTGATCCTTGGTACACTTCCCTAGTCCCTATCTACGATAATCACTTAAAAACTCTAGTACTAATTAACGAATTATAGATCGTTATATAGAAGACTTGGACACATCATAACAGGTTAAGACTGAGTTCAAGGGAAAATGGGTAGGATCTGTCATCTGATCCCTAACTACCTTTTTTCTGTATACTTGCTCAATTGTTTGATTGAACACAAAATACGACTGAAAAACTATTATTTAAATAAAACCATATTTTGTGTGAGTTTTAAAGTTGAACTCCTTTCACTTCTAGCTATTACTTTTAGTTTTATCGTTTGAAAAATTATACCTAAATTGGATTTGTCTCCTCTACAAATTACGATGAACATACATACACATCTAAGTACATGTAAGCATGAATGTACACGAATTGCATACGTAGGTTGGTTTAATCTAGTACAGGCTTGCATTTACTTCTAAAAGATTTCAAGATTTAGTATATTGATATGTAAATATATAACAGGGAAAAGAGTGGTGAAAGGCAGCATGCTTGGAGGAATGAAAGAAACACAAGAAATGCTGAACTTTTGCGGGAAGCATAACATCACATGTGACATCGAGATAGTTACACCCGACAAAATCAACGAAGCATTAACTAGATTGGCCAACAAGGACGTATCGTTTTGTTATCGACATAGCTGGGAAAAACTCGAGCCTTTAGTCGAGCATATAAGATTGTCTTTTTATCTTGGGGTGTTAAAAACCCGAGCCTTTGATGCTTGTAATGTAACCATGGTGTTAGATGTATGTCTTTATGCTATTATTACTAAATAAATTCCAAGAATCTTCTTAATTCAGCTTAACAATCTTATCTGTGACATTGAATGTGTTTAATTTTACTTACAGGAAAAACTATGATCTCAAAGCCACTCCTATTTATGAGCTAAGTTGTAGTGTTACATTATGAGTATATGAGTTACAACATTCTATTGAAAATTTAGTGCAATTAAGGAATGAGGTCTTACATGGAAATGAGATTAAAGGTACGGAGTGTACATCCATTAAGTCATTGAACCTTTCTCACTCAAATAATGGTGTACAACTAGTTGATAAGCTCATCAGCGAGTTCTACTTTTCAGTGAGTAAACTCTGAGTGAGTTCTTCAGAGAGTAACTCATCAAAGTTTATACTCTTCGGGTGAGTAAGCTCATTAGCACGTTGTACTCTTTAGCAAGAGATCTCTTCAGCGGGAATGCTCTTCAGTGAGCATGCTGATGAGTAATCGAGTTGTTGAGTACATGACATAGCTGGAGCTGGATTGTAACTGTTTTGACCTATTAATGGACAATTTCCAATTTGAGTTAAGACCCATAATAACTTAGCTTTTTTTCGAACAGTGAAATTTTATTAAACACGCAAAACAGCTAGCAAGAGGCTAGACAAACAAACAACAAGAATAAATAACCCAAAACAAACAACCATAGAAAAATAAGAACACCATAGAAAAATAACAACAAGAATAATGACTTAGCTTAGTGACGAATTTTTGGTGTTCGTCTCTAATTTGCGGCATTGACATAACATTATTGGTGACACATTCTATTTTTGTGAGTGATTAAGATTGTTAGTAACCAGAACATGAATTGTCACTACTAAAATGGTCAAATGATGAGCATTTTTTAGTAGAATTTATGACTTAAGTTGGAACTTCATTTTTACAATGTTGCCAGATGCTTCAAGACTTACCGTTATACTGCAAAGAAAAAAAGAAAAAAAATCTATTACAACATGTGTGAAAACAAAAAAGATACTAGGCTTTTTTCTTTCTTTTGAAGTTAATTTTTATTTTAAAGAACAGTGCCTTCCACTTATCATAAGACCCTGCCGGCCATAAGCAAAATACTTGGTTATTAAGTAATATCCTAGCGTACCCAAATTGGTGTTTGCAAAGTTTAATTATTAAAGCCAAATGTGCATTTTCAGTCCCAAATTGGTGTTTCTCTTTAACATTTTTATCTAGTAAGTATCATATGTTTTTCTTTCCCATCATAGGAATGGTAATGTCAAGTCTATCCTCAAAGCTTAGTTATACATCTTTTGCTTTTTTTTTTGTCTGTATAACGAGTTAACTAAGAATGCAAATTTCACTTAAAGACTAGTCAATATCTATATCTAGTTTTGTTCAAGATACAATACAAAAGGTAAAAGTTATATATGATCTGGTATACTTTATCTACAATGAGTCATGATGACAAGAACAAGACTATGACTATTATTTTTGGGCCATATCTCTTATTAGTAGTCCAATACTATTGTTACAACTTACAAGGGATGTTAATATATTTAGCATGTTCATTATAAATACCAAATGCATGCACTCCAATTCTCCATATCTTAATTTCTTCATCCATTTATACTCCAGTTACAAAGACACTAAAGAAGAAGAAAATGAAGTTCATTAATGTATTAAGCATATGCTGGCTATAGATCCCGGTCTCATATATGACACTTCTATGGATGACTACCACAAGATATGGTTCCATGTATCAAAGTGTTGCAAACTTCACGTTACTAAATGCTACTTGTACTCCGGTGAAGCTCAAACTAACAGAAATAAATTATCCTTCGATGGCAGTTCATGTGAAATTACAATCAACATTTGTGGTTTCTTTCCTTAGGACCGTAACTAACGTGGGTCGAGCTAATGCAACTTATGTTGCATCAGTACTAATAACAAAAGGAAGCTCAAAACTGCATTACACTCTAGAACCCAAAAGACTACATTTCACATCACACAACCTGAAGTTGTCTTTTGTTGTGACTGATAAAGGAAAAATTGAGTCACAGATAATGATTAAGAGTGCAATGTTGTTATGGACAGACGAAAGCCACAATGTACGTAGTCAAGTAGTCGTGTATACTAGGACGTCAACTTTAAGAGGAGAAGGAGCCTCCACACCACCTAGATTTTTTGTAGCGTTTAATTCTTTTGCCTGTGGTCTTTTTGTACTAGAAAAAGTCTAATTTCCTAATTATATACATCTCCGCAACGGAATATTATATGTACATATGTCTACATTATAATAGGTCTTGTTTTGATACATATATCGGCGTAAGTTTAAGCAAAGTATAAGTTCTGCTTACATAGTTAAGGTGTGACATATAGTTTCACAAAATCATTATATATATGTCTCAACGAACTTTTTTATAAATTTTGGTGCTATGTAAGTTGCCGATTCTCGTGATTTCCAAATAAACCTATCCGTCTATATAATCAAATAAATTAGATTGAATACTATAGTGATTTTGGGGGCGTGTGAAACCAAAGATGTTTGTACGTACATATGAGCATAAGGTTAGCTTTTTATAAATTTAAACAATGTCAAGTACAGCATATACGTCTAGCTTACGGTATATGTCACAATATATTCATATAACTATAATGAAACAATTAAAAAAAAAAAAAAATGCTAAGTTACTAACAAGTAATGCTTTTTTCAGTTCATCAATACTAACATGTAGCGATTAATAATATAAACAAGGAATACGACCCCCCGCGTTGCAGGGGGCTATTCGTTAGATTTAAAAAAAACAGTCGTAAGATTTAAAAAAACAGTCGTGGTAATTTTTTTTTTATTTGTGTATTATTTTTATTTATTTAAATTATGTTTCTTTATTTGATGGAAATTGTTGAATTTTTATGGTAAACATATAAAATATGATTGGTTTTGCAGAGTGTCACATACTTCGTGAGGTATTTTTAGCCATTTTTTAAGACTTTGTGAAAAAGGACTCCTTCTGCAAAGAGGCCACGACTTCAGAGGTTTTTTGCGTCATTTTTCCAAACTTTCGAAACATACTTTTTGAAAAAGGACGCCTTTTGCAAATAGTCGTCAACTTCAGGGGTACTTTTTGCCAATTTTCCTATCTATATAAAAACAATAAAAAAATAGGCAATGTCTTAATGGGCCAAATGAATATGTTGGGCTAAGGTAAAGAGCCTAAAGTTAAATTATATTTTATTGGCAATGGGCTTAAAATTAAATAATTTAATAATGTATTTGTCAGACTTGTGTTTTAACTTATAGAGATTAATAATATAAATTAAGCCACTTTAACTTGTAGTTAAATTCAAGTCGCCTTATTCAAAGCTTGTAGGATTTACCTATTAGGCAAGCTATTATCTGAATCTACCTTGACTTACTATTAAAATAATAATAATAATAATAATAATAATAATAATAATAAAAAAAATAAATAGTAGCTGCACGAAGCCAAGTAACTTTGTGGTTGAATCTAGGGGTGTCAATTTCCGATACGACACGAAACCCGACCTGAGACCGACACGAAAATTAACAGGTTAGGGTTGAGCCAAAATTAGTTTCGGGTCATTTTTGGTTCGACCTGATTGACCCGTTTATTAAACGAGTCAGGTTCAGGTCAAGTATAATTAAATCGGGTCAACCTGATAACCCGTTTAACTTTTAAAAAAATATAAAAAAAGTAAATACACTTGCATTGAAAGTCGAATTCCTTGACTGAAAAGGTGCACTTCATACTTTAATAATATCTTCCATGCTTTAATACTTTATCATATCTTCCATACTTTTATATTTATCATATATATCTTCCATACTTTTATATTATTGTTTAGATCATGGGTGATAGTCAGTACTCTTTCTCTCTAACTACTTTCAGGTATTACTCTGATTTTATTTCGATTGATTGAAACTGTAATCCCGAATGTTTAGTCTTATGGTTGTTTGTTGTTGTTGTTGGTTATCTTCCCAGAGGCTAAAGACATTTAAGGCTAAGTTGGTTATCTTCCCAAGGCGTGCAAGAAAGAAGAGAAGAAGTAGAGAGATAACCGTATGCCTGCGGTATATGATTAAAGCATATGTTGAACCAATTTTGGATGTTGTTTTGTTTGAAATGTCAGACTTTATTACCGTTTGGTATGCCTTTGGATCCGTTATGTTTTAGATTTTGTAGCTAGGATGATGTTATTTCTGGTCTTGGTTATCAAACATATGTTATCAACTGGACCATGTTATTTAATCTACTTATCTTCACATTATTTATCTAATTATAATGTTAGCTAAACAATAGCTTTGATGCCTTAATGGCTGGCTTTACTTTGGCTTCCAAAGAAGCAGAAAAAGAAGCCTGGATTTTAGGCGAATAATAGCTTTGATGCCTTAAACGGGTTATATGGGTCGGTTCAGGTTGACCCGAATCAGGTTAGGGTCGAGATTACTGACCCGTTTATATAATCAGGTCGGGTTTGGGTTGAAGGTTTCTGACCCGCGAACCCACGAACCTGAACCCGCGAACCCGGACCCGACCCGAATTGCCACCCCTAGTTGAATCCTATATAGAAGAAATTTTTTGTTATCTTTTTTCAAAGAAAATAATAATAATAATAATAATAATAATAATAATAATAATAATAATAATAATAATAATAATAATAATAATAATAATAATAATAATAATAATCCCCAGTGTATATTCTTTGCGTTCGGGGGGCTTGGTGTATATTCTGCAGGTGATGCCTTGAACTATGCATTTCTTGCGTCTAGACTTCAATCGGCTAGCCTACAGACTAGGTTGCTTCGACATTCTGGTATCGTAACCCCTGGGCCTTCCTTTGATGATGCCTTGTGTGCTTTTAATGTGAAAATGGAGATTGATCTTTTGAGTAATCTGTGTGAGATCGCTGCCCCCAAACTTATGAAGAAACTGGCAGATATATATTTCACACGTGTTACCCGAACTGCCGAATCTACATTTTCTTTATCTACTCGACAGATGGCGTTATGGAAATCGCAAATGGAGGACTACACTTCAGACTGGCTTAGGGTAGTTCCGATATCGGGGTTGGGACAGACTATGAACGCCAGGACCTATCGTTGCGTGTTATGTTATCGGCTTGGTGTCCCCCTATTTTCTGTTCAGATGCCATGCTCAGCCTGTTCCAGGGTCTTTGCTGGTGATATTTATGGGGACCATGTTGTTTCTTGTGCTGGTATGATTGGTATTAAACATCGGCATAACATAGTACGTGATGTTCTTGTTGACATATGTTCTCGTTCTGGGGTTTCGACTCGTAAAGAGGTTGACATTGGACTTTGTAGTGAAAGGGACAAATCTTTACGTCCTGCTGATGTGTTGCTCTACTCGTGGGATGGAGGACTTGATGTATGTGTTGATTTGACTGGATCATCGCCCTTGACGCAAACTGGTATGGTTGATTTCGTGCCGGGTCGTGTGGTGACTGTGGCTGCACAACGTAAACGCGTCAAGTATGAGGCTAAGTGCGCAGGTATGGGATATGGGTTCCTCCCTTTCTCTTTCTCTTCTTTTGGGGAACTTGAGAAGGATGCAGTGACTTTACTGAAACGGATCCGAAAGTTCTGAGTAACTCAAGACATCGGATCGCGAGCTGCTGCTCATATTTTTAGTAGGATTAGCTTTGCAATAGCTAGAGGAGTGGGGGCCCGGTTAGTATCTCGGCTCCCCTCCAATTTCTTGTAAATCTTATGCTTTTCTAATGAAGTGATGTTATAAAAAAAAAAAAAATAATAAATAAAATAAATAAAAAATAATAATAATAATAATAATAATAATAATAATAATAATAATAATAATAATAATAATAATAATAATAATAATAATAATAAGCTGATTGATAAACAAATTAAAATTGCGTAGGACAAAAAATAAGCATGTTGATACGTCACCGATTGGTTAGCATAAATGACATGGATGTATAATAAGAATTGAGATCTACTCCGTATACGATATGAGACTGGGTACAAATAATGGTATAATAATGAAACATATTGTATATATGCTTCAACAATATATATAAAATTATTCTACCAGTATCTTTAATATATAATCCAGCAAAGAACAAAGTATTATAATAGCACTGTTATCTACGGCATAAAAAATTAATTAAAGTGGAAGAGTAAACTTATCTCAACGACGATGCATGTCATGTTCAAACCGTAAGATCGTTCTTTCAGTCTAATATATTTGAAATTGAAATCACTTTAAGGGGCTGTTTGATAAAATATAATGATTTAGCACTGAATGATTAATAATTCTGAATGATTCAAAGACTTTGTATAAATCTGTTTTTGTTGTTTGATAACCGCTCTGAATGACAAAAAATCACTATATCAATTTTCATGATAAACAAAAATATCATTTTTAACGTTCAAAGAATTTTTATGTAGTGACGCGTTGTTTTGTTTTTTCTCTAATATAGTGCAAGAACCAAAACATTCAATTAAAGTTGAAATTCATATTAGTTACAAACATTCATCTATCATATTATGACCGGTTTGCATCATCGTATTCACTTCTTGAATATCTATACATGTAATTTTTAGTAGCCTAAAGCATGCGCTCTTTGTTTATATAAAACTCCACAAAAAACATTTCAATGTTGAGATATACGTTCCCCCTTTTCTAATTCACCAAAAAATTGATATCTACTTTCAAGTCGAACATATGCTCGATTCATACTATTTCAATAATATTATAATATCAATATCAAATATTGGTTTAAAAGTATGAAAAAGTATTATAATAGAGGTGAAAAGTATGAAATAGCAATATTATAATAGAATGATTTTGTGAAAGAAAATGTTATCATGTGTTATGTGGCTGAATGATTTTGTATGGATCTGGTGGTTAATCGGTCAGCACCATTTTTATTATTCAGAGGTGGTTTTATTCTCTCATCAAACACAATTAATGCTGCCCGATTCAGCATTCAGTGCTGAAGGATCCCATTAAGCACTAATCAAACAGCCCCTAAGATCGTGCTAATAACGTGTTGTGAAACTAATAAGAAGATAACAATAACAAATATTGAAACATAAGAATTGTATTATTCATCTCTCAATAGAGTCATGCATATATTGTTACAAAGTGGAGTATTCCACAAGATAGAATACTTAAATTAAGATAACTACTAACCTTAACTGGTAGTGGCGGACCTAGCGGCAAATCTAAGGTGGTTCCTTAATTTTGTCAAGGTGGAAAAGTTCACGAGTAAACTAGTTAATGGGTCGGGTCGCATCAACACAAGGCCATTTAACACAATTTTATATATGAACCAGAACCTTAAAAATACGTATCATTCCTTAAATTCGCTTCGCGGGTGGCACTAAATGAATAGGCGAATTAATATTTTTTCCTAACGTGACAATATCAGCAACTTGTTCAACGGAAAAAAACAAGTTCAACACAAATGGTTATTATAGCCTTAGTTCAATATCTATTTACATAACATTTTTTTTATGGATGATATTATAAAAATCAGCTTAGGACATATAAAAGGTTTAATAATCTTAAATGAAGTACATGTTAATATACAATTAAACTTGAAAATTGGTAGAGTATGTATAGCCTTCAACCAATGACACTATAAATAAAAGGGATAATACCTTTAAAAAGTATCATACTTGTCATAAATACTCTTCTGGGTGTCGAATAAATTTTTTTGCTTATATGAGTACTGAATTTTTAATTTTGGACTTTTGAGGTATTTTGTGACGTTTTTTAGCCCCTCAAATTATTAAAAATCCAGGAGCAAAAATGTAACAAAAGTACGTCAAAAAGTCCGAAATTGAAAGTTTAGCACCTCAAAAAGTCTGACATTAAAAGTTCAGTACTCGTATAAGCAAAAAAATTTGTTCAATATCCATAAGAGTATTTTTAGATAAGTATGATGATTTATAAAGTTATTATCCTTAAATAAAACACATTTTAGGGCGCATTTGGTTTGCTATTCGGAATCACAATCAGTATGTATTTGATAAAAGGTTTGATTGGAATCGAAATATATCATTATGATTGTTGATGTTTGTTACAAAAATTCAAATAAACGTATCATCATTTGGTAGACCCCATTTTTATCTTCATTCAACGCACAAAGCTTTCAATTTGCATTAATTTGATGGGCCCATATGATTTTTTAAAATATGTGATACGGTGTGTGATAAGAAAAAGCAAAGCTCTTTTTATCTTTCTACTTTCTCTCTCTAAAACATACTATTCTCTCAAGTCACCAAGGTTATTTTGTGTGTTAAAATTGATATATCTAAGGTCCTACAAAAACATTCTAGGACCAGAATTCCCAGCACAGCTGACTGTTAGTATACCTCTTTTAAAGGCATGTAAAGCACTAAGTGTAACAGCATCGGAGGTAGGCTCAAATTGATTGTCTAGGGCCTCTGCAATAGTTATGATTCAACACTGTCAGCTATTGCATCATCAAATGCTGTCAATATATTCACCTCGTTACATTCTAATTCACAAACTTTATAAGCAGCGATGCGTGCCAAAGGAACACCTCCTCTAGCAGTTCCTTGTGCTAAATCAAAAAAGCTAGCATGCTTCACTTCATTCCCGGCTGCAACTGATGCAACATGCGTCCCATGCCCTTGTATGTCTCTAACAGAGAAGCTAGTCCCATAGATACTGTAGGAACGAGCTACAATCACCTTCCTAAGGTTCGCACGCATATAAATATACCCTTTAAATTTCTAAATAATGCTAGAAGTATATCAAGTGATAAGAAAAACGGGATAGAAAGATCCTCATGTCATATAAGAAATTTAAAGTTTCCTGAAAAAGGGCGACCATATATCAGCTCTTATAGTGCAGTCACTTATTAATATTTTTTTGTTAAATTTAATCCTCAAGTTCTTGATACTCTCATGGAACTAGATCATTCATCTAAATCAGACAACTAAACTAATAATTGTTTTTACATGCATCATGGCATATTGAATCTTGGTTTATAATTCATGCATATACATCTCATTTCGGGGTTATTTTAGCGTTAATTGAATAGTGTCAGGATGTGTTTCTTTTCTTTTATGTCCTTGGCGTTTTTGACTTGTAGACATCTAGGTGTTTTCTAAGCATTTGGATTTTGCCAATTTTCAAAATAAATAAAATCAACGTTTGAAACAAATATTAAAATAACTATTAAAACAAAAACAAAAAAAAAAACTCGATGTTATACTGTGCCTGAAGCTATAAAAAGGCGAACTTACTTGTTGCAGTTGAAATTTAGGCCGCCCGCAGTCCCGCACACTCCCCTTTCCATTTCTTTGGTTTGGTGAGAGAATTAACTGTTCCATTGTTGAAGTAGACATTTGTCTGGGTAACAAACAAAAATGTAAGAACTTTGACCAAAATAAGTAATAATAATCTTAGTTTTTTATGCAAAGCCGATTTCAACAGCAATTTTTAATATAGAAAAGCTCCCTCATATGTTTGAGTAGTTATTAACAAGATTTAAACAGCTTATGTTTCGTATGTACAAGAAAAACAGCCTAAAAACCCCCAATTTCAAATTTAGAAGCAACAAACCATAGATAACCAAAATATTATTATTGTTAGTTTTACTCGCAGAGTACTTTGGCTGGCTGAATTTGACCCTGCATCTGAATCAAATTTTGTTACAAAATGCTACAAATTGCCTTGTCTTTATTATATGTGACTGAAGTATGCTGCAAATTGTTATTCTAGATAGTTATAATAATCTATTGTCTGACCTCTACCTTTATTGAACATGTTAAACCACTAATCTAAGCATGCCGTGACCTACTTATGCACAATCTTGTAAAACCCTAACCGAAATTTGCCAATGTAACCCCAAGTTGTGTTTGTGTTTAAATGGGTGTGTAAGTTATGTTCTGCAAGTTGCTGTTGATCATGTTTGTGTAAGTTGTGTCCTGTTTGTGGTTCAAAAAGTATGCCAATTGTGGTTCTGTATGTGTAAGTTATGTTTGTGTAACTGCAAGTAGTCATGTTGTATTACCAAAATGGGTCAAAAAGTAAGATTTAACAAAGTCAAACATAAACCAAGTCCATACTACTTCAACTTCACTGACAACTCATCTACCACAACTTGATACCTACCATGTTGTATTACCAAAAGAGAGAAGACAGAATTACCCATCATGTTTTTGTCACGTGATGGGTTTTAACAAGCTAACTGCAGTAAACAAATAATGAACTTTTAACTGACCTGAACCATTCGGCATTTAACGAACCCAATTCAGTTTAAATTTCAAAGAGCCTACGCATTCTATATCCCAAATGTCCTCTGAACTCCCACTGTCCCAAAAATCTTTTGTATCCACAATACATTTATTAGTATCAACATCCTCAATTTCTGCTCGCATCCTAATGCACCCGTTGGCAGGTACAGCTAGGGTAGACTTGCACAGCGGCAGCAACTGGGGTTCTTCTTGATATTCAATACATTTAGATTGATCGGCTTCAAAGATTAGTGCTACGTATTGTCCTAAGAAACCACGATCTCCAATAACGTCTTCTCCATAAGAAGCCGTTATTTTGCCACGTAGCCGTACAGCTCTAACGGGATTAAAGATGAGCTGCATTTTAGTGTCTATTGCATTCTTAATTGCAATATAATCTAACCATATATCCCCATCTTCCCGATCGAACTTAATGGTGCCACACATGGTGTTTGATTCCCCGTTCCAAAATTCCATGAGCTCAGCAGGGTCCGCAGTACCCTTGCCATTGGAAAGTAGGTATGTTTGATCGTTATCTTCACTTGTAGCTTTCATCAAACAATGAATCTCAAGAGATGATGACAGGGGGATGGAATGAAGCGAACTTGGGTCTCCTAAGGGAATAACAATACCATTCCTCAAGTGTACCGGATCGTGCCATTTGCGGTTGAAGTAAGATATATGAAGATCATCATTTGGATCTAAACTCATCCACCCACCTTTTGCTAACCAACATGTATCAACAACAGAAATTGTCCCAAAAATACTGCCGTGGTCAAAAGGATGTTTAACAGTGACAGTCATGGTAAATATCTCAAACCTAGATTCTGGATATTCATGCCTGATGAAAATCAAAAAACCACATCACAAAACTAAAAACTAACTACACATCACAAAATTGCGTTGAACAATAAACATAAAATCTTGAATAGAAATAGAGGGGATCAAGAAAATCAGGTGGTTTTCAACCGTTGTCATGTATTTTGACGCTGTTGGTTTTAAAGTCCCAAGATAAAGAACATCATGCTTCAAATCTATTTGATAGAAAACTTAAAACCACAATCTTTTGTATTTTTCTGTAGACACAACCACAGGCGTTTTATTTTGCAAAAAAAAAAATATAAATAAATAAATAATAGAATAAAAAAATAAAAATAAAAAATAATAAAAAAATACCGAACATAAAAATTTACTTTTGTATGTTTCCAAGTCATTGAACTTCTTTTGCATATACAAGTCACTAAAAGATGGCTATGTTTCACATTGGGTCATTTTGTAAACAGTAAACTACTAGCAATTCTTTATAAAGAATATTGTAAAAATCCACACTTATATATTATATATAAGAATATTGAAGAAATCCCCATACAGTTTGTGTCATTTCACACACACACACACACACAAAAGAAAAAAAAGCCTAAACTAGTTTTTAAAAACTGATTAAAAAACTAATAATATTTTAGTTTCATTTATATAAAATATTTCAATTACAAATTACAAAATGACCCAACCTTTACAAGAAGTCGATTTTCAAAGGCATGATGAAAAGGTACAATACTTTACGCAAACAACCATATATTTAATACTTAAATTCCATTATAAATGTAATGAACTCAGCATAATCAAATTATTTTCAATATGGAAACATGTAGTTACCTGGCTACAGATGAAGGAATAATATCATGATCAATGGGCCTCGCTACTTTACGGTTGTAAAATGATATGAATTCTTGTGTCCAGTCGTTTGATGACTACACAAAAAAAAAGTGTACAACTGGTTATAAAATGTGAAATTGTGACCGCTTTGTTTTTTTTATACTAATAGTTTTTGAAAAAAATAATCATGTTTATATTTTACTTCTACATAGTGAATACATAAAGTATGGTATTGAGACCCAATTAAAGAACAAAAACCCAAAAACTTAAATAAATCTTAAATACTGCCTTTCACAAAAGGAGTAAACTTGATGAACACAAGATAGTCCAGCATAACATACGGGTAAAAAAACACGGACCCAAAAGCTGAATTAAAAAAAAAAAAAAAAAAAAAGAAAGCCTACCGGACCGATGCCCAAAAGATGGAAGCATTTGTCCATTACCACTTCAGTAGCCTTACACAGCCCTAACATGTTCTCGTGCTGATCCTGCCAAAATAATTTAAATAATCAAAAACTAATCTTTAGAATATTAACTTAGTTAAGGAAACCAAAAATTCAACTCAATATTGTGTGAAAAATAAAAAACATTTGGTAAGACAATATATAAATGTTCTGTGAAAACAGACTCACTAACCCAGCAAAACTATCAAAATTGTGCTAATCTGGAACAAAAACGTCACAATTGCTTTTTTTTATTAAAGATTTGAACTTACATATACGTTCAATCTTGTATGAGGAAAAGCATAGCTAAATAACTTGGCTAAATTGCTGACGTAATCGCACACATGATGTGGCGCAAGAGATCCACAAGCCCCTTCCATAAACTGGAAAAGAAAGATTTATAAATACAACAAATATAATTCATATTACACTTCCTTATTTCATCTACATTTGTGAAATGTCTAAAGAAGTATTAACGTTCATCATAATATTCGTCTTACGTCAGTGAACTCTACTAGATGTAATCCAAGTTCCCGTTCTTTGCCAGCCAACGCCTGTTTAGGGCCAAGAACAAGAAAGCAATAATAAAATTAGAACCCGAGATGAGAAAGTTGTAACATTGAAACGAAAAGAAAGTCTTACATTTAAGTTAAACAAGTTTTCCCCAGGAGAATTCTTTGCCGGCCAATGCCTGATTAGTGAACGTATTCTAGCTTGGGTCACTAGTAGAGACAGAAACGTATTTTCCTATTTATGAGATGATTAAAGATTTCAAATCAGTCTAACTGAACTGAACAATAGCATATAATATCAATTGGAAGAACATCACAAGAATACCTTTTCATCAACAATATCTTCAAATTTGAATATGGTATCAGCCAATCGATGGCATTTTAAACATGTAAACCTATTAAGAACACAAAACACAAAACTATAAATATGAATAAATACGAAACTCGACCTAAAAGTAGGGTGCCTCTTTTATGAAAAAAGAATATAGTTGGTTTTACATTGTTGAATTCATTATATAAAGAATTTGTAAATAAAAAACTCTTTACAGCAAGTTGACAAGAAAACAACATTTGCCACTCTACTCGGATTATTGATGATAATCAAGTACAATAAGGGTAAAAATTAAGATAAAAGCGTGAAAAACTTACTTGAACGCGCATTCAAAGAATGCTTCGAGAGTATACCAGGCATCAGAGCCTGATAAAAAAGAAATTTTGTGAAATCAAGCTTATGTTAAATCAATCCTGTTAAAATAATGACATTTGGGGCATGTTTTTATCTTTAGTGGTTTAAGAAAAAGATATCATTTTATGTAAAAACGCAATAGGCAAACAGGTTGAAAGATATCAAAGGAAGTTATATTTGCAATGAAATATTTTTGGTGATCACATTTTTTCACAAAATAATAATACATAATAAATGAGCAATAACCTACATAGTTTTTGAATTCTTTTAAAGGACGGATTGTTGATTTCTTTCAATCTGGACCACAAATCATGCAGCTCTTGTTGGTCGCCACCGAATGTTCGGAACCCACAACAAGTTAGTGTACCTATGTCTTTCCAACCATCTGGGAGCCACCCTTCATTTGCAGCAGCCTGGAAAAAAAATCAGTACTCAATCCAAATCTTTAATATAAACATGTTATCAGCATATGTTATGCTGTTGTGCAGAAGTTACTTACATTATGACATTGTTCGATGTACTCTCTTAGTCGATGAGGCGTCATATAGATCATCACGTCTGCTTCTTGAATTGTAACTCCATGCCTACATACATCATTAGCGAAATGTATCACTGTTTACAAAGAGGATATGCTGAACTAAAACCAGTTTGGAAAAAATATTGATAGTGTAGAACAAAAATTCGTTTATTTGCATCAAGCTTTCGGGGGGCTCATTCAAGACGTAGTGCGCGCACGCGCGCGCAGACACACACATATACACATACACACATACATATGCCAGAGAGCAAAAGCAGAACGTTTTTGTTTTTTTTTTTTTTTTTTTTTTTTTGTTCTTGCCATAACTTTTATTTAATAATGAAGTGTGCATAACAAACCAAATATTGAAAACCTATATGAACATATTAAAAACTTTTTTTATTGTTGTATTCGTGGAAAATAGTTCATGCAAAATTATTGTATTTGAATCAATCTTCGTTTTAATATGTGGGTCAGTTTTAGGAAATTATAGATTGTCATTTTAAAAGGGATATTAATGAAGGGTAAATTAGACAAGTATTTCTTTAAGTAGTTTTAAGTTTTCAAGAAATGGGATACACCCATTATGGGTAGTATATATAATTATATATAGATATGTATAATAGGTGATATATATATATAATATATATATATATATATATATATATATATATATATATATATATATATATATATACTACATTTTAAAGCATTTGGGACTTCCTATAAAAGGAAATCTTAAAATTTTAAGACAAAAAAAACATTACTATAAAAGGAAAATTAGAAAATTAATGTAAAATTTGAAAATTTAAGTCTCATTTAAACCATATAGTAACCCCCTCCAATAATGTTATATCTTAATAATTATTTATAAGAAAAGCTCACTAAACTTATAACCACCAATTTAATGCTAAAATTTGAAAGACAAAAGTTCTAACTATTTACGCTATTTATAAGAGCAAGCAAAGTACCACAAAGTTGCAAGATCGGTATAGACATCGTCTAAAGGTCCTGAAGGTCCCTTAAGCAAGAAACAGAGAAGTTTCGCTCCTTTTACTTACAATCTTCCCTCGTTTTTCAGTAAATCTTTCTCGTGCCATTTTTAGAGCCTGCAAAATATGTCTAATTTATATACATGTAATCCAAGTATACATATATATATATATATATATAAAATTAAAATATAAAAACATTCAAAAGCACATATACCCTATCATCAAAAAATCCGCTGCCCACATTTGCTCCCGAATACAAAAACATATTAACAAGCGCGTCTTTCATATAAACGGCTTTCACCATATCAGCATTCCTATCCGGAGTTATATGTATAGTGTTTGTTGGGAAGACGAATACCGCCTTTCCTCCTGTTTCCACGTCGTAGATCACTGGTGCCCATGTGTCAATGCCATCATTAAGCATCTTCTTGATCCTCTGCAAAGAAAAAGAAAAAAAAGTGTAGGCAAGATAATTTAGGTGAGAATTTTAAAGTGCGTATTAAGTGTTCGGAAAAGAAGCGAAAAAATATATATATACTTGAGCCATCCAGCGCCCCTCTAAGCTGAAAGTTAGAATTCCGGCATCATTTAAGAATAAAGTTCTGATCATCTCAAATTTTTGAGAATCAAATGCCTTCTTGATTTTCTACAATAATAAAATATCAGATTAAAACAAAGATATAATATATAGATTACATTAAAACAAAACTCGGTATATTCAAAAGCCATGATATTAACAAGAGAAAACAATGCTTCACCTGTGCAACATCACTTGGTCCTACTCTAGTAAAAAGAAGTGGGTCATCTTTTCTTAATTGGTCGCATATGTCCACGACACCAAGGCTGTAATAAGTACCAAATGTAAATTTCTGAAAAAACTCAAATAACATACCAAATAAAGTAAATTACATACAATGCATAGTCACCCAATGTTTTCCGAGCCTCCCCTTTCAAAGATTCAAGGATTGCATTCTTCTCCTTTAATTTAGGGTAACAAATTGCCAGTACTTTAACAAATAGATCTTGGATATCTAGACAAACCATCGACCTATTATTCTCCTATATTTAAAACAAGAAAAAAAACAGTGAAAATTTATAAAAAGACTAGAATAAAAAAAAAAAAGAAAATGTGTACATTAATAATGATAGACTTACATGGTTTGGTGAGAGAATGGATGTTGAAGTAGACATTTGTCTGGTAACAAACAGAAATGTAAGAACTTTGACCAAGAATAAGTAATAATAATCTCTTAGTTTTTTATGCAAACCGATTTCAACATCAATTTTTAATATAGAAAAGCTCCCTCATATGTTTGAATAGTTATTAACAAGATTTAAACAGCTTATGTTTCGTATGAACAAGAAAAACAGCCTAAAAACCCCCCAATTTCAAATTTAGAAGCAACAAACCATAGATAACCAAAATATTATTATTGTTAGTTTTACTCGCAGAGTACTTTGTTTGGCTGAATTTGACCCTGCATCTGAATCAAATTTTGTTACAAAATGCTACAAATTGCCTTGTCATTATTATATGTGACTGAAGTATGCTGCAAATTGTTATTCTAGATAGTTATAATAATCTATTTTCTGGCCCCCTTTTAGGATAAGGCTAATCCAGATAGTTATAATTTATTTGAAGAAGTAGCCCAATTGCACAAGGACTCTAAACATAAAAGCTTTCTGACATCCTTTTCATAAGATCAATTTTTGGAATATGCAATTACTATACATAAAAGCTTGCTTTCTGTTGCAATATTAGTTTGATAAGTTGTTTTACTATATACAACTTTGGATAAGTTGGCATATTTATCATTGCATCAGGTTGTAACTTTGATAAGTTGATTTATTGTATACGACTTTGGGACATAAACTGTGACAACATTATTGCTTAGCAGGTTTATAAAATTGGGGCTTTTCTATATTAAAAATTGCTGTTGAAATCAATTAATAACAACCTAAATTTCAAATTGCCTTGACTTTGGGACAAAAATTGTGACAACATTATTGCTTAGCAGGTTGTGTTCTTCGTCTACAAACATCTATTATATCATATATCTTCAATCAATATAAATAAATCAATCAACAATAAGTCCAAATAAAGAAAAAGGTTGGAACCATTTCGAACTTAGGTCTAACTATAAAATAAAATAAAGTAAAGTAACTCCCAATACCATCTTCCACGGTGTATGGGGGAGGTTGAGACGTAGACAGCCTTACCCCTACATAAGGTAGAGAGGCTGCTTCCGGTTCTACCAAAGGTAGAAAAGGATCTCCGGCCTTGCAAGGGGTGAGGCTAAAATGGATCAGTTTTTTGGTTTTCAGGCTAAAATGGGTTGAAAAATGCTACGCGTTAAAAAGGTGTTCATGAAACCGAAATTTGCCAACATTTGACCAAACTAAAATTTGGCAAAGCGCTTGACCAAACCGAAATTTACCAAAGGGCTTGACCAAACCGAAATTTGCCAAAGGGTTCGACCGGACCGAACTTTGCCAAAGGATTTGACCAAACCGAAATTTGAAAAACATTTTTTCCAACCGAAATTTGCCAAAAAGTTTGACCAAATGAGTCAAAGTTGGCCAAACCGAAATTTGCCAAAGTTGGCCAAACCGAAATTTGTCAAAGTTGGCCAAACCGAAAATTGTCAATGTTAGCGAAACCGAAATTCAAAAAGTTTGACCAAACCGAAATTTGTTAACGTTGACCTAACCGAAATTTACAATTGTTTGACAAAACCGAAATTTGGAAAATTTTTGACAAAACCAAAATTTCAAAAGTATTTGACCAAACCGAATTTTTTTCCGCGACAACATTTTAAATACATCACACCTTAACCACAAACACTTAGACGCAAGCTACACAGCTAATCGAAACCCTAAAATTCAAACACTTTCAATTCGGGCCTAAGAAACAAATTTGAATGTTTATAGAGCATTATCTACCTTTATTGAACATGTTAAACCACTAATCTAAGCATGCCGTGACCTACTTATGCACAATCTTGTAAAACCCTAACCAAAACCGAGCTCGACTCGTTTAAACATGTTAAACCACTAATCTAAGCATGCCTTTTAAAACTTAAACTGACTATTTGTCCATAGTTACGTTTGGATTTTGAACTACCTAGATGGTTAACAAACCAAAAACAGATTAATTGACTCCTAATCCATTCCATTCTGTTAGCCCTAGCTTCAAGCTTTCAATTAATTGTAGGCATTACTATTGAGCTAAACGCAAAGACACTTTTAAAGCAATGGCAAACTAATAATTTTCATCATGCCTCGGGTAAATGCAGATAAATATAAACATTAAAGCAAGGTATAATAAACTAATTGAAAATTTTCCTCACCGGGCTTCCAATTCGCGTTCCTTCTCCCTATCACGCTCGCGCTCTCGCTCAATTCTCGAATGACTCCTACTCCTCCTCTTTACCCTTTCCCTTTCCCTCTCCTTATCCTTTTCCCAATCTCTCCTTTCTCTATCTCTCGATTTCTTATCTCTACTACTTCTCTTATGCTCTCTCTCATCATCATGCCTACCTTTACTCCTGTGACGCTCTGACCGGTGACGGTCAGACCGGTCACGGTGTCTCCGGCTAGCACCGTTTTCATCGTCTAGTTTGGGTTTCTTAGATTTGTGGTCGAAGTCGTATTCGTCGAAATCCATTGCTGTGTGTGAATTAGGGTTTCGAGTGTGTGTGAAACTGGAGGTGGGTTACTTAACCGGGTGTTTGTTTCTGTTTATATACCGGACTCTTTTTCTTTTATCCAAACCGAAATTTCAAAAAGTTTGACCAAACCGAAATTTGTTAACGTTGACCTAACCGAAATTTACAATTGTTTGACAAAACCGAAATTTGGAAAATTTTTTGACAAAACCGAAATTTCGAAAGTATTTGACCAAACCGAATTTTTTTTGCGTGACAACATTTTAAACGCATCACACCTTAACCACAAACACTTAGACACAAGCTGCACACCTAATCGAAACCCTAAAATTCAAACACTTTCAATTCGGGCCTAAGAAACAAATTTGAATGTTTATAAAGCATTATCTAAGTTTTACTTAGCATTACTAAGTTTTACTTAGCAGTACTAAGTTTTAATTGGCAGTACAAACTTTTTTGTTGGGAATTAAACTAACAATTAATACTACTCATACATAAATTAGTATTGTTGAAGATCGTTCAAGATTACACTAACAGTACTAAGTCAGTTAGTACTGTTGATATAAGAAGTTAGTACTGTTTATTAGATAAAGACAGAATCGTGCATGGATAAATATAGAATAGATATGATGCATATCTTATTTGTATAGATTGATACGTATAATAGTTTTACTTGTATAGGACTCTTTGTTCTATAAAAGGAGATCCTAATTAGGGTTTTATATACATCTCTAATATCCCTAAGTACGATTTCATTGTAAGAGCTTCAAGGTTGTCAAACCCTAGTGATATTCAAGATCACTCGTAATATATTGAGGCTAATTGTTTGGTTAAACACTGTGTTATTACTTTACTGTTACATTCATACAATCACATACATCACCAAGCACAAAATCTTCTAAGTACTTGGTAGTAAATTCCGCGTGCTACTAAGTATATAATCAAAGTATCCTCAACACAAATTCATGTGTTTAGATCCGGTCAAGTGGTATCAGAGCCAGGTTTCTGATACTTTGATTTAGAAGATCCAGAAGTGCTTACTTTCTTACAACCAAGAAGATGGACATGGAAACACCACAAACCTCTATCCTTTCCAAACTCCCCATGCTGAAACAGAACGAATATGATTTATGGTGGCTCATAATTGAGCAATACTTCATGGTGCAAGACTATGCACTATGGGATATCATTATCAATGGTGATTCCTTCAAACCGACTACTTCTGCGGAAACACATGCTGATGGTTCCAAGACCACAAAGCTCAACACCGAACCAGTGACTAATGATGAGAGAATTAAGAAGAAGAATGATCAAAAGGCTAGAAATTTGTTGCTCATGGCAATTCCTAATGATCAAGTGTTAAACTTTAGCCAATATGAGACTGCTAAGACTCTTTTTGAAGCAGTGGTGGAGAGATTTGGTAGTAATGAAGCCACCAAGAAGGCACAAAGGACCCTTCTTAAGCAGAGTTATGAAAACTTTAGTTCCTCAAGTGCTGAAACACTGGATCAGATCTTCAATAGGCTTCAAAGGATCATAAGTCAACTTACCGTACTAAAGATTGTGATCCCACAGGAAGATCTTAACATGAAGTTTCTTAATAGCCTGCCTGCTGAGTGGAACACCTATGTAGTGGTCTGGAGCAACAAGCCTGAGTTGGAGAAGATGACTCTCAATGAATTGTACAATAATCTTAAGATTGTTGAACAAAAGGTAAAGAGAGGATGAAGCATCAGTACTAGTTCTGGAAACACAGCATTCTTATCATCTTCCAGTAATAGCAGTCATGAAGATGTTGAAGCAGTTGATACTGCTAACCCTAAAGTTAGCACTGCTAGTGCAAAAACTAGTAATGCTGGCTTAACTGATGAGACCATATATGCTTTTGTGTCAGAACAATCTAGTGGGTCTCAGATCTTCAATGAAGACCTTCTTCAGATTGCCCAAGATGATTTGGAAGCTATGGATTTGAAATGGCAGTTGGCTTTGATAAGTATGAGGGTAAAGAAGTATTATCAAATGACTGGTAACAAGATAACCTTCAATGGAAGAGATGTTGCTGGGTATGATAAGTCCAAGGTGGAGTGCTATAATTGTCATAAAATGGGGCACTTTTCCAGGGAATGTAGAAGTCCTAGACAACAGGATAATCAAGGGAAGGCTTACAGAGGTCAGCAAGGAACAAGGAGAACAGTGAATGTAGAAGAGCCTTCTTCCAAGGCTATGGTAGCTGTTGATGGAGCAGGTTTTGATTGGAGCTTCATGGAAGAAGAGCAAGAACCAGCCAACTTGGGACTGATGGCTTTCTCAAACTCAGAGGTACATATTGTTCAAAAATGTTCAAATTCCTGTTCTGCTTTAAAAGATTATGAAACTCTTAAGAAACAGTATGATGATCTTAGAGTAGAATTTAATCAAGTAAATTTTAGTCTGTCTAATCATAAAAGAGGACTAGCTGTTTTGGAAGAACAACTTGATTTTTATAGAAAGAATGAGTCAAACTTTAATGATGATATTGCTATTTTAAAGAGATATTTGCAACTAAAAGATGACAAGATGAGTGGACTTGTATATGAACTAGAGACACTTAAGAAAGAAAAAGAAAATATAAAGTTAAGTGTTGACACTCTAGAGTATACATCAAAAAGGGTACAGAAAATAGTAGAGAGTCAAATACTTAATAAAGCTAAATCTGGTTTAGGTTACAAGTCAGTTGCACCTCCAAATAGAGGAATGTTTGTCCCTCTAGGAATTGATCTGACTCATATAGGTTTAGAAGAGTTTAAGGATATGGATTTTCCTGGATATGGTGTTAAAATAAGTGAAAATCCTGTTAAATTTGTTAAGGCTGAGGATTCTTATGTTAGTGCAAGTGATAAATATCTGTTTGAGGAAAAGGAATCCTCTGGTAGGAACTCAGATGCACCAACCATTGAGGATTGGACATCTGATGATGAGGATGCTAAGGTTAAGGTCAAACCTAATGTTGTTAAGGTAGACGTTAAACATGCTCCTAAAGTGGTTAAGACTGAAAACATAAAACCAGTTAGGAAAAGTGTTAAGTATGCTGAGATGTATCGGTCTGCCCATAGTTCTTCAGTTCCTAGGGATAACCAGAGGAACTGGAATGGTTTAAAATCTCAACAACTAGGAGATGAGTTTGTAATGCAAAACAAAGTTTGTTTTTATTGTGGAAATTTTGACCATTTAGCTGCTTATTGTGACTTAAACCCATGAAAAAAGAGGGATTTTAGGAATTCAAGGGTGAATAGGAATAACAATGTTAGGGTAACTCAAAACAGTCCAACTAGATTGACTGACCCTAATGTGAATCATAAAATGTCACCCAGAGCAGTTATGTTAAGGTCAGGCATCAAAGCAGTTTCAACTGTTAAATCAGCAGTTTCGACTGCTAGACCAAACAGATGGTTTAAGAACATACAAACTGTTACAAGTGCAAAACATTTTTCAAATCATGCACAAACAGTTAAAAGGCATTTTTATAAGAAAACTGCAATGACCAATCAAAAGTGGGTGCTTAAATCTAAACAAGCAGTTCCAACTGCTAGGTCATCAGTTCTAACTGCTAGACCAGCAAATCCTACTGCTAGGCACTTGAGTGTTAAGGGTCAAAGGGGCAATGTTGCAAAGGCCTCAGCACGTTGGGTTAGGAAACCTACCAAACCCAATGGTGCATCAATGATTTTCAATAAATTTTCCTATATTGATGCACGAGGCAGATCCAAGTCAGTAATGGCTTGGATCCCCAAAAGAAACTAACACCTTTATTTTGTGTGCAGGAACATCCTATAAATGGTGAAGAAGAAAGAGGATACTCAGACAGTGGATGTTCAAGGCACATGACTGGCAACATGTCATACCTTTCAGACTTCATAGCTTTGGATGGTGGACCAGTTGTCTTTGGTGGTGGTGTTGGTGGAAGGATTACTGGAAAAGGTGTAATCAAAACTGGTAATTTAGACTTTGAGAATGTGTATTTTGTACCAGAGCTAAAGTACAACCTTTTTAGTGTATCACAAATTTGTGATAAACAGAACAAGGTATTATTCACTGATACTGATATTCTTATTCTTTCTCCAGATTTCAAGCTACCTGATGAAAATCAAGTATTGCTTAAAATCCCCAGGAAGGGTAACACATACAGTGTTGAGATGAATAAACTTGTTCCCAAAGAAGGTCTTACTTGCCTTGTTGCAAAAGCCACATTGGAAGAGTCAATGTTGTGGCACAGAAGGCTTGGTCATGTTAATTTCAAAACCATTAACAAAATTGCTAAAAATTGTTTGGTAAGAGGTTTACCTAACAATACTTTTCAAAATGACCAAACCTGTGTTTCTTGCCTTAAAGGTAAGCAACACAGAGCTTCTTGTAAGCCAAAGTTGCATAACTCTAACAATCAAGCTTTATACTTACTTCATATGGACTTGTTTGGTCCAACTTCTGTGAACAGCTTGAATTTTAAAAGATATTGTTTGGTTATCACTGATGATTATTCTCGGTTTACTTGGGTTTTCTTTTTGAGAACTAAGGATGAGACTAGTGAGATCCTTAAGTCGTTTATTGTTGAGGTAGAAAACCTAGCTGATAAGAAAGTCAAAATAATCAGATGTGATAATGGAACAGAATTTAAGAATAGGGTTATGGATGAGTTTTGCAAAGAGAAAGGTATTAAGAGGGAATTTAGTGTAGCTAGAACCCCACAGCAAAATGGAGTAGCAGAAAGAAAGAATAGAACTCTTATAGAGGCTGCTAGGACAATGTTAGCTGACTCTAAGTTGCCTATTTCATTTTGGGCTGAAGCAGTTAGCACTGCTTGCTATGTTCAGAATAGGGTTCTAGTAGTGCAACCTTACAATAAGACTCCTTATGAGCTTTTTAGAGGTAGAACTCCTGCCTTAAGATTCATGAGACCTTTTGGTTGTCATGTCACTATCCTTAATACCAAAGACCAACTAGGAAAGTTTGATGGGAAATCTGATGAAGGTTTCTTTGTTGGTTATTATTTGCACAGTAAGGCTTTTAGGGTGTACAATATATGGAAAACTAGAAGGGGGGTTGAATAGTTTTACGCCTTTTTAATTTTATTATGAAAACTTTGTTTACTTTTAAAAAACTTAGATTCAAATTTATGTGAACTCAACTCTTGAACAATATGAACAAATATAAGTAAATCTAAATAAACAATGCCAGTAAAGTAATGAAATGAAAAAAAAGATAGAGATGGAAAGATTTAACCGCGAGACAAAAGATTTATAGTGGTTCGGCTACAAGGACACCTTCCTTGCCCTACTCCACTCCCCGAGCACCTAACTCGAGAGTTTTCTTCACTATGTCAACAAGCTCCCTTATGGCGGAGAAAACCTTACACAACTTTTGCTTACACCGGTTTAACGACACAAAGCTAAATGTCGAGTTCTAATAGTAGCTAGAACCAATCTCACGACTTCAATCACAACTTCTTCACAACTTACTCACAACTTCTTCACGATGGCTTCACGACTTTTTCACGACGGCTTCACGACTTCTTCACGACGGCTTCACAACTTCTTCACGACGGCTTCACAACTTCTTCGCAACTACTCACGAATACTACACACCACAACTACTTCACAACTACAATCTAATTTTCAACTATACACTACTTCTTCACTTCCTAGTACTTCTCCTTCGCGTCTCTACTTCTTCACACATTTGCTAAGCTTCTTGCACACCTTGTATTTCTTCACTCCTTAGCTACTTCTATTTCTTCACTATCTTACGGCTTCTTTATGATGGCTTCACCACTTCTTCACACCACAACTTCTTCACCACTTTACAACACTTCTACACTACTACTTTACAACACCACTACTTATACAACTTCTTCTCTACTTACACACTACACAAATCTAATCACTTATGTACCTTATACACAAATGAATGAATGATTTACAAAGTTTACTAAACAAGCAACTTAGGTACCAAGATGATACTTAAGTTGTAATACTTCTAGTCTTGATTGATAGAAGTATTCTTCTCTTTGCACTTGGATGATTGAAGCTTGAATCACTTGGAAACAAATGCTTAAGAATATATGATCAAAGGATTTAGAAAGGATTTTGAAGGATAATAAGAGATTTAGAACAGAAGGTTTGGGGGTGCAAAAGGTGAGGAAAAAGTCCAGAGAAAGTCCAGTATTTATAGGCAAAACTGGACAGCTGGAGGAGCGGGCGGTCCCCTTAAATAGGGGGGTGGTCCCCTTAAAATTAAGGGGGCCGCCTAGTATATTTAAGGGGGCCGCCCTACTGTACCGTTGCCAAGTTTTGTCTTTTTGTGGGGAAGGTTTTTCTGAAACATTTTTGCCATTTTTGGATGAAAATTTGAATTCATAAATTTATAATGGATTAAATCTTTTTATTTATTACCAAAAATATTTTTCTAAAAGATATAAAATGTTTGTGACATTTTATAAAAAATCTAGTGATTAAGAAAATGCTCTTTTGATCATATAATGCATTAGGCATTTGTTTATTCATACCTTAAGTGATTAAGTTGTAGAAATGAATATTTTCAACTAAATACTTGTTTACTTAATAAGTTTATGTTTAATGAGTTTATATTTTGTGATTATCAAAATATAGAGATATCAAGAAGTATTAATAATGTTTTTAGGCATTATTTATATCAACAATCTCCCCCTTTTTGATGATTACAAAACTTAAACTCATTAAATCCAAAAAATTATTTTTGGACAAGTATTTAGTGAGTTTATATTCACTTCTCCCCCTTTTTGTAGAATCAAAAAGGTTATGCCGACAAGTTTTAGATACAAAAATTGTCGGAACGAGAACTCTCCCTTGATGTGTGCTCCCCCTCGTTTGAGGACATCAAAGAATCGAGATATGGAATGCTTGCAAAAAAATATATTAGAAGTACAAGCATACATAGCAAAATATGGAATATAAAAACAACAATCATGGCAAACAACAATCATGGCAAACAAATATTAAGAACACATAGCAAGACATTCATTAGTATGCTTGAAACATATAACAAGAAAAAGGTCCTAAATTGCCAAAGAGAGCTTTCGGACTTGCTTGCGACACGAAAGCTTGGAAAATAAGCATATAGTTATGCTTAGATGGTTGATGGTAGAGTGTTTGGGATGGAATTGGTTGAGTGAGGGTAAGGATGTTTGATTAATAGAGGTATATTTTTGGAGGTGGAGAGTTTGGAGCGGAATCGGTTGAATGAGGGTTAGAGTATTGTGCTAGTGGAGGTGTTGGATGAGATCTAGTAAGAAGATACTCAGTACAAGTGGAATGTTTATTTAAGGCAATGATTTGTTTTTGGAGAAGGACACAACAAGGACAATAGTTGACATGATTATCAACTTGATTCAAGTTGTGGGGGGTGAGGTAAGCAATTTGAGTAGGGTGAGGATGGAGGATGGAGGTTAGCCCTTGTTGCAAGGTGCATAGCAAGGAGATCACTATGGTCATGGATTTGGTTTATCTCTTCACGGAACTTTTCCTTTTCCGTGGGAATGTGGATTTGGTCATTTGGTGGAAGTGGATAAAATTGGGGTGTGTAGTTGGAATTAAAGTTGGATGTTTGACCAATATGATGAGGGTTTTGAAAGGTTTCAACGAGGTTGGTTTAAGGTTGAGGTGTGTAGTTTGGAACGAAGGTGGAGGTTGAGGTTATTTTGTGATGAAGGAGGGCTAGAAGGGAGTTGATCCAATCTTGCGTTGAGCAAGGTGTAAGGCAAGAAGAGCACAAAGCTCATGGGCTTCTTTAAGTTCTTCAATGAACTTCAAGTGTTTGGAAAAGGTGATGATGGTGGAGTGTGGTTGTTATTTTGGATGGATGTTTGGATATACAACATAGAAGTAACATGTGAGTTGGCAGGAGGTGGTGGTGATACTCTTGGTGGTGGAGACATTTGTGAGCTTGGGTAATCATGAGTGGATGAGGATGGAGATATGGAAGAAGGGGATATTCCAAGAGTGGTGAGTGTTTTGGATGGTGCATTGGTAGGTTGAATAAGATGTGAGGTGTTGTGAATGAGATTGGAATCATTGTTTAGGGGTTGATCATGCTCTTCATATGGATGAGATGAAGGTGTATTTTTGGGAGTAAAGATGGATGGTTGGTTATTATGATGTGGTTTGTGAAAGGGTTCATTGGAATGAGCTTGAGGATTGGGAGTATAGTTGGGAACAAATGTGGGTGGAGGTGTTGTTTGTTTAGCCACATCATTTGTTGAGATGGACTTGTTTCGGGGGTTAGGTTTTCTTTTCCAAACGGGTTTTTCGGTCATCCTTGCTAACCTTGAGGTTTTTGGCTTTGGTTTGATGGGAGATGGCGTGATGAGATGATGGAAGATTATGAGGAATGGGAGTGTTTATAGTGTAGGATTGATGGGATTAAGGAATGGATAATTTGTTGGATGGATTGGAATAAGATATGTTTGTGAATTTTGGGAAGTGTAGGATGAAATGGGCAAAAAAAATAGAAAAGGGAACAGCACCTTCGACCATCAGATGGCCGGTCCCCTTAAATATTAAGGGGGCCGCCCATCTGTTGGTTCCAGATTACTGGAAATGGGTTTTTGGCAGAAAATTGTAGAAAGGGTTGTGTTTTTGGGTTTAGTTTCAAGCAAGTCCAACTCTTTGAGGCAATTAAGCATGTAATAGATATTTATGCAAAACATGTTAATTAAAGAGATTAAGCAATCAAGTAATTTCATCTAGCATGTAAACATACTCATCAAGCAAGTAATATATATGGACTAGGAAGCAATAAACTACACCAAGTATTTTCTTAATTATATGTAAGTGGGAAGATTAATGAACTATTTGAGGGATCCTAATGTGTGCCTATGTGCAATAAATGGGAACTTAAGATAGCATGGACTTCTAGACTTGTTACAAACAAAATCTTAATAGACAAACCATGGTCCGCTTGATTTGACTTAGTTCACTTATAAATGTCATGTACATAAATATAGATGACAAATATGAGATCACCATGCATGATTTTAAAAAAAATGTTTTTAGCATTATTCAACAATGTTTGAAAGTGGGTTTTTATGTAGATGTTAAAGTTATTTGAATAAAATAGATTGGGTTTTATTTCAAAATGTGTTTATGAAGAATAGGTAAGAAAAAGAATTCCCAATCTTTGACTTTGATCGAAACAGAATTATGGACATAGATTAAGAAGAAAAATGACATAGTAAAACGTGTTAATAGAAAAGTGAAATAGTCATCTAAAAAATCATTTTTCCAAAATGTGAAGTTTCTGTATATTTTTAAAGATACTAGATTTTTGACAACAAAAACCATTAATCCTAGATTTTAAAAAATTGTTGTTAAAGATCTCATGCTCAAGGGAATTGGTTAAGGCTATTGTCACATGCTACCCGTTTCTACATATCCTATGGTCATAAGGAAGCGATGATGAAATTCTATATGTTTGATGCGAGAGTGTTGAATGGGGTATAACCTAACATCTATAGTTCCTTTGTTGTCGCACACTTATCTAACTTCATGCCATAGTCTAGGAGAGCTTGTTTCATCCATAGTTTTCTAACGCGAGAAATCTAATCTTACTTCTATGTTAATGATTAATCCACTTAACTCATTTCACTTCATCACCATGAGTTTTCTAATAGTGGACATAGAAGATTTCCATTATAAACGTTATAGCTTAAGAGGACCAAAGGGAAAAGAACAAGTGATTCTAGGTTCTAAGTAGATTCATATAAGCTATTATGTGTATATAGATAACTAGGCATTATGAGCTAAATAGGCATGAAATAACTAGTCATTAATCTAAGCATTTATTATAACAATAAACTTAAAAGGAAAGCGTACCTTTTAGTCTTCAGTAGATTTTTCTTCAAACGCTTCAAGGTGTCATATTGACTTATAGAAGCCAAACATAGATGAGTTTCTGAATTATTCAATGATTGACGATTTAGCCACTTGATCCCCATTGTCCCATTTGTCCAAAATTGTTTGAACCAAACGTGGTTTACATTTTCATGTATGGTGAAAGTATTCCCCAAGGGTTGAAACTTGGTTGAAGTGAATAATTCCACATTGGGTGATTATTATTATTAGGAAAGTTTTGTCTACCTTGATTTCTTCTAGGTTGAGGGGTTTTAGACCGAGGATGAGGATTATTTGGTCTATTTGGAGGTGGAGTTTTAGATCTTAATTTCGGTTCAGAAAATCCGGTTTTGGCTTTTAATGATGGTTTATAAAAACTTTTTACTTCCTCATCACTCGCAATAGGCATTTTTCTATCTTTTATAAGTATATACTTAGGTTTTGACTCTAATGGTTTTTGTTTACTAGATTGACATTCAAACTTTACATTTTTATTTTCACTAGTTGAAACATTATTTGAGTTGAATCCTAGACCGGGTTTATCTCCTGAAGTTCCTTTACCACTTATTATTTTCTTAAGTGAGTTACTACTATTTTTAAACTTGTCAAGTTTGGAAATTTCATCTTTAAGTTTTTCGTTTTCATTTTTGACCTCTAGACATGTTTTACATTCTATAAAAACTTCTTTTCCTTTTTCTAAATGTTGTAGTTTAATTTTTAATTCGAGTACTTCATTTTCTAATCGATTATTAATATGTTTTAGTGATTTATTTTTAGCCATGACTTTTTGACCTAATTTGCATAACCTATTTTATTCATTATCTAGGTCTTTTTCGTCTAATGATTGATTTTTGTCACTAAAGTATTCGGTTTCGGAAAGTACCTCATTTGATGTCTTTGCCATAAGACATTTTTCGTCGTTTGCTTTGTCCGCTTCGTCTTTGTCGCTATCACTCCATGCTCCACTAACAAAGGCGCTTTGGTAATCATAACCCGGTGGCTTTGGACATTCGCCAATGAGATGGTTTGGACTTCCACATCTAAAGCACTTTCTTTTCCCGTAGTTATCATTCCTACTTCTTTGAAGCGATCTTCTTTCATCTCGTGGTTGTCTTGTGAATCTTCCTCGTCTCTTAAAGAATTTCTTGAACTCTCTTACGGCCATTGCATATTCTTCGTCTTCACTATCGTCACTTGAATCGTCATCATCACTAATTTCCTTTTTGACTTTTAGCGCAAGTGATTTTATTTGATCTTTCTTGCTCTTGACCGTTTCCGAGTCTCTCTTTATAATTTCTTCATGGACTTTCAAGTTGCCGATAAGTTCATCAAGCGATAACGTCATCAAGTTCTTCGATTCTTCAATAGCCGTGACCTTCGCGCGCCATTTTGGATGTAATGCCCTAAGAAATTTCCTTACACAATTTTTACTAGAAAAAGTCTCATCAAGTGCTTTTAAACTTGTGATAATAGTGTTAAATTTAGCAAATGCATTATCAATAGATTCCTCTTCAGGAATTGTAAATTGTTCATATTGTTGAACAAGAAGATCTATTTTGTTGTCTTTGACTTGACTATTACCTTGGTGAGTGATTAATAGAGAATCCCAAATTTCTTTTGCGGTTTGACACATAAAAATTCGTTCATATTCCTTACGTAGTAATGCATTATAAATAACCATTTTAGCCTCATTATTTTTTGCTAGTTTCTTTTTCAAATCATCATTTTGTTTTTCAAAAGGTACAATTTCATCTCTTTTAGTTATGTGATTATTTTGAATAGGGGGAAAATCACCATGGGTAATAACATGCCAAAGATCAAGATCTTTTGATTTTACATAAGTTTCGAATCTATTTTTCCAATAAAGAAAACCATCACTTTCAAATAGTGGTGGTTTTGCATAGATTGCCCTTCTAAATATTTTTTGGATTCCATAGATCGTTGCAAGTTTTAAAATACAATTTATTTTAAAAATCTTGTTTGACGTGGCTCTTGATACCAATTGTGGAAAACTAGAAGGGGGGGGGGGGGTTGAATAGTTTTACGCCTTTTTAATTTTATTATGAAAACTTTGTTTACTTTTAAAAAACTTAGATTCGAATTTATGTGAACTCAACTCTTGAACAATATGAACAAATATAAGTAAATCTAAATAAACAATGCAAGTAAAGTAATGAAATGAAAAGAAAGATAGAGATGGAAAGATCTAACCGCGAGACAAAAGATTTATAGTGGTTCGGCTACAAGGACACCTTCCTTGCCCTACTCCACTCCCCGAGCACCTAACTCGAGAGTTTTCTTCACTATGTCAACAAGCTCCCTTATGGCGGAGAAAACCTTACACAACTTTTGCTTACACCGGTTTAACGACACAAAGCTAAATGTCGAGTTCTAATAGTAGCTAGAACCAATCTCACGACTTCAATCACAACTTCTTCACGACTTACTCACAACTTCTTCACGATGGCTTCACGACTTTTTCACGACGGCTTCACGACTTCTTCACGATGGCTTCACAACTTCTTCACGACGGCTTCACAACTTCTTCGCAACTACTCACGAATACTACACACCACAACTACTTCACAACTACAATCTAATTTTCAACTATACACTACTTCTTCACTTCCTAGTACTTTTCCTTCGCGTCTCTACTTCTTCACACCTTTGCTAAGCTTCTTGCACACCTTGTATTTCTTCACTCCTTAGCTACTTCTATTTCTTCACTATCTTACGGCTTCTTTATGATGGCTTCACCACTTCTTCACACCACAACTTCTTCACCACTTTACAACACTTCTACACTACCACTTTACAACACCACTACTTATACAACTTCTTCTCTACTTACACACTACACAAATCTAATCACTTATGTACACACCTAATATACACACCTTATACACAAATGAATGAATGATTTACAAAGTTTACTAAACAAGCAACTTAGGTACCAAGATGATACTTAAGTTGTAATACTTCTAGTCTTGATTGATAGAAGTATTCTTCTCTTTGCACTTGGATGATTGAAGCTTGAATCACTTGGAAACAAATGCTTAAGAATATATGATCAAAGGATTTAGAAAGGATTTAGAAGGATAAGAAGAGATTTAGAACATAAGGTTTGGGGGTGCAAAATGTGAGGAAAAAGTCCAGAGAAAGTCCAGTATTTATAGGCAAAACTGAACAGCTGGAGGAGCGGGGCGGTCCCCTTAAATAGGGGGCGGTCCCCTTAAAATTAAGGGGGCCGCCTAGTATATTTAAGGGGGCCGCTCTACTGTACCGTTGCCCAGTTTTATCTTTTTGTGGGGAAGGTTTTTCTGGAACATTTTTGCCATTTTTGGTTGAAAATTTGAATTCATAAATTTATAATGGATTAAATCTTTTTATTTATTACCAAAAATGTTTTTCTAAAAGATATAAAATGTTTGTGACATTTTATAAAAAATCTTGTGATTAAGAAAATGTTCCTTTGATCATATAATGCATTAGGCATTTGTTTATTCATACCTTAAGTGATTAAGTTGTAGAAATGAATATTTCCAACTAAATACTTGTTTACTTAATAAGTTTATGTTTAATGAGTTTACATTTTGTGATTATCAAAACATAGAGATATCAAGAAGTATTAATAATGTTTTTAGGCATTATTTATATCAACACAATAAAAGCACCAAACATGTTGAAGAGAATCTGCACATTGAATTTCAGGAAAATATAAAAAATGTTGCAGGTGTTGGTCCAGATTGGTTATTTGATCTTGATATGCTTTCAGATTCTATGAATTATGTGCCTGTTACAGGTACAAATACTAACCATGATGCAGGTTCAGAAGAAGATGATGAAGAGTATATTTTGATGCTAATTTTGGAAGATAGTCCAGTGAATGATTCTTCCTCAAAGGATGTTAATGGAGAGAAGAATGATGTTACTAACAATGGACAAGATAAAAATCCTGAGAGCAGTACAAATGATGTTAGTACTGCTGATGAACTCAAATAAGTACATTTTATTACCATCATTTATCCTATTAATTTGACTTGTTTTATTATATTATGTATTAGGATTGATACTTAATCGTTTACTTTTGTAATTCTCAGTTAAAAACAAGCATTTGGTGAAACTTGGCGATTTTGGACTAATTATGGAGCAAAACAAGCAAGAAGTTAAGAGTCTACCGAAATGTACAAGATCAAGACAAATCTGCTCCAGATGCGCCGCATCTCACTTATTACATACGGCGCATCACTATCAAGATTTCACCAGATACGATCCAAGATACAAGAGGACATGCGCCGCATCTATTTATGGAGTTACGCCGCATCTTCTGGCGGTGTACGAATATTCCTGAATATATTAATCTTGGACCCCACACGAAGTTAAGTCAATGCGCCGCATCTACTTATTAGATGCGCCGCATCTTACCCTCAGACAGAAACTATAAATACCCCAAAGACCAGACGAATTAAGAGTTCCGAAGTTCGACAGAAGACCGAAGTACAGAAACCCTAGGACGAATTCAGTCAAGGCAGCAGCACAAGACACACCTTGAACGAAGATACAAGAGCTATAAGAAGGTCCTGCATGTATTTAATTCATTAAGTAGTTTTGTTTTATTGTTTTAGTAAACTTTAATTCATCAGGATTGGTGGCTTGTGTAATGTGACAACGGATAGATTGCACTCCCTTAAAACTACTTTCCCATTAATTAAAGTTTATATGTTGATGTCTTTGGTGACTTTTATTAGTGCATTGATAACCTTTGTGTCTAGCTGAGCGTTGATCGGGTCGCCATGCCTCTGCCCTCGCCTATTTATTAGATCGCCTATGCATTCTATCGTCTGTAGAAAAGTAGGAAGAAAGATAAATAGGATAGTCATAAGTAATCATTAAGGGTTTACTCGCCGATAAGATTAGAACCAACGAGAAAGGACTTAATCTCGGTGCGTTGCATCGAACTATACACTTCATATAAAACTAGCAATAAAATAAGTGACAAACTACTTATCTATCAGGACAGGTCTTCTTATTGTCTCAAGTATTTATCTGTGTACGTGTGTGCTACTTGCTGATTCGTGCCTATTAGCTTAGTTTATTATTTAATTGCAACCAATTGTGCCAGTCTCTCAGGCTGAAACCCCCTTGCGTTAGATTAGGTTGTATAGCTAACTTAATATATTAAAATACTGATTAGAATAACGAGATAATGCGTTCCACTCTTAGTGATCGACACTCTACTTACCATTATATTCATACTGACCGGGTACACTGCTCGTTAAGTGTGTGTGTTATTGATAAGTCAGCTAAATATAAATTTAAAACTTGAGTAGGCATTAATACTGCTAAACTGCAACGACACATCGCACGCATCAACTGCTGAGCCAAAAGAAGGTACTGATGGTTCAAATCTTCATTCTGATGAACCAACAGTTGATACTGCTGGTCTTTCTGATGAAGAAGTGGAATTTCATAACATGCCAATGAATTATGATGTTCCTCCTACACCTCAAACAACAATTCGCCAGAATCATCCACTTACCAATGTCATTGGAGATGTACAATCTGGAGTAAAGACTAGAAGGCAGATTCAAGATCCAGATCATCATGGCTTTCTTAGTGTTGTTTATAAGGAAAAGCATCATGAAGATGAGCATGAGTGTATGTTTGTATGTTTCTTATCTCAGGTTGAACCCAAGAATGTGTTGAAAGCTTTAGCAGAATCAAGCTGGGTTGAGGTAATGCAAGAAGAACCGCTTTAATTCAAAATTCATAAGGTTTGGGTTCTGGTTGATTTGCCAAAGGGAATGAGAGTAATTGGTACTAAGTGGGTATTCAGGAATAAGAAGGATGAAATGTGCATTGTGATAAAGAACAAACCAAGACTGGTTGCTCAAGGCTACACTCAGGAAGAAGGGATTGATTATGAGGAGGTTTTTGCTCCTGTTGCTAGGCTTGAAGCAATAAGTCTCTTTCTTGCTTATGCTTCCTTTATGGGGTTCATGGTCTATCAAATGGATGTGAAAAGTGCCTTTCTGTATGGTACTATTGATGAGGAGGTATATGTGTCTCAACCTCCAGGTTTCATAGACCCAGACCATCCTGACAAAGTTTATAAGGTGGTTAAAGCCCTTTATGGATTGCATCAAGCTCCAAGAGCTTGGTATGGGACTCTTGCTACTTATCTTTTGAAGAATGGGTTCCATAGGGGTAAAATTGATCAAACTCTCTTTATTAAAAAGGACAAAGATGATATTCTATTGGTTTAGGTTTATGTAGATGATATCATCTTTGGTTCAACAAAGAAAGAAATGTGTAAAGAGTTTGAGAAGTTGATGAAATATCTGTTTCAAATGAGCTCTATGGGAGAGCTTACTTTCTTTCTAGGTCTTCAAGTACAGCAGAAGCCAAATGGAATATTTATCTCTCAAGATAAATATGTTGGTGAAATTTTGAGAAAATTTCAGTTCACAGATGCCAAGGTTGTTAGCACACCTATTGATAAAGACACACATTTGTTATTGAAAGATCACAGTGGTGAAGATGTGGATGTGCACATGTATAGATCTATGATTGGGTCTTTGATGTATCTCACATAATCTAGGCCTGATATTATGTTTGCAGTTTGTGCTTGTGCAAGATTCCAAGTAAATCCTAAGGTGTCTCATCTAACAGCAGTAAAGAGAATCTTTAGATACCTTAAAGGTCAGCCAAACTTAGGACTATGGTATCCTAAAGAGTCTGCATTTGATCTAGTGGCATATTCAGATTCGGATTATGCTGGTGCAAGTATGGATAGAAAATCTATAACTGGTGGTTGTCAATTCCTTGGATGCAGATTGATCTCTTGGCAGTGCAAAAAGCAAACCATGGTGGCCACTTCTACTACAGAAGCTGAATATGTGGCTGCAGCAAGTTGTTGTGCTCAAGTTCTTTGGATTCAAAATCAGTTGCTTGATTATGGGTACAATTTCTTAAACACTATCATTTACATAGACAATAGCAGTACCATGTGTATCATTAAAAATCCAGTTCAACATTCAAAAACTAAACATATTGAAATTAGACATCACTTTATAAGAGACTGTGCTGAAAAGAAATTAGTTCAGGTTGTCAAAATACATGCTAATGACAACTTTGCTGATTTATTAACAAAAGGTTTTGATGTAGGGAGGTTTCAGTACTTGGTTGCAGGTATTGGAATGCTCAACCCTTAACAGTTTGGATGTCTAAAGTGTTTTTTTTAAAGGATTTTGTACTGCTAGTTGTGCTATTTGTACAGTTTGTACTGTTTATGGATATTTGTTAGTCATTTGTGATAATTGTTAAAAAGAAAATATTTTGTATTGTGTTTTCTTTGGTTTTGGACTAACATTTCAGGTTCAACAAGCTTTTTGCTATGTAGTGTACTTTAGAACGTATGGTGGTTTGGAATGTCAAGTGTGAGCTCTTGTCACACAACAAATGGTTATTGATTCACCATGTCTAACCCACATAAGAATCAACTAGTCCAGATCAAACGATTTCTGGTAAAGACTTCTCAAATCCGTTTATGGTTGACAGTTTACCAAAAACTGGATGGTCATCAACTCACCATGTCTAACTGTGAAGAGTTGACTAGTCCAAAGCAAACGGCTGTTGGTAAAGACATATCAAATCCGTTAATAGCTGATAGTTTGCTAAAAACTGTAAGTGAACAAAAAGGTTTTCAAGTTCACAAAGAGTTTCTTTTGCTCTTTCAAATTTTTTTGCTAAATAGTTTATACTGATGGTTTAAGCTTGGTTTTATACTGAGTTTATTCTCTATGATTCACCTCTCTCAGAAGGTTACACATCTGGAAGTGATGAGAGCAGCTTGCAATTACAATGAATTGATGGTAACTTGTACAAAATGTCATCTTGGAAGCTGTTCAGAATCAAGTGATGGTGAAAGTTATTTCAAACAGGGGAGGAAATTGTTTGTTTTTATTCATCAGTTGCTGTGAAAGATACTTATGTGACTCAGGGGAGGATATCGATTCAAAGTAAGTGAATGATGAAGTTAATATTGGAGTACTGAATGATGAAGTTAATATTGGAGTACTTGCTATTATGGTTTCTTTAAAATTCTCAAGTGATTCAAGATTGAAGATATTCAAGATTGGAGATAAGTGTTTGAAATAATTCCCCCATCCTCAACATTGGAGTTTAATTCGAAGAAAAACTTAATGATTTGCACAGAAATCATAAGTTTAGGGGAGGATTGTTGGGAATTAAACTAACAGTTAGTACTGCTCATACATGAATTAGTACTGCTGAAGATCGTTCAAGATTACACTAACAGTACTAAGTCAGTTAGTACTGTTGATATAAGAAGTTAGTACTGTTTATTAGATAAATACAGAATCGTGCATGGATAAATATAGAATAGATATGATGCATATCTTATTTGTATAGATTGATACGTATAATAGTTTTACTTGTATAGGACTCTTTGTTCTATAAAAGGAGATCCTAATTAGGGTTTTATATACATCTCTAATATCCCTAAGTACGATTTTATTGTAAGAGCTTCAAGGTTGTCAAACCCTAATGATATTCAAGATCACTCGTAATATATTGAGGCTAATTGTTTGGTTAAACATTGTGTTATTACTTTACTATTACATTCATACAATCACATACATCACCAAACACAAAATCTTCTAAGTACTTGGTAGTAAATTCTGCTTGCTACTAAGTATATAATCAAAGTATCCTCAACACAAATTCGTGTGTTTAGATCCGGTCATTTTTGCAAAAATATTTTCTCAGTAGTATCAACTTAATTTTCTTTCAAAACAATACTGCAACTAATCTTTTGAAGGGATTAGGTGTAAAGGAAGACGCTTAATCTGATTCGGTTGCATTTAACCTCTAGTTGTGTGAGAACCAATAATTTCAGTTGTAAAAATTGCATGGGATCAGATAGACTCATTAAAAGAGCCTTCTTGACAGGGTTTCCAGCTCGTGGCAGGTGTTACCTCTAATACAAATGTATTAGATTCACTTTTGCTCGTTGTTCTCTATACCATATGTCCTTGGACTAACACACTATCATAATGCTATGATAGAATGGTAAAGAGTGAGTTAGCTCAGTTACTATCTGACTAACTATGACCATCAATACATGTTCAGAAAATCATAGGTTGATTTCAAGAAAGAGATTTTAAAGAACCTCCCAATTCTGGTGTAAAACCCTTGGCAAGTGATTCTCAAATCCTTTCTATCATGAATCCATCACATAGCAACAGTATGACAAACATTCCACCACTTTTACTTCTCACACAGCAACAATACCAATCATACTGCTTCATTAGCCTGCAAATGTTAGTTCAAAACTAAGAAAACACAGTACAAGGCATTTTCTTTATAACAGTATCAATATGACTAACAGTTCTAACCAGCAGTACTAAGTTTGTACTAGCAGTACAAACTCAACAGACTAGCAGTATTAACAACTAACAGTACTAATTGTAGCACACTGTAAATTTCCACTGTAATTGTAACCGTTAATCAGATATTAATTTTTTATTACTGTTCTGTTTACCATTTTTATGGGAAAATTTAAATTTTTGTTTATTATAACACGAACACGTTAATACGTGATTCACCAAATATCGGAACGAGCTCACACGCGGACCACGAAAACCCAAACTCATTCACAAAAACTGCCAAACGGACCCTTATTATAATCTCAGCCCATTGAACTCGCTACTGTTCATCCAGGCCCAACCCATAATCCATTAACCTTAATATTTCTTTTTTACATTCGACCAACTAGCCTAAGCTTTGCCTTGTTTTCTCCCAAATTCGAAACACACAATATTCGATATTTAGTACCATTCGAATCTCCTCCTACCAAAGAATGAGGGTGTCGAATTTCATCTCTTAATTCCAACTCTTGGTACGTGAAACTTGATTAAAGTAAACCACCCTTTAAACATCCATTCGAAATTCCCTATATGTTCATCATTTCACCAATTCGACCCAAACTCGAAATTACCTAGTCCTATTATTTTTCCTAGACCATTTGGGAGTTAGTAAGTGTATTTCTCATCTCCTAATCCAATATCACACATTGGGATTTAGTTTGGGCCCTTAAACTTGTATGTCGACATACATTTTGTGACAAAATCAAACCAAATCACTCCCTATACTCACAAACTCCTAACACTCATCACCATATCTTCTTAAAGTCCAATTCTTACACATTCTCCTACCAACTTATTGTTTGAACAAGTTGGGATATAAAAATATACATTATAAAGCTTATACGTGTATATATACACATATAATTCCCACTCCATTTACTTCCTTTCACACCTAGCAATTTTTACACCTCCTCTAAACCTTTCTCGGTCTATTCGAACCACAAAGAAGGCCAGGAGTTGATTTCTAGTTCCATTCGAGTTGCATTCAAGGCGTGGAGAAATCATTTCGAAACGTTTTATTATTCTAGCGAGTTTTTGGAAGATTTCTTTTGTTCTATCCATTATACACGTAAACTCTCCACCTATAGGGTGTTGTAAGTATTCAAAACTCATTTCTAATTCGTTTTTTTGAGTTTCAATGCACCATGCATCTCGTATTCATTATTTCAAACTTATATTAGTTACCCTTTATTTTTACGTCTCGTATTTATTTATTTCTAGTAAAACTTGGTTGCCTCCTCTTATGGAAGGCTTGGAACCAAGGATGCACACTCACACCACATTTATTTACTTGTTTTCATGCATATTCGAACGCCATTTAAAGTTCTAGTCACACGTATAAATTTGCAACTCAAAAATATTCTAAGTCTTTCTATTATTAAAAACGTTCCAAGTCGACATAGAAATGGACATGGGAAAACGAATTCGAACTAATAACCTATTAATATTTTTACTTGACTCGATTCTACATATACCAAACTATTAGATTCGTGTTTCGAGTTTTCTAATTTAAGCTCATATAAGCCCTTAAAAATGGTCAAAGTGAACGGCTCATGAAACTGATCTAAAACTTGTATTATTATTCGATGGGCTCAAAAGCCCAATAAGCCAATAATAAGCTAACTGTATAAGCTAGACATATAAGCCTTTTTTATATGAATTTGAAACATTAAAAATGAGCCCAAGGACAAGCCCAACTTGTCTTAAAGCCCACGGATCTTAAAACATTATTGGGCCTTAAAGTTAACTCGTTAAGGTCCAATAAAAGAGAAATAAGCCATTTTAGCTAACAAGCAGTTGATTTTAACTTGAATAAGCTTTAATAAGCTACTGAAACTTTCGGATTAATTTTCCCCACTTTTTTTTTTTTGTAATTTTGGACTAAATTTGCAAATAGTTTCAACTAGAGGGACTAAAACTGCCAACTGTGAAAAACTATGATTAAAACTGCCAAAACAGTAACTTTAGGGTAGAAACTGTTAATATATTAAACTAAAAGCTCAGAATGTCATTTTGGATGATTATGGACTAAAAATGTTAAATATATATAACTAAGGACTAACGGTGCAACGCTAACTCAGTTAGGGTATAAAATGTAAAAACAGTAAAAGTTCAAGGACCAATAGAAACTTTATTACATTTCATTTCTATTTTGTATTTTATGCTTTTCCGTACTTCCACGTGCGTTTTTACGTTTCGTTCGTTTAATTAGTAACGTTACGTTATATTTATATAACGAGTTTTAAACGATTTAACTTAACGTTTCGTTTCACCACTTTCGGGGAAACGATATTTTTGGAATTTAAAACATAAAAACAAGATAATATTATATATAATATTATTTTTGAACTTTAAGCATTTTAAGCATATCACACACTCACATCAGCGATCAAATCATTATCCGTTACTCACTTTCACACCCACTATTCGTATTAAGTCAAATTCTCAGACTTCCCTATTATTCAGGTCGTGTGTTGAAGCCGTTTCCGTAATCTCACCCGAACTCACGTTCCACCTTACTAGTACCACACAAGGTGAGTCATAGCCCCACTTTTACGTATTTAACAACTTTATACTTCGTGGGGGAGATACATGCTACAAACTAATCACAAGTATTTTTATGTATGCTACTCCTGACTTGATATTGCCTAAGTTACCTTATTGCCACAAGACCCTTATATCATGAGCCATTAATCGCTTGCGAGTGAACGCGAATATAGTGAATAGATCTATTGGAGGCTGACTGCCTATTCCACTAATATTGGACGGAAAGCCTTAGTTGCTAGTCGTATTAGTCGCAATGCGTTATATTTGAGAAGAATAGGAAATGGCAAATCCCCTATTACCCCGAGGGCCATAACTCACATCATTATTTGATGTGAACCCCACCGTTTTAATTGCGATAACTCACATCATTATTTGATGAGACTTAGGGTAATATATATAATTGCGATATCACCTTTTCAAATGATTGTATCTCTAATACAATCCTACTTGTGTTTCGAACTGATTATAAATTACAAACTCTATGATTTCACTCAACAATTTTGTTGACTTTTAGCATACTTATCTCAGGTAATTAGCGGACCAACCAAGGCATGGAGCGGGCTATAACTTATCGTTTTATATATGGTGTAAAATAAATTATGTAATTCAGTTCAAACTACTATTTCCGTTATGGATTTCCGCAACTCTGATATTAAACTTTTGTAACTGAATTTATATGAATGACCTGTATTTTTTAAACGCCTGATTTTGAGCCGTTTTCTATGATTATGACTTCGATCCTCCCCGTAATACCCCGATTAGTCTTTCGCTGTTATCTCATAAATTAGGGGGTGTTACAGATTGGCATCAGAGACATGGTTATAGAGAACCAAATGTTTTCAAACATTGGACAATAACTACTCTTTCAAAATGAATAATTTTTACACCATACCACCTTACGCCCTCTATGCATGCTTATCACCCCGCTCAGTACATTACCTATTAAGATTATTTTACCCTAATCTTCACACACTAGATATTTACTCACACACCACACATTTAATGCTATTGATTACTTACATTTATTATTTACGGGTTATTACAGTACCATGTCTACAGCCTCGCACATTAGCATCTCATCGGATACGGAATCCGAGGACTCCATATCATCAGTTACCTCACCATTAGTTCCTAACACCTTAGCCGCTTTAGTATTGGACACCTCATCGGACAAGACGGAGCCCTTTGAGGATGGTGAAGTTGTCGCTACGCCACCTCTCACACCTGTCGCATTAGCAGACTCACCATTATCGGAAGACCCGTATGTATTAGCCGCACGGACACACATCTCACCCCCACACCAGGAGATCAGTCCATTTGCCCCTGTCTACATCCCACCTATTGACGACCAGTACATGCAGAGTCAGCAGTGGCTGCCTGCAGAGGACACACCCTTACCTACTCCACCACCCCCTCTTTCACCATTATTCCGAGGCAGGAAAGTTAGGATTTTAGCACCCTATGAGCCTGAACCGTTTATGAAACTATATCAGAAAGACCCCAACGGCCCTGTCATGAAGCATACACCTCGCAAGAGAGTACATCTACGCTTATTGCCGATTATACCACCATTTCCACCCTACTCCCCTACTTCACCCCTGGACATGATCTGGATTATGCCACCGACATCACCCGAGTATCAGGGTGCATTACCACCCCTACGAACCGACCACCTGTTCAACCATTTCACCCAGACTCACCCATTTACACCCCACCAGCGGGAACCGACTCTAGAGGAGGATCTACCTTCTTCGAGCCGGGCTCGTATATCAGATACTATCCATCCATCTTCACCATTATTACCATTTCCCCCTGGCTTCACCCCCTAGCTCGAGTCTTCAAGACTGGAGAGAGCTCCAGGGCAACAGTTGCCCATACACCTACACCATCCACCGTCATGATGCGTCTGGAGCGCCATGAGGAGCAGATCGATGCACTCCTCCGCATCATTGACAGATCACCACTGGACCGCCCCGAGACGGTCAACGATACCCTACACAGCCTTATATATGGTAGGGTAGATCTACAGCACGGTCTGACTAGGATGCAGTCAGAGTTATCCGAGACACGCTCCCTTATGACAATCTTACGAAGGGAGGGACAGAGGCAGGTAGAGGAAGCTCTACAAGCACACCCTAGAGCTGACACTTTAGAGAACCTTGTGGAGGACATCCAGGTCCAGCATCAGACTGACATACAGAGGCTTCTGGATCAGATTTCAGAACTCACAGGACGCATGGACGATACTTCCAGCCATTAGACGTAGTTTCACATCTGTATAGTTTTGAGGCATCTTAGCCTATCGCAGGTGGCAATTAATAAAGAATCTTGTATCATTTTGTTATGTAACTCAACTGATCAAGTTATTAATGTATGTTGTTGGTTATGATATACTATATATTGATGTCGATTTATGTTTTTATGGTTGTTCATGTGTATTGTGATTGTATTCAAACTTGTCGTAATTTTTGTGATTTTCAATTTAATCGTAATTTCACATTGTGTCACTATTGTTATAACTCATAAACTTTTTACTTCCTCATCACTCGCAATAGGTATTTTTCTATCTTTTATAAGTATATACTTAGGTTTTGACACTAATGGTTTTTGTTTACTAGATTGACATTCAAACTTTACATTTTTATTTTCACTAGTTGAAACATTATTTGAGTTGAATCCTAGACCGGTTTTATCTCCCGAAGTTCCTTTACCACTTATTATTTTCTTAAGTGAGTTACTACTATTTTTAAACTTGTCAAGTTTGGAAATTTCATCTTTAAGTTTTTCGTTTTCATTTTTGACCTCTAGACATGTTTTACATTCTATAAAAACTTCTTTTCCTTTTTCTAAATGTTGTAGTTTAATTTTTAATTCGAGTACTTCATTTTCTAATCGATTATTAATATGTTTTAGTGATTTATTTTTAGCCATGACTTTTTGACCTAATTTGCATAACCTATTTTATTCATTATCTAGGTCTTTTTCGTCTAATGATTGATTTTTGTCACTAAAGTATTCGGTTTCGGAAAGTACCTCATTTGATGTCTTTGCCATAAGACATTTTTCGTCGTTTGCTTTGTCCGCTTCGTCTTTGTCGCTATCACTCCATGCTCCACTAACAAAGGCGCTTTGGTAATCATAACCCGGTGGCTTTGGACATTCGCCAATGAGATGGTTTGGACTTCCACATCTAAAGCACTTTCTTTTCCCGTAGTTATCATTCCTACTTCTTTGAAGCGATCTTCTTTCATCTCGTGGTTGTCTTGTGAATCTTCCTCGTCTCTTAAAGAATTTCTTGAACTCTCTTACGGCCATTGCATATTCTTCGTCTTCACTATCGTCACTTGAATCGTCATCATCACTAATTTCCTTTTTGACTTTTAGCGCAAGTGATTTTATTTGATCTTTCTTGCTCTTGACCGTTTCCGAGTCTCTCTTTATAATTTCTTCATGGACTTTCAAGTTGCCGATAAGTTCATCAAGCGATAACGTCATCAAGTTCTTCGATTCTTCAATAGCCGTGACCTTCGCGCGCCATTTTGGATGTAATGCCCTAAGAAATTTCCTTACACAATTTTTACTAGAAAAAGTCTCATCAAGTGCTTTATAAACTTGTGATAATAGTGTTAAATTTAGCAAATGCATTATCAATAGATTCCTCTTCAGGAATTGTAAATTGTTCATATTGTTGAACAAGAAGATCTATTTTGTTGTCTTTGACTTGACTATTACCTTGGTGAGTGATTAATAGAGAATCCCAAATTTCTTTTGCGGTTTGACACATAAAAATTCGTTCATATTCCTTACGTAGTAATGCATTATAAATAACCATTTTAGCCTCATTATTTTTTGCTAGTTTCTTTTTCAAATCATCATTTTGTTTTTCAAAAGGTACAATTTCATCTCTTTTAGTTATGTGATTATTTTGAATAGGGGGAAAATCACCATGGGTAATAACATGCCAAAGATCAAGATCTTTTGATTTTACATAAGTTTCGAATCTATTTTTCCAATAAAGAAAACCATCACTTTCAAATAGTGGTGGTTTTGCATAGATTGCCCTTCTAAATATTTTTCGGATTCCATAGATCGTTGCAAGTTTTAAAATACAATTTATTTTAAAAATCTTGTTTGACGTGGCTCTTGATACCAATTGTGGAAAACTAGAAGGGGGGGGGGGTTGAATAGTTTTACGCCTTTTTAATTTTATTATGAAAACTTTGTTTACTTTTAAAAAACTTAGATTCGAATTTATGTGAACTCAACTCTTGAACAATATGAACAAATATAAGTAAATCTAAATAAACAATGCAAGTAAAGTAATGAAATGAAAAGAAAGATAGAGATGGAAAGATCTAACCACGAGACAAAAGATTTATAGTGGTTCGGCTACAAGGATGGTTTATAAAAACTTTTTACTTCCTCATCACTCACAATAGGTATTTTTCTATCTTTTATAAGTATATACTTAGGTTTTGACACTAATGGTTTTTGTTTACTAGATTGACATTCAAACTTTAAATCTTTTATGAAAACTATTGTTTACTAGATTGACATTTATAGGTTTTGACACTATTGTTAGAACTCATATACTCACTCCCCCTATTACTAAAATCGTTCTAACAAAATCATTATGTGAATTCTAAATCTGTGTTTTCTTGTGGTATTAATAGAAATATGCCTCGTACAAGGAACGAAACTACCACTCACGCAGCAGCAATGACTCCTGAGGATGTTCAGAAAATGTTAGCTGATGGCATCGCTGCAGCTTTTGAAGCTCAAGCAGCAACTATAGCCCGCTCAAGCAGCAACATCAGGGCAACAGCAGAAAACGAGGCATCGGCGTCTCGTAAATGTACTTACAAAGACTTCATGGTTTGCAAACCAACTCACTTCAATGGGTCAGAAGGAGTGACCGAGCTGGCTCAGTGGTTTGAGCATATAGAGACAGTATTTATGAGAAGCAGCTGTCCTGATAACAGCAAAGTCACCTTTGCTACAGGGACCCTTCAGGGAGATGCGTTGTCATGGTGGAATGCCACCGCACAAACCATGGGTGTAGAGGAAGCATACCAAATTTCCTGGGCTGAGCTGAAAATGAAGATGTTGAAGAAATATTGCCCCCGTATGGAGATAAGGAAACTGGAGGATGAATTTCACCGGGTGATAGTAAAAGGGAATGATCTGAAAACCTACAACTGAAAGTTCCAGGAATTGTCGGTGCTATGTCCAGCTATGGTGCCGGATATGGAAAAGACATTGGAAAGATACGTTGAGGGACTGCCCCAAAGCATCGAGGGGGTTGTCACCTCATCAAACCCAAAAACTCTTGAGGAAGCAATCGCGCTTGCACAGCGATTATTGGAACAGGTAATCAAACAGAGTTCTACCTCCGCGAACAATGAACACTAAAGGAGTCTGGATAACCGTGGAACCAGCAACAACAACAGCAACAGGAACTACAACAACAACAACTACAACAACAACAACAGGAACCCCAACAACAACAACAATCACCATCGCAACTACCAGCAAAACCGAAACAACCACCACCACCAACAGAATCACCGACAGGAAGCCGCCAGGGCTTATGTGGTCGTGCCCACCAAAGGAAGGGGTTATGCCGGGACACAACCCCAGTGTACCAAATGTAAACTACATCACACCGGGCCTTGTAGTGCAATCTGCGGCAACTGCCGAAAAGTGGGACATAAAACTGTGGACTGCAGAGCCACAGGCGCGAACGCACAACCGATAGCTGTAGTGTGCCATGGTTGTGGCGAGAAGGGGCATTACAAGAACAACTGCCCAAAGAACCCCAACAACGTTACTCGTGGGAGAGCATACGTGCTTGGTAACGGAAATGCACCTCAGGACCCCGGCGTCGTCACGGGTACATTCTTACTAAACCAACGCAATGCTAAAATATTATTTGATTCTGGAGCTGATAAGAGCTTTGTGTCTACTTCATTTGCTTTACTGCTTATAATTGCCCCCATAGAACTAGACACCACCTACGGAATCGAAATAGCTAACGGAAACCTCCTAGGCACCAACACAATGATCAAAGGTTGCACCCTAACTCTTCTAAACAAACCTTTCCCCATTGATCTCATGCCTATTCAACTCGGTAGCTTTGACGTCATTATTGGCATGGATTGGTTATCCAAGCACCACGCCAGAATCATTTGTGACGAGAAGGTCATCCAAATTCCACTCAATGGTGAAACTCTTGTCGTTCGTTGCGATCACAGTAAAACCCAACTCAACATTATCTCTTATATCAAGACGGTGAAGTTCATAAACAAAGGATGTCAGTTGTTTTTTATTCAGGTGACGGAAAATGAATCAAAAAAGAAAGAGAAACAACACGAAGAAATGCTAGTTGTAAAGGAATTTTCTGAAGTATTTCCGGAAGATTTTTCGGGTATTCCACTAATTCGAAAAGTAGAATTTCGAATCGATTTAGTGCCTGGAGCAACACCTGTTGCAAAAGAACCATATCAATTAGCACCCTCTGAAATGAAAGAATTATCTGAGCAGTTGAAATAATTGTTAGATAAAGGATTCATTCAACCAAGTTCATCACCTTAGGGAGCACCGGTCTTATTTGTCAAGAAGAAAGACGGAACGTTCCGAATGTGTATTGAGTATAGAGAGTTGAACAAACTCACGGTGAAGAATCGATATCCATTACCCAGGATTGATGGTCTATTTGATCAATTGCAAGGATCGAGTGTTTACTCAAAAATTGATCTGAGATCGGGATATCATCAGTTAAGAGTCAGGGAAGAAGACATTTCCAAGACAGCCTTTCGAACATGGTATGGGCATTATGAATTCCAAGTAATGCCATTTGGTCTCACCAACGCACCAACAGTGTTCATGGAATTAATGAACCGAGTATGCAACAACCGAAGATTCCCGAGTGGACACGATACGATCTGGGTTGTTATAACAACCGGAGATTCCCGAGTGGAAGTGGGAAAGGATAACCATGGACTTCATTATAAAGTTGCCTAAGACTATTAGTGGACACGATACGATCTGGGTCATCGTAGATAGGTTGACTAAGTCTGCACATTTCTTACCGATCCGAGAAGATTATACGATGGACAAATTGGCTAGACTTTACATCAAGGAGATAGTGGCGAGACATGGTGTACCTATATCGATCATATCTGATCGCGACAGCCGCTTCATGTCAAACTTTTGGCAATTATTGCAAAGTTCCCTGGGAACACACTTAGATATGAGTACGGCGTATCACCCACAGATCGATGGTCAAAGCGAGCGTACCATACAGACCCTAGAGGACATGCTCAGGGCGTGTGCCATAGACTTCGGTGGCAATTGGGATACCCATCTTTCATTAGCCGAGTTCTCCTATAACAACAGTTATCATACCAGCATAGATATGGCACCATTCAAGGCACTTTATGGAAGAAAATGTCGTTCGCCTATTGGTTGGGCGGAATCTGGAGAGAGTCAAATGATAGGACCTGAGATAGTGTTAGAAACCACTGAGAAGATCATTCAAATTAAGGATAGGCTCAAGGCTGCTCAAGACCGTCAGAAGAGCTATGCCGACAACCGATGGAGACCCTTGGAATTCAGCATTGGTGATCATGTGTTACTCAAGGTATCACCTTGGAAAGGTGTTGTACGATTTGGAAAGAAGGGCAAGTTAGCACCTAGATATGTAGGACCTTTTGAGATCATTGAGAGAATCGGTCCAGTAGCTTACCGACTAAAACTACCACAAGAGCTGAGTGGCGTTCATGATACGTTTCACGTGTCGAACCTTAAGAAGTGTCTTGCTGATCAGAACTTACACATACCCTTGGAAGAGATTCAAGTAGATCCTAAGTTACACTTCGTAGAGAAACAGGTTGAAATTTTGGAACGTGAGATCAAGAAGTTGAAGCGTAGCAAGATACGAATAGTTAAAGTCCGTTGAGACTCAAAGCGTGGACCCGAGTTTACATGGGAGCGTGAGGATGAGATAAAACGAAAGTACCCTCATCTCTTTTCAAACGTACCGGGTAACTCAAACTGAAACCCGGGACGGGTTTCTTCTGAGGCTGGGAGGCTGTGACAAATGGTATATTTCGGGAGCCTTTTAAATTTACCGCATTACGTTTTAAAATGAATATTTTATCTCTTGTAATCACTTTTGAATGCGTTGGATATTTTATTCGGATTTTGGTTTATATATCGTGGATTTTTATTATATGAAAAGTATTCCTTTTGTGGACCCCGTGAGGCACTCCGTGAGTCAGCACAGTTAGACCTAACTTAAATAAGAAATATTGACTTTTGGACGCATTAAATAATTATAGACGTATTTATAGTCGATTTGACCGGAAAAATTATTCTAAAAACAGTGGAAAACATTAAAATTACACGGGAAGTCGTCTCGACACTTAAATCTATCCCGGTTGGGTGTTATATAAAGTTTGGCCAATTGTCATTCCCACCCTACGCCCAAGTTACACAATTAGTCCCTAAGGGACATTATGGATTTATTCTTAGTCCTTTAGCCATATAAGCATATAACTTATAACCCATTCAGGGCTACCCCTCTCACTCCACACATAAACAGCCGTCCATATTCTCTCTCTCCACACCTCTCTTCTCCGGCAATAAAATCCGGCCAAATCCACAAACCCTCACCGCCATCTCTTTTATTTCACCACCACCACCAAACTTCATCTCTTGTAACCCTCACCCCACTTCTAAACAACTCGCGCCCCAAATCTCCCTTCCAAAATCACCACGTGCCACCATTTAGTTTTTCCGACCAAGATCTAGTTGTATCCAAAGGTTTTAAAGGTGGGTAACACCGAGTCACCCGTGGTTGTGACTCGGTGTGCAACAAACTCGATCTTGTCGAGTTACTTTTTCAGTTTCCTTGTCGATTTGGGTCTTAAAATAAATGGATTAATGTTTTTGTTAACTAAAGAATCAATAACAAACATTTGGTATCACGTCTTGGTTGTGTTGTATCATAAGTAGTTAAGTCGTGGTCTAATGAATACACTATGGTCGCATTTAGGCCGAGTTCTAGTGATTATTTTTGTGTTTTGGTCAATTCTTATAGTCTTGTATGTCGTTATTTATTTTGTAGTATGGGCTGTTCATTAGAATCTAGGGTTGTTGAAACCCTCGGACACATCAGATTGTGGTGGGATATTGGAGTGATTATTGTTTTGATTTCGTGGTTATATTTTGGTTATAATTTGTGGCTGTTGAATTGATTGATTGTGGGTCGATTTGGTTATAATTTGCGGCTTTGGAAATTGCGGCCCCAATCAGATTGTTGGTTGGATATTGGATTGATTGTTGGTCGATAGGATTTATTTTCGTGTCGAGAGATGGAGCCGAGACCATTAGGGTCTTGGCCTGGATAAATTCTTGTGGATGTTGATTGTTGTTTGCGTGAATGGGAGGAGTTGGTAGATAACGTGCCATAGGTTTATTTGGCCGTTAAAATTGTTTGTTAGACCCGTATCCCGGTTATGAATAGGACCCACCCTAGATGGGAGTTGCTAAGGACCTTACGTGATTGGCCAGTCAACGAATGTTGCATTGTGGTCAAACCTAATAGTCAAAATATGACTAAAGTGGTTATGTAAAATATGAAGTATAACTAAAGGGACCTAAGTTGCCATTGTGGTAAAAATGTTATAGTAAGTATTGTGGCTAAAATAGAAAGAATAAGATTTGAAGGATCATTTGTGTCATTTGGCCAAAGTGCCAACTAACTAGTCTAGAAATATCTTTTGATTTCCAGACAATTCATTTTTGTCTGGTGTGTTGGAGAGTGTCGACATAACCTAGAAGGAGGGAAAACCATGTTTTCCTTGATGATCAAATTGGTGAAAGATTAGTGCTCCAAATCAAGAATTAAGCTAGTACCAATCATCCTTTCAAGTAAGTTATCATTTATCTTAAGTTATTTGATTAATTCAAGAGTTAGGGTTTATGTACCCAATTTAGGGAAATTGTGTAAATGGTGTTTTGAAGCTAAATTAAGAGGTTATAGTAATTATGAGGTTAAAGTTATGATTAAAAATGGGTAATCATCATATGATCAAGATATGATCATATGATGATATAGAAAGGAAGATGGGTTTGTTTGATAGGTTATGTTAACCCATAATTATGTTATTGATTATTATGTTATTAGGGCTTGATAAATTGTAGAAGATTGATGATTATGGTTAATTATGAAGATTGATGATGATGATGGATGATAGTGATGATGATGTTGATGATCATGATGATATTGGCTTGATATGCTTAGCTTGAAGCCAAGGTAAGTAAAATGATGATAGCATGTATTATATGAATTTCTAACATATACGTGTTATATATGTTTTGTGATTAGTAATAAGAGACTTGAGATGTGCTTATGTGCTATGATGAATGTGATCCAAGTGATGATTTTGGTTGTGGGAGTAAGATGAGGTTATGTGATAAAGTAAGAATTAGTATATTGAGTTGCTAAGTAGGTTGTGTATGATGCTTATGTGTTGATTGAAGTATAATGATATGTTATGATCGTTTTACTTACTAAGCGAAAGCTTATGGTTTAGTTGTCTAACCTTTTGTAGGTTCTTATGATTTTGGATGGCGAGGATTAAGGAGTATGGCTCAATTAAGCGGAAGGATAGAAGGTAGTATGTGTTAGGAGCTTAGGTAGAATACCGAGCTCATGTGTAAAGTTTGTACCCCCGCGAGTCAAGTAGTGTTTTATAATGAGTAGTCAAGTGTTAAATTGTATGCCATGAGTTGTAAAATGAATTGGTAGTCATTTGGTATGTCAAAGTGTGTTTTAAGTGTTTATGAGTAAAGTTAAAGGGGCGTTTGGTTTAGTTGTAAATATACCCATTTTGGGTCGTGAACGGGTCAAGTGTATGTGGATCATGTCTTGTATGTTAAAGTAAAGATAATGGTTAAGTTTGGTAAGAAAATAAAGTGGTATATGTGGTTTGTAGTGTAAATGGGTTAAAATGGGTTTTGGTGCAAAACCCGTCAATTTGTAAAGTACTATTCTGGATGGTCAATCGGTAAATATTTTTGTATGAAAATGAGCTCAATGGCATACTAAAGAAATCTGGAAAGTTTGGTCAAGTTTCGAGTTCGGGAGGTCGGGTTTCCAAGCGGGGCGTTACAACTATTTATTATTCTCTTTTGGATCAACTTTTTGGTTCAAAATTGTAGACCTTAGTATGGATCAAGATTTCAGTCCTGGATCTACCTTTTGGTTCTTAAAAATTAAACCTTAACATGGATCCATAGTTTTGACAAGGATGTCCATGAAAGTCAAGCGTTTTCGCGTATAAAGTCATAGTTTTTTGTCTAAGCGGGCATGGGATGTAACAACTTGGTATCAGAGCTACGGTTTAAGTGAATTAGGTTTCTACTATAGGTTGCCTAGTCTTAAACCACTCGTAGAAGCCTTGAACGTAAGTGGTAGTAACGCGGAAAGTAATTGTTAGGTGTGAGACGGATTATATTTTATGTTAGATGAGCTTAATGATGATAAGTGATGGATGTGTGATGTAGAGTCGATGAGTATGAAATATGAGTCCGTGGAGGACTTGAAGTGTTTGAATGATTAGTTAGCCGTGCACCTCGGTTGGTACCGGTGATTGTATTTTGTTGATAGAGAAATAGTAATGGAATGCGAGTAGCAATGCTAAGTGGTATTAGAGATGGGTTAGTAAGTAAATTAAAGTTATATGATGCCTTAGTTAAAGTGTTGATAGAGAAATAGATTGATTGTGCGATGTGATATATGAGCCATAGACCACATGATTTGATTTTGTTTATGAATGTTTTAACACTTGTTGGATAAGTGTTAAGTGTTAAGTGTTATTGTTATGTGATTTTAAGTCTATGGTAGTTTATGATATGTCTAAGTTTTAAGTGAAGTGCTTGAGAGCATGATGCATAGAAGCGTAAAAGTTGAGATAGATGCATTGGAATGCATATTATGTGATGACTCAGTGTCGAAAGAAAGTTGAAAGAACACATTGACATGTGAAACAAGTCAAGAAGTATAATAAGTGTTTGATAATGCATAGATGCCTTGAAAGCTTGAGATAAAGTAAGAAATGAAAAATGAAGTATGTATGTAGCTTGATGATTAGAAAGACATGATGGATATAATAACGATTAGATGCTTGAAGGCATGATTTCAGATATGAGTAACTAAACGAGAAAGTTAAAGTGTATAATTTAGATATGATGAGATCATGTTGCATATAAAACATGATGAGTAAAATGTGTTAGTACTAATTGGCTAAGTGTGATGAGTAGAAGTACAGATTGCGCTAGAAATCATAAGTGATATGAAGTGCGTTAGTAAGAATTGTAAAATATGAATATAATCATGCTAATATATATTGGAATGTGTGATGAGATTAATGAGAATGTTATAGAATAAACTTATGTAAGGTTTATATGAGTAAAAGTCGAGTAGACTAAATGAAGTGATAGTATAAGTTGAGAATATGGTCAACAAGGGTTGACGAGTAATAGTAAAATTGCTTTGTAAGAATACATAGAAAATGTGTAAATTAAAATGGACAAGCATTAATCAGAAATTGTCTAAAATAAAGATGGCACATAGTGAGTGTGTGAGTCAACTTGGGGTTGACGGATGGATGGTAAGTTGCATTGTAAGAATGCAAATATAATAAATGGGAAAGTGTTATATAGAAACTTGTCTAGATGAAAGTAAACGCGATAGTGAATGTTGAAATTGCTTAAAGCAATGAGAATAGAGAAAATGATAGTGTGTACTAAATGATAAAAGTACATGAAAGATAAAAATGAGTAAAGATGATAAGATAGATATAGCTTGGATCCAATGCTCTAGTTATGGTATCCTTTGGGATAGCTCAGTTTGCCTTTATGGCATGTGTTTATGGTATCCTTCGAGATAGCCCAGCTTGCCTTTATGGTATCCTTCAGGATATCCCAGCTTGCCTTTATGGCATGTGTTTATGGTATCCTTCGGGATAGCCTAGCTTGCCTTCATGGCATGGATGTTTAGCTTGCCTCCATGGCATGGATGTTTAGCTTGCCTCCATGGCATGGATGAAAAGTTAGCGAGATTGGATCCAAGGCTAGAAAAGATGGAAAGTAAAGTAAGTACGAGTGTTATGTCGGAAGCGTATAAGTAGGATGGTTTATGGGTTCTTGATTTAAATGGATTGGGACGCCTTTTCGTTTAAATGAAGAAATTGTAAATCGCCGAACCATAAGTTTATAATTCCTTACTTACATAGATTGGGACGCCTTTTTATGTAAATAAAGAATTATAGATGAGTGGGCTTATGTGTAGCCGATATGACATGAGTACAGATAGTGATATGAGAAAGCGAAAACTAAAACATTTTAGACGTCATAAGAAAAGATAGATATGAATAAAAACTTATAGCGGCGTTAAGGTCATGTGTGAAGCCTTAAGATAGACGCCTAGAATGAGTTATGCATTAAATTGATAAGTTAATTGGTGAGCATTCCCAAAATTTTAATAAGAAAGATTGCTTAAGTAATGTGAAGAAAAGATTTTGAAAGTGCCATTTAGATGGTACTTGGTATAAAATTTAATTAAGTTACCGGTTCTTGAAATAGATAAGTGTTGATATTATGTAAAATGCGAAAGTGGCCGGTATATGACCTTATGTCATGTTAGCGCATGGGTGTATGACGTGTGTATAGTGCCGAAGTTTGACTTATATAAAGTCAAAATAGTAAAATTTTCCATATAACAAGTCGTCATTGTTGGAATTTTTAAGTAAGTTTGTGTTGAGAAGTTGTTTTTAGTGGATTAAAAGTTATGATTATGTATAGTAAGTTTAGAACTTGTAAGATCACTTAGAACGTTGCAACTAAATGGACCAAGAACCGAAGGTTCCAAGAACGAGGTGCATTTTGTGACTAGGTTTTGGTTAGTATGGAATGATAGATTTCGGGGACGAAATTTAAATAAGGGGGTAGAATTGTTAGACCCGTATCCCGGTTATGAATAGGCCCCACCCTAAATGGGAGTTGCTAAGGACCTTACATGATTGGCCAGTCAACGAATGTTGCGTTGTGGTCAAACCTAATAGTCAAAATATGACTAAAGTGGTTATGTAAAATATGATGTATAACTAAAGGGACCTAACTTGCCATTGTGGTAAAAATGTTATAGTAAGTATTGTGGCTAAAATAGAAAGAATAAGACTTGAAGGACCATTTGTGTCATTTGGACAAAGTGCCAACTAACTAGTCTAGAAATATCCTTTGATTTCCAGACAATTCATTTTTGTCTGGTGTGTTGGTGAGTGTCGACATAACCTAGAAGGAGGGAAAACCATGTTTTCCTTGATGATCAAATTGGTGAAAGATTAGTGCTCCAAATCAAGAATTAAGCTAGTACCAATCATCCTTTCAATTAAGTTATCATTTATCTTAAGTTATTTGATTAATTCAAGAGTTAGGGTTTATGTACCCAATTTGGGGAAATTGGGTAAATGGTGTTTTGAAGATAAATTAAGAGGTTATAGTAATTATGAGGTTAAAGTTATGATTAAAAATGGGTAATCATCATATGATCAAGATATGATCATATGATGATATAGAAAGGAAGATGGGTTTGTTTGATAGGTTATGTTAACCCATAATTATGTTATTGATTATTATGTTATTAGGGCTTGATAAATTGTAGAAGATTGATGATGATGATGGATGATAGTGATGATGATGTTGATGATCATGATGATATTGACTTGATATGCTTAGCTTGAAGCCAAGGTAAGTAAAATGATGATAGCATGTGTTATATGAATTTCTAACATATATGTGTTATAAATTTCTAACATATATGTGTTATATATGTTTTATGATTAGTAATAAGAGACTTGAGATGTGCTTATGTGCTATGATGAATGTGATCCAAGGGATGATTTTGGTTGTGAGAGTAAGATGAGGTTATGTGTTAAAGTAAGAATTAGTATATTGATTTGCTAAGTAAGTTGTGTATGATGCTTATGTGTTGATTGAAGTATAATGATATGTTATGATCGTTTTACTTACTAAGAGAAAGCTTATGGTTTATTTGTCTAACTTTTTGTAGGTTCTTATGATTTTGGATGGCGAGGATTAAGGAGTATGGCTCAATTAAGCGGAAGGATAGAAGGTAGTATGTGTTAGGAGCTTAGGTAGAATACCGAGCTCATGAGTGAAGTTTGTACCCCCGCGAGTCAAGTAGTGTTTTATAATGAGTAGTCAAGTGTTAAATTGTATGCCATGAGTTGTAAAACGAATTTGTTGTCATTTGGTATGTCAAAGTGTGTTTTAAGTGTTTATGAGTAAAGTTAAAGGGGCGTTTGGTTTAGTTGTAAATATACCCATTTTGGGTCGTGAACGGGTCAAGTGTATATGGATCATGTCTTGTATGTTAAAGTAAAGATAATGGTTAAGTTTGGTAACAAAATAAAGTGGTATAAGTGATTTGTAGTGTAAATGGGTTAAAATGGGTTTTGGTGCAAAACCCGTCAATTTGTAAAGTACTTGTTATATTCTTTGAGTGTCACGATCTTATAGTATTAGTTTGTAGTGATATAGGTTGGTTCGAGTAGGATTTCATAGTTTTACAAGTGGTATCATTCGCCATACAAGGAAGTAGGTAATAGTTGTGTTGCGTTTTTTGATCTAAATCAAGTTAAAAGTTGCAGTTTTACATTAAGTCGTGTACTCTTTAGTTTGTTTTTGATTTTTACGTGGGTTTAGAATAAAAAGGTTGTAGCTTTTTGTGATTTAATGTGAGTTTAGTGAAAAAGTTGTGAGTTTTTGGATTTTAACGTGGTATATTTGAAGTTGTGATCGAGAAAAAGTACTACTCAAGCTAAGGTTCGAATCTTCATAGTTGCGGATTGTTTTTTGTCACTTTTCTTGTATAAGAATTGTGATAAAAAGTGGTGCTTCATCTTCTTCGAAAAGTCTAAATTCTTGTATAAGAATTTAGATAAACAAGGGTTTATAGAAATTGCAACACTTGTCAATTCCTATAAAAAAAGGTTTTTCGAAATTCACAGCCTTTCAAAATTCATAGCCTTTCGCAATTCACAGCCTTTCGCAATTGTGGTTTGAATGCTATCTATCGCAATTGGTGCATCCCTTTCGCAATTCAAAAGCTTTCGCAATTGGTAGAGTTCTTTCGCAATTCAAGCTTTCGAAATTGCCACATCCTTTTGCAATTTACTGCTTTCGCAGTTGGTCTTGACTTTCGCAATTGATTGTGCCCTTTCGAAATTGTGCAAGCTTTCGCAATTCGTCCTTTATCTCCATTCAAGGCAGATTTTTCGCAATTGGCTGAATAAGCCCCTTTCGCAATTGAGGAAGTTTTAAGTAGTTTTCGCAATTGGCAACTTTGGTCCTCGCAATTCATTTAAACGCCAACAACTTATGTAAACTTTATAACTTTGATTCGAACATAATTTCTACAACATCAAGGATTACGAACTCGGTATTTTCTCACTTGTATAAGTGTGTAAAATACTTCGACAAACGGATATCTACTAATTTGTATAAATTAGTTAGATTTTTTATATGAATTACAAATTTATATAAATTGGATAAATTCTATCTAAATTGAAATTTTGCCATAATTTATATAAATTTTGGTCTAAATTGAAATTTCTATAGAAATTGTCATTTTATCTAAATTGTAATTTACATAACCTTGTCGAATTTGTGAACTTTCGATTTTGTCTAAATTATTGTTTAGTCAAATTTAGTAACTTTATTTAATTTGTTTCGTTTATCTAAATTGTAAACCGATCTTCAACAAAGAACCAAGAATTCACAACATCAACAAAGCTTAACCTTCAACAACCACAACACCTATTTCTTTGCAACGATCCTGAATCAACTGAATCAACTTTATCATACAACAACAACATCAATGGCAACTCAACAAGATATCTATGCAGCTGGTGCAGAAAACCGTCCTCCAATGCTTGAAAAGGGTGGTTATCTTCCATGGACAAGCCGTATGCTCCGATATATGAAAACCAAACCTAATGGTCAAGGCAGACTTCTGATTAACTCCATCCAGAAAGGACCATTCAAGCCTCGTCAGATTCAAGTAGCTAGTGATCCAAATCATACACCTCCCATTCCACCATCCTTTCGTGATCAAAAGGAAGAGGAATACACTGCAGATGATTGGAAGCAAATTGAAGCCGATGACTTAGCCATGCACCTAATTCAACTCGGTTTACCACGGGAAATATTTTGTGCTGTTGACAGTTGTAAAACTGCATATGACATGTGGGAGAGAGTTAGAAGACTTTGTCATGGTACGGAAATTGGACAACAAGACATTGAAAACAAGCTTCTGACAGAATGGGAGAAGTTTACATCCACTCCAGCTGAACCAATTGAATCTTACTACACAAGGTTTTGCACTCACATGAATGAGCTCATCAGGAACAAATTGTCTCCAAGGCAAATTGTTCAAAACATCAAGTTCATCAACAACCTACCAGAGGAATGGGGACGATATGTCACTATTGTCAACCAAACAAAGAACCTTCATGAGGTGAACTATGATCAGCTGTACGACTTTTTGAAGCAAAACCAGAAAGTGGCAGGTGAAATTAGGAAAGAGAAGCTTGCTAAACAACATGATCCTCTAGCATTGATTGCTCAAGCACCAACACCAACAACAGTAACCACACAACCATCATCATCTTCCACCCAAAACATCATGCAACAACCATATGTCCTACAACAACCATTCTACCCTCAACAACAAGTCATTCCACAACCACAATACCCACAATACCCAGAACCAGAATACGATGAAAATGATGACAGTGCTGCTTTGACTCAAGTATTTACCCTTCTAACAAAGGTATTCCAAGGACGCCAATCCACTAACAACAACCAAAGGATTTCATCGAATACTCGCAATAGGCAGATTGCTCAGCCGAGTTTCAACATGGGTCAACAAGGACAGATGGTTGGTGGTTATGGGAACCAATAGGGATATGCTCCTAGATACCAGATGGGGAATCAGAATCAAGGGCAGTATGTTGGATATCAATATCAAATGGGGAATCAGATGGGCCAAGTTGTCGGAAACCAAAGGTTTCAGACTGTTGGTAATCAGTATGGGAATGTTGCTGCTCAAGTTGCTGGGAATATGAATCAAGGGAATGTGTTGAAGTGCTTTAATTGTCAAGGAATTGGTCACATGGTAAGAAACTGTCCCACAAAGCCAAAGAAGACAGATCTGGAGTATCTTCAGAAAGCAATGCTCCTAGCTCAGAAGGCAAAGGCAGGAATTCAGTTAAATGCTGAGGAAAATGATTTCATGGCTTTGATGGATGATATGGAAGACCTTGAGGATATCGATGCCAACTGCATTTTCATGGCTAATCTTCAGGAGGTTAAATATGATACGGATTCTGAAGCACCTCCTGCTTATGATATCAATGGAATCTCTAAGGTATCACCATATGCTACATGCCACAATAATGACATGTTTGATATGTCACCTCAAAATGAACAACATTCTGCGACTCCTGCATCCAATTATGACACATATGTGGACACGCCAAGTTGTAGCAATACTAATTTGGTAACTCCAGATATGGATCCTAATGGAAGCCTCGAGCCCCAGAATACTGAGAATGCTGAGGATACAAATGCTTTATTTGAATCATTATTGAATGAATGTGGTATTGAGATTGAAAAGGTCAAAAAGATCAATCGCGAAGTTAAGGCCGCGAATGTCAAATTGACCGCTGAGCTTGAGAGATATAAGGTGAATGAACAAACTTTTGAATTTAATAACAAACAACAGTCAGAACTTGAAATTGGTTATAGAAATTCTGTTTTGAGGGAAAAACATTTGCAAATCAAATACGACACTCTCGATGTCAACTTGAACATGCAAATTAAATCCTTAAAAACGGAAATTTCTGAATTAACCAACCAACTTTCTAAACAAAAATCAACTTGTTCTGATCTTGAAAAAGAGAAGAAAGAGTTGAATGCGAGGTTTTCAAAACGAGAAAATGATCTTCTTGATGAAATCATTGATAAACAAGAAACCATTAAAAAGTTGGAAAATTTGCTTGTAAAAAGGGGTCAGTTTTCACAAACAATTAATTTGCTAATTAACGATCCAAACCCGATTTTACGTACAATGAAGAAAATGGGTATCGGTTGTGAAAACCCTTATCATCTCAAGAAAGCTCAGAAAGAACAGAATATGTTATATAATGGTAGCGTGCTAAATGATAAACATGATCCTCCCGAGGTTCGTGATTCTTATGAAACGATTGAGCTTGCCGAAGAGAGTCGAAACAAAATGCGACAAATGAACATAGAAATTCAACCAATTGATTATAATAAACTTAATGCACTTTCTGAAGTTCATCTTGTTCAAAAAGAGTCACCAATGTTTTTCAAAAGACCAGTGGCTGTCGCAAAAAGAAAAGTTGTTTCAAAACATATTTCTAACATCGAACAAATGTCCTCTAACAACACTTGTAACACAAGTGAAGCTAGACGACTTTTTGATGATCTTAAAAAGAGAGTTGAAACGCTTCAAATGACTATGGCATCCAAAACAAATAAAATCTACAATGACTGGTTTTCAAGTTTTCATACAGAATAGAAAAAGATGTTTGAAACAGAAATTACTCCTACATTAACTGCAATTCATGCAAGAGTAATCCATGTTGAAAATGCAATTTTAAAAGAAACAGACGAATTTGTCAAGGACCACAAATCCCTGGTGAAGGAAGCTAATGAAAACATTGAACACATCAAAGTTTTGGAAAGACACAATGACACTCTCTTCGAAGTAGCTCTATCAACTGATATTATGTCCATTATTTATCAAACATATTCTGTAGAAGATGATGAAACCCTTCGAGCTGAGACTTCTGAAATTGTTTCAAAATATGAAAAAGCTCTTATTAAGCTTGAAAAGCAAAATATAACATATTTTAAACAACTTGATCGGAAAAAGGAAGAATGCAAGTATGACAAATTGTCGTATGAGCGTTCTTATAAAAACATGCAAGAACAAATTGATCTTTTGAAGTTTCAGCTTGAATGTCAAAAAGGGAAGGGTGAGGAATCTAAGGGTACAAAACCATAAAACTCGGAAACACCGGTTGTTAGACCAAAAATGTCCATTTCAACACCCTTGCCTAAGGATAATGAGAAAGGAAAAGAGAAAGCGGTTGTCGAAAACTCAAATGTGATAGCACCTGGCCTTTATAGGATTAGTACCACTACTGCGTCTACCTCTACATCTAAAACATATAGGGCGATAGAAAAAGTGTGAAAGATAATCCAAAAGAGACTAGTAATGCTAAAGCAAATTCAAAGGACAACATGATAAATCCTAATGAGTGTGCCTTACCTTCTACAGGAGTAGAAAGCACCTCTAGGAGCAGCAGGCCAAAGCCTAGGAGCAATACAAGGAATAGAGTCTCGCCTGCCTCTGAGAGTGAAAGCAAGAATAAAACGAATGAAGTAGAAGAACACCCTAGGATTTTATCGCTTTCGAATAAGAAACATATGTTATCTGGATGTAATGTTAAGGACAATATTTCAAGTGCATATAATGAACCTGTTTGTTTAATGAACAAGAAATCTTTGTCTGAAAATGCTTGTGATGATATTGTTTCTAATAATGTGAATGTGAATGATAAGCCTGAACAGAAAGATGTCCCATCAGGAACTAGTGCTAAGTCTAGATATATTAAAAGACTTATTAAAATAGCTAGATCAACCACTAGTAGCATATTATTTCCTAGGGATCATCTTAAGTTTTGCACATGGAAACCAACGGGTAGAAAGTTTACACTTAAGAATGGCAAATTAGAAATTGTTCCACTAGAGCAAGAAGAAACCTTCTATGAGTGTGATTCATTTCTTACCCCTAACCCCATGGAACCAAATGATAAACGGTTTCCAAATGCAAAATCATCTGTTATTGGCAGGTCATTGAAATTTGTCTTTGGATCGTCGACTCGGGTTGCTCCAAGCACATGACCGGGAATCTGAAGCTGCTGATCAACTTTGTATGGAAGTTCATGGGAACAGTTCGGTTTGGAAATGATCATGTAGTAGCTATTATGGGTTATGGAGATCTACAGTTCGGGAATTTTTTGATCTCTTGGGTTTACTATGTCGAAGGGTTGGGACACAATCTGTTCTCAGTCGGGCAGTTTTGTGATGCAGATTTAGAGGTTGCATTCAGGAGGAATACTTGTTTCGTTAGGAATTTGATTGGAGATGATCTCTTAACCGGAAATCGTGGAACCAATCTCTATGCCATCGACATTAACCAAATGGCCTCTTCATCACCAATTTGTCTCATAGCAAGAGCTGACGAAACTAAGTCCTGGTTGTGGCACAGAAGATTATCCCATCTCAACTTCGACACCATAACAAATCTTGCCAAAGACAACATCGTCACCGGTCTCCCTAAATTCAAATACACCAAAGAACACTTATGTCCATCCTGTGAGCAAGGCAAAAGCAAACGGGCAACATTCAAACCTAAAACCGTACCTAGTTCGGTCGATAAGTTACATTTATTGCATATGGACTTATGTGGCCCAATGAGAGTTGAAAGTATCAATGGGAAAAAGTATATTCTTGTGATTGTCGATGATTATTCAAGATATATGTGGGTAAGGTTTTTGAGGTCAAAAGACGAAGTACCAGGCATCATCATCACCATTCTGAAGCGAATTCAAGTTCTACTTCAAGCTCCAGTAAGGATTGTAAGAACTGACAATGGCACGGAATTCACTAATCAGGAGTTAAGAACATATTTTGAAGAAACTGGAATTACTCACCAGACATCAGCTGTTCGAACTCCACAGCAGAATGAGGTAGTTGAAAGAAGAAATCGTACTCTTATGGAAGCTGCTCGCACAATGCTGATTTATTCCAGTGCACCGTTATTCTTATGGGCTGATGCTGTTTCCACTGCTTGTTTTACTCAGAACCGATCCCTAATCCATCCAAGATTCAATAAAACCCCCTATGAATTAGTGAACAACAGAAAACCCGATATCTCTTACCTTCATGTATTTGGCGCTTTGTGCTATCCTACGAACGACAGAGAAGATATGGGGAAACTGAAAGCTAAGGGTAATATTGGAATTTTCATTGGTTATTCAGACAACTCGAGGGCATTCAGGGTGTATAATAGACGGAAAAAAAGAGTAATGGAGACGATGAATGTGAAATTTGATGAAATTTCATAGATGGCTTCTAAGAGACTCGCTCTAGAACCCGCGCTTAACCCGATGGCTTCTAATCGTATCGGATTAGGACCCGCACCAAACAGTCAAACTTTTGGACATATCAGTTCAGGACTCGTACCCCAAGGAGCTCAGTCAACTACAACTGATAAACCAACAAATCAAGAACTGGATAATTTCTTCGAGTTTATGTATGATGAGTACTATGGTGGAGCTTCGACAAACGCATCACAACAACGTTCCGCTGCACCCGCTCAACAACAACAACCACCAGCACCACCACAAGATGCATCAACAACAATCGAATCCGACGCATCAACTCCCTCAACGTCATCAACATCTACTCCAGCAGCTCGAGTCATTGAGATTGTCTTACCAAGAGTTGATGCGCAAAACCAAACAACAACTCAAGAAGAACAACAAAACGATGTTGTGTTAGAAGAAGAACCACTTGAAAACCCATTTGCAATGGAATCTGCTGAATCTTCTTCTAGGTTACAAGAACCATCCAACACGCATTCGTTAAATCCAAGGTACCCTTCAACGTTACAGTGGACTAAAGACCATCCAATAGAACAAGTCATTGGTGAACCTTCAAGGCCAGTTGATGAGTGTCTAAATACTCATCATTTCTGTCACATTTAGACTGCAAAAACATTTAAAAATATGCAGATATGCTTCAAAATACAGAAAATATCATTTGATTGTGTTTTTATTTGTTTCATGTGCAAAAGGATTGAAAAACAGGTGAAAACGAACAAAGTTTGCATAATTGACAGAATTAGTCCCTGAAGTTTCAAAAATGGCAAAACAAGTCCCCCGGTTTTCAAAAATGGAAAATTATCTTTTATGGTTCTTGTACTATTGAAACTTGGCATGAATGACCCTTGGAATTAGTTTTGGATTTTGGCAGCATTGGTCCTTGGATTTTCAGGAAATTACACAATTGGTCCCTAAGCTTAAACCAATTCCACTACTAATCCTAAAACTAAAAAATAAACCCAGTTACTAAACCCAGCCCAATCCTACAAACTAAACCCAAGCCCAAAAGAAATAACCCAACCCGACCCTTAGCTAACACCCAAAGTTTGACCCCAGTCAAACTCTTCTTCTATACCACCCAACCCGCCAAACCAATACCACCATCTCCACCGCCTTATCCCTGCAATACCACCACACCTCACCCTTCCACCTATCCCACTTCACCTAACAAACCAAAATACATTTAATGCTTCTTCCCTAGTACACTCCATCAGAGATAGTGGATTTTTCCACTATCTCAATTTTGGCGCCAAATTCAGTTTCGAAGGCTGAGATCACTTCAGACCAATCCAAGGGTGCAGAATGGATCAGAGAAGAAGATTAGAAATATCCCATCTTAGTTTTGTATATATAGAACACAATGTAACCTGTAAAAGGGGTAGTTAATTTTCCTTAATCGTTTTTATTGTCTTTCTTAATTACATTGTCATTTAAATGCTTTCAGTGTTTTATTACTCTTTGACAAATTGTAATAAACCTATTTACAGTACCCTTTTCAATCTATCTTTACATTTCCATTTATGCTTAATTGTACCTTAAATTTCTTGTCATTTCAATGTTGTTGATTGTAGTTGTTTATTTGACTTCTTAGCTCACATAAGCTCCTGACAAAGCTTATTTAGCTTTTAGAAACCTTAAAACAAGTTATAGTCATTAAAACAAAAATACCAAAAAGAACTCAAGAAAATAGAAAAGAAATCAAAAAAATCAGTCTACATGATGAATCAAGCATGGAGCAGGGTTAATTATGGATTGCCCTTGGTTTAGAGCTTATTGGTAAGCTTTAGGACAGGTTTGTGGTCCTTGGTTCTCAGTTCTTGGCTTTGAAGCATTTTGTACGCCATTTTATCAATTTTTGCATTTTACTGTAGAAGCAAGTTTATTGCCTTGATCTTTGAGTTTTTATGTTCCTGTGGTATTGTTAAGTGGTTATATTGATTTAAAAAGGTTGCTTGTTCATCAATTTCACTTGTTGCTAAAAATTGAAATTACACAGTTAAAATAGCATATTTGACAAATCTGTGGTTTATGCTTGTGTTGTGGATGTTTTATGCTCATATGATCTTGTGTGTTCATCTTGTAACCTTTGGAATCAGTATTGTGATCTTAATCAGTAGAATCATTTGAAAATCACAAATTCAGTTTCAATAAGGACTGTTTGGATTTGCTGATAGATTAGTATTCCAGTGTATGCTAGTTGTTGTTTGTTGTTGTTATATGTCATATTAGTTCATATTAGCTCAATTCTAGCATAAAATCCAGTACTTATTCAGTAGATAGTCAAAATCAGTTTCAATCTATTCTTTTCTGCATAATAGTTATCAGATCAGTTAGTTTAATCACACATACAGTTGCAATAGTTGTTAATCTAGCTTAAATCATTCATATTATAGCTTATCTCATCATATATAATCAGTAGGATTGATTTAAAGTTCATATAAGTCAACTTTTTAGTTAAACCTTAAAAAGTCAAATAGTGTCCTGTGCACAGGTTCATAAGCTACTTTCAAGAGCTTGTGATTTGTTCATTAGTGAGGTTTTGCTTGTGATTATTGTTGTTTTTAGAAGCCCTTCTGGCCAGCTTGCTATTTGATTGCTTATTGTCCATTAACTGCTTATGTGGATTGCTTATTGTGCTTAACCATGTTTGTCCAAATCACTCACTACACTGAGCAATCAGTGTAGTTGAGTCAATTTCATAAGCTAATCAAAAGCTCATCAGTAAGCTTAAGCTTGTGTGCCTTGGCTTTTTCTAAAGCTAATCCACTAGTCTCAAAGGTTTAAAGCTTGTTTTTCATTTTCAAGCTTATTTAATAAGCTGCTAGTAGCTTTTTGTTTGTCCCATTTTTCAGTATACACTGAGTCATCAGTGTATTTGCTACTTTCTCATAAGCTCCTAAAAAGCTCATTTGTGGACCCCACAGGGTGAGCTTGGACTTTTTGGAAAGCTAACCAACCCACCTTGCTACTCCAATCTTCACTTTGTGCTTTATAGCTTATTTCATAAGCTTATTTTTCCTCTTAAGTCAGCAGCAGGTTAGTGTTATAGCAGTACCTTTATTACACTAGCAGTACCTTACTCATCCTTTTTCATAAGCCCTTCATAAGCTCATTTGTGGACCCCACAGTGTAAGCTTTGGCTTTTTGGAAAGTCCACCAGCTCAGCTTGCTACTTTAGTCATTTATTTGTGCTTATCAGCTTATTCCATAAGCTTATTTTGCCCTTAAAGTTGACTGCAGGCCTGAGTGGTTGACTGTGGTGATTAGTAAGCACTGATTTGCTTATTTGCTACTTTAAGCTTATTCAGTGCTTATCTTTTGTACTTTTTAATCATTCCCAGTACCTTTTACTTATTTTCATCTTATTTCACTTTTGTTTCCTTTTGTTTAGCTTGTTTGAGCTTATTATCCATTTTGAGCCAAAAAGCCCAAACTGATAAGCTCATGAGCTTCCAATCAGCTTGTTTTCAAGTTCCAAAGTTTTTGTCTTTATTAAAGTTTGTTATTATTAATAGTTTAATAGTTTTGTAAAAGGAAAACCAAGAAAATCAAAACATAAAAAAAGTGATAGCTTCTATTTAAGCCATTTGGCTTATTTTTCTGCTTTTTCATTAAGCACTTTTCATTTTTATATTTTTCCTAGCTTCCTGTACTTATTTAATATTTCTATAAAAAGTTTTAGATTTTTCTCAGATCATTTAGTATTTATTAGAATTTTTATTAGTTTTAAAAGTATTTAAATAAGTAATTAATTAATAATAATTAAATAAATAGTCAAATAAATAATTTTCTTTTATCATTTCGATTCTAAAAATATAATTTTCACATCCGTGGGATTTATATTGGTCAGAATTCACGTTTTATTTTGTACGTTTACGTAATTTTTATTTAAACGTACGTTTTTAAGTTTTAAACGTTTCTAAGTCATTTTCTTTTACGTAATCATTCTTATAGCTTGTTTAAGTTATTTTCTTTTAAAAATTCCTTAGTTTAAATCACTCACACCCTTTTTCCTATTCAATTTCACCCGATCATAAATTCGTTCTATTACTGTGTTCACACCTCGTTGGGACTTAACGACCCGGGGATACACTAAACTCCTTTGGTAAATTGTATTGTGCCCTAGATTGTTTGATTCTCGTTGACCATTTGTTTGGTCAATATTAGCAGACCGTTTGGGGCCGATCACCAGTACAGACGAGAAGACAACTCGCCACCGATTGTGATATGTGCATCTTCGCCTGCTCAGTTAGTTTAAAAGAGCCAAAGAACATTCGGGAAGCAATGGCAGACGACGCATGGATTGACGCGATGCAGGAAGAACTTCTCCAATACAAGTTACCTGACACTTGGGATTTTGTGCCGAGACCAATTGACAAACTCGTCATTGATCTTAAGTAGTTATGGAAGAACAAAAAGGATGAAGAGATGATTGTAATTCGCAACAAAGCTTGTCTCGTGGCCAAGGGATTCAAACAGGAAGAGGGGATAGATTTTAAAGAGTCATTCGCGCCAGTAGCTAGACTTGAGGCGGTCAGGAGTTTCTTAGCATACGCGGCTCACAAGAACATCAAGGTCTATCAGATGGATATCAAGACAACATTCTTGAATGGAACTCTGAAGGAAGAGGTGTACGTGAGTCAGCCAGATGGATTCGTTGACAAAGATCATCCGGACTACGTCTACAAGCTAAAGAAGGCTATCTATGGTTTGAAACAAGCCCCAAGGGCGTGGTATGACGAATTATCATCTTTCTTGCTGAATAATCATTTCACCAAAGGAACAATTGTCCCGACCTTGTTTACTAAAAAATTAAAAGATGACATTTTGATTGTTCAGATTTACGTGGAAGACATAATCTTTGGGTCCACTAATCCAAAACATTCAAAACATTTTGAAAATCACATGAAAAGTAAATTTGAAATGTCTATGATGGGCGAATTAAAATTCTTCCTTGGACTTCAAATCCATCAATCCCATCGTGGCATTTTCATCAATCAGGCTAAATATACAATTGAGATTTTAAAGAAACATGGAATGGAAAATTATGACTCTGTTGGTACACCAATGGTCACTTCACCCAAAATTGGCCAAGACTTATATGGGAAACCCATTGATCCGAAGAAATATCGGAGCATGATTGGGTCTCTCATGTACTAAACGGCTAGTCGACCCGATATACATTTTGCTGTCTGTTTATTAGCACGGTTTCAGGCAAGGCCTACCGAACTTCACCTCAAAGAGGTTAAACGGATCTTTCGATACCTTCGAAGAACCATTAACATGGGACTTTGTTATCCGAAGGATTCAGAGTTCAAACTAACAGCCTTTTCAGATGCCGACCATGCTGGATGCCAAGTAACTGCAAAAAGTATATCCGGGGGAGCACAATTTCTGGGAGAGAAGCTAGTAGGCTGGTCATCAAGGAAATAAGACTGTACGATGTTATCAACCGCAGAAGCCGAGTATGTGTCTCTATCTGCGTGTTGTGCCTAAGTTCTATGGATGAGGACACAACTCACAGATTATGGTTTCACTTTCGACCGCATACCTATGTATTGTGACTCGAAAAGTGCCATAGCCATCTCGTGCAATCTAGTTCAGCACTCCAAGACCAAGCATATTAGAGTCCGCTATCACTTCATAAAGGAACACGTTGAAAATGGTACTGTTGAATTATTTTTTGTGAAGACTGAATACCAACTCGCCGACCTATTTACTAAAGCCCTCCCAACAGAGCGGTTTGAAAACTTAGTTCGTTGAATTAGAATGCGAAGCCTAACTCCCGAAGAGTTAGAAAGTCTTCTCGAATCTTCTTGAAATATCTAAACAAGCTTCGCATGTAAATATTTTTGAAAAACAAAATACAAAATTTGAAAAACCAACAAAAACAAAATAAAAATAGAAAAATTTCAAAAATACAAAAACAGTAAAAAATACAAAAACCAAAAATATTCTTCTCACGACATGTCTCTCGTATAATCGATATTCTGTACGTACCTAGAAATGTCATTCAACAATGATACGGGCATGTACAGATGCTTGAGCGAGAGTTCATTAAATATTTTCAAAACATGTCATTTTTCTCAAATTTTCTTCTTCACGGCTTTCGTATATTTCAGTACGAAACCCGCGCTACAATGATGACTTCTGATTATTTCTGATCAGGACTCGTATTGTTAATGGCAAAAGAAATCAAAACCTTGAGCACATGATCAAGATTTTTCAAAATCTTTCTCAAATTTTGTGCTCAAGAAACTCCCTCTTAATCTCAAATATTTTACAATATGCTTTATTTAAGGGGGAGTATAAAATTAAAAAGAAAAATGTTCCAATTTCATGCTAAAATCGGTCCTTCTCTCCAAAAAGTTTCATTTTAATCAGTTGATATAAAAAATATCACTACATGCTATTTTTGAGGGGGAGAGGACGTGATTAAAATGTGATCGCGGTTTGAATCTCAATAAGAGCTCGACTCAGTATTAACCCTCGAATTGATGAAAACCCAATGTCCGTTATCGAAAAGACTTGTCCGGGACGGGTAATAATTTCAAGCTGGTTTTCCAGTAATGTAAACGTGTCTCGCAAAGGACTTGTCTGAGTAGAATGTACCAATTCGAGAGATGATCATTGAATATGACCGGGACGGGTAATAATTTCAAGCTAGTCTAACTAGTGATGTAAGCGTGTCTCGCGAAGGTCATGTTCATTGAAATTCGATCAATTCAAAATGTGCTAACTCTACCCAACATGTGCAATTTATTTCAAAAATGCATGAGCACATGTGAAGGGGGAGTATTTTGATGCGTGGTTTTGCAACCTTACAACAGGTTTTACCTCTCGAGGGATCTCAAGAGGCTTACAACCCCACCAGGCAGTGTACCTGACCGATGTAGTATAGTGTAGTGGTAAGTACGGGGGATTGATCGTTCTCCACAGGGAATAGTGTTCGTTAGGTATGAAAAACTACTCTAATAGGTCTAAGGGTGAGAGAAGATTCTTTTTATGTTTTTATATTTTTTTTATGAAAGCAAATAAAATCTCGGGTTTGAAAGAGTGGGCGGAATTAGTTGCTAGTCAACTAACCCAAATTACTACGAATGCAAATAAAATAAAATAACTGAAAATGAAAAGGTTGGTGAAAACTTATATAGAGAGAAATGTGTTTACTTAGATTTCCTTACTCCCTAACTATCTTTTACCGGTTGATTAGTGTGTATTAGTTGCGTGGATGACGGGTGTATTCCTTAATACCATTCGTGGGGTGGCGTACGTACTTCCCCAACTCTACAAGCTCCTACTTCACTCCTATGTCGAGCCGGCTAGAAAGCTCCTAACATGGGATCACTAGAATTCGCTTGTGCATTAAATACAACCATAAAAACCTTTAGTACGCATTGGTTCATGTTTCTTAAGACGTTCAAGCAAGTTACCGAATAGGAAGTTAGCCAGTTTTCTTAAGCCTAACATAGATGAACAATCATCCAATACAACTAACAACACACTAATAACCAATAATCAATAGCTAGGTTTCATTAGATCTAAGCAAACACAAGATAAATCTAGCCTAGCATGTTAAACAAAAGACAAGAACAAGATAGAATCAAACAACACATAGACATATTGAATGATTAATTGATAACTTATCTTCAATGTAACATGGAAGATCTCAAGGCAAAAAGCCTTGAAAAAGCTGCTAAATTCGTCCTAGGGTTTTCACACACAAAGTTCCCCAATAAGTTCCACACTAATGACAAAAAATTGCAAAACTATATATAGACTTTCAGATCTGACGGCGTCACGTTATGGAGTGTGACGCCGTCACCTCGCAGCTTTTAGGGTTCCCGGATGACCTTCTTGACGCCGTCCCTCTTTAGCTCTCCAAAATCCGTTCTGGCTTATCAAGGCTTGACGCCGTCAGATTTAGGGGTGACGCCGTCCCTCTTTAAATTAAGCCGTGACGACCTTGATCATATTAAAGCGTGACGCCGTCAGAATTCCATGCAAATTTCTCTGGCTTATCATGAGTAAATTTCACATCCACCTTTTCTTGCCAAGCCGTGACGCCGTCCAGGGATAATCCTGACGCCGTCAAAGGTAATTTCCAGCATGATTTTGAGACTTTGTCGTTTTCTTCACTTTTATGCTCCAAAAACGTCCAAAATGCTTCCTTTTCCAGATTTCTTCTCAAAAGTACCTAAAATGACAAAAGGAACGATTTAGGGCAATATTTGATCAAATAAATACGATTTAGGGCTTAAATGACCCCTTAAAAGCGGTACACTTTTCGCTTCATCAAATACCCTTACACTTGAGATTTGCTTGTCCTCAAGCAAATGCGCTTTTATTCTAATCAAAATACAAGTTAGGGGTCATTTAATGCTAACATAAAAGTAATTACAACAAATAATCGTTCCACTTTAATCATAATAAGCACGAAGATTACAAACTAGCACCTCACAAGTAGTGTTTAGATACTCACATCTCTCAAGTGTCATCAAAATAAATCTCATAAATGAAAACGGATAATATCTCTCACTACCTGTCATAGCAAATAGATTACCATAGGCTTGGGAAAGGATCGAAAACCTCCTCCACTAGGCGTAAGCACCTAAGATAAACTATCAAAGAGGGCTTTTAAACGGGTTATAACGTTAGGTGTAGGGAAAAGGAAAACACGGTTTTGTTGGATAAAGGATATTTTACTGGTGGCGAGTTAAAGATCTTGATCAATTACATGTACTATACAATGTTGCTAAGCCAAGACTCGACTCAATCTTAAGCTAAAAACAAAATAACAAAACATAAAATAAACATAAAATGAAACGGGATGGTAGTCCGTATGTTTTTTCTATTTTTCTTTTTCTCATTTTTTTGTATTTTTCTTGATTTTTTTTTTTTTTTTTTTTTTTTTTTTTTTTTGCATACACTTTTGCCCTACCATCCAAAATAATACATCAAAGGGGCGTTGCATTCCCCTTAAACTTGAACTTTTACATAACTTTACAATTAACTAATCTAATGACTCGAATTAAGATAATTGAAAAACTTGGAGTACTTTTTAAAATATTTAGCACATATGGGGGTAATAAATGATGTTCTTCCCCATTACTCCATTACACTAGTACTTTACCCATGAGTCCCAATCGTCCCAAAACAATATGTACAAGGATATGACTCGACTTAGCAACCATATAATCAACTAGATAATTAACTTGGGTTTAAACAAATGTTGTAACAATAATGCACTAAAAATGAGTGCATACAAGGTAGGCTAAGGCGATTTGGGTGTACATTTAAGTGGGGTGTAACAAATTCTTCCTTTAAGTAAAATGCTTAAAGTTAGAAACGAAAAGATAGGCTCTGAGGGGTGTACTAGGGGTATCGTGTACTAAAAATGAGTACAACGCAAAGGGTGTGGGAGAATTACTTGACCAATGTAGCCAAAGTAATTATAACAAAAACACAGGTGTAAAACAATGGGTTAATCCTAATGCCTCTTATCATGTAGTAAATCTAACTACACGAATGTAGTCTCACTTGTGGTCTCGGAATGGTCCTAACGCAAGTTCTAGAATCTAAGTGCTACCGGTACACACATCATAGCAAAATGCTTTTCCTACCAATTCTAGGGGCGAACCTCACATATTTGGGGGTGGAAAATTTTTTAGTGGTACGGTTTTTGTGCTAGTCATATAACTCCTATCCATGAGACGCTCATTAAGATCAAAGTTTCACTCCTAAATGTTGTAAAAAAATTTAAATTTGGCACTAAAATTGCCCTAACAGGTATTTATCTCAGATTTATTACACATCTACTATTAAACAAACAAAAATCAAGCGTAATAGCATTCTCTAAAATCGTACTTTTACCCCCCCCCCCCTTACACTTAAGATGAACATTGTCCCCAATGTTCAAATAACAATATGTAAAAGCATAAAGTAAAAGAATGAAATCAAATACTCCCCTGATTCGCTCGGTGGATAATGAAGTAACATGGTTAGATCTTCTTCCAAAGAGAATGTAAAAGCTTCATGACTAATGCATCGCCAAAAGCTTGATTCCACATACATTTCCTTGTCCAAAATAACCTGTTAAACCTGAGAAAACAAACACGAAAACCTGCATAACATCGGCGGGATAAACTCTATATATAAGGGTATAATGCTTGTGGGATGATAATTTTGCAGATTCCTGGAGATTATAAGTTAGAGATTTAATAAAAACTTTTTATGAAAACAAAACTTTCAAAAATTTTCAGAAAATTAAACCTGACGCCGTCAGGTTGTAAAGCCTGACGCCGTCAGAAACAATCTGACAGAATTCTCATGTTAAGTTTCCGGAAAAATTTTGGAAAAACCTATACCTTACTTCCTGGAATTCCTGCAAAACATCATTATGACTCGATACAAGCATTTGACTCAAACAAATACTAATATGCATGCTTATATCTCATTGTTATCGTTCATGTTCAATCTTGTTCTTTAAAACAGATTTAAATTTCCCTTACACTTATCTTTTGCAAAATACCTTTATATGTAGTTAAGACGAAGTTAAAAACAAAATAAAGCATTTTCACAATTTATATTTGAGACATGAACAGTAAACAACAAGAATAAGAAATGCATACGGAAACAAATAAAATTAAATAAACAAACAATCAAACAAATAAAGCAAATAAAGCTTGGGTTGCCTCCCAATAAGCGCTTGTTTTTGTTCGAGTCACGAGCCTGACTCTACCCTTATTTAACAAAAATAGGGGAGGTTTTCCCTACACTTAGGATTAAGTGCGGGTGAAAGTAGCGATACACACCCTTAGGGTGTGAATATGCCACGTGAGGTGAAGGGGGTGAGTGAATGGCTTCCTTCATCCTAAAACTACCTGGATAATTTTGGTTGATGGGTGGGTTGGTTCCTCTTTTTTCTCCTAGATGTAAATCTAAGGATGAAAAGTTCTGTAAAGGTTGAGGTTCCAATTCATCAACACTAGAAAATTCCCTAGAACTATGAGTAAGGTCATCACTAAAAGTGTGCAAACCTATATCCTCTAGTTGTGCTTGGTCCAAGGGTTCTACCTCCATCGGGATTTCTAAAGTCTCTTCTACTTCTTCCGGGTAAGTCACGGGCGGTGTGGGTGCCTCAAATGATGGTTGAGTATTTTGTGGGCTTATGGTGTTTACCTCATCATTCCACGTGTCAAGATCACCTATATCCTCGTCAATTATTTTCTTAGGTAGTGATAATAACAAACCTAGTACTTCATCCAACTTATGGTTTATTGATACGGCTCTATCCACAATTCCTTGGCAAACTAGGTCGCTTTTCCTATTAGCCTCACTAAAACAAGATCCTAAACATGGAGGTTGTTCATAAGAATTTATCCTAGGTGAAGGCTCATATGATTCATAAGTGTCTCTAAATGAGGTATTTTGAACTTCTTGGTGTTCTAGCCACTCAACCATATCTTGCAATCTTAGAAATCTAAGTGAAAAGTCCATTTGAAGCAAATTACAAACAAAATCACAAAGAAAAGATAGACTACGAGAAAGCTACAAAATAAAAAGAAAAAATCTCACTTGATAGGAATCTTGTGAGTAGACCTAATAAAAATAAAATTTCAACCTAAGCAATAACTACTCCCCGGCAGCGGCGCCAAAAACTTGATGCGTGGTTTTGCAACCTTACAACAGGTTTTACCTCTCGAGGGATCTCAAGAGGCTTACAACCCCACCAGGCAGTGTACCTGACCGATGTAGTATAGTGTAGTGGTAAGTACGGGGGATTAATCGTTCTCCACAGGGAATAGTGTTCGTTAGGTATGAAAAACTACTCTAATAGGTCTAAGGGTGAGAGAAGATTCTTTTTATGTTTTTATATTTTTTTTATGAAAGCAAGTAAAATCTCGGGTTTGAAAGAGTGGGCGGAATTAGTTGCTAGTCAACTAACCCAAATTACTACGAATGCAAATAAAATAAAATAACTGAAAATGAAAAGGTTGGTGAAAACTTATATAGAGAGAAATGTGTTTACTTAGATTTTCTTACTCCCTAACTATCTTTTACCGGTTGATTAGTGTGTATTAGTTGCGTGGATGACGGGTGTATTCCTTAATACCATTTGTGGGGTGGCGTACGTACTTCCCCAACTCTACAAGCTCCTACTTCACTCCTATGTCGAGCCGGCTAGGAAGCTCCTAACATGGGATCACTAGAATTCGCTTGTGCATTAAATACAACCATAAAAACCTTTAGTACGCATTGGTTCATGTTTCTTAAGACGTTCAAGCAAGTTACCGAATAGGAAGTTAGCCAGTTTTCTTAAGCCTAACATAGATGAACAATCATCCAATACAACTAACAACACACTAATAACCAATAATCAATAGCTAGGTTTCATTAGATCTAAGCAAACACAAGATAAATCTAGCCTAGCATGTTAAACAAAAGACAAGAACAAGATAGAATCAAACAACACATAGACATATTGAATGATTAATTGATAACTTATCTTCAATGTAACATGGAAGATCTCAAGGCAAAAAGCCTTGAAAAAGCTGCTAAATTCGTCCTAGGGTTTTCACATACAAAGTTCCCCAATAAGTTCCACACTAATGACAAAAAATTGCAAAACTATATATAGACTTTCAGATCTGACGGCGTCACGTTATGGAGTGTGACGCCGTCACCTCGCCGCTTTTAGGGTTCCCGGATGACCTTCTTGACGCCGTCCCTCTTTAGCTCTCCAAAATCCGTTCTGGCTTATCAAGGCTTGACGCCGTCAGATTTAGGGGTGACGCCGTCCCTCTTTAAATTAAGCCGTGACGACCTTGATCATATTAAAGCGTGACGCCGTCAGAATTCCATGCAAATTTCTCTGGCTTATCATGAGTAAATTTCACATCCACCTTTTCTTGCCAAGCCGTGACGCCGTCCAGGGATAATCCTGACGCCGTCAAAGGTAATTTCCAGCATGATTTTGAGACTTTGTCGTTTTTTTCACTTTTATGCTCCAAAAACGTCCAAAATGCTTCCTTTTCCAGATTTCTTCTCAAAAGTACCTAAAATGACAAAAGGAATGATTTAGGGCAATATTTGATCAAATAAATACGATTTAGGGCTTAAATGACCCCTTAAAAGCGGTACACTTTTCGCTTCATCATATTTCAAAATGCAAAACTCTCGAAGTGTTAACTAAATGTGTTTATTCATAAACACTTTGAGAGATTTTCACAAAAGGTTTTATGGTATGTGATCAACTAATCTAGGATAATCATGGAGTAATAAGGTGATTATGGCTAGGTTATGTCCTATGATCCGCCAGAGCCGGAGGGATCTACCCAAGGACAATTCCAATAGATTAGAAGTAGAAGTCCTTAGGTAAGATTTAAAAAAGGAGTAAAATGAGAAAGGAGAAAGAAGGGGTTGAAGAATTAAAAAGAAAAGTTTAATGAAAGGGTGAAAAGAAATAGCCCTCCATGAAAACTTAGGGCAGAAACCGGGTCAATACATCTGCTATCGGTTATCACAAGTTGATACTGATATTGAAGACAAGACGCCATGGACCCAGTGACTCGCTGCACCACCCCTCCTAGCCACTCAGATATCTCTTAAAAGATATTTGTTTCATTTTTCACGAAGAACACTACATAATCTATCGGCCTCTCATTCCGAGATGTGTTGATATTGAAAAGGTGGCACTCTGCTCCATGCCTCCGACTACTAAAACCAAAACGCACATTATAGAGTCTAGAGCCATGAGATTCATCAAAAGATCTGTTAGAAACACTTCCATATGAATACCCTTGTGTTCACCAAAAAGGACACAAGGTGTACATGAGTCTTAATGAGATCCGAGGATCTTGCCATTTATATCATGATGGTTACGTGCTTCAAACGGTCTACAGTCGTGGGGTGATCTCCAGCGACTCACTGAATCGTGGGTGCACTTCGGTGTGTCCGTGTAAGCCCTCTTGGGGGTATCCGGTTCAGAACGGCCTGGGCAAGGATTAGAGAAAGTCTTCACACTATGCTGTTGACGATCTCGAAGTCCAAACCTGTAAGCGCTGGATGATTTATCACTAACGGTTTTATGCGGCTACCTATAAACATCCATCAACCATCATCTAATACATCAAACATCTTCACCTTGACATACTCATACTTATGAAGAACATCCCCTACAAAGCTCAAGTGAAAAAGTTCAAGACAGAAGGATCAAGTTTAAGACAGAGTGTAACAACAAAGTCAAAAAGGTAATCAAGATGTCAAGAACAAGTTCATATGTCAAATGATGAAAGTATAAGGGGAGATTGTTAGCAAGGGAAGATTATTAGCAGAAGTATACAGTCCAAGATGTATGAGTATGTTGGAGGATACGTAGCATCATCACACGAAGATTTTGATCAAGGCAAGAACTTCCAAAAGACGATTACTTTGAAGATCACAGTGCATGAAGGAATGAAAAAAGAAGACTATTCTACAACGACACACAAAGTTCAAGACATTGAAGACAAAAGACCTATCACTGGGAGCATCATTGAAATGACCATCCCTTAGGGGGAGATTGTTAGCATTTATATTTTTAGTCAAGTGATGGTCATTTGTATACTTAGAAATGTGTGTCGTGTAACAATAGTATTAGTTAAACGTGGTGGGCTTTTGGACTTAGATAGATTAGTAAGCTTGTATTGTATGAATGTTCAATGTAAATCCCATAAGCCAAAAGCTCACACGAAGCCCATCCAATAGCAATTAGGGCGTCACTTGTCACTATAAATACCACACACTCTCACAAGTTTTAGTGTGCCTCATTGTTATGTCTAGGTGAGAGTGTGTGTAGGTGTGTGTGCTCTAATAGTGTATGTTTGTATTTCTTTATATTTGAAGCTAATATACATTCGACATAAGTTATATATCATACGATCCATTTCATCTACTCTTCTCATCTATACTATATTCTTTGAGTGTCACGATCTTATAGTATTAGTTTGTAGTGATATAGGTTGGTTCGAGTAGGATTTCATAGTTTTACAGTACTATTCCGGGTGGTCAATCGGTAAATGTTTTTTTATGAAAATGAGCCCAATGGCATACTAAAGAAATCTGGAAAGTTTGGTCAAGTTTCGAGTTCGGGAGGTCGGGTTTTCAAGCGGGGCATTACAACTATTTATAATTCTCTTTTGGATCAACTTTTTGGTTCGAAATTGTAGACCTTAGTGTGGATCAAGATTTCGGCCCTGGATCTACCTTTTGGTTCGTAAAAATTAAACCTTAACATGGATGCATAGTTTTGACAAGGATGTCCATGAAAGTCAAGCGTTTCCGCGTATAAAGTCATAGTTTTTGGTCTAAGCGGGCACGGGGTGTAACATTGTTGTTGTTTGATTTTGGCAATATTATTTGAATATATGAACTATGTTGATATTGAGCGACGTCAAGTGTCGCCAAGACTTACTAGTCTCGTTGCGGCCTCGACAAGCCAAAAGAATACTTGAACTTGATTATTGATATTGGACTTTTGAGGATTGACTTTTGACCCAAGTATGTTATAAACTTGGAAAGTGACTCGAAATATGAGATAACTCGTAAAAGCTTAAATGACATCATTAAATGACAACTTAAAATATTAAATAACGAGTTCATGGTTACTTAATATTTTAAAGATTAAAAAGGAAAAGTTAAATGACGCGTAATACGTTATTTAATATTTTGACAAATAAAAAGGTAATAAGTGTGAGTTATTTATTATTTCGAGGGCACGCAAATCGAGAAATGCTATTTATGGGAATGTTTATGTTTTGTGGATTTAGTGTCAAGTGTCGGATTAGTTGACGTTAATAAACCCGACCCACATGGTTATCTGACTTATTGGGCTGACGAGTCTAATAAGAGCCCAATAAGCATGTCAGAAGGAATTTATTAACGAATAATTCGTCCTTATGACTTATCAAGTATGATTATTGAGTTTTGGATTGATAAATTAAACGAAGGAATTGCGAGACTTATCGAGATTGACGAACTCGATAAGAACCCGACAATTCGTCCGCATAACTTATCAAATCAAAACTTAGTCATACGTCCTTGTTTGCGAGTCGTTTCAGTTTTAGTCATTATGTGGCGTGAGTACACTTGAGTCATGTTGTATCACCACTACACATCCGTCGATACCAAACATTAGTAACTAATATAAGAAAGAGATTTTGGAAGTTAAAAAGGAATCTACTTGGGATAGTTAATTTTTGGAACTTTTACATTTGGAGATTATGTTAAGGCGAGTTTAGAATTATTAGGTTGTGCCGAGTCCGTGAGTGCCGATACTTGAGAGCTGCCGAGTACTTTATTTCTATAGATCTTGTTTGTGCTTTGCTTGCTTGAGGTTAGTTCTCGTAGCCCCACCCTTTTTAACGTGTTTTTACCTTGGGGTGGAAATGGTACTCAATGCTTTCGAATGTTTTCATGCTGTGATCTACTGTTTTCATGATTTTGGAAAATATGTGTGTTTTGATTGCAATATGTGCCTTACTGAGTGAATTCAGATTGTATGACTTAGCTTGAATGTGCGTAACTGTCTAGTGATACATTGTTAGTATATCATTTTGGGAAGTAGCACCCAATATATCATTTTGGGAAGTGGCACCCAGTACATCATTTGGGAAGTGGCACCCAGACTATGTGTGGACCAATTATGTGGGTTTGCAGCTTGTGATAGTTTGTGATCCTTACTGTATGCTCACATTTGTATATCTTGCTCACTATTGTCCTACAACAAATTATTCACAGCATCGTGGGTCAACTTTTAAACCTACGAGCTCACCAACTTTATGTTGACATTTTCGAGTATTCATTTTCAGGTGAGATTGAAGTTACACTAGAAGGTTGAGTACTGGCCTGGCTTAGCCAGACTTAAGGAAAGACCCTTCAGGGTTATATCTCGTGAAGTTGCATTTTGTTATTTTCTAGTGAGGTTGTTAAACTTTGAGACTTATGTTTATCTTGGATCTTTGTACGTATCCCGGTTGTGGGAGTTTGCGACTATTATCTGTCTTATGTTATACATTTAGTATTTATCTGTTGTGACACCTTGTGTTCTTGACTATGAGGTCATACCCCGTGAATGCCATTCCGCTGCGTCATTTTTGGGGTGTGACAAGCTGCCGCAAGAACTCAACAGTGTAAATGATGTCTTTCATGTATGCAATCTAAATAAATGCTTGTCCGAGGAAACTCTTGCTATTCCTCTGGAAGAAATCAAAATTTACAATTGACTACACTTTATCGAAAAGCCTGTTGAAATCATGGACCGAGAAGTCAAGAGGTCGAAACATAGTCGAATACCAATTGTCATAGTACGTTGGGATTCCCAAAGAGGCACTGAATTCACGTGGGAACGTGAAGATGAATTCAAGGCCAAATATCCCCATCTTTTTGTATCTTCACCTGACAACTCGAATTGAATGTCGGGACGACATTCAAATAAGGTTGGGAGACTGTAACAAATGGTAATTTTCTGTCTTAATAATTATGATTAATTATCAGAAAATACACATTTTTATTTTCTGACATCTATTAATGAGAAGTTATGTTATTTAAATATTTATTTCATTATCATAATTCAAAACACGTTAAAACATGATTCACCAAATATCGGAACGAGCTGACGTGCGGACCACGAAAACCAAATTATACACAAAAACAACCAAACGGACCTTAAATAACTTCAGCCCAACCGGTTACTGTTCATCCAGGCCCAACCCAATCCTTTTAGCCCATTTTAACCCTTTAACAAATTGACCAAACCCCCCAAGCTTTACCTCGTTTTCTCCCAAATTCGAAACACAACACATTCGACATTTTGTACAATTCAATTCTCCTCCCACCAAAGATTTAGGATGTCAAATTTCATCTTTTATTTCCCAGATTTGATACGTGAACGAAGGCCAAAGTGAATCCCATTTCACACACCCATGCGGATTTAATACATTTTCACAAATTCAACCATTTTGAATTAAACTCAAATCCACTTAGCTAAATCACTTCTAAGTGATCAAAGGTGATCGAAGAACTTTGTTTCTCACCTTTGGAACCAATATCACACGTTACAATATTAGTTTGGACCTTTTACTTGTGTGTCGACATATATTTTATATACCAAATCGACACCAAATCAAACCTTGCACACACAAACCTATCTAAAATCTTTGATTGTCAGTAAATCCTTCTTAGAGTCCACATTCTCCTACCATAACACTATTCAAGCAAGTTGAGCAAATCAAATATATATATACACATTATACGTGTGTATATATACACGTATAACTCCCTCCTCATTCACTCCCTTTCACACTTAGCCATTTTACACATTCTCTAGTTCATTTCAATCCTTATACGAGCCACAAAGACCAGGGGAAATTCTCTTTTCCATTCGAGTAGCATCTAAGGCGTATAGAAATAATTCGAAATGTTTTATTGTTCTAAGCGAGTTTGTGGAAGTTTTCTTTTGTTCTAGTTCACTCCACACGTAAAAATTTCACCATTTTTGAGTTGTAAGTCCTCACAACTCAGTTTCAATCCATTTCTTTGATCTAAAATGCACCATGCATCATTTATGAATTGTTTCGAACGTATATTAGTTTTCCTTTATTTTACGCATCATATTTTATTTCTAGGCATAAAAACTTGGTTGCCTCCTCCTATTGAAGGCTAGGAACCAAGGTGCACACTCACACCACGTTTAATCACTTGTTTCATGCACATTCGAACGCTATCTTATAGCCTTGTCACACGTATAAACTTTCAACTTAAAAATATTCTAAGTATTTTCATTTATGAAAATGTTCCAAGTCGACATAGGAATGGACATGGGAAAACAATTTCGAACTAATAACCTATGAATATTATTGCTTGACTCGATTCTACATACACCAAACTAATAAATCGTGTTTAGATTTCCTATTTTTAGCCCTTATAAGCTCTTAAAAATGGCCAAAGCTTAAGCTTATCGAAACTGCTTAAACCTTTATGTTTTCTCGACATGGGCTCAAAAGCCCAATAAGCTATTAATATGCTAACTGAATAAGTTGGACTTATAAGCTCTTTAGATATGAATTTGTAACATTAAAAATGAGCCCAAGAACAAGCCCAACTCGTCTTAAAGCCCACGAATCTTAAAACGTTAATGGGCCTTAAGTTTAAGTCGTTAAAGTCCAATAAGAGAAAAATAAGCCAATTTAGCTAATAAACAGTTGATTTTACTTGAATAAGCTTTAATAAGCTACTGAAACTCTCGAATTAGTTTTCCCCATCTTTTTGTGATTTTTGGACTAAATTTGCAAATAGTTTCGACTAGAGGGACTAAAACTGCCAACTGTGGAAAAATTGTGATTAAAAATGTAAAAATAGTAACTTTAGGGTAGAAACTATAAATATGTTAAACTATAAGCTCAGATGTCATGTTGGATAATTATGGACTAAAAATGTAAAGTATATATAATTAAGGACTAACGGTGCAATGCAAACTCCGTTAGGGTGGAAAATGTAAAAACACTAAAAGAGCAAGGGCCAACAGAATCTTTGTTACATTTTCATTTCTAGTTTGTATTTTATACTTTCCCATATTTTCACGTGCACTTTTAAGTTTCAGTTACGTATTTAATAACTTTACGTTATAATTATATATAACGAGTTTTAACGATTTAACTTAACGTTTTGTTTAACCACTTTTGATGAAACGATATTATTGGATCTAAATGACATAAAAATAAGATAATATTATATATATAATATTATTTTTAAACTTTAGGCATTTTAAGCATATCACACTCACATCACCAATCAATCGTTATCCGTTACTCACTTTCACAATCACTATTCATATTAAGTCAAATTCTCAGACTTTACCATTATCCAGGTCGTGTGTTGAAGCCGTTCCCATAACTAACTTGATTTTACAATTCACCTTGTCAGTTACGCTCAAGGTGAGTCATAGCCCCACTTTTACTCGTTTAATAACTTTAAACTACTTAGGGTGAGAAACATGCTTACTATTATGGACCATTTAAATAATGCTTTTGTTTGATGAAACTATTACGTGTTAGCCTAAGTACTGTATCCCAAAAGCTTGACTATACTCATGTACCATTAGTTCCCACTGGGAAGCACGAGTGATATAAATAGATCTATTGAGGGTGACACCTCCATCCGTGTTGGAGAGCCAACTGTCCAGATAAGACAAACGGATGTATACCATGTCGAAATACAAGTGTCGTGGGATAGAACACTTGCCGGGCCTTATTATTATTACATGAACTCATTTCATGCACACTGTCGTAGCTTCTGTAACATGGAACTTAGCACAGCGTAGTAGACTTTCGTATAACATTATGCTAATTATAATGTTAACTCACAAACTTATTGGTCCGACTTTACTGCTTTATATAAACCTATGAACTCACCAACCATTGTGTTGACACTTTAACATGTTTTTCTCAGGTGTTTATTGTTGATTTAAGATGAAGCACGGCAGTGCTTGGCAGGGGCATAGGCACACTTTTGAGTGTACACATAACACTCAAGACCAGAGTTTTTGTACTATGGGACAACTAATTAAATAATGGGCCTTGTTTTCCGCATTCCTATTTTGTAAAACTTATGTTTAATTAATGAAGCTTTTAAAACGGATTTGATAAATTCATTCTCTATTACTTGTGTTATGATCCAACTAAGTAGCACACCAGATGTTATTTCCGTTGTGATCTGATTTGGGGGTGTTACACTAACCAATGTCATTACACTATTAATAGATGTCCAAGTAGGAGCTGTTAGTTTTGTGGACAAATATTAATACGTGTATGTCTAGAATCGAACTCGAGACCACGAGATTGCACACTTTACGTATGAAGAATTAATGGATAATAAGTAATACATAAAACGTTATATATTTAATTATTAAAACACAAAATAACGACTAACGGAAGTTAAGTAGTTAACGACAATTGACTAACGACCGTTAGAGATTAAGTAAAGGACTAAGAGTGAAAACAGAAGTCGAAAAAGTTCCGGAAGCCCCTAGGGCAGTTTAGGCCGATCGAATGGGTTGGGTTGAAACCCAATCCCATTCCAACTTGTCTTACAAGTCTCCTAAACTATATATACAAGGCTTAGGGCTATTTGTTCCATACCTCTTGTGCACTTGCTATAACCGTAAGTCTTTTCTTCTATTTTCTTTGCTTGGCCGATCGAACAAACACCCTAATAAGGGTCAATCGATTTGTTTCTTTATAAACAAACATTTTTTGTTTCTTGATCTAACAATCACTTTAATTCGGTTATAGTACGTGTGTACAAGAACGTGGTATTAACTCATTATAGTTAATATCTTGGATTGATTTACAAAACGGTAAGGGGTAACTCGTTAATCCAATTCTTGATATTGATTGAAGAAGATTTGAAGTTGATTCTTGTTTTGCTAGAATCAAAGGTACGTTTACTTTATTATTCGGTTAATTCTTTATGTGTTAAATAGATCCTACGCTTCCGCATGTGTATGATAATTATATGTTTAATATATGAACTTGTCATGTTTATTAAATTCTAACATGAAGCATATGCTTACTTGTTACTTTTCTTTTCTCAGTCTCAACATGTTGTACAACTGATAAACATCTCAAGTTTATGATATAGTTTGTATTGGGCTAAAGCCCATCTTCTAGATGTATCCATGTAACCCTATACATGTATTATTGTGATTGAATGAATATACAAAAACCCTTATACACTTACAATACAAAAGACTTAATTATTGCAAAAACATGTTTTTTTTGGTAAAGGGTTTCCCCAGTAAATGTATTACACCAAAAATCGTTAAAGTACAAAAGGTGTAGGTGAAGTCCTACAACTCAGCCCGTTACATGGGCAATAAGAATGCACCTTAGTGAAACAAACCAAACGGCATGAGAATGAAAAACCAAACTCATGCACGAGTTTACAACAAGCTACTAACCAAACCACTAATAAAGAATGACACAACCATTCTTATTACTAACAAAGAAAGAAGCAGTAACCAACTTTCTGAACAGCCAATAGCAGGCCAAGAACTCACCAACCGAATAGCCACCCCATCCCTATAGCTGGTATGAATAGGCCAAACAATTGCTCCGGTTGAGTTTTAAATCCTTCATTGAAGCCAATTCCAAAAAGCCTTCGCGGCTAACTTCCATAAAGACGAACAAAGAGTCAATACCTGTAGGAGATTTGTAATATGCATTCCATATATCCAAACACATGCACAAGACCAACCAGAGCCTAGAGTATGCATGATCGGACCTCACCCCTCCAGCAACTCACGAACCAATCCCTAACACGCATGAAACCCTAACAGCAATAAGGGTCTTGATAATAACAACGGCTAAAATAAGCCGCGCCTCCAATCGAATCCATAAGAACAAGATTCGAAAACATAATTGGATAAATTAATCAAATTGATCAAGCAATCCAAATCCCTAAAACAAAAAGTGATACAGTTCCAATAGCAGCAAGACGTGCCGTCCCACTACACAAATCAGCCACAAGATAAAGAGGGTTTCAATAGACCAAGCATTCCGACCGTAAACCCATAAAATCCCCAAGAAAACTCAAAACGCAATTGTTTAAGCCCCTAAGAACGATCATAGAAGATAGATCTAGGAGTAATGAACAAGAGGAATCGAGTTATATGGAATGAACGGTTAGGGATTTGATGGCGGCCGGAATCTCCTTTTTATCTCCCAAGGGAAAAGAAAAAACCCTAATTATGTTTTTTATTGCAAAAACATGTTGGATTTTGATAATTTTGTTTCTTACTTTTTTTTTGTTGATAATTTGATAGATGTTAGTTTGATATAGAAAACGTCAAGATTATGAATTATTAATGGTAAACAAGCAGCTGAAAGATATTTAAAGCATATCGAATAATTGACTATTAGCCTTAAAGTTATGTCATAGTTGGGAATTGCATTTAGTCATATGTATAAGGGCTAGTTAGACAAAGTGTTGGGCTTTTGGACTAGAATAAATAAGTATGCTTGTATTGTATAAATGTCCAATGTAAAGCCCATGAGCCAAAAGCCCACACGAAAGCCCATCATAGCAAGTAGGGCGTCACACACTTGCCTATAAATACCTTCCTTGTTTCAACAAGGAAGGTTGGATGTCTCTTTGTAATAAGGAGGTGTGTGTGTTTCTTTAGTTTCTCTCTCTAGAATACACACGCACCTCCCCCATTCTTTAATCTAATTTTACCATGTTTAACCTTTATTTCGAGCATCCCCGACCTCCTGAATACGTGTTTCTTAGTCATTACAATTGGTATCAAGAGCTAACCAGGGGCGAACCGTGGTGATTTGAGGTGAAAAAAGTGATTCGTGGTGTTTTTTATATCGTTACTGTTCATCATCCATAAAATTCGTGAGTTTTTATAGTTTTTGGTGAAAAAGCTTCAAGCTTTGTGTCGAAAAAGTGATTCTTCAACATATTGGCGACAAAAGATTGGAGCTTCAGTAGTTTGTTCGAGAATTTGGAGTTGGTTGTTCGAGAAAAAAGAGGCTTCAAAAGATTGCGGTTCGAATCCTCCTTGCATAGAATTTTTGTCACTTTTCTTGTATAAGAATTGTGATAAAAGTGGTACTTCATCGACTTGAAAAATCTAATTTCTTATGTAAGAATTTAGATAAAAGAGGGTTTATAGGAATTGAGGTGTGTGCCAATTCCTATAGAAAAGGGTTTTTCAAAATTGTGAAAGTTTCAAAATTGTGAAAGTCTATCGAAGTTGTGAAAGTTTTCGAAATTGTGGAGAAGATGTCTATCGCAAATCTACCTTTCGCAATTCTCACTTATCGCAATTGCTAAAGTGTTTTCGCAATTGTGGAAGTATTACCGCAATTGGTCCTCTTTCGCAATTGGCCAAAGAAGTTTCGCAATTGGCACAAACTGCCACTTATCGCAATTGGTCAAGGGCTTTCGCAATTGTTTCTCAGACAATGGCTATCGCAATTGTAAAATATATATATATATATATATATATATATATATATATATATATATATATATATATATATATATATATATATATATGTATATATATTAATTTGGAGGAGTGATTTAACGGTCAATTTTTACGCGAAATTCAAATTCTGGTATAATAGTGAAAATTTTGGCCCAAAATTCAAATTTTTAGGTCAAAATTCGAATTTTTTCAGTGAATTTTGGCGTAAAAATTTCTTAAACTCAAATTGTTCCAGCATCCTTAGAATGGCATTTTATGGCATTTTCACACCAAAATCACAAATGATATTATCGGACTGCACCTTCAAAATCACCACGTATAGCCAAAAAGATCATGATTAAGAATCACAATCAAATGACAACGGCCAGTATCGGAGTTTTTTGTGACTACAGAGTTTTTGTACGATATTGCTTATCTGGGTTTAAAGTTAATTTCAAGGGCATGTTGTTAGACCCGTTTCCCGGGTATTGGAACCCCACCCTAGATGAAAATAGATAAAGGCCTTACGTGATTGGCTAGTAAATAAATGTAACGTTTTAGTCAAACTGATAGCCAATTAATAGTCAAAGTATGACTATGTAGGCATATAAAATGTGTTGAGTAACTATAAGGGCTTAAGTTGCCAAGTGTTAATCATGTATTATAAGTTAGTGTGGCCAAAATAGAAGAAAAGAGACTTGAGGGACCATCCTTGCCTTTGCCCCAAACTTGTACCTAACTAGTTATATCTAGTTTTATCTAGATAATTCTCTCATTTTTGAGAGAGAGTGAGAAGGCCGGATATTTTAGAGAGAAGAAAAGAGAAGGAAAGTAGGTAGGTGATGATCCATGAAGAAGATGATGAGGATCAAGTGTTATAGCCTTCCCTTGGTAATAATCATCACAAGTAAGTGATCTATTGTCTTGTTTAATGAAGTTATAGTTCATGAGTTAAGTGGGTACTCATCATATGATCAAGATATGATCATATGATGATATGGGTTAGAAGATGATTATGTTTTGATGGGTTTGATAACCCTTGTTTATGTATTTGAGTATTATGTGATTAGGTTTTGATTATTGAATGATGATGATGATCGATGATGATGATGATGATGGAAGATTGTGTTGTTGATGATGTTCTTGATGTTGTTTAGCTTGGACCAAGGTAAGTAAAATGATGATGGCATGTATTATATGGATGTCTAACATGTATGTGTTATGTATGTTTTGTGGTTAGTGATAAGAGATTGGATATGTGCTTATGTGCTAGGATGAATAGGATCTAAGTGGTGAATTTGGTTGTGATGGTAAGTTAATGTTAGGTGATTATGCAAGAATTAGAGAGTGGAGTAGCTAAGTAAGTGTTTGGAGATATGTGATGCTTATGTGTTTGATTTGAAGTATGATGTTATGTGATTATCGTTTTACTTACTAAGCGTAAGCTTATTCTTCTAGTTGTCAACGTTTTGTAGGTTAATGGCGATGAGGATAACTTGGCTTGGATTATAGCATAGGGATTTGGAAGCGGATTTGGGAGATAATAAGCATAGGAGCTAGGTAGAATACCGAGCTCGAGTCAATGTTGTACCCCCGAGAGTCTCTTTTATGAGTCCTATAATGTGTGTCAAAGTCGTGTAATGGTTTGGTGGTCTAATGATGTGTCGAGAGTGTTTTAGATGTTTATAGTAAAAGTTAAAGGGGTGTTTGGTTTATGTGTGAACATACCCATTTTGGATTGTAAACGGGTCAAGCGTCATTGGAACGTGTTAGTTATGTTAAATTAATGAAGTGGATCAAGTTTGGTGTAAAACGGAAGTGGTATAAGTGGTTTGTCATGAAATGGGTCAAAATGGGTTTTAGTGGTGAAATTGCAGTTTTGTTCTTGATGGCCTTCTTGACGCCGTCACCCTTTAAACTCCAAAAATTCTCTGGCCTATCAAGGCTCTGAGTTTTGTTCTTGATGGCCTTCTTGACGCCGTCACCTTTTAAACTCCAAAAATATGTCTGGCCTATCAAGGCTTGACGCTGTCAGGCTTGGGCTTGACGCTGTCAGAGCCGACTGTGCAGATTTTTGGCAGTTTTCGAAAAATCATATCTTTTAATCCGTAAGTCGAAATGGGTCGTGCCACCTATCGTTTTGAAGGTAATTGAGTCTACTTTCATCTAAAAATAGTTTCAAGGTCTGAAAGTTTATAGATTTTTGTCAGTGGTCAAAAGAGTAAGCAGGTGTCCGTAAAAGTGAGTCGTTTCCGTGTAAAAAGTTTTAAATTTTGGTCTAAGCGGGCACGGGGTGTTACACATGTGTACTTATTTATCTCAAAGTCTAGGGGTAGATGGATGCATGACTTTCAGAGATACTTTTTTGGGCTCTCATGGGTGTAGTACTCAGTGTAGTGATTAAGTCTTGATTTATCTAGTTTTCATAGGTCAAGGGGTGGATGGACGAAGACCTAGTTAACTATCACTTAAAGGAGATACATTGTAGTACTCAGTGTCACACAAAGATGTGGATAATTCAAGAGAGGTTCATATGCAGTTAAGGAAGGATGGATGGGTATATGAAATGACCTATGCTTTAAGGAGTTACGTTTTAGTGCTCAATATAGGTTCTTAGTCACACTTTCGTGCAAGATTAAGTCACATATCTAAGGGGTGTTTACTTCATTCTTAGATTGGTCATATTGGGTTGTCTCCATACAGTGGTCATTTACTAGCTGGTTGGATTTTGATACAGGGAGTTGATAAAGAGTTAGACATTTCAAATGGTATTATTAGTAGATTGGGTATATCGACATCTTCTCACGGGCTGATATGATTACTGATAAAGGGCTTCCAGTTGATACTTCATGTACACATCATTATGCTGATTCCGATGAATCGTAATCATCAAGGGAGAGAAATGTGTACATCGAGGACGTAACTGGGATGCATTTGGTGAGATGAAGATGTTGATAATCTATTCCCCCCAACAGCAGGGCACTTATGGCACTCATAAGAAAGGTTGTCAGTTTGGGGGAGAGCACTAATTAGGGAAGAGTGAAAAGATCATAATTAAACCCTAATTAGATTTGCTCACATGGTTCTTCTGCAAGTAAAGAAATGACAGCTGAGAAGATTATGCAAGCTGAACGAAGTAATGAAGTTTGAAGACCTTTCTCAAAGCTGATGCGCTCATGTTTTGTATTGTATTATACTTGTAGGGAAAATTGTAAGCAATTCCCGTATCACATCACTTTGGGGAGAGATTGTTAGCCTTAAAGTTATGTCATAGTTGGGAATTGCATTTAGTCATATGTATAAGGGCTAGTTAGACAAAGTGTTGGGCTTTTGGACTAGAATAAATAAGTATGCTTGTATTGTATAAATGTCCAATGTAAAGCCCATGAGCCAAAAGCCCACACGAAAGCCCATCATAGCAAGTAGGGCGTCACACACTTGCCTATAAATACCTTCCTTGTTTCAACAAGGAAGGTTGGTTGTCTCTTTGTAATAAGGAGGTGTGTGTGTTTCTTTAGTTTCTCTCTCTAGAATACACACACACCTCCCTCATTCTTTAATCTAATCTTACCATGTTTAACCTTTATTTCGAGCATCCCCGACCTCTTGAATACGTGTTTCTTAGTCATTACATTGACATAAACTTTAAATAGTTAGTATTTAAAAGAGTGTGAAACCTAAGTTAAGTTGTAATTAAGCACCTAAGAAAGATATTGAAGTTTTCGACTGTAATTCATTTATCATAAAGTGTAAGTTGTGTTCGTGCCACCACAACGCGCGGCTCTAAATACCCTCATTAAGATTAATTAGAGTTGGGTTACAAGACCACTCATTCCAACTAACTTATCATTTACTACCTCTATTGATATCCAAAGAAAATAAAGTAACTTAATGTCGTCGCCTAATATATCTCGCCTAGCTAGGCTTCCTAATTGTAAATGTACCCTCATTTCTAAACTGCCACGACTAGAGTGGGCTTGGACAACAACATGAAACTAGCACATGAAATGACTTTCCAAAATTAGCATTTTTTGTTATTAGGAAATTATTCCTCATTCTCTATGGTATGGTATATATAAAGAATGAAGAGTGTTTGACATGGTATCATTGCATAACAAAAAATGAAGAGTGTTTGAAATATATAAAGAATGAAGAGTGTTTGACTTTTTTCAAACTGGTAATGCGTTTTTTCAAAGGTTGATTTTTAAGTCTCTTAGTTTGCCACGTGTCATATGGAGGTGAAAGGGTATTTTTAGAAAAAAATTAATTAAGGGCTGAAAAAAAAGTGTGTTTTATTAGTTTTAATAGATAGGTAGATTTTCATATCTGAATACGAATTTTGGATATCCAAATTTTCGGATATCTGAAATCAAAACTCGGATATCTGAAATCGAAATTCGGATATCCAAAATGTCAAATATCCAATTTCGAATATTGTAATAGTTGTAAGCCTTGTTGGACGAAATAGAGATCCTTCATATCAAATGAAAAATAACAATAAACATAAAAAAAAGGTTTAATGTCGTGAACTGCACAGTGCTGGGCTAAAAAACAGGGTTTTGTCATAGCAATCCCACAAACCGACTCACATAATGAGAGAATAATTGTAACGATTAGTAATTATCAGTAAAACATGATCCACAGCGAAACCCTAAGAAAAAAACTCATATTGAAACCCTAATATAATCGAAACAGCAACCAATTAGAAAACCAACTAAAGGGATAGAATCTAACGATTAATCCACCAAAGTATGAGTGTTAAAAGGTATTCGAAGGAATTAGAATCAGGTTAAAAGATCGAACAGGGAAGGGATATGGAAGTCGCCATGGTCGTCAGAGGTTTTAGGGTTTTTTAACTGATTCTTTTTAGTCTGATATGGTATCATTGCATAAAGGATCCTATCATATATATATATTTCATTATGAACCCATAGAGTAAATGTATATCTATATCACAATTCTTGCAAAAGCTTTTATGAAGTTACTGAAAGGCGTTGTATTATTATAGCCTGATGTGACGACTCCTGGCGTTGAAATTCTTGCTACGTTTTCACCTATGGCATCACCATCTAGTATACCTTATGACAATAGGTCTGTGGATTACAACATATACTATCTGGGACATCACAGGCGTGGAAATTCTTTGATGGCCTTCACCTATGGCATCACCTTGATTGGTCTCTTTTAGCAATAAAATCTGCTCTAATGACGACTGGTAATATCTTATCTTGATCTTTAATACAATATATATGACTAAGTTAAAGAAAAATTTAAAGGTCATCTCATTCCTTCTTGTTTTAATGTGTTGTAGCATGGAAATTCTTTGATGGCCTCCACTGAGAAGCTGAATTTGCTTATGGGCATATCAACCCTCTGATGGCAACAGATCCTGGCCTTGTGTATGAGACGCCAATTAAAGAGTATCTAAAAGTATGGTGCAGCTTATCTCGAACCACTAGTAGCTTGACAGCCACAAATGCTAGTTGCCCTAATGAGTCGGCTGCTAGAGAGATCAATTACCCTTCTGTGGCAGCTCTACTGGACATGCAATCATTTGTGGTGTCCTTTCCTAGGACCGTTACAAATGTGGGTCACGCTAACCATACGTACATTGCATCAATGAGCCATTATTATAAGTACTAAAATTTTTATGCTTAACCTTGGTGTTACTGCTCTTTCTCTGCCAGAGGTGGCATTCACTTTCCCTATGTACAATACAAGTGGATTGTGGACTTTATGAACACCGTCTGTCCACACCAATGACGCTCGTCTCATTGTTAGCGGCTTCATTTGTTGACCCCTAACAGTCACCACAAAGCTCAATTTTTGGCTTAATGACGTGATCTGCAAAGTGCTTCATTTTTTGAATACGAACGGCTTCATTGTTAGCGGCTTCATTTGTTGAATACGAATTTTGGATATCCAAATTTTCGGATATCTGAAATCAAAATTCGGTTATCTGAAATCGAAATTCGGATATCCAAAATGTCAAATATCCAATTTCGAACATTGTAATAGTTGTAAACCTTGTTGGACGAAATAAAGATCCTTCATATTAAATGAAAAATAGCAATAAACATAAAACAAAGGTTTGAAAAAAGGATTTTTAGTAACCTTATCCACTCCTCTTTCATGTATCATGACTATATGCTAACCTTTCGCTCTTCTCCGGAGACAACGAACAACAGAGACATCAGGGCTATGGCGAGAACTAGATTCATCTCGCGCTGTAAAAAAGCTCTTTCCTCGTAATAAGCTAATTTAGTCCGAGATAAAAATTAGATCAGCTTAAGCTAACGGGATTGAAGGTGAAAAAATCAGGCAGTGCTCAATAAGGTTACTAGTGTATATGGAACTTGAAATGGGAGAATATGAAATTGAAAGTTGCTAGGATGATGGTATGGAGTTTGTGCTAAGAAGTTGTACTATTATTGCCTACTTGTGAGGAAAGTGAGGGTGTAGATCTGCAATTTATGGTCTGTGGATGCTTATAACCCATGATGAGTTACAACTGATGGTCATACGTGTAAGGATTTGAGAAAGGATTAATTATCGGTGAAGGGTGTGATAGTTTTTGTGAAGACAATGACGGCTGTGGCGGTTGTGGCAGAAGAGAGCTAGGTTGAGATCTGAGGAAGGATCAATTATCGGGTTAAGCTAGGGTTTAATTGACAGTGATTACTACAAGATTTGTTTTTGGCGCATTTATCACCTTCCTTACAAATAGAACGACGTGTAAAGAAGAAATGTCGTTGTGCTATCGAATGTTTGAAGTTTACTTTGCATGTGCTTGAACGTGTATTTTACATCATTCGGTGGTTCATTGTCATGAACATTAGTCTTCTTTTGTCTTTTGATTTTGATCCATGAATAGCAGTTGCGTAAGATGTTACTTTGGCTTCTTTTTGAGTTTGAGTTTGCCCTTTTGTATATGAGTGTTTGTGTTAAAAGTGGTCCTAGATCAATGAGTTGTTATTTGATCATCCTTGAACTTGTTAACACCTGAGACTCAATTCCAATCAGTAAATGCTTTTACTAAAATTAGATATATCGAATCTAATGTGTATACATTAATAGAATACATTTTGCTAAAGCCCATGCATGCTTGCATATCCATGTATGTCTTATAAGTTGTATAAATATATTACATATGTACACACACATTAACAATATTCATAAGTTATGGTTTTGTTGTTTGGTTTTTCGTGTTGAACGGTAAGGACCCGATGAGATTGATGAAGATCAAAAAGCTTGGATAACACTTAAACAAAGACCATACTTTATTGCTATGAAACAGTATTTGTCCAAGTGTGTGAAACTTGTAAAGTTGTGTGTGTTGCCTTCTATTTATAAAGAGACAAGTAGGGTTTAGAGATAAACCCTTGAGAGATGATCAACGGATGCGAGAGAGCTAGGTGTTGATCATCTAGAGTGCAGACAGGGAGGACATGTAGCACGCGCTCCTTGGCTCATACAGGAGAGTGCTTTGCCTCCTATTTTGTTGGTCGTGTGTTCCCCACTATGCTATGTTAGACTCGTAAGTTTAACCGTTAGTGACAGTTAGGAACAGTTGTCTTTTGCGTATGTACTATGCGGCCTGAGAAATGTTACCAGGCCTAGCTCGGCCTGGGTTTACATAGTTCTTGTCAAGATTGACCTTACTAAAATTTCAGTTCATAAAAGGACTATTTGGGAGAGCTTATTGAAGCTTCTTATAGAAGTCGTTTGGGATCCCAAACAATCTAGTAGTTCCGGTAAACAATTCCAAAGAACCGACAGGTACGATCTCCCCGGGACTTTTGGCCTTTACAACATCCACCTTTACATCAGAAAAGGATATTTGAAGAGGCATATTAAGCTGCTTGAGTACCTGTAACAACAAATTGAAAGGAACACTTATAAAAGTTGTCTTTTATGGACACATAGTAACTTTCTTTCACAAAATTTTGTGCAGAAATACAAATTTACTTACCTCAGAAGAAAACGATGGCATCAAAGGTTCTAAAAGGCATGCAAGAAGATAAACTACTCCCACCGACGTTCACACAACTATGGAGCACGAAGGTAGGTCTTCGTTGTAAAGCTTACAGAACTGAACTGATTTTCCTGTATTCATTAGTGATAGGAGTAAGTTGGTTAATGTTAATATCTTTATTATGATCCGTTCAAATATAGCAACTCCAAAAACAGAACTGCATGCTTATGAACTTACTTGCAGGTATGCATTTCCCTCACCAGAGATGCTCATCGCAATTTTCAATCCCTGCTTTAGCTTAACATATTCCATTTTTCCAAAGAAACATCCATTAAGAATAAAGAAAGTAACCAAAATATCTATATACTTCCAGTATAATTACTTACCTTCTTCATAGTCGCCACGTATATATTTTCTGTATTCATTTAATGTGATTGCTCCAATGCATCGAAGCTCACCTTGACCAAGCATCGGCTTCAATAGATTACCAACATCTGTGGCTCCACCAGTAGCTCCTGTATACGCAAATAACCGTCACATTAAGACAAAATAATATTACAAATTTGTTAGCATTGAAATTATATTAAAGTGATGGTCATTCATCTCTTAGTATCTTTGTATGTGTGTGTCGATGTTCATGTAATAGAATAGTAGAAATGGGCTTTGTGTTGGACCAATGTAATATGTATTAAGTGAAGTCAAGAATGATCCAACCCAACACAAAGCCCAACCAATTCACCAAAGCCCACTAGGGTATTTCTTGCTTTGTATTTAGCACACACTCCATCAACATTTCTCAGTATGCTTCTAGTTAGGATAAGGTGGAGTGTGTGATTTTCTCCTTTGTAATCTTTCTTCTCTTCTAATCTAACATTCACAGTTTCATCTTTCATTCTATTCTATTAGCATCGATCAATCACCTCATCTTTCTTTCTTATATCTTTATTCTTATTCTACATCTATTCTAGTTTATCTTTCTCTTCTATTAACTGCCATTCAAACAACCAAAAGAAAGTGGTATGATAAAGTAGGATTTCAAGTCTTTACAAGTGGTATCAACAGCCAGTCAACGAGGTAGGAAGCTTTTGTGTTCGGTTTGTGCTTACAAGAAACCATAAGCCACGTTTTTATCTCCTAAAAACGTGAGTTTTATCTTTGATCTACACAAAAAACAAGAAAAGCTATGGTTGTTAATGTTATATCGACTTGGGTTATGTTTTTGTGAGTATCACTAACTCGAATCTTGTGTTAAAGTGGTGGATTCTTGTGGTGTTCTAAGTTTTTAGATCGACACTAACCCAAGAAAAGATTATACGATTTGTTTTTTGATAGATTTGATTTTTGTGATGCGTATAATCTTTGTTTGAATTATTGATTTGTGTTGAGATTGTTGGTAAGAGTTGAAAAGTTGATAGAAGTTGGTATTAGTTGGTAAAAGTTGTCAAGTAGCATGTGCAAATCAGTGGAAAGCGAGGGATTATAAGAAAAAAAGTCAAAAAGTGGGTGAAAAAGTGCAGAATATCGCATTTGGCCTCTTCAGCGCGTTTATCGCAATTGGCAGAAAACCAGCGAATTATCGCAATTCGCATTCTTTATCGCAATTGATGCTGAAAAGGACTTATCGCAATTGAGGCTGAACAATATTATCGCAATTCAAAACGCGATAAAAATATCGCAATTCAGACCGCGATAATTTTATCGCAATTGGGTTTTTATCGCAGTTGGGTTTTTATCGCAGTTCCATCAGACTTCACAATTCAGTGTTGTCCGATATCTTCTACCAATTGCGATATCGGACAAAGAAGACTTCTGCGATATCGGACAGAGAAGGATTTTCAGCAGTTTTCCTATTTGTCAATTTCAGTCCCTGTACTTTCCAGCAGCCTAAGGAAACTTTCTAATTTGGCAGTTTTGGCCCTCGTACTTCTGTGAAACGATTTCAAAGTTGTCTTTTTACGTCAAAACTTTTGAACCGTAACTCCGTTTTCAGTCCACGACCTGTCAAAACGACCGTGAGACCGAGGAGAAGGACACGTTGAATTAATTTATTCATTCAACCCAAGTTTCGAGGCCTGAAAACGCTCCAGAATGAAGTTATTGAGGTTTTAAGTTTCCAGACCAAAATTCCACCGTAACAACTTGCATCAACCTAACCAAATTACAACTAATCAACATATCACCTACAACTTCAAACGATCATCATCAACAAACCAAAGCTTCACAACCACAACCAAGTTTAACCGTCAACAACAACATCTCCTACTTTGTTGCAAAGATCCTGTATCTATTTTATCATACAGTCATCATCAATGGCAACTCAACAAGACAATATGGCAACTGATCTGGCACATGCTTTTGCATTATTCACCAAGGCATTAAACTTCAAACAACATAACAACAACCAATGGAATTCACCGTACACTGACAATACGCAGTTATATATGGGTCAAGAAGGACAAATGGTTGAGGTTATCGGGAATCAGCAAGGAAATGCTATGGGTATACAGACTGGGAATCAAATGCAATATGCAGGGCAGTATACGAGAAATCAAATGGATCAGTTTGTGAATCAGAATGGGGTCAATCAAAATGAAGATTATTGTTTCATGACTTCATCTGAAATCCACAGGAGCGATATAAGTAGAATTCGCAATGTCAATGCAATGACGAAGGTAGAAAAGCTCCAGAACATGTTGATACTAGCCAACAAGGAACATTCGGGAATACCGTTGACTGCTGAGGAATCAGACTTCCTGCTTATGACCAGAATCAATGATAATTCTACAGAAGTCACTGGAGTCTCCGATCCTATGCCTGATCAGCAACAAACAACATCATGTAGTGATTCTGAAACTCCTCCGTCCTATGACACAGAACCACTCCATGAGGTACCATCATTGTTTGCTCATGAAAAGCCACATTCTGTGCCTCTCGAACCTAATTTCGATACATATGTGGGGGAGCAAGTTAATAGCAATGTTAACTGTGAAACTTCATATATGGATCCTAATGAAGTTCAAGTTGCACAAAATGATGCTAATGATGAGGAAACCCGTTCTTTCTTTGAATCATTACTTCATAATTGTCAAATTGAGATTGAAAAGGTCAAACAGATCAATCGCGATGTTAAAACCGCGAATGAAAAATTGACCACTGAGCTTGAGAGGTATAAGGTGAATGCAAGAGCTTATGATTTTCATAACAAAAATCAGTCAGAACTTGAGGTTAGATTAAAAGATTCTGAGTTAAGAGAGAAACGTTTACAAATCAAATTTAACACTCTAGATGTTAATTTGAATAACCAAATTAAATCTCTAAACAAGGAAATTTCTGAACTAACCAACCAGCTTTCAAAACAAAAATCAACTTATTCCAATCTTGAAAAAGAAAAGAAGGAGTTGAATGAAAGGTTTTCAAAACGTGAAAAGGATCTTCTTAAAGAGATCAATGAAAAAAAGGAAACCATTGCAAAGTTGGATGATTTGCTTATAAAAATGGGTCATTCTGCACAAACAGTTAACTTGTTAATAAACGATCCAAACCCGATTTTACATACATTAAAAAAGGTGGCTATCGGTTATGAAAACCCTTATATTCTCAAGAAAGCTCAAAAAGAACAGAGTGTGCTTTTTAATGGTAATTTAATAAATGCTATCCATGACCCTCCTTCGGGTTATGATTCTATCGAAACGATTGAGCTGTCAGAAGAGAGTAGAAAGAAAATGCGACAATTGAACAGAGAAATAAAACCCATTGACTATAATGAAGTTAACAGACTTGCTGGGGTTCATTTGGTTCAAAAGGAGTCACCTCTGTTCTTTCAAAAACCAGTGGTTTTCGCAAAACAAAAAGTTGTTTCAAAACATCTGCCTAACATCGAACAAATGGCATCTAAAAACACTTGTGAAACAAGTGCAGCTAGACTATATTTGTTCAATCTTAAACAGAGAATTGAAAAACTTCAAAGTATTGTGGCTTCCAAAACAAACAGTAAAAAATTTGAATGGTTTTCAGATGGTGTTCAGGATGAACTAAAAAGGATTTTTGAAAGGGAAATTAATCCACATATTCGTGCAATCTATGCGGTTGTTCAAAATGTGGAACATAATCTTTTGAAAGAGTCAGCAGAATTCGTTAAGGACCACAAATCCTTAGAGAAGGAAGCTAATGAATACTTGGAACACATAAAAGTTTTGGAAAAGCAAAATGACTCTCTTTCGAAGCTCTATCGACCGATATTATGTCCATTATTTACCAAACATATTCTGTTGAGGATGATGAAAGACTCCGAGCTGAGACTTCTGAACTTGTTTTAAAATATGAAAATGCGCTTGCTAAGATTGAAAAACAAAATGTCACATATTTTAAACAACTTGATCAGAAAAAGGAAGAATGCAAGTATGACAAACTGTCGTATGAGCGTTCTTACAAACAACTGAAAGAACAAATTGATCTTTTGAAGTCTCAGCTTGAAAGTCAAAAAAGGCAGGGTGAGGAAACTAAGTTTGCAAAACCATCAACTTCGGAACAACCAAAAATGTCAATTTCTCAAACGGTTCCAACAGTTGATGTGACAATTGATTTGACAAAACCAGTCACTCCAACACCCTTGCCTAAAACACCAAAAGTGAAAGCACCTGGCCTTTCTAGGAATTGCTCACCGAATGTGACCACTCAAACAGTTAAGGAATCAGTTGCTTCAAACAAAATGGTCTACAATCACTACCTAGAAACAGCTAGGCAAAAGGCACAGGTTCGAAACGACGGAATTTTAGGTACCAAACCTATAGTGATGAATTCTACAACATTACAAAGCACTGCCAGTAGTAGTAAACCACTACCTAGGATTATTCAATTAAAGACTAGGGATTGGCTTGCATCTAAGAGTAGTTGCGCAAAAGAAAATGTTATCCACGTAGAATCTAACACTATGAGCTCAAATTCCTCTTCGAACACAAAGCAAGTTCAAAATGACAGTAGTGACAAAATTAAGGTTGCGGTGTTAAACAAGAATGTTGAATTTGTCTGTCCTACTTGTCAAAAATGTGTCTTTTCAGCTAATCATGATGCATGTGTTGCACAGTATATCAAGAAAGCAAATGCAAGTGCTAAGGCACAATCCTCTAAGACACCAAATAGCAACAAACCCGTTGCTAAGAAGCAAAAGGCTAAGAAACCAACTAGGTGGATCTCTACAGGACGTAGTGTTTCTCAAAATGAGACTTTCGCTGCATCTGAAAAGGAAACAACTCCTAGATCTTGCCCTAGGTGGAGTCCCACGGGAAAAGTTTTTAAAACAGTTGGTCTTAGATGGATTCCCACAGGAAAGATTCTTGATAGCTGCACCACAACAAGTAATAGTGAAAAACATCAGGATAAGGATGTAGAAACCACTACAACCGTTGATAGTGGACACCCTCAATGTGATGATTCATGTTCTTCTAACACTATTATTTGTACATATTCTTCTTTTGTGGATTCTGTGATTGCAGGTACTCGTGAAAGTGTTGAGAGTTCGCTCGCTGAATGTGGAAGAGAAGACCTTTATGCCAACATCGCATTTGGAAATCCTGGTCTACATCCACTCTTAACTCCACTTTTACTTGTTCATACTTAATCATTCTTTGTGAATATACATTTTTTGAAAACATCAAAAAGAATATACAAAAATGGAAATTTTTCAAAAAAAAATACAAAAACAATATAAAATCACAAAAATCCAAAAATATTCTTCTCCGACATGTCTCTCGTATAATCGATATTCTGTACGTACCTAGAAATGTCATTTAACAATGATACGGGCATGTACAGATGCTTGAGCAAGAGTTCTTTAAATGTTTTCAAAACATGTCGTTTTCTCATGTCATCTGTATATTTAAAGAACTCTTTCCTTAAATTGGGTTAAGCTCGGGTTCTGGAGTGCATAACCCAGAACCCGACATGTTTTTTGAAAGAGTTCTTTAAATATACATGAGAGTTCTTTAAAAAACATGTCGGGTTCTGGGTTCCGGGTTCTGGGTTCTGGAGTTCTTTAAATATACAGATGACATGTTTAAATATACCCAATGACATGAGAAATTGGGTTATGCATAACCCAGAACCCGACATGTTTTTTGAAAGAGTTCTTTGAAAAATTGGGTTATGCACTCCAGAACCCGAGCTTAACCCAATGGCTTATGCACACATGTCAATGCATAACCCGTTTTTCAAAGAAAGGAAAGTGTTGTGCAAAACCAATTTCTTTTTCTAACACTTATCCTAAAAACAAATGAAGATATTTCTCCTTACATATCTTCATAGATTTTCAAAATCTTCTCTATCTTGAGCACATTTTCTTCAAGATTTTTCAATAAGATTTTTCCAAATCTTTCATAAAGTGCTCAAGATAACTCCCTCCTAAACCCTTAAAACTGCTTTTAAACTAACATGTTTAACCATATGCTTTGTTTAAGGGGGAGTAGAAAAACAAAAATGTTCCAATTTTAATCAGTTGAAAAACAAAAAATTTCATGCTCAAATCCGTCTATCTCTCCAAAAAGTTTCATTTTAATCAGTTGATATCAAAAATATCACTGCATGCTATTTTTGAGGGGGAGAAGATGTGATTAAAATGTGATCAAAAGAGAATCTCAAAAAGAGTTCTTCAAAAAGACTCAGCATGAACCCTCGAATTGACGAAAGATAAATGTCAGTAATCGAAAAGACTAGTCCGGGACGGGTAATAATTTCAAGATGGTTATCCATTGATGTAAACGTGTCTCGCAAAGGACTTGTCTGAGTAAAATGTACCAATTCGAGAGATGATGTGTAATAACTTCAAGCTAGTCTAACTAGTGATGTAAACGTGTCTCGCAATGGTCATATTAATTGAAAATCGATCAGTTCAAAAAGTGCGAACTCTACCCATCATGTGCAATTCTTTCTTAAATCTCATATGCACATGTGAAGGGGGAGTATTTCAGAAAATGCAAAACTCTCGAAGTATTAACAAAATGTGTTTTATTCATGAACACTTTGAGAGATTTTCTCAAATGGTTTTATGGCAAGTGATCAACAAACCTAGGATAATCATGGAGTTATAAGGTGATTATGGTTAGGTTATGTCCTATGATCCGCCAGAGCCGGAGGGATCTTCCCAAGGACAATTCCAATAGTCTAGAATTAGAAGTCCTTAGGTAAGATTGAAAAAAGGAGTAAATGAGAAAGGAGAAAGAAGGGGTTGAAGAATGAAAAAGAAAAGTTTTTGTAAGGGTGAAATGAAATAGCCCTCCATGAAAACTTAGGTCAGAAACCGGGTCAATACATCTGCTATCGGTACTCACTAAGGTGATACTGGTATTGAAGACAAGATGTCATGGACCCAGTGACGCGATGCACAACCCCTCTCAGCTACTCAGATATCTCTTAAAAGATATTTGTTTCATTTCTCACGGAGAACACTACATAATCTATCGGCCTCTCATTCCGAGATGTGTTGATATTGAAAAGGTGGCACTCTGCTCCATGCCTCCGTCGACTAAAACCAAAACACACATTATTGAATCTAGAGACATGAGATTCATCAAAGATCTCTTAGGAACACTTCCTACGCAATACACTTGTGTTCATCTAAAGGATACAAGTTGTATAAGTCTTAATGAGATCTAAAGGATCTTGCCTAATGTCATGATGGTTACTCGCTTCAAAAGGTCTGCAGTCTTGAAGTGATACTTCGGTATACTTCAGAGGCTCTCAACGGCCGTGGTAAAGATTAAGAGAAAGTTTTCACTCTATGCTGATGACGATCTCGAAATCTAAACCTATAAGCGCTGGACGATTTATTGCTAACTGTCTTATGTAGGTACTGACGAAAGTCCATTCTCCATCATCATCTACAACGTAGACGCATCTGATCAGAAGAAGTAGATCAAGGCAAGAACATCCAAAGTCGATACTTTGAAGATCACAGAGCATGAAGGAACAATGAATCAAGTCTATTCTACATCGACACACAAAGGTCAAGACATCGAAGTCAAAAGATCTTATCACTGGGATCATCATTTGAATGACCATCCCTTAGGGGGAGATTGTTATCATTGAAATTATATTAAAGTGATGGTCATTCATCTCTTAGTATCTTTGTATGTGTGTGTCGATGTTCATGTAATAGAATAGTAGAAATGGGCTTTGTGTTGGACCAATCTAATATGTATTAAGTGAAGTCAAGAATGATCCAACCCAACACAAAGCCCAACCAATTCACCAAAGCCCACTAGGGTATTTCTTTCTTTGTATTTAGCACACACTCCATCCACATTTCTCAGTATGCTTCTAGTTAGGATAAGGTGGAGTGTGTGCTTTTCTCCTTTATAATCTTTCTTCTCTTCTAATCTAACATTCACAGTTTCATCTTTCATTCTATTCTATTAGCATCGATCAATCACCTCATCTATCTTTCTTATATCTTTATTCTTATTCTACATCTATTCTAGTTTATCTTTCTCTTCTATTAACTGCCATTCAAACAACCAAAAGAAAGTGGTATGATAAAGTAGGATTTCAAGTCTTTACAAAATTAATCACAGAAATTAAGCAGGCTAAGTAGAATGACCTACCGACTTGCACTAACTACTGTGTGAATCTCATCAATGAAGACTAGAATTTTTCCGTTCGATGCAGTAACCTCTTTAAGATCCGCTTTAAGATGCTCCTCAAAATCTCCTACGTATTTAGCACAAGCACGAACCCATATCCAATGATCTAAGCTGCACATACAAAAAGAAACGAAATTTATCAAGTTCGAAGTTGTGATTTTGGGAAATGAATGCACAAACAGCATATTAGTAAGAAATTTGCATTCTGTTATGCATCAATAAATAAAGGCATGGTTAAATCAACTTTTTGATAGAAAAACTCTTTATGACATTGTTAAAAATAAGATAACGGAACAATATTAATACCTGAACATTCTTTTCTCTAGCTTTGTGTAGCACCTTTAGCTCTTTGGCTCTTGCTTTCCTTTTAGCATTTTTATTAGCCTACAAACAAATTAATGAATTTATGCATTAGTTCACCAAGCAAACAACTTCTTTAATATACTATTAAATAAAACTACTCACAGTTAAATAAGTAATCCCAAACACCCTACATATAGGTACTAATTTATTGTTTCATTGTTTCTAGTGAAAACCAACATGTACCTGATTGAAAGCATGTTGGAATTTGAAAACCATGACAATCATATAATTCAATAACACAAAGTACACAAGTATGCGGAAGCGTGTAAACAATAACATATGACACATAATTATTAACTTAAACATAAATAGAAAACGTACCCGATGCACTTCAATAAATCTTGATTATTTATAAATCTAGATCAATGAATAACCCCTTACCATTTTGTTATTCGATCTCTTGATAACAACAATAGTGTGTTGTTACCTCGTTCTTGTACACACAAATTAAACCGTATTAAGGTTATGCAAGTAAAACACAAGAATTATTTTTGCTTAACAAAAATCGATCCTATAACCCTTGGAGAAGGGATGTACGATCGGCAAGGACAAAGAAAGACCAAAGAAAACTTAGGGATAATTGTGTGCACAAAAGATTAGCCAAAACAATTACCCAAGGTTTGTTTATATAGTGTTTAGGAAACTTTGGGAACAAGTTAGGCAATGGGTTGCCCTAAAGCCTTTGTTCGGCCGATCAACCCAAGGAGAGGGTTTCTAGATCTTTTCCTTGTTTCCTAATTACATACAAACACTCTTTCCTTATTTGCGTCTAACGGTCGTTAGTCATTTAACGGAAAACACTAACGGTCGTTAAGTTCTTGTGTTAATAATAAATATATAAAATACATTTATTATTATTCCTTAATACTCATTTGTAATGTGTGCAATCCCGAGGTCTCGGGTTCGATACTAGACATTTGCACATTAATTATTTAACCATTTCTAACAACTCCCACTTGGTTAATTATTAATAGCAAAATGACATTGGTTGGCGTCTTGCAACACTCCAATGCCCCTATTCCGACTCGAGCTAGATTTCCTGGAAAATCTTTAATGATTCATCATTATTATTATCCTTTTGTTACTAATACTGTATTAATAAAGAAATGGATCTAAGTCACTCTTTATTAATGTTTCTGTTTCTCGTTGTAAATGATTGAACAAAATTACCAAAACATCTGAACGTATTCCAGATAGACTTTGGGCGTGGCCACGCAAACATTTTGTCAACCCTACGAGGGGCCCAGCAGTATTATACTTCAAACAAAATTTGAAGGAACAAATTCTTTCTTGACTACAAGAATAACCCATGGACTTTGCAACACTTCTGAAAACAATCCTTATAACTTCCAGTTACGGTAAGCGGTAGATTGCTTTACAAAAATGCACTACATCCATGACTCTTATCTGGTATCTCAAGTCTGAGGATAACTATTTCATGAATTACTTGATGACAAGATCCATAAGTAATCTCATGCTTAGTTGGGATAAGTCCTATATTCTACTCATAGAATATCATGTGAATTTGGTATGACTACGCATCAATATACTTTCAAGTATATTCTCACCAACATTCACATTTGTCTTAATTTAATGATATTCCCATATCATTAACCGACAATGGACACATTTAGAATAATAAATTTATTCAAGGATATAAACATGCAAAAACAGGATATATGTATATTTCAACAAGACAATATAAATAAACATAAACAATACTTTATTTCATAAAATCAATAATTGTCTATTACATCCTTTATCCAAATACTAATCACAAATGGGCATGAAACTTTCAGCCTTACGAAGACCTATTCCTTCAGCTAACTTATAAAGCTTAGTGCCAGGAAGAGCTTTCGTCAATTGATCTGCCAAGTTATCATCTGTGTGAACTTTGAGTACTTCGATCTGCCCAATCTCTATTTGCTCTCGCACATAGTGATATTTGATCGGATAATGTCTGGTGCCTTTCATGATTCCAGGTTCATTGGCAAATGTAATTGCAGCTGAATTGTCACAATACATTTTTATAGGTTGTTGAATCGAAGGCATAACTCCAAGCCTTGATACAAACTTCCTAATCCAGACGGCTTCCATTGCAGCATCTGATGCAGCTATGTACTCACTTTCTGCTGCAGACATCGCTAATGTACTCTGCTTCTTGCTCCTCCAATCCACAGCTCCTCCATTAATGACAAAGACGTATCCAGTCTGAGACTTCATATCATCCTTATCACTTTTCCATGAAGCATCGCAGTAACCTGTAACATCAAGTTCTGCTTGTGGATCACCCCCATAAACTAAGAACATATCTTTAGTAGCCCTAAGGTACTTAAGAATATTCTTAACAGCAGTCCAGTGAGCTTCACCTGTATTCTGCTGATATCGACTGGTTAAGTTATGAGCAAACGCCACATCTGGCCTTGTGCTTTTAACCGCATACATAATAGATCCCACAGCCGAAGCATAAGGAACTTTTGCCATGCGTTTCACCTCTTCAGGTGTCGAAGCACAAACTTTCTTGCTCAAGCCATGTTGTTCTTGCATCGGCAAATATCCCTTCTTGGAATCTTGCATATTGAATCTCTTCAATATTTTATCGATGTAAGCACTTTGGCTTAATCCAATTAATCGCTGAGATCTATCTCTATATATCTTAATTCCCAGAATGAAAGCAGCTTCCCCTAAATCTTTCATAGAAAAACACTTTCCAAGATATGCCTTGACTTCACGCAAACTTGGAATGTCTTTCCCCATGATCAATATGTCATCGACATATAATATAAGGAGAATTACTTCACTCCCACTAACTTTGTGGTATACACATGGCTCATCAAGATTTTGAGTAAAACCAAACTTTTTTATTTCACTATCAAACCTCTTGTTCCATTGTCGTGATGCTTGCTTCAACCCATAAATGGATCTTTGAAGTTTGCATACACGATTTGGAAACTTTGGATTCACAAACCCCTCAGGCTGCGCCATATAGATATCCTCATCTAGGCGACCATTTAAGAAGGCGGTTTTGACATCCATCTGCCAAATCTCATAATCATAGTATGCAGCTATGGCTATGAGAATCCTAATAGCCCTAATGTCAGCTATAGGAGAAAAGGTCTCCTCGTAGTCAACACCATACGTTTGAGTAAAGCCTTTAGCTACCAAACGGGCTTTATAGGTGTGTACATTGCCATCCATGTCTGTTTTCTTCTTGAAGAGCCACTTACTCCCAACTACCTTGGCATTAGGAGGAAGGTCTACTTCAATCCAGACTTCATTGTCTCTCATGGATTGCATTTCCCCATTCATAGCAACTAACCATTTTTCCTTTTCAGGACTATTAATGGCAGCTTTATAACTAGGCGGTTCATCAAGATCCCCTTGTATATATTCCTCACATTCTACGTTAAGACATAGACGTTCAGGAGCTTTTACAGTCCTTACAGATCTGCGAATGGGAACCACTTCAACTTCTGGTGGAGGACCCAGACTTTCTGGTTCTTCAGGAAGTTGGCTAGTGTTTTCAGAAGGTAATGCATCATCTTGATCTTCTTCCAGATCATATATCCTCCCACTTAATTCTTGAGATATGAGATCCTTTTCCAAGAAATCTCCATACCTAGCAACGAATACTTTGTTCTCAGGAGGATAATAAAAGTAGTAACCCATTGTTTTCTTTGGGTATCCTACGAAGATACATTTTACAGATCTTTGTTGGAGCTTGTCACCCGAGTCACGTTTAACGTACGCCTCGCAACCCCAGACCTTTAGATAAGACAAGTTAGGAGCATTTCCAGTCCATAACTCATATGGTGTCTTATCAACCTTCTTTGTGGGAACCATATTAAGAATGCGAACAGCAGACTCCAAGGCATAATCCCAGAATGAGAAGGGAAGAGTTGTTAGATTAAACATAGATCGTATCATGTCTTGCAATGTACGATTTCTTCTCTCAGATACACCATTTTGTTGTGGTGTATATGGAGAAGTAAGGTGCTGGACAATTCCTTCCTTAGCTAGATAATCCACAAACTCTTGACTCAGGTATTCACCACCTCTATCGGATCGAAGAGCTTTAATCTTCTTTCCAAGTTGCAACTCTACTTCAGCTTTAAACACTTTGAATGTTTCAAACACCTCATGTTTATGTTTAAGTAAATAAACATAACCATAACGGCTGAAATCATCCGTAAATGTTAAGAAGTAGCTAGCACCTCTCCTTGACACATGTCTAAGTGGTCCACACACATCTGTATGAATAAGACCAAGTAGATCAGTAGCCCATTCAATCCTATTATTAAAGGGTTTCTTTGTCATCTTCCCACTAATACAAGACTCACATTTATCAAATGATTCATCATTGATCTTTTCTAAAAGCCCATCATGTTGCAGCTTTTTCATGCGATCCTTGCTTATGTGAGCAAGTCGACAATGCCAAAGATAAGACGAATCCAGACTTTTCTTGATTCTCTTATTGTTGATGCTATACATCGAATTATTTTTAACACAAGCATTACCATTATCATTCATATCAAGTTCAAAAATACCATTCACAGCAATAGCATTAAAATAAAATACACCATTTAAAAAAACAGAAATTCCATTGCTATTAATAGTATGTTCAAAACCAAGGTTCAACAAACATGAAAATGAAATAACACCTCTAACAATTGACGGTGCATAATGACAATTATTTAAAGATAGTACTAAGCCCGAAGGCAACACTAAATCAAATACGCCTATAGCTTCAACTGCTGCATGTGCTCCATTACCCACGTGCAAGAATTGTTGTCCATAGGCCAGCTTTCTCTCAACTCTAAACCCCTGCATAGTATTGCAAATATGAATACCACATCCCGTATCATATACCCAGGAATTTAACTTACGAGTTAGAGTAAATAATTCGATTACAAAGAACGCACCTGAAGAGCTGGGATTACCAGCTTCACTCTTTTGCTTCTTCTGTCGCAAGTCATTGATGTAGAGCGGACAGTTCCTCTTCTAGTGCCCTACTTCATGACAGTGGTGACAAGCCTGATCCTTCTTTCCTGGAGGACTCACCTTGTTCTTCTTGGGCTGGTGTTGATTCACCTTAGGATTTGGTTGATAGGCCATGACCTGCTTGCCTTTATCACCTTTACCTTTACCCTTGTTCACACGCGATTTTTTCTGGATCCTACCTCCTTGAATTGCCAACACTTGCGGAGTAGGAGCCTTGCCCTTGGGTGGTAAGTGTTTCTCATAGTCAACAAGCAATGCGAGTAACTCAGAAACTGTCTTCCCCGAGCAATACATGTTGAAGTTCTGTACAAAACCAGCAAAATCCTTGTTAAGGGATCTGTTGATTAGGTTAACTTGAACATTCTCGGGATAACCAAATCCGACTCTATGAAGTTGATCAAAGAAATCTCTCATCTCATTCACATAGTCTTCAACTGGTTTACCATCACCATGTTTGCAGCTGTGTAGTTTGTCAAGAGACTCATACATTTCAATTTCAGGAGTCTTTTCATAAGACATCTTGAGCTGCTCGAGCATGTTGTATGGAAAATAATACTCAAACTTCTTTTGCATCATTGGATCCATACTTTGAAGCATTAAGCACCCAATCTCATTGTACTTAGCATACTCAGCTCTCCATGCTGCTTTGACCTCTTCAGAAGCGTCCGCAGCAGGCTCATTAGGGCAAGGAGTATTCAAGTAATTGAGCTTACCAGTCGCCCTCAAAACAATTCTGAGCGATCTGTGCCAATCATTGAAATTTTTCCCAGTCAATTTGGCTCTTTCAAGATGACTCTTGAAAGCAGCGAACACGGAGTTATCGGGTTGAGCCATTCTACAGAAAATAGAAAAGTTCAAACATTAGTATTTTCGATAATACTTATTTTCAAGAAAATATAATACCCATGGATATATTCATATAACCAACTTAATTTCCTTGAAAATCTAGGATCCAACTTTACATAATTCCACTACATCAGTTGATCTGCTAGTAGTGGAAGTACAAAAGATGGTAATCTGTCGTACAATAATTGGCAAACAAATTTTCCAATTCCTAGATAATTTATGGGATTTACTACATATTGATTCATCAATATGTCACGTAAGCATGTTTTATCCCATCTCATGCCTTAAGCTCTAGGTCTCACGCATCAGCTTAATTAAGTTGTCTAACTTAGAAACTGCAAATTAATCCATGTGTGGTCTCACGCACACTCGGAAATTTACCTTGTCATTAATTTTGGTCTAGGTCTCACGCATACCCAAAATTAACTTCAAGTGTTCCTTATAGTTATATGGCACGTAACTTAAATTTTAGGGTATTTAGTTTTTGATGTGACAAAAACATGTACAAAGATGCATGCACTCATCTTTGTATCATTAGTTTTCAAAACGATTTTTATTTACCATTTAGTTAAGAGTAAACCAAAACTATTTACTTGAGGTATTGGGTTCACCAATTAAAGAAGTACCAACAATTATCGCCCACATATCCTACTACTTACATGTTATTCGGATATTTGCCACAAAAGTGGCGCGTGGAATTGAGGTAAATCACCCTTAAGATGATAGTGTACGTAAATAGTGATATAGGTAAGTCGCAGTTGACGCACAAGCGGGCCCGGAGAGCCGGTAGGAGCGAATCTCTTAAAAAACCCCTCTCCAGATAAACCCACCACACAGTTTGTCAACTTTGGTCCGCCTTTCACACACTATTGTACAAAAACATCAATCAAGCAAAAGTTTATGATCTTAGTCTTAAAAATTAAGTAACAAAGTTTAGATCTTGCTAGTCTCGCCTGGGAGCAAATTACCGTGCGAAGCGAACCACTGTCGGCACATAAGACTTTGCAAGATCCTTACTTTATTACTTTATGTTTCACCATTATTAGTCCAATTTAATTTTCTTTGAAAATTACCCTTTTTATTGCTTACTTTAACATATCACATATAAAAAAAACAATAAAGAAGTAATTAAAAGAAAACAAACAATCAACTAATAATAAAACAATTAAAACAATTAATTGTAAGTAAAACATCTAGCCACATGCAACCTTTTAAACAAATCCTATTAATAATCTATATGTGAATTATTATGTATAGAATCAATAAAACTCCCATTGGTTTTCGAGCTCATTGTGCCCAATGGACCACAGACACCAACAATTGGCCGCGTAAGTTTTAATGATAATATACCACGTTGTACATAACCGATTCATTAATTTAATATATATTAGGTCTTCCCTAATTTTAGATTTATCTAAACATGTAGCAAACATCTAAACAATTTTAATTCAAGTAATTATCCGTGACTAATTATGCATGAATAGTCACGGATTCATGCATATCATATAGCAATTAGGTCACAAGATTCATAACACAACAATTGTTTAAAGACCTAGGGTTTCTAATTAATCACAATTAATTATGAAAAAACCACAAACCCTAATTAGGGTTTATGATCAAATCGACACCCCCCCTAAATTAGGGTTAGGGTTTCGACTTTTATTAAAAAAAACAAATTTTTAATAATTAAAACCCTAGAAAAACAAACATGTATATTCTAAACAATTTAAAGATACGTTTTTTATTGTTTAAGTAATCAATTACATGTTATACATGGCTCGTGATGCCACTGTTGGAATTTGAAAACCATGACAATCATATAATTCAATAACACAAAGTACACAAGTATGCGGAAGCGTGTAAACAATAACATATAACACATAATTATTAACTTAAACATAAATAGAAAACGTACCCGATGCACTTCAATAAATCTTGATTATTTATAAATCTAGATCAATGAATAACCCCTTACCGTTTTGTTATTCGATCTCTTGATAACAACAATAGTGTGTTGTTACCTCGTTCTTGTACACACAAATTAAACCATATTAAGGTTATGCAAGTAAAACACAAGAATTATTTTTGCTTAACAAAAATCGATCCTATAACCCTTGGAGAAGGGATGTACGATCGGCAAGGACAAAGAAAGACCAAAGAAAACTTAGGGATAATTGTGTGCACAAAAGATTAGCCAAAACAATTACCCAAGGTTTGTTTATATAGTGTTTAGGAAACTTTGGGAACAAGTTAGGCAATGGGTTGCCCTAAAGCCTTTGTTCGGCCGATCAACCCAAGGAGAGGGTTTCTAGATCTTTTCCTTGTTTCCTAATTACATACAAACACTCTTTCCTTATTTGCGTCTAACGGTCGTTAGTCATTTAACGGAAAACACTAACGGTCGTTAAGTTCTTGTGTTAATAATAAATATATAAAATACATTTATTATTATTCCTTAATACTCATTTGTAATATGTGCAATCCCGAGGTCTCGGGTTCGATACTAGACATTTGCACATTAATTATTTAACCATTTCTAACAAAGCACCATTCTTTGGCAACATCAAGAGTTGATTTATTGCCTTTCCTTCCGTAACTGCAACGTGTGAATTTGTGGTACCAAAAGTAGTTCATTCTCAAGAGGTCTCGGTCAAACTCTTATTACCGCCACAACCTAGGCCGAAAACAATAGCGCAAATGGACTAAAACCCGTAGCCCAACGGAAAACATTATTCTAAGTAACATACCAGAAAATGGATGAAGGCGGTGACGATAAAGATAAGACAGAAAGACGGTGAGCAGTTTATGTATTCTAACGGGCTAAGGTGCTAAAGTGTTTGATGGACCAAGAAGAGCCTGTAGACAGGCTACCAACATTGGACCCAGTTTAATAGTTTTATATTGAGCACCGACGTCGGGAATTAGTATAGATATATAATGAATTCGCAATGAATACATACTTATTTAGATAGATGTACCGAAGGACGCCGTCTTTTATTTACAATACAACTTTCTCCCATCACTTTACATTACCGACCATTTATCTATAGATTTCAAATCGGTAATAAAAAAAAATAAGAAAAGAAAAAAGAAAAAAGGTCAAGTAGTTGCTAAATAAGTTGTTTGCAATTCATGTAACTCTTCTTATTTAGTTATTTTGGTTTGTATCAAAATAAGTGTTCACATTCAATTACAACCAATCAAATTATCTTTTAAGTTAGTAGATATAAAATATTATCGGTGCATAATGTAATGGTTCCACTATTTTTATACTGTATGCATTTTGTATATGGAATTTTGGGATGGAAGGAGTTCCATTTAACAAATATACAAGTAAACTTTTTTTTTTTTTTTTCGTTTATAATGAAAATGTTTATGTGCTCAATTCATAAAATAATTTTGTAAAACAATAAACAGCGGCTTTTATAATAATTGTAGACATCTTTTAGTTAAATGTCGATCCTAACTTAAATAATTTGTTCACGTATTTGATACTGCTATTTATCCTTGCTACGACCTCATTTGGTGAATGTAGCAAATTAAAATTAAAATACTATATATTTTGGAATCTGTACTACTAAAATTTACCAAGTAACAAAAGGTACTCTATACTTCTATAGGATAAAAAACAAAGAGTCAAAAGTGAATTAGCTAATCACATGTTTCTCTTTTCCTATGTATATGGATACTGTTGAAGTAATTTTCTGTAACCACTTCAGACAAACAAATGAGGCTTTTCGGATGAACCAAATAAGCATTCTTCCGAAAGGTTTGGGTGCTGATCCCTTCGGCTTTGGAGGGTCTTCCGGATATCTGCACACAATAGCACGCGTTAGGCTCGCCCCAGGGGTTATCCCAGGACCCACCTCCGGCGTGAGAGTAAGTATCGGATATACCGAGGGACTCTAAACAGTAATATGGAGTAAATATGGATGGAAAAAGTTAGTTGAAGGTAGTAAATGAGCTGGGTATTTATAGTACCCAGCCTTGGTACCTGAAATGGCGTAGCCGGATTTTCTGGGAACATGTCTCAGACATAATCCCGTAAATCCTGGGGAGGGGGGGGCGGCGGTGGTGTCTGCTGCTGCCATCTGTCCAAAAGGTAATGCCACCTGTTATTAATTACAGTTAAAATAGCCGGATGATTCGGGCGTCGTTCGGTATCCATCCGAACGACCCAATGTTGTCCGGACGGCCGATATTGTGATATTGTGATACTTTAAAAGAAAATTTTGAAATCCTGTTTTACCAATTCCGTTTGGGCTATCCTGTCGGAATCCGATGGGTGGGGTTGATGTACAAACTGCCAAAAATCATTATTACCCTCTTTTAAGGATAGCCGTCATTTTTACTAGGGCTCTGAGATGTCGACACGTGTGCGTGCACGCATCGCATGGGTGATGGGGTGCCACCTCATCACCTGACAGGGCACGTCGTTTCATATTCTTCCATTTCGCCTATAAATAGCGTCATTTCTACCATTTTTTACCACTGTAATTTCTGCTATGACAAACTTTCAGTAGTGTTTTTTCCGAGCGAGTTTTTCTAAATAATCCGAGTGATTTCTGTTAGTCCGATTGACTTTTGTTTTGCCATTCGGTTCAAGAGGTGTGTATCGGATTCTCAACACTCCGTATTATCTTTGTTACCCGATTATATACTTCTTCCCCTCGGTTTAACTATGTCGAATTCTCCTTCTTCCCTTCATGAGGAGGATACCCAAGAGGCCGGGGGATTTCTTCCCAAGTTCGACATACATAAGTACACCTCCAAGATGGGCGAAGGTGAGTTGTATATCGTGACGACGGACATGGGCATTCCGGCGGATTTGCATCTGAGATTACCTCCGCCGGACATGACGATGGATCAACTGCCGGACGATGCCATTGGTTTGTACGTGGAGTACTTTTACGAGGGCGGTCTTAGCTTACCTTTCTCTACTTTTTTGTTGGACGTCATTAAGTACTATAAGGTACATATTTCTCAGATGGTTCCGTTGGGTTTGCATCGCGCTACTCTTTTTGAGGTGTATAGCCGAAGCTTGGACATCATTCCCACCACCTCTCTGTTCCGAGCCTTCTATAAGTTGAGTAAGCAAGGGCATTGGTTCTCCTTTGAGAAGAGGAGTGGAAGGGAGAAGAGGGTTTGTTTTAGGGAGATTCTGACCGGTTTGAAGGGTTGGAAACATAACTTCTTTTTGATTGATAGGCGAGCGATTCCCTTTGCCATGCCATGGAGGCATCATGATTCTGACATCTCGGACCCGTTTCCGGAGGGCGAGTTTAACGTTGCAGATGTCGAGACGCTGGCCGCCAATGTGATTGACCTCATTCCGATTCCTCCGGGCTTTCTTTACGCCGTGGGGTTGACTTCAAACTGGGCGTATCCCGGCCGTCGGGCCGTGCTACAGGACGCCGAAGGCCAAGGTATAGTTTTGTAGCCTTTCCTTGTTTTCTCGGTTAATTTATGTCTGTATGTTCGTCCCTAACTTTGCCGTGTTCTCCTCTTTTGTAGTTGTGCCGATGTTCGAATATCTGATCAATCCCCATGTCCGAGAGAACGTTTTCATGGTCGCGGGAGATTAATATGGTGAGGATGAGGCTCATGAGTTTCACGTGACCGCACCTGCTCCGTCCAATGCCGATATACCTGAGAAAACGCCCGAAGAAAGGAGGGTCGAGCAAGCTGAAAGACGGGTTTTAGAGGCCAAGCGTAAGAAGCAAAGGCAAACAGCCACCCAGGAGGCGCTAAAGTCTTAGAGGGGATCTGGCGTTAGCAAGACGCGAGTGCGCGTTCAACGCGGCGAGGGGAGCAGCGGTGCACCTCGTCCGGTTAAACGCAGTAGACAGGCAGAGGAGACTCCAGTGGTGGATCTGGAGAATGACTCGCTGGAGGTTGAGGTTATCCCGAACCCTTCTCCCACCCGGTCGTTACGTCCGGAGGATATCCGAAGACAACAGGAGGAAATGGGCTTTGCATCCGGGACTGCTGATGTTGGTAAGCCACTCAGAATTGTTGAGTCGTTCGGACGTGATCATCTTGTGTATCTTATTATTAATATCGTATTTTCATTTTTTTTTATTTCTTCTTTCAGGGGGTTCTTCCGTAGCTGCTTCCGGTCGTGGAAAGATAAGGGTCACGGCTGAGGGTGATCCGGCAGCAGTTTTTGTTCCAGAGTGGACTGTTAAGAGGGGCGATCGTTTCGATAACAGGAAAGTCTGCAAAGACTTAATGTTGCACTTGCCCACCCCCCGAGAGGACTTCTATTTCCAAAGCTTGGGTAATGCGGAGGCTGTTCAGAGAGCCTGGAAACTGTTGGGTCAGGGAGCAACGGCTCAAGCGGACATCTTGTTCCGATATGAGTCCCTCCGAGAGGATTATGCGAAGATGCGACCCGAGAGGCGGAGGAGCTTCGAAAGCTAAAGCATGCACATACTAGCTGCTCGATCAAACAGTCAGACCTTTCGGGCCGTCTCTCAGAACTGGAAAAGCAGCGGGAGGAAAGTAGGAGGGTTTCTGGAGAGCAGATCAAGGCCTTGGAGGTCGAGCTGAACGAGGTTAAGGGCAAACTGGCTGCGGAGGAGGGGGAGAATCGCGAACTCCAAAAAGAAAGGACGAATCTAGCCGTTAAACTGGGCAAGTGGAGATCGAGCGGTTTAATTTGATAAGGGATTTCATTCCAGAGATGGTCCGCCGGCTTCTGGGCAGTCATGAATATAAACATAATTTAGCCGGTCCCTTCAGTTTATCCTCCCAATCCGGGTTTCTGGAGGGTGTTGCCTTAGGTCGCAAGCCGGAAGATCTGACTAAGGTTCTTGCGGAGGTGGAATACCTAGACATGGAAGCTGGAACCAAGTTTCCACCTCTGTACGATGGACTATTTACCGCGGAGTACCCTTATGTTCAAAGGATAAGCAATGCCTGGGATAAGCCTCTTCCGGAAATCATGGACCTGTTTCCCGATCCTGCGCCGTCTGAGCCCGTGGCCGAAGGGACCTCTGCCGACGGTTCAGCCATCGAAGAGAATGTCTCCGCTCCTTGAGCAAGTTATTTGTTAGCAACGTCCGGGTGTTTCCATTTTGACTAATATGCTGTTATTTTGGTGACAATAATAGAAAGGTGTAAAGCCTTTCGGCCGTTAGATTAGGATCATGAACAGTTAATTATAGTTCGGATAAATGTAACAATTCATGAACTGCGTGCTTCGGACGCTATTTTGTATATCTTTAGAAATTATCTTACGCCAGTTGTTTCGTCCATTAATAAGGGTCTTTTTTTTTTTTTTTTTTTTTTACATATTATTTGCATCATATTACCTGCGTCTTACCGCCATAATTGTACAGCAGCCCCTTTTTGAGCCCGAATTATTACTGAACATTGACCACTAATCTCTGGAGGGCACGAACCTCTCAGAGGGATCACTTTCGGCTTATGTCCAAAAAATAATAAACGATCGTGCGGCCACCCCTTTTTGAGTGCCGATTGGCCTTTTTGCCATAAACACATGGCAACCCCTTTTTGGGTATGAACCATCTTTGGACATTGACCACTGATCTCCGGAGGGCGTGAACCTCTCGGAGGGGTCATTCTCGTCTTATGTTCAGAAAATAATGAACATTGACCACTGATCTCCGGAGGGCACGAACCTCTCGGAGGGATCACTTTCGACTTATATTCAGAAAATAATAAATGATTACGCGGCTACCCCTTTTTGGGTGCCGATCGGCCTTTTTGCCTATGGCAACCCCTTTTTGGGTATGAACCATCTTTCAACATTGACCACTGATCTCCGGAGGGCGTGAACCTCTCGGAGGGGTCATTTTCAGCTTATGTTCAGAAAATAATGAACATTGATCACTGATCTCCGGAGAGCACGAACCTCTCGGAGGGATCACTTTTGACTTATGTTCGGAAAATAATAAATGATTACGCGGCCACCCCTTTTTGGGTGCCGATCGGCCTTTTTGCCTATGGCAACCCCTTTTTGGGTATGAACCATCTTTGAACATTGACCACTGATCTCCGGAGGGCGTGAACCTCTCGGAGGGGTCATTTTCGGCTTATGTTCATAAAATAATGAACAGCATGAGAGCGCGATATATAGAGAGAATCATTCCCCTTTAAACTGTGGGGCAACTGCATTTATCATTGAAACAATCAAATAACTCCTTTCGGAGGTTACATTAGACATTAAAAATTTACAAAAAGCATTTTCTAAGGTTAACGGCGTGCCAAGTTCATGGCACTTCTTTTTCCTCCATTGTTTCCAGCTTGTATGATCCGGTCTGGTATGCTTCCACGACCCGGTAGGGTCCTTCCCAATTGGGTCCCAGCTTCCCTTGGTTCTCGACCCGACTTGCCTCATTCCTTCGGTATACAAAATCACCTACCTTTGATTGTGAAGGTATTTTTATTTTTTTTTGTTAGTCATAGCATAGATAAGTTATAATTGGAATGGAATAAACAGGCATGTGTAGCGATATTTTATTTTAAAAGAATTGTGTGAATTCTTACTTACCTTAAATGATTCGGCACGAACCCTTCGGTTGTAATATTGCTCTACCTTTTTCTTGTATTTCGCCTCTCGGATAGCGGCCATCTCCCTTCGTTCTTGCAGGAGGTCAATGTTTAAACAGATCCCCTCATCGTTTTCCTTTTCCTCGGTTACCATGGTCCGAAAGGTTGGCATTCCTATTTAGGCCGGTATGACTGCTTCACTTCCGTACGTAAGGCTAAACGGTGTTTCTCCATTGCTTGTCTTCAATGACGTGCGGTGCGCCCACATGACATTTGGCAACTCATTCACCCATCCGACCCTTTCTCTGCCGAGCCTAGATTTGAACCCCTTCATCAGGCTCTTGTTCGCCCTTTCTACTAATCCGTTGGCTTGAGCGTGGGCTACGGCGGTATTAATCTGGGTTATATTCAGGCGCTCGCACCAGCTTTTGAAAGGATCATGGATGAAATTGCTCCCGTTGTCCGTAACGATTACCCTCGGCAATCCGAACCTACATACTATGTTCTCCCAATCAAATTTTTGACTTCTTTCCCGGTTGTGCGAGCTAATGGCTTGGCTTCCATCCACTTGGTGAAATAGTCGATGGCTACAATAACAAACTTGACTTTCCCCGGAGCTTCCGGCAGAGGACCCAACACATCCATGCCCCATTGATAGAAGGGCCATGACTGAAGTCAGTTCGGTTTTTGGGAGCCTCGGCACAGGTGCATGTATCTGACAAGGGTCACATTTCTGGATTATTTCCCTGGTATCTCGGTGCATGGTCGGCCAGTAGTATCCCTGTCGCATTAGCTTTGCCACGACAGATCGCGGCCCCGAGTGCATCCCACACGCTCCTTCGTGCACTTCCCGGATGATGTAGTTGGCCTGTAATGGTCCGACACATCTCAACATTGGGCCCAGATAGGATTTTTTGAAGAGCACGCCGTCCACTAGGGTATACTGATTTATTTTCATTCGGAGAGTCCGAGCCTCGTTTTGATTCTCCGGCCAAACGCCCTCTTGCTTACACCGAATGATTTGGGTCATCCAGTTTTCCTCTTCTTCCTCTACAATGGCGCTGACTACCTCTTCTTCTGTCGACGGTTTTTCCAAAACTTCCACTAAGGTTTCCTTTGTCAAGTGATCGAAAGCCATGGACGCCAGCTTACTGAGTATATCAGCTTTTTGGTTTTGCGTTCTTGGGATGCTCCGGATTTTAAATTGTTCAAAGCATGCAATATACTCTTTGGCCTTGGCCAAGTACCGTATCATGCTATCCTTGGATGCTACGAATTCCCCATTGATCTGGCTCGCTACCAGATTGGAGTCCACTCTAACTTCCAACGCCTGGATCTTCATTTTCCGGGCAACTCTCAATCCTGCCAGCAAGGCTTCGTATTCGGCCTCATTGTTAGTGCTTTTAAAGTTTAATCGGATGGCGTAGGTATATTCCGTTTGATCTGTGCTAATCAACACCAAACCTGCTCTGGCGCCTGACTTGCTGGACGCTCCATCAGTATACAACACCTACTACTCTTGACTGGAGATATTACATATCTCCTTGCCACCCTCCTTTACGATCTGATCGGATGTGACCAAGGGTATTTCCGTTATAAAATCCGCAAGGACTTGTCCTTTGATCGCGTTCCGGGGTACATAAGCGATATTGTAAGCTCCTAATTCCACGGTGTATTTGGCCAATCTCCCGGATGCTTTCGCTTTGTTCAGTAATTGTTTGATGGGTTGATCAGTGATGACTTTTATTGGATGGGCCTCAAAATACCTCCTAAGTCTCCTCGATAAGTGTAACAGCACCAGAGCTAGCTTCTTCACCGGAGGGTAATTCTGTTCGGCCTCATGCAACGTTCGGCTAACGTAATGTACCGGGGTTTGCTTTCTTTCCCTTTCTACCAAAAGTACCCCACTTATCGCCCCCTTTGACGCTGCTAGGTATACGTACAGGTCTTCTTTCGGTTTTGGGGTCGTTAGGTAGGGAAGCTCGAGGATCATCTTTTTCATCTCTTGAAAAGCCATTTCGGCCTGTTCCGTCCATCGGTATTCGTCCCGGTTATCCTTGGTGATATTTTTTAATGTGTCGAATAACGGAAGCGCTCTTTCTACTGACTTGGACAAGAAACGGTTCAGAGCCGTCAGCTTACCACTTAAGCTCTGCATTTCTTTCAGCGATTTCGGGGACTGCATGTCCACCACGGCTCGATTTTTCTTTGGGTTCGCCCTTATCCCCTCGGACGTTACCATGTACCCAAGAAATCTTCCTTCTTCCACTCCGAACGAACATTTCTTAGGGTTCAATTTCATATTAATCTTCCGGAGGTTATCGAACGTCTCTGCTATGTCGGCCAACAATTCTTTTTCTGTTTTGCTTTTTATTACCATGTCGTCCACATACGCCTCAAGGTTTCTCCCTATCTGTGACCGAAAAGCTGAGTCAACTAATTGCTGGTACGTGACTCCTGCGTTCTTTAAACCAAACGGCATTTTTGTATAACAGTAGGTCCCATGTTTAGTATAAAAGGCTGTTTTCTCTTCATCCTCCTTCACCATTTGTACCTGGTGGTATCCCTTGTAAGCATCCAAAAAGAACTTGTACCGGAACCCCATGACCGACTCTATCTTCCATTCGATTTCTGGCAACGGGTAATAATCCTTTCGGCAAGATGAGTTGAGGTTTTTGAAGTCGATGCACATCCTCCAACTACCGTCGGATTTCTTGACCAACACTGGGTTTGAAATCCACGTAGGGTATTGCACTGGTCGAACTATTCCGGCTTTCACCCATTCTTCCACTTCGCTGGCTATGACCTGGTTCTTTTCGGCTGAGAAGGTTCTTTTCTTTTGCGCTACCGGCCGATCTTGAATGTCCACGTTCAGCGTATGTTCGGTAATCCGACGGGGTATTCCCGTCATATCCGAAGGTTCCCAGGCGAATACATCTTGGCTGTTTTTGAGTAATGTAATCAATTGCCTCCTACATTATGAGGAAAAATTTCCTCCAATGGTTACTAGTTGGTCCGGGTAAGCCGGATGTATCATTACTTCCTCTGTTTTCCTAGTGAACTCCTCCATCCCTTCGACATCATGAGGCTCGTTCTTTGCCTCCTTCTCTATCATCTGTTTCTCCTCTAGCTTGCGGCATTCCGAAATAATTATCGATCGAGTGACTAAGGTCGCTATGCCTCTTGGAGTAGGGAACTTCATCATTGAATGGATGGTCGACGGGATGGCACGCAGCTTTTTTAAACCTGATCGTCCTAGAATGATGTTGTACGGAGAAGGTGATCTTATCACGGCGAACTTCATCATCGTCTTATGATACAAACCTTGGCTTCCAAAACAGACTTCTAGTTCAACCTTCCCTAATGGTTTTATGGACTCCCCCGCGAATCCTATCAATGAAGTGTTAATTTCTTTCAGTCTAGCCTTGATAACGGGGCACAGGTGTTCGAAACAATGTTCATACATCACTTCTACTGAAGCGCCCTGGTCTACGTAGATCCTTCGCATCGTATAGCCTTCCACCTCGGCCTTTACTATCAAAGGCTCGTCCGACACGTCGCCCGGAAGGATGGGAGGGAAACTGATCGGGGCATTCATCCATTCCTCCTCCGCATATGTCGTCTTCCTTTTTCCGGAGGTCGTAGGGTTTCAAATCATATTCACAATCTTTCCTTTTTGTGGTGTAGGACCAGCCATTCAGAACTTCGGGTAGATCGAATAGTTGGTCCCACGGATGGCGCCAATTTGTTGAAGTAATTTTCTGTAACCACTTCAGACAAGCAAATGAGGCCTTTCGGATGAACCAGGTAAGCGTTCTTCCGAAAGGTTTGGGTGTTGATCCCTTCGGCTTCGGAGGGTCTTCCGGATATCTGCACACAACAGCACGCGTTAGGCTCGCCCCGGGGGTTATCCCAGGACCCACCTCCGGCGTGAGAGTAAGTATCGGATATACCGAGGGACTCTAAACAGTAATATGGAGTAAATATGGATGGAAAAAGTTAGTTGAAGGTAGTAAATGAGCTGGGTATTTATAGTACCCAGCATTGGTACCTGAAATGGCGGCGCCGGATTTTCTGGGAACATGTCTCAGACATAATCCCGTAAATCCTGGGGGAGGGGGGCGGCGGTGGTGTCTGCTGCTGCCATCTGTCCAAAAGGTAATGCCACCTGTTATTAATTACAGTTAAAATAGCCGGATTATTCGGGCGTCGTTCGGTATCCATCCGAACGACCCAATGTTGTCCGAACGGCCGAACGGGAAGGATCGTTCGGACACATACGCCAACAGATACCCATGTTCTTCATTATCAATAATAACTTGTCTGAAAATTTTCAAGCTCAAAAGGGACGAGAGAGATTTTGATCATAACTTGTAGAACGAGAGATTTGGCTAGTTACTTTCACATTTCAAGTGCTAGTACAAGTTGCGAAACAAGAGAAAAAAATGTCGAAAGCTTATGAACCTACAATCATGGAGGGAGCAAAACTAAAGTATGCATTTTCAGTTGAGAAAATCAGTCAGATTTCGGATAGATCCAAGAAAATCATCAAAATCATTCTTGCAATGGCATGTAAGTCTTCTTTTTAACTAAAATAGTTCTCTGTGTTTCTTGATGTTGATATTAATATTGAATGTTTTGGATATAGTGAGTTGTAAACACTAGCTTTTGTAAACACTTGTGGCGTTGTTTTGACTCTCTGAATATTCAGTTTGGTTGTGTATTACAATGGAGGTTTAGGTTTTTTGCTTGTTATTGTGGCCGTGACGATGTTGGTAAGAAGTTTAATACATCGACGCTCAGACAAGAGCGATGAGGCTGCTAGCGAGTGTTCCCGTTGGATTAACAACCCTAACATAGCACCGTCTCCACAATCAAGTGATGATTGCTCTTTTGATGACATTCCAAATTGTACTTGTGACGATCGTGAAGTACCATCATCGCAATGCTGTGAAGAAGCGGAAAAACACAAACCTGTTTGTGTTTTTACATGGATTTCCGGAATGGGTTTAATGTGTTAAACAAAATTGGTGCTTGTAATATCAAAGTTGATTTCGCTTGCCCAGCTAAATAGGATTTAATGTGCCTTGTATCAAGGATACATTATTGGATTAAGTGAAGTAGATGTTATAAACTTGTTCATGACAATGTTTTTTTATCTAGGATGATTTTAACAAGGTTTTTATTTCTTGTGTTTGGTTTCATATTATTGCTTGTTTGTATGAAATCAATTACTTTTCACAATCAAGACATCAATTAGGGTTGTTTAGAATTGTTGTAGTGAAAAAGCTAAAATCTCCAATAAACCTAACAGGTTTATTTAAGCTTCATTGAGAAAAGCCAAGAAGTCGAGTCGACACAAGGCTAGGTCTCATTTGGCCAGGATACTAACAAAGCGCGACTCCATTGTCAAAAACTCATACTTTCTAATGCACCTAGTATTTAAACTGCAATTGGAAATTTTAAACATACAGATATTTCAGAAACTTCTAATGTTTATGTTTGAATATACAAGACGACACAAACTGAGTTTAAAACCTTAATATACAAGTCAACACAAAATATTTACAAGGATTTCGCAACCATTACATACTTATTGAGATAGATGTGTTTGAACTAATGATACGAATCAGTAGTAAGTTAATATTAGTCTAAGGACCTTTTAGTATTTAGTATATATTTATGTATTATTATCTAAAGTCTGTAAACCGAAATTGTAATTGGGCTGGGTCCAAAAGGTATCGGTATAAACAGTTATTTAGTTTAGGGTTACAACGTTTAGAAACATTGTAACGTTTACTTTGTGAGAATCGGTACTCCTCTTGTTCATTGGTACCGATTCATATAGTATATATAGTTTAGGATTCTGTAATCAAACTCAATTCAATCAATATATATACAGTTTCTATTATCTTCCTTTTATCTTCCTGTTACAAAGATTTTCTGTCCCAATCTTCCTGTTTGTATTATGGAGATCACGAAAGGATTCTATGTTGGAGAATCGAGTAACCAAAGGAGAAGGGGACGGATGCGACAACAGTGGTATCATAGCCAAAGGAATGATCAAAGGAACGATGAAGGCTCATGGATCAAACGCAAGTTAAACAACATACGTTTGAAGAAATTGCACGACATCAACAAGATGGGAATTCTGGAATCACAGCAAGACGACCGATACAAGGAAGAATTCAAGGCAAAAAGATTGATGAATGTAAGATGTTACAAGTGCAAAGAAAAGGGACACTTTGTCAATAATTGTCCGGTATGGAAGCAAAAGGGAAAAGCCAAAATCGTTGAAGAAGATGATAAAGAATCTGTTGCAGAAAATCACCAACATACCATTGGAAAACTCAAGCCACTTGAACCCTATACCCAAGTTTATCGAGAAAGAATCATAATTTCTAGAGACTACTTGGTATTAGGAACTGAAATTGGTTGTTGGAACGAATTTTGGTATGTTAATTCAACTGTCTCAAAACATATGTCACCATCTAGACATCTTTTTTACAAAACAAAGGAGTGTTTCTTTGTTGAAGAACACAAGTCCAATTTACTTTACATAAATGGTATTGGTGGCATTGAATTAACAACCGAAGACACTAGTTACACAATTCCCTATGTCTCTTATGTACCTGAAATAAATATAAATGTTTTAAGCATGAAGCAGTTGATACTTCAAGGTTTTGAAGTTGAAATAATGGGTGACAAGTGCAACATCACTCACATGTTCGATCCCAAAAATGGTAAAATAGATCAAAAGAGTCATAGTGAACGAAAGGAAGATGGTCTAAGTGGCCATGATCAGATTGAAGTTAATGGAGAAATAGTGTCTCTAAAGGTTCAGACGATTGAAGAATTCATACAATTCATGGAATTGATGAATATAGATAAGGTATCATACAAACACAGGGAGGTGTTTACAAGAAAGTTCAATGATACGCTCAAGTGGTTTCACGAGACAAAAGCAAGAAAGAATTTGGAAGGCAAACTGCCACCAAAGATATCGAATGTTGAAATTTGCTTATTTGATTTTTATAAACTTGTTAACAATTGTGGAGGCTATGAAAAAATATCACAAGCAGGTGAATGGATGGAAATTGCAATGTACTATGGATTTCCAAGTTATGAAGAGGAAGATCTCAAGAAGATCTTTGAAGACTACTTGCTACTCCCACATATCTACTAAGAGTTTGCTAAAGACGAGATGCCGAATAAGTACACCAAAGGAATGGGTACTTTTGAAGATCAAGAAGATGGCATGAAGTCGAACAAGTACACCGCTGGAATGGGTACTTTTGAGGAACAAGCAAAAGGATTTGCTGATCGAGTTAGCACAACTGTTGCAGGTATGGATATAGCAAACAAGCACGCCTCAAATGACAAAGCTATTAAAATCAAGAAAGAAGATGATGACTTTGCCATCATTTGAAGTGAAGCCTCTCAAAGTTCAAGAACACCTGATTATATCATTAGGGGGGAAATGTTGGAACTAATGATATGAATCAGTAGTTTGTTAATATTAGTCTAAGGACCTTTTAGTATTTAGTATATATTTATGTATTATTATGTAAAGTCTGTAAACCGAAATTGTAATTGGGCTGGGTCCAAAAGGTATCAGTATAAACAGTTATTTAGTTTAGGGTTGCAACGTTTAGAAACATTGTAACGTTTACTTTGTGAGAATCGGTACTCCTCTTGTTCATTGGTACCGATTCATCTAGTATATATAGTTTAGGATTCTGTAATCAAACTCAATTCAATCAATATATATACAGTTTCTATTATCTTCCTTTTATCTTCCTGTTACAAAGATTTTCTGTCCCAATCTTCCTGTTTGTATTATTGAGATCACGAAAGGATTCTATGTTGGAGAATCAAGTAACCAAAGGAGAAGGGGACGGATGCGACAACAAGATGTAGCGAAGGATGCCATTGTTTATTAACATTACAACTTCTGTCACCTTCGTGCAAGAAAAGGCTTCACATTCAGCACACGTCGACCTTCACGCCCATAACAGGTAATAAGAACCTATTTAGTGTTGGAACGTTATGTTGAGGTTTGCAAGTTTTTGCATGGTTGAAGCAAAATGTACAATGTGGGAAACTAGAGGGGAGGGGGTTGAATAGTTTTCCCGGTTTTTAAGTTCTTTTAAAAATCTTCTTTAAAGTTTACTTATGAAAAACCTTGATTCGAATCTTATGTGCAATCAATCAACACCAATATGAACTAGACACTAAACTAACTAATAATAAGTAAAGTAAGTAAATAGATAAGTTGGAAAGATCAAACCGGGACAAAAGGATTTATAGTGGTTCGGCTACGAAGCACCTCTTCGCCCTACTCCACTCCCCGAGTACCACACTCGAGAGTTTTAAGCACTATGTCAACAACCTCCCTTAAGGCGGAGAAAACCGTACACGTCGCTTATCCAATTTTCGACACTAAGCTAGATGTCGAGTGCTAATCTTAGCTAGCACCAATCTACCACGATCCACTTGATCAAACACTCAAGCCCAATGGCTTCAAGAGATCACCAAGATCTCGACACGATCACAATGATCAACACTCACTCAACTAACTCTATCCTATCGACCCTTGATCTTCTTGATCAATCACACAAGCCCAATGGCTTCAAGAGATATTCACTATCTCTATAAGATCACTATGATCTTCACTCACACTCTCACAAAAGAATATAATCTTGATGTATGCTATGATACAATCAAGGATGTAACAAATGTTACAAACAACCTAACAACTATAACTCTTGTATCTTCTTGGATACCTTGAGTTCTTCTCTTGCACTTGAAGAGGAATGACAACACCTTGTATCAGCTTGGATACTTATGTTCTTCTCTTGCTATTGAAGAGGAATGAAGAGGATCACTAAGTTGGATGATTGGATCACTCTTGAACAAAAGAAAAACTAAACTAAATGATCAAGAAAAAAAATGGTGTGAGGGTTTTAAACTCAGAAGTTTCTGTGTGTGAAAGGGTGCCCAAAAACTGTGAAGTGAGCTGGTATTTATAGGCAGAAAAAATCTGACCGTTTGAGGTGGACGGCTCCACTAAATGACCCACGGCTCCACTAAATTTAGTCTTTTCTGGTGAAAACTTATTTGGGGAAGTTTGGAGCTGATTTTGGGGGGGAAAATAGCTGTTATGAATTTTAAACTTATTTTTCCATTAAAACATTTATTAATTATTCAAATATAATTTGTAAGGTATATTTTTGAAAAAATGTTTTGTCACATTAAAATGTGAAGTCTCAAAACCAAAATTTACTTCTTTGATCATTAGTCAAGTTTGTAAATTTGTTCTAGAGTGATTTGCGTAGAAACGGGATCTTCCAATTAAAAACTTGTTTACGTTAATTTTAACGTAACGTGATTTCACATTTTGTCATCCTCAAAATGTGAAGTAATCGAAAGATAGAAATAACGTTTTTAGAACATTATTTGCATCAACAATCTCCCCCTTTTTGATGATGACAAAACATAAACTCATTTTAAGTTAAAATTAGTTTTAACAAGTTTTTAATGAGTTTACTCCCATTTCTCCCCCTTTTTGTCGAAGCAAAAAGGTTGCAAGGCTCCCCCTTGATGTATACTCCCCCTCATTTGAAGAACACCAAGTAATCGAGCAATGATTCGTGCTACAAAACAAGGTTAGATGACACATATACAATATCTAACAAGTAGCACATTTGACAAATATCCAACTACAAAAATTAGCTTAGTAGCCAAAATAAACATGAAACAACCATATTAAAGCCCATTTCATAAACATAAAACAAATGTCATACATGGGTATGACTATATCATGGAAGCAAATAAAATAACAAGAAGGCACATAAACATCAATAGTAGTATGAGACTTCAAGATTTGCTTCAAACTTCAAAAGGGTTCCTAAGCATTTATTGGAAGAACTAAACATAACCATGTTTAGTTGGTTGGGCTATTGGGTGGTGGAGGTGGTGGGATGATGAGTCCTTGTGGTGGGGTGAGTAGGTGCTCTAGGTAGGAGAATTGAAAGCTCAAAAGACACATGATGAGGTATTGGTTATGGTGACAACAAGGACAACTTAGGGTGTGTGGTTGTAGGGGATAAAGGATGGGATGACCCATTAAGGGTTGTGGTGAGAGTGATAGTGATGAAGATGATGTGTTGGTGCCAAGTTCAAAGGGTGATGTAGGTGATAGGGTTAGCGTGAGAGCCAAGGGTTGTGGTGATGGTGATGGTGATTGGGTGAAGGTTAAAGCAAGTGGTTGGGGAGGACTTGGTTGAGGTAAAGGTGTGTTGGTTCTAATGGTGGTGGAGGATGAAGATGTTGGTTTGGTTGAGGTTGCCTTGGATGGAGCTTGGGGTGTAGTGATGGAATATGATGATTTGGTTGAGGTTATGGGTGTGTGTGTATCATCTTCATCATCCAAGGTGAGATCAATGAAAGTTATCTCATTGGTGGTTGGTTTGGTTGTGGCTTGTGGTTTGTGAACACTTTTGATCCATTGATCAATAAGAGTGGTTTCATTTGTTGGTTTGATGTTAAGCCTTGGCTTTTTGTTTTTGTGTGAGGTGGTAGCAATGGTGGAAGACATGATAGTTGTATGGTGAGTGTGATAGTGGTAAGGAAGGCAATGTATGATGTTAGCTTAAATAGCCAAATCAAAACATGCAAGGTTGAAAAAGGATGTTGGATTTGGGGATTTGGGTGCATGGGAATCAGGTTATGTTTGCAGATTTTCAGGAAAAGAAGGTCAAAAAGTGGAAGAGAATAGTTAATTTCGTCTTCCCAGGGCACGGTACCACTAAATGTACCACGGCGCCACTAAATTTAGTGGAGCCGTCCCTTATTTAGTGGAGCCGTGGCCTCCAGTTGACCCTTTTTCCAGGTCTGCAGGTTCTAGGCTGCCTAAATAGGGAAATTCTGGGGAATCCATTTGCTGCAAATCTCAAGGTCTCAATCCACTAAAGACTAATCACATAGAATTCCTAATACTAGTTTCAACTAGCAACTAACATGATCATGTGATTATCTATGCTTATAGGCAACTATTAAGCATGCATGATTTCAAGCAATTTTAACATCTAGTGCATGTAATAAAATAAGAGAACATGCATGAACTAGGCAAAGCTTATTAAGATAATAAAACATAATCATTGATTAACCAATAAAGGTAACCAAAATCAAGTAGGAAATGTAAAGACATTTCAAACTAGTTTATGTTAGATGGACATAGCCGTAACCCATTAGTGATATCTTAACAATAATACTTAAGTTAGCGATACTACTTAAGTTAATAATCTCTAGTCATCTTTCTTCAGCACACCTTCATTCATCATCGCTTGATGAAACATCATAGCACGATACTGAATCATCATCATGATTCCCCCGAGATGATGTACATTCTCAATATAGAGATGTGTAGGTGTTTTGGGTAAGATGAGCCATAGTGGGTTCAACAAGGAGATATTTATTGTTTTGGAGATGAGGAAAGGTGTTCATGACAAAACGATATAGACGAGTCAGCAACATGCCATAGGGTATTGCCTTATCGACTCGACCCCTGACACCGACAATTCTTCTTGCTACAAAGTAGGCAAGATTGTAGGGTTGCTTGGTGACTAGACAATACAACATATGAGCACAGCACGCCGGAAGTTGCTCACGGTTGTGAGGGAGACAGAACACATTTTCACGGATGAATTCTATCCATCTACGTAAATGAGGATGAACTTCATCAACACATACTTTGAGTGGATCTAGGTCATACTCATGAGACTCACGAAACTCAATTTCACCGTCTTCCTTAAGAAAACCGTGAACTTTTTGAGAGAGACGAATGTGCTCTTTAATGGCAAGTGGAGTGGGAATGAGAGTACTGTAATGACCTGACTCAATTTGATGACTCATGAGGGCTTTTAGTGACCAACTTTCCGTGTAGGAGCATTGTCCATAGTTCGGAAGTTGAAGAATGTTGGCGAATTGGTCAACAGTAAGCGATATTTCTTGATTTTGTATCACAAAATGGATAGACAAAGTTTGATCCTCATTATGTACGAGTTTGACTTGTCTATAGAAATCGAGGACGAAACGGGGACAAATGTGATCATTGATCCGAAGCAAGCAATCGAATCCGATTCCTTGAAACATGGTTTGGATATAATCATGGTTTAGAAAGTAGGGTTCGACAATACGTCCTTCGTGGAAGAGACGAGACTCAAGGTGACGAAAGCTTTGTATGTGAGACAGTGGGGTGTCAGGTTCAAGTGATGGTTTGGGAATGTACACAGCTGTAAGTTCATGATCATAATCAAACATGTGAAGCACCATGTTACCTATGAAAAATTTATTGAAAATTAATATTGTGAGATTTTATTTAAATATATGTGCCTAGTGTGTGCATATATGTAAACGATGTGGAGGTGCAGTGATCTCGACTCTAAACAAACCTAATGAGATTATCCAAACACTCCTAACTTCACTTTTACTCAATCAAATATGTCGAATAATACATATTAATTATGTAAATCGATCCATATTTGAGAGTTTATGTATGCATGCAAAAACGTTTTTAATTTGCATCGACAATGCACGAAAAAGGTTTCATGATCCTAGACTCATGGACTTTTTCGAAGATGATGGAATTGGGGTGTTTGGCAAACGCCTCAACTTGGCGCCAAAGAATTTTTTAAAATTGAAAAGCCTCAATGTTAATCACTTCTAATCCAATTTTAATCATCCTAGACATGATTCCACCAAAAATAATTAATCTTAATCCAATTTTAATGAAAGAAATCAGACTAGATTATGCCATATAATTGGGTTTATGAAATTCCTAGGTTTAGGGAATCATGTAAGTACTACATTGTCTAATCCTAGTCGTAGTTGCATAAAAATGAAACTAGAATTGAAAATCCCCAATTCAATTTTATGTATGAGAACAAACCCTAGACTCATATTGAAAAGAAATTAAACATAGATGACTTACAATTTGTGTTGTAGTGCTTGGGAATGTTTGATTACAATGCCTTGATCTTGATTAGCGAGTGAGTAATTGGATTTTGGTGTGGGTTCGGTTTTTGACAGCAAGAGGGTATGAGTTTATTTGTTTGAAATGGCTGTGCAGAGGGAAAGAGTGAATATGGGCGTTTTCTCAGATACATGGTACTACGGTACCATTAAACATTAGTGGTACCGTGTGTCTCTGAGACCCATTTTCGTTCTGTTTCGATTCTTGACTGATTAATCTTACTTATTTAGTAAGACTTTTTGACGCGAGGAAAAAGTTTATACCTAATAAACTCTTTTTGACGAAAGCGATTTGACGAGATGACAAGAAATGACCTTAGTATTTCCAAGGAAATGCCTAAGTTGTCATCGGAGGAAAATGAGGATTGACTTTTAATATTACCCATGAAATATCTAAAAATCATGAGGAAAATGAGTGGGATGACTTCAAAAAGTCATGAGCGATATGTAAGGAATGACTTCAACATTTCCCGTGAAATATTTGAAAGTCATATGACGAGACGTAGGGAATGACTTAGAATTTCCAGTGAAATATCTTAGAATCATGAGAAGAGTGAGAAAGATGACTGAAATAGTCATGGGGCAATATGAGAGAAGTGACTTAATATTTCCAGTGAAATATTGAGCAAGTCACGCGATAGGACGTAGGGGATGACTTTAATATTTCCATAGACATATTGAAATAGTCATGAGCGGGATGAGATGGATGACTTAAGAAGTCATTTGACGAGTCGTGAGAAATGACGTTAATATTTCCAATGAAATATTAAGAAGTCATGAGACAAGAAATAACATATGAATAGTTTTCCCGGTTTTTAAGTTCTTTTAAAAATCTTCTTTAAAGTTTACTTATGAAAAACCTTGATTCGAATATTATGTGCAATCAATCAACACCAATATGAACTAGACACTAAACTAACTAATAATAAGTAAAGTAAGTAAAGAGATAAGTTGGAAAGATCAAACCGGGACAAAAGGATTTATAGTGGTTCGGTTACGAAGCACCTCTTCGCCCTGCTCCACTCCCCGAGTACCACACTCGAGAGTTTTAAGCACTATGTCAACAAGCTCCCTTATGGCGGAGAAAACCGTACACGTCGCTTATCCAATTTCCGACACTAAGCTAGATGTCGAGTGCTAATCTTAGCTAGCACCAATCTACCACGATCCACTTGATCAAACACTCAAGCCCAATGGCTTCAAGAGATCACCAAGATCTTGACACGATCACAATGATCAACACTCACTCAACTAACTCTATCCTATCGACCCTTGATCTTCTTGATCAATCACACAAGCCCAATGGCTTCAAGAGATATTCACTATCTCTATAAGATCACTATGATCTTCACTCACACTCTCACAAAAGAAAATAATCTTGATGTATGCTATGATACAATCAAGGAAGTAACAAATGTTATAAACAACCTAACAACTATAACTCTTGTATCTTATTGGATACCTTGAGTTCTTCTCTTGCACTTGAAGAGGAATGACAACACCTTGTATCAACTTGGATACTTGTGTTCTTCTCTTGCTATTGAAGAGGAATGAAGAGGATCACTAAGTTGGATGATTGGATCACTCTTGAACAAAAGAAAAACTAAACTAAATGATCAAGAAAGAAAAATGGTGTAAGGGTTTTAAACTCAGAAGTTTCTGTGTGTGAAAGGGTGCCCAAAAATTGTGAAGTGGGCTGGTATTTATAGGCAGAAAAAATCTGACCGTTTGAGGTGGACGACTCCACTAAATGACCCACGGCTCCACTAAATTTAGTGGAACCGTGGAGCCGTCCCAGACAAAGACGCTCCATTTTTTGTCTTTTCTGGTGAAAACTTATTTGGGGAAGTTTGGAGCTGATTTTTGAGGGGGGGGGGGGGGGGGGGAAATAGCTGTTATGAATTTTAAACTTATTTTTCCATTAAAACATTTATTAATTATTCAAAAATAATTTGTAAGGTATATTTTTGAAAAAATGTTTTGTCACATTAAAATGTGAAGTCTCAAAACCAAAATTTACTTCTTTGATCATTAGTCAAGTTTGTAAATTTTTTCTAGAGTGATTTGCGTAGAAACGGGATCTTCCGATTAAAAACTTGTTTTCGTTAATTTTAACGTAACGTGATTTCACATTTTGTCATCCTCAAAACGTGAAGTAATCTAAAGATAGAAATAACGTTTTTAGAACATTATTTGCATCAACATACAACTTGTCTATGTGGTGGCTTATTGTACAGATTATAGAGCTTGTGGTATAAGCTTAAGAAGTAGAAACTACCCTGTGTATATGTGTGTATGGCTGACTAAGTCAAACAAGAAAGTAGGAGAGTGGGGTAGATTTGGAAGGCATTCATCGAATGTAACCATCTCCCCATGACCCTAGTTTTTTTGCCTTGAACTAAGAACATGGTTAACTCCTTGTTTTGCTTATCATGATCCAATATAAATGAGTTATGGCAATTCTTTATAGAAGTATGCACAACAAAACATACACACAGATCATAGTTTCAGAGAGCTTCGAACTTGCTCTATTTTGCCTCTTTATATTATCATATTGCGATTTTCTGCACCGCCATTTACATTGTGTTGTAATTGTTCGCTGACAATAGACAACGCGGGTCTGCATCTTTCCTGGGGTCTTTACGTAGGAGGCTTGCAGCGAATCGAGCACGTAAACACCTTTTAAGGACATGGGATATCTTCCCGTGCTAGACTCTTTAACGGGTGTTTAGTTTGTTTCGTGCAGAGAAGACAACAAGCTGATCTATTTAGTGATTGCTTCTAATAGTCACTGTAGTTGCTTTTGCTACCAGTGTTGATATATGTCACATAGGGGTCTTTGTGTCGCTAAAGGCTGTTGGAGTCTTCATACTGTATGTATGTTATTTTGTTTCCATTTTACAGGTTTCATTCATTTAATTGTTATGTTCTATATCAATTGAAGTTGATATAGTTTATGTTGTCTCAATTATCTCATCGTCATTTTCTTACTCTAGTAGGTGTAAACAAATATTCTTAAACAACATGAATTTTACAAATATAATCCAACAATCTTAAAAGGTGTTTAACGCTTGTGATGTTTTATAAATTAAACATATTTGTAAATTCAGTTATGTACGTATTTGTTTAGGAATCTATAAGTTGCATTTCGATGAAATGTGCTTTTTTAAGTTGAGATATTGAGTTGAGACAAAGTAAAGAAACAAAATGATAACTACATAAATATGAGGTGGTTGATTTTATTATCAATATGAAGCCATGTTGTTGGGGTTTTAATCAGATAGAACCTTATGGTGAAGATTTTTAAAGTGTATATTTTGAACATGCTGGTTCATAAGTGAAAGCAATAACTACAAGTTTCCTGTGCCTCTCGTGTTTGTGTATTGATGTTGTATATTGGGATTGACAACAAATCGCGAAGGAGAATCGTTGTTTAGATTTTATAAACGAGGAAATGGAGTAATGTATGTAGTAATCACATTTATCTACGTGTGAACATATTTTGTTTATGATGAAACTCTTATTACTAAAAAGAGGCTCGTTTGTGACATAATGGCGATATTTCGGAAAAAACTATGTTTGCGAAGAAACAAGGCATTACACTTGTTAGTTTTGGAGTATGCTCATGTCATAATAAATAATTATATGGCTAGACATATGTGAACCTATGGGGTCACACACATATACACTGAGGTACAACTTTACATATATCGTGTTTATTGTATTTACGATTTATAAATAACCTTACGTAACTCGGGATCACAATTGGGCTTCTAATGACAAAGTAAAGGACTTAATCTATTGTACTTGGAAATCAAATGGCAAGCCCATTTGAGCCCACATAGGGGCCGGCCTAGGAGGAATCAAGGGAGGGTTTTAGTTTGAATTTTTGGTCAAATATATCAAAAGAATCTCCTCATTTAGTGTGATAACAATTTACTAAATATTTCTCCCACTTTTCAAGAGAATCTCCTCATTTATTGTGATAACAATTTACTAAATATTCCTCACTCTTTTCAAGAGAATCTCATCATTTAATGTGATAACAATTTACTAAATATTCCTCACTCTTTTCAAGAGAATCTCCTCATTTAGTGTGATAACAATTTACTAAATATTCCTCCCTCTTTTCTCTCTAATAAAAGGTCATGGCTAAAATAAAAATAGATGAAAAAGGGTTTTTATTTTTTCCTCATATATCTTTTGAATCTTGTTCATTCAAGGGTGATTCCAAGGTTATCGGGGTTAAGGTGTTAGACCCATATCCCGGTTACAAATAGGCCCCACCCTAGATGGAATTTGCTAAGGACCTTATGTGATTGGCCAGTCAATAAATGTTACGTTATAGTCAAACCCGATAGTCAATGAATGGGTTAAAAGAGTTTTGGAAAGTATTATGTGGCACGAGTAGAAAGGACATAGACCTAAGGGGCTTAAGTTGTCATAAACCAAATGTATTATTATATGTAGTGTGGCCAAAGTAAAAGAAAAAAGACTAGAGGGACCAATCTTGCCCAATGGCCAAACTTGTGACTAGCTAACCTTATCTATGAGTTTCTAGAGATTTTCCCACCAAATATTTAGGTGTGTTTGTGAAGGCCGGTTCAAGAAGAGAAAAATGAGGGAGAGAGCTAAGTTTGGTGATTAACTTATGAAGAGTTCAAGTGTTTCAAGCAAAGGTTAAGATCATAAGCAACAATAACCCACAAGAAGTAAGAATGATGATAATGATGATGATGATAAAGGATGAAGATGATAATGATGATGACTAGTGAGGATAATGATGATGGTGGTGAAATCATGAATGGTAGATTAGCTTGGATAAGAGGTAAGTAACTTTGATTTCTATATGCTTAATATGAATGTTCTCATGTTATGTGTTAATGAATGAGTTGATAGGACTAAGCCTTGGATTAGTAAGTGGGTTAATAGGAGGTGTATTAATGAGCTAGGTTCAAGAGATAGGACATGAGGTTGAGAGGTCTAAGGTAAGTTTAAGTTTGTCATGTGTATAATGTTATTATGATAATGTGATATGTTTATGATGTTGTTATAATAATGGTAATGAGATTGGTTTGGCATGAGCCAAATGGTTAAAGGTGTTCTTGATGCATATGAATGTGAATGGAAGTATTGATCATATATTAATCTAGTTACTTACTAAGCGTAAGCTTACCCTTTTAGTTGTTAATGTTCTTGTAGGTTTATGTGCGACGAGAAGAAGTTACTTGGATTATAGCTTAAGGTATGGAAGCGGATTGGAAGATAATAAGCATTAGGAGCTAGGTAGAATACCGAGCTCGAATCAAGGTTGTACCCCCCGAGAGTCTTTCTTATGATTTGTATAGTGTGTGTCAAGGTCGTCGTAATGTTTGGGTGGTCAACGGTGTGTCCAAGTGTGTTAAATGTTTTATGGTCAATGTTTAAGGGGGTGTTTGGATTAAGTGTGTTTTTACCCATTTTGGGTTGTAAACGGTTCAAGTGTATATGGAACATATTTAGTATGTTTAAGAAATGATGTTGGTTAAGTATGGTGGGAAAATGAAGTGGTATAAGTGGTTTTGTTGTGTAAATGGGTCAAAAGTGGGTTTTATGCATAACCCGTTATAATATAAAGTACTATTTCGGAAGGTCAAACGGGAGATGTTTTTGTATGAAAATGAGCCCAATAGTATACTAAGTAAATCTGGAAAGTTTGGTACAATTTCGAGGTCGGGTTTACAAGTTACGGACCTAAACGTGATTTCGGGAGATCAGCAGTCTCCATCCGATCGGATGGAGGGCTATCCGATCGGATGGGCGGCTCGGTAATATTTTTGGCAAACTTCGAAAAATCATACTCCCTCCGTCCCATATTAAATGTCCATTTTGACTTTTTGAGGTCATTCTTTTACAAATTTGACCTTCATATTTTTGTTTGTATTATACAATAATTGATACAAAATATATTGATAGATTGGGTTTTAAACGTATTTTCATTGGTATAATTTACATAAAATATTATATAATACAAACAAAAATATTTAAGGTCAAAGTTGAAAATAAAAGACTTAAAAAGTCAAAACTGGACATTTAATATGGGACGGAGGTAGTATCTTTTAATCCGTAAGTCGTCACGGGTCATGCCACCCGGCGTTTCGAAGGTAATTGAGTCTAGTTTCATTTAAAAATAGTCTCAAGGTCTGAAAGTTTATAGATTTTTGTCAATGGTCAAAAGAGTAACCAGATGTCCGTAAAAGTCAAGCGTTTCCGCTCAAAAAGTTTTAATTTTTGGTCTAAGCAGGCACGGGGTGTAACAACTTGGTATCAGAGCTTCGGTTTAAGTGAATTAGGTTTTCTTTAGGATTGCATAGACTTAATCCACTCGTAGACGCGTTGAGCTTAAGTTTGAGTAATGCGGATGAATATTGTTTAAGTTGTAGGATGTGATTGATAAGTTATGAGTTGGACTACGTGATTGCTATATAAGCTTAATGATAATAAATTGTGAATGTGTTTTATGTGCTATCATGTATGTGATATATGTCCGTGAAAGACGTGATGTGTTTAAGTGATAGGAATTACCGTGCACCTCGGGTTGCGTCGGTGATCGTTATGTGATTATATGAATATGGTATTACAGAAGTAATTAAGGATGTGCATAGAAAGGATAAGTAGTATGCTTGCTAAGGAAAGACGAAAATAGAATGTCGTATTAGTGAGGAGTTATAGATGGAAATGAGATGTTATATGAGGATGTGTTTGTGACGAGGAATTAGGTGTTTAAGTAAAGCGAATTGTTGAAATGTGTAGTTCCTAGATATTAAAGAAATGTATGAGTAATAAATGATACCTAAAGTAGCCATTGCATAAATTGATAAATTAAAAGTAGTAAGTACCTCAATGATAATAGACAATGGTATAACATAGACATGTTCAAAAGTTTTAATTCATAAATTGATAATAGACTAATGAAGTATAAATGTTTAGTGGCGTTATCTTTTATGGAAAGCATGATCGAATGTGGACTTAAAGTATGAATGAGATTAAGTATGTACTAATGAGTTGTTGTTTATGAGTAAGTTGTTATTTTTTCATAGGCAAGGTGATTATGAATGCGTGTTATAATGTGATGTATAGAATAAGTGAAAAAGTAAACTACAAGGGAACTTGAATTAGATAAGTCACGACTAGAATTCTTGTCGTGACATGAAGTATTAGAAACTGGGTAGATGAATGAGTGTTAGATTACAACGTAAGACCAATATACGGTCTAGGAAATAACTCACGTTTAATGTTGGTTTAAGCCATGTCAAGATAGAGGTGAGTCAATCAGGATTGAAATAGATAACATTAAAAGAATGAACATGTGTAAAATGGAGTAAGGGAATAACGTGAAGTTGGCAAGAAAATGACAAGTGAAATGTGACAACCCGGATGAAATATAATGTGTATATTCATTGTACGAGAGTATGAAAAAGATGAGCATTACTAAGATGGTGTCAAAGTAACGAAAGGCGATAAGTGAATAATTAAAATGTGTAAAGCAAGGAGAAAAGAAAACGGAAAGGTATTAATCTAAGAAATGCTTGAATAATGAATGATAAGTGAACAGAGAATCAGTAAATTTGAAGCAATTGATTGGTGATGACACGTAGCGAACTGTTTACCGTGCACTTTGGTTTGTGCCGGTGATTATATTGTGATTATGCGAATATATGTTAAAGTAACGGTAATGGAATATGAGTAGGAATGATAAGTGGTATTAGAGATGGGCTAGCAAGTGAATTAAGCAATGACACGTTAAGTGTAGATCATAATGATAATAAGCGTACTAGGTATAGCGTGAAAAGACAAGATGAAAATAGCGAATTAATGATTAAGTGTTTAATGACTTGAAGGTTAAAGAATGAGGTTAGGGAATGATGGCATGAAATGTGACCAACATATGGTCTCATTATATTTAGTAACTAAAGACTAATGTTAAAGTGGTATAGAGACGGGGTAACGACAAGGTAAAGTACTTAAGTTTTAAGTGTGAGTGTGAAGTTGCGATAAAGAGTGTTGGTATATAAAGGATGGAAATTAAATGAAAAAGTTTGAATGCTAAAAGTTAAATGCGATAAGTTAAGAATGTAAATAAGGATGAGATGATTAAGTAGGAGAATTGAGTACGTACATGAATGTGTAGTAAAGATAACGACATTATGGTGATAGGTAAGGAAGCGAGAATGACTTGACGTATTGATTTATAAATGTCTAATAAAACAATGGTTATAAAATGAGATTTAAACAAAATGATATGTAAATGATGACCAAGAGCGGCATTGCTCTTAATGCATAGATAAGTAATGCGTTGAGTTATGTACGAAAGCCAAAATGTAATGAAATATTGTGTGGCAAATGTAACAAACCTATGTAATAGAATGTGTTCGAAGGAAAGGTGACGCTAATGAGTGTATTATAGTAAAAGATCCATGAAGGGTGGATATGTAAAAGGCGAGATAGAATAATATCGCTTAAATACATAAATAATTTAAGAAATGAGAAAAGGTATGAGAATAAGAATGCGATGAGCTAAGAATGTAAGAAAGAATGAGAAGAGTATGTATGAGGTTAAAGTTTTTTGTTCAGAAATTATCATATCACGGCTAGTGTGCCCCATTAGCGGTGATTATTATGATGACAGTGTGAATAATATAACGTGATGGATTAAGTGAAAGGATGTGATGTGAAAATTAAACAAGATAAGAATGTGAAGGTGACTTAAGATGTGCAAGAAGAATAAATGATGCTAATGAATGAATGAAAATTTACCTATGCAAGGTTTAAAAGCGGAAAGAGTCAGGTAGACTAAATGGTAAAGTAAGAAGGTGAAAATGATTAATGCGGATTTAGAATGTAAGATGATAAACACATAAAAATGTGTAACTTTAATAAGCAGGTTCATATACTCTATGCGCTTACCTTCACTAAATAAAATGGATGAGATAATGTGTGTATGATAAAATGTTAATGGCTTGGATCCGATGTTAAAGTGTGAAAGTGGTAAAGTGATGAATGTTAATGATCCTTCGGGATGAACGTTAAAGATGGTATCCTTCGGGATGAATGTTAAAGGTGGTATCCACCGGGATGATCAAGTCAATGAATATTAAGAAATCCTTCGAGATATGTTAAAGATCCTTCGGGATAAAACGTATTGCCTTCATCGGCAATGGGGTTGCCTACATCCTTAGCAATAAAAATCTCCCCATAATGAATGTGTAAATGAGATGGATCCAAGTCTAAAAAAGAAATGTGAAGTATAAAAAGGATGAGAGAATAAAACTTAAATTTGGAAATAAGAGTACTTGTGTTGTGTTGGAAATATATAACCATAAGTTTATGTTTCTTGATTTACATCGATGGGGACGCCTTTCCATGTAAATGAGGAAGCATGAATGAGTGGGCTTATGTGTTGCCGACATGGCACGAGTAGGATTAGAGGAATAGAAAATGGAAGTCTAGAATTAGTTAGAAATTATAAGGACTAAGATAGGAGAGTTGATATCAGAGTGCATCCTTTAGGAGGAATTATGAGAAACCTATGTTTTGAGTGTTAAGTATAAGTTGAAGGAATTAAAGAATCGTAAAGATGCTTAAAAATGTTATAATACATATTTGTGGCGTGGTGCAAAATGTAAATAATGGATATAATGGATGATAAGTGGCATGGGTAATGTGACAGCAAATGCTAAAGTATGATGTTATAAAACTAATTCATGTAATATTTCTATAAGCTTTAGAAGGTAAACGAAAACGACATGAAGGAAGAAGTAGAAGAAATAAGGTAATTGTAGAGACGTAAATGAAATGGTTAAGTGGTGTTGATAGAATGCGAAGGTATTAGCCAAGTGTAATTATGTAGGGTCAAATAATACGTTTTTCTCAAGTAACTTGTAGTTAAAGGTTGAGAATATAGGATAAAGCAAATAAGAATGTGATGTTACGGTAATGGAACGGATTAGAATGGTAAATAGCTATAGTGAGGATGTCTCGTATTGTGTAATAAGCTAAGTAAGAGTTGTATGGTTATAGAAGTAAGCGGGAAGTAATGTGGGTGAAGGACATGTGATTGGCCAGTCAATAAATGTTACGTTATAGTCAAACCCGATAGTCAACTAATAGTCAATGAATGGGTTAAAAGTGTTTTGGAAAGTATTATGTGGCACAAGTAGAAAGGACATAGACCTAAGGGGCTTAAGTTGTCATAAACCAAATGTATTATTATATGTAGTGTGGCCAAAGTAAAAAAAAAAAAAAGAGACTAGAGGGACCAATCTTGCCCAATGGCCAAACTTTTGACTAGCTAACCTTATCTAGGAGTTTCTAGAGATTTTCCCACCAATTATTTAGGTGTGTTTGTGAAGGTCGGTTCAAGAAGAGAAAAATGAGGGAGAGAGCTAAGTTTGGTGATTAACTTATGAAGAGTTCAAGTGTTTCAAGCAAAGGTTAAGATCATAAGCAACAATAACCCACAAGAAGTAAGAATGATGATAATGATGATGATGATGATAAAGGATGAAGATGATAATGATGATGACTAGTGAGGATGATGATGATGGTGGTGAAATCATGAATGGTAGATTAGCTTGGATAAGAGGTAAGTAACTTTGATTTTTATATGCTTAATATGAATGTTCTCATGTTATGTGTTAATGAATGAGTTGATAGGACTAAGCCTTGGATTAGTAAGTGGGTTAATAGGAGGTGTATTAATGAGCTAGGTTCAAGAGATAGGACATGAGGTTGAGAGGTCTAAGGTAAGTTTAAGTTTGTCATGTGTATAATGTTATTATGATAATGTGATATGTTTATGATGTTGTTATGATAATGGTAATGAGATTGATTTGGCATGAGCCAAATGGTTAAAGGTGTTCTTGATGCATATGAATGTGAATGGAAGTATTGATCATATATTAATCTAGTTACTTACTAAGCGTAAGCTTACCCTTTTAGTTGTTAATGTTCTTGTAGGTTTATGTGCGACGAGAAGAAGGTACTTGGATTATAGCTTAAGGTATGGAAGCGGAGTGGAAGATAATAAGCATTAGGAGCTAGGTAGAATACCGAGCTCGAATCAAGGTTGTACCCCCGAGAGTCTTTCTTATGATTTGTATAGTGTGTGTCAAGGTCGTCGTAATGTTTGGGTGGTTAACGGTGTGTCCAAGTGTGTAAATGGTTTATGGTCAATGTTTAAGGGGGTGTTTGGATTAAGTGTGTTTTTACCCATTTTGGTTGTAAACAGGTCAAGTGTATATGGAACATATTTAGTATGTTTAAGAAATGATGTTGGTTAAGTATGGTGGGAAAATGAAGTGGTATAAGTGGTTTTGTTATGTAAATGGGTCAAAAGTAGGTTTTATGCATAACCCGTTATAATATAAAGTACTATTTCGGAAGGTCAAACGGGAGATGTTTTTGTATGAAAGTGAGACAATAGTATACTAAGTAAATCTGGAAAGTTTGGTACAATTTCGAGGTCGGGTTTACAAGTTACGGACCTAAACATGATTTCGGGAGATCAGCAGTCTCCATCCGATCGGATGGGCGGCTCGGTAACATTTTTGACAAACTTCGAAAAATCATATCTTTTAATCCGTAAGTCGTCACGGGTCGTGCCACCCGGCGTTTCGAAGGTAATTGAGTCTAGTTTCATTTAAAAATAGTCTCAAGGTCTGAAAGTTTATATATTTTTGTCAATGGTCAAAAGAGTAACCAGATGTCCGTAAAAGTCAAGCATTTCCGCTCGAAAAGTTTTAATTTTTGGTCTAAGCGGGCACGGGGTGTAATATAAGGACTAGCATCCAAGAGGTATACGGTGACGTGTAGTGTATTTCATTCATAGAAGAGATCAACCTTATTGATCTCTTGGGTTTCTTATTCCATACGTGGGATAGGTGTTTGTTGGTGACTCCCGGATCACGCTACAAAGGTATAATCTTGTTTGTTTTACTTTGATTGATCATATGACTCTATGGATCCGTTGATAGGTGATTTATCCGCAGCATTTTTTTATTCATAATATGTTATTTATATTCATAATCACCTATAGTGGTATCAGAGCCATCATATGATATTATATGATCATCGTGTATGCATAAAAATGGCCAAAAACGAGTATTTTTAATGGATTTAAAAGGATATTTTCAAAACAGCCCCGAGGGCTAATTTTTTGAATATAATTCAACCCATATAGGGTCTTATGATCTGCACTTTTTTGATCCCATGACCATTTGTTATGCATACTTTAATTGGTATACTTGTTTGGTACCCATAAAATGGCCAAAAACGCGTTAATTTGATCGATTTGTGAAACGATTTCAAATCAGCCCTTAAGGCTTAATTTTCTGTGGTAAAATGATGTTAATAAGGTCCTAATATCAGTGGGTTTTGAACCTATGGCCATTTGACACGCGTACCAATCGGGGTTTTAATTATTGTTAATTAATTTCTTTGATTTCGTTGGCTATCAATTTATTTCTTGTCATTTATTTTGTTATCCATGACAAATACACGCATGTTTGTCCATGGAGTTAGCCAACACCTTGTTTTGTTCATAATATTATTATATTATTATGTATATATGCAAAGCCGATGAAAACCTAGACCACTTGTGCCTTGTGTTGTTGTGATTTGTTGATTGATTTCTTGTTTTTGGGGTTTGCCATTGTTTCGGCACTTATGTAATGTAATTCATTTTGGATTTGCCATTTTTTGGGCATTTTTACAATAGATAGGAAGTAGATTAGTTGTATTTTACTTCATGTATTATGTAATCAAAAGCATGTAATCAAATGGCAAAAGAATGAAGGACTTTGGACCAAAGATAGCTGTTGGACACCCTGCTGTAAAAGGCCATTTCCAGGAGCTCCGTAAGGTATTTTGGGCTGAATTTTTTTTGTAGATTCAAAAGACATGGGCCTACAACTTTGTCAACTGGGCCGAAGCATGAGGAGGTCATCTTCTAGGCGTTTTGGGCCTCCAAAGACAGAAAAACTGATCGGACAGAATCACTTTTCCATGTGCATAATGGGCTTTTACTTGCCCATGATCGTCTTGGGGCAAGTGGGAGCCCTCCGTGTGGTTGTGTATCATGTCCCTAGTTGACTCTTGGTTCTCGTGATGGCTCACGAGACCAAGCATAGGATTTTCATCAGTTGAGGCTTTGCATATTGTGGTTGTGTGTTTGTTTGGTTGTTTTATATATGCTATGATTATATGTAAAACGAATATTGTTTTCTAAAAACTTGAAACGAAACACAAACAAAATTAAACTAAGTCTTATGATTTAGTTTAACTAAGTTTAAATATAGATTTGAAACTTAAAATCATTGTTTTCTAAATAACAATTAAACTAGTTAAGCTTGTTTATTTATTTATTGTATTGTACAAACTTAATTGTAATCCACTTAGGATTTATATTAGTCTTGAAAATGGAAAACTTGACATACATAAATTAAAAAAATGATTAGACTTAAGTTAAGAAAAGTTTTTAACTTGTGCTACGAAGAATGAACGCATGCTTCTTTCGTACACGTTTTGATCCACATCAAAGTATTTTACCCGTCAAAACTTAAGTCATGCCGTCCAATTGTTGAGAACACTTGCAATTACCTTTTGCCTATGCGTGGGACCTAGGTCGAATTGTAACCCAAGGTGACTATTCTCTATGCGTGGGACCTATATATATTCTCACACGTTCTCAAATTGGATGACTTAATCGAGTTAAGCGGTGAGACCTTGACACGAGGCAAAGATGGGACTAAACATGACTACATGACACTAGTTGTTAGAAACTAGATGCCATGAGTCCCATAAGGATCTAAGAGTTGTACATGTAATACAATTGGTGATCGTCGCCTACCAATTGAATCTACTATTGCTAGCAGATCAACTGATGTGATAGTAGAAGCACAATGTGGATCTTAGCCCTTTTGTAAAATTAATTGTTTTAAATTGTAAACATGGGGTAGTTAAATTACAAAAGGATAATTGTCGAAATTACTAAAAATGAACTTTGTAAATTCATTAATTGAATTAATGCAACACGACCGTAAACAAGAGTTTGTTTTTTTTTTGTTAAAAGGACGAACTAAGTCGCTCTTTCCTTGTAAGAAAGAGACTTATTCCTATCATTTTTCTTTATGAGGAAAAGCCATAATAGGAATATTTGAATTTTTCTAATTCTAATCAAACTCAAAGAACACCTACCCTAGAAATCGTAATGTCTTGTAAAGGTCAAAACGGTCAAGTATGGTTACACATCTTATTCTTTCAAAGTTGTTTTATAACCCTAGTTTCGGTTTTGAAACATTAATGAAATATAAGATATTTGGATAACTAGAGAACACGTTTTCTATAGCTATCAAACTAAAATGAGTTTAAATAATTAGAAGACAGAAAATATCAATAAACCGCAAAGTGGTAAAGGCAATTACTAGCATGATTACCTAGCAGTTTGTCTTAACCCAATAAACCTACTAAGGTCCAACATACCCTTGTGGTAAAGTAGACCAATTATGGAGGAAATGCATACCTATTTTCAAGTTAAAATAGCAATGATGGCTAGCCCATCATCTATATGTTACAACTTGATGCACTTCCTTGAATACCTAAGTACATGTTTACTAGTCAAAGTGACTCACATTAGCAATAATGTGCAGATATTCAAAGAAAGAAGGAAAGTATCCAATCGCCACTCACTCTCCACTGGTGACGAAACACATGAAATGTTATCTAAACCAGTGGGAGCTACGTGATTATATTACTGGTGACGAAACACATGTAATGTTTTCTAATCCAGTGGGAGCTGTCAGCTTTATTACCTTGCAAGTTGCCCATCTTATTTCCAGATTGTCTTGAAATAATACATTACTTTCCACATGTTAAGTATCATAGTTTATATAAGAACCATTGCATAAATTTTATAAGATAACTTGTCGCGTTCCAGATGTTGTTTTCTGAAATGTTATCTATAAAATTGTTATGCATGATTCATTATTAAAATGATAAAGTTCTACATATCTATATTTTGATTTTGACTAAAAATCATATGTTATCTTAGACATTGTCATATTGCTCATACAAACACACGAGCGTAGTGGTGTTTGTATACTCTCATGATGTTGTGCATGCACAAGTGGAAGAAATCTTAATGTGTGCAAGGTACAACATATAACAATATGACTAATGGTTTTTCTTGACTGCAAGGTAAGAAACTAAGATTCTACTAGGAATTCTACACATAAAATGTATGTTGCCCTAATTAGAACAAATATCAAGATAACATGAAAAGCTACTTCAACATATTCACTGAATTGTTTAGTAAATATGATTATGTTTTCTTGTAAAGTCATAATCATGAAGTATGAAATTAACTTGAATTTACTATTGAGGCCAAGTGTCGGCGCTCGTAATTACTTTAGTTGAATATGTTTAGTTCTCTTGTAAAGACACAAATATCAATTCCGTTAATTGTTGAAAGACTTATAACGTAAAGTAAGACGTTGATTTGTTATGCCTTCTTGTTAAGACATGTATACTTACGACGTATAATATTAAATGTTTATATTTTATAGTCAAAACATGCACATGAAGTAAAGTATGTTGTAGGATAAGATTATTATTGATGCCATCTGGTTTGACTTGGTTGGCAGATATGTAAGCCAAAAGGTATAAGTTCATCTAATGAGTTGTGTGATAGTCTCACAACATCAGTCCTCACGGAATACCACAACTTTATGGTATGCCAATCACGGATAATCAAACACCATTGATATTGTTTGATCTTTGATGACTTAAACTGTTTTACCTCCAAAGCTATCAAGGTTAGAAAATTGGATGTGCCATGTGTACACTCAATATGGTTCCAACCCAAAAGGAATTTAAGACACCATTGTATTATGGCATGGGATGAATCTCATTATGTCTTGATTGAAGTTCTGAATTTGTTAACTACCTAAGTGTAAGTAATTAACAAACTAGAGTCAAGAACTGACGATGTATTTTGGATGTCCCACTTGAAAATAATTTATTGTTACTCAAGATGCTAAGTATCTATAGATTAGTCTCAACTTACAAAAGCAAGTGGGAGCACCTTTAGATCTTGAAGTTATTCAAGAGTAACCTTCTGAGTACACTTGCTAATGTCATACTAAGGTTGAACATGCATATGTTAAACCATAGATTGATATCTCTCATTCATAAATCCGCAAGGATACCTCTTGCACCTGAATGATATAGTTTTTATATCAATGCTAAGAGATATAAGTTGGAGGATCATAGTGAACCTGCTAACTATAGAAATGCATTATTAGATATTGTATCTAATGAATAGCTCAAAACTATGAATGTTAAGATGCAGTCCTTGAAAGACAATCACTCATGGAGCTTGATTGATCTCTTACCAATCAGTTAGACTGTGAGGTTAAGAATGAGTTTCTTGATGAGAAGACTCAAAAGGACAAACTTGTACAAACATTTAATGCACGAGTAGTAAAAGGAGTTTACTCGTACTCAAGAAATTGACTATGACTAAATCTTCCTACCTAGAAACATTAAATGTATAAAGAGGATTAATTGTCATACCTATTTTCATGTAAATGAAATATGAAAATAGGATATCAAAACACTTTTCTTGTTGATTACCTTTGCGAGGACAATGAGTAATCAAAAGGGTTTATGAATCCATGTAATCTTTATTATGTATACAAGATAAAAGAATCCATGTGTGGATTAGATCATGCATCTAGGAGCAGAGATCTTAAGTTAATTACAAAATCATTAATTTGATTTTCATTAATAAGATTACTCCTAAGTACACTGAGAGCAAGTTGGAGCACTGTATTTATTTTCTTAAATCTCATATGTCATTAACATATTGGAAACAATATTCCATATAAGCTAGACTCTAATCCTTAGCTTGGAATGAAGTTTCTCTTAAGGGATTTATAAAATAAGATATACAACCTTGTTATGTATATGTTTATTAGAATAAACATAAGCGGTTATTAAGTCTAAACACAATATGACACGTTATTGAGGGGAGTCTCAATGATCAATCTCACTTGATGAGATTGAACGCATGAATGGAAACCTTAAGTTCAACTAAAGGATTCATTATGCAAGTCGTATTATGCATTGGACTATATATATATATCATTTGCATGAATGCAAGATGAGCTGATAACAATAAATATCTAAGTGAAAGTCAATAGATAATTGTTAAACGAACATTATAATGGACCTAAAAAGGACCAAAGATATGTTCAAACGTTTACGGATATTTGAGGAACTCTGTTTTGTTTGCATACGCTGATGCTTATTTAACTGAGATGATACTCAACCCTAGTCGTGGTAGGATGTCATCATGAATGATGACATTGCTGACTAGATGTGATCGACTGAGAGCATTAATGCATTATACGTTAAAAGAATAAAATACTTTATAGTTTAAGAAACTATTCAGATGACTGTCTAAAGTAAGTGTTTTGCTAGCTTCAAACACCCTATGGAATGTATTGTTGCAATACTCGTCTTGTACTTGAATGCACACATACAAAGGACAATCATCATTTAAACCTTTCATGAGTTTTGAAACAAGTATTCTCAAAGTTTACTCAGATGACTACTTGTTGTCTTGTACAACATGATTCGATCATGGTGGGAACATCGGATTCCGACCTATGAGTAGTCTTATGCATATCTGTTTTTAGTATTTGGATAATGGAACTGTAAGCAGTTGTATTATATAATGAATTGATATACCTGGTATGATCATCTTCATTTATACTACTGTGTTCTATATTTACATGTTTAATCCATGAATAATTTATTTATTCTAAAACTGTCCATTGCCAGTTGACGATACGGGAGTATCATCAAATTAAGGCAAATGTGAGCGTGTTGGTGATTATTTACCAAACTCACATGTTGTTCATTGTGATGAACATTGGATTGACCCAACCTACGAGTATTCACTACATGGATCATCGTTAATAGTGAATCTCGCAAGTGGTTATGTCTCTTATCCTTAGAATTGAGATGCAAGTAGGTCTTGCATGTGTGGAATTTTATTCCTTGATATGGTTAAACGCTGTCCTGAATAAGGTAGTTATAAAAACCATCTTCAGGTGGGATATGAAACACATGAATTACACGTGCAATCAAAATAGGATTTGTTCCTCCACATGTTATGGAGTTAGATACTATTGGACCCCTCGATGAATTGGACAGATGTTTGTATGGCCGTACCCAAATGAGATTAAGATGAATCTTGATCCACTTGGTAATCTTGTTGATGCGCGTGATGTGTCGTTGCGGTTTAGCAGTTTTAATGCCTACTCAAGTTTTAAATTTATATTTAGCCGACTTATCAATAACACACACACTTAACGAGCAGTGTACCCGGTCAGTATGAAGATAATGGTAAGTAGAGTGTCGATCACTAAGAGTGGAACGTATTATCTAGTTATTCTAATCAGTATTTTAATATCCTAACGCAAGGGGGTTTCAGCCTGAGAGACTGGCACGATTTGTTGTAATTAAATAATAAAATAAACCACTAGGCACGAATCAGCAAGTAGCACACACGTACACAGATAGATACTAGAGACAATAAGAGGGCTGTCCTTATGATTAAGTAGATTGTCACTTGTTTTATTGATAGCTTTATATGAAGTGTATGTAATTAACCCTTTCTCGTTGGTCCTATTCTCATCGGCGAGTAAACCCTTAATGATTACTTATGTCTAAAAGTTATTCCTAAGTGATCAATTTAGAAACAACCGTGGGAGCCACATCTTGTCCCGCAGTCGGATGCCCGCAAGCCACTAATAAACACAGAGGTTATCAATGCACTAATAAGTAGTAACCAAAGACATCAACATATAAACTTTAATTGATGGGAAAGCAAGTATTAAAGGGAGTGCAATCTTTCGTTGTCACATTACACAAGCCACCAATCCTGATGAATTAAAGTTTGCTAACACAATAAAACAAAACTACTTAATGAATTAAATACATGCAGCACCTTCTTACAGCTCTTGTATCTTCGATTTGGGTGTGTCTTGTGCTGCCTCTTGACTGAATTCGTCCTCCTGTTCTGCTGTCCGAACTTCGGTTTTAGGGTTTCGAACTCGAACTCTTTTTCACGTCTGGTCTACGGGGTATTTATAGTTTCTGTCTGAGGGAAGATGCGGCGCATCTACTAAGTAGATGCGGCGCATTGACTTAACTTCGCGTGGGGTCCAAGATTATAATATTCAGGAATATTCGTACACCGCCAGAAGATGCGGCGTAACCCTTTATTAGATGCGGCGCATGTCCTCTTGTATCTTGGATCGTATCTGGTGATATCTTGATAGAGATGCGGCGCATTTCTATAGTGAGATGCGGCGCATCTGGAGCAGAATTGACTTGATCTTGTCCATGTCAGTAGACTTCCTCTTTATGCACGTTTTGCTCCATTATTAGTCCATAATCGCTAAGTTTCACCAAATGCTTGTTTTTACCTGAGAATTACAAAAGTAAACGATTAAGTATCAATCCTCATATATAATATAATAAAACAAGTCAAATAAATAGGATAAATGATGATAATAAAATGTACTTATTTGAGTTCATCACTTGTTCAATATCTATATCGAGAAACATAATAGTTGAACAATTAGAATGACATTTGATCCATGTCTAATGTTCAACATGGTATCTGTAACAAAAGGATAGACGACATATAAACCACTTAAAATGAGACGTTTAAGAAACTACCCTCACATATTTCTAGGGGCATTGAAGTGTTGCTAGACGCTAACCTTTGCTTGTATAATTACTTAATTATTATGACGTCGCAAGTGGGAGCTGTTGGTGTATGCTCATGTCATAATAAATAATTATATGGCTAGACATATGTGAGCCTATGGGGTCACACACATATACACTGAAGTACCACTTTATATATATCATGTTTATTGTATTTGCGATATATAAATAACCTTACGTAACTCGGGATCACTATTAGGCTTCTAATGGCTAAGTAAATGACTTAATCCATTGGACTTGGAAATCAAATGGCAAGCCCATTTGAGCCCACATAGGGGCTGGCCTATGAGGAATCAAGGGAGGGTTTTAGTTTGAATTTTTGGTAAAATATATCAAGAGAATCTCCTCATTTAGTGTGATAACAATTTGCTAAATATTCTTCCCTCTTTTCAAGAGAATCTCCTCATTTAGTGTGATAACAATTTACTAAATATTCCTCACTCTTTTCAAGAGAATCTCCTCATTTAGTGTGATAACAATTTACTAAATATTCCTCACTCTTTTCAAGAGAATCTCCTCATTTGGTGTGATAACAATTTACTAAATATTCCTCCCTCTTTTCTCTCTAATAAAAGGTCATGGCTAAAATAAAAGTTGATGAAAAAGGGGTTTTATTTTTTCCTCATCTCTCTTTTGAATCTTGTTCATTCAAGGGTGATTCCAAGGTTACCGGGGTTAAGGACTAGCATCCAAGAGGTATACGGTGACGTGTAGTATGTTTCATTCATAGAAGAGATCAACCTTATTGATCTCTTGGGTTTCTTATTCCATACGTGGGATAGGTGTTTGTTGGTGACTCCCGGATCACGCTACAAAGGTATAATCTTGTTTGTTTCACTTTGATTGATCATATGACTCTATGGATCCGTTGATAGGTGATTTATCCGTTGCGTTTGTTTATTCATAATATGTTATTTATATTCATAATTAATAGAAGATATGGAATCAATTGTGAAGAATGAGTTGATTGACTATTCACGTAATATGGCAATACATATATACCCCTTCTAAGAGTCCTATGAGGGGTAAGTTACAATCAGCTTTAAATACAAATCAATTACAATTAATATAATAAATGTGTGCTTATCTTGGATGACTAATAAACCTTATCACTTGTCGACTAATACTCCTCCGCAGTTGGAGCAGGAGGAAGCCGGACGCTCAAACTGGATCTGAAATCTTCAAATAGGGCTGAAGGAAGGCCTTTGGTGAAGATATCTACATATTGATAACGAGAGGGTACATGGAGAACACGGACCTGACCAGCTGTAACCATGTCACGAACAAAGTGAATATCAATCTCAATATGTTTGGTCCGTTGATGTTGAACCGGATTGGCAGACAGATAGATGGCACTGACATTATCACAATAGACAAGAGTGGCTGTAGTAAGAGGAGAATGTAGCTCACAAAGAAGGTTGCGAAGCCATGCAGTCTTATCTACAACATTAGCAACACCCCGATACTCTGCTTCGGCACTAGAACGGGAGATGGTGTGTTGTCGCTTTGAAGACCACGAAAGTAGATTATCGCCCAGAAAGACACAGTATCCTGAAGTAGACCGGCGTGTGGACGGGCAACCCGCCCAATCTGCATCTGTATATCCAACAAGGGAAGTAGTAGATGATGAATATATGTGTAGACCAAAATCCAAAGTCCCTCGAACGTATCGTAGAATACGTTTAAGAGCAGCTAAATGTGGCTCGCGAGGATCATGCATGTAAAGACAGATCTGTTGAACAGCATAGGAGAGATCCGGTCTGGTAAATGTGAGATACTGAAGACCACCTGCAAGACTACGATATAGAGTAGGATCCTGAACAGGAACACCTTCGGGACCCAATTTGGATTCTGTGTCAACTGGTGTTCGAGAAGGGTTGCACTTGGTCATATGAGCACGCTCAAGAAGCTCAGCAGCATACTTCCGTTGAGAAAGAAAGAGACCTGTAGAGTGCCTAGTAGCATAAATGCCCAGAAAATAATTTAGTGTCCCAAGGTCAGTCATGTCAAACTCCCTGTGCAGGGAGGTAATAATCTGCTGTAGGAGGGTGGTAGAGGATGCTGTAAGAATGATGTCATCCACGTAGATAAGTAAATAAGCTACTTGGGAGCCCTGTCTAAGAATAAACAATGAAGATTCGCACCGACTGTTATAAAAACCAACTCTAGTAGCATAACCTGCAAATCTATGAAATCAGGCACAAGGTGCTTGGTTTAGTCCATAAAGGGATTTCTGCAGAAGGCAGACATGATGAGGGTATCGGGGGTCGACAAACCCCGAGGGTTGGTGCATATATACAGTCTTTGATAGATTGCCGTTAAGAAAGGCGTTCTTAACGTCAAGCTGATGAATAGGTCACTTGCGGGATACAGCAAGACTCAGAACGGTGCGAATGGTGGCCGGTTTGACAACCGGGCTAAAGGTCTCATCACAATCAATACCAAGTTGCTGACTGCTGCCATTGGCAACCAAGCGGGCGTTATAACGGCTCAAAGTGCCGTCAGCATGAAATTTATGCTTAAACAGCCACATAGATCGTACCAAATTAACACCAGAAGGCCGAGGTACCAAAATCCAAGTACCATTTTTAACTAACGCGTTATACTCATCATACATAGCATTTTTCCAGTGAGGGTTTTGAAGAGCAAGGAATGGAGATTTAGGTAAAGGAGAGATAGAAAAAGTATGAAGCGAGAGACGTTCAATGGGTTTGACAATACCTGATTGAGATCGAGTGACCATGCGGTGAGTACGGGGTGGTGTGGTGGGGGATTGTGTAGGTTGAGTCGAGGTGTTGTTATTTGTTATGTGTGAAGGAGGTGGTTGAGCTGGTGATGTGGTTTGACATTGTGTTGCAGTTGGTGGGCTATTGGGTGTTTGTTGAGGTGCGCGAAGTGGGCTGTTCGGAAAGTCCGTGTGAGTATTGGGTGTAGTGGGTTCATGGTGTGTTTGAGAGACATCTGGCGGTGGAGTTGGTGTTGAAGGGTTAGTAAGGATTTGGGTAAGTAGAGGGGATTGTGAGGAGTCTAAAAAATTGTGAAGATATGGAATCAATTGTGAAGAATGAGTTGATTGACTATTCACGTAATATGGCAATACATATATACCCCTTCTAAGAGTCCTATGAGGGGTAAGTTACAATCAGCTTTAAATACAAATCAATTACAATTAATATAATAAATGTGTGCTTATCCTTGATGACTAATAAACCTTATCACTTGTCGACTAACAATAATCACCTATAGTTAGTGCAAAATCCAATATGAAATACTCCTATGATGATATGAACTGGTAGTCATGGTAATTCGCGATCACTTTGTAGATGTCACTATTTAGTTGGTTTGTTGACTCGTGTTTTCTAGCTACTCTGCTTTCATAACTAACTACTACAGTCATTTAATAAGTAAATTGTTTTTTTAAATGAACTAGACTTACTAATGAATTATTGTAAATTGTACATCTAGAACTTTTTGAGAATGTGCAAGAATATCAGTTATTAGTGTTTTAAATGATGCAAAACCACTAGTGCTTTTATGAGAATGATATTTTTAAACAGAAAGAAAATGCTCATTGCAATGCTCACTCTTGTAGAATTGAGATAATTCAAAGCATTTTGAGTCAACACGAGTTACTATTTTAATTTTGGGTATTCATTCAAACCAAAGTTAAAATTTTGTAACTATATGTTAGATAATACCCAAAGCAGGTAGGCTCATTGTCATCAAACTATGGTGACTATTGACTTAATGAGGATATGCAAAATGGTAGGGGTGCTTGATGTGTGTGCTACACGTTTTAGCTAATTTGCCATGCATAGTCAATATAAAGTCATTCAATTACGTATGAATTGGAAGGGTACAAAGTGATTAGAATCTCATATTGTGATTCGAATTCACAGGTTGGTGAATTTCTCCACTCACACTATGTGACCCCACAAGAAACAAGTGTGTAGTTATTGTCTTTTGCTGTCTTTTGTGGTGCTTTTGTATTTTCTTGGGTTTCATCCTTCCTAAATGCAATGTTTTAAAAACCGGTTTTTTAGTTGAACCGGCCATGCTTCCGTCACCGGTCGAACCGGCCGAACCGCCCAACAAAAAAAAAAAAAGTCAAAAAAGTCAAAAAAAGTCAAAACCGGTTGAACCGGACCGGAAAAACCGGCCAAAACCGGCCGGTTCGCTACAGTAAACGGGACTTATAAAAAACCGGGATTTAAAAACCGGCCGACCAGCCGGAGGCCGGTCGAACCGGCCGGTTCGAACCGGTTTTAAAACATTGCCTAAATGTCTTATTGGGGAGGTGAGATACCATTTCCTTTGTATTTTGTTATTCGGTTGGTTTGTTGATTCATGTTGCATTTCAAAAAAAACTTATTTCTCTTTGAACAACAAACTACCTATTTCTCTTTAAATAACTACCTTTTTTCAAATTCTTTCTTATCGTAAAACTCGTCCAGCTACTAACTTCTCCTTTGTCAGCATATAGCTTGATGCCTTGATGTTAATACATTGTTTAGCAACATTCAAAAAGAGATGTGATTTGCACATTTTGTTTTATGATTGCACACAGTATTAGGCTATGTGTAGTCATGGAGCCCCTCCATGGAGCATTTTGCGACACGTGGACGCCTAGTCAGCAAGGGGCTCCAAAGCTTTAGGTGTGTAATGGTGGGTGGGGCTTTATGCGACATGTGTCACTTTTTTTTTTTTTTTTTTTTTTTTTTTTTAATTCAACCAAATAATACATTTTTATTTAAAACAAGATATAAAATTACATAAAAAAAAAAAGACAATATCATTTTATTAATAAAAAAAAAACATTACATAAAAAAAATGTAACCGTTTGAAATGAAAGAGCCGTTGAACGGCTAGTTTTCTTGGAAAAAAGGAAGGGCACCAGCGCGAGCTGGCTCACGCCCGAGGCAAATTTTTGGGCTTTAACGCCTGTGTGTAATGGTTGGGGCGCGAGGGGGGGTGCGAAACGAGCAAAAATGGGGTGCCTAGCGCCCCATTTCGAATGGCCTTATACAAACAAACAGATAAAACAGAATAAAAATGTAATACAACTATGTAAAACATAAAATAGCCCGTATCAATTAAAAAAAAAATGCATATCAATCTCCATTCAAAAAGAATACACTTTTGCTTTCAAACCTAAAAAAGTTTAGTAAGAGGCACAAGAAAATAGTTTATCTATATGTTTTTGAAGGCCATGAAATACATTTGTGGTAGTATGATTCAACTTCATTCTCCTAAGTAGTATGTTGAAGTAACATGACTTGATAAATTAACACGCCTATACTATATTAAAACACTAGTTGCATGATCCGCCCGATGGACGGGCTAGTTTCATAATTTTCTTTTCTTAATATTTCACTCGGACATGTGAAAAACAATTATTATGAAACAAATCATGAAATGCCTAATGAAAATCCAAAAGGACCAAAACAAAGTAAATTTTTTGACTATAAGCTAATGAGTTAATGAAAGGATCAAAACTTTGTATCCCAACGAGATAATGTGGTCAAATTAGAGATGAACTTAGGGTGGTCACCTTATAAATGTAAAGCAAGTGTGTTGATGAAATCCGTAAAATTTCTACGTACTTTCAGTGATAGGAAATTAGAGTTGACTGACTCAAACAAATTCAAGTCATGAGATTGGTCAATGGAAAGTGAAATTACATAGAAAATTAGAAACTACAGGAATATAGGGAGAAAAAAAAAAAGAAAGAAAGAAAAAACCTTAACGTATACTAATTTGTACGTACTTTCAGTACTGATAGGAGCCTTTGCCCGTTTGTCATTCAAGTATGGAGATCAAAGGCAGGAAATGCACAGATGTGTTATTGTTAATATTTATGCTGATTTGCTTTCAGATATGCTCAAAAGCACAAGAAGATTCGTCATACAAGGAGATCCCGGTGGGAGTGATTCTAGATATGGGATCATGGGTCGCAAAGATTGTTCATAGCTGCATGACCATGGCACTATCTGACTTTTACACCTTTAACAACCACTACAAAACAAGGATAGTTCTCCACAGTAGGGATACACATGGAGAACCACTGCATGCTCTATCGGCAGGTAAATAACGTACTATTTCAGATTATATTTGATATATACTTAAAGAAAATAATATATATCTTACAACTTCCAAGATATTAAGGGTCAAACTAAGAGCACACGGTATAATGACGCCGGACCTAGCGTTGGTCCGACTTGGCCTTCGCGTTAATGCCGTTACCACACCATCCCTCTTGAAAATTATTTTAAACGCGATACCCGACTCTATTTCATATTCGGTTTATTGGGGTTGACCCGATTGACCCAAGTTAGATTTTGAACCGAGTAACCCGACCCGCTTATTCTTATTCGGGTCAACTTGTCATCTTCGTCAAACCCTCCGACGCCTTCATCCGCACAATCAATATCATCATATTCTCAATTTCCCGCTTGCGGAAGCAAATACTCTATGCCGCCTTACATACTCGAACAACTTTATCATCAACAACAATTTTTTCAACAGCAACAAATGCTTAACCTGTAGAATGATAATTCTCTTCTGTTCCATGATCGATACCAAATGTAGATATGTTTCTGCATAGGATCGAATTAAACAGGTTGTATTTCACAGGTTCTAATTATTTCAGGATTGAAATATGCACAAGGTTAACAAGAAAAGTTACCGATGGATATCACAACATAATAATAATTATGTTGTTAGTATTGAGTGATCATATTATATGATGACAACTGACATTTGTATAGGAACTAAGAAGAATGGGTTGAACCCTTTTTTAAATCTGATATAGAAATACAGGAAAGGGTTGGTTTGATTTACAGAATATTGATCCCTATATATACTAAATGAAAAGGTATGATTATGGGTTGTGATGGTTCAAAAGAACCAACAATCATGTCCTTTCATCAATAACTAACCATAACTGTAAATAACTGATTTTCCTAACTGTTATTGACTTAACTAAAACGAATTTGCAGCCCTATTCTAACTACTGGGTTTGTTGGCCTGCTGGCCCAAACCAGAAAACTAAATGCAGCCTTATTGGCCTTCTAATCAAAGATTAATGGATTATGTTTTCCAACATAACCAACAATTCCAAAATCTACAACAAAATCCACCATCACAATTCCATCAACCACCACCACCATACACGGCGCAACCACAAACATCACAATCACAACCACCAATCAAAACCGAAACCCAAAAGACCAAAAGAAAAGGAAAGCGAGCTGCAAAACGAGCAAAAGGCCCGAAACCCACAACCGAAACCCAAGCCGAAACTGAAACCTTAAATTGTTCATTTCATTGGTTACCGTCAGAAGAAATGTTATTAGCCTTGTGTTACGTTGCCGTTTATGAGGATAACAAAGTCGGATCCCACCAAAACAACGATTCGTTTTGGTACAAGGTTCTCCACGAATTCAAAAAATCTAATTTCCAAAAACATAATAAGGACATGTTGACAATTAAGTGGCATACCTTGAACAATAATTGCCAAAAGTTCAACAAAATCTACAAACGTTTCAAATGTTTGGGTAGTCGTAGTGGGCAAAAAGAGCTTGACTTAATGAACCGTGTTAGGAATGCATATCGTGACGAGGTAAAAGGAGGAAGACTGTTTTCTAAAGAAGACGCGTAGCAAATCTTGAAAAACATGCCAAAGGGAACATGGCCAAGACCGTTAATCCTATTGATCTCACCGGACATGACGAGCTAGGGCTGAGCAACGAGTCAAGTCCGACCCGAACCGACTAAACCCGACCCGACCTGAAAACCGAATTAGGGTAAAACGTGAACCAATAACCAAACCAAGAAAAAGCTATCGAAACCGAAACCAAACCGAATAAGGTCGGTTCAGTTCAGATCTGGTCGGCGTAGCTATTCGAATTAAAAATGTGTGTTTTGACCGGAACCGAACCGAGTAAAACTGAAATAATTATAGAAAACCGAAAACCGAACCGAATAAGGTCGATTCGGTTCGGCCCAGTTTCGGTCTATTTGAGAGTGATTTTGCTCAGCCCTATGACGAGCCATTTAGAGATGATCCAAGACTACGTCCCCCGGCAAACCACGTGCCTCCAAAAAAACTAAATCCAAAACCACGTCGAGCACCGCGGGAAGTAACTCGTAGGAGTTTGGGGAAATTATGCAAAATGAGTTTCGAGTCAAACGGGAAGCCGCTCAATCGGCGTACGAGGCAGCGAAGGAGAAAGACTGAACAATAATAAAAATGGAAGAATTGAGGAAGAAGTGATCCTTGCCATATCTAATTGGAGAAAAAATAGAGAGCAAACTATAACTCAAACTAGAATCAGAACGGGTCTAGTGTGAATAGGGATTGCAAACAAACCTGAATTCGACGGGGAAATCCGAAACCGGAACTAACTGCGGCAGGGCGTGGCATGCTTCTCCGGTTACTTGGCGGGTTTGGGGCTTAAACGGGGATTTTAATCAGGTTTGGGCGGGGAGCGGGGAATAACATCCCCGCCCCGTCCCACCCAAATAATATATATGCATATACATATAAATCTATATTCATATAGTATTATGTTAGTATTTACGTAAAAAAAAATAATAATAAAAATAAAAAAAAAAAATAAAAAAAAAAAATCTTTCTCTAATGTTGTCACTTTTTATTTATTTATTATTTTTTTTAACACAATGGTCTATCTTAAACCAATAACACTTGGGTCTCATAATCCATTTGGCTAATATGACATTCCGAAAGTTAACCAGATACTAAACTTGAAATGTCGCAAATTTTACGATTTTTTTGTTTTCCTGCCAGCTCTTGATCTATTGGAGAATCAAAAAGTCCAAGCAATCATGGCTTCTGCGTCAGCAACCGAAGCAAAGTTTCTTGCAGTATTAGGAGACGAAGCTAGAGTACCCATTCTTTCTTTTTCAGCAACTCCATCTTCCAACAAACATCCTTATTTCCTTCAAGTTTCACAACATGAAACTACTCAATTTAAAGCCATTGCTGCAATGGCAGAATCATTTAAATGGAAGAATGTCATTCTCATATGTGAGGACGCTGCAAATGATATAGAAGTGGCGAAGCTTATGACTAATACCTTACAAGGGAAGAACATTTTTGTAACGTATATAAGCCTAATGCCAACCTCTTCCAGCAATGAACTAGTTCAAGAAGAGCTTCACAAGCTTTCAGCTATGCAAACAAATGTATACATCATGCATGCTTGTCATTCTCTTGCATCCCGTGTTTTATCAAAAGCAAAATATTTAGGATTGATGGATGCGGGATACAAATGGATTATCACGAGTAAAACTATGGACTTTTTTAACTTCATGGATGGCAAAGTTGTTGAGTCTATGCAAGGTGTGGTGGGTTTTAGATCGTATATTCCACAGTCAAGGGATCTTCACAAATTCACATTGAAATGGAGAAAGGAACATTATGCTATGAACCCTTTGATGGAGCTCAAGAAAATATACCCTTATGGTGTCTGGGCATATGATGCAGTTTCAGCACTAGCAATGGCTATTGAGAGGACACAAACATCCAGCAAAATTCCAAGGGTTACATCTCTTATGGATCAGATGTTAAGAATCTCATTTCGTGGTTTGGCTGGTACTTTCCAACTTATGAATGGTACGATGAGTACACAAGTCTTAGAAATAATAAATGTGATAGGTAAGAGGGAGCGAAGGGTTGGGTTTTGGACGAAGGATGTTGGTTTAACCAGAAAGATTGATAAGCTAAATTCAATTCCTGATATCATCTGGCCAGGTGGTATCTCAACTAATCCACATAGGATGCTACAAACGAGCAGAAAAACCCTCAGAATCGGCCTTCCACATAGAACAGGGAGACTTTTTCATGTGAGTTATGATGATCAAACTAATTCAACAATCGTTTCAGGGTTTTGTGCAGACGTATTCTCGGCCGCCTTTAATGGATTAGGTCGCGATGTAGCCTTTGAATATATTACACCTGGCTCTTTTCATGACCTTATGGATCGAGTCCATAACGGGGTATGCATATTATATAAACCAGTATTCTTTGTCATCAATATATATTGGGAAAGAAATATAACTTGTAATTTATTATTATCATTTGCATCAGGAATTGGATGCTGCAATTGGAGATATAACAATCACAGCTAATAGATCTAAATATGTTGACTTCACATTGCCATTTACGGATATTGGCCTTGCAACACTATCAAGAAACGCCAATACAAGCATTTGGATCTTTATGAAACCACTTAGTTCAGATCTTTGGGCTGTGTCTACTTGTTTCTTTATTTTGACTGGCATTGTCGTTTGGATACTTGAACATCGGACAAATGAAGAATTTCAAGGTTCAACAGCAGAACAAATCGGGACAACCTTCTGGTTTGCCTTTTCAACACTTGTTTATGCTCATAGTAAGCTCTAGCACCCTTTTTTTTTTTTTTTTTTTTTTTTTTTACAGACACATCTAAGTATAATGGCGAACAGAAATTAGTATGAGCTAAACCAATTTAAGTTTAGGTTTTGAAAATTTCAGGGGAGAAGCTGCAGAGTAATTTGTCAAGATTTGTAGTCATAGTGTGGTTGTTCGTAGTGCTTGTGCTCGTTTCAAGTTACACTGCAACATTAAGTTCGCTATTAACTGTTGAACAAATTCAGTTAGCATCAATGAGAGGGTCTATTGGATACCCGTATGGCCCTGTGGGAGCCCTTGTTAGGAACTTGAATTTTGTAGACACCAGGTTGAATCCATATTCTTCACCAGAGGAATTTGCTGATGCTTTGACACGTGGCAGTAAAAACGGGGGTGTTGATGCAATTGTTGATGAAATTCCTTATATTAAGGAATTTCTTGCACAATACCCATCTGGCTACTCGATGACCGTATCTAAAGCTATCACCAATGGCTTTGGCTTTGTGAGTCTCGTTACTATACAATTCTTTAATATTAGCGTTAACATGGGTAAGAGGTCAAAGCAGGTCAATCTTATGAACGGGATGAGAACTTTATTACCCAATATAATAACAAATCCAAGTCTTTTTTCTTGATTAAAATGAGTTAGGAGGGTTTATGCATTAAACATACAATGTAGGTCACTTTAGACTTGTGCAACCACTTTGTTAAAACTAATCTGTTTCTTTACCTTCAGTTTGACCCGCTAAAGATAGAATGTAACTAGAATCGACCCGTTCAATCTTAAATAGGTCAAAATTTGAGCTAATGTGTTTAAGTTAAATTTGTTTCCTTACCTTCAGTTTGTTGCATGTAACTGGCTTAAGTTAAATATGAGAATTTGACATTGTTGATAAAGTCTATCCTAGTCAAATGTTAGTTACAAAAATGTGCAGGCATTCCCGAAAGGTTCACCGTTGGCCCCTGAGATGTCAATTCAGATTGCCAAATTACGAGAAGACGGAACATTAAAGTTATTGGAGGAAAAGTGGTTTAATAAACAATTAGATACCGTGACTGCGCCCAAAATTTTAAACCTTGAAGGTTTCCGTGGTCTATTTCTTATCAGTGGGGTTTCAATGGCATCTGCACTTTTCCTATACATGCTTTATTTTGTACATGAGAAAGTGCATTTCCATCACAAGATGCTGGCGGGAGGAAAGCTAGCATTCAACATGAGGTTTCTCATACCTAGATTCGCTAGTAGTGTTTAGAGAATTTGGGCCAAATTTGAAAGATATGGCGTACTGTAGTTGTTCAATCTTGCTTAATATGAAGATTTCCCATGTACCCCGTAACAAAAGTGTGTTTTGCTTATGGTAATAATAATTCTGATATGGTAGTTAAACACATTTTATGAAATGGAAAAGTAGTAGTAGAGAAAACTTCGAATTATGCATAACTCTACTATAAACGTATTTTGATGAAGGCATTACCCAAAATCCATGTGTTTACATTGGATTTGGAATACCATATATAGCACTTTTTAATAGCCGCCACTTTGTCCACCTGGTCAGTGTCCGAGATTAGTCACGTTACAGACCAGGTTAGGTCGGAAGTACGGGTCTCTGTACGGTTTGGTAGGGCTATTGGTTATACATTCATTAAAGAACCTATTAGTAAAATTATGTTCACATATGAGCATGTATATATTCACAAGTGAATATTGTTGCCAGGCGTTTGGTCAGGTAAAGAACCTATTAGGCTATTACCTTATACATTACCAGAGATACATCACGAACATGTCGCAAAACTTTCATCTCCTCGCCTTTCAAAAAAAAAAAAAAAAACTTTCATCTCCTCGAATCTACACAACATGGCTGAGATAAGTTCTCTAATTATATTCCAAACAGAAAGCAATTTGAGTAGCAAGGAAGAACCAAAGCACTGTCTTCGACAAGAGGCTGCCTAAACGGGTTCAGCTGAACCTGTGCAAAGGCAAACCATCTTTTAGTACAAATAGCCAAGTGAAAATGGGCAAATTAATACTTACGACAAGCATTCAAAGAATAAAAACATTGCAATATTCGTGAAACGCGTCAAAATAGATAGTTGTTGCAACTTGCAATCCATTGCGATGAAAATACCCCTACATTCCCATGATAAGTGTATAATGGAAGTCTCCAGAGTTCAAACTTCTTATAAGATATTTTGACTATTTATACTTTATACATACAACATGCCCTTAAATTTTAATGTAATGCGAGAATTATAGATTTACTCGTAATATATATGATCAACGCTAGGGCTGAGCATCGGTCTAAGACCGGACCGGACCGAGACCAAATTAGACCAAAACCACGGACCGAGGACCGGACCGAATGTGTTCGGTCCGGTCCTTCGGTCGGTCCGGTCCAAGAAGGCATTATTGGTCGGTTTGTACGTAAGACCGGACCGAGACCGAAATAAGGAAAAAGTTGGGACCGAGACTGGACCGCTGGTTCTTCGGTTCGGTTGGTTTTCTGTCGGTTTTTGGGTCTGCGATGCTCAACCCTAATCAACGCTTTGCAATGATCGTGAGAGGAAAGAAAGTAACTTTAGATTACGCAGTGTCCTAGAAATGGAAGATTGCTATATTGATTTGACACTAGGTGTCGGTGTTTTAATATATTTTTTGTAAGGGAAAATTTCGAAACTAGACCAGTCGGCAGTCGCTCACGTGCATATCACTTTCTATCCCCTTTTTTTTCAAAAGTCCAAAATAGACACAGGTGACTAGGCAACTTGTACAACCCAACCATAATTTGCCAAGTGTCCAATTAGTGGTCTATATTCGGAATTTAGTAAAATCGAAATGACTAAAATACCCCTTTGTACCAAACCTTAAGGTTTGGTACAAAGGGATATTTTAGTCAATAGACAAGAGTCGCCCAAAACAAGAGTCGCCCGGTCTATTTTGGACTTTTGGAAAAAAAAAGGGGGGTAGAAAGTGATATGCACTTGGGCGACTAGTCTAGTTTCGGAATTTTCCCTTTTTGTAATCATACTTTTTTTGTAAATCAAAATTGAAACATTTATAATTTATACAAGATAACTTGAAAATGCACAAAAATAATGTTAACATGTCAACCCAGCCCGTTTCAGTTCAATCCCTTTATGACCCATCACATAACCCGACACCTCTACAAGTATTGTTAGTATATAAGCTTAGCCATAAAGAACTTACAGGAATTGATGGGGGACAACCAGTCACAGAGGTTATGCAGTTGGCTGCTAGATGACAAGCTTCTTCACAGTTATCGGAAAAAATGGCTGGGATCTCTATTTCGTTTATCAGCTCCTAGAAGTGCAAAATGAACTATTAGCAGCCAAACTAGAGTATATAGGTAACAAGCGGGCTTGTCAGACAGGCTGGGTACGGGTCAAAACCTATAAATACAAGACATACAATAGTTGGTGACCAGCTTCTGTAAGCAGCGATTCCAGCATTTGGAGCAATGATCAAGTCCGGAACAAACTCCTGTCAACGAAGAAGCAAATCACTTGTAAAGATGGCAATCGAGGATCCGTTAAGTAACATGCTTGTGAAACTATGAATGTATATAACCTTGGTGAGTTCTTCGTAGCGGTCATGATAATAACCTGAATGAAGCCTTAATATAATTGCTGAAGAATTATTAGCAGTTGCATTTGAACTGAATTCACCTTTGCCAGATTTGCAGCTGCAATTTACTTCCATACAATGTGCATAGTTACAAAGACCAACTGTCTCGCCATCCCTATTTTCCAGAATATTATCTTATCTTTTCAAAGTTTTGTTTATAATTATCAAGAAATATAATCTTTTAGCAAAAAATGATACTGACCTGTCATGTGGAACTGAAGGCCCGACAAAATCTATATGCACTTGGACTCCAGGAAGAAGAGCGTGTAACTCCCCAAACACAGCAAGTTGGTGAAGTTCTCTCTCAGGCCCTGCAGAAACGCAATATACAGAATTAATAACACAGAGAAGATATTTGGATGCGATTATGTGATAATTAATAGTCATTATCATACATTCACAGTAATAAAACTAGTTTTAAAATAGTGTCTGGATGTGCTTCTGCAGTTTGATGATGTAATAAATCAGATACCATTTATTTGAGTGTTTGTTAATAATTCAAACATTAATCAATAAAAGGAAGACAATGGACATTTGAATATGCAAAGGATAAATATTTGTGAAATGGAAGTAATGATCTATCACATTAGGTTGAAAAAAACTAACATTATATTCCCCTTCTATAATTAATTTTGTTTGACCCCAAATACTCAGATAATCATAAGCAGAATCTGTATATGAAAACATTAAATTAAACTAATTACTGTGACTTCATTGCACAATAAACTTTTAACCGGGTCCAATGCAAATCCAAACACTCCCACCCAAAGTAACAAGCCATACCCTTGACGGTGAAACTAGGAACCTTAACTAGTGAGCATAGATAACAAAAAACACCATTTCATAATGTTGAAAACCTTAGTAGAAAGCTTGAAAATACCTAGATAGTGTATGCACAGTTCATCCATAGTTTCAGGGATCAACTGTTTAGCAGAAGCGAGTTGAATGGCCTGATATATGGTCAATGGCTGCAATTAAAGTAGAAGTAGTTATAACTATCGCTCATGTGAAGTAATGTCCATTGGTTTTCAGAAACAATTACGAGATAAGTTTACATTACCCAATGAAGAAGCAGCGCAACGGGAGAATCTAACGGGATACCTCTCCATTTGTAATAGTCATTCCAACTACTTAACTGCTTGTTTAACATAGACAAAGGCCCTGCATAACGAAATTGTAAATTTCATCTTTAAGAAGAAATTGCACCTTATTTGAAAATACAGATGTTGAAGATTTATAAGTAAACCTCTACAAAAGGGTAGTCGCCCTGGGATTAGTCGGCTCGCAATGTCGAGTCGGAACCCAAGTATACCAACAAAAAAAAAAAGATTTATAAGTAAACCTCTACAAGGAGATAATCTACTTGGGAGACTCCAGCATTTATCAGACCTTCCAATTAAATGAATAAGACAACGAGATCATCTGTAATATTTTCAAGTTTGTAAGTTCATAAACTAGACTAACTACAAAAGCTAACGCATAGCACTGATATATCATCAACAATGTTTCATTTAACATATTGTTGAACTATATAGTACCATGTGTTCAAAATGTTCTACTTTTTTACCCAAAATTAGTTTAACTGCTTCGGGTCTGGGTATAAATATCAGAAGATAAATGTAGCATTTGCTTTTCTCGACAAAGTTCTAACCAAGAGTAATTATGTTGCCACTATTAAAGCATTTTTTTAAACATTTACATAATATTAATAATAATCAAAATCAGCATCTTTTTTGGGACGGAAATGAGTAAATAAATCGAAAATTAAGAACTAAAAGGAGCAGAGAAGAACCTTGAATGATCCAACGAAGTAACTGAATTCCCACAACTACATTCACAGATCCAGATTCCTACATTGTGGATCCCTAACGTCTCCAAAAACGAACACCTGGTCTCCACCTTTCCGCACAGCTACAACATATCAATCATTTTACCAATTATGACAGCATTCTGGTTTCGTGGCCAAAGCTTAACTCCCAAAAATCAGATTTAACACTACTTGTATAGCAATTTTACAAAATTGTATCACTAATTAAATATTGCACTTTTGTTACGAATTTCTAACAAATAAATTTTCTATGAATATCAATCTAAGAGTCGAAAGCTGGCCGGTTTGAAATAATTCAGCTACATAAAACGATCACCTGATAAGTAGCCTCCCGCGAAAAACTAAAAGGGAAGTCATTAAGCAGCTCCACAGAACACATTTGTCGTTTTAGCCTTCCACATTCTTCTTTATGAATACTCCAATGTGATGTCTTAAACATAATTAATAAGCACACAGTCAGTTATAAGCATCAAAATAAGATAACCAAATACTGAATTAGTCATACACGTATACTGAACAGCTTTTTTAGATGAACACACTCATGAAACAGTTAACTTTGTATTTGCAGAACATATAAATCTATAGTTTGCTGTTTATCTTAAGAGATGCTGAACTGTGTGTAATAGTGTGTGTTTACAGAGACAGATGAGAAACCTAATAGTCTTCTATGTGAACGCTCCAATGTGATATATTACGCAAACTAATTACCGAATGCTTAGTTACAAGCATCAACTTATGATAATCAGTTAATCACATAGCACAAGTGGTCTCACAAAATGCATAGCCATTGCAGGACAAATAAGAGTAATCAACTGACTAACCAACTGGGCTAGCTCAGTTGGCCACCAAGGATAACCTTGGGGAGGTATCTTTGGAGAGGTCTCAGGTTCGAGTCTCACCAAGGACCTTCAGGGGCGGAAATAAATAGAAGCAGGAGTGGGGTTTATCCCCTAAGGCGAAGGTTCGAGGCTTGCATACTGCCTAATTGGATGTCACTGTGGGCTCGAATCACTAACTACTAACTTGCCGTTCAAAAAAAAAAAAAAAATTACTAGTCAACAATTCAGACATTTGTTGCATTACAACGGCCTGCTTCTATTTAAAGTTAGTAACAAAACTAGTCATATGAATCGATCACTTCGCTTATTACTGGAATCTAAGCAACCTAATAGACAGCACAAAATCGCACCACAACCACCATACCGTGTTTGCGGTGCACTCAATAATTGGATGTGCTTCTGCAATTTTAATCGGGACGATTTCTAACTTGGAAGCATCTCATCCTATGAAATACTTACATTCTTCTCTATAAACATTATGCATTTCTATTGGATACATACACTCTTACGCGAACACGATTAGTTACAACTGACAAGCCGACAGATTGGACATTTGCTGCATTAAAACGATCTGCTTCTACTTAACGATTACTTCGCTTACTACTGAAATTTAAGCAACTTAATAGACAACAAACTGTCTGTAATTGCATCTGTGCATATTTACAGACACACATGAATACGAACAAACCCTAGTCAGTCGATTACTTCGCTTACTACTGAAAGTTATATCTTTCTATTCCACCAGATACTTGATATGTAACTCTAGTCAGTAGTCATGCCTTCATATACGTAAACCACCACAATACAAACAAAACCCGGCTATATCCGGCTAGTACCCGGATAGACCCGGATATATCCAGCCAAGACCCGGGGATAATTAGGGTTTGAATTATGGAGTAAATTAGCAGTTAATTCAGTATTTATTCATAATTAGGGTTTTAATAAACCTGATGATAAACGGAGCAATAAAATACGGCGCCACAACCATCACAGCGACGGTTAGCTTCGCCGGAGCAGCGGCGGCGGCTTCCTTTTCCGGCACACTCCATTTTTACCGATGCTTGTTACACACACTCACACAGTTCATTTTGTACCCCTCTATTATGTTACACATTGCACTTTTGACCCGAAGGCAATTACTGTATGTACAACTTTCATATTTGCATATATTCACTGACAAAATGTTTAGACACCTTTGTACATTATGCATTAAGAACTTGTATTTTTTGAAAATATATAGATATTTAAGTTTCATTCAGTTTTTTTCTATAAATAACAAAAATATTAGTCAACGTCGTGAACTCGTGATAAAAAGGTCAAAAACTTTTTCTTAAAAACAAGTACATGCTCGGGCTGGGACATAAGTCCGTGTGCGAGAACCGAGCATGAGACCGCATAAAATGAAGATTAGGCTGAAATAAAGTATATTTTTTAATCAATCTCGCCGGAGATGAAGTTTTTAAGAGATGTATATGATGAAAAACCTTTTTATCATAAGAAATCTCGTATTTTAGTAGTTTTGAAATGTATGAAGTTGTTATCTATTTTGAACCGGTGTTTTTAGCCTGAACAACAAACTACTTATTTCTTTTCGAATAACTAGCTTTTTACAAATTCTTTTCGTAAAACTCATCCAGCTACTAACTTCTCCTTTGCCAACATATAGCTTGATGCATGGGCGGAACTACATAGAGCCGAGGGGTAGCGGTCGCTACCCCTGAACTTTTACCCGGTAGTGGGATTTTTGGTGATTTTTGGCCATTTTTTCGCGATTTCGCGACCCCTAAAACAAATTTTCGCTACCCCTAAACAAATTTTCGTATTTCGCTACCCCTGATCTCGGCTCCTGGTTCCGCCACTGGCTTGATGCTAATACATTGTTTTGCAGTATTCAAAAAGAGAGTTGATTTGCACATTTTGTTTTGTGATTTGCACATATTATTCTACAAGTAGATAAACCAGAATGAAAATATAATACAACTATGTAAAACATAACAGACTGTCTCAACAAGAAAAAAGAAGGAAAAAAAATAATAAATAAATAAAAATGCATATCAATCTCTATTTAAAAATTACATTTTTTGCTTAAAAAAAAATTAGTAAGACCAAGAGTAGTGGTAAGTAGTGTGGGTTGGGGCAAATTGCGACACGTGGCATGTCTTGATAATGAAAGTTTGTAAAAAAATGGGAGTAATTGGATGGGGCATTGAAGCTTTGGGTTATTTTTTTATTTTTATTTATATATATATTTTTTATTTAACACTTTTATTTTTTGACGTTAAAGCTTTAAAATTACATAAGTTAACGTTAAATCTTTAAAAATTATTTTAAAATACTTAAAAATATAAAAAAAAATTAAAAATCTTATCTTTAACGCTGGCGTTAAAGATAAGATTTTCATACTGTTAACGCTCAGTGAATTGAATGTTAGCATTCATTTTTTACCACTTTCCACGTTAACGTTCAACTTCCTAAAATGTTAACGTGGACTTTGACCACCGTTAAAGCCCATTTTTACCTATAAATACCACACGTTGTTTACCTTTAACGCCACAAAACTAAACCTAAAACTTTAACTTTGCCGTCAACGTTCACAAAAACTAAAAAAAAAATGGCTAGCGGGAGTGATGCACGAGTTCCATGGGAAGAAAGCGAAGAAATTGCTTTGGTGAACTCGTATTTGACTGTCTCCGACGTTCGGGCGGAGACAAATGATACGAAAAAAGATTTTTGGATAAGGGTGAAGCAAGACTTTCACATCTCGCTTGGTAGGGAGCGGGAATACCGTAACATGGACAAGATCACGTCCAAGTGGCATTCACTTCGGGTGGAGTTGTTCGAGTTCGAACGGTGTTACCGTGAGTGCACCAACGAGCTGGATGATGAGGATCAGCAGCTCGAGGACGCGCTCAGGCTGTGGAAGGAGCGACACGGCGGGGTCTCGTTCAAGCACCTCACCAGTTGGGCCCTGGCGAAGAACCACGTGGGAACCAACATTTTTAATTTTTAGGTTGTTTTTTTTTTTTTTTTTTTTTTTTTTTAGTTTTTTTTTTTAATTTTAATGGAATGTATTTTTTTTTTTTTTTTTTTTAATGTAATGAATGTTTTTTTTGTTTTAACGTAACGTTTTTTTAGCATCGTTAATGTGAAAGAAAGTAAAAAAAAAAATTAATAATTATATTTAAAATTAATAAAAGTAAGTAAAAAAAAATCAAAAACAAGTTTCAATGCCCGTTGATGCATCAACGCTCGTTGGATTTTATAGCATTCAACAGGCTTCAAAGCCCCAAAGAGGTGGATCAACGTGCGTTGAAGGGGCAACTAAACCCACTTCAACGCCAAAACAATTTATTTTTATGTCTTTGAAGGCCATGAAATACATTTGTGGTAGTTGTATGATTCATCTTTATTTTCCAAGTAGTATGTTGAAGTAACAACAATAACTCAAATCCGGAAAATCGTCCCTACGTTTAACCCCTAACAAAACACAAACACCTTCATCTAACAACCCTTTATTCCTATAACAATCACACACAAAAAATCATCTTATCCTCTTATTTCAATCGATCATCACTTTCAAATGGAGACTGAAGGTGTAACTGAGTTTCCGATGAGTCAGTTGGATCTCCGGCCGAGGAAACATCAATGGTTGGGATGGGACGTCGTTGTGGTTTTTATAGATCTGTTTTATTTTATTGATTTTGTGTTTGTTGTTGTTGATAAATTATCGATTCGTGTAACTAGATCTGTTCTTTTGAAATAAGAGGCTAACAATAAGATTCTTGACTGATGAGATGAAAATGGTTTTTTGAGGTGTTTGGATGAGGCAATGGTGGCAATGGGTGATGTGTATACATATGTAAAGGAAAAGCCGAATATGCCCTTGAACTAACGGTCAAACTAACATAGTTAGTGGTCAAGGGACCAAACCCGTTACGGTTCAAAACCACAGGGACTGGATTCGGGGAAAAAAAATTTATGGACCATTTTCGTTAAACCCGACAAACCACAATGACGATTTATGACATTTACTCTTAAACTAATTAGTGTTACTTTTGCACCATAAACTTTAAACTGGGTCCAAAATGCAAATCCAAACGCCCCCACCCAAAGTAACAAGCCAAACCCTTGACAGTGGAACTAGGAACTTTAACTAATGAGCATAGAGAACAAAAAACACCATTTTATAATGTTGAAAACCTTAGTAGGAAGCTTGAAAATACCTAGATAGTGTATGCACAGTTCATCCATAGTTTCAGGGATCAACTGTTTAGCAGAAGCGAGTTGAATGGCCTGATATATGGTCGATGGCTGCAATTAAAGTAGTAGTTATAACTATCGCTCATGTGAAGTAATGTCCATTGGTTTTCAGAAACAATTACGAGATAAGTTTACATTACCCAATGAAGAAGCAGCGCAACGGGAGAATCTAACGGGATACCCCTCCATTCGTAATAGTCATTCCAACTACTTAACTGCTTGTTTAATAGTATAGACAAAGGCCCTGCATATCGAAATTGTGAATTTCATCTTTAAGAAGCAATTGTACCTTATTTGAAAATACAGATGTTGAAGATTTATAAGTATACCTCTACAAGGAGATAATCTACTTGGGAGACTCCAACACTTATCAGACCTTCCAATTAAATGAATAAGACAATGAGATCATCTGTAATATTTTCAAGTTTGTAAGTTCATAAACTAGACTAACTACAAAAGCTAACGCATAGCACTGATATATCATCAACAATGTTTCATTTAACATATTGTTGAACTATATAGTACCCTGTGTTCAAAATGTTCTACTTTTTTACCCAAAATCCGTTTAACTGCTTCGGGTCTGGGTATGGATATCACGAAATAAATGTAGCGTTTCCATCTTTTGACAAAGTTTCAACCCAAAGTAATTACGTTGCCACGGTTAAAGCAATTTCCAGACATTTGAATAATAGTAATAACAATCAAAATCAGCATCTTTTTTGGGACGAAAATGAGTGCACAAATCGAAAATTAAGAACTGAAAAGAGCAGATAAGAACCTTGAATGATCCAACGAAGCACATGAATCCCTACAACTACATTCACAGATCCAGATTCCTACACGGTGGACCCCTAACTTCTCCAAAAACGAACACCTAGTCTCCACCTTTCCGCATACCTACATCATATCGATCATTCGACCAATTATGAGAACATTCTAGTTTTGTGACCAAAGCTTAACTTCCGAAAATCAGATTTAAAACAACTTGTATAACAATTTACAACATTGTATCACTAAATATGGTACCTTTGTTAGCAATTGATAACTAAATTTTCTTTGAATAAAGCACATTGTTTGAATATCAATATATGAGTCAAAATCTGGCCCGTCTGAAATAATTCAGCTACATAAAACGATCACCTGATAAATAGCCTCCCGCGAAAAACTAAAAGGGAAGTCATTAAGCAGCTCCACAGAACACATTTTTCGTTTTAGTCTTTCACATTCTTCTTTATGAACACTCCAATGTGATATCTTAAACAAAATTTATAAGCACACAATCAGTTATAAGCCTTCAATTAAGATAACCAAATACTGAACACACTCATGAAACAGTTACTTTGGTATTTGTAGAAATATAAATCTAGAGTCTGCAATTTATATATAAAGATATTGCAGTGTGTGTTTATGAAGACAGAAATATGTATATTCTTCTTTGTTTAGACCCGGATATATTAGTCTTGTATTTTTCAATTTTGTTTGAAAGCGGGAAAAGAAAATGAAAGAAACAAGTTTGTTTTTTCCTCTTATGTCATGTGAGTCGACAGAAGAAATGAAAGAAGTGCGTTTGTTTTTTCTTCTTATACGTAAAAGTAAAAGCAGGAAGAGTAATTGAAAGAAGTTTGTTTGTTTAGATATAGACACAAGAGTCAAAAATGATTTTTTTTTCCTTATCAATTATGTATAATATTTTTTGTCTCATTATCAGTTCTTGTATTTAAAGATTTTAGATCCACCTCTTTTCTTACATACATGGTTGTGCAGATCAGATATAAAACATCTGAAAAAACAAACACAACCCTAATTACCATCAAGCATGAGGAGGCCAAGCCGATAAATGGGGATTAGGCTAAAGAAAGTCTTGTTTTATCAAGGTCAACTTAGTTTTGTTGGAGTTAAGTGTTTATTATATACAGTAAGATTTTAAGGTTTAAAAATGATATATATGAAAACATCTTTTATCATATGAAATCACGTAATTCAGTTGTTTTGATATGTTTGGAGTTGTTATGTATTTTAAATTGGGGTTTTAGCCTAGTACTTATTAACAACAAACTACTAACGTCTCCTTGTATAACTAGCCTTTTTTCAAATTCTTATAGTAAAACTAATCCAACTTACTAACTACGCCTTTTTTCAAATTCTTATAGTAAAACTAATTCAAAACTATATATTTTTAAACTTTATTTTTCTTTCAAAATCTGAAAAATAGTTTAGCAATAGACACTCAAGGAAACAATTTATTTATATGTCTTAAAGTAAACTAAAATGAGTTGATATCAAATACTATATAAACGTTATTGTGGGCCATAATTTGTTTGACAGGCCCATTTTCTAAATCATGTTATTCTTGTTTTGTGGGTCTTTAACAATATCTATAAATGTAAGTTTACTGTTCTATCACTCATCACATTTAGAGATGCACAAAAAAATCGGTTCATGAATCGAACCGATAAAAAACCAGAAACCGGTTTTTCCAAAAAACCGGTTTTTGGAAAACCGGTTTAGGGAAAACCGAACCGCCGGTTTAGAAACCGGTTTGCATTATTTGTTCTCAACTGGTTTGAGAACCGGTTTTGGGTAAAACTGGTTTAAACTGAACCGATTCTGGGTAAAACCGGTTTAAACCGAACCGGTTCTTGATTTAAACCGGACATTTTCTCTCCCAAAACCGGTTTTACGTAAAACCGGTTTTTGACTATTTGACTAAAACAGAAACCGGTTTGGTTTTAAAAAAAAACCGAAATATGCACCTCCAATCACATTTATTATTTTTTTTTTTTTTTTCAACTTATTGATCTTTTGGTAACACATAAATCTTAATCGTATTTTGTTGATGGAGCTTCTTGCAAAGACATATAACCCGTACTAGACGGTGCATAAGAAAGAAGGTTGAGAGAATGGGACAAGGAAAGCGAATTGGGAATTTATGTCTGGAATCTGAAAAAAGTGAATTCGGGGAAAAAAAATACTTATTGCATATTCATCTCGTGATCTTAAACCAAAACAACTTTTGTATCATTTTGGCTTTTCGGTTTTCAATTTGAGAGAGACAATATCTTATCTATGACAACTTTAGTCTCGATACGTGATGGATACACTAGGTAACACGTCAATACAAGTACTTCCGATCAAGATGGGTTCGGTCACGAGAAATTTGGTGACCCAATGACATTTATCCATTGAATGTAACAAATTTAGCATACTTATGTGTAGTTTGTTCAATGTTATTTACGCGCATTATTATTTTCATGTCAAGGGCCATGAAGGAACTTGGTTTAGTTTTGTAATTTTCGTGCAACTTTTTTTTAACTATATGTAACTGTTGAATGGATAATTGTGATGATTTTCATTGATCCGAACATACAAGGATACGCAGTACATATAGAGCCTCTCCATCATCTATTTTGGGTAAATTGGCAATCACCCTCTATCACAAACTTATCATATTTAATATACAACTAATTGCCAACTAACCAATCTTATCTCTTTGCTAGCACATTTAAAATACATATGTAAATATATCGACTAATACGCCCCCGCAGTTGGAGCGGGAGGAGGCCGTACGCTCAAATTGTATCGAAAATCTTCAAACAAAACCGAGGGCAGTCCCTTGGTGAAGATATCGGCATACTGATAGCGTGAGGGTACATGTAGGACTCGAACCTGACCAGCGGTAACCATGTCACGGACAAAGTGAATGTCGATCTCTATGTGTTTCGTCTGTTGATGTTGAACAGGGTTGGCAGACATATAAATGGCACTAACGTTATCACAGTAAACAAGAGTGGCAGTCGATAAAGGAGAATGTAACTCACGAAGTAGATTACGAAGCCATGCAGTCTCGGCCACAACGTTAGCAACACCCCGGTATTCAGCTTCAGCACTGGAGAGGGAAAGAGTGTGCTGACGCTTAGAGGACCAAGATAGTAAATTATCACCCAAAAATACACATTAACCTGAAGTAGACTGGCGTGTAGCTAGGCAACCTGCCCAATCAGCGTCAATATAACCAACCAGAGAAGTAGTGGAGGATGCATATAAGTGTAAACCAAAATCCAAAGTCCCCTGAACGTATCGCAAGATACGTTTGAGAGCTGCAAAATGCGGCTCCCGCGGATCATGCATATAAAGACAAATCTGTTGTACTGCATAAGACAGATCCGGATGTGTAAACATGAGATACTGTAGCCCACCTGCAAGACTGCGATACAAAGTAGGATCCTGAACAGGAAAGCCTTCGGGACCCAGTTTAGACTCCGTATCAACTGGTGTCCGAGAAGGGTTACAATTAACCATTTGAGCACGCTCAAGAAGCTGAAGAGCATACTTCCGCTGAGACAAAAATAATCCTATAGAATGACGAATAGCAGTGATACCAAGAAAATAATTAAGTGCCCCGAGATCAGTCATGTCAAACTCACTGTGTAAAAAGGTAATAATCTGCTGAAGTAGAGCTGTAGAAGAGGCTGTAAGAATAATATCATCCACATATATAAGTAAATAAGCAACCTGAGAACCCTGTCGTAGAATGAATAAAGAAGAATCACATCGACTGTGGTAAAACCCGACTCGTGTGGCATAACCTGCAAACTTCTGAAACCAAGCACGAGGTGCTTGTTTCAGTCCATATAAAGATCTCTATAACAGACAAACATGATGAGGGTATCGGGAATCCACAAATCCCGGCGGCTGATGCATATAGACTGTCTCAGATAAATCACCGTTAAGAAATACATTCTTAACGTCAAGCTGGTGAATAGGCCACTTGCGGGACACCGCAAGACTAAGAACAGTGCGGATGGTAGCCGGTTTGACAACCGGACTAAAAGTCTCGTCACAATCAATACCAAGTTGCTGACTACTGCCTTAGCAACCAAGCGAGCCTTATAGCGGCTCAAAGTCCCGTCAGCATGAAACTTATGCTTAAATAACCACATAGATCGAACCAAATTAACACCTGAAAGCCTCGGCACAAGAATCCAAGTACCATTTTTAACTATAGCATTATACTCATCATACATAGCATTACGCCAAAGAGGGTCTTTTAGAGCAAGAAACGGGGATTTGGGAATGGGAGAAGTGGAGGACGTGTGTAAGGACAAACGCTCAATTGGTTTTACAATCCCGGATTGAGACCTAGTGACCATGGGGTGAGTACGAGGCGGTTCGTTTGCTGGTTGTGATGAGGGGGCCGAGGTGGTGTGTGTTTGGTAAGTATTGGGCTGTTGTTGGGCTGCCGTGGTTTGGGTTGCGGTGTGGGTTGTGTTATTGGGCTGCTATTGGGCTGCCATGGTTTGGGCGGTGGATTGGGCTGTGGTATTAGGATGCGGAAGTGGTGTTGTTGGGTCATTAAAGGGTTGTGGTGAGGGGGCAGGAAGGGGTGATTGGTGGGCTTGAGGAAACGGGCTCGGGGTAGTAGTGAAGCCGAGTGTATTTGTTGAGGTTGAGTGATGGGTCGCGGTATGTGGTGGTATTTGGTGTTAAGGTGTATTTAAGGGAGTGTTGGTGTCATATGTTTGTTGGTGATTAGGGTTAGTAGTTGGAGAAGTTGCAGTATGACTAGATAGAGTGTGGTTAAGGAGAGGGGAAGGTGCGGGGTCTAAAAAGGTATATTTAGGTGGGGCATTGGGTGTCATGGATCGATAGGGAAATTGGGTTTCGTCGAACGTGACGTGTCTAGAGAGGATAATTTTGTTTGTTTCAAGATTGAGGCAACGATAACCACGGTGATATGCGGGAAAGCCCAAGAAGATGCACGGGGTTGCTCGCGGTGCGAGTTTGTGAGGGGAGTGAAGGTGGGGGTAACAAAGGCACCCGAATATGCGTAATCTGGAGTAGTCGGGTTCTTTATGAAAGAGTCTTGTGTAGGGGATTTCATTGTTTATGGAGGTTGAAGGTAGAAGGTTGAGGAGATATGTGGCCATGTGGAGGGCCTCAACCCAAAAGGTAGGTGGTAGGTGTGCTTGAAAAAGGAGGGTACGGATGACGTTATTTATTGTGTGTATCATTCTTTCCGCCTTGCCATTTTGTTGGGAGGTTTTTGGGCAAGAAAATCTAAGTTGGATACCATGTTTAGCAAAAAGTGTGTGTAGTCGGTTATTATTGAACTCACCACCAAACTCTTGATTTCACATTTAAATTGATTTTTGACATAATTACGAAAATGTAAAAATTTATCAAACATGTCAGATTTAGAACGTAGGGGATAAATCCACAAGTAGTGAGAGAAATGATCAAGAAATAGAACATAATATTTAAAACCACTAGAACTGATAATAGGAGAAGTCCACAAATCAGAATGAACAATATCAAAGCAATGTTCAACAACAGAATCCGAGCTATGAAAAGGAAGCTTCACATGTTTGCCAAGTTGGCAAGCATGACAAACATGTGTAGACTTTTCTTTATTACACGAAATAAAATGACGAGAGACAAGAGATCGTAGCACTTCGTCACCGGGATGACCAAGACGTTGATGCCACGTGGAGGAACTTGTGGAGAGAAAAGCACTAAGGATAGTTGAGGGTTTGGTAATTGGATAGAGATCGCCCGAACTGTCACACCGAAGGAGGATGTGGCGAGTTAAGAAATCTTTTACAGAAAAACCAAAAGCGTCAAATTCGATAGTGCAATTATTATCCCTAGTAAACTGACGAACAGAAATAAGATTTTTGATGATATTAGGGGTGACAAGTACATTATGAAGGTGAAGAGGGCGATGAAGAGAGGGAATAATGCTATGGCCGGTGTTAGTGACGGGAATAGAATTACCGTCACCAACGTGAACAGATGGGTATAAACGTTTATTAAAAAGAGTACTTAAATTACTTGCATTAGAATTTAAATGAGAAGAGGCACCTGTATCCATGTTCCATGTCGGGTCTTGCAATGTCATAGTGCTAAGAGCACTAGGGAGTGATGTAGCTTGAGACGGGTATGAACCAGGAGCTGCTCCAAGAATACCACTCAATGAATTGTGTACCTGTTGAAATTTAGTAGGATACATGCCTGACTGTTGGGCCTGAAATGGTTGTTGGGTCGATTGTGTGAAGGGTTGGCCCGTTTGGGTTGAAAATATGGGCTGCTGGGTTGTAAGTGGTATACGGGCTGAGTAAATGGCAGGGCTGTGGTAATGGTTTGGGTGCATTGAATTTTGATTATTGATCATACGACCGGTGACATTGGTTGCAAAAATTTTATTAGGAGTCAACCTAATATTTGGTGTGTTACCAGACATATGACCATAAGAATTCCCCGTGTTGTTTTTCGACTGCAGCCCCGATCGGTTTCTATAGTCGTGTATATACGTACAACGATCACCAAATTTACACGTCCCTTTATTTAAGTGATTACATAGTTGTGGAAGGCTTTGAGATTTATTAGTGGAAGTATTAGAAGTACCTTTATAATCGGATGAATTAGAAGTACCTTTATCACTAACGGCCATAGTTGCCGAGTTGTGGTTTTGTTCTCGGGCACACAAAGCAGAAACGGTAGAACGACGGCTTGACTTGCGGCTGTAGAATTGTTAGCCAAATATACTCACCAGCTATAGTAAACACGTAGCACCAATAAAATAATTACTCAACTCACAACAAGATTGTGTCTTGTTTTATGTGTTTGTACTTATTTAGTGGTTATTTAAAATTGTGGATGGAAACAATCACGTGGGAGCAAATTTTCCACACAAACTGTTGGAGAAACGAACAAAGAAAGGATAAAGAAAAGGTGATTTGTTATTGGTTGTTTGTTGTAGCTAGTGGACTAAAAACGAATCTACCATGGATGATCGGTAGTAAGCAGCGGAAAAGAAAAGGAGTAAAATAAATTTATGGTTTTGCTATGATTACCATGTTGAATGGATAATTGTGATGATTTTCATTGATCCTAACATGCAAGGATACACAGTACATATAGAGCCTCTCCATCATCTATTTTGGGTAAATTGGCAATCACCTTCTATCACAAACTTATCATATTTAATATACAACTAATTGCCAACTAATCAATCTTATCTCTTTGCTAGCACATTTAAAATACATATGTAAATATAGCGACTAATAGTAACTAAGATAATGACTATTTTGTTGTTAACAATATTTAGTTATACTATCATAACGAGTTTTTAAAACATAATTAATTTTGGTAACATATAAGATATATATAGTTAGCGCAGTTGCACTAAAACCTAATTAACCTATAAGTCACAGAGTAATAAATTTCTTCTTCTTACATCTAAAACTTAACTACGAATGATCAAAGCTATATGATCACATTTTCTAATGGAATAAATCATGAGATTAACTTATCATGTATAATAGTATTACAAGTAATGAGTAAAACTGAGATTAACTAAAATTGATGTATCTATACTAAATTATTTGATAAACAACAAATTTAACTATTCAAACTTGCATACCTGTTGCGAAACACGTACAAGTAATTTTTAGTTTAATTCAAAGTGTTGGTAGAAAACTATTTACAGTATAATTTTTGAGCTAATATACAATATGCATGGAAGAATTCAAATTACTGATCGATTATTAGTTTAATGCCACTTTTTGAGATTTGAGAATTGGTTTTCTTATAGCGTACTTGCATGGCTTAATTTGCTAATATATATAAGTCGATCACGTTTATTAAAACATAATTTTACGACAACTAGTTCTTTATATATAATGTTAGTACAATTTACTTTGCTCGATAGGTTCACTTGTATATATCAACCCTTGATTGAAAGATATGGCGTACTATAGTTATTGTTCAATCTTTGTTTAATACGAAGATTTTTATATATCCGCTATAGAGTTAGGATCAAATGAGAAGAAAAATAAAATGACAAGAATGAGAAGAAACTACAACCACACATTTCAGATGCATCTATAAAAATATATGCATCTCTCTTTGAAAATCTCATTCTTATTTGAAATGTGTGGCTAGAATTTTTTCTTATTATTCTTATTTTAGTTTTTTTTTTCGTCAGATCCCTTCCAGCTATAAACAGGATATGGAACCCGTAGAAAAAATATGTTTTGCTTTATATAAAATGTGATATACAGTAGCATTTAAAATCGTTTCCTACGTTTGCTTAAAAAGGTACCCTAACATACATGTCTTTTGAATCTCAAGTTGCTTTTGTATTCTAAAGACATATATGTCAAGACAATGATGCTCCCATGGTTTTAGCTACAAAAACACATTCAATATTTGTACATCCACCTATGAGGGATAAGCTATACTTTCATTTTCTTTTTCCAAAGTTTTCCATTCGTCTTTACCTTGAGAGACACAATATTTCATCTACAACAACTAACTTCAATCTTGGTACATATTAGTTTGTTACGATGTTCTAAAAGGTTAGAAGCCCCCACAAAATATTAACTTTACCCCCACAAAATATTAGCTTTACATACTATACAATTTAACAGTGATACTAGGATTACGTATCTTGAGGGAACACGAATCCAATTTAGATATAATGTTAATAATGAATAAACGGTGGTTTTCGGATTGTATTAAACGTACTAAAGAATTCATGTGAACTTTATGGATGGTAAAAGCCACCAAGTTTAGACGATTCAAATTACTGACTGCATGATTATCAGTTTAATGTGACTTGCATAGTTCCTAACTTCCTATACATAAGTTGATCAAGTTTTCTAATCATAATTTGAAGGCAATTAGTTATATATATTTTTTTAGGGCAAATGCAAAAAAAATATATCGAAGTTGTCATTTTTTACCATTGTATGGTGCCACATTTTTTTGTGATAAATGTATGACTAAAGTATTGAATTCGGGTCATTGTGAGTATACTGTACACCATGGCATATGACAGCGTGTCATACTTGCCACATCACCTGCCAGCGTGTCAAGTCCAACTATTTTTTTTCATTGTATGCATCGAACTTGATACTTTTTGTTATTGTATGTATCAACGTCAGCTAAACGTCACATTATTAGTCCTTTATACTAACGGCCGTTAGTAAATAACTTACAATTCCGTTTTCTTACGTTTTTATACATTTTCAGACGTTTTCGTCCGAGTTTTTATGCTTTCGCCCGTTTTACACGTTTTCATCAATTTTTTTTGCGTTTTCGTCCATTTTTTTAAGTTTTCGCCTGTTTTTACACGTTTTCGTCCGTTTTTAGACGTTTTCGTCCGTTTTCATCAATTTTTTTTTGCGTTTTCGTCCGTTTTTTTATGTTTTCGTCTGTTTTTACACGTTTTCGTCCGTTTTCATCAATTTTTTTGTGATTTCGTTCATTTTTTTACGTTTTCGTCCGTTATCTTACGTTTTTGTCTGTTTTTACGTTTTTGTTCCTGTTTTTAGACGTTTTCGTCCGTTTTCATCAATTTTTTTTTGCGTTTTCGTCCATTTTTTTACGTTTTCGTCTGTTTTTACGTTTTTGTCTGTTTTTACACGTTTTCGTCCGTTTACATCAATTTTTTTGCGTTTTCGTCCGTTCTCTCACATTTAAAAACAGACGAAAACGTAAAAACAGACGAAAACATAAAAAAATGGACGAAAGCGCAAAAAAAATTGATGAAAATGGACGAAAACGTGTAAAAAACAGACGAAAACCTTAAAACAGATGAAAACGTAAAAAAAAAAGGACGAAAACGCAAAAAAAATTGATGGAAACGGACCAAAACAGACGAAAACGTAAAAAAATGAACGAAAACGCAAAAAAAATTGATGAAAACGGACTAAAACGTGTAAAAACAGACGTAAACGTAAAAACAGACGAAAACGTAAAAAAAAGGGAAGAAAACGCAAAAAATTTTTGATGGAAACGGACGAAAACGTGTAAAAACGGACGAAAACGTAAAAACAGAGGAAAAGTAAAAAAATGAACGACAACGCAAAAAAATTGATGAAAACGGACGAAAATGTGTAAAAATAGACGAAAATGTAAAAAACGGACGAAAACGCAAAAAAATTTGATGGAAACGGAAGAAAACGTGTAAAAACGGACGAAAACGTGTAAAAACAGACGAAAACGTAAAAACAGACGAAAACGTAAAAAAATGAACGAAAAAGCAAAAAAAATTGATGAAAACGGACGAAAATGTTTAAAAACAAACGAAAACATAAAAACGGACGAAAACGTAAAAAAACGGACGAAAACGCAAAAAAAAATTTATGAAAACGGACGAAAACGCAAAAAAAATTGGTGAAAACGAGTAAAAACGGGCGAAAACGTAAAAACACGGAAGAAAACGTCTGAAAATGTTTAAAAACGTAAGAAAACGGAATTGTAAGTTATTTACTAACGGCCGTTAGTATAAATGACTAATGATGTGACTTTTAGCTGACGTGGATACATACAATAACAAAAAGTGTCAAGTTCGATGCCTACAATGAAAAAAGAATAGTTGGACTTGACATACTGGCAGGTGATGTGGCTAGTATGACACGCTGTCATATGCCATGGTGTACAATATACCCACAATGACCCGAATTCAATACTTTATTCATACATTTATCACAAAAAAATATGGCACCATACAATGATAAAAAATGACAACTTTGATGTATTTTTTTATCATTTGCCCATTTTTTTATATGCGTATCTTTTATTAAGAATTAACTTTTAGGTTTACATAGAAGTGGAAGACAAACGGGCAACAAGCTGCGCCACTATCCCTTTTTGGATTGCAAAACTTATTCTTTTAAAAACCACATCTGCGGTTGTCATAACATTACTATGCATAAAACTACGTCTGCGGTTCTATATTTATTATGTTGGTACAGTTGAGTTGCTGTTAACTTTCAGGACACGTTCACTTATATATCAACCACCGTCATTAAGTGAAATTTGGTGTGTAGTTGTTGAATCTTTGCTTGATACCAATTTGAAGATTTCCCATGAAAATTGGTAGTCTATTAACACGTTGGTATTAAAAAAAAAAAAAAAAAAAAAAAAAAAAAAAAGAACCGTAGCAGAAACGTGTTTTAGCTTCTACGACGAATTTGAGTTGCGTTTTATCTGTGGAGAAATGAATAAGTTGGCGCTTTTACTTAAATCGAAAAGATGGTGTTATTAACTTAAACAATCCATGTAACTAAGTATGACACGAATTGCAAACGGTAATCAAAGCTCATATGGTTTTAAAAATCGTTCGTACATTTGTTCGGAGAAAAAGACTAGTTGAATTTATGACCGGTACTCAAAGTAGCTTTTGTATTACCAGTCATATATACAACAAGACAATAGTGTTTCCCTAGTTTTAGCTATGAAAACACTTCAAACTTTTGTACACACATCAATGGTCTTTTTCCTTTTGTGATTGCCTTACTTTGAGAGAGACAATATCTTATTTACGACAACTTTAATTAGTCCTGGGTATTGGGTGGAGGTATTTCACAGGCATCAAACCTTTGCTGGGTAGGGTTGATGGGTACCATTATGGTACACAGGGTTGAGGTGTCCCTGCCAATCTACACTTTTTGACCAAACTTTAATTAGTCCTGACACATTTAGCTCGCTGCGAAATTCTCTTACAAAAGTTGAAAATCCTCACAAAATATTAGTTGTACATATGATGCATACAATGTATTATCATATTCAACTATAATGTTACAATACAAAGATATTAAATAGTAAATACAAGACCTAAACCCTAAAAGATAAACGGATTAGACAAGTGGGCCGACCTTTATTATCTAACAAAAACAACACTAATCGGTCACGTCAATCTCTTGAAAAATTAATATTTTGACTTATATTTGGGTACTTGGGAATTAGGATGACATGTTATTCGTGTGAGTGTTTGTTCATTACAAAAACCGCATGATGTACACCTTTGCCAAGACTAGGTGAGGGCATTATCTTCACAAATCATTAAAGATACGATAATTCCAATTCTCACATTATCTTGGATGACCTTCACAACCCATAAGTTACAATTCAATCCTCGATCGATCAACATATGTATAATGGAATAAGAGGACTGCGATCTAGTTAATACATATTGGCATTAAACGCTTACTTACATTAATCTAACATCATATTTATGTTGGAAAAGATGTTGCCAGACATGACTTCTACCAACTACGCACTAAACTAATTATACAATAACACGTATATGTTATCTATATAAGCACGTAGTATTAGTTTGTGAGTTTGCGATTTCCTCGATTAGATTCCGGCGGGTCCAAACGCCACAAAAAAAAAACCTAACCGTTTTTCATCTCTCTTTTTCAATTACATCACAATCATCCTCCATGATTTCGATTCTCTTTTAATTATCAGATCGCCCTTAAATAAAAAAAAAAAAAAAAATAAATTGTTTAACCCTAATTCAATTGAATGGAATATCATAGTTGGGACACTATAGTTGGGACGTCATAGGTGGGACACCAGAGGCGGTACAACAAAGGTTGGGACGTCAGAGGTGGGACATCAGAGGCGGTACAACAGAAGTGGTACAACAAAGGTAGTACATTCGAATTAGGGTTCTTTGTCGGGTTTTATTATCTTGGTTTTCATATCAGTGGGGCTGTGGGTATTTCGATTTGAGCCCCCTTCAATCCAATGGGAAGTTTTCGTACAAAGGAAGATGATGTTGCTAAGATTTCGACATCGATATTTGTTACTAATTTTCCGGAGGCCTTTTCTGCCAAAGACTTGTTCCATGCTTGTAAGCAATATGGCCATGTGGTTGATTCTTTCATTCCAACAAAACGGGCTAAGGATGGTAAGCGTTTTGGTTTTGTTCGTTTTATAAACGTTTTTAGCATTGATCGATTGGTTAACAACTTATGTACCATCTGGGTGGGAAAAATGAAACTTAATGCTAATGTCGCGCGGTTTAATAGAGAGAACGTGAAAAAGAATAGTAAGGTTGAGAATGCGACAAAGACGTTCAAAAGTAACTTTAATGATGTTAATAAAGCGGATGGGAATATGGTTTCTGGTAAATCGTTCGTGAATGTGGTTAAGGGTAGAGGCACTTATGGGGATTCGGATTCTACCCCCTCGATTGTGCTTGATGATGAATGTTTGAATACGAAGGATCTCTCGTGCTCATTGATGGGTAGAGTTAAAGAGTTTGCGTCCCTTGCTAATCTTAAGAAGGTTTTAAGCAACGAAGGATTCGAAGGCCTAAAGATCAGCTACTTAGGTGAGTTATGGGTCCTTATTGAATTCGAAAGTTCTAAGGTTAAAGATAGTTTTAAGGAAAACGGAGGAGTGAACTCTTGGTTCTCGGATCTTAAGCTAGCAACCGAGGAGTTTACTCCGGAAGGGAGAATTGCATGGGTGGATGTTGAAGGAATTCCTTTTAAACTATGGTCAGAAAAAACTTTCAATCGAATTGCTTCGAAATGGGGAAGAATTTTACAGCTTGAAGATGAAAAGTACTACCATTCGAAAAGAATCTGTCTCCTAACTACTTCACATCAGAATATACTGGAAAAGTTCAAAGTTATTTTTCATGGTAAAATTTATTGGTTGCGAGCAATAGAAGTACCTGGGTGGAATCCGGAGTTTTCGGATGAGGAGGAAGAAGACGATGAGTCGTATGATAATAACCATGATGGGATTCATAGCGACCAGGAAGAAGTAGAGGATGTGGATGAGGTACCTGACACTGTTTTCGAGGAACCTGAAAGACAGAAAGATAACAATTCGGAAGACCCATTTGGTATTTATTCTTTATTAAATAAAGACAAGATTAATGAAGAAGAAAAGATTGAGGAAAAGGATCCCAGCTTGGAATTCCCCCCGGGATTCACACCAGAAGGGATATTAAAGGAGCAGAATCTAGAAGAGGGTCGAGAAAAGGTGGTTAATGGAGAGGATGAGGGAGATGATAACTCATTCGTGCACATGGATGGGGATAAAGAAAATTCAAACTCGGTTAACATGAAAGTAGATTCTATGGGTTCATGTCGTTTCAAGAAAACAAGTATTCCGCGGTCGGGAGGTTCCATTTTAAGCCTTATGGAGGAGGTTGTGAAGGTAGGTCAAACTATGGGTTACAATATGGAAGGGTGTGTGAATGATATCACACAGATGATCAAATCACAAGGAGAGTGTGGGGTTTTTAGATGAATTTTCTGTCTTTAAATGTTCAAGGCCTCGCCTAAAAGGCTAAAAAAGATTGGGTTAAGGAGTTGTGTATTAAAAATAAAGTTAACTTTGTGGGTCTTCAAGAAACTAAGATGGAATCTATTGATATTCAGGTTGTCCGATCGTGTTGGGGTAATTTATCGTTCGAGTATGAGCATAGTGATTCTGTTGGGAATTCGGGTGGTATCCTTTGCATATGGGATCCGAATTCATTTTGCAAGTCTAGTGTTATGAGATCGGATTATTTTGTTATTATTCGTGGGGTGTGGTTAAAATCAGGGATGGATTTAATGATTGTGGTGATTTATGCTCCTCAAGAGGCAAGTGAAAAACGTATGCTTTGGGATTATTTAACGCAGAATTCGGTTCAATGGAAGGGTGAAATAGTTATGATGGGAGATTTTAACGAAGTGAGATATAAAGAAGAAAGATTTGGATCGATGTTTAAATCTCATGATGCGGATATTTTTAATTCTTTTATTCGTAATGCGGGCTTGTCCGAGGTCCATCTTGGCGGTAGTACGTTTACTTGGTGTCACAAGTCTGCTACAAAGATGAGTAAGTTGGATAGATTTCTTGTGTCCGAGAACTTATTGCAATCGTGTCCAAATATGAATGCTATGGCTTTAGATCGTTATATATCGGATCATCGTCCAATTTTTTTACGAGAAGCTGTTTTGGATTACGGTCCAACTCCTTTTCGATTTTTCAATTATTGGATCGATATTGATGGGTTCGATGAGATGGTTAGAGACGCTTGGTGTAATGCTCCCGGTAATAAGAACAATGCAATTCGCAATTTCATGTATAAATTAAAGTTCACAAAAGAGAAAATTCGAGGTTGGATTTCTAATTATAGAGAGAAATCAAGAGAAGAGATTTTTAATCTTAAAGAGAATCTCAGAATGTTGGATGAGGCTATCGACAAGGGCAATAGTTCGGTCCAGATGAGCCATATTCGGTTGGAGACTCTTAATAAGATTCAACAGGTTAACAATTCTAAGGCGTTGGAAACTGCTCAAAAGGCTAAAGTTAAATGGATTGTCGAGGGAGATGAGAACTCGAAATTCTTTCATGGTATGTTAAACAAGAAGCGTCACCAAATGAGTATTAGAGGTATTTTGGAAAATGGTATATGGATTGAGGATCCTGTGAAGGTAAAACAAGAATTTCTTGATCACTTTCGTATCAGATTTGATAGGCCGTCACCGAATCGTGCTAAGATTGATATTTGCTTTCCGAATGTGTTATCATCTGATCAATGTGAAGCTTTGGATCGAATGGTTACTAAAGAAGAAGTCAAAAAGGCCGTTTGGGATTGCGGATGTGATAAATCTCCTGGTCCAGATGGATTCTCGTTTAGATTTTTTCGTCACTTCTGGGCATCGATTGAAAAAGACCTTTTCGAGGCAGTCGACTGTTTCTTTAAGTATGGAGATATGCCGAATGGGTGTAATTCTAACTTTATTGCTTTGATTCCCAAAATAATTGATGCAAATAAGGTTAAAGACTTTCGTCCGATCAGTTTAATAGGGAGCTTATATAAGGTCATCGCTAAGGTTCTGACGAACCGTCTCGTTCTTGTGATTGGAGATCTTGTTCATGAGGTCCAGTCGGCGTTTGTATCGGATCGTCAAATATTAGATGGGCCGTTTATTATTAACGAGGTTATTCAATGGTGTCGTAAAAAGAAAAAACAATCTCTTATTTTTAAAGTGGATTTTGAAAAAGCATACGACTCGGTTAGATGGGATTTCCTTGATGACATCTTAAATAAATTTGGATTCGGCAGTAAATGGAGAATGTGGATTCAAAGTTGTTTACGTTCTTCTAGAGGATCCATCCTTGTTAATGGGAGTACCACGGAGGAATTTCAATTCTATAAAGGGCTTAAACAAGGAGATCCGTTATCTCCTTTTTTATTTATCCTCATCATGGAGAGTTTGCATGTATCCTTTCAACGCGTGGTGGATGGAGGCTTATATTCGGGTATCAACCTTAATTCTAAGGTATGTTTATCTCATTTATTTTATGCGGATGATGCAATTTTTGTTGGTAGATGGAGTGATCTCAATATTGATACTCTTGTGAAAGTATTGGATTGTTTTTATCGGGCTTCTGGTTTAAGAATCAATATGTGCAAGAGTAAGATTATGGGTATTAATGTGGAGGAGGGGAAGATTCAAAATGCGGCTTCTAAACTTGGTTGTCTTATCCTTAAGACTCCATTTACTTATCTTGGTACGAAGGTTGGTGCAAATATGTCGAGGAAGGAAGCTTGGAAAGAGGTGATAGATAAAGTGATGGCGCGTTTGTCTAAATGGAAGTTAAAAGCTCTTTCCATTGGAGGTAGGTTCACTCTTTTAAAATCCGTCCTTGGATCGATGCCGGTTTTTCATATGTCGATATTTAAAGCTCCTTCGTATGTTCTCAAAGCTCTTGAATCAATCCGTAGTCGATTTTTTAATGGTCAAGATAACAATACTCGTAAAGCTTCATGGGTGAAGTGGGAGAATGTTTTAACGTCTAAGGATAAAGGGGGTTTAGGGGTTTCAAGTCTATATGCGCTTAATAGAGGCCTCATGTTAAAATGGATTTGGCGTTTTTATTCTCAAAAGGCCTCGTTATGGACGAGAGTTATCAAAGCTATCCATGGTGACGATGGTAAGCTTGTTGGGGATACGATAATGGGGGTTCAAACTTGTTGGACGACGATTGTTAAGGAGGTCAAACGATTGAAAGATAAGGGTATAAATGTGGAGGATTTGATCCACGTAAAGCTGGGGAATGGCGATACTATGTTGTTTTGGGAAGATAAATGGTATTCAGGTGGTAGAATGAAAGATATGTTCCCGCGGTTATATGCGCTTGAGACGATTAAAAATGCGACTGTCCGAATGAAAATCATGGGTCCAAGTCTTCACGATTCTTTCAGAAGGAATATTAGAGGCGGAGCTGAAGAAGCTCAACTTATTTCTTTACTGGATATTATGCAGGAAACTCATTTGATGCCTAAGGAAGATAGATATCACTGGTCGCTTGAGAGTGACGGGGAGTTCACGGTCTCCTCTATCCGCAAGTTAATCGATGGTAAGCGCTTTCAGGAGGTAGGTAGTTATACCAGGTGGGTTAAATCCGTTCCAAATAAGGTGAACATCACGGCTTGGAAGATAAAAACTGACGCGTTGCCTTCGAGATTTAATCTCTCACGTCGAGGTGTGGACATGGATTCTATAATGTGTCCGGTGTGCAATGAAGGTGTGGAAACAACGAGGCATTTGTTTTTCCAATGCGATATGGCGAAACAACTCATGCGTAAGGTAACTTCTTGGTGGAATGTCGACTTCGAGAATGTGAGTTCTTATGAGGAATGGCGTACGTGGTTGGTGTCAATTCGGCTCCCAAACAAGTTGAAAGGTATGATGGAAGGTGTCTTCTATGGCTTATGGTGGTTAATTTGGAATTTCAGAAACAAGCTCTTGTTCGATAACAAGATTCCTAAGAAGGCGTTAATTCTTGATAATTTAGTTTCTTTGTCTTTTAATTGGTGTAAGTATAGATGTAAAGCGTCGCCTAAATGGGACGATTGGCTTAAGAACCCTTACCTCGGTGAGAGCTTTGCAAGAAGATGAGATATGTCGAATATGAAGTTCTAAATAAAACATCGATTCTCAAAATGACCAAGTGAGCCACACTTGATGTAAAGTAGCTTATAAGTGACAAATTTGAGGACTAAGTAAATTTCTCTGCTTCTTTGTCCCTCCTACCTGTCTTGGTGGAGAAACATTACAAGTTTTTGTTCATATTAGTATAAAAAACCCGTAGGAGAAGTGTGTTTTGCTTATGTAACAAAATTTGAGTTGCATTGAAGAAAAGAATGAGTTGTTGCTTTTAATTCAAACGAAAAGATGGTATTAAGGGTGGAAGGAGTGGGTGCGGGCTGGGTTCACGGGTTGGAGCGGGCTTGCGGGCTCATTGATGCCGCATATGCAGGCTTACATTGCGGGCTCCTCTTGCGAGTATTAAACTCGCTTCGGGCTGGACATTTGCAACTGTGATGTGTGTTTCAGGGTGTGTTTGTGAAATATTTTTGAGAGGGTTGGAGGAATGATGGTTGCCAGTAAAAAAGGTTGAGTTTGGGAGGGTTGGAGAGGATGACTCCCTCCACCCTAATAACTTACACAATTTACGTAATCAAACATAGGATTTGCAAACGGTAGCCGAATCGGTATGGTTTCTAAAAAGATGTGGAACACAAACTCGGAATCCCAAAGTAAGTATTGTACCCCGAGTCGTATACCACACGATAATAATGGTTCCATTGACTTAGCTATAAACACATCAAGTTTTTCTTCAACCATCAATGTGTGACAAGTTTCACTTTAAAATTTTCTAATTGCCTCAGTTTTGAGAGAGAATTTTATTATCTACAAAAACTTCCATCTTGACACATTTCAGCTCGTTGATGAGTCAATGACTTTGGCTATAGATAGATTGTGTATGTATGTATATTTATCAATGCGTCACAAGGTTTAGCAATACAAAGTTGTTGAAAATGATTACTGTTCTAGAGAAAGTATGGTTTGAAAAAGTGATTGAAAACCACTTCCAAAGCGTAAGAAGGAGAGAGTGTTGACACATTCATATTCCCATTACATTTGCCTTTTAATTTTTGAAATCAATCTAATCATGACTATACAAGTACAACACCACCCACTAGAACTCATTACCTTACCAACCTTGATAACATTACCAAGATGCTAAAACATTATAAATCATGTCATAGTATGATTCAAGTTTTGATATAAGTTGGATATAAGCCTTACGAGCTATGATTCAAGTAAATTAGTAAATAGTTTTCGCAGCTAGCATTTGACGCTCCTCAAGTTTGCTACGTGAATCTTCTTAATCTTGCTAAACTTTAAGTTTAGCTTATCAATCTTCATGGTTATGAATAGCATTGAATTCATTTTATTGCTTTTTATGGTAGGAGTAGGTGCATATCATTTTCATATGTTTAGGTAACACAAGTTATCCCTTAATACTACTTTCTGTACTTCGTATTAGTACTTGATTTCGTCTTTAGGTCTTATTAGCTCAAAACGACAATCTAGTTTAGTTAACGCTCTAAGAAAGACTACAAGTGACGTTTATTTGTCGTTAATCATCAAACTTTATTACCAACTTATGCTTATGAAAGTTAATGACACCAAGAAAACTACGAGTGACGTCTATTTGACTCTAATCATCAAATATTATTCCCGACTAGATACATGACGCGCGTTTGTCTCTAATAACAAATGTTTGCGAAAGTTCTTGTTAAGTTCTATGAAATCATAACTCTTAAGCTTTCCATAAGCTACATGACAAGATTCCCAATCGACATTAGCATTTTTTTCTCATGTTCAATTGTCGAAATATGATTAATGGTACCAAAACACATGAACCTTTATTTATTTGTCTATAATCACCTAACCTTTATTCTAAATCATTATTATTATTATCATTTTTTTTTTTTTTTTTTCCTTATGTCTTACACGTGAAATTTTATTCCAAATTATTATTCTTGAATCAGTCGGTACTACATGTTAGAATTACCAATCAGCATCTATAAATAAATTATGTTTTCTTCAAGGCAAAATCACAATTAGGGTTCTGAATAAAAGAAAATGATATAAAATTTGTCATCTACTCATTTGCTAATCATTATCAAATCTACTGACAATGATGTTTTCTTGTTTTTTTAGTTTTAGATATGAAACAACATCAAGAAAACCCAAAGTATATACATACGGGAGGTGATTTGCACACTCTACAAGTTGATTGGCACACTCCAATTTAATGTGTATTGACATTTATACTCTTATATCACTTGTCTTTCACCCCTATAAGGGTATAAATGGCAATACATACTAAATTGAAGTGTGTCAATCAACTTATAAAGTGTGCGAATCAACTCCCTATACATAAACTCGTGTCTATGCTAAGTTACGTTAAACCTATATTTTATCATTTTCAATCATCGCTTTCGATTTTTCATGCGGCTATATCTTATAATTTTGAGTCGGAAACTGCTTGTTTACGTCGATTATTATAGTTGTACTCTTTTTTAAATTATTAACAAAAACTTAATAGACACTTGGTGTTAATTACCTTTGTATTTCGGTACAACAAAACAACTAAATGAAATTTTTTGGTTACATATAGCACAGTTGCGATGTTGGAAAGCTACAGGAAGGGTGGTGGGCCATGTGAGGTCCAACTTAACACTCACACGACTCGGTCTTATCTACGACCGAGTTCTCCTTTTTCTTGGCCTAGAACGCGTCGGGTTGGGTGGGGTCATTGGGAGGATGCGTCTTTGTAGGGGACGATCGAGTCTTTGACCGATGCACTACGGCCCGCCTTATGTTCCACAACAATCAATGTCCATCTTTTACTACTCCGTATTATTTAATCAGTTTCCGATTGTTAAAAACAATAAATGGTCAAGCAGTAGATCTTTCTACTTGAATTGACAGACTAAAATTTACATGATCTAACTTGTATATCATCATATTCCTTCCGTCCCAAAATATAAGTCCACTTTCAATAACAATTCATCAAAATGCTTCTAAGTGGGTGAGAATGAAATTTTATTTGTTAACATTGTAAGCGACCCACTTTTCTTAAACTTTATAAAATATTGAAAATGAACAAATAATTTAGGACGGAGGTAGTAACTGTTTCTGATCATTTCTTCGACCTACTTCAGATTACAAGAACATTAATTTGTTTAACCATTATGCCAGTAGTTCCAGTTTTAAAAACAATAACTCTCATTAACCAAACTATTCATAACTTCCAACTATAATTTTGATACTTTCCCTCTATGCCTTTCACTGCTCCTACTCAACACACCTACCTAATTACACTACCTTCAATTTGACTCCACACAGAAATCCACTATATATATATAAACACATCTCTCACATTTCACACATTCTCACACTCAACACAAAAATGTTCATACCACCATATTTCCTCACAACCCTCGTACTCTCATCCCAACCGTACACGTGTCACTCAATCCGCGTACTACCAGACTCCACCCCATTCCCATACACCGAATCCCCACAATACCAAAACCACAAATCATGCACCGCATCATCCACCGTCCACGTGGCAATGACACTTGACTCAGAGTACCTCCGTGGCTCAATCGCAGCCGTACATTCAGTCCTACGTCACACTTCATGTCCTGAAAACATTTTCTTCCATTTTATAGCCGCTGAGTTTGACCCATCTAGTCCACGTGTTCTCACGCGCTTGGTGCGTAAGATTTTCCCGTCTTTAACCTTCAAAGTTTATATTTTTCGCGAAGACGCGGTTATCAATCTGATATCCGCGTCTGTGAGATTAGCGCTTGAGAATCCGCTAAACTACCCCGCGGAACTATTTGGGTGATATTCTTGACCCGCGTATTAAACGGGTTATATATTTGGATAGTGACGTAGTTTTAGTGGACGATATTATAAAACTATGGAGAATTGAATTAAGTAAAAACCGGGTCATTGGGGCGCCAGAATATTGTCAAGTAAATTTTACTACTTATTTTACCGACAATTTCTGGTCAGACCCGGTTTTTCAAAAAGCATTCCAGTCAAAAGTCAGGTCAAGTGAAAATAAAAATAAAAATATAAGAGAGAGAAAAGTTATTTTTACCCCGTGTTATTTTAACACGGGTGTAATGGTAATGGACTTGGTCAAATGGCGCAATGGAAACTACCGCAATAAAATCGAGAAATGGATGGAAATTCAACGAAAAAAACGCATTTACGATCTTGGTTCGTTACCTCCGTTCTTACTAGTTTTCGGAGGTAACATTGAACCAATTGATCATAGATGGAACCAACATGGATTAGGTGGTGACAATGTGAAAGGTAGTTGTAGGTCGTTACATAAGGGTCCAGTTAGTTTGTTACATTGGAGTGGTAAAGGTAAGCCTTGGGTTAGATTTGATGACAAGAAACCTTGTCCGTTGGATTATGTTTGGAAGCCTTATGATTTGTATAATGGAGGTGACGTGGATAAATCTCAGCCGTTGGATTTGGATGTTGGGTTTAGTGAGTTTATTGGGTATTCGAATTATTTGATATGATTTTTGTAGTGAGTTAGAGATAGAGATTTTAGAAAATTTGTTGTTGTGATATGATTGGTTAGTGGGATTCTTTTGATTTTGTTAGTGTTTTTAATGTGATACTCAATTTTTTTAGTGCCGTTATAATGTGAACACGTTTGAGATTGTTTGTTTTTGTATTGTGCTATGATTTTTTATTGACAGAAAGTCTGAAAATAGTTACAAGTCAATCGAAGCATGTGTAAAGAGGAGCCTTTGCCCGTTTGTCATTCAAGTATGGAGATCAAAAGCAGGAAAAAAAACCTTAACGTATAATTGGCTGGTGAGTTGCTTGAAAGAGAGCTAAAAGTTCATCTTAGACATGCTCAGAAGCGAATGGTGAAGGCAATGCAAAGGGATCTCTATCCCGATCGCACTATACATCCGATTGAGCATTATCTGGATGCTGCTATTATTACGAATGGGCTTACAAGGGCTTTTTCAACGGGTTCATGGTCACATTCTTTCAAAAATATGGAGAGGACATCTGGTGTTGTTGCTTTGGTTAGGAGGGCAAATCCATTGCAAATGATTTCTGATATGGAGAGGACACTTCAGCAGGTTTTATATGCTGGGAAAGCTGGAGATGCAAGATATCCGCACCCTTCTCACTGGGGAAAGATATGTTATATTTCTACACCTGATGGTGAAAATTGTGGGTTGATAAAAAATTTAGCTGGTACCACTCTTGTGTCAACAACCATACGCGAAAGACTTTCTGATACACTTATGGCCTGTGGAATGCAAACGTTAGTTAATGATACCAAAACTCCACTCATCGGAATGGATAAGATTTTTGTTGAGGGTGGGAAGTTGCAAAGATTCTGCTTCATTTGTTGCTTGAAGAATTTCAAGGTTCAATAGCAGAACAAATCGGGACAACCTTCTGGTTTGCCTTTTCTACATATTACTATATATAATATAGGGTAAAGACCATAAAATAACAACTTACTTTCTCCATTTTACCGAGAATAAACACGTACTTTTTTATCAACATTTAAGCTAACGAAACTTGCAAATATTGTTCCGATATCAACAAAAAGTTATATTTTATTTGCACCATTCGTCCCTTAGCTAACGACCGTTAGTTCCGTTAGTTATTATGTGACAACGTTAGTCCAGTTAGCCAACGATTATTTGCAACGTTAGTCCTTTATACATTTTTGTCCATTTTTAGTCGTTTTCATCCGTTCTTCTTACGTTTTCATACGGTTTTGTCCATTTTTTTTACGTTTTTGTCCGTTTTTCTTACGTTTCATACGGTTTTGTCCTTTTTTTTACGTTTTCGTCGGTTTTTCTTACGTTTCATACGGTTTTGTCCCTTTTTTTACGTTTTGGTCCGTTTTTCTTACGTTTCATACGTTTTCGTCCGTTTTTATCCGTTTTCGCCCGTTTTTCTTACGTTTCATACGTTTTTGTCCATTTTTCATCCGTTTTTATCGTTTTTGTCCAATTTTCTTACGGTTTTGTCTGTTTTTATTCGTTTTCGGATGTTTTTCTTAAGTACGAAAACGTATGAAATGTAAGAAAAACGGGCGAAAACGGATAAAAACGGACAAAACCGTATGAAACGTAAGAAAAACGGACGAAAACGTAAAAAAAAATGGACAAAACCGTATGAAACGTAAGAAAAACAGACGAAAACATAAAAAAAAAAGAGGACAAAACCGTATGAAACGTAAGAAAAACGGACGAAAACGTTAAAAAAATGGACAAAACCGTATGAAAACGTAAGAAGAACGGATGAAAACGACTAAAAACGGACAAAATGTATAAAGGACTAACGTTGCAAATAATTGTTGGCTAAATGGACTAACGTTGTCACATAATAACTAACGGAACTAACGGCCGTTAGCTCAGGGACGAATGGTGCAAATAAAATATAACTTTTTGTTGATATCGGAACAATATTTGCAAGTTTCGTTGGCTTAAATGTTGATAAAAAAAGTATGTGTTTATTCTCGGTAAAATGGAGAAAGTAAGTTGTTATTTTATGGTCTTTACTCTATAATATATCATGAAAATGTATGTGAAAATTATGATTATGAAGTGTTTACTACAAGTAGTCTCTTGTTTGTCATATTCTACAAAACTTAATACACAAATTTGTAGTTTGGTAGCTTATTGTTTGACAAAGTAAGACCGGATTGATCGAAATTTTAGGATCCTGTGGTCAAGGTCGGGATCCTATCAAGATCCTGTCTCGCAAATATCCTACGTAGGATCGGGATCGTTTTTGCTTTGTAGTATCGTAAAATCGTCATATCCTAATATCAGGATCGAGATCATAACAACTATTATTATGTATTGTGTTTTGGGAAAGTATGCAAATATTAAAGTTTTATTGGGGTTTTCCTTTAAAATAACAGAAATATTAGTGATCCGTCCGAAAACGGTCGTCTTTTATTTCTCTATCACACAAGTCAACCACTTGTGAATGGTCAACCGTAATAAATGATAAAAGGCAAACAGTCTCAGAACGAATGCTCGTGTGTAGTGTGTGAAACCAGGCAAGTGATCACCCGGATCGTTTCCCAACGAGATGTGAATGGAAAACTGTGAAAAGCTTTGGATTAAAGTGATTGATGAATCAGATATTTGATTTTGCTTTATTTAACAATTCTAAATAACGAATTAAAACAGATGTGCACAGGGAAATTAAACACGAATAAAATAAATTACAAACGCGTAACGGGACAGCTAAAATGGGACTAAAATTAAAATTTATGAAATTTAAAACCTAAAAATGTGAAATAACTTAAAACTTATTTAAAAACTTAAATTATATATTTTTTTATACTTTTTATTTATTTATTATTAATTATTTATTATTTAATTATTAATTAAACTAATTTAAATTATAAAAAATACTAAATGAACAAGGAAAATTCTAAAACTTTTTCTAAAAATATTACTAAGTAAATAAAAGCTAAGAAAATTATAAAAATGAAAATTACTTAATTAAAATTTAAAAAGATAAATTCTATTAAATAGAAGCTATCACTTTATTTCTATTTTTGATTTTCTTAAGGTCTAAAAATATTTTTATATTTTTCCTAGATTAAAAATGACAAAAGAAAATTATGAAAATTGAATTTGTATTTTTCTGATTAATATTCTATTTATTATAATTTAATTACTATTTTAAACTAATTAAAAGATTAAAAATATTAAAACTATTAATAAAAATCTGAAACTTTTTATTTAATTACTTAATAATATTACTGAGCTATGAAAAATAAAAAGGTAGAATTTGCTTATACGAATAAGCAGTTAAAAAGCAAACGCTTATTAAAAGCTTATTAACCAAAAAGAAAAAAATGAAGGTTAAGTATAATTGGAAAGAAGAAATGAGCAGAACTGGTGCTCCAGAGCAGATGGATGAGGGGGGTTTTGTTAAGCATGATACTAGCCGAGAGGTCCAGGGTTCGAATCCCACACCCCACCTTTTTTCCAAACTATTTTTTTTTTTTTTTTTTTTTTCTTTTTACAAACTAACTTTTAGGATAATTATAAGCAACTTTTGTGAAGGGACTTATTTTCTAAATCACTAAATAAGCCACAAATAAGCTCAACTCTCAACAGTTGGCTTATGAACTTTTTTGAGGATTTTTGATTTTTAAAATAAGATATACACTACGAATTAAGCTACAAGTTTTTAGAAAAAGCTAAAATGCACTGAAGTGAGTGTAAACAAGCTAATGGAACAAGAAAAATCCAAGCAATAAGCCAGAAAAGCTCTTGATAAGCTTATGGCTTATTGGGTCAGTTGGTATGTGGTGAATTGAGGGTTTTTAAGCCCTTGATTAAGCTACCAAATAAGCTTGTAAATGGGATACCAGATACTGAGCTTATATACCACCTTGTGAACTATCTAAAAACAAAAATTGAGGGCTTATGGACTTGGGTTTCTGCTTAAAAATAAGCTAAAAAGAAGGGCTTGTTGACCAAGGTCTGCTGATCTCCCCTGATGCAGGGGAGATTTAGCACTTTTTGAGGGCTTATTTAGGGCTTAAAAAGAAAGCTAAAAATCACAAGAAAAATTCCAGATATAGATGAGCTTGGTGAGCTTATTTATCCAGAAAATTAGCTTTTTAGGGCTTATGATGAATGAATGAGAAATTATGCAAGGTCTGCAAAAAACACAAAAATTGATTTTTTTCTATCTGTTTTAAATTTGGATATGCAGAATGAAATGCACAAGGCACCAAGGTTTGAGCCTTTTGGGACTCACTCAATGGACCAAAATGAGTATGAAAATGCAAAGGTTGTGGCACAAATAAGCTTGTGGCTTATTTTGGCTTGTTTGAGCTTTTAAATGTCTGATTTGACCAAGGACCATGTAAAATGGCTATATCAACCTAATGAGCTTATCATGACCAGAAAACAGCTTAATATGACCAAAATAAGCATGAACAAAGTTGGCTTAATGAACAATCTACAGTAACCAAGGATTTGGCCTTTTTTGTGTCTGCTAAAACCAAACAACCCTTAAGGGTTTTCTGTTGAGATTTTGAACTGAGAAAAGTGGAATTAAGCTAAGATATGAACTCTAATGATACAAACAAGTGTAATAAGCTATTAAAATCACTTTGTAACTGAAAATTAAGTATACTAAATAAGCTAGCTTATACTAACTATTTTTGGCTTTTTTAAGATTTCTAGTGAAACTGAGATACAAGGCAATTAACTGAAGAAACTGAATGAAAATATGATAATAAGTTACTAATAAGCTAGAAATTACAATTATAAGTTACTAATAAGCAGTAGAACAGTATTTAGGAAAATAAGCTAATATGGAGTTTTGAGCTTACAATTGAATTGCATGTAAACCAAAGAACAAAGGGCCAAGTAACAACCTATAGGCTTACCACTAAGCCACTAACCCATAAGCTTCCAATATTTCAGCTTATCAACATCCAGAGTAGCTTGTTTGAGCTTATTGTTGACTTTCTTTGACCATTCTTCAAAATTCAAACTTGATACTAGTGAACTCTATATAAGCTTTACAGAAAGCTATTTAAGCTTATGTAAGCTTATAGCAAGGGTGTTTGAGGCTTATGAGAGCTTTTGAGTAGGATTCGAGCTTATAAAGCTTAACAGGTTACTTGAAAATTAAGAACAACTGAAATTTATAACTAGAGTGATTGAAATGAGATTATTAAGACTAAAATTAACTTGTATTAATAACTGAAGTTTTAAATTACAATAAGATAACAACTGATTAAGAAATACGATTACACTAGAATTACTACTTTTCTACTTACTGCCAATTAAGGCTACAAGACATTCTATTTATACTACAATAAAGTGGGAACTTCCTTGCATCTTCCTCTGAACATTTCCCCACCATTGGTTTGCTTCCATTTGATCTCAGCCACTCAAATGAATTTTGGCGCCAAAAGTGATAATAGTGGGTTGAGCAGGTTTTAGCATTTAATGCTATTCAGGGGAGTGGAGAAGAAGCATTCAATGCTTTTGGCATTGTTAGGTGAGTTGGATTGGATGGGGAGTGGTTTAGCAGAGAAACCATGGGTAAGGTTGTTTTGGCGGGTTTGTGAGGTTGGGGGTGAGTTTGACCAAGTCAAACTGGTTTTGTATACCAGGCTTGGGTCGGGTTTATTTATAAGGGGTTGGGCTGGGCTTGGTTGTTGGGTTTAGGGTTAAATAAATGGGATGGTTTGGTTATTATTTTTGGGTTAGTTTAGATCCGGATTTAGGTTTTATTTAATAAGCATAGGGACCAATCTTGTAATTTACTGAAACTTTAGGGGCTGAGTTGTCATCTTCCAAACTATCTTCAAAGGATTAAACCTGCCATAAAATAATTATACAAGGACCAAATTTGTATTTTTTTAGCATTTTAAAACTTTAAGGACCTTTTATGTAATTTTGGATTTTAGAGGGGTTTGTTTTGTAATTTCCCAAAAGTTATCAAAAGTGTTCCAAATTGTATTTTCATGAATAGTACAAGGGTATGTTTTGTTAAATTTCCATTTTTAAATACCCAGGGACCATTTTTGCCAATTTTGATACTTGAGGGGTGAAAATTGCCAACTTGTATAAACTTTTATCCAGGGACTATTTGTGAATAAGTTTGAGTTCCCATGGACTTAAGTTGACTTTTTTTATCATTTTGAACTTTCAGGGACTAGATTTGACAATTTATAAAAGTTGAGGGACTGAAACTGCCAATTATGCAAACTTTGTTCGTTTTTCAACTGTTTTTAAACATTTTGCATCTGAAACATATAAAACACAATTCTGGGATAATTTCAGTATTTTGATGCATTTCTGAGTGTTTTTGAGAGTTTTGGCAGCTCAGATTAGGTAAAAATGATGAGTATTTAGACACTCATCAATTAGTCGTGCTAAAAAAGGTCAAAAACTTTTATTTAAAAACAAGTACGTGCTTAGGCTGGGAGATAAGTCCATGTGCGAGAACGAAGCACGAGGCCGATTCACCATCAGGCATGAGGACGAGCCAATAAATGAAGATTAGGCTGAAAAAAGTCTAATCTTTACTCAATATGGCTGGAGATGAAGTTTTTTTTTTTAATATATGTATATAATGAAATACCTTTTTTAATACAAGAAATCGTGTATTTTAGTAGTTTTGAAATATTCAGAGTTATGTATTTTGAACATGTGTTTTTAGCCCCAACAACAAACTACTAATTCCTCTTTTAATAATGTCAGCATATAACTTGATGCATCGACGTTAATACATTATTTAACAGTGTTGATACAAAAGTTGGGCGTTCCTTGATTCCGTACCAATCAGATCTTAATGCTTGAGACCTGCGCACTAAGAAAACAAAAAGACACCGTTAGGCTTATCGTGGGATTGTCTCCCACGATTATCCTCCGGCGTGAGAGTAAGTAATCGGTTTTAGGGTTTGTAGAAGAGTTAGGGTTTTGTAAGTCATACCTTTAATGAGAGTCGAAGGACTCTTTATATACACACGAAACCCTAGTTGGTTTCGTGTCTTTCACTCCTCAGCATATCCCGCATAGGGCGGTTATATGATATATATCCATAAATAAGGGATATCTATATCAAAACCATAAATAGCTTTGGGTTTGGGCCATCGTGAGCCCAAACCGCTATTGTGATAGCCCATTCATAATGGGCTTGAGTCCATTCGTGATGGACCTGAGTATGGGTCGGGTTCGTGACCCGAATACGGACTATACGTCATCATGTCCCCCCCAGTCTAGTGTGCGCAATGCGTGATTGCGGGTACTAGACTAACAACTTAAAAAATATATATTCCTCGATGCGTAGCGGGGAAGTTTTAAGTATTTCCCGCCAAAAGTAGCGAGTTAACCTAGTCCAAGTATCTTCTTCGAAAATCGTGTGTGGTGGGTGAAAAAGTGCTTTACCTTTTGAGTTCCCAACCGTCCGATTAGAGCAAGTGGGGTACACATGTCGTACATCCACGAATATGTGTACCCTATATAAAGTGAAGCCGTCATTTCTCTGTGGCTACCACAGTAAAAAATCATCACATTCCACCATTGTTAAACCTTCGAGTAGCAGTCAAAGATCAACAGAAGTTAAGGTAAATAGCGCATGTGCTTCTTAATTCTTTAAATTCGAATAATGGTTCTGCAGTTGTCTGATATTCACTCCAATTTATCTGAGGACGATCTTCGTCAATTCGCCTCTGATTATTACATCCCTGGCTTTTTGCACCCGGTTGTTCCGGTTGCTAATGCATCAATCGTGAACTTCCCTCAAGGGAAGGTGGGGATTTACACACGTTTCTTCGAATTTGCGAACCAACGTGCGCCCATTTCCCTATTTTTATGCGATATTCTCAATCACTATCGCCTTCATATTTCTCAGCTGCACTGCATAGGTGCAGCAAAAATAACTAATTTTGAAGTAAATTGTCGCCTTTTGGGGATTGAACCCACAGTCCATCTGTTCCGCGCGTTCTACCACACAACGTGGTCGAATGGATGGGTGTCTTTTGCTAAGCGCGCCGGGACATTGCAATGCTATACGGATAAATTAGATGCGCTGAGGGTTTGGAGGGAAAAGTTCTTTTGGGTAGATAGTGCCTTCTTTCCATGGGTTTTCGAGTTTTATACCAAAGAATCATTGCCGAAGGATGAGCGCCCAGACCCCAGGTTGTATAACGAGGCTGATGCGGACACGATAAATACTAATCGCATTCCGATACAAGCGTATCCAGAAGAGTTTTTGGTGCACATGGGCATCAGTCGCAACTACTTCGGTAGTCCAGAAGAGGTGCCAACTTTTTTGGATGAAAATAGCCGGGGTGGGTGCTCGTCCTTCCTTCCTTTTCGATTATTATTTGTAAGCGCTCCTCCCTTTGTAAATTATCTAACTTAGTTTTGTGTTTGTTTGTTGCTTGTTGCGCAGAAATGGACCTATTTAGCGTTGTTCGCTTGGAGAAGCCAAAACAAGTGATTGTAGGGGTGCGCCCTTTGAGGGATGGCGAAGAGCCGATTCTACAGGCTACTGCAGGGCGCACAATGGTCATTGCGCAGGAAGAGCCAGAGGAGACAGGTGAGACAGGGGAGATCCCCCCAGGTGTCACTATGGCTACTCCTCTGCGTAGCTTTCCCGCTTCTGGGTCGCAGATCCCTGTGGAGGTATTACACATAGACTCGTCGGGGAGTGCCATGGATGAGTCTGAGGAAGAGGAGGAGGAGAGCCAAAGGTTAAAGCGCAAGAGATCATCTGGTGATGATGGCGCAAGTACTTCAAGTAAGCGCCCTGCTATTTCTGTCAGGCAATCATCTGAGGAGGGTGCATCGCAGAAGGATGCTTCTGGAACTCCTCCCTTCAAGTAAGTACTGAAACTTCTGTCTTTAGACTTTTATTCCGTGTTGATATTGTTGTCATTTGTTGACTTTTTGTTACTTGCGCGCAGTTTGGAGGCTGTTATTGATGAGGGTGCGCAAGTTGAGAATTCGCCACCCAAGGCTGGTTCTGGTGAGTTTATGCCCAAGAGTCCAGTGGGTGAGGAAAAGTCTGCTGAAGATGCGCCAACAGGTCGTCTTATAGAGGAGTTGGCTTCGTTGGTTGAGCGGCTACAGACTCAATATAGTGGTGAGGGTAGCTTGGTTGCGCAGAAGGACAAAGAAATTGACATTCTGAGGGCGCAATTGGCTGAAGCGCAGGCTGAAGTGAGGGCTTCTGGTGTGTACGCCCAGAAAGTTGCTGATGAGAAGATGTTGCTCATGGCTGAACTGACTCAGGAGCGCAATGGAGCAAGAGAATACAAGGCCTCCTGCCTTTGGGCCTTGAGATATATGGAGCTGAACAAGGGCAAACTCATCTCAAACATGGATGGTTTCCGCAAGACTGTGGAGAGTTTGCTGGAGAACCAGGAGCGTAAGCTGCGTAAGCTCAGCATCGAATATGATGAGGAGCTGTACCCTCATTTGGTGTCCACCACTGCTGAGCGCAGATGGCTCATTAGCCATGGGTTACGCCTTGCTGCCATGGGTACTTTGGAGTCCCGAGAGGTGCGAGAGGCCTTTGGAGAGGTTGTGAAGTGCGCGCTTGCACGTGGCAAGGCGCAAGCTGTAGAGGAGCTCTCTGAGAGCGGACTGCTGAAGGTGCCTGCCGCACAAGTGCCTAATTACAATGCTAATGCTTTTGATGAGCTTGTTGTGGCTATGGAGAAGATGAAGCTGCTGGATCTTCCTCATATCGCTCAACTTGAGCGCGACCAGGATTACCCCATAAGTGTAATTATGGAGGGGTTGACCTTGGCCAAGCATTCAGCAGAGGGCGCAGAGGAAGAGGCTGACTATTTCCTCAAGCCGGACGTGTCACAGCTGCAGGTACCTATTTTTGTCCATCCTCGCAACGTCCAGGATCCATTTGCCCTTGAGACGGAAATCCCCTTGAAGCAATCCTTAGAGGCTCATGCTATGAGGTTGGCGAAGAAGCAGGGCGTGAAGGGGAAGGCCATCCTTTGCGGTGTTGGTGCTGCGCATCTCCCAAGGTCTGATGGGGTACCTGTCAGCGTACCGACAGTCTCGCCCCAAGGTGGTGTTAGCAGTTCTAGGCTCAAGCGTACCCGTAGCCTTTAGATTTTTTTTCTTAGGACTTTTTTGTAATAGATTAACATTTTTGTTGCACGTGTGCATGTTAAGTCTATCCTCTTGTATGAATTCGTAATCCATAATAAAGTCTTGGTTTGAAAATGCGATTGTACGCGTATTGTATCAAGTGTGGTTGTAGTTATAATGTTTGTACTTAGTTTATTTTATCTTTGCGTAAAAGATGTCTAAGAATCAAATCGCTTGTAATCACTTATATCATAATCTGGGATAATTTCAGTATTTTGATGCATTTCTGAGTGTTTTTGAGAGTTTTGGCAGCTCAGATTAGGTAAAAATGATGAGTATTTAGACACTCATCCATCCCCCACACTAAACTATTGCTAGTCCCTAGCAATATTTTATGAAGATTTAATGGATTTGAAAGACTCTTTACCAAAAGCCATTACTTCGGGAGTAGCCAATTGTTTCAGTTCAAGTAAGGACTTTGGTACAATGATAACCAAGTGATTTTGAGCAAACCACAAGCTGTCAACGGTTTTGATTTGTCTTTACCAGAAGCCGTTTGCTTCTGGACTAGCCAACTCTTAGATAAATTATTAATATTATCTTTGGTGAGCTGATTACCAATCATGGTTTTTCACTGCCTTAACCACAAGCCATAACCTTGCGGGCTAGCCAACTCTTCACTTATGAAGATATGGTGAGTCGAATACCATACAATTTTCGGCAAATTGCAAGCCATCAACGGATTTGAGACATCTTTACCAAGAGCCGTTTGCTCTCGGATTAGCCAATCCTTATGTGGGTTAGACATGGCGGACTGATAACCATTTATTGAGTTCTAAGTGAGAAAAAAAAATTTAATTTTGGCTAAAATGGGGGTACTAGATGGTACATTTGATCAAATTCGTGAGAATTCCCCCCCACACTTAGAACTGAATATTGCCCTCAATATTCAAAGAACCGGCTGTTAAACCAATACTTAGAACGTGAAAGGGAAATATTAATAGCCTTTTATTTTATTTTTATTTAATTTGCATTTAAGCCGTTAAGGCATGCAAATTCCCTCTTTCTTTTTTTTCTTTTTTTATTTTATTTTATTTTATTTTATTTTATTTTTTTTTGTGATTGAAATTTACATATATACAACATGTGGGGCATCTCCCCCACACTAGATGGTAGAAAAGAGAAAGAAAACAGAGACATGGGTGAAAACCCATGTTGGGCTAATGTTTTTGATCACCGAGTCACTAGCTTGACTCGATCCCCGCATTCATTGGTTCATGGGGAAAGTTTGAAGATCCGGGACAACCATGAATGGTATGTCCTCTCCAAAGTAGTGTTTTAAACGATGACCATTCACTTTGAAATTAGGACCGTCAGCTTGAGATAACTCAACGGTACCATATGGGTAAACCTTTGTGATAGTGAATGGACCAGACCATCGGGATTTGAGTTTGCCTGAGAAGATCTTTAATCTTGAATTGAAAAGAAGGACTCGATCACCAACGTTAAAAACGCGGTTCTTTATTTTTGAGTCATGAATCTTCTTTGTCTTTTCTTTATAGATCAACGAGTTCTCGTAGGCCTGATCACGCAGTTCATTAAGTTCATTCATTTGAACTTTACGGTGATCACCCGCAGTTTGGAGGTCAAAGTTAGCATGTTTCAAGGCCCAGTAGGCTTTGTGCTCTAATTCGATCGGTAGATGACATGCCTTTCCGTACACAAGTTTGTAAGGTGTACACCCAATGGGTGTTTTGTAAGCTGTACGAAAGGCCCATAGTGCATCATCCAACTTATCCGACCAGGATGCACGATTTTCTCCTACAGTCCTTTCCAGAATTCTTTTAATACCCCGATTTGAAACTTCTACCTGTCCACTTGTTTGTGGGTGATACGCAGTAGACAGACGGTGAGTTACACCATACTTTTGCATGACTTTATCAAATTTGTCATTGCAAAAATGCGTACCACGATCACTGATTATAGCACGTGGAGTTCCAAAACGGGCAAACAGAGCTTTCAGGAATTTTACTACAACTCGGGCATCATTAGTGGGTAAAGCTTTTGCTTCAACCCATTTTGACAAGTAGTCAACAGCCACGAGAATGTACTTATTTCCTCGAGACGATGGAAATGGCCCCATAAAATCAATGCCCCAGACATCAAAGATTTCACAGACTTGAATTGCATTTTGTGGCATTTCATTTCGTTGTGAAATATTACCGTGACGCTGACAAGCTTCACAAGTTTTGATGAGATCTTGGGCATCTTTATAGATTGTGGGCCAATAAAACCCGGAATCAAACACCTTTTTGGCGGTGTAGTTTGGACTATGATGGCCCCCAGTGGGCCCAGCATGGCAAGCTTTGAGAATGTCAACAGCTTCCTGCCCGTAAACACACCGTCGGATGACTTGATCCGCACAGATTTTGAATAAGTAGGGGTCGTCCCAGAAGTAGTGTTTAACATCCTTGAAGAATTTATTCTTCTGTTGGGTCGACATCCCTTTCACTATGAAGTTACCCGCATGGTAATTTGCGAAGTCGGCAAACCATGGGGTAGTAGAATCTCCACGAAAAGCAACCGCACTGAGTGTCTCAAGAGGAAATGTTTCATTTATTTCCTTTTTCTCGAAAACATCTTGGTGTGGGTTCTCTAATCTGGATAGATGATCAGCAGCTAGGTTCTCAGCTCCTTTTTTATCACGTATTGTGATATCAAATTCTTGTAGGAGGAGAACCCAACGGAGCAATCTCGGCTTTGCATCTTGTTTTGCAAAGAGATATTTGAGAGCCGAGTGGTCCGTATACACTACACATTTTGTCAAGATTAAATATGGCCGAAATTTCTCAAAGGCATACACCACAGCCAACAATTCTTTTTCTGTAGTGGTGTAATGAGTTTGAGCTTCAGTCATGGTTTTACTTGCGTAGTGGATAGGCTGAAAATGTTTGGCTTTTCGTTGCCCCAGGACTGCACCGATAGCAAAATCGCTTGCATCGCACATGAGTTCAAATGGAAAATCCCAGTCGGGGGCAACCAGAATGGGTGCTTCAGTAAGCTTTTTCTTTAATGTTTCAAAAGCTTCGATGCACTCGGGTGAGAAGATAAAAGGAGCATCCTTTTCAAGAAGATGAGTCATAGGCCGGGCGATTTTAGAAAAATCTTGTATGAATCTACGATAAAAACCGGCATGACCCAAAAAACTCCTAATACCTTTGACGGTAGTGGGATGAGGTAATTTACCAATGACATCAACTTTAGATCTGTCAACCTCAATCCCGTTCTTTGATATCTTATGGCCGAGGAAAATGCCCTCTTTGACCATAAAGTGACTCTTCTCCCAATTTAGACAAAGATTGGTGTCTTCACACCGTTTCAACATGTTTTCTAAATGGGAGAGACATGTTTCGAACGAATCCCCAATGACTGAAAAGTCATCCATAAAGACCTCCATCGTTTTCCCGATCATGTCAGAAAATATGGACATCATGCACCTTTGGAATGTGCCTGGAGCATTACATAAGCCAAAAGGCATACGTTTATAAGCAAAGGTTCCATAAGGGCATGTAAATGTGGTCTTTTCTTGATCCTGTGGATCAATAGGGATTTGAAAGTAACCCGAGAAACCATCAAGGAAACAATAGTACTCGTTTCCCGCTAATCTCTCAAGCATCTGATCCATGAAGGGCAGAGGAAAATGGTCTTTTCGGGTGGCATCATTTAGCTTACGATAGTCAATGCAAACACGCCACCCAGTAACCAATCGAGTTGGAATCAACTCATTCTCCTCATTTGTGACAACAGTTATGCCACCCTTTTTTGGAACGCAGTGGATGGGACTAACCCAAGGACTATCAGAGATGGGGTAAATCAATCCTGCATCAAGAAGTTTGATAACCTCCTGTTTGATAACATCGTGGATTCTGGGATTTACCCTTCGTTGGTGTTGGACTGCTGGTTTGAAGTCATCCTCCATTAATATTTTGTGAGTACAAAATTCAGGGTCGAGACCCTTTATGTCGGAGAGTTTCCAAGCAATTGCTTGCTTGTGTGACTTCAAGACTTTTATTAGAGCAGTCTTTTCCTCATCAGTTAAGTCTTTAGCAATAATGACGGGTAATTTATCATCACCCTCCAAAAATGCGTACTCAAGATGAGGTGGCAAGTCTTTGAGTTCGACCTCAGGAAATTCATCGTTTTTCTCAACCGATTTGATTTCCTCGTTATGAAGTTCAACGGGAGGGAGTGGAGGAGAATTGTCCTGATTTAACAATGTCTCAAGAAGAAGAATATCTCCCTCCAGATCAATCTCAGCGTCATCAATTCCTTCCAGAAATGAATCACACTCGAGATAAGCCTCGATCTCTTCCAAATTGAAATTACTTCCCTCAAACGGAGTGAGAGAAGGGGAAGAGTCGGAAATGATAGGTAGAGAAGATGTGGTGGTATCCCCACTCACAGAATTATGAGAATAACCAAGAAACTCTTGAGAGTACTCCTCTGAAACAATATCAATGACATCGATTCGGTTAACCGATTCAGGATCTTTATTTGAAGAGTACTTCGAAGTTTGATCGAGGTTAAAAGTAACAGCTTCGTTATCCACACGTAATGTGATTTCATGCTCAAATACATCAATGAGAGCATGTCCCGTTTTTAGGAATCCTCTCCCAAGAATGAGAGGAACCCTGGGATCAGCATCGAAATCCACAACCACAAAGTCAGCCGGAAAATGGAACTTTCCCACTTTCACAAATACATCCTCAGCAATGCCGCGAGGAAGAGATGTGGAACGATCTGCAAGCTCAAGAGTCATGCAAGTAGTAGTGAGTGCAGGAAGAGAAAGTTTTTCCCAGACTGAATAAGGCATCAGGTTAATGCTTGCACCAAGATCGGCCAAGGCATAGCATTCAACCATTCCTGGAAAGACACAAGGTAGTAAAAATCTTCCAGGATCTCCAAGCTTCACCGGAAGCTTTTTCAAGATAACTGCTGAGCAGTTCTCATTTAACGGAGTTTTTGCCATTTCAAACAGTTTTTCCTTGTTGCTTAACAAGTGTTTGATTGTGGATGCGAATTTGGGCATCAGAATGATAGCATCCGCGAAGCTTATATCAAAATGTAGTTCCTGGAAAATTTTAAAAAACTTTTCCATTTGTTGACTGGCTTTTTCGCGGAGCTTTTGCTCATGTAAACGTGATGGATAAGGGATAGAAGGTTTGGATTTAGGGTTTTCAACAGGGATTTCAAAAACAACTCCTGGTTTGGGTTTTGGTTTCTGGACAACTTGAGGTAGGACGGTGTCGGCACCTCCGTTATTAATAGGAAGTTCCTTGTCCTCAGTCACCTCAGGTTCACTTTCCACTACCTTGGGGAGAGGAGAAGAAGTGGTAGTAGAAATAGTGGGTCCATCATAAGCTTTACCACTGCGTGTGGTGACAGCTTTCAGTTCACCCTTTGGGTTTGGAATGGTATTACCAGGAAGACCTCCCGAGGTAGAAGGTGGATTGATATGATTCATGAGACTGGTAAGCATATTCTTAACTTCGCTTTGAGAATGATCAATTTTATTAGAAAGCTCATTCTTAAGCTCAGTTCCTTGCTTGTATATTGTAGTTTGAAATTCATTCCTCAATCCAGATATCTGATTTTGTATTGCCTTCATTTTGTTCTCATTAAACTTGATGTAGTTATCAAGTTCGTTTGGGAGAGGTCCTTGATGATTCGGAGCTGAATACCCTTGATTACCCCTTTGGGGTGGGTATTGATTGTTTGGGGCAGTAAATTGGTTTTGCATGTTCTGCCCTCTCTGTTGATTAGGATTACTCCTATTTGGATTGTTGGGAGGAGGAAATCCGGGTGGCCCGAATTGATTGCTAGCACGGTGGTTTGGGTCCACTTGAGGACGGTATTGATTACCTCCTTGATTGGATATTCCGGCTATAGCATTGACATCAAATGCATTGCCATCGGTGGCAGTACAATTGTAGTAAGCGTGAGGACCACCACAAGTAACACAAACTTCTATTTTTTTAACCTCAGCAGTGTGAGAAGTTTACGGAGCGGACTCTTTCTTTTGTGTGGAGGAAACCAAAGCTTGAATGACCTTCGTGAGTTCAGCAAGCTGAGTATCAGTACTGGACTGACTCACGGGAGATGAGGTGGAAGGACCAGCACTAGCCTGGGAATTATATGTCCTGTTTCGTGTAGTGCGGACCTTAGACTTATTTTCAATGAGAGCAATGGCTTCCTTAGTGGATTTGCTCAGAAAATTACCTCCAGCTGAGGCATTGAGAGAATCTTGATCAGATGGGTTTAACCCACTGTAGAAAGTGTCCATCTGCATCAAATCGGTGAAACCGTGATGAGGACATTTGCGGAGCAATTCTTTAAAACGATCCCATGCTTCTCCAAATGGTTCATCAAACCTTTGAGTGAATTTCATGATTTCATTTTTGAGATGCGTGGTTTTAGAAGGAGGAAAGAATTCATTCACGAATTTCTGAACCAAATCTTCCCATGTTGTTATCGATCGAGGGGGTTGTTTGTCAAGCCAAATCCGGGCTGCCCCATCGATGGAAAACGGGAAAAGAAGAAGTTTTATTGATTCCTCAGGGACACTTTTGCATTTGATGGTAGATGTGATTTTATTGAACCATCTAATGTGATCTTGAGGATCGTCCCTTTCAAAACCATAGAATTTCCGCTGGGTTACCAGGTTTATTAACCCAGTCTTAAGCTCAAAATTCTCAGCCACGATGGCTGGAACAACAATGGCATCTCCGTACCCAGTGGTGGGAGCTTGGAGAAGCTCATTCATAGGGCGGTCTTCTGCCATGATGATAGGGGTAATGGGTTCAGTACGTAACTCGGGTACGACTGACGGAGCAGAACGTCTACGACGTCTTCGAGGTATTTTTCCAAGCTCACGAAGAGGGCTTGTAGACCTAGAAGAACGAGTGCGCATGCACTTAGCAAAATTTTTCAATTAAAATCAAGATCGAGAGAAAACACAAGTAAACTTAACCAACAATCAACAAGCGTACGGTAGCTCTCTAAAAGATAAACGCACAGAGTGGCGGAGAAGCAAAGGTGGGCAGTTACGCTCCTTAAAAACCCGCTTCTTTCAGTCCGACAATTTAATGTCAGACTATCCTAGAACCTCCGTTAGAGTTTGTTTATCAATTAAAGGTGAGCCGATATTCGCAAGTGATACAAAGGAAAAGTTTTAATTCTTTGGTTTGGGAACTTATTATGGTCGCACCCCCAGTTAGGTAGTGCTCTGTCTTGGTTCTCGATGGTTAATTTTTATTGTTTATTTATTAAAGAAAACGGAAAATATTTTTGGGTTTTTTAATTTATATGATAATTATAATAATAATATATATAGAAAAGAAAAGAAAAATATTTTTGGTATTTTATATTGTTTTTGGGAAATAGGAACTTCTGATAGAAGGATCTCGAATCACTAATCGCTAAAATTCTTCACAATAGTCGCAGCACACCTCCCCGGCAGCGGCGCCAAAATTTGATCCGTCAAGTCAACCACTTGTGAATGGTCAACCGTAATAAATGATAAAAGACAAACAGTCTCAGAACGAATGCTCGTGTGTAGTGTGTGAAACCAGGCAAGTGATCACCCGGATCGTTTCCCAACGAGATGTGAATGGAAAACTGTGAAAAGCTTTGGATTAGAGTGATTGATGATTTAGATATTTGATTTTGCTTTATTTAACAATTCTAAATAACGAATTAAAACAGATGTGCACAGGGAATTTAAACGCGAATAAAATAAATTACAAACGCGTAACGGGACAGCTAAAATGGGACTAAAATTAAAATTTATGAAATTTAAAACCTAAAAATGTGAAATAACTTAAAACTTATTTAAAAACTTAAATTATATATTTTTTTATACTTTTTATTTATTTATTATTAATTATTTATTATTTAATTATTAATTAAACTAATTTAAATTATAAAAAATACTAAATGAACAAGGAAAATTCTAAAACTTTTTCTAAAAATATTACTAAGTAAATAAAAGCTAAGAAAATTATAAAAATGAAAATTACTTAATTAAATTTAAAAAGATAAATTCTATTAAATAGAAGCTATCATTTTATTTCTATTTTTGATTTTCTTAAGGTCTAAAAATATTTTTATATTTTTCCTAGATTAAAAATGACAAAAGAAAATTATGAAAATTGGATTTATATTTTTCTGATTATTTTTCTATTTATTATGATTTAATTACTATTTTAAACTAATTAAAAGATTAAAAATATTAAAACTATTAATAAAAATCTGAAACTTTTTATTTAATTACTTAATAATATTACTGAGCTATGAAAAATAAAAAGGTAGAATTTGCTTATACGAATAAGCAGTTAAAAAGCAAACGCTTATTAAAAGCTTATTAACCAAAAAGAAAAAAATGAAGGTTAAGTATAATTGGAAAGAAGAAATGAGCAGAACTGGTGCTCCAGAGCAGATGGATGAGGGGGGTTTTGTTAAGCATGATACTAGCCGAGAGGTCCAGGGTTCGAATCCCACACCCCACCTTTTTTCCAAACTATTTTTTTTTTTTTTTTTTGATTTTCTTTTTACAAACTAACTTTTAGGATAATTATAAGAAACTTTTGTGAAGGAACTTATTTTCTAACTTACTAAATAAGCCACAAATAAGCTCAACTCTCAACAGTTGGCTTATGAACTTTTTTGAAGATTTTTGATTTTTAAAATAAGATATACACTACGAATTAAGCTACAAGTTTTTATAAAAAACTAAAATGCACTGAAGTGAGTGTAAACAAGCTAATGGAACAAGAAAAAGCCAAGCAATAAGCCAGAAAAGCTCTTGATAAGCTTATGGCTTATTGGGTCAGTTGGTATGTGGTGAATTGAGGGTTTTTAAGCCCTTGATTAAGCTACCAAACAAGCTCATAAATGGGATACCAGATATTGAGCTTTTAGACCACCTTGGGAACTATCTAAAAACAAAAATTGAGGGCTTATGGACTTGGGTATCTGCTTAAAAATAAGCTAAGAAGAAGGGCTTGTTGACCAAGGTCTGCTGATCTCCCCTGGTGCAGGGGAGATTTAGCACTTTTTGAAGGCTTATTAAGGGCTTAAAAAGAACTCTAAAAATCACAAGAAAAATTCTAGATATAGATGAGCTTGGTGAGCTTATTTATCCAGAAGATTAGCTTTTTAGGGCTTATGATGAGTGAATGAGAAATTATGCAAGGTCTGCAAAAAACACAAAAGTTGATTTTTTTCTTTCTGTTTTAACTTAGGATGTGCAGAATGATATGCACAAGGCACCAAGGTTTGAGCCTTTTGGGACTCACTCAATGGACCAAAATGAGTATGAAAATGCAAAGGTTGTGGCACAAATAAGCTTGTGGCTTATTTTGGCTTGTTTGAGCTTTTAAATGTCTGATTTGACCAAGGACCATGTAAAATGGCTATATCAACCTAATGAGCTTATCATGACCAGAAAACAGCTTAATATGACCAAAATAAGCATGAACAAAGTTGGCTTAATGAACAATCTACAGTAACCAAGGATTTGGCCTTTTTTGTGTCTGCTAAAACCAAACAACCCTTAAGGGTTTTCTGTTGAGATTTTGAACTGAGAAAAGTGGAATTAAGCTAAGATATGAACTCTAATGATACAAACAAGTGTAATAAGCTATTAAAATCACTTTGTAACTGAAAATTAAGTATACTAAATAAGCTAGCTTATACTAACTATTTTTGGCTTTTTTAAGATTTCTAGTGAAACTGAGATACAAGGCAATTAACTGAAGAAACTGAATGAAAATATGATAATAAGTTACTAATAAGCTAGAAATTACAATTATAAGTTACTAATAAGCAGTAGAACAGTATTTAGGAAAATAAGCTAATATGGAGTTTTGAGCTTACAATTGAATTGCATGTAAACCAAAGAACAAAGGGCCAAGTAACAACCTATAGGCTTACCACTAAGCCACTAACCCATAAGCTTCCAATATTTCAGCTTATCAACATCCAGAGTAGCTTGTTTGAGCTTATTGTTGACTTTCTTTGACCATTCTTCAAAATTCAAACTTGATACTAGTGAACTCTATATAAGCTTTACAGAAAGCTATTATAAGCTTATGTAAGCTTATAGCAAGGGTGTTTGAGGCTTATGAGAGCTTTTGAGTAGGATTCGAGCTTATAAAGCTTAACAGGTTACTTGAAAATTAAGAACAACTGAAATTTATAACTAGAGTGATTGAAATGAGATTATTAAGACTAAAATTAACTTGTATTAATAACTGAAGTTTTAAATTACAATAAGATAACAACTGATTAAGAAATACGATTACACTAGAATTACTACTTTTCTACTTACTGCCAATTAAGGCTACAAGACATTCTATTTATACTACAATAAAGTGGGAACTTCCTTGCATCTTCCTCTGAACATTTCCCCACCATTGGTTTGCTTCCATTTGATCTCAGCCACTCAAATGAATTTTGGCGCCAAAAGTGATAATAGTGGGTTGAGCAGGTTTTAGCATTTAATGCTATTCAGGGGAGTGGAGAAGAAGCATTCAATGCTTTTGGCATTGTTAGGTGAGTTGGATTGGATGGGGAGTGGTTTAGCAGAGAAACCATGGGTAAGGTTGTTTTGGCGGGTTTGTGAGGTTGGGGGTGAGTTTGACCAAGTCAAACTGGTTTTGTATACCAGGCTTGGGTCGGGTTTATTTATAAGGGGTTGGGCTGGGCTTGGTTGTTGGGTTTAGGGTTAAATAAATGGGATGGTTTGGTTATTATTTTTGGGTTAGTTTAGATCCGGATTTAGGTTTTATTTAATAAGCATAGGGACCAATCTTGTAATTTACTGAAACTTTAGGGGCTGAGTTGTCATCTTCCAAACTATCTTCAAAGGATTAAACCTGCCATAAAATAATTATACAAGGACCAAATTTGTATTTTTTTAGCATTTTAAAACTTTAAGGACCTTTTATGTAATTTTGGATTTTAGAGGGGTTTGTTTTGTAATTTCCCAAAAGTTATCAAAAGTGTTCCAAATTGTATTTTCATGAATAGTACAAGGGTATGTTTTGTTAAATTTCCATTTTTAAATACCCAGGGACCATTTTTGCCAATTTTGATACTTGAGGGGTGAAAATTGCCAACTTGTATAAACTTTTATCCAGGGACTATTTGTGAATAAGTTTGAGTTCCCATGGACTTAAGTTGACTTTTTTTATCATTTTGAACTTTCAGGGACTAGATTTGACAATTTATAAAAGTTGAGGGACTGAAACTGCCAATTATGCAAACTTTGTTCGTTTTTCAACTGTTTTTAAACATTTTGCATCTGAAACATATAAAACACAATTCTGGGATAATTTCAGTATTTTGATGCATTTCTGAGTGTTTTTGAGAGTTTTGGCAGCTCAGATTAGGTAAAAATGATGAGTATTTAGACACTCATCAATTAGTCGTGCTAAAAAAGGTCAAAAACTTTTATTTAAAAACAAGTACGTGCTTAGGCTGGGAGATAAGTCCATGTGCGAGAACGAAGCACGAGGCCGATTCACCATCAGGCATGAGGACGAGCCAATAAATGAAGATTAGGCTGAAAAAAGTCTAATCTTTACTCAATATGGCTGGAGATGAAGTTTTTTTTTTAATATATGTATATAATGAAATACCTTTTTTAATACAAGAAATCGTGTATTTTAGTAGTTTTGAAATATTCAGAGTTATGTATTTTGAACATGTGTTTTTAGCCCCAACAACAAACTACTAATTCCTCTTTTAATAATGTCAGCATATAACTTGATGCATCGACGTTAATACATTATTTAACAGTGTTGATACAAAAGTTGGGCGTTCCTTGATTCCGTACCAATCAGATCTTAATGCTTGAGACCTGCGCACTAAGAAAACAAAAAGACACCGTTAGGCTTATCGTGGGATTGTCTCCCACGATTATCCTCCGGCGTGAGAGTAAGTAATCGGTTTTAGGGTTTGTAGAAGAGTTAGGGTTTTGTAAGTCATACCTTTAATGAGAGTCGAAGGACTCTTTATATACACACGAAACCCTAGTTGGTTTCGTGTCTTTCACTCCTCAGCATATCCCGCATAGGGCGGTTATATGATATATATCCATAAATAAGGGATATCTATATCAAAACCATAAATAGCTTTGGGTTTGGGCCATCGTGAGCCCAAACCGCTATTGTGATAGCCCATTCATAATGGGCTTGAGTCCATTCGTGATGGACCTGAGTATGGGTCGGGTTCGTGACCCGAATACGGACTATACGTCATCATGTCCCCCCCAGTCTAGTGTGCGCAATGCGTGATTGCGGGTACTAGACTAACAACTTAAAAAAAATATATTCCTCGATGCGTAGCGGGGAAGTTTTAAGTATTTCCCGCCAAAAGTAGCGAGTTAACCTAGTCCAAGTATCTTCTTCGAAAATCGTGTGTGGTGGGTGAAAAAGTGCTTTACCTTTTGAGTTCCCAACCGTCCGATTAGAGCAAGTGGGGTACACATGTCGTACATCCACGAATATGTGTACCCTATATAAAGTGAAGCCGTCATTTCTCTGTGGCTACCACAGTAAAAAATCATCACATTCCACCATTGTTAAACCTTCGAGTAGCAGTCAAAGATCAACAGAAGTTAAGGTAAATAGCGCATGTGCTTCTTAATTCTTTAAATTCGAATAATGGTTCTGCAGTTGTCTGATATTCACTCCGATTTATCTGAGGACGATCTTCGTCAATTCGCCTCTGATTATTACATCCCTGGCTTTTTGCACCCGGTTGTTCCGGTTGCTAATGCGTCAATCGCGAACTTCCCTCAAGGGAAGGTGGGGATTTACACACGTTTCTTCGAATTTGCGAACCAACGTGCGCCCATTTCCCTATTTTTATGCGATATTCTCAATCACTATCGCCTTCATATTTCTCAGCTGCACTGCATAGGTGCAGCAAAAATAACTAATTTTGAAGTAAATTGTCGCCTTTTGGGGATTGAACCCACAGTCCATCTATTCCGCGCGTTCTACCACACAACGTGGTCGAATGGATGGGTGTCTTTTGCTAAGCGCGCCGGGACATTGCAATGCTATACGGATAAATTAGATGCGCTGAGGGTTTGGAGGGAAAAGTTCTTTTGGGTAGATAGTGCCTTCTTTCCATGGGTTTTCGAGTTTTATACCAAAGAATCATTGCCGAAGGATGAGCGCCCAGACCCCAGGTTGTATAACGAGGCTGATGCGGACACGATAAATACTAATCGCATTCCGATACAAGCGTATCCAGAAGAGTTTTTGGTGCACATGGGCATCAGTCGCAACTACTTCGGTAGTCCAGAAGAGGTGCCAACTTTTTTGGATGAAAATAGCCGGGGTGGGTGCTCGTCCTTCCTTCCTTTTCGATTATTATTTGTAAGCGCTCCTCCCTTTGTAAATTATCTAACTTAGTTTTGTGTTTGTTTGTTGCTTGTTGCGCAGAAATGGACCTATTTAGCGTTGTTCGCTTGGAGAAGCCAAAACAAGTGATTGTAGGGGTGCGCCCTTTGAGGGATGGCGAAGAGCCGATTCTACAGGCTACTGCAGGGCGCACAATGGTCATTGCGCAGGAAGAGCCAGAGGAGACAGGTGAGACAGGGGAGATCCCCCCAGGTGTCACTATGGCTACTCCTCTGCGTAGCTTTCCCGCTTCTGGGTCGCAGATCCCTGTGGAGGTATTACACATAGACTCGTCGGGGAGTGCCATGGATGAGTCTGAGGAAGAGGAGGAGGAGAGCCAAAGGTTAAAGCGCAAGAGATCATCTGGTGATGATGGCGCAAGTACTTCAAGTAAGCGCCCTGCTATTTCTGTCAGGCAATCATCTGAGGAGGGTGCATCGCAGAAGGATGCTTCTGGAACTCCTCCCTTCAAGTAAGTACTGAAACTTCTGTCTTTAGACTTTTATTCCGTGTTGATATTGTTGTCATTTGTTGACTTTTTGTTACTTGCGCGCAGTTTGGAGGCTGTTATTGATGAGGGTGCGCAAGTTGAGAATTCGCCACCCAAGGCTGGTTCTGGTGAGTTTATGCCCAAGAGTCCAGTGGGTGAGGAAAAGTCTGCTGAAGATGCGCCAACAGGTCGTCTTATAGAGGAGTTGGCTTCGTTGGTTGAGCGGCTACAGACTCAATATAGTGGTGAGGGTAGCTTGGTTGCGCAGAAGGACAAAGAAATTGACATTCTGAGGGCGCAATTGGCTGAAGCGCAGGCTGAAGTGAGGGCTTCTGGTGTGTACGCCCAGAAAGTTGCTGATGAGAAGATGTTGCTCATGGCTGAACTGACTCAGGAGCGCAATGGAGCAAGAGAATACAAGGCCTCCTGCCTTTGGGCCTTGAGATATATGGAGCTGAACAAGGGCAAACTCATCTCAAACATGGATGGTTTCCGCAAGACTGTGGAGAGTTTGCTGGAGAACCAGGAGCGTAAGCTGCGTAAGCTCAGCATCGAATATGATGAGGAGCTGTACCCTCATTTGGTGTCCACCACTGCTGAGCGCAGATGGCTCATTAGCCATGGGTTACGCCTTGCTGCCATGGGTACTTTGGAGTCCCGAGAGGTGCGAGAGGCCTTTGGAGAGGTTGTGAAGTGCGCGCTTGCACGTGGCAAGGCGCAAGCTGTAGAGGAGCTCTCTGAGAGCGGACTGCTGAAGGTGCCTGCCGCACAAGTGCCTAATTACAATGCTAATGCTTTTGATGAGCTTGTTGTGGCTATGGAGAAGATGAAGCTGCTGGATCTTCCTCATATCGCTCAACTTGAGCGCGACCAGGATTACCCCATAAGTGTAATTATGGAGGGGTTGACCTTGGCCAAGCATTCAGCAGAGGGCGCAGAGGAAGAGGCTGACTATTTCCTCAAGCCGGACGTGTCACAGCTGCAGGTACCTATTTTTGTCCATCCTCGCAACGTCCAGGATCCATTTGCCCTTGAGACGGAAATCCCCTTGAAGCAATCCTTAGAGGCTCATGCTATGAGGTTGGCGAAGAAGCAGGGCGTGAAGGGGAAGGCCATCCTTTGCGGTGTTGGTGCTGCGCATCTCCCAAGGTCTGATGGGGTACCTGTCAGCGTACCGAGAGTCTCGCCCCAAGGTGGTGTTAGCAGTTCTAGGCTCAAGCGTACCCGTAGCCTTTAGATTTTTTGTCTTAGGACTTTTTTGTAATAGATTAACATTTTTGTTGCACGTGTGCATGTTAAGTCTATCCTCTTGTATGAATTCGTAATCCATAATAAAGTCTTGGTTTGAAAATGCGATTGTACGCGTATTGTATCAAGTGTGGTTGTGGTTATAATGTTTGTACTTAGTTTATTTTATCTTTACGTAAAAGATGTCTAAGAATCAAATCGCTTGTAATCACTTATATCATAATCGTGTATGAAATTTATGACATAGTCGTGTATGGCATGATTGTATATAACATAATTGTGTATGAAATTTACAAGTTATTGTGTATCCATCGTGGGGTGCACAAGTGTATGGATTGCAGCGTGCTACTAATACCATACTAAAGGGTTAGTTGTCTTAACTCCTAATTTGTTAAACGCGCACAGTGTGCATTGATGTGTATCCGTCGTGGGGTACGCATGGAACTTACTCCAACGTCTTGAGAATAAGGTGTTTAACTAGGATGCGTGATCCGGTGTTGATGGGTTTGCAACCCTCTTACTCAACGAGTCATTTATTAGGTTTACTCATCCTTTTACCATCGTGGGTTTTTAATTAGTGCATGCACGCCATGTAGGCAAAAGATAATATAACAAACAATATTGAGACATAAATTATATGTAAGCAATAAAGTAAAGTGTGTCACGGAGTTAGCTAGAAACCGCAACATTTTATTAATACTTGCAAGTTTTTGTAAAAAGATAAAAAACATTTGTCTAAATGAAACAAAAAATATAAATACACGGATATTTATTTGGCACTTACTAAAGTGCGTATGTGTCCATGCATTGGGTCGTAACCTTTCCTAAAGATAGCATCTCTTGAGATTGCAGATATTCCATGTGCGTTGTAGCTCACGGCCTTCCATGTCACGCAGCTTGTACGCGCCTTGTCCTAGTGCTTCAATGACCTCATAGGGTCCTTCCCACTTTGGTCCAAGTTTACCTGTGTCTTCTGCGTGGCTTGCATCATTAGCGCGGTACACAAAGTCGCCAGGTCTGAATGAGGTGCTTCGAACTTTAGCATCGTAGTATCCCTTCATCTTTGACTTGGTTTTTGTCTCTCGTATGGCTGCGCGCTCGCGCCTTTCCTCCAGCAGGTCCAAATCTATCCGTCGTTCGTCGTCATTGGTCGCGACATTAACTTCCGCGGTGCGGATAGTTGGCATCCCAATTTCAGCTGGTATAACAGCTTCTGTCCCGTAGACAATGGAAAAAGGAGTGTCTCCATTGCTAACTTTGATCGTCGTGCGATGCGCCCATAAGACATGCGATAATTCGTCCACCCATCTTCCTTTGTGTTTGTCCAGGCACGCTTTAATTCCTTCGCCTAGACTGCGATTTGCGCGCTCAACTAAACCATTGGTTTGTGGGTGTTTAACTGATTCGAAGTGTTGTGTGATATTTAACTCCGTACACCAGTCTTTGAACGGGTTATCACGGAATTGTTTTCCGTTGCCCGAAACGATTTCCCCAGGTAATCCAAAGCGGCATACAATATTTTCCCAAACAAATCATTTTACTTGGTTTCCTATGATTGTCGCAACTGCTTTTGCCTCAATCCACTTAGTAAAGTAATCTATTGCCACAATAAGGAATTTCAGTCCTCTTGCTACGACAGGGAAGGGACCCGCAATGTCAATGCCCCATTTATAGAATGGCCATGGAGAAGTAATAGGCGTTAGCTCTTGTTGTGGTCTGCGCGGGATGGGTCTATGAACTTGGCAGTCATTGCATTTCCTTATCACATCGCGCGCATCCCGGTGCATAGTAGGCCAGTAATATCCTGAGCGCAATGCGCGTGCTACGACGGACCGTGGTCCTGAATGCATACTGCATGAACCAGCGTGGATCTCTCGGAGTACGTAATCTGCCTGAAGAGGTCCAACGCACCGAAGCCATGGTTGTAGGAATGAGCGACGATATAGGATACCATCTCTAAGTTCGAACCTCTGCGTCGTGCGCCGTATCCGTCGAGCGTCTTTTTGCTCCTCGGGCAATTTGCCCTTGTTTATAAAATCGATGATAGGGGTCATCCATGTAGGATCCTGTTCTTCTATCACCGTAGATATCTCCATCTCCGAGATGGACTTGTTCTTTAGAATCTCCACCAATACTTGTTTTGACAGGTGCGCAAAGCTTGTAGATGCAATCTTGCTCAGTGCATCTGCTTTTTTGTTTTCCCTCTAGGAACTTGTTTGATGGTAAACCTATCAAAACTTTGAATTAGTGACTTTGTCTTTTCAAGGTATTGAACCATGTTGTCCTCTTTAGCCACATATTCTCCCAACACATGGTTGGCTACTAATCGAGAATCCACGTTTGCTTCTAGGTTGCGTACACCCATTCGAGTTGCAATGCGCAATCCAGCGATTAGGGCCTCATATTCTGCCTCGTTGTTCGTGGCTGTGAATTCAAAACGTAGTGCGTAAGTGAAATCCATTCCTTCTGGATTAGTGAGTATAAGGCCAACGCCCGACCCATCCAAGCATGAAGATCCATCCGTGAATAAGACCCATGGCTCTTGTAGTTCTACCTTGTTTGGTGGAGGTGCGGCATCGGTGTCTGGCTTTTCGATGATGAAATCTGCTAGTATTTGCCCCTTGACCGCAGTGCGTGGCCTATAGGAAATGTTATATTCGCCTAGCAGCACACTCCATTTTTGTAATCGCCCCGATGCGTCAGGTTTAGAGATAACTTGTTTGATTGGTTGGTCTGTGATTACCGCTCTTGGATGCGCTTGAAAGTATCTGCGCAATCTTTTGGCGGCGAACACTAATGCCAAGACCAACTTTTCCATTGGGCTGTAGTTAATCTCTGTCTTCTTGAGCGCTTTGCTTACGAAGTATACCGGTGTTTGTACAGAGTTCCTCTCTGTCAGTAGTACTGCGCTGACTGCTCCATGAGTCGCAGATAAGTAAACGATTAATTCCTCCCCTGGTCGGGGTGCGGCAAGCTTAGGAAGCGCTGCTATATGTTGCTTAAGCTGTGTGAAAGCCTCTTCCGCTTCCGCAGTCCAACGAAAGTCTCCCTTTTTTGTACACTTCTTGAGTGTTTTAAAAAGAGGGAGTGACTTATCCGCTGATTTGGACAGGAACCTGTTCAAACCGGCTAGTTTCCCATTTAGAGACTGAACTTCTTTCAGCGTGCGTGGTGAAGGAAGTTGGATGACAGCCTCTGTTTTTTCTGGGCATGGCTTAATGCCATCCGGTTCTATCAGATATCCCAAGAACATGCCTTCTGTAGCACCGAAAGTGCACTTCTTGGGATTTAGCTTCATGTTGATCGCCCGTAGCGTTCTAAATGTTTCTTCTATATCGCGCACCACTTCGTCTTCAGTATGGCTTTTTATGACAAGATCATCCACATAAACTTCTAAGTTGCGGCCCACTTGCTTTTCAAATGCATTGTCTACCAATCGCTGGTAGGTGGCGCCCGCATTCTTCAGGCCAAAAGGCATCTTTGTGTAACAGTAGACCCCTTGGCTTGTGTGGAAAGCTGTTTTTTCCTCGTCTTCCTTAGCCATTTGGATTTGGTGGTATCCTTTGTATGCGTCTAAGAAACATTTAAATGGATATCCACACAGAGATTCTACCTTCCAGTCTATCTCTGGCAGCGGATAGCAGTCCTGTGGACATGCTTTGTTGAGATCAGTGAAATCCACACACATCCGCCAACTGCCATCACCCTTCTTGACCATGACTGGATTAGAGAGCCAGTCATGGTAATAGACTTCACGCATGATTCCTGCGTCCACAAGTTTGTGTACTTCCTCCAGAATGGCTTTTGCGCGCTCTGGAGCTTGGTCGCGCTTTTTCTGCCGCACTGGGGAATATTCTTGTCGGATTTTTAGCTTGTGTTCTGCGATCGAGCGTGGCACACCAGTCATGTGCTTTGGTTCCCAGGCAAAGATATCTAGATTCCTCTGTAAGAGTGCGCACACGGCCGCTCTGCCTTTGTCAGACAGCGATCCTCCGATTGATACTTCTTGCTCTGGGTAATCGGGGTGAATTGCGACCTTCAAATTTGGAACTTTAGCTGCGCTCTGTTCTGGGACGTACGTCGTTTCACATGTAATCGTGTTACATTCTTCTGGTGGCGCAGCGTTGTTGTAAATGGTGACGATGCCGCCTTCTACTGGGAATTTGAGCATCCCATGTGCTGTGGATGGTACCGCGCGCAACGTTGAGATTCCTGACCTTCCAATAATGCCATTGTATGGCGAAGGAGATTTGATCACCATAAAGTTCATCCAGGCTGTCGTGGAGTGTTCCTTATTACCGACAGTGACTAGTAGGCGCAGTTGCCCCTTAGGCCATATCTTTTCTCCTGTAAAGCCAGTAAGCGCAGTCGTGGCTGGACTTAACTGTCTTTGTATCTCTGGACGCAATCTCTTGAAGCAATGTTCATACATTATATCCGCTGATGCGCCCCCATCGACATACATGCGGTGGATGTCGTGACCCCCCGCATTTATTTCAATGGTAAGTGGTTCTGCCACTGCGTTGTCCGCAGTCAAGGTGGGGAAGGAGATTTCGCTTCCATAAGAGAATTTCTGGCTCACCTTTTGCCTAGTCTTTCGCTGCCATGATTGTATCATGTAGATAGTATCAGCTTTTTCCTTAGGCGCTTCTTTCTTGCCTCCGGTTCTCTGCTTGTCTTTCCCCTCCTTAATATTTTTAACGAGGTGGTCCAATCTGCCTTCTTTAACTAGTTTCTCAATTAGTTGGCGTAATTGGACACACTCATTAGTGGTATGGCCCTTCTGTGCGTGATATTCGCAATATCCATTCCCTACGCGCCGATCTTCAGGGGTGCGCATAGGTGGGGGTCTTGGAAAGTTCGCACCTTCCGTCGCAAATATCTCCTTTGGAGTTTTTGTTAGTGGGGTGTACTTGTCGTTTCCCCGTCCGCCCCCTTGGGTGCGATAACTTTTGTTGCGATTGCCACTCTGGTCATTGGATTGTCTCCTTGACTCTTCTTGTGGCCTATGGTTCGAGTAGCCTTTTTTGCTATCCGCAGCGGCTGCTTCTCCTTGGACGAAGGACCTCGTGCGCTTCATGAGTTCGTCAAAGGTGTGGGGAACCCTATCGTTTAACTTTTTTATCAAATCTGGGTTATTGATTGCGTTCATAAAACCCGATATCTTTAGTATCTCTGGGCACGCTTTGACTTGCATGCATTCGTCCTTATAGCGCTCCATGAAAGCGCTTGTGGATTCCCCTTGTCGCTGTTTTACCCTAGCGAGCTCGACAGGGTTTTTGGCGCACTTCTTTCTTTGAGTAAAGTTTAAACGAAACGCCTTTCGCAACTCTTCAAACCCACCGATGCTTCTGCGTGGAAGCTTATTGAACCAATTGAGCGCGTTCCCTACTAATGTAGAGTTAAACATATGGCACCACACAGGTTGTGGCCAATTTTCGATAGTGGCTGCTGATTCAAAAATTTTTAGGTGATCGTCAGGGTCACCTGTCCCATCATATGTTTTGACATTAGCAGGCATGCGCCTTCTCTTATTTTCCGAAAAATCGCTGATGCGCCTAGTAAACGCATCAACTTTTTGACGACGCCAGGGAAGAGACATGTCTTCATCTTCCTGGTCGCGGTATTTTCCCTTTGATTTCCAGTGTCCAGTTTCTTTGTCCTCGTTGTCCGAGGAATCACTTGAGGATGAGCTTACTATTTTGCGACGCTTGCGTCGACTATCATCGAAATCTGAGCTTGCTCCTCTGCGGCGCTTGCGCCGACTATCCTCGGAGTCAGAGCTTGAAGGACTTTCACTTGGGGAGCACCGTCGCCCAAGCCTATCTTGAATCCTGCGACTGCCAAGCCTAGCGTGGACATTGGCGCGCCGTTCCCCATCTTCATACTCCTCCAGATGTTGAAGGTCGGCTGCTTCATCGTCCACAACCTTCCTTCCAATCCTGGTAAACACTGGGTGTTTGCGGCTATCCCTATCGCGTCTTTCCTTTCGGTAGCGCGGTGGGGATGCTTCATACTCAGGGTCGAAGTTGAGCCTGGCATGCAGACTTTGGCTTGACCTCTTTTTTGCCTCCTCTCGCATGAGCGCAGCCAAGGCTTCGTAGTTTTGAGATACGAAGTCACTTGGCGCTAGTTCAGGCGTGACTCCTTCTAGCGCGATGGAGTCTGTTTCCAAAACAAGATCCTTGTTTCGGATAGGCGCATTTGGTGGCTCAGTGAAGTTTACTTCTGGCATGGTGAGAGGAGTGCGCTGTAGGTCTACCGCGCCAGTACTTGTTGTAGTAGCATTGGTAGTCATAGTGAGCGGTTCTACTGGAGTAAAGAGCAGATCTGAGTACGCTCCTAAGCTTCTAGGCGTGCTGGTTGTCCCAGAGGCCTGCTTAGAGGCCGCATCAGTTTGCTGTTTCTTCCCTAGTAAATCGTCATGCGTTTTCTTCGCATGCGGAGTCCGCTCCTTTCTGTGCTTCGTCATTCTAGTTCTTAGCAAAGCTCTTAGTGTAGGGTCCCACGGATGGCGCCACTTGTTGATACAAAAGTTGGGCGTTCCTTGATTCCGTACCAATCAGATCTTAATGCTTGAGACCTGCGCACTAAGAAAACAAAAAGACACCGTTAGGCTTATCGTGGGATTGTCTCCCACGATTATCCTTCGGCGTGAGAGTAAGTAATCGGTTTTAGGGTTTGTAGAAGAGTTAGGGTTTTGTAAGTCATACCTTTAATGAGAGTCGAAGGACTCTTTATATACACACGAAACCCTAGTTGGTTTCGTGTCTTTCACTCCTCAGCATATCCCGCATATGGCGGTTATATGATATATATCCATAAATGAGGGATATCTATATCAAAACCATAAATAGCTTTGGGTTTGGGCCATCGTGAGCCCAAACCGCTATTGTGATAGCCCATTCGTAATGGGCTTGAGTCCATTCGTGATGGACCTGAGTATGGGTCGGGTTCGTGACCCGAATATGGACTATACGTCATCAAGCAGCATTCAAAAAGAGAGGTGTGTTGCACATTTTGTTTTATGATTTGCACACATTGTAAAACACTAGACAAGTACTGAAGTACCCGTACATAGCAACGGGATTTATAGCGGCAAATAGTTATAGTGATATTTTGGTTAAGTGTTTTGTGTAACTATAACTGTTTGTCGCTAAAAAATATCGTTCTTATGCATAGGTACTCGTCTGGTACATATTTATATTGTTGTAATTATGAGTTTGAATTAATCTAATTTCTTTGAGTTGAGTACCATATTGATTTGTGTATTCACAATAGACCTATGTATTTGTATCAATATTGAAATGTCTAAGAAATATTGTTTCCTAATAAACTATCATCATTAAAACACTAAAAAGGTACAAAAAAATCACATATTTACATTTGATAAAAAAAAGAGTAGGAGTTGACATAGATGGATGAAATGGTTACCTAATAATATATATTTAGTTTTCACCTATTCCTAATACATATTAAGTTTTCACTTTTCACTTTTTGGTTTTTCATTATAGATACTAGACGAGTACCTGTGCATAGCAACAAGATTTTATCGCTGCACATAATTATGATTGTGATATTTTGGTTATGTGTTTCATATAACATTTATTCATACAACGTAAAAAAATCAAAATGTAACTGTAATTGTTGTAACATCTAATGATTTTAAGTAAAAGAACAAATTTTAATAGCTAATTTCAATATTCAAGAAATGAGATACATTAGTTTTAAGTTTCGTAAATTAGTTTCTAGCCTTCTATTTAAGTAAAAGAATAAATTAATTTCTTAAATTAGTTTTAAGTTTTCACTTTTCACATTTTGATTTTTCATTTATGTATATTACTAGACGAGTATCCTTGTATTGCAATGAAATTTTATAGTGGCAAACGGCAGATAATTGTAGTAATATTTTGGTTACGTAAAATGGCTTAATTTAAAAAAAAATGATTTAAAGAAAGGTAGAAAAGCTAAACAAAATACTATAAAAACTTGTTAGTTTCAACATTTCCTTTATTATTCTAAGTTTTCATTATTTCATTTATTAATTTAAGTTTTCACATTTCACTTTTTAGTTTTTCCTTTATATAGAGTACAGATAAATTAATAGATTGTCTCAATAAAAAAAACATGCATATCAATCTCCATTAAAAAAAAGTATACACTTTTGCTTTCAAAAAGAAGAAGAAGAAAAGAAAAAATAAATAAATAAATAAAAAGAGTCTAGTAAGATGCACAAGAAAACAATTTATTTGTATGTCTTTGAAGGGCATGAAATACATTTGTGGTAGTTGTATGATTCAGCTTAGACACTTATACAAGCTATCGGGAAGGTCCTGGGATATATCGACATTAGAGAGCAGATTAAGCATGGCAGATAGATCATCAAAAGCCCCGCGTCTAAGGTCACGACTCCAGCACCAAGGACCTTCCCAACCAGATCGCAAAACTCAACGGTCCCGTACACTCAGCTTTTCACTGACTCAAGGGCATATAGACGGGGAAACAAATCTTCTAAGGGATAGACTTGATGAAAACGAAAGAATTGTTATGTTAGCTTATCCTGAGAGAACCTCCAAAAATTGTGATTCAACAGTTGAGCATGGGCCTACTATTGCTTTCACATCAGTATTCTCCATGATATCGAGAGCTGAATGACCATGAGCAAATATTTTAAGGTGTGCTTGATTCAAAGAGAGAATAGGATTATCAAAGGTAAAGGGAATACAATGGAATATAAAGGAATGGAATGGAGATTATCATTATATTTGATAGTGCTTGGTTTAAGAAAAACACATTAACCTCCAAAGTGGTGGTGGTGGTGGTTGCTGATGGTGGTGGTGGTGGCTGCTAGTGGTGGTGGTGGTGGCTGCTGGCGGTGGTCGTGGTGGCTGGTGGTGGTGGTGGTGGCGGTGGGTAATCATTACCTTACCTCCCAATTTACTGAGTAATTCCCCATTACCCACTACTAAGCAATGATTACATTCCTTACTCTTAACCAGACATGTTTATTCATCGCTTTTCCCATTCCCTACCCCCTATACCCCCAACCAAGCACCCCGTTAGTATTCAGGAATAAGGTGCCCTAAGGTTTATAATAAGAAAACATCTTTTTTTTTTAGCTAATTCTCAAAAGAGGACAAAAATTTAATTTTTTTCGAAAAAAGGTACAAAAAAATAATACCCATTCCCTAAATGGTCATGTGCGAATGTGCGAATGTGAGACTCCACTAATTTGTTGACACGTGTCCAGACAAAAAGTACAACACCAATCATTTGTTGGCCCAAACAGATGTGCGAACGACGGTGTGCGAATTCCGGCTAATGTGCGAACTAAACCCACAAACATATACATATCCAGATCCACAGATCCAAACACGACCATCATCCACCACACCATCCAAACACCATCACTATCCACCACACCATCGACACCACCATCCAAACACCACCATCGACACCACCATCCACCACACCATCCAACTCAATTTATAGGCTCAAAATCTTCAAAATCTTGTAATCGCACCAAATCTTCGAGTTCAAACTCGAGCCAATTTATAAAAGTTTATTCGAGCTTGGGGTCGAGTAGTTATCAAACAAGCCTAGCTCGTTTAGGCCAAATTTATTTAAACCATTTATTCCAAATTTATTTATCATTAAACCTTCAAACCGGAAAGAGGACCTTTTCGATTTCAACTGTCTGAAACCATAGAACACAACATATGGTTGTGATGGTGCGTTGCGGATTTAGTGGTGGCAGGCAGAGGCAATGGTGACAACAGGCGGCGACGGTGGTGTGTTTCGTTATGAAAAAACTATTGATGATGGGAATGGTGATGGTGATGATGGTTTGTGGATATTTTTTATTAAGAAACGATTGAAGTTGGGGATGTCAATAGTCTTGGTTAATGTATTTGTTGGTTTGTATAAACTGAATAAAAGAATTGTGGATTTGGCTTGAACAAAAAATAAATCAAGAAATGAGCATGTAAATTGAGTTGTGTGTTTCTAATTTGATGAGGTAACAAGATAAATCTTATGGTTGAAGATTTTGTGCGATTACAAGATCTGGTGGGGTGGATGGTGGTGGTGTTTAGCTGGTGGTGTTTGGATGGTGGTGTCGATGGTGTGGTGGATGGTGGTGGTGTTTGGATGGTGTGGTGGATGGTGGTGGTGTCGATGGTGGTGTTTGGATCTGTGGATCTGGATATGTATATGTTTGTGGGCTTAGTTCGCACATTAGCCGGAATTCGCACACCGTCGTTCGTACATCTGTTTGGGCCAACAAATGATTGGTGTTGTACTTTTTGTCTGGACACGTGTCAACAAATTAGTGGAGTCGCACATTTGCACATGACAATTTAGGGAATGCGTATTATTTTTGTACATATTTTTGAAAAAGGTTAAATTTTTGTCCTCTTTTGAGAATTAGCTCTTTTTTTTCAAAATAAATTACTATAAATAACTAACGGTGTTTGGCACGCGAAATTTTTTTGTATTGAAACAGTCATGCGATATAAATGATATAACAACCCTTTTCTGATTCTTTTTCTTTTTTTGTAAATTACATGAATAGAGCAATGACATGTAATGAAAATAAGCATCTTTAGTGTAAAAGCAAGAAAAAAGACACTACCAGATAATGGAAGCAGTGAATTAATATGACAAATCATGATCAACAAACCCTAAATTAACATCAATTTTTCATCTTTTTTGTTTTTGTTTTTTTTAAGTTTTTCTAATAAAATTTCAAAGAAATAATGTGTTTGTTGAAACACCCACAAACAATGGTGGAACTTTTAAGGGCCAAGGGAGGGTCCCCCCAACCAAAAATAAAAAATAAAAAATAAAAAAATAAAAATAAATAAATGTTCAAGTTCCGTCACTGCCCATTATGATTTTTATAGTTTGAATGTGTTCATTTGAATTTGTGATGAACAAAACTTTGAATATGCAATTGTTCATCACAAACTAATCATCAAGTAATTAAGTGTCCATCAAAGAAAATTTAGCAAAGAAGTTGTTCATCAAAGAATTTGGAAGAAACAAAATTGTTCATCAAAGATTTTACATGGAAGTTGTTCATCAAAGAATGTTAAGGAAACAAAATTGTTTATTAAAAAACAAAAATGTTTGTTACGTTCATCAAAGAATAAAAATATAGTGTGTTATGTTCATGAATATAAAATGTTCTATCAGTTTGTTTATTTATTTATTTATTTTATATTCATCAATACAAAATGTTTATCAATATTAGAGTAAATTGCATAAATCGTCCCTAAAGTTTTGCCAAATTGCATGTTTCGTCCCTAATGTTACGAAAGTGCAAGGATCGTCCCTGTGGGGAAAACTTTGGTGCAAATATCGTCCTTTTTGGGAAAACTTTTGGTGCAAGTATCGTCCCTAGGTGCAAGTATCGTCCCTGTAGGGACGATACTTGCACCAAAAGTTTTCCCACAGGGACGATCCTTGCACTTTCGTAACATTAGGGACGAAACATGCAATTTGGCTAAACTTTAGGGACGATTTATGCAATTTACTCTCAATATTATGCAAGAATATTCATTAATACAAAATGTTCATCAACAGAAAATGTTCATCAATACAAAATGTGCATAAATAAATACAAATGTTCATCAATACAAAATGCGCATAAATAAATACAAATGTTCATCAATACCTAGGTTGTTCATCAATACGTCCGTCCAAAACAAACTAGATGGGACAGTAGGACACATGTCAACACCCGGTGACTTTTTAGACATTTTAGAAAGATACGAGCTTTCTATTTGATCCTCATCCATAGCAGCCAAATCCTCATAAGTTAGTAACCTATGCTAATCATATTGATGTGATCGGGGTGCGTATGTGCAAGCCAACAAAGGGGATAACTAGTACAACAAATACAAATTCATACAAGATATATGTCATATGTGAACGTTGTAATTCGAATTTGGGCCATATTCTTTAAACAACACTAGCGAATCTAGGTATGAGAAACCTCACGATGAATGCTAGCTTTTCTCCCGCCAGCATCGAGTACTTGAAATGCACTTTCTCATGTACAAAATAAAGCATGTATAGGAAAAGTGCAGATGCCATTGAAACCCCACTGATAAGAAATAGACCACGCAAACCTTCAAGGTTTAAAAGTTTGGGCGCAGACGCGGTATCTAATTGTATATTAAACCACTTATCTTCCGATAACTTTAAAGTCCCGTCTTCTCGTAATTTGGCAATCTGAATTGACATCTCAGGGGCCAATGTTGAACCTTTCGGGAATGCCTGCACATTTTTATAGCCAACATTTGACTAGGATAAACTTTATCTACAATGTCAAATTTTCATATTTAACTTATTAAGCCAGTTACATGCAACAAACTGAAGGCCAGGAAACAAATTTAACTTAAACACATTAACTAAAATTTTGACATATTTAAGATTGAACGGGTTGATTCCAGTTACATTCTATCTTTAGCGGGTCAAAGTGAAGGTAAAGAAACAGATTAGCTTAAACAAAGTGGTTGCACGGGTCAAAAGTGACCCACATTGTATGTTTAATGCATAAACCCTCCTAACTCATTTTATTCAAGAAAAAAGACACGGATTTGTTATTATATTGGGTACTATAGTTCTCATCCCGTTCAAAAGATTGACCTGCTTTGACCTCTTATAATGTTAACGCTATTATTAAAGAATTGTATAGTGAAAAGACTCACAAAGCCAAAACCATTGGTGATAGTTTCAGATACGATCATTGAGTAGCCAGATGGATATTGTGCAAGAAATTCCTTAATATAAGGAATTTCATCAACAATTGCATCAACACCACCGTTTTTACTGCCACGTGTCAAAGCATCAGCATATTCCTCTGGTGAAGAATATGGCTTCAACCTGGTGTCTTCAAAATTCAAGTTCCTAACAAGGGCTCCCTTTACAAAGGAACCATACTGGTATCCAATAGACCCTCTCTTTGATGCTAACTGAATTTGTTCAACAGTTAATAGCGAACTTAATGTTGCAGTATAACTTGAAACGAGCACAAGCACTACGAACAACCACACTATGACTACAAATCTTGACAAATTACTCTGCAGCTTCTCCCCTGAAATTTTCAAAACCTATATTTAATGTGTTTGTGGCAGAAAAAAAAAAAAAAAAAAAAAAAAAAAAAAAAAAAAAAAAAAAAAAACACTAAAACAGGGTGCTAGAGCTTACTGTGAGCATAAACAAGTGTTGAAAAGGCAAACCAAAAGGTTGTCCCGATTTGTTCTGCTGTTGAACCTTGAAATTCTTCATTTATTCGATGTTCAAGTATCCAAACGACAATGCCAGTCAAAATAAAGAAACAAGCAGACACAACCCAAAGATCTGAACTAAGTGGTTTCATAAAGATCCAAATGCTTGTATTGGCGTCTATTGATAGTGTCGCAAGGCCAATATCCGTAAATGGCAATGTGAAGTCAACATATTTAGATCTATTAGCTGTGATTGTTATATCTCCAATTGCAGCATCAAATTCCTGATGCAAATGATAATAATAAATTACAAGTTATATTTCTTTTCCAATATATATTGATGACAAAGAATACTGGTTTATATAATATGCATACCCCGTTATGGACTCGATCCATAAGGTCATGAAAAGAGCCAGGTGTAATATATTCAAAGGCTACATCGCGACCTAATCCATTAAAGGCGGCCGAGAATACGTCTGCACAAAACCCTGAAACGATTGTTGAATTAGTTTGATCATCATAACTCACTTGAAAAAGTCTCCCTGTTCTATGTGGAAGGCCGATTCTGAGGGTTTTTCTGCTCGTTTGTAGCATCCTATGTGGATTAGCTGAGATACCACCTGGCCAGATGATATCAGGAATTGAGTTTAGCTCATCAATCTTTCTGGTTAAACCAACACCCTTTGTCCAAAACCCAACCCTTCGCACCCTGTTACCTATCACGTGTATTATTTCTAAGACTTGTGTACTCATCCTACCATTTATAAGTTGGAAAGTACCAGCCAAACCACGAAATGAGATTCTTAACATCTGATCCATAAGAGATGTATCCCTTGGAATTTTGCTGGATGTTTGTGTCCTCTCAATAGCCATTGCTAGTGCTGAAACTGCATCATATGCCCAGACACCATAAGGGTTTATTTTCTTGAGCTCCATCAAAGGGTTCATAGCATGATGTTCCTTTCTCCATTTCAATGTGAATTTGTGAAGATCCCTTGACTGTGGAATATACGATCTAAAACCCACCACACCTTGCATAGACTCAACAACTTCACCATCCATGAAGTTAAGAAAGTCCATAGTTTTACTCGTGATAATCCATTTGTATCCTGCATCCATCATTCCTAAATATTTTGCTTTTGATAAAACACGGGATGCAAGAGAATGACAAGCATGCATGATGTATATATTTGTTTGCATAGCTGAAAGCTTGTGAAGCTCTTCATGAACTAGTCCATTGCTGGAAGAGGTTGAAATTAGGCTCATATACGTTACAAAAATGTTCTTCTCTTGTAAGGTATTAGTCATAAGCTTCGCCACTTCTATCTCATTTGCAGCGTCCTCACATATGAGAATGACATTCTTCCATTTAAACGATTCTGCCATTGCAGCAATGGCTTTAAATTGAGTAGTTTCATCTTGTGAAACTTGAAGGAAATAAGGATGTTTGTTGGAAGACGGAGTTGGTGAAAAAGAAAGAATAGGTACTCTAGCTTCGTCTCCTAGTACTGCAAGAAACTTTGCTTCAGTTGTTGACTCAGAAGCTATGATTGCTTGGACTTTCTGCTTCTCCAATAGATCAAGAGCTGGCAGGAAAACAAAAAATCGTAAAATTGACAATATTAGCCGAATGGATTATGAGGCCCATGTGTTAAAAATAATTGGTTTAGGATAGACCATTGTGTTAAAAAAAAAAAAAAAAAAAAAAAAAAAAAAAAAAAAAAAACAACAACAACAACAACAACTGACAATATTAGAAAAAGATGTTTTTATTACGTAAATACTAACATAATACTATATATGAATATAGATTTATATGTACATGCATATATATTATTCGGGTGGGACGGGGCGGGGATGTTATTCCCCGCTCACCTCCCAAACCCGATTAAAATCCCCGTTTAAGCCCCAAATCCGCCACGTAATCCGATAAGCATGCCCCGCCCCTATTCTTCTTCCTCAATTCTTCTTCAATTTTTTTTTTTTTTTTTTTTTTTTTTTTTTTTTTTTTGTCTTTTTCTCAACAAACGCACGTTGGAGAGTTAACACTCAAACCAACACCGTTGGTTTTTCAAGAGGGACGGTGCGGTAACGCCATTAACACGAAGGCCACGTCGGACCAACGCCGGGTTCGGCATCATTATATCGTGTGCTCTTAGTTTGACCCTTAATATCTTGGAATGTAAGAGATATATTATTTTCTTAAGTATATATCAAATATAATCTGAAATAGTTATTTACCTGCCGATACAGCATGCAGTGGTTCTCCATGTGTATCCCTACTGTGGAGAACGATCCTTGTTTTGTAGTGGTTGTTAAAGGTGTAAAAGTCAGATAGTGCCATGGTCATGCAGCTATGAACAATCTTTCCGACCCATGATCCCATATCTAGAATCACTCCCACCGGGATCTCCTTGTATGACGAATCTTCTTGTGCTTTTGAGCATATCTGAAAGCAAATCAGCATAAATATTAACAATAACACATCTGTGCATTTCCTGCTTTTGATCTCCATACTTGAATGACAAACGGGCAAAGGCTCCTATCAGTACTGAAAGTACGTACAAATTATACGTTAGGAAAGAGACTTGATGGGTCATTCTTTCCATTAGCCCAAACTTGTGCAAGTAAATATCTTGGATGGGGAGTCTTCTAGTTATTTCCACACTTTTCCACCATTTTCTTGTATGTGTTTGTGTGGTACGTTTATTAGAGAAAAGGAGGGAAGAAGATGAAGTTGATGGCTAATCCATGAAGAGTTTAAGGTTCCAAAGCAAGGGTTAAGTCCTAACAATGATCTTCCTCAAGTAAGTACTCCCCATCCTTGGTTTTAATGAGGTCAAGATGTATAAATTAAGTGTGAAATCATCATATGATTAAGGTATGATCATATGATGATGTAGAAAGGAAGATGAGTATGTTTAATGGGTTATGTAAACCCTTGTTTATGTTATTGATTATTATGTTATTAGGTCTTGATAAATTAAGAAGAATGATGATGATGGTTAGAGGTTGAGGATGATGGGATATTGATTCTATGCTTAGCTTTGGAAGCTAAGGTAAGTAACTTGTACTAAAACATGTGTTATATGTGTGTTATCCATATATGTGCTATGAATGTGATAAAGTTTAGTACTTGGATTGAGTAATGGATGAAGGTTAGAAAAGTGGTGACTAGTTATGAGCTAGTCAAGCGAGTATACGGCTAATTGCTAGTGAGACTTGTTGTAGCTTATGTGATGGAGGTCTATGTGGTAGATTGAATGTTATGGTTTGGAAGCAAAGTAAGTGATCATGATGCTTATGTGTTAATATGTGTATGATATGTGTTTTATGTCAGGTTACTTACTAAGCGAAAGCTTATGGTTTAGTTGTCTAACCCTTTTGTAGGTTTGTATGCTATCACGGAAGGCTTGGATTACGGATTAAGGATTGGTTATGCGTATGTTAGAAGGTTTCGGTAAGAAAGTAGAGCTAGGTAGAATACCGAGCTCAAGTCAAGGTTGTACCCCCGAGAGTCTTTTTATGATTTGTAAAGTGTATGTCAAGGTCGTTGTAATGCTTTGGTGGTCAAACGGTGTGTCAAAGTGTGTTTGATGTGTTATAGTCAAAGTTAAAGGGGTGTTTGGCATAAGCGTGAAAATACCCATTTTGGGTTGTAAACGGGTTGAATGGTTATGGAAACGGTTATTTATGTTATGTCAAAGGTTTTTGGAAAGTTTAGTGTAATATGGAAGTATTAAAGGTCGTTTGTGGTGGAATGGGTCAAAACGGGTATATTATACGTCTATTTGTAAAGTACCATTCCGAAGTGTCAATTGGGTGATGTTATTGAATGAAAAAGATGTTTATGATGTGTTAATGAATTCTGGAAAGTTTCATTAAGTTTCGAGTCTTGGAAGTCGTCTTTCCGGAAATTAGAGTAAGTTGCTAAGAGTTGTGTTTTTGGTAGAATCTGGAAATGAGAGCATAAGGCCTTCCATTTTTTGGGCATAAGGCCTTCTTCAATTAAAAGTGGTTTTATGTGTTTCTGAGTTCAGGTCATACGCCCTCATGGGCTGAGCATAAGGCCTTCTGCCAAAAATTGCATAATCTCAGTTTCTGAGTACCAGGTCATACGCCCATATGGCTGGGCATAAGGCCTTCTGCCTAAAATGCATTTTTCACCCATTCTGAGTACCAGATCATACGCCCTTCCGGACCTTGGGCATAAGGGCGTATGGTACACAGGTTGTTTTGGTAGATTTTTGTCAATGTTCGAAAAATCATATCTTTTAAACCGTAAGTCGTCACGAGTTGTGCCACCCGTCATTTCGAAGGTAATTAAGTCTAGTTTCTTATAAAAATACTTTCAAGGGTTGGTATGTAACAGATTTTTATCAGTTTTTAAAGGAGTAACAGAAAGTCCGTTAAAGTTTGGTCGTTTCCGCATAAAAGTTTTTAATTTTTGGTCAAAGCGCGCACGGGGCGTAACAACTTGGTATCAGATCCTCGGTTTAAGTGAATTAGGTTGCCATTATAGGTTACCTAAACTTAGACCACTTGTAGTTGCGTGTGCCGTAAGTGTAAGTAGTGTGGAAAGCGAATGCCTTAGTTATAAGGTAGACTAGTACTTGCGGCTAATTAGATTGTTATACTTAGACATAGATCGATTGTGCAATGTGATATATGAGCCATAGACTATAAGATTTGAATATGATTATAAATGTTTTAACACTTGTTGGATAAGTGTTAAGTGTTAAATTTCATTATATGATTGCTTATGAGATGTTAAGTCTATGGTAGTTTATTATATGTCTAAGTTTAACGTGAATGTGCTTGATAGCATGATGCATAGAAGTGTATGAGATAAGATTGATGCATTTGAATGCATATCGTGTAAGACTTAATTGGAATGCGCGAATAATATTTATTGAACGAATATGGTTGATGACCAAATGGTGGCTAAAATGTTGATAAACCATATTGATGTGTAAAAAAAAAAAAAAAAAAAAAAAAAAAAAGGTTAAGTATGGTAATTGTTTGATAAAGTATTGATGTTTTGAAAACTTGAGATAAAGTAATAAATGATTAGTGAAGTATGTTTATAGCTTGGTTCTTAGAAAGACACGATTGAGTTTCATTGCTGTTGTAGTATCGGAATAAATGATTAGATATGATAATGATTAGATGCTTGTAGCAGCATGATTTCTTACATGCTTAATTAAAATGTGAAAAGTTTAAGTGTATGGTTAAGATATGATGAGATCATGTTACATATAAAATATGATAAGTAAAATGCGTTAGTGAGAAATGTTTAAGTGTGATGAGTAGAAGTGGTGAATGAGATATATTGTGCTATAATCCATAAGTGATATGAAGTGCGCTAGAAAGAATTGTAAAACATGAATTGAATCATGCTAATATATTGAAAATATGGATGATGATAAGATGTGTGATCTATGCGCATAAGAGAATTGAATAGGCCAATGTAAAATAATGGCATATAGTGAATGTGTGAGTCAACTTGGGGTTGACGGATAAATGATAGATTGCATTGTGGAAATGCAAATATAATAAATCGACAAGTATCATATAGAAACTTGTCTAGATGAAAGTAAACATGGTAGCGAATGTTGAAATTGCTTAAGGTAATGAGAATTGAGGAAATGATAATATGTACTTAATGATAAAAGTACATGAAAGATAAAATGAGTAAAGATGTTAAAGTAAACTTAGCTTGGATCCGATGCTCTAGTTTTGGTATTCTTCGGGATAGCCCAGCTTGCCTTTTATGGCATGTGTTTTGGCATCCTTCGGGATGGCCTAGCTTGCCTTCATGGCATGGTTGTTAGCTTGCCTTCATGGCATGGTTGTTTAGCTTGCCTTTAAGGCATGGATGAAAAGTTAGCGAGATTGGATCCAAGGCTAGAAAAGATGGAAAGTAAAGTAAGTATGATTGTTGTGTCGGAAGTGCGTAAGTAGGATGATTTATAATCTCTTTATTTAAATGGATTGGGACGCCTCTTCGTTTAAATGAAGAAATTGTAAATCGCCGAACCATAAGTTTATAATTCCTTACTTACATAGATTGGGACGCCTTTTTATGTAAATAAAGAATTATAAATGAGTGGGCTTATGTGTAGCCGGTATGACATGAGTACGGGTAGAGAGATGAGAAAGAGAAAACTAAAACAAGTTAGACGTCATAAGAAGAGGCTATACATGAATAAAAACTTATAGCGGTGTTAAGGTCATGTGTGAACCTTAAGATAGACGCCTAGAATGAGTTTGTGCATTAAGTTGATAAGATAATGGGTAAGCGTTCCCAAAATTTAACAAGAAGATTGCTTAAGTAATGCGAAGAAAATATTTTGAAAGTGCCATGTAGACGGTACTTGATATAAAATTAAAGTAAGTTACCGGTTTTTGTCATGGATACGTGTTGGTAATATGTAGAATGCGGAAATGACCGGTATATGACTTTAAGTCATGTTAGTACTTTGTTGAATAATGTGAAAATAGTGCCGAAGTTTGACTTATATAAAGTCAAAATAGTAAAAAATTTCATATGACTAGTCGTCAATTGTGGGAAATTTTAGATAAGTTTGTGATGAGAAGTGTGTTTTTAGTGGATTATGAGTTATGATTATGTTGTAGAAGCTTAGAATTGCAAGATCACTTAGATCGACGCAATGAAATGATTAAGAATTCGACAGTATGAGAACATGTATATGTTGTGAATTGGTTTTGGATAGTAATAGATGAGAGATTTCGGGGACTAAATCTAAATAAGGGGGTAGAATTGTTAGACCCGTTTCCCGGGTACTTGGACCCCACCCTAGATGAAAATGGATTAAGGACTTTACGTGGTTGGCCAGTCAACGAATGTTGCGTAGTGGTCAAACCCGATAGTCAAAGTGATAGTCAAAGAATGTGTTATAAGGTTATGGAAGTATTGTGTGGCACAACAAGAAGGAAATAGACTTCAAGGGCTAAAGTTACAATAGACCAAAAGTGTTAAGACATGTAGTGTGGCCAAAATAGAAGAAAAGAGACTTGAGGGGCCATTCTTGCCATTAGCCTAAACTTGTGCAAGTAAATATCCTGGATGGGGAGTCTTCTAGTTATTTCCACACTTTTCCACCATTTTCTTGTATGTGTTTGTGTGGTACGGTTATTAGAGAAAATGAGGGAAGAAGATGAAGTTGATGGCTAATCCATGAAGAGTTTAAGGTTCCAAAGCAAGGGTTAAGTCCTAGCAATGATCTTCCTCAAGTAAGTACTCCCCATCCTTGGTTTTAATGAGGTCAAGATGTATAAATTAAGTGTGAAATCATCCTATGATTAAGGTACGATCATATGATGATGTAGAAAGGAAGATGAGTATGTTTAATGGGTTATGTAAACCCTTGTTTATGTTATTGATTATTATGTTATTAGGTCTTGATAAATTAAGAAGAATGATAATGATGGTTAGAGGTTGAGGATGATGGGATATTAATTCTATGCTTAGCTTTGGAAGCTAAGGTAAGTAACTTGTACTAAAACATGTGGTATATGTGTGTTATCCATAATATGTGCTATGAATGTGATAAAGTTTAGTACTTGGATTGAGTAATGGATGAAGGTTAGGAAAGTGGTGACTAGTTATGAGCTAGTCAAGCGAGTATACGGCTAATTGCTAGTGAGACTTGTTGTAGCTTATGTGATGGAGGTCTATGTGGTAGATTGAATGTTATGGTTTGGAAGCAAAGTAAGTGATCATGATGCTTATGTGTTGATATGTGTTTTATATCGGGTTACATACTAAGCGAAAGCTTATGGTTTAGTTGTCTAACCCTTTTGTAGGTTTGTATGTTATCATGGAAGGCTTGGATTACGGATTAAGGATTGGTTATGCGTATGTTAGAAGGTTTGGGTAAGAAAGTAGAGCTAGGTAGAATACCGAGCTCAAGTCAAGGTTGTACCCCCGAGAGTCTTTTTATGATTTGTAAAGTGTATGTCAAGGTCGTTGTAATGCTTTGGTGGTCAAACGGTGTGTCAAAGTGTGTTTGATGTGTTATAGTCAAAGTTAAAGGGGTGTTTGGCATAAGCGTGAAAATACCCATTTTGGGTTGTAAACGGGTTGAATGGTTATGGAAACGGTTATTTATGTTATGTCAAAGGTTTTTGGAAAGTTTAGTGTAATATGGAAGTATTAATGGTCGTTTGTGGTGGAATGGGTCAAAACGGGTATATTATACGTCTATTTTTAAAGTACCATTCCGAAGTGTCAATTGGGTGATGTTATTGAATGGAAATGATGTTTATGATGTGTTAATGAATTCTGGAAAGTTTCATTAAGTTTCGAGTCATGGAAGTCGTCTTTCCGGAAATTAGAGTAAGTTGCTAAGAGAGTAAGAGTTGTGTTTTTGGTAGAATATGGAAATGAGAGCATAAGGCCTTCCATTTTCTGGGCATAAGGCATTTTTCAATTAAAAGTGGTTTTATGTGTTTCTGAGTTCAGGTCATACGCCCTCATGGGCTGAGCATAAGGCCTTCTGCCAAAAATTGCATAATCTTAGTTTCTGAGTACCAGGTCATACGCCCATATGACTGGGCATAAGGACTTCTGCCTAAAATGCATTTTTCACCCATTCTGAGTACCAGATCATACGCCCTTCCGGACCTTGGGCATAAGGGCGTATGGTACACAGGTTGTTTTAGTAGATTTTTGTCGATGTTTGAAAAATCATATCTTTTAAATCGTAAGTCGTCACGAGTTGTGCCACCCGTCATTTCGAAGGTAATTGAGTCTAGTTTCTTATAAAAATACTTTCAAGGGTTGGTATGTAACAGATTTTTATCAGTTTGTAAAGGAGTTACAGAAAGTCCATTAAAGTTGGGTCGTTTCCGCATAAAAGTTTTTAATTTTTGGTCAAAGCGGGCACGGGGCGTAACAGTATCCGACCTAAAACATATTCCACCTTAAAGAAGTTACTAAAGTTTGAGAAAAAGTTCGTCTAAGTTACTAATGTTTCAAAACTGTCATCTAAGTTACTCAAGTTCACGTTTTTTTTTTTTTTTTGGTAAAACTTGGTTTTGTAATAACTATGATACATAATAAAATAGGGTAAAATCCATAGATGTATTAACTGAAGTGTAACACTCTCAAAATATCGCAGTGGAAGATAATGTCATTGGGGTGCTACTTTATATTACAAAGTTCAAGCCATAGAAAACGACTTCTAAATGAGAAGTTTTTAAAAGCTATCATTCGATAAATAAATCAGAGTTACAAGCAATTTATTCTCATCCCAAGCATCCGGTACATTCGGTTATGTATGTATAATGGTTTAAAGTACTTGTGTCCATAAGTAAAACAAGCAATTTATTCTCACCCCAAGCATTTCAACATAAGTATAAACATGTAAAACGGGGCTATGAAACTCAACTTAAGCAAAATAATAAGTGATGAAATATAAGACGACGGAAAGCCGAGAGAACCCTAGAAGCAACCTAAATATAAGGGAAAATTCCAAATTTGCCCCGGAGGCATCCTAATGACATCAAAAATTGCCCCAGCCGACATTTTTATTCCTAAAAGCCCAGGGCGACTAGGCAACAGGTCAACGCCTCCATTTTTTAAACCAAAATAGCCCGTATTTCAATATTTTGTACATACTTTGGTACGTATGTGTAAGGTATGTGTAAGGGAATGTTTTTTGGGCAACTAGTAATTTCAGGGCAACCGTATTTGGGCGACTGGACATAAATGTCATTTCACCACCAAAATATTTTGGGCCACTAGTACTTTAAGGGCAACTTGAACTTGGGCGACCGTCTATTTTGTAATTTCAGGGCAACTGTAGTGTGTTCTTGAAGCAAGTGTGTGTGTGAATGTTTTTTTTTTTTTTTTTTTTTTTTTTTTTTTTTTTTTTTTTTTTTAACAATAAGAGAAGCTTCGGCTGTACAGAAAAATTTGAAAACCGTATTAAGTAATGTACAGTATGCGAAGTAGATTGTAGAAGTACAAAAGTGTATAAATAAACATTGATTGTCCAAATTCTAAAGTCGCCCAAAAAAATTTGTAAGTTGCCCCATAGGACAAGTTGCCCTACTGCTCATTTGTACTTGTACGGTACATATAGATTGTGTGAAGTGACCAAAAAACCAGTTGCCCAAAATACGGTTGCCCAACAAGTACTAGTTGCCAAAAAAACAATATGTAACACCCCCAAATTACCGCAGCGGAACGATAGTGTCAAGGGGGTTATGGAAAACTAGAAGGGGGGTTGAATAGTTTTACCGTTTAAAATTTGATTCGTTTTGTTACTTAATGTGATTTCAAATTAAACATACACAAACAAATAATCACACAATATATATGAAAAGTAAAGAGAGGAATGATCAAACCACACAACACGGACGTTTATAGTGGTTCGGCTACATGGACTCTCTTCCTTGCCCTACTCCACTCCTCGAGCCTCTAACTCAAGAGTTATCTTTCACTAAGAAACAAACTCCCTTCTAGGTGGAGAAAACCTTTACACGTCGCTTACTTCTTTTTCCGGTACTAAGCTAAACACCGAGTTCTTTACAAGGGTACAACCACTCCCGTTTGGTTCTTTCACAAGGGTACAACCACTCCCAACACTCTTTGTGTTTTAAGGACTAAAACACTAACCTCACTCTACTGATGTAAATGATACAAACAATGATATGCAAACTAGTACAAGATCACACAATGACTAAACTAGACGGATAACGACAGAACGTTGATCCTTGTATGTTTGATCCCTTTGCTACAAAAGGAAAGATCAAATGAAATGAATGAATGAATGATATGGGTTAGTAAATGAATGAGTATGTATTTAAGCTATATGAGTGATGATTTGTCCAAATGATCAGTTTGCTATTTATAGGCTATTTATAGGCAAACTGAGTGAACAGCTGGCGGATCCGGCGGATCCCAAAATTTGGATCCGTCCTTGTATGCACTTGGATCCGCCAGTGCAGGATAGCTAATAGATTTCCAAATCTTTCCAAATCTTGCCATATCTTTCCATATCTTCAAATGTCAACTCTTTGGCTTGAAGATCTACACAAAATATCACAAAATCTTACCAAGATTGTGTACATGATGCATGCCTTGATGTCATCCTAACTTTTGAAAAATAAAGTTTCCATTTTAGGAAATAAACATGTAAATGTATAAAATGTAAATTCTAGTGATCTTGTGAAATGTAAATGTGTTCTAAAAGGACTTTAACTTGTATTTATGATTTGCTAAAAGATATAACTTGTATTTGTCATTAACAAAACTAAGTAAAGATCATAAAATATAAATAACGTTTTTGGGACGATATTTGTATTAACAATCTCCCCTTTTTGTTGATGACAAAACATAAGATGTATTTTTAAGCAAATGAATAAATGAAGTATGAGTCTTTTTTAAAAATATAGATTAAGTTTGTTTTATGCAAGTATTAAAAACAATTTCAAGTATAAATGTATGTACTGTGATGTTTCACAGTAATGCAAACTTAATCCTTTCTCCCCCTTTTTGTCGAAACAAAAATAAGATATGCGTAGCGGAATGCGATTTTGAGAACTTTAAAGCTCCCCCTTGATTTATACTCCCCCTAAATGGAGTAACAAGGATATGATGTATGATGATGTATGATCCTACAAAACAAATGGTTAGACTATGATATGCTCCCCCTAGATGTATACTCCCCATTGCAAGAGTACCAACGTATACATTTCAAGGATATGAGATGCTACAAAAGGAAAGTTAGTTACTTCATGGAAGTAAAATGCATATGTAATAATCAACCAAACAATAAGTTTCAGCCCATTTGACTTTAAAAAGTCAAAATGAAGTGTCTGATCAAAATTTTGTACCTAATGTATATTTGATCAAGGCAATATGTTAAGTTAAAACAACCATACTATGATGTTAGTATTCTAAAATGAGATAATATGCTTAATGTTGATCACCCACAAGCATAAAAACATAACATTCATTACTTGGAAAAAATGATGTTACATTTAAACAAGGAAAATAAATACTAATAAGAAAAATTCTAAAACAACACCCTAAAAGTTCCTTTAAGAGGAAACTAACAAAGCTCCTATTGAGGAGGATGAGAGATTGCATTGAGACGCTCGAGAATGTGGTTCAATATGAACCTCATTTCATTTTGGAGCTCATTGACCAAAATGTTGGTCCTTTGGGCCAAATGAGCGGTTCTCTCGGGAGGAAGAGTAGTCTCATGGTTTTGTGGTGGTGGTGGTGGTTGGTTGTTTGTTGATGGTGGTGGTGGATTGTTGGATGTAGGTGGTGGTGGATTGTTTGTTGGACCCGTAATGGAGGCTAACAAGGTGGATTGTAAGTCCATAGCCTCGTGGAGATGGGAGTCAACCATGTTTGAGAATGCATAGAGGCGGTTTAGTTCCTCGTTGATCTCGGCTTGTGTGTTGGGTTGATTAATCCAAAACTCTTCATCAATGGAATGGAGAGTGGATCTTGGTGAGAGTTGTTGTGGTTGCGGTTGTGGTGGTGGTGCATCATGGTATAAAGGACCATGGATATCCGGGAAAACCGGATGAAAAAGCATGGGTTGTTGACCTTCAAAGGTCATGGGTGGAGGATTGGTTGACCTTGGTGGAAGGTCTTCCAAGTCATCAAGGTATGGGTGTGGTAAAGAAGGTGGAGTCCTAAATAGATCCATAGGTTGTAGTTTGGGTAATTTTGGGGGTGATGGTGATTTAACAGGTTGTGATGGAGCGGGTGGTGGAGTGGTAGCTATTGGAGTAATTGTTGGTGGCGGAGTATGAATGACTACATTTGGTGGTGTTGGAGTGGAAAGTGTGAGGAAATTCTCACTTGCAATAGGTGATGAGATATTTAGAGGAGATGATTCCTCTGATGATGAGTTTGCTAAGTTTATGAAGCAACATGGTTTGACACTAATGCGGGCAGTTCGTTTTGGAGGTCTAGAGGTGGAAGAGTTGTTTGATTTAGTCATGGTGAAGTAATGTAGCTAAGATGTACAGGAGAGAAAGTAGAGAAAATGGTGAGTGAGTGAGTTTAGTGATGATCCTAAGGTACTAATTTATAGGCAGCAGGTTTGTTGGTCTGTGTGTTTGGATTGGATGTAAATCCAATGGAGAATGTTGGTTCCTAATGATTTGGAACAAAAAATTAAGCTTGTCACATCCTAAGGTCAATCCATTGAAATGGAGTTGAGTGATATGAGGGGGATTTGCAGTAAATGCAAGGAGATAGTGGAAAATCTGTTGATAAGATATTTCCACGGATTTGACGGATCCCTCAAAAGGGTTCCTTACTTGTATTAGAAAGGTAACTCACATGAAAATTTTGAAAATTCAAATTTTGGTGGGAAATTGAGTTCTTAGGATTCTAAGGGTTCCTAAATCATTCTAAAGAGTTTAATGATCAGTGAGCATAATCTAAAGAAGCTACAAACCAAAATCTAAGTGTCGGGATGAGTCGGGAATTTTTTGAAAAAGTTACTGTTGGTACCCACGGATCCAATCGACAACAAAGACGGAGCCAAAGTTTGGGAGCCGTCGGATCCGTGGGTTCTGGACTGGCGGATCCAAGAGATACACTAGGCGGATCCAAAAACTGGGATCCGTCAGATCCGTCTTCCGAAAGTGCTAAAACAAACAGAGAGATATGCAAATTTCGCGTTTCTTGGTCAAAACCCGAAAAATCTCCAAAAACATATGTAATAGCTAATATGTAGTGGAATAAAGCTAAAAACATGAATACTAACACACGTTTGCACATAGTTTAATCCGATCATCATAACTTACCTTAAATGAAGTTAAGCCAAACAGTGGCTTATTCTCGGAAAATTGATAACACTAAGTGTTATCGACCTGCAAATCTGAGTTAGTTCACATACACATCAAGTACTACCATAATAAGTTAAGAACCGTACATGTTTAACACATAATTGTCAAATAAAGTCTAGATCCAAACACTCTTCTCACTTGAACTTCTTGCTCAATTTCTTGTAACCCTTGTGAAGTTTCATGATCCAACGCCCCAGATTCTTCATCATTCCCTTTGTTTGACGATGCTCCTCGGATTCATTCGGGATTGGAAGAAGTTGACTCAAGTACTCGGGAGGTGAGATCCTAGAGTTAGGCAAGCCGTCATCATCACTCATTGATGATGATGATGATGTGGGAGGTTTAGGACGTTTGCCTCTTGCAACCGCTACCCTATGGTCACTTAAGGGAACAAAGGTGTGTGGGATCTCATCATAATCGGGAACAAAACCTAAGGCATTTCGAGGAATGGGTGCAAAATCTCTATAGAGACGAGTCAAGAGCATCCCGTAGGGCATTGCCGCGGTACCTTGTATCGGAAAATAGGCCATTCGCTTGGCGATATAGTATGCAAGGTTGAAAGGTTGATGAGTGGACACACAATACATCATGTAACAAAGACATGCATTGATATGGTCTCGGTTCCCAACGGTGCTAATGACATTTGCCCTTAAAACATCTTCAAGCTTCCTAAATTCGGGCCTAAGTTCATTGAGTTCCATGGCAAATGGATCTCTATTTACTTGTTTGCCTCGGTGTGTCCTAGTTGGATTGTTTCTAGGATTAAAGAGATGTTCCCTAATGGTTTCTTTGGCGGTCAAAGGTGTGGCATATGGTGCCGTTCTCTCAAGGTTAGACTCTAAGATTGTTAATGACCACTTATCGGAGTAGACACATGTTCCATAATTTGGAACTCCTAAGACATCTCCAAATTGATCTAAGGGAATGTTGAATTGGGTTCCATTGATTCTAAAGTGAATGTTCATGAGACCATCGTCGTTGGAACTAAGACCTATGGTTGCATAGAATTCAAGAATGAACCTAGGAATGATAGGCTCATCAATGTCTAAAAGACAATCGAAATGAATAACGGCCAATTGCTCGCGGAGATTGGTATCTTCATAGAATGAGGGGTCTACAACCCTACCCTCATGGACGTATCGGTTTTCTAAGGCTTTGAATATATTGACTTGGGCTTCGGTAAGACCCTTGGTTTTGTGGTGTTTGGGAAGGTAATGGATGATCTTTTTGTGATCGTAGTTGGTTGCGGGAGGCATAGTTAACCTAGACACAAAAAATATATATAGTTTAGTTAAAATTATCAAAGATACATATAAAGGTCTAGTGTGTGCCTACATGGGAACAATGTAGAGGTGCGGTTATCTCGACTCCTTTTGATGCATGAAAATTATGTTTATGCAAGTTTTATGATAAAACAAGAGATAACCCAAACGCTCCTACTTCAATGTAGCTACGATTGAATGTACCCGAAAATACATATTAATTATGTATTCCCTTTAGCATTCAAGAGACATTATGCAAGTGATGCTTAAAACATAACGTTTTTGTATTTGTATGAACAATGTTCAAAAAACCATTTTTCCTAGTCGTGAGAAGATTTTTAGCAAAAATTTCTCATGGGGTTTTTGATGAATAATGACAATGTACTACAAGATGCAATTCCTAACTATGAAAAACATGATTTGTTATGCAATTTAGTAAACATGCTTCATGATTTTTCAAGAATTATGCATATCCCCAAGTTTTGGTTTTGTGCATGAAATAGAAATCCTAGACGCAGATCAGGAATGTAAACATGATAAGGATACTTACAGTGATGTTTAGAGCTCAATTTGGTTGAGAAAGATGGCCTAATTTGTGGGTTTGGTGAATTATGGGTCGTATTCCAGTGGGTGATATGTTTTGGAGAGAGTGATGAATAGTACAGGGTATTAGTTTAATATATAAAAACTGCCTCAGCAGATGACGGATCCGACGGATCCCAAACAAAGGTTCCGCCCTTGTTGTCGTTTGGATCCGCAGGATCAGAACACAGATTGGGTTTTTGCCGTGTTTGGTTAATCTAAGGTTTGAGCTAACGTTTAATCTATTCACTAGGGTCCATTAATCCTAAACCAAGTCTAAGATAGTTGAAAGGTTCTCTCTTGAGAGGTTTTGTGAGAATATCGGCAATGTTGTCCTCTGAAGAAACTTTCTCAATTGAGATGTTTCCCTTCTGAACATTGTCACGAAGGAAGTGGTGACGTATTTCTATATGTTTGGTTCTAGCATGTTGGACTGGGTTTTTACTAGAGATCGATAGCTCCTTTGTTGTCGCATAGAATGGGAATGTCGTTTAGTTCAATTTCATAGTAGACGAGAGCTTGTTTCATCCACAGTGCTTGTTGGCAAGCTTTTCCTGCTGACACGTACTCGGCTTCAGTTGTTGATATGGCGAGGGCTGTTTGTTTCTTAGCAAACCATGCGGTGAGATAATGTCCTACAAAAGTACAAATACCACTAGTACTTTTCCTATCAACATAGTCACCGGCATGGTCTGAGTCGGCGTACACTATGGTTTCTACGCCCGTCCCTTTGGGATACCATAATCCTAAATGTGTAGTGCCTTTAATGTATCTAAATATCCTTTTAACGGCTTCAAGATGAGATATTTTTGGATCTTCTTGAATATGTGCACATAGACAAACACTAAACATAATGTCCGGCCTACTAGTCGTAAGATAGAGCAAACTACCAATCATTCCTCTATATTTAGTGCTATCTACGGATTTGTTTTCTTCATCCTTTGTGAGTTTGGTTTCTGAGGACATGGGTGTTTTCGTAGGTTTTGAGTCTTCAAGACCAAACTTCTTAAGCATATCTTTGATATACTTTGATTGGTTGAAGAATATCCCATCTTCTAATTGTTTTATTTGGAGACCTAAGAAAAAGTTTAGTTCCCCCATCATACTCATTTCAAACTCGTCATGCATGATTTTTGAAAAATTGTCGCATAACTCTTGACAAGTTGAGCCGAATATAATGTCATCCACATATATCTGGACGATGATAATATGTGATCCCTTTTTCTTGGTGAAGAGAGTATTGTCTACTAGGCCCATGGTATACTTATGGTCAACTAGGAAGGTCTTAAGTCGATCATACCAAGCTTTTGGTGCTTGCTTAAGTCCGTACAAAGCTTTCTTAAGTTTGTAAACATGATTTGGTTTTTCAAAATCAGCAAAGCTGGGAGGTTGTGCAACATATACTTCTTCATTTATAAATCAGTTTAAAAATGCACTTTTGACATCCATTTGAAATAATTTAAAATCATGTGCACATGCATATGCAAGTAGTATCCTAATAGACTCAAGTCTAGCTACGGGTGCAAATGTTTCATCGTAATCTATACTTTCTTGTTGATTGTAGCCTTGTGCTACTAGCCTAGCTTTGTTTCTAGATACTATGCCATTTTCATCCATTTTATTTCTAAACACCCATTTTGTACCGATTATGGTTTGATTTTTAGGTTGTGGAACTAGTGTCCAAACGTCATTTCTAACAAATTGATTTAATTCCTCTTGCATAGCAATAACCCATGATTCAACTTTTATAGCCTCATTTATATTTTTAGGCTTAATTGTTGAAACAAAACAAAAGAAATTACTTTCATTTTGAGCTTTAGATCTTAATGTTCTTTCATTAAGTTTTCCTATGACGTTTTCTAATGGATGACTTTTTGTTTCTTTGATGTTGACTAACTCACTTTTTACTGGTTCATCGTCTTTATAATTTTCAACATTTTCTATATTTTCAACCATTTGACTTTCAACTAAGTCATCATCTACCAAAGGTGATGTCTTAGAGGGAGGTGAACTTTCTTAGAATGTTATGTTCAACGATTCCTCGACTCTTGAGGTTTCTTTGTTCAAAACTATATATGCTTTACTAGTTTGTAAGTATCCTAGAAATACACCTTCATACGACTTTGGGTCGAACTTGGTGAGATAATCTTTTGTGTTTATGATAACGCTCAAAATGAACATGTTTTTAGTCGCGTTATTGTTAGATTTGTGCATCATATTTGGTTATATTTGTGTATATTTGTTACTAAATCATGAAAAAGTGTATATGCAAGTAAATGTAGCCAAGTACAGGAAAAGATGATAAAAAGATGAAGAAATGAAGAGATTATGCACATTTGAAGAATCACGAGAAAGAAGCCATACAAGAATTCAAGGATTTGATAAAGTCAAGGATTTCTATGCTTACATATCAAGAAAAGATCAAGTTCTATGGAGGGAATTAGTAGCACAACAAAGGATCAAGCACGTAACAAGAAAAGGAGGAAGAAAAATAATATTTGCATGGCCCATCCGATTGGATGGCGCCCGCATCCGATTCGGATGGGGAAACTTGGATTTACCGAGAGCTCCAACCGATCGGATGGACCTCAATACTGATCGGTTGGAGGAAGCTGAAGTTACAAAAATGCATTTAATGACGAATTTAAGCCCCATAATCATGGTAGCTTATCATTTCTCGGCTAGTAACTGAAAGGGGATGTTTTTACTTGAAGCATAAGTGTTCTTACACTTATTTAAAGACCATTTGGCTAGTTTGCAAAGTGGTGGTGGAGTGACAAACCAAAAAACCTAGTAAGGCTTACACCAAGTCTTGCTAAACTTATTATTATTGCCCGAAAGCTTTTAGTTGCTATGAAAACGTCCAGGGAATCTTGAGTTCAAGTCTCAAGAGTTGTGTCCAAGTGTGGAGTTGTTTACGTGTGATCATAGGCGATTGGAGGAGAGTGGTTGCTATAGTTCTACAATTCTAGTTCTTGTAATTTCACAAATAGGTATTTCTTGTTTGAGTTATTATGAACTACTTTTACTTTAAGATGAATGAAAGTATGGTTGATTACTTGTGTTTGAATATGATTATTATGGAGTGAATTTGGTTATACTTGTGTGTATGATGTGATAAGTGTTGGAGTATTCTTATTTCATAGTGATGCATGAAATCATATCTTGTTTTATGAGTTTGTTGAAATAAAATCTAATCTTACTTAATTAGTAGGTAAAAACAATTTTAAAGATTAACAAAGGTCGAAAGGATTTTCTTTATGTTTTTATGCCAAAAAGTTAGTGCACGAATTAGTATGGATTATGGTGTGTGACAAGCATCATATTAACTCATTAAAATGGATTTGGAAATGATTTCATCACGAGAAAAGGCCGAAAGGATTCGTAGGAATTCTTAAAATAAGAAATGTTTTTCAAACAACAAAGAGTCTAATAGAATTATCGCACTAGTTAACAAAGGCCGAAAGGAATTAACTAGGAGATTGAATTCTTAGAGATGATTTCTCATGATAAAAACCATTGATTGTGAATCACTCAATTTTAAGTTGTGCATCATTACAAGTTACACCCAACTTGTTAGATTACTCTATACAATTATCATGGAACTACACACAAGTATATTTGTTTTTTATTGATTGATTTTTGTTTACCTTAGCATTTACACCAAAAAGGATTGACAATCTTTTTGGACAAAACTTATTTTGCAAAACCAAACCACAATTCCCTTGGGACGATCTCAACTTACCCACCTTTACTACTACGGACGAGTATACTTGCTCGTATGTGTTGATTAAAGAATCGGATAAATTGATTTTATAAATTTTAAAACTTGCACATACAACGACACATCAAGTTTTTGGCGCCGCTGCCGGGGAATTGTTAAATTTACTTGGTAGTTTGGCTTGGTAGTTATAAGTTTTTGTAAGAAGAAAAAAAAAAAGTTCGGTTCATAGCCAACCGGATCGGATGGACATCCATCCGATCGGTTGGTGGCCTCGGTAAAAAATTTTATTTCTTGTTAATTTTTGTTATTTCCAGTTTTTAATGTTAGTTTTAATGTTATTAATTGTTAAGATTAAGTGTTAGTTAATTAGTTGGTTAATAGGGATAATTAAGATTAGTTTTAATATTTATGATGTTTTTAATGATTTAGTTAAAATAGTTAATGTTAAGTTTTAATGATTAGTAGTTTAAGAGTTTTTACCTATGTTAATTAATCAATGATTGTTAAAGTTAATAATTAGTTGTTAGTTTAATGTTAATTAAGTTGATAATTATGTGTTTCATTTATTAGTTTAATGTTAATTATTAGTTTTTATAATTAAAAGTTTTTAAAGTTTAGTTTTAATTAAATTAAGTTTTTTTTTATAAAAAAAAAAAAAAAAAAAAAAAAGAAAAAAAAAGAAGAAGTTGGAAATTCGATCTATCCGATCGGATGATGCCCGCATCCGATTCGGTTGGTGATGCGTGGGTTTTGCAACCTTACAACAGGTTTTACCTCTCGAGGGATCTCAAGAGGCTTACAACCCCACCAGGCAGTGTACCTGACCGATGTAGTATAGTGTAGTGGTAAGTACGGGGGATTGATCGTTCTCCACAGGGAATAGTGTTCGTTAGGTGTGAAAGGCTACTCTAATTAGGTCTAAGGGTTGAGGAAGATTCTTTTTTGTATTTTTATAATTTTATGAAAGCAAGTAAAATCTCGGGTTTTGAAGGAGTGGGCGGAATTAGTTGCTAGTCAACTAACCCAAATTACTACAAATGCAAATAAAATAAAATAACAAAAATGAAAAGTGGTGAGAAACTTATGTGTAGAGAAATGTGTTTACTTAGATTTCCTTACTCCCTAACTATCTTTTACCGGTTAATTAGTGTGTATTAGTCGCGTGGATGACGGGTGTATTCCTTAATACCATTCGTGGGGTGGCGTACTTACTTCCCCAAACTCTACAAGCTCCTACTTCACTCCTATGTCGAGCCGGCTAGGAAGCTCCTAACATGGGATCACTAGAATTCGCTTGTGCATTAAATACAACCATAAAAACCTTTAGTACGCGTTTGGTTCATGTTTCTTAAGACGTTCAAGCAAGTTACCGAATAGGAAGTTAGCCAGTTTTCTTAAGCCTAACATAGATAAACAATCATCCAATACAACTAATAACACACTAACAACCAATAATCAATAGCTAGGTTTCATTAGATCTAAGCAAACACAAGATAAAATTAGCCTAACATGTTAAACAAAAGACAAGCATAAGATAGAATCAAACAACACATAGACATATTGAATGATTAATTGATAACTTATCTTTCAATGAAACATGGAAGATCTCAAGGCAAGAAGCCCTGAAAAAGGAGCTAAAATCGTCTTAGGGTTTTATCCCAAAATTCCACACACTAAGCTCTCCTTAATGACAAAAAATTAGAAAACTATATATAGACTTTGACATCTGACGGCGTCACCTTATGCATTGTGACGCCGTCACCTCGCCGCTTTTAGGGTTCCCGGATGACCATCTTGACGCCGTCCCTCTTTAGCTCTACCAAAATCCATTCTGGCTTATCAAGGCTTGACGCCGTCGGATCCTGAACGTGACGCCGTCCCCTTATGATTTAAGCCGTGACGCCCTTGATTTAGTTAAAGCGTGACGCCGTCAGAATTCTTATGCAAACTCACTGGCCCGTCATGAGTAAATTTCACATCCAACTTTTCTTGCCAAGGCATGACGCCGTCTGGAGTTAATGTTGACGCCGTCAAAGGTGACTTTCAGCACAATATTGAGACTTTGCCGTTTTCTTCACTTTTATGCTCCAAAAACGTCCAAAATGCCTCCTTTTCCAGATTTCTCCTCAAAAGTACCTAAAATGACAAAAGGAACGATTTAGGGCAATATTTGATCAAATAAATACGATTTAAGGCTTAAATGACCCCTTAAAAGCGGTACACTTTTCGCCTCATCAAATACCCTTACACTTGAGATTTGCTTGTCCTCAAGCAAATGCGCTTTTATTCTAATCAAAATATAAGTTAGGGGTCATTTAATGCAAACATAAAAGTAATTACAACAAATAATCGTTCCACTTCAATCATAATAAGCACGGAGATTACATACTAGCACCTCACAAGTAGTGTTTAGATACTCACATCTCTCAAGTGTCATCAAAATAAATCTCATAAATGAAAACGGAAAATATCTCTCACTACCTGTCATAGCAAATAGATTACCATAGGCTTGGGAAAGGATCGAAAACCTCCTCCACTAGGCGTAAGCACCTAAGATAAACTATCAAAGAGGGCTTTTAAATGGGTTATAATGTTAGGTGTAGGGAAAAGGAAAACACGGTTTTGTTGGATACGGGATATTTTACTGGTGGCGAGTTAAAGATCTTGGTCAATTACATGTACTATACAATGTTGCTAAGCCAAGACTAGACTCGATCTTAAGCTAATGAAAGAAAATAACAAAACATAAAATAAACATAAAATGAAACGGGATGGTAGTCCGTATGTTTTTTCTATTTTTCTTTTTCTCATTTTTTTGTATTTTTCTTGAAATTTTTTTTTTTTTTTTTTTTTTTTTTTTTTTTTTTTTTTTGCATACACTTTTACCCTACCATCCAAAATAATACATCATAGGGGCGTTGCATCCCCTTACACTTGAACTTTTACATAACTTTACAAATAACTATTCTAATGACTCGAATTAAGATAATTGAAAAACTTGGAGTACTTTTAAAACATTTAGCACATATGGGGGTAATAAATGATGTTCTTCCCCATTACTCCATTACACTAGTACTTTACCCATGAGTCCCAATCGTCCCAAAACAATATGTACAAGGATATGACTCGACTTAGCAACCATGTAATCAATTAGATAATTAACTTGGGTTTAAACAAATGTTGTAACAATAATGCACTAAAAATGAGTGCATACAAGGTAGGCTAAGGCGATTTGGGTGTACATTTTAGTGGGGTGTAACAAATTCTTCCTTTAAGTAAAATGCTTAAAGGTCGAAACGAAAAGATAGGCTCTGAGGGGTGTACTAGGGGTATCGTGTACTAAAAATGAGTACAACGCAAAGGGTGTGGGAGAATTACTTGACCAATGTAGCCAATGTAATTATAACAAAAACACAGGTGTAAAACAATGGGTTAATCCTAATGCCTCTTATCATGTAGTAAATCTAACTACACGAATGTAGTCTCACTTGTGGCCTCGGAATGGTCCTAACGCAAGTTCTAGAATCTAAGTGCTACCGGTACACACATCATAGCATAAATGCTTTTCCTACCAATTCTAGGGGCGAACCTCACATATTTGGGGGTGGAAAATTTTTTAGTGGTACGGTTTTTGTGCTAGTCATATAACTCCTATCCATGAGACGCTCATTAAGATCAAAGTTTCACTCCTATATGTTGTAAAAAATTTTAAATTCGGCACTAAAATTGCCCTAACAGGTATTTATCTCAGTTTTATTACACATCTACTATTAAACAAACAAAAATCAAGCGCAATTGTATTCTCAAAAATCGTACTTTTACCCTCCCCTTACACTTAAGATGAACATTGTCCCCAATGTTCAAATAACAAATGTAAAAGCATAAAGTAAAAGAATGAAATCAAATACTCCCCTGATTCGCTCGTTGGATAATGAAATTACACGGTTAAATCTTCCTCCAAAGAGAATGTTGAAGCTCCATGACTAATGCATCGCCATAAGCTTGATTCAAAACATTTCCTTGTCCAAAGTAACCTGTTGAACCTGAGAAAACAAACACGAAAACCTGCATAACATCGGCGGGATAAAATCTATATATAAGGATATAATGCTTGTGGAATGATAACTTTGCAGATTCCTGGAGATTATAAGTTGGAGATTTTAATAAAAACTTTTTATGAAAACAAAATTTTCAAAAATTTCTGGAAATTAAATCTGACGCCGTCAGGTTATAACCCCTGACGCCGTCAGAAATGACCTGACAAAAATTTTCGTTTTAAGTTTCCGGAAAATTTCTGGAAAAACCTTTTACTTACTTCCTGGAAATTCTGCAAAACATCATTATGACTCGATACAAGCATTTGACTCAAACAAATACGGATATGTATGTTAATTTATTATTATTACGATTCATGTTAATTTGTGTTCTAATAAACCGATTTAGATTTCCCTTACACTTATCTTTTGCAAAATACCTTTATATGTAGTTAAGACGAAGTTAAAAACAACATAAAGCATTTTCACAAATTACTTTTGAACATGAATCAATAATGATAAAAATTAAACACACATACGGAAACAAATAAAAACAAACAAACAAATAAATAAACACACAAAGCAAATAAAACAAATAAAGCTTGGGTTGCCTCCCAAGAAGCGCTTTTCTTTATTAACGAGTCTTGTAGCTAGACTCAAAGTCACGCTACCCTATGTAAGTAAGCTCGTCATCAAGGACGTCTTTAGGGTTAAGCTTGGATTGAAGTTTCCTATTGGTTCGCTTAGTACGATATGTCTTTTCAAACTTCTCTCCATCCGGGTCATACAATGTCATCTTGATATGCCATGACCCATCTCCATCATTGGGTGGTTTATCCCAATTCCACTTATGATCATCTTCCTCACAAATCCACTTATTCATTCCTAGGTTAATTGGCAAAACTCCTAGGAAATCAATCATCCTTCTAAAAACTAGAGGGTCTTCAAATGGATCTAATTCGGTGTCCCTAGCCAAGAGTTGCTCTACCGAATGCGTTCGGTTAACAAAGTCCTCTTCTAGGTAAAATGGGCGTTGGGGTCCTATGAAGTCTCTATCGATCCAAGGTCCATATCTAGATGGTCTCCTATTTGATTCTAGCCAATGTGGTGTTGGTTCCTCACTAGTATCATAGGCATGTTTCTTAACATCATAGACTGACCAAGTATCTCCTTCTCCTACCGCTATCTTAGATTCCTTACAATCAATCATAGCACTAGCGGTCGCTAAAAATCCTCTACCTATCAACAAGGGGCATGTAGGGTCGCTAACCATATCAAGGACGTGGAAATCGGCTAAAATGGTTAGCTTTCCAATGTGTACTAACACGTCCTTAACTACTCCAACCGGGTAAGCAACACTTCCATCCGCTAAGCCTATTATCACCTCGGTTTCTTCAAGTTTTCCAAGTTTTAGAGAGGTGTAGAGAGGTAACGGAAGTAGGTTAAGGCTTGAACCAAGATCGGCTAATGTATCATAAGCCTCCGAATTACCGATCTTGCAAGGTAGAACAAATAAGCCCGGATCATCTAACTTCTTAGGTAGCTTGTTTTGAACAAAGGCGGTCCCTTTTTCGCCTAACTTGAGCTTCTTCTCATCAACAACCGGACTTTCAAGGTGGAGCTCCTTGAATTCATCGTCAAGGTTTTGAGTGGGAGGTGTTTCAACTATGTTGTTGACCAATTTGGATGTCATAACTTCTTGGTCACTTGGAATGATTTGGGTTTGTTTGAAACACGTGCTCATGGAATTGACCGAATAATATTTGTGGACAAGAACTAGGGGACGAAACCGATGAAATAGCGTTGACGTTTAGTTTCGGGTTCTTGACCGTGTTGCTAGGGAGTGCTCCCATTTCTCGGTCATTGAGGGCTTTCAACAAGGTGTCAATCTTGTCGGTCATCTCGCTTTGTTTTTGTTTGAAATCGGCTTCAAACTTGGCTAAACGAGCTTCTTGAGATGCCATAAATTGAGACATCAATCCTTCAAAGTTATTGGTACTACCATTGCCGGAAGGATTGTTGTTGAAAGTACGGTTCGAGTTGGAACCGCTTGATTGGAAACGATTAGGTGGGTTGGAAGAATTGGGTTGTTGTGTGTTTTGGTTTTGTTTCCACCTAAGGTTCGGGTGATTTTTCCATGAGGGGTTATATGAATCACCATAAGGGTTTGGCTCGGGCTTGAAAGTGTACCACTTATCTCCCGCTCCGTCGGTACGCGAGGATGCGTAGTCCACAAAAGCTTGTTCGGGGAGTTCCATGCAATCACGAGTGTCGTGGGGACCACTACATAATTCACATGAAGAAGTGATTTTGTTCACTTGGCTTGAAGGTTTAGGAGCCTCGTAGGATTTCATGAGAAACTTGACTTGGTCTTCAAGTTCTACGATCCTACGGTCGGAAGTGCTTGAATTGTTCAAAGGCAAAGATATTGCCTTGACCGTTTTATTCAAATCACGGGGATCACTCCAACTTTCGTTGTCATAAAGAGCAAGATCCTCTAGGAGAGCCCATGATTGTTCCGCACTTAGATCACGTAGCTTGCCACCGGCCGATTGGTCAATGGTTTGCCTTGTGGAGAGATTGATATGGTCATAGAAGATTTGGACTTGGAGCCAAAGTTCTATGCCATGGTGAGGGACTTTTTGGAGTAAGTCCTTGAATCGAGTCCATGCCTCGTAGAGAGTTTCGCCTTGACGTTGTTGGAACATCAAGATATCATTCCTTAGCTTGGTAGTTCTTCCCGGTGGGAAAAACTGAGCAAGGAAACGAGTGGTGAGATCATCCCAAGAGGTGATGGATCCTGCGGGTTGACGTTCTAGCCACTGACTAGCTTGGTCCCGCAGAGAGAATTGGAAGAGACGCAATCGGGTCGTCTCTCGAGTGGCAACATCAAGGTCTATAGAATCAACGATTTTAAGAAAGTCCTTGAGATGTTGATTAGGATCTTCAGAACGAAGTCCATGGAATGCGCATCCGCTTTGCACCAACCGGATGGTGTCGGATCGCAAGGGTGTGATATTGGCTCCTTGTGTGAGCTCAATGGTGTTTCGATAGCCGTGGTGGCTAGGACGGGAATACTCTCCTAAAGTACGGGCTCTAGGAGGTGGTGGTGGTTGTTGTGGTGGTGGGTTGTGTGGGTTAAGGATATTACCATCTTCCATGATGTCGGACGGTAATGGTTACGAACAAAGACACGAAGAAAATAGATAGACTAAAGAAAACCTAGAAAAATAAAATAAAAATCTCACTAGAAAGGAATCTAGTGAGTAGACCTAATAGAAATAAAAATTCAACCTAAACAATAACTATTCCCCGGCAGCGGCGCCAAAAACTTGATGCGTGGGTTTTGCAACCTTACAACAGGTTTTACCTCTCGAGGGATCTCAAGAGGCTTACAACCCCACCAGGCAGTGTACCTGACCGATGTAGTATAGTGTAGTGGTAAGTACGGGGGATTGATCGTTCTCCACAGGGAATAGTGTTCGTTAGGTGTGAAAGGCTACTCTAATTAGGTCTAAGGGTTGAGGAAGATTCTTTTTTGTATTTTTATAATTTTATGAAAGCAAGTAAAATCTCGGGTTTTGAAGGAGTGGGCGGAATTAGTTGCTAGTCAACTAACCCAAATTACTACAAATGCAAATAAAATAAAATAACAAAAATGAAAAGTGGTGAGAAACTTATGTGTAGAGAAATGTGTTTACTTAGATTTCCTTACTCCCTAACTATCTTTTACCGGTTAATTAGTGTGTATTAGTCGCGTGGATGACGGGTGTATTCCTTAATACCATTCGTGGGGTGGCGTACTTACTTCCCCAAACTCTACAAGCTCCTACTTCACTCCTATGTCGAGCCGGCTAGGAAGCTCCTAACATGGGATCACTAGAATTCGCTTGTGCATTAAATACAACCATAAAAACCTTTAGTACGCGTTTGGTTCATGTTTCTTAAGACGTTCAAGCAAGTTACCGAATAGGAAGTTAGCCAGTTTTCTTAAGCCTAACATAGATAAACAATCATCCAATACAACTAATAACACACTAACAACCAATAATCAATAGCTAGGTTTCATTAGATCTAAGCAAACACAAGATAAAATTAGCCTAACATGTTAAACAAAAGACAAGCATAAGATAGAATCAAACAACACATAGACATATTGAATGATTAATTGATAACTTATCTTTCAATGAAACATGGAAGATCTCAAGGCAAGAAGCCCTGAAAAAGGAGCTAAAATCGTCTTAGGGTTTTATCCCAAAATTCCACACACTAAGCTCTCCTTAATGACAAAAAATTAGAAAACTATATATAGACTTTGACATCTGACGGCGTCACCTTATGCATTGTGACGCCGTCACCTCGCCGCTTTTAGGGTTCCCGGATGACCATCTTGACGCCGTCCCTCTTTAGCTCTACCAAAATCCATTCTGGCTTATCAAGGCTTGACGCCGTCGGATCCTGAACGTGACGCCGTCCCCTTATGATTTAAGCCGTGACGCCCTTGATTTAGTTAAAGCGTGACGCCGTCAGAATTCTTATGCAAACTCACTGGCCCGTCATGAGTAAATTTCACATCCAACTTTTCTTGCCAAGGCATGACGCCGTCTGGAGTTAATGTTGACGCCGTCAAAGGTGACTTTCAGCACAATATTGAGACTTTGCCGTTTTCTTCACTTTTATGCTCCAAAAACGTCCAAAATGCCTCCTTTTCCAGATTTCTCCTCAAAAGTACCTAAAATGACAAAAGGAACGATTTAGGGCAATATTTGATCAAATAAATACGATTTAAGGCTTAAATGACCCCTTAAAAGCGGTACACTTTTCGCCTCATCAGTTGGGCAATTTTGAATTGTAACGATTCAACCATCCGATCGGATGGGATCTTAAACCGATCGGATGGAAGCTTCAGTAAAATTTTTGAAATTTTTACTTTTTAGATGTTTTGATGTTTGAGAGTTTGAGTGTGTTTGTTTGTTTGTTTTGATCTCATTTCTAAGTTATTTCGATTATGACTAACCCTCACGCTAATAGTTTTGGATTTCTTTTGTTTTTGTGGTTATGTTATAGTTATTGATTCACTAGAATGGAAAGTTTAAGCGGAATTTCGGAATACTTGAGAAATTTGGAAGAAATGTTGAAAGATTCGGGTGATCTATTGGAAAGTTTGGGAAATATTTTAGAAGAAGCAAATGTTGATTTGGAAAGACAAGAAGAAGTTGGAGAAAGTCATGTTAGTTCACTTAAGGAGAAAAGAGTTGTTGTGTTTACACAAGCACCACCTAAGGAGTTTGATGTACCGTTCATGAGGTATTCTACACCTTGTGGAGTGGAAGGTATTAAAGCTTGGGATGCTCAGCTTAATATGGAGTATGGAGACAACTATATTACGGAAGATATGCTTGGTAAGCTTGGTTTTGTTAGGCTTGACTATGAAGATTATGGAAGAAAGATAGTGAGAGATGTGAATGTTAATATTCATGGTCATGTGTTCAAAGTTGATTTTGTTGTTTTGGAATATGGTAATGCGGATGAACCGGAAGTTGTGTTTGGTAGAGATTTTATGGTTAAGACTAAATGTAGGATTGATTTTGCATTGGGAGAGATGAGGATAGATGTTGATGATTTGGTTGAAGAAAAGGTAGGAAAGGGAGAGATGGTTAAAATGGGCAAAGCAAATAGGAAGAAAACACCACTAAACAAACTTACCCAACCCTCCACCCCTAAGAATGAGAGTTCTTCATCTAATTCACCACCAAAAACACCACAAATAGTTAAACCATTAACCCAAGAGCAAAAGGAAGCGATTCTAGAAAATTTGGAAACAAAGTTTAAAGAGCTTATGGAAGAGAAGCCGGTTATTGAAGTGTTGAATAATTATATGACTTATCGTAAGAAGTTGGATGCAATTATGATGGCAACAGCTAGGTTGGAAGATAAGAATTTTGATGAGATTGGAAGAGATAGGATAGTTGAGAATGGGTTGCCTAAAAAGGAGAGCGATCCAGGAAATTTTGTGTTACCAATTAAAGTGAATGGAACAGATGCAATGTATGCATTGGCTGACACGGGAGCAAGTGTGAATGTAATGCCGTATCATTTGTATAAAATATTAGGACTTGGTAATCCTCAACCAAACCAATATAATCTTACTATGGCTGATAATTCACGAGCAAAAGCGATGGGAGAAGTAAAGAATGTTAGAGTCCAAATAGGATATCAAGCTTTCTTGGCCGATTTTCTTGTGCTTAATATTCCGGTGGATAAGGAGTTACCATTGTTGTTAGGAAGAACATTTTTGAGAACTTGTGGAGCTATTATAGATATGGGTAGAGGTACTATGACTACTAGTGATGGAATCTTGAAGCATACATATTACCCAAAGCCTAGAGGCAAGATTGTTAAAGAAGTTCATGGAGGCCGAAGATTGATTATCAACCTGGGATGGTTGATAAATGGTTATGTTTTAAAAACAACGTTGGTTGAATGATTTCTATTTCTACTACTTTAACTTAACTTTTGTAGGATTTTATTATTTATGTTTTGAACTATGTTTGTTTGTTTCAGTATTTTGTTTTGTTTGTTTCGCCTATATTGTTTGCAGTATTTGCAGGGGAAAAGTTAGCGGAAGCTTAGTGTTGATCAATATTTGGAGTTGGAAGAACTCATATGCTTACGAAAAATCAAATAAGCCTATGCGAATTTTATTTTCCGGGTAGTATTTTATTTTATTTTATTTTATTCTCTAAATTTTTCCCATTTCCTTTACTTTTAAGTTCATTTTATTTACATTGAGGACAATGCAAAACTTAAGTGTGGGGGAGGGAAGAAAATAGGAAAAATTGGTTTGATTTTTATTTTTTTTAGTTTTTAGTATAATTTTGGAATTCAAGTGACTAGAGTTGTGTTCGCCCTTGATGTTTAGTTGTTTAGAGATTGATTCAATGGTAAGAATGAGGCTATTTGAAATTTTTTGAAATTTAATCAAGGAAGGAGAGTTATTGATAACTATTACTAGCACATGTTATAACCCACCTTAAATTGTGAGGATTTAAGCCTTTTTGTATAAAGCATTTCTTATGCTCTATATTTCGTTATGAGTGTGCCGGTGATCATGTTGATTCTAGAACTTGTACGTGTTATGCATTACGGTTAAAATTACTTTCAAGTAATAAAATATATTCAAATGATAAGAGGCAAATTAGGATTTTCACCAAATGGCCTTCCGTTTACAAAAAATATTTTTGCTGACCGCATTGGTTAGTTATCCGTAGTAATTGGAACCCATTTGTTAGCGTTAATTTTTTACGCTAGATACCCTTAGTTACACCTTCTGAGCCTTATCTTTTCTTTTGATTAAATCCAAAAAAGTACAAAAAGATTTTACACCTTACACCTTAGCTTTTCCCGAATCAAGTTCAATTGAAGTTCGAAACTAGTTATCTTTTTGATGATTGCATGTTGACCACACCTTGTATGTGTATATGTTGTTTCAATGAAGAAGGAGATCGCTACTCTTATTTGTTTTTTTTTTTTTTGTTTTTTTTTGTTTTTTTTTTTATTTTTTGTAGCGTGTGCTCATCCAAAGTGTGGGGGGAATGTTATTAAAAAAAAAAAAAAAAAAGGATAGCCAATGAGCTATAAAAGTATGGAATGATGAAAATAAAATAGTCAATGAGCTATTAAGGAAGGGAAGAGTTAGTATGAGATGCGGAAAAATGATAATCGAAGAAGTTTGGTGGAGTGATCATTGGAGGTATAATGAGTTGGGAACGGAATCTGGACTTGATTCTTTATTCGTTTATATTCGGTTTTTTTTAGAAATCAATCACAAATAACTCCCATGTCTTATCTTTACCTTTACCAATTACTTGATTCGTTGTTAGCTTTCGAGCATCCGGATTTAGTAATGGCTTTGTCTAGATATGTAGTGCATGGATGTTCTAATGACCATCCGGGTTTTTGAATAGTTGAAAAACGTTGCTAGCGAGCTAGTGCGTGTTTTGGTGACCATCCGTTATGCAAATAACGTCGTTAGCGAGCCAAAGGTACAATCTAGTGACCATCCGTTGCTTGACTAATCAAGAATTCGTTGTTAGCGAGCTATTACATTCTTGTATGAAATATTTGCACAATAGCCAGGTAGCCGTAACCCTTTAACCTTAAACCCGAATAAAAGACCTCTTTGATGTTTTATTTTGTTGTTTTGATACTCGTACAAGCTTATGGTAAGAAACGTGATTCATGTCTGAGCAATTGAGTGATATACCATTAAAATTACCCTTGAGTGTTGAGTGAATTTAAAAATCCTATGAGAGGAGCTTAGTGACGTTATCAAGCTCGAACTAAAATGACAATTGTTCCTTCGGGATGATTGTTGGATTTTTAGAATCATAATGAAGTAGCCATTGAGTTCAGTTTTCTGAAAGCTAGACTTGCTCGAGGGCGAGCAAAACTCAAGTGTGGGGGATTTGATAACGCTCAAAATGAACATGTTTTTAGTCGCGTTATTGTTAGATTTGTGCATCATATTTGGTTATATTTGTGTATATTTGTTACTAAATCATGAAAAAGTGTATATGCAAGTAAATATAGCCAAGTACAGGAAAAGATGATAAAAAGATGAAGAAATGAAGAGATTATGCACATTTGAAGAATCACGAGAAAGAAGCCACACAAGAATTCAAGGATTTGATAAAGTCAAGGATTTCTATGCTTACATATCAAGAAAAGATCAAGTTCTATGGAGGGAATTAGTGGCACAACAAAGGATCAAGCACGTAACGAGAAAAGGAGGAAGAAAAATAATATTTGCATGGCCCATCCGATCGGATGGCGCCCGCATCCGATTCAGATGGGGAAACTTGGATTTACCGAGAGCTCCAACCGATCGGATGGACCTCAATACCGATCAGTTGGAGGAAGCTGAAGTTACAAAAATGCATTTAATGACGAATTTAAGCCCCATAATCATGGTGGCTTATCATTTCTCGGCTAGTAACTGAAAGGGGACGTTTTTACTTGAAGCATAAGTGTTCTTACACTTATTTAAAGACCATTTGGCTAGTTTGAAAAGTGGTGGTGGAGTGACAAACCAAAAAACCTAGTAAGGCTTACACCAAGTCTTGCTAAACTTATTATTATTGCCCGAAAGCTTGTAGTTGCTGTGAAAACGTCCAGGGAATCTTGAGTTCAAGTCTCAAGAGTTGTGTCCAAGTGTGGAGTTGTTTACGTGTGATCATAGGCGATTGGAGGAGAGTGGTTGCTATAGTTCCACAATTCTAGTTCTTGTAATTTCATAAATAGGTATTTCTTGTTTGAGTTATTATGAACTACTTTTACTTTAAGATAAATGAAAGTATGGTTGATTACTTGTGTTTGAATATGATTATTATGGAGTGATTTTGGTTATACTTGTGTGTATGATTTGATAAGTGTTGGAGTATTCTTATTTCATAGTGATGCATGAAATCATATCTTGTTTTATGAGTTTGTTGAAATAAAATCTAATCTTGCTTAATTAGTTGGTAAAAACAGTTTTAAAGATTAACAAAGGCCGAAAGGATTTTCTTTATGTTTTTATGCCAAAAAGTTAGTGCACGAATTAGTATGGATTATGGTGTGTGACAAGCATCATATTAACTCATTAAAATGGATTTGGAAACGATTTCATCACGAGAAAAGGCCGAAAGGATTCGTAGGAATTCTTAAAATAAGAAATGCTTTTCAAACAACAAAGAGTCTAATAGAATTATCGCACTAGTTAACAAAGGCCGAAAGGAATTAACTAGGAGATTGAATTCTTAGAGATGATTTCTCATGATAAAAACCATTGATTGTGAATCACTCAATTTTAAGTTGTGCATCATTACAAGTTACACCCAACTTGTTAGATTACTCTATACAATTATCATGGAACTACTCACAAGTATATTTGTTTTTGATTGATTGATTTTTGTTTACCTTAGCATTTACACCAAAAAGGATTGACAATCTTTTTGGACAAAACTTATTTTGCAAAACCAAACCACAATTCCCTTGGGACGATCTCAACTTACCCACCTTTACTACTACGGACGAGTATACTTGCTCGTATGTGTTGATTAAAGAATCGGATAAATTGATTTTATAAAATTTAAAACTTGCACATACAACGACACATCTGTTTAAAATGAAGCACTTGCTTCCAAACACTCTAAAATATACTAAAGTAGGCTTTTTGCCTCTATATAACTCATATGGAGTCTTTGTCAAGAATGGTCTAATTAGAACTCGATTTAGAATATATGTAGATGTATCTACAGCGTGACACCAAAACTTTTGAGGTATGTTTTGTTCATTTAACATGGTTCTACTCATTTCTTGAATAGTCCTATTTTTGCGTTCTACCACACCGTTAGATTGAGGGGTTCGAGGAGCCGAGAAATTATGAGTTATGCCATTGGCATCACAAAAAGCTCCGAATTGAATTTCGTTGTCGAATTCACGACCATGGTCAGTTCTAATTGATACTATGTTACTTCCTATTTGATTTTGAATTTTTTTACTTAAGATTTCAAATTTATCAAATGCTTCGTTTTTAGTTTTTATAAACTTAGTCCAAGTATACCTAGAGTAATCATCTACTATTACCAAAGTATAGAAGTTTCCCCCGTAACTTTGTATAGCGGATGGACCAAACAAATCCATATGTAATAATTCTAGACACTTAGATGTAGACACCATGTTTTTAGCCTTATGGCTATTATGAACTTGTTTTCCTATTTTGCAAGCATCACAAAAGTGTTGGTCATATTTTAACTTGGGCAGGTTCCTAACGAGTTCCTTAGATGATAAGGATTGAATTAACCTCATATTGGCGTGACCTAAGCGTCGATGCCATAGAGTTGAGTTATCGTCCAAAGAAGTGAGACAAAGCTTGTCTTTAGGTGTTTTGTCGAGTTTCATAACGTAAACGTTATTCTTCAAAACACCTTTTCCTACAGTTATGCCATCCTTAAGTATTTTACTTCCATTTTCACTGAAAATGACGTTATACTTTTTGCGGCACAATTGACTTATACTAAGCAAGTTAAAACCTAAATTATCTACATGAGCAACATCATCAATAGAGAGAGAGTCATGAGAGATCGTACCTTTTCCGATGATTTTACTTTTAAGTTTGCTACCGAATGTGACATTACCTCCGTCATACACTTGGTAGGTTGAGAAAAGGCTTTTGTTTTCCGTCATGTGCCTTGAGCACCCACTATCTTTGATCCACTCATCAGGTTCTAATTCAACTTTTAAGCATACCTCTTCTGTGTCGTGAGCCATGAGAGCAACTTCGTCGTTCTTAGGCTCGTCATCATCTCCTTCACTATCACTCCAAGCTCCACTTACAAAGGCTCTTTGAGACTTGTTCTTTGGAGGCTTTGGACATTCTCCTATCAAGTGACTAGAATCACCACACCTATAACACTTCCTGTCTACCTTTCCTTTCCTATCATCACAGTCTTTTCGGAAGGATTTCTTTTCTTCACGAGGTGGTCTAACGAACTTTCCTCGTCTCCTGAAGAATTTCTTGAAATCTCTTACCGCCATGGCATATTCTTCGTCTTCGCTACTAGAACAAGACTCTTCATCACTTGACTCAACTCTAGCTTTCAAGGCAATGGATTTTATTTTCTCCTTCTTTCCCTTAACTATTTCTGGGTCTTTTTCTATCACCATTTCGTGAACTTTGAGGTTTCCTATGAGCTCGTTCAGTGTCATACTTGAAAGATCCTTAGATTCTTCAATAGCTGTCACCTTTGCTCTCCACTTTGGGTGGAGTGCTCTTAGAAATTTTCTGACAAAATTCTTACTAGAAAAAGATTCATCAAGTGCTTTAAGAGATGTAATAATAGTATTAAACCTAGCAAACGCACTATCAATGGTCTCATCTTCAGAGATAACAAATTGTTCATATTGTTGAACAAGAAAATCAATTTTGTTATCTTTGACTTGTGAGTTCCCTTGATGAGTGATAATTAGTGATTGCCAAATATCCTTAGCCGTTTTACACATAAAAACTCTTTCATATTCTTTCTTAGGTAAAGAATTGTAAAGCATCATTTTGGCTTCATTATTTTTGGCAATCAATTTCTTTTGCTCATCACTGTGACGAATAAAAGAAGCACCTATATCCCGACCACCTGAAATATCATTACTAATGGGCTTATAGTCACCTTCTACAATAATATACCACAGATCTATGTCCTTTGACTTCACATATGTCTCAAAGCGATTTTTCCAATATATGAAACAATTTGGTTCAAATAGTGGTGGTCTTTGCATAGATTGCCATTTTTTAAAGTTTTCAAAATCTATTGATCGTTTCAAGTTTTTAAAATACAATATATTTTGAAAATCTTAAGTAACACCGCTCTGGTACCAATTGTGGAAAACTAGAAGGGGGGTTGAATAGTTTTACCGTTTAAAATTTGATTCGCTTTGTTACTTAATGTGATTTCAAATTAAACATACACAAACAAATAATTACACAATATATATGAAAAGTAAAGAGAGGAATGATCAAACCACACAACACGGATGTTTATAGTGGTTCGGCTACAAGGATTCTCTTCCTTGCCCTACTCCACTCCCCGAGCCTCTAACTCGAGAGTTATCTTTCACTAAGAAACAAACTCCCTTCTAGGTGGAGAAAACCTTTACACGTCGCTTACTTCTTTTTCCGGTACTAAGCTAAACACCGAGTTCTTTACAAGGGTACAACCACTCCCGTTTGGTTCTTTCACAAGGGTACAACCACTCCCAACACTCTTTGTGTTTTAAGGACTAAAACACTAACCTCACTCTACTGATGTAAATGATACAAACAATGATATGCAAACTAGTACAAGATCACACAGTGACTAAACTAGACGGATAACGACAGAACGTTGATCCTTGTATGTTTGATCCCTTTGCTACAAAAGGAAATATCAAATGAAATGAATGAATGAATGATATGGGTTAGTAAATGAATGAGTATGTATTTAAGCTATATGAGTGATGATTTGTCCAAATGATCAGCTTGCTATTTATAGGCAAACTGAGTGAACAGCTGGCGGATCCGGCGGATCCCAAAATTTGGATCCGTCCTTGTATGCACTTGGATCCGCCAGTGCAGGACAGCTAATAGATTTCCAAATCTTGCCATATCTTTCCATATCTTCAAATGTCAACTCTTTGGCTTGAAGATCTAAACAAAATATCACAAAATCTTACCAAGATTGTGTACATGATGCATGCCATGATGTCATCCTAACTTTTGAAAAATAAAGTTTCTATTTTAGGAAATAAACATGTAAATGTATAAAATGTAAATTCTAGTGATCTTGTGAAATGTAAATATGTTCTAAAAAGACTTTAACTCGTATTTATGATTTGCTAAAAGATATAACTTGTATTTGTCATTAACAGAACTAAGTAAAGATCATAAAATATAAATAACGTTTTTGGGACGATATTGTATTAACAGGGGTATTACTTCATAATATAGAACAAGGTATAGAAAATGACCTCTAAATGAGACGTTTTGAAATGTTACCATTCGAATTATTTAAATCAGAGTTAAAACAAGAGATCCAAAGTATAAGGTTACATAGATGTTTTCAAGATGTATCGAATGGTAAAAGATAAAGGTATAAGTCTCCAAGTATGCAAAAGACTCTACGATCCATGCATCCACTATCGCCTTATAAACCTGAGATAAACATGCTAAAAAGTGTCAACCAACGGTTGGTGAGTTCATAGAGTTAGTTTAGTTGTAAAGCATTTGAATAAAGATTTCACAGCAAAGGCCTTGTAAATCCACTCAATCCCAAGCCCCGCCCATACAAGACTTGCAACCTGTGTGTTTACAACCCACTGCTAAAGTATGAGTAGGGCATGTGTATAAATTGTAAAGCCCTAGAGTAAAGTTTTCACTGCAAAGGCATTGTAAATCCACTCAGTCCCAAGCCCCGCCCATACAAGACTTGCAACCTGTGTGTTTACAACCCACTGCCAACGTATGAGTAGGACAGATGTGTATACGATATACAAGAGTACTTAATGTAATGAATTGCAGCAAACTGAACCTCCTGACTGTGTTTATATGTATCATGAGAATACCAGATTATATTCACCCAAGGCCAAGAATTGTGGGGCACAAGGGTGGGGGCGTCAGCCCGATAGTTACTATCAATACCTCTCCAACGGCTCCTACCCATAGGAGTTAAACGGTTGCTAAGAATAGTATGTATAGAATAGTTTAACACATTAAGGCATATATCGTAATAAAACTACACATCATGTCCAAAAAGTATAAAAGCGTAGCGTATCATAAGTGTTTTGAGTATTTGCATCACAATGCAGATCATGTATTTGATAAACGAGTAAAGTAATTTAAGCATGTATCTCCCCCAAGTAGTTTAAAATGAATATAAAAAAGTAAGAGTGGGGCTATGACTCACCTTAGCTGTGAAAGTCAAGGTAATGTTATGTCAAAATGTAACACGGGAACGGCTCTAACACACGACCTGAATAATAGGGAAATATGAGATTTCGATGGTTTAAGACTGACTTGATGTGAATAAAGATTGTAAAATAATATCGGACAATGAATTGGATCGTGATAAGAATGAATGATATACTTAAAATGCTTAAAGTTCAAAAATAATATTATATATAATATTGTCATGTTTTTATGTTCATAGAATTCGTAAATATCGTTCCCTCAAAAGTTGATGGATGATAAGTTATGTTTATTCGTTAATAGTTACGTTATATAAATATAAACGTTACATTTGTTTAAATAACGAGTACGAAATGTAAAAACGGATTTTAAGGACACAATTTTATAAAACACTTTATGAAATGTATATAAGTTACTGGTTGGTCCTTGAAGTTATAGGAAGTTTACACTTTTTAACCCTAACGGTGAGATATTTGCACCGTTAGTCCCTAGTTAGAAAATATTTACATATTTAGTCCAAAATGTTCAAATGTGACATTTTATGGTTTCTATTTACTGTTTTAACCTTTTCTACCCATGATTTTATAAAAATGACAATTTAGCACATATTTATCCGAAAGTTACAATTTTAACCCAAATAGTAATATATTTTGCGTTTCAAGTCCAAAATTTACAAAACTTATATAATTAAATTTTCGAGAGTTTTATAAGCCTCGGGTAGCTTATTTAAGTTCATAAAAACTGCTTATTCAATAAAAGAGCTTATTTACAGCTTATTGGGCTTTTAACGTTTTAAAACAAGGCCCAATAAGAGATTTTGATCCGAGGGGTTTCAAAAGAGTTTGGACCTGGTTTTGGGATTCTTTGAGGGTCTTAAAAACATATTCAAACTGCTTATAACAAGTGCTTATTGTATGTGCTTATTGGGTGATTAATGGGCTAAAAAGCCCACTCGGTATACATATTAGTTTGGAAATTGTTTTCGATAGCTACAAGCATGAGGGTTATAAAAGGACTTTTAAGAGCTTGTTACAAGAGCTTATTGGCACAGCTTATTTGATTAGCTTATGGAGAATCAATTGGCATAATTTATTCAGTAGGTTGCTCGACTAGAAATGATTTAAGGGAGGGCTTTCTAGTTGATATAATAAAGGTCTAAAATAAATAAATGACATAATAACGTTCAACATGTATATTGAGTTCAAAATGGGTCTCAATAGTCTTTTATATGATGAAATAAACGTCGAATGAATTAAGCACTTGATTTTCTAGCCATCCAATGAGTAGGAGGTCATATGCAAATGAAAATTAAATAACAAGAACATGAAATAAATGAATGAAAGATATAAAGGATCGTACGAAATAAATACAAATGCATAGATTAATGAAAACATAAGTATGAGTAAGAATGTGTTCGAATTACTCACCACACCCAAAATGGTGGTGATAACTTGTTGATATGGACTAGGAATAAAGGGTTTTTGCACAAACTCGATAGAGCTATATCAAAAGAATTGAGATTAACACTAAGCGTTTGGAAAAATGGATCGAATAACTAGGAAACAGCCTTGGATCTCTTCGAATGCTTCTAGAAGGAGAGAAACACTTAGAAATATATTGAGTGAGAATGAGTGAATGAGTATGTTTGTGTTGTATACGTATATATGTATGCATGTGTCTATGAGCTTAATGTATTTTAACACAAGTTGGAAATTGTTAGTTATCAAATGGGATGAGGAGACACAAGGAATAATTTAGCTAGGCAAATGATTGAACTAGTCAAGTGGTATATGTATGTTCGGTTATGAACCGAATGGTACATACAAAGGTTTTATTCGACACACATGGGTCCAAACAACATTAGAACGTGGCCAAATTGATTAGGAAAGGTGTGTTAAGCCTTGTGGAATGTTTTTGACTAGGAAAATACGAAATGGCTTAGGTAAAAACGCGAGTTTTGTCGAGTTGGTGAGGATTGCGTTGGGTTGTATTTGTGTCGACTGGGGTTAACTTTAAGCCTCGTTTCATGTTCAAACGTTTGAACTAGGGAAAAAGGCTTGTCATTCTCGAATCTTGGGTGTATGGAGAATCGAACCATGTAAAGTAAAGTGTAGATTGTATGTCAAAATCTAGAAGAAAAGATGCCAAGTAATGATACATTGGATCGATTAGTATAAAGGAGAAAATAAAAACTTGGGCTTGAGTTTAGTTGGGATTGAATAGTGTTGGGTTTAGTGTTTATTTGTATATTGGACTGTCGTGGTGCGTGTGTGAGCTCGTTCCAAAGTATCGTGTATCACGTAACAACGTTTTTGAATAGAAATGTAATAAACAAAATTTTCAAATTTTGCTCGTAAAAATGGTTAAGTGAACTATAATGATGAGTTAATACGGAATACTAGATTAATGTTCACTAATGACTAGGGAATTCTACAGGTTGCTACACAATACCTTACACATACGGGACACGTGTCGCAAGTATGTTCAGTTGCCCGTTTTGAAAGTCGCTCAAGGTCTATTCTGGAGTATTTTTGAAAATTGGTCTAATTTTTTATGTCATGAGGATGCCTTTGGGGAAAATTTGGAATTTTCCCTAAATATAATGATGCATTTTAGGTTTTGAATAATATGCGTATGTATGCAAATTTTGGATTATATGTTTTCATCCGCTATTTATTTGTTTTATACGTTTTTGTACATTTTGTACGCTTTTATACGTTTTTGTATATTTTTATACGTTTTGTACGTTTTTATACGTTTTTATATGTTTTTATACGTTTGTATACGTTTTGTACGCTTTTCTACGTTTTTATGCTTTTTTTACGTTTTTATACGTTTTTGTGCATTTTTATGTGTTTTTTTTACATATTTTACGTTTCATACGTTTTTATCCATTTGTACATGGAACTGAAAGATAGTGCACATGTCTCTTATCACAACAAACCCACTATCCTCCAGATTGATAGCATGAAGATCCTCATCTATAAGGGAATATAATCCAGAATTAGACATTAGTGAATAGGAATATAAACCCATTATCCGTTTTAACTAAAGTAACTTAAGTGACCAATGCCCCAAACTTTAGTAACTTATGTGAACATTTTCTCAAACTTTAGTAACTTATTTTTCTATTAACCCATAATACATCGGTGCCACTTAGGAATTTAACCGGTAGTAAAAGGTTAAAACTAAGACAGTAACTTATGTAACCGGTGGGAAAATTTTAAGTAACTTGTTTGTAACATTTTAAACTATTGTAACTTAAGTGAATATTTTCCAAAACTTTAGTAATTTATTTGTTTATTAACCCGTCTCTGTGGATGAATAGGATGCAAAAGTGCAATGTGTAACATAATAGAGGGATACAAAATGAACAATGTTTTTAAAAGAACACACAGTGACTGTGTGTAAGAACCTTCCGGTAAAAATGGAGTCCGCCGGAAAAGGAAGCCGCCGCCGTTGCTCCGGCGACGGTTGTGGCGCCGTTTTTAATTGCTCCGTTTCTCATCAGGTTTAATTATTTATCTATTCAAACCCTAATTATCATTAAATACTGAATTAATTGCTAATTTGATGAACTAATTAGTTTTGCGTATCCGTTATTTTGTTGGCGTAAGTATCGCTTTGCCAAAAGTGTAATTATAAAGTGTAAAATGACGCTAAACGCTTCTTTTATTAGCGTTGTTTTGGTATAGCGTTTGGTACAGCGTTTATGTTTTGGTAAATTAGCGGTAGCAGTAAGCAGTAAGCAGTAGCAGTTGTTTTGGTATTGCATTTGGTAACATAGCTTTATGTTTTTAATTATTAAGTGTAAATGCTAGTTGCTACTAAATGCTCCTTCAAGTAGTATTTTGATTTGGAGCGTTTAGAAAAAATTAGGAGTGCTAAACACTAGTTGCTAGTTGCTTCAAAACGCTTCTTAACACTCGCTGCGTTGTCGGTGGTCATATTAGGAGTAGAGTCATGAAATTTGGAGTATGTTGTGAAGGCGGTGCGGCGGTTGTAGTGCAGTTTCATCGTCTCTTAAGTTGCTTAAACTCTAGTAAAATAAAAAGTATAGTTTCTTAGTTCTCCATAACTTTTTTAATTAAACCATCCATGTAATTTATCTTCTTCATATGTAATTTATGTAAACTCTACTCCCGGGTTTATCCCGGGGTAGGGGTAGGATCCGTCTACATTCTACCTCCCCATACCCTGCCCCGGCGGGATTGGGTTTGTTGTTGTTGTTGTTGCTGCTGCTGCTGCTGTAATTTATGTAAAAAGTTTAGTATTAGTTACTAACTTTGGGTAGAATTAAGTCGTTGCAATGTAATAAATTTCCGAATCGTTGCTTATGGTTAGTTAATATCTCTTATTTGTCCTGCAATGGCTATGCTTTTTGTGAGACAACTTGTGCTATGTGATGAACTGATTATCATAAGTTGATGCTTGTAACTAATCACATTGGAGCGTTCACATACAAGAGTATTAGGTTTCTCATCTGTCTCGTAAAACACACGCTATTACACCCAGCTCAGTATCTCTTAATATAAACTGCAGACTCTAGATTTATATGTTCTGCAAAAAGTAACTAACTGTTTCATGAGTGTGTTCATCTAAAAAAGTTGTTCAGTAAACATGTATGACTAATTTAGTATTTGGTTATCTTATTTTGATGCTTATAACTGATTGTGCGCTTATTAATGTTGTTTAAGATATCACATTGGAGTGTTCATAAAGAAGAATGTGAAAGACTAAAACGACAAATGTGCTCTGTGGAGCTGCTTAATGACTTCCCTTTTAGTTTTTCGAGGGAGGCTACTTATCAGGTAATCGCTTTATGTAGCTGAATCAGTGAATTATATCAAACGGGCCAGCTTTAAACTCTTAGATTGATATTCAAAGAAAATTTATTTGTTAGAAATTTGTAACAAAAGTGCAATATTTAGTGATACAATTTTGTAAAATTGTTATACAAGTAGTGTTAAATCTGATTTTTTGGAGTTAAGCTTTGGCCACAAAACCAGAATGTTCTCATAATTGGTAAAATGATTGATATGTTGTAGGTGTGCGGAAACGTGGAGACTAGGTGTTCGTTTTTGGAGAAGTTAGGGATCCACCGTGTAGGAATCTGGATCTGTGAATGTAGTTGTGGGGACTCAAGTACTTCGTTGGATCATTCAAGGTTCTTATCTGCTCTTTTCAGTTGTTAATTTTCGATTTATTTACTCTTTTCAGTCCCAAAAAAGATGCTGATTCTGATTATTATTACTATTACGTAAATACTTTAGGTTGGAACTTTGTCAACAAAAAGAAACGCTACATTTATCTTGTGATATGACCCGAAGCAGTTAAATTAATTTCGGGTAAAAAAGTAGAACATTTTGAAATTTGAACACAGGGCACTATATAGTTCAACAATATGTTATATGCGACATTGTTGATGATATATCAGTGGTATGGCTGTCCTTAGCTTTTGTATTTAGTTTATTACGAAGTTACAATTGGATTATATTACAGATGACATCTCATCGTCTTATTCATTTGACTGGAAGGTCTGATAAGGACTGGAGTCTCCCAAGTAGGTTATCCCCTTGTAGAGATATACTAATAAATCTTCAACATCTGTATTTTTTTAATGAGGTACAATTGCTTCTTAAAGATGAAATTCACAAACGCGATATGCAGGGCCTTTGTCTATATTAAACAAGCAGTTAAGTAGTTGGAATGACTATTATGAATGGAGAGGCATCCCGTTAGATTCTCCTGTTGCTCTGCTTCTTCATTGGGTAATGTATACTTCTAACACGCTATATATTATAACTTTATGAAGTGTATAGATGTTGGTGCTAGTTCCATACGATTATATTTTGTATTTATCTATGTTAAGTCATAACTACCTCTACTTTAATCGCAGCCATTGACTATATGTCAAGCCATTCAACTTGCATCTGCTAAACAGTTGATCCCTGAAACTATGGATGATATGTGCATACACTACCTAGGTATTCTAATCGCTAACTACTTTTGGTTTTTAACGTTATGAAATGGCCTTTTTTGTTTTCCATGTATCATGTATGTTAGTTACAGTTCCTAGTTCTGTCGTCAAGTGGTTGGCTTGTTACTTTGGGGGAGGTGTTTATATTTGTGTTTTGGAACCAATCATAAAAATATTGTGAACTGAAGTCGCACTTGATTCTGTTTATGATCATCTGATTATTTGGGTCGTATAAGATTTTTTTTTAATACAAGCTACGGCAATATTGATTATAGAAGGGAAATTTAAAGTTACTTAATTACACTTCTGTGTAACCTAATTTGAGAGACCATTACTTCCATTTTACATATATATATATATATCCTTTTCATATTCAATTGTTCCTTGTCGTCCTTTTACCTAATAATGCGATAAACATTCCTAATATCAAATAAATGGTATCTGATTAATTACATCTTCAAACTGCAGAAGCACATCCTGACACTATGTTCAAAACCTTTTTTTTTTTTTTTTTTACTGTGAATATATGATAATGACTGGAGTATTAATTATCACATAATCGCATCCAAACATCTTCTCTGTGTAATTAATTCTTTATTTGACGTAGTATATTGCGTTTCTGCAGGGCCTGAGAGGGAATTTCACCAACTTGCTGTGTTTGGGGAGTTACACGCTCTTCTTCCTGGAGTCCAAGTGCATATAGATTTTGTTGGATCTTCAGTTCCACATGACAGGTCAGCATCCATCATTGCTCAATCTAGGTGAGAGAAACCTCATGATGAATGCTAGCTTTCCTCCCGCCAGCATCGTGTACTGGAACTGCACTTTCTCATGTACAAAATAAAGCATGTATAGGAAAAGTGCAGAAGCCATTGAAACTCCACCGATAAGAAATAGACCACGGAAACCTTCAAGGTTTAAATTTTGGGCGCAGTCGCGGAATCTGATTTTTTATTAAACCACTTATCCTCCAATAACTTTAGAGTCCCGTCTTCTCATAATCTGGCAATCTGAGTTGACATCTCAGGGGCCAACATTGAACCTTTCGGGAATGCCTGCACATTGTTAAAACTAACATTTGACTAGGATAGACTTTATCTACAATGTCAAATTTTCATTTTTAACTTAAACACATTAGCTCAAATTTTGACCTATTTAAAACTGAACGGTTCGATTCCAGTTACATTCTATCTTTAGCGGTTCAAACTGAAGGTAAAGAAACAGATTAGCTTAAACAAAGTGGTTGCACAGATCAAAAGTGACCCACATCGTATGTTTAGTGCATAAACCCTCCTAACTCATTTTAATCAAGAAAAAAGACTTGGATTTGTTATTATATTGGCCTATTGGATAATATAGTTCTCTTCCCGTTCAAAAGATTGACCTGCTTTGACCTCTTACCCATGCTAACGCTATTATTAAAGAATTGTATAGTGAAGAGACTCACAAAGCCAAAACCATTGGTGATAGTTTCAGATACGGTCATCGAGTAGCCAGATGGATATTGTGCAAGAAATTCCTTAATATAAGGAATTTCAGCAACAATTGCATCAACACCACCGTTTTTACTGCCACGTATCAAAGCATCAGCATATTCCTCTACTGAAGAATAATTATTCAATTTCCCTACAAGGGCCCCCACAGTGCCATACATGTATGATGTATCCAACAGACCCTCTCATTGATGCTAACTGAATTTGTTCAACAGTTAATAGCGAACTTAATGTTGCAGTGTAACTTGAAACGAGCACAAGCACTAGGAACAACCACACTATGACTACAAATCTTGACAAATTACTCTGCAGCTTCTCCCCTGAAATTTTCAAAACCTAAACTTAAATTGGTTTAGCTCTTACTAAATTTATGTTCGCCATTATACTTAGATGTGTTTGTGGCAAAAAAATAAAATAAAAAAGAACTAAAACAGGGTGCTAGAGCTTACTATGAGCATAAGCAAGTGTTGAAAAGGCAAACCAGAAGGTTGTCCCGATTTGTTTTGCTGTTGAACCTTGAAATTCTTCATTTGTCCGATGTTCAAGTATCCAAACGACAATGCCAGTCAAAATAAAGAAACAAGCAGACACAACCCAAAGATCTGAACTTAGTGGTTTCATAAAGACCCAAATGCTTGTTTTGGCGTTTCTTGATAGTGTTGCAAGGCCAATATCTGTATATGGCAATGTGAAGTCAACATATTTAGATCTATTAGCTTTAATTGTTATATCTCCAATTGCAGCATCAAATTCCTGATGCAAATGAGAATAATAAATTACAAGTTATATTTCTTTCCCAATATATATTGATGACAAAGAATACTGGTTTATATAATATGCATACCCCGTTATGTACTCGATCTATAAGGTCATTGTAAGTGTCACTCGTAAATGGAACGTAAGCTTTTCCCATAAATGGAATATATTCAAAGGCTACCTCACGACCTAATCCATTAAAGGCGGCCCGGAATACTTCTGCACAAAACCCAGAAACGATTGTTGAATTAGTTTGATCATCATAACTCACGTGAAAAAGTCTCCCTGTTCTGGATGCCATTGGAATGCCGATTCTGAGGGTTTTTTTGCTCGTTTGTAGCATCCTATGTGGATTAGCTGAGATACCTCCTGGCCAGATGATATCAGGAATTGAGTTTAGCTTATCAATCTTTCTGGTTAAACCAACACCCTTTGTCCAAAACCCAACCCTTCGTTCCCTGTTACCTATCACATTTATTATTTCTAAGACTTGTGTACTCTTCCTACCATTCATAAGTCGGAAAGTACCAGCCAAACCACGAAATGAGATTCGTAACATCTGATCCATAAGAGATGTATCCCTTGGAATTTTGCCAGATGTTTGTGTCCTCTCAATAGCCATTGCTAGTGCTGAAACTGCATCATATGCCCAGACACCATAAGGGTTTATTTTCTTGAGCTCCATCAAAGGGTTCATAGCATGATGTTCCTTTCTCCATTTCAATGTGAATTTGTGAAGATCCCTTGACTGTGGAATAAACGATCTAAAACCCACCACACCTTGCATAGACTCAACAACTTCACCATCCATGAAGTTAAGAAAGTCCATAGTTTTACTCGTGATAACCCATTTGTATCCCGCATCCATCAATCCTAAATATTTTGCTTTTGATAAAACACGGGATGCAAGAGAATGACAAGCATGCATGATGTATATATTTGTTTGCATAGCTGAAAGCTTGTGAAGCTCTTCATGAATTAGTCCATTGCTGGAAGAGGTTGAAATTAGGCTCATATACGTTACAAAAATGTTCTTCTCTTGTAAGGTATTAGTTATAAACTTCGCCACTTCTATCTCATTTGCAGCGTCCTCACATATGAGAATGACATTCTTCCATTTAAACGATTCTGCCATTGCAGCAATGGCTTTAAATTGAGTAGTTTCATCTTGTGAAACTTGAAGGAAATAAGGATGTTTGTTGGAAGACGGAGTTGGTGAAAAAGAAAGAATAGGTACTCTAGCTTCGTCTCCTAGTACTGCAAGAAACTTTGCTTCGGTTGCTGACTCAGAAGCTATGATTGCTTGGACTTTCTGCTTCTCCAATAGATCAAGAGCTGGCAGGAAAACAAGAAAATCGTAAAATTTGCGATGTTTCAAATTTAGTATCTGGTTAACTTTTAGAATGTCATACCAACCACTAGAGGATAAACCATTATGGTTTAGTGTTCACACTAGAACCGTTCTGATTCAAGTTTCAGTTATGGTTTACACCGTTACAAAAAGTTAAAAATATGACATCAAACAAGTTTCTATGATCACAATTTTGCAATCTTACAAAAAAAAAAAAAAAAAAAAAAAAAAAAAAAAAAACTAACATTATTAGAGAAAGATGTTTTTATTACGTAAATAATAACAGAATACAATATGAATATAGATTTATATGCATATGCATATATATTATTCGAGTGGGGCGGGGCGGGGATGTTATTCCCCGCTCCCCGCCCCAAACCCTTATTAAAAATCCCTGTTTAAGCCCAAAACCCGCCCCGTAACCCGATAAGCATGCCCCGCCCTGCCTCAGTTAGTTCGGGTTTCAGATTTCCCTGCCGAGTTCGAATTTTTTTTACCATCCCTATTTACACTAGACCCGTTATGATTCTAGTATCAGTTATAGTTTGCTCTCGAGTATTTTTTCTCCAATTAGATATGGCAAGTGTCACTTTGCTTTAGTTTGACCCTTTATATTTTGGAAGTTGTAAGAGATATTTTATCTTCTTAAGTATATATCAAATATAATCTGAAATAGTACGTTATTTACCTGCCGAAAGAGCATGCAGTGGTTCTCCATGTGTATCCCTACTGTGGAGAACTATCCTTGTTTTGTAGTGGTTGTTAAAGGTGTAAAAGTCAGATAGTGCCATGGTCATGCAGCTATGAACAATCTTTCCGACCCATGATCCCATATCTAGAATCACTCCCACCGGGATCTCCTTGTATGACGAATCTTCTTGTGCTTTTGAGCATATCTGAAAGCAAATCAGCATAAATATTAAGAACACCACATCTGTGCAGTTCCTGCTTTTGATCTCCATACTTGAATGACAAATGGGCAAAAGGCTCCTATCACTTAAAGTACGTACAAATTATACGTTAAGTTTTTTTTTCTTCTTTCTTTCTATATTCCTGTAGTTTCTATGTCATTTCTCTTTCCATTGAATAATCTCATGAGTTGATTTTGTTTGAGTCAGTCAACTCTAAATACATTCCTGAATACATGCATCACCCTCAAGGTTTAAGTGCGTCACAACTGATTAAAAACTTCTTTCCAGAAATTATGACCACAACTTGAAGCATAGGATTAAGCGAATAAGTTTTCCACCCTTTTGCATCCTTTCAAACAATTCCACTACCTCAAGTATTCCTGGTATCATAACCACCATTTTGTTTCATCAAATGAGCCCATGACCAAGTTAGGATAAATTAGCATAACAATAACAGTTGAAGAAATATAACTTTTTTTAGGCATTAAATCGAATGCTTGGCTTTCATCTCTAATTTGACCACATTATCTCGTGATGGGATACAAAATTTTGATCCTTTCATTAAGTCATTAGCTTATAGTCCAAAAATGTACTTTTTGGTCCTTTTGGATTTTCATTAGGCATTTCATGATCTATGTCTTAACAAAATTGTTTTTTCACATCAACTTATGATATACATAAATTTAAAGTTTCAACCTGCCCCGATATGTACATAGAAGGTATTCTGAAACGAAAATTATGAAACTAACCCGCCCATCAGGCGGATCATGCAAGTATGCAACTAGTGTTTTATTTATAGTTATAGGTGTGTTGATTTATCAACTCATGTTACTTTAACATATATACTACTTGAACAATGAAGTTGAATCATACAACTACCACAAATGTATTTTGTAGGTAATTCAAATACGAAACAAACAAACGAAGCGGAAGCTTTATTCAAATTATCAAACCAAATACAAAACCAAATTCAAATGTACCAACACAAAAACTAATTCAAAAGGTACCAAACTATTATTCAAAATGTACCAAACACAAATTCAAAAAGTACAAAGAAAACTAATGATATCAATCCCTATTTATAGATTAATCTAACCGTCATAAGAAAGTTTCCAAATTCGAATCAAACTTGTAGGACAAGTCACACAAATTACCAAATTTGCCAAATAACCCCTAAAGTTTAAGCCACTTTTCTAATAATCTCAACCGTAACTTAAACTCCTTCATCTGCTTCAAATCAAATTCAAAATTCCAAACGCTAAAGATACTAGCCAAATTCAAAACAAACGATCGATTCCCAAAAATGATCCAAAACAAACTGAACAAATATAAACGCCGATAATCTTCAAAACGAACAATCAAACGTTAACCGACAAATTCATACTCGGTTAACCAAACAAACAAATCGGCTCGAATGATCTTCAACAAAGACAATCAAATTCAGGCAACCAACTTCAAAAGCCCGACAAATGAAGATCCCAAATTTTCAAACTAACAAATTCAAAACGACTTGAACCAAGTCTTCAAACACCAAATCGATCTTCAAATTCCAAATACCAAAATTCTAATTCTAATGGCCCACCTGTGTAATAAGAATTACGGTCCAACTTCAAACTTATTATCCAAGTATCAATCAAATTCAAGTTAATAAATAACTTGACGAACATGCTCTAATAATTCAAACACCCCAAATATGATACGGATAATAATTCTAATGACCCACTTATGTGATAAGAATTACGGTCCAGATTCGAATACGAATACCCAATAACCTTATTATAGGTTAGTCTTCAAGCAAACGGCACCCGAAAATTGGTATTCTTGAGATCGACCATAATACGAACAAATCAATGCCAACAAAAGTCAAACAAATCCAAACAAACATAGCGTGGATACATAACCAAAACAAATTGTATCTTCAAACAAAATCCTCATCCCACATATGGATATACTGGCCTATACCCAAAAAAAAAAAAAAAAAAAAATCCATAATTCACAAATATACAAACTAGACGCGAAAGAAAATCGATCCTTCAATTCTAAATTCCAAAAAATTCAAACGAACTTTATTTTTTCTTTTCTTTTTCTTTTTCTTCTTCATGGCTAAACAAACCTAGCTCTTGATACCACTTGTTGAAAATCCAAAGATGAAACAAACAAACAAATCCAAACAAACGAAGCGGAAGCTTTATTCAAATTATCAAACCAAATACAAAACCAAATTCAAATGTATCAACACAAAAACTAATTCAAAATGTACCAAACTATTATTCAAAAGGTACCAAAGACAAATTCAAAAAGTACAAAGAAAATTAATGATACAAATCCCTATTTATAGACTAATCTAACCGTCATAAGAAAGTTTTTAAATTCGAATCAAACTTGTAGGACAAGTCACACAAATTACCAAATTTGTCAAATAACCCCTAAAGTTTAAGTCACTTTTATAATATATTTCATGGCCTTCAAAGACATACAAATAAACTGCTCTCTTTTGCCTCTAAGACCACTCCCATCGCCAACGTTAAACTGGCGTTAAAGGACCCATTTTGCTGCGTTATTCGGCGTTAAGGGGCGTTAACCGCTGTTTGCATAGGGCGTTAACACCCTAACGCAACGTTAAGGGTGACTTTTGCCAAAAAAAAAATTTTTTTTTTACACCTTTGCCCCCTAGATTCTATCCGTTGCAGTTTGAATAAATTGCAATTTGGCCCCTAAAATTTCTAGCTGTTAGTTTGGAGCGGCCTATGTAAAAAAAAAAAAAAAAAAAAAAAAAAAAAAAAAAAAAAAAAAAAAAAAAACCATTTTCAATCCCCTATAAATAACCATTTCACACCATATTTTTTTTCACACTTCCACAACTCAATACACTACATATTTACACTATCTTTTCAACCTTCAACCCAAAAAAAATGTCTCGATTCAACCTAAACGATGACGAAAATGAATCGTTCTTAGATCTCTTAGGATCCGGTTTTAATAACCCCAATGTCGGCTCATCTTCTAACCCGAACGCCGGCTCATCTTCAATCCCGAACCCACTTTGCTTGTCGGATTACCAACAACATCAACAAATGCTCTATATGGAACAACAATCCACCCTAAACACCCAAAATTTCTCCAATCTCAACTTCACCCAACATTCACAACAATCTCAAACCGCAACCAATGAAGTGCCCGACACTCCAACGTCTCCTGCAAAGAAAAACAAGTTCGGGCGTACCAAACGAAAGGCGAGAAAATCTAAAAACCCCGAACCGGAACCGTTGGATGATGATGAAGAACCCGTTGCCAACAAGTGCAAACGTTGGAACGGACAAGAGGAAAAAGTGTTTGCTCAGTGTTATGTTGCAGCATCGGAAGACCCACATGTGGGGAAAAATCAAAGCAGGGATACGTTTTGGCAACGAGTGCAGAATGAGTTTAACCGAGTCAATTACCAACCAAGGAACAAGGATATGCTCCAAAGTAAGTGGAGAACTTTGAACCGTGACTGTTCAAAGTTCAACGCGTACTACAAACGTTCCCAACGCCAAGAAAGAAGTGGCGAAAGTGAACTTGATATCCTGAAACGTGCCCGAGAAATGTACCGGGACGAGCACAAAACCGCTCCTTTTAGCAACGAGGAGGCTTGGGAGGTTTTACGTGGTCATGTGAATTGGGACACGCCGGAGCCAGTTGATTTAACCGGCGATGAACCACCAAGCCAAACAAATGAGGCGTTGTTTGGTCAAAATGAAATACCAAGGCCAATGGGGAGGCGTGCTGCAAAGAAAGCTCGATCCGAGAGCACGGGAGGAACGAGCACGGGAGCGAGTACGGGAGGAAGTATGTCGTCAGTGCAATTCGTGGAGAGTATGACACTCCAGTATCGTCACAAACGGGAAATGGCAGAAGCCGCGTATCGGGCTACAAAAGAAAAAGAGGAGGCGATAACAAGGCTAGAGGAAATAAAGTTTCTGAAGGAGAAGACCGACGGGGAGCCTCCAGAGGTGGTGTGGTGGATCAACCAAGAAAAGGCTCGCATTGTGGCAAAATACAAGCTCGGGGATTATATTCCACAGTAGATTTAGGATTGTCTTTATTTTTATGATGTAATTTTTAATTTCGTCGTTATTTTTATTTATTTATTTAATTTCGTTGTAACGTTTTTTTAAGTGTGTTAATGTAATGTTATGTTTTAATAAATGTGTTGTTTTTAAAAAAAATGAAGTTATTTATAAGTTAGGGGTTGAATTTGAAAATTTATGTGTAAAGTTGAGTTAAGGTGTGTTAAAGCTGAGTTATTGATGTGTGAGTTAAAGCTGAGTTAAGTTAAAGGGTGAAAAAGCTGACGTGGCATGCCTTAAAATTTAAAGCTAAGTTAACTGATGTGAGTGACCTAACTAAACTTTTTTTTTTTTTTTTTTTGAAAGCAAAAGTGTATACTTTTTTAATGGAGATTGATATGCATGTTTTTTTTATTGAGACAATTTATTTTATGTTTTACATAATTATTTTACATTTTCATTATATTTATTTGTTTGTACACAGGTGTGCAAATCACCTCCCTTTTTGAATGTCATTAAACAATGTATTAACATCAAGGCATCAAGCTATATGATAAGAATTTGAAAAAAATTTAAAGAGAAATAAGTAGTTTGTTGTTCAGGCTAAAAACACCTATTCAAAATACATAACAACTCCAAACATTTCAAAACTAGTGAAATACGTGATTTCTTATATAAAAGGGTATTTCATCATATACATCTTTTAAAAACTTCAGATCCGGCGAGATCGAGTAAAAGTAGATTTTTTTTTTCAGCCTAATCTTCATTTATTATTTATTGCCAACTAACAACGAGAGTAATGCGAAAACAAAGAACAAGCACTCATATTAGTCAAATTACAGCGGGATGTATGAGTCATTTTAAACTCTAAAAATCTAGCAAACGCATGGAAAATTTATACCATCTAAGTCAACTTTCACAACAAATTAGAAAGCCAATATATGTGGACACAAATAAGATGAGAGGACATCATATATTTATTGCCAACAAACAACTGATTTTTGATATACCGTGTCAAACCAAAAGTTGTAATTAGGAGTATGTATAAAAAACAAACAAAACTTTTATTGATACTGATCTTTTAGGCATTGTCTCAAACCAAAAGTTGTAATTGATTAATACACACTTGCTGAATGAAAATGGTGTTTTTTAGGTGTCAAAAATCTAAAAAATCTGGGTTTCATCTTTTGATAATTGTTTAAAATTAAATATAAATTTAGTAGAAAATTAAAGAGGGGAGATGATGAATAGTCTTTTGGAAGTTAAGTTTTCATTTGCAAATTTAGCCATTGAAATTTAGCCAGTGAAATGACTAGAATACCCTTAGGGGTGGGGCCACTAACTATCGCTCATTAGTAAAAAGTGCCTCTCGGTGGCTGTTTTACAAAAAAAAAGTAAACATTAATGGTTGTTTTGCAACAAATTTCGTCTCAGGGTATTCCTTGCACTTTCGGGAAACATTAGGGACATATTTTGCAACTTACCCTTTTATCAACTTCTTTAGAAGTATGTAGGAAAAGACGTTCAAAACCACAAGCAAAACATACTTATCGCTCTAGGTATGGTGCCGAAGTAAAACTCCTCATTTGGGGCCCACGGGGTGCCAAATCACTTTAACAAACCTCCCTTTACAACCATCCCTCTTATCACAACTAACATCAACTTACTCATTTGGAGTCCATCACTTACAACTTTTTTTTTTTTTTTTTTTTTTTTTTTTTTTTTTTTTTTTTTTTTTCATATATCCAAATAAAATAAACTTCATTCATTAAAATAAAAATACAATACATCATATTAAAAAGCATACGAAACATAAAATAAAGATACGAAAAACAAAAAACGATACGAAAAAAAAAATCATACAACACCGTTAAGCATTTCATTCGTCCCAAACTACGATACGAAATTTAAAACACAAATAAAAATACAATACGAAAACATAAATCATCCAACGATTCTCATGAAGCTTTTATATAGATTTGTAATTGTCGATGAGATCTGACTTCTCCTCCCACACTTGCAACACTTGTTCCCTAACGTTCTTCAAGGCGACATGAAGTTGCACATCTGTTTTCTCATTTCTTAATAGAGTTTGTAGATCAACCCTGATAGCTGGATGGTCTTGAGGCAGCTCACGCAACCTTTCGATCTCTGGAGCATGATCATGCATCTGTAGCATAACACGAGTTATCTCACCTAGCAAATTATTAATTAGCTTGAGTTCTTTTTCTTGTTCATTGCGTATTCGGGTAAGGATAGCCTTTTGCACCTCAGCTGGTTCGTTAGCCATAGCGTTTTTGTTAAAATTAGTGATACTTGCGAGAGAGTTTAATAAGAAGTTGTGTGAGAAAACGAAATAAAGGTAAAGTGGTATTTATAGGGGAAAATAGCCGTTGGAGGATATTTTAAATTCAAATTCAAACTAAAAGTAACAGTACGAATTAAAATTCAAATTCAAACTAAAAGTAACAATACAACATATTAAAAACGATACGGAAAAAATAAACACGATACGGAAAACAAATCATACAACAACGTTAAGCATCTCATTCTTCCCATTTGGGGTGGCTTCTCAAAACCGCCCACACGTGAACATATTGGAAGCTTCTCCCACCAAAGCGTTATCTAAAAATGGTCTTTGCATTCTTGAGATGATCACTGTCATTTTCCCCGCTTGTACGCTGCAAATGTTTGTAAACATCGTTGAATTTTTGACATTCACTGTTAAGTCTTGTCCATTTACCAGTGACCATATTTTTGTTACGATTGTCACCATTAGACTGATTGTTGAACATGTCTACAACATGGTTCCAAAAAGAGTATTCATTGTAGTTGTCTAGGTATTGGGAAACTGCAGCCCAAACTTTAGCTAGGAAGTTTTCTTCTTCTTTTGACCAACGAGTATTCATTTCCGATGTTTGGACTTTGAAACAATTTTGTAAAATGGTTAGATATACAAGTGTGTGAAAAATAGTGTGTTATTTATAACGGATAATAGCCGTTTGAAACAATACGAGCGGGATTTATTCAAATTCTAAATTCAAAATCAAAATTGAAATTCATAACTCAGATTCTATTTCAGATTTCAAAATTCGAATTAAATGCTACAGTTCGAGCGGGATCCCACCAAATTCAAATTCAAAATTCAAAATTCAAATACGAGCGGGATTTATTCAAATTCAAATTGAAATTCAATTTCAAAAAGTTGCCTATATATAGACATAGACTCTGCTTTGTTTATCACACACACAACTCACACACATAAAATTTCTTATCAAATTCTCTCAACAATGTCTCACAAAAACTTCTCACAACAATTTCCCGAGGTTCGAAATTTCTCACAACAATTCCCCGAATCATTCCGGTTTCCCAACGGAGGAGGAACTGGTGGAGGAACAACAAGACCATCTATCTCAACTCACCGAGGATCAACTACGACTACTTGAGCAGGATGAGGAAGTAATGAGAGAAACAGAAGAAAAAGAACTACGAGAGGAAGTTGCTCGTATTGAGCAGGAAGCAAGGGAAGCAGAATACCGACAGAACAACTTGTTTAACGTCTTGTACAACGAGTGGGAAGAGAGCAGGATTGCAGAGGGTGTTGCAGAAATGTATGACGAGGGAGAAAACTCATACTTTTTATTGTAATTTGTTTTCCCATTATCATTTACGTATCGTAGTTTGTATTAATCGTACTTTGTATTTTCAATTCGATGTTTAATGTATTTTCAATTCGATGTTTAATATATTTTCAATTCCTAGTTTAGAAAACATTAAAGTTTTATAAAACATTACAATTTTTAAAAAACATTACAAGTTTAATGTATTACCAAATATATACAAGTTTATGTTTATTGAAAATAAAAAATAAAAATAAATAAATAAATAAAACCAACACTCCTTTCTGACGCTACAGTACCAAAAGGACGAAATATTGCTTCGTCGTGGAGACGACGAGCTCCATTTTGGCGAGCTATGGCTAACCTGGGGGGTGTGGTGGCGAAAGGCAACGACTTTGCCACGTTGGAGTGGCGAGGTGATGACGAGCCTATACCTAAAGCTCTTATGCTACGGGTTTCGTTTATGAGAAATAACATGTTCATAGCCGACCATCTTTATCTAGTGTTTATCTATCTCTTCACATGAGTTCGCTAGTTTATACAATCCAATACAGTCGTGATTCATATTTAACATTATATCAAAATCACACACAAGTTCCTTCATGGCCACTGACATCATAATAATATAGCGCGTAAAAAACTAAACATTGAACAACTTACACATAAGTATGTTGAGTCGACAAGAAAATGTTATCAGGTCACCAAACTTGTTGTGACCGATCCCATCTTGATCAATAGTGTTAGACTACATAATTCGCCGCAGGTAATACATTTTATTGATACGATATATATAGAGGCAAATACATAATGAAACCCTAATAGACCCAACCCCACATACCGGGTTTGGGCCTTATTTATCTAATAAAACTCCCCCGCAGTCCGAGCGGTCAAATCGCGAAAGCTCGGACTGTAGTAGTAAACTAGAAAAGAAAAAAAAGAAAAACAAAAAAACATTAACATAATAAAAACATAACTTTAGTAGACTCGTAACAAAACCGTATCAACGGTCGACTTTAGTCGACTGGTACCAACGGTCGGCTAAGTCGACTGGTAACAAAACCGTACCAACGGTCGACTTTAGGGACTGGTACCAACGGTCAACTTTAATCGACTGATAACAAAACCGTACGAACAATCAACTAACTAACCAACAATAAACCGAATAAACCAAAATGTCCTTAAAATAAAAAACAAAAACATTTTTTTTTTGAATATCAAAACTTTCTACGATATAAGTATGCCACATATAAACCATGAAGTGTAAACTTGCTTACTCCCTTTCAACCAAAACAAATTATCCGTAACTTTAACCCATCCATCTTTTAAAAAAAAATATTAATAAATAAATAAATAATTGTGCGATACCAAATTTAGAACTTATACGACATGTTCAGGTTGCTCATACCATTCCTCTGGATCATAGCTCTTTTGCCTATCCCCATGTCTTTCAACTCGGTCATAGACCGCCCACGATCATGGTCCATATGTTCAACATCACGCACCTCGTAATCCCGATCTATGTCCCTATCCTTCTCGCGATGGCGGTCACGCCCACGGGTACTATGATCACGACGTTCTGACCGGTCACGGAGATCACGGTCACGATCGCCCCTATCTAACTTCCTGTCACGATCATGATCACGGTGCCTATCGTCTCTGTGTTCCCGATCCCGCTCACGAGACTTTTCCCGTTCTCGATTTCGTTCTTTAGTAGCTCTTGGCTCTACAGATCTGTAACATCCATTAATTTTCCAAACCCTTTTCACTAGCAAATGTTTATATTTGCATTACCTTAGTATTTAAACTTTTCCCTAAACTTATTTGAACTTGAGAAACGCGAGATATCTTGAGAAACATGAATATTATCCCTCTATTATGTGTTCACACTCCTTTTAAAAACAATTTAGAACATTACACAACATCATCTTAGAAATATTTAAAATCATATCTAATATTTCATAAACTTGTAGAGGAATTTTACTTTTCTAATTTTTTTTAAGAACTTGTATGTGACTCGACAATTTAATTATCTATATCTATACTATATATAAAGGAAAAACTAAAAATTCGGTTTTTGTTTTCTTTCTATTATATAAACGTCATCCCAATTATCCATTTTGTGGGTGTTGTATTATTTTGATTCGCACACCACAACTTTTTATTCTTTCGCCAAAATATGTGAATTACAGTTTTGTACGGTGTGCTATATAGCTTGTACAAAATGGTGTTTTTATTAAAAAATGGTGTGCGAATCAATCATCTATTTTTATGCTAACCAGAGAAACTCCTCCATTATATTATTTTCAGTACCACAAAAGTGTGATAAAAGTAATTTATGTACAATATAATCATATGTAATTTTTATGCGAGCCCGACCCATCAAACTGACAAACTGGAAATCCCTAACCGAGTCCAACTCGGTTTATCCCGACTCCCGACCCGAGTCCCGACTTCAGTCGGGTTGTGTGGTTTGTGTTTGTGTTTTGTCGATTTATCCCGACTCTCGACCCGACTCGATTTGAGTCCCGACTTCCTGAAAATCTCAACCTGACTTTCAACCCAACTCGAGTTTCGGTCGATTTATGTCAGTTTTCGGTCGTCGGTTTTTGCTCTCTCTCCCTAAATGAAAATCACACTTTGAAACAAAATAGAAAAACACACAGCTACTCCCCCTTGATATCTACAACACCTCATTCATTGACATTGACTTCACCACCGTTAAAATCATCCCCAAATTAAACCACCCACCCACCGATCAAAACAATCACTCCAATGATTCAAGCAACCCCACTCCTCCTATACATCACCCTCTTATTATCCCTAACATCATCTCAAGTAACTAATTCATTCAAACTACCATTCCAAGTCAACGACGTACTCCCAGTCCTCCCACGCCAAATCTCATGGCCGGTCATGAACAGCTTCGGCAAAGCCGTTGATTTGCTACCGTCCTTCGTCGGGACCATCTCGCCGCAAAACGGTTCGGTTCTGTGGAACGGGGCCTGTTTTGGTGGTAATGAGGCGCGTATGGAGTTTATAATCTTTGGTTCTTTGTTCTTGTGTAATTAAAACGTGTTCCTAACAATCTCCCCCTAAGTCTTGATCATCAATGTTGCCCAACGTCTTCTTTGCTTCTTAGGCTTCCGACGTCTTTATAATCTTTGGTTCTTTGTTCTTGTGTAATGATGATGTGATGTTGTCTCTATCTGCCAATCTCCAACGTCTTCTCGTCTTCTCCATCATGCTCATATATCTTTGACTTGTTATCTGCAATATGTTCTCACTTTTCAATCTTTAAACTTGTGAAAGGTTGAGATGCTTGAACTTTTGACTTTACTATAGCTTGTGTTGAACTTCTGTAATAACTGAGTCATTAAGAGAACATTTCTTCAAAATATAAGCATGATGGAGTCTTGATGGTCGAACTCCAGCTCCTCAGCAGCAGCAGCAGCAGCAACAGCACGTACCAACCGGTACTTACAGGCTCAGACTTGAGATCATCAACAGCATAGTGTGAAGACTTTCTCAAATCTTAACCTAGACCGTTCTGAACCGGATTCCCCCGAAAGGGATTACACGGACACACCGAAGTGCACCCACGATTCAGTGAGTCGCTGGAGATCACCCCACGACTGTAGACCATTTGGAGCAAACACTAAGCGTAACCCACAAGGAGTTACCGAAGTGACCTGCTATCAGAATTGTTTGATGTTGTTCTGGTAGGATTTCCATTCAATCATTGATAATCACAAATGTGACTTTTCTCATGAATGTTCTTGGCAGATTGCTAGGATCTGCGAAGGACACTTTTTCCTAATTTACACCTGATGCCCATGATGTAGAACACCAGAGTAATTCTAAGTGTACCTAAGAGATCTTTTGATGAATCTCATGGCTCTAGACTCAATAAGTGCACATTTGTTTGGTCATCGGAGGCGTGGAGCAGATTGCCTCCTTTTCAATATCAACAATCTCGTAATGAGATGTCGATAGATTATGAAGGGTTCTCCGTGTGAATGAAACAAATGTCTTTTGAGAGACACTTGAGTGGCTTAGAAGGTTTTTTAGTGCGTCACTGGGTCCATGACGTCTTTGGTCTTCAATACCGGTGATGCTCATCAACCAGTAGATTATGAATTGAACCCGGTGTCTGCCCTAAGGTTGAACAAATGGAGGGCTATTTCTTTTCACCCTTTTCTTTGCTTTTCTTTTTAATTCTTCAACCCCTTCTTTCTCCGTACATTCATTTTCTCCTTTTTTATATCATACCTAGGACTTTCTAGTCTAAGCTATTGGTATTGTCCTTGGGTAGATCCCTCCGGCTCTGGCGGATCATAGGACGGTTTTTCCTAACCTTAGTCACCTTGTAACTCCATGACTATCCTAATGATGCCATAATACCAAAACCATTGAAAATCTCTCAAAGTGTCGATAATTGTAAAGACATTTTGTTGACACCTTGAGAGTTTGATGATTTTCAGAAATACTCCCCCTTAACATGTGCGCATAAGTAATAAATTTGAAATTTGCACATGCCGGAAAGAGTTGGCACTTTTGAATTGATTGACTTTCAATGAACCTGATCGTCGCGAGACACGCTTACATCACCAGTTAGACTGGCTTGAAATTATTACCCGTCCAGATCAGATTCAAAGATTATCGCTCGAAATCGGTACATTCTACTCAGACACGTCCTTTGCGAGACACGCTTACATCACCAGTTAAACTGGCTTGAAATTATTACCCGTCCGGGACATGTCCTTTCGACTACTGACTTTCCTATTCGTCAATTCGAGGGTCAATTCTGAGTTTGAGCACACGAGATTCCAGCAAATGAGACATCATATTTTAATCATTTGTTTCTTCTCCCCCTCAAAAATAGCATACTCATGATGTTTTTGGAAAAACGTTTATGATTAAAATATGCTGTTTTTGAGTTTTAGGGAAGAAGTTTCAAGAACTTTGATACTTCTTTTTGAACAAAGATTATAGTTTTTCAAATACTCCCCCTGGACGAGGGAATACTTGTCCTTATGAGCAGAATGTTTGGAAAAACGGTAGAAAACATTCTGGTTTTAATTCTGCTCATAAGTAAGAAGCTTTCGCTCCTTTTTCAGGATTGAGGCACTGAAGCGTACCTCAGGGTCCTTTCTTTGGGGTCCGGGTTGTACACTGTTATTTGTGCACAAGCCGTAATATACAGGCCAATAATGGAAAGAAGTATGATATGATGAACTTTGAGAATTTATTCTTACATCATCCACCTTTACCAAAAGTTGTAAATACTGGGTCAGTTCGCTGGAACAATCTGATGGCGAATGGCGGACGACCCCCAACATAGCTCTCGAGCCTCCTTATCTGATCCCTATGGTATAACCGTTCTTCCATCTTCCGAATAAATTCCTTTACTTGTCGCAGCTCTTTTGAACTCCATCTTCTGGATTTTCCCAACATCGAATCTCGAACTCTATTCGCTAACCCATCACGTACACTCTTGAGGGTATCATCACAGAACTTGTGAATTTCAGTGAATGCCATGAATCGGTGAAAGTCAGTTGTGCTTCTGTAGACGAACCCAAAATTTGGACGATGTAGCATGGTGTACTGAGGATCCTTTTTGCTGTGTAGAAGGAACTGTGGTTCAACAAGGTTAAGCTGAGTCTGATAACTTTCAACACCAAGCTGGAGATCTTCGACGCGTTCTTTGATGATGGTTCTCCTGATATAATGACAAAGGGAAGTACTAAGTGCATATCGAAGCTCATTGGTAAGATGCTGCAGTTTGCCTTGAATCTTCATTAGATACATGTCTTCGATATCACTTAGACTCAAATCAGGAAAATCCGCCTCTGAGAATGTGTAGAGGTTGTTGTCGATTCTCTTTACTGTGATCTCGTCTAGAAATATATAATCGCATTTTCTGGATCCGCTTACGTTGATGACGGCCAAGATTCTGAGATCACTGTAAACTGGTTCTTTTGATTTCTGGAGGGCAAGCTTGTACTTGTACCAGGTTTGTCTTTTAGAGTACCAGTGATGAATCCCCAGCTCTGCATCACGATCATATTTGACGAGCTGTTTAACAAACAGTTTGCTGTTGATAGCTGCCTCTTCAATAGCTGATTGTGTGTAGTGAGCAGCTGGTGTGAAAGTGATAGATGTAGCGTACTTTGTCGTCCCTTGAGCTCCATTCTTTAGAAGTTCCAAGTCTTTGTTGAAGAACATTAGAAAGGGAATTTCCGAATGATGATGTCTTCGAATCACGGTCAGTGGCTTGGTCCAATCAGTGGTGAATGGTTGATGCTTGCCAACTTGCCTGACGATATCTGGACTAGCCCAGTCAAAGTCACTTGACATTGCCCGTGCAATGTTTTCAAGGTGATATTCGAGTTCTGCTGCGCTATTGGATTTGTTCTTCAGAAGAAGGAAAGCATCATTCTTGATCCGACGAAGTTCCTTTTTGGTCATTTTCTTAATATTGAGAGTTCTTTTAATTTCTTGAGTAACAGCAAAGGTGCTGTCTTCAACTCGTGAAGCTTCGTCAGTCTGAACTTGAGCGCTTGCAAGATGATCGAACCATTCATTTCCTAGCACATCCGTATCATTATCCAGCCATGAGACAACCGTTGGTCCAGTAGATGACTTTCTGCTGTGTGAAGGCTTGGACTTGGATGGCTTTGACTTTGGTGACGGTGATGGTGATGGTGAATGAGGTTGATCATCGTGTGGCTGAAAGTCCATATCTTCATTTGTGAATTGGTCATTGTGATGCTCGGTTTCAGTTGGACCAGAGGATTGATGTTTGGGAGGTTGAGGTGCTGGTTTATGTTCAGTTGGCTCCTGTATGTGAATCCCTGACCCGCCTTTATGTTTCTTTTGTGTGGGTTTAGGATCTGTATCTTCCTCGTCATCTTCGTCGTCATCCTCTCGAATGCGTTTCCCTTTATCAGCAGCTTCCTTGCATGATTTCTTGTCAATATGTGCACGAAGAGCTGTGATCAGATTGATTTCTTCTGGAGAGGGATAGATGATAGCAAAGAGTTTGTCGAGAAGTACAAGCTCGATATCTTCAATGGAAAGATCTTGAAGTGGTTTGGTTTGAGAAGAAGAAGAGACGGCTTCTTTGATCTTTTCATCAAGTTGTGAATCAATATGATCATTGATGTTTTGTTGAAGATCAGGAAGAAATTGTTTAACAAATTTCTTTTCCTTGCGTGTCATATGATCTTTGACGTTGAAACCAAGGAATTCATCGATCTGCTTCTTGCTTTTTTGCATTTCTTCCATTTGTTGAGACAACTTCTTGACCAAGGTTTCCATTTCTGCCAATTTTGTTGTAGCTTGGTTGTCTCGTTGTGCTTGTGCTCTCTTTACTGCCTGTTTGAGTCTCTTTGCTGCAGGAGATACAACTTCAACTTTTGTAACTTGGACGATCCTTCTCTTGCTCTTTCCTTTGTAAGCCTTACGAATATCTTCAGAAATCGTTGCTTTTGATTTAGATTTTGGTGATGAAGATCGTGAAGATGATGGAGTGAGAGAGGGAATTGGTTCATCAGATTTAGTAGTTGATTCCTTTTGAGGTGAGGGGGGAGGTGTTGGATTCTTAGGTGGTGACCCAGGAGGTGTCTTCGGTGAAGAAGCAGATGAGGGCTGAACTGATGATTGTTCATGCTGCTGTTGTGGTTTATAAACAACCATTGTCAGTGCAGATTTGGCTGTGTCCTTTGGAGGAGAACGAGGAGGTGTTGGAGTGTGAGAACGAATGTAGCTTTCGGCTTCCCTGTTAGCTTGCTCATCCTCCTTACGTTTCCTTTCTTCCTCTTGTCTTTTATGTTCCTCAAGATCTTTGGCTGCTTTAATTGTTTGATCTCCCAGAATATCTTCTTCGTCTTCTAAATTCCAATCTTCAATATCATCATTGCGTGTTTGTTCCTCGGGATTGTCATTAAACATAGAATCAGAAATATCCTTGTCAGAGAAAACAATGTTGCTATCCTGATCTTTTTCCTTATCCTCCTGAGTTGATGCTCCCAAGTCGGGTTGATTAACCGAACTTGTTTGCTGTGAAGAAACCTTTGTTGATTCAGCTCCAGACCCTCCGGGTTGATTAACCGGATCGTCTTGGGTCGAAGCTGGTTTAGGAACATTTTGTGATCCTCCAACCCCATGTGTTCTTTCATACTCCCTCTGTTGTTCCAATACTTTCTTTGCTCTACGCTCTTCATCTGCTTTTAATGATTTGAGACTTTGTTTTTGTGCATTCTCCTTAGAGATCTGATTGTGAAGTTCAGCTTCTTCTTCAGTCATAAAAACATGTTCTTCTTCAGATTCAGATGATTCAGAGTTAGATTCTGTATCTTCATCAATGATTCTGTATGGTTCTGGTTTTGGCTGTGGTTTGCTGGGTACTCTCCTCTTGATGAATGTTGATCTTGGATGTTTACCTTTTGGTTTAGAGATACTTGAGGCACTTCCTGTCTTAGTCTTACCTTTTGAACGAGTCTTTGAAGACTTAGGTTCTTCAACCATCTTGGCAAGACCTACACGACGTTCACGGTATGCTAGATCATAATCATGATAAGCTTTTGTTTCTCTAACCTCATCTGGTATCAAAAATTCTGGCAACCTTGCACCTTGCTTTCGTGTACTCTCCTTCGGGAAATAGACTTTGCCCAATGTTTTATCCATGCTATATTCATGAACTTCTTGATCTGTAGGACGTTTATCAATATCTTCATGTTGATCAAGTAAATAGCTGATAAGAACTTTGGTGAATCGAACAAATGGGATTTTCTTGAAAATTTTACGCTGTAAGTACATTATATCATCCCAAATAAGAGCAGCAAAGTCAATGGGTTCTTCGTTTAGAAATCCCCACAAGACTTGAAGATGAGCCAGTCTTGGATGCTCGAACCCACTATCTCTTCCAGATATTGAATGTGTTACGATGAAGAAGATAGTCCTCCAGGGTTGAGGAATGTATCTGGCATTAACCTTGGAGATTGTGGTTAGTGGTGTATCAGGCTGAACATCATAACCAATATCTTCCAGGAATTGCATGACCTCTGACTCTGAAGGTGTTGGGTGGAATCGGGCAGCAACTTCAGGTGCCTCTGGAAGTTTCAAGGCTTTTCTGAGAGTAGCAGGTGTGACTCTGATTTGCTTCCGATCCAGAGTGCAAGTAAAGTACTTGTCATCATTGCTCTTGGTGAAGGTATCCCAGAATTGATGAATATATAGCTCTGGAATGGTGTCTGAGCTGTCAAGAATATCTCTGCATTTGTGAGCCTTGAGAATCTCTATAGCAATCTGACAACTTGGATCAGAACATTTGATCTTGTCCAATTCTACCCTTGAATTGTTCTTCCCTATTTCCAGAGTATACCCACGAGGAAAGACTTCTTCTTTGGTAAGAGCAGGAAGTGGTTGTTGTTGGGAAGATGCCATTGATGTGTATCTGAATCAACAATCATATACAAGTATACAGAATGCATGTTTGTTAGAAAATTGTTAGTTTAAAGAACAACACATGGCACCCTATTGTATTTATGATTAGTTGATACATGCTTGATCAAAGAATTTATCAAGAATTAGCCAAATTCAATAAAATTTGATAAATTTCAATAAGTATATAAAAATATACCTAAGGAAATTGATTAAATTCTATATCAGATCACAACTGCGATAATCAAAGACAACTGCGATAATTAAAGACAACTGCGATAACTATAACAAATGCGATAACTATAACAACTGCGATAAATATCCAATCAAGATAACAAATCCAACTGCGATATTTATCCAACTGCGATAATCATCCCATCTGCGATAATCATCCCAACTGCGATAATCATCCCAACTGCGATAATCATCCAACTGCGATAATTATATCAATCAAGATAATTAAACCAATCAAGATAAAAATCTCAACTGCGATAATTATCTCAACTGCGATAACTATCACAACTGCGATAATTTTGGCCAACTTCGATAAACTCTAATACAAGAGTTTACGAACACTTTTCTCAACTGCGATAGATTTATTACGATGAACAAACACTCAAATTCTTTATCGTGATTCATTTAAGACTTATGTTATATGTCCACAGATATTCACAATCAACTTAGATGACTATTTTGAGCATTTGGACTAAGTTATAACATTAACGAACCACAAATATTCAAGAATCAAATCTGCTAGTGTTCATGTTCTTCTTAAACCCTAAAACCTAATTAAATCACTTGAAGTGTTTCTGGGTATGATCCAAGCATGGAAACTTTCAATTAAACATCAAACAACAACTTTTCAGTAAACACATTACACAATAACACATTTACTAAGTTTTCCCCAAATCGTAGCTAAAACCCAAAAAAATCAATTCGACTAATTTGTGGTTTCTGGGTTAGATTAAGCATGCAATATGGGTTCACTATCATTGTAGAAGTGTTATCGAGCAATCATATTCAACTAAAAACCTCTTGATCAAAAATCCCTAATCTTAATGCAAACCCTAGAACTAAATTGTTCAATTTTGTATGTTCTAGCCGTTAGATCATGAAACCGTTCAAAACCATGTTTTATAATAACAATATAAGCACAAGAACACTCACAGAAATCAAATATCTTGTTCGGATTGGTGGATTGATTGTAGACCGTTGATGATGGTGGTTAGATGTAATAAATATTGGTTGGTGATATAGTAGCAGAGCAGTAAATGCGATGAGTTAAATATCTAACTTTTAACTTTGCATATATTGCACATTTAATCCCCTAACCTAGATAACTTTGAAATTCTAGTCCTAAACCACCATCAATCTAATCACTAAGTCTCATATATGACATTTAAGGCACACAATTTTCTATCTTAACATCTTATCACCAAAAACTTGTGAAACAACCATTTCTGAAAATATGCAAGTACAATTTTAAGGTTTTGGAAAAATTATGTCTCCCCCTCAACACGTGTTCAAAAAATTGAAAAAACGAACAAAGTGTTGGAGAAGGAATTGTACTTGCACTTTTTTTTTTTTTTTTTTTTTTTTTTTTAATATATATTTACAAGATAGTTTTGGATGTTTGACTCAAGTATTAGTTTTTGAGAAAATTTGACAATTCCTGAGGAGTCAAACATCGCATTCCAATTTGGTGAACCAATTTCACAAAACGTTCATGAGGTAAAGCTTTCGTGAAAAGATCCGCCAATTGGTGTTCCGTTCCCACAAAATACAGCTCAACGGTACCCTGCTCCACATGCTCCTTGATGAAGTGATATCTGAGAGCGATGTGTTTGGACTTGGAATGTTGGACTGTGTTGCATGAGATAGCTATGGCACTCTTGGAGTCGCAGTACATCGGGATTTTGTTGAATATGTAACCATAGTCCATCAGTTGTGATCGCATCCAAATGATTTGAGCACAACAGGCAGACATGGCTACATATTCTGATTCCGTTGATGATAGAGACGTACAATCTTGCTTCTTTGACTGCCAGGACACCAGCTTGTCACCGAGGAATTGAACACCACCAGATGTGCTCTTCCTTGTATCAATACATCCCGCATGATCCGCATCTGAAAAAGCAGTTAGTGCAAAACCAGAATCCTTTGGATACCAGATCCCCAAATTAATGGTTCCCTTGATGTATCTAAGGATTCTTTTAACAGCAGATAAATGTCTTTCTGTTGGGTTAGATTGATAGCGTGAACACAGGTATGTGGCAAATACAACATCCGGTCTGCTAGCTGTGAGATACATAAGAGACCCAATTATACTACGATAATTTGTAGGATCAGTGGGTTTCCCATGTAAATCAGCATCTAGCTTCGGGGATGAGGAGGCCATTGGGGTGTTATAGGTGTCACTAGTTGTCATGCCATGCTTCTTTAATATCTCTTGTGCATATTTAGACTGACTCAAGAATATACCACGAGGTGACTGGTGAACTTGTAATCCTAGAAAAAAGTTTAATTCACCGATCATGGACATCGCAAAGTTTTGTTTCATTAGTTTTGCAAAAGCGTTTGAGTACTTGTTATGGGTAGACCCAAAAATGATGTCATCCACATAAATTTGTACGATGAGAATGTCCTCCCCGTGTTTTTGTATAAACAGAGTCGGGTCCACAGATCCTTTAGTAAAATGATTAGCAAGCAAGAATGCAGCAAGTTTATCGTACCATGCCCTCGAGGCTTGTTTAAGGCCGTAGAGAGCTTTCTTAAGCCTGTAAACATGTTGTGGATGTTCTGGATCAACGAAGCCCTCTGGTTGTGAAACATACACCTCTTCACGAAGTTGTCCGTTCAAAAATGCAGTCTTCACGTCCATTTGATAAACTGTGATGTTCTTATGAGCCGCGTATGCCAGAAACATTCTCACTGCCTCTAGCCTAGCCACTGGTGCAAAGGATTCCTCGAAGTCAATTCCCTCTTCTTGGCTATACCCTTTAGCAACCAACCGAGACTTGTTCCGAATAACCGTTCCTTCTGCATCCAGCTTATTTTTCCAAATCCATTTTAATCCCACAACATAAACTCCATCTGGTCTTTCAACGAGTTCCCAAACTTCTAATCTCTTGAACTGATCCAACTCTTCTTGCATTGATTCAATCCAATTGTCGTAAGTCAAGGCCTCTTTGATATTTTTCGGTTCAGATTGACAAACAGTGAGAGCATAAATGCATGTTTCACCATCTGTGTGAAGTTTCTGTCGGGTCATTACGGGTTTATCTGGATTGCCAATCACATTTACTAATGGATGATCCCTTGTCCATTTATGAGTTGATGGGTAGTGTTGAACGTTGTGATGATGATATGACGGGTCCATGTTGCTCGAGGATGATTCTCCGGAATCTGGAACAGTTGGTGGTGGAGCAAATGGATTAAAGAAGGCGTTCCCGTCATATCCTGTTGGTGGTGGAACATTGTTAGAAATGGGGGATGAATCTTCAACTGCTGGTTGAGGTGTTTTCTCCATTGTTGACGATGATTCAGGTTGTGGTGCATCATCAACAACTACTGTAGATGTAGATGCTGATGGATCAGGTGCTTGATATGGAAGTTGTTGAGCAGCGGAACTGGTGGAGGCATCTGATGCACTAGTAACATGAACGTCATCAAACATTGGTGCAAACAAATCTTCCAGATCCTTCCTGTTGAAAGGTAGGGGTGCAGATGAAGATTCAGGAAAGTTCAGACGGTTGTGTGCGGGTTCTAAGCGGTCTTGCTCAGAAGCCATTTCGGTGAGTTCATCAAAATTAGCGTGTATGGTTTCTTAAATATCTCCAGTCCGACGATTCCAAATACGATATCCCTTGGAGTTCTCACAGTATCCAACAAAGATCCCAATATCTGCTTTAGCCTTAAGTTTACCAAGATCATCCTTATCATTCTTCGGATAACACAAAGCTCCAAAGACGTGAAAATGGTTGATGTTTGGTTTTCTCCCTTGTATAATCTCATATGGTGTTTTGGTGTGTCTTTTGGTGATCATTGCACGGTTCTGAGTATAACAGGCAGTGTTGACAGCTTCAGCCCAAAGATAATCCGGTAATTGGGCATTGATCAACATAGTTCGAGCTGCTTCCACGAGCGTCCGGTTTCGTCTTTCAACTACACCATTTTGTTCCGGAGTGCGAGCTATGGAAGTCTGATGAACAATCCCATGTTTCTCTGTGAAATCCCGAATGATTTGATTCTTAAATTCAGTCCCGTTGTCTGTTCTGATGATTCGGACGGTGTTACGGACTTGAACTTGAATCTTGGTGAGAAACGTGATGAGGATAGAAGGAACTTGATCTTTAGTCCGAAGAAAATAGACCCAAGTCCATCTGGAGTAATCATCTACTATTACCAGAATATACTTCTTCCCATTAATACTCTGAACGCGCATCGGACCACACAAATCCATATGAAGCAGTTGTAGGACATGGTCTGTGCTATGTTCTGTTTTGGGAGGAAAATGGGCACGATGACTTTTCCCTTGTTCACAAGCAGAACACAAGTGATCCTTGGCATATCTGAATTTTGGTAGACCGTCAACTAATTTCTTCTTGGCAAGATCAGTCATGGTTTTAAAATTGAGATGAGACAATCTTTTGTGCCATAACCAAGCTTTTGTGGGATGAGCCTTGGAGAGTAAACAAATAGGAGAAGAAGCTGTCATGCCGTCAAAGGAGATAGAATACAGACTTGTTCCGCGTTTCCCTTTCATAAGGTCGTTCCCTTGAAGATCACGAATAAAGCATGTTTTCTCCCGGAATGCTACTTCCAAGTCTCCATCGCAGAATTGTCCCACGGAGAACAAATTATGACCGAGACCTTCAACATAATACACACGGCTGATTTCGATGTTCCCATTAATATAATCCCCATAGCCCATAATTGCAGCGAAGTGATCATTCCCGAATCTGACCGTTCCGATAAACTTTGCAACAAAGTTCTGAAGAAGTTTGAGATTGCCGGTCATATGTCGGGAGCACCCGCTATCAACAATCCAAAGGACGATTTGAATCACCTGCATCACAAACATCGGAAACAGGTGGAGAATTGATAACGGTTGGATCCGCTGGGTTAGTGACACTAGATGTTAGTATTTTAGGTAACCATTTAAAATCAAAAGTGTTATGTAACCAGCGTTGCCAGGTCCAACTAGTCTCTGCCTTTTTCCTAAGGTATGCACTAGGTGATTTTTTGGTCTTGGATTGGGGCTTTTCTATTTTCTCCTCAGAAACATCTAGTGGAGGCATCCCTAATATGGATTTCGCAATGGTTTTAAGCCTAGAGGAAGCGCCACTAGTTCGTTTCTTTCTTTTAATCAGCAAAGTTTTAGCAACACATTTTGTATGATCACCAGATAATATGCTATGACGACAAAAAACACAAGTAGCATCAACCAAAACATCTTCATTAACATTTAAAGAGTTATCATCTGTTACATCATTCTTAGAACTAGACTCAGATAAGTGCAATTCTATTCCTGATGTTACATTTGTCTTATTCAAACTACTTTCTTGGACTTCTGCAGACTTAGATATTCCCTTCCTAGATTTCTTGACTCTATTCTTCCTCTGTTTCTTGTGAGTCTTGGAATGGTTGATCTTAGAGGTGGTTTCTAGTCCTGTGGAAGTACAAGTAGCTGAATCAGTGGTTGTGTCAGATGCTTGGGTATGTTCTTTGTCCACGACATACATTCCTGGAGCAATCTTATGAATGTTTGCTTTGCTCTTGTCTAAAACTCTGATCTTCTTCTTCAAATCAATAATGATGTGTTGAAACTCTTGATTTTGTGAGTCTAATTTCCTGTTTAGGTAGACTGTGTCATTTCTGTTTTGAATAACTTCATCCAGGTCTTTTTCATTTTGAAACAGTTTAACTTTTAAGAAAGTCTTAGTTTCTTTGATTTGTTCATGACTGTTTTGAAATGATAGAGATCCCATGAGATTTTGAAATTTGAGTTCAAATTCAAGACTTCGTTTTTGACACCAGTCCAACCTTTTTTGAAGATTAAAAACTTTGTTTTCCACATCACCATTGATTTGTCGAAGATTCTCATTCTCATGTATCAGATTATCAATTTCCATATGCAACATCTGAATATCCACAGCATGATCATTCACAATTAAAGCATTACCAGATTCATAGAGCGAATTCATAATCACAGAGACTACGTCATAACACAAGACTTTTTCCAAGAGTCGATCATTTTCATTTGCTAAAAATTTCTTTTCAAGTTTTTGACGTTGAACCTTGTCATCTTTAGCTTTGAAAATGGATTTCATAGATGCTAATTCCGTATTTAACTCCTCTTCCCATCTTGTTGCACCCTTTTTCAGATTTCTGACATGAGGAAGAATTTTCTTTTGAAGAATCTCCTTCTTTTCTTTCTGAACAGGAGAAAGAAAAGACGAGATAGGAATTTGAGAACTGAACTCAATTTCACTCTCCAAACGAGAAATGTCATCCATAAATGTCTGAAAATATCGAAGAACCCGACATTCTTTAGGCATTTGTGGATCAACAAGATCCTCTGTCAAACAATCTTTGAATTGTACACCAGTCTTAGGGACAGAAGTTATAGACGAGGGAGCACTTATGTTTGTGTATGTTAACGTTTGTTCTGGATGATCCTTAGGAGGAACAAATGTTTTGCTCAAATGAGGTCGGGCATTATAATCATAATGTACTTTTGAAAACTCTGTTTGTGAATTGGATCGACCCTCAATCTTGTTTTCAAGAAAATCAGTTTCTTCATCAACAGAATACATAACAACACGTTGAAAGGAATCATCTAACAGAAATGTTGCATTGTACAACTTAGGATTTTCTTTGAGTGCTTTGTGTAAATTTCGGGGTGTGTCACTGCCAAGTGCAAAACTTACTCCTTTAGGACTTGGTTTTACAACATTCTTTTGAATTTGAGTTACAGAATTACCCGTTTTATACACAACATTTTGAAAGTCTTTGAGTTTGGTTTCCAAATCCAGAATTTGATCAAGATAGGAGTCAACACATTTCCTATTGGCTTTCTTTTCTTCAAGAAGATCCTTCTGAGATGCAGAAAGCTCAGATTGAGTTTTCAACAACTCAGAATTTAAAGCATCAAGTTGAATTTTAAACTCAAACTGATCCTTTTCTTTCTGAGAGAAAAGCTCAGCTTTGGCAATGGTTAGCTCACGAACTTGACTTTCTAAATTTTGAACTTTTACATACTCTTGTTGGAAAGCCTTTTCAAAACCTTTTTCACGTTTATCTTGTTTTAGATATCCGGAAAGTTGTATTTATATAGCACTCATTATCCTTTGTTAACACTGCAATTTTCTCTTTGAGTTTCTGATTGATGTCATTGCATTTTTCTATTTGTGACTGGGTGGTCAATAACAAGGCCTGTAATTCCGAATCTTGATCATTCAAATGATCTTTTTGTTCAATATGATCACAATTAGCATCATCGATGAGATCATCAAAGGAAACAACTGTTTTATCATCATCAAATGATACAATCGTGTTAACTTGATCATCGGATGATGATGATAATAACTCATTTTGAACAAAAGTTTCGTTTGTAGATGAAGATGCAGACGGTGAAGCAATTTCATGAATAAGACATATCGGATCAGGTACCTGAGAAAGACCATCGGTGTCATATACCGGGCCTGACTCGGACATATTCATCTCTTGCATATTAGCCATAAGCATGACTGCAGCGTTTGCCTCAAGGTCTTCCATCTCATCATCTGATTCCACAGTTGCCATAAAACTTTGATCATTCTGAGTCATCATCCCAGCAGCTCTTTCATCTTTGAGTGCCATCATAAGAGCCTCTTTGTGATACTGACTGCCCATTGTTCTCGGCTTTGGACAAGTATTAGCCATATGACCGTTCCCTCCACAATTGTAGCATGTGATAGATGTATTAGCAATGCCTTTCTGACCATTCCCAACATTCGAATTTCCTCTCTGAACATTCCCCATACTGTTTCTGTTTGCCCCTGCAGTATTGTACCTATTTCCTCCTGACTGAACCCTTTGATTACCATATCCACGATTTCCCGAACCATATCTGCCTGAAGACCTATTCTGAACTTCTACTCTCCCATCATTAACAACAGCCTGATTTCTGGTATTGGACGATGAACGAAGACGGTTGTTGGATTTGGTGAATCTGCCAAATGCATTAGCAATCAATCCAAATGCTTCATTAAGTGAATTGAAAGCATCCTCTTCTTCATCATGATCTGCATTTGAGTACAGCATTGAATCGGTGTTGTTGTATGGAACTAGCTGGTTATCAGAGTATTGTTGTGGTGCTTCATAAGGAATGATTTGAGTATGAGGTTGGGGTGGAATGATTGGTTGAAAAGATGAGTTTCCAAATTCCTGTTGTGGTAAAGAGAAGTTAGATTGAGCAACGAGAGCAAGTGAGTTTGGTGTTGGTGCTGGTGTGAAGCCTCCTCGTGCTGCAATTTCTTTATCCACTTCTGATTGATGTTGTCTAAGGTAATCATACATAAGTCCATATTTGACATCACCAATTTTCTTTGTCTGCCTCACAAAAGTTGCATATTTTTGCCATTCAGGACCAAGACATCCAAGGAATTTGGAGTTGACAGCAATCTTTGGTAACTTTATATCATGACGATCAAGATCGTTGATAATGTTGGTGAAACGGTGGTAGTAAGATTCAATGGTCTCCCCTGGTTCCATGATGAAGTGTGTGTACTCCATATATAACTTGGACTCAAGATCTTCTTGGTTCAACTCTGTTCCTTCCATGAGGAGATGAACATGTTCCCACATATCTTTGGCTGTCTTTTGAGCATCAATACTTCGGTAGATAGGATTGGGAATTCCTTGAAGTATGAAAGACATAGCCAATTGGTTTGCTTCTTGTTGTAATGTTTGCTCAGTTGTGTAATTAGCAACCGGAATGGGTGTGGATGTTTCTTCTCTCTCTGGAGTTGCTGAAACCACAGTAGCTGGAATAGGATAGGGTCCTTCTTCAATGACCTTCTTGAGATATTGACCATGGGGTTTTTTGAGTTCAACGAATCTGAGGAATCTACTAGCCCACTGCACGTAGTTACCCGGAGTAAGCATTGGTGGAGTTTCTTGACTTCCAGCTTCATGACGTGATTGCTGACTACTAATTGCTTCACACATCTTGTTAAACCAATGAGGTTCTCTGGAGTAGGATGAGTAATTCTGCAGTTGTTGATGCTGTTGCATGATTTGTTGTGGGGATACTTGTGGTGGAGAGAGAAATTGATGCTGTTGTACGAATGCTTGTTGTTGTTGATACTGAGGATGGAATTGTTGTTGTTGAGGATGTTGCTGTAGCTGATAGTAGTAATTGAAGTGAGGTGGTTGAGACATATCTGGATCTTGAAGATAATTAAGATATGTGTTGATGAGTTATGGAAAGTTGATTTTGAAAAATCCAACAGATTTTGTTCAAATGCGATAGGTACTGTTCACCAAATGCGATAAGTCAATTCACCAAATGCGATAAACAAGTACACCAAATGCGATGAGTTGAGTTCACCAAGTGCGATAATATCAGTTGACCAAGTGCGATAATGACAATTCACCAAGTGCGATAAGGACAATTCACCAAGTGCGATAATCTTCAATAGCGATAACGAAAGTAGAAAATGCGATAAAAACTATGAAGTGCGATAAACAATTACAATTTGAAAAATTATCTTAAAGAGCGATAAAATATCAACTGCGATAAGATAAGAAATCAAACTGCGATAATTTATAGCAACTGCGATAATTTTATCACAAGTCCAATTTCGATAAATTCTCAATCTCTAATACAAGAGAAGAGAAGCAACCAAGTCGAAGTATGTAATCTTTCTAATACAAGAAAGTACAATACTGAGTCTCAAATGCGATAATCGAAGATCTCCCAAATGCGATGAAACCCTAATCTATCTTGATTGCCAACTGCGATAGAACCCTTAGTTAACTAGCAACTGCGATGAAACCCTAATCTTTCTTGATTGCCAACTGCGATAAAACCCCTTTTTGTCGAAGTTCACTCAGAAACCAAAGTAGCACTTTTCATCAACTTTTACCAATCGCTAATAATACGGATTACACTAAATCGTCCAAATAACCAAAAATCACTATTGTTTTTGACGTTAAACGATTAGTAACCAATAGATTTAACGAAGATTAAGCTTGTTAACGATTAGATAATGAAAGTGGACGAAGATTTGAGAAAGTTTAACGACTCAAAGTGATTTATCAACACAAATAAGAGTTTTAACGTAAAGATTTGAACTAAAACCTTACTAGATCTTAAAAAACCAACGTAATCTCTAATACTAACGACTCAAACACACTATCCTAATAATCCCTTGGCGTATGATACCACTTGTAGGTTCCCGTTTAGATCTCAAACACACACTCGTTTAGAAAGAAATACGTACACTACTATCTATATTAATAAGCTACGTATGAAAATAAGATACGCACGCTACTATCTATATTAATAAGCTACGTATGAAAATAAATAATAAGCTAATAAGCTAAACTAGAGAAGAGAACTAAGAAGAGAAGAATAAGAATGGTAGGCTTTTCAATTGATCAAACTTTACACGAGCATAGCTTCCGCACAATGCATGAAAAACCGACAATAAGAGTGTACCCCATGCCTTGTATTTATAGGCAATGGGAGGGAATCATTCTAGGAATATTCCCATGCATGTTACTAACATGAACTATCTATTGTGACCGGTCCATGGATTACTAATGGACCGGTCCATAATTACAAACAATATAATCCTATTAAACTTGCAACATTATAAATGAACAAGACATGTAAATAATTAAAACGTGTTCCTAACACGCGTATGGAGTTTACCAACGGTGATGATCGGGGGTTAGGTGGTGGTGTCATTTATCTTAAGGTCAGGTGTTGCTGACGTGGCACCCATCCTTTTTTAGGCTCACGGAGTTTGGTGAAACGTGCAAGGAGATGCGTGGTAGTCTCATTGGTCTCCAATTGAGCCCTGCCGTCTTTCGTAATTGTGTCATGGACGTCATTCGTAAGCCTGGTAAAAGTGGCATGCGGTGCGGTAGTGCAGGAGTGTTTGCTTACATTATTTCGGAGGCTGGAAGATTTTTTTGGTAAACAAAGTTGTGAAAGTTGTCATGTATCTAAATACATCTATTACCCTTGAATGAGATTACAAATAGATGGCGTTAATTCCTGTTAAGTGGTGGATGTCTTCCAAGTGGGACAGGGAGACCAATGACAAGACTCCTTTTACAAGGAAACAACTACTCCCCATGACAAACGAAGGATTTGATGAGCTTACCGAAGGAAAACCTGAACTTGCGTCTCTCCAAGTAAAAAAAGAGGGTCGCGAGTCTCTCATATTCAAAACATGGGTAATAGTCTTACTTTTAGGATCGACGTCTTTTGATTTTTACTAATTTTTACTAATAGTATTACTTTTAGGAACGACCTCTTTTGAGCACTTCGAAAAGAACTGTAAGCCAGATCAAGGAAAGCTGGGGAAATATTAAAATTTAGGAGAAAGAAGAAATGGCACTCAAAACATCAAGTCCTTATGGCGAGACGAGTCAACCGTCTTTGAAGTTGAAGAATAATTGAGAAATAAAATCCATTTATTTTCTGCTTAAGGTTGTAAAATGATACTTATGTGTTTGATTTTTAGAGTTTAATGATACTTATGTGCTTGAAGTTTAATATCTTGACAAATGGACCACAAAGAAGCGCCCGATGCTCTATTTGCACAAGGATAGGAACATAATGGGAAAAAGTTGCGGCCTTTTTAAAGGTATGTCATTTTTATGTAATTTGTTCTATTTCTCACAAGTTAGCAGTAGTAAAAAAAATGTGTTGGCGGGTTGGCATAGCCTGAACCAACCCATTTTGACTCGCTATTAAAAATTGCCCGTTGGACCTTAACTAACTTGGCCCGAACCTATTTAGGAGTCAAATGAACATGTTGGGAAATGGAAGTTATGGACCTAAATAGGTTCGGGCCAAGTTAGTTAAGGTCCAACGGGCAATTTTTAATAGCGAGTCAAAATGGGTTGGTTCAGGCTATGCTAACTTGTGAGAAATAGAACAAATTACATAAAAATGGCATACCTTTAAAAAGGCCGCAACTTTTTCCCATTATGTTCCTATCCTTGTGCACATAGAGCATCGGGCGCTTCTTGTGGTCCATTTGTCAAGATATTAAACTTCAAGCACATAAGTATCATTAAACTCTAAAAATCAAACACATAAGTATCATTTTACAACCTTAAGCAGAAAATAAATGGATTTTATTTCTCAATTATTCTTCAACTTCAAAGACGGTTGACTTGTCTCGCCATAAGGACTTGATGTTTTGAGTGCCATTTCTTCTTTCTCCTAAATTTTAATCTTTCCCCAGCTTTCCTTGATCTGGCTTACAGTTCTTTTCGAAGTGCTCAAAAGACGTCGTTCCTAAAAGTAATACTATTGGTAAAAATTAGTAAAAATCAAAAGACGTCGATCCTAAAAATAAGACTATTACCCATGTTTTGAATATGAGAGACTCGCGACCCTATTTTTTTACTTGGAGAGACGCAAGTTTAGGTTTGCCTTCGGTAAGCTCATCAAATCTTTCATTTGTCATGGGGAGTAGTTGTTTCCTTGTAAAAGGAGTCTTGTCATTGGTCTCCCTGTCCCACTTGGAAGACATCCACCACTTAACAGGAATTAACGCCATCTATTTGTAATCTCATTCAAGGGTAATAGATGTATTTAGATACATGACAACTTTCACAGCTTTGTTTACCCAAAAAAATCTTCCAGCCTCAGAAATAATGTAAGCAAACACTCCTGCACTACCGCACCGCATGCCACTTTTACCAGGCTTACGAATGACGTACATGACACAATTACGAAAGACGGCAGGGCTCAATTGGAGACCAATGAGACTACCAAGCATCTCCTTGTACGTTTCACCAAACTCCGTGAAGAAAACATCTTCAAAGTGTTTCGGTTTTTATTTATTTATCTATACTGTATTATAAAGCACTTACGAAGTCGAGTTTAGTAGTTGTAGTTTTTAGTGTTTTATTTAGTAGGTGATGATGCTGATGTGGCACTGATCGTTTAGTACACACGATATGAAGAATTAAAAGTTTGTGTTAGGAAATAGAAAAGTTTGATGCGCGCTAAAGAATTTTGTGTCAAGTTAGATACTTTTTTAGGACCTCGAGCTTAGTAGTTGTATTTTCTATATTTAAGGTTTACGAGTATTTTATCTATATTTAAGGTTTAATAGCTAGCTATGTTGTATTACATTGTATTATAAAGCATTTATGACCTCGAGTTTATTAGTTTTGTATATGGCCATAGAGTGTTTAATTATCTGAATAGGTATAATGGATTATAAAAGCGTTTAGGGGTTGGAGTTTAATAGGTGTCGTTTAGGTTATTGTTTCAGTTTTGGTGGTACAATGTTTAATTTAGGGTGATGCTGATTGGATTATATATGGAAAGTTGGGGGATAATTGTTGATTTAATATGAGTGTGTTGGAGACGGATAGGAAGCAAAATGAGTAGGATTTAATGTAAACTAGTAGTATAGGATTATAGGCATAGTGAGGGGATAATTGTGCTATGTTGACTAACTAATTTAAATGTTTGTTCCATTTGTTGGGGGCATTTGGGATTGTGTTTTTTAAAGAGCATGTATCAATCTGCTTTTTCAGTACTGCGAGAGAGAATGCATATAGTCACTGTGGAAAACTAGAAGGGGGGGTTGAATAGTTTTACGTCTTTTTAATTTTATTATAAAAGTTTTCCTTTTATGAATGGAGTTTTAAATTGATCTTTATGTGAAATCAACTTCTAACTAATGCTAACAATTATATATGCCTATATGTATGAATGTAATGACGATATAAATAAAGGTATAAGAGATGGAAAGATCTAACCGAGACACGAGAGATTTATAGTGGTTCGGCTACAAGGACACCTTCCTTGCCCTACTCCACTCCCCGAGCACCACGCTCGAGAGTTTTCTTCACAACTTCAATAAGCTCCCTTATGGCGGAGAAAACCTTACACGACTTTGGCTTACACCGGCTTAACGACACAAAGCTAAATGTCGGGTTCTAATCGTAGCTAGAACCAATCTCACAACTTCACAACACAACTTCTTCACAACTTATTCCCTAAGGCTTCACGACTTCAACATTAGGACTTCACGACTTCTACACGACCGCTTCACAACTTCTATGCTACGGCTTCACGAGTTCTACCTTACGGCTTCACGACTTCTACCCTATGGCTTCACGACTTCTACCCTACGGCTTCACGACTTTTACCCTACGGCTTCACGACTTTTATGCTACGGCTTCACGACTTCTATGCTACGGCTTCACGACTTCTATGCTACGGCTTCACAACGGCTTCAAGACTTCTCTACTTCACAACTTTACGAGACTTCTACTCTACTTCTTTACACCACAACTACTTATTCACCTTCTTTACTACTTACACACTATTCTAGCCTAATCACTTATGTTTACACCTTATATACACAATTTACACAAATGAATGAATGATTTACAAGGTATACTTGACAAGCAAATTAAGTAACAAGATGCTACTAAGTTGTAATACTTCTAGTCTTGATTGATAGAAGTATTCTTCTTTTGCACTTGAATGGTGGAAGCTTGGATCACTTGGAAACCAATGCTTAAGAGTATATGATTAAAGGATTTTTAGAAAGGATTTACAAGATTTAGAACAGAAGGTTTTAGATGCAAAAGGTGAGGAAAAAGTCCAGAGATCAACCAGTATTTATAGGCAAAAACTGGAGCCTACAGGAGCGGGGGCGGTCCCCTTAAATAGGGGGCCGGTCCCCTTAATTTTAAGGGGGCCGCCTCTTTGAATTAAGGGGGCCGCCCCTGCTGAACGTTGGCCAGTTTTGTCCTTTTGTGGGGAAGGTTTTTCTGGAACATTTTTGCCATTTTTGGTTGAAAATTTGAATTCATATTTTTATAAAAGATTAAACATATTTATTTAATACCAAAAATGTTTTTCAAAAATATATAAAATGTTTTTGACATTTTATATAAAGTTTAGTGATTAAGAAAAAGTTCCTTTGATCATATAATACATTAAACACTTGTTTATTCATACCTTAAGTGATTAAGTCGTAGAAGTGAATATTTACAACTAAATACTTGTTTATTTGATAAGTTTATGTTTAATGAGTTTATATTTTGTGATCATTAAAACATAGAGATATGAATAAGTGTTAATAATGTTTTTAGGCATTATTATATCAACAGTCACTTTTTATAGAATGGTTTGCCAAAGACTGTCTTATTTTTATCTGCGTTTTGCATGTGTGATAATTAGATAACACCAAGACCCTGAAAACGCAATTCCAAACACCCTAGACTTTGAGTTTAAGTTTTTATGCTAAGTTATATTTTTTTTAGGTTGCTATTGAGCTTGGTTAGATTATGTGTGGAAATTTTGAGGATAATTGTCAGTGTTAAGTGTTAACTGATTATATAGTGAAAGTGAGGGCATAGTTCTCGGTTTGACACGGTTTTAGTTTAAATATGACATGGTTTAGTTTTAAGATGATAGGGAGAGTGGAGGGGGTTGTTACATAGGACTGGCATCTTGGAGTGGGGATAGAAATTATTGGGACAATTTATACACGATGCTTAAATCCACGAATTTGTTTGGTCAAATAAGGTGGTCTAATTGATGAAGTTAAAATTCATCGCTAAGTCAACCTATGTGATCTTTGGACAGGTCTATTTTCTGATTGAACACCTATGTCATTGTATAGGTTAAAGTGTTCGTTTTATATAATAGAAGTAATATAGACTGATCGATTGCTGATTAATCTTGTTTTAGAATAGCATGTACGCTAAGTTTCTCTGTTTCTGAAATTGAAACTAATCTACATTAACGCATATTTTTTGGGATTTGAGTTAGATTGGTTGCTCAATTGTATTCAATTAATCTATTTACTGGGGTTATTTAATTTCATCTCTGATCAATGGTGATATAAATATTGAAACATAGAGCTAATGCATAATGTACAAAGCTCGCTAAACATTTTATTAGCGAATATATGCAAATATGAAAGTTTAGATGGGAGTCAAAAGTGCAATGTGTAACATAATAGAGGGGTACAAAATGAACAATGTTTTAAAAAAAAAAAACACACAGTGGCTGTGTGAGTGTGTGTAACAAGCATCGTAACTAAGTCGCTATGCCCCTTGGGGTGGTGGAACATCATCGTATGAGGTGATGCCTTGGTGGGGATGGCCCGCAGGGTCTTCAGACCCGAGCGTCCTAGGATGATGTTGTACGGGGAAGGGGATCTTATTACGGCGAACTTCATCATAGTCTTTTGAGACAAACCTTGGCTCCCGAAACAAACCTCCAATTCAATTTTCCCCAAGGGCTTTATGGATTCCCCTGCGAACCCTATCAATGGTGTATTAGTTTCTCTCAACCTGGTCTTGATGGAGGGGCATAAGTGCTCGAAACAGTGTTCATACATCACTTCAACCGAAGCACCTTGATCCACATAGACCCTTCGTATTGTATAGCCTTCCACCTCAGCTTCAACTATTAAAGGCCCGTCCGACACATCCCCCGGGAGGATGGGCGGGAAACTAATCGGGACCTTCATCCATTCCTCCTCAGTGTCCGTCATTTTCCGTTTGTGTGAGGTAGGACCAGCCATCCCGAACTTTGGGTAGATCGAGCAGTTGATCCCACGGATGGCGCCAATTTGTTGAAGCAATTTCTTGTAATCACTTCGGACAAATAAGGGAGGCCTTTCGGCTGAACTAGTTAAGGGTTCTTCCGAGAGGCTTGTGTGTCAATCCCTTCGGCTACTAAGGATCCTTCGGATATCTTCGGATATCTGCACACAACAACACGCGTTAGGCTCGCCCCGGGTGTTATCCCAGGACCCACCTCCGGCGTGAGAGTAAGTATTTGATGTACCGAAAGGCTATCAACAATAATAGATGGTAAAACGTGTGTGGCTCTCGAAAAAAGATCCTCTAAAGTAGTAAATGGGCTGGGTATTTATAGTACCCAGCCTTGGTACCTGTAATGGCGGCGCCGGATTTTCTGGGAACATGTCTTAGACACGATCTCGCAAATCCGGGGATTATGTCTGCTGCTGCCATCTGTCAAAAGGTAATGCCACTTGTCCTGTTGTTGATGGTTGTTTGTCCGAACGACCTGGGTGCCTTCCGGCCATGGCCGGATGGTCTTAATTCTTCCGGCGTCTGAACGACCAAGGCCGTCCGGACATATACGCCAACAGGTTTGTTCGTATTCATGTGTGTCCGTGAATATGCACAGATGCAATTACAGACAGTTTGTTGTCTATTAAGTTGCTTAAATTTCAGTAGTAAGCGAAGTAATCGTTAGTAGAAGCAGGTCGTTGTAATGCAGCAAATGTCCAATTTGACGGCTCGTCATTTGTAACTAATCGTGTTCGCGTAAGAATGTATGTATCCAATAGAAATGCATAATGTTTATAGAGAAGAATGTAAGTATTTCATAGGATGAGATACTTCCAAGTGAATAATGGTTACAAAGTTAGAAATCGTCCCGATTAAAATTGCATAAGCACATCCAATTATTGAGTGCACCGCAAACGCGGTATGGTGGTTGTGGTGCGATTTTGTGCTGTCTATTAGGTTGCTTAAATTCCAGTAATAAGCGAAGTGATCGATTCATTTGACTAGTTTTGTTACTAACTTTAAATAGAAGCAGGCCGTTGTAATGCAACAAATGTCCGAATTGTTGACTAGTAAGTTTTTTTTTTTTTTTTTTTTTTTTGAACGGCAAGTTAGTAGTTAGTGATTCGAGCCCACAGTGACATCCAATTGGGCAGTATGCAAGCCTCGAACATTCGCCTTAGGGGATAAACCCCACTCCTGCTTCTATTTATGTCCGCCCTTGAAGGTCCATGGTGAGACTCGAACCTGAGACCTCTCCAAAGATACCTCCCCAAGGTTATCCTTGGTGGCCAACTGAGCTAGCCCAGTTGGTTAGTCAGTTGATTACTCTTATTTGTCCTGCAATGGCTATGCATTTTGTGAGACCACTTGTGCTATGTGATTAACTGATTATCATAAGTTGATGTTTGTAACTAAGCATTCGGTAATTAGTTTGCGTAATATATCACATTGGAGCGTTCACATAGAAGACTATTAGGTTTCTCATCTGTCTCTGTAAACACATGCTATTACACACAGTTCAGCATCTCTTAAGATAAACAGCAAACTATTGATTTATATGTTCTGCAAATACAAAGTTAACTGTTTCATGAGTGTGTTCATCTAAAAAAGCTGTTCAGTATACGTGTATGACTAATTCAGTATTTGGTTATCTTATTTTGATGCTTATAACTGACTGTGTGCTTATTAATTATGTTTAAGACATCACATTGGAGTATTCATAAAGAAGAATGTGGAAGGCTAAAATGACAAATGTGTTTCTGTGGAGCTGCTTAATGACTTCCCTTTTAGTTTTTCGCGGGAGGCTACTTATCAGGTGATCGTTTTATGTAGCTGAATTATTTCAAACTGGCCAGCTTTCAACTCTTAGATTGATATTCAAATAAAATTTATTTGTTAGAAATTCGTAACAAAAGTGCAATATTTAATTAGTGATACAATTTTGTAAAATTGCTATACAAGTAGTGTTAAATCTGATTTTTTGGGAGTTAAGCTTTGGCCACGAAACCAGAATGCTGTCATAATTGGTAAAATGATTGATATGTTGTAGGTGTGCGGAAAGGTGGAGACCAGGTGTTCGTTTTTGGAGACGTTAGGGATCCACCATGTAGGAATCTGGATCTGTGAATGTAGTTGTGGGGATTCAGTTACTTCGTTGGATCATTCAAGGTTCTTATCTGCTCCTTTTAGTTCTTAATTTTCGATTTATTTACTCATTTCCGTCCCAAAAAAGATGCTGATTTTGATTTTTATTAATATTATGTAAATGTTTTAAAAAATGCTTTAATAGTGGCAACATAATTACTCTTGGTTAGAACTTTGTCGAGAAAAGGAAACGCTACATTTATCTTCTGATATTTATACCCAGACCCGAAGCAGTTAAACTAATTTTGGGTAAAAAAGTAGAACATTTTGAACACATGGTACTATATAGTTCAACAATATGTTAAATGAAACATTGTTGATGATATATCAGTGCTATGCGTTAGCTTTTGTAGTTAGTCTAGTTTATGAACTTACAAACTTGAAAATATTACAGATGATCTCATTGTCTTATTCATTTAATTGGAAGGTCTGATAAATGCTGGAGTCTCCCAAGTAGATTATCTCCTTGTAGAGGTTTACTTATATATATATATATATATATATATATATATATATATATATATATATATATATATATATATATATATATATATATATATATATATATATATATATATGGGGGGCTTTATTTTCAGAACCCTCTTAAGTGCGGGAACTGCGAGAACTATCTTTTTACAACTAATAATACACAATGTACATCATTTAATGCTCCATAGCATTTTGTTATTTTTATTTAATTCAAAAGGGTATAATAGTAAAAAACATTTTCATATTACTTTTTTTTTTTTTTTTTTTTTTTTTTTTTTTTTTTTTTTTTTTTAATTCATGTTTTCTATAAATAATAAAATTCTATTTTTTTTTTATATTTTTTTGTATTTTTGTATTTTTTTTTTATTTTTTATTTTACTAAAAGACGTTTTTTTTTCTTTTTTTTTTCTCTTTTTTTTTTTTTTTTTTTTTTTTTTTTTTTTTTTTTTTTTTTAAGAAATATTATTTTCCAGAAGTAGTGCATAGGTGTTTTTATGTACTAATTTTTTCATTTTATTTTCCAGATGTAGTGCATACATGTTTTTGAATAATTTTAAAACATGCATGTTTTTCAAATAATAAGATGCATATGTGTTTTTTATATAATGTAAATTTATAACAAAACAAGAACATAGATGTTACATACAAAATTCAATATCAATTGAATACAATTAAAAAACAAATTTTTAAAAATATAAATACATGAATCTAATCGATCAATACATGCATGCACTAATATATATAACGAAAACGGACATATGTGCACACTCATTATTATCAATATTTTTAGAAGCTGGACATATATGCACGCATTCAATAATCATATTTCTTCAAACGCCGCATTGTATCTATGTGTGCATCCACTTCTAGATCTTCATTGCTATCTCCATCTTCATTAATCTGATACAAACATGCCCAAAAACAATTAAACCTTAACCAAATAGTGTAAGTAACTTTTTAATCATAATAACTAGCCTTACATATATGCACAATCTAAAACATATATGCATCCATTTAAAACACACATGCACCATTCAAATGAATTTTAAGTTAACTTTAAAACACGTATGCACCTACTTACGTATTTGCATCGACTAAAAATGTGTATTGAATAACATGTATGTTCTACGAAAACCAAAATGTGTACTGAATAACATGTATGTTCTATGAAAACCAAAATGTGTACCGAATAACATGTATGTTAATAACATGAAAAACAGCCATGTTCAATGTAAAAACAAGTATGTTCAATGTAAAAACAAGTATGTTCAATGAAAACCAAAATACCTTCAAAACGACAAGATCTACTCAAATAAATGGTGGGTTTGGCGGTTGATGGTGGCGGCTAGGGTTGTGGAGGGGGCGGCTAGGGTTTTGGGTTGTGGAGAAGAAGATGAAATGTGATTTGGAAAAAAATATACGGAGTAATATTGATGTAACTGATCCGAAAATTCATATAAAGAAAGAGAGTGGTGGCACCTTTTTAGGAATAATACACAATACCTAAATTGCCCTTTCAGTTTTTTAAATAATGGCCCAATCTTTTTGTTATTTACATTAATAGCACAATTAATTATAGCTATTGATCAAACAATCTAACGGTTCAAAGGGAGTTCTCGCAGTTCCCGCACTTAAGAGGGTTCTGAAAATAAAGTTACACTATATATATATATATATATATATATATATATATATATATATATATATATATATATATAGTGTAACTTTATTTTCAGAACCCTCTTAAGTGCGGGAACTGCGAGAACTCCCTTTGAACCGTTAGATTGTTTGATCAATAGCTATAATTAATTGTGCTATTAATGTAAATAACAAAAAGATTGGGCCATTATTTAAAAAACTGAAAGGGCAATTTAGGTATTGTGTATTATTCCTAAAAAGGTGCCACCACTCTCTTTCTTTATATGAATTTTCGGATCAGTTACATCAATATTACTCCGTATATTTTTTTCCAAATCACATTTCATCTTCTTCTCCACAACCCACAACCCTAGCCGCCCCCTCCACAACCCTATCCGCCACCATCAACCGCCAAACCCACCATTTATTTGAGTAGATCTTGTCGTTTTGAAGGTATTTGGAGATAGATTGAAGGTGTTTTGCTCGTGTTTGTTCCTCCACCGCCACCACTTCTTCTCATTTATTTCTTGGTATGTTGTCTTGAACGAATCTCATTTAAAAGATTGATACAATGAATTTATTGTGTGTAAATAGTTGTTTTGTTGCAAAGGCTGTATCCATTTTCAACAAGCAATCATGGTAGCTCACCTTCTTCCTCCTCACTCGATCTTCATTTTCCGATTCTGTTAAACTTATTTGTTGTTTTTTTTTACAGATCATTCATTCATTCCTGACAAGAATCGCAAGGCGATCTCCAAGTACCTATTTCAAGGTATTCACTATTTTTATTATTTTTTTACGGTTTTTTTTTTTTTTTTTTTTTTTTTTTTTTTTAATTATTATGTCTAAAAGTATGGTTAGATGAATGTTTATTGTTAAGGTGATTAGTTGTTATTAATGTCTATATACTTATGAATATAATGAGTGTTTATAACTAGTTTTATACATTTATGTGTGTTGATATGTTAAAATGAGTGTTCATAGTTAATCACATGTTATTATTGTTATTAGAAGGCTGTAAAATGAGCAGATGAATGTTTATGTCTTTTATTGGCGGTTATTGTTTAGAAGCAAGGGTAGATGAATTTCTATAGGTTTTTATTGTAATAGGTTGTTGTTACTGTGTATACAATATTTGGCTCTATAATCATGAATAGTATGTTTATATTCATGCTCGTATTGTGATTGTGATAATATTATTTGTGTATGATCATGAATAGTTTGCTTGTAGTTAATCCCATTCATTTAATGGTGAGTATGTCTTTATGTTGCATCATTGTAAATAGATTAATCTTTTTCGCATAAGTTTATGCATTATATTTTGTGATTGCTAAAATACTTGTGTATAGGCGGTGTTTGACTTTTATGGGATTATGAGCTTGGTAAAAATTTGGTATGCTTATAAGCTTAATTTTATATGCTCATAAGCCCATCAAATAAGTGTAGCGAAACATCTCATTTGCTACTTGTTTGAACATACTTGTTTTTCAGTACATATTTTGGTTTTCATTGAACATACTTGTTTTTACATTGAACATACTTGTTTTTACATTGAACATGGCTGTTTTTCATGTTATTAACATACATGTTATTCGGTACACATTTTGGTTTTCATAGAACATACATGTTATTCAGTACACATTTTGGTTTTCGTAGAACATACATGTTATTCAATACACATTTTTAGTCGATGCAAATACGTAAGTAGGTGCATACGTGTTTTAAAGTTAACTTAAAATTCATTTGAATGGTGCATGTGTGTTTTAAATGGATGCATATATGTTTTAGATTGTGCATATATGTAAGGCTAGTTATTATGATTAAAAAGTTACTTACACTATTTGGTTAAGGTTTAATTGTTTTTGGGCATGTTTGTATCAGATTAATGAAGATGGAGATAGCAATGAAGATCTAGAAGTGGATGCACACATAGATACAATGCGGCGTTTGAAGAAATATGATTATTGAATGCGTGCATATATGTCCAGCTTCTAAAAATATTGATAATAATGAGTGTGCACATATGTCCGTTTTCGTTATATATATTAGTGCATGCATGTATTGATCGATTAGATTCATGTATTTATATTTTTAAAAATTTGTTTTTTAATTGTATTCAATTGATATTGAATTTTGTATGTAACATCTATGTTCTTGTTTTGTTATAAATTTACATTATATAAAAAACACATATGCATCTTATTATTTGAAAAACATGCATGTTTTAAAATTATTCAAAAACATGTATGCACTACATCTGGAAAATAAAATGAAAAAATTAGTACATAAAAACACCTATGCACTACTTCTGGAAAATAATATTTCTTAAAAAAAAAAAAAAAAAAAAAAAAAAAAAAAAAAAAAAAAGAGAAAAAAAAAGAAAAAAAAACGTCTTTTAGTAAAATAAAAAATAAAAAAAAATACAAAAATACAAAAAAATAAAAAAAAAATAGAATTTTATTATTTATAGAAAACATGAATTAAAAAAAAAAAAAAAAAAAAAAAAAAAAAAAAAAAAAAGTAATATGAAAATGTTTTTTACTATTATACCCTTTTGAATTAAATAAAAATAACAAAATGCTATGGAGCATTAAATGATGTACATTGTGTATTATTAGTTGTAAAAAGATAGTTCTCGCAGTTCCCGCACTTAAGAGGGTTCTGAAAATAAAGCCCCCCATATATATATATATATATATATATATATATATATATATATATATATTTTTTTTTTTTTTGGTATACTTGGGTTCCGACTCGACATTGCGAGCCGACTAATCCCAGGGCGACTACCCTTTTGTAGAGGTTTACTTATAAATCTTCAACATCTGTATTTTCAAATAAGGTACAATTGCTTCTTAAAGATGAAATTTACAATTTCATTATGCAGGGCCTTTGTCTATATTAAACAAGCAGTTAAGTAGTTGGAATGACTATTACAAATGGAGAGGTATCCTGTTAGATTCTCCCGTTGCGCTGCTTCTTCATTGGGTAATGTAAACTTATCTCGTAATTGTTTCTGAAAACCAATGGACATTACTTCACATGAGCGATAGTTATAACTACTTCTACTTTAATTGCAGCCATTGACCATATATCAGGCCATTCAACTCGCTTCTGCTAAACGGTTGATCCCTGAAACTATGGATGAACTGTGCATACACTATCTAGGTATTTTCAAGCTTTCTACTAAGGTTTTCAACATTATGAAATGGTGTTTTTTGTTCTCTATGCTCATTAGTTATGGTTCCTAGTTTCACCGTCAAGGGTTTGGCTTGTTACTTTGGGTGGGAGTGTTTGGATTTGCATTGGACCCGGTTAAAAGTTTATTGTGCAATGAAGTCACAGTAATTAGTTTAATTTAATGCTTTCATATACAGATTCTGCTTATGATTATCTGAGTATTTGGGGTCAAACAAAATTAATTATAGAAGGGGAATATAATGTTAGTTTTTCTTTATTTATCCTTTTCACAAATATTTATCCTTTTCATATTCAAATGTCCATTGTTCTTCCTTTTATCGATTAATGCTTGAATTATTAACAAACACTCAAATAAATGGTATCTGATTTATTACATCTTCAAACTGCAGAAGCACATCCAGACACTATGTTCAAAACTAGTTTTCTTACTGTGATTATACGATGATGATTATTAACTATCACATAATCATCCAAACATGCCCTCTGTGTTTTTTATTCTTGATTTCACTTAGTATCTTGCGTTTCTGAAGGGCCTGAGAGGGAACTTCACCAACTTGCTGTGTTTGGGGAGTTACACGCTCTTCTTCCTGGAGTCCAAGTGCACATAGATTTTATCGGGCCTTCAGTTCCATTTGAGAGGTCAGCATTGATTATTGCTCAAATATCACTTCCTTAAAAAGAAAAAAGAAAAAAAAAAAAAAAAAAAAAAAAATCTTCTGAAAAGATAATATAACATTCTGGCAAATAGGGATGGCGAGACATTTTTTCTTTGTAACTATGCACATTGTATGGAAGCAAATTGCAGTTGCAAATCTGGCAAAGGTGAATTCAGTTCAAATACAACTGCTAATAATTCTTCAGCAATTACAATAAGGCTTCAGTCAGGTTATTATCATGACCGCTACGAAGAACTCACCAGTGTTATATATTCTTAATTACACTAGCATTTTACTTGATAAATTCTTAATGACAATTCTTAGGTGGATCTGCTTCTTATTGGACAGGAATTTGTTCCGGACTTGATCATTGCTCCAAATGCTGGTATCGCTGCTTACAGAAGCTGGTCACCAACTATTGTATGTCTTTGATCTATGTGTGATACCTTTGTGCATATGCTAGTATAGGTGGCAATGTCATCTTATTTACTTATAGTTCATAACTTCATATGGTACTTCTAGGAGCTGATAAACGAAATAGAGATCCCAGCCATTTTCTCCGATTACTATGAAGAAGCTTGTCATCTTGCAGCTAAGTGTATAACCTCAGTGACTGGTTGTCCCCTACTCCCCCATCAATTCATGTAAGTTATTTATGACTAAGCTTTGTATATTAAATGTTATTTTTTTCATTTTAAATTCGCTTCTAAATTATTTTAATGTGTTGATTATGATTTACAAAAAATATATATATATATATATATATATATATATATATATATATATATATATATATATTACAATAGAAGTCCAATTTAAAAAGCCAACAGTACTACTGTCAAATCAAAATAACATTATTTCATTTCGTGGACAGTTGGACACTGGATAATCTTAAGTTACTTCCTTTCCTGCATGACCATTGCAAAATGATAACCATGTTCGCATTGCAATATAGTGTATGTTGTATATAAGAGACGATTGACAGTCAAAATATCTTTTAAGAAATTTGAATGTTGGATGCTTGCATTATATAGTTATCATGGGGATATAGAGGGGTATATTTGTCGCAATGGGATTGCAGCATATTCGTCGCATTGGGATTGCAGCATATTCGTCGCATTGGGATTGCAACAACATTATATTTTGACTTGTTCTATGCATAGTGTACTATTTTCATTCTCAAAATGTTTGTCATAATTACTTATTTGCCCATTTTCACTTGGTTGTTTGTAGTGTTGTACTAAAAGAGGTTTGCCTTTGCACAGGTTCAGCTCAACCCGTTTAGGCAGCCTCTGGCTGTCGAAGACAGTGCTTTGGTTCTTCCTTGCTATTCAAATTGCTTTCTGTTTGGGATATAATAAGAAAACCTATCTCAAGGTCATCAATTTTCTTCCTCTTAGCGATGATATTTCAAACTAAGAATTTGTTCCCTCGTTGTGCTGAGTTACACATCACTCCTTAGACTGCAGACTGACGACATCAAAGTTGTGCGACATATTTGTGATGTATCTCTGGTAATGTATAGGTGATAGCCTAATAGGTTCTTTACATGACCAGACGCCAGATAGCAACATTCACTTGTGAATATTTTACATGTTCATATATGAACATAATCTTACTAGTGAATGCATAACCGATAGCCCTACCAAACTGTATAGAGACGGTACTCCAGACCCTTTTTTTTTTTTTTGGTTCAGTTCTTCAGACCTGATCTGGTCCTTAACACGACTAATCCGATTCCCACCTGGTGGACACAGTGGCGGTTATTAGGAGGTGTGAAATCTATGATATTCAGAATCTAAATTCAAAATACGTTTATAGTTAATGAAAATGAATGGTTTACTCTACTATTTCGTTTCATATGACGTGTTTAAAATGATGTTTTTAAAAACACAACGTAGACAATTATAACCACTTAAAGAGTGAAAAATAAGTTTATAGAGGATGATCATTTCGTATTGCTAAAAAAGTCTCATTTCGTATTGCTACATCTCTTTCCCTTCTATGCTACTCGTTTCAAAAACAATAAAATGGTTTTCGATTTTGGAAATCACCCATAAGAGTTAATTTCATAAATGGTCCCTATGGTCTGTCGGGTGACTGCTTTGTTTCTCTCGTTTGCGGTTCTGCCTTTGCTGTCTCACGCGCACACATGCACTTGCCGGAGGTCTCTTTGGAAGCAGCCTCTCTATACCCGGGGTTTTCCTTGGGGTAGGGGTAGGGTCTGTCTACTTTCTACCTCCCCCATACCTTGCCTTGGCGGGATTGGGTTTGTTGTTGTTAGTCCTTAAACTTTTTTTTAACGGATTCAGTCCCTGTGGTTGCGACCCATGACGGGTTTGGTCCCTGAGACTAACTGTCATTAGTTTTTTCCGTTAGCTAACGACCGTTTGCAACAAAAATTTGCACCGTTAGTCCTTTATACTAACGACCGTTTATACTTAACTCAAAAAATTTTATTATTATTATTTTTTTTTTTATTTTTTTTTTCAAAAAATAAATAAATAAATAAATAATGGTTTTCTTATATATATTTTTTCTAAATATCTTTAAAATTTATAAACGTTTATATATATATATATATATATATATATATATATATATATATATATATACACGTTTTCATACACACATTTTTATACACACATTTTTTATACACATGTTTTTATACACACGCTTTTATACACGTGTTTATACACACATTTTTATACACATTTTTATACACATTTATACACATATTTTTATACACATACTTTTATACACACGTTTTTATACGCACATTTATATGCATATTTTATATAAACATTTATACACACATTTTTATACACACGTGTGTGTATAAACGTGTGTATAAAAACATGTATAAAAATATGTGTATAAATATGTGTATAAATGTGCGTATAAAAACGTGTGTATAAAAGCATATGTATAAAAGCATGTGTATAAAAAACATGTGTATAAAAACGTGTATAAAAATATGTGTATAAAAACGTGTATAAAAATGTGTATAAAAACATGTGTATAAAAACGTGTATAAAAATATGTGTATAAATGTCTGTATAAAAACGTGTGTATAAAAATGTGTATAAAAACGTGGGTACAAAAACGTGTATAAAAACATGTATATAAAAACGTGTGTAAAAACGTGTGTATAAAAACGTGTGTATAAAAAGGTGTGTATAAAAACGTGTGTATAAAAATGTGTGTATGAAAACGTGTATAAAAATAGTGTATAAATTTTAAAGATATTTAGAAAAAAAAAAAATTATAAGAAGACCATTTTTTTTTTAATTTTTTAGAAAAAAAAAAAAAAAAAAAAAAATTGATTTAAGTATAAACGGTCGTTAGTATAAAGGACTAACGATGCAAATGTTTGTTGAAAACGGTCGTTAGCTAACGGAAAAAACTAACGACAGTTAGTCTCAGGGACCAAACCCGTTATGGGTCGCAACCACAGAGACTGAATCTGTTAAAAAAAAATTTAAGACTAAACCCATTAAACCAAACAAACCACAGGGACAATTTATGAAATTAACTACACCCATAATAAGTAGCTACCTAAATATCTTCTAGGCTGTTCATACTTTTAAGTTTTAATAACTATGGTGTATAACATTTTAAGCTATTTTTCTTTTTCATTTGTGTGATTTTTTTTTTTAATTATTATTATTATTATTATTTTAATCAAAGTTACTTTACGCTGATCATTTCTTATGAACGGATAATCCCAAACATATCAAATCTAAACATAATATGGCATATATACATAAAATACAAGTTTTAAATGCATAGTAAATAATGTAATTAAAACATCTATACTATCTAATAAACAAAGGTTTTGTACAAGTCCCCCTAAGCGCGCAGCATTAAAAACTCAATTAATATTATGATGTGGATTTCCTTATATAGTGTGTAAGTACAACTCTTTTTAAGCAGAAGAAAAACTAACCATCCCTATACACGAGTATAAAACAATCACTTTATTTTTGGAATTTCGTATACACCACTCATCAGTTTTCATATTATTTTTTGAAACAACTACTCCCCATTAATTCTTCCACATCCTCTACACGGTTTAAACCAATTCAGTTAAAATAATAGTCTTATAAATACAATGGACTTTCATATGCAACACACCTTTTCCGGTATATAACAAGTTAATCACATTAATGCGTTGTCGGATTGCAGGTACCTATCTGCGTGTGAGGCGGCATGGAGGATATTTGGTTTTGAGATTCATTATAGAACACCGAACGTTGAGAGGCTATCCTTTCATCTTGAAGGTGAGGAGTCAGTTGTGTATGATGAAAACGCAGACCTTGAAGTTTCTATTCAAAAGCCAACAGTTGGTGTTTCTATGTTTGATGGTTGGATGAAAATGAATCAAAAATTTCCACAAGCAAGGGAGTTAACGTACGCTGAGTTTCCTACAAAATATGTTTGGAACTTACAAAAGAGAATGTGGACGTATAGAAAGCAAGGTAAAGCTATAGGAAGAATTCATAATGTTCCTATAGGAACAGGATATGCTTACTATTGTAGGATGCTGTTGAACAGTCGTAAAGGATGTCGATCGCACGCTGAGATTAGAAAAGTTAACGGTGTTGTTTATCCTACTTACAAAGAAGCTTGCTATGCAGCGGGCCTTTTGGAGGACGATAATGAGTATGTTGAAAGTATCAAAGACGCAGCCCATTGGGCATCCGCTGAACATCTTCGTGAACTCTTTGCAACATTGCTGTCTCAAAAGGAACTTACTACACCTCTGACTGTTTGGATGCAAACATGGCATTTGCTCTCAGAAGATGTTCAATACAAGAGAAGACAGATTTTACGCATTCCAGGTATAACTTTGAAACAAGCTGTGTTACTAATATCTTTTATGCATCTTTAATTGAAATTATAATCTTATAAAACAGTCAAGTCATACGTTTTTTTTAGCTACCAAAAGGTTATCTTATGCAACACTTCTGAGATGCTTTATATTAATATCTTAACGTTAAGTCATACAGTTAAGTAAGTGATGTTTTCTATTAATAATCTTAAACTTAAAGGTTATCTGATACAACACTTCTGACCATGCAACATTTTTAGTTACCAAAAGGTTATAAAACAGTTAAGTCATGTTTTCTATTAATAATCTTATAAAACATTTAAGTCATGGATTATTGATGTTACATCTTATCTTTTAATAATCTTGCTCTTAATTAGCTAACCACATGTCGTTTGTTTTATGCAGACTTGATTCTTGGTGATGAGGAAAAAAAGAATATAGCTTTGTACTATATTGAACAACTATTGCGATCAAGAGGCACTACTTTGAGGCGTTGGCCTGAGATGCCTTATCCGGATGACCGATACATAACTGAATTTGGTAACCGGCTTATATATGATGAGACGGACTACAATCCAGTAGAGATGGAATCTGAATATCAACGTTTGTACGCTTTATTGACTCCGGAACAAAAGGGTGTGTATGACACCATAGTGAACTCTGTTGATAGTGCAACAGGAGGAGTCTATTTTGTTTATGGTTACGGTGGTACCGGGAAGACGTTTTTGTGGAAAACACTTGCAGCCGGCATTAGAAGAAAAGGTGATATAGTATTGAATGTAGCATCCAGCGGTATTGCATCTTTGTTAATGTCGGGAGGTCGGACTGCTCACTCAAGATTTCATATTCCAATAAATGTTGATGAGACCTCCACTTGCTCAATAAGTGCACAAAGCGATCTGGGACACATGCTAAAGAAGTGTAAGCTTATTATATGGGATGAAGCGCCCATGGCAAATAAGCTTTGTTTCGAGGCCTTAGATCGGTCTTTGAGAGATATACTTCGTAAGAGCCGGTATGACACGTGTGATGAGCCTTTTGGAAACATGACCATGGTGTTTGGTGGTGATTTTAGACAGGTTCTTCCTGTCATTCCAAAAGGATCTCGGCAAGATATTGTTGGTGCTTCCTTGAAGCAATCTTACTTATGGGATTACTGCAAAGTGCTTAAGCTAACAGCCAACATGAGGCTTACTGTGGGATCACGCCTTGAAGATGTCAGTGAAATAAGGGAATTTGCAGAGTGGATCCTCAAAGTTGGAGATGGCAAGCTTGGAGGACCAAATGATGGAGAGGTTGAGATAGATGTGCCGGAAGACATTCTAATAGATGAGTCTGATGATCCAATAGCATCTATTATCGACTTTACTTATCCAAACATTTTGGATAACATACATGATCCGGAGTACTTCCAAGAAAAGGCGATTCTTGCTCCCACCAATGAAATTGTCGACACTATAAATGATCATTTGCTGGACAAGTTTCCAGGTGAAGAAATGGTCTACCTAAGTTGCGACAACATCGATAAAAGTGAGCGTGGCACCGTCATAGATCAGGCCGTTTTCTCGCCTGAATTTATCAATGGACTGAAGTTCTCAGGTGTTCCAAACCACAGGCTTGCTTTAAAAGTGGGAGTACCGATTATGTTGTTAAGAAATATAGATCAAGCCAATGGTTTATGTAACGGAACAAGACTGCAAGTGCTTAAATTAACAAGAACATCTATTCAGGCGCAGATCATTAACGGAAACAACTTTGGAAAAAAGGTTATTATACCAAGGTTGCGAATTACTCCGTCGGATAAGCGTTTACCTATTAAGATTGTCAGAAAGCAGTATCCTATATCTGTTTCTTTTGCAATGACAATCAACAAAAGCCAAGGTCAATCGCTTTCTTAAAGTTGGTTTATACTTGCCACGTCCTGTTTTCACACATGGACAACTCTACGTTGCTGTTTCAAGAGTGAAGAGCAAAAAAGGTTTGAAGGTTGTTGTATGTGATAATGAAGGTAATATCTCAAAAACTACAACCAATGTCGTGTATAAAGAAGTTCTTGAAGGTCTATGATCCTATAAAAGCTATGTAGAAGATACACATTTACCATTTGACCCGGAAAAAACTCCAACCTTTCATTGTTAGCATTTTATGAATATTCAACTTTTAATTCATGTAACGTGTGAACATTGGCCTTATTTTAATGTAACATGTTTACGTTTGTTGTTTTGATTAAAATTCCATTTGCCGTTTACTTTTATTGATGTTCCAAGAGTAAAAAGTCAGAAAGTGTTTACGCGTTGTCTCATTCTTTATTTCATATATTAAATACAACATGTTTACGTTATCCCTTTTCTTATCATCTCATTCCCTTTTTCTTTAAAAACAACCCGGTGTCAACGGGTCAATAAGCTAGTGTTTTAGATAAATATGACATTTTGATGTTAAGTTTGATAAATATGAAATTGACCTTTTTATATACCACAACAACAATACCAAACTCCGTCGAAACTAAATCGACCCCTTTTTATCAAAACAATGGACCCTTCAATGCATCTACCCGTTTTTCTTTTGATGTTACATTCTTTTGTGGCAGAATTGCATATATATCCCTCCCAAAGTGCTTCTACTTGAACACGTCAAGAAATACTGGCCATATATGTCGTCTTACAAAAACTAACAACTCGTTGAACAATTACCAAAGTTTATAGAAATATATAAAGTGAAGAATTTCTAAACTTAATTATTGTGTCATCTGTGGTGGATGTTTAGGAGTTTCTCAACCTCAAACCTGGAGAAATATTTTGTTGTCTAAGTGACTGACATTAATCTCAACTCCTCTAGTTCATAAAAAAACATTGTTTGAAACTACATTCGAAGAAAGTTCAGAGATATTGAAGAATTATTTAGAGTTGGAATTTGTGTCATAAGTATCAAGTGTTACTATCTATAAACTGTTTCCTTAAACTTACAAAAAAAAAATAAAAAAAAAAAATAATAAATAAATAATAAATAAATAATAATAATAATAATAATAATAATAATAATAATAATAATAATAATAATAATAATAATAATAATAATAATAATAAGAGTAAACTACATTTTTGGTCCTTGTGGTTGTATCAAAATTGCAGTTTTAGTCCAAAAATCAAAAAAATCGCACGGATCAGTCCAAAAGTCCACGTGGACTTCACTTTTGGTCCAATTTTCTAACCTAGTTAATGGTCGTTAGTCCTTTCAGTTAAGTACGTTGCACCGTTAGTCTTTTAACCTAACGGTCGTTAGCAATGTTTGCATCGTTAGTCCTTTTAGTTAAAAATTGAAAAAAAAAATTTGGAAATTTTTTTTTTCCAAAATAAATAATTTGAAAAATTCGAAAAAAATTATAAAAAAAAATTTTTTTGACGAAATTTTTTTTTTCCAAAAAAAAATTTTGAAAAAAAATTTCTAATAAAATTTTTCTTAAAAAATTCGAAAAAATTTCTAAAAAAAAAAATGTTGACGAAAAATTTTTTTTTGGAAAAAAAATTTCTAATAAAAATTTTTCTTAAAAAATTCGAAAAAATTTCTAATCTTTTTTTTTGACATACATATTCTAAATTTTTTTTTTTGACGATTGTCCCGGTTTGACACTAAAATTAAAATGTATATATATGTAAAAAAAATTCTTAAAAATTTCTAAAAAAATTTCTAAAATGTATATGTATGTATATATATATATATATATATATATATATATATATATATATATATATATATATATATATATATATATATATATATATATATATATATATATATAGGATCCGGTTCCATTGAGAAGGTTTTTATTTTGAGAAGATTGAGAAATCTTCGTTTGAACAAACTGATTCATGTTTTTGATTTGATTCACAAGTAAAACATCATTTTATGGTGAATCGAATCTATAAATTACAAATTTGATTCACAAATCATTGTTAAAATCGAGTTATGATGATGATTCATTAAATTTGTACAGATGATTCAGTATTCTACATATATCGCAAAATCGAGAGATTTTTAACATTGATTCAAAAATTTTTTTACACATTTTGAATTTTAATCACATTAAAATGAGTTTTACGCTTGAAAAACATGAATCAAAGTTAAAAATCTATCGTTTTTGAAAACCTTCTCAATCTTCTCAAAATAAAAACCTTCTCAATCGATCCAGATTCTATATATATTCGATCCAGATTCTATATATATTTATATATATATATTATATCATATATACATACATATACATATACATATATATACATATATATATATATATATATATATATATATATATATATATTATTATTATAATATATATATATATATATATTATATATATAATATATATAAAATATACATATATATACATATTATACATATATATATATATTATATATATATATATATTATATATATATATATATATATATTATATATATATATATATACAAAATATTATATATATATATATATACATATACATACATATACATATTATACATATACATACATATACATTTTAGAAATTTTTTAGAAATTTTTAAAAATTTTTTTACATATATATAACATTTTAATTTTAGTGTCAAACCGGGACAATCGTCAAAAAAAAAATTTAGAATATGTATGTCAAAAAAAAATTAAGAAATTTTTTCGAATTTTTTAAGAAAAAATTTTTATTAGAAATTTTTTTTTCAAATTTTTTTTTGGAAAAAAAAATTTTTCGTCAACATTTTTTTTAGAAATTTTTTCGAATTTTTTAAGAAAAAATTTTATTAGAAATTTTTTTTTTCAAAATTTTTTTTGGAAAAAAAAAATTTCGTCAAAAAAATTTTTTTTTTATAATTTTTTTCGAATTTTTCAAATTATTTATTTTGGAAAAAAAAATTTTTCCAATTTTTTTTTTCCAATTTTTTAACTAAAGGACTAACGGTTGCAAACATTGCTAACGACCGTTAGGTTAAAGGACTAACGGTGCAACGTACTTAACTGAAAGGACTAACGACCATTAACTAGGTTAGAAAATTGGACCAAAAGTGAAGTCCACGTGGACTTTTGGACTGATCGTGCGATTTTTTAATTTTTGGACTAAAACTGCAATTTTGATACAACCACAAGGACCAAAAATGTAGTTTACTCTAATAATAATAATAAAAATGTCAGGTAACAAACATTTTATTTATTTGAGCTATGGAACTTACAATTTAGATTACTTTTCATATTTTTTTAAAGGGTTTCAGAACGTATATCTTTAGATAATTAAGTAGTAATAAAAATGTTTTTTTTTTTTATAAGTTTAGTGATATCTATATATATTTTTATAAGTTTAGTGACCCAAAATGTAATATTTCATAAGTTTAGCAAAATGAGCAAAATAAAAGTTGGTGTATTTTATTGAAAAGTTTAGTAACATATTTGTATATTAACTTAATAAATAAACAAAGAAAAATTTGCATGTTTGGCCCATGTGATTTACTTAAAATCATAGTCATCGTCCATATTCGATTTTAATTACACAAATGATACACAATATTCAGACTAGTTGCATCGATGGTCTCTATTTTACAAAATATAGATTATATGTGTAATAACTTATAGTTTTTTTCACACTGATGGTCTCTATCGTTGTTTTTTTTTTTTTTTTTTTTTTTTTTTTAAAACAAATAAAGCTATCTATCTTCAAGCATTCTAAGTCCTTATTATTCACATTGAATACAACATAATTAGTAATAACAACAAAATATACAGACCAACCAACTGGGCTAGTTCAGTTGGCCACCAAAATTCCTTAGGGGCTTGGGGATGGGAGGTTTGGCTAGGGGAGGTCTCAAGTTCGAGTCCCACCCGAGACTTTTACCCCTTCAGGCGGAATAGGAGAAAGTACAGGCGAAGTTCAGGGTCAGCATACTGCCCAATTGGATGTCACTGCTACCTGAACCACTAACAACTAACAAGCTGTTCAATATATATATATATATATATATATATATATATATATATATATATATATATTTTATATATATATATATATATATATATATATATATATTATTAAGGTCTCAATCTTCGTTTCACTGTTCTTGAACAATCTTGTATTCCTCTCTTGCCACACAAAATAGACCACTGCCCTTATTACCAGTCTTTTCATTATGCTCCATATTTTAGTTTTTCCAAAAGTATCAATGAATCCGATTATTGCAATTGCTCAGGATACCCTTTTTTAGTTTCTAGGGTCTATTTCTTAGTTCAAGATCCCTCTTATTAACTTGAATCAAAGAATTAGAGCATCGGAAATGCTTCAAACTACAAAAGACTTTTTACATTCAATACATTAATTATTGCATTTATTTCCTTATACAAAAAGTTTTTCTCCAAATCTTCTCCAATGCTAAAAAGTCATACAATAGCTCTTTTGTTGGGTCATTTAATGCTTCACTTAATGTAAATAGCTTGGTGATCCGTCTGGAAAACGTATATATAAATATAAAACAGTCTCCGAACGAATACTCGTGTGTAGTGTGAAACCAGGCAAGTGATCACCCGGATCGTTTCCCAACGAGATGTGAATGGGCAACGGTGTGAAAACTAGGATTAGAGTGATAGATGATTTAGATTGCTTTTGATTTTGCTTTATTTAATAATTCTAAATAACAAACGAAAACAGATATACACAGGAAAATTAAACGCGAATAATTTAAACTAAAACGCGCAACGGAAATGCTAAAATGGGACAAAAACTGAAATTTTAAAAAATTAAAACCTAAAAATGTAAAATGAATTAAAACTTATTTAAAAACTTAAATTATATTTTTTTTATACTTTTTATTTAATTTTTATTAATTATTTATTTATTTAATTACTTATTAAACTATTTAAATTTATAAAAAATACTAAATGAGCAAAGAAAAATCTAAAACTTTTTCTAAAAATATTATAAGATAAATAGAAGCTAAGAAAATTATAAAAATGAAAATTACTTAATTAAAATTTAAAAAGATAAATTCTATTAAATAGAAGCTATCACTATATTTCTATTTTTGGTTTTTCTTAAGGTCTAAAATTATATTATATTTTTCCTAGATTAAAATGACAAAAGAAAATTATGAAAATTGGATTTATATTTTTCTGATTATTTTTCTATTTATTATGATTTTATTACTAATAGAAACTAATAAAAAAGATTAAAAATATTAAATGACTTAGGAAAAATCTGAAAAATTCAGGATAAGTCTAAAATATTATTTAAAAGATAAGAAAAATAAAAGCAGAAGTCTAATAAGCCTGGAGAGCTGATTTGGGCAGATAAGCAATAAGCAAATAAGCTAGAAATAAGCTAATAAGCACAAAACTCAACCAAATGCTCAGGATAGGTTTAGTACACTATATTAAGCACAAAACAACTGATAAACACAAATAAGCACTATGAATTAAGCTGAATAGAAGATTAGCAGATGCAAGGTTTCAGCAGAAACTTAGAAAAATTGCTAACTTTCAAGGCAAATTAAGCACTCTAAATAAGCACAGAGATGCAATCTTATGGGGGCAAAAGCAAGCTAGCAGTATGAACTATTCAGAAATACAAAAAGCTAGGCAAGAGCTTATGTGGATAAGCCACAAATGAGGCTAGATCAGCAGCCTCAGCAATCAGCATATGCTGATTCTGCTGATGCAGGGCTGCACAGAAGTGCACAAGCCTTAGGGCTTTGAACCAACTTTTGTGGCTACTCTATTTGGACTTAAATGAACTCAGAGAAGCTACCAATAAGGGCCAAAGAGCTTGGGCTTATAAATGGCTTAATTGAGCTTTTTGATTGCTTAAAAATGCACAGGCAACTCAAATATGGATTTTTTTAGTGAAATGACTTATTAAATCCTAAAAACAACTTATAATGGCCAAAATAAGCTCACTCAAAGTTGGGATTGTGGTAAATGCACAGTAAACCAAGGTTTGACCCTTTGACTGTGTTAAACCAAACAACCCTTTTGGTTGAGTCTGTTTTGGATTTTCAAAGGAAGTAGATAAATTAACTTATAAGTACTGACTTTTAGTGATTAAATAACTTATACTAACTATAATAAGCAACTTATAACAGGACAATAAGCACTCTAGTAAGCTATACTATAATTGACTGTTTTTGACTTTTTAGAGTTTTTTAAGTGAAACTAAATTAAAAGCTATATGATACTGAAACAACTAATGAAATATGCTTAAAAACTAGTAATAAGCAAGAAATATAAGTATTAAGCTACTAATAAGCACTGTAACAGTAAAATGAAAAATCAAGCAAAACTTGAAATATGCTTACAACTTAAAAGAGCCTGTAGAACAAGAACCAAAGATCAGAAACTACTCCTAGCTTGTTGTCAACAAGCTAGAAACCAGAAAACCATCCAGCTTAGCTTCTAAACCTCAGAACTGCTTATTTGACCTCCCAGTTGACTTTCTCTTGATTTCTTGAAATAGAACATGTAGAACTAAAATAAACTCACCAAAAGCTATATTAAGCTGATATGAGCTTATTTAGACAGATAATAAGCTATTACAAACAACATTTAAATTAAAAGGAATTACAGTGAAGCATGAAATTGTAAAGTGACTGAAATTAAAGACAAGATAAATTAAAATGAGATCAAAATGACTGTAAATGACTTGTATTAATGACTGGAAATGAAAATTACAATAAGGAAATGACAATTAAGTAAAAACGATTTAAGTAAAAATTAACTACTCTTGAATTCCTATTACATTTGATCTATATATACAAAATACAACTGGGAAACCCTAAGTCGACATCTCTGATCACATCTGCACCCTTGAATTGCTCCAAATCGATCTCAGCCATTGATTCATCATTTTGGCGCCAAAATTCTCACTAGTGGATTTGAGCAGGTTAATAGCATTAAATGCATTTGGAGAGGTGGAGAAGAAGCTTTTAAAGCTTTTGGCATTGTTAGGTGAGTGGGATAAGATGGGAGGTGGTATTGCAGAGATACTATGGGTGAGGTGGTTTAGCGGGTTTGTGAGGTTAGGGAAGAGTTTGACCGAAGTCAAACTGGTTTTAAATACCAGGTGGGTTGGATCGGGTTTATTAAATAAAAGGGAGTTGGGCTTGTGGATTGGGCTGGTGATATAAAAGATGGGTTGGGTTTAATAAGGGTAGTGGTTTTAATTTATTTTAGGGTCCGGTTGGTTTGTAGTTAAAATATCACAAGGACCAAAAGTGTAATATTCTGAAACTTGAAGGGCCAACCTGTAAATTCACAATAAATATCACAAGGACCAATTATGCCATATATGATTAGTTCAAAGGTTTATTTTTGATAATTCTCCATTTTTAAAACCTTAAGGACCATTTTTGACATTTTTCAAAGTTGAGGGACTAAACTTGTAATTTTATGAAACTTTGCACCAAAGGACTTATTATGTAATTTTATGATTATTAAAGGACCTTTGATGACTTTTCCTGTTTTTTAGAATAACCAGGGACTAGTTTTGACAACTTTTGAAAGTTGAGGGACTGAAACTGCCAATTATGCAAACTTTGTTCGTTTTTTATCTGTTTTTAAACATTTTGCATCTGAAACATATAAAACACAATTCTGGGATAATTTCAGTATTATGATGCATTTCTGAGTGTTTTTGGATGTTTTGGCAGCTCAGATTAGGAAAAAAATGATGAGTATTCACACACTCATCAATCCCCCACACTAAACTATTGCTAGTCCCTAGCAATCTTTTATGAAGTTTTAATGGATTTTTCTCTTTACCAAAAGTCATTACTTCTGGAGTAGCCAATGTTTTAGTATGTGATACTTTGGTACAATGATAACCAAATGATTTTGAGCAAACCATCAGCTGTCAACGGTTTTGATTTGTCTTTACCAAAAGCCGTTTGCTTCTGGACTAGCCAACTCTTAGATAAATTATCACTATTATCTTTGGTGAGCTGATTACCAATCATGGATTTTCACTGCCTTAACCACAAGCCATAACCTTGCGGGCTAGCCAACTCTTCACTTTAAAAGATATGGTGAGTCGAAAAACCATACAATTTTGGGCAAATTGCAAGCCATAAACGGATTTGATTTATCTTTACCAAGAGCCGTTTGCTCCTGGATTAGCCAATCCTTATGTGGGTTAGACATGGCGGACTGATAACCATTTATTGCGTTCTAAGTGAGAAAAAAAAATTTTAAATTTTGGCTAAAAATGGGGGTACTAGATGGTACATTCGATCAAATTCGCTAGAATTCCCCCCCACACTTAGAACTGAATATTGCCCTCAATATTCAAAGAACTGGTTGTTAAACCAACACTTAGAACGTGAAAGGGAAATACTAATAGCCATTATTTTATATACACACACATTTTTTTTTTTTTTTTTTACTGTACATAATTACAACATGTGGGGCATCTCCCCCACACTTAGGTGAAACATGGGTGAAAACCCATATTTTGCTACTGTTTTTGATAACCGAGTCGCTAGCTTGACTCGACCCCGAATTGAGTTGATTCCTCCCGAACAGTCAGGTTTATCACGCAAGCTAACCGCTTGTGAACGGTCAACCGTAACAAAGGGTTCCTGAACAGCCCGGGAGAAAAAGCAATTTAAAAGTCTATGGGGAAGTAAGTGGAAGAGACCATCTCCATCGGACTTTCATTCAAATTGTTTGGATAACCAATTGAGCATAAGAAAGTTCCACACCGATGAGATAAATCCGGCATTTAAACCAATGTTAAATGGACAATGCTGGGGTCAAAAGTAATATCCTCACTCCCAAATGAGTGAAAGACAGGGGAAATCACCGGGTAGGTGAAGGGAAGAAGAGAGATCTGAACAGCAATTAAGATAAGAACTTCCTCCTCAAGAATTGCATTTTCAAGTGGAGGAGGCAAGTCCTTAAACTTGATCTCCGGAAATTTATGAAGTTCAACGGGAGGGAGAGGAGGGGAATTGTCCTGATTTAACAATTTCTCAAGAAGAAGAATATCTCCCTCCAAATCAATCTCAGCGTTATCAATTCCTTCCAGAAATGAATCACACTTGAGAAAAGCCTCGATCTCTTCCAAATTGGAATCACTTCCCTCAAACGGAGGGAGAGAAGGGGAAGAGTCGGAAATGATAGGTAGAGAAGATGTGGTGGGATTACCACTCACAGAATTATGAAAATAACCTAGACTTTCTTGAGAGTACTCCTCTGAAGCAATGTCAATGACATCTATTCGGTTAACCGATGCAGAATTATAATTTGAGGAGTACTTTGAAGTTTGATCATGGTTAAAGGTAACAGCTTCCTTATCAACACGCAATGTGATCTCATGCTTAAATACATCAATAAGAGCATGGCCCGTTTTTAGGAATCCTCGTCCAAGAATGAGAGGAACCTTTTGATCTGCGTCGAATTCAACAACCACAAAGTCAGCTGGAAAATGGAACTTACCTACTTTTACAAACACATCTTCGGCAATGCCGCAAGGATGAGATATGGTTCGATCTGCAAGCTCAAGAGTCATGCAGGTAGGAGTAAGAGCCGGAAGAGAAAGTTTCTTCCATACTGAATGAGGCATCAGGTTGATGCTTGCACCTAGATCGGCCAAGGCATAGCATTCAACCATTCCTGGAAATACACAAGGTAGTAGAAACTTTCCAGGATCTCCAAGCTTCTCCGGAAGCTTTTTTAAGATAACCGCTGAGCAGTTCTCATTTAACGGAGTTTTAGCCATTTCAATCAGCTTTTCCTTGTTGCTTAACAAGTGTTTGATTGTTGATGCAAATTTGGGCATCAGAATGATAGCATCCGCAAAACTTATGTCAAAATGTAATTCTTTAAAGATTTGAAAGAATTTGTCCATTTGTTGATTAGCTTTTTCACGGAGCTTTTGCTCATTTAAGTGCGATGGGTAAGGAATATGAGGTTTGGATTTAGGGATAACCACTTCAGGAGTCTTAACAGATTCAAAGACAACTCCTGGTTTGGATTTATTTTTCGGGCCAACCGGAGGATGGACTTCAGGAATCTTAACAGTATCCTCCGTCTCTTTTTCCATTTCAAATAACGGAGGAGGAATAGGGCCAGCTGGCCCCTCATAAGCAGCACCACTCCTTGTGGTGATGGCTTTGACGAAAGTGGTATCTCCGTCATCATCACTATCGTCAAGCACACTGACAAGAACAGCATTGAGCATTTCGGAATAATATCTGGCAGTTCTTTGCTCACTAAGTTTGGATGACAAACTTTTAACCGTAAATCGTGATAGAGTTGGATCTATTCTTGACGGTTGAGGAGCAATTGGGGGTGTAGAATTTTGGATGACCGAAGGTTGGACGTATTTAGCACTTCCATTGTTAGTGGGAAGTACCAGGTCCTTTATCACCTTGAGTCCATCATAAGCTTTACCACTATGTGTAGTGACAGCTTTGAGTTTACCCCTTGGGTTGACAACAATGTTACTTGGAAGACCTCCCGAAGTAGAAGGTGGATTAAGATGGTCCATGAGACTGGCAAACATATTTTTAACCTCGCTTTGAGAATGATCGATTTTATTTGAAAGCTCAGTTCCTTGCTTGTTTATTGAGGACTGAAATTCATTCTTCAAATTAGAGATTTGATTTTGCATTGCCTTCATATTGGTCTCATTAACCTTGATGTAGCTATCAAGCTCACTCGAGAGAGGTCTTTGGGAATTAGGAGCTGAATACCCTTGATTACCCCTTTGGGGTGGGTATTGATTGTTCGGGGCATGATATTGATTCTGCGTGTTTTGCCCTCTTTGCTGATTAGGATTATTCCTATTTGGATTATTAGGAGAAGGAAAACCGGGTGGTCCATGTTGATTGCTAGCACGGTAATTAGTTTCCACATGAGGATGGTATTGACCACCTCCTTGATTGGAAGATCCGGCTAAAGCTTTGACTTCAAATGCATTGCCATCGATGGCAGTACAATTGTAGTAAGCGTGAGGACCACCACAAGTAACACAAACTTCTACCTTTTTGATTTTAGCAGTGTGAGAAGTTTGCGGAGCGGACTCTTTCTTTTGTGTGGAGAAAACCAAAGCTTGAATGACCTTCGTGAGTTCAGCAAGCTGAGTATCAGTACTAGACTGACTCACGGGAGATGAAGTAGAAGGACCAGCACCAGCCTGAGAATTATATGGTCTGGCTCGTGCAGTGCGGACCTTTGACTTATTTTCAATGAGTGCAATGGCTTCCTTAGTGGATTTGCTCAGAAAATTACCTCCAGCTGAGGCATTAAGAGAATCTTGGTCAGATGGGTTTAACCCATTGTAAAAAGTGTCCATTTGCATCAAATCGGTGAAACCGTGATGAGGACATTTGCGGAGCAATTCTTTAAAACGTTCCCATGCCTCTCCAAATGGTTCATCAAACCTTTGAGAGAATTTCATGATTTCATTTTTTAGATACGTGGTTTTAGACGGAGGAAAGAATTCATTCACGAATTTCTGAACCAGATCTTCCCATGTTGTTATCGATCGAGGGGGTTGTTTGTCAAGCCAAATTCGGGCTGCCCCTTCGATGGAAAACGGGAAAAGAAGAAGTTTTATTGATTCCTCAGGGACACTTTTGCATTTGATGGTAGATGTGATTTTATTGAACCATCTAATGTGATCTTGAGGATCGTCCCTGTCAAAACCATAGAATTGACGCGATGTTACCAGGTTTATCAACCCAGTCTTTAGCTCAAAATTCTCAGCCACGATGGCTGGAACAACAATGGCATCTCCGTACCCATTGATGGGAGCTTGGAGCAGCTCATTCATAGGACGGTCTTCAGCCATGATGTCAGTGGTTATGGGATCAGTCCGTATCTCGGGTACGACTGATGGGGCAGAACGTCTCCGACGTCTTCGAGGTATTTTTCCAAGCTCACGAAAAGGGCTTGATGACCTAGAAGAACGAGTGCGCATGCACTTAGCAAAAATTTTCAATTAAAATCAAGATCGAGAAAAAACACAAGTAAACTTAAACCAGCAATCAACAAGCGTACGGTAGCTCTCTAAAAGATAAATGCACAGAGTGGCGGAGAAGCAAAGGTGGGCAACTTAATGCTCCTTAAAAACCCGCTTCTTTCAGTCCGACAATTTAATGTCAGACTATCCTAGAACCTCCGTTAGAGTTTGTTTATCAATCAAAGGTGAGCCGAATTCGCAAGTGATACAGAGGTAAGTTTTAAATCTTTGGTTTGGGAACTTATTATGGCCGTACCCCCAGTTAGGTAGTACTCAGTCTTGGTTCTCGATGGTTAATTTTTATTATTTGTTTATTATTAAAGAAAACGGAAAATGTTTTTGGGTTTTTTTTATTTTTATATGATAATAATAATAATAATATATATAGAAAAGAAAAGAAAAATATTTTTGTATTTTATATTGTTTTTGAGAAATAGGAACTTCTTGGAAGAAGGATCTCGAATCACTAATCGCTAAAACTTACACAACTGTCGCAGCACACCTCCCCGGCAGCGGCGCCAAAATTTGATCCGTCTGAAAACGTATATATAAATATAAACAGTCTCAGAACGAATACTCGTGTGTAGTGTGAAACCAGGCAAGTGATCACGCGGATCGTTTCCCAACGAGATGTGAATGGGCAACGGTGAAAAGCTAGGATTAGAGTGATAGATGATTTAGATTGCTTTTGATTTTGCTTTATTTAATAATTCTAAATAACAAACGAAAACAGATATACACAGGAAAATTAAACGCGAACAATTTAAACTAAAACGCGCAACGAAAAAGCTAAAATGGGACAAAAACTGAAATTTTAAAAAATTAAAACCTAAAAATGTAAAATGACTTAAAACTTATTTAAAAACTTAAATTATATTTTTTTATACTTTTTATTTAATTTTTATTAATTATTTATTTATTTAATTATTTATTAAACTATTTAAATTTATAAAAAATACTAAATGAGCAAAGAAAAATCTAAAACTTTTTCTAAAAATTTATAAGATAAATAGAAGCTAAGAAAATTATAAAAATGAAAATTACTTAATTAAAATTTAAAAAGATAAATTCTATTAAATAGAAGCTATCACTATATTTCTATTTTTGGTTTTTCTTAAGGTCTAAAAATTATATTATATTTTTCCTAGATTAAAAATGACAAAAGAAAATTATGAAAATTGGATTTATATTTTTCTGATTATTTTTCTATTTATTATGATTTTATTACTAATAGAAACTAATAAAAAAGATTAAAAATATTAAATGACTTAGGAAAAATCTGAAAAATTCAGGATAAGTCTAAAATATTATTTAAAAGATAAGAAAAATAAAAGCAGAAGTCTAATAAGCCTGGAGAGCTGATTTGGGCAGATAAGCAATAAGCAAATAAGCTAGAAATAAGCTAATAAGCACAAAACTCAACCAAATGCTCAGGATAGGTTTAGTACACTATATTAAGCACAAAACAACTGATAAACACAAATAAGCACTATGAATTAAGCTGAATAGAAGATTAGCAGATGCAAGGTTTCAGCAGAAACTTAGAAAAATTGCTAACTTTCAAGGCAAATTAAGCACTCTAAATAAGCACAGAGATGCAATCTTATGGGGGCAAAAGCAAGCTAGCAGTATGAACTATTCAGAAATACAAAAAGCTAGGCAAGAGCTTATGTAGATAAGCCACAAATGAGGCTAGATCAGCAGCCTCAGCAATCAGCATATGCTGATTCTGCTGATGCAGGGCTGCACAGAAGTGCACAAGCCTTAGGGCTTTGAACCAACTTTTGTGGCTACTCTATTTGGACTTAAATGAACTCAGAGAAGCTACCAATAAGGGCCAAAAGAGCTTGGGCTTATAAATGGCTTAATTGAGCTTTTTGATTGCTTAAAAATGCACAGGCAACTCAAATATGGATTTTTTAGTGAAATGACTTATTAAATCCTAAAAACAACTTATAATGACCAAAATAAGCTCACTCAAAGTTGGGATTGTGGTAAATGCACAGTAAACCAAGGTTTGACCCTTTGACTGTGTTAAACCAAACAACCCTTTTGGTTGAGTCTGTTTTGGATTTTCAAAGGAAGTAGATAAATTAACTTATAAGTACTGACTTTTAGTGATTAAATAACTTATACTAACTATGATAAGCAACTTATAACAGGACAATAAGCAATCTAATAAGCTATACTATAGTTGACTGTTTTTTGACTTTTTAGAGTTTTTTAAGTGAAACTAAATTAAAAGCTATATGATACTGAAACAACTAATGAAATATGATTAAAAACTAGTAATAAGCAAGAAATATAAGTAATAAGCTACTAATAAGCACTGTAACAGTAAAATGGAAAATTAAGCAAAACTTGAAATATGCTTACAACTTAAAAGAGCCTGTAGAACAAGAACCAAAGATCAGAAACTACTCCTAGCTTGTTGTCAACAAGCTAGAAACCAGAAAACCATCCAGCTTAGCTTCTAAACCTCAGAACTGCTTATTTGACCTCCCAGTTGACTTTCTCTTGATTTCTTGAAATAGAACATGTAGAACTAAAATAAACTCACCAAAAGCTATATTAAGCTGATATGAGCTTATTTAGACAGATAATAAGCTATTACAAACAACATTTAAATTAAAAGGAATTACAGTGAAGCATGAAATTGTAAAGTGACTGAAATTAAAGACAAGATAAATTAAAATGAGATCAAAATGACTGTAAATGAGTTGTATTAATGACTGGAAATGAAAATTACAATAAGGAAATGACAATTAAGTAAAAACGATTTAAGTAAAAATTAACTACTCTCGAATTCCTATTACATTTGATCTATATATACAAAATACAACTGGGAAACCCTAAGTCGACATCTCTGATCACATCTGCACCCTTGAATTGCTCCAAATCGATCTCAGCCATTGATTCATCATTTTGGCGCCAAAATTCTCACTAGTGGATTTGAGCAGGTTAATAGCATTAAATGCATTTGGAGAGGTGGAGAAGAAGCTTTTAAAGCTTTTGGCATTGTTAGGTGAGTGGGATAAGATGGGAGGTGGTATTGCAGAGATACTATGGGTGAGGTGGTTTGGCGGGTTTGTGAGGTTAGGGAAGAGTTTGACCGAAGTCAAACTGGTTTTAAATACCAGGTGGGTTGGATCGGGTTTATTAAATAAAAGGGGTTGGGCTTGTGGATTGGGCTGGTGATATAAAAGATGGGTTGGGTTTAATAAGGGTAGTGGGTTTTAATTTATTTTAGGGTCCGGTTGGTTTGTAGTTAAAATATCACAAGGACCAAAAGTGTAATATTCTGAAACTTGAAGGGCCAACCTGTAAATTCACAATAAATATCACAAGGACCAATTATGCCATATATGATTAGTTCAAAGGTTTATTTTTGATAATTCTCCATTTTTAAAACCTTAAGGACCATTTTTGACATTTTTCAAAGTTGAGGGACTAAACTTGTAATTTTATGAAACTTTGCACCAAAGGACTTATTATGTAATTTTATGATTATTAAAGGACCTTTGATGACTTTTCCTGTTTTTTAGAATAACCAGGGACTAGTTTTGACAACTTTTGAAAGTTGAGGGACTGAAACTGCCAATTATGCAAACTTTGTTCGTTTTTTATCTGTTTTTAAACATTTTGCATCTGAAACATATAAAACACAATTCTGGGATAATTTCAGTATTATGATGCATTTCTGAGTGTTTTTGGATGTTTTGGCAGCTCAGATTAGGTAAAAATGATGAGTATTCACACACTCATCAATAGCTTGGTAATTTTATGTCAAACGCTTGGTAGATGTCAAGTTATTATTACTAATAGTCTTTCACTCCAATGGCAAAAGTCATTTGAATGATTTTTTGAAACAATGAAAAGTCTTTGGTAAAGCTACAATTGCGGTTGCTCTTAGTAGATCTGTTCCGCCCAAAATGGTAATGAGCGTGAGTTATGAAATTATAATCTGTAAGGACTATAAATGCAAATTATTTGAAAATTAAAAATTATTTATGTAACGAAAATCAAATACAAATAACGGGTGTGATTTTATGTAAAACAAATAGATGAAATCAATGTACTTGTAATCTTTTATATAATAAAACAAAACTTCAAATGGGGACTTTTACAGCAATTCATAGTCGAGCCACACAAACATTATTTTTCTTTCAAACTCACATCGAACCCTAAATCAAAAAGTACGAGACACTTTGAAGAGGTTTTCTTCACGGACTTCGGCGAAACGTACAAGGAGATGCTTGGTAGCCTCGTTGGTCTCCAATTAAGACCTGTCATCTTTCGTAATTGTGTCATGGACATCATTCGTAAGCCTGGTAAAAGTGGCATGCGACGCGGTAGTGCGGGAGTGTTTGCTTACATTATTTCGGAGGCTGGAAGATTTTTTTGGGTAAACAAAGTTGTGAAAGTTGTCATGTGTCTAAATACATCTATTACCCTTGAATGAGATTACAAATGGATGGCGTTAATTCCTGTTAAGTGGTGAATGTTTTCCAAGTGGGACAGCGAGACCAATGACAAGACTCCTTTTACAAGGAAACAACTACTCCCCATGACAAACGAAGGATTTTATGAGCTTACCGAAGGAAAACCTGAACTTGCGTCTCTCCAAGTAAAAAACTGGGGTCGCGAGTCTCTCATATTCAAAACATGGGTAATAGTCTTACTTTTAGGATCGACGTCTTTTGAGCACTTTGAAAAGAACCGTAAGCCATATCAAGGAAAGTAGGGGAAAGATTAAAATTTGGGAGAAAGAAGAAATGGCACTCAAAACATCAAGTACTTATGGCGAGACAAGTCAACCGTCTTTGAAGTTGAAGAATAATTGAGAAATAAAATCCATTTATTTTCTGCTTAAGGTTGTAAAATGATACTTATGTGTTTGATTTTTCAGAGTTTAATGATACTTATGTGTTTGAAGTTTAATATCTTGATAGATGGACCACAAGAAGCACCCAATGCTCTATTTGCACAAGGATAGGAACATAATGGGAAAAAGTTGCGGCCTTTTGAAAGGTATGCCATTTTTATGTAATTTGTTCTATTGCACACAAGTTAACAATAGTAAAAAAATGTGTTGGCGGGTTGGCAAAGCCTGAACCTACCCATTTTGACTCGCTATTAAAAATTGACCTTAACTAACTTGGCCCGAACCTATTTAGGTCCATAACTTCCATTTCCCAACCTGTTCATTTGACTCCTCAATTCCTCTATTACCCTCTCTGTTCACAAAGTTGATATGCAATGTTGCACAAGGTGACAACCTTCATGTCCATCAATTCTATGAATTTGCTCAAATTTATAACTAAATATTGTGTTTGAAATGTTGGACCTAAAGATATGATATCTTAACATAGTAAACTTATATTCTTACTTCATATTGGCACAAGGATGAATTAGACTACTTTTAGGAAATAAGATATAAGAAATTGATTAACCAAGCTATCCTAAGATGATGGGTACTTATGAATATCATGTTGAAAGTATTTATTGTTCGATGAAGATCAACTTTTCAATTACAACTTTTCACATGTTTATTGAGAAAAACATTCACATGTTTATTAGGAAAAAGTGATCCATAAGTGTATTATAAGATGCGAGTTGTGTGTAAAAGTCTTTGTAATAAAAAATAATAAATGTAGTTATGGAGTCACCCGAGCATATATAACTACATTTTGTGTTGACACTTAAATCTTAATGAGATAGTAGAGATGAATCCTCCTATTTGTAGGTTCACACTCCTTTAAAAAAAATTGAGAACATTACACAACATCCTCTTAGAAATATTTAAAATCATATCTATTATTTCATAAACTTCTAGAGGAATTTTACTTTTCTAATTTTTTTAAGAACTTATATGTGACTCGACATTTTTACTATCTACATTTTTCCACGAATTTTTCATATGAAAAGGGAAAATTAAAAATTCGTTTAGTAACAATTTTCAAAAAATGTGAAATTCTCATTCTCAAAATCTTAACTACAAATTTGAAAAGCCCATTATACTCTTCTCACTTTTTATACGTCCGTTTTAAAACGTTTTCATCCGTTTTTAACCATTTTCATCCGTTTTTATACGTTTCATTCGTTGTAGTCCATTTCGTCCGTTTTTTAACGTTTTTGTCCCTTTTTTAGGTATTCGTATTTTTTTTATGTTTTCGTCCGTTTTCGTTCGTTTTTGTCTTTTTTTTACGTTTTCGTCTGTATTTTTACGTTTTCGTCTGTTATTATACATTTTCGTCTGATTTTTACGTTTTCGTATGTTTTTCTACGTTTTCGTCCGCTTTTTACGTTATCGTCCGTTTTTTTACGTTATCGTCCGTTTTTATGTTTTCGTCCTCTTTTTTTTTTTTCGTTTGTTTTCTTACGTTTTTGTCCATTTTTTACGTTTTCGTCCATTTTTTACATTTTCGTCCGTTTTCATATAATTTCGTAAGTTTTGTACGTTTTTGTACGTTATCTTACGTAAGAAAACGGATGAAGACGTTAAAAAATGAACGAAAACGTAAAAAAAGGCACTAAAGCGTAAAAAAACAGACTAAAACGTAAAAAAGGGACGAAAACATAAAAAACGGGTGAAAACGTAGAAAAATGGACAAAAACGTTAGAAAACAGACGAAAACGAAAGAAAATGGACTAAAACGTAAAAAAACGGACGAACACGTAAAAAAGAGACGAACACGTAAAAAAACAGACGAAAACGTAAAAAAACGGACGAAAATGGTGAATTTTTGTCTTGAATTTATAATTTCCGCATTACATTATAATTTATGGGTATCTTTTAAGAAACTTGAACTCTGGAGACTGGCATTATCACTTATCATGGGGATAGAGGGTATTTTCATTGCAATGTGATTGCAAGTTTGCAACAAATCTTTATTTCGAATTGTGTTATAAAGTGCACTGTTTTTATTCTCAGAATGTTTGTCATACTCAATATTTGCCCATTTTCACTTGTTTAATTGCACTAAAAGATGGTTTGCTTTTGCACAGGTTCAGCTGAACCCATTTAGACAGCCACTGGCGGTCGAAGACAGTGCTTTAGTTCTTCCTTGCTATTCAAATTACTTTCTGTTTGGGATATAATCAGAGAACCTATCTCAAGGTCATCAATTTTCTTCCTCTTAGCGTTGAGATTTCAAATGCCGAATTTCTCCCTGATCCTGGTGGTAAGTTACACATTACTCCTTTGGCTGCAGAGTTTTTGGATACGTACGTGATGCATCTCGGGTGATATCTTGGTACTATGTTCTGTGCATGACCAAACAACAATATTCACGTGTGAATATGGACATTTATATGTGAACATAATTGTACTTGTTGAGTATACAACTAAGAGCCCTACCAAAACCCGTATCAAGACCGGAACTTCCGACCTGACCCAATCCTCAACCCGACACTGCATAGGTGGACAAAGTGGCAGTTATCAAGAGTTGCTAAACACATATTGTATTCTATATGCAATTTAACACATGGATTTTGGTTAAGAGTAATATATAGGTTTACCTTTTAGATTATGAATCATTTTCGTTTGGTTAACTAGTAATGATATGTAGGCCTACTATTAGATTCACCTCCATCAAAATAAGTTTATAGCAATGCTTAATTCAAGGTTTACTCTACTATTACGTTTCATATGACGTGTTTAAAATGATGTTTCTTTCAGATTGAGATCCTCTGGTTTTAACATGATAGGTCGCGTTGACCAATCATGAACTGTAAGAATATACAATGCAAGAGATAAGATGTTTATTCGATTGATGTCAAAAGCAGGAATACATGATACATTTATAGCCCATCTTATGATCTATATAAGGTAAATAGATAATCACAAGCTAATCACTAATCATGTACAGCTAATCGATCATATCTCTAATCTCTTTACTAATATACAGCTAACATGAACAAGTTAAATGGATAAATATTTTACTTTTAATAAAAATTAAATGCTTACCTTTTTTTTTCACTCTCACAAACTTTTATATAATAAAACAAAACCCTTAGTGGGAACTTTTTCATTTCAAAAAAATCAAATCATACCTTATTTGGTAATATTTTTTTTAAATTGAATTTTTTCCCTGAATTTCGAAAAAATAATTAAATCTATTTCTTTCCTAATTTATCTAAAAAAGTTTTAAAAAAACGTTTTTTATATCATATGTACAAAAAACCTGAAAATACACATGCGCCTGAGTGCTATTTTTTATAATTTTACGCTAAAACTGTAAATTTAAAAATAAAGACAGAAGTATCAAAGGTCAATGCCATTGAAAAGTTCTCATCTCATAACCACTAAAAAAAAACCCCACATCTTATTCAATCATTTTCTTCAATTCCAAATCTTATAACTCATCCATGTGATTAATTTAAACACAAAAAGCACAATCCTACCCGATTCCCAAAACCCTAAAACAATAAAACCTTCATTGGTAATACACACAACACCACCATTCGCTCCAGTAAATTTAATTGAACCAAAATTATCGACAAATTGTGGGTTTAAATTATCTAAATTCATCTTATGATGATATTGATGTTGTCGATCTGTACTATGATAAGATTATCGAAAGGTATGTTTTTTATGATCGAATTATTTAAGGTCTTTTAATTTTAAACACTATGTTTATTCAATTGTTATGACATAGATATAACATAGACATAAAGTCAAATTATGACATAGATATAAAGAGCAGGAAAACTAATGAAGTCGCAAAATTTTAGTTCTTGATTTCCCGTGATCTCATTAACTATAAAGTCTTTCAAGGTATTTATTTAAGTTGTTTAATATTGATCTTCTTACCTTAAATCTTTGAAGTTGTTTTAGGTGGCTTTGTTCTATGAAACCAGACACCTGTTGAAGCAAAAGGTGTTGGCAGAAGAATGCTTGACATGGTGCACAATATTAACAGTTCTGAATTGGGTTGTAAGGTATTTGCATACAATGGTGAAAAGACGTTGTTTACTGCAGGCCTTTTTCACTCGATTGTACTCGAGTTCCCTGTATTGTTGGAGAATCTATCATAGACAGGTAGATAGTGTTTGATGTTTACATCTTTTCTGATCCATTTAAGTTTATTTATTTTCAGTAATTATCATTTGTTGTCTCTTAGAACTGTTCGTGGAGGCAGCCCGGGGGACAATGACCGATCAAGGCCTCAACCTGAGTCAAAGTCATACAATGTGAAGATAAGCTTTGCAACTAAGTCCCAATTCGGGCCATCTTCAATGCCGCCAATAATCTGAATAGTTTAGTGAACTGTAAGGTTGGAAGTGCTCATAAGACGACATGCTGCAAATCAGTAAGTCATACAGTTTAAATTGACTATTAATATACAGTGTTTCTTATTATTAACCATAATAATGGGGAATTAAAGGGTTTTTTTTTTTTCTTTTTTTTTTTTTTCTTTTTTCTTTTTTTTCCGTTGACGATCCTATATGCAATAAAGTTTCTAATGAATATTCTATAATATAGATTATGCTTTTAGACTAGGGCCGGCAATTTTGACATGAAACCTGTTAACACGACACGACCTGTTCTTAACAGGTTCGTGTCTTAACCTTAACAGGTTCCGTGTCTTAACAGGTTAATATTCGTGTCTTAACAGGTCAGAGACCTGTTAACCTGTTAAAGACCTGTTATGATGTTGTATATATATAAGTTCTAAAATCCTAACCCTAAATATTTGTCCGCCCCTCATCTTACCTACCTCTCTCTCTCTCTCTCTCTCTCTCTCCTGCCTTATCTCTCCCACAAAAATATCAAATCCGATCTCACTACAAGTAAGGTGTAAAGAACTATAATCACAAAAATACCTTGAAAACAAAGCTGTAATTCCCAATAAGACAAGGCACTGAAGGGGTAGCAATGGCCAAAAACGCCATTCCTAGGCCATAATACCATGTTGCTGCATCACACGCCGCTCATCTCAAAAGATCTGGCAAGGTATAACTTTTTTTTTTTTCCTTCTTTTAGTTTATATAGTAGTTATTATTCATGTCTATTGTTATTTGTAGTTTATTGTTATTAAATGGGTTTACTTTTTATGTTCAGATCAGTTTTTAATGTTATTTTTTATGTGACTAATTTGTTTAAGGATGGTTTTAGTTGGTTTATTTTATATACAGTGAAATGAATCTGCCTTTTGAATGTAAGGAGTTGTTTTGGTGTTTTTAAGATATATGAACTATGTTTGTTGTTATTGTTGTGTTCTATTTACTTGGGTTGATATTTTAATTTGTTTAAAGAAATTATGTTGACAAGAAATGAGATAGTCTGTTTGTTTAGAATGATGAATGGATTAAGGCTATTAAATAGTAATGAACTTTCAAAGTCCTGTTTGGTAAGTAACTATGCACATTTTTGTCAGTTGTAGTTCATGTTTTAAAATTGGACTTTGAAAAAAGTTTGTTGCTATCCAATGTGAATTCAAGTTTTACATGATCTGCAGTTAAGTAGAAGAGATTTATGATTGACAAAAAGGTAGATTAAGGTTGCACTCACTCAGAGACAAGGAGGCAAAGGTTTGTAATCTGCTTGTACTAATGTTCAGTCAACTAGTATACAAAAAAAATGTTTCAATCACGAAGTTGGGTCAAAGATTTATATCTTTGGCCTATTTTCACTTCTGCTATATTGTGAATAAAATCTGTGTGTAGGGGCTAAAATGGGGAACTGGGTGCTGGAGTTAGACGTCAAGCACGTCAACAAACCAACATGCCATCATCTGTTATTTCTAGTCAGAGTATGGTAGTCAGAGTATGCATCTGGGAATCATCTCTCAAGCAGACTAATGATTCACTTCAAAGTCCAGTCGAGAAGAAGCAATCTGTAAATGCTTTTTCAAGTTGCAGGGTGATTTTAGTAGTTTAAGAAGCAATCTGTAAATGCTTTATCGTGTGTTGTAATCGTTATTTTGATATCGTGTGTTGTAATCGTTATTGTGGTATCGCGTGTTGTATCGTGTGTTGTAATCTTGTTTGGTGCCGACTAGAAATTGTGGATTAGTCGGATTTATAGTCGGATTTATAACCTGGGAAGATTAGATTAGTCGGATTTTGTTAACAGGTCTTAACAGGTGCACCTGTTAATTTTCGTGTCGTGTTCGTGTTTGAGAAAAATGACACGATTAGTTAACAGGTCGTGTTCGTGTTTGACCTTAACAGGTTCGTGTCTTAACAGGTTCGTGTGACCTGTTATGCCAGCCCTATTTTAGACTTATGAAATGTGCAAGTAAATTGTGTGCTCTGTGTTTTCAATAGAGCGGTTGTTTGGCATTGAATTATTAAAGATTTTTGAAGGCTTCATTTGTGAATGAAACAATTGATGCACTTTATATATGTAGGATCTAATTAGTCCACAAAAGTTAGTTTGAGTGTTTGATTAAGGGCCCTCTATTTATGTAGACACGTCTATATAAATAAAATCTCTATATTACAACTCTGAAGCCAAATAAAAGCTCGAGCTACTTTTAACAAACATACCGTTTGTGTCATTTTTTTTACCTCTCATAAATTGTGAACAGACAACATTATAAGATAATACTATCTAATGTAACGGTTTTGTTATAGTTGATAGTTGCTTTCGGTTATTACTATTAAGCACTATGCCATATACCTATTCACACTAATAACATTCATGCTTCGTATTGTTTTTCTTCATTCTTATAGAATTTAAGCACAACGAAAAGTTGAATACGACCAATGGAGTTGTTAAATTGTTGCAAGATAGTGTGGCTTTTTGTAAGTGAAGAGTTTTAGATAAGTTATGGGTATAACTGCAAAAAGTAAACATATCTAAATTGCCACCTATACTAATATATAAAGGAATTTTTTTTTTACGTCTGTTTCAAAAAGAACGACTTAGAACAAAATTCAAATAAAGAATGAGTACTCTAGCACTTTTTTTAAACCATAGATTGCATGAATAAATATATTTTATCCTTTAGTTATGTGCTTTCACTGAGAGTTGTGCTACTACCCATATCAAGTTCTTCCTGACACTTATGAGTGGACTGAATTGGGTTATATTGGGCTGTATTTTAGCTCAAATGGTTCCAAAGTAATTAGCTAAAAGGGAACGGGTCAACCATGGTGACACAAGTAAATTTTAAAGCATACAACCTCCTTGCAATGGGCCTTTTTTTTTTTTTTTTTTTTTTTTTTTTTTTTAATAGAATATCCTTTTTTATATAGTGTGCAAATCTATATTTACATCATATTATGAAGAAATATTCTTTTTTACTGTATTATGTTGCAACTCACGATGTTTATGGGTCAGCTTTGACTTTTCGTACTTAACTGTTAATTTTGTTTGGTGAAATATGTTGTCATGTGCTACTTTATGTGCTGGAATTTGTCAGACATTGTTTTAGTTTGCATTAGGCCAGTAGGAGTCATGGATGGGCTAAACTGTGAAATGATTGTAGGGTTCTAACATCATGTAGGGTAGGTGATGCTGGAAGTTTATGATGCACAATGTGGTGATGTAGTTAGAATATTCTCTTAGTATCATAAACGTCTTTGTGAATACGTTAAGCAAGTAAGGGATGCTCAGAGACTTGAGAACGGAAGTGGTCGCCAGTTTCGAGACGAGCAAGGAAAGAAATATCAGTAAGGCATGCGAGTCACTTGCGGTTCTGATGGTTGAAAAGCACAGTTTGCTAAATAATTGATGTCGATGGGGATATACCTGATGAATTCCAAGATGTGATTATTGATTCTCTCAAAAGTCCCCCTCAGTTGCTTGTGGCAGTAGCTATTTACACTCAAAAGTTGAAATCCTTGATTGCAAAAGAAATTGAGAATATTGATGTTACAGCTGATGCCGAAACATTAAAGGTAAAACTGAAAATATGTTATTAGCTATTTAGTAATCAATTCATATATCTTGTTATTTGTACTCTGTAATAATTTACTAATAGTGTTTGGTTCTAATTTTCATACGAGAATAATAAATTAATGGATGCCTCTCCTGATCTAGGCTCCCTATTACAGCTTAAACTTTATGGTAATATAGGGCACAACGCTTCAAAAGGGACTCGATACCATCTTTTTGAAAGACAGTTACACGCCTGTCTACTAAATAGCCTCAGATTATGCATTCTTTAGCTTCTATTATGTATGTGTATAAGATTATTCTATTCCATCTTAATTTTTTTTCTTATATGTTGATAGATCTCATAGCCATTGGCAATTTATGATACTTTTTGCTATGTGTCATGTTTGTGTTTACAGAAAGTACATGTTCAGAAATTTGTAGCTACTAAAGATCAACTCAACAAAGTTGCAGAGGCTAGAAATTTGTACATATACTTTGACATGAAGAAGGTTTAGTTGAATCTGCAAATTGGTACACTGTTCGGAATTTGCATCAAGTTTTTTACTAAATTTAGCATGAGCTTTTTGAAAGATTTAATTTGTTCATTGTAATCAATTTGAAAGAGGTAAATGTATTGTTTCTTGATTTTCCTTATGGCATTAGATTGACGAGTTCCTAAATCTTTTTTTTTTTTTTTTTGAACTACGAGCAGCCATATCACAATATATACACCATAAATATATCTCACATATAGGATATTTGGTGGATATTTCCCCCCGTTATGTATTAAGTAAATCCCACGTTGCGTAAAACATTCCTTACTACTGAGTTTGTAACGGAAGTCGCCCGATTAAGTTTCAGATGATAAAAAAATGACAATGATATGATATGCCTATAGTTAAGACACCTTTTATCTCATTAGAAATTGAGTTGAATTTACGTTGATTACGAATTAATTCGAAAAGAAAACAAAAATTAAATTAATTGTTTTTTAATAAATAAAAATACATTATTCAAAAATTTAGAAAAAACCCCCCGCGTGCGCGAGCATTATAACTAGTACACATAACATGACTTATCATGTTGATAACAATTTAAGAGGATCCTTATCCGTTTCTAAAAATACAATGTAAACAATTAACCACCGACAAAAAAAGTTAAAAAGAGGAAATATCATAAAAGACGGCTTTGTCTACTAAAAAAATACTGAGTAGTATTTTTTTCGTATTGCTACATCTCTTTTCCTTCTAAACTACTCGTTTCTAAAGCAAGAAATAGTTTTTGATTCTGGAAATCGTCCATAATAAGCAGTTACCAAATATATCTTCTACGTTATATTCAAACTTTTGAAACTTCATTTTATCATGCCATAACTTATCAAAAATCTTTTACTAGCTACTAATAATCAACTTATCTAGTTCGAGGGTGGCTTTTGATGCGTGGTTTTGCAACCTTACAACAGGTTTTACCTCTCGAGGGATCTCAAGAGGCTTACAACCCCACCAGGCAGTGTACCTGACCGATGTAGTATAGTGTAGTGGTAAGTACGGGGGATTGATCGTTCTCCACAGGGAATAGTGTTCGTTAGGTATGAAAAACTACTCTAATAGGTCTAAGGGTTGAGGAAGATTCTTTTTTATGTTTTTATAATTTTATGAAAGCAAGTAAAATCTCGGGTTTGAAGGAGTGGGCGGAATTAGTTGCTAGTCAACTAACCCAAATTACTACGAATGCAAATAAAATAAAATAACAAAAATGAAAAGTTTGGTGGAAACTTATGTGTAGAGAAATGTGTTTACTTAGATTTCCTTACTCCCTAACTATCTTTTACCGGTTGATTAGTGTGTATTAGTTGCGTGGATGACGGGTGTATTCCTTAATACCATTCGTGGGGTGGCGTACGTACTTACCCAACTCTACAAGCTCCTACTTCACTCCTATGTCGAGCCGGCTAGGAAGCTCCTAACATGGGATCACTAGAATTCGCTTGTGCATTAAATACAACCATAAAAACCTTTAGTACGCATTGGTTCATGTTTCTTAAGACGTTCAAGCAAGTTACCGAATAGGAAGTTAGCCAGTTTTCTTAAGCCTAACATAGATGAACAATCATCCAATACAACTAATAACACACTAATAACCAATAATCAATAGCTAGGTTTCATTAGATCTAAGCAAACACAAGATGAATCTAGCCTAACATGTTAAACAAAAGACAAGAACAAGATAAAATCAAACAACACATAGACATATTGAATGATTAATTGATAACTTATCTTTCAATGTAACATGGAAGATCTCAAGGCAAAAAGCCTTGAAAAAGATGCTAAAATCGTCTTAGGGTTTTTCTCCCAAAAATTCCACACTAAGTTCCACACTAATGACAAAGAATTGCAAAACTATATATAGATTTTTACATCTGACGGCGTCACGTTATGGAGTGTGACGCCGTCACCTCGCCGCTTCTAGGGTTCCCGGATGGCCTTCTTGACGCCGTCCCTCTTTAGCTCTCCAAAATCCGTTCTGGCTTATCAAGGCTTGACGCCGTCAGACCTTGAACGTGACGCCGTCCCTCTTTGAATTAAGCCGTGACGCCCTTGATCAGGTTAAAGCGTGACGCCGTAAGAATTCACATGCAATTTTCACTGGCTTATCATGAGTAAATTTCACATCCACCTTTTCTTGCCAAGCCATGACGCCGTCAAGGGTAAATCCTGACGCCGTCAAAGGTAACTTTTAGCCGATTTTTGAGACTTTGTCGTTTTCTTCACTTTTATGCTCCAAAAACGTCCAAAATGCCTCCTTTTCCAGATTTCTCCTCAAAAGTACCTAAAATGACAAAAGGAACGATTTAGGGCAATATTTGATCAAATAAATACGATTTAGGGCTTAAATGACCCCTTAAAAGCGGTACACTTTTCGCTTCATCAAATACCCTTACACTTGAGATTTGCTTGTCCTCAAGCAAATGCGCTTTTATTCTAATCAAAATACAAGTTAGGGGTCATTTAATGCTAACATAAAAGTAATTACAACAAATATTCGTTCCACTTTAATCATAATGAGCACGGAGATTATAAACTAGCACCTCACAAGTAGTGTTTAGATACTCACATCTCTCAAGTGTCATCAAAATAAATCTCATAAATGAAAACGGATAATATCTCTCACTACCTGTCATAGCAAATAGATTACCATAGGCTTGGGAAAGGATCGAAAACCTCCTCCACTAGGCGTAAGCACCTAAGATAAACTATCAAAGAGGGCTTTTAAATGGGTTATAACGTTAGGTGTAGGGAAAAGGAAAACACGGTTTTGTTGGATACGGGATATTTTACTGGTGGCGAGTTAAAGATCTTGATCAATTACATGTACTATACAATGTTGCTAAGCCAAGACTCGACTCGATCTTAAGCTAGAAACAAAATAACAAAATAACAAAAACATAAAAATAAACATAAAATGAAACGGGATGGTAGTCCGTATGTTTTTTCTATTTTTCTTTTTCCCTACCATCCAAAATAATACATCATAGGGGCATTGCATCCCCTTACACTTGAACTTTTACATAACTTTACAAATAACTAATCTAATGACTCGAATTAAGATAATTGAAAAACTTGGAGTACTTTTAAAATATTTAGCACATATGGGGGTAATAAATGATGTTCTTCCCCATTACTCCATTACACTAGTACTTTACCCATGAGTCCCAATCGTCCCAAAACAATATGTACAAGGATATGACTCGACTTAGCAACCATGTAATCAACTAGATAATTAACTTGGGTTTAAACAAATGTTGTCACAATAATGCACTAAAAATGAGTGCATACAAGGTAGGCTAAGGCGATTTGGGTGTACATTTTAGTGGGGTGTAAACAAATTCTTCCTTTAAGTAAAATGCTTAAAGGTCGAAACGAAAAGATAGGCTCTGAGGGGTGTACTAGGGGTATCGTGTACTAAAAATGAGTACAACGCAAAGGGTGTGGGAGAATTACTTGACCAATGTAGCCAAAGTAATTATAACAAAAACACAGGTGTAAAACAATGGGTTAATCCTAATGCCTCTTATCATGTAGTAAATCTAACTACACGAATGTAGTCTCACTTGTGGCCTCGGAATGGTCCTAACGCAAGTTCTAGAATCTAAGTGCTACCGGTACACACATCATAGCATAAATGCTTTTCCTACCAATTCTAGGGGCGAACCTCACATATTTGGGGTGGAAATTTTTTTTAGTGGTACGGTTTTTGTGCTAGTTATATAACTCCTATCCGTGAGACGCTCATTAAGATCAAAGTTTCACTCCTATATGTTGTAAAAAATTTTAAATTTGGCACTAAAATTGCCCTAACAGGTATTTATCTCAGTTTTATTACACATCTACTATTAAACAAATAAAAATCAAGCGCAATTGTATTCTCTAAAATCGTACTTTTACCCCCCCCCCCTTACACTTAAGATGAACATTGTCCCCAATGTTCAAATAACAAGATGTAAAAGCATAAAGTAAAAGAATGAAATCAAATACTCCCCTGATTCGCTCGGTGGATAATGAAGTAACACGGTTAGATCTTCTTCCAAAGTAATGTTGAAGCTCCATGACTAATGCATCGCCATAAGCTTGATTCAAAACATTTCCTTGTCCAAAATAACCTGTTAAACCTGAGAAAACAAACACGAAAACCTGCATAACATCGGCGGGATAAATCTATATATAAGGATATAATGCTTGTGGATTGATAATTTTGCAGATTCCTGGAGATTATAAGTTGGAGATTTTAATAAAAACTTTTTATGAAAACAAAATTTTCAAAAATTTCTGAAAATTAAATCTGACGCCGTCAGGTTATAAACCCTGACGCCGTCAGAAATGACCTGACAAAAATTCTCATTTTAAGTTTCCGGAAAATTTCTGGAAAAACCTTTACCTTACTTCCTGGAAATCCTGCAAAACATCATTATGACTCGATACAAGCATTTGACTCAAACAAATACGAATATGTATGTTAATTTAATATTATTACGATTCATGTTCATTTGTGTTCTAATAAACCAATTTAGATTTCCCTTACACTTATCTTTTGCAAAATACCTTTATATGTAGTTAAGACGAAGTTAAAAACAAAATAAAGCATTTTCACAAATTAGTTTCGAACATGAATCAATAATAATAAAAATTAAACACACATACGGAAACAAATAAAATCAAATAAACAAACAATCAAACAAATAAAGCAAATAAAGCTTGGGTTGCCTCCCAAGAAGCGCTTTTCTTTATTAACGAGTCTTGTAGCTAGACTCAAAGTCACTCTACCCTATATAAGTGAGCTCGTCATCGAGGACGTCTTTAGGGTTAAACTTGGATTGAAGTTTCCTATTGGTCCGCTTAGTACGATATATCTTTTCAAACTTCTCTCCATCCGGATCATACAATGTCATCTTAATATGCCATGACCCATCTCCATCTTTGGGTGGTTTATCCCAATTCCACTTATGATCATCTTCCTCACAAATCCACTTATTCATTCCTAGGTTAATTGGCAAAACTCCTAGGAAATCAATCATCTTTCTAAAAACTAGAGAGTCTTCAAATGGATCCAATTCGGTGTCCCTAGCCAAGAGTTGCTCTACCGTATGTGTTCGGTTAACAAAGTCCTCTTCTAGGTAAAATGGGCGTTGGGGTCCTATGAAGTCTCTATCAATACAAGGTCCATATCTAGATGGTCTCCTATTTGATTCTAACCAATGTGGTGTTGGTTCCTCACTAGTATCATAGGCATGTTTCTTAACATCATAGACTGACCAAGTATCTCCTTCTCCTACCGCTATCTTGGATTCCTTACAATCAATCATAGCACTAGCCGTCGCCAAACATCCTCTACCTATCAACAATGGGCATGTAGGGTCGCTAACCATATCAAGGACGTGGAAATCGGCTAAAATGGTTAGTTTTCCGATGTGCACTAACACGTCCTTAACTACTCCAACCGGGTAAGCAACACTCCCATCCGCTAAACCTATTATCACCTCGGTTTCTTCAAGTTTTCCTAGTTTTAGAGAGGTGTAGAGAGGTAACGGAAGTAGGTTAAGGCTTGATCCAAGATCGGCTAATGTGTCATAAGCCTCCGAATTACCGATCTTGCAAGGTAGAACAAATAAGCCCGGATCATCTAACTTCTTAGGTAGCTTATTTTGAACAAAGGCGGTTCCTTTTTCGCCTAACTTGAGCTTCTTCTCATCCAACACTTCAATAACCGGACTTTCAAGGTGGAGCTCCTCGAATTCTTCGTCAAGGTTTTGAGTGGGAGGTGTTTCAACTATGACTTGGGTTTGTTTGAAACACGTGCTCATGGAATTGACCGAATAATATTGTGGACAAGAACTAGGGGACGAAACCGATGAAATAGCGTTGACGTTTAGTTTCGGGTTCTTGACCGTGTTGCTAGGGAGTGCTCCCATTTCTCGGTCATTGAGGGCTTTCAACAAGGTGTCAATCTTATTGGTCATCTCGCTTTGTTTTTGTTTGAAATCGGCTTCAAACTTGGCTAAACGAGCTTCTTGAGATGCCATAAATTGAGACATCAATCCTTCAAAGTTATCGGTACTACCATTGCCGGAAGGATTGTTGTTGAAAGTACGGTTCGAGTTGGAACCACTTGATTGAAAACGATTAGGTGGGTTGGAAGAATTGGTTTGTTGTGTGTTTTGGTTTTGTTTCCACCTAAGGTTCGGGTGATTTTTCCATGAGGGGTTGTATGAATCACCGTAAGGGTTTGGCTCGGGTTTGAAAGTGTACCACTTGTCTCCCGCTCCGTCGGTACGCGAGGATGCGTAGTCCACAAAAGCTTGTTCGGGGAGTTCCATGCAATCACGAGTGTCGTGGGGACCACTACATAATTCACATGAAGAAGTGATTTTGTTCACTTGGCTTGAAAGTTTAGGAGCCTCGTAGGATTTTATGAGAAACTTGACTTGGTCTTCAAGTTCTATGATCCTACGGTCGGAAGTGCTTGAATTGTTCGAAGGCAAAGATATTGCCTTGACCGTTTTATTCAAATCACGGGGATCACTCCAACTTTCGTTGTCATAAAGAGCAAGATCCTCTAGGAGAGCCCATGATTGTTCCGCACTTAGATCACGTAGCTTGCCACCGGCCGATTGGTCAATGGTTTGCCTCGTGTAGAGATTGATATGGTCATAGAAGATTTGGACTTGGAGCCAAAGTTCTATGCCATGGTGAGGGACTTTTTGGAGTAAGTCCTTGAATCGAGTCCATGCCTCGTAGAGAGTTTCGCCTTGACGTTGTTGGAACATCAAGATATCATTCCTTAGCTTGGTAGTTCTTCCCGGTGGGAAAAACTGAGCAAGGAAACGAGTGGTGAGATCATCCCAAGAGGTAATGGATCCTGCGGGTTGACGTTCTAGCCACTGACTAGCTTGGTCCCGCAGAGAGAATTGGAAGAGACGCAATCGGGTCGTCTCTCGAGTGGCAACATCAAGGTCTATAGAATCAACGATTTTAAGAAAGTCCTTGAGATGTTGATTAGGATCTTCAGAACGAAGTCCATGGAATGCGCATCCGCTTTGCACCAACCGGATGGTGTCGGATCGCAAGGGTGTGACATTGGCTCCTTGAGTGAGCTCAATGGTATTTCGATAGCCATAGTGGCTAGGACGGGAATACTCTCCTAAAGTACGGGCTCTAGGAGGTGGTGGTGGTTGTTGTGGTGGTGGGTTGTTGGGGTTAAGGATATTACCACCTTCCATGATGTCGGATGGTAATGGTTACGAACAAAGAAACGAAGAAAAAAGATAGACTAAAGAAGACCTAGAAAAATAAAATAAAAATCTCACTAGAAAGGAATCTAGTGAGTAGACCTATAAAATAAAAATTCAACCTAAACAATAACTATTCCCCGGCAGCGGCGCCAAAAACTTGATGCGTGGTTTTGCAACCTTACAACAGGTTTTACCTCTCGAGGGATCTCAAGAGGCTTACAACCCCACCAGGCAGTGTACCTGACCGATGTAGTATAGTGTAGTGGTAAGTACGGGGGATTGATCGTTCTCCACAGGGAATAGTGTTCGTTAGGTATGAAAAACTACTCTAATAGGTCTAAGGGTTGAGGAAGATTCTTTTTTATGTTTTTATAATTTTATGAAAGCAAGTAAAATCTCGGGTTTGAAGGAGTGGGCGGAATTAGTTGCTAGTCAACTAACCCAAATTACTACGAATGCAAATAAAATAAAATAACAAAAATGAAAAGTTTGGTGGAAACTTATGTGTAGAGAAATGTGTTTACTTAGATTTCCTTACTCCCTAACTATCTTTTACCCGTTGATTAGTGTGTATTAGTTGCGTGGATGACGGGTGTATTCCTTAATACCATTCGTGGGGTGGCGTACGTACTTCCCCAACTCTACAAGCTCCTACTTCACTCCTATGTCGAGCCGGCTAGGAAGCTCCTAACATGGGATCACTAGAATTCGCTTGTGCATTAAATACAACCATAAAAACCTTTAGTACGCATTGGTTCATGTTTCTTAAGACGTTCAAGCAAGTTACCGAATAGGAAGTTAGCCAGTTTTCTTAAGCCTAACATAGATGAACAATCATCCAATACAACTAATAACACACTAATAACCAATAATCAATAGCTAGGTTTCATTAGATCTAAGCAAACACAAGATGAATCTAGCCTAACATGTTAAACAAAAGACAAGAACAAGATAAAATCAAACAACACATAGACATATTGAATGATTAATTGATAACTTATCTTTCAATGTAACATGGAAGATCTCAAGGCAAAAAGCCTTGAAAAAGATGCTAAAATCGTCTTAGGGTTTTTCTCCCAAAAATTCCACACTAAGTTCCACACTAATGACAAAGAATTGCAAAACTATATATAGATTTTTACATCTGACGGCGTCACGTTATGGAGTGTGACGCCGTCACCTCGCCGCTTCTAGGGTTCCCGGATGGCCTTTTTGACGCCGTCCCTCTTTAGCTCTCCAAAATCCGTTCTGGCTTATCAAGGCTTGACGCCGTCAGACCTTGAACGTGACGCCGTCCCTCTTTGAATTAAGCCGTGACGCCCTTGATCAGGTTAAAGCGTGACGCCGTAAGAATTCACATGCAATTTTCACTGGCTTATCATGAGTAAATTTCACATCCACCTTTTCTTGCCAAGCCATGACGCCGTCAAGGGTAAATCCTGACGCCGTCAAAGGTAACTTTTAGCCGATTTTTGAGACTTTGTCGTTTTCTTCACTTTTATGCTCCAAAAACGTCCAAAATGCTTCCTTTTCCAGATTTCTCCTCAAAAGTACCTAAAATGACAAAAGGAACGATTTAGGGCAATATTTGATCAAATAAATACGATTTAGGGCTTAAATGACCCCTTAAAAGCGGTACACTTTTCGCTTCATCAGCTTTATACCCGATTTCATGATAAGTACCACTTTCGTCTCAAAATAAGTGTCCAATTTAACTTTTTGATTTTCTTTTTTCAACTTTGACATTAACTATTTCTTTTTGTGTTACATAATAATTGATACAAAATATATAAACGCATTTGATTTTAAATGTATTTTCATTGGTATAAGTTTTATCAGTTATTGTATAACACAAATAAAAATATTTAAGGTCAAAGTTGAAAATGAATACTTCGAAAAGTCAAACTGAAAACTTAGTTTGTGACGGAAGGAGTATCTATTACGAGTAACATAAAGGGTGTTTGGAATTGCCTAATGTTTCTCCTTACTATTATGCATTTATGCTTGGTAATAGTAATAGGGCGTTTGGATCAGCTTATTGAGCCGGCTTATAGGCTTATTTGACTTTGGAAAAGCCGATAAGTTCACTTTTTAGAGCTTATTAACTTTAGTTATCGGCTTAAGCCAATAAGGTGAAGTTGATAAGGTCATAAGCTTCAATAAGTGAGCTTATCGACTTTTCCAAAGTCAAATAAGCCCAAAAGCCGGCTAAATAAGCTGATCCAAACACCCCTTAAGTACTTACAAGTTAATTAAAAGTAAATCATTCTCGAAATAGTGTTTAGGTCTTCTATTTTCATTTTATTGTCTGCACATCACCTATTTTGGTGAACATATCACGTCTTTTGTTTGAAAATTTTCAATAAAATCCATTTATAAATGTTGTTAAAGATAAATATGTTTATAGCATAATTTATTCTCATTCAACAACATAACTCTTTGCGAGCTTTTTCTTAAGATAAATATGCTTATTTTTCTTAAGAAAAAGCGAGAAAGAAAGAAATAATTTTTAAGTTAAAAATTTGTGAGCTTTTCACAAGAAAAAAGAAAAGCAAATTTTAAAAACGAATAATTGTCAAGAGTGAATTACTGTTAACCAAACAGTGTTTTGCAAACAAAAATAGCAAAAGTAGTCTCCAAGATTTAGTTAAGGCCGGGTTTAAGTATGCTATTTTTAGCCTTAACTCAACTTTAACCCGACTTAAATTGACTCAAACCTAACCGGTCCGACCCAATTAACACCTATACTTGCAATTCCACCATAATTAATCCCGCACCCCACACAAGCCGTTCAAAAAAAAAAAAAAAAAAAAAAAAAATCCCATACCCCACAACAACAAAGAGCAAATAAGAAAAATCTGGTAAAAAAAAGTTCTACGGGTTTTATTTGGCAAAACTAGTTGTAAGCTGTATGATATAAGCTGTTAACTGTAAATTGCAAAGTTGTTAACATGAGCTATAAGTTGTATCTTTTTTTTAATAAAAGTGTTTGGTAAATTAGCTGTTAAATGTAATTATAGGATGTAAAATGACATAAAAAGACATATTTATAATTGTAAATAAATATTTAGAGGGTATATCAGTAATTTAAAGTTTTAACAACTCTGATGTGTTTAAAACAAAAGCGCATCCAAATAAAGCTAATTATTTTAAAGCAAATTATTTTTGTAACCAAATTGCTAAAACAAAACACTACTCCACCTCGATATCCACAAAAAAAAACACCATTCATTGACATTGACTTCACCGTTAAAATCACCCCCAAATACACTCCAAACACTACTCCAATGATTCAAACCCCCTAAACACCAATTAATCATCATCACACCAACCAAATATGCAGTTACCAAACCTAATAACCATCACCCTCTTATTATCCCTAACAACCGTAATCAATTCATTTAAACTACCATTCCAAGTCAACGACCTACTCCCAGTCCTCCCACGCCAAATCTCATGGCCGGTCATGAACAGCTTCGGCAAAGCCGTTGATTTGCTCCCGTCCTTCGTCGGGACTATCTCGCCGCTGAACGGTTCGGTTCTGTGGAACGGTGCCTGTTTTGGTGGTAATGAGGCGCGTATGGAGTTTACCAACGGTGATGATCGGGGGTTAGGTGGTGGTGTCATTTATCTTAAGGTCAGGTGTTGCTGACGTGGCACCCATCCTTTTTTAGAGCATTTATTTATATCTATATACTGTATTATAAAGCATTTATTTGGCTGATGTTACGAAGTCGAGTTTAGTAGTTGTAGTTTTTTAGTGTTTTAATTAGTAGGTGATGATGCTGATGTGGCGCTGATCGTTTAGCACACACGATATGAAGATTAAAAAGTTTGTGTTAGGAAATAGAAAAGTTTGATGTGCGCTAAAGAATTTTGTGTCAAGTTAGATACTTTTAAAACCTCGAGCTTAGTAGTTGTATTTTCTATATTTAAGGTTTATGAGTATTTTATCTATATTGGATTGTGAAACATTTATATATTTACGACCTTGAGTTTATTAGCTAGCTATGTTCTGTTACATTGTATTATAAAGCATTTATGACCTCGAGTTTATTAGTTTTGTATATGGCCGAAGAGTGTTTAATTATCTGAATAGGTATAATGGATTATAAAGCGTTTAGGGGTTGGAGTTTAATAGGTGTCATTTAGGTTATTGTTTTAGTTTTGGTGGTACAATGTTTAATTTAGGGTGTTGCTGATTGGATTATATATGGAAAGTTGGGGGATAATTGTTGATTTAATATGAGTGTGTGGGAGACGGATAGGAAGCGAAATGAGTAGGATTTAATGTAAACTGGTAATATAGGATCATAGGCATAGTGAGTGGATAATTGTGCTATGTTGACTAACTAATTTAAATGTCTGTTCCATTTGTTGGGGGCACTTGGGATTGTGTTTTTTAAAGAGCATGTATCAATCTGCTTTTTCAGTACTGCGAGAGAGAAAATGCATATAGTCACTTTTTATAGAATGGTTTGCCAAAGACTGTCTTCTTTTTATCTGCGTTTTGCTGCTTTTGCATGTGTGATAATTAGATAACAACCCTGAAAACGCAATTCCAAACACCCTCCAAGACTTTGAGTTCAAGTTTTTATGCTGAGTTATATTTTGTTTAGGCTGCTATTGAGCTTGGTTAGATTATGTGTGGAAATTTTGAGGATAATTGTCAATTTGTCAATGTTAAGTGTTAACTGATTATATAGTGAAAGTGAGGGCATAGTTCTCAGTTTGACACGGTTTTAGTTTAAATATGACACGGTTTAGTTTTAAGATGATTACATAGGGAGAGTGGAGGGGGTTGTTACATAGGACTGGTATCTTGGAGTAGGGATAGAAATAATTGGGACAATTTATACACGATGCTTAAATCCACGAATTTGTTTGGTCAAATAATGTGGTCTAATAGATGAAGTTAAAATTCATCGCTAAGTCAACCTATGTGATCTTCGGACAGGTCTATTTTCTGATTGAACGCTATGTCAGTGTATAGGTTAAAGTGTTCGTTTTATATAATAGAAGTAATATAGACTGATCGGTTGCTGATTAATCTTGTTTTAGAATAGCATGCACGCTAAGTTTCTCTGTTTCTGAAATTGAAACTAATCTACATTATCGCATATTTTTTGGGATTTGAGTTAGATTGGTTGCTCTATTGTATTCAATTGATCTATTTTCCGGGGTTATTTAATTTCATCTCTGATCAATGGTGATATAAATATTGAAACATAAGGCTAAAGCAACCAAAGGTAAAAGCCTGTATACCAGTTTCATTGAAAATAATTCAACTTGATCTATGATCAAAACATTATACGACACTTCCTAGCTTTGTAAATGTAAAATTTGGTAGATGGTCAAATACATGAAATTAGAGTCCCAGTTATGTTGACTCTGATCCTTATTTCCCCCTTCTTATTATGCAGACTGGTGAAGCCCACAGTTGGACATGTATGGATCTCTATGTTTTCGCTACACCCTACAGGATTACGTGGGACTACTACTTCACTGCACGTGAACATACTTTAGCCTTTGAATCCTGGGAGGAACCTGGGGAGTTGGAATATGTACGTTATGCCTACTTTAGTCTCATATATGATCTTTTTGTACAGCTTTTGTGGTTTAGAGGTGGCAAATGGGCTAAATAAATAAACTAAATGGGAAACGTTTTGAAAGTCATTCAATGTCTATGAACACTTGTTTTTATGTATACAAACAACCTCTTAAATTGCAATCGTTTATGAGCACTTGTTATAAAAATGGACAGAAAAGTGTGTCGGTCAACGCACCCCACCCATCTAATAGCGATGCATGCTAAAAGATGGCATGTTTCAATCCAAAGTGCGCTTTGATCCGTTACCCACACCACCCCACCCCACCCCATCCTGCTGCTTCAAGTGTCGTGAACTTAAATTTACCATCTGTTTATTATTGATACGCAGGTGAAGCAACATGGAGTCTCTGTATTTCTGATGCCTTCTGGAATGCTGGGAACACTGCTTTCTTTAGTTGATGTTCTGCCCCTATTTTCCAACACGAAATATGGCCAAAATGCTAACCTGGCTTTCCTAAAGGATCACATGGGTGCTACTTTTGAGACACGATCTCAGCCATGGACTGCAACTATCAATCCCAATGATGTCCATTCTGGTGACTTTTTAGCGGTTTCAAAGATTCGTGGACGATGGGGTGGGTTTGAAACATTGGAGAAATGGGTTACTGGGGCATTTGCTGGTCACACAGCAGTTTGTATGAAGGATGACCAAGGAAATCTTTGGGTTGGTGAATCAGGTCACGAGAATGAGAAGGTAAAGGCTTTGCTGATTCAAATCTCATAGAGATATGATATTAATTATCCTTGTGTTGCTTAAGGTTCTATTTTACGCATAGTTTAAGTAAACCAAGAGAAATAGAGACATGCTGAGGATCTAAATGAGGGTTGTTTGGATGTGTGCTTATAAAGTTATTATTTGGGATTGAATAACTAAAATATGATAGTCAGCTGTAGTAAAAATGGTTGCAGAAACAGTGTTAAAATGTATTTTTGTTGTTTGAGGTTTTAGTAATCAGAAGTTTGAGTGTTCAGCAAGGTTTGATATTTTAAGAACTTAATAAAAAAAATCCACATTCAGTTATGATATTCTATAAGTCAATAGATAAAATGACCCAAGAGAACCTTTTCTATGAACATAGTGAAGACGGTTTGTAAAATTGAAAACAAAGGCGCTTCAGTTAACATAAGTATACAAAACTAGTTATATGACTCCCTGATAATCAGGTATTCTACCATTAAAAACTGATTGCCACAATAACTGGATAATCAGTTCCACATGACAAATCCAAATACCCCATCAATATCATCATATCCTTAGCAAATATGTAATAAAAACTAGTAACGTTTCTAAATAAAAGAAACCGTTGCATGTCTATGGGACACAGGGATTCTGTATCGTTGCATCATTTTGATCTTTCAAGAACATTCTATCTTTATGTTGGCGCTTGATCTTCATGTAGGGCGAAGAGATTATTGTCGTAATTCCATGGGATGAATGGTGGGAATTGGCGCTTAGAGATGATTCTAACCCACAAATAGCTTTGCTACCGCTACATCCTGAGATACGTGCAAAGTGGAACAACACCGCAGCGTGGGAATATGCTCTCAGCATGTCAGGGAAGCCTTACGGCTATCATAACATGATTTTTAGCTGGATTGACACCATTGGTGAAAATTATCCACCACCCATTGATGCTCACTTGGTACGTTTATTAGGTTTTTGTAAGCTTATATAGTCATGTCTCTACATCTATTCTGGCCTCTGTCACTGTTGTTAAAGTAGTGAAATACGTTGCACAGGTAATTTCTGTCATGTCTATGTGGGCTAGAATGCAGCCAGCATACGCTGCCAACATGTGGAACGAAGCCCTCAATATGCGTCTTGGGACTGAGGTAATTCTGCCATTCTTGAAGTTCATATTTTGCAGAATTCCGTCATATGAGTCAATGTTTGTTGTACTATATCTCAAATTGGCAAATTAAGAAAATTAGCTAAAAGAGGAAAAGATTTTGATCCGTATTACAAAATACTATGTTATAATATTTGTGTAACCAATACCCAAGCAATCGACTAGTTTTGATTGCGGCTTGTTTTAACTGAACTAGTTTTGACTCATTACCCAATCAACCAACCCATCTTACCACCTCTACTTTCAGGGGTTGGACTTGTACGGAATTTTGGACGAGACGGAAAAGCGAGGCATATCATTTGATGAATTGCTCACAATTCCTGAGAACGATGAATGGGTTTATAGTGATGGCAAGTCTACAACTTGTGTTGCTTTCATTCTGCAAATGTATAAAGCAGCAGGTGTTTTCGGCCATATTGCTGATTCTATTCAAGTAACCGAGTTCACTGTAAGAATCTTCACCTATACTCTATAACTAACTGTTGAGGTCAAATTTTAATATTTCAAATTCAAAATCGGTAACCATCTTTTTTCCACACATCGCAATTACTGTATGATTTAAGGTAGTGTCACCTGTTTACTTTGTCAAGAAGGATGTCATGACAGCTGAATTGTCGGTGATTTTGACCATGTTAACTGTTTTCGTGATCTGACCCTTGAAAACATATTAATATAGGAGCTTACCTTAAATGAGAACTTTTGAAAGTTTAGACCTTTTGTTAGTGCAACTGTGTCCAGAATGACGTCTGACAGCCGATGTGGCGACGTGTCAGTAAGTTTGACCATGTTGAGGATTTTTTCTTGATGTGGTGCGACATCCTAATTTACAGTCTTACCTAAATGAAAACTTTTCAACAGTTTAACCATTTAAGTGTGTTACTCAAAACGGAAATCAGATGATATTTAGGTCTGTTAATCTTGAAATTTAAAGATAGTCCATTGTTGTTTTACAGATTCGTGATGCTTATATGCTCAAAATCTTTGAGAATAACCAGACACGACTACCTAAATGGTGCAACAATGGTGACGATAAACTTCCATTCTGTCAAATCCTTGGTAAGTATCGTATGGAACTACCTCAGTACAACACCTTAGAGCCGTATTCCAACATGAATGAGTACTGCCCTTCTCTTCCTCCAACTTATGAGAGGCCTATGCATTGCTAATATTCTAAAGTTGTAACTTGTAAGTTTTCACTTTTCACGTATATTGTATCTGTCTAAACCGTTGTATTGTGTTGTTTCTTTACATAACTACATGCTCAAAGTAGTGAAGAGACTGCGCGTATAAGAAGTAATCTCTTCCACTTGTTATCATCAATCTGATATTGTTTGTATATATGATTCTCAACTTGTAGTTTTAGTGAAATTTTAAGACATACGCCAATCAATTATATGTCGATAATTTTTATATTTGGTTTCTGGTGATATCATTTTTTGTCCGAGTACTGGAAATTTGTGTATGAAAAAGGGATATTACCCTTTCAGCATGCCTCCGATGTGGAACTTGATCACGATTTATGAACTGAGTTTAAGGACGTAAACAGCAGTGACTGTACGTGCTTGCTGAGTAAGAATGGCTAGGAGTACATGTGGCAAAATAGGCTGAATAGGCGGTTTGGTAACATTGTGTAAATGGTTGAAAAGTGTCATTGTAGCCTTTGATTAGGTTGACCCGCCAATATATGACGGATTAACATCCGAAGCATTTGATGTGTACTCTTTTTAAGTAAAGTTTCTAGCCCCTTTATGTACATTGTACACAAGTTTACTCGCCTCTATTCATTTTCGACAATCCCATACTTGCGATCCCTTTTATCTTTGTGGTTCATTTGCGACCATGTTCCATTACTGAACAAGCCCCCATTAGGTACCAACACCTTTCTTGAAATGATAACAACTTGTATCGACGTGAACCATGTCAAGGGTTGTTTCTTAAGTATGTTGCGTATATTACGGGCAATTAGACAAAAAATCTAAAGAAACGTTTTTTTGGTTCAAAACCTTCTCAATATCATTGTTGCTCTCAGAGTCGCACCTAGAAGGTTATCCAAATTCCACCTTTGAAAATTTCAACTACTATTTTACAAAAGAGAATATATATATATATATATATATATATATATATATATATATATATATATATATATATATATATATATATATATATATATATATATATATATTATTTAATAAAAGTCTAAGGGGGGAGGGAGTGGTTAGACCATACTAAACTTTACCAATTTCGCCACGTCATCATCTACCAATCACAACCTTCCATGTCAAAATTTACCAAAGTTTACCAAAATGGTGGCGGCGGTCACCAAAGTTTACAAAATCACACATTTTCAACATCAAATTTTTTTTCCATTTATTTTTAATACATAAACTATATAAAAATAAAACACATAACATTTCATTTAAAAAAAAAAAAAATCCTTTGATACGAGTCATTGTACTTTGGTTCTTCAACGAACCAATCATTGATTTTTTTTATAAAAGTGTTGGATAAAAGATGTTTTTTAGATATGAAATGAGTGTTGTGGTTGAATGGTGTAGTATTTATAGAGTATATGGTTTAAAAAAGGGGTAAAATTTTTTATTATTATTATTTTTTTAGTCCAAACGGCTATATCTTCAAATTTGGTCAAATTTGACTGTTGCATAACGTCTATCTCGCTCCTCTCTCTATCGGCAAACTTTGCCAAAAATCCCAACCCCCCACCCGGTGCCGCATGCCGGCGGCAGTGTGCCAATCGGCACCAACATTTGCCGACTAGTTTGCCGCTCCCGCTCCCACTCCTCTAAAAATCTTCTCTATTACAAGTGTGATCATTAGTTGGGACACGATTCAAATAAATGAATCCGACATCAAGAATCTACATTATTGACCATAAACAAAAGTCAAGTTGCATATGTTGTACACCTAAATTTTATCCTAATAACCAGATGAATATCAGACTGGACACAGTCGTGACCTAGCATGACCCTGCCACATCAGCTTTTTCTCTCCGATGACTAGACACGACCAAATTGCCACAGTTGGTGACCGAGTTTTTTTTTTTTTTTTTTTTTTTTTTTTTTTTTTTTTTTTTTTTTTTTTTTTGAATTCAAATATTTTAAACAACAAATTTAAAATTCATTAAAAACAAAAACATTACATAAATTATTTAAATAACATTAAAAACATTACAAAAATTCTTCATCGTCTTCCTCATCGTCATCGTCACTAACGTCTTTGTCTTTGTTCTCTTGATTAACTTGATTTCTACGATTTCTCCAAATGTGTTCGATCAAATCAGATTTTAAGTGTAGATGAGTTGATGAGTCCATTAGCTCCTGAGTAACTACTAACGATTCTTCATGTGATCTTAAGGGATCATGATCATGGTGGCCCTTATTTTCGAACCATGTAGGACATATCGTCCGCTCCTTGTGTTGAATGATCATATTATGTAATATGATAAATGTATACATAATATCTTGGAGATCCTGTTTATACAGCCCCCGAGCCGGAACTTTAAGCATTTTCCACTTCTTCTTCAACACACCAAAATCTCGTTCCACATATTTCCTTGCTGCTTCGTGCTTCCTCTTGTACAATATTCTTTTATCATCACCCGTGAGAGGATTTGAAATGGACTTCATAAGAACGGACCATTGTGGATATATCCCGTCAGTAAGATAATATCCTCTAAGGTACATCGTTAACCTCGAATTCAAGGTACGGTGCTCTCCCAGATTTGATATCATTGAAAACAGGGGAACGACGTAAAACATTTACGTCGTTATTCATCCTGGAGACATTGTGTTTATCCACCACCCATTGACACCATTGGTGAAAATTATCATAACATGATTTTTAGCTGGATTGACACCATTGGTGAAAATTATCCACCACCCATTGATGCTCACTTGGTACGTTTATTAGGTTTTTGTAAGCTTATATAGTCATGTCTCTACATCTATTCTGGCCTCTGTCACTGTTGTTAAAGTAGTGAAATACGTTGCACAGGTAATTTCTGTCATGTCTATGTGGGCTAGAATGCAGCCAGCATACGCTGCCAACATGTGGAACGAAGCCCTAAATATGCGTCTTGGGACTGAGGTAATTCTGCCAATCTTGAAGTTCTTATTTTGCTCTGCTATTGTTAAACTAGCATTGCTTTCAGAATTCCGCCATATGAGTCGATGTTTGTTGTACTATATTTCAAATTGGCATATTAATGATCCATCGTGCAAGTTGATATGTTTATAATATTTTTTAACCATTACCCAAACAATCGACTGGTTTTAACTGAAATAGTTTTGACTCGTTTTGATTGCGATTGTTTTAACTGAATTAGTTGACTCATTACCCAATCTACCGACCCATCTTACCACCTCTACTTTCAGGGGTTGGACTTGTACGGAATTTTGGACGAGACAGAAAAGCGAGGCATATCATTTGATGAATTGCTCACAATTCCTGAGAACGATGAATGGGTTTATAGTGATGGCAAGTCTACAACCTGTGTTGCTTTCATTCTGCAAATATATAAAGCAGCAGGTGTTTTCGGCCATATTGCTGATTCTATTCAAGTAACCGAGTTCACTGTAAGAATCTTCACCTATACTCTATAACTCAAACTGTTGAGGTCAAATTTTAATATTTCAAATTCAAAATCGGTAACCATCTTTTTTCCACACATAGCAATTTTGATTTAAGTTAGTCGCACCTGTTTACTGTGTCAAGAATGATGTCGTGACAGCTGAAGTGTCGGTGATTTTGACCATTTTAACTTTTTTCGTGATCTGATCCTTGGAAGTATGTTAATATAGGAGCTTACCTTAAATGAGAACTTTTGAAAGTTTAGACCTTTTGCAAGTGCAACTGTGTCCAGAATGACGTCTGACAGCCAATGTGGCGACGTGTCAGTAAGTTTGACCATGTTGACGATTTTTTCTTGATGTGGTGCGACACCCTAATTTACAGTCTTACCTAAATGAAAACTTTTTAACAGTTTAACCATTTAAGTGTGTTACTCAAAACGGAAATCAGATGATATTTAGGTCTGTTAATCTTGAAATTTAAAGATAGTCCATTGTTGTTTTACAGATTCGTGATGCTTATATGCTCAAAATCTTTGAGAATAACCAGACACGACTACCTAAATGGTGCAACAATGGTGACGATAAACTTCCATTCTGTCAAATCCTTGGTAAGTATCGTATGGAACTACCTCAGTACAACACCTTAGAGCCGTATTCCAACATGAATGAGTACTGCCCTTCTCTTCCTCCAACTTATGAGAGGCCTATGCATTGCTAATATTCTAAAGTTGTAACTTGTAAGTTTTCACTTTTCACGTATATTGTATCTGTCTAAACCGTTGTATTGTGCTGTTTCTTTACATAACTACATGCTCAAAGTAGTGAAGAGACTGCGCGTATAAGAAGTAATCTCTTCCACTTGTTATCATCAATCTGATATTGTTTGTATATATGATTCTCAACTTGTAGTTTTAGTGAAATTTTAAGACATACACCAATCAATTATATGTCGATAATTTTTATATTTGGTTTCTGGTGATATCATTTTTTGTCCGAGTACTGGAAATTTGTGTATGAAAAAGGGATATTACCCTTTCAGCATGCCTCCGATGTGGAACTTGATCACGATTTATGAACTGTGTTTAAGGACGTAAACAGCAGTGACTGTACGTGCTTGCTGAGTAAGAATGGCTAGGAGTACATGTGGCAAAATAGGCTGAATAGGCGGTTTGGTAACATTGTGTAAATGGTTGAAAAGTGTCATTGTAGCCTTTGATTAGGTTGACCCGCCAATATATGACGGATTAACATCCGAAGCATTTGATGTGTACTCTTTTTAAGTAAAGTTTCTAGCCCCTTTATGTACATTGTACACAAGTTTACTCGCCTCTATTCATTTTCGACAATCCCATACTTGCGATCCCTTTTATCTTTGTGGTTCATTTGCGACCATGTTCCATTACTGAACAAGCCCCCATTAGGTACCAACACCTTTCTTGAAATGATAACAACTTGTATCGACGTGAACCATGTCAAGGGTTGTTTCATAAGTATGTTGCGTATATTACGGGCAATTAGACAAAAAATCTAAAGAAACGTTTTTTTGGTTCAAAACCTTCTCAATATCATTGTTGCTCTCAGAGTCGCACCTAGAAGGTTATCCAAATTCCACCTTTGCAAATTTCAACTACTATTTTACAAAAGAGAATATATATATATATATATATATATATATATATATATATATATATATATATATATATTATTTAATAAAAGTCTAAGGAGGGAGGGAGTGGTTAGACCATACCAAACTTTACCAATTTCGCCACGTCATCATCTACCAATCACAACCTTTCATGTCAAAGTTTACCAAAGTTTAACAAAATGGTGGCGGCGGTCACCAAAGTTTACCAAATCCCACATTTTTCACATCACATTTTTTTTCCATTTATTTTTAATACATAAACTATATAAAAATAAAACACATAACATTTCATTAAAAAAAAAAAAAAAAATCCTTTGATAAGAGTCATTGTACTTTGGTTCTTCAACGAACCAATCATTGATTTTTTTTATAAAAGTGTTGAATAAGAGATGTTTTTTAGATATGAAATAAGTGTTGTGGTTGAATGGTGTAATATTTATAGAGTGTATGGTTTAAAAAAAGGGTAAATTTTTTTATTTATTTTTTTAGTCCAAACGGCTATATCTTCAAATTTGGTCAAATTTGACCGTTGCATAACGTCTATCTCGCTCCTCTCTCTATCGGCAAACTTTGCCAAAAATCCCAACCCCCCACCCGGTGCCGCATGCCGGTGGCAGTGTGCCAATCGGCACCAACATTTGCCAACTAGTTTGCCGCTCCCACTCCCTCTCCTCTAAGAATCTTCTCTATTACAAGTGTGATCATTAGTTGGGACACGATTCAAATAAATGAATCCGACATCAAGAACCTACATTATTGACCATAAACAAAAGTCAAGTTGCATATGTTGTACACCTAAATTTTATCCTAATAACCAGATGAATATTAGGCTGGACACAGTCGTGACCTAGCATGACCCTGCCACATCAGCTTTTTCTCTCCGATGACTAGACACGACCAAATTGCCACAGTTGGTGACCGAGTTTTTTTTTTTTTTTTTTTTTTTTTTTTTTTTTTTTTTTAATTCAAATATTTTAAACAACAAATTTAAAATTCATTAAAAACAAAAACATTACATAAATTATTCAAATAAACATTAAAAACATTACGTAAATTATTTAAATAACATTAAAAACATTACAAAAATTCTTCATCGTCTTCCTCATCGTCATCGTCACTAACGTCTTTGTCTTTATTCTCTTGATTAACTTGATTTCTACGATTTCTCCAAATGTGTTCGATCAAATCAGATTTTAAGTGTAGATGAGTTGATGAGTCCATTAGCTCCTGAGTAACTACTAACGATTCTTCATGTGATCTTAAGGGATCATGATCATGGTGGCCCTTATTTTCGAACCATGTAGGACATATCGTCCGCTCCTTGTGTTGAATGATCATATTATGTAATATGATAAATGTATACATAATATCTTGGAGATCCTGTTTATACAGCCCCCGAGCCGGAACTTTAAGCATTTTCCACTTCTTCTTCAACACACCAAAATCTCGTTCCACATCTTTCCTTGCTGCTTCGTGCTTCCTCTTGTACAATATTTCTTTTATCATCACCCGTGCGAGGATTTGAAATGGACTTCATAAGAACGGACCATTGTGGATATATCCCGTCAGTAAGATAATATCCTCTAAGGTACATCGTTAACCTCGAATTCAAGGTACGGTGCTCTCCCAGATTTGATATCATTGAAAACAGGGGAACGACGTAAAACATTTACGTCGTTATTCATCCCGGAGACATTGTGTTTATCCACCACCCATTGACACCATTGGTGAAAATTATCATAACATGATTTTTAGCTGGATTGACACCATTGGTGAAAATTATCCACCACCCATTGATGCTCACTTGGTACGTTTATTAGGTTTTTGTAAGCTTATATAGTCATGTCTCTACATCTATTCTGGCCTCTGTCACTGTTGTTAAAGTAGTGAAATACGTTGCACAGGTAATTTCTGTCATGTCTATGTGGGCTAGAATGCAGCCAGCATACGCTGCCAACATGTGGAACGAAGCCCTAAATATGCGTCTTGGGACTGAGGTAATTCTGCCAATCTTGAAGTTCTTATTTTGCTCTGCTATTGTTAAACTAGCATTGCTTTCAGAATTCCGCCATATGAGTCGATGTTTGTTGTACTATATTTCAAATTGGCATATTAATGATCCGTCGTACAAGTTAATATGTTTGTAATATTTTTTAACCATTACCCAAACAATCGACTGGTTTTAACTGAATTAGTTTAAAGTGATTTGTTTTAACTGAAATAGTTGACTCATTACCCAATCTACCGACCCATCTTACCACCTCTACTTTCAGGGGTTGGACTTGTACGGAATTTTGGACGAGACAGAAAAGCGAGGCATATCATTTGATGAATTGCTCACAATTCCTGAGAACGATGAATGGGTTTATAGTGATGGCAAGTCTACAACCTGTGTTGCTTTCATTCTGCAAATGTATAAAGCAGCAGGTGTTTTCGGCCATATTGCTGATTCTATTCAAGTAACCGAGTTCACTGTAAGAATCTTCACCTATACTCTATAACTCAAACTGTTGAGGTCAAATTTTAATATTTCAAATTCAAAATCGGTAACCATCTTTTTTCCACACATAGCAATTACTGTATGATTTAAGGTAGTGTCACCTGTTTACTTTGTCAAGAATGATGTCATGACAGCTGAATTGTCGGTGATTTTGACCATGTTAACTGTTTTCGTGATCTGAACCTTGAAAACATGTTAATATAGGAGCTTACCTTAAATGAGAACTTTTGAAAGTTTAGACCTTTTGTGAGTGCAACTGTGTCCAGAATGACGTCTGACAGCCGATGTGGCGACGTGTCAGTAAGTTTGACCATGTTGACGATTTTTTCTTGATGTGGTGCGACATCCTAATTTACAGTCTTACCTAAATGAAAACTTTTTAATAGTTTAACCATTTAAGTGTGTTACTCAAAACGGAAATCAGATGATATTTAGGTCTGTTAATCTTGAAATTTAAAGATAGTCCATTGTTGTTTTACAGATTCGTGATGCTTATATGCTCAAAATCTTTGAGAATAACCAGACACGACTACCTAAATGGTGCAACAATGGTGACGATAAACTTCCATTCTGTCAAATCCTTGGTAAGTATCGTATGGAACTACCTCAGTACAACACCTTAGAGCCGTATTCCAACATGAATGAGTACTGCCCTTCTCTTCCTCCAACTTATGAGAGGCCTATGCATTGCTAATATTCTAAAGTTGTAACTTGTAAGTTTTCACTTTTCACGTATATTGTATCTGTCTAAACCGTTGTATTGTGTTGTTTCTTTACATAACTACATGCTCAAAGTAGTGAAGAGACTGCGCACGTAAGAAGTAATCTCTTCCACTTGTTATCATCAATCTGATATTGTTTGTATATATGATTGTCAACTTGTAGTTTTAATGAAATTTTAAGACATACACCAATCAATTATATGTCGATAATTTTCATATTTGGTTTCTGATATCATTTTTTGTCCGAGTACTGGAAATTTGTGTATGAAAAAGGGATATTACCCTTTCAGCATACCTCCGATGTGGAACTTGATCATGAATTATGAACTATGTTTAAGGACGTAAACAGCAGTGACTGTACATTGCTGAGTAAGAATGGCTAGGAGTACATGTGGCAAAATAGGCTGAATAGGCGGTTTGGTAACATTGTGTAAAGGGTCATTGTAGCCTTTGATTGGGTTGACCCCGCCAACATATGAAAGATTAACATCCGAAGCATTTGATGTGTGCTTTTTGTTAAGTAAAGTTTAGTTAATACTTTTTGACATGTGGTTTATATAAGTGGCAGTGACTGGTTTAAACATGAATGTGTGTACATCTGTAGCCCCTTTATGTACATTTTACCTTCGCCAGGTATACTTGCCTCAATTCATCTCCGACAATCCCATACTTGCGATCCCTTTTATCTTTGTGATTCATTTGCGCCCATGTTCCATTACAGAACAAGCCCACCACTAGGTACACCTTTCCTGAAATGATAACAACTTGTATCGACGTGAACCATTTCAAGGTTTGTTTCATAAGTGTGTTGTGTATATTACGGGCAGTTAGACAAAAAATCTAAAGAAACGTTTTTTTGTGGTTCAAAACCTTCTCAATATCATTGTTGCTCCCAGTCACACCTAGAAGGTTTTCCAAATTCCACCTTCGGAAAATTCAACAACTACTATGTTGAAGCTATTGAGTCCCTGTCTTTTTTTGTTGCATGATTGATCCTTATGTTGAAACTATTGCACACCGTTCGTCCTTATCACTAACTGTCGTTATCTTCTCCGTTAGCTCTAAGTCGTCAAGTGGCAACGTTAATCCATTAACCAAACGATCGTTTGCAACGTTAGTCCTTTACACTAACAATCGTTTCTAATTAAATAAAAATTTGGTTTTCTTACGTAACTCGTCCGTTTTCTTCCGTATTTGTCCGTTTTTATACGTTTTCACCCATTTTGCTACATTTTCGTCCGTTTTATACGTTTTCATCCGTTTTTCTTACGTTTTTACACGTTTTCGTCCGTTTTTACACGTTTTCGTACGTTTTCATCCGTTTTAACACGTTTTCGTCCGTTTTCACACATTTTTTTCGTCCGTTTTTCGTACGCTTTCGTCTGTTTTATACGTTTTTACCCGTTTTTATACATTCTCGTCCGTTTTGCACGTTTTCGTCCGTTTTCACAAGTTTTCGTTCGTTTTATACGTTTTTGTTCGTTTTTCTTAAGTTTTCGTATGTTTTTATACGTTTTCATCCGTTTTTATTATGTTTTTGTTCGTTTTTATAAGTTTTCGTTCATTTTAAAAATGAGCGAAAACTTATAAAAGTGGACGAAAATGTGTAAAAACGAACAAAAACGTATAAAAACAGAAGAAAACGTAACAAAACAGGCTAAAACCTATAAAAACAGACGAAAACGTATAAAAACAGACGAAAACATAAGAAAAATGGACAAAAACGTATAAAACGAACGAAAACTTGTGAAAACGGGCGAAAACGTATAAAAACGAACAAATCGAGTAAAACGGACGAAAACGTGTAAAAACAAACGAAAACTTGTAAAACGATAGAAAAATGGACGAAAACATATAAAAATAGACGAAAACATAGCAAAACGGGCGAAAACGTATAAAAACGGACGAAAACATGTAAAAACGAACGAAAATGTGTAAAAACGGATGAACACGTAAAAAAACGGACGAAAACCTATAAAAACAGACGAAAACATAAGAAAACGTACTAAAACGGGTGAAAATGTATAAAAACAGACGAAAACGTAAGAAAAACCGACGAAAACGTGTAAAAACCGACGAAAACGTATAAAAACGGACGAAAACGTGTAAAAACGGGCGAAAACTTATAAAAACGTAAGAAAAACGTATAAAAACCGACGAAAACGCAGCAAAACGGGCAAAAACGTATAAAAACGGACGAAAACGGACAAAAACGTAAGAAAACGGACGAGTTACGTAAGAAAACCAAATTTTTATTTAATTAGAAACGACTGTTAGTGTAAAGGACTAACGTTGCAAACGATCATTTGGTTAATGGACTAACGTTGCCACTTGACGATTGAGAGCTAACGGAGAAAATAACGAAAGTTAACGATAAGAACGAACGATGTGCAATAGTTTCAACATAAGGATCAATCATGCAACAAAAAAAATATAAAGACTCAATTAAAGATTTACCTAGAATCACAGGAACCATATAATTTACTCTTTAATAAAAGTCTAAAAATCTTCTTTATTGCAAGTGTGATTATTATTTGGCACACGATTCATATAAATGAACCCTACGTCAAGAACCTGCATTATTTGACCATAAACAAAAGTCAAGTGGCATATGTTGTACCCTACCTAAATTCTACCCTAAGACCACTTCCATCGGTGGGTTATCCCCACGTTAACATTGCTAGAAGACAAAAAAAAATTGCTACAGTACCGCGTTAAACTCAAGTTAACCGATGTGAGCAATTGAGTTAAAGCTGCGTTAACGGGGTGCGTTACCCGGTTAACGTAGCGTTAAGCTACTTTTTGTAAAATTTTTTTTTTTTTTTTTTTTTTCACTTTGGCCCCCTTTTAAGGGTAGATTGTGTAAAAATATTTGATATAAATGTGAGTTAAGGTGTGTTAAAGCTAAGTTATTGATGTGTGGGTTAAAGCTGAGTTAAGTTAAGGGGTGAAAAAGCTGACGTGGCATGCCTTAAAATTTAAAGCTGAGTTAACTGATGAAAGTGGCCTAATAACCAGATGAATATTATGGGACTACTTGTAATATTCACTCCGTCACAGAATAATTATCCAACGAAAAAACATACAATTAGTACTTTTTTTTTTTAAATTACAGAATAACATATTTACCTTTAAGTAATTAATTAGCTGTTTTATTAGAGTTTGTAATAATACTTAAAATTTGAGTAACATGGTAAACTCGATTAAAGTTTTCTATTTATTTTTAGTAGCGAACAATTACTTTAGGACAACTCAGAATGGAAATGTGAAAAACAAAATTGAGATTGAGAGAGTGTAATGTAAAGACATATATGGTGTCATTACCCCATATATGTGTGGAATTGTGCTGGCTCCAAAGCCCTCGGGCCCGATGGGCTCAATTTTAATTTTATAAAGAGATACTGGGATAGTTTAGAGACAGATTTTGTTAAGAGCATCAAACACTTTGAAAGCACAAGTAGATTCTCAAGAGGGTGTAATTCTTCTTTTATCTCGTTGATTCCCAAGACTAATGACCCTATTAGTATATCTGATTACCGCCCTATTAGTTTAATTGGGTGTACTTATAAGGTTATTGCGAAACTCTTGGCTTCAAGACTTGCGAATGTGATCCACAAGATCATAAGTCCAAATCAAACAACCTTCATTAAGGGAAGACAAATCTTGGACGAGGTTCTTGTTGCAAACGAGGTCATTAATTACGCTAATTTGACGGACTTAAAACTTCTTCTCTTCAAAGTAGATTTTGCTAAGGCCTTTGATAGCGTTCGTTGGGAATTCCTTTTAGATGTTATGAACCAAATGGGTTTTAGCTCAAAGTGGTTGAATTGGATTCGAGGGTGCCTTACCTCAGCTTCTATTTCTATTCTAGTCAACGGTTCCCCCACAACGGAGTTCCATATGGAGAGGGGTCTTAGACAAGGAGACCCTCTTTCACCTTTTTTGTTCATCATTGTGGCGGAAGCTCTTCAAGTAACTATGTTGGAAGCCTGCGAAAAAGGCATTTTCAAGGGTCTTGCTCTCCAGGGAGACAATACCAATATATCTTTACTCCAATATGCGGATGACGCCCTAATTTTTGGCGAGTGGTCTTTATCTAACCTGAAAAATCTGATTTGTGTCCTTAAATGCTTTCAAGATGCTTCGGGTCTTGCTATCAACTTGGCGAAAAGTTGCATCTATGGTGTGGGTGTGGACTCGAACTAGGTTGAGATGTTTGCTCATATTGTGAACTGCAATGTTGGATCTTTTCCTTTTATTTACTTAGGGCTTCCGGTTGGGAAAAGCATGCATAAATCAGAAGCTTGGGGGGAGGTGAAGTCTTGTATGACGAATAGACTTTCTGCTTGGAAATCCAAACTTTTATCTATAGGCGGGCGTTCAGTCCTTACTAAGGTTGTTCTTGGCTCTCTACCATTATACTACCTCTCTCTTTTCCGGGCGCCAATCAATGTTATCGATACCCTTGAAAGAATGCGTAGTAGGTTCTTTTGGGGTTTTAAAGAGGATGAAAAGGGCATGGTTTGGATTAGTTGGAAAAAAAAACTATTGCTATCCGTGATTTGGGAGGTCTTGGCATTGGTAGTTTACGTGCAAAAATTTTAAGTCTTCTTGGAAAATGGCGTTGGAGGTTCCTCAAAGAAAAAGATGCTCTATGAAGAAAAGTGATTCGAAATATTTTCGGGGATGATGGTGGTCTTTCAAGCATGGCTGGTATGGGAAATAGCAAAAGTGTTTGGTGTAATATTTTAAGTTCTGGTGTTGCTATCGATGCTCTCGGCATCCCTTTTCGCGACTCTTTCTGTAGAAAGGTTATAAGCGGCGCAGACACCTTGTTCTGGAAAGATGTTTGGATCGATGACGGCCCATGTCTCATGGCTAAATTTCCCCGCCTTTATGCCCTTGATTCTAACCCAAATTGTCGTGTTTGTGATAGATGGGTTCAGGAGAATGATGTTTGGGGAGGTTGTTGGTCTTGGCGTGTTCATCCTCGAGGTAGGTCCATGGGCGAGCTGCACTCGCTATTATCCTTAATCAGTGGTCTATCTTTAAAGACAGGTGAGAGTGATGACTGGAAATGGACTTTGAATACAAATGGTGGATTTTCAGTTAACTATCTTTCTAAACTTATAGACAACCAACTCCACTCATCCTCAAATCTGGGTCGTTCCCTCATCTGGAACTCTTGGGTGCCTAGGAAAGTTAATATTTTTATTTGGCGGGTCTTTAACAATAGGATCCCGCATCTTTCAAACTTGGATAAGCGTGGTATTGATGTTCACTCCTTGTTATGTCCGTTGTGTGATCACGAGGTGGAAGACATTAATCATGTTTTGTTTAGTTGTTCCAAGGTAATAATCTTGTGGGCTAAGTGTTTTGATTGATGGAGTTTGGCGATTCCTTCAACTATTCAAACCGCCATGGACCTTCTAGTTCCTCTTCATAACTCTTTTGGAAATAAATGGGCTGTCAAAGCTTTTCATGGTGTTTGTTTCGTTGTCTTATGTGTTGTTTGGAGATGGAGGAACCGAGTTGTTCACGCATTAAGTGATAGAAAAGATAGTATAAGGAATGAAGATATCTTCTCTCAAATTCAGGTTCTATCTCTCTTGTGGATCTCAAATCGATGCTCTCGTTTAGGATTTGACTGGAGTAGATGGGTCAGTAACCCGAGAGGGGCTGTGGAGAAGGTCGATTAAGTCTTGATTTCTTGGATTCTAGTTTATAGTGTTCGGTAGTTTTTGGTGTTCTTTGTTTTATTTTGATTCTTGTTTGATCCCCTCCTTGGGGACCCCTTTGTTCTTTTTTGTTGTTTAATATATCTTGCGTTGCTTTAAAAAAATAAAAAAAAAAAAAAAGACATATATGGTGTCAAGCGTGAACATCTCTAGACTTTTCTAAAAGATGTTAATATGAAGATGGGTTGAAATTATAAAGTGTTTTCTTAGCCTTTTGGAACGTTCCATCAATTTTATAAAAAGATGTTCAATGACTTATTCACATCCCACGTAATCTAGGTTCTTCAAGTTTTATAATATTTGGAAAAATTGTAACATGTTCGAAACATATATTGTATACTGTATAGTTGGTAAGCAAATGTCAAATTCCAGAGATCAACATCGACATCAATCAAGATGACCCTTTCCACAATTTTGTATGAACAATTCAATTCCTAAAATTCAACTTTCGAGAAAATGATATATGATTACGTATGCAAATAAAATTTCAAAGTACGACATTGTGAGGTGATATTAACCGTGGGGTACACTAAACAAACCCCCATGATGTCAAATCAGGAGTTTGGTCAAAGATTCTGTTTGTCTATTATTTGTTTTCAGTATAACACAGTTTTTTGTTAGTTTCTGTTCCGTATTTCTGACAGTTTAAGCGTTTGACTTATTAAACTTTATATTTTATGTTCCGCACTTTCAGGTTTATAGTTTTTTTATACAAACAAAATTATAAAAATAAAAAAGAAATAATAATAATAATAAAATAATAATAATTAAAAAAAAAATAATGCCCCAAAAAACAGGGGGGGGGGGGGTGCCCTTTTAATTTTTTGGAAGGGTTTGAATAGGCTATGCCATTATACCGTATATTAACACGGTGGTGGACCCAGGTTTATAAGTGATCGGCTAATAAATATTTGAGTTATGTATGCCCGACTCAAATAACACGTACTAATAAGTAACTTGGATTGAAAATCAAATTATTCGCATTCAAGCATATAAGATAAGCTAAAACTTTTAACGGCCTCAACTTGTTATCAACTTGTATGTAATATGTAAGTGTAACTACTCGGGACGAATCTTATAAAAGCGTATTTATATATCTGAAATGGCTTATCTTTAACTAATATTTTTGAGCTATTTGAGCTAAGCGCGAGCTTTCCAAAGCCGAACTCAAGCTAGCATTACGAAGGCTCCTCAATCTATCGAGTCGAGTTCTTATACCATCCGTAATGGGTGTCTGAAAACCGAGTCCTCCCTGTTACACTTCCTATGGAGCACGCGTCTTCAACCAAAATAATGCAAGACTCGGTTGACTGCACGATCGAGTCGTAGGGAGTGTTTTATGGGCCCAATTTGAGTTGTGTGAGATGTTATTTTATTTATGTGGGGTATATTTGTGTATAAGTAAGATATATTCGAGTGGTAAAGTTGGTTGTTTTATTACAATAAGTTGGTGATAAAGTTGATTATAGAAAAAAACTTGAGTTGATGTTGATGTGACGTTGATGAATACCGTTAGGCGCCGCCTTAGCTTCCATTACCTTTGTCTCCAAACTCATGTTTCTTCTACACCTTTGTCTTAAAAGTTGAAACTTCTTCACTCGTTAACTCCATTGACCAAAACAAATATTCAAACACAAGTTGCCTACATCACAACAACTTTCATTATTCCATTAGAAAAATCCAAGAATCAAACATTTCCACCTTCTAACTTCCTTCCTTCAATCACACCCCATAAATCTTAACTAATTTTCTCAAACTCATTTTATTAAAATCATTTCATATTTTCATACAACACAAAAACACACACCAAAACAATGAAAATTTCACACTTTCTCACCTTAATTCACATCCTCCAAATCCTCATTGTTTCATCACAAGCTCTCCCACATTTCTTCCCAAACATTTCATCCATACCAAAATCCTTGCTCCCAAACACCACAAATAGCCCATGGCACACTTTCGCGAACCTTTCGGGCTGCCACACAGGCCAAAAACTCCCAGGAATCTCAAAACTCAAAAACTACTTCCATCACTTTGGATACATTGACAACAACAATGACACAAGTGATGAGTTTGACAAGTCACTAGAATCCGCAGTTAAAACTTACCAAAAAAACTTTAACCTAAATGAAACAGGAGAACTAGACCAATCCACACTTGATCACATACTAAAACCAAGATGTGGAGTTGCAGATATAGTTAATGGAACTAGTACTATGAATTCTGGGAAAGTGGTAGTTGGAAATGGGAATGGGAACAATGTTGCGCATTATTCCTTTTTTCCTGGCAGGCCCAGATGGCCTGCCAGTAATAGGGACTTGACTTACGCGTTTGACCCGCGTAATCAGCTAAGTGCTGAGGTGAGAGGTGTGTTTAGCAATGCCTTTATGAGGTGGTCCGAATGGACCCCTTTGACGTTTACTGAGATAAGTGATTATAGTAGGGCGGATTTGAAGATTGGGTTTTATAGTGGTGATCATGGTGATGGTGAAAACTTTGACGGAGTTTTAGGTAATGATGTGTACTATATTATAAAGCATTTTAGTTTTTCGTTTTACGATTTTATATATATTTGATTTAGATTTAAACTAGTTAACTTAATTTGAAGCTCGAGTTCAGCTTAACACGAGCTTTAGGTATTAAACTTGATTAGGAACGAGTTTCCCTTCTAGTATCCTTGTGAAAAATGTCCTCCATTTTGTGAATAGATTGTTGTCGCGAATAATTAGTTTATGTCGCTAAAAGCGCGTTTTTTTCCATAAAAATCACCTTTACAGATAATCAGTTTTGTTGCTAGAAATCAGTTGTGTTGCATGACTTTTTTGTCGCAAAAAATTCACTTTTTTGACATTAGATTATGCTTCAACCTGTAAAGTAACTCGAGGACAACAAAGGTATTTTGCGATAAGTGTAGGGTATCGGGAGGTAGGATGTAGTCACTCACTTCCCAAACCGAGTGTTGAGAAACTGCTTTCATGGAAACCCCCGGCACAAAGCGTGTCGCAAACTAAATAATCACTTTGACAAAAACGGTCAAAATGTTGCAAGTAGTATCTCCAATAAGTTAGCTTAATGATTTTTTTCATTACTAAAGTTGTACTAACAAATTCATTTCCATTATTATTATCAGGAACACTAGCACACGCATTCGCGCCACCACGAGGCCTACTACATCTCGACTTAGACGAGACATGGCTCATAAACGACATAACCACATCCTCATCCTCATCCGCAATGGACCTAGAATCCGTAGCAGTCCACGAAATCGGACACTTACTAGGCCTAGGACACTCATCAGTTGAGGATGCAATCATGTATCCAACAATATCATCGGGTTTACGAAAAGTCGAACTAGCACAAGATGATGTCCAAGGTATACAAGATTTATATGGTTCGAATCCTGGTAACAATGGTACAACTGGACCTTCGTTACGTGAGAGGGATACTAGTGGGTCACATAAAAAAGTGTCGGTATTGGTTGAAACTTTATTTTTGGCTTTTGGGTTAATATTATTTGTTTTGTAAGATAGTTGATATTTTTTTATTGTTTTTTTTATGATGTTGTGATTTAAAATTGGCCCAAATGATTATTTTAATTATTGAGCGGTATGTATATTCTCATTTTTATATAATGTAAATAAAATATTGTTTATAGAACAATTTTATTCGTATGACTTTGTTTTCTTTAAGGGAGATTTGCATAATTTATGCATCAATTTTTTATTGATACAAATTAATTTATGCGTTAAATGATTGTATTGTGTTGTCTCTATATTCTGTTTTGGTTATTTGTAGTTTGATGTGTGCAAATAAAAAGTCAAAGTGTTCAGGCAAATAGAAAATTATTCTTCGAGCTTATTGAAAATGTCCTTAAAAACGCGTAAAAGCATAGCAATTGCACCTTATTTGACTCTTAAAATGAAAATGACATAAACTAGGTGGCCAATAAATCATATATTGACTTGTTCCAAAAAAATATCATTTCTGACTATCCTGTACCTTTGTGAAAATGCATAGACGAAAAACTTTTTTGATTGTGTAAAATGAAAAGTGAATGTTATGTAAAAGACCCCCCAAAACAAAAGGGAAAGGGTATCATGGATTCATGGTTGTGTTTTTGTCCATTCTGTAAAGGTCAATCTATTAAGATGTAAAGCTTTTTTACTGATTTAAAATGAAAGTTCGATAATTTCAAAGAGAGACATTTTCTAATAATTCTTTTTACTGATAGAGAAAATTTGCAATAAACAAAACTAAAAACACATGCCATGACCGGCATCATACAATATTTATCATTAAATCGTTAGATACAATGAATGAACTGAATGTCATATTTTTTTTATGAAATAATGTATCAAATATACACAGTTCCTAAAATCCTAAGTTAATAAAAAGTCGAATACAACAATTCTTAAGTTAGGAAAAGGTCTTGAAATCATATTACGCTACACACGACAGGCATTAGGGACGGAACTTGAACGTTTTTGTTGGAGAAGACAACTTGTAAAATATTTATTTTAGGGGCCGATATACATGACGCTAAAATTTTTGTATTAAAAATAACTAAAATAAGAAATAAAATGGTATAAAATGTATATAGGGTCAAATTTTTGAGGAGCAGCAACCTCTTCGGTTCCTTTTATGTTCCGTCCGTGACCGACATTCGACAAGGATTAACTCTAATGTGACTTGTTTACATGACAGTTACATACTTACATCCAGGCTTTGGTCAATTGAGAAAGATTAAATCCTTCTCAATTGAGAAGGGAATTGAGAAGGCTTCGTTACATACTTACATCCAGGCTTTGGTCAATTGAGAAAGATTAAATCCTTCTCAATTGAGAAGGGAATTGAGAAGGCTTCGTTTGAGCAATTTTTTTTCTTCTTTTGAACGGCAGATATTATTAGAAAACTAGCAAGGAGCTAGAAGAATTACAAACAAATAAGGTTAGGATTTTGCATCCAAGTAACCCAATTAAATGAAGAGCTACAACGATTAGAACACCAAGTAAAAGTCTTTTGAACTATATCATCAAAAAGGAGATCCTTATGAGGAGGACTCTTATCAAAAAGGAGGCGGTTTCTAATCTCCAAATAGCCCACCACATCACGTAGCAAACACCTTCAAACACAGCTTTCAAACTCGAAGACATATGGATGCTTTTAAACCAAAGAAGCCACTCTTCATAAGAACAAAAATCATGGTCATCGAGCACCCACCAATGCAACACCTTACTTCTCACTTGACGAGCAAATGGACACGAGAAGAGAAGATGAGAAGAGGATTCTACCGAAGCATTACATATAGGGCAAAGAATAGATGAGATTTCCACACCTCTTAGAGAAAGATTCAACCGGGTAGGTAGTTTATCCAAGAACACTCTCCAAGCAAAAATGTTTATTTTTATCGGAATAAGTTTAACCCATCTAGTAGGCACATCCTCCATAGGTAATAAAGTATCATCAATAAGATTATGAACCGATTTAACTGAAAACTCACCCGAACCATCCTGAGTCCAATACCAACGATCATTCATTTGAGGAAGTATCAAATCAGCAAGACAAGAACGAAGAAGGCGAAACTGCTCGTCTTCAGCCCCACCCTTTGGAGGTCGACGAAAAGAAGAGGATAAAGAAGCATGCCTTATCTTTTCAGCCACCGATAACTGCTTACAAGATTCCAAGGCATAGAGTCTAGGAAATTGAAATTTCAATTCTTTCTCCCATAACCAAGTTTCTTCCCAAAAGAGGGTATCTTCTCCATTTCCTATCTTTTTTAGAATGAGAGCAAAGAGATCAATACCTTTGTTTTTAAGAGAAGTAGAATCATGAAGAATATCAAGCCATGGAGAGCTCATATGAATACGATTGAATCTATCAAAAGCACCATGAGCACCATAAATAGCTTTAATGAAACGAGACCATAAATAGGACTTTTGAGTCTTGAAACGCCAAAGCCATTTAAACATCAATGCACGATTAAGAGCAAAGAAACTAGATAAACCAAGACCACCCTTTTTCTTGGACGCCAAAACGTTTTTCCAACTAATCCACACCATCTTCCTATTCGACCCATCAACACCATTGAAGAAATTTTTGCGTATCGATTCCAAATGATTAAGCACACCCATAGGGACTTTGAAATCCGACATATGATAGAGTGGGATAGAGGTAAGAACCGATTTAAGTAGAGGGATAGAGGTAAGAACCGATTTAAGTAGCGTAAGACGACCACCTATAGAAAGAGTATTAAGCTTCCATTTAGATAACTGAGAATACACTTTAGAAGTAACCTCATCCCAAGAACTGATTTTCGACATGGCACCACCAAATTTGACACCAAGGTAATTAAAAGGAGTCGAGAAAGTAGAGCATCCAACGAGCCTAGCTATTGAATCTACTTCATCTGAATGAACTCCAAACCCCATCAACTTGCTTTTTTGAATATTTATTCTAAGACCCGAAGCCATAAAAAAACACTTCAAAACTTTGACAATAGTATTAATATTAGAAGCATCCCATTCGCCTATAAAGACATCGTCATCGGCATAAAACAAGTGGGAAATCGTCAAAGAGTCATTAATAGTAATACCTTTGAATAAGCCCGCATCCAATATTTTGCCAAACGAAAGATGCGGGCTTATTCAAAGGTATTACTATTAAAGATGCGGGCTTATTCAAAGGTATTACTATTAATGACAAACATGTAACATGTAATGCATAACATAAAATGCGCAAGTTACTTGTAAACACAAATCATCAACGCATACTTACATCAACATCTCTTAACGTATCAAGTATGCCTCAACAGAGTCGTAGATTTTCATCCTGACGTAAATCACTCAAGGTATGAACAAACAAATTTAAACTTGACGGATGATCAAAGAAATAAATTTTTTGTTCTAAACTTCACATTTTTAATGTGACAAAACATTTTTTCAAAAATACATTTTACAAATTATTTTTGAATTAAAAAGAAATGTTTTATTTTGAAAAATAAGTTTAAAAATTCCAACAGCTATTTTCCCCCCAAAACAGCTCCAAACATCCCCAAATAAACCTTCCACACTAAAAACAAAAAGAGGAGCGTTTTTGTCTGGGACGGTACCACTAAATTTAACGGTACCGTCTGACAATTAGTGGTACCGTCTGAACTTTAGTGGTACCGTCCGTATGTAACGGCTAGTTTTTTCTTTGCCTATAAATAGTGGACCATTTTACACTTTCAACTTGATTTTTTAGTCAGTTTTCTCTGGTCTAATCCCTTCTTATTTTGATCACTTTCTTTGATCATTTAGAGAGTCTTAGTTTGTTTAAGAGTGATCCTTTCATCCAACCAAGAGATCACCTTCATTCCTCTACTAGTGCAAGAGAAGAACACATAGTATCACAAAGATACAAAGTGTTATAGTGTTAGTCTAGTGCACTCGTAACATTTGTTACGCGCTTGTTGTATCTTGCTATACATCAAGTTTTCTATCATCTTGTTTAGTTAGTTTGCGTGGATCATTGTGATCTTGTAGAGATCGGGGAGATCTAGTGTAGCTTGTGTTGTTATTGGGTAGATCATGTAGATCGTGAGTAGATCGGGTGGATCGTGAGTAGATCGGGTAGATCGAGTGTAGATCATGTGGATCCTATAGCTTGTGTGATATGTGAGGATCGGGTAGATCGTGAGTGAGATTGGTACTAGCTAGATTAGTACTCGACATTTAGCTTAATGTCGGAAAATAATGTAAGCAACGCGGTTTATGTGTTTAGGCCTCAAAACACAAGGTTTGTTATGTTGGGCCATAAAACATAACGGGTTTGGTTGCACCCGAAGAAAAACTCGACATCTAGCTTAGTGTCGGAAAATATTGTAAGCGACGTTGTATGGTTCTCTCCGCTAAGAAGGGAGCTTGTTGATTAGTGAAGTAACTCTCGAGTTGGGTACTCGGGGAGTGGAGTAGGGCGAAGAGGAGCTTCGTGACCGAACCACTATAAATCATCGTGTTCAGTTTGCGCCTTCTTTACTTATCTCTTTACTTTTATTTTAGTCTTTATCGCTTTATATTTATATTTGCATTGCGTTTATGTTTGTGTGGTTAGTTGCTTACATTATGTTGATTATGTTTGTGTCATGGTGTTAGGAATATGAATATTCAGCAGAAGACTCGGTCACCCCGAGTACTTATTAGATAATCATAGCTCATAGGATTATTAGTAATATTAATATTAGTATTAGTCGTATCTATATTTGTGGAGTGGGTCGGGGCTTTCCCCTCTGTCAGCTCGCTCCACAGTCCACTAGGGACATAATATGTAGTAGTATATATACCCCTTCCCACACATGGGAAGGGTTGGACCTTTTCAATCTAATATTACACTAGTTTCTTTCTCTCACTAAAAGGCTCCCATTTCTCTCTCTAAAACCTCCTTCATTCGATCCATACAAGCCTCAAGCTAGTGATTCATGCATTGTGAATACCCTACAATTGGTATCAAGAGCCATGGTTAGGTCCATGAGAGTTGGTATTCACGAATTTGTGTAGTTTGTGAGGTGTTTTTACTTTTGGGTCGATTTGGAGTTTTTCAAGATCTTTGTTCAGTTCGATTTGTGGCATACGCTTCATTTTGTGTTTTTGTTTAGTGTTTTGAGGTTGTTTTATATTGAATTTGTGTAGTTCTTTAGGTTTTCCTTGGTTAGATTTGTTTAAATTTGTAGTTTTTCTTTAAGTTTTGGTTCGGTTTGTTTAAGTAGCATAAATTTCATCTTTGTACTTTGTTTAGTGATTAGAAGTTGGTTTTCTTTGTACTTTCTAGCTTAAGAATAGTATTAGAGTGGTATTTAGTGTTTGGATTCACAGATCTAAGAACGGTGTGGTGATTTTGAGAAAATTCGTGGGTTGTAGTTGTGTTGTTCTTGGCAGCGGTTTGTCTGTTTTGGACGATTATTGGACTCGGTTTGTGTCAATTCTTGGACACGGTTTGTCCTTTTACTCGTTTAGGCTAAAGGACAAAAGGCAGTGAAAGTGACGTGCCTGGGAGTTTGTGTCCACTCGGTTTGTCCCTGCTGCGCGTACTCGGTTTGTCCCTGCTGTGCATACTCGGTTTGTCCCAGCTACGTAGACTCGGTTTGTCTCCGAAGAATTTACTCGGTTTGTACCTACTCGGTTTGTCCCAGCTGTGTACTCGGTTTGTGTAGACTCGGTTTGTATAGACTCGGTTTGTCTCTGTGGAATCTACTCGGTTTGTATCTACTCGGTTTGTCTCTCAGACTTGTATGCGGTTTGTGTCTTGGTGATTTTAGAAATTCCCGCGAAAGATTCGATTTCTCGGTTAAATCACAAGATCAGTAAAATCCCGTAGTTACTATGGCTACCACATCAAGTACATCATCAGATGATATTCAAGCAGCAGGATCTGATACTCGTCCACCTATGCTGGATAGGACGGATTATGAGTCTTGGGCACAACGAATAAGACTTTACTGCTTGGGAAAAGAAAATGGTGTTAATATTCTTAAGTCAATTGACGAAGGACCTTATCAGATGGGCACCACCAGAGATGTTGTTACAACTGGTGAAGATGGGACTGTAACTTTGGGCATTGATAGACCTAGAAACTATAATGATCTTAATGAAGAAGAAAAGAAGAGGTATGATGCTGATATTAGAGCCTCAAACATAGTCATTCAAGGTCTTCCAAAGGATGTATACAAGCTCATCAATTTTAACACTGAAGCCAAGGCTGTGTGGGACAACGTTAAAATGTTGTTGGCAGGGTCAGAACTCACAAAGGAAGATCGTGAGTCACAGCTGTATGATGAGTTCGAGCACTTCAAAATGAACCCAGGAGAGAATGTCACAGATTACTATGTGAGATTTCATAAGTTGGTGAATGATATGAGGATGATCAGAATGACTATGCCCAATATCCAACTTAACTCAAAGTTTGTGAACAACATGACTCCTGAATGGGACAGATTTGTTACTGCCGTCAAACTCAACAAAGGTTTAAGGGAGACTAACTATGAACAACTTTATGCTTACTTGCAACAACATGAGAAGCATGCTGCCTATGATCGGGTGCTGAGAGAAAAGTTGAATCCTTCAACTACAAATGACCCACTGGCCTTCATGACAAATGTACAACCAACAATCCAATCATCATCCAGTCCAAGCTATCACCAACTTCACTCACAAGTACCTGCTATGAGTTCACAACTTGACTCAGGCTACTCTCAGACCAACAAAATGATTGATAACCTTACCAATCAAGTTTCTCTACTGGTTCAACAGTTTCAAGCATCACTCCCACAGACCAACAATCAGTTAAGAAATTCTTCCAACCCACGCAATCTAGCAATGGTGGAAGATGGGAAAATTGTGGTTCAGAATGTGCAAGGGAGAGCTGGTAGAAACATGGGTCGAGGTTTTGTGCAGAATAGAGCAGGGAATGCCAATCAGGGGCAAGGGAAACAGATCAAGTGCTATAATTGTGGGGGGCTTGGACACATTGCTAGAAACTGCAATCAACCTAAACGTCCTCAGAACTCAGATTACTTCAAAGACAAGATGCTGTTAATGCAAGCTCAAGAAAATGGAGCTGTATTGGATGAGGAAGAGTTATTATTCTTGGCAGGAGATGGAGGAAATACTTTTGACGAAGATGTGGATGAGAAACCTGTTCAGGATCTAGCACTTAATGATCCTAACATCTTCAAGGCAGATGACTGTGATGCATTTGACTCTGATGTGGATGATGAACCTACTGCTCAAACAATCTTCATGGCTAACTTGTCTTCCCTGGCCTCATCTCGTCAAGCTGGTCCTTCTAATGCATCTGTGATATCTGAGGTACTAAAAATTTATGACACATATAATATTGTCGAGGGACAACAGATTCCCGATGAAGTACATCAGGCAGTTGTTTCTGACTCAAGTGATGTTGATATGGAAAATAGCAATATTGTCTCATATGAACAGTATTTGAATAGCAACAACTCTCCTGATGTATCAAATGGTGAATCCTTTGTCAATAATGATATGTGTGCTATGAGTAATGTATGTGCCTTAGATAATGCGGGTTGTGTAGATAATGCATGTGCGTACCATGAGAACAAATTGCCTGTCCCTGATGATAACTTGATCACTAGACTAAACATCTATAAAGAACAAGTTGCTATGTATGAACAGCGTGCTAAGTTTGAGCTTAATGATCGTGAGCAGAAATTAGAAGGTCAAATGAGTACACTTATTAAAGAGTCTAGAGTGCGAGAAGAAACATTAAAATTAGAGATGAGTTCTTTGAAAAGTCAACTAGAAGAGTCTGTCAAACAGAAACAGGAAGCACAAAAGTGTGTAACCACACTTAAGCAAGAATTCAAACAAAAAGAAACAACTCTTTTAAATGATTTCTCTAGACTCAAGACGTTAAAAAATAAGCTTGAAGATAAGTTGTACACACAAAATCAAACTATACAAACTGCTCAAATGATTCATAAGCACAGAAAGTTGAGTGATAAGCACAGTAAAATCATGATAGGTGAACCTAAGTCAACCATCCTTAGGGACATGCAAGTACTTCAACCAGCCCTATATGATGGTAATGTGATGCTTAAGCATATTCATGACCAACCTGAGCATATCTACACTGATGAAGAGGATGAGTTGAGTGATAAAACGAGGGAAAAAATGAATGTGAAAATGAGGGATCCCGAGTGCATAGCCAGACGAATAATAATCAAACCCCATGATTATTATGAAGAAAATCGTTTGACTGTGTTTGCTCCTCAAAAGAAGTTAACACCTGAGCAGATATTTTGGAAACAAGATAATGAAAAACTTAAGGTAGAAAAACTTAAGGCCAACACCCCCCTCATTAGAAAAGTTGCGTCCATAACGGTGTATCCTCCCAATACACCTAGGAATTTGGTGCCTTTGTCTCTTCCCACTGAATGCAAAACCTTTATTAGCTTATATGTGCTTTGGCAACTGTTTGCTGATTTCGATAAAACATGTAAGAAGAGAATCACACCCACTGGCATTACTGAGGGGGAAAGGTGTTTTGAACATGCAAAAAGGTGTTACTTAACTGAGGTCATGCCATTCTTTAAACTACTTAAAGAACACTTTGAAGGGTTGCAAACTGCCCTTAAAGCCGAAATAAATGAAATGAAAGTAGTGTTTAAAGATATGGAAAATGAGGTGAATGAACATGCAATAGAACTTAAAAGTCGAGAGATTGAAAGAAAAAACATACTCATTACTAACGACAACTTGATTGCTAAATGTATTGCACAAGATGTATTTTACACTGTCACTGATTCTGCATTGTCTGCTTGTCAATTTAATGAGTATGCTATTGCGTTAAATGTCACCCAGAATCGTGTTGTTGAGCTTGAGGGGGAGAATTTGAAATTGCTTGAAAAAATTCAAAATGATGACCATGATAACATGGTTAAACGTTTTTCGAAACTAGAAGTTGATTATCTGAACTTGCAACTTAAACATCAACACTTAGAAGAAAAATGCAAAATATCAAATGTCAAGACATCCACGGATGCTCCTGAGTTTGATACATATTTTGAATTAAGCAAACGTGATGAAACAATTCAAGCTCACACGAACACGATCCGACTGCTGAGGGCCCAAATTGCCCAATTGAAATCCAACAAGTGTGAAGTATATGGCACCAATAAACCTTCATCTTCAGATTCTCAGAATTTTCAATATCAAAACACCATAAATAAGTTACATTATGAAAATGAGTGTTATCGAGAAGAAAATTCAAAGGTTAAACAACATTTCAAAGAGTTATATGATTCTATTAAAGTTACAAGAAGCAATCATAATAATCAAATAACCTCTTTGACAAATGAAATTGAGAATCTTAAGGCTCGGGTGAAAGGTAAAATGCCATGCACCACTTGTAATTGTGATACACCAAAGGCTACTGATTGTAAAAAGTATGATGTTGATGTTGAGCGTATTCCGTTTAAGCTTAGAAATAACAGCCTTGCCCATCAAACATATCTAGATCATCTTAGAGAAGGTCTTGACACACTTCGTGAGGTAGTTGAAGAAGATAGGAATGACAAGCCACTTGATCAAGCAGTTGTCTATGCATGCAAACTCACGAAAAGGATTCAGGAAAACTTAGAATATGCCATAGGCTCAATTCCTAAGTTTAGAGGCCATAGAGATAGATTTGTTGCATCATCATCCAATGTTGTGAACAAGCATGTAGCCTTTGACCTACCACCCAAAACATCAGAACCCAACACATCATTATCAGGAAGGCATGTGACAGAAAAACAAACTAATGTTACCTTCGATGCTTCTACAGGAGTAAAAAGTGACACCCAAGCTAGCGGGTCAAGGTCTAGAGGAAATGAAAGACAGGATATGACTGCGCCAGCTAAGAATGATCACTTGAAGAATGTAGAAGCCCAACCTAGGAACAATAAGTTTACAATGAGTAGGATGAATCGTGTTGATTCTAGTATCAAAAGTACTGTAATTAATTCGAATTCTAATGCTATCTGTAAAACTTGCGACAATTGTTTAATTTCTGCTAATCATGATGAATGTGTTGTGTCTTTCCTGATGTCTTCTGCATCATCCCATGTTAAGAATGGTAGGATAACTAAAGCTTGCAAAAAGGTTTGGAAAGCAACAGGAAAAACATTTGCTAGCATAGGCTATCAATGGAGACCCACTGGAAGGAAATTCAATTTAGGAAAACAGTGCACGTTACCTAAAATGAATAAGCATAAAATTGTAAAAGTTAAGGAATGGAGACCCACTGGAAGGAAATTCAATTTAGGAAAACAGAGACCATTACCTAAAATGAACATGCATAGAATTGTGAAGAATATGGAATAGAGACCAACTGGTAGAATCTTGCCTTTAGAATCACAATGCCTTCCATCTAGGTCTTGTCCTGTCTCAAGTTCTGTCTCTACAGTAAAGATAGTAGAATCTGTGAAATCTGTGGTTCCTGAATATGTGTGTGCTGACCAAATGGACCCCAATTGCACTTGGGGATCCACATTTTTCAGTTATCCATTGTTGTCTGGTTTCAAATGCAGGTCGTACAAATCGTCCTGTGGTATTTGGACTCAGGCTGCTCAAAACATATGACTGGAGATCGCTCACGGCTCAAGAACTTCGTGAAAAAGTTTATCGGGACAGTTAGATTTGGGAATGACCACTTTGGTGCTATTATGGGTTATGGAGATTATGTGTTTGGTAATAGTGTAATCTCAAGGGTATATTATGTGGAAGGACTAGGACACAATCTGTTTTCTGTGGGTCAATTTTGTGATTCAGATCTGGAAGTGGCTTTTAGAAAGCATACGTGTTTCGTTAGAGAATTGGATGGTTTAGATCTCCTCAAGGGCAGTCGGGGCACCAATCTATACACCATCTCAATTGAAGAAATGTTGAAGTCCTCTCCAATATGCTTGCTTTCTAAAGCCTCTAAAACAAAATCATGGCTGTGGCATCGTCGTTTGAACCACTTGAACTTCGGTACCATAAATAATCTTTCCCGTAAAGATCTTGTTAGAGGGATGCCCAGACTGAAATATGAGAAAGATCATCTCTGCTCTGCATGTCAACTGGGTAAAAGCAAGAAACAAACCCACAAGCCTAAAACCGTCAACACCAACTTGGAAGTTCTTCACACCCTCCACATGGACTTGTGCGGTCCAATGAGAATACAAACCATAAATGGAAAGAAGTATGTTCTGGTGATAGTAGATGATTATTCTCGGTTCACATGGGTAAAGTTTTTGAGAACCAAGGACGAAACTCCAGAGGTTATCATTAAACTGATAAAACAGCTGCAAGTAAGGCTAGATAAAACTGTCAGAATCATCCGCACAGATAATGGTACTGAGTTTGTTAACCAACAACTCCGTAATTTCTATGAAAGTATTGGCATCACGCATCAGAAAAGTATCCCTCGCACGCCTCAACAGAACGGGGTGGTTGAACGAAGGAACCGTACTCTGGTGGAGGCTGCAAGAACTATGCTTATATTTTCAAAGACTCCGATGTTTCTTTGGGCAGAAGCTATTGCAACAGCATGTTACACTCAAAACCGGTCCCTAATCCATCCGGTTCATGAGAAGACTCCCTTCGAATTAATTCATAACAAGAAACCAGATCTTTCCTTTCTGCGTGTGTTTGGTGCTCTCTGCTATCCAACTAACGATTGTCAAGACTTGGGAAAGTTAAGAGCTAAAGCAGATATAGGTATTTTTGTTGGATATGCACCTGACAGTAAAGGGTATCGAATCTACAATAAAAGAACCCGTAAAATCATGGAAACCATTCATGTTACGTTCGATGAGCTGAGTGAGCTACCTGTTTCAGGACAAATCAGTTCTGGACCCGATCTTCACCTTTTGTCTCCTGGACCCATTAGTTCAGGACTTGTACAGAATTCCACGCCTGCAGATTCTTATGTGCCACCTACATGTGAGGAGTTGAAAAAGTTATTCGATCCTATGTTTGATGAATACTTTGAGCCAATGAATGGAACCATCCCGAGTGAACCAGCAATAATTCCTATGAATGAGGTTCAAGCCCCACAAGGTTCAGAAGGTCCTGCAGCTTCAGTATCAGTCAGTCACAATGCTCCTGCTGCCAGTCAATCGCCATCTTCATCAAACACTCAAACTACTCCAGTAATGCAAGAATCTTCAGATAATAATTCTTTGGAAGTTAATCCTTTTGCTCCTGTTGAAGAGGTTCCTTTTGAAAACATATTTGCTCCTGCACATTCATCAGACACATCCTTACCTGAGGAACACAGCACTGCTACGTCCGTTCATAACCATCAACCTCACGACCATCTCAGGAAATGGACCAGTGATCATCCAATCGACAACATCATAGGAAATCCTTCACGTCCAGTATCCACACGTAATCAACTAGCCACTGATGCACTATGGTGCTTCTTCAATTCCGTACTGTCTAAAGTCGAACCAAAAGATGCCAAAGAAGCAATGACTAAAGATTGCTGGTTCCAGGCTATGCAGGATGAAATCCATGAATTTGATCGACTTGAAGTATGGGAATTAGTGCCTCCTCCTGAGCGTGCAATGATCATTGCTTTAAAGTGGATCTTCAAAGTGAAGCTTGACGAGTATGGTGATGTCTTAAAGAACAAGGCACGGCTAGTTGCTAAAGGGTTTAGACAAGAAGAGGGCATTGATTTTGAAGAATCGTTTGCTCCGGTTGCTAGAATTGAAGCTATAAGAATCTTCCTAGCTAATGCGGCTAGTCGTAATATGATAGTCTACCAGATGGATGTCAAAACGGCATTCTTGAATGGTGACTTAAAGGAAGAAGTTTACGTGAGTCAACCTGAAGGATTCGTGGATGCTGAACACCCTACTCATGTTTACCGCTTGAAGAAGGCTCTTTATGGGCTAAAACAGGCGCCAAGGGCATGGTACGATACATTGTCCAAGTTCCTCCTTGCAAACAGATTCTCCAAGGGTGTTGTTGATCCTACACTATTCACCAGGAAGTCAAGAAACCATCTACTGCTAGTTCAGATATATGTAGATGATATCATCTTTGCTTCAACAGATCCTGGTGAATGTGATAGTTTCTCAAAGGAGATGAATTCCAAATTCCAAATGTCCATGATGGGACAAATGTCATTCTTCTTAGGACTACAAGTTTCTCAAAGTCCCGGAGGCATATTCATCAATCAATCCAAATACGCCAACGAGATCCTGAAAAAGTTTGGATTCCATTCAAGTGAACCTGTTGACACTCCCATGGTTGATAGAACGAAGCTGGATGAAGATCCTTCAGGGATTCCAGTTGATATAACACAGTATCGAAGCATGATTGGATCTTTGATGTACATCACGGCTAGCAGACCAGATCTTCTGTTTGCTGTATGTATGTGTGCTCGGTATCAATCCAGACCAACCAAGAAGCATGTTGAAGCAGTGAAAAGGATCTTCCGATATCTTCAAGGCACGGTTCATATGGGTCTCTGGTATCCTAAGGACACTGCAATGGAGTTAACGGCATACGCAGATGCTGATCATGCGGGATGTCAAGACACTCGTCGAAGTACTTCAGGAGGAGCTCAATTTTTAGGGGAAAAGTTGGTTAGTTGGTCTTCTAAGAAGCAGATGAGTACTTCCATATCATCTACTGAAGCTGAGTACATTGCTATGTCTGCTTACTGTGCACAAATCCTTTGGATGCGATCACAGCTTTCGGACTATGGATTCTCATACAACAAAATTCCCCTATATTGTGATAACAAAAGCGCCATTGCTCTTTGTTGTAACAATGTTCAGCACTCCAGGTCAAAACACATCGACATCAGGCATCACTTCATCAGGGAACAGGTGGAAAAAGGAATTGTGGAGCTATACTTCGTGAGGACAGAGTTTCAGTTAGCTGACATCTTCACCAAGGCCCTCCCAAGAGAAAGGTTTCAGTTTATTCTCCCACGCCTTGGCATGAAAAGCATGACTCCTGAAACCCTCAAGTGTCTTCAGGAAGAAAAGGAGGAGTAAAGGATTGTCTTCTTATATCCTTGTACATAGTTGTATATATCTTAAATCAAAAAGAAAAATACAAAAATATAAAACCTATAAAAACCATAAAAATCGAAAAATCAGAAAATACCAAAAATAGTTCTACCTAGGCATGTCTTCTGTTTATCGATAACATTTACGTATCTAGAAATGTCATTCAACAATGGCACGGATTCTTAAATGAAGCTCGAGCAGAAGTTATACTAATCAGTTAAAACATGTCTTAATGGCTTGCAGTTACTTCATACTGCAACCCGCACTGTACAATGGGGAAAGCATGTCGCCAAAAAGACAGCTGTTTCTCCAACCGGGTGATGTTCACCTGGGCATGGATTACTTTATATCCATGTTCACCCGACTTGATGTACGTTTCAGTGCATCACTTCGTATATAAGAAGAGAAGTCTTCTTTTCATCAAGATTCTATATCTTGTTAGATCCCTCAAGAGAGTCTTGATGTTACACAAGGTGGTAAAATGAACTAAATTTTCACAAATGTCCGTCGCTCAATTGAATGACTACAGCTCTTTTAATGGAAAACGGGTTATTAATTGAGGGGGAGCATATTTGTTCAAATTTCCGACACCTTGCCATATTTGTGCAAACATCAGCAGTGACACTCTCTCGTTGTTTCAAGGGAGCATAGTATGCTCCAAAATCAGAATACATTTAAACCTGCCACATTTTCTCCCAAATTTTTCTAAATGTATTTAAATCAATTGGGATCACAAATCTCAAATGGTTTGAAATTTTTGATCGGGGGAGAGAATGTGATTTAAATAGGAAATTCTGATAAAATGTGATGATTTGGTAATTAATGTAAGCTCTCCCGTATGTGCTAAACCATTTTGCATATCAAGGCACATATTGAGGGGGAGCAAAATGTTTTGGTCATAAAAGCAAGCTCCTCCATATGTACGAAAATCTTTCTTATATCAATGCATATATTGAGGGGGAGCAAATGGTTTTACAAAACAATGGATTATGGCATCTTGTGTGAACAAGGCTCAGACTTCACCTAAGAATTGACGAAACTTGAATTGTCATCAATCGAAAGGATACGCCTTGGCCGGGTAATAATTTCAAGCTGGTCTAACCAGTGATGTAAGCGTGTCTCGAAAAAGATGTATCTGAGTAGAGTGTACCATTTCGAGAAACTTTCTGTGAACTTGACCAGGCCGGGTAATAATTTCAAGCTAGTCTAACTAGTGATGTAAGCGTGTCTCGAATCGGTCTTGTTCACTGAAAGTGGATCAATTCATAAAGTGCGAGCTCTACCTAACATGTGCAAATTTATAAAACAATCAACCGAGCACATGTTGAGGGGGAGCATTTGAAAAATATAAAACTCTCAAGTGTTTGCAAAAATGTGTTTCAGTATCATGAACACTTTGAGAGATTTTTCAAAGATTTGGTTTGGCAAATGTGGATGAATACCAAAGACCGACCATTTTACTTAATGCAAGGAGTTATAAGGATGGTTAGGTTAGGCTCAAGTTCCCACGATCCCGCCAGAGCCGGAGGGATCTACCCAGGGACAATCCACTAGTTAGTGTAGAAGTCCTTAGGTATGATTAAAAAGGAGAAATGTGCATAAGGGAATAGTGCCGACTGAGATGGAGCTAACACTGGAACAAACCCAACAAGGTGTTAGTTATGAAGTCTCGGTAAGCACTGAAGGGGTTGAAGAATGAAAAAGAATTGTAAAGAGAAAGGGTGAAAAGAAATAGCCCTCCTTACAACTTAGGCAGAAACCGGGTCAATACATATGCTGTCAGAATCACTTAGTTGATTGCTGGCATTGAAGACAAAGTATCATGGACCCAGTGATACGCTGCACAACCCTCCCTAGCCACTCAAGGTCCCTCAAAGGATTCTTGTTTCAATTGTCACGGAGTTCAATACATTCCTATCGTCTCTCTCACTCCGAGTTAGATGATATTGAAAAGGTGGCAGTCCTCTCCAGCCTCCGATCACCAAATCAAAACGCACAATAGAGTCTAGAGCCACGAGATGCATAATAAGATCTCATAGGGACACAAATTATTTCTACACTGGGTGTTCAACATTAAGGACACCAGTTGTAATCTTAAGAGTCCTACGCAGATCTTAGCAATTTGCCAGAACATTTATGAGAGAATTTACTTATGTAATTCTCAATGATTGAATGGAAATTCCTGCCAGGGTCAACATCAAGCAGCCCTGAAAGCAGGTCACTTCGGTAATTCCTTGTGGATTACGCTTAGTGGTCGCGGCGGTTTCAACCGGTCTACAGTCGTGGAGTGATCTCCAGCGACTCACCTAATCGTTGATTTACTACGGTAAAATCTTAAAAAGCCCTCTGTGGGTTTTCGATTAGGAACGGTCTTGGTAAGGATTAGAGAGAGTTTTCACAATATGCTGTTGACTGTCTCGAAGTCCAAACTTGTAAGTACCGGTCGAATTATTGCTAACTGTCGTATGCAGGAACTTCTGGCGATTGTAGCTGTGGAAAGCTGTAGCTGGTTGCTGTTGTAGCTGGTTGCAGAAAAGATGCCAATCCATCACCACATGTTCACACCACATCATCATCAAAGAAGTCATGATCACCCTAAAAGACCTTAAACACAGCTTCTGCTAACTCTGATGCTGAAGATCATGAACCCATATCGTGTGAGCATGTCGGCTCTAAGTATATTTCATCACATGGAGTAGTACTATAGAAAGATGACTTGGAGACTCAAGTGGGATGATACGTTCAGAGATTATTCAAAGTTCATCCAAGACAAAAGAGAAGTCATCTTCAGATCACTGATGTTTGCACAGCAATCTATGACATTGAAGATTCAATGAGTACGAGCTATGATGTCAAGATCCAAGGAAGAAGTGCTGAATTTCAGAACATTACTTCTGGGGTGACCTCCCTTAGGGGGAGATTGTTAGGAATATGAATATTCAGCAGAAGACTCGGTCACCCCGAGTACTTATTAGATAATCATAGCTCATAGGATTATTAGTAATATTAATATTAGTATTAGTCGTATCTATATTTGTGGAGTGGGTCGGGGCTTTCCCCTCTGTCAGCTCGCTCCACAGTCCACTAGGGACATAATATGTAGTAGTATATATACCCCTTCCCACACATGGGAAGGGTTGGACCTTTTCAATCTAATATTACACTAGTTTCTTTCTCTCACTAAAAGGCTCCCATTTCTCTCTCTAAAACCTCCTTCATTCGATCCATACAAGCCTCAAGCTAGTGATTCATGCATTGTGAATACCCTACACATGGTTTGATTGTGTTTGTGTTGTAGTTTATGTTAATACAAATATCCTCCTAAAAACGTTATTTATATTTTACGATCTTTACTTAGTTTTGTTAATGACAATTACAAAGTATATCCTTTAGCAAATTATAAATGCTAGCTAAAGTTTCTTTAAAACACATTTTACATTTCACAAGTTTACTTAGAATTACATTTTACAAATCTACTAGTTTATTTCCTTAAAAGGAAACTTTATTTTTAAAATGATACAATGACATCATGGCATGCATCATACATAATATATTGGCTAGATCTTCAAGCAAGATAGTTGACTTTGGAAGATTTTGATATGACATGAAAATGGTGTGGAGGATACAGCTGGATTTGGAAAGATTTCCAAAACTATTAGCTGTCATGTTGCTGTCAAGTTGGCGGATCCAATCGACATAAAGGACGGATCCCTTTTATGGGATCCGCCGGCTGTTCATCAGCTTGTCTATAAATAGCAAGCTGATCATTTGGACACACCATCACTCATAGAGCCTAACATTCATACTCATTCATTTACATATCATCTAACATTTATCATTCATTCATTTCATTGATCTTTCCTTTTGTAGCAAGGGAGATTAAGCATCAAGGTTCAACACAGACGTGTAAACCTTTAGCATAGTTACTGTGTGATATAGTTGTAGTTCACACATCATTACTTGTATCATTTATCTCAGTGAGTGTGGTTAGTGTTTTAGTCCTCAAAACACAAAGAGTGTAGGGAGTGGTTGTACCCTTGTGAAAGAACCAAACGGGAGTGGTTGTACCTTTGTAAAGAACTCGACATCTAGCTTAGTGTCGGTAATTGTATATGCGACGTTAGGTTGGTTCTACCTTGTAATAGAACCCGGTGTTTAGCTTAGTACCGAAAAAGGAAGTAAGCGACGTGTAAAGGTTTTCTCCACCTAGAAGGGAGTTCGTTTCTTAGTGAAGGATAACTCTCGAGTTAAAGACTCGGGGAAGTGGAGTAGGGCAAGGAAAAGAGTCCTTGTTGCCGAACCACTATAAACATCCGTGTTATGTGGTTTGATCATTTCTCTCTTTACTTCTTGGATATATTATTTGATTATTTTTATGTACAGTTTCATTGATTTCACATAAGTTACAAAATGGTTCAATTTAATTTTAAACGGCAAAACTATTCAACCCCCCCTTCTAGTTTTTCACAATTGGTACCAGAGCGGTGTTACTCAAGAAATTTAAAATATATTGTATTTTAAAACTTGAAACGATCAAATGGATTTTAAAAGCTTTAAAGAAGGGCAATCTATACAAAAACCATCACTTCTTGAACCAAACAAGTTTATAGACTGGAAAAATCATTTTGAGACTTGTGTGAAGTCAAAGAACCATAGGAAGTGTTTTAGATGCAGGAATTCTAGTCACCTGACAAGAAATTGTCCAAAGCCTCCAAAGAACAAATCTCAAATAGGAGATTGTAAAGATAAATGTTAGTGCAAGCAGTCTCGTTGCGGAGATTGCTAGTGCAAGCAATCTCGTTTGTTTTGATTGATGACAAACATGTAACTTGATACATAGCGTAAAATGAACAAGTTACTTGTAATCTTATATTGTCTCAACATACATTCAACACCTCTCAAGTCCTCGTATGATACAACACAGGTTCGTACATGTTTGTTATGTAGCATTATGATCAAACCCTTAACAAACCATTTAGAATGTTTAAAATACGGTTAGGTAATTAAGTATTTTAAAAAGGCTAATCATTCTACTTAGAACCTCATTTTACATGATCACTAGGATACACATAAACATTACAAAGTTCACTAGGAATAACATATACAAGTTTACATGTTTATTTCTTAAAATGGAAACTTTATTAGTTAAATAATACCATGACATCATGGTATACATCACAAGTGAAATCTTTGTAAGATTGTATAATATCTTGTTTAGATACACAAGTTAGATAGTTGACATTTGAAGATTTCATGAGATTTGGTAAGGTTTGCTAGCTGTCAATCCGCGGATCCAAATGGTATAAAGCGCGGATCCAAATGGTATAAAGCGCGGATCCAAATTTAAGGATCCTTCAGATCCGCGGAGCAAAAGTATTGTTGGCTATAAACACCAACCCATTGTTTGCCCATAGACTCATGCCATTAGAAAACATGGTAGTCCATAGTTTTGCCCATAGTTTTCATGCCACTAGAAACCATGTTAGTCCATGGTTTTGCCCATAGTTTACATGCCATGTTTTACTATAAATAGTAGTTAGTTTTGCCCATTGAATCATCCAACTAGAACATACATTCCCTCACTCATTACACACACTTAGATCAGTAGCAAACCATGTAGATTCATACATTAATCACCCATTACATAATGATCATAATGTTACTAACTTTCATTATGTTGTAAGCATACACTTGTTATGATCCTGTGAAGCAAAGCTCAAGATCACAAGTCATCATCCATAGGATACTTACTAATCCACCATGAAGATGCATATATGAAGATCCATCACAACAAGTTTAGGGAGCTTGTGATCTTCATACATTGAAGGCTTCCGATCAATGGAAGTTCATATAGTGTAGGCATTCATATCCATGATATACTTATGTCATGGATCATTGTTGTAACCATCATTGTATCATTTAGATCAGTAAGTGTGGTTAGTGCTTTAGTCCTCAAAGCACAAAGAGAGTAGGGAGTGGTTGTACCCGTGTAAAGAACTCGACATCTAGCTTAGTGTCGGTAAAGTAATTAGGCGACGTCAGGTTGGTTCTACCTTGTGAAAGAACCCGGTGTTTAGCTTAGTACCGGAAAAGGAAGTAAGCGACGTGTAAAGGTTTTCTCCGCCTAAGAAAGGGAGCTTGTTGATCTAGTGAAGTAACTCTCGAGTTGGGTACTCGGGGAGTGGAGTAGGGCGGAGAGGAGCTCCGTGACCGAACCACTATAAATCATCGTGTTCGGTTTGCGCTTTCTTTTACTTATCTCTTTACTTTTATATTTGCATTATGTGATTGCTTGTGTTGTGATTATGTGATAATACTTGTGTGACAACTTGGTAGATATAAACTACAACAGACAGTGTTCATATTAGAACTAGCCAAAGTGGAAATTTGATACAACAAGTTTTAAGTTTTAAAACGGTAAACGTATTCACCCCCCCCCCCCCCTCTACGTTTTCACAATAAAGACAACAAACCAAAGATCAACGAAGTTGCTCTCATGGCCAATGACACAGAAGAGGTACTTTCTGATTCGTCATACTCTTTTATAAATGATAACATGTTAGATATAGAATATAACAAATTATGTAAAATTATTCTAAAAATTATAAGTAGAAATAAGTTCTTGAAAACCAAAAAGGAACTTTTAGAAAATAAAATTCATCAATTAAAAGAAAAAGTCATAGGATTAGAAAAAGGTAAAAGTACTAAAACATGTTTCTTATGTCAAGAACTAAAACATGAATTATAAATACTAAAGCTTACCCAAGAGAATCTTATAAAACAAGACTCCGTTTTTAAAAGATTCGATAAACACATAAACTGTACAAATGACACAATGAGGCTACTAAAAATACCTTATGGTAGTTTCAAGCCAGATTTCATGAAAAATGGACACTTAAATGATTTTCAGATTCAAATGACAAAAGAAAATAAAACTACATCAACTGAGTCAATGACCCACGGATCCCACGGATCCAAAACTTTGGATCCGCACGTTATAACCAAAGGATCCGTAGGTACAGTACAGAAAAGTCAAACCTTAAATAGTATTGAACCTGTTAAGATGTCTAGAAAGCCTAACACTAATCCAATTAGAAGAAAAGATAAGAATGAAGTTAAAACGACAGTAGACACTTCATTATATAAAGAAATCCCATTTGACTACCTCCAAGATATTAGTGAACCTTGGTAAATATTTTTTAACCCAAATGGACCCATGAGATATTGGGGACCAAATACTTAAGCTTTCATTAGGTATGCTTGAAAGAAAGGATTAGATCCACAATGTGTTCAACAGAAGTTGTATTTTTCAATAACATTCTTAGAAACAATCATTGGAAAAAGGTACGGTTCCTCATAACTCCTCATGATAATTGCTCTCATAGATAATTCTGATTTCATGCTCACTTAACATAAGTTATTAATATAGTATTTGATAATTAACATGATGAGTAGGAAAAAGTTCTTAAATCTTTATGACATAAAACTAGATTAAAACCCCTAAAGACAAGTATAGGTTTAACTTGGATCATATCTCAACAATATAACTTCAATACTTAGGTAAAATATGATAAGTATATGGCATGTTCTCTTGGTATTGCCGTGATCACAAATTTAAGCTAGTATCAAAAGTTTGGAATGATCAAGTACACAACTAACTTAGTAGAGAACACTCGTTACTAAGAAGGATCATGTACTATTAGGATGACATAGTCTCCAAAACAAATTATCAAGATATGCATAACAAAATTGTAGACTGGAAACCATTTGAAAAACTCTCACGTTCTCCTAAACCAGACTCACTAAGGATAAAAATAGTAAGATGATCCTAAGCATAGAGATGCATTAGATAGAATACTCTATTCCATAGGTAGTACTCCAAATATTATCTTCATCTACAAAATGATTCCAACTTGAAACCATTTAGGAACTTAAGAGACATCCCAAAGGAACAGGTGTAGAAACCATAGTATATGATCTTCCCGGTAATTAGAGATATAGGAATAGTTCAAATAATGTGTGTACTAATGTGAGACATTGTATCACATGATGATTTACTAAGAAACAAACAGTCCTTGCCACTTTAAGGCAAAAGTGTGGAGAAAACTCTCGTGGTCTAGTTTGTTGACCTCCATAACCTTTTTCTCTGTTGCAACATCATTGCAACTGTTCGTCCCAGCAAAAGTTTAGATCTCCATCATCATTTTTCGTATTAAACAATGTTTAGATCTCGATTTGAGAAAGTTTCTCAAAAGATAACATTGATAATCCTCTCAAGAAAGAATCCTACTTCTGTCTATGGTTTATTGAAACCTAGAAAGTAGTTAAAACAATTGTTCAAATCCTAGTCCAAACTAAAACGGAAATAAACAAACATACATTCTGATCCTGCGGATCCAATCGACAACAAGGGCGGAACCCTTGTTTTGGATCCGCCGGATCCGTGCTTTGCTGAGACTAATTCTCAATAAACAGACACTCTTTACTGTTCATTACACCCACTAACCACACCAAAACCAATTTGTTGACGACCCTTATCATCCCAAAGCTCATATATTTCATTCGCCACAATTAACTCATTCCTAATCGATCATTGTAAGTACCCTAATCCATCTCAATCTCTTATTTGTGTCTAGAATTCATATAGGTTGCCCTAAATTAAATTAGGGATTATCAAAAATAATGAGGTACTTCAAAAATCATGTTTTCAATTAAACACTACAATAATCATCAAATACTCCATTGAGATTAATTTTTCACAATTAGGAAAAACTCCTTTTAAATCATTGTTCATACAAAATCAAAAACGTCATAATTCACATATATTTTCGGATCAGGAGTGTTTGTATTATCTCATATTTTACTACAAAAATCCTTGCTTCAAAAGAGTCGAGATAATTATACTCCACATTATTCTCATTCAGACACATATGTATATATTATGTGATTCTAACTTTAATTATATGTCTAGAAAAAACCATGCCTCCCGCTACTAACTATGATCACAAAAAGACCACCAACTACCTACCCAAACATCATCAAATAAAGGGACTCTCAGAATCTCAAGTCAAAATTTTTAAAGCTTTAGAAAGTCGGTACGTTCATGAAGGCAGAACTGTAGATTCATCATTCTTAGAAGAAACAAACATCCGTGAACAAATGACTGTCATTCAATTTGATGCACTCCTAGACATAGATGAGCCAATAATCCCTAGGTTCATTCTCGAGTTTTATGCTTCCGTGAAACTCATCACTGATGATCTTGGATCATTTAGCATCCATTTCAAAATAAATCAAAATCCCTACAATTTCCCATTAGATCATTTCGGGGATGTATTAGGCATTCCTAGAGAAGGAACTTGTTTCTACTCAGACAAATGGCCTTTAACCATTCTTGATTCAAACCTAGGTCGTGAACACCCATATGATACTCCTCTAGCTCCTAAAGAAATAATCCGTGATCATCTTTTCAAGCCTAGAAGCAACCAAACCAAGAAACTCCGAGGAAAGGATGTTAATCGTGATCCATTCGCTATGGAACTAAATGAACTTAAACCCGAATTTAAGAAACTTGAAGAAATTCTTAGAGCTAATGTCATTAGCACCATTGGAAACAAAGATCATGTGAATGCAAGCTTATGCTACATGCTCTATTGTGTGTCTACCCATCAAAAGTTCAATCTAGCCTACTATATCGCCAAAAGAATGGTCGATATACGTGTCTTAGGAAAAACCTCAATGCCATATGGAATGCTTCTTACACGTTTGTTTAGAGCTTCCATTCCTATTCCTCTAGACTCGTTCGGCTTTGTTCCAGACTACGTCAAAATCAAACACACCTTCGTTCCGCTTAGTGACTATAGAGTGGCAGTAAGAAAAGGGAAACGGGCTCTCACCTCATCCTCATCTTCATCATCATCATCAGCTAGTGATGAAGATGGTTTACCTAACTCTAAGCTTCCTCCAATTGACTACTTGAGTCAACTTCCTTCCCTTGATGATGAATCTGCGGAACATCGACAAGCAAAGGGAATTCTAAAGAATGTTGGACGATGGATGATGAAACTCCGCAAAGATCAGAAGAAAATACTTAAATTATTGAAAGATAAGTGAGAGTGTTTAGTATAATACGTTATTAGACTATGTATTGTTAAATTTATGTGCTTACTAAGACCTTATGATAGCACTTAACTCTTTTGTGGTATTAACTCAACTTGAACTAATGATAACATTCATTGTTATCAATTTTCCGAATTTAAGCCACTGTTTGGCTTAACTTCCTTTGCGAAGAAGTGTGATGATCTATTTTATAACATGTGCTAGAATCTACATATTTGGTAGCTTTACTTTACATGATTAACAATCGATATGTTTCAGGAGAATTTTGGGGTTGTTATCAAAAACACAAAATTTGCATAGCTCTCTGTTCTTTTTAGGATTTTTTGTTCGGCGGAACTGGCGGATCCCTCAGTTTGGATCCGCCTGGTGTTAACATTGGCTCCGTCCACCTTAAACCTGCGGATCAGACGGATCCAAAAGTTTTGGATCCGCAAGCTTTGTCAATCGGATCCGCAGGAATACACAGTGATCTTTTTCACAAAATCAAATTCTTTCCAATACTTAGACTATAGTTTAGCTTTCTTAGATTATATTTAGACATCTAAGAGAATTAAGAAAATCCTCCTCCCATCAAAATTTGAATATTTTGTCCTACTCATAACTCACAGATTCTTTCATTACCTTCTCGAAAACCGTGAATCAATTACATTTCTCCCTTTTGAGTCATCTTTCTGCATATCTTCATGTCAACTTCATTTCTATGGATTGACTTTGTCAATAGGACAAACTACTTTGTCTTTTTCCAAGTCTTTGATATTTACACATCATTAATTCTAACACCAACTTCTATAAAAATGAGAAGTATATATTAGAACCTTAAGATGATCATAACACACTAAATCTTCATCTTCATTATCTATAAACCTCTCACAATGCACAAATCAAACAAATCTCATATGTCTAGACCATACAGACAAACCGCTAGAATTAGTGTTAGACCTTACTCGCTTGTTAATCCAGTTTCAAACGTAAGCTCACCAATCATATCCACCACTGCCACTACAACTTCTATCATAACTCCTATAGTCAACATGTCTTCATCTACAAAATCACCATCACCAATCATAATTCCACTAGATACAACATCATCACCCACATATAGCACACCACCACCTGTAACTACTCCAATAGCTTCCTCACCATCACCGTCACCATCTGAAGAAAGAAAATCATCATCACCACTAAATTCATCCAACCTTCAACCACATGATCTACTTACCACGCTTCAACACATTAATGATTCAATGTGGGTAAATCAAACAAACACTCAAGAAAATAAAGAACACAACTCTAACTTTTGTGACGCTAAGGATTTAGAAACTATGTGGCTAGCTTCCATCATATCTCCATCAACACCAACAAATTCCTCTTCATAGAAGCTGTTAGAATTATTCTAGTATACTTTAAAGAATTATTCTAGGTTTTCTTCAATTTTTAGGGACTTCTAAATGTAACTTCAAGTTTGAGACGTTTGTCACAAACAAATTTGTGGAAAACTAGAAGGGGGTTGAATAGTTTTACGTCTTTTTAATTTTATTATGAAAACTTTGTTTCCTTTTAAAACCTTAGATTTGAGTTTATAGATTTGTTATAAAAGTTTTCATTTTATGAATGGAGTTTTTTAAATTGATCTTTATGTGAAATCAACTTCTAATTAATACTAACAGTTATATATGCCTATATGTATGAAAGTAATGATGATATAAAGAAATAAGTAAGAGATGGAAAGATCAAACCGAGACACGAGGGATTTATAGTGGTTCGGCTACAAGGACACCTTCCTTGCCCTACTCCACTCCCCGAGCACACCTTGCTCGAGAGTTTTCTTCACTACTTCAACAAGCTCCCTTATGGCGGAGAAAACCTTACACAACTTTAGCTTACACCGGCTTAACGACACAAAGCTAGATGTCGAGTTCTAATCGTAGCTAGAACCAATCTCACAACTTCAATCACAACTTGTTCACGACTTATTCACGACGGCTTCACGACTTCAACACAACGGCTTCACGACTTCTACAAGACGACTTCACAACTTCTAAGCTACGGCTTCACGACTTCTACACAACGACTTCACAACTTCTACATGAGGACTTCACGACTTCTAAGCTACGGCTTCACGACTTCTACATGACGACTTCACAACTTCTAAGCTACGGCTTCACGACTTCTACATGACGACTTCACAACTTCTAAGCTACGGCTTCACGACTTCTACATGATGAATTCACAACTTCTAAGCTACGGCTTCACGACTTCTACATGACGACTTCACAACTTCTAAGTTATGGCTTCACGACTTCTACACCACGGCTTCACAACTTCTACACCACGGCTTTACAACTTCTACATGACTTCTTTACACCACAACTACTTATACACCTTCTTCACTACTTACACACTACACTAATCTAATCACTCATGTTCACACCTACTATACACACCTTATACACAAATGAATGAATGATTTACAAACTTTAATAAACTAACAACTTAAGTAACAAGATGACACTAAGTTGTAATACTTCTAGTCTTGATTGATAGAAGTATTCTTCTTTTGCACTAGGATGGTGGAAGCTTGGATCACTTGGAAACCAATGCTTAAGAATCTATGATCAAAGGATTTTGGAAAGGATTTGGAAAGAAAAGAAGAGATTTAGAACAGAAGGTTTGAGGTGCAAAAGGTGAGAAAAAGTCCAGGGGAAGTCCAGTATTTATAGGCAAAAATGGACAGGCTGGAGGAGCGTGTCGGTCCCCTTAAATAGGGGGGCGATCCCCTTAAAATTAAGGGGGCCGCCTTGTATATTTAAGGGGGCCGCCCCTCTAGACCGTTGCCCAATTTTGTCTTTTTGTGGGGAAGGTTTTTCTGGAACATTTTTACCATTTTTGGTTGTAAATTTGAATTCATAATTTTATAAAAGACTAAACATTTTTATTTAATACCAAAAATGATTTTCTAAAAGATATAAAATGTTTTGGGTCATTTTATAAAAAATCTAGTGATTAAGAAAATGTTCCTTTGATCATATAATGCATTAAGCATTTGTTCATTCATACCTTAAGTGATTAAGTTGTAGAAATGAATATTTCCAACTAAATACTTGTTTACTTAATAAGTTTATGTTTGATGAGTTTACATTTTGTGATCATCAAAATATAGAGATATGAATAAGTATTGATAATGTTTTTAGGCATTATTTATATCAACAATCTCCCCCTTTTTGATGATTACAAAACTTAAACTCATTAAATCCAAAACATTATTTTTGGACAAGTATTTAGTGAGTTTATATTCACTTCTCCCCCTTTTTTTAGAATCAAAAGGTTATGCCGACAAGTTTTATAAATAAAATTTGATGGGACGAGAACTCCCCCTTGATGTGTACTCCCCCTCGTTTGAGGGCACCAAGGAATCGAGATATGGAATACTTGCAAGAAAAATATTAGAAGCACAAGCATATATGTAGCATAGTATAATAGCATGGCAATCAAAATATTAGAAGAACAAGCATATATAATAGCATGGCAATCAAAATATTAGAAACACAAGCATATATGTAACATATTATAATATCTTAGCAAACAACTATTAATAACATGAACCAAAACATACATTAATTCAAAATGATTATGTGAAAAACATAATCATTAATACAACATTTATTATGCTTAGAGCATACAATAGGTAGAAAATTCTAATTTGTCAAAGAGAGCCATCGGACTTGCTTGCAACATAAAAACTTGGACTATTTTGTTTGAGAAAATATAAGCATATAGTATGCTTGGATGGTTGATGGTGGAGTGTTTGAAATTAAGGTGGTTAAGTGAGGGTAAAAATGATGGATTAATGAAGGTACGTTTTTGGGTGCATGGATGTTGGAGAGTTTGGTGGTGGAGATATTGGAGGTGAAGAGTTTGGAGAGGATGATGTTGATTGAGGGTTTTGATGTTGTTCAAGTGAGGGTGTTGGATGAGATTTAGAGAGAAGATACCCAATCCAAGTGAGGTGCTCATTCAAAGCAATGGTTTGTTTTTGGAGAAAGATGCAACAAGGACAATTGTTGACATGTTTCTCAATTTGACTCAAGTTGTGGGGTGATGATGAAGAGCTAGATGGAGGTTTATCTAAGTTGCTTTGAGCAAGGTGTAGAGCAAGAAGAGCACTAAGCTCATGGGCTTCCTTGAGTTCTTCAATGAACTTCAAGTGTTTGGTGGAAGGTGATAATGGTGGAGTGTGGTTGATGGTTGGGATGAATGTTTGGACATGTAACATAGGAGCAACATGTGAGATGGTAGGAGGTGGTGGTGACACTCTTAGTGGTGAAGACATTTGTGAGCTTGGGTAATCATAAGCGGATGAGGATGGAAATGTGGAAGAAGAGGGTATTCCAAGAGTGATGAGTGTTTTGGATGGTACATTGGTAGGTTGAATGAGATGTGAAGTGTTGTGAATGAGATTGGGATTGTTGTTTTGGGATTGATCTTGCTCTTCATATGACTCATGTGGGTGTGATGAAGGTGTATTTATGGAAGTAAGAATGGATGATTGGTTATGTTTGTGAAAGGGTTCATTTGGATGATCATGAGACTTAGGTGTTGGTTGATTTGGGTGAGTATGAGGTTTAGGTAGTGGTTGATTTGGGTGAGTATGAGGTTTAGGTATTGGTTGATTTTGAACAACATCATTTGTTGAGTTGGAGTTATGACAAGTGTCAAGCTTCCGTCTCCAAACGGGCCTTACGGAGATTTTAGCAACTCTTGAAGGCTTGGATCTTGGGTTGTTGGGAGATGACATGTTTGGATGGATGAGCATTAATGATAGAGAGGGGTATTTATAGTGTAGAAATGATGTGGTTGAAGAAGGTAAATTTTGGTGTGAGGTTTAGGACAAAACATGTTTGTGAGTTTTGGAAAGTGTAGAATAAAATGGGCTAAAAAGTGAAAGAGAAAACAATAACCCGAACCAATCAGATGGCCGGTCCCCTTAAATAGGGGCCGGTCCCCTTAATAATTAAGGGGGCCACCTTATGAATTAAGGGGGCCGCCCATCTGATGATTTCCAGGTTGCCGGAAATGGGTTTTTGGCAGAAATTTGTAGATAAGGTTGTGTTTTTGGGTTTAGTTTCAAGCAAGTCCAATCTCTTTGAGGCAATTTATCATTTAATAACTTATGTATGCAAAGCATGTTTCATAAGGACATTAAGCACTTCTATCTAGCATGTAACCTACTTATTAAGCAAGTAATATATATAAATTCATGGACAAGAAACATAATACCAAGTAATTCCTAATATGATTTTTAGGGAGATGGGTTTAAGTTAATGAATCATAATGAGTGTCTATGTGCAAAGCAATGGGGAATTGTGATAGCATGGACTTCTAGACTTGTACCAAGCAAGATCTTAATGAGAAAACTATGATTTTTCAGATTTGATTTAGTTTACTTATAAATGTCATATACATAAATATAGATGACAAATATGAGATCACCATGCATGATTTAAATAAGTGTTTTTGGCATTATTCAACAATGTTTGAGAGTAGGTTTTTATGTGGATGTGAAAAATATTTTAATGAAATAGTTTTGGTTTTATTTCAAAATGTTTTTATGAGGAAAGAAAACGTATTTTTCCAATCTTTGGTTTTGATAAACACGTAATTATGGACACAAGTTTGGAAGAAAGGTAGGATGGTGAAACATGTTAAATAGAAAGGTGTCATAATCTTTTGAAAAATCATTTTTCCAAAATGTGAAGTTTTTGCATATTTAAAAACAAATCCCATTAGTTATGGGTTTAAAAATAGTGGTTATAAAAGATCTCATGCTCAAGGGTATTGGTTAAGTCTATTGTCACATGCTACTCTTTTCTATATATCGTATGGCATTTAGGCATGTATTATGACTAAATACAAAAATACATCATATCAGAATAGTTAGAGAAAAACAAAAATTATTATAATAACTATGCATTCAACAACTAAGCAAATAATTACGAAGGCATGCAATCAAATCACATAGGAGCAAGTAAACATCTAGAAATTTAATATATGCAAGATGACATAAATCTAGGAATGAAAAGCTCTAATGAAAAACAAAGTTCATAAAAGTAAACTAGCGTTAGGTATATTTAGGAAGAGTAATGTAATCAAGTTGGAGAATGAGTATGAGACTATTACTAGTGGTGCTTAATTCAGGCTAAACACGACCATTTTTACGGGTTACACACACCCAGCTTCTCACATAGAAGCAATTCAACCGTTAGGTCAAATTGAGTTTCTAGTCAATAGATTCTCCAGTAGTCATTCTCTTTTTAGAAGAAATTAAGTTCCTAAATTTACCTATCGAAGAGTACCAAATATGAAGTTTGCTTGGTTTACTAATACTTGACTTAATGTGATTCAGACATTATCCTTTTATGAGGGTAAATCTAGATGATATATTTTACTCACAATCCTAATAGAGACGTGTTGAATGGGGTATAATCTAACATCTATAGCTCCTTAGTTGCAGCACATTTATCTAACCTAATGCCATATTCTACAAGAGGTTGTTACATACATAGTTTTCTAACGCGAAGAATCTAATCTTACTTCTATGTTAATGATTTATCCACTTAGCTTAATTTACTTTATTACCAAGAGTTTTCTAATTGTGGACATAGAAGATTTCCATTTTAAATTTGAAAAGGCTAAATGAGTTTGACAGTAAATACATCATTTAATACTTAGGGGGGCTAACTAAAGGGTTTCTGGTTTATTAAGCCGCAGAACGAATATAACTAAAGTGTAAAGGCAAAGCAACCTATCAAATTAAGCGTATCCTAAGGCATTAATAAGATTATATGCATGAAGTAATTACTTATGAAATTTAAAAAGAGAACTTACCTCACGTCCTAGCTTTTCTTCGTAATGTCTCAGATGATGATCGACGTGTGAATGATAGGTGAGTCTTCAAGATAACGAAGGTGTGAAAGTATATCATGGCAAGCTTCTAACACCTTATTTAAACCGAAGTGGCTTGACCCGAACATGTCTTGTACTGGACTCATTTGATATCTTAGCCTTGATGCATATAACGTCTTATGTAGAATCTTCCACATCGGATGATGTTCTTCTCCTTCGTCTGTGTCACTCCATGATTTTGGATTGAGTTCACTTTGGAGTTGATCATGTAGTCTTCGTCGTTAATACCTTCATTAACAACATTTGAACTAGTAGCACATGTATCTATTTTATCTAAATGTTTATCTATTAAATTTTCTAAGATAACTAATTCATGTACAAGATCAAAATCCTCATCTTTGGCTTGACATTTTTCTTGATGAAGGTTTAAGAAATTTTTCCAAATATCATTTGCCGTTTTACAGAAGGATATTCTTTCATATTCAACTTTCGGCAAGGTTTTGTAAACAATTATTTTAGCTTTATTATTTATGTCATTCTTTGTTTTCAAATAATTAATTTGACTTTCAAAATCCGTTTTTGTTTGACTTTCAAAATCCGTTTTTGTTGGTTGAAAATCACCAATCGAAATGACATGCCAAAGATCTAGATCAATTGATTTCACATAAGTTTTAAATTTATTTTTCCATTCAAGAAAGGTATAGTTTTCAAATAGCGGTGGTTTTTGCATAGATTGCCCTTCTAAATATTTTTCCGATTCCATAGATCGATTCAAGTTTTAAAATACAGTTTATTTTAAAAATCTTGTTTGGCGTGGCTCTTGATACCAATTGTGAAAAACTAGAAGGGGGTTGAATAGTTTTACGTCTTTTTAATTTTATTATGAAAACTTTGTTTCCTTTTAAAACCTTAGATTTGAGTTTATATGAAAAATGATACTTGAACAATATTATTAATTATATGTGTATCCTTTTAGATTTGTTATAAAAGTTTTCATTTTATGAATGGAGTTTTAAATTGATCTTTATGTGAAATCAACTTCTAATTAATACTAACAGTTATATATGGCTATATGTATGAAAGTAATGATGATATGAAGAAATAAGTAAGAGATGGAAAGATCAAACCGAGACACGAGGGATTTATAGTGGTTCGGCTACAAGGACACCTTCCTTGCCCTACTCCACTCCCCGAGCACACCTTGCTCGAGAGTTTTCTTCACTACTTCAACAAGCTCCCTTATGGCGGAGAAAACCTTACATAACTTTAGCTTACACCAGCTTAACGACACAAAGCTAGATGTCGAGTTCTAATCGTAGCTAGAACCAATCTCACAACTTGTTCACGACTTATTCACGACTTCTTCACGACGGCTTCACGACTTTAACACAACGGCTTCACGACTTCTACAAGACGACTTCACAACTTCTAAGCTACGGCTTCACGACTTCTACACAACAACTTCACACCTTCTAAGCTACGGCTTCACGACTTCTACACAACGACTTCACAACTTCTACATGAGGACTTCACGACTTCTAAGCTACGGCTTCACGACTTCTACATGACGACTTCACAACTTCTACATGACGACTTCACAACTTCTAAGCTACGGCTTCACGACTTCTACATGACGACTTCACAACTTCTAAGCTACGGCTTCACAACTTCTACATGACGACTTCACAACTTCTAAGTTATGGCTTCACGACTTCTACACCACAGCTTCACAACTTCTACACCACGGCTTTACAACTTCTACATGACTTCTTTACACCAAAACTACTTATACACCTTCTTCACTACTTACACACTACACTAATCTAATCACTCATGTTCACACCTACTATACACACCTTATACACAAATGAATGAATGATTTACAAACTTTACTAAACTAACAACTTAAGTAACAAGATGACACTAAGTTGTAATACTTCTAGTCTTGATTGATAGAAGTATTCTTCTTTTGCACAAGGATGGTGGAAGCTTGGATCACTTGGAAACCAATGCTTAAGAATCTATGATCAAAGGATTTTGGAAAGGATTTGGAAAGAAAAGAGGAGATTTAGAACAGAAGGTTTGAGGTGCAAAAGGTGAGAAAAAGTCCAGGGGAAGTCCAGTATTTATAGGCAAAAATGGACAGGCTGGAGGAGCGTGCCGGTCCCCTTAAATAGGGGGGAGGGGGCGGTCCCCTTAAAATTAAGGGGGCCGCCTTGTATATTTAAAGGGGCCGCCCCTCTAGACCGTTGCCCAGTTTTGTCTTTTTGTGGGTAAGGTTTTTCTGGAACATTTTTACCATTTTTTGTTGAAAATTTAAATTCATAATTTTATAAAAGATTAAACATTTTTATTTAATACCAAAAATGATTTTCTGAAAGATATAAAATGTTTTGGGTCATTTTATAAAAAATCTAGTGATTAAGAAAATGTTCCTTTGATCATATAATGCATTAAGCGTTTGTTCATTCATACCTTAAGTGATTAAGTTGTAGAAATGAATATTTCCAACTAAATACTTGCTTACTTAATAAGTTTATGTTTGATGAGTTTACATTTTGTGATCATCAAAACATAGAGATATGAATAAGTATTGATAATGTTTTTAGGCATTATTTATATCAACAAAATTTTCAAGGAATAATAGTTACATTTCAATATTTGTAGATGATCAAATATTTGTAGTGCTATCTTACTTTAATGATACATATGCTCCAGGAGATTTTTTGGATTTTCGTCGAAAAACGAAAAATATGCACATCTCTCTGTTTACTTTTAGTAGTTTTGATCCACGGATCTGGCGGATCCCTCATTTTGGATCCGCCATGTGTTAGCATTGGATCCACCATTCTTTAACTTGCGGATCCGGCGGATCCTAAAATTTGGATCCGCACGCCTTGTCGATTGGATCCGCAGGTATAACAGTAAACTTCTTAAAACTTTTTGACTCATCCTGATTCTTAGATTTTAGTTTCTAGTATTCTTTAGAATAGGTTCACTGATGATTATACATCTTAGAATTATTTAGAAACTCTTAGAAACTTAAGAACAACATTTCCCACCAAAATTTGAATTTTTAAATTTAAGGAGTGAGTTACCTTTCCTATACAAGCAAGGAACCCTTTTTAAGGATCCTTCAAATCCGTGGGAACATCACATCAGAAGCTTTTCCACTATCTCTTTGCATTTACTGCATATCTTCTTCATATTACTCAACATAAGTTCTATGGATTGACTTATGTGATGTGATTTGCACAAATTTTTGTTCCAAATCATTAGGAACCAACATTCTCCATTGGATTTACATAAAATCCAAACACTAGTTTCCATAAACCATCTGCCTATATATTAGGATCATATCTTAGAGCAAAACTCACTCATTCACCTTCTTCACAACATACAACCTGTACATCTTAGTTCTTTTAGCTCACCATGACCAAATCAACCAACTCCTCCACCTCTAGACCACCAAAACGCACTGCTCGCATAAGTGTTAAGCCCTGTTGCTTCATAAATCTTGCTAACTCATCATTAGAGGAATCATATCCTCTTAATATCTCATCTCCTATAGCAAGTGAAAATTTCCTTATTTTATCCACACCTACACCATCCAATGTTGTCATACAAACTCCACCTCCATCCATAACTCCAATAGCAACCACACCACCACCCGCTCCATCACAGACTGTCAAATCTCAATCACAACCAAACTCACCCAAACTCCAACCCATGGAGCTATTTAGGACTCCACCTACATCACCTCATCCATATCTTGATGACTTGGAGGATCTCCCACCAAGATCAAACAATCCTCCACCCATGACCTTTGAAGGTCAAGAGCCTAGGCTTTTTCATCCGATTTTCTCGGATATCCATGGTCCTTTATACCATGATGCACCATCATCCCAACCTCAAATACCACCTCTCTCACCCACATCAACTCTCATTGCCATAGATGAGGCAATGTGGATCAATTTGCCTCAAACCCAAGAGGAGATTAGTGAAGAGCTCAACCGTCTCTACACTCTCTCGGGTATGGTAGATCACCGCCTCAATGAAGCCAAGGACCTCCAAAACATCCTCATGAACTCCCTCCAAACACCACCACCAACCAATGAACAAGCACAATCACCACCACCCAACAACCAATCACAACCACCACCACCACAACCAAATGAGTCTACTCTTCCGCCCGGTTTTGCTCGCCATGATTGCAACATGTGTGAAAGAACCGCTCACATAGCTCAAAGGACAAACATTTTGGTGCACGAGCTCCAAAATGAAATGAGGTTCATTTTGAACCACATTCTTGAGCGTCTAAACGCCATCTCTCATCCTCCTCAATAGGAGAATTTTAGTCTCATTATATAGGACCTTCTAGATGTTGTTGTGGGACTTTTTATTTTTTAGGATGTATTTTTTTTTATCATATTATGTTTGTGACTTTTGTCACATAATTTTCAATGAATGAATGTGATGTTTTAATGCTTATGAGTGATCAACATAAAGCATATTATCATTAGTTAGGTAACTAACATCATTATCTAGCTATTTGGAATCTATATTCTAGTTTGATCACTTGTACTTTAAGTACAAAATTTTGATCAGACACTACATTTTGACTTTTTAAAGTCAACTAGATTATCATTCTTATTTGAATGAACATATCATATGCATTATGCTTCTCCATTTGAGGCGATTCACAACTAACATTTCTTTTGCAGCATCTCATACCCTTTTAATGTATACGTTGGGACTCTTGTAATGGGGAGTATACATCGAGGGGGAGCATCTCATTTTTCTAACCATTTTTTTGTAGGATCATGCATCATTACCTTGTTACTCCATTTAGGGGGAGTATCAAACAAGGGGGAGCTCTTAAAGTTCTCAAAATCACATTCCGCTAGGCAACTCTTCTTTTTGTTTCGACAAAAAAGGGAGAAAGGATTAAGTTTGCATAACTGTGAATCATCACAGTACATACACTTTTGCATAAAAAGAGTTTTTAAACTCAAATAAAACAAACTTAATCTATATTTTAAAGAACTCATGCTATATTTATTCCTTTGCTCAAAAATATACTTTATGTTTTGTCATCAACAAAAAGGGGGAGATTGTTAATACAAATATCGTCCTAAAAACGTTATTTATATTTTACGATCTTTACTTAGTTTTGTTAATGACAATTACAAAGTATATCCTTTAGCAAATTATAAATGCTAGCTAAAGTCTCTTTAAAACACATTTTACATTTCACAAGTTTACTTAGAATTACATTTTACAAATCTACTAGTTTATTTCCTTAAAAGGAAACTTTATTTTTAAAATGATACAATGACATCATGGCATGCATCATACATAATATATTGGCTAGATCTTCAAGCAAGATAGTTGACTTTGGAAGATTTTGATATGACATGACAATGGTGTGGAGGATACAGCTGGATTTGGAAAGATTTCCAAAACTATTAGCTGTCATGTTGCTGTCAAGTTGGCGGATCCAATCGACATAAAGGACGGATCCCTTTTATGGGATCCGCCGGCTGTTTATCAGCTTGCCTATAAATAGCAAGCTGATCATTTGGACACACCATCACTCATAGAGCCTAACATTCATACTCATTCATTTACATATCATCTAACATTTATCATTCATTCATTTCATTGATCTTTCCTTTTGTAGCAAGGGAGATTAAGCATCAAGGTTCAACACAGACGTGTAAACCTTTAGCATAGTTATTGTGTGATATGGTTGTAGTTCACACATCATTACTTGTATCATTTATCTCAGTGAGTGTGGTTAGTGTTTTAGTCCTCAAAACACAAAGAGTGTAGGGAGTGGTTGTACCCTTGTGAAAGAACCAAACGGGAGTGGTTGTACCCTTGTAAAGAACTCGACATCTAGCTTAGTGTCGGTAATTGTATAGGCGACGTTAGGTTGGTTCTACCTTGTAATAGAACCCGGTGTTTAGCTTAGTACCGGAAAAGGAAGTAAGCGACGTGTAAAGGTTTTCTCCACCTAGAAGGGAGTTCGTTTCTTAGTGAAGGATAACTCTCGAGTTAAAGACTCGGGGAAGTGGAGTAGGACAAGGAAAAGAGTCATTGTAGCCGAACCACTATAAACATCCGTGTTATGTGGTTTGATCATTTCTCTCTTTACTTCTTGGATATATTGTTTGATTATTTTTATGTACAGTTTCATTGATTTCACATAAGTTACAAAACGGTTCAATTTAATTTTAAACGGCAAAACTATTCAACCCCCCCTTCTAGTTTTCCACAGTTTACTTTATACCATCTCTAGATGTTGTATGATCAATGTTGACACTCTTCATATTACGTTACACTTGATCGGGTATTTGATGCAAAAGTTTTTAAATTTTTAAACAGAAACATATTCACCCCCGCCCCCTTTACGGTTTTCACAATTGGTATCAGAGCCACATCGCTCAAATTTTTAAAACAAATGGTTTTTAAAATTGAGTACGATCCATGAAAACGCTTGACTTTTATGGACATTCTGTCACTCTTTTAACAACTGACAAAAATCTATAAACATCCAGACCTTGAGTCTATTTTTAAATAAAAGTAGACTCAATTACCTTCAAAACGACGGGTGACACGACCCGTGACGACTTACGGATTAAAAGATATGAATTTTTGAAAATCGCCAAAATCTGAAAATCTGACGAACCGCCGGCTGGGACAAAAAAAAGGGCCTAAACCGCCGGTTCAGATCTAAACCGGGGCTGCTCAAACCTACTGTTCACCAGATTTTGTTTTCGCTAACTCCGCTTGAAAACCCGACCTCCCGAGCTCGAAACTTAACCAAACTTTCCAGATTTGATTAGTATATCTATAAGATCATTTTCAATACAAAACATTCACCGAACGACTCTCAGAAGACGTACTTTACCAAATAGACGGGTTATGCACTTAACTCAATTTAACCCATATCAAATTACCCATGAAGGGGGATATAATATGAAAAATATTTACTTGTTTAATACTTACAAGTTTTGTTGTTAAGTATGCTTTGTCATACTGGCTTGAAGGTTTTCTTAAACCAATAAAAGAATAGAGTTTGTAAGTGTCCGGTCATGTATTTAGAACGAGTCGTAAAGTCATGCGGTTTTGAAAGGTGTGTTTGGGACAAACCATTATTTTGTGGTAAAAGTATTATCGTAAATGTCTTTCTTAGTCCTAAACGTGGAAATGATGCTTAATATATATTTTAAATGTTCGGTATCTAGTTTATTAAATTTTACATTTTTCTGTCAAGTCGCCGCACTAAAATAATAAACTGAATCAAGAAATAGGTCATGGTACCACTAAATATAGGACGGTACCATTATATTTAACGTTACCGTGGGGTATTTAAAGGTACCGTGCATCTGTCTGTCTGTTTTCAGTATTGAGTCATTTTCAGAAATTCATATAAAATCAACCATAAGTCCGTAGGAGTCGTGTCTCCCATCATTTTAAACGAAGTTGAGTCTACTTTCATTTGAAAAATACTTTTATGAATTAGTTCTAAATGAAAGTATATTAGAGTCCTTGATTTTCAACTAAAGGTCTTTTTGGTCATGCCGTTTGCGTAAATTTTTGGTTAAACTGAAAAAGGGCGTTTCAACTTTTGACCTTGACGTATTTTCAAAGTGACTTGGTAAAAATATTTAAAATGGGGTGGAATCCAATCGTTTTCAAGTAAAATCAAGCTTATTATACATTCTTATACTTAATACACAAAATCACGATAAGTATTTTTGTGTGTTATGCTAAATGACTATTTGTTTTTCTTTGTGTCTTAGTATTGTTAGTTAACATTTTGTGTGCTTATTGTTATCTTTAGTTGAGCTAATTATATCTATAATCACAAGCGTTTTACATGCCTTGTTGCTATGTGTTAATTATTAGTTTTTCAGTTTATGCGTTAATAAGACTTAGACTAGACTTCTTGCACTAAGTTGCTTAATTGATTTTGCATTGCATATAGGCATAGACCACTTTTCTTGCATATGTGTTTTCGACATCTTGCAAGTTTTAAAATGTTTTAGTAACCTTCTTAGGAATAGAAACTAAGTTGGTTGATCATGTGTGTCGAAAGATATTGTCTTACACAATTATTTTTCAAAAGGTTTAAGTGTAAAAAGTATATCACCTCAAAATACTTAACACTTTCATTAAATCCATAACATGATTTCTAAAACATCACATCCTCTTGTCTTGCTTGACCATGGGTTTTCTAAACAAGATAAAAGATCATATTAATACATTAGTATTTAAGTAAAAGAAAATGTATTAAACTTGCATTGATCTAACACACACACAAAATGTTTTAAACATTTAGTATTTTACGTATGTTGTATAAAAATAGTTAAGATAATTATTTTTATACTAATGAGATGTCGAAAAACTAAGAATATTATACTTAATAATATAAATAGTTTTTCGCAAATAAAAATAAATGACAATATCGAAGTAGTAAGTTAATATGTCATTAACCTCACACATACAACTAGTATTAGAATAAATGGAGTACATTCCTTAAATTTTTTTTAAAGGAGTGATCGTGAGGGTCAAGAAAGATTTCGAGTACATATCAATTCATTATTCAAATTATGATTGATATCATCATCGAATCTAATTGACAAGTTTTCGAGTATGGACATGAAATTGAAGTCATTATTTGTCTAGCTTCAAGATAACATCAAAATATAACGAAATATATTATCTTGAATCTACATACTCAATCACACTCGGTTGTTATGAAAATAATGACTTCCTCTCAAGACGAAAATAATATGCATCGGATCATAACTCACACTTGTGTTAAAGATGTCATATTGAGTCTTCTTGTCCAATGGTTTTGTTTCAAACATTTAACTAATATGTTTAAAATATGCATAAATACACAACTAAGTAGGATTGACAACTTGGATGTTTCATCCGAAATATTCAAGTAATTTACTTTGCAATGCAATTAGTAAATGTGTCATTTCTGAAAAACCAAACACGAGCAAACAAACAACATATGTAAACTTTGCTCATGAACGACTCAACACTCAAAATCACATGTCTAGTAAAAGTGTCACACATAATATGTTATTAACTATTATGTACGTCATCAATCTTCGAGAATATCACATGTATTTCTCTTATCAAAAGATTGACAAAGGATAACTTATATCTTATGCATCTTATTTTCTTTGTAACATGAATGGTTATGTTACAAGAGAATACATTGCATCATGTTTAACAAATATAGGATATTAGATTTGAGTAATAACCCAATACAACATGTGTCATTGCATAAACAAGTAAAATTGATCATACACTAAAATATGTCTCATTTCAATCATACATCATATAATACTCACAAGATCTATTGAGGTAAGTAACCTTTACTAGATTTTTTCTTCTCAAGATATGCAAAGGAGCATTCTTGAAACACTCTCGATGTAGTAGATTCTACATTGTATCACATTAGAGCATTTCTTGGTTCTAGAAAACCAAATCATGTTAAAATAACATGTAACAACTCAACAAACAAAGATGTTATCCAAGAGATCATAAAATGCGCCATCTCCACCAAATAACCTCTAAATCTCAAACACGAAATTAAAACATTTTGCTTGCCTTTGTTAGGAGTTGTGTAAGACATGTCATCTTCTTAACCGAATTTCAAAATATGGTTAGTTGAGTCATATTAGGCCATGTATTAGCGAAATAAGCTAATATCATCTTTGCAATACTTCGATAGGCAAATATAGGAATTTGAATTTTTCTAACATGAGAATGACTACTGGAGAACCTATCGCACTAGAAATTCAATTTGACCTAACGGTTGAATTGCTTCCAGGAGAGAAGTTGGGTTCGTGGTATAACCCGTAAAAATGGTCGTGTTTATCCTGAATTGAGCACCACTAGTGATAGTCTCATACTCATTCTCTAACTTGAAAAATTTTCATTCCTACATTTGACTAAAGATAGTTTACATCAGTGAACTTTATCTCCCGTTAGGATTTCATTTTGAACAAGTAATAATTAGTATCCTCCTTAGCGAACCTAGATTACTTGCCTCCCACATATGTGTTTCAAAATGATAACATGTTCTCGTAAGATATGATTGAATGTCTTCATGATCTTAAATGCTAAATGATTATCATGTTTTGCATGATGTTTGCATTTATTCCTTATGTGCATTTTACATGATTTGCTTGTAAATTTTGCACCCACACTATGTCCTTTTAACACATAATGAATTAGGTATGCCTATCACTATGAACTCTTAGACGTCATATAGTCATACACTAGTGTCAAAACCTATAAGTTAAAGTAGTCGCGAAATTTCCCTAATTCCTTGGTCATCATTTCGCTTTCTTCCAAGTAATGCACCCGTTGTCATGGGGAGGTTAGATAAAAACCTAGTAGAACTCGGAGTAGGTTTGACAACTTAAATATTTCATCCGAAATAATCAAGTAAGTTTAACTTACGATCGCAATTGTTAAATGTCATATCCGAAACATCATATTCAAGCCTTTTAACAACATATGTTAAAACGCTCATCCAAAAGCTAAAAGCTAACATCAACCTTCGGGTGAAAAAGGACTCACGAGTTACTACATAAGTGATTAGTAGTTTCGTTCATCCTCGTTTGAATATACACTTCTTAAGACCAAGTATATTCATTTCCGTTAGTTCCTTTTATCCCCATAGGTTTGTCATCGTGCTTTGTGTCAAGCTCACCTCATAGATAATGAGGATCGAACTTATCCATCGGTTTTAGGGTAGAAAACCAACGTATCATCCCTCTTATGACTACTTGAATATTTCACTCGAAATATTGAAGTCATCTCTCATGTCTCATCTCATGACTTTTTAAATATTTCACTGGAAATATTAAGTCATCCTTCTCATCCCTCTTATGACTACTTGAATATTTCACTGGAAATATTGAAGTCATCTCTTATGTCTCGTCTTATGACTTTTTAAATATTTCACTGGAAATATTAAGTCATCCTTCACATCGCTCTAATGACTACCTATGTATTTCCTCGGAAATATAAAAGTCATCTCTTCTCGTCTAGTCTCGTTCATCTCGTAAAAAGAATTTATTAGGTATAAATTCTCTCCTCATGTCAAAAAGTCTCACTAAATCAGCGAGATTTATTCGTAAAATCCTCTTAAATTCCAATGACAACTTAAATATTTCATCCGAAATATTTAAAGTATATTTGATTTGCGAAATGCAATTAAATGTCATCTCTCGTTCTCGATCAACGTTCATCAAATCCCGTTGGATTCATTCATAAAAGAATTTATTTGATATAAATTCCTTTAATCTAAGGTCCAGAAAAATCACAATATATGTGAAATTTCTTTGTCGAAAATTAAATTATGGGTCAAAACTGACCTCAGTAGGTCATGACACCCTTAAATAGGGGATGGTACCGCTAAATTTAACGGTACCGTCGGACCGTTGTCTGCTGAGACAGTTTATTTTGTTTTCAATTCTCACAGTTTCAAAAGCACTATCAAAACCCACTCACTGTAGTCTTGAACCAGAACCGTTTCCTATCAGAATAGATTCTGCCTATCTTCTGATTCCTTAGCTTTTTCCCCTTTCACTTTCGCATGGTACTAAACACACCATATGTTTGGTTACTTCCGTAGCCATTATCTTCTCAACTTATCTCCACTTTTCAACCTTCGTTCTACACTACCAATGCTTCCGCATCCCACTCATCTTCCACATACTTCAAGCGAAGAACTGCTAGGATAAGTTGAGATAACCCTTCTTCATCAACATAGATAACCCCACTAGAACCTTATCACTAACCCCACAACCTTGAAGATTCTATCTTCTTAACCCTTAGCACATTTCCACGTAATCACATGCCTCATCATATGAATGTTCTATGAATATTCACAATGATTGAGAAGAGCTACATGACTTCAAAGGTGAAGTTTATTGTATGCTATCCACCACTTGTCATGACGTTACTAAGCTCATCGCTTCCGTCAACGTTTGTTTTCCTCTTTATTTTTTTTCTCCAACATATCTTGTCCAGATGGTCATCGATTAAGGGGGAGCGAAAACACACTGATGTAGTCTTTCACCAAACACTCTCAAGAACACACAAATGTGGTTCTTATTCCCTAGAATTCTCTACTAAAACACTCACCTCCTAAGTACCCATTACTTAGCAAAACCTCAGTCACAAAACCACAATCGGTTCTAGCTTCCTAACATCTACTCTTTGTGACCACCTAGATATTTTTTCTATACAAACACCTTTAACCCTCACATCAAACCTCACATTAATATCATGCATCATCACACTCAACCTTTACAACTAAACTTCACTCTTGACAGTGATATTTAGTTTAAGATCCTTCAACCCATCGATCATTACACTCAAACCTTATCACCATACTTCACTCTTGATAGTGACAGTTAGTTCAAAAACCTTCAACCATCACAATCATTATACCCAAAGTGTATAACTACACAATCACACGAAATCCTTCATACACCAAATTATCTCTAACTCACATCTAGGATCATCCAAAACTAGAATTCTAGAACTTCGTTACCTCAACCCTGTTAGAGATATTCGCCCACAACCCTGTTAGGATCACATGCACATTTTCTTTTTCTCCTTTGAAATATATCATGCATCTCATTGTCAGTGCAAACGATATATTAATCTAAACCATCTTTTACCTACCCTCTATCAAAGGTCAAAACCAACACTCTCCCATCTTATGGAATCATTTCCATTCGCATCTAGGTGCGTATCGTTCTCATTTTCACTTTTCTTTGAAGTATATCTTCTGTCGAGTCTATATTGTGACATGATTCGTCATAATAATGTTGACATATATCTACCTCACTTAGAGTATGTCTTATCAACAAACTATCCTTAACACCAATCATCTTAGGTAGATGATTATGTCGTTCAAAAGGTTTGTTAGAACTCGCCTTCCCAATGACAACTTGGAAGAAGTCATTTTGTGTGTCAGTCAATGAACGAATCTCGTTCTTGTTAGTGTGACACCTTAGGTTGTCGATCAAGTTGTGACTCTCTAGTGTCATTGAATTGCATTACGCATTCACATCTTTGTGTCGCTCAACTTTCTTGGGCTTTCGTCTTGGTTTTTATCCTTTTGGCACACTTTCATCACGTGTCTAACTTCTTGCATACTTTGATATGCTCATTAAACTCATTTTTTTTGTAGCTACGTTTTAACATAGTTTAACCCTTGCATGTCTTGCTATGAGTATTATATCCCTATAATGTTGCTCCTATTCTTTTATATATTATGTTGCACGAAGCTAACCCTTGATGTAGGAAAAGCCTTTGTAAGAATTTGATCCATGGATCCGCTAGATACTAAGGTAAATAAACAAGGGGATTCAATCACCATAGGGGAGCATTGAGCTAGGGGGAGCTCGGGAGTATTTGAATACATATTATGGAGTCGTCTTCACAAGTGGTGATAGAAGACAATAAAAAGAAATGTTTTATTTTGAAAAATAAGTTTAAAAATCCCAACAACTATTTCCCCCCCCCCCAAAACAGCTCCAAACATCCCCAAATAAACCTTCCCCACTAAAAACAAAAAGAGGAGCGTTTTTGTCTGGGACGGTACCACTAAATTTAACGGTACCGTCTAACAATTAGTGGTACCGTCTGAACTTTAGTGGTACCGTCCGTACGTAACGGCTAGTTTTTTCTTTGCCTATAAATAGTGGACCATTTTACACTTCCAACTTGATTTTCCAGTCAGTTTTCTCTGGTCTAATCCCTTTTTATTTAGATCACTTTCTTTGATCATTTAGAGAGTCTTAGTTTGTTTAAGAGTGATCCTTTCATCCAACCAAGAGATCACCTTCATTCCTCTACTAGTGCAAGAGAAGAACACATAGTATCACAAAGATACAAAGTGTTATAGTGTTAGTCTAGTGCACTCGTAACATTTGTTACGCGCTTGTTGTATCTTGCTATACATCAAGTTGTCTATCATCTTGTTTAGTTAGTTTGCGTGGATCATTGTGATCTTGTAGAGATCGGGGAGATCTTGTGTAGCTTGTGTTGTTATCGGGTAGATCGTGTAGATTGTGAGTAGATCGGGTGGATTGTGAGTAGATCGGGTAGATCGAGTGTAGATCATGTGGATCTTGTAGCTTGTGTGATATGTGAGGATCGGGTAGATCGTGAGTGAGATTGGTACTAGCTAGATTAGTACTCGACATTTAGCTTAATGTCGGAAAATAATGTAAGCAACGTGGTTTATGTGTTTAGGCCTCAAAACACAAGGTTTGTTATGTTGGGCCATAAAACATAACGGGTTTGGTTGCACCCGAAGAAGAACTCGACATCTAGCTTAGTGTCGGAAAATATTGTAAGCGACGTTGTATGATTTTCTCCGCCAAGAAGGGAGCTTGTTGATTAGTGAAGTAACTCTTGAGTTGGGTACTCGGGGAGTGGAGTCGGGCGAAGAGGAGCTTTGTGACCGAACCACTATAAATCATCGTGTCCGGTTTGCGCCTTCTTTACTTATCTCTTTACTTTTATTTTAGTCTTTATCGCTTTATATTTATATTTGCATTGCGTTTATGTTTGTGTGGCTTGTTGCTTATATTATGTTGATTATGTTTGTGTCATGGTTTGATTGTGTTTTTGTTGTAGTTTACTTTATACCATCTCTAGATGTTGTATGATCATTGTTGACACTCTTCATATTACGTCACACTTGATCGGGTGTTTGATACAAAAGTTTTTAAGTTTTTAAACGGAAACGTATTCACCCCCCTCTACGGTTTCCACAAAAATAAAAATGAAAGGAGATAGAGGATCTCCCTGCTTTAAACCTTTATGAAAACAAAATTTCGAAGTCGGGCTGCCGTTAACAAGAACCCATCCCGTAGCAGTTTTAAGACAACCACTAATCCATCCACGCCATTTATCACCAAACCCAAAAGCCTTTAAAATGTCATCTAAATAGTCCCATCGAACGGAGTCAAAAGCTTTTTCAAAATCAATCTTAAAGATCATAGTTTTTAGCTTTTTGTGCTTACACCAAGACAAAAGCTCGTTTAGAATGAAAGTACCATCAAGAATTTGACGATTGGCAACAAAAGATGATTGAACGTCACTTATAAGGTCCGACATAACTAAGCTCATTCTATTCGCCAACACCTTAGCAATAATTTTATACACACTTCCAATTAAGCTAATAGGACGGAAATCTTTAACAACTTTAGCATCTTGAATCTTCGGGATTAAAGTAATAAACGAGGCATTACAACCAGGAGGAAAAGTGCCTAAAGTAAAGAAATTGGAGACTGTAGCCACAACATCATGATCTACGAGACTCCAATATCTACCCAAAAACTCAAACGTAAAACCATCAGGGCCCGAGGATTTGTTTGTGCCACAATCCCAAACAGCCCTTTTAATCCCATCATAAGAAATAATACGTTCCAACTCTTCTACTTGGTCCAAAGATAACCGGTTAGGAAAATGAGTATCAAGGCTAATGTGGAAATCTTCAGGTTTAGAAAATCGACAGGCAAAATGATCCAAAAACTCATTCTTCACCTTACATGGGTCGACAAGCCAGTTGCCATCAACAAGAACCCAACGAATAGCAAGTTGGGATCTTTTTTTTTATTAAGAATACCATGAAAATATTTGGAGTTCTCATCCCCTTCTATGGACCAACGGGCCTTAGCTTTTTGAGCAATGTCCAAAGCTTCAATAGAATTAATGTCTTGAAGATCGTTCTAAAGCGTAGAACGGTACTTCAAAGTAGCTTCATTAAATCCGCCTTGATCAAGAAGTTTATCAACATCCGAAAGCTTCTTTTGAATTGACAATGTAGCATCAGAAGATCTTTTCCTAATTTCTTTAGACCAAAGCTTGATATCTTGTTTAAGAATTTGAAGTTTCTTTTTCAAAAATAACATACCATTTGTCACTGGAACATTGGAATTCTTCCAAGACTCCTCTACCAGATTATTAAAGCCATCCATGTTAAACCATGAATGAAAAACCCGAAACGGAGTAGCACCATAATCTAATTCAACTCTCTTATTAGGATGGGCAGATGATCAGAAAGGTGCCTATCTAAACAAACGGCTGATAAGTGAGGAAACACCGTCATAAGACCTTCACTAATTAGGAATCGATCCAACTTACTCATCTTTGAAGCCTGTTAATACTAATATCGTCTAAAAACGTTATTTATACTTTACGATCTTTGCTATATTTTGTTAATGACAATTATATACTTTATTTTTAGCGAAGCATAAATATAGTTAAGTCTTTTACATATATAGTCACAAGCTTTTCATAAACTCATAACATCATCTACATGCTACATATATGATCACTAGTATATACATGTTACATTCATATACATTTACATGTTACATTCATTTACATTTTAATTCTAAATTTGGAAAATGTACTATGACATCATGGCATGCATCACTTTGAAATCTTTATGAGATTTTGAAGATCATATGAATATCTTGGTTTGATCTTTACACAATGAAAAGATATGGAAATATCTTGGTTAGATTTGGTGAAGATTTTTGGAGATTTGTTGTCAAGCTCCTACGGAACCAGACAACAACACGGACGGATCCCTCAATATGGATCCGTCCCATCCGTGGCTTGTTGAGGCAGTTGGCCTATAAATTGCAAGCCACACATTCATGTTTTCTCATCACTCATAAGCATAAACAACATCATTCATTCTTTCATTCATTTCTAACCCATTCATATTTCATATTTCATTTTTAGTGATCTCTCTTTGTAGCAAGAAGATCAAAGCATCACAAGCTTCAACAAAGCGCTGCAAGACTTGTTAGATTAGTTACTGTGTGAATTTTTTGTTTTTCACACATCATTATTTGTACCAAACAATCATGTACCTCTGTAGTGACCGGTTAGTATTTTAGTCCTCAAAATACATAGAGTATCGGGAGTGGTTGTGCCCTTGTAAAAGAACTCGGTATTTAGCTTTGTACCGGAAAAAGTGTAAGTGACGTTTGTAAAGGTTTTCTCTGCCGAGAAGGGAGCTTGTTTCTTAGTGATGAAAAACTCTCGAGTTAGAGGCTCGAGGGGTGGAGTAGGGCAAGGAAGAGAGTTCTTGTAAGCCGAACCACTATAAACAACCGTGTTGTGGTTTGATCGTTTCTTTCTTTACTTGCATGTTATATATTGTTTATTATTTGCATTAGTTGAAATCACGTTAAGTATTCAAAGCAAAAGAATTTTGAAACGGTAAAACTATTCAACCCCCCTTCTAGTTTTTCACAAAGCCGATTTATGAGCCCAAGTATAAGAGTATCCGCCTAAAGGAAGATCTAAGAGACCTGAGTGTGAAATAAAATTGTTACAAGCACATGCACCTTGATAATTAAAACTTGAACCAAACCTTTCTTGTTTCGTACGAACTTCATTGAAGTCACCCAAAATCACACATTCTCCGTCCCATCTGTTCACCATAGAAAAAAGATACTCCCATAATTGCCTTTTTTCTGTTAGCTCTTGAGGAGCATAAACAGAAATAACAAGCAATTTAGTGGATGTAGGAATCCAAGTACCCATAATTTGCTAAGAAGTAATCAGAAGCACTAATATTATCTTTAACAAACAAGCTAGGCTCCCAAACACATAAGATACCCCCGGAATTACCAACAGAAGAGCTGATAGCGTAATCAAAAGAGAAATTACCCCACAACGCATTAATAGAAAACAAATCTATGCTATCCATCTTAGATTCCTGAATTGCTACAAAATTGACTTTATATTTCGAACATAACTCCTTAATCCAACCTTTTTTAGCCTTGTGACCAAGACCTTGAACATTTAAGGACAAAAAATTCATTTAAAAAAGTTACCATCTCCCTGTGAACCAATAATAACTTCAATATTTTTCATACATCATTCCATATTGTACCCCATTGTTTGACCGACCTGTACTAACTCATCCATCACCTCTAATATAGATCCTCCAGAATGAGCCTTAGAGAATCGAATATCACTACAACTCTGTGATGAAACACCCTTAGAGCTCCCTGAATCATGTTTGTTTTTTGACATAGTTAAGTGTTGAGTATCAAGTTCCTCTGTGCATTGTGCATTTCCTTTTTCTCCATCTTTATCCACGGGTGTAAAACCCGGGGGTATTGCATTTCCTCATCTGTTGAATGACCAACATTATCTTTTTTCTTTTTTAAGATATCATAAATCTGAAAAGGGTCATCAGAGTGCAATTCTTCGTCAGTTGGGATGTTCTTGTTCCCATGCATGGAAACATTCTCATTCCCAAAACTTAATTAAGAAACCTTCTCAACCTGATTGTCATCATCAAATACATTATCTTGTTCCTTAACACCACTCACTAGGCCCTCTTCTTCACCAAAAGATTCATCATCAGAAGATACCGAGTCGAATTTTTTATCTCGAAATTCTGGAACCCATGCTTCCAGTTCTTTGGCACAAATCCAGAAAACTTTACCTTGCACAATGACTTTAAACCTTTTGCTAATAAGTTCATCAAACCTTGTCCTTACACATAAACATTTACAAGAGAATGAAACATCACCATTGTTCTCCATTTCCACTAGTTCTCCCCACTTCGAAGCAATCTTAACGAACGTATTTTGAGTCCACGTTTTCAAAGATAGATCTTTAATAGAAACCCACATAATTCTTTCATCACAAACAAACGAGTTACAAGCAGGTTTTAAAACATCAAACCAAGAACAGACTCCAACGAGTTACATGCAGGTTTTAAAACATCAAACCAAGATCAGACTCCAACTCAATGAGAACCCACAACCCTCCTAAGTAAGAAAGTTTTACATTATGAAAACCTTCTTCCTCGAGGGTTATGTAAAGATTTGGCAGAACATTAATATCTTTAACCTTCCCCATTAGAGACAAACTAAAGTCACGATCCATAATGCACAAGTCGTCAAGAACGATAGCTGGTATAGAGCCCTCTCTTGAAGCGTTGTTAGGGGTCCCTAATTTGATAACAGAAGCAAAAGAGCCGATGAAATTCCCTACATTCGCACCCATGGAAGTCCCCTGATTCGACCCTTTAGGTTTCCAAGCATTAGGTTTAGGATTTCTTTGGAATCGCGCAACATTTGCATGAAGGCGAAGACGACCAATCCATATAGTACATAAATTCTCAATAAGACGATCCAAGTTAACAACCTTAATAAAACGAACGGAATCAAATCTTTTACCGGCTTTGGATTTCTTGAAAGGAATGAAAACATCAATTACTGTACCGTAATCGCTACACACCTTCCACATATCTCGGGACAAAAAGTGATCGGGGAAATTCGTAACAAATACCGATTTTGATATCTGTTGAGTATGATCCTCCTTTGATATGTTCGAATACCACCCGTTAGGAGCAGCCATGAAGAGGGTTTTGACTCAAGAAGTCAATTTTGTTTGAAAATTGAATTGGGGAAATGATGGATTGGTGATTTTGGATGTGGGTTTTGATGGAATTGAAGTTTAGTGGATTGGAAGTGGTTTAATTTTGATTTTGGTGTTCATCCATGTTTTTGGTTTGAATGCGCTGTTAGGGTGTTAAACACGTAGATATTACGGTGATAAACCACTTCGTTTGAGCTATTGATTCATAATTTTTTTTTTTATTATTTTTTTATTTATTTTTTTATTTTTTAAATTTCATTCACTTGTATACATCAATTAATAGTGAATCGAATTTATAAATCACAAATGTGATTCACAAATCTTTGTAAAAATCGAGTTATGGTAATGATTCATTAAATTTGTACAGATGATTCACAATTGTACTTATATCGCAAAATTGTGAATTTTTTAACATTGATTCAATTTTTTTTTACACATTTTGGATTAGAAAACATTAAAATGAGTTCTACACATGAAAAACTTGAATGGAAGTTAAAAATCTATCATTTTTTAACATCCTTCTCAATGGATCCAGATTCCTTACATCCATACATTAATCTTACAAGTTTACCTCATAGTATCTCTATGTTATTCACAAAATAATGCATTTTTCATATCTGAATATTAACAATAACATTTCGTTACTTCAAAATTTCAAACATAAAGGTAACATCAAGACGGGGTGATGTTATATCACCCTAAAAAACATTCTAATTTACCTCCTAAAGTTGTATTTTATCTACACAAAAATCTTAGTCACTTACTTTTTTTTAGTGGCGAAAAAATGGAGGCTCAAAACCCTTAGTCCGACTTAATTGAGAGACTCATCAAAGCCTTTCTCTCCTCTTTAAGAGGCTAACTAAAACTCTCTCTACAAACCACTTAACCCTTTCTCTTCATTTTTCATTTTAATAATGCACAAAGTGTTCAAATAACTACTAACTATATTCTTCACCAATAAAATTACATTTATATCTAGTAAAGTCCTTTCTGATTAGCTGAAATATTAAGCGTACATTTGTTTATAACAAAACAAAATAGAGAGGTCGAAACGTGAAATTTTATTATTGGATCAAAGGAATATTTTAGTATAAGTAAGAAATTGGTTGGGCTTTAAATAACTTTTCAAAAGCATCCCAAAACTAAAAAAAAATCATTGGGCCAAAACCCACCAGGCCACCAATGCCTTAAGCAGAATATAGGCTAGTCACTAGTGCAAACATTTCATAGCTCACATTTGGAATAAAAAATTCAGCTCACAAATTTAGAAGGGAGTCGTATAGTGACTCGTACTCATAACCGAACTGAATTTATCAAAACTATATTTAAATAAAATATCATAATCTAAACGAAAACTGAACTCACACTAAAAAAAAATTAATACCCTTTTTTTGGTTTGAATATAACATTTTTTAAGCTTATTATTTTTTTCTTTAAAAACTATATAATTAAATAAAAAAATAAAAATTATGTAACTCGGGTTATTCGGGTCAGCCTGAAAACCGAACCGAGTTCAAATTTTATTTTCGGTTCGATTAATCCAATTTGAATTTGGTTCGTTCGTTTTTCGATTTTACTCAAAAAAATTGTTTTTAACCGAACTAACCAAAACGAACCAACCGATGAACAACCCTAGTCTTGTCCAAGATAACCAATTTTTGAGTTTTTATTATTTTAAAAAGAAATTTTATATCTATATCTATACGTCTTATAAAGCATTTATTAAAAAATTCAAATAAGAAAATAACTTATATACCTTTCACAATATTTGAAATAAAAAATTATAAATAAACATAAAAATAGTTTTATTTTATTTATGTAAACTGTATTACTCCGTACTTTACAAATTACACACATGCTTCTATTTAACTAAGAATTTATGCTTTCTAAAAGTGAAGTGTGTGGGATCATTGCCAAAACATCCAACATAAAACATAAAAAGTAATATGTTATTGTCATATATTTTTAGAGTTTGAATTTTAGATATTGTTTTACTTTTTGTGAATTACAAAACTAAAGGAACAAGACCTTTTTTAACAAATATCGAATACACCTACTTGATTATTACATTTTTCAAACATGTTGTGAAGCAATAACGTCTCACACCATATTTGGTAAAACGTACGAATTAGACTTGTTGGTTAGCGGGCTAAATCGAGCTTGAATAATAAAGAGTTGAATTTTAGCAAGTAAAACAGCCTGACTCAAGTTTGTATCATCTACTTGTATTTCTTTTCTCACTTTCAATATCTTTGCACTTAAGTTCAAAGGAATATATTTTCATTTAGTGGACTTTTATTTTAAAAGGTCCGGTACGGTTTTTCGGTTGGTCCAATCCGAGAAGGCAAAATAGTCGGTTATACGCAAGACTGGACTGGACCGAGGACCGAACATGAGGTAAAATGTGGACCGTAGACCGGACCGAAATAGGTTCGGTCCGGTCCGGTTCGGGCCGGTTTATCCTTTCGGTCCAGTCTGCGGTCCGTTATGCACCCCTACGGAGTAGTAAAAGATAATTTGTAAAAAGACAATGGAGTATAGATTTTTATTAAATTATCATGGAGTTGGTTATAGTTAATTAATTAATCCTGAACCCTACTACTGCTTCAAGCGTCACAAACATTTTGGTTCATGTAGTTATATCATTTTCTAAGAAGCAATTTGTATTTAACAATGTTATCTCAAAGTAGCCTCATTCCACGACTAAAAGAAAAAAAATTCGTCTTCGGAGTCATATACTATGTAATATCCTATCATGGATACTAATCGGCAGGGCGTTGAAAATAATTTCCGAGGGGGCAATTTATAAAAATACCCTTAGAAAAAACATTTAGAAGGCAAATTTACAAAAACATCTTTAAATTCAAAAGAATTTACATACAAATTTTTTGGTAGGGAGGGGCACTTGCCCCTTGTGCCCCCTACCTCCGCCCATGCCAATGGGCTTGTATTATACCGGTATTTATGAACAATTCTCTAATCAAGTAGTTGTGAGTTTTAATTCTATTTAGAAATATTATATGTTATAACTGTATATGTTATGAAATTGTCAGTCTTTTATAAAATGAAATTAAAATTCCGATAATGACTCAAAACTTAAAAGAACGTAGTTTATGGTGATGGAATATGCGATCAACTAGTTCAATCAAGACACTATATATGTTAAACCCACTCCTTTAACCGCAAGATAGTTGTGAACAAAATGCAAATGGCTAAGGGACTGATAGCTACGGGTATAGGTTTTGTAAACCCATCCCGTGAACCAGTTTTGAGAAAACCCTCATATTTGGATATCATCAGTCCCAACCCATCAAACCAACCATGAGCAATCATATCCATTCCCAAAGCCACGATCCAAACGAACCATTAGACTCGGTATATACTTCCATTAATGACATTTAACCTTACTACTCAAGATTATGGGCTTGAAATTTAAGATAGCGATTATAATGAACCCCACACTAGCTACGGCAAGCTGGAACTAAAGAGTAGGATAAGGTCCGGTAGAGCTCGTGAAATTTGTCGAATATGAAAGTGAAACATGGATGGTTAATATATGAATCTTAAAATTTAGAATCGTATATAACTATATACTTCTTAATTAAGTTGAACCTTGAACGTGACCCTATTGAAAAAGTTGGCCATTTCATTTCTCAAGTAAAAAAAAGGTAATGTGACCAAATGTAAGAAAAATTAAAATTAGTTAGATTTATCATTTTTCACAATATTAGATAATAGATAGTACAAGATATTTTAAACATTCCATCTGTTGTATTCAACGACCACATTATTAACATTGACACTAAAATGTCAGAATTATAAACTATATCCATCAATTTCAAACACATACAAAGTTTTTCAACTTGGTGCACTCAATTTTCTCTATTTACTATTGGATTTCTCTTCACGGATTATTATTACTATTAGAGCTACAAGATTCTTTTTTAATTTGAATATGACAAAAAGAAAAGAATGTGATATTCAAAGTAAACAAAATTAACTCTCTACTTTTCTAGTCCATGCACCATACCATTAAACGTTAAATCGACGACTTCTTATAAACTCCATACGCTCTTCTTTAAAAATTCATGAATGCATTGATATGTGTAGATCAAAACTTTGTATTTATACACGAGAGAATAACAAAAAATAAATGTATCTAACTTGTCTATTTATGTTGTTTTGTGCAAACTGTTTTTTTTTTTTTTTTTTTTTTTTTTTTTTTTTTTTTTTTTTTTTTTTATTTTTTTTTAATTAAAATACAAATTAACATTTTAATTTTCGACCTATGTGTATCGTGCTCATTCATAGTTAAGTCACCTACATTCGTCAAAACAAGAAAAACCGCATGCGTTTAGCGTTTTCTTTGGATCTTTATACATGCGCACCGTCGATCACGTACAAGCTTATGAGCTTATGCAAAAATTTCTTTTATTTGTCGACTTGGGATATATTTATGTGTGTTATTCTTTCACAATCATTGACAATTATACCACACGAAATAAACTTTTGAATGGCAAAAAATAGAAAAGAAATGGTTTACAGTTGGATAATTATTGATGTAAACGTAAGTTGTTGAGGTTTTGCTTTCGTTGTTTCTTACCTGCCTAACCATTTCTTTTAACTATTGTTTTTCAAAAATGTTTGGCAGTTGGCAAGACTTCAGTAACAGATATTATGAAGTTTACTTTGATTGAACAAGGCATATATATACGTCAAATGCTACCTAAGTTTCTCTTTAGAAAAAGTTCTGCGTTCAAACTTGGATAGAAGTGTGAGTTAGTGCGCGGTAAAATAAGTTTAATAATTACCGATACAATCTTTAGCTTGTCAACCAGGGTTTATATATTTCCTATTTTTATTTTTTATTTTTATTATTATTTTTTTTTTAATTTTTATGAAACGCAAAATTTTATTAAAAAAAACAACTAGCAAGACGCTAGGAAAATTACAAAGATATGAAATGAGGATTTTAAGCCACTCAATCCAACTAAACGAGCTTTTACATCTATAACGACACCAATAGAACGACCGAGACACCACATCTTCAAAAATAGCCGCATTAGAAGGAAACTTTGCATCGAACACACTTATTGCGGAAACCCCAAATATGCCACCACAACGCATAACAAGCTCCTTCAAAAAACTGCCTATGCTTAACTGAAAGCCGCAAGCTCAAGATCCACTCCAACCAATCTTCGTAAGAAGATGAGTCCGAATAGCTGACATCCCACCATCGAGATATCTTACACAGAACCTCTCTAGTTATCCGGCAGATGAAGAAAATGTGTCGAGACGATTCAGCCGCCTCACCACGCATAGGGCATATCATAGACTCGATCTCCATGCCTCTTTGAGATATATTAATTCTAGTTGGTAAACAATCTATCTTAACTTTCCAAGCATGAACGTTTACCTTGATAGGCATCGCCTTAGTCCAACGCGTCTTAGAAGCAACCTCTGGCAGCATTTTATCATCAAGCAGCTTTCTAACCGAAGCAACGAAAAATTCTCCCGAGCCCTCCAAGGACCACGACCATCTATCCCTCATATCAGCGAGCAAAGTACCTTCCACCTTTTCCAGCATCGCATCAAACTGAGCTCATTCCACACCCCCTTGGCTCGCGATGAAAAGAATAAGCCAAGTTACTATGATTCATCTTCGAAGCAACATCTATATTTTTACTCAGCTCCAATGCGTATAATTTGGGATATAAATTTTTGAAAAGAGTACCCTCAAGCCATGGTTCCTCCCGAAACAAAGTGTTAGCCCGGTTTCCCAAGTTTTTATGAATGAAGTTAACTAAATCAATACCCAGCTCTTTAAACATTTCCACTTCATGAACAATATCTAGCCATATGGCAGGGAAAGACGATTTGGCCTTCTTACAATTTTTCCATCTCCTTTGTGGATCGCTTTAATAACCCTCGTCCATAAAGACGAACTTTGAGTAAAAAAAGCGCCACACCCATTTAAACATCAGAGCTCTATTCAATGCAAATAGACACGACACCCCAAAGCCGCCTTTGTCTTTTGAAACCAAAACATTTTTCTATTTCACCCATATTGGTTTTTTACCGACAAGATCAACTCCATTAAAAAAATGAGATCGGATGGATTCCATTCGTTGTAGCACCTTCATGGGAACTTTAAATAACAACATATGATAAATTGGCATTGAACGTAATATCGATTTAATAAGAGTTAATCTACCACCTATTGATAGAGTCTTCATCTTCCATTTAGATAACCGGGTAACCATACCCTCTATCGTCTCTTTCCAAGACTGAATTCGAGACATAAGCCCACCCACTTTCGATCCTAAATAAGTAAATGGAGTTTTGAGAGTGACACAACCAATCTTCCTTGCTGCTTGATCCACTTTGTCCGCATCCACAGATATTCCTAAAAGTTTACTTTTGCTCATGTTAATCCGAAGCCCCGATGCACGATGAAAACACTCCAAAACATGAACAATAGTATCAATATTGGACTCATTCCATTGACCCAAAAATATAACGTCGTCGGCATAGAACATATGAGATAAATGTAACGAAGAACTTAAAGTGATACCATTGAACATACCTGCGTCCACCACTCTTTGGAATGATATGTGTAGACTTTCCATAACCAGAATAAACAAAAAAGGAGATAACGAGTTCCCCTGTTTCAGGCCTTTGTAAAATTGAAATTCCTTCGTGGGGCTACCATTCACCATAACCGAACCCGTAGACAAACGAAGACAATTTTGGATCCACCCATACCACTTGTCACCAAAACTGAATCTTCTCAAAATATCATCAAAAAAATCCCACCTAACCGAATCATATGCCTTCTCAAAATCGACCTTGAAAACTAAGGACTGTTTCTTCTTCGACTTGCACCATTGAATAATTTCGTTCAAAATAAAAGGGTCATCCAGGATTTGTCTATCATCAACAAAAGCTGATTGAACCTCATTAACAAGATTTCCTAAAATGATCACAATACGATTTGCCAAAATTTTTGCAATGATTTTATATAAACTCCCGATTAAGCTAATAGGTCTAAAGTCTTTGACCATATTAGCATAAGGAATCTTTGGGATTAAAGCAATGAAAGAAGAATTACCGCCTTTAAGGAAGTACCCTTGTTGAAAAAAGCAACTTACCGCATCCACAACATCACTTTCTATAATCTTCCAGTACCGACGATAAAAACCGAACGTAAACCCGTCCTGACCAGGAGATTTATCTATCCCACATCCCATACTACCTTTTTTATCTCATCTTTAGTCACTTCACATTCCAAATCAGCACGTTGGTCAGAATTTAATTTACTCAGGAAGTTCAAGTAGATATAAAGCTGAGTCTCCATCGATTTTTCAAAACATTTTTTAAAGTGTGATAAAAACTCCCTTTTCACCAGGTCGGGAGATTCGACCCAATTACCGTCAACCAAAGTTCCACGAATAGCAAGCTGATTTTTTTTTTTATTTATTTATTTTTTTTTTTTTTTTTTTTTTTTTTTTTTTTTTTTTTTTAAGAGGATACCATGATAATACTTAGAATTTTCATCTCCCTCGATAGCCCATTTAATCTTCGCCTTTGAGCCAACTCCAACGATTGCAACTTCTCCAACTATTAGGAACACGTTTTGTATTAATTCAAGTATTGATCATATTGTAATAGGTTGCTTTGGCCTTTAGGTTTGTTATTAGGCACAGCCTGTGTAGAAGGCCCATGGGCTGTGTCGTTTATTTATTTATTTATTTATGTTTAAGTATGTTAATTAGGGCTTTAAGCCCAAGTCCATGTAAAAACTATAAATACCCCCTCCCATCTAAGGGAGAGGGTTGGTTGATTGTATGCTAAACTTTCCTTATTATTGTGTGATCAATCTTCCACTCTCTTTCTCTCTCTAACTTTCTCTCTCTAGATCTAGGGATTATTAGTGGTTAATCTAGGTAGCTTAATTCATAATAGTAAGAAACATTAAGTGGTATCATTCGCCTAGGGGTAATTTAGGTTGTTAAAAGATTAGATCTAAAGAAAAAATAAAAAATCCGATAAGTTACTGTACCGTACTGTTCATCCGAGTTCTTACTGTTCACTGATCGAGATTTGGAGCATTGATCGAGTAACTGCTTTAGTAGAGTAACTCAACTGATCGAGTAACTGATTATTCATCAAGTTAGATGCAATAATCGAGTAACTCATTTTGATCGAGTAACTCAGTTTGATAGAGTAACTCACTTTGATCGAGTAACTAAGTTTGATCAAGTAACTCAGTTTGATCAAGTAACTCACTTTGATCGAGTAACTAAGTTTGATCAAGTAACTCAGTTTGATCAAGTAACTCACTTTGATCAAGTAACTCATTTTGATCAAGTAACTCACTTTGATCGAGTAACTCACTTTGATCAAGTAACTCAGTTTGATCGAGTAACTCAGTTTGATCGAGTAACTCACAGTAATCAAGTAACTCTAGTTTGATCGAGTAACTCATCTGATCGAGTAACTCATCTGATCGAGTAACTCTTTTATTGAGTAACTCTTGATCGAGTAACTCTTGATCGAGTAACTCATGATCGAGTAACTCATCTGATCGAGTAACTCTTGATCGAGTAACTCACACTGATCGAGTAACTAAGTTTCTGGAGCATAGTCGAATCAGATGTTTAACAAGATCTCAGCTTTCATTTAGTGTTGCACAAAGTTACATCAAGATTGTTTCAAATCTATCACACGAAACAATATCATCATAGATCCGTCAACTCACCAACGAATACGAAAAGGAAAGGGTTTAAGATCTTAGATTATCTCTTGCTTCTATATACAATTCGTTCTTAAAAGAAAACCAATCAAGAGACATCATCACAGATCCATCATTACCCTCAACACAAAATTCAAACAAATAACCATCACCTAATCCTAAACGCAACGAGAATAAAAGTGGATCTCAGTTTGTGTTGTATTTCAAAAGCAAACAACCTTTTAAAAGGTATACCAAACATACTCATCATCGATCCATTTTTTATGAAGACTAAGCGTCAACAACAACAACAATAATAAAGAAAAATAATCGACCTTCAAAAGATCTCAGGCTATCTCTTTGTATGCACATTAATTCATTCAAAGAACCAAACAACAAGAGATTTATCGTCATCGATCAATGAGAAGTACAAACTTCAATTCAATTTTTCGAACGTGTTTTAAAAGAAAAGAATAAAACGATATCATTTCATCCTTCTTTTGATTCGGTGTGAATACAAAAAGGAAATAAAAGAAAAACAAACAATCTCAGGTTCGTGTTTTGTGTTAGAAAATAAAATCTTAAAAGATTAGAACACGATTTCATCATAGATTGTTTTTGAAGCATATAACTTCTGTTAATATCCGAACTTTTCAAAGAAAGAACAACACTCGTGTGTCATTCTTCCTATCATTCGAGTTAAACGAAAAAGAAACAAATCACTTACTTATTTTGATACTCGAGTAACAGAATGTAAATCACAAGGTCGAATTGTTTATCTTTATGTGGCTGTGACAGAAGAGTGTAGAAAGAGTTTGACTGCGTTTTTCTTAATTGGCATTAGGGTTAGAGTGTTTGAGTAGTGGTGTTTTATAGTCTGATAATTAGGGTAAGATTAATTGGACTCGTGGGCTGCTATTCGACTTGGGCCGCAACCTTTTAAATTGGGGTTTTGAATTGATAACTCAAGAACGTTTATTCAGTGGACACAAGGACAAATTTATAAAGATAATTGGGCTTCTAATCCATACTTTGTCGTTTTTCTTACCTTTTATCAAGTTTGTGAGATCTATCAAGTTTCGTAAGAATATTCCGAGTTTCTAGTGTAAAATCCTCCGAGGTTCAACGCTTGAATTCTCTGAGTTTCTAAGAGTAAAATCCTCAGAGTTTCTTCAAGTTATTCATCGTTCAAAAATCTAATCTACAACAACAACCGTTATTATCCTTTAAAGATCCTACATCCACAAGTTCCGTGCGATACATTTTAGTTTGATTCTTCCGATTTCATCGCAACAATCAAGGGGGAGAGAAAATGTATCAATCAAGGTCACAAATGAATGAACAGATGTCACCTTCCTCCATTTCTTCACCACCAAACCTTGTTTCTCAAGGATCTCAAGAGAGCGATACGCAAGAGCTATTAATGCAAGAAAAAGAGAGAGAAACGAAAGAGAAATGCATGGAATGTTTTAGATTACTTCATTCACACCTTAAAGTCCTCTCAAACAAAGACTTAGCAGAAACTCGTACCGAGTATGGATTTAAACGGGCATTTACATGACTCTTTGGAGAAGACATTAAGGTGTTCACAAAAACCATGTTTCTCAACCTGGATCAACTGGAGAAGCAACTTGAAAACAAAGAATTTCACGAGAATGGATCCACGGTCGCCTTTAGAGTACTCAAGGAACAATTTCAGCAGTTCATCGTTTCCTGGTTATCATCAGATTTTGACAGTGTCATGACATGCAAGTATTTTTTGGAATACACTAGAATCGAGGTTAAAACTTTCAAAGACATGCTGACCCAACAAATGGATTCGATTGAGAAGTCAATTGCTGAAAGAATTCTTCACAGATAAGAGTATGACAAAAGAGTGAATGAAAAGAAGTTACAGATTCAAGAAGAGCAAGCTAATACGGGTAAAGCATTGGAAGCTAATTTGGGTGTTAGAGAAAGCAATGGGATAGAAACAGAAAGCAGTGGGATAGAATCAGAAAAGCAGGATGATAGCAGCAGAACAAGGAATGATACAGATGCTGATTGTGCAGATGTCAGACCCACATATGACACAGAGCCTATATTTGATAAAGAGCCAATGGCTAAGGATGACAGCAGCAATGATACAGATGCTGATTGTGCAGATGTCAGACCCACACATGACACAGAGCCCATATTTGACGAAGAGCCAATGGCTGAGGTATAATCAATTGTCAATAATAGTATGTCTGCTCATGATCGCCAACTTACTGAACAACCAAAATTCAGAAATGAAGGAGGGGTTGATCAGAATGTTGACGAACATCTTGTCAAACAATCTTTACCTGATCCATTAAATGAAAACAAAACAAATGTACCATCAAATCAAACTCTCGAGTTTGAAAATGCTTGTCTCAAAAAGACCATTGCCTAGTTTCAAAAGGATTTTTCAAAACTAGAGGCACATTGCATCTCACTTGAACTTAAACTGCAAAACGAATCTCTAACTTCGGGCAAAAATGGTAAATCTTTGAATGAAGAAAGTAAATGTATGGATACATTAGTTAAAGAAAATGAGTTGTTGAAAGTTCAAATTCAAGCAAAGGTGTTTGCACATGCTGCATTGCAAAACAAATTAAGAAGATTGACTGGCCAAAGTGTGGATACTAAGTTTGCAAAACCATCAATCTTGGGGAAACCGCCTCTAAAACCTATCAGAAAACAATCAGTGGTTAGACAACCAACTGCATTTAAATCTGAACGACCTAAACTTTCAAAATCTCGGTTTGCCTCCCAAGTTGTTGAGAAAGATGATTTGACAAAACCAGTCACTCCACATTCTTGGCCTAAGAAAAATGCATCTGTCTCTGCTAAACCTCAACACGTTATTATACCTAGCTCATCTAGGATCAGTTCGAAAACAATGTCTAAATCGAGCATTAAAAGTAAAGAGTCTTATGGCATAAATGACATGAACAAGAACTATGATCTAGAAAAGGCTAGGAAAAAGGCACTACTTCAAAAAGACGGAATTCTAGGTTCAAAACCCTGTGTGATGCCTTCCACTGTTTTACAGAACACTGCTAGTAGTAGCAAACCAAGACCTAGGAGCACTCTACAAACAAATAGGAATTGGCTAGCATCTAAGAGTAGTTGCAATGTCTGTGTGTCAAAATATCATCAAGAAGTGAATTCACGTGCAAAGGCACAATCGACTAAGACAATCAAACCAAACAAACCCATTGAACCAAAGGAAAAGATTCAGAAATCTAAAAGGTGGATTAATATAGGACGTAGGTTTTCTCAACTAAGTGATGCTCCCACATTTCATTCCGCTGCATCTAGAAGGAAAACATCTCCTAGATCTAACCTCAGGTGGGTTCCTACGGGTAGAATCTTCAAAATGATTGGTCTTAGGTGGATTCCTACAGGAAATATTTTAGACATTTGCACCAAAACAAATGTGAATTACACATCATCTATCCCTGAGGCTAGCAAGAATACCATAGAAATCGAGTGTTCGGGTGTCAAGAGGATAATTAACACTACAACTTTATGCTTCTAACATCTGGAACCCAGTTTCACTTGGGGATCCATGTTCTATGCTTTGTCTCTTCCTACTTTCTTTGCAGATATGACAATGGCTTCGGAACAGCTCAGTTTCGGACCCGAGCTTAATGTTTCGGCTTCTGAGCAAGACAGCTTGGAACCCGCACACAACCGTCTTAACTTTCCTGAATCTTCAGCTGCTTCATTACCGTTTGACAGAAAGGATTTAGAAGACCTGTTTGCTCCTCTGTTTGATGACAATCTCGGTAGTCGTGCTTCTGATGTATCCACCGATTCCGCTTCTCAAACCGTAACCAATCAAGCACCTGATACAACAGCAACTACTACTACAGCAGTTGCTGACGATGCACCTCAACCTGAAACATCATCATCAATAGATTAAACAGCTTCTACTTCTGCGTCTGCAGCTGAAGATCCCTTTTACCTCTAAAGCACCCACACCATCAAATTATGAAGAAAAATGCACTCTTCAATCCATTTGCTTCGGCTTCAACCGTTACCGATACTACAAAGAGCCGTCAGAATGATAATGGGGTCGTTAAAAAGTTAACTGAGAGGAGTATAAAAGAGTTGAGATGTTATCAGGAGTTGATTCTCATGCGCTAATTATGGTACTTCTCACATCTCTGACTAATTGGACATACAGGGTTTATGCTGCCTCCGTTTCCATCGTAAACATAGTGTGTATGCTTCTGATTCTGCGAAGACATCGTGGGGGAAGAGAGAGTAGATGTTCTTTGGCGTTTCTGGCATTCTTTGCGAAAACACTCTTTTTCCACATGTATCTACAATCAGGGGAAAGATATGTGCACATCGGGGACACATAACAGACCCACGTGATCGAGCTTACAATTTTATTACTACCAAAGAGACGCCTGCAGAGATGATCAGTGGTTCAGTTTTGTGATTTTGGTGTAAACATTTCAAACTCTCGTAGGTTGTAATGTGCGAAGTAGCCTACTTATGTGAGAAGATCTTGCTGATTTCTTGCATGTTACCCCCGAACGGAGTTTCCGCATTAAGTATAATCATTACTGAGTCACTTAGTCAGATTTGCTTGGTGTGGTTTACGATGTTATCTACAAATACTGTTGTATACTTAAAACCTCCAAAAGTTAGAAGACATGTTACCTACATCAAAATTACGAATCTGCTGAAGTCGGTTGTCAGTTTGGGGGGAAGCTGATTCAGAAATTTCGCCAAAAAGGAAGTGTACGAAGAAGCTGCTATTGACATGCAACATGAACTGGATTAACAGTCAAGTTCTTGGCTCCAATTGATCACCGACTGAAGTTTCGGGTGCAGATGAGAAGACTGGAGAGTTACACGGGAGGACGAGCTAGAATTCCAAACATTCTCACTTTCCGCCATCCTGAGTAAACTCAATGGTATTACTTGTCAAAAATTTGTCATTATCTCATCATTTCCTTATATATGACGATGGCTTGTGCACACATAACAGTGCACAACCTGTACCTATAAAGAAAGGACCCTGAGGTACGCTTCAGTGCCTCAATCCTAATCAAAGGAGCGAAAGCTTCTTTCTTATGAGTAGAATGAAAGCTGAATCTTTTCTAAGTTTTTCAAAACATTCTGCTCATAAGGACAAATATTACCTCGTGAAGGGGGAGTATTTAAAAAATAATCTGACCGGATCTAAACACACACGTTGTGTTGGGGATACTTTGAGTATATACTTGATAGCATGCGGAATTTACTACCAAGTACTTAGAAGAATATGAGTTTGTGTTTGGTGATTGATTGAATAAAACAATAAGAACACAAACAATATCAACCAAACAATCACTTCAATATATATCGAACAATTACAATATGAACGTGAAGCTCTTGATAACTCGTATGAAGGGATATCTATATAAAACCCCTAACTAAGGATCTCTTTTTATATTGCAAAGAGTCCTATACAAGTAAAACATCTAACCGTATCACAAAACCTAAATAAGATATATACCATATCTATTCCATATTTATCTTCACACGGTTTCACCTTGATCTCTTAAGCAGTCCTAACTTTTCTTCATCAGCAGTACTAACTGTTCTTGTATTCTTCTCTTCATCAGCAGTACTAACTGTTCTTGTAACCGCACTAACTTTCAATGAACCGTACCAACTGTTGGTTTAATTCCCAACAATCCTCCCCTAAACTTATGATTTCTATGCAAATCAATAAGTTTCTTGAATTAAACATCTGCATATGTTGATGGGGTGGATTCTTTCAAACACTTATCTTTAATCTCGAAACACTTGGGAATTTTCTTCACATATCGTACTCTTTTTGGTCAACTCTTAAAAAATTGCCAAAATTAAATTTATTCTTATAAGGAATTAATTCTAAGTACCAACCCAAAGAATTTACTTCCTTATACCAACCCAGCATTTAATTGCTTTAATAACTCCATTGGTTCTATAAAAAGCCTTAAATTCTCATTACTAACCCATCATTCTTCACATCAACCTTCAAATCACAACTATCAATCCCAATGAGTTCTTCCAATCCAAACATTGTTGAGATTTCATCAGATTCTTCTTCAGATTCAGAAAGTGATGGATGGAGATCCTACTTTCCACCGAACTACACTAATCTGACTATCAAAAACCCATCTCCAAAAGCTCAAGAAGTATCTTCTGACGATGACCTTTCAATATCCTCTGATGATGATGATCAACAATCACTTCCACTATCAGTTGTATTGACAAGAGAGATAGAGAAAGCTGTGGCAAAAATGAGTAAGGTTCAAGTTCCAGAAAAACATCAACCACGTCCACTTCCAAGACCTGAGAAACAAGTTTTGGGGCTTCCTAGTTAGAAAGTGTGGAACTCAATCAATAGCAAAGGAGTTCACAAATCCATGCCAGACTTCAAGGACAAAGGCAAATGGAAGCTTGAGTAGTGGTTATGTGTCAGATTGGTTTAGGTTTGTGTGTTGTGTAGGTTTGTGTGTTGGGAGTTGGTTGGTTTTGTTGGTTTTGCTTATGTAATGAATCCACCTCTGTAATGAATAAACTTTTTATGCACTTCTTTATAATTCAACTCTGACTCTTAATTCCTCCCCTGAATTTCATAATCATCTTTAACAGCAACTAGAACAAACTTTATTCCTCCCATGTTTGGAAGAATCTTCACCATCAGATGGACTAGAACATATGACATCCAAGCTCAGCATCCAATAAGACAATTTGTACAAGTTACCATCAATTCAGTTGTTTAGTTTCAAACTGCTCTCAACACTTCCAGATGTATTACCTTCTGAGAGAGGTGTATCATAGAGCATAAACTCAGTAGGAACTAACTTTGAACAATCAATACAAACTGGTGAAGCCAGCAGTACAAACTGTTAACCCCAGCAGTACTAACTGTTAGCAAAAAGTTTTCAGAGATAAAATCAAGTTGTATGTTTAACGTGGATTCGAAAACATTTTTGTCCACTTATAGTTTTTAGCAAACTATCAGCTATGAACGGATTTGACATGTCTTTACCAATAGCCGTTTGCTATGGACTAGCTTACTCTTCACACTTAGATTTGGTGAGTTGATAACCAACCAGTTTTTGGTAAACTGTCACCCATAAACGGATTTGAGTAGTTTTTACCAGAAACCATTTGATCTGGACTAGTTGATTCTTATGTTGGTTAGACATGGTGAATCAATTACCATTTGTTGTGTGACAAGCATTCACACTTGACAATCCAAACCACCATACTTTTCAAAGCACAATCCAAAGCAAAAAGCTTTTCTTAACCTGAAATGTTAGTCCAAAACCAAAGAAAACACAATACATAATATTTTCCTTTAACAGTTATCACAATTGACTAACAAATTCACAAGCAGTACTAAAAATTACTCAACAGTACTAACTATACAAATAGCACAACTAGCAGTACAAAAACCAAAAACATTTAGACATTAATCTTTTGAAGGATTAAGCATTCCAATACCTGTTACCAAGTATTGTTTTGTTTGGTCATTGAGAAAACACGAGGCTCTGTGTTGCTTACCTTTAAGGCAAGAAACACAAGTTTGGTCATTGAGAAAAGTTTTGTTTGGTAAACCTCTTACCAACCCATTTTTAGCAATATTGTTAATGGTTTTAAAATTAATATGACCAAGCCTCCTGTGCCACAACATTGATTCTTTCAATGTGGCTTTTGCAACAAGACAAGTAAGTCCAACCTTAGGAACTAGTTTATTTATCTCAACACTGTATGTATTATCCTTTCTAGGGATTTTAAGCAGTACTTGACTTTTATCAGGTAGCTTGAAATCAGGGGAAAGAATAAGACAATCAGTATCAGTAAATAAAACTTTGTTCTGTTTATCATAAATTTGTGATACACTGAAAAGATTGTACTTAAGTTCTGGTATATAATACACATTTTCAAAATCAAGATTACCAGTTTTAATTACCCCTTTACCAGTAATCCTTCCTCCAACACCACCACCAAAGACAACTGGTCCTCCATCCAGAGCAATAAAGTCTGAAAGATATGACATGTTGCCTGTCATGTGCCTTGAACATCCACTGTCTGAATATCCTCTATCTTCTTTACCATTTGAGGGATGTTCCTGCACACAAAATAAAGGTGTTAGTTTCTTTTGGGGATCCAAACCATCACTGGTTTGGATCTGCCTTGTGCATCAAGATGAGAAAACTTGTTGGAGGTCATTGATGCACCATTGGGTTTGGTAGAATTTTTAACCCAATGCGCTGAGGCCTTGGCAGCATTGCCCCTTTTTCCCTTAACATTTAAGTGCCTAGCAGTAAGATTTGCTGGTCTAGCAGTTGGAACTGCTGACCTAGCAGTTGGAACTGTTTGTTTAATTTTAGGCACCCACTTCTGATTGGTCATTGCTGTTTTCTCATAAAAATGCCTTTTGACTTTTTGTGCATGATTTGAAAATTGTTTTGCACTAGAAACAGTTTTCTTGTTATTAAACCACTTATTTTGACCAGCAGTTGAAACTGTTTTGATGCCAGTCTTTAACATAACAGCTTTCGGTGACGTCTTATGATTTGCATTAGGGCTTGTCAATCTAGTTGGACTATTTTGAGTTACCCTAGCATTGTTATTCCTATTCACCCTTGTATTCCCAGAAACCCTCTTTTTCCATGGGTTAGAATCGCAATAAGCAGCCATATGATCAAAACTTCCACAAACAAAGCACACTTTTCTAATCATGGCAAACTTATCATCCAATTTCTTAGATTTTGAGTGATTCCAGTTCCTATGACTACTCTCAGAACTTGGTGATCTGTTCTTAGTCCTATACATCTCAGCATATCTAACACTTTTCCTAACTGGTTTTATGTTTTCAGTCTTAACCACTTTAGGAGCATGTTTAACTTCTACCTTAACAACATTAGGTTTGACCTTAACCTTTGCATCCTCATCATCAGATGTCCAATCCTCAATAGTTGGTGCATCTAAGTTCCTATCAGAGGACATCTTTTCCTCAGAAAGAGATTTATCACTAGCACTCACAAAAGAATCTTCTGCCTTAACAAATTTAATAGGATTCTCACTAACCTTAACACCATATCTAGGAAAATCCATATCCTTAAACTCTTCTAAACCTGTATGAGCTAAATTAATTCCTGGTGGAGCAAACATTCCTCTAAAAGGGGGTGCAACTGACTTATAACCTAAACCAAATTTAGCTTTGTTAAGTATTTGACTCTCTACAATCTTCTTAACTCCGTTTGAAGTATATTCAAGAGTATCTACACTTAACTGGATGTTTTCTTTTTCCTTTTTAAGCTTCTCTAGTTCATATACAAGTCCTCTCATTTTATTATCTTTTATTTGCAAATCCCTCTTTAAAACACCTATCTCATCAGAAAAGTTTGACTCATTATGTTTATAAAACACAATTTGTTCTTCCAAAATAGCTAATCCTCTTTTATGATTTGTCAGACTAGAATTTACTTGATTAAATTCTACTCTAAGATCATCATACTGTTTCTTAACATTTTCATAATCTTTTAAAGCACGACAAGAGTTTGAGCATTTTTCAAGTATATGTACCTCAGAGTCTGAGAAAGCCATCAAACCCAAGTTAGCTGGTTCCTCTTCTTCCTCCATGAAGCTCCAATCAAATCCAGCTCCATCTACAGCTACCATAGCCTTGGAAGAAGGCTCTTCAACATTAACTGTTCTCCTTGTTCCTTGCTGATTGTTAAACCCTTGAACCTGGTTGCTTTGTTGTCTTGGACCTCTACATTCCCTGGCAAAGTGCCCCATCTTGTGACAATTAAAGCATTCCACCTTAGACTTATCATACCCAGCAACATCTCTTCCATTGAAGGTAATCTTATTTCCAGTCCTTTGGTAATACTTCTTAGCCCTGATGCTTATCAAAGCCAACTGCCACTTTAAATCCATAGCTTCCAAATCATCTTCAGCAATTTGAAGAAGATCTTCATTAAAGATCTTAGACCCACCAGACTGTTCTGACACAAATGCATATATGGTCTCTTCAGTCAAGCCAGCAGTACTAGTTTTTACACTAGTAATGCTAACTGTTGGTTTAGCAGTACCAACTGCTTCTTCATCTTCATGATTCGAACTGTTTGAAGAAGATACAAAAGCCATATTCCCTGAACTGGAACTGGTGCTACCACTCTTCTTGACCTTCTGCTCAACAATATTAAGATTATTGTAAAGCTCATTCATTGTCATTTTCTCCAGCTCTGGTTTATTGCTCCAAACCACAACATAAGTGTTCCATTCAGCAAGTAAACTATTTAGAAACTTCATGTTGAGGTCTTCCTGTGGAATCACAATTTTCAACACAGTAAGTTGACTGATGATCTTTTGAAGCCTATTAAAGATATGGTCTAAAGTTTCATTGCTTGATGCAGTGAAGTTCTCGTAACTTTGCTTAAGTAGGGTTTTCTGTGCCTTCTTGGTAGCTTCATTGCCACCAAATCTTTCCACCACTGCTTCAAAAAGAGTTTTGGCTGACTCGTAATGGCTAAAATTCAGCACTTGATCATTAGGAATTGCCATTAGTAACAAATTCTTAGCCTTCTGATCATTCTTCTTTTTGATTCTTTCCTCGTTTGTAACTAGCTCAGTGTTAAGCTTTGTGCTCTTGGAACCATCAACACGTATTTCTTCAACAGCAATTGGTTTGAAGGAATCACCATTGATAATGATATCCCATAATGCATAGTCTTGCACCATGAAATATTGCTCTATTCTGAGCCGCCATAAATCGTATTCATTCTGTTTCAGCATGGGGAGTTTAGCAAGGATTGAGGTTTGAGGTGTCTCCATGTCCATCTTCTTAGTTGCTAGTGAGTAAATACTTCTGGATCTTCTAAACTCAAAGTATCAGAAACCTGGCTCTGATACCACTTGACCGGATCTAAACACACACGTTGTGTTGGGGATACTTTGAGTATATACTTGATAGCATGCGGAATTTACTACCAAGTACTTAGAAGAATATGAGTTTGTGTTTGGTGATTGATTGAATAAAACAATAAGAACAAATAAGAACACAAACAATATCAACCAAACAATCACTTCAATATATATCGAACAATTACAATATGAACGTGAAGCTCTTGATAACTCGTATGAAGGGATATCTATATAAAACCCCTAACTAAGGATCTCTTTTTATATTGCAAAGAGTCCTATACAAGTAAAACATCTAACCGTATCACAAAACCTAAATAAGATATATACCATATCTATTCCATATTTATCTTCACACGGTTTCACCTTGATCTCTTAAGAATTCCTAACTTTTCTTCATCAGCAGTACTAACTGTTCTTGTATTCTTCTCTTCATCAGCAGTACTAACTGTTCTTGTAACCGCACTAACTTTCAATGAACCGTACCAACTGTTGGTTTAATTCCCAACATAATCTTTGTTCTGAAAAACAAAAGTTCTTGAAATTCTTCCCTAAAACTCAAAAATAGCATATTTTAATCATAAAGTTTTTTCAAAAACATCATGAGTATGCTATTTTTGAGGGGGAGAATAATTGATGATTAAAATATGGTAAAGGAAAGATGGAATCTCATAAGTGCTCGACTCAGAATTGACCCTCGAATTGATGATAAGAAAAGTCAGTAGTCGAAAGGGCATGTCCCAGACGGGTAATAATTTCAAGCCAGTTCATCTGGTGATGTAAACGTGTCTCGCAAAGGACGTGTCTGAGTAGAATGTACCGATTTCGAGCGATTTTCCTTGAATATGATCTGGACGGGTAATAATTTCAAGCCAGTTCATCTGGTGATGTAAGCGTGTCTCGCAACGATCATGTTCATTGAAAATCAATCAATTCAAAAGTTCCAACTCTTCCCGGCATGTGCAAATTTACTTTAACTATATATGAGCACATGTTAAGGGGGAGTCTTTCAGTAAAATGCCAAACTCTCATGGTGTCAATAAAATATTTTTACAATCATCGACACTTTCAGAGATTTTTCAATGGTTTGGTTTATGGCATCATTAGGATAGTCATGGAGTTATAAGGTGACTAAGGTTTAGGAAAAACCGTCCTATGATCCGCCAGAGCCGGAGGGATCTACCCAAGGACAATTCCCATAGTTTAGAACTAGAAAGTCCTAGGTATGATACAAAAAAGGAGAAATGAAATGAAAGGAGAAAGAAGGGGTTGAAGAATTAAAAAGAAAAGCAAAGAAAAGGGTGAAAAGAAATAGCCCTTTATTTGTTCAACCTTAGGGCAGACACTAGGTTCAATTCATAATCTACTGGTTGACTGAGCATCACCGGTATTGAAGACAAAAGACGTCATGGACCCAGTGACGCACTGCACTAAACCTTCTAGCCACTCAGGTGTCTCTCAAAAGACACTTGTTTCATTTCACACGGAGAACCCTTCATCATCTATCGACCTCTCACTACGAGATGTGTTGATATTGAAAAGGAGGCACTCTGCTCCATGCCTCCGATGACCAAAAAAATGTGCACTAATCGAGTCTAGAGCCATGAGATTCATCAAAGATCTCTTAGGAACACTTAGTATTACACTGTTGTTCTACATCATGGGCAGCAGTTGTAAAATTAAGAAGAGTCCTTCGCAGATCTTAGCAATCTGGCGAGAACTTTCTTGAGAGAATTCACAATTGTGATTCTCAGTGATAGAATGGAAATCCTGCCAGGATAACATCAAACAACCCTGACAGCAGGTCACTTCGGTAACTCCTTGTGGGTCACGCTTAGTGTTTGTTCCAAAAAATGGTCTACAGTCGTGGGGTGATCTCCAGCGGCTCACTGAATCGTGGGTGCACTTCGGTGTGTCCGTGTTAGCCCTTTCGGGGGTATCCGGTTCAGAACGGCCTGGGCAAGGATTAGAGAAAGTCTTCACACTATGCTGTTGACGATCTCGAAGTCTGAGCCTGTAAGTGCCGGTTGGTTCGTGTTGCTGCTGCTGCTGCGGAGGAGCTTGAAGACCTGGAGTTCAACCACCATCAAGACTTCATCATTCTCATATCCTGAAGATAAGTTCTCATAAAGACTTAGAAATATCAAAAGTTCAGAATATGTTAAAGAAAAGTCAAAGTTCAAGCACTACAACCTTTCACAAGTTAAAGATTGAAGAAGTGAGAACAAGTTGAAGAACCAAAGTCAAAAGACATATGAGCATGGTGGAGAAGGCGTAAAGACACCAGAAGCAGAGACCATTGGAGAACGGCAGATTAGTACCATATCATATCACATCACAATTAAGAACAAAGAACAAAGATTCAGAAGACGTCAAAGCCACAAGAAGCAAAGACGACGTCAAGCAACCTTGATGACCAATACTTAGGGGGAGATTGTTGGGAACATGTTTTGTATTAATTCAAGTATTGATCATATTGTAATAGGTTGCTTTGGCCTTTAGGTTTGTTATTAGGCACATCCTGTGTAGAAGGCCCATGGGCTGTGTCGTTTATTTATTTATTTATGTTTAAGTATGTTAATTAGGGCTTTAAGCCTAAGTCCATGTAAAAACTATAAATACCCCCTCCCATCTAAGGGAGAGGGTTGGTTGATTGTATGCTAAACTTTCCTTATTATTGTGTGATCAATCTTCCACTCTTATTCTCTCTCTAGATCTAGGGCTTATTAGTGGTTAATCTAGGTAGCTTGTGTGGTAATTAATAGTAACAACAAGTTGGTTTTCATTCTCTATGCGTAAGCTCTATCCAAGTTTATTGTGAATGTTAATCATCCGATTCTTCTTCTCTTAATCTCTTCTCAATCTATCTCTATTCTCTCGTATTTCATTTACTTATTGTTGTTTACATTCCGTAGCTTAAGTAGTAGTTGTAGTCGTGATTATCGTGGTTAATCTTGTTGAGTAGATTGTGTTTTACATTATTAACTAGGACCTACACCAACTCTTGAAGCGTTTTTATGACATTTGTTCTTTAATTTACTACATCAGCATCACCTTCTCCTTTATCGATAACCAAATCCAACTCCACAAGCTCATTTTTTAAATTACACTTATTATTTCTAAAAACCTCATTCTTTTTATTCCACCCCCTAATCTTTTCTTTCAGGTATTTAAGCTTTTTCATCATCTTGATCATAGCGTTTATATCCACCAATGTCGCTTCTTTCCAAGAATCATCAACAAGCTTATCAAAACCCTCTATATCGAACCAATAGTGAAAAAATATAAACGGAACATGCCCATAATCATAATGTGACTCACGCATTAGAATCGAACGGTGATCAGATAAGTATCGATCCAATGAAACTGCTAAAATGTTAGGACACGATCTCATAAGACTTTCAGATATTAGAAATCTATCAAGTTTACTCATCTTAGTAGCAGATTTATGACACCAAGTAAAAGAGCATCCACCTAATGGAACCTCCTCCAAACCCATGTTTGAAATAAACGTATTAAATGCATTCGCTTCTTGCACATTAAACACCGAGCCAAATCTTTCCGTTTTTTTACGAACTTCATTAAAATCCCCCATTATTAACACCTCACCATTCTAATTCTCCATCACACTGGATAAATAATCCCACAACATCTTTTTTCAGTTAACTCTTGAGGAGCATAAACCGAAATTATAAGAAGATTTTTCCGTTGAGCATCCAAACGCCTCTAATAATAACAAAATAGTCCGATACCGCAACGTTGAGTTTCTTGAACGATTTAGGATCCCACACACAAAGAATCCCACCTGAACTACCAACAGAAGCCATTGGTACAGATATGATTTCGTCACACCAAAAATGTGTGACGATATGCATATAGTCACACACATTTTTTTTGGTGTGTGTCACCAAAGGTCGCGCCACCGTAGGTGGCATATGGTCACATTGTTTAGTTTGTGGCCATTTTCATTGAAAAAAAGTGACCAAAACCCGAATATGTGTGACAAATTAGACACAAGTTTTGTTGGATTAATCAGTTTTGTGTGACCGTAAACACTTTATAGTCACACAAATGTTTTTTGAGAGTAACTATTGTTCGTCCTTTGGCCACATAAATATATAATATATGTGACATTTGAGATGATTTATTCAAGTAAATGTGTATTTTGTGTGACTATTTCCCGTCCTATGGCCACATGAATATATAATAAATGTGACGTTTTTGATGATTTAGTCACACAACGTGTGTTATTTTTTTTGGAGTTAGCCACATACAATTTAAAAAACAGTGGCCAAAAGTGTTAATAAGTGTGACCATATGCTGTTTAAAGTGAAGAAATGTGTATTTTGTGTGACTATTGTTCATCCAATGGCCACTTGAATTTTATGTTTGTGTGGCCTTTTGTAATATTTAGTCACACAAAGCATGTTTGTTTTGGGTATTTAGTCACATACAATTAAGCAAAAAGTGGTCAAAAGTGTTAATAAGTGTGACCATATGCTGTTTAAAGTAAAGAAATGTGTATTTTGTGTGACTATTGATCATCCAATGGCCACTTGAATTTTATGTTTGTGTGGCTTTTTGTAATATTTAGTCACACAAAGCATGTTTGTTTTGGGTATTTAGTCACATACAAAAAAGCAGAAAGTGGCCAAAAATGTTAATAAGTGTGACGATATGCTGTTTAAAGTGAAGAAATGTGTATTTTGTGTGACTATTGTTCATCCAATGGCCACTTGAATTTTATGTTTGTGTAGCCTTTTGTAATATTTAGTCACACAAAGCATGTTTTTTTTGGGTATTTAGTCACATACAATTAGGCAAAAAGTGGCCAAAAGTGTTAATAAGTGTGACCATATGCTGTTTAAAGTGAAGAAATGTGTATTTTGTGTGACTATTGATCATCCAATGGCCACTTGAATTTTATGTTTGTGTGGCATTTTGTAATATTTAGTCACACAAAGCATGTTTGTTTTGGGTATTTAGTCACATACAATTAAGCATAAAGTGGCCAAAAGTGTTAAGTGTGATCATATGCTGTTTAAAGTGAAGAAATGTGTATTTTGCGTGACTATTGTTCATCCAATGGTCACATGAATTTTTAGTTTGTGTGGCATTTTGTAATATTTAGTCACACATCGAATTAGACAAAGAGTGACCAATAATGTTGATAAGCGTGACCATATTATGTGAGTGCATCTTTTAGTCACAGGGTTACTACTGCTATTACTATGTTAGTACTGTTGGAGCAGAGTTGCTACTGCTAGTACTAAGTTAGTCTTGCTGAAGCAGAGTTACTACTGCTAGTACTATGCTAGTGCTGCTGGAATGGGTATATATATATAAAACAGAATTAAAAACAAAAAGAAATTTCAAATTGAATTAAACTCGAATGTATATAATTGAACAGAATATACAATTGTATTGTCGTACATAATCAAATTCTCAAGTACCATAATTTAAAGACTTTTGAATCTTCACCGGCTTAGCTTGCAGTTGCTTTATGTCGTTAAGAGACACATATTTGCGCTTCGATGGTACTGCTGGTCCACATTTAGTCACAGGGTTTGTTGGTGTAACCTGTAGTAAACAAAAGACGCTTGTATCAAACATTGAATTTAATATGAAGAATTATATATATGTAGGTTGAAAAAACACATGTATGTACCTCCTCTTCAACAATAACTTGATCCTTTGGCCATGCAACGAAACCACCTACGACTTCCTTAACTGTTTTAAACCCATTATTTGCTACGTCCGGTATGCATGCTGCATCAACTAACGATGAATCAATTGACACTATGTAGCAATCATTTGGGAGTGGTTGGTTATGCAGCATTTGCTTTCCATGAGACTGGAATATGGTACCCAAAGCAACGATATTTGCTTTCTTTAAATGCCACAGTTTGCATTTAAATGTCTAAAAAAAAAGAATTTTTGCATGTATATATCAGAAATTATTTAAACAAAAGAATAACAAGAAACATGTTGAAATACATATTGTTGGCAGTGCTTGTGTTGGAGACACATTTTGTTGCGATTGGGAATCTGGAGACCCGTTTTGTCGTGACTTAGGCTTTGTCTTAGGTCCGACAGTTTTAGCAGGTTCCTATATGTATATATAAAACACATTACATTATTTAAACAAAAGAATAACAAAAAACATGTTGAAATACATACTGTTGGCAGTGCTTGTGTTGTAGACGACACATTTTGTTGCGATTGGGAATCTGGAGACCCGTTTCGTCGTGACTCAGGCTTTTGCTTAGGTCTGACAGTTTTAGCAGGTTCCTATACGTATATATAAAACACGGTACATTAGTCATGTATGTAAAATTCAAAAATCAAATGGGGATGTTTTATTACTTACCATTGTTTCCGTTACCTTTTCTGAAGTTACAAGGCCATTAGACTTCTCCTGAATTCTCGCATCTTTAGCACTTACAACATCACTTGGCTGAGTGCCGTCCACCTCATTAGCGCTGCTATCTATATTGTCAATGGCCATTGGAGTCACCTGCAATATAAATTAAGAAATACATCGACTCATCAGTTTATGTTCAATGCCTGCTATCATTAGCATCAGTGGTGTTAGCATTAGAAAATGAAATTGTTAACAACATAAAAAATGGCTTACATCTGAGGCTACTGGCAATTGAGATGCCAAATTTAAATGCATCTCTTGTTGACTCAACTGTGCCATCAGTTGAGTAAGCATTCCCTTTGTTTCTTCCATCTCACTGGACAATTTCTTGACCAGCACATCTTTTTCAGTCATCTCGGTGGACAATTTCTTGACCAATAAATCTTTTTCTTGACGCTCGCGTCTCTCATTATCCAGTTGAGTTTGAAGTAACTCAAGTCTTTCATCGGTTTCTTGTTTTCTTCGAGGAAGGCCAAAATACTTCTTGTATGTTACTCCACCTCCCACTCCTCTTGCATAACTGCCCTTTTCCTTACCAAAGACAACTGTCATGGCATCAGTGCCATTATCAAGACTCAAGGTTCCTTCTTTGATCTGGTCATCAGCTTCTTTCTGCACAAAAAATATAGGAAATGTTGGGATTAAAAGTCTTCTTGATGCTGTTAGAGTAACTGCTGCTCATATTTGTGTCAATGCTGCTCAGCTGGAGTTAGCGCTGCTCATGAACTTCAATGAAAAATATACTACTGCTAGTACACAGTTACTGCTGTTAGTACGCAGTTAATACTGCTGGTATACAAGTTACTACTGCTAGTACACAGTTAATGCTGCTGGTATATAAGCATAATAATAGAATTTGTAGTCAAACTTACAAGTTTATCTCCCACTGATCTAATCTCATCATTTGGATATTCGTCGTCTTTGTTTACCCTTCCTTTCAACCACATAACATCACGCGGGGGTTCTTTATCTGCTTCAATCTCTTTATTTTCGATCTAATAAACATCAAATGCATACACATGTAAAGTTAAACCAAGATAAACAAAAATATGAGAATGCATACACATGTACAATTAAACCAAGATAATCCTTATTATGAGGGTATTAAATGCAAATGTGTAAATTGTGCAATGTAAACAGATTCATTTCTCATACTGATCGTCTCTCAATTTGTAAAACAAACATTATGTAATCTTACCATTTTCTCTTTGACATATACATATCCACCTCGTCCTATTTTATACTCATAAATATTTTTGGAACGCACCATTTTAGCTTTATCAGATTTCTCCTAAAAACACAAAATCATAAGGTGTTTAGATGCGGTAATGCTGCAAACTAAAAATTATGAAATGACATATAGACTTAAATAAAGATGACTAATTAAAACCTTGTATGCATCGGTGGTCGTGTAGTTTACAAACTCGACCCAGTCTTCTGAATTCACAATTGCACTATGCTTGACCGGGACTTCAGTCAGTTTCGAAGGTGTATTTAGGTTGGGCAAAATGCATTTTTCTCTGAGCTTCATTCTGAAATTCCTTAGCAGTTGACCAAGACGAGTCATTACCAATTTTCTGAATGTCACGTCAACATCAAAATATTTCTGCAAAGATTAACACAATGTTGTTAATTAGTTGCACATAATGTAACTGCATAGATAAACTTATGTAGTACTGGGTTACAAAATAGTATATATGTACCGTGATTTCAGCCCATAGTTTATCTCTTGATTCTTTATTCACCTTCTTCCAGGAAAGAATCTTCAAACCTATGTGCTCACGAACCAGATCTTACCTAGTATCCTATCTGGTTGGTTGTTTCCAGGCGCATCTAGATCTTCATCATCAGAATACTTTTCGGATTCATATTCTAAGTTGTTATCATCATGTTCAATATCAGCAGGAAGCAAAGGATGATTATCAACAATGGGTTGAATTTCCATGACTCTTGATTATCAAAAATGATTCTGGCTTGGAGAGTATTGGTGATAGAAGATTTATTTTTGTGTTTTCTTTGCAGTATTTTTTTTAGGAGAGAAAAGAGGGTATATTAAGAATATGAATCGTTATTCTTGGTAACTGCTTGTAATTAGGTGATTTAAAAATTTTGGATCAAAATTTTGGCTCCAAGTTCTACTTTGAAATTAACAATTGAATTATTCAAATTTTTTGCCTTTGAACCTGTTAATTAAAGCATAAACTTGAATAAATCAAAATTTTGGCTCCAAATGTTATATATCATTATCTTAATCGCAAATGTACCATCTAACTGTGCAACCATCACATCAAGAACACAAACTGCTACCATTTAACAAACCAAAATACTTACACAATTACCAGTTATTGTACCCTTAATAATTACATTTACAAAACACAAATTGCTACCATTTTTTTGAACATTGAAGACTTTTTATTCATATATTGAAAACCAAAACCAGCAAGTTGCTGGGGAATACAGAAAGGAGAATATTCAAAACATAATACAGTACATACATAAGGGAAAATCAGTATCCAAATTAAATGTCAGAATTGAATCAAATACCATTTACAAAACACAAAAGCTGTTAATGTATATCCTAAACCCCTAAACCATCTTCCTCTTGCCTTTCCCATGGCTGCTAGAAGGTGCTCCAAAACCTATAGGATTCTTCTTACACGGCATTCCCAAGACAATATCCTAAGTAAATTTCTTTTTGTGTGCCTTTTCAATTGGTATTTGAACTTGCACAGGGAGAGCCAGGATAGGAGCTTGAGATGGGAGTTCCTCTGGAGGTTCAATGGCTTGGATAGGTTCCACTTCTCAAGTATTAGTACTTGCATCAGAATGTTGCTCTAGATAATACCAAGCAAGGAGGCCAGGAAGGATGTTGAGAGCACCATCATTTGATTCTGAACTGCTTGAATCAGAATAAATTTGTATGACATCTAAAAATAACAACTGTTAGATCAGTTTTGTTGATTCAAATGTTAAACTATATCACAATCAAAGAAAAACCTTTTGATGGTTTACCATTGCAGAAGAATCCATTGTGTTCTCATATTTGGTCATCTTTTGTGGTATCCCAAACAATGAAGCAATGTTGTACAAACTAGGCTGCATTTCAAGTCTCATTGGTGGCCAACTAGGCTGCAATTGAAGTCTCAATTGGACCTCTTAGTGTACTCACAAACATTGGACCTCTCAAGGTACTCACAAATAGTTCAAAAGCCTGTATTTGTAGTCTCAATGGACATTTCAGTGTACTCTAATAGGCTGCATTTGGACCTCTCATTGGTGGCCAAGCACAAACAAGTCTGCTAGGTACTCTCATTACTGGCCAATCACAAACTAGGCACATTCCAATGCTCTCATTGATTTAGACCTCTCAGTGTACTCACAAATAGGCAACAAAAAATACTCAGACACAAAACACTTAATTAGACATAGCATAACAACCATTATGTATACAAAAATCAGAGTATGAAAAGCAAAAAAAAAAAACAGAGCATACATTAGACATAGCATAACAACCATTATAAAATACAAAAAAACCCCATGTTACATTAGAATCAGTAACAACCACTAACATCACCATTTATAGATCAAAAGCCTGATACTAATTATTGTACAATCAATCATCAACTGATATGTGAAAACATTAAAAAATATACCTTTGTTGTTATTTGGATTCATTGTTTGCGTGTTTGTGTTTGCCAGAAGAATGTGTGTTTTGATTAGGGTTTATTGATTATTGTGTGTGTTTACAAATGATCGGGTAAAGGGATTAATTGTCGGTTGACTATTAAATTTGTGGTTTGGTTCAACTATAACTGACGTGGCAAGATTTGTAGAAGAAAAAAAAAGGCTAATGGTGCTGACGTGGCGGTGAAAACCGGCTATATCTGGTAACTAGGGATGGAAATGGTTCGGGTTCGGGGCGGGTTTTAGTGTACCCGTACCCGAAACCGTTTATAATACACTCGTACCCGCCCCATATCCCACCGGATACCCGATTAATATTATCCATCGGTTTTTCGGGTTTCCTCGCGGGTATCGGTACGATTTAATGCAACGTATCGCAACGCAACGTACTCGGCACGATATTCACCAAAAAAATCAAATGCGCAAGAGTTTTCAAAAGTTAATCATTCTCATTTCCAAAAATAATCTTGTTTTAGCCTTTTAAAAGGGTTTGGTATCATCATTCGTGTAATGGTAGAGAACATGGACTCACGAGTACTCACTCCAAAAGAACGAATAACCGAATAGTCGAGAAGAGTATTGACGATAACTCGAGTCGAGACGAGATGACGAAAAGAAGTCAAAGAGATAACTAACAACAAACATATCAAATAAGATGAGTCGATTGGTAATCGTCGGTATTTTCCCATAATCCCATTTTTTAGTACAAGGTATATATACTTGTTTTATGATTTAAAAAAGTTTGGACTTACGACAAAATTAATCTTTGGAAATAACAAAATTTCGCCATGACTCTTTCATTTATCGAACGTTTCCAAGTCAAAAGACTTTATTGAAAATCAATTTCCCGAGTAATTTATAATATAACGAGTATTTATACAAACCCTAAACCCTAAACCCTGAACGCTAAACCAATCCGTAACTCAAACAATAACCAAACGAATAGTCCAATAAATCCAAATATGTTAGTCTACGGGTAGCATGTCTCGAATAGTCCAATAGCCCTCGTGTGTTCCGTTTTTATCCCAAATGTGTATTTTGCAAGATCGAGATTGTAAGATCGGATCGGGATCTTAAGATCCTACTATAATGTCATTTTGTTAATAGTTTTTGTAATATTATACAAATCTATAAATTAATATATATCATAAACACAAATTATGTAAATATTTCATAGAAATGTTGTCTTAAATTATGATTATGAAATTTTTAAGAATATTAACATGTTGTTTTTTTTTTTTTAATTCTACAAAATACATTCCATACTTTTTTAGTTTGTGGTTCGAGAAAAGTAAGATCGGATCGTATTAGTTCTTAAGATCCTATGGTAAAGATCGGGATCCTATAAGATCTTAAGCTTTTAAAGATCCTTTGTAAGATCCGGATCGTTTTTGCTTTGCAGTATCGTAAAATCGTAAGATCCTAAGATCAGGATCGGGATCCTGACAACCATGGTCTCACGTATACTTCTAATTTCCTTACTTCGTAGTTAACCAAATTTAAGAGCATTCCCAATGGTCACTCAGTGTTATAGGTTAACACAATGCCACGTCAGCTTTAACCTTTTCACCTTTAACTAAAAAAAAACACCCGCAATCATAACTCACCGTTAACTCACCTTTAACTCAACTATTTTCAAAATCAACCCCTAAACTATGATTAATACTTCATTTAACAACTAACACGAATTACATTAATCATTAAAGTTAAAACACAAATTACATTAAACATTAAACTTAAAACACAATACATAGTACGATTAATAGAAACTAAAACTACAAATTAAGAAAAGGAATCATCTAAAACCTAACCGTCCTCACTCGAAGAGGACCTAAACTCCCCATCATAATACTTTCCTTCCATAATGTCAAACCAATTTCTCTCCTGCTCCATACGAGCAGCTTCCTCTTCTAGTTCGCGTTGTTCTATTTCTCTCCTCACTTTCTCATCTTGCTCCAGAAGTCAGAGTTCATCCTCACTCTGTCCAAACGGATTTGCTGGTTGCTCCAGAAGTCGGAGTTCATCCTCACTCATTCTCTCCTCACTTCCTCATCCCGCTTGTAGTTGAATTTTGAATTTTGAATTTTGATTTTGAATTTGATTATCCCGCTTAAGAACCAAGGGGGTGTTTTGTAATTTTTTTAAACACAACGGATACATAGTACTCTAGAGGGGGTAGAAATGATTTTTTTTAATTATTATTTTGTTTTATTTTATTTTTTTATAGCTCACCTTAACGTGGCGTTAAGGGGTTAACGCAGGTGCGTTAATGGACCCTTAACGCACACACTTCCAATGGTCAACACCCTTAACGTACACGCTTCCCTCGGGTCAATAATAATGAACTCGATCCCGAATCATTCCAAACATTCCCTCGGTTTCATTTTGTCGAGTCAAACCCTAATCAGATTTAATATCATTAATATAGAAAATATCATTAATATAGAAAATATCAATTACCCTAATCAACAAGTCAATTAGTCAATCCAACACCAAACAGACTTCCAAATCAACTACACTAGTCAATCCAAACCAAACACAAACCAAATCGGACCAATATTATCCATCTCTTTACTTTTGGCGCATTTCCATGGTCCTTTTTCCCGCCTAAAGTATTGGGAACCGTTCATATACCTCTCCAGCCTATTTATACCTATCGATTGGAAAACCATTCATAATCAACCGTTCATATACAACTCCTTTGATATTTTCATTAGATATTATATTTCAAATTTCAATGGCTGAATCCTCTTCAACTCCTGTTTCAAACAAAAACAAACGCCCAAGAGATGATTCTCCTCCTCCAATCCCTGAAAAGTTAAAGAAATTTTTTGACATATCCCAAGATATTTGGGAGAAATGTAATTCTGGCAAGTATGGTACTGAAAAAACATTGATAGAACTTTACAACAAGCGTATAAAGAGGCTGGAAGAAAAGGACAAGGAATATTTAAAGATCATTTTGGAGCATCAGAAGAAAGTAGATGATCGGAACAAAGAAATAGAAGATACAAGAGAGAAAATAGTTGGTGTTTACAAAAGTATTGAAGATAGTTTATATATTTTTTAATGTATCTGTTGTTTATATATTTTGACTATGTAAATGTAAACTTATTTTGACTTGGTTTATATATTACTTAACTTTTCCAATTCATACAAGTTTATGATATTTGAATGCAGTTATTATTATTAGTTTATGATATCTGTGTTTTCCCTGATGTTAAAGGGGTGTTTGGTTTCTTGGATACTTAGAAGACTATTAACACTGAAACAGTAAACTGTGTTGTAATGCAAGAACAACAATATCACCAAAACTGATTAAGTGTCTTCCTTTACACTTAATCCATTCCAAATGTATGAGTGCAGTATGGTTTTAAAAGAAAATTGAGTTCATACTGTTGAGAAAAAGTTTTTGCACAAAGTTTGTGCTGCTAGGCAAAAAACTGTACTGCTAGCGTAAAACTTTGTACTGCTAGGTATCCGTTAGTACTGTTTGGGAGTGCAGGGTACGATTGTGTCACTTTTTACTTAAAGGGTATAAATCCCCAATTGCGGCACACAATCATATTCACGCACATATTACTCTCTCTCTTCCACGGCCAAAACGAATTTTAATCGTCATATTGCAAAACCCCCAAATCAAATCATAATGTCGAACCTAACTTTTACCGAACCTCATAATAATGTTGCCTTTCTAGAAAAATCCAATGAGTCTGTAGATTTTACTGAGATCATTGATTTCCTTAATGCAAGCTATATTAAGTTTGCATTAACAGTAAAACCCACTACATATACTTCTAACATTATCCAGTTTTTGTCGTCTGCTAAGGTCAAAACTATTAATGGGGAAGTACAAATCCAGGCCCTTGTAAATGGGCAGAGGATTCTCATTACAGAGGCGTCTATTCGAAGAGATCTTCTCCTAGATGATGCTAACGGAGTTGAGAATCTTCCAAATACTACAATCTTTGAAAAACTTTCACTGATGGGCTATGAGAGAAAATCAGATGCTTTAAAGTTTTATAAAGGTAATTTTTCTCCTCAGTGGAAATTCTTAATTCATACTGCCTTAGTGTGTCTAAGTCCAATGACCACTGCGTGGAATGAATTTAGCAGTAATTTAGCTTCTACTATAATTTGTTTGGCTGAAAATAAACAAAGATTTAATTTTTCAAAATTAATTTTTGATAGTACGGTTAAGAACTTGGATAGTTCTTCAGGTAAATATTTTCTATATCCAAGGTTTTTGCAACTCTTTTTAGACAACCAATTTGAAAATAAGAAAAGTCACAAAAAAGTTTATTCCACTCCCTGCCTTACCAAAAAGGTTTTTGCTAATATGAGGAGGGATGGAAAAGATTTTTCAGGGACAGTGACACCTTTGTTTCCAACAATGGTGGAACTAGCCCAAACCCAAATGGGTGAAGGTTCAGCAATCCCAGCTGGTACCCATCACACACCCACACTTTTGGCTACATCATCTAATTAACAACAAAAGACCTATAAACGTAGGACTCACACCAAGAACACTAAGCTATCTCAGGCTAGTGGTTCTATACCAACTATTGCAGATAAGGCTGTCACTGGGGGGAGAGTGACATGTTGGCAAGGGCTGCCACTACTGTGTCTAGCTTAGCAGCAGCACAAGACAGTGGTAACATCATTAAGACCCGAACCAAGAAAACTTCTAATAAGTCCGGTCCACATGGAACTGATTCAGGTGAAGGACCCAGTCACATGGAAACAATGGGGGATTCAGATGTGTTACACCCCATGCCCGCTTAGACCAAAAACTAAAACTTTTAGAGCGGAAACGCTTGACTTTTATGGACATCCTGTTACTCTTTTGACCATTGACAAAAATCCATGAACATTCAGACCTTAAGACCATTTTCAAATGAAACTAGACTCAATTACCTTTGAAACGTCCGGTGGCACGACCCTTGACGACTTACGGATTAAAAGATATGATTTTTCAAAGATTACCGAAATATGTCGAAAAACCGCTCAACCGATTGACATTCCCCTGCATCCGATTTAGATGGGCTGCATCCGATCGGCAGAGCCCTCCATCCGATCGGATGGAGGCCTGCTGATCTACCAAAATCACTTTCGAGTCCCGAACTTGAAAACCCGATCTCGATATCTTACCAAACCTTCCAGATTCACTTGGTATACTATTGGGCTCATTTTAATACAAAAACATTTACCGTTTGACTCTCAAAAACGTACGTTACAAATTGACGGGTTTTGCACCAAAACCCGTTTTGACCCATTTCATGACATATGTCACATACGACTTCCAAAACACCTCAAACTTAAACAAAGTCATTAACTAAACATGTCAAACGTGTTCCATACACACTTGACCCATGAACAACCCAAAATGGGTATTCTTACACTTAATCCAAACGGCGCTTTAACTTTGACTATAGACACATATAACATACTTTGACACAACGGTTGACCACCAAATCGTTGGGACAACCTTATCATACAACTTGCCACTCGGCTACACTTTACCAACCAATAAAAGACCAACGGGGGTACAAACTTTACTCTTGAGCTCGGAATTCTACCTAAGCTCCTAAACGCGTACTACCTTTGATCTTGCATATCCAAATCCTTAATCCCTATATCCTAGCCATCCATAAAAGCTTGCCAACCTACAAAACGGTTAGACAACTAAACCGTAAGCACAAAGGCTTAGTAAGTAAAACGATAATAACATACCAATATACTTCAATCAACACATAAGCATCATATACATTAAACATTTACTTTATGGGCTTACTACTCTACATCTCATCCAACACATAACATCACTTATACAATAACATCTACTCATCACATAGGCCATATTCATCACATCACTTAAGCATATCTCAAGTCCATATTGCTTGACATAAAACATACATAACACATATATGTTAGAAATCCATATAACACATGACATCATCATTTTACTTACCTTAGCTCCCAAAGCTAAGCATAAAATCAATATCCCATCATCCTCAACCTCTAACCATCATCATCATTCTTCTTAATTATCAAGACCTAACATCATAATAATCAATACCATAATTAAGGGTTTAGATAAGCCATTAAACATACTCATCTCCCTTTCTACTTCATCATATGATCATACCATGATCATATGATGAAAACCCACTTAACCCATAAACCTTTACCGTAATAATCATTAATAACTTAATATGGAGATACTTACATGTATAAGATCATTGCTAGGGAGGGCTATGGACATTAAATCTTCATATTCTTCCTCCTAAGCCACCAACTAGTTTTTTCCTCTCTTTTCTCCTTCTCCATAACCGGACCACCCACACCCTATCTAAAATAATGGAGGGAATTCTTCTAGAATTTCCTGGATATAATTAGTTAGGTGGCAACTTTGACCAATTGACATAATTAGTCCCTCAAGTCTCATTCCTTCAATTTTAGCCACATCACATGTCTTAACACTTAAGCATATGACAAGTCAAGCCCTTGAAGTCTATTCCCTTTCTATTTGTGCCACATAATACTTTTCATAACTATACAATACATTCATTGACCATTAATTGACTTTCGGGTTTGACTATAACTTTACATTCATTGACTAGCCAATCACTTAAGGCCTTTGGTCCACTTTCATCTAGGGTGGGGTACAAGTACCCGGGAAACGAGTCTAACAATTCTACCCCCTTATTTAGATTTCGTCCCCGAAATCTCTCGTCTAATGCTATTCAAAACTAAATCACAACATACACCCGTTCTCATACTTTCGAATTCCTTAATCACTACATTGCAACGATCTAGAGATCTTGCAATTCTAAGCTTCTATATCATAATCATAACTGTTATTCCACTAAAACACACTTCTTATCACGAACTTATCTAAAATTTCCCAAAATTGATGACTAGTCGTATGGAAAATTTACTATTTGACCTTATATAAGTCAAACTTCGGCACTATTTTCACATTATTCACCAATGTACTAACATGACTTGGAGTCATAAATCCGGTCAATATCGCATTTTACATAATACCAACACATATCTACATCAAAAACCGGTAACTTAATTCAATTTTATATCAAGTACCATCCAAATGGCACTTCCAAAATCTTTTCTTCGCATTACATAAGCAATCTTTCTTATCAAATCTTGGAAAAATACTTACCCATTATCTTCTCAACTTAAATTTCAAGCTCATTTTAGACGTCTATATTATGGGTTCACGCATAGTCTTAACGCTGCTATAAATTTTATTCATATCTATCTTTTCTTATGACGTCTAACTTGTTTTAGTTTTCACTTTCTCATATTACTATCCGTACTCATGTCATATCGGCTACACATAAGCCCAATCATTTATAATTCTTTATTTACATAAAAAGGCGTCCCAATCTATGTAAGTAAGGAATTATAAACTTATGGTTCGACGATTTATAATTTCTTCATTTAAATGAAAAGGCGTCCCAATCCATTTAAATAAGGAGATTATAAATCATCCTACTTACGTACTTCCGACACAACAATCATACTTGCTTTACTTTCCATCTTTTCTAGCCTTGGATCCAATCTCACTAACTTTCCATCCATGCCATAAATGGCAAGCTATCATCCATGCCATAAAGGCAAGCTAGGCCATCTCAAAGGATGCCAAACACATGCCATGAAGGCAAGCTAACATCCATGCCGTGAAGGCAAGCTAACATCCATGCCATGAAGGCAAGCTAACAACCATGCCGTGAAGGCAAGCTAACAACCATGCCATAAAGGCAAGCTAATAACCATGCTGTGAAGGCAAGCTAGGCTATCCCGAAGGATACCAAAACACATGCCATAAAGGCAAGCTAACATCCATGCCATGAAGGCAAGTTGGGCTATCCCGAAGGATACCAAAACTAGAGCATTGGATCCAAGCTATATCTACCTTATCATCTTTACTCATTTTATCTTTAATGTACTTTTATCATTAAGTACAACTATCATTTTCTCAATTCTCATTGCCTTAAGCAATTCCAACATTCACTACCACGCTCACTATCAACTAGACAAGTTTCTATATAACACTTGCCCATTTATTATATTTGCATTTTCACAATGCAACTTATCATTCATCCGTCAACCCCAAGTTGACTCACACACTCACTATGTACCATCTTTATTTTAGACAAGTTACGTATGATGCTTGTCCATTATAATTTACACATTTTCTATGTGTTCTTACAACGCACTCTACTATTACCCGTCAACCCCTTGTTGACCATATTCTCAACTTATACTATTACTTCATTTAGTCTACTCAACTTTTACGCATATAAACCTTACATAGGTTTATTCTATAACACTCTCATTAATCTCATCATACACACTTCAATATATTAACATGATTATATTCATGTTTTACAATTCTTTCTAACGCACTTCATATCACTTATGACTTCTAGCGCAACCTGTATCTCATTCATCACTTCTACTCATCACGCTTAACCATTTATTACTAACACATTTTACTTATCATGTTTTATATGTAACATGATCTCATCACGTTTTAACTATACACTTTAACTTTCTCATTTTAGTTACTCATATAAGAATTCGCGCCTTCAAGCATCCAATCGTTATTATATCAATCGTGTCTTTCTAATCATCAAACTACAACATACTTCATTATTCATTTCTTACTTTATCTCAAGCTTTCAAAGCATCTATGCTTTATCAAACACTTACCATACTTATCTTTTCACATGACAATGTGTTCTTTCAACGTTCTTTCATCACTAGATCATCACATATAATATGACCTTTATACATACATTGGAGTTAAGCTGCGCTTTCTAAACAACTTCTGTTATCGATCATACAATAAACATTATTCGCACATAACGATCAAATCTTACATAATATGCATTCCAATGTATCTATATCAACTCATACACTTCTATGCATTCATGCTATCAAGCACAATCTCATTCTACTTAGACATATAACCAACTACCATAGACTTAACATCGCATAAACGATAACGCTTAACATTTAACACTTTTTCAAGAAGTGTTCTAACATTCAATATCATAATCAACTCACATAGTCTATGGTTCATACATCACATTGCACAATCAATCTATATCTAAGCATCAACATTCTAGTTAGTCGCAAGCAATAGCCTACCTTATAACTAAGGCATCATACAACTTTTAATTCACTTACTAGCCCATCTCTAATACCACTTAGCATTCCTACTCGCATTCCCTCACCATAACTCTATCATACATTCACATAATCGCAATACAATCACCGGCACCAACCGAGGTGCTCGGCCAAATAATCATTTAAGCATTTCAAGTCCTCCACGGAACTTATATCTCATACACATCAACATTATAACACACATTCATCACTTATCATCATTAAGCTCAACTAGCATAAAACATAATCCATCCCATACTTAACGATTACTTTTCGCATTACTAACACTTACGTTCAAAGCTTCTACGAGTGGTTTAAGACTAGGCAACCTATAGTGGAAACCTAATTCACTTAAACCGAAGCTCTGATACCAAGTTGTTACACCCCGTGCCCGCTTAGACCAAAAACTAAAACTTTTAGAGCGGAAACGCTTGACTTTTACGGAAATCATGTTACTCTTTTGACCATTGACAAAAATCCATGAACATTCAAACCTTAAGACTATTTTCAAATGAAACTAGACTCAGTTAGCTTTGAAACGCCGGGTAGCACGACCTTTGACGACTTACGGGTTAAAAGATATGATTTTTCAAAGATTACCAAAAACTGTCGAAAAACCGCCCAACTGATCGGCATGCCCCCACATCAGATTCGGATGGGCTGCATCCGATCGGCAGAGCCCTACATCCGATCGGATGTGTTGACATAAATAAATGCCTAAAAACATTATCAATATTTATTCATATCTCTATGTTTTGATGATCACAAAATGTAAACTCATTAAAACATAAACTTATAAATTAAACAAGTACTTAGTTGTAAATATTCACTTCTACAACTAAAATCACTTAAGGTATGAATGAACTAATGCTTAATGCATTATATGATCAAAGGAACATTTTCTTAATAACTTGATTTTTTATAAAACATCAAAAACATTTTATATATTTTTGAAAAACATTTTTGGTATTAAATAAAAATGTTTAATCTTTTATAAAAATATGAATTCAAATTTTTAACCAAAATCAGTTAAAATGTTCCAGAAAAACCTTCCCCACAAAAGGACAAAACTGGCCAACGTTCAGCAGGGGCAGCCCCCTTAATTTTACTAGGCGGCCCCCTTAAAATTAAGGGGACCGCCCCCCTATTTAAGGGGGCCGGCCACGCTCCAGTAGGGTCCAGCTGTCCAGATTTTTCTCCTATAAATACCAGCCTTCCCCTGGATTTTTACTTACCCTTTTGCACTAAAACTTTCTGTTGTAAATCTCATTTCATATCTTCAAAAAACCTTTGATCATGTAATCTTAAGCATTGGTTTCCAAGTGATCCAAGCTTCCACCATCCAAGTGCAAAAGAAGAATACTTCTATTAATCAAGACTAGAAGTATTACAACTTAGTAGCATCTTGTTACTCAAGTTGTTTGTTTTGTATACTTTGTAAATCTTTCATTCATTTGTGTAAAGTGTGTATATATGTTGTAAACATAAGTGATTAGGCTAGAGTAGTGTGTAAGTAGTGAAGAAGGTGGATAAGTAGTTGTGGAGTAAAGAAGTAGAGTAGAAGCCTTGTAAAGTTGTGAAGTAGAGAAGTCTTGAAGCCGTTGTGAAGCCATAGCCTAGAAGTCGTGAAGCCGTAGCATAGAGGTTGTGTAGCGGTCGTGTTGAAGCCATGAAGTCCTAGTCGTGAAGTCCTAGTGTTGAAGTCCTAGTGTTGAAGTCGTGAAGCCGTAGCATACAGGTTGTGTAGCGGTCGTGTTGAAGTCGTGAAGCCGCAGCATAGAGGTTGTGTAGCGGTCGTGTTGAAGTCGTGAAGAAGTCGTGAAGCAGTCGTGAAGCCGTTGTGAAGTAGTCGTGAATAAGTTGTGAAGAAGTTGTGTTGTGAAGTTGTGAGATTGGTTCTAGCTACGATTAGAACTCGACATTTAGCTTTGTGTCGTTAAACCCGTGTAAGCCAAAGTTGTGTACGGTTTTCTCCGCCATAAGGGAGCTTATTGAAGTTGTGAAGAAAACTCTCGAGCTTGGTGCTCGGGGAGTGGAGTAGGGCAAGGAAGGTGTCCTTGTAGCCGAACCACTATAAATCCCTCATGTCTCGGTTAGATCTTTCCATCTCTTACTTACATCTTTATTTATATCGTCATTTCTTTTATAACATATAGGCATATATAATTGTTAGTAATAATTAGAAGTTGAACTTCACATATAGATCAAATTGAAACTCCATTCAAGAAACCAAAACTTTTACAATCAATTTAAAAGAATACATATATAACTAATAATAAGGTTCAAGTTTTATTTTTCATACAAATCTGAATCTAAGTGTTTTAAAAATAAACAAAGGTTTTCATAATAAAATTAAAAAGACATAAAACTATTCAACCCCCCCTTCTAGTTTTCCACAGGATGGAGGCCTGCTGATCTACCAAAATCACTTTCGAGTCCCGAACTTGAAAACCCGATCTCGATATCTTACCAAACCTTCCAGATTCACTTAGTATACTATTGGGCTCATTTTCATACAAAAACATTTACCGTTTGACTCTCGGAAACGTACTTTACAAATTGACGGGTTTTGCACCAAAACCCGTTTTGACCCATTTCATGACATATGTCACATACGACTTCCACAACACCTCAAACTTGAACAAAGTCATTAACTAAACATATCAAACGTGTTCCATACACACTTGACCCATGAACAACCCAAAATGGGTATCTTTACACTTAATCCAAACACCCCTTTAACTTTCACTATAGACACATATAACATACTTTGACACAACGGTTGACCACCAAATCGTTGGGACAACCTTATCATACAACTTGCCACTCGGCTACACTTTACCAACCAATAAAAGACCAACGTGGGTACAAACTTTACTCTTGAGCTCGGAATTCTACCTAAGCTCCTAAACGCATACTACCTTTGATCTTGCATATCCAAATCCTTAATCCCTATATCCAAGCCATCCATAAAAGCTTGCCAACCTACAAAACGGTTAGACAACTAAACCGTAAGCACAAAGGCTTAGTAAGTAAAACGATCATAACATACCATTATACTCCAATCAACACATAAGCATCATATACATTAAACACTTACTTTACAGCCTTACTAGTCCACATCTCATCCAACACATAACATCACTTATACAATAACATCTACTCATCACATAGGCCATATTCATCACATCACTTAAGCATATCTCAAGTCCATATTGCTTGACATAAAACATACATAACACATATATGTTAGAAATCCATATAACACATGACATCATCATTTTACTTACCTTAGCTCCCAAAGCTAAGCATAGAATCAATATCCCATCATCCTCAACCTCTAACCATCATCATCATTCTTCTTAATTATCAAGACCTAACATCATAATAATCAATACCATAATTAAGGGTTTATATAGCCCATTAAACATACTCATCTCCCTTTCTACTTCATCATATGATCATACCATGATCATATGATGAAAACCCACTTAACCCATAAACCTTTACCTCAAAAATCATTAATAACTTAAGATGAAGATACTTACATGTGGAAGATCATTGCTAGGAAAGGGCTATGGACATTAAATCTTCATCTTCTTCCTCCTAAGCCACCAACTAGTTTTTCCCTCTCTTTTCTCCTTCTCCATAACCGGACCACCCACACCCTATCTAAAATAATGGAGGGAATTCTTCTAGAATTTCCTGGATATAATTAGTTAGGTGGCAACTTTGGCTAATTGACATAATTAGTCCCTCAAGTCTCATTCCTTCAATTTTAGCCACATCACATGTCTTAACACTTAAGCATATGACAAGTCAAGCCCTTGAAGTCTATTCCCTTTCTATTTATGCCACATAATACTTTCCATAACTATACAATACATTCATTGACCATTAATTGAATTTCGGGTTTGATTATAACTTTACATTCATTGACTAGCCAATCACATAGGGCCTTTGGTCCACTTTCATCTAGGGTGGGGTACAAGTACCCGGGAAACGGGTCTAACAAGATGTTCATCCTAGGGGTGAGACTGAACTTAACTTTTCCAATGATCCACCTCTCGGGCTAGGTAACACAAGCCGAAGTGGTGAGGATAGTATGCAACTTTTGATTGATTTGAAGGATACCTGTACCAAGCTGTCTGCACAAATTGTTGATCTACAAAAACTAGCTGCTTCTCAAGATGGACTCATCAAAGCTCAAGGTGGGGAGATAAAGGCTTTGAAGAGAAGGGTTAGGTATTTAGAAGGAGTCAAAGGATCAAGAATTACCAAACATAAGGTTAAATCTTCTGAAGCTTCTAAGGATGCTCCCAAACAGGGGGGGGGGGGGAATGAAGGCAAAGTTTCAGGGGAGGCTAAAGAGGGTGAAAGTATTAGTGCAGATAATGATCCAATGGAATTTTTAGTTGCTGATAACCATGGGAATCAAGTGGTGATTGATAGCTATTTGGGCCAGGTTACAACTGCTGATAGTGCTACTGATCAGGGTATTAGTGCTGCTAGTGGTCCAGTTATTGCTGCTAGTGAGCCAGTTAAAGCTGGTAGTACAAAAGCTAGTACTGCTACACCAGATTATACAACTGCTGTTAGTGTACTTGCTGAGCTGAAGACATCAAAACCAGTAACCAAAGGTGTTGTGATACAAGAGCCATCATCAAATCCAAAAGCTAAACAATCAACTACACAGGTACATGGCAAAGGTAAAGGGATTCTTACTGAAGAACCTGTGGAGAAACCATTTTCAAAAGAAGAGCAAGAGCAACTTGATGCTGAAGTTGCTAAGAAATTTGCACAACAGTATGAAGCAGAACATCAGATAATTTTGGAACAAAAGAGAATACAAGAAGAAAAAGATGCTAAAAATGCAGAGTTAATAGCTTCATGGGATGAGGAAAGGGCTCAGGTTGAAGCTGATTGTGAGCTTGCTAAGAAACTACATAAAGAAGAGCAAGATCAGTACTCAGTAGATGAAAAAGCCAGGATGCTAAAAGAATTTATTGATGCAAAAAAGAAGTTGTATGCAGCACAAAGATATGCAGCTAAGAAGAACAAGCCACCCACTCCAGCACAAAGAAGAGCTTTCATGTGCAGGTATTTGAGGAATGTGGACAATTGGAAACTAAAGGATTTGAAATACTTGAATGATAAAAGAATTGAAGAATTATATGCAATTGCCAAGAGAAAAACTGAAAGCTTCTTGAATGCTGAGGTGGTGAAGGGCAGTGAAGAAAAGAAAGAATAGAAAACAAGTTCAAAAAGAGCAGGTAAACAGTTGGAAAGAAAAAGCAGTAAAAAGAAGACGAGTGAGCAAAAAGCAAAGAAAGAACAGAGCAGAGAACAAGAACAAACTGAGCAAGCTGTTGCTAAGGAAAAAATGCAAGCTCACACTGAACTTGCAGTTGTCTCTGTAGGAAAACCTGAAGGAGAAGCCATGGATGCAGAATCTGTAAGTGTTAAACAACCCATTATTGATTATAAGTCTGGATCTCATGGGAAAACAGTTTATTATGATATTAAGAGGCATGTTGGTTCTTCTAGAAGGTTTGTAAGCTTTCTTCAAATGGTTTATAATTTTTATAGAGAAGATATGATAGCTCTATGAAAATTACTCAAAGAAAGATTTGGTAATAAGACACCAGAACAAGCTTATGATAGAGCAGTCTGTAATTACTTGAAAGTAATGTTTGAACCAAATCCTGAGGATGAATGTTGGAGAAGACTAAAGCACAATACTGTTAAAGAATGGAAACTTTTTCAAGGATATGGAGTACATGCTTTAACTGTAAATGAGTTGGTGATCTACATGCTTATTGAAAAGGATTACCCTTTAAAAATTTTCAAAGACATTCTACATCAGATGTTCTGTGGGAAGAAAAGACTCCAGCTTCAGTTTACTTATGATGATATGGCATATCAACTGCTCAAGAAGATGGAAAAGAATCTAGGACCCAAGGACTAGAAATAGAATTAAGACTGCTAGAGTTAGAGTTAAGACTGCTAGAATGTATAGTTAGTAATGCTTATGAGATAAACATGTATAGTTGAAAAACACAATGTTGAGTGTTTGGAATAACCCAGTTTGACTTATAAAGTCAACACATACAAAAAAAGTAGTAACCATACTGCATTGTTAATAACATATTAATTACAACATATCAGTTAAATTACATTTACACTGAAAGACAACATAGCATTTCTTGCAGGTGATTCACTTGGTTAATTGACTAGCAGGTGAATCACTTGGTTTATGAGTTGGAGGTTCTTCATTAGGTGTTTGACTTGCAGATTCTTCACTTGGTTTTTGAGTAGCAGGTTCCTCACTTGGTGCTTGACTTGGGCATACTCCACTTGCTGTTTGAGTTACAGTTGATTCAGTTTCTTCATCACCACTGCCCAATTAAGCACCAACTATTGTAGATGCATTAATATGTAAGCCAATTACATATCCACTACTATTTGTTGTAGTTGTGTTTTCCCTTGTAACACCACCTCTACCAGTATAAGATGGGGTTCCCCTTCTTTCAAGACACACTGTACAAACATACCACCTGAAATCCGTATAAGGGGGACGCCTTGCAAAAAAGGTCAATCCAGCCTTGTTTTCACTTTCAACCCAACAGTCAATGCAGACTATTTGACAACCATTTTGTGCATCCATGGTGAAAAGCAATTGATATGATAAAGAGTTGATGATAATTGGGGTATTATATAATGCAGGAAAAAAATGATATAATATGGTACAATTAATGTGGTTGTTGAACAACTAAATAGGATTAAAGACAACATAAATGCTTACAATTGATCCAAAACATTGAGATTTTGAAATTTTTGACTATTGCATACTAGGACCATTTAGGATAAAGTTTTTGTTAAAAAAATAAATAATAGTCACATGAATATTTCACAGTGTGACTATTTTAAATGTATTAGTCACATATAATACCCTTATAATGTGGCCATAAACATAATTTAGATACACATTTGTGATATGGTGTACTATGTAAACACACTCTCACCACATAAGTTGGTGTGCCTCATTGTCTAGTATAGGTGAGAGTGTGTGTGCGCTTTATGTTTGTATGTTTTCTTTCTTTCCAAGTTAAGCTAATATACAAGGTTTTAATATACCAACGATCCACACATACCTTTATTCTCTAGTTCTTGTCTTTGAGTGTCATCGAATAGCATAATATAGTGTGATAAAGCAGTGTTTTTGATCATTACAAGTGGTATCAACATGCCCTACAATGACTTAGGAATTAGTTGTGTACGTTTTTTGATCAAAGTGAGCTTAAAGTTGCATTTTTTCCTCAATAAAACGTGTACTTTTTGTGTTAACTTTGATTTTTACGCGAGTTTAAAGGTTAAAGGTTGTAGCTTTTAGAGTTTTTACGTGGTGTTTAGTGTTTTGTGGTTGCTTTACATTTGTATCTTCGCTTCAAAAATAATCTTGCATAAAAAGGGTTCAATCTTTGTATCGAAAAATAGTTTATATAGTATATTGGCGATAAAGGTTGAGTCTTTATAAGTGTTTACGTGTTTTTGGAGTACTTTGATCGAGAAAAAAGCTACAAAGTTTGTTGGTGACTTGCGGTTAAATCTTCATCGAATTGAACATTATCAAAATCCTTGTATAAGAATTTTCATAGAAAAAAAAAGGGGTTTATCGCAATTCTTGTGTAAGAATTTCGATATTTTTGAGGGTTTATAGGAATTGTAGAAGTTTCTATCGCAATTCTTGTAGAAGAATTTTGATAAGTTGGGGTTTAACGCAATTCTGGATTGGCATTTCTATCGCAAATCTGGTCTGAGCTTCTATCGCAATTGTGCTTGAGCCTCTATCGCAATTCTGCCTAGTCAACTCTATCGCAATTCTGCCAAGGAATCTTATCGCAATTCTGGTTTAGTGCATCTATCGCAATTGTGGACTTAGGCTTCAATCGCAAACATCTTATCGCAAAGATTGGCTATCGCAAAGTTGGCAAGGACTTATCGCAATTGTGGGATTGGACCTCTATCGCAATTGTGCATTTGGTTTTTCTATCGCAATTCTTGGAAATTTGTGGCAACTTAATAAACTTATCTAAATTCGATTTGAACTTAATTTCTACAACATCAAACGTGAATTCGGTATTCTCTCGCTTGTACAAGTGTAAGGAATACTTCGACAAGGAATATATCTTCTAATTTGTATAAATTAGATAGATTTTTATCTAAATTGCAAACTTTATATAAATAACATATTTCTATCTAAATTGAAATTTTGCCAAAATTTGTATAAATTTTGTCTAAATTAAGATTTCTATAGAAATTGTAGTTTATCTAAATTGTAATTTATATAACTTTGTCGAATTTGCGATCATTTGATATTGTCTAAATTATAGTCTTGTTGAAATTAGTAACTTTATCTAAATAGCTACTTTTATCTAAATTGTCGTAGTTTATCTAAATTCCAAGTAACTTCAAACGATCTTCAGCCAAGGACCAAGACTTCACTACAACAACCGAATTTAACCTTCAACAATCACAACTCCTATTTCGTTGAACGATCCTGCATCAACTTTATCATACAAAACATCACCAATGACTACTCAACAAGACATTCATGCAGCCGGTGCAGAAAACCGTCCTCCTATGCTTGAGAAAGGTGGATATCTTCCATGGACGAGCCGTATGATTCGCTATATCAAAACCAAACCTGATGGACAAGGTAAACTCCTGCTCAACTCCATCCAGAAAGGACCATTCAAGCCTCGTCAGATTCAAGAAGCTGGAGATCCAAATGCAACACCTCCCGTACCACCATCCTTTCTTGATAAAAAAGAAGATGATTACACAGCAGGGGATTGGAAGCAAATTGCAGCTGATGACTTGGCAATGCACTTAATTCAACTTGGTTTACCACGAGAGATCTTTGCTGCTGTTGACAGTTGTGAAACTGCTTATGATATGTGGGAACAAGTTAGAAGGCTTTATCATGGCACATAAATTGGATAACAAGACGTTGAAAACAAGCCGCTAACTAAATGAGAGAAGTTCACATCCACTCCAGCGGAACCTATTGAATCTTACTACACCAGGTTTTGCACCTTAATGAACGAGCTCATCAGAAACAAGTTGACACCAAAACCAATTGTTCAAAACATCAAGTTCATTAACAATTTACCAAAAGTATGGGGACGATTTGTCACGATTGTTAACCAAACGAAGAACCTTCACGAGGTGAACTATGATCAGCTCTATGACTTTCTAAAGCAAAACCAGGCAGAGGCGAATGAAGTCAGGAAGGAAAAACTAGCAAAGCAACATGATCCTCTTGCATTACTTGTTCAATCACCAACACCTGCACCAGTGACTACACAACCATCTTCATCTTCCACTCAGAACTTCATGCAACAACAATACGTTCCACAAACTGCTGTCATACCACAACAACCATTCTACCCACAACAACAACAAGTCATTCCACAACAACATTACCCACAATACCCAGAACCTGAATACAATGACAATGATGAGTCCACTGCTGCTTTGACTCAAGCATTTGCTTACCTAACAAAGGCATTCCAAGGACGCTACTCTACACCTACCAACAACAACCAAAGAATCTCATCGAACACTCGCAACAGGCAGATTGCACAGCCGAGTTTCAACATAGGTCAACAAGGACAAATGGTTGGAGGTTATGGAAATCAGCAGGGATATGCTCCTCGATATCAGACGGGTAATCAGAATGCAGGGCAGTATGTTGGAAATCAGATGGGTCAGTATGCAGGGAATCAGATGGGTCAAGTTGTTGGAAATCAGAGGGGTCAGAATGTTGGGAATCAGATTGGGAATGTTGCTGCTCCAGTTGCTGGGAATATGAATCAGGGTAATCTGTTAAAGTGTTTCAACTGTCAGGGAATTGGTTACATGGCAAGGAACTGTCCCACCAAGCCGAAAAAGAAAGATCTTGAGTATCTACAGAAAGCAGTGCTGTTGGCACAGAAGGAAAAGGCAGGGTTTCAGTTGAATGCTGAGGAGAATGATTTCATGGCTCTTATGGATGATATGGAAGACCTTGAGGACATCGATGCAAACCACATTTTCATGGCCAATCTTCAGGAGGCTAAGTATGATACGGATTCTGAGATACCTCTTGTGTATGACACCAATGCAGTCTCTGAGGTACCACCATTTGCTACATGTCACAATAATGAAATATTTGATATGTCACCTCATGATGAACAGCATCCTGCGACTCCAGCACCCACTTATGATACATATATGGACACGCCAAGTTGTAGCAATACTAATTTGGCAACTCCAGATATGAATCCTAATGGAGGCTTCGAGTCACAGCATATTGAAAATGATGAGGAAACACATGCGTTATTTGAATCATTATTGAACAACTGTAGTATTGAAATTGAAAAGGTCAAAAAGGTCAATCGTGATGTTAAGGCCGCGAATGAAAAATTGACCGCTGAGCTTGAGAGATATAAGGTGAATGAAAAAGCTTTTGTATTTCATAAAACACAACTGACAGAATTAGAAACTGGTTATCGAGATTCTGTTTTAAGAGAAAAACATTTGCAAATCAAATTTGACACACTCGATGTTAATTTGAACAAGAAAATAAGATCCTTAAAAACGGAAATTTAAGAATGAACCAACCAACTTTCTAAACAAAAATCAACTTGTTCTGATCTTGAAAAAGAAAAGAAAGAGTTGAATGCAAGGTTTTCAAAACGTGAAAATGATCTTCTTGATGAAATCATTGAAAAACATGAAACCATTAAAAAGCTGGAAGATTTGCTTGTAAAAATGGGTCATTCTGCTCAAACAATACATATGCTAATTAAAGATCCAAACCCGCTTTTACACACAATGAAGAAAATGGCTATCGGTTGTGAAAACCCTTATCATCTCAAGAAAGCTCAGAAAGAACAGAATGTGTTGTATAATGGTAATGTGATATTTGCTAAACATGATCCTCTAGAGGTTCGGGATTCCTATGAAACGATTGAGCTTGCCGAAGAGAGTAGAATAAAAATGAGACAAATGAACCCAGAAATTAAACCAATTGATTATGATAAACTTAACGAACTTTTGTACAAAAACAAACACCAATGGTTTTCAAAAAACCAGTTGTTTTGTAAAAACCAAAAGTTGCTTCTAAAAATCTTTCTCACATCGAACAAATGTCCTCTAGTAACCCTTTTAACACAAGTGATGCTAGACGATATTTGGATGATCTTAAAAAGAGAGTTGAAACGCTTCAAATGATTGTGGCATCCAAAACAAATATTAGCATCAACAACTGGCATTCAAGTTTTCATAATGAAATGAAAAAGGTGTTTGAAACAGAAATTACTACTCCATTAATTGCAATTCATGCGAGAGTACTTAATGTTGAAAATGCAATTTTAAAAGAAACAACCGACTTTGTCAAGGACCACAAATCCCTGGTAAGGGAAGCTAATGAAAACATTGAACACATCAAAGTTTTGAAAAAACACAGTGACACTCTCTTCGAGGCAGTTCTATCAACCGAAATTATGTCCATAATTTACCAAACATATTATGTGGAAGACGATGAAAGACTTCGAGCTGAGACTTCTGCAATTGTTTTGAAATATGAAAATGCTCTTGCTAAGCTAGAAAAAGAAAATGTCACATATTTTAAACAACTTGATCGGAAAAAGGAATAATGCAAGTATGACAAATTGTCGTATGAGCGTGCTTACAAAAACATGAAAGAACAAAATGATCTTTTGAAGTCTCAGCTTGATAGCCTGATGCGTGGTTTTGCGACCTTACAACAGGTTTTACCTCTCGAGGGATCTCAAGAGGCTTGCAATCCCCACCAGGCAGTGTACCTGACCGATGTAGTATAGTGAAGTGGCAAGTACCGGGGGATTGATCGTTCTCTAGGGGAATAGTGTCGTTAGGATTGAAAAACTACTCTAATAGGTCTAAGGGTGAGGGAAGATTCTTTTTGTATTTTTATAATTTTTATGAAAGCAAGTAAAATCTCGGGTTTGAAGGAGTGGGCGAAATTAGTTGCTAGTCAACTAACCCAAATAACTACAATTGCAAATAAAATAAAATAACTGAAAATGAAAAGGTGGTGGAACTTATATGGAGAGAAATGTGTTTACTTAGATTTCCTTACTCCCTAACTATCTTTTACCGGTTGATTAGTGTGTATTAATTGCGTGGATGACGGGTGTATTCCTTAATACCAATCGTGGGGTGTCGTACGTACTTCCCCAACTCTACAAGCTCCTACTTCACTCCTATGTCGAGCCGGCTAAGAAGCTCCTAACATGGGATCACTAGAATTCGCTCATGCATTAAATACAACCATAAAAACCTTAGTACGCATTGGTTCATGTTTCTTAAGACGTTCAAGCAAGTTACCGTATAAAAGGTTAGCCAGTTTTCTTAAGCCTAACATCGATAAACAATCATCCAATACAATTAATAACACACCAACAACCAATAATCAATAGTTAGGTTTCATTAGATCTAAGCAAACACAAGATAAATCTAGCCTAGCATGTTAATTAAAAGACAAGAACAAGATATAATCAAACAACACATAGACATATTGAATGATTAATTGATTACTTATCTTCAATTAAACATGGGAGATCCAAGGGTATAAAACCCTTAAAAATGGCAGAAAATTCGTCTTAGGGTTTCTCCTCACAAAGTTGCACACCAATGACTGAAAATTGCAAAACTATATATAGAGTTTAGGGGCTGACGGCGTCACGTTGTTAGGAGGTGACGTCGTCACCTCGCCGCGGCTAGGGTTCCCGGATGGTCTTCCTGACGCCGTCCCTCTTTAATCCCCAGAAATCCACTCTGGCGCGTCAAGGGTTGACGCCGTCAGAATTGTGCTTGACGCCGTCTCTCTTTAACTTAGACCGTGATGGCCTTGATCACCTTAAAGGGTGACGCCGTCAGACTTCCTTTGTAAAACTTTCTGGCGCGTCATGTGTATTTTGTCATATCCACCTCTTTTGCCAAGCCGTGACGCCGTCAGGAGCAATCCTTGACGCCGTCACGTGTACTTTTCCAGCAGTTTTGGAGACTTTGTTGTTTTCTTCACTTTTATGCTCCAAAAACGTCCAAAATGCTTCCTTTTCCTGATTTCTTCTCCAAAGTACCTAAAATGACAAAAGGAACGATTTAGGGCAATATTTGATCAAATAAATACGATTTAGGGCAATATTTGATCAAATAAATACGATTTAGGGCTTAAATGACCCCCTAAAAGCGGTACACTTTTCGCTTCATCAAATACCCTTACACTTGAGATTTGCTTGTCCTCAAGCAAATACGTTTTTATTCTAATCAAAATACAAGTTAGGGGTCATTTAACGCTAATATAAAAGTAATTACAACAAATAGTCGTTCCACTTTAATCATAATAAGCACGGAGATTACAAACTAGCACCTCACAAGTAGTGTTTAGATACTCACATCTCTCAGGTGTCATAAAAGTATATCTCATAAATGAAAATGGATAATATCTCTCACTACCTGTCATAGCAAATAGATTACTATAGGCTTGGGAAAGGGTCAAAAACCTCCTCCACTAGGCGTAAGCACCTAAGATAAACTATCAAAGAGGGCTTTTAAAGGGGTTATAACGTTAGGTGTAGGGATATGATAAACACGGATTTGTTGGATAAGGGATATTTTACTGGTGGCGAGTTAAAGATCTTGATTAATTACATGTACAATATGGCGTTGCTAAGCCAAGACTAGACTCGACTTAAGCTAAAAACAAAATAACAAAAACATAAAATAAACATAAAATGAAACGGGATGGTAGTCCGTATGTTTTTTCTACTTTTCTTTTTCTCATTTTTTTTTCTTGATTTTTTTCGATTTTTTTTTTTTTTTTTTTTTTTTTTTTTTTTCATACACTCTTGCCCTACCATCCAAAATAATACATCATAGGGGCGTCGCATTCCCCTTACACTTGAACTTTTACACAACTTCACAAATAACTATTCTAATGACTCGAATTAAGATAATCGAAACACTTGGAGTACTTTTAAAATATTTAGCACATATGGGGGTAATAATGTTGTTCTTCCCCATTACTCCATTACACTAGTACTTTAACCATGAGTCCCAATCGTCCCAAAACAATATGTACAAGGATATGACTCGACTTAGCAACCATGTAATCAATTAGATAATTAACTTGGGGTTTAAACAAATGTTGTCACAATAATGCACTAAAAATGAGTGCATACAAGGTAGGCTAAGGCAATTTGGGTGTACATTTAAGTGGGGTGTAACAAATTCTTCCTTTAAGTAAAATGCTTAAAGTTAGAAACGAAAAGATAGGCTCTGTGGGGTGTACTAGGGGTATCGTGTACTAAAAATGAGTACAACGCAAAGGGTGTGGGAGAATTACTTGACCAATGTAGCCAACGTAATTATAACAAAAACACAGGTGTAAAACAATGGGTTAATCCTAATGCCTTTTATCATGTAGTAAATCTAACTACACGAATGTAGTCTCACTTGTGGCCTCGGAATGGTCCTAACGCAAGTTCTAGAATCTAAGTGCTACCGGTACACACATCATAGCATAAATGCTTTTCCTACCAATTCTAGGGGCGAACCTCACATATTTGGGGGTGGAAAATTTTTTAGTGGTACGGTTTTGTGCTAGTCATATAACTCCTATCCATGAGACGCTCATTAAGATCAAAGTTTCACTCCTATATGTTATAAAAAAAATTAAATTTGGCACTAAAATTGCCTTAACAGGTATTTCTCTCAGTTTTATTACACATCTACCATTAAACAAACAAAAATCAAGCGTAATAGCATTCTCTAAGGTATCGTACTTGACCCCCCCCCCCCTTACACTTAAGATGAACATTGTCCCCAATGTTCAAATAACATGATGTAAAAGTAAATAAGGTAAAAGAATGAAATCAAATACTCCCCTGATTCGTTTGGTGGATAAAGAGGTAACATGGTTAGATCTTCTTCCAAGGTAATGTTGAAGCTTCAAGACTAATGCATCGCCAAAAGCTAGATTCCACATACATCTCCTTGTCCAAAATAACCTGTTAAACCTGAGAAAACAAACACGAAAACCTGCATAACAACGGCGGGATAAATCTATATAAGGATATAATGCTTGTGGAATGATTATTTTGCAGATTCCTGGAGTTTATAAGTTAGAGATTTAATAAAAACTTTTATGATTCCGATAGAAAAACAAAACTTTCAAAAATTTCAGAAAATTAAAACCTGACGCCGTCAGGTTGTAATGCCTGACGCCGTCAGAAATGATCTGACAGAATTCTCATGTTAAGTTTCCGGAAAATTTCTTGAAAAACCTATACCTTACTTCCTGGAATTCCTGCAAAATATCATTATGACTCGATACAAGCATTTGACTCAAACAATTACTAATATGTATGTTAATTTAATATTGTTATGATTCATGTTCATTTGTTCTAATAAACCGATTTGGATTTCCCTTACACTTATCTTTTGCAAAATACCTTTATATGTAGTTAAGACGAAGTTAAAAACAAGATAAAGCATTTTCACAATTTAGTTTCGAACATGAATCAATAATAATAAAAATTAAACATACATACGGAAGCAAATAAAATCAAACAAACAAATAAATAAACACACAAAGCAAATAAAGCTTGGGTTGCCTCCCAAGAAGCGCTTTTCTTTATTAATGAGTCTTGTAGCTAGACTTAAAGTCACGTACATTACGTGATTCCATCATTGGTCACGGTTTCTAGGTTCCCCTTTGATTCTCTATCAGAATCACTTTCATAGTAAAGGTATTTCGGGTCCTCAAGATCAAAAGGATTGTTTTGGTATTTAGAACTAAGCTCCTTAACATGCTTAAAGAATCCACTCGACAGGTCAAAAGTGTCCTTACATCCTCTTCTCACATCATCATCACATAACACGAGTTGGGAACTTAACCCATCGAGCCCTCCATAATCGATCTCCTTGAATTCTCTCATCTTGTAAGGCGTTTGGTATGAGATTTCCCTAATCCCATCGGTGAAAGTCATGATCCCATTGAGCTCGTCCACAACCAAGCTTGTGGCCTTGCAAAAAGGTGCCCCAAAAACAACTTGTGATAACCTGGGATCGATGTACTTTTCGATATTATCGACGATTGCGAAGCTCATAGTGAATGTCATATTTCCTACAAACTCCTGTACATCATCATCTATGCCAATGTCATCCTTCCCTTTATGAATCATTCCCCATCTGCAAATGTTGTTATAATGAAACAAGGACATCACATTTTTGGGTAAACATGTGTCAATGTAAACATTATAAAAATGCTTGTGACCAATCATGCAAGGTATTTTGAGATTATTTGGATCACGTTGCTTAATTCGGCCAGGCCTTCTACCGTGTAGCCCCCATGTGTTGCAAATTGCTGATGGTTGATACTCATACACTTCTTCACTGCCATCCCGAAAAATCACTTTCCTGACACCATCGGTAAATAATGCACTACTATCATCCTCATCGAGTATCACTCCCGTTGCTTTTATGAATGGTTTGCCTAGAACAAGGCTAGTTAAGGATGGGCTGATGATAGAGTTCATGTTATTAAATACAGTTAGCTCGATATGAAAGAGGAACTTTTCTATCACAATTGGTACCCTTCTTATTACCCCGATGATATTAAACCCTTCATATTTGACCTGTTTGGTGAAGGTTTCGTTATATAGAGAAAGGGATATTGCATTCATAGAAGAGTTGGGGTTTATGTAGGCATCTTTTATAAACTTTTTCCTAGTGGTGCAAGATATCTTAAAGACCCTGGGAGCGCCATCCTCTATTCTCTATCCAAATCCCATAGGCAACTTTGCTGTGCCCCTCTCAAGTTCCTCCACCAGGGGGCGGTCTAGCAGTCCTGGGAGCCCATGAGGCATTTCGGATTTCTCTTCCGAGCCCTCCTCATCACTCACCTCTCTTGTACTCGAGTTCTTTGGTGAGTCTAGATAGTTGTCGGGCGCCTCGGGGTTCTTTTCGGGAACTTCACCCTCCATTTCATTGTCCACGTTCTCGATTGATTGTTGGTCCAGATTGGGTTTAGGAATAGGTATTGTTGTAATGGTGTTCACGAAGTGGAGTGGTTTTGAAGGGGTATGAGTATCTCTAGTTTCTTTTCCGTTTTGTGATATGTGTTTGAAGAGTTTACTAGGGTGCTTGATTTTTACAGGAGGGGGTGTTTGGTTAGTCACCGTGACAGATTTGATCTCATTAACTCGTGCCAACTCACAAGTTGACCTGCCAGCAATGCGATCATTGATAACCTTTAACAGGTTATCAACCTTGTTGTTCATATCAACTTGCTGTTGTCTGAATTGATTCTCAAGTTTGGAGAGCTGTGTTTCTTGAGAGAGAATGAATTTTTGCAGTGATTCCTCGCGATTTTGTTGTTTATGCGTATGCTGATGAGGATAATGTTCAGACCAGGTGAGTGGGGGAGAGTCATTGAATGATACGCTTCGAGTTTGGTTCCAACTAAAATTTGGCTTACTCTTCCATGCCTCATACCTATCTTCGGAATTCTTGGGTCCATAATTAGTGGTGAGCCATTTATCTCCCGCCTTATTGATTCGCAAGGATGCGAATTCTTTGAAAGCCTGTTTGGGGAGTTCCATGCAATCATGAGTGTCGTGGGGACCACTACATAATTTACACGAAGAAGTGATTTTGTTCACTTGGCCTGAAGGTTTAGGAGCCTCGTAGGATTTCATAAGAAACTTGACTTGGTCTTCAAGCTCTATGATCCTACGGTCGGAAGTGCTTGAATTGTTCGAAGGCAAAGATATTGCCTTGACCGTTTTATTCAAATCACGGGGATCACTCCAACTTTCGTTGTCATAAAGAGCAAGATCTTCCAGGAGAGCCCATGATTGTTCCGCACTTAGATCACGTAGCTTACCACCGGCCGATTGGTCAATGGTTTGCCTCGTGGAGAGATTGATATGGTCATAGAAGATTTGGACTTGGAGCCAAAGTTCTATGCCATGGTGAGGGACTTTTTGGAGTAAGTCCTTGAATCGAGTCCATGCCTTGTAGAGGGTTTCGCCTTGACGTTGTTGGAACATCAAGATATCATTCCTTAGCTTGGTAGTTCTTCCTGGTGGGAAAAACTGAGCGAGGAAACGAGTGGTGAGATCATCCCAAGAGGTGATGGATCCTGCGGGTAGACGCTCTAGCCATTGACTAGCTTGATCCCGCAGAGAGAATTGAAAGAGACGTAGTCGGTCGTCTCTCGAGTGGCAACATCAAGGTCTATGGAGTCTACAATTTTGAGAAAGTCCTTGAGATGTTGATTAGGATCTTCGGAACGAAGTCCATGGAATGCGCATTCGCTTTGCACCAACCGGATGGTGTCGGATCGCAAGGGAGTGACATTGGCTCCTTGAGTGAGCTCAATGGTGTTTCGATAGCCATGGTGGCTAGGACGGGAGTAGTCTCCTAAGGTACGGGCTCTAGGAGGTGGGTGTTGTTGTGGTGGTGGGTTGTCGGGATCAAGGATATTACCACCTTCCATGATGTCGGATGGTAATGGTTACGAACAAAGAAACGAAGAAAAAGATAGACTAAAGAAAAACCTAGAAAAATAAAATAAAATAAAAATCTCACTAGAAAGGAATCTAGTGAGTAGACCTAATAAAATAAAAATTCAACCTAAACAATAACTATTCCCCGGCAGCGGCGCCAAAACTTGATGCGTGGTTTTGCGACCTTACAATAGGTTTTACCTCTCGAGGGATCTCAAGAGGCTTGCAATCCCCACCAGGCAGTGTACCTGACCGATGTAGTATAGTGAAGTGGCAAGTACCGGGGGATTGATCGTTCTCTAGGGGAATAGTGTCGTTAGGATTGAAAAACTACTCTAATAGGTCTAAGGGTGAGGAAAGATTCTTTTGTATTTTTATAATTTTTATGAAAGCAAGTAAAATCTCGGGTTTGAAGGAGTGGGCAGAATTAGTTGCTAGTCAACTAACCCAAATAACTACAATTGCAAATAAAATAAAATAACTGAAAATGAAAAGGTGGTGGAACTTATATGGAGAGAAATGTGTTTACTTAGATTTCCTTACTCCCTAGCTATCTTTTACCGGTTGATTAGTGTGTATTAATTGCGTGGATGACGGGTGTATTCCTTAATACCAATCGTGGGGTGGCGTACGTACTTCCCCAACTCTACAAGCTCCTACTTCACTCCTATGTCGAGCCGGCTAAGAAGCTCCTAACATGGGATCACTAGAATTCGCTCATGCATTAAATACAACCATAAAAACCTTAGTACGCATTGGTTCATGTTTCTTAAGACGTTCAAGTAAGTTACCGTATAGGAGGTTAGCCAGTTTTCTTAAGCCTAACATCGATAAACAATCATCAAATACAATTAATAACACACCAACAACCAATAATCAATAGTTAGGTTTCATTAGATCTAAGCAAACACAAGATAAATCTAGCCTAGCATGTTAATTAAAAGACAAGAACAAGATATAATCAAACAACACATAGACATATTGAATGATTAATTGATTACTTATCTTCAATTAAACATGGGAGATCCAAGGGTATAAAACCCTTAAAAATGGCAGAAAATTCATCTTAGGGTTTCTCCTCACAAAGTTGCACACCAATGACTAAAAATTGCAAAACTATATATAGAGTTTAGGGGCTGACGGCGTCACGTTGTCGGAGGTGACGCCGTCACCTCGCCGCGGCTAGGGTTCCCGGATGGTCTTCCTGACGCCGTCCCTCTTTAATCCTCAGAAATCCACTCTGGCGCGTCAAGGGTTGACGCCGTCAGAATTGTGCTTGACGCCGTCTCTCTTTAACTTAGACCGTGATGGCCTTGATCACCTTAAAGGGTGACGCCGTCAGACTTCCTTTGTAAAACTTTCTGGCGCGTCATGTGTATTTTGTCATATCCACCTCTTTTGCCAAGCCGTGACGCCGTCAGGAGCAATCCTTGACGCCGTCACGTGTGATTGCGTGGTTTTGTAACCTTACAACAGGTTTTACCTCTCGAGGGATCTCAAGAGGCTTACAACCCCGCCAGGCAGTGTACCTGACCGATGTAGTATAGTGTAGTGGTAAGTACGGGGGATTGATCGTTCTCCACAGGGAATAGTGTTCGTTAGGTATGAAAGGCTACTCTAATTAGGTCTAAGGGTTGAGGAAGATTCTTTTTATGTTTTTATATTTTTATGAAAGCAAGTAAAATCTCGGGTTTGAAGGAGTGGGCGGAATTAGTTGCTAGTCAACTAACCCAAATGACTACGAATGCAAATAAAATAAAATAACAAAAATGAAATGTGGTGAGAAACTTATGTGTAGAGAAATGTGTTTACTTAGATTTCCTTACTCCCTAACTATCTTTTACCGGTTAATTAGTGTGTATTAGTCGCGTGGATGACGGGTGTATTCCTTAATACCATTCGTGGGGTGGCGTACTTACTTCCCCAACTCTACAAGCTCCTACTTCACTCCTATGTCGAGCCGGCTAGGAAGCTCCTAACATGGGATCACTAGAATTCGCTTGTGCATTAAATACAACCATAAAAACCTTTAGTACGCGTTTGGTTCATGTTTCTTAAGACGTTCAAGCAAGTTACCGAATAGGAAGTTAGCCAGTTTTCTTAAGCCTAACATAGATAAACAATCATCCAAAACAACTAACAACACACTAACAACCAATAATCAATAGCTAGGTTTCATTAGATCTAAGCAAACACAAGATAAATTTAGCCTAACATGTTAAACAAAAGACAAGCATAAGATAGAATCAAACAACACATAGACATATTGAATGATTAATTGATAACTTATCTTTCAATGAAACATGGAAGATCTCAAGGCAAAAAGCCCTGAAAAAGTAGCTAAAATCGTCTTAGGGTTTTATCCCAAAATTCCACACACTAAGCTCTCCCTTATGACAAAAAATTAGAAAACTATATATAGATTTTTGGATCTGACGGCGTCACCTTATGCATTGTGACGCCGTCACCTCGCCGCTTTTAGGGTTCCCGGGTGACCTTCCTGACGCCGTCCCTCTTTAGCTCTTCAAAAATCCATTCTGGCCTATCAAGGCTTGACGCCGTCGGATCATGAACGTGACGCCGTCCCCTTATGATTTAAGCCGTGACGCCCTTGATTTAGTTAAAGCGTGACGCCGTCTGAATTCACATGCTAACTCACTGGCCCGTCATGAGTAAATTTCACATCCCACTTTTCTTGCCAAGGCATGACGCCGTCAAGAGATGATTCTGACGCCGTCAAAGGTAAATTTCAGCCGATTTTGAGACTTTGTCGTATTCTTCACTTTAATGCTCCAAAAACGTCCAAAATGCCTCCTTTTCCAGATTTCTCCTCAAAAGTACCTAAAATGACAAAAGGAACGATTTAGGGCAATATTTGATCAAATAAATACGATTTCGGGCTTAAATGACCCCTTAAAAGCGGTACACTTTTCGCCTCATCAAATACCCTTACACTTGAGATTTGCTTGTCCTCAAGCAAATGCGCTTTTATTCTAATCAAAATACAAGTTAGGGGTCATTTAATGCAAACATAAAAGTAATTACAACAAATAATCGTTCCACTTCAATCATAATAAGCACGGAGATTATAAACTAGCACCTCACAAGTAGTGTTTAGATACTCACATCTCTCAAGTGTCATCAAAATAAATCTCATAAATGAAAACGGATAATATCTCTCACTACCTGTCATAGCAAATAGATTACCATAGGCTTGGGAAAGGATCAAAAACCTCCTCCACTAGGCGTAAGCACCTAAGATAAAACTATCAAAGAGGGCTTTTAAATGGGTTATAACGTTAGGTGTAGGGAAAAGGAAAACACGGTTTTGTTGGATACGGGATATTTTACTGGTGGCTAGTTAAAGATCTTGATCAATTACATGTACTATACAATGTTGCTAAGCCCAGACTAGACTCGATCTTAAGCTAGAAACGAAATAACAAAATAACAAAAATATAAAACAAACATAAAATAAAACGGGATGGTAGTCCGTATGTTTTTTCTATTTTTCATTTTCTCATTTTTTGTATTTTTCTTGATTTTTTTTTTTTTTTTTTGCATACACTTTTGCCCTACCATCCAAAATAATACATCATAGGGGCGTTGCATTCCCCTTACACTTGAATTTTTACATAACTTTACAAATACTAATCTAATGACTCGAATTAAGATAATTGAAAAACTTGGAGTACTTTTAAAACATTTAGCACATATGGGGGTAATAAATGATGTTCTTCCCCATTACTCCATTACACTAGTACTTTACCCATGAGTCCCAATCGTCCCAAAACAATATGTACAAGGATATGACTCGACTTAGCAACCATGTAATCAATTAGATAATTAACTTGGGTTTAAACAAATGTTGTAACAATAATGCACTAAAGATGAGTGCATACAAGGTAGGCTAAGGCGATTTGGGTGTACATTTTAGTGGGGTGTAACAAATTCTTCCTTTAAGTAAAATGCTTAAAGGTTGAAACGAAAAGATAGGCTCTGAGGGGTGTACTAGAGGTATCGTGTACTAAAATGAGTACAACGCAAAGGGTGTGGGAGAATTATTTGACCAATGTAGCCAAAATAATTATAACAAAAACACAGGTGTAAAACAATGGGTTAATCCTAATGCCTCTTATCATGTAGTAAATCTAACTACACGAATGTAGTCTCACTTGTGGCCTTGGAATGGTCCTAACGCAAGTTCTAGAATCTAAGTGCTACCGGTACACACATCATAGCATAAATGCTTTTCCTACCAATTCTAGGGGCGAACCTCACATATTTGGGGTGGAAAATTTTTTAGTGGTACGGTTTTTGTGCTAGTCATATAACTCCTATCCATGAGACGCTCATTAAGATCAAAGTTTCACTCCTATATGTTGTAAAAAATTTTAAATTTGGCATTAAAATTACCCTAATCAAGTATTTCTCTCAGCTTTATTACACATCTATTATTAAACAAACAAAAATCAAGCGCAATTGTATTCTCTAAAATCGTACTTTTACCCTCCCCTTACACTTAAGATGAACATTGTCCCCAATGTTCAAATAACAAGATGTAAAAGCATAAAGTAAAAGAATGAAATCAAATACTCCCTGATTCGCTCGTTGGATAATGAAATTACACGGTTAAATCTTCCTCCAAAGAGAATGTTGAAGCTCCATGACTAATGCATCGCCATAAGCTTGATTCCATAAACATCTCCTTGTCCAAAATAACCTGTTAAACCTGAGAAAACAAACACGAAAACCTGCATAACATCGGCGGGATAAAATCTATATATAAGGATATAATGCTTGTGGACTGATAATTTTGCAGATTCCTGGAGATTATAAGTTGGAGATTTAATAAAAACTTTTTATGAAAACAAAACTTTCAAAAATTTCTGGAAATTAAATCTGACGCCGTCAGGTTATAACCCCTGACGCCGTCAGAAATGACCTGACAAAAATTTTCATTTTTAGTTTCCGGAAAATTTCTGGAAAAACCTTTACCTTACTTCCTGGAAATCCTGCAAAACATCATTATGACTCGATACAAGCATTTGACTCAAACAAATACTAATATGTATGCTAATTTATTATTATTACGATTCATGTTCATTTGTGTTCTAATAAACCGATTTAGATTTCCCTTACACTTATCTTTTGCAAAATACCTTTATATGTAGTTAAGACGAAGTTAAAAACAAAATAAAGCATTTTCACAATTTAGTTTTGAACATGAATCAATAAGAATAAAAATTAAACATACATACGGAAACAAATAAAATCAAACAAACAAATAAATAAACACATAAAGCAAATAAAGCAAATAAAGCTTGGGTTGCCTCCCAGAAGCGCTTTTCTTTATTAACGAGTCTTGTAGCTAGACTCAAAGTAAGGCTCATCTAGTGTCGCTTATGCTCACGTATCCGAGTGTGAGCCATCTAATTGTTGCCTCATCTTTCTTGTATTCATCATTTAGCTCCAAACATCCATGATAGTATCTCTTATTTTTCTCATGTGGATATTTGAGCCCCTTCCCCTTATCATTCTCACTTAACAAGTCGATAGGCATAATTCTATTGCAAGCTTCAATGGGGTAGTTCTTAAACCTAGGATGTGCTCGGGGCATTTGATAGACAAAATCTTCATCCCCATCCGAGAATGTAATTAACCCGTCCACAAGTTTTTCGTCAAGGTTGGTCAACCTTTTGAAGGGTTCTCCAAAAATGACTTGGGTTAATTTGTCATCGATAAATTCTCCTAAGTTTTCCATAACCATAAAATCCACCACATACACAAAACTTCCTACGAACACGTGTAGTGGCTTAATCCTAGCAACAATGTTATCTCCTTGATATTCAAGCTCATCTACCATGATTTTATTATAATTAGCGCGAGAAATAATGTTCATAGGCAAAGACGAGTTAAGATAAGCATAAAAATCATGATAACCAATTTTACACGGGAATTGCATGTTAAAGAGGCTATCCTTTTCGATCTTAGTCCTAGGGTCAACATACTTAAAGGGGTCAATTTCCTCTTTTCCCCATTCCTCGTTAACTACTTCTCCATTACCGATATCCTCATCGGAGTCTGAGTAGTAAAATGGACTGACATAGTCATTCTCATGGTCAGACTCCTCCATCTCAGAATTGTTACCAAAGTGGTGGTCGGGTGAAAGGTTGTTGTTTGCTACTATGGGGGCGGGAACGGGTAGTTGAAAATTTGCACGGCGAAAAACACGAATAACAGGGATCAAATGACCAATGTTACTCATGAGGTAAGTGGAAGGTGTCACAAAAGTACAAAGAAATAAGATAGACTAAAGAAAACCTAGAAAAATAAAATAAAATCTCACTAGAAAGGAATCTAGTGAGTAGACCTAATAGAAATAAAAAATTCAACCTAAACAATAACTATTCCCGGCAGCGGCGCCAAAAACTTGATTGCGTGGTTTTGTAACCTTACAACAGGTTTTACCTCTCGAGGGATCTCAAGAGGCTTACAACCCCACCAGGCAGTGTACCTGACCGATGTAGTATAGTGCAGTGGTAAGTACGGGGGATTGATCGTTCTCCACAGGGAATAGTGTTCGTTAGGTATGAAAGGCTACTCTAATTAGGTCTAAGGGTTGAGGAAGATTCTTTTTATGTTTTTATATTTTTATGAAAGCAAGTAAAATCTCGGGTTTGAAGGAGTGGGCGGAATTAGTTGCTAGTCAACTAACCCAAATGACTACGAATGCAAATAAAATAAAATAACAAAAATGAAATGTGGTGAGAAACTTATGTGTAGAGAAATGTGTTTACTTAGATTTCCTTACTCCCTAACTATCTTTTACCGGTTAATTAGTGTGTATTAGTCGCGTGGATGACGGGTGTATTCCTTAATACCATTCGTGGGGTGGCGTACTTACTTCCCCAACTCTACAAGCTCCTACTTCACTCCTATGTCGAGCCGGCTAGGAAGCTCCTAACATGGGATCACTAGAATTCGCTTGTGCATTAAATACAACCATAAAAACCTTTAGTACGCGTTTGGTTCATGTTTCTTAAGACGTTCAAGCAAGTTACCGAATAGGAAGTTAGCCAGTTTTCTTAAGCCTAACATAGATAAACAATCATCCAAAACAACTAACAACACACTAACAACCAATAATCAATAGCTAGGTTTCATTAGATCTAAGCAAACACAAGATAAATTTAGCCTAACATGTTAAACAAAAGACAAGCATAAGATAGAATCAAACAACACATAGACATATTGAATGATTAATTGATAACTTATCTTTCAATGAAACATGGAAGATCTCAAGGCAAAAAGCCCTGAAAAAGTAGCTAAAATCGTCTTAGGGTTTTATCCCAAAATTCCACACACTAAGCTCTCCCTTATGACAAAAAATTAGAAAACTATATATAGATTTTTGGATCTGACGGCGTCACCTTATGCATTGTGACGCCGTCACCTCGCCGCTTTTAGGGTTCCCGGGTGACCTTCCTGACGCCGTCCCTCTTTAGCTCTTCAAAAATCCATTCTGGCCTATCAAGGCTTGACGCCGTCGGATCATGAACGTGACGCCGTCCCCTTATGATTTAAGCCGTGACGCCCTTGATTTAGTTAAAGCGTGACGCCGTCAGAATTCACATGCTAACTCACTAGCCCGTCATGAGTAAATTTCACATCCCACTTTTCTTGCCAAGGCATGACGCCGTCAAGAGATGATTCTGACGCCGTCAAAGGTAAATTTCAGCCGATTTTGAGACTTTGTCGTATTCTTCACTTTAATGCTCCAAAAACGTCCAAAATGCCTCCTTTTCCAGATTTCTCCTCAAAAGTACCTAAAATGACAAAAGGAACGATTTAGGGCAATATTTGATCAAATAAATACGATTTCGGGCTTAAATGACCCCTTAAAAGCGGTACACTTTTCGCCTCATCAACGTGTACTTTTCCAGCAGTTTTGGAGACTTTGTCGTTTTCTTCACTTTTATGCTCCAAAAACGTCCAAAATGCTTCCTTTTCCTGATTTCTTCTCCAAAGTACCTAAAATGACAAAAGGAATGATTTAGGGCAATATTTGATCAAATAAATACGATTTAGGGCTTAAATGACCCCCTAAAAGCGGTACACTTTTCGCTTCATCATAGCCAAAAAGGGAAGGGTAAGGAAACTAAGTTTGCAAAACCATCAACTTCGGACAAACCGGTTGTAAAACCAAAAATGTCAATTTCTCAATGTGTTCCGAAAGCTGATGTGATAATTGATTTGACAAAACCAGTCACTCCAACACCCTTGCCAAAAGAAAATGAAAAAGCAAAATATGCTGATAAAGGGAAAGCAGTTGTCGAAACACCGAATGTGATAGCACCTGGACTTTATAGGATTAGTACCAATACTGCGTCTACCTCTACATCTAAAACATATAGGGCGAAAGAAAAAAGTGTAAAAGATAATCCAAAAGAATCTAGGAATGTTGAAACAACGTCTCAGAAAAACAAGATAAATCCTAATGTGTGTGCCTTACCTTCTACAGGAGTAGAAAGTACCTCTAGGAGCAGCAGACCAAAGCCTAGGAGCAATACAAGGAACAATAGAGTCTCGCCTGTCTCTGAGAGTGAATGCAAGAATAAAAATGAAGAAGTAGAAGAACACCCTAGGAATTTATCGCTTTCGAATAAGAAACATATGTCATCTGGATGTAATGTTAAGAGTACTGTTTCGAGTACATGTAATGAATCTGTTTGTTTAATGTGCAAGAAATCGTTATCTAAAAATGCTTGTGATGATACTGTTTCTAATAATGTGAATGTGAATGCCATGCCAGAATAGAAAAACGTTCCTTCAGGAACTAGTGCTGGGTCTAGATATATTAAAAGACTGATTGCAGCATCTAGGTCAACCACTAGTAGTATATTGCCTAGGAACTATCTTAAGTTGTGCGTATGGGTACCAACGGGTAGAAAATTCATTCTAGTGAATGGTAAAATAAAAAAGGCTCGAAAAGAACCAGTAAAAACCTTACATGAATGTGATTGGTCTGTTACCCCTAACCTCATGGAACCAAATGATAAACGGTTTCTAAATGCACAATCTTCTGTTATTGGCAGGTTATCGAAATATGTCTTTGGATCGTCGACTCGGTTTGCTCCAAGCACATGACCGGGAATTTAAAGCTGCTGATCAACTTTGTTTGAAAGTTCATGGGAACTGTACGGTTTGGAAATGATCATGTAGCAGCTATTCTGGGTTATGGAGATCTTCAATTTGGGAACTACTTAATCACTTGGGTTTACTACGTCGAAGGGTTGGGACACAACTTGTTTTCAGTCGGACAGTTTTGCGATGCAGATTTAGAGGTGGCATTTAGGAGAAATACTTGCTTCGTTAGGAATTTGATTGGAGATGATCTCTTAACTGGAAATCGTGGCACCAATCTCTATGCTATCGACATCAACCAAATGGCCTCTTCATCACCAATTTGTCTCATGACAAGAGCATGCGAAAAAAAGTCCTGGTTATGGCACAGACGATTATCCCATCTCAACTTTGACACCTTAACCAAGCTAGCCAAAGACAACATCGTCAACGGTCTCCCAAAGTTCAAATACACCAAGGAACACTTATGTCCATCCTGTGAGCAAGGCAAAAGCAAAAGGGCAACATATAAACCTAAAACCGTACCTAGTTCGGTGGATAAGTTACATCTGTTGCATATGGACTTATGTGGCCCAATGAGAGTTGAAAGCATTAATGGGAAGAAGTATATTCTTATTATTGTCGATGGCTATTCAAGATATACATGGTAAAGTTTCTGAGGTCAAAAGACGAAGCACCAGGCATCATCATCACCTTTTTGAAGCGAATTCAAGTCCTACTTCAAGCTCCAGTTAGGATCGTAAGAACAGACAATGGCACATAATTTACTAATCAGGAGTTAAGAACATATTTTGAAAATACTTGAATCACTTACCAGACATCAGTTGTTAGAAATCCACAGCAGAATGGGGTAGTAGAAAGAAGAAATCGAACTCTTGTGGAAGCTGCTCGCACGATGCTGAATTATTCTAGTGCACCACTATTCTTATGGGCTGATGTTGTTGCCACTGCTTGTTTCACTCAGAACCGATCCCTAATCCATCCAAGATTCAATAAAACCCCATATGAGCTAGTAAACAACAGAAAACCTGACATCTTTTACCTTTATGTATTTGGCGCTTTGTGCTATCCTACGAACAACAGAGAAGATCTGGGGAAACTGAAAGCTAAGGGTGATATTGGAATCTTCATTGGTTATTCAGAAAACTCGAGGGCATTCAGGGTGTATAACAGAAGGACTAAGAGGATAATGGAGACGATGAATGTAAAATTTGACGAGATTTCACAAATGGCTTCTGAGAGACTCGCTCTAGAACCCGCGCTTATCCCAATGGCTTCTAATCATACCAGATTAGGACCCGCACCAAACAGTCAGACTTCTGGACATATCAGTTCAGGACTCATACCCCAAGGAGCTCAGTCAACTACCACTGAAAAACCAACAAATCAAGAACTGGAAAATTTCTTCGAGTTTATGTATGATGAATACTATGGTGGAACTTCGACCAATGCATCTCAACAACGTTCCACTGCACCCGCTCAACAACATCAACCACCACCACCACCACAAGATGTATCTACCACAATCGAAGCTGACGCACCAACTCCCTCCACGTCATCAAAATCTACTCCAGCAACTCCAGTAATTGAGATTGTTTTACCAAGAGTTGATGAGCAAAATCCAAACACACCAATTCAAGAAGAACAACAACAAAACGATGCTGTGTTAGAAGAAGAAGTATTCAAAAATCCATTTGCAACGGATTCTGCTGAATCATCTTCAAGGTTACATGAACCATCTAACACGCATTCGTCAAATCCTAGGTATCCTTCGATGTTACAGTGGACTAAATATCATCCAATAGAACAAGTAATTGGTGAACCTTCACGGCCAGTTCAGACGAGAAAACAGCTCGCCACCGAACCCGACATGCGCATCTACGTCTGCTCAGTCAGTTTAAAAGAGCCAAAGAACATTCGGGAGGCGATGGCAGATAATGCATGGATTGAAGCAATGCAGGAAGAACTTCTCCAATATTAATTACATGACACTTGGGATTTGGTTCCAAGACCAATTGACAAACTTGTCATTGATCTTAAGTGGTTATGGAAGAACAAAAAGGATGAAGAGATGACTGTAATTCGCAACAAAGCTCGTCTCGTGGCCAAAGGATTTAGACAGGAAGAGGGAATAGATTTTGAAGAGTCATTCACGCCAGTAGCAAGACTTGAGGCAGTCCGGATTTTCTTAGCATATGCAGCTCACAAAAACATCACGGTCTATCAGATGGATATCAAGACAACATTCTTGAATGGAACTCTGAAAGAAGAGGTGTACGTGAGTCAGCCAGACGGATTCGTTGACAAAGATCATCCAGACTACGTCTACAAGCTAAAGAAAGCTATCTATGGTTTGAAACAAGCCCCAAGGGCGTGGTATGACGAGTTATCATCTTTCCTACTTCAAAAAAATTTCACCAAAGGATCAATTGACCCGACCTTGTTTACTAAAAGATTCAAAGATGACATTTTGATTGTTCAGATTTACGTGGACGACATTATTTTTGGGTCCACTAATCCGAAACATTCAAAACATTTTGAAAATCTCATGAAAAGCAAATTTGAAATGTCCATGATGGGGGAGCTAAAATTCTTTCTTGGTTTACAAATTCATCAAACCCCACGTGGTATTTTTATAAATCAAGCTAAATATACAATTGAGATTTTGAAAAAACATGGAATGGAAAATTGTGACTCTGTTGGTACTCCAATGGTCACTTCACCCAAAATAGGCGCTGATTTATATGGGAAACCCATGGATCCGAAGAAATATCGGAGCATGATTGGTTCTCTCATGTACTTAACTGCTAGTCGACCCGATATACATTTTGCTGTCTGTTTATTAGCACGGTTTCAGGCAAGGCCTACCGAACTGCACCTCCAAGAGGTTAAACGGATCTTTCGATACATACAAAGAACCATTAACATGGGACTTTGGTATCCGAAGGATTCGGAGTTTCAACTAATAGCATTTTCAGATGCGGACCATGCCGGTTGCCAAGTTACAGCAAAGAGTACATCCGGTGGAGCACAATTTTTAGGAGAAAAGCTAGTAGGCTGGTCATCAAGGAAACAAGATTGTATTGCACTATCAACCGCTGAAGCCGAGTACGTGTCTCTATCTGCGTGTTGTGCCCAAGTTCTATGGATGAGGACACAACTCACAGATTATGGCTTCTCTTTCGACCACATACCTTTGTATTGTGATTCGAAAAGTGCCATAGCCATCTCATGCAATCCAGTGCAACACTCGAAGACCAAGCATATTAGAGTCCGCTACCACTTCATCAAGGAACACGTAGAAGTGGGTAATGTTGAATTATTTTTCGTAAAGACTGAATACCAACTCACCGATCTATTTACTAAAGCCCTTCCAAAAGAGAGGTTTGATAACCTAGTTTGACGAAATGGCATGCGAAGCCTAACTCCCGAAGAGTTAGAAAGTCTTCTCGAAACTTCTTGAATTTTATCTCAAAAAGCTTCACTGTAAATATTTTTGAAAAACAAAATACAAAATTTGAAAAACCAACCAAAAAAAAAATAATAATAATAAAAAAAAAATACAAAAATAGAAAATTTCAAAACTACAAAAACAATATAAAATATTAAAAAAAAAAACCAAAATATTCCTCTCACGACATGTCTCTCGTATAATCGATATTCTTTACGTATCTAGAAATGTCATTCAACAATGATACGGACATGTACAGATGCTTGAGCGAGAGTTCATTTAAATTTTTCTAAAACATGTCGTTTCTCAAAATTTCTTAATAATGGCTTTCGTATATTTCAGTACGAAACCCGCACTTAAAAAACGGCTTTCGTATTTTTCAGTACGAAACCCGTGCTACATTGATGACTTCTGATTATTTCAGATCAGGACTCGTAATGTTAATGGCAAATTAAAAAATTCTTGAGCACATGATCAAGATTTTTCAAAATCTTTCTCTACATTCTGTGCTCAAGATTTTTCAAAAAAGATAACTCCCTCTATATCCTTAAAATTAATTTAAACTCAAAAGTTTAAAAATATGCTTTATTTAAGGGGGATATAAAAATTAAAAAAAATAATTAAAAACAACAAGTTCCAAATCATGCTAAAATGATCTGTCTATCTCTCCAAAAAGCTTTCATTTCAATCAGTTGATATCAAAACTATCACTACATGCTATTTTTGAGGGGGAGAAGACGTGATTAAAATGTGATAAAAATGTTTAAAGATCGTGGATTGAATCTCAAAAAGAGCTCGACTTAAGATTTTACCCTCGAATTGAAGGAAAATTAAATGTCAGAAATCGAAAAGACTTGTCCGGGACGGGTAATAATTTCAAGCTGGTTATCCAGTGATGTAAACGTGTCTCGCAAAGGACTTGTCTGAGTAGAATGTACCAATTCGAGAGATGATATTTGAATATTACCGGGACGGGTAATAACTTCAAGCTAGTCCAACTAGTAATGTAAATGTGTCTCGCAATGGTCATATTCATTGAAGGTCAATCATTTCAAATGTGCGAACTTTACCCAACATGTGCAAATTTATCTTAAAAATGCAAGAGCACATGTGATGGGGGAGTGTTTCAGAAAATACAAAACTCTCGAAGTGTTAACCAAAATGTGTTTTAATCATAAACACTTTGAGAGATTTTCACAAAAGGTTTTATGGCATGTGATCAATAAATCTAGGATAATCATGGAGTAATAAGGTGATTATGGTTAGGTTTATGTCCTATGATCCGCCAGAGCCGGAGGGATCTACCCAAGGACAATTCCAATATATTAGAATTAGAAGTCCTTAGGTATGATTGAAAAAAGGAGTAAAATGAGAAAGGGAAAGAAGGGGTTGAAGAATTAAAAAGAAAAGTTTAATGAAAGGGTGAAAAGAAATAGCCCTCCATGAAAACTTAGGGCAGAAACCGGGTCAATACATCTGCTATCGGTATTCACAAAGTTGATGCTGATATTGAAGACAAGACGTCATGGACCCAGTGACGCGCTGCACAAACCCCTCCTAGCCACTCAGATATCTCTTAAAAGATATTTGTTTCATTTCTCACGGAGAACACTGCATAATCTATCGGCCTCTCACTCCGAGATGTGTTGATATTGAAAAGGTGGCACTCTGCTCCATGCCTCCGACTACTAAAACCAAAACGCATATTATCGAGTCTAGAGCCATGAGATTCATCAAAAGATCTCTTAGGAACACTTCCAATATAATACACTTGTGTTCGTCAAAAAGGACACAAGTTGTAAGAGTCTTAAAGAGATCTACGGATCTTGCCTTATATCAAGATGGTTACGTGCTTCAAACGGTCTACAGTCGTGGCGTGATCTCCAGCGACTCACTGATTCGTGGGTGCACTTCGGTGTGTCTGTGTAAGCCCTTTCGGGGGTATCCGATTCAGAACAGCCTTGGTAAAGATTAGAGAAAGTTTTCACAATAGGCTGTTAACAATCTTGAAATCTGAACCTGTAAGCGCTGGACGATTTATTGCTAACTGTTTTATGCAGGTACTGATGAAAGTCCATCAACCATCATCATATGTCTCAACATCTGCTTCTCCACGTACTCATACTAATGAAAATCATCCTCTACGAAGCTCGAAGTGAAAAAGTTCAAGACAAAAAGATCTAGTTAAAGACCAAGTGTAAGACAAAGTCAAGAAACTAATGAAGACGTCAAGAACAAGTTCATGTATCAAGTAAGGATGACACAAGTATGAAGTTCAAGATGTATGAGTATGTTGGAGGATACGATGCTTAAACACATAAAGATGTTGAACTAAGGCAAGAACGACAAAAATACGATTACTTTGAAGATCACATAACATGAAGGAACGAAGAACCATCACTATTCTACAACGACACACAAAGTTAAAGACAATGAAGACGAAAGACCAAATCACTGGGAGCATCATTTGAATGACCATCCCTTAGGGGGAGATTGTTTGCATTGATTTAAAAAGTGATGGTAATTTCTAATTAACAACTTTGTTGTCAGGTCGTTAGTCATAGATAGTCAAGGGTCATATGGGCTAAGCTAATATGTTATAAGAGTTCATGTATTGTTCAATCCACAAAAGCCCATGCCGACCCATAGAAAGCCCATTAGGGCGTCAACTTTGTGCCTCATTGTCTAGTATAGGTGAGAGTGTGTGTGCGCTTTATGTTTGTATGTTATCTTTCTTTCCAAGTTAAGCTAATATACAAGGTTTTAATATACCAACGATCAACACATATCTTTCGTCTCTAGTTTTTGTCTTTGAGTATCATCGAATAGCATAATATAGTGTGATAAAGTAGTGTTTTTGATCATTACACCAAGGTTGTCAGGATCGCGATCCTGCTCGTAGGATCGTACGATCCTACACACACAAAACGAGCAGGATCGTTACGGGATCGTAATTCAGGTAGGATCGTTACAAGATCGTGGGATCGCTCGTAGGATCGTAGGATCGTGAACGATCCGATCCTGTTGGTAACCCTTTTTTCAGATAGGATCGTTACAGGATCGTGGGATCGCTCGTAGGATCGTAAACGATCCGATCCTGTTTTTTTTGACTTTTTTTGAGAGGAAGGTTTTTAAAAATGGTTTGTATACATATGTAAAGGAAAAGCCGAAAACGATCATAGGTAGGATCCGATCCTACGATCCTACGATCCCGATCTTGCAAAGCCGAAAATGATCCTAGGTAGGATCCCGATCCTGAGAACCTTGTATTACACACCTCTAGTGGGTTTGAATCTTTAACGCAAGATATTTATTAATTAGGTTTATAAAGAACAAATTAGTTAAAACGAGCAAAGTCTTGTCATGGCAAAAAGACGAAGGAATGTTATGCAACTTGACAAGGATAATGCCAGACTCACTTTCTAGATTTTGACTATATTGAACATCTTGTCTCCATACCTTTGTAGGCTTTCATATTGAGATCATTGACGTAGTGGACACTTTTCATTAAGTTTTCCTACTTTATTAAATTGTTCTAAAATACATCACATTAGTTCACGAATTAAGTAGGTTAAAAAAGTGAAAAACTACTGTTAACGTAAAGTTCTTCATATATCTAGATTAGATTAGATTAAGCACACTATATATTCTTTAATTATAGGATTTAGACACATCATCACTATTCTTGTAATCACTTAAATTGACTCGACATTTTAAGCTAACGTGTTTGATTTTTCTCATTTTTATTCAAAAGTAAATAGGTGATATTCGATCAAAGAGGTGGCCCCAAAGCATACATGGATCCAAATTGGCAACTTGCAATGAGAGCCTCATATCCATAAGAAATGAAACAAATGTGACAAAAAGAAAGAAGTAAATTTCCAAATGAACCAAATTTTAAGCAATAAGAGCATAGGGTGTGATAACCCTGTGTTAAACTTTAAAACACTGTCACATCAGCTTTAACCTTTTCATCTTTAACTAAAAAAAAAAAAACAACCTTTATCATAACTCAACCTTAACTTACCTTTAACTTAACTATTTTTAAAATCAACCCCTAAACTAAAATTAATACTTTATTTAATAACTAATATAACATTTAAAACACGAATTACATTAATCATTAAAGTTAAAACACAAATTACATTAAACATTAAAGTGAAAACATGAAATACATAGTATGATTAATAGAAACTAAAACTACATATTAAGAAAATGAATCATCTGAAACATAACCCTCCTCACTCGAAGAGGACCTAAACTCGCCATCATAATACTTTCATTCCATAACGTCAAACCAGTTCTTCCTAAGATGCTCTGCATCCCTGGCTTCCTGCTCCATACGAGCAGTTTCTTCTTGTAGTTCTCGTTGTTCCGTTTCTCACCTGACTTCTTCATCTTGCTCAAGAAGTCGGAGTTCATCCTCAGTGAGTCCAAACGGATTTGGTTGTTCCACAACCGGTGGATTTGGTTGGTGTTCCACAACCGGTGGATTGTTTACCGGTTCATTTTCCGGTGTGAACACCCGAAAGATATCTTCCAGTGGAGTGTTCACCGTTTATTTGGAAATTGCTTGGAAAAGTCGTGTTCATTTGGGAATTGTTGGGTGAAGTCATGGTGAGTTGGGAATTGTTGGGAGAAGTCACGGTGAGTTGGGAATTGTTGTGAGAAATCTTTGCGAAACATTGTTGAGAATCTGTGTGTGAGTTGTGTGTATGAGTTGTGTGTGTGATAAACAACTCAGGTGGTGTTGTATATATAGGCAGCTTTAAATTTGAATTTGAATAAATCCCGTTCTAATTTGAAATTAAATTATCCTGCTCGTAATTGAATTTTGAATTTTGAATTTGAATTTGGTTATCCTGCTTAAGAAACAAGGGGGTAAAAGGGAATTTTTTTTTAAACCCAACGTCTACATAGTACAATTCAGGGGTAGAAATGATTATTTATTTATTTATTTAGTGTAGCCTTTAACGCAGCGTTAAAGGGTTAACATGGGGGCGTTAACGCACCTTTAACGCTGCAAGGCGGTGTGGTTAACGCACCCTTGACGCACCCAATGTTAAGGTTTAACGCAATGGGGTGTTACCACACCTCTTGCTCTAATAAGTTGTGTTTTCCGTGGTTTTCCCATATTACAACTTCCGTACCAATTCGGTCAATCCGGAATGGATCGGTAGAAGGAGCCGGTACGAAAAAACCTTCTGTATAAGGTTCGAAATGGAGAATCAAATTATTCCCTCCAAACAGAAAGTAAGCTTTGTTATGACATTGTCATATATTGTACTGAATGAAATTCGCCAGGGTGATGAGAAATAGGGCAGTTGATACAATTCATCAATTTCGATTTTATAAGATTTCCTAATAAGCATTCACTTTTAAAGTAACATACAATTTTAAAAAAATACGAAGATTTAATTTTTTGTTTGGAAGGTGACTTTCATTTTTTGGTAGGAGTCACAACCTGCCACTTTGGCAGGCCCTCATCCACCACATGCCCAGACTATGTTGTCTGAACCGGATCCACGCTGGGCGTAGTGGGGACTACAAACGGCATCCGCCCGGAAACCGTACCGCCTCCACACGACTTCCTCGCTGGAGTAACGGCCGGATGAAAACCGTGGGCGGCTCAGATTTGAACCTGCGCAACATTGGCTTACAGGCTCTCCTCTTCATTGCCTAATACCAACAAAGCTTGTGGTCCACAAGTGAGGACTTCCCGGTAGGTCACCCACCCGGTACTACTCTCACCCGTGGCTCGCTTAACTAACTAAGTTTCAACCACTAGACCACAAAGGTGTTAGTACAAAGATTTAATTTAAGCTAATCAAATAGCTTCCATTTATTGTAAATTTTTTATTTTGTTATAATTTATAAACAAACAAATCTAAAATAGCAAGGTAAATATTTTTTTGGACAGGAATAATAACTTGTTTTTCGAGTCAATTAGTCTTGTAACAAACATTTTTTTTTTGTCAAACATGTTGGTTGTTTTGTTTTCTTCCCAGTAGGGTGAATATAATCAATAGCCAGATATCACATAAATTTGTGAAATTATTTTTTAAAAGAAACTATTCGACCCTAATGTTTGGGTTAAACGAATACCCCTTTGGGATATCACTTAAAGAACCCTTTTTCTTCGTGTATCTGTCATGCAATTTTTGAATCTTTTATATAGAGATGAAACTCAAGTTAATAGACTTATGAGAATTAATCGGTTAATTGATCTCTTTATAATGTTCCTCCATTATAGCAATAGTAGTTATAAGACCAATTAATCATGATCATTAAGTTGCAATCAAAACTGTCATTGATTAGGTAAAAACCATTACAAGTTAGTAGGAAATCAGTTCCGGCGTATTTATTCGCTGATGAGCTACTTACTGAACGAGCTTGCTACCTGAGTGTACCCACCGGGGAGTTGAACCCTCTGATATCATAATACTACTCCATGATGAGATCATTTAGGATCTACTTTATAAAGAGTATTACTCACTGGCCTGATGAGGTCGTCTAGAGTTTACTCACTGAAGAGTAAACTCACATAACTCATCAATTACCTAAATTCCACAACAGCATCATTTGAGTACTGACTTGGTGGATGTACACTTCGTACCTCTAAACTCATTTCCAAATATAACCGGAAACCCTCGGTTACACTAAATTTCCAACAAAACATCCATGAGTATATCTCTGATTTATCAGCGATAAATCCATACTTTACTAGTTTACTTTGCCTAGTTTACACTTCAATCAATACTTTAGTAGAAGCTTCTATCTAACTAAATTTCTTGTTAGGACAATGAGGAGGATAACTTCATTGTTGGATTTGTTAATGGTGGGAAAAACCATGTGATGTGTTTTATTAGGATTGTTTAGAAAATTGCCACTAAATCTAAACCTCAAGAAAGTGCCATGTCTCCACACATATCTTGAATTAAATAGCATTAATTTAGCCCAATGTTTTAATATAATATCTTGAATTAAATAGCAAATATGTATGCTATAGTCTATAGGTGGTTGGAATGATGAGCATATCAGGCTGTGCAAAGTAATGAACTAAGATAATGTGTTGCTTATGCTTTAAATACTTGCAACTTTATGTTAATAATAATCCGAGAGTGATAGATTATGACTTGCAAGATGTTGTGCGTTGAATTAGAACACAAAAAATATAATTAATAAACATGTGACTCATGCTAATTATCATATGATAGTGTAGTTTTTAGTAAATAAGATGGTCAAATTAATACAAAGAATTTTCATGTTGTAACTTTTGAAACATCTAATCTAATTTACTAAAGGATTAGGTTTAATTAGTCTTAACAAAAATGAAAATATCAAAAAGTATAATCATGGGCTTGACCTAAAATATTACGAGTAATAATAGTAGGTGTGTACAGGGCGGTTCGGTTTGGTTAGTTGGAATATTTAAAATATTCATCATGGGACGGGTAATTCATTTTACTATCTGAAGCAAACTGTACCAAGCGGGTAACACTACACGTGGGTACCCGAAATGAGCGGTTATCAGCTGTTCAGGTCACGGTTAACCATTTTATAACCTTTAATCGAGCTTAACAGTATAAAAAATATATAGCATGATCTAGAACGTAAAATATCATTCTAGTAAAACTAAATACAGTATATATTAAAGTATTATTAAAGTTATTTCGTCACAATAATTGCATTTAAATAAACATACATTACATATTAACAAAAAATATTTATTTGACATTTATAGGTGATGATTACATTAATCAATTTTCACATACAGATATTTGTAAATGTTTACATTAGAGCAAAAAAGTCCTTATACAATAAATGTAACACAATAGTACAATTAATACTTATACAATTATGTGAATATTTAGTTAAAAACCTTCATGAATATTATACACGGTCCGGTTCGATTAATCGCGGATATATAAAAGTAAATATTGAACTCGAACCGTGATAAGCGGGTTTTTTCGATTTCGGTTTTTTTGGCTCACGTTTTTACGGTTTCGGATTAAACAGTTCGACTCGATTTTCAGTTTCTCGGGTTTTTTGAACAGCCTGAGTAATAGAAAGTTAAAAGATACACAACTATTTGTATGGTGACAATTGGCAAAAGCCTCGGTGGAACTAGCACTATAATTCACACTTCTGGATACCTCAAAGATGGTTCTCAAACCATCTAAAAGGTTTTGGTAAAAAATGGTTAAAATCAAAATAATATTCACATCCATACAATGATGTCGATTTATACCCTAAAGTTAAATGGGGAACATTTGATGACCATGTCAAACATTTGAATGACCATATATGTCGATATAATTATTAAGACGCTCAAAATTATTCCACAACTTTACAAGCCAAATAATAGAAATATCTTTTGAACTTTTAACTTTATTTGGATCACCAAGTCGACATATGGTATAATTTAATCGACGTAACGTTTCTATATTAATATCTTTTTATTATTATTATTATTATTATTATTATTATTATTATTATTATTATTATTATTTTTTTTTTTTTTTTAATTATCGTTTTCTATAGAGATATTTAGGTTCTTTGGTTCGTATGGTGCCGTAATCCGAGGAGTACGTACAACTGTGCGTTTGGTTGATGATAGAAACTAGACTAATTTTTTGTGGGCTCGTTATTGATGGAGTCTTAGTCGATAAAACCTAACCGGGCCAATTGAGTGTCATTGTTAGGTCTTTATGTCTCTTTACTAAGGGCGATACATAACAAATAACCAAGTGTGTATGTATGTTCAGAGCTCTATGTAACGTTCATAAGAAAACAAAGTTTCGAATATCAAAATAATTTAAAATTTTAAGTTAGACCTTGGAGCATCAGGTACGAAGATGTTATACGCAAATTTTGGTACTCATGACCTGGAATCACCACACAGTTGTTCGTATTATAGGCTCCGACGTCATTACCATAACGTCGTGTTATCCAAATGTTTCAATGGGATCAAATTTTGGTCATGAATTTTAAAATTATGTTATAGCTAGAGATCCTAATCTCCACTTTGCGGAAAGTTTTTTGGAAAGCAATCTTTTTACCCTCGAGTTTACCTAAAGATAAAGTATGATCTGTTTACATTTTACCTTTCTCATACCCCGCTCATGCATGATCGAGTATCGCTGTTGTTGAGATAAAAGGCATAACACAACATGTTATAAGTACAAACCATGCTTTACTCCTAACTTGATAAAAAGAAACTCTAAATTTAATTTGTCACTGTAAAGTACAGCTCACTGTACCATTCCTCATCACTTCTTCATAGGTCCCATACAACCCACTTTTCCATTTCCACAAACATACGCCTACCCCATATCCAACCCCATATATATCACTTCCACACCACCCTTATTTCCCAACCGTCATTCGCCTCCGGTCATCGGAATATTCTCCGTCGGTAATGGGAATTTTTCCATGCATACGCTCATGCATATTATCCAAAAACCATTCGTCAAAAAAGGACAGCCAGAATAAAGATAAAGATAAAGATACAGATAAAGATCAGTTTCAATTCGATTCAAAATCATTATCCTCGCAACCAAGTTTACCATCAGTTCCATCATTAACATCCCATGCACAACCACCATCATCAACTACCTCTAACTACCATTACATAACAACCTTAAAAAATCACACGTCTCCTATATTCGCACTAGCCCTAACCTCAAAACATGTCATATCGGCTTCTTCGGATAGCCAAATAAGAATTTGGTCACGTAACACTTCTTCATTAACACCATCATCATTAGTTGCTTGTGGATTTACTGCGGTTAAAAGTATGGTGATTCATGGTGAGAAAATATTTACGGGACACCAAGATAATAAAATACGTGTATGGAAATTAAATGAGAAGCAAAAAGTGCTTACATGTGTTGCAACTTTGCCTATATATAGTGATCGTTTGATGAAGATTTTGTTTGCGAAAAACTACGTTGAGATAAGGCGACATAGGATGTGTACATGGGTGCATCATGTGGATGCTGTGTCGTGTTTGGCTTTGTCGAAAGATGGTACGATGATTTATTCGGGTTCGTGGGATAGGACGTTTAAGGTGTGGAGAACTTCGGATTATAAGTGTTTGGAGAGTGTTTGGAATGCACATGATGATGCGATTAATGCGATTGTGGTGTCTCATGATTGGTATGTTTTTTAACCATAGTTTTCGACTTTTTAGCTGAATTGTAAGGTTATATGATGTTAATTGTAAGGTTATATGATGTTCTTCTCCTCACCGCAAACGTCAAAATAACTGGTTAATGAAAGCTTTTGAGAAAATTAAATTTTCTTTTTAAGACTTCACATACATTAAGTGTAGGGGCAAATTTACATTTTTTTTCACACACATAAAGATATCCATTCTATTAAATCATGTAATGAAGTTTTCTCGATTTCCATATTTTTGGGAGAATCTAAAAAGGTTAACGAAGTATTGTCCTTAATAATTTATTAGCCACTAAAATATGATCTTAAACTATTTGTAAAAAAGATGCACGAATGTCATCTCAAAGTTTTGGAAAATCTATAAGGTAGTAGTTCCTTAGGCTGAACGCACTCTCACGAAATTAATCGGTCGGTCGCTCAACGAATTCAAAACCGACCGATTTTTGGTTGGGTCGCTTGGGTTGTGAAGAAAGGGCCGGTCACTTGAGAATTGCAATATTGGTCGTATTATCGACCGATTAATTAAACACACAAACACAAACATATTTAAAAAAAAAAAAAAAAAAAAAATTTTCAACTATAAAAAAAAAAAAAAACATTTTCATTACCGTATCGTAGTTTGTATTCCATGCTTTATGTAATTTTCATTTTATGTAATTTGTATTATTAATGAATTTTAAGGGTTTTTTTTTTATAAATGTTTGATTAAGAAAAAGAAAAAAAAAAGTTGGTAGACTGTTGCAGGTCGGTCGCTTCTAGTCGCCGGAGAGAGAAAGCTAACGTGGCAGCCGGTGACCCAGGTCGCTTGGGTCACCGACTGTGTCCAGCCTTAGTTGTATTGTTGTACTAATGATTTTTTTTTGAAAGTTGCTATATAACACAATTATTATATAGTTGCGTATAATGTTACGGAGTACAAAAGTTTATACTTTATACATTCTATAAGCGGCAGAGATAGTAAACATGTACAATTTATATTTTTGTTGCAGTGTTTACACGGGTTCCGCTGACCGGAAAATCAAGGTATGGAGAAAACATAATGGTGAAAAGAAACACAAGCTAGTAGACACTTTAGAAAAACACAAATCCGCGGTGAATGCTTTGGCATTAAGCACGGATGGGTCCATTTTGTATTCGGGTGCATGTGATCGGTCGATAATAGTGTGGGAAAAACCCTGTGAAGTTAATGGTGATGCGCGACACATGGTGGTTGCCGGGGCACTTAGGGGGCATAGTAAAGCCATTTTGTGTATTAATGTGGTTGGAGATGTGGTGTTTAGTGGTTCAGCTGATAAAACAATAAGAATATGGAAAAGAGGTATTGATGGTAAAAGTTATTTGTGTTTGGGTATATTGGAAGGGCATAAAGGTCCAATAAAATGTTTGGCTGTTGCCTTGGAGAATTGTACTTCTAGTGCTCATGGTGGTACATCTTATCTAGTATATGGTGGGAGTTTGGATTGTGATATAAAGTTGTGGAAATTATGGGTTCCATTTCTTTGAAGTTTAATTTATTACTCTTTGACAAAAAAAAAAAAAAAGAAAAAAAGAAAAAGAAAAAAAAAGTACGATTTAGATTCTTTTGGGTCATTTTTATAAACTTAGTTTTTGTAGATATGATTAGAGTGATAAGGTACATATACATGGTTAGTTGATCATTTGTATTTGATAACCTATATTGTGATTTCCATGTGATTTTGAGCTATAACTTCAATGAATATATATGGGCTGGTTGCATAGTTTAAGAATCCATTTTTTTTTAATAACTTATTTGTAAGCCCAGAAGGAGTTCATTTTTGAAATGCTCGTTCTTTAATCTTCATGTGTAAAAAATGTATATATTAAACGTCGTCAAAGTTATGCAACATCGGTAATGTGTTTTACGTGGGATGGTTAGATACTTCATGTCGTCTTTTATGCATTGTAGATATGAAAAAAGTAATTCCAGAACTTCGACAATATATGTCATGCAGAAACGCTAACCGTAGAACACAATGTGTTAGGCCATTAACTCAATAAAAAAACAATTGATCATCAAGGTACTAAACAACTTAATATCACAATATATATAGCTTATGGACTACATGAAGATATGCAAGCCCGTCGGCAGGTAAGGTTTCTGAAAAGAGGTTAAAAGTAAGAACTCCTTGATCACAACGAATAGAAATAACATTTATAGATTTCAGCAAAACACATCAATGTATGCTTCTTCAAATCTCCATCAGTTCTTCAACTAAAATCACCACCAGTTTTATCCCAAACAGCAGATACATTAAAGGTGATTGCAAGCAAAGGAACAAGACTGACTTGAGATAAACAAAGCGCAAGTCGACCTTGTGTTCTTTGTTGTTTCATTGAAAAACAAATGGTGCTTATAAACGGTCCAGTGCAACAAGTGATCTTGCATTTGCTTACATCATTTTAGTCATAAGACAACCTTATTAAACAGTTTGCACTTTATAACTTCCTAAGAATCATCGCATTAGTAGAATCTTATCATACAGATATCCATGGAAATATTAATGAATAGGCGATGTCATACAGTTTATAGAACGTAGTGACTTAGTAGGAAAGCCCCGCGTCCCGAAAAAAATACATATTTGAGTGTCCTAAATGAAAGAAACATCTGATTCTATTTCAATCCACCCTACATTACCAGAATAAGTCTTAATCCAAACCCCGCGTCCCCCTTTTTTCATTTCCATCCACTTCCTTCTTGCTGAATCATATAGTCTTTCTTCGCGGTGAAACATAGCACTAAGATCTTTCTCCTGGCCCTCCATTTGCAAAAGGCCGGCTAATCTCTAAAGCGGAAATACGTATATGTAATCTCAGCTTCCTGGGAGCGGATGTCTCACGCAGGACCTTCTTCAAGTCTTTCGGTTAACCTCTTGTGTCTTTTAGAGATTTATGGATCTCCTCGAGCCGAGTTATTATTTCTTTAAGCCTCTGTCTGTGCTCTGTATAAGTACACTTAATATTGGGAGGTAGACGGAAGAGATCAACATGTTCTGAATTGTTAACTCGTGTCTCTCTTTGCACGTCAATAGGAGGCGACATCTAAGTTGAACCTATATTATTTAAATTCAACATTTAGTGTAAAGTCAAATGAAACCACCACCAAATGGCCTAAAATCTTGCTAGGTGTGTACATGTGGGGTGGCCAAAGAAGGGTTAAAGATGGTCCCAGGATTAACCCGGTGAGGCAGCTTACATCTAAGTAAAACATGCTTGCCCTCCCTGGGTAGCATGAACAGGGAAAACAACCTCCTTATCTGTTTACCCGTTTAGTGTAAAGTCAAATGAAAGGGATGTTTGGTAAGAGGGTACCGGAATGAATGAATGTCTTGCATTCCCAACACAAATGTTTGGCTAATGGAATTGGATTTTGAAAATGTGTTCAAACTTACAAACCCGTTTCCATTCCAATACTCATGGCGATTTTCCTTGGCAAACCAGAGACCCTAACTCTGAAAATAATTGCGCAAGAAACAAACATTAACAATGTTTCATTAGTCAAATTTAATAATATATAAAGATCTAAGGAGAGACCAGAACTAGGATTTGAAGTTAAGAGGAGCCTTACTTCGTTGTAAAATGTTAACGATAAATCTTGTATCCATAAAAAATAACATGCCACGTGTCCAAATAGAAAAATATACAATCAAATATATATAGTCATGAATAATATCCGGGTTTTGGCCAAACAATATGTGAGTGTGTTTATCAACCATGAGGTTGTGGCCGGGTTGAAGTCTCGTTGTAGGCATTAATGATCAGTTAAAACTAAGAAAATGTTTTATACAATTAAATCAACTAAACCATGAATACGATAAGCATATTACTAACCTTTAAGAGAGGATTGATGGTAGTTAATGATCTAAAGTGACCTTGTTTAGTACATGATCAGGGGATGCATAACTATAAATTATAAATGGAAAATATATAAGAGTATTTTTTGAAAAAAGTTTGGTTGGGTGGTATAATAAAATGATTATAACTTTTATTAAAATATACTTCAAAATCTACTTTTAATTTCAAAGATCTCTAGCAAAGCTAAACGTTTCACCAATAATATATAGGTCTTACCCAACACCAGACCAACTAACCGTTGATTTTTGAGAAGTAAAAAACTGAAACTTTCAGTTTGGTTTCTATTTTGGTCATAAATTGGTTAAGTTTCAAGGGTGCAATCACACCAGCTCAAATACACCGGATCCATGACCTTTAGTACTGCGCAGAGCTTGCCCGAAAGTAGTATCAGCTTCGGTGACCCGCTAGAATTCCTCGTTGCACATCTTTAAAAGCCATTCAAAAAAGAGAATGTTACTAAGATTCACATAACCACAAGATAGAATGATAACCAAAAGTGAATTTGACATTATTGTTCACAAAAATAAAAAGGAAATATTAATAAGATTCCCATAACAAAAGGTAAGATAAACAAAAGTGAATTTGTCACTGCTGCAAATGACTAAGTACTGATGATCGCTTGCAAAATGCTCACATACTCCGTTAAGCCAGCCTCATAGCTTCAACGAGATTCCCAGTCCTTTATCTTTTTTCCCTTCGGTCTTACTATTGGTGCATTCATACCTGCCATTTGGGAGGTGTATTTTGTCCCAAGTGTATCATTGTATGTCCAACTGCAAAACATTAAAAGCATGTTTTAGGGGTTTTGCCAAATAAATATCAGAGGTTCAGATGGGCTTTCACATAAAAGCTTTTGTAGAAATTGTAAATCACTTATGAATGTATCCAACCAATCACCCCTTGATTCAAATAAGTAGAGAGTATCAGATTATAGTACAAGATAAAAGAGATCAAGATTAAACACCAAACTGTGAACAATCAGGTTAAGAATGACAATACACAAAGAGTGGATCAATATGATAGATCAGTCAAACGATTTACAAGACAAAGAGATTTATCAGCCAACTCTTGGAGAGAGATGTGAATATGATCGGCCAAAAAATCTGCTCAAACCCTAAACTGAAGCATCCTTATATAGGCTCCAACTTTGAGAGATAACAGCTTCAGACCCGGCACAATATAAAACATTGCAAACAAAGTAAGACACGAGAGGGTTAGAGTTAGAAGTTTCTGTAATGACAGAAATAGCCCTTCAAAGTTTGATAGGTATTATAACACCCTCCCTCAAACTTTCACACCAAACATGTCCAACATATTCAACTGATCACTCAAAAACTTATGACTTTTACAGTCTAAAGCTTTTGTCAAAATATCAGTAATTTGCTGAGAAGTATGAATTTTCTCAGTCTTAATAACACTAGCTGAAACCTTCTCTCTAACAAGATGAACATCAATCTCAAAGTGTTTGATTTTTTCATGAAATACAGGATTTTCAGCAATTTGTAATGCTGAGCTGTTGTCACAATACAACATCACAGGTAATAAACCATTAACACCCATATCACCAAGAAGATTGGATAACCAAATAATCTCACAAGTACATGAAGCCATGCTTCTGTACTCAGCCTCAGCTGAAGATCTAGATAAAGTAGATTTTTTCTTACTTTTCCAGGTAATTAAAGAGTCACCCAGAAAAACATAATAGCCAGACACATATTTCCTAGTAACAGGACATCTTGCCCAGTCTGAGTCAGCATAAGCTCTAAGCTTAAGATTTTCCTTTTTGTTAATTTGCACACCATTACCAGGTGAGCCTTTTAAGTATCTCAAAACCCTTAAAGCAGCATGCAAATGATACTCAAGAGGAGCATGCATGTACTGAATTAAGCAATGAACAACATAAGAAATATCTGGTCTGGTATTAGTTAAGTAAATTAACTTCCCAACCAGTTTTTGATAGTTCCCAATATTTTTCAAGGCTTTATCATCAACAGACTCAATGTGATTAAGAGTGGTGTTTTCAAGCAAAGGTGTGTCAACAGGTTTAGCAGCAAGCAAACCATATTCATGCAAGAGTTCTAAACAATACTTCCTTTGACTAAGACAAACACCATTATCATTTTCCAAAACTTCATTTCCAAGAAAGTATTTTAACTTTCCTAAATCTTTGATTTGGAATTTTGTTTTCAAAAACACTATAAATTTCTCAATTTCATTAATATCATTGCCAGTTATGACAATGTCATCAAAATACACAAGTAAGGCCAAAAACACATTCCCAGACCTCTTAGTGAACAAAGAATAATCATATTTAGACTGCACAAAACCATGTTCATTAAGACTTAAAGTTAATTTTGCATTCCATTGTCTAGGAGCCTGTTTAAGGCCATATAGAGACTTATTAAGCTTCACAACCTTAGATTTATGATTATCAAAACCAGGGGGCAGAGTCATATACACATCCTCTGTTAAATCACCATATAGAAATGCATTGTTGACATCTAATTGAAAAAGACTCCAATTATTACAAATGGCAACATTAATCATGCATATAACAGTAGACATTTTAACAACAGGACTAAAAATTTCCATATAATCAAATATTTCCCTCTGGCTGAAGCCTTTGGCCACAAGCCTGGCTTTATACTTATCAATCTCTCATGTAGACTTATATTTAATTTTCCATAACCATTTACTACCAACATTTTTTCTTCCTTTAGGAAGATCACATTCAGTCCAAGTATTATTCCTTTTTAAAGCGGTAATCTCATTATTCATAGCCTGAACCCAATTATTATCCGTAGCAGCCTCATCATAAGAAGAGGGTTCAACATATTTGTTTAAAGTAGTAGAGAAACAGTAATTAACAGGACTAAGATTGGAATAACAGACATATTTTTCAAACCCATATTTAACACTACTATTAACAACATAATCATTAAATCTATCAGGAGCCTTAATATTTCTACTAGATCTCCTAAGAGCAGGCTGCTCTGGACTTAGGTTCTGAGTAAGATTGACTTGAGCTATTTTAGGATCAGAAATGGAAGGGACATTTCCCTCAGAAAGAGTATTGTCACCCATAGATGTTGCAGTGCCATTAGTCTCACCATCAATAGAAGTATGTATACTTCTAGGGCATGAAAAGGCACCACCATCATCATTGGGTGTAGTATTGTTACCTCTCCTTTCATCATTGGGATTATGATCAAAATGTTTCTCATTAAAAACATTTAGATCATTCAATGTAGAATTAGAATTCTGATCAGTTTGCAGTTTAGAATTCATTTTAAATGGAAAAACAGTTTCATAAAATTGAACATCTCTAGAGTAGAAAATCATTTTAGAATCAATAATATAAACTTTGTAAGCCTTTTTTGTAGTAGAAAAACCAATTAGGACACATTTTTCAGATCTAGCAGAAAACTTATCAGAATTGTTAAGAATAGAAGAGAAACATAGACAACCAAAACTTCTCAGATGAGAAATTTTTGGTTTTTGACCATACACAAGCTCAAAAGGAGATTTCCCACTCAGAACTGAAGACGGCAACCTGTTAATTAGATAGGCAGCAGTTAAGATGCATTCAGGCCACATACTTAAAGGAATACCACTTTGAAACAACAAACTTCTAGCAACATTTAACAGATGCCTGTGTTTTCTCTCAACAATACCATTTCGCTGAGGAGTATAAGCACAAGATGTTTGATGAACTATACCCAGGATACTAAACAAGTTACTCATTTTTTTATTTATAAATTCAGTACCATTATCTGATCTCACAGTTTTAATCCCACACTTAAATTGATTGTGAATCAGATTAACATAACTAACAAACAAGTTATAAACTTCATCTTTAGTTTTAACAAGATAGATCCAAACAGCCCTGGTATAATCATCCACAATAGTCATAAAATATCTAAATCCTTCTCTGTTAGTGACCTTGTAAGGCCCCCAAAGGTCTATATGCACAAGATCACCAATAGCAGAACTCTTATGATCACTCAAAGGGAAGGGTTCTCTTGTCTGTTTAGCCTTGTGACAGATGTCACAAGGAGACACATGAGAATCCTTAGTGAACTTAAGATCAGGTTAAAGCATACTCACAGCTTGGTCAGAGGGATGACTAAGCTTGTTATGCCATAAAGATTTAGATACATAACAAGTAACAGATAGATTACCTAGAGTTTGATTTTTTGAATTAAGAGGAGAGGGGGTATCAAACAAATAGAGTCCACCATTTTCACTACCAGTCCCCATGATTTTGTTTTGAGTCAAATCCTGAATGTAACATTTAGATTCATCAAAACCAACAAACATTCTGCTATCCTTGATAAGTTTGTGCACAGACAAAAGACTAACACAATATTTAGGGACAACCAACACATCATATAAGATGACTTTATCAGAAAGTTTTAGATTACCAATATACTTGATTTTTGCTAGAGTACCATTAGGATGCCCCACAGTAAGATTTAAATCAGAAATATCAATAATGCTAAACATATTTAGAGTATTAATAGTCATGTATTGGTTTGCTCTTGAATCAATAATCCACCCAATACTAACTTTACACAAAGCAGTATTGTTATTATAAAACTTATGAAAGTTTATATTAAAGAAAACATTATTGTTCATAAAACTGGGTATACCTGCCATGTTGGCCTGCATACTGCTAGAAGGCATATCATTGATAAGACTCATTAATTTCATCATCTGCTCATTAGTAAAGGTCATAGAAGATCCATTTTACCACAGTTATTACAAAGCAAGTTTGGATTAGGACCCCTGTTATTACTATTATTATTATTCCCAGTATTCACAAACTTCTTATTGTCAGCACCAGAACCTTTTTTATTATCAAATCTCTTATTTCCATTATTAGACCAATTAGTTTTAGAAACAAAACCAGCAATTTGATTTTTAGAATCAGAACCAGTAGAAGAAGAGGCAATGCCTCTGTGAGACTCTTCTCTGGAAACAATAACAAAGGCATCTTTAACATCTGGGAGAGTTTCTCTAGAGAGAATACTACTCCTGATAGGCTGATAGATTTCATTAAGACCCATAAGAAATTGCATAAGTTTCATAAGTTGATTATGATTTAAAACATCTTTTCTAGCAGTACAAGTACACTTAGACAATTTGGTCATAATGTCAAATTCTCTCCAAAAGGAGTTAAGCTTATGATAATACTCAGACACAGATAGTTCTCCTTGTTTAAACTTATTAATTTTTTGCATAAGACTCAGAATAATAGAACCATCAAGTTTATCATAAGTTTCTGTAAGTTCAGCCCAAACCTCAGCAGCATTTTCAGAAAATATTTGACCAAGATATAAATCTTCAGACACAGAATTCAAAATCCAAGACAAAACAATAGAGTTACATCTATCCCACTGATTAGACAGAACATCACTAGAAGCATAAGTGGCCTTAATACATTTACCATTAATAAAACCAGTTTTATTCCTTGTGTTAATAGCCAATTTCATAGCAGTAGACCAAACCCTATATTTCTCAGTACCAGTAAGTTTAACAGACACAATAGAGCTAGTACTGATATCATTAGAATGAAGATGCAAAGGATTACCCAAGTCAAGATTACTAATAAGATCCTCATTACTACCACTACCACTAGTAACCATAATAAAAACACACAAAACAAATAATCAAACAGATAAACATCAAATAAGAACAAATGAGCACAGACAATAAACAGATAAACAAACAACCAAATAATAAAACAAGAAAAAATAAAACTCATACCCAAGAATTACAAAGCCCAGCCAAGAGGACTGGGTGTGACCAGAGCAGGTATTCACACCTCTCAGGGAGGCAGATCAAGAAGTTAGTCACACCGTTTGCACCCTCTTAACTAAAACTAAGTAATCTTAAAGGAGAAGATAAACCTTACAGTGCTTTTAGGAAGAAGACAGCGGAAAGAACTCACAATACTCTTAATTCACTTAGTTAAAAGATATTGTGAAAGAATCAGGTCCCAATTAACACCAGAAACCACCCGAATCAAGAATCCCCAATTCTGAAAAATTAGGGTTTTCAGATCCAAACCCTAATTCACCAGATCTCACCACACTTTAACACAATCAGCAATTAATCCAACAAAATCGTTGAATTAACTATAATACAACCAGTTCCATCACCAATTTCAAGAACCCTCAAAATTGATTGAAACCCTAAAACTTGAAATCACCAATCTAACAGAACCTGGCTCTGATACCATGTAGAAATTGTAAATCACTTATGAATGAATCCAACCAACCACCCCTTGATTCAAATAAGTAAAGAGTATCAGATTACAGTACAAGATAAAAGAGATCAAGATTGAACACCAAACTGTGAACAATCAGGTTAAGAATGACAATACACAAAGACTGGATCAATATGATAGATTAGTCAAATGATTTACAAGACAAAGAGATATATCAGCCAACTCTTGGAGAGAGATGTGAATATGATCGACCAAAAAATCTGCTCACACCCTAAACCAAAGCATCCTTATATAGGCTCCAACTTTGAGAGATAACAGCTTCAGACCCTGCACAATATAAAGTATTCCAAACAAAGAAAGACACAAGAGGGTTAGAGTTAGAAGTTTCTGTAATGACAGAAACAGCCCCTGAAAGTTTGATAGGTATTATAACAATCTCTAAACTTAAGCAAATACATTAGTATGCTGACATATAGACACCGATCACAGCGTGATGGATAAGGTTAGGCGTAAACTGTTACTAACTTGTTGTGCTTTCAATTTTGATTGCTCATAAGTGTCAATAAAGATGATTTTTCTAGGCCTAAATACCACATAAGGAAACGTACACAGTGCAGTAGAAAAAGGGACCATTTCTATCTTAGAAGGCGGCCAATAATGTTGCAGCACTTCATGTTTGGTATAATACCTTATCAAAGTGCTTCAAGCAAACTTCACGCCTTAAGTTTTAGGACGAAAAATGAGTTTCACCATTTTCCGTTTTACATATAAAAAGCCTAACCTAAGCCTCACAACTCATTGAAGGAGTGTGTGTGTGTGTTGGGGTGGGGATATCGAATAAGTACTGTTGAATATGTTACTGGACTATTAGTCAGCTTTCGTTCCATTCTATAAACAGAGAAAAATAACTAAAAGAGCCCAATGCTAAAAGTTTAAAAATCTGCAAAACGCAGAAAACCAACATAAACAAATGACTAGCACATTAAAGAAAACGTTAAGTTGGGAGATCAATATGTCAACAAATTATTAACATCATATAGCATAAGACTGCATATTAACATTAAAAGACAGGATAAAGTACGTACGGGTTATTCCAGTCAGTAGTATCTTTATTAACGAGATGATTCCATTTGGTTCTTCCACTGCGACCAAAATCCTTAACTTGCATAACTTTCGGTAAACTTGTCTTATCCATCTTATCATCACCAGTTGGTGCAGAGTAATCACGTCGGAAAATCCGATCAGCACCAGCCGTTCCAGCAGAATCATCTGGATCATACTGAAAGAAAGCATCTTTATGATAATACCTCTGCATATACTTCCATTTTTGCTTCGGAGCACCATCTGGTTTCGGATTCATCCTCTCCCACTCTTTCCTCTCTTCCTCAGTCATATTCCTAACTCTCTCAATCTCTTCCTTCTCCTACACCATGGCGTCACGTACCTCTCTATCTCTTTTAATCCTTGCAATCTCAAGATGCATCCAAGGTATATATAACTCCTCTATATTCTCATCATTCGTATCCACAACAGAAATTTCACCCTCCGTTTCCTTATTCTTTTGTATCTCCATATATTTACATATTTCCTCAACAACCATCTGCTTTGTCTCCACTTTCCTTTCCTCAACCCTCATCTTCATAAAATCCTCAATCGCTCGTTCTTCAACTTCAATCTTTTCCCGTTCAGCAATAGTATCTCTTTCACTCTTCTTAACAAAAACTGGCTTCATCATAGCCACGCCCATCTGCTCATCCTCCGAATCTTTCTCATACTCAGACTCCTCCTCATCCTCTTTTTCTTCAATAATCATCATGTTTTTTTTCTTCTTGCTCCCTCTGAAGCAACTTCTCTTTAAGCATTCTCCTATGTTCATAAACCGCGTCCTCATCATCTTCCTCACACTCCATTCTCTCCTCTTCCTCATTCAATACAATCTCTTCATGTCTAATACGTCTATGATCAGCCCGTATCGATCTCCTCCTTATCATCCAACCTATTTTTCGCTAACCAACACAACCTACGATCATACCCTTTTTCTAAGGTGACTGATCCCGACATTTGAGTATCATTGTTGTCTTCATGATCACCAGCATGATCATCTGCCCACTCAGGTGCTTTACTAAGCCAATATCTTTTCACTTTTGTTTGACCTATATATTTTTTTTACTAACATTGTAAATTGTAATTGTACGTAAAACAAACGAATAGAGGAATAAGAAATCGAGTTTTATCAAAAAGAATGAAAATTTAGGTCTAATGAGAATTAAGCCGAATCCTAGAAAATATATGGGAAACCTATATGAGTCGGTTGCGTCCCACGTAATTTTAGTTTTAGAAAATGTTTGGGAAACCTATAAGAGCATAGGGTGTGTTAACTTAATGTGACACATCAGCTTTAATTTTTTTACCTTAACTAAAAAAAACAACCCTTATCATAATTCAACCTTAACTCAACTTGAATTCAACTATTTTCAAATTCGACCCCTAAACTAAAACTAGTACTTTATTTAATAAACCACATAACATTAAATCTTAAACATTACAATACGAATATTAAAATATATATATATATATATATATATATATATATATATATATATATATATATATATATATATATATATATATATATATATATATATATATATATATATTATATATATATATATATATTACAACGAAAAAAGAAAAAAAAACGAAACAAATACTTATTCATCGTCTTCGGAATCTTCTTCTTGTTGTTGTCGTTGAAGATGTTTCTGCCAAAGATGCTCCATAAGGTCTAGTTGGAGTTGAGTATGCGTTTCTCTGCCGCATATTTCTTTTGCCTTTCTGCGTTGGACATCACATCTTTCAACCCACCTGTCTTTCCTCATACGTGGTGACGGATCCACCCACATTTCGCCATACTTACGTAGTGCAAACTTTTTTTTTTTTTTTTTTTTTTTTTTTTTTTTTTTTTTTTTTTTTTTTTTTTTGAAAACCAACGGTCAAAAAGGGAGGGGTAAAATGATTTTTTTTTTTTTTTTTTTTTTTTTTTTTTGTTTCTACCCTTAACGTTGCGTTAAGGCTTTAACGCAACCCTTAACGCATGTGTTTAACGTGGATACCCGGTGTGGTTAACGTGACTTTAACACACCAAAGTTAAACCAACGGCCACAAAGGGAGGGGGTAAAATGATTTTTTTTTCTACCCTTAACGTTGCGTTAAGGCTTTAATGCAACCCTTAACGCATGTGTTTAACGTGGATAACCGGTGTGGTTAACGTGGCTTTAACGCACCAAAGTTAAAGTTTCACTCACTTGGGAAGTTAACACACCGTGTGCTCTAAGAGTAGGTTGCATCCCACGTAATTGATTTAATACTGACATGCTCGTATGAACTTTGGGGTTTGGGTCAAAGATAATTTAGTGTTGATTCAAACGATATTGGTGAGCTTTTTGCATTGATTTAAGTGAGCTTTTATTGGATCAAGTTTATTTAAATTAAGGGTCCAATTCACAAACCTTTACCATATTATGAAAGTTAAAGTTGGTTTCTTTCCATATAAAAAAGTAAGAAAAAAAAAAAAAAACCTTCCAAAAAAACAGATTGCATTGAATAGGATGAAGATCCATTTGAGTTACAATTGATGGTTGATGGTTGTAAGATGAGAACCTTGATACAACATTGCCTGTGTATAACATTGTTAGTGAATAACCACCCTAACCATAGTGAAACTTGACTAAAAACTTAAAACTGAAAATACAATAAAGACCCAAATCGTCATATAAATCTGCCTTGAAGCTCATTAGAAACGATTGTTGGTCGGACTTCTGTGCTTTTGATGCCACAAACATTGATTCAACTAAAGCAGATGGTGAAACACACCCCAAACTGAAATGCACAGCATCCATTACCAAACACACCAATCATTTAATTAGCACCACATAATAAGGGTGAACACCCCATTGAAAAGACATGGAAACAGCTAAATAACGAGAATTAAGCCACATGTTTCAATGGTTCGAGAAGATTGAAGCGTAAAACGACAATATCTATACTATATATAACGCACAAATATTTTTTGTTTATACTTAAAAAAAACTTAAAAATGAATAATATTGTTAGACTAAATTACCCCTACTGATAAAAGGCAACAAAATATACTAAATATTTAAATACGAAATTACAATTTAAATCACTAATTTTCTTTAATTTCAGTTACTCACAAGTATATATACATAAAAAAGACACACACAAATTAATGCTACTGTACAACCCGTAAATTAGGGGTGGCAATTCGAGTCGGGTTTGGGCTGGCAGGTTGGCGGGTCAGAAAACCCTAACCCGAACCTGAACCATTTAAATCATCGAGTCAGTTATGTCAACCGTAACCTGTTTAATGATATTATGGCCTTTTTTTACCTCACAATTATGTGGATGGGACAACCGTTAGGTTATGTGGTTCGTAGATTCGTCGGACGAGACAACGATACAACTAACTAACCAAAAAGGATCACATGTTGTAGAGAACGAAGACCTCATTGAACAAGTGAAGGAAATTCAAACAGATTCCAAAATCAAGTTAACCGTAGAGTCGCTGAAATGGGCAACTGTAATGTAAGTGAGCATGATGTCACTTCACCCGGTTGATCTTACCGAATGGTTGGCATGAAGGAACATGATCCTCCATATAGAAGCCATGGTAAAGAAGCGAAGAAGCGGTTAGAAAGTTTGAGAGTTCGAGACTTGGAAAGTCAAAACTCGAGGATGAGTCTCTTCCAAGAGGAGGAGAATGATGTATGGCACGTTCGGGCTCCCGCTCATCTGGCTTAGCCGCTGTTTCTTTGGTCAACATGTGAAGTCATGTGTTTCAATGATTCGAAAAAATTGAAGCGTAAAACGACAATATAATATATACTTTTCGTAATCTATCTTTTTCATTTTAATACTTTGCCTATTTTCGTTAAAGATTAGTTTAGATTTTTAAAAGTTATTTCGTTTCCTTATTTTAAATATAGTCGGGATATTTAACTTTCTCTTCAAGATTTATCCGGACTATAAATCATTGTAATAGGTTTAGGTTTTTGGGGAGGTTACGAAAAATTAATAGAAAAAGAAAGTTTTCTCTTGAAGTCCCGTTTGGGCACATTTTCTGGGTTTATCGAATTCCTTATTTATATCACGAAAGTTTAGCTAGCTAATTTATGAATACAACGCCAATCGAACAAACTCACAAAGATATATTGAATGATTTATACCTATTCTTAATTCAAAGAGGAGAAATTTTGAACATCTTCTTCTTGGACTCCAAGAGCATATATGGTTAGGCCAAGTTCCATGCTAATTGTTTCTATGCATATCAGCATTCGATATAAACAAGCTAGTTTTGTTTTAGCAATGTCTGGTAATTTGCAAAATGAGAGGTTAAATTCCATCGGATTATAACGGGTACGTACTAATACTTTATAAACTGTTGTATTAAAACAATTATCAACCAAATAAAATTAGAAAGAGATGATTCTACTACTCCTTAAAAGTAGCAATTGCTTTCTATGTCTAAAGTCGAGTAAAAAATGTGAGATAAAAGTGTTTTAGTTGTCTCATTGGTTTCATCATAACTAAGCTTCATGTGAGTAATGCCTAGGGACACAACAAGTGATGAAAATAATAATAATAATAATAATAATAATAATAATAATAATAATAATAATAATAATAATAATAAATAAATAATAAATAATAATCTATCTACAATACTATACACCTTGGTACATAACTCAAAGTCAGATTTTAAGATATCTCTTTCTCTAAAAGCAATGATCATGTCTTCTAACCGCTCTCTCTCATCATTAGTTTCTCCACAAAAATCGATTAAACGAACGAAACCCAAAGTAAAAAGATTGTTAAAGAGAGTGAGGAAAAAGAGATTATATAGATATCAAGAAGAAGAACAACAAGAAAAAGATTAACAAGAAGTAGAAAGAAGATATGGGTTCATTGAAGAAGAGGAAAAAAAGGAAACCCTAGCTAGCTCAAAAGGTCAACTCTTTCATCTCTTCCTTGGAATCCTCTTTCTATTTCTCTCTAATCTCTATATCTTTCTTCTAAACTTGGATCGATCTCATGGGGAATGAAAGCATATTGGTCCGATTGTTTGGTTAGTATAGATCAAACAAACCCTACTTATTTTGTTATATATGTATCTATATAATCGTTTGCTATCGTGTGTATGCTATTGCTTTTGGTTTTCTTATGTTTTGTTTTAAATATCCATCTTGTTGATGGGTGATCAAGAATACAAATGGTACTGTTATTGTTGTAAAAGTTGAAACAAAGAATGAAGTAGATGTGTATGAAGTCTAATTTCTATATTGATGTAAGGTATTAATTAATGTGTTTTTCATCATTTTGAATCTATTATTGTGAAGAATATAGCATGAATTGACATGAATTCATAATTGTTCTGATCTCCTTCTTTACAAACATGTTGTATAAATTTCCTTGCCATTAAGAAAAATGGCGGATCTAGGAAGCTTTTGCATATCAAAACTCATACATGTTGTATATGTATTGTATAATTTTCTTTACAAACATGTTGTATATGTATTGTATAAATTTCCTTACAAACATGTTGCATATGTATTGTATCCTTGTGGAGTTTGTTTATGTACAAACTCATATACCTCGAAAACCTTCATATATTCATAGCTCTTGCATCATTTTGGAGTCCATAAGAAACAACCTGAATATGTCTCGCAATGTACCAACATTTGACATCAATTATTTATGTTTTTTCAAGCTATTGACACGATATTATTATTGTCACGAATTGAAATGAGTCATTTTGTGATGATCGATCAAAACTTATAGCTTCTTCATTGATATTTGTGGAAACCGTAGAGGGGGGGGGGGGTTGAATACGTTTCCATTTAAAAACTTAATTTTTTTTATCAAACACCCTATCAAGTGTGACGTAATATGAAAAGTGTCAACAATGATCATACAACATCTAGAGATGGTATAAAGTAACCTACAACGCAAATGCAATCAAACCATAACACAAACATAATCAACATAATATAAGCATCAAACCACACAAACATAAACGCAATGCAAATATAATTATAAAGTATATCTTTATTCTCTTTCTATTTCTCTCTAATCTCTATATCTTTCTTCTAAACTTGGATCGATCTCATGGGGAATGAAAGCATATTGGTCCGATTGTTTGGTTAGTATAGATCAAACAAACCCTACTTATTTTGTTATATATGTATCTATATAATCGTTTGCTATCGTGTGTATGCTATTGCTTTTGGTTTTCTTATGTTTTGTTTTAAATATCCATCTTGTTAGTTGATGGGTGATCAAGAATACAAATGGTACTGTTATTGTTGTAAAAGTTGAAACAAAGAATGATGTAGATGTGTATGAAGTTTCTATATTGATGTAAGGTATTAATTAATGTGTTTTTCATCATTTTGAATCTATTATTGTGAAGAATATAGCATGAATTGACAAGAATTCTATTATTGTTCTTTACAAACATGTTGTATATTTGCTGTATAAATTTCCTTGCCATTAAGAAAAATGGCTGATCTAGCAAGCTTTTGCATATCAAAACTCATACATGTTGTATTTGTATTGTATATGTATTGTATAAATTTCCTTACAAACATGTTGCATATGTATTGTATCCTTGTGGAGTTTGTTTATGTACAAACTCAAAAACCTTCATATATTCATAGCTCTTGCATCATTTTGGAGTCCATAAGAAACAACCTGAATATGTCTCGCAATGTACCAACATTTGACATCAATTATTTATGTTTTTTCAAGCTATTGACACGATATTATTATTGTCACGAATTGAAATGAGTCATTTTGTGATGATCGATCAAAACTTATAGCATCTTCATTGACATTAATTTTCATAAGTTTGTAGTATTGTCATGTTAGATTTTTAACATCAACATTATATACTCACATAATTACTCTTAAACATTTCAATGTTTATAATTGGACTTACCTTGTCGATCTTGAGTGTAAATTAGTATGCGGGCAAGACTCGCATTCACTCTCACACGAGTTTATGGGGATAAACTCACTTTTCTTTCATCTCGTAAACCTTGTAAACTAATCGTTTAATCCTTGTAAGTTAATCGTTACAATACAAAGTTTAATGAGTTAAACAGCATGTCACCGTAAACTTGCAATATAATCTTTATTGGAGTGCACTTATCCCAGTCGTAATATTATCACGAATAGAGCACACATAGGAGTTTTAAGATAAAAACTTTGTAGACTAACTCTTTTTATTGAATTTAGAATAAATGTAATTTCAGATGTGGTGTGGATAATTTGAATTAAGTTTAAAAGATACATATAAAGTCAACTTAAGCACTAATTAAAGGGGAAGTGTTGATCTTTTGCCCCATTTTCGTTGGGAACCATATTCTCACTTGACATAATGATGATGTAAAAGAGCCTAGATCTTGAGTAAGCATAACGCGGATGTGTATATACTTTAGCATATCAGTAACAACTAACCTGTTAATCTTATATATCCAACTGGAAATGCTTTTTTAAATAATTTTATAAAAATAGAATACTAGCAGCATTCACAATCGTGGACTTTTTTTATAGGTTTATACATGCATCAAGTTATGCCAAATTACTGATTTATAAAATTTTTGATACTATAAACCTATTACCACTATGTATAACTTTTTTAGTAATTTTACCATTCCACGAAATGTACAGAAATAACACACATGCATTAAATTATGAAAAATTTTAGAATTTTGAACCTCTTCTTGTGACATAGATATAAACTAAAAGCCTCATATGGTTGAAATAAAACATAAACATTTTCATAAGTTCTAAAACATTTTTTGGGGCCTCTGGTTGTGTATGCCATAATTTATGTATTAGGTAATTTCAATAAATTGACTCCCAAATGAAAAGGAGAAGAAAAATGTAGATAACGACATACCGATTCCATGAAATGTGATCTAATACATATAATTTTCCTTCAATATATACTGAAAATATTTTCTAAATGTAGTTAGAAATATAAAAGTTATAAACTTTAAAAGTCAAGAGTTTGGAAATGATGAGATAGACAAAACCACGTCTTTTTGGTATGATGTGGTTTAGCTTTTCCTCAAATTGTAATTCTTGTCTGAAATGATTGTATCTTTTTTCATTTGTCTTTTAATCTTTGTCAATCACTTGTTTAATACTTCTACAATGTAGCATGCACCATCCATTTTCTTGCCAGTAATATCCGTCTTCAGAAAATTCACATAACTTTTGGAAATGTATGAGAGTTTTATTAGGGTCTGGCCCAGCTTATTCAAGACTAGTTTCGTTATACAATTTAGCTAATTGATATCAGTTTAATTTTCAGGTTACACAAACTTTTAACTCCTAATAATCGTTAACTAGCATTCACCGATTATAAAATTCTACTAGTAGCATTTATATCATCATAACACAACATAGTTACTCAAAATGGATGCAGACAGAACATAAATCTTAACTTTATTGAAATGTTTGCATACTACGAGTACTTGCCTATTGACTCTAAATTAAATCCTTATCCTAGCTACTAGATACAAAGATATGCTCAAAACTCAAAAGCTAAAAAAAGCTCACCGGTCTGTTGTCCCAAACTAGATCAATTATATAAGTTGCAAAGTGTTTAATGAATAAGTAAATTGTATTATTGTCTAAGTACCATTCAATCGTTGCATATTTCTACATATATATATAGGTACCAACCGGTATGATGAACCGGTGTGTCCATTCGGTTTGTCCAACCGAAAATAACTAACTATTTGTAACCGCTATTAACTAACAATTCGGTTACTAACTTATTAACTAACACGTTTGGTCCTTCGTGTTCTAACTATTACAAATGAAGCATAAGATGAAGATTATTCGGTCCACATTCTCCTCCTTAATCTTGATCGTTGCTTCTCTTTAAATCTTGAACTCCGAGCATCTGTCGCATTGTCGTGAACTTCAATCTTGGTAGAGCCTTTGTTAGAATATCTGCTCTTTGTAGTTCTCCGCTGACATGCTCCACATTGATGTGCCCATTCTCTACGCATTCTCGAATGAAATGATAGCGAATGTCGATGTGCTTACTTCTTCCATGAAAAACTGGGTTCTTGACAAGTGCTATTGCTGAAACGTTATCTACCTTCAGCGTTATCTTCTTTTCTTCATTTCCAGTTAATTCACTAAGTAATCTTTTTAACCATAAGGCTTGACATGCTGCTGCAGTAGCCGCCATGAATTCTGATTCACATGATGATAGCGCCACTGTCGGTTGCTTCTGAGTACACCAGGTAATGGGTGACTCTCCAAAGTAAAATACTATTCCAGTAGTTCCTTTTCCTTGATCAGTGTTGATTCCATAACTACTGTCGCTGTAACCTGTAATCTTGCAGCCGCCTTCTTTCTTGTAAATTATGCCATGCTCTTTTGTTCCTTTGATATATCGAGTTACTAGCTTTACTGCCTTCAGGTGATGATCCTTCGGGTCTTGCATAAATCTGCTGAGTAGTCCGAGTGAATAACTAAGATCTGGTCTTGTATGTAGTAAGTACCTGAGACTTCCAATTAAGCTTCTGTAGTAAGTTGCGTCAACTGAGTTACCATCTTCCGCCTTGACCAACTTAGTACCGGGATCCATTGGTATCTTCGTATCATTACTATCCGTCATACTTGTCTCCTTCAAGATCTTGTTAATATAACCTGTTTGTTTGATTGTAATCTCTCCTCCTGTCTGTGTAACTTCTATCCCAAGGTAATAAGCTAACAATCCTAAGTCGCTCATTTCAAACTTTTCTTCCATCTGGGATTTAAATAATTCTAATTCCTTCTTTGGAGTGCCCGTGATTATCAAATCCTCTACATAAACTCCAACTATGATCGTAGAATTCTTGTTTCTCTTTGTATAGACTGCTTGTTCGAGATTACACTTCTTAAAATCTAATGACTTTAACGTTTGATCAAGCTTCATATTCCAAGCTCTCGGTGCTTGTCTTAAGCCATATAGAGCTTTAATAAGCTTATAGACTTTTCCTGAATTTCCTGGCTGTACAAATCCTTCAGGTTGTGTAACGTAGACTTCTTCCTTCAAATCTCCATGTAAAAATGCCGATTTTACATCTAAGTGATGTACTTGCCAACCATGATATGCTGCTAATGCTAATATCAACCGAACTGTCTCTATCCTAGCAACTGGTGCAAATACTTCATCGAAGTCTATTCCTTGCTCTTGTACATATCCTTTTGCTACTAATCGTGCTTTATATCTGATGATCTTTCCTTGTGCATCCCTTTTGGTTTTGAAAACCCACTTAAGTCCTATTGCCTTCTGATTTTCTGGCAATGTAGTAAGAGTCCATGTGTTATTCTTGTTGATTGAATCCAATTCAATTTCCATGGCCTCAATCCATTTCTTATCTACTGATGCTTCCTTATAATTACGAGGTTCTTCTTCTGTGAAAAATAAGCTTGGTGCTTCTACTACATGTGCATCCTTATAAATTTCAGTTAAATCCTTTAATCCTCGTATTGGTGTATCATCAAATCTCTGATCTGAGCTTCCTAATGAACTAAAAGTAGCCTCTTGTTCATCTTCTTCTGAGTTAGGTTCGTAGGTATATGTTGGTGGTGTGTTTGGTGAAACTGGATCTGGTATTGTATCCGGTTCCTGATACGTATTATCAATATTATCTTTGATAACTGTGTTGACTGGTGTAGCCTTTTCATTGTCAACTCCTTCTGCCACAAAACTAGCCCAAAATGTGTCTTGTGTACTCGTATCTTCTCCAACTTTATTCCAATCCCACGGTTTTGTTTCCATAAACTTAACGTCCCTACTAACGTGTTTCTTCTTTATTATTGGATCATATAACCACTGTTGGTATTTGGTCACAGGCTTGTTTCTAAGCCAATTACATTCCATATATCCACCCAGTGCATCCACAAATTTGTATAAAGCCAACAAATCAATTTTGATTACCCCTATAGTTGGTGGTAAATCGCCTAATACTTGTTGTTTTAAGTACTCTATGTAGAACCATTCAAGCATCTCCATGAATTTCCCTTTCAATACTTCCCAATTCCCATAAACAAGTTTATCTATTTATATCAAATTCAAGAATGCTATAAACCTTTGGAAAGTATTTACCTTCATGAAGTAAAAAGTCCCATTCATGCTTATGTATTCACTGTCCACATAATCATGATCATTCTCCTTATTCATTCTTAGTTCTTCCATTCCCTTGATCAAAGAACACTCATCTCCTGGATCCAATGATCTAAAGTAGTCATCCAAAAACCTATTGTGACTTTCAATGATGCTGTGTTCACTTTCTCCTTCAATGGTGTTATGTTCTTCAACTGCTCCTTCATTCATGTCACCAAACATGTATCTAACTTTGCATCTGTTGCCATCATAACTCACCATGTATCCTTGTTCCTCCAGTTGATCCAAACTAAGAATATTTAATGTAATTTCTGGAGTGTAAATTACATTTGGTACTATCAATCTCCCTTCTTTTGTCTCCACAAACACTTCTCCTATGCCATATGAAACAATGAACTTTTTCTCTCTTTCTTCTGTCCCTTCAACCTTGAATCTTTGCACCATTCTTTTGAACAATTGCTTCATGGGACTCATATGTTTCTTATATGCAGTGCTAACATACCATATTCCATCCCAATTTCCTAGGTCAGAACCTTCAACCATAAAATCTGTTGTGACATGTACAACTTCTGGTTCATACTTGAATAATTCCTGAACTTGTGGGGATTCTGTTGTTGTAGTATTCATTATACTTGGTTCCATGTTTTCTGTGATAATCTCCTTTCCTTTATTTGTGCATTTCCAGTAAACGTGGCCCCTTTTCTTGCAAATGTAGCAACGTGCCCTTTTATCCTTTTTGGATAAATCACTTGTTTCCCCTATCTGTTTGTAACTGCTGCCTATTGGAGGTTTTATTTTTGAGGAATTATAGGACACCATGGTATGTGCTTAAACACATACCATTTCTAGACCAAAACCGGACCCAAAAAGACCAAAAACCCGACCATAATGCCAATAGATAGTGTGTTTTTGTGTTTTTGTATGTGCAGGGATGGATATCGTGAAAACCGACAAAAAGACAAGAAAATCAAGAAAACGAGCACGGGATACGGAATAGGCTCAGAACCGAAGACGGGAAAGTCATACTTGGTCAAATAGATATAAATCATCCTTAGATCATCTTTGAAGAACTTGCAATTTCAGCCCCTTGATTTTCAACAATTACACATTTGGTCCCTAGAATTTTCTAAAAGTCTATACCCGAAATTTAAATAAACTTACCCAACCTACCTAGCCCAAACCCGGACACTAATCCAACCCACCCTAACCCATCTAATCTAAATTCCAGCCCACCTATCCTAATGAACCATCCACCAGCCCAATCCAAAAAAGTCTAAACCCGATCCAACCTTCACCCCACAAATACTCAAACCGGTCCACCCCAGTCAAACAAGAAACAAATAAAAATAAAAATAAAACAAACACACCCCCTATCTCTCTCACAACCCGCCTCCCACAATTCACCCCCAATCCCAATAGTTACTATTCACCCGCAACCCTAGAATTACCGTACGAATTTTTACGGCAATTAAGGGTATTAATGTCAATGATTGGATCTTCTAGAAGGCCCTGACAGAGAGAATGACACATGGCAGCAGGCTATTGGACCGAACACGCGTCAATCCTGATCAAACGGTGGGAAATGAAGATTGGAGGCCAAGATGTAATCTAAGGGTGGATATAGCTGTGAACACACGAGGATCGCCAGCGTGGACACTCCAGAAGGATCGGCCATGGCTTAAAAATAGCGGGGATCACTCCTCAGAGGAACGCTTGTAATTTTTTTTTTATGTGTTTTTTTTTTTTTTGCTTATAAATAGCGGTGGGATGAGATTGTGGATTAAGCTGGATATGGGGTATATTGATTGTGGCTTAAGCCTGGGTTGATTATATTCTGAGTTAATCTATTATTGCAGCAGGACCATTTTGTAAGCATTGATTTAGTAGCTTGTTATATGTTTCTTTTAGTTCTGCGTATTGTTTATTATTCCTTAGCTGCTCTTGTTTAATTATTCTTAATAAGTTTAAAGTAGTATAGTTTTAGAAAGTTTAAGATAGGCATCAGTTTAGAGTGAATTGCATTAGTTCTTAAGCTGCTTTTATTTTAGGGCTGTTTGTTAGTAGCTAAGCTTTTTAGAATTTCATTGCGGCAATTTTTGAGGTTCATCTAAGATGTTAAAAAGAGGTTGCAACACTTGGATTGGTTTAGACTAGGACTGCACTTTTCATCTTTCTGCTGTCAAAAATAGTGCAGGTTCTAGAGCTGCTGAACTATTGGCTTTTCTGGCTTAACCAGATAATTTGAGGTCTTGTTTTTTTGGTTTTCAAAGAGATAGCATAGTAGGGTATTAGCAGAGCATCTGGGATCTGAGTTTTGTAGCTTATTTGGTTGCTTATAGAGGCCTGCAATTTGGCATATTCTCTTGATTGCCTGCTACATCAGCCCATTTGTGTTTATAAGCTTCTGATCTAGGCTTTAATTAGCTTAGCAATTGAGCTTGAGATAGAGGGCTTTTGTGCTTTTTAAGTTCTCAGCTAGTGTGTGCAGCTTTTGCCCCCTTAAATTTCAACTTAATAGCTTATTTTAAGGCTTAATCTGGGCTGAAAAGTAGGGTCAGTAGCTGTCTGTTTCTGTGGTTTGAATAAGCTGTGCAGCAGCTTTTGGGGACTTTCACATAAGCTCTGCTGTTGATTATCAGTTGTTTTAAGCTTGTGTCTATGTGATTGATCATATTTGAGCTTTTGAAAATTTTTGGCTTATTTTAGCTTATCTTTAGCTTATTTTCTAGTAGCTTATTATCTGTTTTAGCTTATTTAGACATAATCAGTTTCTAAAATTATTTTTATTAAATTTCTCATTAAAAATTAAAATTCCTCAAAAATTTTCAGATTTTTCCAATTAGTTTTAATATTTTTAAAGCATTTAATTAGTTTAAATTAATTTTTAATTCATAAAAAATTATTAAAAAGTCAAAAAAAATATTTTTCTTTTTCCAAAAATTTTCTTTTATCATTTTTAATGTAGGAAAATTATTTTTATATTTTTAAGTTTAAAATTTTTCAAAATCACTTTTATTTACGTTTTATAATTCGTCGCGTAACGTTTTTAATTTCAAATTTTCGTTTTTAAAATTCATATGCTTAGTTTAAATGTTTCATTAGATTAATTAGTTAATTTCTTTTATAATTTCATTATTCATAGTATAAAATCACAAATCACCTCTCATTTTCACACATTCACTTCACGTATTCGACATCGGAACAAAGACTCGATATTCGACCTTCGTTGGGACACGACCCGGGGAAAACGCATACGTTGCCTTTTCCTTTGGAAAAATATACTATAAAAAATATCAAATCACAAAATGGCGCCGCTGCCGGGGAAGGCTTGAAAAGAGTTGGAGTTTCGCCATAAGAATCGTGTTTTGAAGACCCTTCCTCGGAAGTTAATTGTTTTTGAAAAATAAAAAAATACAAAAATATAATAATTAAAAAAACACTTTTCTTAAAGTGTTTTCACAATTAATAAACATCCTCGGTCTTCCGTTGAAGGAGGGCGGTTGTAAACCATTCCAAAATAACAACAAAAGAGATCGGAAAATTAAACGTTTCTTGGATTATTTCTTTACTACAACCTAATTACGGGGTTTAAGGAGGTCTTGACATTAAATTGCAGACCGAAGAGAGATCCATTCTTCTCTCCCGCCACGCTGCGCGTAGTTTTGAAAGAAACGAGTACGGTTGATTAACGATCACCAAAAAGAAAATAAATCTAATTTTTCTTATAAAAATAAAAATCCAAAAATATTTTATTTTCAAATTTGGTTTTCCTTTTTGATTTTGTGTTTGTTTTTGGTGTATGCACACCCGATCTTATACTTCTCACCCTCTTCTTTCACCACTATCGAATCCCGAGAGGATTATTCGTCACAGTCACCGTGTTCATTTCTCAAACGTTGAAGAAATGGCCGACGACCAAAATAATCAACACCCGCCGGTGGGTGGTGATAATCACATGCCAGCTCCCGATCTCCGAACGATGGAGGAGCTGTGCCAACCCACAATGCACGGACGTGGTGGCCCGATTGCCCCTGTCAATATTCAAGCCGCCGATTTTGGACTTAAGCATCATATGATTCAACAAGTCCAAAACTCGTGCCAATTCCATGGCTTGCCGGGTGATGATGCTAACAAGCATCTTGACAAATTCATAACCGTCACCCAAAGTATGAAACAACATGGGGTCTCCGATGACGCCCTCCGTCTATATCTCTTTCCTTATTCATTGACGCATCATGCCACCGCATGGTTTGATCGTCTTCCCAAGAACTCCATTCGTAGTTTCGACGAAATGGTTACGAAGTTCTTGGCAAAATATTTCCCACCGTCGATGGTGACGAAATTAAGGAATGAGATTAGCAATTTTCGTCAGCTTCCCGATGAATCATTGTTTGAGGCATGGGAACGCTACAAGTTATCGATTGATCGGTGTCCGAACCACAATATGTTATTGGTCACTATTATAGATACCTTCTATAACGGTTTGACATTACGACACCGTGATACGATTAATGCTGCTGCCGGTGGTACGTTTATGAAACGTCGACCCGAAGAGTGCTATGATCTTATTGAAAACATGACCGCCCACCATAATTTCTGGGATTCCTCTGCCGAGAGGAATGAGTCAACAAGATCTAACACTGATTCTTCTACCTCCGAGATAGCCGCTCTTTCTAAACAAATGAATGATTTGTCTACGACTATCTTGAGAATTCATCAAAATCAGATTTCAACTCAAAACAACAACAATCAAGTCAATGTTGTTAACCATAGTTGTGAGACATGTGGTGGTCCACATCAATATTTCGAGTGCCCAGCCTCCGGTGGCTACACTCAAGAGAATGTGTATGCTGCATCTGGAAATTTCAATCAAGGTGGTAACGGTTACCAACCCCAAGGTGACCGTAATTTGCTCAGCTACCGTTCTAACAATTTTCTCGGACCACCCGGTTTCCCACCAAATCAAAATCAGCAAGTGCAAAACCGTAATGTTCCAAATAATCAAAATCAAAATCGGGGCAATCAAGTTTATCAAAACCAAGGGAATTATAACCAAGCCCCGAATCAAGGAAATTTTCAAAATAACCAAGGTTTTGTTCAAAACAACCGAGGGCCAAATCTTCCAAACAATCAAAATCAAGGATTTGTGCCAAACCCATCGCCCTCGGATGAGTTATTAAAGCAATTCATTCTTCAAAGCCAACAACAACAAAAGAAACAAGAGGAAATGAATAGAATGATGATTAATCAGATAACCGAATTGAACAAACGTTTAAATGATCGACCCTCGGGTTCGGGTACTACTACTCTTCCAAGTAACACGATCGCCAACCCGAGGGGCGATGCTAAGGCGATCACGACTAGGAGCGGTGTTTCATATGATGGACCCACGGCTCCGGCTACCCCTTCTTCTCTACCTCCCAAGGTAGTCGTCCGTGAGACCGAGGTGACCAAGGACACGGAACCTCCTACTAACAACGGAGGAACCAAAGACGTCCAACCTCCGGTCATCCATCCATCTGAACCAAAAAATGTTGAACCAAAAGAAAAAGCTCCCGTTAAGACCACACTTCCTTACCCTTCAAGAATGAGTGATCAAAAGCTCCGTGAGAAAGCTTCGAGTCAAATGGAGAAATTTTTCCAAATTTTTCAAGAATTACATTTCGACATAAGCTTCGCGGATGCTTTGCTCTTAATGCCTAAATTCACTTCCACACTCAAAAGTTTGTTGAGCAATAAGGAAAAATTATCGGAACTAGCAAAAACTCCAGTGAACGAAAACTGCTCCGCGGCAATTCTCAAAAAGCTTCCGGAAAAGCTTGGAGATCCCGGAAAATTTCTCATCCCATGTGAATTTCCGGGAAAGGTTGAATGTCACGCCTTGGCCGATCTTGGTGCGAGCATCAACCTAATGCCGTTATCCATCTGGAAGAAACTTTCTTTACCCTATCTCACCCCCACTTGCATGACCCTCGAGCTTGCGGATCGGTCCATAACCCTTCCTAAGGGTGTAGCCGAGGATGTCTTTGTAAAGGTGGGGCAGTTCCATTTTCCAGCAGATTTTGTGGTGGTTGATTTCGACGCCGACCCCCGGGTTCCTCTTATTCTCGGAAGATCATTCTTGAGGACCGGGCGTGCTTTGATCGATGTATATGGTGAAGAAATTACTTTGCGGGTCGATAAGGAAAAAGTCACGTTCAATATTAATCCGAACTCGAAACCTCAAACCGACAAATGCAATGTCGCTACGGTTGATCAAAAGTCCGATCCCGTAATTGCTCCTAAAAGAGTTGATCCAAACCTTTCAAGATTCACGGTCAAGAGCATGTCAGAAAAACGTGCTAAGCTCAAGGCCATGAAAATCAATCCTGGATCAAGCAAGTGGTTTGAGTGTTGTGCTGCAAATTCTAAGAGTATTCTTGACGACGATGATGAAGACGAATCGGAGACTACAACGGAAGAGGTGGAAATTGCTAGCTCTAAGAGCACACCTCTTGTCCCACCTCCAGAACAAGTTTATCACATCGAGATTCTTAATTCCGACTCTTCCAATCTTTCTCCTACGATGGAAGAAAATGTTATCTCTAGGGAAGAGGTCGAGGTGTTCTTTGATAAAACTCCAATTTCGCCGGAAATTGTTGAGACTGACAGTGATCCGGGGGAAGATGATTCATTAAAAATAATTGATGAACCGTTCCTTTCCCTTCCCCCAAAAGAAGTTAAAGAAGATATTCTTGAAGAAAAGCCGTCAGATCCTCTAGAGCTCGAGCTCGAGGACGCTTGTACCGATTATGAGAGTTTTACGTTTGACACGGCTAGTGGCAATCCCACTTCTGATCTCAATCTTTCTATCCCATCTTTTGAAACCTTCTTCTTCGATATTGATCATTCGGAGGAGACGAGTAGTGGCAGTACCACTTCTCATGCTCATATCTCTCCTCCCGAATATGAATCATTTCATTTTGATATGAATGATCTTTATCCCGACAAGTTCTCTGATGAACTTTCTTTCTTTCAATCTCCTCCAGAATATGATAAATTTTATTTTGATCTGGAGGAAGATTCTAGTCTGGGGGGAGGTGTACCTTCTCATGAAGATTTAATCCCAACCCTCCCGCCCGAGACTTTTGAGAAAATTTCTGCTGATGATGAAGAGCTTATTATGATCATCATCAACATCTTTATGCTCTTCATCACATATGTTGTGCCTTCTCCCATCCTTCACTCCTTCGGAAGTGAGGATACCATCTTTGACCCCGGTATTACCATTCCTGATTCTTCTTTCTATAAAATACCGCGGGTATCTCATCGGAGTGGAACTTTCATGTGCTTCAGTGTTTATCCAAACATCTTGAACGAAAGTCCGATGGAGATAATCTCTTCCACTTGCTCCCCCAAGGACAACTAAATTCGGGGTCGAGTCAAGCTCATGTGACTCGGTTACGAAAAACAAGCGCTTCGTGGGAGGCACTCCATGCTTATCTATCTATCCTCTTATCTTATTTCTAATAAAACATGAGGAGGGATCCCCTCTTTCGTATCTTGTGTTTCGTGTTTTCTGTGCTGTGTCCAGGAATGCCCGATGATGAAGACTCTCGTGCTCGTAGTTTCCTTCACGCTACTCGAGTTTCATCATTCGCTGCTTATCGATATCCTAAAATCTTATCGTTTTACATCTATCTTTTGGCATAATTCATAAACGGCCTTAGATTTTTGTAGGAGAACCCTTACCTTTAAGACATTGAGGACAATGTCTCGTTTTAGTCTGGGGGGGGGGGGGGGGTAATCTTGCGATTTGATTTTTGCCTAGCACTTTTTGCCGTTTTCTCATGCAACCCCGTTTTTCCTCCAAAAATTGAAAAAATCCAAAAAAATGAGAAAAATTTAAAAATTTTTGCAAAAATATAATAAATTTTGACATTTTTGTTGACTTTCCGCTGGAGAGAGTAGGAATAAAATTCTGACTTGACCGGGCGTGTTGAGCCCTAGCTTGTCTCCTTAACCTTTTATAATCTATAAGCTCGTGCTAGTCTTTTACACAAGGAGCTAGAAAACGCGAATTCTTTTTAAGAATTTGCAAGTTCCCGTATTTGACTTTATATATGCATGGCTTGATTATAAGGCTAAGCATTCGCGGATCTTATTATTTAAGATTTTAAATTTGCGAAGAACGAGAAATGATAGAGTCATTTATAAGTTAGATTGCTAAACGTGGAGTAGTTGGATCTCTTTAAAGCTCATCGAAGTTATTTGTGGCTTTTTGTTCCCATAAGCTTGTTTCACCTTAAAAATAGAAATCTAGGAATAATTAAAGCTATTTTAGTTTTGGCGATAATTAGTTTTTATTTCTTCCTTAGAGGATCCTTGCTTATGAAAGTTGGGTACACATCAAGGTACTGCCAGTGTTACGGTGTAATAGACTATTCCATCTTGCCGGCTCGCAACCGATGTTGGGATTGTTATAAAAGCCGTAGGACTCGGGATTTGGCAAAATATATAATGAATAATGAATAATGAATAATAATAACAATCCAAAGCCATAAAAAGTTTTCTGCATCTTGCCGGTTCGCAGCCGATGTTGTAGACTTCTAATAAAGGCAGAGGAAAAATTCCAAGGTCATAATAGACTATCACATCTTGCCGGTTCGCAGCCGATGTTGTGATTGTTATAAAGGGCCAAGGACTAAATACGTTAATGTGCTTAATAATGATTAAAATGCCAAATTTCGACTCCGGGGGTGTCCTAATAAAGGCTTCTGTCTCTGGACTCGTAGATGAGTTGTTTCGGTCGCAAATAAAAGGGATATCCTCAAAATCGTGTTAAATCAGAGACCTTGATGTGGACCTCATTTTTGTATGCAACGGTTTTCGAGGGAAGGTTTGGAAACTATTTAGCGTCTAAACTAGGTATCTTTATCGGCTTAAAAATTATCGAAACGAGAATTCGAAGAAATTCATTTCTCACCAAAAATAAAATAAATAGAGGAAAATAGGAGTTTGGGAACAAAAAGTCCACAATTAGCTTTCTGAGTAGTGTTGGCAATCTAACTTGTAAATGACAATGATTTCGTTTTTAAGCTTAGTTTGGGGACTCGTGAAAAATCAGGGACGACGAATTTTATCCGTATGGTCACTTCCTCTTGTGTCGTGTTTCCTACTCGAAGACCCTAAAAGTTATCACGAATAATGAGAAAAATATAAAAATACAAAAATAGAATAAAAGGAAAATCGGGGAGTTTTTAGAACTTAAGATTTCTTAATCTCTTTTGAAAATTTTGCTACTTCTCAAAGTTAGTAAAAAGAGATTGGAAATTTTTGGTTTCGAAAACGTGTTTTTATAACATTGCATGAGGACATTGCAATAGCTTAGTCTGGGGGAATTTTGGTATGTGCTTAAACACATACCATTTCTAGACCAAAACCGGACCCAAAAAGACCAAAAACCCGACCATAATGCCAATAGATTGTGTGTTTTTGTGTTTTTGTATGTGCAGGGATGGATATCGTGAAAACCGACAAAAAGACAAGAAAATCAAGAAAACGAGCACGGGATACGGAATAGGCTCAGAACCGAAGACGGGAAAGTCATACTTGGTCAAATAGATATAAATCATCCTTAGATCATCTTTGAAGAACTTGCAATTTCAGCCCCTTGATTTTCAACAATTACACATTTGGTCCCTAGAATTTTCTAAAAGTCTATACCCGAAATTTAAATAAACTTACCCAACCTACCTAGCCCAAACCCGGACACTAATCCAACCCACCCTAACCCATCTAATCTAAATTCCAGCCCACCTATCCTAATGAACCATCCACCAGCCCAATCCAAAAAAATCTAAACCCGATCCAACCTTCACCCCACAAATACTCAAACCGGTCCACCCCAGTCAAACAAGAAACAAATAAAAATAAAAATAAAACAAACACACCCCCTATCTCTCTCACAACCCGCCTCCCACAATTCACCCCCAACCCCAATAGTTACTATTCACCCGCAACCCTAGAATTACCGTACGAATTTTTACGGCAATTAAGGGTATTAATGTCAATGATTGGATCTTCTAGAAGGCCCTGACAGAGAGAATGACACATGGCAGCAGGCTATTGGACCGAACACGCGTCAATCCTGATCAAACGGTGGGAAATGAAGATTGGAGGCCAAGATGTAATCTAAGGGTGGATATAGCTGTGAACACACGAGGATCGCCAGCGTGGACACTCCAGAAGGATCGGCCATGGCTTAAAAATAGCGGGGATCACTCCTCAGAGGAACGCTTGTAATTTTTATTTTTTTATGTTTTAGATTAATTGTTTTATTGTAATTTTTAGTTTTAAATCAATTTTAAGTTCATCCGAAATTTTCTTTGTAATTTCATTTGGATTAATGAAAAATTTCATTTACAGTTTAATGTAAGTTTCATGTTCTTGAATTTAAATTTCATTTAGTATTATTTTTATTTGAGTGTTATTTCAGGAAAAAAAAAAAAAAAAAATTTCCAAGCTTATTATTAAGCTGTTTGTCTGATTTTATAAGCTTATGTTAAGTTTTTGTTGAATTTCATATTGTTTGTTTCTCAAAAGAGAAAAAGTCAAAGAGAAGTAAAAAAAGTCACTTGAAATAGCTGTGGGATGAGATTGTGGATTAAGCTGGATATGGGGTATATTGATTGTGGCTTAAGCCTGGGTTGATTATATTCTGAGTTAATCTATTATTGCAGCAGGACCATTTTGTAAGCATTGATTTAGTAGCTTGTTATATGTTTCTTTTAGTTCTGCGTATTGTTTATTATTCCTTAGCTGCTCTTGTTTAATTATTCTTAATAAGTTTAAAGTAGTATAGTTTTAGAAAGTTTAAGATAGGCATCAGTTTAGAGTGAATTGCATTAGTTCTTAAGCTGCTTTTATTTTAGGGCTGTTTGTTAGTAGCTAAGCTTTTTAGAATTTCATTGCGGCAATTTTTGAGGTTCATCTAAGATGTTAAAAAGAGGTTGCAACACTTGGATTGGTTTAGACTAGGACTGCACTTTTCATCTTTCTGCTGTCAAAAATAGTGCAGGTTCTAGAGCTGCTGAACTATTGGCTTTTCTGGCTTAACCAGATAATTTGAGGTCTTGTTTTTTTGGTTTTCAAAGAGATAGCATAGTAGGGTATTAGCAGAGCATCTGGGATCTGAGTTTTGTAGCTTATTTGGTTGCTTATAGAGGCCTGCAATTTGGCATATTCTCTTGATTGCCTGCTACATCAGCCCATTTGTGTTTATAAGCTTCTGATCTAGGCTTTAATTAGCTTAGCAATTGAGCTTGAGATAGAGGGCTTTTGTGCTTTTTAAGTTCTCAGCTAGTGTGTGCAGCTTTTGCCCCCTTAAATTTCAACTTAATAGCTTATTTTAAGGCTTAATCTGGGCTGAAAAGTAGGGTCAGTAGCTGTCTGTTTCTGTGGTTTGAATAAGCTGTGCAGCAGCTTTTGGGGACTTTCACATAAGCTCTGCTGTTGATTATCAGTTGTTTTAAGCTTGTGTCTATGTGATTGATCATATTTGAGCTTTTGAAAATTTTTAGCTTATTTTAGCTTATCTTTAGCTTATTTTCTAGTAGCTTATTATCTGTTTTAGCTTATTTAGACATAATCAGTTTCTAAAATTATTTTTATTAAATTTCTCATTAAAAATTAAAATTCCTCAAAAATTTTCAGATTTTTCCAATTAGTTTTAATATTTTTAAAGCATTTAATTAGTTTAAATTAATTTTTAATTCATAAAAAATTATTAAAAAGTCAAAAAAAATATTTTTCTTTTTCCAAAAATTTTCTTTTATCATTTTTAATGTAGGAAAATTATTTTTATATTTTTAAGTTTAAAATTTTTCAAAATCACTTTTATTTACGTTTTATAATTCGTCGCGTAACGTTTTTAATTTCAAATTTTCGTTTTTTAAAATTCATATGCTTAGTTTAAATGTTTCATTAGATTAATTAGTTAATTTCTTTTATAATTTCATTATTCATAGTATAAAATCACAAATCACCTCTCATTTTCACACATTCACTTCACGTATTCGACATCGGAACAAAGACTCGATATTCGACCTTCGTTGGGACACGACCCGGGGAAAACGCATACGTTGCCTTTTCCTTTGGAAAAATATACTATAAAAAATATCAAATCACACCACTTCTTCCACTTTCTTTCTAAGCAAACGTTTTCCCTATGGAGATATGTGCTTTTTGTGTCTAGGCCATTGTGGGGTGTTTGGTTTGGTTTCTCTTTGTAAGAAATGTCTGTTTGGGGTATACTGGGTGTTTCTGTGTAATTGACTTTCCCACGGATCAGAACATGCGCTCTAATACCACTGTTGGTATTTGGTCATAGGCTTGTTTCTAAGCCAATTACATTCCATGAGTCGTTTTACATCCACTACTTGTAAAATCACATCTTCGGTTAACGCTCGATATAGAAAAGCAGTTGTTGCTTTATCCTTCTTATCATCTACGTCCGCCTTATCCTTATATTCAATTGTATCCCATAACCCTTGTGCCTCTAGTATTTACTTAATTTGTATAGTCCATACAATGTAATTTGTGTTTTTCAACTTAGGACATTGGTATTGTGCAATAGGTGTTACAGGTTTTGTTGTGTTAGATGTGCTTGTATCATCACCGGCCATCTTAAAAGTGTTTACTATTTTCACCTTTTAATACGTATGAGAATTATTTATCTAGTGTGGTATCTCTTCTAATATGGAATATATATGGTTTTTCCGGGAATCCTAGTAATACGGGATCAATAATAGTTCTCGGGATTTCCTAATAGTATAAACTAACAAGATCTATACTATTCTAATATAAATTGAAATCCAGAAAATTTAGAAAGTTGTGACCTCGTTAATTTTGTGATGAATACGAGATGTATTCGATTTTCTTCGTTAGTAAAAACGTTCACCAACGTTTGATCTTATTCCCACTTTATTTCTTTTGCTCTTTTTGCCTCGTTTCCCTCTTTTTTTTTAACCCTATTCGACTTCAAATTTTAACCAAAAAACTCTCGGATTCCTTTTTGTCGTTGTTGTTGTTTTTTTTCGAACCAAACTGCACAACATTTATTTCTTTTTCTTTGTCGAATTTCTTGATCCTTTTTTTTGCCAACGAGTCTATATCACAATGTTCCACTGCCTTCACGCCTTGTCCAAATTCTTTCTTGAATCACAAAACTCTCGTCTTCTTTTGTTCTTGTTGTTGTCGAATGTTTTTTTTACTTTGTATTCGACACAAAACAAAACAAAAAAATCTTGTACCACACTACACGTTCTTTTCCTTTGTGTGTTATTCTTGATTTCTGTATCTTTGAAATTCCTAAGAAAGTTTTCTACACACAATCCTTGTTACCACACCTTGGTAAACACACCGAAACAAAAACAGTCACTTCGTTTCTGAATTCGTTCCAACGAAACAAAACAGTCACTTCGTTTGCTTCTTTTCTCACGTTGTTGTTGTTCTTGTGTCGTACCAACACAAACTCCACACACTTTCCTTGAGTACTCCTTTTTCGTTCTACGTATACGCTTTCTTCCACAACAACGTTTTCATGCGCTTCTAGAAACTGCGTCTTATGATGCTTTGTGTCTTTGTTTTCAACCGGTTTTACACAAAGTCTCCAATTCTTCCTTCCCTTCGTTGTTGCCAACTAAGTTCTCGACACCAATGTCGTTTGATGTGTACGCTTGCAACTTCTACGCAAAACAGATCGTAAACTATCTCTTCTACGTTTCTCCTTATTCAAACTTGTATGTTTCCTTTGGAAGATTAAGAAAACAAACGTTCCTTGCTCAAAGAAAAAAAACAGTGAGTGTTCTTCTTCTTTCTCAGCGTGTTTCAATGGCTTCTCGGTAATGGTTTTTTTTAAGATGTGAAACAGATTTTGTTTCGATGTTGTATAACCTTGCTCTTGATGCCAATTGTTGTCCCAAACTAGATCAATTATATAAGTTGCAAAGTGTTTAATGAATAAGTAAATTGTATTATTGTCTAACCATTCAATCGTTGCATATTTCTACATATATATATAGGTACCAACCGGTATGATGAACCGGTGTGTCCATTCGGTTTGTCCAACCGAAAATAACTAACTATTTGTAACCGCTATTAACTAACAATTCGGTTACTAACTTATTAACTAACACGTTTGGTCCTTCGTGTTCTAACTATTACAAATGAAGCATAAGATGAAGATTATTCGGTCCACACGGTCTCCCTAAAAATCATATGGTTTTGTTCATCTTTTTCTTTCATCCGACACGATATTCACTCAATTTTAAGAATTTTCCATGTACATAACTCAAAATGACGAATATAATCAACTTTTGATCAAATATTGCCAGCATAATAGATATTAGACTAGCTAGTAGCACCGTAAAAATATTCATTCTTTACACTTCGTGTGCCGAAATCAGGTATGCTCGTGCTACATCCGCCGCTATACTAGATCCGCCCCCTATGGTTGCTTATTATTTGCCGTCAGAAAAAATAAACATATTTAAAAACTAGAAAGTTTGAAAAAATTTGTGGTCATATATATAAATAAAATGAAAAAAGTATTATTTATCCTCTAATAAGCGGCGAAATCGCGAAAGCTCGGACTGAAGTAGTAAACTAGAAAAGAAGAAAAAAAAAAACATTAGCATAATAAAAGCATAACTATAGTCGACTCGTAACAAAACCCTACCAGCGGTCGACTTTAGTCAACTGGTACAAACGGTCGGCTAAGTCGACTAGTAAAAAAACCGTAACAATGGTCGACTTTAGGGACTGGTAACAACGGTCAACTTTAATTAGTCGACTGGTAACAAAGCCGTACGAACGATCGACTAACAAACAAACAATAAAACAACTATATATATTTTTTTATCATCATCTTTTTGATTTAACGAGAAGCTAAAAACAATACTATTACTAATAGAAAGATATCATCCCTTTGGATTCTCCATCTATCCATTCGTCTACATGAAACTACACCATCAAAATAAATTCTTTCTTCCTCATGCACATTCGCCAAGAAAAGATAATATATACTGAATATGAATATGTCGGCTAGGAATGGTTTTCTTCAAGGATGATGTGTTTTTGTTTTCTGTGGTTGCCGAAAGTATTAACAAAAGTGTTAGCATTTATTTTAATGCTATTTAGGAAGTGATGGACATTTGTTGTTTAGCACTTAATGTGTCATGTATAATATGTATTTAGTTTAGTGGGCTTGTGGCATTAGTACAATTTGTAATATGAGTATAAGCATAGTGCAAACACTAAGCCCACTCAAGGTTTTATCAAAGCCCACCAAAGGCCCACTTTGGTTGGCTGTGAAACGTATAACCACACACACTCTTGCTTTGTCAAAGTGTGCCTCATTATCATAAGAAAAAGAGTGTGTGTGTGTGAGAGAGTCCCACCAAGTCTTTGTATTATTTTTTTTCTTTGAAGCTAATATACATTTGACTTGAAATTTATACATATGATCCATACATCTACCCTTGTGTTCTTAATGTGTTTGTGAGTGTCATCATCTAGCTTGTGTGTGTGTGATAAAGAGGAAGCTCTCGGTGTTCATTCCAAGTGAAGTCGAGTGTTACAAGTGGTTTCAAGAGCCAAGCTTTAAGGTAGGAGTTTCTCTAGTTTTGTTTGATCCTAAAAAAAAAATAAAAAAAATCACTTGTTATTTTTCTTTCACTAGAAAAATTACAACTTATGTTTTTTTTTCTTCTAATCAATCTATACAAAATTCAAGGTTAAGTTTGTTTTTGTGTTGATACAACTTGGGTCTACAAAGTTTCTGTGATTATTCCAGTTTTTGCACTTGTTTAAGCTTGTGGAAGATGGGATTTTGGTTTGTTTTTTAGCTCTTAGATCGACAAGAATCAAACAACTCTTGTATAAGAGTTGTTTTTGATTATTTTAGTGATTGAATTGAATTATTGAAGTGTGTAAAGTTAGTGAAAAGGTGACAGAAATATGACAGACAAGTATGGGGAGTGCATGGTCTAGAAGCTAAAAGTCAAAAAGTTGGTGAAAGTTGGTATAAAAAGTTAGATTATCGGAATTGAGCCTTCTCAGCGTTTTATCGCATTTCAGCTATCTTATCGCATTTGGTGTCTGCAAGGTCTTATCGCAATTCGAACACAGATAAGCATTATCGCAATTGGAACACCTATCGCATTTGACCTTATTGCATTTGCAACTCAGACAGATTTATCGCATTTGCAACTCAGATACTTATCGCAGTTCAGACTTATCGCAGTTCAGTCTTCAGCTTTGTCCGACATCTTTGTACCAATTGCGATATCGGACGACACTACATTCCAGATATCGGACAACACTGATTTTTCAGTATTGACAGTTTTAGTCCCTGTACTTTCTAGCAGCCTTTGGGAACTTCCAGAATTGGCAGTTTTGGCCCTCGTACTTGTGTGAATTGAGTTCAAAGTTAAATAACTTTTAAGGATTTGATTCGAACGTAATTTCGTCAACTCGAAAGTGAACTCGGTATTTTAACTCTTGTATAAGAGTGTAAAATACTTCGACAAACGGATATCTACTCTCTTGTATAAGAGTGTTAGACTTTATATAAATTGCCAATTTATATAAATTGGATATATTTCTATCTAAATTAACATTTTGCCATAATTTATATAAATTGTGGTCAAAATAGAAATTTCTATAGAAATTTTCATTTTATCTAAATTACAATTTACATAACCTTTGTCGAAATTGTAAACTTTTGACTTTGTCTTAATTATACTCTAATCAAATTTTGTAACTTTATTTAAATTTGTTTCGTTCAACCAATCCTACAACTTCATCGATCATCAACAACAAACCAAGGCTTCACAACAACATCAACCAAGTTTAACCGTCAACAACAACATCTCCTACTTTGTTGCAAAGATCCTAAATCCATTTTATCATACACAATATTTTAAAGATGACTACACAACAAGACATTCATGCCGCAGGTTCAGAAAACCGACCTCCAATGTTAGAAAAAAGTGGTTACCTTCCATGGATGAGTCGTATGCTTCGATATATGAGATCCAAACCTAATGGACAAGGTATACTCTTGGTTAACTCCGTCAAAAAGGTCCATTCCAGCCTTGTGAGATTGAAGAAACAGCTGGAAACCCTAATGCGGAACCTCCCGTCGAAGCAACGTACAAAATCCAAGAGGAATCGGATTACACTGAAGCAGATTGGAAGCAAATTGAAGCTGATCACTTAGCAATGCATCTAATCCAACTCGGTCTACCACAAGAAATATTTTGTGCTGTAGATATCTGTGAAACTGCCAAAGAAATGTAGGATCGAGTTAGACGTCTTTGTCATGGTACAGAAATTGGCATTCAAGACATGGAAAACAAGCTTCTGACTGAATGGGAGAAGTTCACAGCCACACCAGCTGAACAAATTGAATCTTACTACACAAGGTTTTGCACTCTCATGAATGAGTTGATCAGAAATAATTTATCACCTAAACAAATTGTTCAAAACATCAAATTCATCAACAACCTTCCAGAAGAATGGGGACGATATGTTACTATTGTCAATCAAACTAAGAATCTGCATGAGGTGAACTACGATCAACTCTATGACTTTCTCAAACAAAACCAAGCAGAGGTAAATGAAGTCAGAAAAGAGAAACAAGCAAAACAACAAGATCCTCTTGCACTCATAGTCCAATCACCTACACCCGCAACGGTCAATGCACAACCATCATCATCTTCATCCCAACAATTCATGCAACAACAATACAACTCTCAAACACCGTTCTACCCACAACAACAACATGTAATCCCACAACAACAATACCCACAACACCCAGATCAAGACGATCAGGATGAGTCAACTGCTGCTTTGACTCAAGCTTTTGCTTACCTATCAAAAGCATTCCAAGGACGTTACTCCACACCCACCAACAACAATCAACGAATCTCATCGAATACTCGCAACAAGCAGATTGCACAGCCGAGTTTCAACATGGGTCAGCAAGGACAGATGGTTGGGGGATATGCACTAGTACAAAAATGGGATTTAGTCACACATGCTGTTTTTCGAACAGCCACACAGTCGCCTTTTTATGTGACTAAATGTACCAGAATAAAATAAACAGCCACACTTGATCCGACTTGTGTGACCATTTCGGAATTACATCCGAGGCTACAGCCATACATTTGAATATTTTCGTGACTATACGTATCTGGTTAATTTTTTTTTTGATTTTTTAGTCACTTATAATTTGGGACGTGTGACGGATACAAATAAGGTTGAAACATTAGTCACACTATATATATACATATGTGACAAATATATGTCATGCAATTGAAAAGTGTGACCAAAATCCATATATGGTCACACGAAGTAATTGTGTATGTGGCTAAATCATATGCTCAAGTTTGTCACACATTATTTAAGCGTGACTGCTAGTTTTTGTTAAAAATTTAGCCACATATGAATTTGAAATGTGTGACAACTGAAAAGTAAGTTTGAAGCATAGTCACGATATGCATTTAAAAGTGACAAATATATGTCACACACTTGAGATGTGTGACCAAATTTCATATATGGTCACACTAAACCATAGGCATACATGATTAAGTGTGACCAAAATTCGATACAAATAGTCACGTAAGTTAATATGTGTGTCTAAAGTTAAGTGTGTGTTTGCCTGCCAATTCCTAATGTGTATGGTCACATTTAATTGTAGCACAATCGTGTGACTATAGGCAATAGTCAAATTTTGTCACACATTATTTAAGTGTAGTCACAATTCGATACATATGGTCACACATTTCTGATAACTTATGCAATAGTCAAAAATTTAAAAATATCAATGTTTTGGCTCCATTGTAATCATTTATGTAAGCATATTTTGTCAGACTATACATTCTAACAGTAATAACTATACATTCTAGCAGTAATAACTATACATTCTAGCAGTAATAACTACACATGTTTATCTCATAAGCAGTAATAACTATACATGTTTAAGTCAAACTATACATTCTAGTAGTAATAACTATACATTCTATTTCTTGTCCTTGGGTCCTAGATACTCTTCCATCTTCTTGAGCAGTTCATATGCCATGTTATCATAATTAAGCTGAAGCTTAAGTATTTTCTTCCCACGCAACATCTGATGTAGAATGTCTTTGTGAAACTTTAAAGGGTAATCCTTTTCTACAAGCATGTAGATCACCAACTCATTCACAGTTAAAGCATGTACTCCACATCGTTGAAAATTTTTACATTCTTTAACAGTATTGTGCGTTAGTCTTCTCCAACATTCATCTTCATGATTTGGTTCAAACATTACCTTCAAATAATTCCAGACTTCTCTATCATAAGCTTGTTCTGGTGTCTTATTACCAAATCTTTGTTTGAGTAATTTCCATAGAGCTATCATATCTCGTCTATCAAAATCATGAACCATGTGAAGAAAGCTTACAAACCTTCTAGAAGAACCATCATGCCTCTTAATATCGTAATAAATTGTTTCCCCATGAGATCCAGACTTATAATCAACAATGGGATGTTTGACAGTTAAAGGTTGTGCATCCATGGCTTCTCCTACAGAGTCAACTGCAAGTTCAGTGTGAGCTTGCATTTTTTCTTTAGCAACAGCTTGCTCAGTTTGTTCTTGTTTTCTCTTTTTACTGCTTTCTATTTCCAACTGTTCACCTGCTCTCTTTGAAATGTCATTCAAGAAGAGTTCATTGTTTCTCTTGGCAATTGCATACAATTCTTAAATGCTTTTATCATCCAAGAATTTCAAATCCTTTAGTTTCCAACTGGCCACATTCTTCAAATATCTGCACATGAGTAGATGTTTATGATGTACATATTGGGTGTTGTTGATATTAATATAAATTTACCTTTGCAACAAAAAAATAAAAAATACCTGCACATGAGATCTCTTCTTTGTTTTTGAGTGGGTGGCTTGTTCTTCTTAGCTGCATATCTTTGTTCTGCATACAACTTCTTTTTTGCATCAAAATTTTCTTTCCGCATCCTGGCTTTTTCATCTACTGAGTACTTATCTTGCTCTTCTTTATGTACTATTTTAGCAAGCTCACAATCAGCATCAACCTGAGCCCTTTCCTCAAACCATGAAGCTATTTACTCTGCTTTTTTTTGCGCTTGTAATTTTTCTGCATACTCCTTGTCTGAAAGAATCTGAGCAGCTTCTTGAGCATCAAGATCAGCCACTTGTCTTGTCAATTCTTCATCTGTAATCATTGGTTGTTGTTGTTGTTGACTAGGTGACTGAAACTTAAATTTCTTCTTAGGTTCATCAATCAACAAACCTTTGCCTTTTTCTGATGGTGAAATAGTTGTTGATGGTGTTTTTGGTACTGATACTGGCTCTTTAATGATAACTCCTTTTGCCTTAGGTTTTGCACTCCTCATCTTTGTTAATATTTGATCTATAGTCATATCATCATCACCTTGAGTAGCAGTAACCTTATCAATAGCAGGAATAAATTTAGTCTCAGTAGCACTAACATCAATAGCAGCAATACTAACTTCAGTCTCAGTATAGAGAACTAACCTTATCAATAGCAGGAATAGCAGGAATAACTGGCTCACTAGCAGGAATAACTGGACCACTAGCAGGAATAACTGGGTCACTAGCAGGAATAACTGGCTCACTATCAATAGTTGTAACCTTGCCCAAATGCCTATCCATCACCGCTTCATTCCCTTGGTTATCAGCAACTAGAAATTCCATTGGATCACTCTCTTCACAAATACTTTCACCCTCTTTATCCTCCCCTGAAACTTTGCCTTCATTCCCCCCCTGTTTGGGAGCATCCTTAGAAGCTTCAGAAGATTTAACCTTTTGTTTGGGAATTCTTGATCCTTTGACTCCTTCTAAATACCTAACCCTTCTCTTCAAAGCCTTTATCTCCCCACCTTGAGCTTTGATGACTCCATCTTGGGAAGAAGCTATTGCTCGCAGATCACCAATTTGTGCAGACAGCTTGGCACAGGTATCCTTCAATTCATTCAAAAGTTGCAGACTATCCTCACCACTTCGGCTTGTGTTACCTAGCCCGAGAGGTGGATCACTGGAAAAGTTAAGTTCAGTCTCACCCCTAGGATGAACATCTGAACCCCCCATTGTTTCCATGTGACTGGGACCTTCACCTGAATCAGTTCCAGAGGAACTTTCTTCATTAGAAGTTGTCTTGGTTCGGGTTTTAATGATGTTACCACTGTCCTGTGCTGCTGCTAAGCTAGACACAGTAGTGGCAGCCCTTGCCAACATGTCACTCTCCCCCCAGTGACATCCTCATCTGCAACAGTTGGTATAGAACCACTAGCCTGAGGTAGCTCAGTGTTCTTGGTGTTAGTCCTACGTTTATAGGTCTGTTGTTGTTGTTCTGTGGGTGTGTGATGGGTACCAGCTGGGATTGCTAAACCTTCACCCATTTGGATTTGGGCTAGTGCCAACATTGTTGGAAACAAAGGTGTCACTCTCCCTGAAAAATCTTTTCCAACCCTCCTCATATTAGCAAAAACCTTTTTGGTAAGGCAGGGAGTGGGAGAAACATTTTTTTGACTTTTCTTTTTTTTTAAATTGGTTGTCCAAAAAGAGTTGCAAAAACCTTGGATATAGAAAATATTTAGCCAAAGAACTATCCAAGTTCTTAACCATATTATCAAAAATTAATTTTGAGAAATTAAATCTTTGAGTATTTTCAGCCAAACAAATTATAGCAGAAGCTAAATTACTGTTAAATTCATTCCATGCATTGGTCTTTGGACTTAGACACACTAAGCTAGTATGAATTAAGAATTTCCACTGAGGAGAAAAATTACCTTTTTGGAACTTTAAAGCATCTGTATATCTCTCATAGCCCATCAGTGCAAGTTTTTCAAAGATTGTAGTATTTGGAAGATTCTCAACTCCGTTAGCATCATCTAGGAGAAGATCTCTTCGAATAGACGCCTCTGTAATGATAATCATCCACCCATCTACAAGGGCATGGATTTGTGCTTCCCCATTAATAGTTTTGACCTTAGCAGACGACCAAAACTGGATAATGTTGGAAGTATATATATAGTAGGTTTTACTGTTAATGCAAACTTAATATAGCTTGCATTAAGGAAATCAATGATCTCAGTAAAATCTACAGACTCATTGGATTTTTCTAAAAAGGCAACATTATTATGAGGTTCGATAAAAGTTAGGTTCGACATTATGATTTGATTTGGGGGTTTTGCAATTTGGCGATTAAAATTCGATTAGGGAGTGGAAGAGAGAGAGTAATGTGTGCATGAATGTGATTGTGTGCAGCAATTGGGGGTTTATACCCTTTAAGTAAAAAGTGATACAAACTACCCTGCACTCCCAACCACTGCTAAAAGGATACCCAGCAGTACAACGTTTCGCTAGCAGTACAATTGTTTACCTAGTAGTACAACAATAATAACTGCATTCAAATATCATAAACTTGTAATAATAACCGCATTCATATATTAAACCAAGTCAAAATAAGTTTACATAATTTACATAGGCAAAATATATAAAGAAAAGATACATTAAGACACATATTTACTAGCTTCAATACTTCTGTAAACATCAACTATTTTCTCTCTTTCTTCTTCTATATTTTTGTTCCTCTCCTCAATTTTCTTCTGATGCTCCTCAATGACCTCTAAATCTTTCTTGTTCCTTTCTTCATACATCTTTATACGCTTGTTGTGAATTTCTAACAATGCTTTTTCAACACCATACTGGCCTTCACTACATTTCTCCCAAATATGTTGGGATATGCCAAATTTTTTATATTTTTCAGGCATTGGTGGAGGAGAAACATCCCTTGGGCGTTTGTTTTTGTTGGAAGAAGGAGTTGAAGAGGAGTCAGCCATTGAAATTTGAAATTTATTTTCTAATGAAAATATCAAAGGAGTTGTATATGGTACGATTGATTATGAACGGTTTTCCATGTCGAGTTGTACAAATAGGCTAGAGAGGTATACGAACGGTTCCCAATACTTTAAGCGGGAAGAGGGACCATCGAGAGGCGCCAAAACTAAACAGATGGATAATATTGATCGGATTTGGTTTGTGTTTGGTTTGGATTTGACTAGTGTAGTTGATCTAGAAGTGTGTTTGGTGTTGGATTGACTAATTGACTTTTTCATTAGGGTAATTGATATTTTCTATATTAATGATGTTTAATGTAATTTGTGTGCTAACTTTAATGACTAATTGACTTTTTCATTAGGGTAATTGATATTTTCTAGTACATGTTTAATGTAAATACATGCTTTAATATCTATAGCAGTCTGAATGTGTTTGTGTGTGAGATGTGTTTGAGAAGTATGGGTATATTTAGGCCACTTCCAACAATAACTCAGCCTTAACAAATTCAAATTCAAATTCAAATTCAAATTCAAACGTAAGATAAAGTACAACATATTAACGCTGCGTTAATGCAGGTTAGCCCCAACAATTAAAATTCAAAGTCACGTTAATAAAACGTGTGCATTTGTACCCTATAAATACCAATGCTTCTGAAGCACAAGTCACACAGAAACACATTCCAAACTTCTCAAATACTCAAGATCCAAGCATCTCAAATTCAAGATGTCTTCTAGAAAAGATTTCGGGCAACAATTTCCAAGCCCACCTCGCCAAAAGGATTTTGGCCAACAATTTCCAAGCCCACCTCGCCAAAAGGATTTTGGCCAACAGTTTCCAAGCCCACCTAGCGAAAATGAAAAATTCCATACTCCACCCGAGCATATCTTTCCGGTTTTCAACCGGAAAATTTTCCGGTGAATAATCAACCTGAAAATGAACCGGTGCAAAATCCACCAGTTCCCAACCAAGAGCCAAATCCGTTAGGGTTAACTGAGGAACAACTTAGGCAAGAGGAAGCAGATATGCAAGTCCTCCTGGAAATGGAAGCACTTGAAAGAGAAGAGGAAGCTGATCGTTTGGAGCAGCAAGCCAGGGAGGATGAAGAACGTAGGCAAAGGTGGGAGTCTGGTTTTTTCACACCTTCCGAATCCTCTGAAGATGGTTACCCAGATTCAGATGATAGTTTTTATTAATCGTTCGTTGTTTATGTTAATCGTATGTTGTTTATGTTAATCAATCGTTGTTTATGTTAACGTAGTTTTTATTTGACATTTAATGTATTTCTATTTCATGTTTAATGTATTTCTATTTCATGTTTAATGTATTTGTATTTGATACTTTAGAAAACGTTAAAGTTTTTATAAAATGTTTGATTTTGGCCCTTTAACGCAACGCTGCGTTATGCGTTGTAAAGGGTATTATAGGTTAGAAATCCACACGTTTTTTAAGATGAGTTTGAATTTGAAATGGATATAAATATATCCCGCCCAAGCTAGGTTCTTTTATTTTCAATTTATAAATTGAATTGAATTTGAATTGAATTGATAAATTTTAAATATATCCCGCCCTTTTGTTTAATTTGAATTTGAAATTTTAAATTTTAAATATCCTGCTCGTTATTAATATGTTGTACTGTTACTTTATGTTTGAATTTGAATAATACTCGTACGGTTACTTTTACTTTCAATCTGATTTTTAAAATAGCCTCCAACGGCTAGTTTAACGGCTTTCCACTATCAAAGCCACTTTCACAACACTTCGTTTTCTCACACAACTTCTTATAAAACTCTCTTGCAAGTATCACTAATTTTAACACAAACACTGTGGCTAACAAATTAACTAGCAGAGGTGCAAAAGGCTATCCTCATCCGATTACGCAATGAACAAGAAAAAGAACTCAAATTGATTAACAATTTGCTAGGTGAGATAACTCGTATTATGCTACAGATGCATAATCGTGCTGATCCAGAGGTCGAAAGGTTGCGTGAGTTGCCTCAAGACCATCCAGCTATCAGGGTTGGTCTAGAAATTAAACTCTTTTAAGAAATGATGAAACAGGGTCGAAAGGTTGCGTGAGTTATTGTTGGGTGTGTTGATCATGTACAAACATATCATCTCGGCTCATTCGTTAAACATCTCGTATACAACCATATCATCTCGGCTCATTTGTTAAACATCTCGTGTATAACCATATCATCTCGGCTCATTCGTTAAACATCTCGTATACAACCATATTATCTCGGCTCATTCGTTAAACATCTCGTATACAACCATATCATCTCGGCTCATTCGTTAAACATCTCGTATACAACCATATCATCTCGGCTCATTCGTTAAACATCTCGTGTATAACCATATCATCTCGGCTCATTCGTTAAACATCTCGTATACAACCATATTATCTCGGCTCATTCGTTAAACATCTCGTATACAACCATATCATCTCGGCTCATTCGTTAAACATCTCGTATACAACCATATCATCTCAGCTCATTCGTTAAACATCTCGTGTATAACCATATCATCTCGGCTCATTCGTTAAACATCTCGTATACAACCATATTATCTCGGCTCATTCGTTAAACATCTCGTATATATACAACCATATCATCTCGGCTCATTCGTTAAACATCTCGTATACAACCATATCATCTCGGCTCATTCGTTAAACATCTTGTGTATAACTAAAGCTCAGTTAATTAAGGGTAAGTGTGTTAAAGCTGACGTGGCAGTGTGTTAAAGTTTAAAGCTAAGTTATTGTTGGGAGTGGTTAGAGTATTTTCTTTTGTTTTTTCGGTGGATTTTAGTGTGACTTAATCTTAATACAGCCAATTTTGTCCATATAATATTCAACTACGTACGGATAACTGATACCCGCGGGGAAACCCGAAAAACCGATGGATAATATTAATCGGGTATCCGGTGGGATATGGGGCGGGTACGGGTATATTATAAACGGGTTCGGTTATGGGTATACTAAAACCTGCCCCGAACCCGAACCGTTGCCATCCCTATTTACCGGCTATAGCCGGATTTCACCGCCACGTCATCACCATTAGCTTTTTTATTTATTTTCTTATTATTATTTTTTTTAACAAATCTTGCCACGTCAGCTATAGTTAAACCAAACCACAAATTCAATATTCAACCAGCAATTAATCCCTTTACCCGGTCATTTGTAAACACACACAAAAATCAATAAACCCTAATCAACACACACATTCTTCTGGCAAACACAAGCACGCAAACAATGAATCCAAATAACAAAAAGGTAATTAGTAATTTGTGTTTTGTAAATGTAATTAGTAAGGGTACAATAACTAGTAATTATGTAAGTATTTTGGTTTGTTAAATGGGTAGTAGTTTGTACTGTTGATGTGATGGTTGCACAGTATGATACATTATTTGCGAATATTAAGATAGTACTCTATAAAATTTGGAGCCAAAATTTTGATTTATTCAAGTTTATGCTTTAATTAACAGGTTCAAAGGCAAAATTTTCAAATAATTCAATTGTTAATTTCAAATTACAACTTGGAGGCAAATTTTTGGATCGAAATTTTTTGAATCACAACAATTCATATTCTTGGTGTATAGCCTCTTTTCTCTCCTTAAAAAAAAGTCTGCAAAGAAAAAACAAAAATCAAATCTTCTCTCACCATTACTCTCCAAGCTAAGCCATAATCATTTTCTTTTACCCTTTGTTGCTCAAGAGTCATGGAAACTGAACCCATTGTTGATAACCATACTTTGCTTCCTCCTGATCATATTGTACATGATGATAACGCCTTAGAATATGAATCCGAAAAGTCTTCTGATGAAGAAGATATAGATGAGCCTGTAACCAACCAAACACCTGAGATACTAGCTAAGAGGGGCTCAACCAGGCTAGTAATGTTTCGTGCAAAGCATGACAAACCTGGTGCAATAAAGCTCAAGGTAACCTTCGATGCATTCGGTAGGGTAACAGGGGAAAACAGAGCAGTGTTTGTGAGTTTTTTAGGAGATGTGGCTCGTGAGCAGATTGGTGTGAAGATTCTACACTGGAAGAAGGTGAATAAAGAATCAAGAGATAAACTATGGGATGAAATCTTGGTACATATATACTATTTTGTAACCCAGCACTACATAAGTTTATGTATGCAGTTACATTATGTGCAACTAATTAAAAACATTGTGTTAATCTTTTCAGAAATTTTTTGTTGTTGACGTGAAATACAGAAAATTGATAATGATTCGTCTTGGTAAAATGCTAAGGAATTACAGAAGGAAGCTCAAATTCAACTACATTTTGCCCAACCTAAATACACCTTCCAAACTGAATGAAGTCCCAAACTTGTATAATACAATAATGAAATCAGAAGACTGGGTCGAGTATGTTAAATACACGACCACCGAAGCATACAAGGTTTTAATTAGTCATCTTTAATTAAGTGTATATGTCATTTTATTATTTTTAGTTTGCAGCATTACCGCATCTAAACGCCTTATGATTTTGTATTTTTAGGAGAAATCTGAGAAAGGTAAAATGGCACGTTCCCAAAATATTTATCAGCATAAAATGGGACGAGGTGGATATGCTTATGTCAAAGAGAAAATGGTAAGATTACACAATGTTTGTTTTACCAATTAAGAGACGATCAGTATGAGAAATGAATCTGTTTACATTGCCCAATTTGCACATTTGCATTAATACCCTCATATTTTCGATTATCTTGGTTTAACTGTACATGTGTAAGCATCCACATATTTTCGTTTATCTTGGTTTAACTTTACATGTGTATGCATTTGATGTTTATTAGATCCAAAATAAAGAGATTGAAGCGGATGAAGAACCCCCCCCCCCCCCCCCCGGTGATGTAATGTAGGTGAAAGGAAGGGTAAACAAAGACGGCGAATATCCAAATGATTATATTAAATCAAAGGGAGCTGAACTTGTAAGTTTGACTGCTAATTCTATTATTATGCTTATATAGCAGCAACATATAACTGTGTACTAGCAGTAGTAGCTTGTATACCAGCAGTTACTCTAACAGCATCAAGAAGACTTTTAATCCCAACATTTCGTATATTTTTTGTGCAGAAAGAAGCTGATGACAAGATCAAGGAAGGAACCTCGAGTTTTGATGATGGCACTGATGCCATGACATTTGTATTTGGTAAGGAAAAGGGCGGTTATGCCAGAGGAGTGGGAGGTGCAGTAACATACAAAGAGTATTTTGGCCTTCCTCGAAGAAAACAAGAAGCCGATGAAAAAATTGCCTTACTTCAAACAAAACTGGATAATGAGAGACGCGAGCGTGAAGAAAAAGATAAATTGATCAAGAAATTGTCCGCCGAGATGACCGAAAAAGATGTGCAGGTCAATAAATTATCCGGTGAGGTGGAAAACACAAATATAGTGCTTGCTCAAATTCTGCAACAGTTGAATGATAAAGGGATGAATATAACTCTGCCAACTGAACCATCGCCAATAGCCTCAGTTGTAAGCCATTTTTTATGTTGTTAACAATTTCATTTTCTAATGCTAACACCACTGATGCTAATGATACTAGGCATTGAACATAAACTGATGAGTGACAGTATTTCTTAATTTATATTGCAGGTGACTCCAATGGCCATTGACAATATTGCAGGTGACTCCAATGGCACTCAGACAAGTGGTGTTGTAAGTCCTAAAGATGCGGGAATTGAGGAGAAATCCAATGGCCTTGAAACTTCTAAAAAGGTAACGGAAACAATGGTAAGTATAGTAATAAAAGATCGCCCTTTGATTTTTGAATTTTACATACATGATCGACTAATGTACCGTGTTTTATATATACATATAGGAACCTGCTGCTAAAACTGTCAGGCCTAAGCATAACCTTAAGTCACGACGAAACGGGTCTCCAGATTCCCAATCGCTACAAAATGTGTTGTATCCAACACAAACCACTGCCAACAGTATGTATTTCAACATGTTTCTTGTTACTCTTTTGTTTAAATAATGTAACGTGTTTTATATATACATATAGGAACTTGCTAAAACTGTCGGACCCAATAAGCCAAAGCAAAAGAAGCGACGAAACTGGTCTCCAGATTCCCAATCGCAACAAGATGTGTCTCTAACACAAGCACTGCCAACAGTATGTATTTCAACATGTTTCTTGTTATTCTTTTATTTAAATAATTTCTGATATATACATAAAAATTCTTTTTTTGTAGACACTTAAGTGCAAACTGTGGATTATAAAGCAAACAAATATTGTTGCTTTGGGTACCGTATACCAGTCTCATGGAAAGCAAGTGCTGCATAACTGACCACTCCCAAGTGATTGCTACAAAGTATCGATTGATGAATCGTTAGTTGATGTAGCATGCGTACCGGACGTAGCAAATAATGGGTTAAAAATAGTTAAGAATGTTGAAGGTAGTTTCGTTGCATGGCCAAAGGATCAAGTTATTTTTGAAGAGGTGGTACGTACATGTGTTTTTTCAACCTACATATATAATTATTCATATGTAATTCAATGTTTGATAGAAGCGTCTTTTGTTTACTACAGGTTACACCAACAAACCATCTGACTAAATGTGTACCACAGGCACCATCGAAGAAACAATATATATCTGCTAACGACTTAAGGCAAACTGCTAAGGGGGTGAAGGTTCAAAAGTCTTTAGATATTTGATTAATTAAGTACGACATTACAATTGTATATTCTGTCCAGTTATATACATTCGAGTTTAATTCAATTTGAAATTTCTTGTGGTTTTTAATATTGTTTTATATATAATATATATACTCATTCCAGCAGCACTAGCATAGTACTAGCAGCAGTAACTCTGCTTCAGCAGGACTACCTTAGTACTAGCAGTAGCAACTCTGCTCCAACATTATTGGTCACTCTTTGTTTAATTCGATGTGTGACTAAATAGTACCAAAGGCCACACAAACTAAAAATTCATGTGACCATTGGATGAACAATAGTCACGCAAAATACACATTTCTTCACTTTAAATAGCATATGGTCACACTTATTAACAACTTTGGCCACTTTATGCTTAATTGTATGTGACTAAATACCCAAAACAAGCATGCTTTGTGTGACTAAATATTATAAAAGGCCACACAAACATAAAATTCAAGTGGCCATTGGATGATCAATAGTCACACAAAATACAAATTTCATCACTTTAAACAGCATATGGTCACACTTATCTACACTTTTGGCCACTTTATGCTTAATTGTATGTGACTAAATAACCAAAACAAACATGCTTTGTGTGACTAAATATTACAAAAGGCCACACAAACATAAAATTCATGTGGCCATTGGATGATCAATAGTCACACAAAATACACATTTCCTCACTTAAAACAACATATAGTCACACTTATTAACACTTTTGGCCACTTTATGCTTAATTGTATGTGACTAAATACCCAAAACAAACACGCTTTGTGTGACTAAATATTACAAAAGGCCACACAAACTAAGAATTCATGTGACCATTGGATGATCAATAGTCACACAAAATACACATTTCTTCACTTAAAAAAGCATATAGTCACACTTATTAACACTTTTGGCCACTTTATGATTAATTGTATGTGACTAAATACCCAAAACAAACATGCTTTGTGTGACTAAATATTACAAAAGGCCACAAAAACTAAGAATTCATGTGACCATTGGATGATCAATAGTCACACAAAATACACATTTCTTCACTTAAAATAGCATATGGTCACACTTATTAACACTTTTGGCCACTTTATGCTTAATTGTATGTGACTAAATACCCAAAACAAACATGCTTTGTGTGACTAAATATTACAAAAGGCCACACAAACTAAGAATTCATGTGACCATTGGATGATCAATAGTCACACAAAATACACATTTCTTCACTTTAAACAGCATATGGTCACACTTATTAACACTTTTGGCCACTGTTTTTTAAATTGTATGTGACTAACTCGAAAAAAACAACACACGCTGTGTGACTAAATCATCACAAACGTCACATTTATTATATTTTCATGTGGCCATAGGATGGGAAATAGTCACACATATTCGGGTTTTGGTCACTCTTTTTCAATGAAAACGGCCACAAACTAAACAATGTGACCATATGATACCTACGGTGGCGCGACTTTTCGTCACACACACCCAAAAAAACGTGTGTGACTATATGCATATAGTCACGCATTTTGGGTGTGACGAAAGCCACATTCTGTACCAGTGATGGGAATCAGCAGGGATATGCTCCAAGATATCAGATGGGTAATCAGAATGCAGGGCAGTATGTTGGTAATCAGATGGGTCAGTATGCAGGGAATCAGATGGGTACAGCTGTTGGTAATCAAAGGGTACAGAATGCTGGGAATCAGTTTGGGAATGTTGCTGCTTAGGGAGCTGGGAATAGGAATCAGGGTAATGTGATGAAGTGCTTCAACTGTCAGGGTATTGGTCATATGGCTAGGAACTGTCCAGACAAGCCGAATAAAAGGGATCCAACGTATTTGCAGAAAGCATTAATGTTGGCAAACAAGGAAATGGCTGGGCTTCAGTTGAGTGCAGAAGAGAATGACTTCATGGCTATTATGGATAATTCTGAAGATCAAGAGGACATCAATGCAAACTGCATTTTTATGGCAAATCTCCAGGAGGCAAAGTACGACACAGACTCTGTTGGGTCTAAAGATGCTACTGTTCGTGAAATATGCTAAGTGTTACTCTGCTGATACTAAGTGACTCTGTTGATTAGTCTATTAACTCTGCTGATTAGTCTATTACTCTGCTGTTTGGTGATATCTGATGATTGGGGTAATAAGCTAAGTATAACTCTGCTGCTAGCCATGAAGACTCTGCTGCTAGAAAGATTATGCTGCTGCTTATTGGATATGTATAGTATGTTAAGGATAAGTATAGAAAAAATACGTAAAGATATTTTTCGTGTATAGAAAGTTTTGTAACCGACTATACTCCTTAGTCTATAAAAGGAGGATCTAAGGTTAGGTTTCATATATGTATTATTATTGTTTTACACTTCAAGGTTTCTTGTAACCCTATTGCTATCGAGCAATCGTATTAATATATTGAAGTGTTGTTTGAGAATTCGTTTGTGTTTTATTCTTCTTAAGATCAAATATTAATTTCCGCATAATATTTGATATACAACTCAAGATTAGTTTCTATACCGATTGCTTTAGGTTTATATCTAAAGTAATTAATAAGATCGTGAAGCTCAACTGGGATCAACAAGTGGTATCAGAGCTTGTGATCTAGAAACTGGTACCAAGAAGAATTACTGAATACAAGATCTGCTAATCATCAAAGTAAGCAATGGAATCCGATTCTACACACATGGTTACTGCATCAAGAGTCCCCATGCTCAAGACTGGAGAATACGAGATCTGAAAGATGAGAATTCAACAATACATGAGAATGGTTGATTACTCACTCTGGGAAGTTGTTTTACATGGCGACAGTCAGCCAGCCAAGACTGCTACTGGATCAGTCTTGACTCTCAAGACAAGTGAGGAGAAAGCACAGAGAAGATTGGAGGTCAAGGCTCATAGTATTCTCATGATGGGAATACCTAATGATTATCAACTAAGTTTTAATCATATTGAGTCTGCTAAGGAATTATGGGAAGCTATTGAACTTCGATTTGGTGGGAATGAAGCCACCAAGAATTCAAGAAAGAACCTAATGAAGCACCAGTTTGAAACTTTTACTGCTTTGAGTTCTGAGAATATTGAGGGAACTTATGATCGACTTCATAAGCTGACCAGTCAGATGGCTCTATTGAAGATTGATGTATCTCAAGAAGATATCAATCTAAAATTTCTGAGAAGTCTATCTTCTGAATGGAACACTCACACAGTGATTTGGAGGCACAAGGAAGATTTTGAGAAGATAACATTGGATGATCTGTGTAACAACTTGAAAGTATATGAATCTGAAGTTAAGGGATTGTCAAGTTCATCTTCTACTACAAACAATCTTGCTTTTGTTTCTTCAAGCAACAAGAATTCTGGTAGTCATCAAGAACAACACTCTGCTGCTGGTTCTTTCATTCCTGCTGCTGGTTCACATGTCTCTGCTGGTGACTCTACCAATACCAACACCATCAGTGATGCTGCTATTTGTGCTTATTTGGCTGAACTTACTACAAGTACTTCAGTTATGCCTCAAGATCTGGATGAACTTGATCCTGGTGATGTTGAAGAGATTGATATGCAATGGCAGTTTGCAATGCTAACTATGAGGGCAAGAAGGTTTCTTAAAAGAACTGGTAAGGAAATGAAGTTCAGAAGAAACAAGAATGTGGGATTTGACAAATCAAAGGCTGAATGTTTTAACTGTCATAAGAAGGGACACTTTACAAGAGAGTGTAGAGCACCCAAAAGAAACAATGAGAATGTCAAGAAGCCTACTGATGAAGAGCCAAATCCTACTACTGCTATGGTGTCATGTGATGGGTTAGGAGAGTATGACTGGAGTGATCATGCTGAAGATGGTCCAAATTTTGCATTGGTAGCTGATGAAGAACCTAAAGAACAACAATTTGCTCTCATGGCCTACTCTTCCTCTGGATCAGACTCTGAGGTATCAAATGAATCATCTTGTTCTTTTAAATCATGTTCTGATATAATAGAAATACTTAAGTCTAGCAATGGAAACCTTAAAATGGAGAATGAAAAACTTAAGTTAGACAATCTTAGTTATGAATATGGTTTAAAGAATTTAGAAGAGAAGCTTGAATTTTATAAAAAGGCTGAAATTGAATATCTTGATAAGATCACTAGTCTAGAAATTGAGCTTATTAAGAAAGATTGTGAGATTAAGGTTCTTATGGGGAAAGTAGAAGAGGCTGAACAGGCTAAAGATTCAGCTATAAGTGAGACTGAAAAACATATTGTTAGGGTGGAAAAACAACAATTTGCCACTGACATTCTCAGTAAACCAATAGGAAGACACTTTGCAGACTCAGGCAGTGGTCTAGGATATAATGCTGTTGCTCCACCTAAGAAACTTAGTGCCAATGCCCCTCCTACTAGGACATTATCTTTCATACCTGAGTCTGAGGCCAAACCTGTAGGTGAAACTAGTGAAACTAAAATAGAGTCACCTAAGGTTGAGAAAAAGTGGTCTGATGCACCCCTTATTAAAGATTGGGAGTCTGACAGTGATGATGAAGTTGTGGAATCTGATTCAACCCCTAAGTACAAAAAGGAAGAAATTCCTGCTGTTGTTGAATCAAAAGTACCTAAGGCTAAAAAGATTGAGTTTGTTAAGCCTAAGCTAGGTAAAGGTATCTCTAGGAAGATGGCTGAGTATGAAAACACACCTAGAGTATATCCTAAGAGATGAAATAACTTGCCTAGAGGAAACCAGAGAAATTGGAACAACCTAGTTTCACAAAGATTAGGTACTGATTTTCAATTGCTTAAAAAGGCATGTTATAGTTGTGGTAGTTTTGATCATCTGCAAAATGAGTGCTACTACTATCAAAAACCAGTTTGGAATCAACATATAAGGGTGAACCATAGAAACTTTGCTAGAAAGACTCACCCTCATTCCAAAAGAAACATGGTTCCCAAGGAAGTTTTGATGAGAGATGGTGCTTCTAGAATTATCTCACCTATTGCACCAAAAGGGCCCATAAAGAAGGACATAGTTGATACTGCTGCTAAGGCAGACTCTGCTGTTTTGCCAAAAGTGGTTACTGATACTGTTGTGGGAAACCATTTTTATGCTGTTAAGGCCTCAGCTTGCTGGGTCTGGAAACCTAAAGTTAAAGTTTTGGATCATGTTCTCAGACACAGCAGTACACCAATGCAGTTGAAGAAATTTGACTACTTTGATGCACAAGGCAGATCCAAGTCAGTAATGGCTTGGGTCCCAAAGAGAAACTAATTCTCTTACTTTTTGTGCAGGGCAATCTACAAAAGGAGCTAAAGGATAAATGCATTTTTGACAGTGGATGCTCTTCACATATGACTGGAGACCAAAGCAATTTGGAAAATTTTGAAGCTTTGGATGGTGGATACGTTGCCTTTGGGAATGACCCTAAAGCAGGTAAAATTGTTGGAAAAGGCATCATCAGAACTGGAAAATTGGATTTTGAGAAAGTGTATTTGGTGAATGGACTAAAGTTCAATCTTTTTAGTGTCTCACAAATGTGTGACAGAAAGAATTTTGTTCTTTTTACAGACACTGAGTGTCTTGTCTTATCTCCCGACTATAAGATACCTGATGATAAATTAGTACTTCTTAAAGTCCCTAGAAATGACAACATATACAGTGTGGACATAAAGAACATTATTCCCAAAAGAGATTTAACTTGTCTGTTTGCCAAAGCCACTATTGATGAATCCAAACTTTGGCATAAAAGGCTTGGCCATTTGAATTACAAGGCTATCAACAAGTTGGTGAAAGGGAATTTGGTCAGAGGATTACCTTCAAAGGTTTTTGAAAATCCAGAAATATGTGTTGCCTGTCAGATGGGAAAGCAACATAGAGCATCTTGTAAGTCCAAATTGGTGAACTCTATAACTGAACCCTTGTTTATGTTACATATGGACCTATTTGGACCTACTTATGTGAAAAGTTTGAACAAAAAGATGTATGGCTTAGTGGTCACTGATGATTTTAGTAGATTTACTTGGGTATTCTTTTTAGCTACTAAGGATGAGACTCCTAGCATTCTTAAGGCTTTTATTACAAGGATAGAAAACCTATTTAATCACAAGGTTAAGATCATCAGATGTGACAATGGAACTGAATTTAAGAACCAAGTGATGAATTAGTTCTGTGAGGAAAAGGGTATAACTAGACAATTTAGTGTGGCTAGAACTTCTCAGCAAAATGGTGTTGCTGAGAGGAGAAATAGAACATTAATTGAGGCTATTAGGACCATGTTGTCAGAGTCTAAGTTACCCACTATCTTTTGGGCTGAAGCAGTCAACACTGCTTGCTATGTGCAAAATAGAAGTAAGATAGTTAAGCCTCATAACAAGACCCCTTATGAGTTATTGCATGGTAGGAAACCTCTGATAGATTTCTTTAGACCATTTGGGTGTCTTGTTACTATCTTGAACACCATTGACCACTTAGGCAAGTTTAGTGAGAAAGCAGACATAGGTTTCTTTGTTGGATACTCCACTGAAAGTAAGGCTTTTAGGGTCTTCAATCAAAGGACTGGGCATGTGGTGGAAAATTTACATGTTAAAATTAGAGAAACCATACCTAATGTTGATGGAAAAGGTCCTGAATGGATGTTTGATATTGATTCTTTAACCAAAAGTATGAATTATCAACCAGTCATTGCAGGTACTACTAACATGTCTGCAGGTACACAAACTAACCCCAATGCAGGTACACAAGCAAAGAAGGATGGATCTGCAGAGGAGTTTGTTTTGATTGAAAAGTGGAAGTTTGATCAGTTCTTCACTCCAACAGATAAATAAGGAAAGAGTTCAGATGATGATGCTGTTCCTAAGGAAATACCAAAGGTTAATGCAGAAGGTGATGATGAACCTTCTCATGATGACAAGAATGATGATAAGGAAAGGAATGAAGAGTCAGAAATTGATGGGCAACAAGGGAATAAAACTAGCAGCAGTTCTCTCAACTCTGCTGCCAGGCCACAACACTCTGCTGTTAGGCCAAAACACTCTGCTGTTAGGCCAAAACACTCTGCTGTTAAGCTTGGTAACTCTGCTGCTGTGTCCAAGGACTTTACTGCTGATAAAGATGGTGATTCCTATGATGATTCTTCTGAAGAGATGCCAGAATTAGAAGAAGTGTATGTGGACACTGATGATGATATTGTTGATGTCTTTGGTGCTGAAGCTGATTTATCCAATTTGGAGACTGATATACCTGTTAGTCCCACTCCAACAACCAGAATCCACAAGATTCATCCAAAGGAGCAGATCATTGGTGATGTTCACTCTGCTGTACAGACCAGAAGTAAATCAAAAGGTTTGAGTGATTTGCTTGATCAGGGATTGTTTGCTCAAACACTTAAAAAGAGGAATAGCCACAAGGATTTACAAAATTGCATGTTTGCCTGTTTCTTATCTCAAGAAGAACCCAAAACCATTCACAAGGCTATGAAAGATGAAAGTTGGGTTGAAGCTATGCAAGAGGAGTTGCTGCAGTTCAAGCTTCAAGAAGTCTGGACATTGGTTGATCTGCCCAATGGGAAAAGGGCAATTGGTACAAAATGGGTGTTCAGATGTAAAAGAGATGAAAGAGGCATTGTTATAAGAAACAAGGCTAGATTGGTGGCTCAGGGATACACTCAGGAAGAAGGAATTGATTATGATGAGGTATTTGCCCCAGTTGCAAGAATTGAGGCTATCAGACTATTCTTGGCATATGCCTCATACAAGAATTTTCCTGTGTATCAAATGGATGTGAAAAGTGCTTTCTTGTATGGAAAGATTGAAGAACCGATATATGTGATGCAACCACCTGGTTTTGAAGATCCTAAGTATCCTGATAGGGTTTACAAGGTGAAGAAAGCACTGTATGGACTACATCAAGCTCCTAGAGCTTGGTATGACACCTTATCCAAGTATTTGCTGGCCAATGATTTCAAACGGGGAACTATTGACAAAACCTTGTTCATTAAGAAAGACAAAAATGATATTCTACTTGTTCAGGTTTATGTAGATGATATTATTTTTGGGTCTACAAATAAGGTGTTATGTGAACAATTTGAGAAGCTTATGCACAACAGGTTTGAGATGAGTTCTATGGGAGAACTCACTTTCTTTTTAGGACTTCAAGTCAAGTAGAAATCAGATGGGATTTTTATTAGCCAAGACAAGTATGTAGCTTAAATTTTGAAGAAGTTTGGGTGTAAAGATGTGAAGCCTGCAAAGACAACAATAGAGACCAACAAACCTTTGCTCTAGGATAAAGATGGGGAAGAGGTTGATGTTCATCTTTATAGATCAATGATTGGTTCATTGATGTATCTAACTGCTTCAAGGCCAGACATTATGTTTGCAGTGTGTGCTTGTGCCAGATTTCAAGTGTCCCCAAAAGTTTCTCACTTGAATGCAGTTAAGAGGATTTTTAGGTATTTGAGGAGTCAACCTAGGTTGGGCCTCTGGTATCCTAAGGATTCACCTTTTGACTTGGTGGCATACTCTGATAGTGACTATGCTGGAGCTAGTTTGGATAGAAAATCAACCACTGGAGGCTGTCAGTATCTTGGACATAGGCTGATCTCTTGGCAATGTAAGAAACAAACAGTGGTGGCTAATTCAACAACTGAAGCAGAATATGTAGCTGCTTCTAGCTGCTGTGGACAAGTGCTCTGGATTCAGAATCAACTGCTGGATTATGGGTACAATTTCATGAACACCAAAATTTACATTGACAACAACAGCACAATGTGTATTATTAAAAATCCTGTTTTTCACTCTAAAACAAAACACATAGAGATAAGACATCATTTTATTAGAGATTGTTATGAGAAAAAAGTTAATTCAAGTGGTTAAAATACATACTGACAACAATGTTGCTGATTTACTTACAAAAGGATTTGATGTAGGTAGATTTCAATTTTTAGTTGCTAGTATTGGCATGATAAATCTTTAATCTTTAAACATCTTATCTCTGTATGTTTTTGTAAAATTGTGTAAGGATTTGTGCTGTTGTTAAGTCAAAATTTGCTGTTTCTTAAATTGTTTGTTGTTTAGTTGTCTGCTGCTATGCTACTCTACTACTATTGTGGGATATTCTTGCTTGTGTTTTGTGGCTTTCTACTAATCTTTTGCAGATATTCATACGAACACATCAAGTAAAGCAAGGAAATTTCAAATTCATTAATCACAAAGTGGAGTAAAAATAAAGCTTCATTACATCCATAGTTCAACAAACATCAAGACACAAGATTCTAAAACACACAAAAGATCCTAATCAAGCTTTCTTTTACCCTTGTCAGTAGGGTCTGGCATGGTCTTCTTTCCTCTTCTCCCTTCCATTTGTGTTGATACCTGTGGACATGGGAGACACAATACAACTTGTCGGTGAGGATTTGAAGAGGCTTGCTTTCTCTCTGGCATCGTGACCTTAGGCTTTGTAGATGTTTGCTTCTTTTCTGGCACTGGGATCTTGTTCATTCCTGCAACGACCCTCTCCATTTCTTTTGTGAGGTATTTTGCTACGGATGGAACCCATTTTTCATCAGTTTCATCATCAGGGTCAGAAGATGGGTCACTTTCATCAGTTGAAGGTATGGAACGCTTATCGGAGTCGGACGAGGAGATACTTAATGGTTCTTTGGGTTTCTTAAATCTTGCTACTTCCTTCTTGGTTCTTCCCTTTGGTTTGCAACCTGGTGGATAATAGGATGACCATCCATTACCATTGGATGATGATGAATCAGACCATCCATCATTATCATCTGCTGGTGAATCGGATGAAAGCTCGATGATCGGTATTTTTGATGCACTCATGGTTATTTGATTTTTGTGTTAGGATTTGTGAAATTAGGGATTTGCTAAGATATTGAGGGATTTATAGACTTAAATGAGGAGTTGGTATCACATTTAATCTGATTGAGGGATTAAATTTGGAGATTTTGGGAAAGTTGACTTTTAGTCAAACTTTTCATAACTCTGCTGCTGAGTTTGAAAGTAAAGGGGTCAACTTGTAAATTTTGGCGCGTCTTAAAACCTAATTAGATCAAAACGGTCTCAAAACCCAATTCGATCTCATTACATCTTAACTGCCCAAAATTACATCCAATTCTCACCTAAAAACACTAATTCATCTCATTAAATCCAAAACCCCCAAAATCAAAATGGCTAGAAGAAAGTTTCCTGATGAGCACAATCAGATTGCTTTTCTTAGCAAGGTTTCGGCTGCTGAAGGTTTTCAAGAAGTCATGGATTTTCTCAGTGCATCACGCTTAAGGTATGCTTTAACAGTTGATCCTCCCATATTTAAATCTCATATGCACCAGTTTTGGTCAACTGTTAAGCTTGATACTCTAGACGGGGAGGAAAGGTTGATTGGTAGTGTGGATGGAGAGAGTATTGTTGTTAGTGAAACATCTATTAAGAGAAGCCTTCGTCTATCCGGTGTTACAACACCTCCTAATCTTACCACAGATGTTCTCTTGACTGAGTTAGAGATAATTGGGTATGAGAGGCCTGAGGCTACTGGAACATTTTATAAAGGTCTTCTTTGACCACATTGGAAGTTTCTTTTGCATACTCTTCAACATTGTTTGTTTCCTAAAGTAGGTGGACGGAATGAATTTAGTACCTCTCAAGCTACGGCCTTGGTTTGTTTGGCTACAGGACAACCGTTTGATTTTTCATCCATGATTTTTGAAGGTATGAAGAAGTATGTCAAAAAGCAGTTTTATTTGTATCCAAGGTTTCTACAACTTTTTATCAACCATTAGCTAAAGAAAACCTTGAAGCATACACATATTGAGCCAAGCAATAAAATGACTATCAAAATGTTTGCTTTTCTGAGGAAAAATGGGAAAGGTTTTTCTGGCACCATCACTCCCCTATCTCAATACATTTTGGACATTGTGGCTGCTGTTAATGAGGATGAAGAAGCTGGAACCCCCACAGCTTCCCATCACACATCCTCATCTTCAAATTTGAATGAATCATCCTCAAATGAATCCGAACATACCCATTCACGTAGGAATTCACAAGAAAAGGGCACTATGTTACCTCAGACTAGTGCTAGTATGGAAGCAGATGAGGCTGCCATAGGTGATGGAGATGGCATGAAGGAAGGGGCTGACACTACTGTCTCTGGTTTAGTAACTGAGCAGGCCAGTTTCGACATAAGTAAGACCCCAACCTTGGCAACATCTAATGCTGAAGGTTCACTTGAACCTACTGCACAAGATGGTAACCCCAGCCAACTGGCTAATATGGGGGGCTCAGATGTTCAACCTAGGGTTGAGACTGAGTTTTTGTCCCAAGATTCACCTCTCAGGGAAGTTAACACATCCCGAAGTGATGAGGACAGTCATGGAACTGCTCATGAATTGCTGGATGATACTGTACACATTGTCAATGCCTATGATACACCTCTCAGACCAGGTCACACAGGTCGAAGTGTTGAGGCTAGTCTTGAAACTCCACATATTGAATTGATGGCTACTCCCCTTGTACAAAATGTCAATGTCAATGATCCACCTCTCGGGTCAGGTAACACAGACCGAAGTGGAGAGACTATTCTGAAACAACTTAATGAATTGACGGATAAATGTACAAAATTGTCAACAGAGGTTCTTGCTCTTACTGAAGAGTTGCAGGTGATGAAGGCTACTCAACACTCTCAAGATGCAATCATTCACAGACTGAAGTTAAGGGTAAAGCATTTAGAGAGTGTTCAATGGAAAAGAGCAAGATTTTCTAATCTCATGAACTTCAAGAAAAAGATGATTTTCAAACCATGTTTGGAGGAGGATGCTTCCAAACAGGGGAGGAATGATCAGGAGGATGTAACAGGTTCAGGGGAGGTAATCAAGGATTCAGGGGAGGATGTAATGGAAACAGATGAAAATGTTGCTGTTGTTGGTGAAATGAGAGAAAAGGTTGACTCTGCTGTTGGTGCAGAATACTCTGCTGCTGATACAGAGAATGCTGCTGAATCAGAAGATGATACACTACCATTAGCACAAGTACTTCTAAACCTTGCAACCAAAACAACCACACCATCCAAACAACAACAACTTCCACAACAAGAACAATCTGCTGCTGCTCCTACTTTAAAAGTTGTTGTCTCTAGACCCAAGGCCAAAGGTATTTTCATAAGAGAACCCATTCCCACACCAAAACCTGTACCATCATCCATTACATCAAAGGATAAAGGAAAAGGAAAACTTGTTGAACAACCTAAACCTTATCCTACACACCTTCCATTTGAGTTCTGGCCAAAAGAAGATCAGGATAGGCATGATGCAGATGCTGCAAGAAAATTGCTAGAACAAGATGAACAGGAAGAGCTTCAAAAGCAAAGGAAGTTGGCTGAGAATGAAGCAAAGACTAGAGCATTGTTGGATGAATGGGATAATGAAAGGACTAAGAATGAGGCTGTGATCAGATGGGCTAATATGGTAAAGGAGGAGTTACAAGATGACTTTGCTGATAAGAATGAGTTTGATTTCTTGGAGGAGTTTAGAGCAAAGCAAAAGAAGAAATTGATTGCTGCAAGGAAGAAAAAGAAAGTGATTAAACCTCCTACTGTAAAACAACTCAGAAGACATCATGAATATTACTTGAAAAATATGAAGAGTTGGAAGCTAAAGGATTTGAAAAGTTATTCAGATGATGAAGTGAAAAAGATGTATGAAACAGCAAAGAAAGAGATTGATAGGAAGTTTGATGATAATGAGGTTGTTAAATTAACAAGGAGAGCAGATCCATGGACTTATAAAACTCCAGAGTCAAATGCTACTTTGAAAGTTTCTGAAAGTGATTTGGAGAAGAAAGGTGATAAGCAAACTATGGAGGTTGAAAGGGAAGAAATTAAGGAAGTCATTGGTTATAAGAGAACTGGTAAAAGAAGTAAGATGAGTGCTAGAAAGAAAAGTAGAGTTGCAACTGAAGATAGTTATAAGAACAAACAAGAAGAAGCTGATGCTATGAAAGCTATTATGGACTTCACAGTTCATAAACCACAGCCAGAACCTGAAGTTCATAAACCACAGCCAGAACCTGAAGTAATCAATGCCGTCCCCTTATCAACAAAGTATCCAATTATTTCTTATACTTCTGATGTGTTTGATGTCTGTGATGCAAAATGGGAAATTGTGAGATCTAACTTGGCATGTGAAAAGTATGTTAGATTTTCTCAGATGCTGGAGTACATGGATAGGGATGATATTGTGAAACTCTGGAAACTTTACAAGGAAAGATATAGTGACAAGAAACCAGAGGAAGTGCCTGAAAAAGTACATTATCTTTGGCTGAGTAACATGTTTGAGCCTGATGCAAGGTATACTGAATGGGAAGAGTTGAGAAGGTCAAAGAAGGTTGTCAAGTGGTGGAGATAATGGATTTGGTATCTATATGTTGATAGAGAAAGATTATCCTTTCTACAACAATGTTGATATTCTTACTGATATGTTGCAACCAGGAAAGTTAATGTTACAAAGGCCATTTGTATCAGATTATCAAGCAGGTGTGCTAATTGAGAAGTATAAAAAGATTTTGCAAGAGAAGACTTCAAAACAGTAAGTGTTTGAAAGCATCCTCCTGGTGAGTAGTTGGGTTTAAAGGAAACTTGATGATTTTTGGAGAAAAATATCAAGTTTAGGGGAGGATTGTTGGGTCTAAAGATGCTGCTGTTCGTGAAATATGCTAAGTGTTACTCTGCTGATACTAAGTGACTCTGCTGATTAGTCTATTAAATCTGCTGATTAGTCTATTACTCTGCTGTTTGGTGATATCTGATGATTGGGATAATAAGTTAAGTATAACTCTGCTGCTTGCCACGAAGACTCTGCTGCTAGAAAGATTATGCTGCTGCTTATTGGATATGTATAGTATGTTAAGGATAAGTATAGAAAAGATACGTAAAGATATTTTTCGTGTATAGAAAGTTTTGTAACCGACTAGACTCCTTAGTCTATAAAAGGAGGATCTAGGGTTAGGTTTCATATACGTATTATTATTATTTTACACTTCAAGGTTTCTTGTAACCCTATTGCTATCGAGCAATCGTATTAATATATTGAAGTGTTGTTTGAGAATTCGTTTGTGTTTTATTCTTCTTAAGATCAAATATTAATTTCCGCATAATATTTGATATACAACTCAAGATCAGTTTCTATACCGATTGCTTTAGGTTTATATCTAAAGTAATTAATAAGATCGTGAAGCTCAACTGGGATCAACAGACTCAGAAGCACCTCCTGCTTTTGACACTAATGCGGTTTCTGAGGTACAACCATATGCTACATGTCACAATAATGAAATGTTTGATATGTCACCTCAAAATGAACAGCATCCTGAGACTCCTAATCTCATTTATGACACATACATGGACGGACCAAGTTGTAGTAATACTAATTTGGTAACTCCAGATATGGATCCTAATGAAGAATTCGAGTCACAGCATACTGATAATGATGAGGAAACACGTGCTATGTTTGAATCATTATTGCAAAATTGTAGTGTTGAAATAGAAAAGGTCAAAAAGGTCAATCGCGATGTTAAGGCCGCGAATGAAAAATTGACCACTGAGCTTGAGAGGTATAAGGTGAATGCAAGAGCTTATGATTTTCATAACAAAAAACAGTCGGAACTTGAGGTTAGATTAAAAGATTCTGAGTTAAGAGAGAAACGTTTACAAATCAAATTTGACACTCTAAATGTTAATTTGAATAACCAAATTAAATCTCTAAACAAGGAAATTTCTGAACTAACCAACCAGCTTTCAAAACAAAAATCAACTTATTCCAATCTTGAAAAAGAAAAGAAGGAGTTGAATGAAAGGTTTTCAAAACGTGAAAAGTATATTCTAAAAGAGATCAATGACAAAAAGGAAACCATTGGAAAGTTGGAAGATTTACTTGTAAAAACGGGTCATTCTGCACAAACAATTAATTTGTTAATAAATGATAAAAACCCGATTTTACATACATTAAAGAAAACGGCTATAGGTTGTGAAAACCCTTATTATCTCAAGAAAGCTTAGAGTGTACAGAATGTGTTATATGATGGAACTCTTATAAATGATAAACATGATCCTATAGAGGTTCATGATTCTGATGAAAGAATTGAGCTTTCAGAAGAGAGTAGAAAGAAAATGAGACAAATGAACCCAGAAATAAAACCCATTGACTATAATGAAGCAAACAAACTTGCTGGGGTTCATCTTGTTCAAAAGAAATCACCTCTGTTTTTTCAAAACCCAGTGGTTTTCACAAAACAAAAGGCTGTCTCAAAACATCTGCCTAACATCGAACAAATGGAATCTAAAAACACTTATGATACAAGTGCAGCTAGACTATATTTGGTTGATCTTAAACAGAGAATTGAGAAACTTCAACGTATTATGGCTTCCAAAATTAACAATAAAAAGTTTGAATGGTTTTCGGGTGTTCAGGATGAACTGAAAAAGATTTTTGAAAAGGAAATTAATCCACATGTTGCTGCAATCTATGCGGTTGTTCAAAATGTGGAATATAATCTTTTGAAAGAGTCAGTAGAATTTGTTAAGGACCACAAATCCTTAGTGAAGGAAGCTAATGAATACTTGGAACACATAAAAGTTTTGAAAAAGCAAAATGACTCTCTCTCCTTTGAAACTCTATCGACTGATATCATGTCCATTATTTACCAAACATATTCTGTTGAGGATGATGAAACACTTCGAGCTGAGACTTCTCAAATTGTTGAAAAATATGAAAAGGCGCTTTTGAATCTTGAAAAACAAAATTGCACATATTTTAAACAACTTGATACAAAAAAGGAAGAATGCAAGTGTGACAAATTGTCGTATGAGCGCTCTTACAAAAATATGCAAGATCAAATCAATCTTTTGAAGTCTCAACTCGAAAGTCAAAAAGGAAAGGGTGAGGAAACTACGGGTATTGCACCATCAACCCCCTTGCCTAGTGAGAAACAAAAAGAGAAAGCAGTTGTCCGAACATCAAAAGTAATAGCACCTGGCCTTTATAGGATTAGTCCCACTACTGCGTCTGCCTCTACATCTAAAACATATAGGGCGATAGACAAAAGTAAGAAAGATACTCCAAATGAGTCTAGGAATGCTACCACAACATCTAAGGACAACAACAAAAATTCTAATGAGTGTGCCTTACCTTCTACAGGATTAGAAAGCAACTCTAGGAGCAAAACACAGTCTAGGAGCAATAACAAGAAACCTAGTGTCTCGCCTGTTTCTGAGAGTGCAAGCAAGAAAGTAGAAGAACACCCTAGGAATTTACCGCTTTCCAAGAAGAAACATGTATCATCTAGTTGTAATGATAAGACTCCTATTTCTAATGCATGTAATGATTCTGATTGTTTAATGCAAAAGAAAACTTTGTCTGTAAATGCTTGTGATGATAATGTTTCTAATGATGTGAAAAAGAATGATATGCCTGAACAGAAAAAGGTTCCTTTAGTAACTAAGGCTAAGTCTAGATATATTCGAAGACTTATTACAAAAGCTAGGAAAACCACTAGCAGCCTATTGCCTAAGGATCACTCTAAGTTTTGTGCATGGAAACCAACGGGTAGAATGTTTACACTTAAGAATGGCACATTAGAAATAGTTCCCAATGCATCAACGGAAACCAATTCTAAGTGTACTTCACCTGTTTCATCTAACCCACTAGAACCAAATGTTAAACGGTTTCCATATACAAAATCATCTGTTCTTTGCAGGTCATTGAAATTTGTCTTTGGATCGTCGACTCGGGTTGCTCCAAGCACATGACTGGGAATCTGAAGCTGCTGATCAATTTTGTGTGGCAGTTCATGGGGACTATACGTTTTGGGAATGATCATGTTGCAGCTATTCTGGGTTATGGAGATCTTCGGTTTGGAAATTATCTGATCACTCGGGTTTACTATGTCGAAGGGTTGGGACACAATCTGTTCTCTGTTGGGCAGTTTTGTGATGGTGATTTAGAGGTTTCTTTTTGGAGAAACACTTGTTTTGTCAGGAATTTGGTGGAGAATGATCTCTTAATTGGGAATCGTGGCACCAATCTCTATGCAATTGACATAAACCAAATGGCCTCTTCATCTCCGATTTGTCTCATGACCAGGGCAGGTGAAACAAAATCCTGGTTGTGGCATAGACGTTTGTCCCATCTGAACTTTGACACGATCAACAAGCTTGCCAAAGACAACATCGTCTCCGGTCTTCCTAAATTTAAATACACCAAAGAACACCTATGTCCATCATGTGAGCAAGGAAGGAGCAAAAGAGCAACATATAAACCTAAACCCGTACCTAGTTCGGTTGATAGGTTGCATCTGTTGCATATGGACTTATGTGGCCCGATGAGAGTTCAAAGCATAAATGGGAAGAAGTATATTCTTGTAATTGTTGACGACTATTCAAGAAATACATGGGTAAAGTTTTTAAGATCAAAAGATGAAGCACCAAGCACCATCATCGCCTTTCTGAAGCGGATTCAAGTTCTACTTCAAGCTCCAGTTAGGATAGTAAGAACGGATAATGGCACGGAATTTGTCAATCAGGAGTTAAGAACATTCTTTGAAGAAACTGGTATTACTCACCAGACATCCGCTGTTAGAACTCCACAGCAGAATGGAGTAGTTGAAAGAAGGAATCGAACCCTTGTAGAAGCTGCTCGCACTATGCTTATCTATTCCAGTACACCGTTATTCCTATGGGCTGATGCTGTTTCTACTGCTTGTTTTACTCAAAACCGATCCCTAATCCATCCAAGATTCAATAAAACCCCATATGAACTTGTCAACAACAGAAAACCGGATATTTCTTATCTTCATGTATTTGGCGCTTTATGCTATCCAACAAATGATAGGGAAGATCTGGGAAAGTTGAAGGCTAAAGGTGATATTGGAATCTTCATTGGTTATTCTGAAAACTCGAGGGCATTCAGGGTGTATAACAGGAGAACGAAAAAGATAATGGAGACGATGAACGTGAAGTTTGATGAAATTTCACAAATGGCTTCTGAGAGACTCGCTCTAGAACCCGCGCTTAACCCAATGACTTTCGGACATATCAGTTCGGGACTCGCACCTCAAGGAGCTCAATCAATTCATGACGAACAACCCACAACTCAAGAACTGGATAATTTCTTCGAGTTCATGTACGATGAATACTATGGTGACGCTTCGAAAAATGCATCTAACCAACATTCCGCTGCATCCACTCAACATCAACAACCACCACCACCTCCACCAAATCCAGATGCATCCACAACATTCGAAGCTGGCGCACCAACTCCCTCAACATCAACATCATCTACATTTACTCCAGCAACTCCATTCATTGAAATTGTTCTACCAAGAATTGATGAGCAAGAACAAAATAATGCTGTGTTAGACGATGAAGTCTTTGAAAACCCGTTTGGAACGGAATCTGGTGAATCATCTTCCAGATTACATGAACCGTCTAACACGCAGTCATTCAGTCCAAGGTACCCTTCAACATTACAGTGGACAAAAGACCACCCAATAGAACAAGTTATTGGTGAACCCTCACGACCAATTTAGACGAGAAAACAACTTCATACCGATTGCGACATGTGCATCTATGTCTGCTCAGTCAGTCTCATAGAACCTAAGAACATTCGGGAAGCAATGGCAGATAATGCCTGGATTGAAGCGATGCAGGAAGAACTTCTTCAATTTCAAATCCATGACACCTGGGATTTAGTTCCAAGACCAATTGACAAACTAGTCATTGATCGTAAGTGGTTATGGAAAAACAAAAAGGATGAAGAAATGACTGTAATTCGCAACAAAGCTCGTCTGGTGGCAAAGGGATACAGACAAGAAGAAGGGATAGATTTTGAAGAGTCATTCGCACCAGTTGCAAGGCTTGAAGCAGTCAGGATTTTCTTAGCTTATGCCGCTCACAAGAACATCACAGTTTATCAGATGGACATCAAGACAGCATTCTTGAATGGAACTCTGAAAGAAGAAGTGTACGTGAGTCAGCCGGACGGTTTCGTTGACAAAGATCATCCGGAATACGTCTACAAGCTAAAGAAGGCAATCTATGGTTTGAAACAAGCCCCACGGGCGTGGTATGACGAGTTATCATCTTTCTTGTTATCAAATAATTTCACCAAAGGAACAATTGATCCAACCTTGTTTACAAGAAAATACAAAAATGATATTTTGATTGTTCAGATTTATGTGGACGACATAATATTTGGGTCCACTAATCCGACACATTCAAAACATTTTTAAAATCTCATGAAAAGCAAATTCGAAATGTCCATGATGGGTGAATTAAAATTCTTTTTAGGCTTACAAATTCATCAATCCCCACGTGGTATTTTTCTTAGTCAGGCTAAATACACAATTGAGATTTTGAAAAAACATGGAATGGACAATTGTGACTCTGTTGGTACTCCAATGGTCACTTCACCAAAGATTGGCGCTGACCTATATGGGAAACCCATGGATCCGAAGAAATATCGGAGCATGATTGGTTCTCTCATGTACCTAACTGCAAGCCGACCAGATATTCATTTTGCTGTTTGCTTTCTTGCACGGTTTCAGGCAAGGCCTACCGAACTTCACCTCCAAGAGGTTAAACGGATCTTTCGAAACCTTTGAAGAACCATTAACATGGGTCTTTGGTATCCGAAGGATTCGGAGTTTACACTAATAGCATTTTCAGATGCAGATCATGCCGGTTGCCAAGTTACAGCGAAAAGTACATTAGGCGGAGCACAATTTCTGGGAGAAAAGCTAGTAGGTTGGTCCTCAAGGAAACAAGACTGCACTGCTTTATCAACTGCAGAAGCCGAGTATGTGTCTCTATCTGCGTGTTGTGCCCAAGTTCTATGGATGAGGACACAACTCACAGATTATGGTTTCTCTTTCAACCGCATACCTTTGTATTGCGATTCAAAAAGTGCCATAGCCATCTCGTGCAACCCAGTGCAACACTCGAAGACCAAGCATATTAGAGTCCGCTACCACTTCATAAAAGAGCACATTGAAGAGGGTACTGTTGAATTGTTTTTCATGAAGACTGAATACCAGCTCGCCGATCTATTTACTAAGGCCCTCCCAAAAGAGCGGTTTGAAAACTTAGTTCGTCGAATTGGAATGCGAAGCCTAACTCCCGAAGAGTTAGAAAGTCTTCTCGAATCTTCTTGATTTATATCAAAAAGCTTCGCATGTAAATATTTTTGTAAATATATACTTGTTCAAAATTAATACTATAAATTCAGAAAAATTCAAAAAGCCATAAAAAATATAAAACATCAAAAACAAAAAATATTCTTCTCACGATATGTCTCTCGTCTAATCAATATTCTGTACGTATCTAGAAATGTCATTCAACAATGATACGGGCATGTACAGATGCTTGAGCGAGAGTTATTTTTTATGTTTTTCTAAAACATGTCGTCTCTCAAATTTTCTTCATTAAGGCTTTCGTACATTTCAGTACGAGACCCGTGCTTTATTGTGAAATCTTTTATCGTGGCCCGAGTACTCCAACTCGAAAATATTTCATACTAAAGGCTACATTGAATGACTCCTAATTATTTCCGATCAGGACTCGCAATGTTAATGGCAAAAAGCTAAAACCCGTGAGCACTTAATCAAAATTGGTTCAAAAGATTTTTCAAAGTCTTTTTATAAATTTTGTGCTCACAACAACTCCCTCAAAGACACCTAAATGCTTTTAAACTCAAAAGTTTAACCATTTGCTCTAATTAAGGGGGAGTAGAAAAAGAAAAATGTTCCAATTTCATGCTAAAATTAGTCCGTCTCTCCACAAAAAGTTTCATTTTAATCAACTGTTTTCAAAAATACCACTTCATGCTATTTTTGAGGGGGAGATTAGGTGTTTATTATAAATATGGGGGAGAGGACGTGATTAAAATGTGATCTAAAAGAAGTTTTGTTGTTTGAATCTCAAAACGAGTTCTTCAAAAAGACTCAGCATGAACCCTCGAATTGACGAAACTAAATGTCCGTTCTCGAAAAGATATGTCCTGGACGGGTAATAATTTCAAGCTGGTTTACCAGTGATGTAAGCGTGTCTCGCAAAGGACTTGTCTGAGTAGAATGTACCAATTCGAGAGATAATCTTTGAATATGACCAGGACGGGTAATAACTTCAAGCTAGTCTAACTAGTGATGTAAGCGTGTCTCGCGAAGGTCATGTTCATTGAAATTCGATCATTTCAAATGTGCGAACTCTACCCAACATGTGCAATTTTTTTCAAAAATGCATGAGCACATGTGAAGGGGGAGTGTTTCTAAAATGCAAAACTCTCAATGTGTTATCTAAATGTGTTTTTCTCATAAACGCTTTGAGAGATTTTCACAAAATGGTTTTATGGCATGCGATCAACAAATCTAGGATAATCATGGAGTAATAAGGTGATTATGGTTAGGTAATGTCCAATGATCCGCCAGAACCGGAGGGATCTACCCAAGGACAATTCCAATAGTTTAGAATTAGAAGTCCTTAGGTATGATTGAAAAAAGGAGCAAAATGAGAAAGGAGAAAGAAGGGGTTGAAGAATTAAAAAGAAAAGTTTAATGAAAGGGTGAAAAGAAATAGCCCTCCATGAAAACTTAGGAAAGAAACCGGGTCAATACATATGCTATCGGTACTCACTAAGGTGATACTGATATTGAAGACAAAACGTCATGGACCCAGTGACGCGGTGCACCACCCCTCCTATCCAGTCAGATATCTCTCAAAAGATATTTGTTTCATTTCTCACGGAGAACACTGCATAATCTATCGACCTCTCACTCCGAGAAGTGTTGATATTGAAAAGGTGGCACTCTGCTCCATGCCTCCGACGAATAAAACCAAAACGCACATAATTGAGTCTAGAGACATGAGATTCATCAAAAGATCTCCTAGGAACACTTCCTATGCAATACACTTGTGTTCAATCAAAAGGATACAAGTTGTATGAGTCTTAATGAGATCTAAGGATCTTGCCTCACGACATGATGGCCGCTGGACGATTTATTGCTAACTATTTTATGCAGGTACCGACGAGAGTCCATCCACCATCATCATCTACAACGACGACGCATCCGGACAGAAGAAGTAGATCAAGGCAAGAACGACCAAGAGACAATACTTTGAAGATCACAGTGCATGAAGGAACATCAAATGAAGAAGATTATACATTGACACACAAAGTTCAAGACGTCTAATGCAAAAGTTCATCCCTTAGGGGGAGATTGTTAGCATTTATTTTAATGCTATTTAGGAAGTGATGGACATTTGTTGTTTAGTACTTAATGTGTCATGTATAATATGTATTTAGTTTAGTGGGCTTGTGGCATTAGTACAATTTGTAATATGAGTATAAGCATAGTGCAAACACTAAGCCCACTCAAGGTTTTATCAAAGCCCACCAAAGGCCCACTTTGGTTGGCTGTGAAACGTATAACCACACACACTCTTGCTTTGTCAAAGTGTGCCTCATTATCATAAGAAAAAGAGTGTGTGTGTGTGTGAGAGAGAGTCCCACCAAGTCTTTGTATTATTTTCTTTCTTTGAAGCTAATATACATTTGACTTGAAATTTATACATATGATCCATACATCTATTCTTGTATTCTTAATGTGTTTGTGAGTGTCATCATCTAGCTTGTGTGTGTGTGATAAAGAGGAAGCTCTCGGTGTTCATTCCAAGTGAAGTCGAGTGTTACAAAAAAGGATAATAGGTGGCGGTTAAGATATGACGGGGTGGCATAGAGTCACCGGTTTATGGCGGCCGATTAGGTCTCGGCATCAAACCTTCTCTGATTACCATGTTAAACAATGATAAAAAATCCCGTAGGTAATACTTTATTATTGACCATTATTTATAATGGTAAAACCATAGATACCTTAAACCCATAAACCGGGCTTGGGCTTATTATTTATTCTCAAATAAAAAGAACGTCAATTAGTTTCTTGAACGAAAGAAACTCTTTAGGTAAAAGACAAATTGTTTGATAATCATAGACTAACATTTTGTGTTAACAGAAATATCATTAAACATTAAACATGCATAAGATCCCATCAATAGTTCAATACAAAACAAATCATGATTTAGAAACCAACACAAATAAAAAATAAGTGCGTTCAATCTATAGCATGCATGCAATTAAACACTTCAGCTATATTTTCTCACTAAACTATCATACGTGTTGCGTTAAAGATGCCGTTTGTGCAACCTCACGGTCAACGACTCCTAAAGAATCTCCGAAACCATGAAACTTGGGTTCACCAATGCCTTAGTAAATATGTCAGCCACTTGAGCGTTGGTGCGAACATGTGTTAGCTTGAGCTCTTCACTTAAGACCTTTTCTCGAATAAAGTGATATCGAACCTAGATATGCTTCATACGATCATGAAAAAAAGGATTTGAGATGCAAGTATGATGGCATTATCGTTGTCACACTCAATTTGCAAAGTATAATATCAACTTCACACAACATATCTTCAATCAAACTTTTCAATCAAATACACTATCGTGAAGCCATAGTTGCGATGACATATTCCACTTTCGTACTAGATAAAGCGACAACATCATGCTTCTTGCTACACCATGAAATTACCGTTGAACCAGAACTAATACAGTAGCCTGAAGTTGAATGACGATCTTGTGTATCTCCTGCCCAATATGCGTCAACAAATCCGCTTAATATAAACTCATTGCATCTCTTGTACCATAAACCATGAGAAAGAGATCCTTTCACATAACACAAAATCCTTTTTTGCAGATTCAAGATGTACACTTGTTGGATCCTTCATGAATTGAGAAACAATGTTGACATAGCTAGTATGGTATTTTTGGCCTTTTGATGGCCAGATAAATCAAACTCGCGACAAGTTGCGGAACTTCCTCACATCCTTTAATGGCTTCCATTGGAGCAACGTTTGTTTTTGACTCCTCCGTGTTGAAACGTTCCGAAAGACCGTTCGCATAGCCTTTTTGAGAGACAAAATAACATTGGGATATGATATTTCCACTTCTAGACCAAGGGAAGCGTCCAATCCCTCCAAAGTTCATCTCAAAATGAGTAGACATGTCATTCCTTGGGGTAGAAATTTGCGATCCGTTATCCCCGGTTATTATCGTATCATCGAAATACAGTAGTACAAGGAGATGCATATTTGAGTTTTAACATTTGAGTTTCAAATTTCAAAACTATAGCGAATAACTAAATAAGCATGTCACCAACATAATAAGCAATCTTAACTTACAAAGATCACATATATAGCAGATTTCTTGCAACCATGATTAGCTTTAAAAAAAAAGGATTGTTTTTGGAATTTCTTACACAGTCACCTATTCTGGCAGCAACCAATTTGCAGGCCAAATGACAATTCCTGAGCAACTGAAAAAACCACAATGCATAAAAAACGCAATGAATTGTTAAATATACATAAAAAATGCAATGCACTCTATAACTTCCTAAGAATCATTGCATTAGTAGAATCTTATCATACAGATATCAATGGAAATATTAATGAATAGGCGATGTCATACAGCTTATAGAACGTAGTGACTTAGTAGGAAAACGAAAAAATTAAAATACATATTTGAGTGTCCTAAATGAAAGAAACATCTGATTCTACTTCAATTACCAGAATAAGTCTTAATCCACCCTACATTACCAAAAACATTCTTAACAATGATCAAAACCCCGCGTCCACCTTTGTTCATTTCCATCCAATTCCTTCTTGCTGAATCTTATAGTCTTTCTTCACGGTGAAACATAGCACTAAGATCTTCCTGGCCCTCCATTTGCAAAAGGCCGGCTAATCTCTAAAGCGGAAATACATATATGTAATCTCAGCTTCCTGGGAGCGGATGTCTCACGCAGGACCTTCTTCAAGTCTTTCGGTTAACCTCTTGTGTCTTTTAGAGATTTATGGATCTCCTCGAGCCGAGTTATTATTTCTTTAAGCCTCTGTCTGTGCACTGTAAAAGTACACTCGATATTGGGAGGTAGACGGAAGAGATCAACATGTTCTGAATTGTTAACTCGTGTCTCTCTTTGCACGTCAATAGGAGGCAACATCAAAGTTGAAAAAACCACCAAGCAGAAGGTCCTTGTTTCCTCACAAGGTGTCAAGAATTGAAACCTCGCTAGGTGTGTACATATGGGGGTGGCCAAAGAAGGGTTAAGGATGGTCCCAGGATTAACCCGGTGAGGCAGCTTACATCTAAGTAAAACATGCTTGCCCTCCCTGGGTAGCATGAACAGGGAAAACAACCTCCTTTTCCGTTTACCCGTTTAGTGCAAAGTCAAATGAAAGGGATGCTTGGTTTGAGGGTACCGGAATGAATGAATGACTTGCATTCCCAACACAAATGTTTGGCTAATGGAATTGGATTTTGAAAATGTGTTCAAACTTACAAACCCATTTCCATTCCAATACTCATGGCGATTTTCCTTGGCAAACCAGAGACCCTAACTCTGAAAATAATTGCGCAAGAAACAAACATTAACAATGTTTCATTAGTCAAATTTAATAATATATAAAGATCTAAGGAGAGACCAGAACTTGGATTTGAAGTTAAGAGGAGCCTTACTTCGTTGTAAAATGTTAACGATAAATCTTGTATCCATAAAAAATAACATGCCACGTGTCCAAATAGAAAAATATACAATCAAATATATATAGTCATGAATAATATCCGGGTTTTGGCCAAACAATATGTGAATGTGTTTATCAACCATGAGGTTGTGGCCGGGTTGAAGTCTCGTTGTAGACATTAATGATCGGTTAAAACTAAGAAAATGTTTTATACAATTAAATCAACTAAACCATGAATACGATAAGCATATTACTAACCTTTAAGAGAGGATTGATGGTAGTTAATGATCTAAAGTGACCTTGTTTAGTACATGATCAGGGGATGCATAACTATAAATTATAAATGGAAAATATATAAGAGTATTTTTTGAAAAAAGTTTGGTTGGGTGGCATAATAAAATGACTATAACTTTTATTAAAATATACTTCAAAATCCACTTTTAATTTCAAAGATCTCTAGCAAAGCTAAACGTTTCACCAATAATATATAGGTCTTACCCAACACCAGACCAACTAACCGTTGATTTTTGAGAAGTAAAAAACTGAAACTTTCAGTTTGGTTTCTATTTTGGTCATAAATTGGTTAAGTTTCAAGGGTGCAATCACACCAGCTCAAATACACCGGATCCATGACCTTTAGTAATGCGCAGAGCTTGCCCGAAAGTAGTATCAGCTTCGGTGACCCGCTAGAATTCCTCTTTGCACATCTTTAAAAGCCATTCAAAAAAGAGAATGTTACTAAGATTCACATAACCACAAGATAGAATGATAACCAAAAGTGAATTTGACATTATTGTTCACAAAAATAAAAAGGAAATATTAATAAGATTCGCATAACAAAAGGTAAGATAAACATAAGTGAATTTGACATTATTGATATTTGGCCCACTCGTATATTAAATCCTGGCTCTGTCACTGCTGCAAATGACTAAGTACTGATGATCGCTTGCAAAATGCTCACATACTCCATTAAGCCAGCCTCATAGCTTCAACGAGATTCCCAGTCCTATATTCTTTTTCCCTTCGGTCTTACTATTCGTGCATTCATACCTGCCATTTGGGAGGTGTATTTTGCCCCAAGTGTATCATTGTATGTTCAACTACAAAACATTAAAAGCATGTTTTAGGGGTTTTTCCAAATAAATATCAGAGGTTCAGATGAGCTTTCACATACAATCTTTAATCTCTAAACTTAAGCAAATACATTAGTATGTGTTATGACTAAAATCTACCTTTATCATACAAACTATCTTGAGATCGAATGGTACTCAAACACAAGAACAATATAAGGAAGAGTGTGGATCGTATGAAATATTACCAAAAGTTTATTAGCTTCGAATGAAGGAAAACAAACACAAACATTAAGGACACACTCTCACCTTTTTCTATCTCCTTTTTGGTACACTATGAAATATATACTTGAGAACTATGAGAACTCCTAAGACCGCCTCTCGTGAATGAGGTGAGAGTGTGTGATTTATATCACAAAAGTGACGCCCTAAAGGGCTTTTGTGGGCTTGGGGTGGGCTTTTGTTTAAGACTTGACTTATACACAAAGTCTTACATATTTAACTACCAAAAGCCCACTTTGTTAAACTATCTTAACCCTATAACACACATGTTACAATGTTACAAATGACCATCACTTTGCATTTATAATTAAATGCTAACAATCTCCCCCTAAGGGATGGTCATTTCAAAGTTGCTCCCAGTGATTTGGTCTTTCGTCTTTGTTGTCTTTAACTTTGTGTGTTGCTGTGGAATAGTCATTGTTCCTTGTTTCTTCATGCAATGTGATCTTCGAAGTATCATCTTTTAGGTCGTTCTTGCCTAGATCAACATCTTCTTTACTTTTGCATCGACTTTGTAGATGTTGAAACACATGATGATGGTTGATGGACTTTTGTCAGTACCTGCATAAAACAGTTAGCAATAAATCGTCCAGCGCTTACAGGTTCAGATTTCGAGATTGTTAACAGCATAGTGTGAAAACTTCCTCTAATCTTGACCAAGGCCGTTGAGAGCCTCTGAAGTATACCGGAGTATCACTTCAAGACTGTAGACCGTTTGAAGCACGTAACCATCATTATATAAGGCAAGATCCTTAGATCTCATTAAGACTCTTACAACTTGTGTCCTTTTTGGTGAACACAAGTGTATTGTATTGGAAGTGTTCCTAAGAGATCTTTGATGAATCTCATGGCTCTAGACTCAATTATGTGCATTTTGGTTTTAGTCATCGGAGGCATGGAGCAGAGTGCCACCTTTTCAATATCTTTTAAGAGATATCTGAGTGGCTAGGAGGGGTGGTGCAGCGCGTCACTGGGTCCATGACGTCTTGTCTTCAATATCAGTATCAACTTGTGATAACCGATAGCAGATGTATTGACCCGGTTTCTGACCTAAGTTTTCATGGAGGGCTATTTCTTTTCACCCTTTCATTAAACTTTTCTTTTTAATTCTTCAACCCCTTCTATCCCTTTCTCATTTACTCCTTTTTTCGATCTTACCTGAGGATTTCTAATTCTAATCTATTGGAATTGTCCTTGGGTAGATCCCTCCGGCTCTGGCGGATCATTAGACACAACCTAACCATAATCAACTTATTACTCCATGATTATCCTAGGTTAATTGATCACTTGCCATAAAACCTTTTGTGAAAATCTCTCGGAGTGTTTATGAATAAACACATTTTGGTTAACACTTCGAGAGTTTTGCATTTTCTGAAATACTCCCCCTTCACATGTGCTTACGCATTTTAAGATAAAAATTTGCACATGTTGGGTAGAGTTTGCACATTTTGAAATGATCAATTTTCAATGAACATGACCATTGCAAGACACGTTTACATCACTAGATAGACTAGCTTGAAGTTATTACCCGTCCCGGTCATATTCAAAGATCGTCTCTCGAATTGGTACATTCTACTTAGACAAGTCCTTTGCGAGACACGTTTACATTACTGGATAACCAACTTGAAATTATTACCCGTCCAGGACATGTCTTTTCGATTTGACATTTGAGTTTCGTCAATCCGTTGGTTCATACTGAGTCTTTTTGTAGAGCACGACTCACTGACATTACTTTTTGATCACATTTTAATCACATCTTCTCCCCCTTATACCTAATCTCCCCCTCAAAAATGGCATGTAGTGATAATTTTGATATCGACTGATTAAATTGAAAATTTGTTGCAGAGAAAGACGGATTTGAGCATGAAAATTGGAACTTTTTGTTTTTCATTTTATACTCCCCCTTAAACAAAGCATATTTTTAAACATTAGGAGTTTAAAATCAGTTTAAGGGTTTAGGAGGGAGTTGTCTTTTTGAACAATCTAGAGCACAGAATTTTGCGAAAGACTTTGAAAAATCTTTTTGAAAAAATCTTGATTTATTTTTTTTTTTTTGCTCAAGAATTTTTAATTTGCCATTAACATTATGAGTCCTGATCGGAAATAATCAGAAGTCATCAATGTAGCCCGGGTTTCGTACTGAAATATACGAAAGCCGTAGTGAAGAAAATTTTGAGAAAACGACATGTTTTGGAAAAAATTTAAATGAACTCTCGCTCAAGCATCTGTACATGTCCGTATCATTATTGAATGACATTGCTAGATACGTACAGAATATCGATTATACGAGAGACATGCCGTGAGAAGAATATTTTTGGTTTTTTGATTTTCTATTGTTTTTGTATTTTTGAAAATTTTCTATTTTTATATTTTGTTTTTGTTGGTTTTTCAAATTTTGTATTTTGTTTTTCAAAAAATATTTACATGCGAAGCTTGTTGAGATAATTCAAGAAGATTCGAGAAGACTTTCTAACTCTTCGGGAGTTAGGCTTCGCATTCCAATTCGACGAACTAAGTTATCAAACCTCTCTTTTGGGATGGCTTTAGTAAATAGATCGGCGAGTTGGTATTCAGTCTTCACGAAAAATAATTCAACAGTACCCTCTTCTACGTGTTCCTTTATGAAGTGATAGCGGACTCTAATATGCTTGGTCTTCGAGTGTTGCACTGGATTGCACGAGATGGCTATGGCACTTTTCAAGTCACAATACAAAGGTATGCGGTCGAAAGAGAAGCCATAATCTGTGAGTTGTGTCCTCATCCATAGAACTTGGGCACAACACGCAGATAAAGACACATACTCGGCTTCAGCGGTTGATGGTTCAGTGCAGTCTTGTTTCCTTGATGACCAGCTTAATAGCTTTTCTCCCAAAAATTGTGCTCCGCCTGATGTACTCTTTGCTGTAACTTGGCAACCGGCATGGTCTGCATCTGAAAATGATATTAGTGTAAACTCCGAATCCTTCGGATACCAAAGTCCCATGTTAATGGTTCTTCGTAGGTACCGAAAGATCCATTTAACCTCTTGGAGGTGAAGTTCGGTAGGCCTTGCCTGAAACCGTGCTAATAAACAGACATCAAAATGTATATCGGGTCGACTAGCAGTTAAGTACATGAGAGAACCAATCATGCTCTGATATTTCTTCGGATCCATGGGTTTCCTATATAAATCAGCGCCTATTTTTGGTGAGGTGACCATTGGTGTACCAACAGAGTCACAATTTTCCATTCCATGTTTTTTCAAAATCTCAATTGTATATTTAGCCTGATTAAGAAAAATACCACGTGGGGATTGATGAAATTGTAAACCAAGAAAGAATTTTAATTACCCCATCATGGACATTTCAAATTTGTTTTTCATGAGATTTGCAAAATGTTTTGAATGTTTCGGATTAGTGGACCCAAAAATTATGTCGTCCACGTAAATCTGAACAATCAAAATGTCATTTTTGAATTTTCTTGTAAACAAGGTTGGATCAATTGTTCCTTTGGTGAAATTATTATGAAGTAGGAAAGATGATAATTCATCATACCACGCCCTTGGGGCTTGCTTCAAATGATAGATAGCTTTCTTTAGCTTGTAGACGTAGTCTGGATGATCTTTGTCGATGAATCCATCTGGCTGACTCACGTACGCTTATTCTTTCAGATTTCCATTCAAGAAAGCTGTCTTGATATCCATCTGATAGACCGTGATGTTTTTATGAGCTGCATATGCTAAGAAAATCCTGACTGCTTCAAGCCTTGCTACTAGCGCGAATGACTCTTCAAAATCTATCCCCTCTTCCTGTCTGAATCCCTTGGCCACGAGACGAGCTTTGTTGCGAATGACAGTCATCTCTTCATCCTTTTTGTTTTTCCATAACCACTTCAGATCAATGACGAGTTTGTCTATTGGTCTCGGCACTAAATCCCAAGTGTCATGTAATTGGTATTGGAGAAGTTCTTCCTGCATCGCTTTAATCCATGCATTTTCTGCCATTGCTTCCCGAATGTTCTTTGGCTCTATTAGACTGACTGAGCAGACGTAGATGCACATGTCGCAATCGGTGTTTTGTTGTTTTCTCGTCTGAATTGGCCTTGAAGGTTCACCAATAACTTGTTCTATTGGATGGTCTTTTGTCCACTGTAACGTAGAAGGGTACCTTGGATTTGACGAATGCGTGTTAGATGGTTCATGTAACCTTGAAGATGATTCAGCAGATTTCGTTGCAAACGGGTTTTCAAATACTTCTTCTTCTAACACAACATCGTTTTGTTCTTGCTCATCAACTCTTGGTAGAACAATTTCAATTACTAGAGTGGGTGGAGTAGATGTTGATGACGTGGAGGGAGTTGGTGCGTCAGCTTTGAATATTGTTGATGCATCTTGATGTGGTTGTGGTGGAGGTTGTTGATTTTGAGCGGGTGCAGCGGAACGGTGTTGAGATGCATTTATCGAAGCGCCACCATAGTACTCATCATACATAAACTCGAAGAAATTTTCCAGTTCTTGATTTGTTGGTTTTTCGGTGTGAGTTGATTGAACTCCTTGGGGTACGAGTCCTGAACTTATATGTCTAGAAGTTTGAACGTTTGGTGCGGGTCCTAATCCGGTATGATTAGAAGCCATCGGATTAAGCGCGGGTTCTAGAGCGAGTCTCTCAGAAGCCATTTGTGAAATTTCATCAAACTTCACATTCATCGTCTCCATAATCCTTTTCGTTCTCCTGTTATACACCCTGAATGCCCTCGAGTTTTCCAAATAACCAATGAAGATTCCAATATCACCCTTAGCTTTCAACTTCCCCCGATCTTCTCTGTCATTCGTTGGATAGCACAAAGCGCCAAATACATGAAGGTAAGAGATATCAGGTTTTCTGTTGTTCACTAGTTCATATGGGGTTTTATTGAATCTTGGATGGACTAGGGATCGGTTCTGAGTTAAACAAGCCGTGGCAACAGCATCAGCCCATAAGAATAACGGTGCACTAGAATAAATCAGCATTGTGCGAGCAGCTTCCAAAAGTGTTCGATTTCTTCTTTCAACTACCCCATTATGCTGTGGAGTTCTAACAGCTGATGTCTGATGCGTGATTCCTGCATCTTCAAAATATGTTCTTAACTCCTGATTAGTGAATTCCGTGCCATTATCTGTTCTTACTATCCTAACTGGAGCTTGAAGTAAAACTTGAATTCACTTCAGAAAGGTGATGATGATGCCTGGTGCTTCGTCTTTTGACCTCAAACCTTTACCCATGTATATCTTGAATAGTCATCGACGATTAAAAGAATATACTTCTTCCCATTTATGCTTTGAACTCTCATTAGGCCACATAAGTCCATATGCAACAAATGTAACTTATCAACCGAACTGTGTACGGTTTTAGGTTTATATGTTGCCCTTTTGCTTTTTCCTTGCTCACAGGATGGACATAAGTGTTCTTTGGTGTACTTGAACTTTGGGAGACCGTTGACGATGTTGTCTTTGGCAAGTTCGTTGATGGTGTCAAAGTTAAGATGGGACAAACGTCTATGCCATAACTAGGACTGTGTTTCGCTTGCTCTTGTCATGAGACAAATTGGTGATGAAGAGGCCATTTGGTTTATGTCGATAGCATAGAGATTGGTGCCACGATTCCTAATTAAGAGATCATCTCCAACCAAGTTCCTAACGAAGCAAGTGTTTCTCCTAAATGCCACCTCTAAATCTGCATCGCAAAACTGCCCGACTGAGAACAAGTTGTGTCCCAACCCTTCGAAATAGTAAACCCGAGTGATTAAGTAGTTCCCAAACTGAAGATCTCTATAACCCAGAATAGCTGCAACATGATCATTTCCAAACTGTACAGTTCCCATGAACTGCCATACAAAGTTGATAAGCAGCTTCAAATTCCTGGTCTTGTGCTTGGAGCAACCCGAGTCTACGATCCAAAGACAGATTTCGATAACCTGCCAAGAACAGAAGAGATTGCATTTGGAAACCGTATTTCATTTGGTTCCATGGGGTTAGGGGTAACAAATGAATCACACTCAGAGAAGGTTTTCTATTTGTTCTTTTGGAACAACTTTTAATTTTCCATTCTTAAGTGTAAACTTTCTACCCGTTGGTTTCCATGCACAAAGCTTAAGATAGTCCCTAGGCAATAGACTACTTGTGATTGTCCTAGATGCTGCAATAAGTCTTTTAACATATCTAGTCCTAGCACTAGTTCCTGGAGGAACATCTTTCTGTTCAGGCATATCATTCTCATTCTCATTATTAGAAACAATATCATCACAAACATTTTCAGATAACGATTTCTTGCACATTAAATAAACAGAGTCATTACATGCACTTGAAACAGTACTCTTAACATTACATCCTGACGACATATGTTTCTTATTTGAAAGAGATAAATTCCTAGGGTGTTCTTCTACTTCTTTGCATTCACTCTCAAAGACAGGCGAGACTCTATAGTTCCTGGTATTGCTCCTAGGCTTTTGTCTGCTGCTCCTAGAGGTGCTTTCTAATCCTGTAGAAGGTAAGGCACACTCATTAGAATTTATGTTGTTGTCTTGAGAGGTTGTTGTAGCATTCCTAGACTCTTTTGGATTATCTTTTTTACTTTTATCTATCGCTGATGAACTCAAATAAGTACATTTTATTATCATCATTTTTCCTATTTATTTGACTTGTTTTATTATATTATATATGAGAATCGATACGTTAATGTTTACTTTTGTAATTCTCAGGTAAAAACAAGTATTATGTGAAACTTGGCGATTTTGGACTGATTATGGAGCAAAACATGCAAGATGTTAAGAGTCTAATGAAATGTACAAGATCAAGATTATTCTGCTCCAGATACGCTGCAACACACTTCTTACATACGGCGCATCACTATCAAGATTTCACAAGCTACAATCCAAGACGGCAAAGGACATGCGCCGCATAGAGAAATGGAGTTACGCCGCATCTTAAGGCGGTGTACGAATATTCCTGAATATGTTAATCTTGGACCCCACGCGAAGTTAAGTCAATGCGCCGCATCTACTTATTCCATGCGCTGCATCTAGCCCTCAGACAGAAACTATAAATACCCCAAGGCCAGGCGAATTTCGTGATCCTACAGACTTTAGAGACCGAAGACCGAAGAAACCCTAAGCCGAATTCGGACGTATTAGCAGCACAAGACACACCCTGAACGAAGATACAAGAGCTGTAAGAAGGTCCTGCATGTATTTAATTCATTAAGTAGTTTTGTTTTATTGTATTAGTACACTTTAATTCATCAGGATTGATGGGCCGATTCCATGTGACTACGGAAAACCATGGGCACCCCTTAAAATTGCTTTCCCATTAATTAAAGTTTATATGTTGATGTCTTTGGTGACTTTTATTAGTGCATTGATAACCTCTGTGTCTAGCTGAGCATTGCTTGGGTCGCCATGCCCCTTCCTCGCCTATCTGTTCTAGCGTATACGAAACGTGGGCATCACAAATGCTCAATATTCTAGGATAGTGGGATAGACATAAGTGATCATTAAGGGTTTACTCGCCGATAAGATTAGAGCCAACGAGAAAGGGTTAATTATATACACTTCATATAAAACTAGCAATAAAACAAGTGACAAGCTACTTAATTATCAGGACAGGTCTTCTTATTGTCTCAAGTATCTATCTGTGTACGTGTGTGCTAATCGCTGATTCGTGCTCATTAGTTTAGTTTATTATTTAATCATAACCAAACCGTGCCAGTCTCTCAGGCTGAACCCCCCTTGCGTTAGATTAGGTTGTATAGCTAACTTAATATATTAAAATACTGATTAGAATAACTAGATAATACGTTCCACTCTTAGTGATCAACACTCTACTTACCATTATATTCGTACTGACCGGGTACACTGCTCGTTAAAGTGTGTGTTTTATTGATAAGTCGGCTAAATATAAATTTAAAACTTGAATACTGCTAAAACCACAACGACATCACGCGCGCACCAAGTCTTTGGAGCCGCTACCGTGGATATAAGAATTAGAGCAATACACACGCACACATCAAGTTTTTTGGCGCCGTTGCCGGGGAGTGAATTGTTATTATCTGTTAATTTGATTAGTATTTTAATTTGGTTTTCTTTTTAATTTTTAGATTCTAACCGCTAACCCCGTTGTATATTAGATAAATTACATTCATTGTATTATTTGCATGTTTTCTGTTTTTGTGTGCTTTTATTTTCTTTAATTTTTGTTTCTTTTTATTCGTTTTTATTTTTTGTTTTTCTTTTTCTATTTTTCTGCATTCTGCTATCGTTGTACTGAGCTGATACAAACGATACGGCGCATCTGTTTTCACAGATACGGCGTATTGCGTTTAATTTTTATAAAATACAACGCGTTTAATAAATTCGATACGACGCATCTTTCCCCAAGATATGGCGTATTCTGTTTTTAATAAGAAATTTTTCTAAACCCTAACGCCATACGACGCATCTGTTTTAACAGATACGGCGTATTTATTATTTAAATTAAAAACAGTTTTCGAATTTTTAAACAGATACGACGCATCGATCTCTATCGATACGGCGCATCTTCTGAATCAAAAATCTTGTATTTTGAAACGTAACGAAAATACGGCGCATTAACTTTTGTTAATACGACGCATTTAATTTTAACAAGTATAATCGATTTTTGATAATTAACCTGATACGGCGCATTCTAAAACTATAAGCGGCGTATCTGCTTTCTGAATAAAAGTCTGATTAAATTTTAACGATTATAAGATACGGCGTATCCAACTTTTTGGATACGGCGCATCGTCTACAGATATCAGTAACTTTTATTTTTCGTATTCCGTTTTTCGTTGTTAATTTTCTGATATATTACTTTCTAGAACATACCCTACTGATGCTTTTGTGATGGTTTCAGGAAGTGCATGACCAGGAGTTCAACTAAGAACTTGATTACACCTTTCGAAGATCCTGAACGAGCCTTATATTCGCTTAAAAGGCTTTTCAACATAAAAAGCTTTGATATCTCAAGTTCTTTCGAGCTTGATTACTTTTCTGAAGAGAAAGAGGAAGAAGAAACAGAAACAATGGCGGAAAACACTACTATGGAGGAATACATGAACAAAACCCATGCTGATTACAGTTCAGGAGTTGCTAGACCAAAGTTTGATGAAAAGTCAAAGTTTGAGTTGAAGGGTCAGTTTCTCAAGGAGCTAAGAGAAAATGCTTTCAGTGGAACAGAACATGAAGATGCTAATGAACATGTTGAAAAAGTCCTCAAGATTGCAGATTTGTTTACTACAGAAGGAGTCTCTGATGATCAAATTATGCTAAGAATCTTTCCAATTTCTCTTAAAGGAGCTGCTAATAAGTGGCTAAGGAATGAACCTGCTAGTTCAATCACAAAATGGGAAGATTTGAAGAGCAAATTCCTGCAAAGATATTGTCCAGCTGCTAAAACTGCTAAAAAGATGGAGGCTATCAACAGTTTCAAGCAAGAGCCTGATGAAACTCTTTATCAAGCTTGGGAACGATTTAAAGACCTATTGATGAAATACCCTCAACATTATCTAAGTCCAATGCAGGAGATAATATTGTTCTATCAAGGATTGGACGTGCCTACTAGACAAATCTTGGATGCTAAGGGAGCTGTGCCTCAAATGAGTGCAGCCAATGCTAGAAAAGCTATCCAAGAAGCTGCTGATCATTCTCAAAAATGGCACGACGGAACCTCTACTATATCTAAGAGCAGCACTAATTTTGACGGGTTTGCTGCAATTCAAGCTCAATTGGATAAAATTAGTAGAGAGATGAAGAAGCGTGATGAGAATGTGTATGCTGCCCAAGTTGGATGTGAAAAATGCGAAGGACCTCACTACACTAAAGATTGCCCTAATAAGAATGAAAGTGAGACCTTTGAAGAAGCATACTACACACAATTTGGACAACCATTCCGACCTTCAGGAAGATTTAGGGAAGCTGCTCCGAGATACTATCAAAAGAACAACTTTAATCCCACTTATCAAGAGAGGAGGCAGACTTTGGATGACACTCTAAAGCAAATTATGGCCGATGCTGCTAAAAGACATGAAGAAAACACTGCTATGATCAAAGAAATCCGTAACTTAACGGATACTATAACAAGAAATCAAGGAGCTTCGATCAAAGCATTGGAACAACAAATTGGTCAAATGAGCAAAGTTCTTCAAGAAAGGGGATACGGAAGTTTACCTAGCTCAACTGAAACCAACCCAAGAGATCATGTCAAGGCCATATGTACTACTAAAGAAGTCACACCTAACATACCTAGAAGACTGTTGAATGGTAATGATGCTGCAAAGCCCGAATTTTTCTTTAACTCTTCAATCAGTTTAAGGAGGCTACTCAAAGAGAAGACAAAGATTGAAGAGGAGATCAAGGCTACAATGAAAGAAGAGAGCTCTGCAACTGACTTACGTGCCTTGCCTCATAAAGAAAAGAACCCAGGAAGTTTTACTTTACCTTGTTCAATTAATGATATATCTTTCAATAATGCGTTAGCTGACTTAGGAGCTAGCGTTAGTGTTATGCCCCTTAAGACATTCACTACCCTAGGACTAGGAAAATTAGCACCAACTAAGCTGCTTATTGAATTGGCTGATAAAATGGTAAAACGACCTGAAGGGATTGCTAAAAATGTACTAGTTATGATTGAGAAGTTTGTTTTCCCCGTAGACTTTGTTATATTAGATATGCCCGACGATGTTAAGATTCCTTTAATCCTTGGAAGACCTTTCTTATCTACCGCCCATGCTAAGATTGATGTATTTAAAAGAAAAATCTCATTAAAGGTAGGGAATAATAAACTAGTCTATAAGTGCCAAAATCCTGCTAAAAGCATAATTAGAGGCGTCTATGTGCTAGGATTAAGAAAACGTATGGACCTCGATCTAGAAGCTAGGCTTATGGGAGAAACATTGATTCAAAACAACTCAACTAATCCTAATCATGAGAACTTCGAAGAATTTATTGACCTTAATGTACCTACCGAACTTAGGCGCAATATTGTTAATGATTCTGATGATGAGTGGTATGATTGCGTAGTGATTAACAAACCTAGGAGAATAGTTGAGAATACAAATTTGAATAATGATTTGTTTATTGAACTACCAGCCCACCTTGCATATTTATGCCTATATAATAATAAAAATTTCCCGTCTATCATTTTGTCATCTCTGCCCGAAAGGGACAGAACTTTGTTTACACAGATATTAAAGAAGAATGGCGTGGAAATTAAGGACGAGCAAGGAGTGTTCAATATTACTGGATTGGCGATGAGGGAGCGCGATGCTTCCGACTCTTTCAGTGATCGATATTAAGGAGCTGAACGTGAGTCTAACTTGAAGACTCTGGAATAAAGACAAGTGCTGACCGAGAGACAACCCGGAGAATTTTTTACTTTTCTGTTCTGTGTCGAGTCTGTCAGACCCGTAGAAGATACGGCGCATCTCAATCCTAAGATGTGGCGCATCGCCTGCACTGATCATATCTTATTTAATTTTCTGCATTTTTATTTTTTTGACTTTAAAACTTTCTGTTAGTTTATTTAATGCGGCGCATCCCTGGTTAAGGATGCGACGCATCTTTTATTCTAATTCGTATTTATTCCAGGCTCGATACGGCGTATCTTCTTCCATAAGATACGGCGTATCGACTGACCTGATGATTTTCATTTTAATTTTTTATGTTTTATTTTTACTAACTACTAATGTATTATGCAAGTTTGAACTTTCTTAACTCAGGTGTGTTAAAGTCTGAATGGTATTATAGATTCCTGCATTTTTGTGGATACATCATCTATGAAGCTTAAACGTTCTAATCCACAAGAAAGTTGATTTTTGCTCTTATACGAACAATGGAGGATCATACCGAGCAAATCTCAGGGGAGTTTTTCTATTCTAATTCTTTTATTTTCCAATTTTTAACCTTTAACACAAACAACGAGGACGTTGTTTAACTTAAGTGGGGGGATTGGAGAATTAGAACACTTACTTGTCCTAAATTTTTCAAAATATGCTTAAAATGTGCTTAATATATCAAAATTTAAAATTTTTAGCATGTTTTTGTTTAAAGTCTAAATTACATAGCTGCACACATAATATTATTTTCAAAAATTGTGAACTTTTCAAAATTCACAAATCTATGAGTGTGCCGGTGACTTGTAAACTTTAGAACTTGGCTTGTATACTATTCGAGACCACCATAATAAGTATTATCTTTTATAATTGGAATGACTTGTCTAAATTGGTAAATTTCTAGGATTACACCCAAATAGCCTTTATATGTTATGTGATATTAACTAACTACACTGGTTAGTTAACCCCCGTATAAACCCTTTTGTTCCTCTCATTTTTAGAGTAAGATACCCCTAGAAAAACACTCAGAGCCATTCCTTTCGTTTCTTACACCTTTGTTATAATGTTTCGTTACACCCTTACACCTTAGCCTACCCTGTAGATTAAAATCCGTGGTTGGTTAATTGCTTTAGGCAAAGTGTGTTTCTTTACATTACCTGTGTTCGCGTGCGTAATTCATTATATTTGGTTGAGTCAGGAAATTGCACAATGCAATTGGTATAAAAGTAAATATTGTATATCTTTGAGTTTATTTTTCGTGTGTTTACTACTTTCGCTATTACAGTTATTTCTGAAAGTATGAAGAGTATGAAAAAATTATCCGGAAAAATAGTGATAGAAAAGTTGTGAAATTTTACACATTAAAAAAAAAAAAAAAAAATAAACTAAAAAAAATAAAAAAAAAAATCGAAAAAATAGAAAAGAAAAAGAAAAAAGGAAAAGTTGGATGTTTGTTTTAACCAACTTATATAAAGGTTTGTATTAAGTGGTCGATATCATCACTATTTGTTATATATTATATTTATGGATTGAATGGGAGTTGGCCGTTAGGGGAACGCCAACTAAGGTTTATTCTTTGATTGAGATCTTGTTGAGTATAATTCGTGTCTACCTAAAGCGTGTGTTTCAAGTGTTAAAGCGTGAGTTATTCGATGATATGAGTCTTATTCATGGGATGGTTGGGAAAGTAATTTACCACACTTAGGATTTTAATTTATCTGTTTTGTTTATTTTTCATTTTACACCAATTTGTATCCCAAATATTATCCATACCCTATATCATTCTTTATCCAAACCTTTGATTTATAGAGATTAGGGATTTGAGCAATCTTAAGTATCGTAGTCGTGGATTCGGCTATGTATTTATGATTTTGTCGCCCTTTTTGATATAATATTATTGGTGAAGATTACTTGGTCCTATCTTTAGCCCATTCGAGTTAAGGATTTGAGCAATTGCAAGTATCGTGGTCGTGGATTCGATCATGTATTTGTGATTTTGTCGCCTTTTCTGGAATGTGAGATCGATAGAGATTAAGAAGAATGATTAACCCTTAACCAACAAACCCTTTTTACCGCTTTAGACTTGTTATTCCTTGGCTTTAGTGGGGGAGATGCGTATACTTGCCAAGCTTATGATAGAATATTCGTCACGACTGGACAGTTAAACGATTAGATTTGCTTTTATCAAAATATTTTATTTCTAATTCGTTAAGTGTTTGGTTGTGCAATTATGACGAATCGAATACATGCTTAAATATAAAAATAAATCCTAATATCTTTTAGGATACATTTTCATAAGATTTATTCTAAGCTTTACTTGGGGACAAGTAAAGTTCAAGTGGGGGGATATTTGATGAACTCAAATAAGTACATTTTATTATCATCATTTATCCTATTTATTTGACTTGTTTTATTATATTATATATGAGAATTGATACGTTAATGTTTACTTTTGTAATTCTCAGGTAAAAACAAGTATTATGTGAAACTTGGCGATTTTGGACTGATTATGGAGCAAAACATGCAAGATGTTAAGAGTCTAATGAAATGTACAAGATCAAGATTATTCTGCTCCAAATACGCCGCAACACACTTCTTACATACGGCGCATCACTATCAAGATTTCACAAGCTACAATCCAAGACGGCAAAGGACATGCGCCGCATAGAGAAATGGAGTTACGCCGCATCTTAAGGCGGTGTACGAATATTCCTGAATATGTTAATCTTGGACCCCACGCGAAGTTAAGTCAATGCGCCGCATCTACTTATTCCATGCGCTGCATCTAGCCCTCAGACAGAAACTATAAATACCCCAAGGCCAGGCAAATTTCGTGATCCTACAGACTTTAGAGACCGAAGACCGAAGAAACCCTAAGCCGAATTCAAACGTATTAGCAACACAAGACACACCCTGAACGAAGATACAAGAGCTGTAAGAAGGTCCTGCATTGTTATAGGTCGAGATCACTCTTTATCACACTTAGATATGCTTGTTAAGCACAAGAGAATGAGATGGGACAATGGGTGTTGGATCATATGATATAAGAAAGATAGATAGAAGTTAAAGCTTTTCTTTATTTCACACAACACTTCACAGTTGCACTTCTGCCTAAATGAGGCACTTTGTGCTTTAAATACTACAAGGTTATTTCCTTGTGGGCCTTGTGTGGGCTTTGCTCATGGGCTAGGCTTTTTACATATAAACTAAGTCTAACATTAGCCCATAAAATACAAAGTTCTAATATGTTGAATGACCATCACTTTAATCACTAAAATTAAAGCTAACAATCTCCCCCTAAGGGATGGTCATTCAAACTATGCACTACTTGATTAGATCTTTAGACTTCTGGGTCTTGAACTTTGTGTTTCTTTGTTCCTTCATGCATTGTGATCTTCATCGTATCGCCTTTTGGATTGATCTTTGCCTTGATCAACATCTTCATGTATTTACAGCGTCTTTTCTTCCATTGTAGATGTTGAGACATACGATGATCGATGGACTTTCTTCAGTACCTGCATAAAACAGTTAGCAATAAATAGTCCAGCTCTTTCTGGTTCAGATCTCATTGTGACACTTACAACTTATGTTCTTTTTGGTGAACACAATTGTATTTTATTGGAAGTGTTCCTAAGAGATCTTTGATGAATCTCATGGCTCTAGACTCAATTATGTGCGTTTTGGTTTTAGATGTCGGAGGCGTGGAGCAGAGTGCCACCTTTTCAATATCAACACATCTCGGAGTGAGAGGTCGATAGATTATGCATTGATCTCCGTGAGAAATGAAACAAATATCTTTTAAGAGATATCTGAGTGGCTAGGAGGGGTTTGTGCACCGCGTCACTGGGTCCATGACGTCTTGTCTTCAATATCAGTATCACCTTAGTGAGTACCGATAGCATATGTATTGACCCGGTTTCTTTCCTAAGTTTTCATGGAGGGCTATTTCTTTTCACCCTTACAAAAACTTTTCTTTTTCATTCTTCAACCCCTTCTTTCTCCTTTCTCATTATACTCCTTTTTTCAATCTAACCTAAGGACTTCTAATTCTAATCTATTGGAATTGTCCTTGGGTAGATCCCTCCGGTTCTGGCGGATCATTAGACATTACCTAACCATAATCACCTTATTACTCCATGATTATCTTAGATTTGTTGATCACATGCCATAAAACCATTTGAAAATCTCTCAAAGCGTTTATGTATAAAACACATTTTGGTTAATACTTCAAGAGTTTTGCATTTTCTGAAATACTCCCCCTTCACATGTGCTCATGCATTTTTGAAATAAATAGCACATGTTGGGTAGAGTTCGCACATTTGAAATGATCGACTTTCAATGAACACGACCTTTGCGAGACACGCTTACATCACTAGTTAGACTAGCTTGAAGTTATTACCCGTCCTGGTCATATTCAAAGATCATCTCTCGAATTGGTACATTCTACTCAGACAAGTCCTTTGCGAGACACGCTTGCATCACTGGTAAACCAGCTTGAAATTATTACCCGTCCAGGACTAGTCTTTTCGATAACGGACAGTTAGTTTCGTCAATTCGAGGGTTCATGCTGAGTCTTTTTGAAGAACTCGTTTTGAGATTGAAACGACAAAACTTCTTTTAGATCACATTTTAATCACGTCCTCTCCCTTATATATAAACACTTAATCTCCCCCTCAAAAATAGTATGAAGTGGTATTTTTGAAAACAGTTGATTAAAATGAAACTTTTTGTGGAGAGACGGACTGATTTTAGCATGAAAAATGGAACATTTTCTTTTTATACTCCCCTTAGTCAGAGCAAATGGTTAAACTTTTGAGTTTAAAAGCATTTAGAGGTCTTAGAGGGAGTTGTTGTGAGCACAAAATTTATAAAAAGACTTTGAAAAATCTTTTGAAACAATTTTGATTAAGTGCTCACGGGTTTTAGCTTTTCGCCATTAACATTGCGAGTTCTGATTGGAAATAATCAGAAGTCATTCAATGTGGCCTTTAGTATGAAATCTTTTCGAGTTGAGATTCTCGGGCCATGATAAAAGATTTCACAATAAAGCACGGGTCTCGTACTGAAATGTACGAAAGCCTTTTTGAAGAAAATTTGAGAAACGACATGTTTTAGAAAAACATAAAAATAACTCTCGCTCAAGCATCTGTAAATACCCGTATCATTGTTGAATGACATTTCTAAGTACGTACAGAATATTGATTAGACAAGAGACATGTCGTCAGAAGAATATTTTTGGTTTTTGATGTTTTAAATTTTTTATGTCTTTTTGAAGTTGTCTAATTTTATATTTTGTTTTTGAAAAAGTATATATATATATTTACCAAAAATATATATACGTAACTATTTACAAACATATTTACACATATATATTTACATGCGAAGCTTTATGAAGTAAATCAATAAGATTCGAGAAGACTTTCTAACTCTTCGGGAGTTAGGCTTCGCATGCCAATTCGACGAACTAAGTTTTCAAACCGCTCTTTTGGGAGGGCTTTAGTAAATAGATCAGTGAGTTGGTATTCAGTCTTAACGAAAAACAATTCAACAGTACCCTCTTCAACGTGCTCTTTAATGAAGTGGTAGCGGACTCTAATATGCTTGGTCTTCGAGTGTTGCACTGGGTTGCACGAGATGGCTATGGCACTTTTTGAATCGCAATACAAAGGTATGCGGTTGAAAGAGAAACCATAATCTGTGAGTTGTGTCCTCATCCATAGGACTTGAGCACAACACGCAGATAGAGACACATACTCGGCCTCTGCTGTTGATAAAGCAGTGCAATCTTGTTTTCTTGACGACCAGCCTACTAGCTTTTCTCCCAGAAATTGCGCTCCGCCTGATGTACTTTTCGCTGTTACTTGGCATCCAGCATGATCGGCATCTGAAAAGGCAATTAGTGTAAACTCCGAATCCTTTGGATACCAAAGTCCCATGTTAATGGTTCTTCGTAGGTATCTAAAGATCCGTTTAACCTCTTGGAGGTGAAGTTCGGTAGGCCTTGCCTGAAACCGTGCTAATAAACACACAGCAAAATGTATATCTGGTCGGCTTGCAGTTAAGTACATGAGAGAACCAATCATGCTCCGATATTTCTTCGGATCCATGGGTTTCCCATATAGGTCAGCGCCAATTTTTGGTGAAGTGACCATAGGAGTACCAACAGAGTCACAATTGTCCATTCCGTGTTTTTTCAAAATCTCAATTGTGTATTTAGCTTGATTTAGAAAAATTCCACGCGGGGATTGATGAATTTGTAAACCCAAAAAGAATTTTAATTCTCCCATCATGGACATTTCGAATTTACTTTTCATGAGATTTTCAAAATGTTTTGAATGTGTCGGATTAGTGGACCCAAAAATTATGTCGTCCACATAAATCTGAACAATCAAAATGTCATTTTTGTATTTTCTTGTAAACAAGGTTGGATCAATTGTTCCTTTGGTGAAATTATTTGACAACAAGAAAGATGATAACTCGTCATACCACGCCCGTGGGGCTTGTTTCAAACCATAGATTGCCTTCTTTAGCCTGTAGACGTATTCCGGATGATCTTTGTCAACGAAACCGTCTGGTTGACTCACATACACTTCTTCCTTCAGAGTTCCATTCAAGAACGCTGTCTTGATGTCCATCTGATAAACCGTGATGTTCTTGTGAGCGGCATAAGCTAAGAAAATCCTGACAGCTTCAAGCCTTGCAACCGGTGCGAATGACTCTTCAAAATCTATTCCTTCTTCCTGTCTGTATCCCTTTGCCACCAGACGAGCCTTGTTGCGAATCACAGTCATTTCTTCATCCTTTTTGTTTTTCCATAACCACTTAAGATCAATGACTAGTTTGTCAATTGGTCTTGGAACTAAATCCCAGGTGTCATGGATTTGAAATTGAAGAAGTTCTTCCTGCATCGCTTCAATCCAGGCATTATCTGCCATTGCTTCCCGAATGTTCTTAGGTTCTATGAGACTGACTGAGCAGACATAGATGCACATGTCGAAATCGGTATGAAGTTGTTTTCTCGTCTGAATTGGTCTTGAGGGTTCACCAATAACTTGTTCAATCGGATGGTCTTTTGTCCACTGTAGAGTTGAAGGGTACCTTGGACTGAATAACTGCGTGTTAGTCGGTTCATGTAATCTGGAAGATGATTCACCAGATTCCGTTCCAAACGGGTTTTCAAAGACTTCTTCGTCTAACACAGCATTGTTTTGTTCTTGCTCATCAATTCTTGGTAGAACAATTTCAATGAATGGAGTTGCAGGAGTAGATGTAGATGATGTTGATGGTGAGGGAGGTGGTGCGCCAGCTTCGAATGTTGTGGATGCATCTTGATTTGGTGGAATTGGTGGTGGTTGTTGATGTTGAGTAGTTGCAGCGGAATGTTGGTCAGATGCATTTTTCGAAGCGCCACCATAGTATTCATCGTACATGAACTCGAAGAAATTATCCATTTCTTGAGATGTGGGTTGTTCATCATGAATTGATTGAGCTTCTTGAGGTGCGAGTCCCGAACTGATATGTCCGGAAGTCATCGGGTTAAGCGCGGGTTCTAGAGCGAGTCTCTCAGAAGCCATTTGTGAAATTTCATCAAACTTCACATTCATCGTCTCCATTATCTTTTTTGTTCTCCTGTTATACACCCTGAATGCCCTGGAGTTTTCAGAATACCCAATAAATATTCCAATATCACCCTTAGCCTTCAACTTTCCCAGATCTTCCCTGTCATTTGTTGGATAGCATAAAGCACCAAATACATGAAGATAAGAAATATCCGGTTTTCGGTTGTTGACAAGTTCGTATGGGGTTTTATTGAATCTTGGATGGATTAGGGATCGGTTTTGAGTAAAACAAGCAGTAGAAACAGCATCAGCCCATAGGAATAACGGTGCACTAGAATAAATCAGCATAGTGCGAGCAGCTTCAACAAGGGTTCGGTTCCTTCTTTCAACTACCCCATTCTGCTGTGGAGTTCTAACAGCTGATGTCTGGTGAGTAATACCAGTTTCTTCAAAGAAAGTTCTTAACTCCTGATTGACAAATTCCGTGCCATTATCCGTTCTCACTATCCTAACTGGAGCTTGAAGTAGAACTTGAATCCGCTTCAGAAAGGCGATGATGGTGCTTGGTGCTTCATCTTTAGATCTCAAAAACTTTACCCATGTATATCTTGAATAGTCGTCAACAATTACAAGAATATACTTCCTCCCATTAATGCTTTGAACTCTCATCGGGCCACATAAGTCCATGTGCAACAGATGCAACCTATCAACCGAACTAGGTACGGGTTTAGGTTTATAGGTTGCTCTTTTGCTCTTTCCCTGCTCACATGATGGACATAGGTGTTCTTTGGTGTATTTGAATTTAGGAAGACCGGAGACGATGTCGTCTTTGGCAAGTTTGTTGATCGTGTCAAAGTTCAGATGGGACAAACGTCTATGCCACAACCAGGATTTTGTTTCACCTGCCCTGGTCATGAGACAAATCGGTGATGAAGAGGCCATTTGGTTTATGTCAATTGCATAGAGATTGGTGCCACGATTCCCAATTAAGAGATCATTCCCCACCAAATTCCTGACAAAGCAAGTGTTTCTCCGAAATGCAACCTCTAAATCAGCATCACAAAACTGTCCGACAGAGAACAGATTGTGTCCCAACCCTTCGACATAGTAAACCCGAGTGATCAGATAATTTCCAAACCGAAGATCTCCATAACCCAGAATAGCTGCAACATGATCATTCCCAAAACGTACAGTTCCCATGAACTGCCACACAAAATTGATCAGCAGCTTCAGATTCCCGGTCATGTGCTTGGAGCAACCCGAGTCGACGATCCAAAGACAGATTTCAATGACCTGAGAAGAACAGAAGAATTTGTATATGGAAACCGTGTAACATTTGGTTCCAAGGGGTTAGTTGTACCAGGTGAATCACACTTAGAGATGGTTTCCTTAGTTGCAGTGGGAACTATTTCTAATGTGCCATTCTTAAGTGTAAACATTCTACCCGTTGGTTTCCATGCACAAAACTTAGAGTGATCCTTAGGCAATAGGCTGCTAGTGGTTTTTCTAGCTTTTGCAATAAGTCTTCGAATATATCTAGACTTAGCCTTAGTTACTAAAGGAACCTTTTTCTGTTCAGGCCTATCATTCATTTTCACATCATTAGAAACATTATCATCACAAGCATTTATAGACAAAGTTTTCTTTTGCATTAAACAATCAGAATCATTACATGCATTAGAAACAGGAGTCTTATCATTACAACTAGATGATACATGTTTCTTCTTGGGAAGCGGTAAATTCCTAGGGTGTTCTTCTACTTTCTTGCTTGCATTCTCAGAAACAGATGGGACACTAGGTTTCTTGATATTGCTCCTAGTCTGTCTGCTGCTCCTAGAGTTGCTTTCTAATCCTGTAGAAGGTAAGGCACACTCATTAGAATTTATGTTGTTGTCCTGAGATGTTGTTTTAGCAGTCCTAATCTCGTTTGGATTATCTTTAATACTTTTGTCTATCGCCCTATATGTTTTAGATGTAGAGGCAGACGCAGTAGTGGGACTAATCCTATAAAGGCCAGGTGCTATCACATTAGTGTTCTTGACAACAGCTTTCCCTTTTTGTTTCTCATTAGGCAAGGGGTTAATGGTGCAATACCGGCAGATTCCTCACCCTGCCCTTTTTGACTTGCAAGCTGAGACTTCAAAAGATTTATTTGATCTTGCAGGTTTTTGTAAGAACGCTCATACGATAATTTGTCATACTTGCATTCTTCCTTTTTCGTATCAAGTTGTTTAAAATAAGTGCAATTTTGTTTTTCAAGCTTCAAAAGTGCCTTTTCATATTTTTCAACAATTTGAGAAGTCTCAGCCCGAAGTCTTTCATCATCCTCAACAGAATATGTTTGAAAAATAATAGACATGATATCGGTCGATAGAGCTTCGAAAGAGAGAGAGTCATTGTGTTGTTCCAAAACTTTTATGTGTTCCAAGTATTCATTAGCTTCATTCACTAAGGATTTGTGATCCTTAACAAATTCTGCTGACTCTTTCAAAAGATTGTATTCCACATTTTGAACAACCGCATAGATTGCATCAATGTGTGGATTAATGTCTTGTTCAAACATTCCTTTTAGTTCAGTCTGAAATCTTGAAAACCAATCTTTGTTGTTACCGTTTGTTTTGGATGCCACAATACTTTGAAGTGTTTCAATTCTTTGTTTAAGATCAACCAAATATAGTCTAGCCGCACTTGTTTCACAAGTGTTTGTAGATGCCATTTGTTCGATGTTAGACAGATGAATTGAGACAACTTTTTGTTTTGTGAAAACCACTGGTTTTTGAAAAAACAGAGGTGACTCCTTTTTAACAAGATGAACCCCAGCAAGTCTGTTAACTTCATTATAGTCAATTGGTTTAATTTCTGGGTTCATTTGTCTCATTTTGACTCGTCTCTTTTCAGTACGCTCAATCGTTTCATCCGAATCATAAATCTCAATCGGATCATGATTATCATTTAGCACACTACCATTATATAACACATTCTGATTTTTCTGAGCTTTCTTGAGATAAGAAGGGTTTTCACAACCGATAGCCATTTTCTTTAGCGTATGTAAAATCGGGTTTGGATCGTTTATTAACAAGTTAATTGTTTGTGCAGAATGACCCGTTTTTACAATTAAAGCTTCCAACTTTGCAATGGTTTCCTTTTTGTCAGTGATCTCTTTTTGAAGATCTTTTTCACGTTTTGAAAACCTTTCATTCAACTCCTTCTTTTCTTTTTCAAGATTGGAATAAGTTGTTTTTTGTTTTGAAAGTTGGTTGGTTAGTTCAGAAATTTCTTTGTTAAGAGATTTGATTTGCAAATTCAAATTAACATCGAGAGTGTCAAATTTTATTTGCAAATGTTTCTCTCTTAACTCAGAATCTCTTAAGCTAACCTCAAGTTCTGACTGTTTTTCGTTATGAAAATCATAAGCTTGTGCATTCACCTTATAACTCTCAAGCTCAGCGGTCAATTTTTCATTCGCGGCCTTAACCTCGCGATTGACCGTTTTAACTTTCTCAATTTCAATACTACAATTATGCAATAATGATTCAAACATAGCACGTGTTTCCTCATCATTATCAGTATGCTGTGACTCGAATTCATCATTAGGATCCATATCTGGAGTTACCAAATTAGTATTACTACAACTTGGTTCGTCCATATATGTATCGTAAATGAGATTAGGAGTCTCAGGATGCTGTTCATTTTGAGGTGACATATCAAACATTTCATTATTGTGACATGTAGCATATGGTTGTACCTCAGAAACCGCATTAGTGTCAAAAGCAGGAGGTGCTTCTGAGTCTGTGTCGTACTTTGCCTCCTGAAGATTAGCCATAAAAATGCAGTTTGCATCGATGTCTTCAAGATCTTCTGAAGCATCCATAATAGCCATGAAGTCATTCTCTTCTGCACTCAACTGATGCCCAGCCGTTTCCTTGTTTGCCAACATTAATGCTTTTTGCAAATACGCTGGATCCCTCTTATTCGGCTTGTCTGGACAGTTCCTAGCCATATGACCAACACCCTGACAGTTGAAGCACTTCATCACATTACCCTGATTCCTGTTCCCAGTTCCCTGAGCAACATTCCCAAACTGATTCCCAGCATTCTGTACCCTTTGATTACCAACAGCTGTACCCATCTGATTCCCTGCATACTGACCCATCTGATTGCCAACATACTGCCCTACATTCTGATTACCCATCTGATATCTTGGAGCATATCCCTGCTGATTCCCATATCCCCCAACCATCTGCCCTTGTTGTCCCATGTTGAAACTCGGCTGTGCAATCTGCTTGTTGCGAGTGTTCGATGAGATTCGTTGATTGTTGTTGGTGGGTGTGGAGTAACGTCCTTGGAATGCTTTTGATAGGTAGGCAAAAGCTTGAGTCAAAGCATCAGTTGACTCATCCTGATCATGTTGATCTGGGTGTTGCGGGTATGGTTGTTGTGGGATTACATGTTGTTGTTGTTGGTAGAATGGTGATTGTGGAATATACTGTTGTTGCATGAATTGCTGAGTGGATGATGATGATGATGATGGTTGTGCACTGACTGTTGCAGGTGTAGGTGATTGGACTATGAGTGCAAGAGGATCTTGTTGTTTAGCTTGTTTCTCTGTTCTGACTTCATTTGCCTCTTTTTGGTTTTGTTTTAGGAAGTCATAGAGCTGATCATAGTTCACTTCGTGAAGGTTTTGAGTTTGGTTGACAATAGTAACGTATCGTCCCCATTCTTCTGGAAGGTTGTTGATGAACTTGATGTTCTGAACAATTTGTTTATGATCCAAATTGTGTCTGATCAGCTCATTCATTAGAGTACAAAACCGTGTGTAGTAAGATTCAATCTGCTCAGCTGGAGTGGATGTGAACTTCTCCCATTCAGTCAGAAGCTTGTTTTCCACGTCTTGTTTACCAATGTCTGTACCATAGCAGAGTCTTTTTACTCGTTCCCACATTGCATAAGCAGTTTCACAACTGTCTACAGCACAGAATATTTCTTGTGGTAAACCAAGTTGGATTAAATGCATTGCCATGTCATCTGCTTCAATTTGCTTGTGATCTGCCAATGTGTATTCCTCTTCCGTTTGAGTCCGGAAGGTTGCTTTAATTGGAGGTGATGCATTAGGATTCCCAGCTGTAACTTGAATCTGGCGAGGTACGAATGGACCTTCCTCTATGGATTTGATCAGGAGTTTACCTTGTCCTAGAGGCTTGGTTTTCATGTATCTTTTCATACGACTAGTCCATGGAAGATAACCACCTTTTTCTAACATTGGAGGTCGGTTTTCTGAACCTGCGGCATGAATGTCTTGTTGTGTAGTCATCTTTACAATATTGTATGATAAAGTGGATTGAGGATCGATTCAACAAAATAGAAGTTGTTTTCGTTGAAGGTTGAACTTGAACTTGGTTGATGATTTGGTTTGTTGTTGATGATCGATGATGTTGTAACAAAGTAAATAACGTTACGAAACTTGATTCAAGTATAATTAAGACAAAGTCAAAAGTTTACTGTTTCGACAAAAGTTATGTAAATTACAATTTAGATAAACTCGACAATTTTTATAGAAATTTCAATTTGACCAAAATTTATACAAATTATGGCCAAATATCAATTTAGATAGAAATAAATCTAATTTATATAAATCGGTAATTTATATAAAATCTAACACTTTTATACAAAAGGTTAGATAACCGAGTGTCGAAGTATTTTACACTCTTATACAAGAGTAAAAATACCGAGTTCACTTTCGAGTTGACGAAATTACGTTCGAATCAAATCCTTGAAAGTTATTCAACTTTGAAGTCTTTTAATCACAATTGCGAGGGCCAAAAGTGTCAAATCCGAAAGATATCCTATTGCAGCTGAAAGTACAAGGACTAAAGTTGCCAATTCCAAAAATTACACCAATTGCGGGTCCAAAACGTGAATTGCGAGACCAATTTCGATAAAATAGCTCCAATTGCGATACTCAACTTGAATTGCGAGTTACAATTGCGAGAAAACCTTTGAATTGCGAAACAGCCTCTCAATTGCGACAAATCACTGAATTGCGATAAGACTGATGAATTGCGAGACCAGTATGCAATTGCGATAAGGTGAATTGCGAGACCAGCCTGAATTGCGACAAATCACTGAATTGCGAGACCTGCCTGAATTGCGACAAAAACACTGAATTGCGAGACAATTCAATTTCGATAGAATACAGCAATTGCGAGAAGATGCCAATTTCGACAGAATTGATGAATTGCGAGAATTTTCTGCTTTTTGGCCACTTTTGTTGACTTTAGTGTCACTTCCCACGTGATATCTTGTAACTTTTCACCAACTTGCAATAGACCTGACACTTTAGGACATCTTGTACCAACTTTCAACCAATCAAATCAAAGATATTAAACATATAATATTCATAAACACATAAAGTGTTTCAACCTTAAATATCTTTCGATCAAAATGGATAAGAACACCAAAAGTGCAGTGTCTTTTTCTTTTCACCAAAACCAAATACTCACTGAGTATAACAACCACAACTTTACAAATGATTTTTGAGTATTCCAAAATAACAACACCTTGGTCACGTTTTTGAGAAGCAAAAACACAACAGTGGGTTATATTTTTTGAAACAAACCAAATATACAAACCTTCTACCTTGAAGATTGGCTCATGTATACCACTTGTTACACCATAAATCTCTTCTTTATCATACACACAAACACTTGATGATGACACTCACAATCACTTAAGAACAATAGAAAATAGAGTTGTATGGATCATATGGTTATTTCAAGTCAAATGATTATTAGCTTCAAAGAAAGAAAATAATACAAGAGACTTTGGGACCTTTGCACACACACACTCTTTTCTTATCTTGAATGAGGCATTTTGTGCTTTAAATACTACAAGGTTATTTCCTTGTGGGCCTTGTGTGGGCTTTGCTCATGGGCTAGGCTTTTTACATATAAACTAAGTCTAACATTAGCCCATAAAATACAAAGTTCTAATATGTTGAATGACCATCACTTTAATCACTAAAATTAAAGCTAACATGCATGTATTTAATTCATTAAGTAGTTTTGTTTTATTGTATTAGTACACTTTAATTCATCAGGATTGATGGGCCGATTCCATGTGACTACGGAAAACCATGGGCACCCCTTAAAATTGCTTTCCCATTAATTAAAGTTTATATGTTGATGTCTTTGGTGACTTTTATTAGTGCATTGATAACCTCTGTGTCTAGCTGAGCATTGCTTGGGTCGCCATGCCCCTTCCTCGCCTATCTGTTCTAGCGTATACGAAACGTGGGCATCACAAATGCTCAATATTCTAGGATAGTGGGATAGACATAAGTGATCATTAAGGGTTTACTCGCCGATAAGATTAGAGCCAACGAGAAAGGGTTAATTATATACACTTCATATAAAACTAGCAATAAAACAAGTGACAAGCTACTTAATTATTAGGACAGGTCTTCTTATTGTCTCAAGTATCTATCTGTGTACGTGTGTGCTAATCGCTGATTCGTGCTCATTAGTTTAGTTTATTATTTAATCATAACCAAACCGTGCCAGTCTCTCAGGCTGAACCCCCCTTGCGTTAGATTAGGTTGTATAGCTAACTTAATATATTAAAATACTGATTAGAATAACTAGATAATACGTTCCACTCTTAGTGATCGACACTCTACTTTCCATTATATTCATACTGACCGGGTACACTGCTCGTTAAAGTGTGTGTTTTATTGATAAGTCGGCTAAATATAAATTTAAAACTTGAATACTGCTAAAACCACAACGACATCACGCGCGCACCAAGTCTTTGGAGCCGCTACCGTGGATATAAGAATTAGAGCAATACACACGCACACATCAATCGCCCTATATGTGTTAGATGTAGAGGCAGACACAGTAGTTGGACTAATCCTATAAATGCCAGGCGCTATCACATTCGATGTTTTGACAACATCTTTCTCTTTATCAGCACATTGGTTAGGTAAGGGTGTTGGAGTGACTGTTGTCAAATCATTTGTCACATTAACCTTTGGAACAGTTTGAGAAATTTGCATTTTTGGTTGTTCCGAAGTTGATGGTTTTGCAAACTTAGTTTCCTCACCCTTCCTTTTTAGACTGTCCAGCTGAGATTTCAAACGATCATTTTGTTTTTTCAGATTCTTGTAAGCACGCTCATACGACAATTTGTCATACTTGAATTCTTCCTTTTTCTGATCAAGTTGTTTAAAATATGTGACATTTTCTTTTTCAATCTTAGCAAGAGAATTTTCATATTTTACAACAATTGCAGAAGTCTCAGCTCGGAGTCTTTCATCATCTTCCACAGAATATGTTTGGTAAATAATGGACATAATTTCTGTCGATAGAGCTACTTCAGAGAGAATGTCATTGTGTCTTTCCAAAACTTTGATGTGTTCAATGTTTTCATTTGCTTCTTTTACCAGGGATTTGTGGTCCTTGACAAAGTCGGCTGTTTCTTTTAAAAGCGCATTTTCAACATTAAGTACTCTTGCATGAATTGCCATGAGTGGAGTACTAATTTCTATTTCATACACCTTTTTCATTTCATTATGAAAACTTGAATCCCAATCGTTAATGCGATTATTATTTGTTTTGGATGCCACAACCATTTGAAGTGTTTCAACTCTCTTTTTAAGATTATCCAAATATCGTCTAGCTTCACTTGTGTTAGAAATGTTACTAGAGGACATTTGTTCAATGTTAGAAAGATGCTTCGAAACATCTTTTCGTTTTGTGACAGCCACCGGTTTTTTGAAAAACATTGGTGACTCTTTTTGAACCAGCTGAACGCCAAAAATTGTATTAAGCGTATTATAATCAATTGGTCTAATTTCTGGGTTCATTTGTCTCATTTTTGTTCTACTCTCTTCAGGAAGCTCAATCGTTTCAAAAGAATCACGAACCTCGGGAGGATCATGTTTATCATTTATCACACTACCATTATATAACACATTCTGTTCTTTCTGAGCTTTCTTGAGATTATAAGGGTTTTCACAACCAATAGCCATTTTCTTCATTGTATGTAAAATCGGGTTTGGATCGTTAATTAGCATGTTAATGGTTTGAGTAGAATGACCCGTTTTTACTTGCAAATCTTCCAACTTTTTGATGGTTTCTTGTTGGTCAATGATTTCATCAAGAAGATCATTTTCACGTTTTTTAAAATCTTGCATTCAACTATTTCTTTTCTTTTTCAAGATCATAACAAGTTAATTTTTGTTTAGAAAGTTGGTTGGTTAATTCAGAAATTTCCATGTTTAAGGATTTTATTGTCATGTTCAAATTAAAATCAAGTGTGTCATATTTGATTTGCAAATGTTTTTCTCTTAAAACAGAATCTCGATAACCAATTTCTAATTCCGACTGTCGTGTGTTATGAAATTCAAAAGCTTTTTCATTCACCTTATATCTCTCAAGCTCAGTGGTCAATTTTTCATTCGCGGCCTTAACATCGCGATTGACCTTTTTGATTTTCTCCATTTCAACACTACAATTGTGCAATAATGATTCAAAAAACGCACGTGTTTCTTCATCATTCTCAACATGTTGTGACTCGAAGTCTCCATTGGGGTTCATATCTGGAGTTACCAAATTAATATTGCTACAACTTGGCGTGTCCATATATGTATCACAAATGGATGCTGGAGTCGCAGGATGTTGTTCATCATGAGTCGACATATCAAATATTTCATTATTGTGACATGTAGTGAATGGTGGTACCTCAGAGACTGCATTGGTGTCATACACCGGAGGTGTTTCAGAATCCGTGTCGTACTTGGCCTCTTGAAGATTTACCATGAAAATGCAGTTTGCATCGATGTCCTCAAGGTCTTCCATATCATCCATAAGAGCCATAAAGTCATTCTCTTCTGCACTCAACTGTAACCCAGCCGTTTTCTTCTGTGCCAACATTAATGCTTTCTGCAGATAAGCTGGATCTCTCTTTTTTGGCTTGTTGGGAAAGTTCCTTGCCATGTGACTGACTCCCTGACAATTGAAACACTTTAGCAGATTACCCTGATTCATATTCCCAGCACCTGGAGCAACAACATTCCCAAACTGATTCCCAGCATTCTGACCCCTCTGATTTCCAACAACCGGACCCATCTGATTCCCTGCATACTGACCCATCTGATTTCCAACATACTGCCCTGCATTCTGATTACCCATCTGATGTCGAGGAGCATATCCCTGCTGGTTCCTATAACCGCCAACCATTTGTCCTTGTTAACCCATGTTGAAACTCGGCTGTGTAATCTGCTTGTTGCTAGTGTTCGATGAGATTCTTTGATTGTTGTTGGTAGGTGTGGAGTAGCGTCCTTGGAATGCCTTTGTTAGGTAAGCAAATGCCTGAGTCAAAGCAGCAGTGGACTCATCATTGTCATTAAATTCTGGTTCTGGGTATTGCGGGTATTATTGTTGTGGGTTGACTTGTTGTTGTTGTGGGTGGAATGGTGGTTGCGGAATATATTGTTGTTGCATGAAGTTCTGCGTGGAAGATGAAGAGGGTTGTGTATTTACTATTGCAGGTGTAGGTGTTTGAGCAATGAGTGCCAGAGGATCATGTTGCTTTGCTAACTTTTCTTTCCTGACTTCATTTGCCTCTGCCTGGTTTTGCTTCAGGAAATCATAGAGCTGATCATAGTTCACCTCGTGGAGGTTCTTTGTTTGGTTAACAATTATGACATACCGTCCCCATTCTTCTGGTAAATTGTTGATGAATTTGATGTTTTGAGCAATTGGTTTGGGTGTCAAATTGTTTCTGATGAGCACGTTCATTAAAGGGCAAAACCGGGTGTAGTAAGATTCAATTGGTTCAGATGGAGTAGATGTGAACTTTTCCCATTCAGTGAGCAGCTTGTTTTCAACATCTTGTTGCCCAATTTCAGTGCCATGACAGAGTCTTCTAACTCGTTCCCACATAGCATAAGCTGAATCACAATTGTCGACAGCAGAAAATATTTCCCGTGGTAAGCCAAGTTGAATTAAGTGCATTGCTAAGTCATCTGCTTCAACTTGCTTCCAATCCTCTGCTGTGTATTCCTCTTCTTTTTGATCATGAAAGGATGGTGGAATGGGAGGTGTTGCAGTTGGGTCACCAGCTTCTTGAATCTGGCGAGGCTTGAATGGTCCTTTCTGGATAGAGTTTAGCAGGATTCTACCTTGACCATTAGGTTTGGTTTTGATATATCGAATCATACGACTCATCCATGGAAGATAACTGCCTTTTTCAAGAATTGGAGGATGGTTTTCTGCACCGGCTGCATGAATGTCTTGTTGAGTAGTCATTGTTGATGTTTTGAATGATAAAGATGATGTAGGATCGTTGCAACAAAATAGGAGTTGTGGTTTTTGAGGGTTAAACTTAGTTGTTGTTGAGAAGTGTTGGTCCTTGGTTGAAGATCGTTTGAAGTTACGAAAGTCTGGAGACCAATTGCGAAAGGTCAAAGCTTGTCAATAGCGAAAGCTTGCACCAATTGCGATAGAAGCCAATTGCGAAAGGAGTTCAATTGCGAAAGAGTTGTATCAATTGCGATAGGTGACAATTGCGAAAAATTCTTCAATTGCGAAAGGTCTCCAATTGCGAAAGGTTCTCCCAATTGCGAAAGGTTCTCCCAATTGCGAAAGGTTCTCCAATTGCAAAAGGATGCCAATTGCGAAAAACCTGGGACAATTGCAATAAGCTCTTGTTTGGCAATTGCGATAGAATTCGTCCAGCTGAATTGCGATAAAAAGCAGTTTACCAACTCTTGACTTTTTGACACTTATCCAATAATTTAGCCACTGTGAGATCTACCCACTCTTACCAACTCTTACCAATAATTCTTATACAAGAATTACAAGCAAGAAGTACGGATGAAGATCCGAACAAACAAATCTTACACAATCGATTATAGTTTTGCAAGATCAATCACTTCGAACACAAAAGATTCAACCTTGAAACCAAGATTCGACTTAAAGAACTACCAAAGCTTCCCTTTCCAACGCTTGCAATCTATAACAAACACAACCTTGAACCTGAAAATTTGTGTACGACTTCAAGATAAACACAAAAGCTCACGTTTCTATGAAGAAAAAAAATGCGACTGATGGTTTCTTTTGAACACAAACTAACCCACTATTTCGTTGCTTGGCATGTTGATACCACTTGTTATGAACAAATATTGCTACTTTATCACACAAACTAGCTATAGATCGAATGGTACTCAAACAAGAACAAGAACAAGATGAGAAGAGTGGATCGTATGAAATATAACTATGTATCGATTTGATTAAAGAAAAAGATAACAAATACAAACCTAAAGCATACACACTCCCACCTTGGCTGTCTAATGAAGCACACTTTGAGACCCCTTGGAAATGAGGTGGGAGTGAGTCTTTTATGTCACAAGGGTGATGCCCTAAAGGGCTTTTGTGGGCTTGGAGTGGGCTTTTGTTTAGGACTTGACTTATACACAAAGTCTTACATATTTAACTACCAAAAGACCACTTTGTTAAACTATCTTAACCATACAACACACATGTTACAATGTTACAAATGACCATCACTTTGCATTTATAATTAAATGCTAACAGTATGCCGACATATAGACACCGATCACAGCTTGATGGATGAGGTTAGGCGAAAACTGTTACTAACTTGTTGTGCTTTCAATTTTGATTGCTCATAAGTGTCAATAAAGTTGATTTTTCTAGGCCTAACTACCACATAAGGAAACGTACACAGTGCAGTAGAAAAAGGGACCATTTCTATCTTAGAAGGCGGCCAATAATGTTGCATCACTTCATGTTTGGTATAATACCTTATCAAAGTGCTTCAAGTAAACTTCACGCCTTAAGTTTTAGGACGAAAAATGAGTTTCATCATTTTCCGTTTTACATATAAAAAGCCTAACCTAAGCCTCGCAACTCCCTGAAGGAGTGTGTGTGTGTGTGGGGTGGGGTGGGGATATCAAATAAGTACTGTTGAATATGTTACTGAACTATTAGTCAGCTTTCGTTCCATTCTGTAAACAGAGAAAATTAACTAAAAGAGCCCAATGCTAAAAGTTTAAACATCCGTAAAACGTAGAAAACCAACATAAAAAAATGACTAGCACATTAATGAAAACGTTAAGTTGGGAGATCAATATTTCAACAAATTATTAACATCATATAGCATAAGACTGTATATTAACATTAAAAGATAGGATAAAGTACGTACTGGTTATTCCCGTCAGTAGTATCTTCATTAACGAGATGAGTCTATTTTGTTCTTCCACTACGACCAAAATCCTTAACCTGCATAACTTTCGGTAAACTTGTCTTATCCATCTTATCATCACCAGTTGGTGCAGAGTAATCACGTCGAAAAATCCCATCAGCACCAGCCATTCAAGCAGAATCATCTGGATCATCCTGAAAGAAAGCATCTTTATGATAATACCTCTGCATATACTTCCATTTTTGCTTCGGAGCACCATCTGGTTTCGGATTCATCCTCTCCCACTCTTTCCTCTCTTCCTCAGTCATATTCCTAACTCTCTCAATCTCTTCCTTCTCCTGCACCATGGCGTCACGTACCTCTCTATCACTTTTAATCCTTGCAATCTCACGAGGCATCCAAGCTCTATATAATTCCTCTATATTCTCATCATCCGTATCCACAACAGAAATTTCACCCTCCGTATTTCCTCAACAACCATCTGCTTCATCTCCACTTTCCTTTCCTCAACCCTCATCTTCATAAACTCCTCAATCGCCTGTTCTTCAGCTTCAATCTTTTCCCTTTCAGCAATAGTATCTCTTTCACTCTTCTTAACAAAAACCGGCTTCATCATAGCCACGCCCATCTGCTCATCCTCCGAATCCGTCTCATACTCAGACTCCTCCTCCTCCTCTTCTTCTTCAATAATCAACGCATTTTTTTTCTTCTTGCTCCCTCTGAAGCAACTTCTCTTTAAGCATTCTCCTATGTTCATAAACCGCGTCCTCATCATCTTCCTCACACTCCATTCTCTCCTCTTCCTCATTCAATACAATCTCTGCATGTCTAATACATCTATGATCAGCCCGTATCTCCTCCTTATCATCCAGCCTATTTTTCGCCAACCAATACAACCTACGATCGTACCCTTTTTCTAAGGCGACTGATCCCGACATTTGAGTATCGTTGTTGTCTTCATGATCACCAGCATGATCATCTGCCCACTTAGGTGCTTTACCAGACCAATATCTTTTCACTTTTGTTTGACCTATATATTTTTTACTGGGGTCGTTAGTATTTAACGGGGTTTGGATAACGGACGTTAAATATTAAGTTAAAGGACCATGGATGAAAATAAAAGCCAAGAAGGTTCTAGAAACCCCTTGGGCTTGTGTATTCTGCCGAACCCAAGAAGGAGAGGTTTTTTGGTTGCCCTAGCTTGGAGAGAAAGTTTAAGAGGCCTATAAATACAAACCCTTGTATTCATTAGTCTCTAATCTTGATTCCCTAGCAAACCAACTTCTCTTCTTCTTCCCTCTTTGTGTGTGGCCGATCGGTTCTACATCCCAAACACCTTGGGATTGTCGATCTAACATGCACATTAAGTGTTGTATTTGTTTTGTGATCTTGAACCTAGCTTTTCACATTGAAACGCTAACTAATACGTGTGTACAAGAACGGAGATCAAGCTTACTTTAGCTTGAAGTTTTTCCCCATTCGACTAGGAGAAGTCGATCCATCCTAAACCCTAAGGTAGGGTTTAGCTTGCTCTTGATCACGTTGATTACTTGTTTAGCTAGTAATCTAAGGTACGCATATCTTTTAATTTTAGTTAATTAATTACATGTGTTTAGATCCTATTCCGCTGCACATGCTTTGATGTTAAGTGTTATGTGTTTACAAGATTGTTATGATTCACATATTCTAACAGTGGCATCAAGAGTCCGTTAACACGTTGTAATTAATTACTAAAACCGCATAAAATTAAATCTTTGTGATTAGATACATGTTATGGTGTTCTAGGGTTTTAAAAATTGTAAACCCTAATTTTTTGTTTTATGGGTCGATCACCCTTAAATATTTAGTTAGGGTTTTATGTTTTGTAAAACTTGTAGAAACCCTAGGATTGCATGCAATTTTATGTGGATTAATTAATGAATACTTGGTTTATGTCATTAATAGAATATGCGTAAAAATAGACTTGTTTATATGTGTTGACATAATAATAAGTGCTATATGGGGAATCCATAACAAAAACATGCATGTTTTGTCATGGAAGTTGATTAATTGTTACATGTTTACATGCTTATTTTATGCGATTTAAATTAATTAGGGTTTTAGTAATTAAAATTGTTGGGCAAGTTAAAATTACTAAAATTAATTAATTAGGTTATTAGGGAAGACCTAAAATTAGGGAAGACCCCATATAAATCGCGTATTTAATCTATTATGTGTGTTATGTATATATTAATTATAAGACTTACGCGGCCAACTCGTTGGTGTCTGTGGTCCATTGGGTACAATGAGCTGGAAAACCAATGAGAGTCTTAAGATCAATATATACATATTAATTGATTTTCTTAGCATGTCCATTATTTTACTTGTTTATTTTTTATTAAATTGCGCATTTGTTTAAATATGTATGTGACATGATTGTAAGCAAAAGGGTAATTTTCATAATAGAAAATAAACTTGACTTAATAATGGTGAAACATGGTTTTAAGCTATAAAAATCATAAACTTTTAATTGATTGATGCGACTGTACAAAAGTGGTCGAAAGGCGGACCTAATATTGACAAACTAAAAAGTGGGTATAAGGTTGGTTTCGCATTAAATTGTGGCCTTAAAGAGACTCCATTATGTCTTTCCGCTCGCCTGTGCATCAATATTAGACTTACCAAGTACAACCATTAAACGTACGAAGCATCTTAAGGCAATGTTGTAAGTTTCTCAACGCCATCAATTAAAACTTTGTTGATTTGAGCTTAGTTAAAAACTAATGAGTAAGAGTTTTTTATAAAACATATGATACAAAGATGAATGCATGACATCTTTGTACATATATTGATTACACACATAAAAAATTGATACTCTTAAATTTAAGTTATATGCCATCCAATTAAATGGAAACACCTGAGATTACATTCTATCATTAATAGCAGCCTCAGCTGATGTGATGATTCAAAGAATGGTAATCAAAGGGTAAATTGAGTACTTTAATTGTTAGTAGCCTCAGCTGATGTAATGAAACTATGTCAATTTGCAGTTTCTAAATTGGTTAACTTAATTGAGTACTTTCATTACTAGCAGCCTCAGCTGATGTGATGAAACTATGCCAAGGCATAAAGATGGGGATAAAACATGCTTACATTTGCAACTGAGGTTGGCAAAATATGTAAATCCCATAACTCTAGGAATTGCAATATGAGATTGGCAATTGAGTTCGACTCGTACCTTATTGAGTACTTTCATTGCTAGCAGCCTCAGCTAATGTGATGAAACTATGTCAGTTTGGATCCTAGTTTTCAGTGAAAATTAAATGGTTAAATGTCAATTTACCATGGGTATTTAATTTTCTTGAAAAGTTTAATTATCGAAAGTACTAACTTTTGAACTTTTTCTGTAGAAATGGCCCAACCCGAAAACACTAACATGAACAACATGAGTTCTGCTTTCAAATCTATGATTGAAAGAGAAAAGTTGACTCGGACAAAGAATTTCAATGATTGGTACCGTTCTTTGAGAATTGTTCTGCGAATGGCCAAAAGACATGATATTCTTAGTACGTCTCTTCCTACAGCTCCTGCTGGTACTGCATCAAATGCAGACCATGAAGCTTACAACATTGATTATGAGAAGCACAATGATGTGGCTTGTCTCATGTTATCTAGGATGGACACTCAATTACAAAAGCAATTTGAGAACTATGGTCCCATGGACATGATCAATGAGCTCAAACGCATGTTTGAGAAACCACCTATGGCAGAGTTATATGATGCATTGGATTCTCTGCAAAAGTGTAAGCAGGAGGCTGGTAAACCAGTGAGTGCTCATGTATTGGAGATGAAAGGTTATTTGGATCAATTGGATGCACTCGGCTGTGGTTACGTGCAAGATGTACAAGTTGGCCTCATCAATCGATCCCTTAACGAAGAGTTGTTTGGTGAGTTCGTGCGCAACTTCAATATGCATTGCACGGGGAAGACAATAAGTGATTTACATGCAATGCTTATTGACTTTGAGAAGGGACTCTCAAAGAAGGCACCTACACCTGTTGTAATGGCATTACAAGGTGGTAGGATTACTAAGCCCAACAAACCGCAACACGCAAACAAGAAGGGGAAAGCTAAAGTTGACAAGGGCAAACAGGTTGTGACCTACCAGCAGAAGCCTAAGAAACAGAATCCTCCAAAGAAGCAGGGTTATCCCAAGAAAGATTTGGCTGCTCGTCACCACTGCAATACTCCTGGACATTGGAAGAGGAATTGTCCATTGCTGCTAGAGGAGTTGCGCAAGAATAAAAATGCCAAGGCTGGGAATGGCGCCAGCACTTCAGGTATTTTTATGATTGAATTATTTTCTTTTCCTCGTAAGCAAAATGCCTGGATATATGATACAGGATGTGGTACTCATATCTGTAATACATCGCAGGGGCTTAGAGGAGTAAGGAAGTTGACCTATGCAGAAAGATACTTGTACGTGGGCAATGGCATACGTGCAGCAGTTGAAGCCATAGGGACATTCGTTTTAGTTTTACCTTCAGGGTTAATTCTAGTTTTGAATAATTGTCACTTTGCACCTTCTATCATTAGAGGTGTTATTTCAGTTTCTTTGTTAAAGGATAATGGTTTTGTTCACACATTTACCGATAATGGAATTTCGGTTTCTTTAAATAATATTTTTTACTTTAATGCAATTCCAATAAATGGTGTGTATGAAATTGACATGGAGAATCATGTGTCCAATGAAAATAATTTTGTATATAGCATGAGCAATAAGATAATCAAGTCAGACTTGGATTCGTCTTATCTTTGGCACTGTCGTCTTGCACATATTGGCAAGAAACGCATGGAAAAGCTACAACATGATGGGCTTTTGCAAAATATCAATGATGATTCATTTGATAAATGCGAATCTTGCATATCTGGGAAGATGACAAGGAAACCTTTTTCACATCAAATGGAAAGGGCTACAGATCTACTTGGAATAATACACACTGATGTATGTGGTCCACTTAGACATGTGTCAAAACGCGGTGCTAGCTACTTCTTAACCTTTACGGATGACTACAGTCGTTATGGTTATGTTTATTTACATAAACATAAACATGAAGTCTTTTCAAGAAATCATCAACTATTTAATCGGGGATGAGCTCTATGTTTTATAAAAGTGAAGTAGAATTATAACTCGGTAAGAAGATTAAGGCTCTTCAATCCGATAGAGGTGGTGAATATTTAAGCCAAGAGTTTAAAGATTATCTAGCTGAGTGTGGAATTGTCCAGCAACTCACATCTCCTTATACTCCATAGCAAAATGGTGTATCTGAAAGGAGAAATCGTACATTGCTAGATATGGTACGATCGATGTTTAATCTTACAACTCTTCCCTTATCTTTTTGGGACTATGCCCTTGAAAGTGTTGTTCGCATATTGAATATGGTTCTAACTAAGAAGGTTGATAAGACTCCATATGAATTATGGACTGGAAAAGCTCCCAATTTGTCTTACTTAAAGGTCTGGGGTTATGTGGCGTTTGTTAAACGTGACTCACCAGATAAACTCCAACAAAGATCTGTTAAGTGTATCTTCGTAGGATACCCTAAGGAAATAAGGGGTTACTACTTTTACTTTCCACCAAAAAATAAAGTCATTGTGGCTAGGTATGGCGAATTTCTTGAGGAGAATCTCATATCTCAAGAATACAGTGGGAGAGATTATGATCTTGAAAATGATCAAGAAGATACATCACCTTCTGAAAGCACTAGCACACATCTTGTGGAACCTGAAAGTCTAGGTCCTCCACCGGAAGTTGAAGTGGTTCCATTCGCAGATCCACAAGATCTGTAAAAGCTCCTGAACGTCTATGTTTAAACATAGAGTGTGAGGAAACTATACTAGGGGATCTTAATGAACCTACTAGTTATAGGGCTGCCATTAATAGTCCTGAAAAGGATAAATGGTAGGTTGCTATGGATGGGGAAATGCAATCTATGAGAGACAACAAAGTCTGGATTGAAGTAGACCTTCCTCCCAATGCTAAGGTGGTTGGGAGTAAGTGGCTCTTCAAGAAGAAAACAGACATGGATGGCAACATACACACCTATAAAGCTCGTTTGGTGGCTAAAGGCTTTACCCAAACATATGGTGTTGACTATGAGGAGACCTTTTCTCCTGTAGCTGACATTAGAGCTATTAGGATTCTTATAGCCATAGCTGCTTACTATGACTATGAGATTTAGCAGATGGATGTCAAAACCGCCTTCCTGAATGGTCGCCTAGATGAAGACATCTATATGGCGCAGCCTGAGGGGTTTATGAATCCACAATTTCCTGAGCGTGTATGCAAGCTTCAAAGATCCATTTATGGATTGAAGCAGGCATCTAGGCAATGGAATAAAAGATTTGATGAGGAAATCAAAAGGTTTGGATTTACTCAAAATCTTGATGAGCCATGTGTATACCACAAAGCTAGTGGGAGTAATACTACTTTTCTTGTCCTATATGTCGATGACATATTAATCATGGGAAATCATATACCAAGTCTTAATGAAGTTAAGTCTTATCTGAGTAAATGTTTTTCTATGAAGGATTTAGGAGAACCAGCTTACATCCTTGGAATCAAGATCTACAGAGATAGATCTAAGCGGTTGATTGGATTAAGCCAAAGTGCTTACATTGATAAGATATTGAAGAGATTCAATATGCAAAATTCGGCAGTAGGATCTATCATGTATGCAGTGAGATGCACAAGGCCAGATGTGGCGTTTGCACAAAATTTGACCAGTCGTTATCAACAGAATCCAGGTGAACTTCACTGGCATGCTGTTAAGAACATTCTTAAGTATTTAAGGAATACAAAAGAAATGTTTCTAGTGTATGGGGGAAATCCAGATGCAGAGCTTGATGTTACAGGTTTCTGCGATGCTTCCTTTCAAACTGATAAAGATGATACAAAGTCTCAGACGGGTTATGTCTTTGTCATCAATGGAGGAGCTGTAGACTGGAAGAGCAAGAAGCAGAATACGATAGCTATGTCTGCAACAGAAGCTGAGTATATTGCTGCATCGAAAGCTGCGATGGAAGCTGTTTGGATAAGGAAATTCATTTCGGATCTTGGAGTTATGCCGTCAATTGAATTACCTATTAATGTGTACTGCGACAATTCTGCCGCAATAACATTCGCCAATGAACCTGGAGTCATGAAGGGCGCCAGACACTTTCCTAGAAGATATCACTATGTTCGAGAACAAGTCGAAATAGGTGAGGTCAATTTACTCAAAGTTCACACGGATGACAATCTAGCTGATCCCTTTACGAAGGCTTTACCTAAGGATAAGCTTACTCAACATGCCAATGGCATTGGTCTTCGTTTGGCTAGTAGTTTCATGTAAATCTGTGGTTAGTATTTGGATAAAGGATATGTAAACAATGTTATTTTAATGAAATAAAGTATTTTGTTAGGTTTATTCCCATTTATAATATTGTATCCTATATTTGCATGTTTAAATCCGTGAATAATTAATTTTATTCTAAATAGTCCGTTGTCGATCAATAATATGGGAATATTATTGAATTAAGGCAAATCTGAGTTTTGGTAGAATATACTTAAGTATATTGATGTGTGGTTGGTATGTGCTCAAACACATACCATTTCTAGACCAAAACCGGACCCAAAAAGACCAAAAACCCGACCAAAATGCCAAATATATTGTGTTTTTGTGTTTTTACATATGCAGGCACGGATATCGAAGAAAAGGACAAAAATCAAGAAAGAACCGGAAAAACGAGCACGAGATATGGAAGTATTATTTTTAGCCGATGCCGGAAGAAATTATGGTCAAAAAGTCAACCGAGGTCCTCCATCTATCAGAAGTTGTCAAATTGAACCTTTGGATTTACTTTGGAAAAATGACAGAAATGGTCCTTTGATTTCAGAAAAATACACAATTGGTCCCTATATTTTAAAACCAAAAAAAAACCCTTTAACCAATAATCCTATTCGGATTTAATCCATAACCAAAACATTAACCCATCATCCAAAACCCATGCAACCCCATGGCCCAAATATTTACCAGCCCAACCTTTCTTTAAAAAACCCACCAACCCGAAAATAAACCCAATCCACCCACTATCCTACCCATAACCCGACCGGTCAAAGGTCCTTATTAATTCTAGTCAAACAAAAATAAATAACTCACCCAAAAATTACCCGCCCCCTTTTTATCCTTTCCCAGAAAAAGATGAACCCTAGAAATACCGTACGAATATTTACCACAATTAAGGGCAATTGTGGCAATCATTGGCTCATCTAGAAGCTCCTGACACCAAGAATGACACATGGCAGCAAGAGATTGGACCGAACACGCGTCGATTCTAATCCAAGGGCCAGAAATGAAGCTTGGAGATCAAGGGAAGATCCAAGGGTGATGGATAGCTCAGACGCACGAGGATCGCCAGCGTGGACAACCCAGAAGGTTCTCCCCTCAGCTATAAATAGGAGGTCGATCCTCATGATAGGAGTTAGTTTTTTTTTAGTTAATGTTACTCTGCCAATTTTATTTTCTGTTTTGCAATTTTAAATTTCTATTGTAATCTTTGAGTTTTTATTAATGAAAATTTCATTTTAGATTTAATTTGATTCTGTCTTAATTCAATTGTTTGTCTGAATTTAGTTATTTGAAGTTGTTATTAGTTGATTTTAATCATTTCAATCTTATTTCTGATTTAATCTCAAATTTTTGTTAAATCTCTTTTGAAAATAAAAAAAAATAATAATAATAATTCCAAATATATTGAAAAAACACAAAAATATTTACAATTCCAGCTTCAATTAGCTAATTTCACATTGCATAAGCTCATACAAGCTTTGATAGCTTACTGTGAGACTTTGGTTGAATCAATTTCAAATCAGTTCTCAACAATTCCAAAAAGTCAAACAAAGTCAACAAGCTGGTCAAATAAGCTCCTCTGAAAGGATAAGCTGATTCTGAGTAGCTTATTGGGTTATTTTGTGGCTTATTGAATAGCCTGGGTATAGATTGTTGGTTCAGATCTGTGTCTACTTAGAATGCTCTTGTAAGTTCAATATTGGTTTCATCTATTGCTTATTAGGTTAAATTGATTAATAGTGCTAATTTAGAATTTGAATTTTGCTTATCTGAGATTGGTTAAGTTGGTTATGCATAAGAATTTCAGTTTAATAGCTTTTTGCTTCAGTTCCTAGTGTTAAAGTAGCTATAGCAGATTTTAAGGGAAGTGTTTGGATCAGTGGTAGTTAAGGGTATTCAAGCATGGTTACTGTAGATTAGTTAATCTTAGTGTTTTAGTATTGCTTTAATTAGGTGATTTTAGCTGTTTGTGTAATTTTTTAGTTGATTATAAGAGCTTTGGAGGATTTAAGCACATAGGTTATTCATTAGTAAGTAAAACTGCCTCAATAAGCTCAGCATCAGCTGAGCTTATTTAGATTCCCATTATTGCATTTTGAAGTTGCCTTTAGGTGGTTAAGTAAGTGCTCAAAAGTTGGATAGAATTGGTAAAGGTTTGATAGTGTTTTGCGCCAAAACTTGGCTGCTGCACTAGGGCTTTTAAGTGCAGGCCTGCATCCTATTTTGCTTCTGTTCTTGGCTTTATTGTGGCTTAATTAGTTAGTATTAGGATTTGATTTTTGGTTTTTTAGTTAGCTCTTATAACAAGCTTGAAAGAAAATATCTGGGATTCAGGAGTTATGCTTATTAGGAAGCTTAATTTGGTCTGCTAAACTGGCTACTCACACTACTATCTGCTGCACTAAACTTTTTACAGCCCAGACCCACCTGATCTGATAGCTTTTTGAATAAGCTAATCGGCTCCAATTTTGGGCATTTTGAGTATTTAGGAAGAGTCTCATATAAGTATTAAGCTGATCATCTGGGATTTGTATTAATTGCTTATTTGACTGCTTAATGTGGGTCTGCAAAGTAGGTGTATAGTCTGTTTGGTTTCTGATTTGGTTGTAATCTGTTCTGCTTATTTTGGGCTTATTGCTTGTGCTTCTTTGATCTCTTTCACTTGATTTTAGCTTCCAGTAGATAGAATAATCTGTTTTTAGTTTTTGATAATTTTTGGTTTATGATTGCTTATTTTTAGCTTTTTACCAAGTGCTTATTTCACTGTTTTAGCTTATTTAGACATAATCAGTTTCTAAAATTATTTTTATTAAATTTCTTATTCAATTTTAGATTCACTCAAAATTTTCCAGATTTTTCCAAAGTGTTTTACTATTTTTAAATCATTTAATTAGTTTAAATTAGATTTTAATTCATAAAAAATTATTAAAAAGTCAAAAAAATATTTTTCTTTTTTCAAAAATTTTCTTTTATCAGTTTTAATATAGGAAAATTATTTTTATATTTTTAGGTTTTAAATTTTAGAATTTCATTTTTATTTACGTTTTATAATTCGTCGCGTAACGTTTTTAAAATTCAAATTTTCGTTTTTAGGTTCGCGTGCTTAGTTTAATTGTTTCATTAGCATAATTAGTTGCTTTCATTTAATATTTTATTGTTCGTAGTATAAAATCACAAATCACCACTCTTTTTCACACACATTCACCACACGTATTCGACATCGTTTACAACAACTCGATATTCGACCTTCGTTGGGACACGACCCGGGGAAAACGCATACGTTGCCTTTTCCTTTGGAAATAAAAATAACGAATCAAAAAATGGCGCCGCTGCCGGGGAAGGCTTGAAAAGAGTTGGAGTTTCGCCATAAGAATCGTGTTTTGAAGACCCTTCCTCGGAAGTTTTCGTTTTCATAAAAATAAAAAAAATACAAAAAGAAAATAATTAAAAAACACTTTTCCTAAAGTGTTTTCATCTTAATAAACATCCTCGGTCTTCCGTTGAAGGAGGGCGGTTGTAAACCATTCCGAATAAACAACAAAAGAGATCGTGAAGTTAAACGTTTCTTGGATTATTTCTTTACTACAACCTAATTACGGGGTTTAAGGAGGTCTTGACATTAAATTGCAGACCGAAGAGAGATCCATTCTTCTCTCCCGCCACGCTGCGCGTAGTTTTGAAAGAAACGAGTACGGTTGATTAACGATCACCAAAAAGATAATAAATATAATTTTTTATTAAATATAAAAATTCAAAAATATTTTCTTTTCAAATTTGGTTTTCCTTTTTGATTTTGTGTTTGTTTTTGGTGTATGCACACCCGATCTTCTATTTCTCACCCTCTTCTTTCACCACTATCAAATCCTGAGAGGATTATTCGTCATAATCACCGTGTTCATTTCTCAACCGTTGAGGAAATGGCCGATGACCAAAACAATCAACACCCGCCGATGGGTGGTGATAATCACATGCCAGCTCCCGATCTCCGAACGATGGAGGAGCTGTGCCAACCCACAATGCACGGACGTGGTGGCCCGATTGCCCCCGTCAATATTCAAGCCGCCGATTTTGGACTTAAGCATCATATGATTCAACAAGTCCAAAATTCGTGCCAATTCCATGGCTTGCCGGGTGATGATGCGAACAAGCATCTTGACAAATTCATAACCATCACCCAAAGTATGAAACAAAATGGGGTCTCCGATGACGCCCTCCGTCTATATCTCTTTCCTTATTCATTGACGCATCATGCCACCGCTTGGTTTGATCGTCTTCCCAAGAACTCCATTCGTAGTTTCGATGAAATGGTTACGAAGTTCTTGGCGAAATATTTCCCACCATCGATGGTGACGAAATTAAGGAATGAGATTAGCAATTTCCGTCAGCTTCCCGATGAATCATTGTTTGAGGCATGGGAACGCTACAAGTTATCGATTGATCGGTGTCCGAACCACAATATGTTATTGGTCACTATTATAGATACCTTCTATAACGGTCTGACATTACGACACCGAGATACGATTAATGCTGCTGCCGGTGGTACGTTTATGAAACGTCGACCCGAAGAGTGCTATGATCTCATTGAAAATATGACCACTCATCATAATTTCTGGGATTCCTCTGCCGAGAGGAATGAGTCAACAAGATCTAGCACTGATTCCTCTACTTCCGAGATAGCCGCTCTTTCTAAACAAATGAATGATTTGTCTACGGCTATCTTGAGAATTCATTAAAATCAGATTTCAACTCAAAACAACAACAATCAAGTCAATGTTGTTAACCATAGTTGTGAAACTTGTGGTGGTCCTCACCAATATTTCGAGTGCCCAGCCTCCGGTGGCTACACTCAAGAGAATGTTTATGCTGCTACGGGAACCTACAACACGGGTGGTAACGGTTACCAACCCCAAGGTGACCGTAATTTGCTCAGCTACCGTTCTAACAACTTCCTCGGACCACCCGGTTTCCCACCAAATCAAAATCAGCAAATGCAAAACCGTAATGTTCCAAATAATCAAAATCAAAATCGGGGCAATCAAGGTTATCAAAACCAAGGGAATTATAACCAAGCCCCGAATCAAGGAAATTTTCAAAACCCAGGAAACTTTAATCAGGGAAATTTTCAAAACAACAATCAAGGTTTTGTTCAAAACAACCGAGGGCCAAATCTTCCAAACAATCAAAATCAAGGATTTGTGCCAAACCCATCGCCCTCGGATGAGTTATTAAAACAATTCATTCTTCAAAACCAACAACAACAAAAGAAACAAGAGGAAATGAATAGAATGATGATTAATCAGATAACCGAATTGAACAAACGTTTAAATGATCGACCCTCGGGTTCGGGTACTACTACTCTTCCAAGCAACACGATCGCCAACCCGAGGGGCGATGCTAAGGCGATCACTACTAGGAGCGGTGTTTCATACGATGGACCCACGGCTCCGGCTACCTCTTCTTCTCTACCTCCCAAGGTAGTCGTCCGTGAGACCGAGGTGACCAAGGACACGGAACCTCCTACTAACAACGGAGGAACCAAAGACGTCCAACCTCCGGTCATCCAGCCATCTGAACCGAAAAATGTTGAACCAAAAGAAAAAGCTCCTGAAGAAGCTCCCGAAAAAGTAAAACTTCCATATCCTTCGAGATTGAGTGATCAAAAGCTCCGCGACAAAGCTTCGAGTCAAATGGAAAAATTCTTTCGAATATTCCAAGAATTACATTTTGATATAAGCTTCGCGGACGCTTTGCTCTTGATGCCTAAAATCACTTCCACACTCAAAAGTTTGTTGAGCAATAAAGAAAAATTATTTGAAATGACAAAAACTCCAGTGAACGAAAACTGCTCCGCGGCAATTCTCAAAAAGCTTCTGAAAAAGCTTGGAGATCCCGGAAAATTTCTCATACCATGTGAATTTCCGGGAAAGGTTGAATGTCACGCCTTGGCCGATCTTGGTGCGAGCATCAACCTAATGCCGTTATCCATCTGGAAGAAACTTTCTCTACCCGATCTCACCCCCACTTGCATGACCCTCGAGCTGGCAGATCGTTCCATAACCCTTCCCAAGGGTGTAGCCGAGGATGTCTTTGTAAAAGTGGGGCAGTTCCATTTTCCAGCAGATTTTGTGGTAGTTGATTTTGACGCCGACCCCCGGGTTCCTCTTATTCTCGGAAGATCATTCTTGAGGACCGGGCGTGCTTTGATCGATGTCTATGGTGAAGAAATTACTTTGCGGGTCGATAAGGAAAAAGTCACGTTCAATATTAATCCGAACTCGAAACCTCAAACCGACAAATGCAATGTCGCTACGGTTGATCAAAAGTCCGATCCCGTAATTGCTCCTAAAAGAGTTGATCCAAACCTTTCAAGATTCACGGTCAAGAGCATGTCAGAAAAACGTGCTGAGCTCAAAGCCATGAAAATCAATCCTGGATCGAGCAAATGGTTTGAGTGTTGTGCTGCAAATGCTAAGAGTGTTCTTGACAACGATGATGAAGATGAAACGGAGACTACAACGGAAGAGGTGGAAATTGCTAGCTCTAAGAGCACACCCCTTGTCCCACCTCCAGAACAAGTTTATCACATCGAGATTCTTAATTCTGACTCTTCCCATCTTTCTCCTACGATAGAAGAAAATGTTATCTCGAGGGAAGAGGTCGAGGTGTGTTTTGATAAATCTCCAATTTCGCCGGAAATTGTTGAAACTGACAGTGATCCGGGGGAAGATGATTCATTAAAAATAATTGATAAACCGTTCCCTTCCCTTTCCCCGGAAGAAGTTTATGAAGAAGTTATTCTTGTAGAAAAGCCGTCAGATCCTTTGGAGCTCGAGCTTGAGGATGCTTGTACCGATTATGAGAGTTTTACGTTTGACACGGCTAGTGGCAATCCCACTTTTGATCTCAATATTTCTATCCCATCTTTTGAAACCTTCCTCTTTGATATTGATCATTCGGAGGAGACGAGAAGTGGCAGCACCACTTCTCATGCTCATATCTCTCCTCCCGAATATGAATCATTTCATCTTGATATGAATGATCTTTATCTCGACAAGTTCTCCGATGAACTTTCTTTCTTTCTATCTCCTCCGGAATATGATAAATTTTATTTTGATCTGGAGGAAGATTCTAGTCTGGGGGGAGGTATACCTTCTCATGAAGATTTCATCCCAACCCTCCCGCCCGAGACTTTTGACAAAATTTCTGCTGATGATGAAGAGCTTATTATGATCATCATCAAAATCTTTATGCTCTTCGTCACACATGCTGTTGCTTCTCCCATCCTTCACTCTTTCAGGAGTGAGGATACTATCTTTGACCCCGGTATTACCATTTCTGGTTCTTCCTTCTAAAAATACCGCGGGTATCTCATCGGAGTGGAACTTTCATGTGATTCAGTGTTTATCCAAACATTTTGAACGAAAGTCCGATTGAGATTATTTCTTCCACATGCTCCCCCAAGGACAATTAAATTCGGGGTCGAGTCAAGCTCATGTGACTCGGTTACCAAAAACAAGCGCTTCGTGGGAGGCACCCCATGCTTATCCATCAATCCTCTTATCTTATTTCTATTAAAACGTGAGGAGGGCTTCCTTTTCTATATCTTGTGTTTCGTTGTTTTCTGTGATATGTCCAGGAATGCCCGATGATGAAGACTCTCGTGCTCGTAGTTTCCTTCACACTACTCGAGTTTCATCATTCGCTGCTCATCCGATATCCTACATCTTATCGTTTTACATCTATCTTTTGGCATAATTAATAAACGGCCTTAGATTTATGTAGGAGAACCCTTACCTTTAAGACATTGAGGACAATGTCTCGTTTTAGTCTGGGGGGGTAATCTTGCGATTTGATTTTTGCCTTGTATTTTTGCCGTTTTCTCATGCAACCCCGTTTTTCCTCCAAAAATTGAAAAAAAAAATCCAAAAAAATGAGAAAAATTTAAAAATTTTGTGCAAAAATATAATAAATTTTGACATTTTTGTTGATTTTCCGCTGGTGAGAGTAGGAATAAAATTCTGACTTGATCGGGCGTGTTGAGCCCTAGCTTGTCCCCTTAACCATTTATAATCTATAAGCTTGTGCTAGTCTTTTACACAAGGAGCTAGAAAACGCGAATTCTTTTTAAGAGTTTGCAAGTTCCCGTATTAGACTTTATATATGCATGGCTTGATTATTTGGCTAAGCATTCGCGGATCTTATTATTTAAGATTTTAAATTTGCGAAGAACGAGAAATGATAGAGTTGTTTGTAAGTTAGATTGCTAAACGTGGAGTAGTTGGATCTCTTTAGAGCTCATCAAAGTTAATTGTGGCTTTTTGTTCCCATAAGCTTGTTTCACCCAAAAATAGAAATCTATGAATAATTAAAGCTATTTTAGTTTTGGCGATAATTAGTTTTTATTTCTTCCTTAGAGGATCCTTGCTTATGAAAGTTGGGTACACATCAAGGTACTGTCAGTGTTACGGTGTAATAGACTATTTCATCTTGCCGGCTCACAACCGATGTTGGGATTGTTATAAAAGCCGTAGGACTTGGGGTTTGGCAAATAATTAATGAATATAATAATGTATAATAATAATCCAAAGCCATAAAAAGTTTTCTGCATCTTGCCGGTTCGCAGCCGATGTTGTAGACTTCTAATAAAGGCAGAGGAAAAATTCCAAGGTCATAATAGACTATCACATCTTGCCGGTTCGCAGCCGATGTTGTGATTGTTATAAAGGGCCAAGGATCAATAATAATATGTGCTTAATAATGTTAAAAATGCCAAACTTCGACTCCGAGGGTGTCCTAATAAAGGCTTCCGTCTCTGGACTCGTAGATGAGTTGTTTCGGTCGCAAATAAAAGGGATATCCTCAAAATCGTGTTAAATCAGAGACCTTGATGTGGAGCTCATTTTTGTATGCAACGGTTTTCGAGGGAAGGTTTGGAAACTACTTAGCGTCTTAACTAGGTAACTTTATCGGACTAAAAATTATCGAAACGAGAATTTGAAGAAATTCATTTCTCACCAAAAATAAAATAAATAGAGGAAAATAGGAATTTGGGAACGAGAAGTAATACACAATTAACTTTCTGAGTAGTGTTGGCAATCTAACTTATAAATAACAATGATTTCATTTTTAAGCTTAGTTTAGGGACTCGTGAAAAATCAGGAACGACGAATTTTATCCGTATGGTCACTTCTTTATGAGTCGTGTTTCCTACTCGAAGACCCTAAAAATTATCGATAGATAATGATTGTCAACAAAGCCGTCACTTAAATAATGAGAAAAATACAAGAATAGAATAAAAGGAATGATGAAGCAAAAAGTGTACCGCTTTTAAGGGGTTATTTAAGCCCTAAATCGTATTTATTTGATCAAATATTGCCCTAAATCGTTCCTTTTGTCATTTTAGGTACTTTTGAGGAGAAATCTGGAAAAGGAAGCATTTTGGACGTTTTTGGAGCATAAAAGTGAAGAAAACGACAAAGTCTCAAAATTGTGCTGGAAATTACCTTTGACGGCGTCAGGATTTGTTCTGGACGGCGTCATGGCTTGGTAAAAGTGGTGGATGTGAAAATTACTCATGATAAGCCAGAGAAATTTGCATGGAATTCTGACGGCGTCACGCTTTAATGTGATCAAGGTCGTCACGGCTTAATTTAAAGAGGGACGGCGTCACCCCTAAGTCTGACGGCGTCAAGCCTTGATAAGCCAGAATGGATTTTGGAGAGCTAAAGAGGGACGGCGTCAAGAAGGCCATCCGGGAACCCTAAAAGCGGCGAGGTGACGGCGTCACACTCCATAACGTGACGCCGTCAGATCTGAAAGTCTATATATAGTTTTGTAATTTTTTGTCATTAGTGTGGAACTTATTGGGGAACTTTGTGTGTGAAAACCCTAAGACGATTTTAGCAGCTTTCTCAAGGCTTTTTGCCTTGAGATCTTCCATGTTACATTGAAGATAAGTTATCAATTAATCATTCAATATGTCTATGTGTTGTTTGATTCTATCTTGTTCTTGTCTTTTGTTTAACATGCTAGGCTAGATTTATCTTGTGTTTGCTTAGATCTAATGAAACCTAGCTATTGATTATTGGTTATTGGTGTGTTATTAGTTGTATTGGATGATTGTTCATCTATGTTAGGCTTAAGAAAACTGGCTAACTTCCTATTCGGTAACTTGCTTGAACGTCTTAAGAAACATGAACCAATGCGTACTAAGGTTTTTATGGTTGTATTTAATGCACAAGCGAGTTCTAGTGATCCCATGTTAGGAGCTTCCTAGCCGGCTCGACATAGGAGTGAAGTAGGAGCTTGTAGAGTTGGGGAAGTACGTACGCCACCCCACGATTGGTATTAAGGAATACACCCGTCATCCACGCGATTAATACACACTAATCAACCGGTAAAAGATAGTTAGGGAGTAAGGAAATCTAAGTAAACACATTTCTCTCCACATAAGTTTTACCACCTTTTCATTTTCTGTTATTTTATTTTATTTGCAATTCGTAGTAACTTGGGTTAGTTGACTAGCAACTAATTCCGCCCACTCTTTCAAACCCGAGATTTTACTTGCTTTCATAAAAATTATAAAAACATAAAAAGAATCTTCTCTCACCCTTAGACCTATTAGAGTAGTTTTTCATACCTAACGAACACTATTCCCTGTGGAGAACGATCAATCCCCCGTACTTACCACTACACTATACTACATCGGTCAGGTACACTGCCTGGTGGGGTTGTAAGCCTCTTGAGATCCCTCGAGAGGTAAAACCTGTTGTAAGGTTGCAAAACCACGCATCAAGTTTTTGGCGCCGTTGCCGGGGAATAGTTATTGTTTAGGTTGAATTTTTATTTTATAGGTCTACTCACTAGATTCCTTTCTAGTGAGATTTTTATTTTATTTTTCTAGGTTTTCTTTAGTCTATCTATTTTCTTCGTTTCTTTGTTCGTAACCATTACCATTCGACATCATGGAAGATGGTAATATCCTTGATCCCAACAACCCACCACCACAACAACCACCACCACCTCCTAGAGCCCGTACTTTAGGAGAGTACTCCCGTCCTAGCCACCATGGCTATCGAAACACCATTGAGCTCACTCAAGGAGCCAATGTCACTCCCTTGCGATCCGACACCATCCGGTTGGTGCATAGCGGATGCGCATTCCATGGACTTCGTTCTGAAGATCCTAACCAACATCTCAAGGACTTTCTCAAAATCGTTGATTCCATAGACCTTGATGTTGCCACTCGAGAGACGACCCGATTGCGTCTCTTTCAATTCTCTTTGCGGGACCAAGCTAGTCAATGGCTAGAGCGTCAACCCGCAGGATCCATCACCTCTTGGGATGATCTCACCACTCGTTTCCTTGCTCAGTTTTTCCCACCAGGAAGAACTACCAAGCTAAGGAATGATATCTTGATGTTCCAACAGCGTCAAGGCGAAACCCTCTACGAGGCATGGACTCGATTCAAGGACTTACTCCAAAAAGTCCCTCACCATGGCTTAGAACTTTGGCTCCAAGTCCAAATCTTCTATGACCATGTCAATCTCTCCACGAGGCAAACCATTGACCAAGCGGCCGGTGGTAAGCTACGTGATCTAAGTGCGGAACAATCATGGGCTCTCCTAGAGGATCTTGCTCTTTATGACAATGAAAGTTGGAGTGATCCCCGTGATTTGAATAAAACGGTCAAGGCAATATCTTTGCCTTCGAACAATTCAAGCACTTCCGACCGTAGGATCATAGAACTTGAAGACCAAGTCAAGTTTCTCATGAAATCCTACGAGGCTCCTAAACCTTCAAGCCAAGTGAACAAAATCACTTCTTCATGTGAATTATGTAGTGGTCCCCACGACACTCGTGATTGCATGGAACTCCCCGAACAAGCTTTCGTGGACTACGCATCCTCGCGTACCGACGGAGCGGGAGACAAGTGGTACACTTTCAAACCCGAGCCAAACCCCTACGGTGATACATACAACCCCTCATGGAAAAATCACCCGAACCTTAGGTGGAAACAAAACCAAAACACACAACAAACCAATTCCTCCAACCCACCTAATCGTTTCCAATCAAGCGGTTCCAACTCGAACCGTACTTTCAATAACAATCCTTCCAACAATTATGGTAGTACCAATAACTTTGAAGGATTGATGTCCCAATTTATGGCATCTCAAGAAGCGCGTATAGCTAAGTTTGAATCCGAATTCAATCAACAACAAATGGAGATGACCAATAAAATTGACAACTTATTGAAAGCTCTCAATAACCAAGTGTTATCACCTCCACATAAGAACGCTAGGAACACAAATAGCGGACCCCAAGTAAAATACCCCTCTTCATCCAAACACGTCCACTTCGTCAACATTGTCACTATCAAACCAATTGATAGGAATGAGGATAATAGTGAACCTGAGGATGAGGTTAAGAAAGTCGAGGTTGATAAGAAAGTTAGGACAAGTGAGATTGAAGAAGTAGATGATGATGAGTACTACTTCAATAGGCTACCCACTAAGGAAGAGCGCGCATATCATACAAACTTATTCGATGACCCCGAGACACCATACTTCCTAGGTAGACCAATCATAGAAATAGGCGACCCTTCTAATCTCAACATACCATGCAACATCGGACATTTGCATGTGTGGAAAGCCTACATCGACCTTAGATCACCCATAAACATCATGACTAGAGCCCACTACAACTTGATAATGAAAAATAAACTTGGGTATAGGATGTTCCCTGACAAGGGTTAGATGAGTAACTTCACGGGAAGAGTTAAGGGATTACCGGTTTATGTAGGAAACTTCACCTATGTCACCGACTTTGTAATTGTTGAAGATATCCGCCCAATAGTCGATGCATCCTTAACTCAAGTGGTTTTTGGAAAACCATTTGTTGAGGTCTCTAGAATGACTTATGAACCTTCCTTAGGGATAGTTAGATTTAAGGATGAGACCGATGAGGTAAACTTCCAAATGCCATATAAGATAGAACAATTCCAACACTTGTCAAATGTTGAGAAGGAGCTTAAGCAAGCGGTCTACTATAGGAATGATGAGGATAGAAATAAAGGAGTAGACTATGTTATGGAAAGGATATCCGGTTTCTAAAAGGATTGTTTGAAATTAGGACCGGAATATAAAACCGGGAATGAAAATGGCCTAGGAACCGCGACCAATGATGGAATCACGTAATGTACGTGACTTTGAGTCTAGCTACAAGACTCGTTAATAAAGAAAAGCGCTTCTTGGGAGGCAACCCAAGTTTTATTTGCTTTGTGTGTTTATTTATTTGTTTGTTTGATTTTATTTGTTTCCGTATGTGTGTTTAAGTTTTATTATTATTGATTCATGTTAAAAACTAATTTGTGAAAATGCTTTATCTTGTTTTTAACTTCGTCTTAACTACATATAAAGGTACTTTGCAAAAATTAAGTGTAAGGGAAATCTAAATCGGTTTATTAGAACACAAATGAACGTGAATCGTAATAATATTAAATGAACATACATATTAGTATTTGTTTGAGTCAAATGCTTGTATCGAGTCATAATGATGTTTTGCAGGAATTCCAGGAAGTAAGGTATAGGTTTTTCCAAAAATTTTCCGAAAACGTAACATGAGAATTCTGTCAGATTGTTTCTGACGGCGTCAGGATCTACAACCTGACGGCGTCAGGTGTTAATTTTCTGAAATTTTTGAAAGTTTTGTTTTCATAAAAAGTTTTTATTAAATCTCTAACTTATAGTCTCCAGGAATCTGCAAAATTATCATTCCACAAGCATTATATCCTTATATATAGATTTTATCCCGCCGATGTTATGCAGGTTTTCGTGTTTGTTTTCTCAGGTATAACAGGTTATTTTGGACAAGGAGATGTATGTGGAATCAAGCTTTTGGCGATGCATTAGTCTTGAAGCTTCTACATTACCTTGGAAGAAGATCTAACCATGTTACCTCTTTATCCACCGAGCGAATCAGGGGAGTATTTGATTTCATTCTTTTACTTTATACTTTTACATCTTGTTATTTGAACATTGGGGACAATGTTCATCTTAAGTGTAAGGGAGGGTAAAAGTACGATACTTTAGAGAATACAATTACGCTTGATTTTTGTTTGTTTAATGGTAGATGTGTAATAAAACTGAGAGAAATACCTGTTAAGGCAATTTTAGTGCCAAATTTAAAATTTTTTACAACATATAGGAGTGAAACTTTGGTCTTAATGAGCGTCTCATGGATAGGAGTTATATGACTAGCACAAAACCGTACCACTAAAAAATTTTCCACCCCCAAATATGTGAGGTTCGCCCCTAGAATTGGTAGGAAAAGCATTTATGCTATGATGTGTGTACCGGTAGCACTTAGATTCTAGAACATGCGTTAGGACCATTCCGAAGCCACAAGTGAGACTACATTCGTGTAGTTAGATTTACTACATGATAAGAGGCATTAGGATTAACCCATTGTTTTACACCTGTGTTTTTGTTATAATTACGTTGGCTACATTGGTCAAGTAATTCTCCCACACCCTTTGCGTTGTACTCATTTTTAGTACACGATACCCCTAGTACACCCCTCAGAGCCTATCTTTTCGTTTCGACCTTTAAGCATTTTACTTAAAGGAAGAATTTGTTACACCCCACTAAAATGTACACCCAAATCGCCTTAGCCTACCTTGTATGCACTCATCTTTAGTGCATTATTGTGACAACATTTGTTTAAACCCAAGTTAATTATCTAATTGATTACATGGTTGCTAAGTCGAGTCATATCCTTGTACATATTGTTTTGGGACGATTGGGACTCATGGGTAAAGTACTAGTGTAATGGAGTAATGGGGAAGAACATCATTTATTACCCCCATATGTGCTAAATATTTTAAAAGTACTCCAAGTGTTTTGATTATCTTAATTCGAGTCATTAGAATAGTTATTTGTAAAGTTATGTAAAAGTTCAAGTGTAAGGGGAATGCAACGCCCCTATGATGTATTATTTTGGATGGTAGGGCAAGAGTATATGCAAAAAAAAAATAAATAAAAAAAAATAAAAAAAAAATAAAAAAAAATCAAGAAAAATACAAAAAAAAATGAAAAATAAAAAAATAAAAAAACATACGGACTACCATCCCGTTTCATTTTATGTTTATTTTATGTTTTTGTTATTTTGTTTTTAGCTTAAGATTGAGTCGAGTCTTGGCTTAGCAACATTGTATAGTACATGTAATTGATCAAGATCTTTAACTCGCCACCAGTAAAATATCCTTTATCCAACAAAACCGTGTTTTCCTTTTCCCTACACCTAACGTTATAACCCATTTAAAAGCCCTCTTTGATAGTTTATCTTAGGTGCTTACGCCTAGTGGAGGAGGTTTTCGATCCTTTCCCAAGCCTATGGTAATCTATTTGCTATGACAGGTAGTGAGAGATATTATCCGTTTTCATTTATGAGATTTATTTTGATGACACTTGAGAGATGTGAGTATCTAAACACTACTTGTGAGGTGCTAGTTTGTAATCTCTGTGCTTATTATAATTAAAGTGGAACGAATAATTGTTGTAATTACTTTTATGTTAGCATTAAATGACCCCTAACTTATATTTTGATTAGAATAAAAGCACATTTGCTTGAGGACAAGCAAATCTCAAGTGTAAGGGTATTTGATGAAGCAAAAAGTGTACCGCTTTTAAGGGGTCATTTAAGCCCTAAATCGTATTTATTTGATCAAATATTGCCCTAAATCGTTCCTTTTGTCATTTTAGGTACTTTTGAGGAGAAATCTGGAAAAGGAAGCATTTTGGACGTTTTTGGAGCATAAAAGTGAAGAAAACGACAAAGTCTCAAAATTGTGCTGGAAATTATCTTTGACGGCGTCAGGATTTGTTCTGGACGGCGTCATGGCTTGGCAAAAGTGGTGGATGTGAAAATTACTCATGATAAGCAAGAGAAATTTGCATGGAATTCTGACGGCGTCACGCTTTAATGTGATCAAGGTCGTCACGGCTTAATTTAAAGAGGGACGGCGTCACCCCTAAGTCTGACGGCGTCAAGCCTTGATAAGCCAGAATGGATTTTGGAGAGCTAAAGAGGGACGGCGTCAAGAAGGCCATCCGGGAACCCTAAAAGCGGCGAGGTGACGGCGTCACACTCCATAACGTGACGCCGTCAGATCTGAAAGTCTATATATAGTTTTGTAATTTTTTGTCATTAGTGTGGAACTTATTGGGGAACTTTGTGTGTGAAAACCCTAAGACGATTTTAGCAGCTTTCTCAAGGCTTTTTGCCTTGAGATCTTCCATGTTACATTGAAGATAAGTTATCAATTAATCATTCAATATGTCTATGTGTTGTTTGATTCTATCTTGTTCTTGTCTTTTGTTTAACATGCTAGGCTAGATTTATCTTGTGTTTGCTTAGATCTAATGAAACCTAGCTATTGATTATTGGTTATTGGTGTGTTATTAGTTGTATTGGATGATTGTTCATCTATGTTAGGCTTAAGAAAACTGGCTAACTTCCTATTCGGTAACTTGCTTGAACGTCTTAAGAAACATGAACCAATGCGTACTAAGGTTTTTATGGTTGTATTTAATGCATAAGCGAGTTCTAGTGATCCCATGTTAGGAGCTTCCTAGCCGGCTCGACATAGGAGTGGAGTAGGAGCTTGTAGAGTTGGGGAAGTACGTACGCCACCCCACGATTGGTATTAAGGAATACACCCGTCATCCACGCGATTAATACACACTAATCAACCGGTAAAAGATAGTTAGGGAGTAAGGAAATCTAAGTAAACACATTTCTCTCCACATAAGTTTTACCACCTTTTCATTTTCTGTTATTTTATTTTATTTGCAATTCGTAGTAACTTGGGTTAGTTGACTAGCAACTAATTCCGCCCACTCTTTCAAAACCGAGATTTTACTTGCTTTCATAAAAATTATAAAAACATAAAAAGAATCTTCTCTCACCCTTAGACCTATTAGAGTAGTTTTTCATACCTAACGAACACTATTCCCTGTGGAGAACGATCAATCCCCCGTACTTACCACTACACTATACTACATCGGTCAGGTACACTGCCTGGTGGGGTTGTAAGCCTCTTGAGATCCCTCGAGAGGTAAAACCTGTTGTAAGGTTGCAAAACCACGCATCAAGTAAAAATGGGGAGTTTTTAGAACTTAAGATTTCTTGATCTCTTTCGAAAATTTTGCTACTTCTCAAATTTAGTAAAAAGAGATTGGAAATTTTTGGTTTCAGAAACGTGTTCTTATAACATTGCATGAGGACATTGCAATATCTTAGTCTGGGGGAATTTTGGTATGTGCTCAAACACATACCATTTCTATACCAAAACCGGACCCTAAAAGACCAAAAACCCGACCAAAATGCCAAATATATTGTGTTTTTGTGTTTTTACATATGCAGGCACAGATATCGAAGAAAAGGACAAAAATCAAGAAAGAACCGGAAAAACGAGCACGAGATATGGAAGTATTATTTTTAGCCGATGCCGGAAGAAATTATGGTCAAAAAGTCAACCGAGGTCCTCCATCTATCAGAAGTTGTCAAATTGAACCTTTGGATTTACTTTGGAAAAATGACAGAAATGGTCCTTTGATTTCAGAAAAATACACAATTGGTCCCTATATTTTAAAACCAAAAAAAAACCCTTTAACCAATAATCCTATTCGGATTTAATCCATAACCAAAACATTAACCCATCATCCAAAACCCATGCAACCCCATGGCCCAAATATTTACCAGCCCAACCTTTCTTTAAAAAACCCACCAACCCGAAAATAAACCCAATCCACCCACTATCCTACCCATAACCCGACCGGTCAAAGGTCCTTATTAATTCTAGTCAAACAAAAATAAATAACTCACCCAAAAATTACCCGCCCCCTTTTTATCCTTTCCCAGAAAAAGATGAACCCTAGAAATACCGTACGAATATTTACCACAATTAAGGGCAATTGTGGCAATCATTGGCTCATCTAGAAGCTCCTGACACCAAGAATGACACATGGCAGCAAGAGATTGGACCGAACACGTGTCGATTCTAATCCAAGGGCCAGAAATGAAGCTTGGAGATCAAGGGAAGATCCAAGGGTGATGGATAGCTCAGACACACGAGGATCGCCAGCGTGGACAACCCAGAAGGTTCTCCCCTCAGCTATAAATAGGAGGTCGATCCTCATGATAGGAGTTAGTTTTTTTTTAGTTAATGTTACTCTGCCAATTTTATTTTCTGTTTTGCAATTTTAAATTTCTATTGTAATCTTTGAGTTTTTATTAATGAAAATTTCATTTTAGATTTAATTTGATTCTGTCTTAATTCAATTGTTTGTCTGAATTTAGTTATTTGAAGTTGTTATTAGTTGATTTTAATCATTTCAATCTTATTTCTGATTTAATCTCAAATTTTTGTTAAATCTCTTTTGAAAATAAAAAAAATAATAATAATAATAATTCCAAATATATTGAAAAAACACAAAAATATTTACAATTCCAGCTTCAATTAGCTAATTTCACATTGCATAAGCTCATACAAGCTTTGATAGCTTACTGTGAGACTTTGGTTGAATCAATTTCAAATCAGTTCTCAACAATTCCAAAAAGTCAAACAAAGTCAACAAGCTGGTCAAATAAGCTCCTCTGAAAGGATAAGCTGATTCTGAGTAGCTTATTGGGTTATTTTGTGGCTTATTGAATAGCCTGGGTATAGATTGTTGGTTCAGATCTGTGTCTACTTAGAATGCTCTTGTAAGTTCAATATTGGTTTCATCTATTGCTTATTAGGTTAAATTGATTAATAGTGCTAATTTAGAATTTGAATTTTGCTTATCTGAGATTGGTTAAGTTGGTTATGCATAAGAATTTCAGTTTAATAGCTTTTTGCTTCAGTTCCTAGTGTTAAAGTAGCTATAGCAGATTTTAAGGGAAGTGTTTGGATCAGTGGTAGTTAAGGGTATTCAAGCATGGTTACTGTAGATTAGTTAATCTTAGTGTTTTAGTATTGCTTTAATTAGGTGATTTTAGCTGTTTGTGTAATTTTTTAGTTGATTATAAGAGCTTTGGAGGATTTAAGCACATAGGTTATTCATTAGTAAGTAAAACTGCCTCAATAAGCTCAGCATCAGCTGAGCTTATTTAGATTCCCATTATTGCATTTTGAAGTTGCCTTTAGGTGGTTAAGTAAGTGCTCAAAAGTTGGATAGAATTGGTAAAGGTTTGATAGTGTTTTGCGCCAAAACTTGGCTGCTGCACTAGGGCTTTTAAGTGCAGGCCTGCATCCTATTTTGCTTCTGTTCTTGGCTTTATTGTGGCTTAATTAGTTAGTATTAGGATTTGATTTTTGGTTTTTTAGTTAGCTCTTATAACAAGCTTGAAAGAAAATATCTGGGATTCAGGAGTTATGCTTATTAGGAAGCTTAATTTGGTCTGCTAAACTGGCTACTCACACTACTATCTGCTGCACTAAACTTTTTACAGCCCAGACCCACCTGATCTGATAGCTTTTTGAATAAGCTAATCGGCTCCAATTTTGGGCATTTTGAGTATTTAGGAAGAGTCTCATATAAGTATTAAGCTGATCATCTGGGATTTGTATTAATTGCTTATTTGACTGCTTAATGTGGGTCTGCAAAGTAGGTGTATAGTCTGTTTGGTTTCTGATTTGGTTGTAATCTGTTCTGCTTATTTTGGGCTTATTGCTTGTGCTTCTTTGATCTCTTTCACTTGATTTTAGCTTCCAGTAGATAGAATAATCTGTTTTTAGTTTTTGATAATTTTTGGTTTATGATTGCTTATTTTTAGCTTTTTACCAAGTGCTTATTTCACTGTTTTAGCTTATTTAGACATAATCAGTTTCTAAAATTATTTTTATTAAATTTCTTATTCAATTTTAGATTCACTCAAAATTTTCCAGATTTTTCCAAAGTGTTTTACTATTTTTAAATCATTTAATTAGTTTAAATTAGATTTTAATTCATAAAAAATTATTAAAAAGTCAAAAAAATATTTTTCTTTTTTCAAAAATTTTCTTTTATCAGTTTTAATATAGGAAAATTATTTTTATATTTTTAGGTTTTAAATTTTAGAATTTCATTTTTATTTACGTTTTATAATTCGTCGCGTAACGTTTTTAAAATTCAAATTTTCGTTTTTAGGTTCGCGTGCTTAGTTTAATTGTTTCATTAGCATAATTAGTTGCTTTCATTTAATATTTTATTGTTCGTAGTATAAAATCACAAATCACCACTCTTTTTCACACACATTCACCACACGTATTCGACATCGTTTACAACAACTCGATATTCGACCTTCGTTGGGACACGACCCGGGGAAAACGCATACGTTGCCTTTTCCTTTGGAAATAAAAATAACGAATCAGTGGTCATGCCAAATTCACATGATATTCAATATTGGATAAATTGAATATAGGACAGATCCCAATCACATGATTGTACTTTATGGATCGTCGGTCATTAAGTATATCATGAATATTTATCCTCAGACTTGAGATACCAGGTAACAGCCGAGGATGTAGCTCATTTTCTGTAAGATAGTCGGACGCTATCCGTAACTGGTAGTTATAAGGGCTATTTTCGGAGGTGATGCGAAATTCAAGGGTTATGCTCGTTGTCAAGAAAGGGTTCCTTCAAATTTGTTTTGAAGATTAATACTGCTTGGCCACTCATAGGATTGACAAGATATTTGCGTGCGCACGCCCAAAGGCTATCTGGAATACGTTTAGATGATTTGGTAATCTTGATCAATTATTAAAAACGAGAAACTAAACTGTTAATTATAGAATGACTTAGATCCATATCCATATTAACGCGGTATTAGAAACAAAAGGATAAGTATGATGATGAATCATCACAAGGTTTTTTCCAGGAAACCATACTCAGGGTCGATCTGGGGGCATTTGGGGTGTTAAGCTAGACTAACCAATATCATTACTATATTAATGCATATCCAAGTGGGAGCTGTTAAAGTTGTGGATATAAATTAATATACGTATGACCAGTTTCGAACACGAGACTTCGGGATTGCACACATTATGTATGAGTTTCAATGTTTGAATAATTAATTTATAATAAGTTATGATTTAATTATTCATTTCACAAATAAACACTTAACGGTCGTTAGTATTTAACGGGGTTTGGATAACGGACATTAAATATTAAGTTAAAGGACCATGGATGAAAATACAAGCCAAAAAGGTTCTAGAAACCCCTTGGGCTTGTGTATTCGGCCGAACCCAAGAAGGAGAGGGTTTTTGGTTGCCCTAGCTTGGAGAGAAAGTTTAAGAGGCCTATAAATACAAACCCTTGTATTCATTAGTCTCTAATATTGATTCCCTAGCAAACCAACTTCTCTTCTTCTTCCCTCTTTGTGTGTGGCCGATCGGTTCTACATCCCAAACACCTTGGGATTGTCGATCTAACATGCACATTAAGTGTTGGATTTGTTTTGTGATCTTGAACCTAGTTTTTCACATTGAAACGCTAACTAATACGTGTGTACAAGAACGGAGATCAAGCATACTTTAGCTTGAATTTTTCCCCATTCGACTAGGAGAAGTCGATCCATCCTAAACCCTAAGCTAGGGTTTAACTTGTTCTTGATCACGTTGATTACTTGTTTAGCTAGTAATCTAAGGTACGCATATCTTTTAATTTTAGTTAATTAATTACATGTGTTTAGATCCTATTCCGCTGCACATGCTTTGATGTTAATTGTTATGTGTTTATAAGATCGTTATGATTCACATATTCCAACAATCTATACTATATATAATGCACAAATAATTTTTTTTTATACTTAAAAAAAAAAAAAAAAAAAAAAAAAAAAAAAAAAAAACTTAAAAATGAATAATGTTGTTAGACTAAATTACCCCTACTTATAAAAGACAACAAAATATACTAAATATTTAAATACTTAATTACAATTTAAATCACTAATTTTCTTTAATTTCAGTTACTCACAAGTATATATACATAAAAAAGACACACGCAAATTAATGCTACCATACAACCCGTAAATTAGGGGTGGCAATTCGGGTTGGGTTTGGGTTGACAGGTTGGCGGGTCAGAAAACCGCAACCCGAACTTGACCCATTTAAATCATTGGGTCAGTTATGTCAACCGTAACCTGTTTACTGATATTTTGGCCTTTTTTTACCTCACAATTATGTGGATGGGACAACCATTAGGTTATGTGGCTCGTAGATTCGTCGGACGAGACAACGATACAACTAACTAACCAAAAAGGATCACATGTTGTAGAGAACGAAGACCTCATTAAACAAGTGAAGGAAATTCAAACGGATTCCAAAATCAAGTTAACCGTAGAGTCGCCGAAACGGGCAACGGTAACGTAAGTGAGGAACATGATGGAACATGATTCTCCATAGAGAAGCAGTGGTAAAGAAGCGAAGAAGGGGTTAGAAAGTTTCACATGAGTCTCTTCCATGAGGAGGAGAATTATGTATGGCACGTTCGGGCTCCCGCTCCTCTGGCTTTGCCGTTGTTTCTTTGGTCAACATGTGAAGTCTTGTGTTTCAATGATTCGAGAAAATTGAAGCGTAAAACGACAATATAATATATAATTTTCGTAATCTATCTTTTTCATTTTAATACTTTGCCTATTTTCGTTAAAGATTAGTTTGGATTTTTAAAAATTATTTCATTTCCTTATTTTAAATATAGTCGGGATATTTAAGTTTCTCTTCAAGATTTATCCGGACTATAAATCATTGTAATAGGTTTAGGTTTTTGGGGAGGTTAAGAAGAATTAACAGAAAAAGAGAGTTTTCTCTTGAAGTCCCGTTTGGGCACATTTTCTGGGTTTATCGAATTCTTTATTCATTGTTCTTGGGTGATTTCTTGCATTCACAATGGTCCCGCCATCGAATTATATCACGAAAGTTTAGCTAGCTAATTTATGACTACAACGCCAATCGAACAAACTCAAAAAGATATCTTGAATGATTTATACCTATTCTTAATTCAAAGAGGAGAAATGTTGAACCTCTTCTTCTAGAACTCCAAGAGCATATATGGTTAGGCCAAGTTCCTTGCTAATTGTACTCTATGCATATCAGCATTCGATATAAACAAGCTAGTTTTGTTTTAGCAATGTCTGGTAATTTGCAAAATGAGAGGTTATATTCCATCGGATTATAACGGATACGTACTAATACTTTATAAACTGTTGTATTAAAACAATTATCAACCAAATAAAATTAGAAAGAGATGATTCTACTACTCCTTAAAAGTAGCAATTGCTTTCTATGTCTAAAGTCGAGTAAAAAATGTGAGATAAAAGTGTTTTAGTTGTTAAGATATCTCTTTCTCTAAAAGCAATGACCATGTCTTCTAACCGCTCTCTCTCATCATTAGTTTCTCCACAAAAATCGATTAAACGAACGAAACCCAAAGTAAAAAGATTGCTAAAGAGAGTGAGGAAAAAGAGATTATATAGATTTCAAGAAGAACAACAACAAGAAAAAGATTAACAAGAAGTAGAAACAAGATATGGGTTCATTGAAGAAGAGGAAAAAAAGGAAACCCTAGCTAGCTCAAAAGGTCAACCCTTTCATCTCTTCCTTGAAATCCTCTTTCTATTTCTCTCTAATCTCTATATCTTTCTTCTAAACTTGGATCGATCTCATGGGGAATGAAAGCATATTGGTCCGATTGTTTGGTTAGTATAGATCAAACAAATCCTACTTATTTTGTTATATATGTATCTATATAATCGTTTGCTATCGTGTGTATGCTATTGCTTTTGGTTTTCTTATGTTTTGATTTAAATATCCATCTTGTTAGTTGATGGGTGATCAAGAATACAACTGGTACTGTTATTGTTGTAAAATTTGAAACAAAGAATGAAGTAGATGTGTATGAAGTTTCTATATTGATGTAAGGTATTAATTAATGTGTTTTTCATCATTTTGAATCTATTATTGTGAAGAATATAGCATGAATTGACATGAATTCATGAATTGACATGAATTGACAAGAATTCTATTATTGTTCTTTACAAACATGTTGTATATTTGCGGTATAAATTTCCTTGCCATTAAGAAAAATGGCTGATCTAGCAAGCTTTTGCATATCAAAACTCATACATTGCATGTTGTATATGTATTGTATAATTTTCTTTACAAACATGTTGTATATGTATTGTATAAATTTTCTTACAAACATGTTGCATATGTATTGTATCCTTGTGGAGTTTGTTTATGTACAAACTCATATACCTCAAAAAGCTTCATATATTCATAGCTCTTGCATCATTTTGGAGTCTATAAGAAACAACCTGAATATGTCACGCAATGTACCAACATTTGACATCAATTATTTATGTTTTTTCAAGCTATTGACACGATATTATTATTGTCACGAATTGAAATGAGTCATTTTGTGATGATCGATCAAAACTTATAGCATCTTCATTGATATTAATTTTCATAAGTTTGTAGTATTGTCATGTTAGATTTTTAACATCAACAGTATATACTCACATAATTACTCTTAAACATTTCAATGTTTATAATTGGACTTACCTTGTCGATCTTGAGTGTAAATTAGTATGTGGGCAAGACTCGCATTCACTCTCACACGAGTTTATGGGGATAAACTCACTTTTCTTTCATCTCTTAAACCTTGTAAACTAATCGTTTAATCCTTGTAAGTTAATCGTTACAATACAAAGTTTAATGAGTTAAACAGCATGTCACCGTAGACTTGCAATATAATCTTTATTGGAGTGCACTTATCCCAGTCGTAATATTATCACGAATAGAGCACACATACGAGTTTTAAGATAAAAACTTTGTAGAATAACTCTTTTTATTGAATTTAGAATAAATGTAATTTCAGATGTGGTGTGGATAATTTGAATAAGTTTAAAAGATACATATAAAATCAATTTAAGCACTAATTAAAGGGGAAGTGTTGATCTTTTGCCCCATTTTCATTCGGAACCATATTCTCACTTGACATAATGACGATGTTGTTAGAGTTTATGGATAATTATTAATATTCGTATGTCCAGTTTCGAACACGAGACTTCGGGATTGCACACAATACGTAAGAGTCTCAATGGTTTGAATAATTAAATATAGATTTATGATTTAATTATTCATTTCACAAATAAAACACTTAACGGTCGTTAGTATTTAACGGAGTTTGGTTAACGGACGTTAAATACTAACTAGAAGGACTATGTATGAAAATACATGTCAAGAAGGATCTAGAAACCCTTCTTGATCCTATGTTCGGCCGCCCCTTATTAAGAAAGGAAAGAATGGTTGCTTGGAGTAGGGAACAAGGTTTAGAGAGCCTATAAATACAACCCTTGTATTCATTAGTTCTCTAGTCATAATTCCCTAGCAAACCAAACTTCTTCTTCTCCTTTTTTTCTTGTGTTTGGCCGATCCTAAACTCCCTTTCCCTAGGGATTTTTCGATCCAATATACACATTAAAGTGTTTGGTTTGTTTGTGGAATTAGAATCTAGCTTTTCCCATTGAAACGCTAGTATTACGTGTGTACAAGAACGGAGTACAAGCTTGTTTTAGCTTGTCGTTACGTTATCCTATTCGACTACATAGTGGTCGATCTATACTAAACCCATATTAGGGTTTATATTGTTCTTGGTAATCACGTGGTTTCTTGTTCTTGCTAGAAACCTTAAGGTACGCATCTATTTAAATATTAGTTCATTAATTACATGTTTATAGATCTTGTTTTATTCCGCTGTGCGTGTCTTAATTGATGTTTATGTGTCTATAGATTTATGATTCACATATTCTAACAGTGGCATCAAGAGCCCGTTTAAACATTGTAATTAAATTACTAAACGCATAAAATTGAACCTATGTGAATAGATACATGCTTTTAAAAATTCTAAGGTTTAAGATTTATGAAAACCCTAATTCATTCTTGTTGGTCGATTACCAACTATTATTTAGGGTTTATTTATTGTTAAAATCTTGTAGAAAACCCTAAGATTGCATGCATTTTTATGTGAAAATTAATGAGTACCTTAGTGATGTCATTAATTTAGTATGCGTACATGATTGGCTAGATAATATGTGTTTACATGATTATAAGTGCTATATGGGGATTCATGACAAAAACATGCATGTTTTGTCATGATAATTGATGTCTAATTGCTACATATTTTTTAAGATAAATCTAAAATTAAGGAAGACCCTAATTAAATATATTAATTAATTAGTATGTGCAATGTGGTATCTAATTAATTAAAACTTACGCGGCCAAGTTATTTGGCGTCTGTAGTCCATTGGGCACAATGAGCTCGAAAACCAATGGGAGTTTTATTAATTACATACATTAAAATTCACATAGAAATTATTAATAGGATTTATCAAAAGGTTTGCATGTTGCTATATGATATTGTTAATGATCATATATGCGTTATTAAGTGTTTGTTTATTTTTTAATTACTTGATCTTTGTGTTTTAATTATGATGAATTGTAAACATCAAAGAGGGTAATTTTTTTGAATAAAAAATAAATAAACCTAATAACTATGAAACTTTTGTGGTAAATTATTTATTGCCAAGTCTTATGTGCGGATAGTGGTTCGCTTCGCACGGTAATTTGCTCCCAGGCGAGACTAGCAATTTAATAATTTACTACATAAATGTTTTAAGCTTTAAATCTTAAAGTTTTTAATTGATTGATGCGACTGTACAAAAATGGTCGAAGCGGCGGACTTAATATTGACAAACTATAAAGTAGGTATAAGGAGGCTTGACATTAAATTGTCATCCGAAAGGGGCGCGCTTTTAATTAGCCTTCGGGCGAACGTTTGCCTCTCCGCTCGCCTGTGCGTCAATATTAGACTTACCAAGTACACCATGAAAAAGTACGAAGCATCTTAAGGCAATGTTGTAAGTTTCTCAACGCCCTCAATAAAAATTTTGTTGATTTTAAGCTGCGAATGAGTAAATGGTTTTGTAGAAAACATATGATACAAATATGAATACATGACATCTTTGTACATATTTTGATTACACACATCAAAATTTTATACCCTTAAATTTAAGTTATATGCCACCCAATTAATACAGAAACACCTGAGATGACATTCTATCATTGCTAGCAGCCTCAGCTGATGTAATGATTCAAAGAATGGGAATCAAAGGGTAAATTGAGTACTTTCATTGCTAGCAGCCTCAGCTGATGTGATGAAACAACGTCAATTTACGTGTTTCTAAATTGGTTAACTTAATTGAGCACTTTCATCACTAGCAGCCTCAGCTGATGTGATGGAACGGCGTCAAGGCATAAAGATTTGGGGATGAAACATGCTTACATTTGCAACTGTTGTTGGCAAAATATGTAAGTCCCATGATTAAAGGAATTGCAATTGTATATTGGCAATTGAGTGTAGCTCTACCTTATTGAGTACTTTCATTGCTAGCAGCCTCAGCTGATGTAATGAAACGACATCAATTTGGATCCTAATTTTTCAGTGAAAATTAAATGGTTAAATGTTTATTTACCATGGGTATTTAATTTTTTTGAAAAGTTTATTATCGAAAATACTAAAATTGAATTTTGAAAATTCTTTTAATGTAATTAATGCAACATTAAAACCGTAAACGTGGGGCATTCTTTAGTGGAAAGTTGATCTGCACCCGTAAGGGTTTTGGATAGAGTCAACTTAACTAAAAGAATAAACCTAGCCTACTTTCCGTGTGAAGAGTAAGACTTAATCCTATTCCTTTTCATGAATGAGAAAGGTATAATAGGAAAATTAGAATTGTCTAAATTCTAAGAAATAACTCATGGCGAATTTCTTAAGAAATTGCATGGTTAGAAGTAATTGAAATTAGAAACTAGACTAATTACCGCATGATTGGTAAAAGGCAAACTAGGATGATTGATCTAGTTGTTGTGCTTTAACCATTAAGGGTGCTATATACCATGATGGGGATGGTAGACCTAATTAAGGAAGAAATTGCATACCCAATTCTTTCAAGTTAATTGCATTGATGGATATTCCATCATTGACAAAGTAGAATACATTCTTTGAGTACCTTAGTAGTGTTACGTAAGGGATCCATCAAAGGTGTAGGAAAGTAAACAGCACGCTATTTGCCTTTTACTAGTCTTGAAACATTTATAATGTTGTCAAATCCAGTGGGAGCATAGTTTTGTAATTACTGAATAATGAGTTCATGTAGTGATCTTTATTTCAGGGGGAGCTACAAGTCTTGATATCTTGGTAGTAACCCAGATTATCTCTAGAATCTCTTGAGATAAAATACTTTCCAATTATAGACACTTGTGGTATTAAGGATAGTCGTGTACGTTTCCTTACTAATCGAGATGATTCTATATCTACTTATATCTATGACAAAATCATATTGATCAAATAAGCAAACTAATGACGTGTTGTTTATCTGATACGTGATGTTGTTCCATGCATAAGTGGGAGAAATCTTTATTGTGTGCAAGGAACAACATAAAGGAATATGATTTGAAGGATTCTCTTGACTGTAAGGTAAGAGATTGATGTTCTAATGTGGTTTATCTGCATCTAATCAATAGAACACTTGAAGTTAATATCTAGCGTCAGTGTATACTTGATAATAAATATTAATGACAAGGTAAATTACATACTTTCATTATTAGCAGCCTCAGCTGATGTAATGAAACTATGTTAATTTACAAGTTTCTAAATTAGATAAACATTAGAACGAGTGTCAATATGATAATAAGACTACTTCAAATGTTAATATTTATGTATTGTTGTAATGACATAAATAAATGAAGTAATCTTATACTACTTCATATTTAGATGTTTATGTATTCTTGGAATGACATAAATATATGAAGTAATAAATTAACTTGAAATAATGATTGAAACCAACGGTAGTGTTCATAATTACTTTAGTTATGCATATTTATATTTTTATATAAAGATATAAATATGTAGTCTTTTATTGCTATAAGACTTATAATAAAGTAAGATGTTAACTTGTTATGTTTTAATTAAGACATATACAAGAAGTCATTGAGTTGATCAATGATTTATAACGTATATTGGGATTATGACAGTTTATGTCTTTTGGTAAGACATAGAAATGAAATGGCTTGGGCAAAAAGGCACTTATGTTATAAAACATGAAATTGGCTTGGAAAATCTATTATACCATTAAAGTGATTTAGTTGGTAAATAGGTAAGCCAAAAACAAAATATATTTATCTTAAGATATTGTAAGATTGACTTACAATATTAATCATAATGAAATACATAGTATTTATGGTATGTTCAATTAGGAAAATCAAACTCTTGATATATTGTTTGATTTGAGATAACTATATCTTATATTCTTCCAAAAGGATATCAAGGTTAGAAATTGAGTATGGAAAGGATATACTCAATTAGACTCCAACCTAGAAGATTAAATAAGATACCGTTTATTATTGTATGTGATTAATCACATTAAGTCTTAAAATTGAAGTTCATAATTTGTTAAACTACTTGTGAGTAGGTTATTAACAAATTAAGGTTAGGAACTGTCAATATGTATTTGTAAAGTCTCAAAAAGAGAACAACGTTGTGTTGCTCTATTTGCTAAGAATTTATAGTTAATCTATAAATTGTATAAGGCAAGTGGGAGGATTTTATCTTGATAAGATAAAATTATAAGATACATAATCTTCTAAATACACTTGCAAATCATAATGAGGATTAAACATATTAATGTTAAATATCAAAATGATAGAATTCTCATTTCATAGATCCGCAAGGATATCTCAAATATTTGTAGAATATGTTGAGAAATATGAGTAACAGGATCATGGTGAATCTGTTGATCATGTTGAGAAATTGCAAATGTTTATTTGGAAAATTACTCACACTATGAATAATAAGATGCAGTCCAAAAAGATAACTAGTTTGGAAACGTAGTTGATCTTAAACTCTATAGTAACACTATAGAATGGAAATGAATTTCTACAAATGAAATAAAAATCCTAGAGATTTAAATTCTTGTGTAGAAATCATAATGGACAAATTCGTATACATATTTAATATGTGAAAAGATTATCAATCACACTTCAGCAATTAAATGTGATTGAAATTCTTTCTAAGCACATTAAATATATAAAGATTGTGATTGTCATTATTAGTTTCATTTATATGAAATTAACAATGGAATATCAATACTCTTTCTTGGGAAATTACTTGTGCGAGGACGGAAAGTAATTGAAAGGAGTATTTGAATTCAAATAATCTTTAGTAGTATACAAAATGCAAATCATTTGTGAATGGATTAATACATGCATCTAGAAGATATACTTAATTTTAGTTATTAAATCTAGTTTTGATTTATAATTAAAATAAGATATTTCTTGATATTCCTGAAAGCTAGTGGGAGTATTATATTTATTTTCTTATTTCATATATGTTGTATAACATATAGGAAGTAACATTTCATTAACATTTATATGTTAAGTCTTAGTTTGGAATGAAACTTCACATGGAAATTTAGAAAATAAAACCTTGGAGTATATGTTTATTGTTATAAACATAAGCGGTATGATAACTGATTCTAATAAACATGATAATCTATTAGAAAGGCTAGATAGATACATATCTTTGAAGAAGATATGACATGAATAAACATGAACCTCTTTTTGTGACATAGATATAAACTAAAAGCCTCATATGGTTGAAGTAAAACATAAACCTTTTCATAAGTTTTAAAACTTTTTTTGGGGCCTCTGGTTGTGTATGCCATAATTTATGTATTAGGTTTCAATAAATTGACTCCCAAATGAAAAGGAGAAGAAAAATGTAGATAACGACATACCGATTCCATGAAATGTGATCTAATACATATAATTTTCCTTCAATATATACTGAAAATATTTTCTAAATGTAGTTAGAAATATAAAAGTTATGAACTTTAAAGGTCAAGAGTTTGGAAATGATGAGATAGACAAAACCATTTCTTTTTGGTATGATGTGGTTTAGCTTTTTCTCAAATTGTAATTCTTGTCTGAAATGATTGTATCTTTTTTCATTTGTCTTTTAATCTTGGTCAATCACTTGTTTAATATTTCTACAATGTAGCATGCACCTGTAGAATTTAAATACCCTAACCATTACATAATTAATTCTACATCACCAAAGCACGTAGCGGAAGCAAAGAATCAATATTTAACATATAAAGAGTTTAACCGAATATTAAAGATATGTACCTTTGATCCTAGCAAGAACAAAGAACTAAACTTCAATTCTTATTCTTTAACAAACAATAGGATTAACGAGAAACCCCTTAACGTTTTGTTTCTCAATCCAAGATGGAATTAACTATAGTGAGTTAATTACCAAGGTTTTGTACACACGTACTATAACTGATTAATGTTTGGTGCTAGCAAAAGAACACAAGAAAACCAAGTGATTTGTTTCTTTGAAAAACACAATGATCGACCACCTTATGAGGGTGTACGATCGGTTTCAAGCAAGGAAGAAGAAAGAGAGGTTTAGAGTTATAGCAAGAGTGTACAAGATACCAAACCCTAACCCCTAAGCCTTGTATTTATAGGGTAATAACTTAGAGGACAAGTTTGTGGAGAATTGGGTTTGTAGCCCATATGGCCGATCGGCCTATCCCTTCCCCAAGGGAATTCTAGAACCTTCTTGCTCCTTAATTACACTTATAGTCCCTCCTTTATTCACTAACGGTCGTTAGTCAATTCCGTTAATTACTTAACGTCCGTCACTCGTTATTTCGTGTTCAAATAATTAAAAATATAACGGTTATATATATTAATTATTTACATTAATCATTCATACGTAAAGTGTGCAATCCCAAGGTCCCGAGTTCGATTCTAGTCATACGCGTTAATATTTATCCATTTAAACTAACAGCTCCCACTTGGATATCTATTAATAGTAATGACACTGGTTAGCGTCTAGCAACACGCCAATGCCCCTAGTACAACTCGGGTGGTGGTCTCCTGGAAAAACCATTCGATGATTCATCATCATGCTCATCATTTTGTTTCTAATACTACATTAATAAAGATATGGATCTAAGTCATTCTTTATTAATCATTCTATTTCTCGTTGTTTCTGATTGAGTAAGATTACCAAATCTTCTAAACCTATTCAGGGGAGATCTTGGGTGTGGCCACACATACATCTTACCAATCCTATGAGGGGCCCAGCAGTATTAAACACCAAACAATTTGAAGGAACAAATTCTATCTTGACTACGAGCATAACCCATGAATTTTGCAACACTCCTGAAAACAATCCTTATAGCTACCAGTTACGTATAGCGGTAAATTGAATTATAGAAATGCACTACATCTATGACAGTTATCTGGCATCTAAAGTCTGAGGATAACTATATACACATGATTTACTTGATGACAAGATCCATAAAGTAAACTCATGAAGTTGGGATAAGTCCTAAATTCAATTCATTGAATATCATGTGAAATTGGTATGACAACGCATCAATATACTTTCAAGTATATTCTACCAATACTCAGATTTATCTTTGTTTAATGATATTCCTATATCATTAATCGACAACGGACAATTTAGAATAATTAAATTATTCAAGGATATAAACATGCAAATACAGGATATATTATTAAGAAAATGACAATCAAACATAGCAAGTATTTTATTTCATTAAAATAATAACTGTTCAAAACATCCCATTATCCAAACACTAATCACAGATGGGCATGAAAGTACTAGCTAAATGAAGTCCTATGCCTTCAGCATGTTGATTAAGCTTTCCACCAGGTAAAGCCTTCGTTAACGGATCAGCTAGATTGTTATCTGTGTGAACTTTGAGTAACTCGATTTCGCCTATCTTCACTTGTTCTCTAACATAGTGATATCGAATCGGGAAATGTCTGGTGCCCTTCATGATTCCAGGTTCATTGGCAAATGTAATTGCGGCTCAATTGTCACAATACATTTTTAAAGGTCTTTCGATTGAGGGCTTAACGCCAAGCCCTGAAACGAACTTCCTAATCCAGACGGCTTCCATTGCAGCTTCTGAAGCAGCAATATACTCGCTTTCTGTTGCAGACATTGCTGTAGTACTCTGCTTCTTGCTCTTCCAATCTACAGCTCCTCCATTAATGACAAAGACATAACCCGTCTGAGACTTCGTATCATCTTTATCACACTTCCAGGAAGCATCGCAGTAACCTGTAACACACAGTTCTGCATCTGGATTTCCCCCATATACTAAAAACATATCTCTCGTAGCTCTCAAATACTTGAGAATATGTTTAACAGCAGTCCAGTGGAGTTCACCTGGATTCTGCTGATATCGACTGGTAATGTTCTGAGCAAATGCCACATCGGGCTTTGGACATCTCACCGTATACATAATAGATCCCACAGTCGAAGCATAAGGGACTCTTTTCATGCGTGCCACCTCTTCAGGTGTTGAAGCACAAGCTTTGCTACTTAAGCCATGTTGTTCTTGCATCGACAAATATCCCTTCTTGGAATTTTGCATATTGAATCTCTTCAATATTTTATCAATGTAAGCACTTTGGCTTAATCCAATTAACCGCCTCGATCTATCTCTATAGATCTTGAATCCCAGAATGTATGCTACTTCTCCTAGATCCTTCATGGAAAAACATTTCCCCAGATAGGCTTCTACCTCATTCAATCTTGGAATGTTTTTACCCATGATAGATCAATATGTCATCAACATATAGGACTAGAAAAATCACATCACTCCCACTAGCTTTGTGATATACACATGGCTAATCGAGATTCTGAGTAAATCCAACCCTTTTGATTTCTTCGTCAAATCTCTTATTCCATTGTCGTGATGCTTGCTTCAATCCATAAATGGATCTTTGAAGTTTGCATACACGGTTTGGAAATTCTGGGTTCACAAACCCCTCAGGCTGCGTCATATAGATGTCTTCATCTAGGCGACCATTTAAGAAGGCGGTTTTGACATCCATTTCCCAAATCTCATAATCATAGTGTGCTGCTATGGCTATGAGAATCCTAATAGCCCTAATGTCAGCTACAGGAGAAAAGGTCTCCTCGTAGTCAATGCCATAAGTTTGGGTAAAGCCTTTAGCTACCAAACGGGCCTTATAGGTGTGTACATTGCCATCCATGTCAGTTTTCTTCTTGAAGAGCCACTTACTCCTAACTACCTTGGCATTGGGAGGAAGGTCTACTTCAATCCAGACTTGATTATCTTTCATGGATTGCATTTATCCATTCATAGCAATCTGCCATTTATCCTTTTCGGAATCATTCATGGCAGCTCTATAATTAGCAGGCTCTCCAAGGTCCCCTAATATAGTTTTCTCAACCTCTACGTTAAGACATAGGCGTTCAGGTGCTTTCACAGTCCTTACGGATCTGCGAATGGGAATTACTTCAGGTGGAGGACCCAGATTTTCCGGTTCTACAGGAAGTTTGCTAGTCATTTCAGAAGGTAATGTATCCTCTTGATCATCTTCCAGATCATAGATCCTCCCACTGAATTCTTGAGATATGAGATCTTTTTCAAGAAAATCTCCTTACCTAGCAATAATTACTTTGTTTTCAGGTGGGTGGTAAAAGTAGTAACCCATCGTTTCCTTTGGGTATCCTACAAAGATACATTTTACAGATCTCTGTTGGAGTTTATCTGCTGAGTCACGTTTAACAAACGCCTCGCAACCCCAGACCTTTAAATAAGACAAGTTAGGTGTTTTCCCAAACCATAACTCATTAGGTGTCTTATCAACCTTCTTGGTCGGAACCATATTTTTTATGTGAATCGCAGATTCCAAGGCATAATCCCAAAAGGATAGAGGAAGAGTAGTAAGATTATACATAGATCGCACCATATCCAATAATGTACGATTCCTTCTCTCAGATACACCATTTTGTTATGGAGTATATGGAGATGTGAGATGCTTGACAATTCCATTCTCAGCTAGATAATCTTTAAACTCCTGACTTAGGTATTCACGACATCTGTCGGATCAAAGAGCTTTAATCTTCTTTCCAAGTTGCAATTCTACTTTAGCTTTGACAACCTTAAATGTTTCAAACACCTCATGTTTATGCTTAAGTAAATAAACATATCCATAACGGCTAAAATCATCAGTAAAGGTTAAGAAGTAGCTAGCACCTCTCTTAGACACATGTCTAAGTGGTCCACACACATCAGTATGTATCAAACCAAGTAGATCATCAGCCTTTTCAATACGATTATTAAAAGGTTTCTTTGTCATTTTCCCAGATATACAAGATTCGCACTTATCAAATGATTCATCATTGATATCTTGCAAAAGCCCATCACGTTGCAGCTTTTGCATACGAGTCTTGCCTATATGAGCAAGTCGACAATGCCAAAGATAAGATGAATCCAAGACATTCTTGACTCTCTTATTATTGATGCTATACATCGAATTATAATCATTGCATTCATTCATATCAATTTTAAATACACCATTCACAGCAATAGCATTAAAATAAAAAACATTATTTAACAAAACAGAAATTTTATTGCTTGTAATAGTATGCTGAAATCCAATATCCAATAAACACGAAAAAAAGACCACATCCCTAACAATTGTAGGTGCATAGTGACAATTATTCAAATACAGTACTAAGCCCGAAGGCAAAACTAATCCAAATATTCCTATGGCTTCAACAGCTGCATGTGCTCCATTGCCCACGTGCAGGTATTGCTCCCCATAGGCCAGTCTCTTTTCAACTCTAAACCCCTATAGTGTATTGCAAATATGAATACCACATCCACTATCGTATACCCAGGAATTTAATTTATGAGTTAATGAAAAAATTCAATCATGAAAAAGTTACCTGAAGTACTGGCTTTCCCAGTCTCACTCTTCGTCTTTTTCACTCGCAACTCCTCGAGATAGAGAGGACAGTTCCTCTTCCAGTGTCCCATCTCGTGGCAGTGATGAAAAGTCTGATCCTTCTTGATCGGATTGGCCTTGTTCTTCTTAGGGTACTTTTTAGGCATAGGTTGATAGGCCATAACTTGTTTACCCTTGTCAACCTTTCCTTTCCCCTTATTCCCTTCCGGTTTTGGATTTTTAACCCTACCTCCTTGTATAGCTAATACCTGAGTAGTAGGTGTCTTGCCTGGTAAACCCTTTTCATAGTCAACGAGCATTGCGAGCAATTTCGTGACTGTCTTCCCCGAGCAATGCATGTTGTAATTCTGAACAAAACCCTTAAAGTCCTTGTTCAAGGACCTATTGATCAAGTTCACACACACATTCTCAGGGTAGGGATAGTTCATCAGTAGTAGTTGGTCCATGTACATTTTCATCTCCAACACATGATCACAAACGGGTTTACCTTCCCCTTGCCTACAGCCGTGCAATTGATCTATCAAATCATACAATTCAACAGCTGGTGGCTTTTCATAGGTCTTTTTGAGTTCTTCTAGCATATCTTTAGGAAAATAGTTCTCAAACTGCTTTTGCAACTTGGGAACCATACTTCCGAGCATTAAGCACGCAACTTCATTGTGCTTATCGAACTCAGACTGCCATGCTGCTTTGACTTCATCAGATTCAATCTCAGCTGGCTGTTCAGGGCAAGGCTTAGTCAAATATTCCAGCTTCTTGGACACTCTCAGGAAAATCCTAACTGACCTATGCCAGACATTGAAATTAGGGCCAGTCAGTTTTTCCCTTTCAAAATGAGCTTTGAAAGCGAAACTTAGTACAACGTTTTCGGGTTGAGCCATTTCTACAGAAAAAGTTCAAATATTAGTATTCTGATAATACAATTTTTCAAGAAAAGAAAATTACCCAGGAAATATACATATAACCATTTAATTTTCTGGAAAAGTAGGATCCAAATTTCCATAGTTTCACTACATCAGTTGATCTGCTAGTAGTGAAAGTACAAAAGATGGTAATCTGTCGTACAATAATCGACAAACAATTTCCGACTCCTAGATCATTATGGGAATTACATTTGCCAAAAACAATTTTGCAATGTAAGCATGTTTCTTCCCATCTCATGCCTTAAGTTTCAAGGTCTCACTTATAACTTAATTAAGTCGTCTAATTTAGAAACTGCAAATACTTCATGTCACGGTCTCATGCCATGGAAATTTACCTTGTCATTAATATCTAGGCAAGGTCTCACTTCCGCTAAATATTAACTCCAAGTGTCTCTTATAATTAAATAGCATGGACTTAAATTTTAGGGTATTTATTAGGGGTGTTCAAAAAATCCGAGAAACCGAAGAACCGAGCCGAATCGCTCAATCCGAAACCGAAAAAACCCGAAACCAAAAAAAACCGAAACCGAAAAAACCCGCTTATCACGGTTAACCGAACCGAAACATGATTAATACATGAAGGTTTTTTTTAACTAAATATTTAAATAATTGTACAAGTATTAATTATATTATTGCACTAATTTTATTGTATAACGCCTTTTTCGCTCCTAATGTGAACATTTCTAAACATTTATGTGTTAAAGTTGATAAAGGTGATTGTAATCTATAAACGTCGAATAACTATTATTTTGTTAATTGATTATGTATGGATATTTGAATGCAATTATTCTAACGGGATAACTTTTATATGACTATTATCTATTAAATGTCATTTAATTTTACTAAAATGACATTTTACGTTCTATAACACGTTATTGTTTAAAAGGTTAAACTCGATTAAATGTCTATAATGGTTAACCGTGACCCGAACCGCGGGTAACCGCTCATTTCGGGTACCCGCTTGTTCGGTTACCCGCCTAGTACGGTTCGGTTTCGGATAGTAAAATTAATTACCCGCCCCGCGATGGATAATTTAAATCTTCCAACTAACCGAACCGAACCGCCCCGCGAACACCCCTAATATTTATTTTGATGTGACAATCAAAATATGTACGAAGAAGCATGCACACATCTTCGTATCATAAGTTTTCAAAACAATTTTATTTACCAATTAAGCTAAGAGTTAAATCAACAAAGTTTTAATTGAGGTATTGGATTCACCAATCAAAGAATTACCTCCAATTATTGCCCACTATATCCTACTGCTGCATGAGTCATAAAGACCCAAGTTATTTGGATAATTACCATAAAAATTGCGCGTGGAATTGAGGTCAATTCATCCTTAAGATGATTTTGTACAAAAGAATAGCATTACTTGGTAGCTCCAATTAGACGCACAAAGGAGCGGAGAGACAAACGTCCGCCCGAAGGCAAATTAAAAACGCGTCCCTTTCGGATGACAATTTAATGTCAAGCCTCCTTATACCCCTCTTATAGTTTGTCTAAACTGGGTGAGCCGTTCACACTATTGGTACAAAACTCATCAGTCAATCAAAAGTTTATGATACTAAGTCTTAAAAAGAATATGTTATAAATTATAATATTGCTAGTCTCGCCTGGGAGCAAATTACCGTGCGAAGCGAACCACTGTCGGCACATAAGACTTGGCAATATATAATTTATCACATCAAGGTTTCATAGTTATTAGGTCAATTTATTTTCTATTCGAAAAATTACCCTCTTTTTGCTTACAATTCACATATAATTTAAACAAAAAAGACAAGTAATTTAATAAAAATAAATAACCACATAATAACTCATATAATCTTAACCATTAAATCATATAGCCACATGCAAACATTTTCATAAATCCTATTAATAATCTATATGTGTATTATTATGCATATAATTACTAAGACTCCCATTGGTTTTCGAGCTAATGGTACCAATGGACCACATACACCAAACAAGTTGGTTGCGTAAGCCTTAGCAAACATATACCACGTTGCACATAAAAGATTCATTAATTTAATTAATTAGGTCTTCCCTAACTTTAGATCTATCTTTTTATTACATGTAGCAAGTAACTTAACAATTAATTACAAACCCTAATCCATGATAAACATGCATGTTTCATCATGGATTAATTCACAAGTCAAGGAACGTAACCCTTTACACACATAAACACACATGTTCCTAATTTTAGGGTTACAAAACTAGTTTTTTAATTAAAGAGGGATCGACCCCCCCCCCCCCCAAAAAAATTAGGGTTCGAATTTTTTATTGTTCTAAAACCCTAAAAATTCGACTAAACATGTTAATCCAAATCAAAATTCGATTTTTATGCGTTTCGGTAATACAATTACATGTTAAACGGCTCGTGATGCCACTGTAGAATTTAAATACCATAACCATTACATAATTAATTCTACATCACCAAAGCACGTAACAGAAGCAAAGAATCAATATTTAACATGTAAAGAGTTTAACCGAATATTAAAGATACGTACCTTTGATCCTAGCAAGAACAAGGATCTAAACTTCAATTCTTCTTCTTTAACAAACAATAGGATTAACGAGAAACCCCTTACCGTTTTGTTTCTCAATCCAAGATGGAATTAACTATAGTGAGTTAATTACCAAGGTTTTGTACACACGTACTATAACCAATTAATGTTTGGTGCTAGCAAAAGAACACAAGAAAACCAAACGATTTGTTTCTTTGAAAAACACAAGGATCGACCACCTTATGAGGGTGTACGATCGGTTTCAAGCAAGGAAGAAGAAAGAGAGGTTTAGGGTTATAGCAAGAGTGTACAAGGTACCAAACCCTAACCCCTAAGCCTTGTATTTATAGGGTAATAACTTATAGGACAAGTTTATGTAGAATTGGGTTTGTAGCCCATATGGCCGATCGGCCTATCCCTTCCCCAAGGGAATTCTAGAACCTTCTTGCTCCTTAATTACACCTATAGTCCCTCATTTATTCACTAACGGTCGTTAGTCAATTCCGTTAATTACTTAACGTCCGTCAGTTGTTATTTCGTGTTCAAATAATTTAATATATAACGGTTATATATATTAATTATTTACATTAATCATTCATACGTAAAGTGTGCAATCCCAAGGTCCCGAGTTCGATTATAGTCATATGTATTAATATTTATATATTTAAACTAACATCACCATCCATTTTCTTGCCAGTAATATCCCTCTTCATAAAATTCACATAACTTTTGCAAATGTATGAGAGTTTTATTAGGGTTTGGCCCAGCTTATTCAAGACTAGTTTCGTTATACAATTTAACTAATTGATATCAGTTTAATTTTTAGGTTACACAAACTTTTAACTCCTAATAATCGTTAACTAGCATTCACCGATTATAAAATTCTAGCATTTATATCATTATAACACAAAATAGTTACTCAAAATGGATGCAGACATAACATAAATCTTAACTTTATTGAAACTAGACGAGTACCCGCGCATAGCAACGAGATTTTATAGCGCTAGTTAGTTGTAGTGATAAAAAAAGTTTATAGGTTATAAACGAAAAATAACCCGGTTCGACCCGGCCGATTCCACTGGTTGAACCGGTTCCGGTCGAAAAAACGAGTCAAATTAAACCGGTTTTTATATTTTCGAAATGACCCGTCTGGTTTGAGATGACCCGGATCAACCCGGTTTTCGAGATATATATATATACTTTTTTTGTATCATTCCAAATATATAAATTTAATTTTTGTGGAAGACCGAGTTGACCCAGTGGTCAAACCGATTGAACCGGTAACCCGGTGACTCGACCGGGTTGATTAGAGACCCGGTTTTTAAAACATTGATTAAATACTAACACTATTTAAAGTGAATGAAAATAAGATGGGTTATAAACGAAAATAATAATAAAAGTTTATAGTTTACTTAAATAGTTTACTTAATTAACAAATTCAAATTGGAGAATTGAAAAACTCGTGGTAGTTTTAAAACTTCTATAAATGAAATCCTAAATGACTTTATTGGTGACTTGTACCAATTAATGAAATTAAAAATTAGTTAAGCAATTGCTTTCTACAATTACGATCAAAATTGACAAAACATAAACACAGGACTTATTCACCACGTATTTATAAATACTTTCCAAAACTACATTACAAATTCCTTCTACTTTTACTTAACATAGTTGAAAATGAAAATGAGATAATGTTTTGGAAAGTATTTAATATAAAATTTATTGTGTTTATAGAAACAAGAGTTAATTGCATTTTTGGTCCCTGTGGTATGGCCAAATTGCAGGTTTGGTCCCTAAAACTTTGAAAGTGCAGCGATAGTCCTCATTAAGAAGTTTGGGTTGCATTTTTGGTCCCTGATCCGTGTGAAATGACCAAATTACCCTTGTCTTTTTTGAAGAAGACAAATGGTATTTTAGTCATTTAACTTTATCCAGGGACCAAAAATGCAACCCAAACTTCAAAATGGGAACTATCATTGCACTTTCAAAGTTTTGCTGACCAAACCTGCAATTTGGCCATACCACAAGGACCAAAAATGCAATTAACTCTAGAAACAATAAGTGCCCTCATTCGAAAATTGCATGTATCAAAAAGTCAACTCTTGTTTCATATTTATTAATAATTAAACCGTGTGTTTCATTTTAATTATTAATGATTTCTTTTCTTAATTAGTCTTTTCTTTAATTAGTTTTTCAAGGTTTCAATGGTATAAATAAGCAAAACATATTTTTAACATTTCACTTTTCTTGACTTTCAACTTTGACCATTTTGCTTTTATATGTAGTTAAGATGTTTGCATACTACGAGTACTTGCCTATTGACTCTAAATTAAATCCTTATCCTAGCTACTAGATACAAAGATATGCTCAAAACTCAAAAGCTAAAAAAAGCTCACTAGTCTCCCTCAAAACTCATATGGTTTTGTTCATCTTTTTCTTTCATCCGACACGATATTCACTCAATTTTAAGAATTTTCCATGTACATAACTCGAAATGACGGATATAATCAACTTTTGATCAAATATTGCCAGCATAATAGATATTAGACTAGCTAGTAGCACCGTAAAAATATTCATTCTTTACACTTCGTGTGCCGAAATCAGGTATGCTCATGCTACATCCGCCACTATACTAGATCCGCCCCCTATGGTTGCTTATTATTTGCCGTCAGAAAAAATAAACATATTTAAAAACTAGAAAGTTTGAAAAAAGTTGTGGTCATATATATAAATAAAATGAAAAAAGTATTATTTATCCTCTAATAAGCGGCGAAATCGCGAAAGCTCGGACTGAAGTAGTAAACTAGAAAAGAAGGAAAAAAAACATTAGCATAATAAAAGCATAACTTTAGTCGACTCGTAACAAAACCCTACCAACGGCCGACTTTAGTCAACTGGTACCAACGGTTGGCTAAGTCGACTGGTAAAAAAATCGTAACAATGGTCGACTTTAGGGACTGGTACCAACGGTAAACTTTAATTAGTCGACTGGTAACAAAGCCATACGAACGATCGACTAACAAACAAACAATAAAACAACTATATATATATATATTTTTTTTTTCATCATCTTTTTGATTTAACGAGAAGCTAAAAACAATACTATTACTAATAGAAAGATATCATCCCTTTGGATTCTCCATCTATCCATTCGTCTACATGAAACTACACCATCAAAATAAATTATTTCTTCCTCATGCACATTCAAAAACAATACTATATAACTATATATATATATTTTTTTTTATCATCATCTTTTTGATTTAACGAGAAGCTAAAAACAATACTATTACTAATAGAAAGATATCATCCCTTTGGATTCTCCATCTATCCATTCGTCTACATGAAACTACACCATCAAAATAAATTCTTTCTTCCTCATGCACATTCGCCAAGAAAAGATAATATATACTGAATATGAATATGTCGGCTAGGAATGGTTTTCTTCAAGGATGATGTGTTTTTGCTTTCTGTGGTTGCCGAAAGTATTAACAAAAGGGATAATAGGTGGCGGTTAAGATATGATGGGGTGGCATAGAGTCACCGGTTTATGGCGGCCAATTAGGTCTCGGCATCAAACCTTCTCTGATTACCATGTTAGACAATGATAAAATCCCGTAAATACTTTATTATTGACCATTATTTATAATGGTAAAACCCTAGATACCCTAAACCCAAAGACCGAGCTTGGGCTTATTATTTATTCTCTAATAAAAAGAACGTCTTTAGTTTCTTGAACGAAAGAAACTCTTTAGGTAAAAGACAAATTGTTTGATAATCATAGACTAACATTTTGTGTTAACAGAAATATCATTAAACATTAAACATGCATAAGATCCCATCAATAGTTCAATACAAAACAAATCATGATTTAGAAACCAACACAAATAAAAAAATAAATGCGTTCAATCTATAGCATGCATGCAATTAAACACTTCAGCTATATTTTCTCACTAAACTATTATACGTGTTGCGTTAAAGATGCCCTTTGTGCAACCTCACGGTCAACGACTCCTAAAGAATATCCGAAACCATGAAACTTGGGTTCACCAATGCCTTGGTAAATATGTCAGCCACTTGAGCGTTGGTGCGAACATGTGTTAGCTTGAGCTCTTCACTTAAGACCTTTTCTCGAATAAAGTGATATCGAACCTAGATATGCTTCATACGAGCATGAAAAAAAGGATTTGAGATGCAAGTATGATGGCATTATCGTTGTCACACTCAATTTGCAAAGTATAATATCAACTTCACACAACATATCTTCAATCAAACTTTTCAATCAAATACACTATCGTGAAGCCATAGTTGCTATGACATATTCCGCTTTCGTACTAGATAAAGCGACAACATCATGCTTCTTGCTACACCATGAAATTACCGTTGAACCAGAACTAATACAGTAGCCTGAAGTTGAATGACGATCTTGTGTATCTCCTGCCCAATATGCGTCAACAAATCCGTTTAATATAAACTCATTGCATCTCTTGTACCATAAACCATGAGAAAGAGATCCTTTCACATAACACAAAATCCTTTTTTGCAGATTCAAGATGTACACTTGTTGGATCCTTCATGAATTGAGAAACAATGTTGACATAGCTAGTACGGTATTTTTGGCCTTTTGATGGCCAGATAAATCAAACTCGCGACAAGTTGCGGAACTTCCTCACATCCTTTAATGGCTTCCATTGGAGCAACGCTTGCTTTTGACTCCTCCGTGTTGAAACGTTCTGAAAGACCGTCCGCATAGCCTTTTTGAGAGACAAAATAACATTGGGATATGATATTTCCACTTCTAGACCAAGGAAGCGTCCAATCCCTCCAAAGTTCATCTCAAAACGAGTAGACATGTCATTCCTTGGGGTCGAAATTTGCGATCCGTTATCCCCGGTTATTACCCGATCATCGAAATAGAGTAGTACAAGGAGATGCATATTTGAGTTTAAACATTTGAGTTTCAAATTTCAAAAATATAGCGAATAACTAAATAAGCATGTCACCAACATAATCAGCAATCTTAACTTACAAAGATCACATATATAGCAAATTTCTTGCAACCATGATTAGCTTTAAAAAAAAAGGATTGTTTTTGGAATTTCTTACACAGTCACCTATTCTGGCAGCAACCAATTTGCAGGCCAAATGACAATTCCCGAGCAACTGAAAAAACCACAATGCATAAAAAACGCAATGAATAGGTAAATATACATAAAAAAAACCCAATGCCCGAGCTACTGAAAAAACCACAATGCATAAAAAACTCAATGAATAGGTAAATATACGTATCACGAAACATAACCGTAACCCACAAATGATCAGAGACTTAGAAAATGAAATCTAAATTAGTCAAGGTAAAAAAATTTCTCAGCTTTCTGTTAGCAGTTAAGTGACTCGCATTTTATATGAGACGCACTATAGAATTCCTATGAGGTATCTATTGTGAGTCAGCATTGCGGCTAGGATGTGATATAATATAAGATGTTAAAACCCCACCATATGAATAATTCAGAACACAATCACAAAGAAATATGTGCAATTCAAATTTTTTTTTGAGAATTCTTAATAAGCTATATTTTTATAGTATTCGGCAGTTCTATTTTTGTCTGTACGAAAACTAATTTTAATCCTTACGACGATTATGGCCTCATCAAACACACAGGCCGTCTATCAATCACAACCTAATAACAAAGAAACCTGTGGCATTAAATTTTTGTTTAAAAGTTTTTATCAGCCAATTTTCAGGGAACATCTGAGCTAACATGATCTGCGTTTGCGTATTTTTTGGGAAATTCCACAACCACTGAGATTCATTAACTGAATATCCAACACAATAAATATTGAGCACACACGAATAGAATAAGTTGTCAGAATTTCATCGTTTCTAAACCTAACCACATTCGAATGCGTTTCTGTTTAAAATAGTTCTCTATTTTACACATTCGAGTTTCAAATTTTAAAACCCTCGACAAATAAATAAATAACATAACACCAACATAATAGAAATACATTTACAAACATCACAAATCTGTTAAATTTCTAGCAAACTTGACAAGCTTTCAAAAAAATACACTGCTTTTGCAGTTTTGAACCATTTACCTATTCTGGTAGCGGCCAATTTGCAGGCCAAACGGCACTTTTCCGAGTAATTGAAAACTAAAATATAGTAAAAACCGCAATGAGTAGGTAAATAGACATATCATGAAACCTAACCGTAACCAACAAACGCTCGAAAACTTGAAAAAGCTAATCTAAATAAGTAAACACAAAATGTTTACTCAACTTTCAGCAGTTAGGTGGATGTGACAACAATTTTCCAGAAACAACGGTCGTTTCCAGATTCACTCGCAAATATTATTTTAGCACAAATACACTAATAACTACATATGCGCTATAAAACCTACACAACTAAATTTAAATTTTAACTGAATCGGATAATGCAAAAGAAATTACCACCTATAAAGAAGCCTGAACAAAAGTAACAAATACCTTACGCGTAAGCACAACCATTTTCGAAGAACCATATAGAGCACCGGCCACATCGTGTCCCATATTTTGGAGACTCAGTTTAAGCTCAGCAGCACAATCCATGAGCGTTATTTCCCCCTAACTCCCAAAAATAGGTGAAACAATCTGCAACAACATAGTATTAAGTTAGTAATGAATAAAGAACATGTGATGCTGAAAATCGTACTCCCAAATGTATCAAAAATGGAATGCAGCAAAAACCGCAATGAATAACTAAATAGACATATCACCATCCATAACCATAAACTACAAGCGTTCATAAACTTGCAAAATCTAATAAAAACTAGTTAAGTTTACAGTTTCCTAAGATTTCACCAGTTAAGCTACTGTGACTGTTAGAGTTTGTGTATAAATATTAATATTAGTATGTCCGGTTTCGAACCCGAAACTCGGGATTGCACACAATACGTAAGAGTTTCAATTGTTTGAATAAATTAAATATATTTTATATTTTATTTATTCATTTCACAAAACAAATACTTAACGGTCGTTAGTACTTAACGGAGTTAGAAATAACGGTCGTTAAAAGACTAATAATGAAAAAGAAAGTTAGAAGGATCTAGAAACCCTTGTGTGGGCTTGGATCGGCCGAACCCTCCCCTTGGGCTAGGGTGGTCGGTTTTGGTAGCTTGGAGGAAAAGAAAAGGAGCCTATAAATACAAATCAATTGTGTTTGGTTTTTCCCTAACCCTAATTCCAAGCTAGCCAAATTTCTTCTTCCTCTTTTCCTCTAGTATTGCCGATCGAACACCCCTATTCCCTAGGGTTTTTCGATCCAAATAATACTTCAAGTATTTGGTTTAGTTTGTGATTAGAACCTATCTTTTCCCATTGAATCGCTAGTATTACGTGTGTACAAGAACGAGTAACAAGCTTCCTTTAGCTTGTGTGATTTCCCTTGTTGATCCTTGTGGTGTTCGATCCATATAAACCTCCCATTAGGGTTTATATTTTTGTTCTTGGTGATCACGTAAAAGGTACGCATCTATTTATATTTAGTTAATTATTTTACATGTTATTGTAGATCTATTCCGCTGCGTGTGCTTTGATGTTTATGTGTTTATAGTTTTTTATGATTCACATATTCCAACAGTGGCATCATGAGCCCGTTTTTAACATGTAATTAATTACTAAAAACCTTAAAAATTGAATCTTGTTGTATAGATACATGCAATTTTTTAGCTAGGGTTTTATTTTTTGCTAACCCTAATTTTTTTTAGATGGGTCGACACCCATTAAATAATTTTTAGGGTTTTAGCTTTGTAAAATTTAGTAGAAACCCTAGGATTGCATGCAATTTTTAGGGCTTAATTAATGAGTACCTATGTGATGTCATTAATTAGATTGCGTACAATATATATTGACATGATAATATGTGATTACATGATTATATGTGCAATATGGGATCCATGACAAAATCTTGCATGTTTTGTCATGGAATGTTATGTGTTTAATTTGCTACATGTTTTTAAAGATAAATCTAAAATTAGGGAAGACCCTAATTAATATATTAATTAATTGGTTATGTGCAATGTGGTATCTAATTAATCAAAACTTACGCGGCCAAGTTATTTGGCGTCTGTGGTCCATTGGGCACAATGAGCTCGAAAACCAATGGGAGTTTTATTAATTACATACATTATAAATTCACATAGAAAATTAATATGATTTATCAAAAGGTTTTACATGTGACTATATGATATTGTTAATGATCATATATGTGTTATTGAGTGTTTATTTATTTTATCAATTACTTGTTCTTTGTGTTTAATTATCATGGATTGTAACATCAAAGAGGGTAATTTGATGAATAAAAAATAAATGAACCTAATAACTATGAAACCTTTGTAGTAAACTATTTAATTGTCAAGTCTTATGTGCCGACAGTAGTTCGCTTCGTACGGTAATTTGCTCCTAGGCGAGACTAGCAATTAATAATTTACTACATAAATGTTTTAAGCTTTAAATCTTAAAGTTTTAATTGATTGATGCGACTGTACAAAAGTGGTCGAAGCGGCGGACCTATTATTGACAAACTATAAAGTGGGTATAAGGAGGCTTGACATTAAATTGTCATCCGAAAGGGGCGCATTTTTAATTAGCTTCGGCGGACGTTTGCCCCTCCGCTCGCTTGTGCGTCAATAATAGACTTACAAAGTATACCATGAAAAAGTACGAAGCATCTTAAGGCAATGTTGTAAGTTTCTCAACGCCATCAATTAAATTTTATTGATTTAAGCTGCGAATGAGTAAACAGTTTTTGTAGAAAACATATGATACAAAGATGAATGCATGACATCTTTGTACATATTTTTTGATTACACACATCAAAATTTAATACCCTTAAAATTTAAGTAATATGTCATCCAACTACAAAAAGGAACACCTAAGGTTTCATCCTACATCACTAGCAGCCAAAGCTGAATGTGATGTTCAAAGGGTGGTTGTTTAAGGGTAAATTGAGTACTTTCATTGCTAGCAGCCAAAGCTGATGTGATGAAACGACGTCAATTAACATGTTTCTTAAGTGGGTTAACTTAATTGGGCACTTTCATTACTAGTAGCCAAAGCTGATGTAATGAAACGGCGCCAAGGCATAAAGATTTGGGGATGAAACATGCTTACATTTTACAACTGATGTTGACAATATAATGTAAGTCCCAAGATTTCTAGGAATTGCAATAGGATATTGGCAATTGGGTGATCCCGTACCTTATTGGTCATTTTCATTGCTAGCAGCCAAAGCTGATATAATGAAACGGTGTCAATTAGGATCCTAGTTTTCAGTGAAAATTCGATGGTTATTTACCATGGGTGTTTAATTTTCTTGAAAAGTTTAATTATCGAAAGTACTAACTTTTGAACTTTTTCTGTAGAAATGGCCCAACCCGGAAACATGTCAAACATAACCGCTGCTTTCAAAATGATGATTGAAAAAGAGAAATTGACTGGGACTAAAAATTTCAACGATTGGTACCGTAATCTAAGGATTGTTCTTAGAATAGCCAAACGTTTTGAATATCTTAGTGAGCCTCTTCCCGTTGCTCCTCCTGCTAACTCTCCTAATGAAATACTTAGAGAGTATAACGAAGCTTATGACTAGCACAATGATGCGGCTTGTCTTATGCTATCAGGGATGGATCCACAGCTGGTAAAACAGTTTGAGAATTATGGTCCGATGGCTATGATTGAGGAACTCAAACGCATGTTTGAGAAACCTCCAATGGCTGAATTATATAATGTGCTAGATTCTATAGCCAAGTGCAAGCAGGAAGCAACCAAACACATGAGTGCACATGTATTGGAGATGAAAGGATATCTTGACCAATTGAATGCACTCGGATGCGGGTATGTGAAAGATGTTAAAGTTGGCCTCATCAATAGATCCCTCAATGAGGAATTGTATGGTGAGTTTGTGCGCAACTTCAACATGCATTGCAAGGGGAAGACATTTACTGACTTGCATGTAATGCTCATTGATTATGAGAAAGGACTCGCTAAGAAAGCTCCTACACATGCTGTGATGGCAATTAGAGGTGGTAGGGTTGCTAAGCCCGGTAAACCGCACAATGTGAACAAGAAGGGCAAAGGGAAAGCTGATAAAGGAAAACAGGTCGTGATCCATCAGCAGAAGCCCAAGAAGCAGAATCCTCCTCCTAAGAAGGATTATCCTAAAAAGGATACGGCTGCTTGTCACCACTGTAACACTCCTGGACATTGGAAGAGGGACTGTCCATTGCTGCTTGAGGAGTGTCACAAGAATAAAAATGCCAAGGCTGGGCATGGCGCCAGCACATCAGGTATTTTTATGGTTGAATTATTTTCTTTTCCTCGTAAGCAAAATGCCTGGATATATGATACAGGATGTGGTACTCACATTTGTAATACATCACAGGGGCTTAGAGGAGTGAAGAAGCTGAACTATGGGGAATGCTACTTGTATGTTGGCAACGGTATACGTGCAGCAGTGGAAGCCATAGGGACTTTTGACTTACTATTACCTTCGGGTTTAATTTTAGTATTGAATAATTGTCATTACGCACCATCTATTGTTAGAGGTGTTGTTTCAGTTTCTTTATTGTTGGATATTGGTTTTGAGCATACTTTTATTAATAATGGAATTTCGGTTTCTCTTAATTCTGTATTTTACTTTAAAGCAATTCCATTAAATGGTGTGTTTGAAATTGATATGGAAAATCATGCATCCAACGGAAATAATTCTTTGTATAGCATCGGAAATAAGAGAATCAAGTCTAACTTGGATTCGTCTTATCAATGGCACTGTCGTCTTGCTCATATAGGCAAGAAACGCATGGAAAAGCTGCAACACGATGGGCTTTTAAAAAATATCAATGATGATTCAGTTGATAAATGCGAATCTTGCATATCTGGTAAGATGACGAAGAAACCTTTCCATAGCAATATGGAAAAGGCTTCAGATCTACTTGGATTAATACACACTGATGTGTGTGGTCCACTTAGACATGTGTCTAAGCGCGGTGCTAGCTACTTCTTGACCTTCACGGATGACTATAGTCGTTATGGTTATGTTTATTTACTTAAACATAAACATGAAGTCTTTGAGACATTCAAGGTCTTTAAAAATGAAGTAGAACTGCAACTCGGAAAGAAGATTAAGTCCATTCGATCCGATCGTGGTGGTGAGTATTTAAGCCAAGAGTTTAAAGATTATCTAGCTGAGTGTGGCATTGTCCAACAACTCACTTCTCCTTATACTCCACAGCAAAATGGTGTATCTGAAAGGAGAAATCGTACATTGTTAGATATGGTACGATCTATGTTTAATCTTACAACTCTTCCCTTATCCTTTTGGGACTATTCTCTTGAAACAGCTGTTCATGTGTTGAATAGGATTCCAACTAAGAAGGTTGATAAGACTCCATATGAAGTATGGACTGGAAAAGCTCCCAACTTTTCTTACTTAAAAGTCTGGGGTTGTGAGGCGTTTGTTAAACGTGACTCACCTGATAAACTCCAACAAAGATCTGTCAAGTGTATCTTCGTAGGATACCCTAAGGAAACAAAGGGTTACTACTTTTACTTCCCACCAGAAAATAAGGTCATCGTGGCTAGGTATGGCGAATTTCTTGAGGATAATCTTATATCTCAAGAATTCAGTATCTCAAGAATTCAGTGGGAGAGTATATGATCTTGAAAGTGATCATGAAGATACGTCACCTTCTGAAGGCACTAACACACTTCCTGTGGAACCTGAAAGTTTAGGTCCTCCACCAGAAGTTGATGTGGTACCCATCCGTAGATCTACAAGATCAACAAAAGCTCCTGATCGTCTATGTTTAAACGTAGAGTGTGAGGAAACTATACTAGGGGATCTTGATGAGCCAACTAGTTATAGTGCTGCCATTAATAGTCCTGAAAAGGATAAATGGCAGGTAGCCATGGATGGGGAAATGCAATCCATGAAAGACAACAAAGTCTGGATTGAAGTAGACCTTCCTCCCAATGCTAAGGTAGTTGGGAGTAAGTGGCTCTTCAAAAAGAAAATGGACATGGATGGCAATGTACACACCTACAAAGCTCGTTTGGTGGCTAAAGGCTTTACCCAAACATACGGTGTTGACTATGAGGAGACATTTTCTCCTGTGGCCGACATTAGAGCTATTAGGATTCTTATAGCCATAGCTGCCTACTATGACTATGAGATTTGGCAGATGGATGTCAAAACCGCCTTTCTGAATGGTCGCCTAGATGAAGACATCTATATGGCGCAACCTGAGGGGTATGCAAGCTTCAAAGATCCATTTATGGATTGAAGCAAGCATCCAGGCAATGGAATAAGAAATTTGATGAGGAAATCAAGAAGTTTGGATTTACTCAAAATTTCGATGAGCCATGTGTATACCACAAAGTTAGTGGGAGTAACACTACTTTTCTTATCCTATATGTCGATGACATATTAATCATGGGAAATCATATACCAAGTCTTAATGAAGTTAAGGCTTATCTATGTGAATGTTTTTCCATGAAGGATTTAGGAGAAGCAGCGTACATCCTTGGAATCAAGATCTATAGAGACAGATCTAAGCGGTTGATCGGTTTAAGCCAAAGTGCTTACATGGATAAAATATTGAAGAGATTCAATATGCAAAATTCCAAGAAGGGATATTTGCCCATGCAAGTAGAACATGGCTTAAGTAGCGAAATGTGTGCTTCTACACCTGAAGAGGTGGCATACATGAAGAAAGTTTTGTATGCTTCGGTAGTAGGATCTATCATGTATGCAGTTAGATGTACAAGGCCAGATGTGGCATTCGCTCAAAATTTGACCAGTCGTATTAAGCAAAATCCAGGGAAAGATCACTGGCATGCTGTTAAGAACATTCTTAAGTATTTAAGGAATACTAAAGATATGTTTCTTGTATTCGGGGGAAATCCAGACGCAGAACTGAATGTTACAGGTTTCTGCGATGCGTCCTTTCAAACTGATAAAGATGATACGAAGTCTCAGACGGGTTACGTTTTTGTCATTAATGGAGGAGCTGTAGACTGGAAGAGCAAAAAGCAGAGTACAACGGCCATGTCTGCTACAGAAGCTGAGTATATTGCTGCATCGGAAGCCGCACAAGAAGCTGTTTGGATAAGGAAATTCATATCGGATCTTGGAGTGATGCCGTCAAATGAATTACCTATAAATGTGTATTGCGACAACTCTGCTGCAATCACATTCGCCAATGAACCTGGAGTTATGAAGGGCGCCAGACACTTTCATAGAAAGTACCACTATGTTCGAGAACAAGTCGAACTGGGTGAGATCAATGTACTCAAAGTTCACACAGATGACAATCTGGCTGATCCTTTCACGAAGGCATTACCTAAGGAACCGTTTACTCGACATGCAGAGGGTATTGGTCTTCGTTTAGCCGATAGTTTCATGTAAATCTGTGATTAGTATTTTGGATAAGGGACATGTAAACAATTATTATTTTAATGAAATAAAGTGCGGATAACGTTTATTCTCATTTATAATATTTGTGTCCTGTATTTGCATGTTTAAATCCGTGAATAAATTAATTTATTCTAAATGGTCCGTTGTCAATTAATAATGTGGGAATATTATTGAACTAAGACAAATGTGAGGATTGGTAGAATGTACTGTAAGGTTGAGATATCAATATCACATGATATTCAATATTGGATAAATTAAATATAGGACTTATCCCAACCACATGATTATACTTTATGGATCGTTGTCATTAAGTAAATCATGAATATTTATCCTCAAACTTGAGATACCAGATAATTGCCGAGAATGTAGCTCATTTTATGTAAGGTAGTCTAACGCTATCCGTAAAAGGTGGTTATAAGGGCTATTTTCGGAAGTGATGCGAAGTTCGAGGGTTGTGCTCGTAGTCAATAAAGGATTTGTTCCTTCAACTTTGTGTTGAAGTTTAATACTGCTTGGCCTCTCGTAGGATTGACAAGATGTTTGCGTGCGCACACCCAAAGTCTATCTGGAAGACGTTCAGATGATTTGGTAATCTTGATCAATTGTGTATAAACGAGAAACTAATTGTTAATTATGGAATGACCTAGATCCATATCCATATTAACGCGGTATTAGAAACAAAAGGATAAGTATGATGATTATATCATCACGTGCTTTTTCCAGGAAAACCATACTCGGATCGAACTGGGGGCATTGGGAAGGTTAAGCTAGACTGACCCATGTCATTACTATATTAATAGTTATCCAAGTGGGAGCTGTTAGAGTTTGTGTATAAATATTAATATTAGTATGACCGATTTCGAACCCGAGACTCGGGATTGCACACAATACGTAAGAGTTTCAATGGTTTGAATAAATTAAATATATTTTATACTTTATTTATTCATTTCACAAAACAAATACTTTGTTGACATAAATAATGCCTAAAAACATTATCAATATTTATTCATATCTCTATGTTTTGATGATCACAAAATGTAAACTCATTAAAACATAAACTTATCAAATAAACAAGTATTCAGTTGTAAATATTCACTTCTACAACTTAATCACTTAAGGTATGAATAAACAAGTGCTTAATGCATTATATGATCAAAGGAACATTTTCTTAATAACTAGATTTTTTATAAAACATCAAAAACATTTTATATATTTTTGAAAAACATTTTTGGTATTAAATAAAAATGTTTAATCTTTTATAAAAATATGAATTCAAATTTTTAACCAAAATCAGTTAAAATGTTCCAGAAAAACCTTCCCCACAAAAGGACAAAATTGGCCAACGTTCAGTAGGGGCGGCCCCCTTAATTTTACTAGGCGGCCCCCTTAATAATTAAGGGGACCGCCCCCGCTCCAGTAGGCTCCAGCTGTCCAGATTTTTCCCTATAAATACAAGCCTTCACCTGGATTTTTTCTCAACCCTTTTGCACTAAAACTTTCTGTAGTAGATCTCATTTCATATCTTAGAAAAACCTTTGATCATGTAATCTTAAGCATTGGTTTCCAAGTGATCCAAGCTTCCACCATCCAAGTGCAAAAGAAGAATACTTCTATCAATCAAGATTAGAAGTATTACAACTTAGTATCATTTTGTTACTTAAGTTGTGTGTTTAACAAAGTTTGTAAATCATTCATTCATTTGTATGTAAGGTGTGTGTTGTAGATTAGTGTTGTATGTAAGTAGTGAAGATGTTGTATAAGTAGTTGTGGTATAGAAGTTGTGAGGTCAAAGTGTAGAAGTCGTGAAGCCGTTGTGTAGAAGTCGTGAAGCCGTTGTGTAGATGTCGTGAACCCGTGGTGTAGAAGTTGTGAAGCCGTAGCTTAGAAGACGTGAAGTCCTTGTGTTGAAGTAGTGAAGCCGTAGCATAGAAGTTGTGTAGCGGTCGTGTTGAAGCCGTGAAGTCCTAGTCGTAAAGTCCTAGTGTTGAAGTCGTGAAGCCGTAGCATAGAAGTTGTGTAGCGGTCGTGTTGAAGCCGTGAAGTCCTAGTCGTGAAGTCCTAGTGTTGAAGTCGTGAAGCCGTAGCATAGAGGTTGTGTAGCGGTCATGTTGAAGTCGTGAAGTCTTAGTCATGAAGACATAGTGTTGAAGTCGTGAAGCCGCATCATAGAGGTTGTGTAGCGGTCGTGTTGAAGTCGTGAAGAAGTCGTAAAGCAGTCGTGAAGCCGTAGTGAAGTAGTCGTGAATAAGTTGTGAAGAAGTTGTGTTGTGAAGTTGTGAGATTGGTTCTAGCTACGATTAGAACTCGACATTTAGCTTTGTGTCGTTAAACCCGTGTAAGCCAAAGTTGTGTACGGTTTTCTCCGCCATAAGGGAGCTTATTGAAGTTGTGAAGAAAACTCTCGAGCAAGGTGTGCTCGGGGAGTGGAGTAGGGCAAGGAAGGTGTCCTTTTAGCCGAACCACTATAAATCTCTCGTGTCTCGGTTAGATCTTTCCATACCTTATTTATTTCTTTACTTGCATCATCATTACTTTCATACACATAGGCTTATATAATTGCTAGTATGAATTAGAGGTCGACTTCACATAAAGATCAAATTGAAAATCTATTCAAGAAACCAAAACTTTTACAATCAATTTAAAAGAATACATATATAACTAATAATAAGATCTAAGTTTTATTTTTCATAACAAACTAGAATCTAAAGTTTTTTAAAAGTATAAAACAAAGTTTTTATAATAAATTAAAAAGACGTAAAACTATTCAACCCCCCCTTCTAGTTTTCCACAATTGGTATCAAGAGCCACGTCAATCAAGATCTTTAAAATATACTGTATTTTAAAACTTGAATCGATCTATGGAATTCGAAAAATATCTAGAAGGGGAATCTTTGCTAAAACCACCACTATTTGAAAACTATACTTTTCTTGAATGGAAAAATAAATTTGAAACTTATGTGAAATCAATTGATCTAGATCTTTGGCATGTCATTTCGATTGGTGATTTTCAACTAACAAAAACGGATTTTGAAAGTCAAACAAAAACGGATTTTGAAACTCAAAATGATGAAGCTAAAATAATTATTTACAAAACCTTGCCGAAAGTTGAATATGAAAGAATATCCTTCTGTAAAACGGCAAATGATATTTGGAAAAATCTCTTAAACTTTCATCAAGAAAAATGTCAAGCCAAAGATGAGGATTTTGATCTTGTACATGAATTAGTTATCTTAGAAAATTTAATAGATAAACATTTAGATAAAATAGATACATGTGCTACTAGTTCAAATGTTGTTAATGTAGGTATTAACGACGAAGACTACATGAATCAACTCCAAAGTGAACTCAATCCAAAATCATGGAGTGACACAGACGAAGGAGAAGATCATGATCCGTACAAGACATGTTCGGGTCAAGCCACTTCGGTTTAAATAAGATCATCATCTGAGATATTACGAAGAAAAGCTAGGACGTGAGGTAAGTTCTCTATTTAAAATTTCATAAGTAATTACTTCATGCATATAATCTTATTAATGCCTTAGGATATGCTTAGTCTGATAGGTTGCTTTGCCTTTACACTTTAGTTATATTCGTTCTGTGGCTTAATAAACTAGAAACCCTTTAGTTAGCCCCCCTAAGTGTTAGTGAACCAAGCAATCTACATATTTGGTACTCTTCGATAGGTAAATTTAGGAACTTAATTTCTTCTAAAAAAGGAATGACTACTGGAGAATCTATTGACTAGAAACTCAATTTGACCTAACGGTTGAATTGCTTCTATGTGAGAAGTTGGGTGTGTGTAACCCGTAAAAACGGTCGTGTTTAGCCTGAATTGAGCACCACTAGTAATAGTCTCATACTCATTCTCCAACTTGAATACATTATTCTTCCTAAATATACCTAACGATAGTTTACTGTTATGAACTTTTCTTTTCACTAGAGCTTTTTATTCCTAGATTTATGTCATCTTGCGTATATAAAATTTCTAGATATTTACTTGCTCCTATGTGATTTGACTGCATGCCTTCGTAATTATTTGTTTAGTTGTTGAATGCATTGTCATTATAATAGCTTTTGTTTTTCTCTAACTACTCTGACATTATGTATTTTTGTATTTAGTCATAATAATGCTTAAATGCCATAGGATATGTAGAAAGAGGTAGCATGTGACAATAGACTTAACCAATACCCTTGAGCATGAGATCTTTCATAAACCACTATTTTTAAACATATAATTAATGGGACTTATTTTTAAATTTACAAAAACTTCACATTTTGAAAAAATGATTTTTCAAAAGATTATGACACATTTCTAATAAACATGTTTCACCATCCTACCTTTTTTCCAAACTTGTGTCTATAATTACGTGTTTATCAAAAACCAAAGATTGGAAAAATATGTTTTCTTTCCTCATAAAAACATTTTGAAATAAAGCCAAAACTATTTCAGTAATATATTTTTCACATCCACATAAAACCTACTTTCAAGCATTGTCGAATAATGCCAAAAACATTTCTTTAAATCATGCTTGGTGATCTTATATATGTCATATATACTTGTGTATATGACACTTATAAGTGAACTAAATCAAAAATGAAAAATCATGGTTTACTTATTAAAGATCTCACTTGGTACAAGTCTAGAAGTCCATGCTATCACAACTCCCCATTCCCTTGCACATAGATAATCATTAGGATTAATTAACTAGCCTTTTAATCTTCCTAAGTATAATACTATGAATTACATGGTGCTATATATTATCTTCTTGTCTAATATATATATATATATATATATATATATATATATATATATATATATATATATATATATATACATGTTATATGCTTAATGAGTAGTTTGCATGTTAGATAAAGTTGCTTAAATAAATATGCTTAGCATATATGAGTTATTAAATCCTAAATTGCCTTGAAAGAAGTTGGACTTGCTTGAAACTAAACCCAAAAACACAACCTTTTCTACAAATTTATGCCAAAAACCCATTTCCAGTAATCTGGAAGTCAGCAGATGGGCGACCCCCTTAAATACCCAGGCGGCCCCCTTAAAATTAAGGGGACCGGCCATCTGGAGTAACGGATTACTGATTTCTTTTTCAATTTCCAACTCATTTTATCCTATACTTCCCAAAATTCACAAACACATTTTGTCACAAACCACCCTCCAAAATTTACCTTCCACAATCACATCATCACTACACCATAAATACCCATTTGGAGGAGGAAGCTTGACATTTGCCATAACCCAACAAATGATGTTGTTCAAACTCAACCAACACCTAAACCTCATCCTAATGAACCTTTTCACACACATAACCAATCATCCATATGTCCACCTTCATTCACTCATAACTACCCAAGTTCACAAATGTCTCCACCACCAAAAGTGTCACCACCACTTCCACCAAATAACAACCACTCTCCATCATCATCACCTTCCACTCAACACTTGAAGTTTATTGAAGAACTCAAGTAAGCCCATGAGCTTAATGTTCTCCTTGCTTTGCACCTTGCTCAAAGCAACTTAAACCCATCACCACCCATATCACCATCATTACCATCATCACCACATCACTTGAGTCAAATTGAGAAACATGTTAACAATTGTCCTTGTTGCATCTTTCTCCAAAATCAAACCATCATTACCATCATCACCATCCATCTCACCATCATTACCATCATCACCACATCACTTGAGTCAAATTGAGAAACATGTCAACAATTGTCCTTGTTGCATCTTTCTCCAAAATCAAACCATCACTACCATCATCACCATCCGTCTCACCATCATTACCATCATCACCACATCACTTGAGTCAAATTGAGAAACATGTCAACAATAGTCCTTGTTGCATCTTTCTCCAAAATCAAACCATCACCTTAAATGAGCGTCTCACTTGGATTTAGTATCTTCTCACTAGATCTAATCCAACACCACCACTTGAACAACATCAAAACCCTCATTCAACATGGTCAAGTCCAAGCTCTCCACCTTCAATTCCTCTATCAACACTCTCTCCAACATCCATACACCCAAACTTACAACCCCATTAATCCAACATTTTTTTTACCCCCTCTTTACCATCATCCATTCAAAATAATCCAAGTTTTCATGTCTCAAGCAAGTCTAATGGATCTCTTAGGCAATTTAAAATTTTCTACTTATTGCATGCTATAAGCAAAATATGTGTTGTATCAATAATTATGTTTTTAACATAATTATTTTCAACTAGTGAATGCTTTATTTCTTGTCTTTAATATATGATTGTTATGCTTATTGCTTGTATACTTGATATCATGATATATATATATATACATGCTTGATGATTAATAACATGCTTATTCCGTAATATGTTTTAAATGTATGCATGCGTAATTAACATGTTTATGTCACTATTTAATCATTCTTGACGTACATGATTCAAATGGAGCTTGCTGCAAAAACACCCTAAAAATGACCTTTTTCTGGAAATTTTTCAAATTTGGTCGCCTGAAAAACACCAGATGGGCGGCCCCCTTAATTCCCTAGGCGGTCCCCTTAATTTTAAGGGGGCCGGCCTACAATTAAGGGGACCGGCCATCTGGGCAGTAAGATTTACTGTTTTCTTTTGCATCTTGCGACCCCTTTTATCTAGCCCAAACCTTACCTAAATCAACCATCACCTCCATCAAACACCCATTTTCATTCACCATGCTATCACCAAAATCATCTCTAAGACACCAAAACTCCATCACCACCACCTCAATGTTAATCCCCAAGTGCACCAAATGCACCATCAAAAACACCCTTTCATCCATCAATAACTACATCAACTCACACCTTTCATCACCACCATCAAGAGCATCAACTCCACCTCCTACTCAAGAACCTCCATTCACCCAACTTGTCATTTCCATATCACCAATAACACCTCTTGATGCTCATTTCTCATCATCACCAATACCACCACATCCACAACCAAACCATCATCTTTGGTCTTAGAGATGAGATACACTACATGTTTTCATCCCTTGAACACATGCTTAACAACCAACCTCCACCACAACCTCCATCATTTTCACCCACTACACTACCACCACCTTCATTCTCACCAAATTAAGCATATGCAATGCTTAATCAAAAATAATTTTTCAAACCATTTTGTGTGCAAGCCCCATGGAAGATCATGTACTCCTAGAATGATTATGTAGATTGCATTACTTACTAGCTAATGTAGGATTGAATATAATCTTGGATGGTTGTGTATTGATACACAACATTTTTAATGAATGTCCTTATATGCATGCTTATTTTTGCTATATATATGCTTGTGCTTCTAATATTTTTCTTGCAAGTATTCCATATATCGATTCCTTGGTGCCCTCAAACGAGGGGGAGCACACATCAAGGGGGAGTTCGCGTTCCGACAAATTTTGTCTCTAAAACTTGTCGGCTCAACCTTTTTGATGCTACAAAAAGGGGGAGAAGTGAATATAAACTCACTAAATACTTGTCCAAAAATAACCTTTTGGATTTAATGAGTTTAGGTTTTGTAATCATCAAAAAGGGGGAGATTGTTGACATAAATAATGCCTAAAAATATTATCAATATTTATTCATATCTCTATGTTTTGATGATCATAAAATGTAAACTCATTAAAACATAAACTTATCAAATAAACAAGTATTTAGTTGTAAATATTCACTTCTACAACTTAATCACTTAAGGTATGAATAAACAAGTGCTTAATGCATTATATGATCAAAGGAACATTTTCTTAATAACTAGATTTTTTATAAAACATCAAAAACATTTTATATATTTTTGAAAAACATTTTTGGTATTAAATAAAAATGTTTAATCTTTTATAAAAATATGAATTCAAATTTTTAACCAAAATCAGTTAAAATGTTCCAGAAAAACCTTCCCCACAAAAGGACAAAATTGGCCAATGTTCAGTAGGGGCGGCCCCCTTAATTTTACTAGGCGGCCCCCTTAATAATTAAGGGGACCGCCCCCGCTTCAGTAGGCTCCAGCTGTCCAGATTTTTCCCTATAAATACAAGCCTTCTCCTGGATTTTTTCTCAACCCTTTTGCACTAAAACTTTCTGTAGTAGATCTCATTTCATATCTTAGAAAAACCTTTGATCATGTAATCTTAAGCATTGGTTTCCAAGTGATCCAAGCTTCCACCATCCAAGTGCAAAAGAAGAATACTTCTATCAATCAAGATTAGAAGTATTACAACTTAGTATCATTTTGTTACTTAAGTTGTGTGTTTAACAAAGTTTGTAAATCATTCATTCATTTGTATGTAAGGTGTGTGTTGTAGATTAGTGTTGTATGTAAGTAGTGAAGATGTTGTATAAGTAGTTGTGGTATAGAAGTTGTGAGGTCAAAGGGTAGAAGTCGTGAAGCCGTTGTGTAGAAGTCGTGAAGCCGTTGTGTAGATGTCGTGAACCCGTGGTGTAGAAGTTGTGAAGCCGTAGCTTAGAAGACGTGAAGTCCTTGTGTTGAAGTAGTGAAGCCATAGCATAGAAGTTGTGTAGCGGTCGTGTTGAAGCCGTGAAGTCCTAGTCGTGAAGTCCTAGTGTTGAAGTCGTGAAGCCGTAGCATAGAAGTTGTGTAGCGGTCGTGTTGAAGCCGTGAAGTCCTAGTCGTGAAGTCCTAGTGTTGAAGTCGTGAAGCCGTAGCATAGAGGTTGTGTAGCGGTCATGTTGAAGTCGTGAAGTCTTAGTCATGAAGACATAGTGTTGAAGTCGTGAAGCCGCATCATAGAGGTTGTGTAGCGGTCGTGTTGAAGTCGTGAAGAAGTCGTGAAGCAGTCGTGAAGCCGTAGTGAAGTAGTCGTGAATAAGTTGTGAAGAAGTTGTGTTGTGAAGTTGTGAGATTGGTTCTAGCTACGATTAGAACTCGACATTTAGCTTTGGTCGTTAAACCCGTGTAAGCCAAAGTTGTGTACGGTTTTCTCCGCCATAAGGGAGCTTATTGAAGTTGTGAAGAAAACTCTCGAGCAAGGTGTGCTCGGGGAGTGGAGTAGGGCAAGGAAGGTGTCCTTTTAGCCGAACCACTATAAATCTCTCGTGTCTCGGTTAGATCTTTCCATACCTTATTTATTTCTTTACTTGCATCGTCATTACTTTCATACACATAGGCTTATATAATTGCTAGTATGAATTAGAGGTCGACTTCACATAAAGATCAAATTGAAAATCCATTCAAGAAACCAAAACTTTTACAATCAATTTAAAAGAATACATATATAACTAATAATAAGATCTAAGTTTTATTTTTCATAACAAACTAGAATCTAAAGTTTTTTAAAAGTATAAAACAAAGTTTTTATAATAAATTAAAAAGACGTAAAACTATTCAACCCCCCCTTCTAGTTTTCCACATACTTAACGGTCGTTAGTACTTAACGGAGTTAGAGATAACGGTCGTTAAAGGACTAATAATGAAAAAGAAAGTTAGAAGGATCTAGAAACCCTTGTGTGGGCTTGGATCAGCCGAACCCTCCCCTTGGGCTAGGGTGGTCGGTTTTGGTAGCTTGGAGGAAAAGAAAAGGAGCCTATAAATACAAATCAATTGTGTTTGGTTTTTCCCTAACCCTAATTCCAAGCTAGCCAAATTTCTTCTTCTCCTTTTCCTCTAGTATTTCCGATCGAACACCCCTATCCCCTAGGGTTTTTCGATCCAAATAATACTTCAAGTATTTGGTTTAGTTTGTGATTAGAACCTAGCTTTTCCCATTGAATCGCTAGTATTACGTGTGTACAAGAACGAGTAACAAGCTTCCTTTAGCTTGTGTGATTTCCCTTGTTGATCCTTGTGGTGTTCGATCCATATAAACCTCCCATTAGGGTTTATATTTTTGTTCTTGGTGTCACGTAAAAGGTACGCATCTATTTATATTTAGTTAATTATTTTACATGTTATTGTAGATCTATTCCGCTGCGTGTGCTTTGATGTTTATGTGTTTATAGTTTTTTATGATTCACATATTCCAACAACTGTGACAGCAACAATTTTCCGTATACCACGGTTGTTTGCAATTCCACCCGTACATATTGTTCTGGCATAAATACAGTAATAGTTATTGAAACACTATAAAATCTAAGGATAATGATCCTCTCATGTTCATTTGAACATGAGAGGTAATGTTGTGTTTGTTTTGATTGTACATTTGAATTAAAATAAAATAAATGTGTTGCAATAATGACAATGTACAATCAAAACAAACACAACATTACCTCTCATGTTCAAATGAACATGAGAGGATCCTTATCCAAAATCTAAACAGATTCTTTTTAATTTGATCACAAGACTAATAAAAAGAAAGAAATATACTTTTGACATAGTAGTTTTTAACCTAGAACACATAATCAGGCCCTAACAACATTCCAAACCGAACATAATCTCAAAACGAAAACACAGTGAGTACTCACATCAAGTTGCAAATTGTAATCGCGGTCTTCTTCTTACTCAACTTAACATTATTTTTCAACTCGTTATCATAGTCATCGACAAAACACACTCCCTCGTTATCCCAACCAATACGTCTCCTAGCATATTCCCAGGTCAAACAGGCCTATCCAAGCAATCACAAACCATAATGCGTCAAAATATGCAATAAACACGTAAATAAACATAAATATTATTCACACCCGTTTTAAGAAATGCAAAATCTATTGTAAATCAGATAAATTAAAATATTTCCTCGTTTTTCACCAATTGACCAACTATGAAAACAACAGTTTTTACGATATACCAATTGTTTCAAGTTTCATTCACACATGTTGTTCTACCATAAATTAACTACCGAGATGCTATAAAATCTAACAAACTTCAGTTATATTCAAATCGAATCGCTTAGTGAGATTGAAATGACCTCTAAAGAAGTATAAAGGAAAGTAACAAATACCTTACGTAGCAGCAAAACTATCTCGAAATAGAAATAGTCATATAGAGCAATGGTCAGATCTCGTCCCATATTTAAGAGGCTTGGTTTAAGCGCAACAAAACGGTTCATTAGCCCTTTCTCCCCTAACAGGTGAAGGAATCCACAATAGCATATGAATAAATTATTAATAAATGGAGAACATATGATGGTGAAGGGTAGGCGAAAAATGTTGTCACCTCATAATTATTTTCCAAGTTGCAAGCTGAAATGCATAAAAGCGAGCAATTAACAAAGTGAAAACATATTATACTCAAGCTTTCAACATGAAAATAAACATGGAACATCACTTTTGTTTAAATTTATCTATATTTAATGTTGATCGGGTTAAATTATAGTACCATCAATATTCGTCTATCTTGTTTTAAGTTTCATGAGTTAATAATAGTATAAAAATCATAATCGAAGTTTGCATGCAAATATACTTATATAGCATAACAAGAGCCGTAAAAACGAAACTTATATATAATCGATGATCTACCAAAGTACGAATAAAGGTTAAAGAGTTGCCTCTAAAAATCAAAAATCACTTTGGAAGCGTGTTGATAACTTGTTGTGAAACAATATAAGAATAATATGAAAAAGCACATGAAGAATTGTTTATTAATCTTTCAAAGGAGATATCTTAACTACACATAAAAGGAAACACCAACTTTTCTTGAAAGTGAAAAAGTGAAAACTGAATCTATATTATGAATGTTTTTTGAATGAATCTAGCAAAAGACTGACTTCTTTGTAGTCATTAAATGTACATTTGAAACTTACATTCGCATATATGGCGAGGATGTTGTAAATTTCAAAAATAGTTGCTAATTAAGTGTTATGAATACGTTGTGACTAGCTTATAGACCCGCGGATTCACGGGGTTTTTAAAGAAATTATTCATTAAGAAGTTGAGTGTGTGAATAAATTAACAAACAAAAAAGCAAATAAGTTCCATTATTATTTAAAGGAAACAATAAGTAATGTCTCAATGATACGATAAACAATTTGGTTTATAGCTATTGAGAAAATAAACGTGTATGTATCGTCTCCTCTAACTGGTAGATAATCTTGGAGAGCAAAGTAATGCAGTCAACGTCAAACACTATGTCTATGTTCATTCCGTGAACACCTAAATATGAAGAAAAAAAATGAAACTAAAAGGAAGTTGTTGATACTTGAGAACACAAAAGCCATTACTTTACGTTCAGCTAGCACTTTAAAAAATAACATAAAAAAAAAAAAAAAAAAAAAAAAAAAAAAAAAAAAAAAAAAAAGTCAAACTAAAAAATGCAGTGAAAACATTCTCATCCAAATACCCCTTAAATGTATCAAAAAAAGAATAGGCACACTACCACTTTGCTACATAATAAGAAATAGGTACCAATACTTAAAAGACTAACTTTAAAAAAATACCATGAAATGCTTAAGCAATTATAAATGAACACGGAGAAAAAATGTTCAATGGAGCAAGAGGTATGTGTGAATAATAAAGTTGAATAAATAGATTGATCACAAATACGTAAAAATCAACTATAGTTTTCAAAGACAGGATCTTATCGTGATGGTTGGTCGACTTAGATGTGTTCTCTACTCTTAGCACAACATAGTTGGATTTTCTTGAGCACCAAATAACTTTTTGTAAATTGCATTTCAACATTCCTCCAATGATTCTTGCTTGACCTGGCTGGAGCTCATGTGATGTCAAACTTTTAACCTTTATATTTAACTTCATAAGGATATAAAATGCCTACTTATATATAGGTAACCACAACATAATAAATTGTGTGAGAAACAAAGTAAAAAATAAAGAAAGCATATGTTGCAAAGTCCCTTTGGCGTCCAAGTAGAATAATGTTACATGTATAAAGCAATTAGAATGATCAATTAGTTTGTCATCCTCTTGAACAACTTCTTTAGCTTTGTAATCAACTGAATTGTGGAATACGGCTGAATCATCATTGGCCTCATCTTTGTCGTCATCAGTAGAGTCATCAAAAAAAATTTAACAAATGTTTCTTTGAATTAGAAGTTTGTGTATCCTTAATTGTGCGCTTTATACGAAGAGGTTTGTCATCCTCAGATTCCTAAAAAAATGTTTAGAAATGAGTCACAAAAGTTGGTACTATAGTCACACAAGTTAGTAGTAGTCAATATATTTATACCTCGTCTAAATCATGTAACCCTTCTTCTAAATCGTGATCAGAACGCACACTGGCAACAACATGGTTGTTTATAAAGTTACCATTCTTTGTTAATCTTCGCTGTTTTTTTTATGACGAGAAGAGGCTGAAATGAGCACAAAAAAAACTTAGTATATAAAAAATACGTGTTATGAAATGTAAACCTTCTTCTAAAGCGTAATATGAAATGCATACCTCATCGTCATCTGATATGTCGATGACTGGAATATTTTTTGTGCCAATAACACGATGGTCGGATGATTGATTAGTGTCTTCTTCATTGCTTGCATTCGGTGATTTTGTATTGGACATGGTTTTAAAGTATGTATTGTTTTTCTTGATGGATGTATGTGATTGAGAATGGGACTTATATAGTTTGATGAGTTTAAAAAATTAGGAAAGGATATGTAAAAACATATATTTTAAATAAATATGTGATATGATTATAATTTGTTTTGATTTTACTGTTTGTTATAATATTTTTTAGGAATCTTAGTTAAAACATAAAGGAATTATTAGGAAAGGATATGACAATTAATATGTTGTATATGTATATTTGATATGATTTGAATTTTATGTTAATTGAGTCAAGGAATGTAGAATATGTTAATTTATAAACATTTTTTGCATAATGAAATGGTATACTCATTTCTATGTCTCCGAGCAGCCCTTCGATTGGTTGAGTGTTTTTAAAGAAATAAGATGAAGTGATAAAATATTAGCAAAGGTAATAATACACTTAAATTAAGGAAATGACACAAGAAAGAGATAGAACATTTCGTTGTATTATCATAATTCAATAATGAGAAACATTTTTTGATGTACAAACAACCTTTATACAAAAACATAATACTGAGAAACTATCTTGGGCCATCGTATGCAATAATGTATGATCATCAGTCAATCTGCTTGGCTGTTCCATTAAGAGTAACCTGCAAAATGAAAATCACAAAGGAAAACATGGAAAGTATACATAATAAGTCAGTTATAACCTCTGCATAATTATACCATCATCAATAGAAAACCTCAAAGCAAACAACACAATATGTTGCAAATATCCAAACTCAACAATGTCCATGCACCAGCAGGTGGTGCTTTAATCCAAATGCAGAATAGTCCAAAAACCAACATAGTTCAAACGCATCACAAATGCGTGAGAAAGTACCCAAAAATTAAAAAGACAAAATTCAATGTTTGGATGTGGAAAATGCATCCACAGATAAAGCGCATGCTCAAAAACAACCCGGGCTAAACTGCTCACGGCTTCTCAACTTTTATCTCTTTGAGCATCTCCAACTTGGTCTTTTTGGTTGCGCTGCTTTCTTCTTGGTAAGCCATTACAGGCTTTTCAACCGCATCCGCTTTCCTTTTTTCTTAAGAGCCGGTGTCAGTAGACGTCTCGTCCCCCTTTGCAGCAGCATTCTTCAGTCCATTTTGAGGCGTTACACACTCGTCTGTCTCTGACTCCAAATCCTGGAAAGAATAATAAAAGATGGTTACCAGTCACATATGTACATAGTAACGGCAATAAAATATGAAGTAACAGATTTTCATCATTAAATAAACTTACCAATGGCGTCACATTCAAAACCTTGGAGCTTGTGGCTTCATTTTCAGGCTGAGAAAAAAATGACAACCAATGTGTCATTGAATATGGTTGAATGACCCGTATGAAAAAAAAATAATAACTATAGACAGAAATATAATTTTAATTATTACCTTCCCGGGTGTAGCAGTTGCACAGACAGATTGTATGATATCAGGATCATTGGACATCCGCAGGACATTGAAGACAGGCATTAGTTTTTTTATGTTGTACTCATCAATTGACACCTTAAAAACAAACTTCTTATCAACAATACCCATAATCTCGGGTGGGAATAAACCATCAGACTACATAACAATAAAAAACACGGAATCAGTTTGCCAGTTAACCAATTAGAAGAGACATTCCCTTAATTATAATTGGTTGATAGCTGAGTTTACCTTGCCATATTTCTCAACCAATTAGAAGAGGCATTAGTTTTTTTATGTTGTTCATCATTGCAAGTTGCAAGACTGCAATGATCTTCCCATGGTCAGAGCATGTGTTCAAAAAGTCTGAAAATTGTTAAGCGTATGAGCCCCACAATGTACAACTTAGCTCATTGCCCCTGTCAAATATGCAGAAATTCTCAAATTAAGATATGTACAGAGTTTATTTGTATACGAAACAACATCAACGATAGTATAATGACTTACTCAGGATCAATGAGTGTTATTGGCTTTTTCTTCCCAGCACGTCCATTCTTATCATAATTGTCCAAGTCTTCACAAGCCATGACTTGGCCTATCACATCTGAACCAACACAAAAAGTATTTGACAGTTGGTTTATATAAATTTCAAAGTAGCTACGATAACATAATGTATCAGAATTTATTTGTAAAATATCAGGAGTAGTACATACCAAACTGGCCATCTTCCTCTGTTCTTAGATCGGTAATGGTTCTAAAGGGCCGAAAGTCAAACCCATACAATGATCCTGTGTAATCAGGACACTTTTCAATTATGGTGTTTGATAAGAAGGAGAGGCGCAAACCTCTCTTAACATTACGGTATTTGGGTTGGATCTCACCCAGACTATACCGTTGAAGTGTTATTGCACTGCCCTCTTCCAATTGGTGTTTGAACCCATTCACCAAAGCCTGCCTGACCGTTGCTTGTATCCTTGTATTCTGCCATAAAAATCGTATAGAGTTTACGTAAGAAACAATAAAATGCCATCATTTTAAAGAACCATTATGGATACAAAAATTTAGTTAACATTATATGGAACCAAACACAAACAAATGACTTGCCTGTTCATCCACAATAATCATCTCCATGTTGGAGATATTAGGCTTGGTAAAAACAGGCTGCATCCAGGTACGCAAAACGCGGACTCGTAACTTGATGTTGTCCTTAACGGCGGACCGATCATTGATATAGCCAGAAACAAATGTAGACATTGTTGTTTTAGTTGATAGTGTGCAGTGAATAGGGTAATTTTGATGTGTTCATTTAGCATCAAGGCCTCCTTCATTTTATAGTGTGCAAGTTCCTAATTGATGGAAACATATATTAGAAGGTTTTTAATAATTTGATTGATTTCCATGATTAACATTTCATAATATTCTTCCTCCAAAAAACATTTCTAAAAGTCAAATACAAAATTATATACAAAAATTCACATAATTAAAAAAAGGGTTAATACACAAATATGTTACTAAACTTTCCATAAAAGTTCGCCTAAGTTACTAAACTTTCATTTTGTTCACTTAGGTTACTAAACTTTCCAAAAAAGTTCGCCTAATTTATTAGTGTTGGTAGGAGTGACTTAATCGTATATTTTTTGATATGTTAAGTAACATAAATGTCATGTTTTTACAAGTTCAGTGTTGTTTATGAATATTTTTTATAAGTTCAGTGACCCCAAATGTCATGGTTTATAAGTTCAGTAACCTAAGTGAACAAAATGAAAGTTCAGTAACTTAGGCGAACTTTTATGGAAAGTTTAGTAACATATTTGTGTATTAACCCTTAAAAAAAACTTATATTATTCAAACTAATCTACATTTAAATGTTTAATTCATTTAAATCTCTCATGATCATATTAAAAAAACAGTTTCCCCAATTATTTTTTATAGGGTACTGAGATAATCATATAATTATAAATCCATAATCATGGCAATATATTCCAACATCCACACACATCAAACAATATAAAGATTAACACATATTGAAAGTTAACTAAATTAAACTAAAAACAAAAACATAAAAATAAAAATTACTTACAAATTTTAGGGATTCGTATATGTAGATCTAACCCAAAAATAATATATGTGTATGATCTTGATAATTATTCTTGGAGAGGATTTCACATGCGACTGATTATTGAAGATGATTGTGCAACCAAATCGGATGTTAATTTTTTTGGGATGATTTGTTTCAATAATATCTTGATTGATTGTAACCGATTACATTTAATGTAGTGACATTAAATGATTAATCGAAACTGCAAATTCAAAACCCTTATTCAAGAGTAGCGTATAGAAGAAGAATAATTCATATGAGAAGTGCAATGGAGTAGTACATACCAAAAATATCAATGCCCTCAGCGATCAAACACGTCAGATCATTGATTGCATGATTGCTTTAGGGGGTTGTACAGAACTCCATTTTATTAGAATTTTATTAGAAGGAAACTAATTAATGGTGTTTGAAGGATTTTCAATGATTCGTGTAGAAGAAGAATCATGAAGTGTGTGCTATTGTGCGTGTTCAATAGAGTGGAGTATTGCATAGCAGTTGTACATTCCAAACTTTTCGACCAATCACGTTTGAGACACGTCATGGAATTAATTGCAAAGTGTGCTTCAATGACTGGTACAAAACTCTAGTTTATTATATTAGATAGATAAACTCAGTTTGCTCTAATTCAAGTTTTGCTAATTACAAACTTTGATCAAGTTATAGATTCAAATTTAAAAAGTAGTGATATTAAACCCACTTTCTAAACTCTTTTATGGATCACTACAAAATGTGTATTGTATATCGTCTCCATTAAATAAAACTAGACGAGTAACCGTGCATAGGAACGGAATTTTATAGTGACATACAGTCATAATGATATTTTGGTTAAGTGTTTTGTGTCACCAAAGTATCACTATAACTATATACCGCTAGAAAATTCGGTTACTATGCACGGATACTCGTTTAGTATTTATAATGAATATTCCAAAAGACAAAATAACTCTGATCATTATCGACATGGACATGTATACTATAATTATTGATAACATATATATACGCATATTTTCCCCCGTTTTCTTCTTCTTTAATCTTGTTGGACTGAATATCGAATAAGCAAACCCTAACAAAATAAAAAACAATGGAAGGTGAAATAATGATTCCATATGATGATCCAATGATAATCGACTGCATCGGAATGCCTACTTATTTTGGTCGAATCAAATTAAGGAGATGATGAACATCGATATAACACCAGCACTACCAGGTAAATAATAATAATTGCTCTTTTTCGTCAAGTTTTAGAGAGTGTTTGTTTCGGCTTATTTGGTTTTGTGGCGGCTTATTATCGCATATGAAACTTATATAAGCCGAAAAGATTCAAAATAAGCCTCAAAAATCAAACGAAACAAACACCGCCTTCATTTTAATTATATTGAAATTTGGTTGTTAATATATATGTATAGGTGTTATCAAGGGCCCTGGTTATTCAATTTAAACCTTCTCCGGTCATCCAAACAATGGAATGCACTACGTCGACCACCTCCTCCTCCTCCTCTTTGTGGTAATTTCTTTCTTTATTACTTACTACCTCATCATATATCTTTCTTTTAACAACTAACTAATAATAATTCTTTGATGTTTCATTTAGTTTTTCTCCCAGACAAGACTCCTGAACAACTTAAGGCACAAGCTGAATCCATAGAAGCAAGGCTGGAAGCCGCAAGAGCAGCAGCAGCAGCAGGTTCCATTTCTGTTTTTACTACCTTCTACTTTTGCAGCAATTTTTATTACTCACTAGTTACACATATTGCCTTATTAGAATAATATATATATATATATATATATATATATATATATATATATATATATATATATATATATATATATATACTAGTGGTCGAAGCCCACCCGATGGGCGGGCATGTCTTATAATTATCATTGACATAATTTACTATAGCGAAAGAAGGCGGGTAATGATTAAAAAAAAAAGGAAAAAAAAACGAAGCTATTAGTAAGATATATGTATACGAATACTTTTCGAATATTAAGATATATGTATACGAAGCAATTAGTTATTGGTAAATAATATATAAGAAAATTATTGTGGATCATTCATTATTAAACTGTTAATATGAGATAAAACTTATTTTTAAGGGATGTGTATTTTTTTTTTTTTTATTTTTTTTTTTTTATTATTTTTTTTTTTTTTTTGTATTGTTGGAAGGTATAACTTAACGGATAAGAGTATGTAAGCTTTGACACATGATTCCAGAATCCATAAACTCCGGCAAAGGTCAATAATATGTAGGATAAGCAACAAAAAAAAAAAAAAAGATATAAACATATTAAATTATATATTGAATGGATTAAGGACGAAAAGAAATATACGATTATCGAATATGAGTGAAAATATAAAGCTTGACAACCTTCGTGTTTACAAACTTATTTACATGAATGTTGCATTTGGTAAATCATAGATGGGCCAAGATGCCTGATTGACACCTTCATTCTAGAACCTTGACAGTCGACACATTTTATTGAAGCGTCTGGCTTTGACCCGTTACTGCAACATTTATAAATTCAGTTAGACAACATAATATAATATATGATAAGTTACACACCATGGACTCATTAATAACATACATTAACACTCTAAATGTAATGCAAAAATGAAGATGAAACAATTTCACATCAAAATAATTCTCACTGTGCAAGGGCCGGTGAGCAGCAATTTCCATTTTTTTTTTATGTCGTCACAATTTTTTTTGGAAATTTAAAGCCTAAATAATTTACATTCATGAACATGTTAGTTTTTTATTCTTTATTAAATAAGTTGACATGCATTTTAATCATATATTATAAATAAAGAGTAGGCATTTATTTTAATCACTAAGAAAGTACAATAGGCAAAAAGTCATGCAAACCGCAATGTGAATTACTAATGCTTTTTAGAATTTGAAAGTGCTAATGCTATTGAAATACACGGAAGGTGAGTAGTTCTAATGTAAATGTGTACTCCTTGTTTAAGATTGTTACAAATTAGCATTTAGTGGGTTGCTACGCTCGTACTTTTAGGCGGACCAATAATAGAGGAGTAGCTTAACGATTCATACATAAACAGGTCAAAATATCAGGAAAACTTTTACTTTACGAAAAAAATAAATCGAATGTAAAAATATTAGCCACCTCAACCACCTTAGACGGCTTCAATTCCCCATGAAGTCGGTCGTCCAGTACTATCTTCGGTTCTTCAGAGGTGCTACACGGCTCATGCTGGGGTGTGTCTTCACATTTTCCATTCTCAGCATAATGCAATGAGCAAATAAAAAGTATAACTAAGTATGAGTTGGTAAGTACTAATGGTGATAATAATTATCGGCATGTTTAACATTACTGATAGAACGACACCAATGCAACCCTTATATAATAGCATCTATCTTACCCCAATGTTAAGACCGAGGAACATGTGTGGCTGCAACGATACTTTGTTCGGAAACATCAGTAAAGCAAGCATGGGCAACGCACCAGCCTCTCAGCTGATATAAACTGACTGAGAACATAACATCACAACTGATACATCCACAAATAATGCAAAAATGGCTGGTGGTTGCTTCCCTGGGAAAAAAATACAAACGTCAGTTGGCTGCGGTCCTTCTATTCATCACGACACGTGAACAACCAAAGCATACTATTGGTGTCGTTCTATCAGTAAGATTAACCACGCCCATAATTTAACAACATTAGTACCAATACACAACTTAAAATGCAAATTAAGGACCTTTATCAATATGCAGTTAAAAAGCGTTTTCATAAAAAAGGAATTACACTCACTGTCATACAACAACAAATAACGAACTTAAAGCTATACCAAGAGAGTAACTGATACCGCATTTTAGTAGTGATTATGTTATATCAGAAAATACAGAATTTCAGTTGTTTGAGTGTTGGACAAATTTTTGATTTTTAAAGTTTTTACATACAAAAAGACGGCAAAATAATCACTTTTGTTACAGCTACTCCAAGACCGATTATAAAAGTTTTAACTCATTACATTATGTTACCCAAATCATTTACGCGTATAGGAGCAAAAAATGAATAAGCTTAGTTACTTTCTATTGACCTTAAATGAGTGAAACTGAAATTCGAAAGTTAAAAAGGCATCATACTTATGCACTGCAAGTTGCAAAGATGGAACACGTTGCCACAATATTGTTCGATGGAAGCGGGCGGGCTGTTAGAAGTTCGGCCGGATTTTTTTTTTGTCGTAGGGGAGGGATTGACCTTCCTAACGCATTCCTATCGTAACCTCAACCAACCTCATGCTATTTCTGCTGCAGCCTAAACCAAACAAAACCTTATGCTGCAGCAGCCTAATTCAAATACACTTTATCTCTGTAGTTACCTGATCCAAAAAAAAAATCATCTTACTTCAGTAACTTGGTCGGGTCGAAACACACTTATGTAATAGTTTGATCCAAATGTACCTCATTCATAAATCCACAGCAGGCCAAGAAGAACAGACCTGTTGCTGCACCATAGACAGTGTTCTCTCTTTGACGCCAAGTGAGATACATTGAGGCCTCAATAGAATATGGTAACTCCAATTCCTCATGTTCTGAGCTTATGTTGAGAAAATCAGGTACGTATTTAGGGGAGAGTCTGCCTGCGAAAGTCATGTACTTGTATATTGTATCCCCTACACTTGTTCTTCCACTCTGAAAACAAACACAAAAGCTTAAGGAATAATGCAACCATGTTCTTATTAAGGAATAATGCAAGCATGTTGAATAAAAACATGCAGGAAAAATTGTGAGCAAACATAGTTGTAGAGCAGACCCCATTGAAGACGAAGGATTTTCTTCTTTAGTCAGTTCCGGTAAATACGCCCTAACAATTTACCGTGTAATCCTAGAAATAAGACTACTTGTGACTTATCTGCTGAAGTCAGGCCGGTGTCAAAAGAGTTCGATTAATCTCCTGCTCGTCGCCTCTAGGGCTCTATGGCTCTTGGTCTCTTATCTGCTCCTAAACCGCCCGCCTGATAAACTCTTAAGGCGGAGTGCATGTAAACAGAGAAAGAGCCAGCTAAAATTCATGCCTGTTTATTTGGCCTATTTTAGTTTCATATACTTGATATAAAAAAAACTTACCTAAATAATCAGTGTTGCAATAATAGTGCTCAGTGCATCATCACCTGTATTCACATCAGTTGCAGCTGCATATCTGCCCAACATCAATAATACTATGTTGACATGTTTTCATTTCTGTTTCAACAAATGTAATTACCTGGGGCCGTTGAACGCTTGCGTCTATGACAGATCGCCGCTTCCCGTTCATTTGTACCTAAAACAACACCAACCATTATCATGTTATAAACTAAGACGTGGCCGCTACATTGTAAAATATTAAGCTGCATACCTTTCTAACTCAATATGGCTGCAGCTGTCATTGTATCCCTGGTCATCACCAATAATAAACCCATTATGAAACAAAACCCCTAATAAGCTCAAATAGTAAAAACAATAAAAAAAAATCGGATTTTTATAATGATACAGGTTACCATGGTTCATACCTATCTACGTGACCAATGAATATCTAAAGGATTTACCCTATGTTATGCATTGAATATCTAGTGTTATTGTGCATATGCATTCAGGAGATTTTAAAACTAAAAATGTCGCTTATTAAATTGTAGATTATTGTGCATGTGTATTCCCAAAACTCTTCTAAATAATAAAAGAGGACGAAGAAGTCTTACGCCTTCAGTAGCTTTGTAACACCAATTCTCCAATTTAGACAACCCTGGCTTGACATAGCCTCCATTACTGAAAGACCCGCACTTGCACTCAAACACTGTTCAACTTCCGTGCCTGCATTTACGAAACCGCAACTTGAACGGTCTTGGACTTAGGTGGAGGAGGGAGCTTCTGAACCACCACCTTCAAAACCCCGTTTTCCCACTTTGCACTGATAGCAGTCATCTTACAGTTTTCAGGCAAACGGAATTTCCTCATGAGGTTCTTCTGTAGCCACCTCTCGAGTCGCAAGTACTTGCACCCTTCTTCCTCGTCATCCTTTTTGTCACGCTTCCTCTTTCCATTGATTTTCACCAGCAATAAGTTCTCCTCTTCCACTTTCACCTGAATAAATTACAACAAAGTTGAGAATAAACTCAAAAATCACAAAGTTTAACGACAAAAACTTTATTTTACATAATTGAATAACGAAATAACAGTTACTTTTGTCAAACATACATGAATACAATACCACTAAAACGTACAATGAGTACAATGACTGAAACAGGACATATGAGAAAGTGCATCCGGTGCCTTTTTAGCTTCTTCTGCTGCTTTGATGTCTTTGTTGGGCAGTTGAATGCGTGGGAAAAGATACCTTGCACCTTTCGCTTTGTTGCAAGTAATACCCTCTAAGCTGTTCAGTGCAGCTTCTAATGTCTAAGGTTTAATGATAAAGAACAAATTATCATTAACTTTCCTGAACATAACAATTGATCATTATAAAACAATACTAATCTGTAAGTTTGCTGATCTGAACTGACCTTTGCACGCCTTGCCAGTGATTGCAGGATGTCATCTCTTTCAGCAAAGTAGGAATCGTATGATTCATCTCCAACCTGCATATGCAAATATTAGCTTATAATCATATCGCCAAACCAAATAGATTGTAATATATGAAACGACTGATACCTATGGTTTAATGATAAAGAACAAATTATCATTAATTTTCCTCAACTTAACAATTGATCATCATAAAACAATACTCAGAATCATAAGTGTGAAAAAATTTTAAACTTACAGCTTTGTTGATCACCATCTGCCAATAAGTACACAATAAGTACACCAAATTAATAAAATCATGTCCATTATCAATTTGACATTGATGGGTATTTGTTTAAATTCCTTTTAGTCATCTAGTCTTATGATCAAACCAATTATTAAAACATTATTACAAATGGATAAGCCGAGCTCTTATTGAAATGCAGCTTTGTACTGTAGTTTTCAAGTATCAAGAGTTTCTAAAGAGTAATTAGTGTAACCATCTAATGTCAAATTAACATCCAATTCAGGACTCCAATCTTCTGTAACGATTCCATTACTAATACCTCCTCTTAGTTTGATGAAAATAAAACTTAATGACAAGTCAAAATGAATTTTAACTCACATTCTTTCTTCTTTCCAGATGCCTTTACTGCAGCTGCACGCTCTTCAGCAGCCTTCTTCTCCTCTTCAGTCTCCTCATCGAAAAGATCAACATCATTGTCATGATCCTCATCAGCTGCAGCCTAAAGATCATACACCAATTGAAACTTTGGTCAGAAAACAATATGCAAAATTATTAGATTTAAGATAATAAAACTTGCAACAAACTTACCTTTGTCTCACCAGCATGGGGAGTTGCAATCGCCTCTTCTGGGAATGAAGAAGATCCCTCAACGACAACTCCACTTCCTTCAGCAGAGACACCAATAATTTCAACCCTAAATCTGAAACACTCCCTAAACCAGCAAAATCCAATCTTTATATTTAAACAATAATAAGAATCAAAACTTTAAATCATAAACACATGAATTAACAAAAGATTTATTATGGATATACCCAAATTGAGCCCTAGCAGCAAATGGTATGATGACGACGTCCTCATAACTGATCGATCAACTGCAATTTAAACATTGCATGCATTGAATTAGAGAATAGAGACACTGATTCTCTAGAAACAAACCTGGTGATCAATCGTAGCCATCATCAAGTTTTCGGATTGGTGCTGTTAAAAAGGATCGGTGCTGTTAATACCTTGTGATTCGAACTTAAGGTGGCTTTATCAAACAGAAAAGAAAACCTGGATATCAAATTATTATAAACAACATACCTGGATATCGGATTGGTGCTGTGGAAAAAAAAACACACGATTGAATAATAGTTTTTGTGTATACATGAGGCCATAATAAAAAAACATACCTGAATACATATTACCAACAAAGAAGAACCTGCACATCAAATCAGAAAAGAAAACCGATCATTAGAGGAGATTGTGAGAAAAATATTAGTAGGTTTTTTGAGAAAAATTATATTATGAATGAGGTGTGATTTATTTTTACGTATATGTTTTGAGTATATTTTTTGCTTAGGGTTACCCAACTTGATTCTCCTAAATATAATTGTTTGCATAGGTTTATAGATTTGAGCTTGCAAGATATAATCAAAAAAATGTGTTGGTCTAGTGGTAATCAACTTTGTTGATGTTACCAACACCTTAAGTTCGAATCTTGCAAATGGCAAATTTTTACAATAATGTCCGAATTTTTAAAAAAATAGTTGCTTATGTGGCATTGCTTATGATTATGTGGCATTGAGGTGGCATTAATGACGTCATACGCCTCCTGTTATATATAATGTATAGATATATATATATCCCGTCATCATCACATACATACATTAACGAAGAGGCATGATATATCTATTGGTTTTGTAGGTGCAAACCATCACAAATACTTTAGCCAATCTAATTGACAAGGGTTGTACGAGTTATAAAACCTTATGGATGATGTTTAATAAAACCAGCATTTGTTTAGCTCCGATCGACTTCGTACACTATCTTTATTGAGTTTTGCCTTCAAGTTGTATATAATTCTCGAGTTCGCTGGAATATTCTTTGATTTTTGACGTAAGAAAGAAGTTTTCTTGGTGGGATAACATACAAGCTCATTTTTTTGACACTTTCTACGTCATCAATCGCTAATCGACGGATAGAACCTCGCTCATCATTGATTATGTATCAAATCTTTTACCTCAAATACCTAAATTACCTTTTTACTCACAATTCGGAAAGGTCAATTGGTTAAACGGAACCCGGAGCTCTTTTTCCCTTTTAAGTGCAATACCACGTGTATCTCTATAAGAACCACTTGGGTGACCTCGCACCTGTCCTTTTTTGAATCACGGATAGATAGCCCGTATCCTTTTTCAAAATAAAAACGCTCTCATGCTCTTTAGTAAGTCATCACAAGATTGAAATTTTGGAGCTTGTTAGATAAAGTTCTTCATCTTGAATTGTAGGACTTTTACCTTCATTTGTGTATCTGTTACACAATAATTTAGACCATTATCATAACAAAATTGGTTGCATACATTCGGTGAATTAGTATATTGAGATTGTGAGGTATATGATGATTTTTAAATTCACAAATTGAACCATACTCTACTGGTCGTTTTTGCTCTTGTGACCCCTAGTGGTGATGCTAACTTATGGCAGCTGGTGCAAAAAACATAGCAATCACTTCTCTTGTTCCCTTTTCACCAACTACTGTACTTGGTGTGTCTTGTTTTGTAGTTTTCACCAGATGCGGAATCATTTCTTGTTTTCTCTAGAGTCAGTGTGATCAGATTGCTTCTTTGGCTCCATCGTGATGTTATTTGTCAACAAGGGTGGCTTGTTTGAGCTAGGCCCGTTAATGTGTTCATACACTCCTTTCTCACCCGCTTTCGCGCTCTCTACCACGTAATGGCTCTTAGTGAAATCCTGGTTAGTGAGCGTGTTTAAATTTCACTTTCTAACATCTTAGAGTCCTTGAAGGATTTTTGAATCTGATTCTTGCAAGTTTCGAGTCTAGTATCCTGGGTAGTATCACGTTAATTAGTGTCACTCTTTGTGTCCATGTAAATCTAGCTGCCTGCTATTTTATCTTTCCAAATAATAATATTATCATTTTCATGAAATGCCTTGCAATACTGTGTATTGTGACTTCGAACCCTGCAATACATCTATCTTTTACAGTCGCTCCCCCGCGTGAATGAATAGACTCTACTACCGGTGAAGAAGAAGCAGCAACTGGTGAGTATTTTCTTACTGGTTGGTTCATTTTGATCACTATTTGTAATGTTTGGGCAAAGGCAATGTTAGTTTCGCTTGTTTTAAATTTTGTAAGTGTTCTGTGTCAGACCATTTTGTATGTATTAGGATGTTTTAAGTCCGTTTCCATACATTTAGATCCACTTTTATAGTGATTGTTATCTCTCATCAGTTGTTACATTTTCGTTTGTTTCACCTGTGTTTATGCTAATTAAAGTGACATAATCAAGTCATAGTTATATCAACATTGTGGCTGATGCCTAGTTTATTACTTTTGCTTATGTATTATATTTTGTTGGTTATATAATAGGTAGCAAGCTTCAAGTTGAAGAAGTGCCCATCCTCAAGCACCGTCGCGAAGATCCAAACCCTGCAAGTTCTGCTTCTTCTGGTGACAATTAAAAGCCAATTCTGAAATATGGTTCTAGAACTTATTAAGTATGTTTCAAGTGCTTTTCATGAGGATAATATCCGCTCACAGTGATTGGATTTCACCATTAGATTACTGGCTTTATTATGTATGATATAGTATGAATTTCTATTATTATAATTTCCGTCATAAGCTATATATGTTGTTATCATCATCACTTGTTATTTTGGTTTGTTTATGTATATGCCTCATGCTTTTATACATGCATCAACTACGACAATGTGTGTGTGGGTAAAGTTTTGTGAATTGGACCCTCAATTTAAATAAACTTATCCAATAAAAGCCCACTTTAATCAATGCAAAAAGCCCACCAATATCGTTTAAATCAACACTAAATTATCTTCGACCCAAACCTCAAAACATGTCCAACATTTTATTAAATCAATTATTTTAATACTATCAATGAAATCTAATTTTATCATGCTACTTTTCATCACATGTGAGCAATGGTGGCTTTTATAAGCTTTCTTCTTAAAAAAAATGATTTTGATGCACTTTCTTTTTTTAATTGTTGATTTTGATATTTTGGCCAACTAATCCATGGGATGGAACTCATTGCAACACAAATTCAAACCTTTCAGTTTGTTGACGTGGCTACTTTAGGGCATGAATTAAACATGAGATTTTTCTAATTGAGATATAAAAGTTTTTATGGCCCATATAGACATGGGTTTTTTTGGCCTTGATGGAATGTGACACTGATAGAATGAGGCAATTGGACCGATCGAGACGAATATGTATATATATATATATATATATATATAATCTGGATCGATTGAGAAGGTTTTTATTTTGAGAAGGTTTTCAAAAACGATAGATTTTTAACTTTGATTCATGTTTTTCAAGCGTAAAACTCATTTTAATGTGATTAAAATTCAAAATGTGTAAAAAAAAATTGAATCAATGTTAAAAATCTCTCGATTTTGCGATATATGTAGAATACTGAATCATCTGTACAAATTTAATGAATCATCATCATAACTCGATTTTAACAATGATTTGTGAATCAAATTTGTAATTTATAGATTCGATTCACCATAAAATGATGTTTTACTTGTGAATCAAATCAAAAACATGAATCAGTTTGTTCAAACGAAGATTTTTCAATCTTCTCAAAATAAAAACCTTCTCAATGGAACCGGATCCTATATATATATATATATATATATATATATATATATATATATATATAGGGGCGCGTTATATGCAGTACCCATATTAGATGCAGTACTTTACAGTACCAATCTAGACCAATAAGAATTTAGTACTATTAAATATTTTTATTTAATTCAAAGGGTATAATTGTCAAACACATTTTTCACTTTTCGTTTCGTACATGTTTTCAGAAAAATGGGATGCATAGGTGTTTTTTTTTTAAATATTATTAATTAACATATGTTTCTTGCGTACAATTATTTAGACATCAAACTTGTTTTCCTTAAAATGGTAATTGCACATATGTTTCTAGTGTACATTATTTGATCTTCGATATTTATGACAAAAAACAAAAACATATACATGTAACCTCTAAAAATTAAATAACAAACAAAGAACATAAATGCTATACACAAAACTCAATATCAAATAAAATACAATACATGTACAAATATCTTGTTAAATATAAATGTGGACGCCATTTAAAAACATATGTGCACTCTTCACTTTCTCATCAAATTCATTAAAACATATGTGCACGCTTTTCAAGAATGTATGTGCATGCGGGGCTTTCTCATCAAATTTATTAGAACATATGTGCACGCCTTCCAAAAACATGTATGTTTGCGTCTTCCACGTTGCGCTTTCTCGTCAAATTTATTAGAACATACGTGCACGATTTCCAAAAACATATGTGCACGCTGCACAGATCTTGCATTAACTGCATATTGAGAAAAAACATACATGATTATTATAGTAATGTCAACTAATTTTTTAAACATAACTAGATAACACATATGCTCCAATAATACAACCAAAATTAAAACATTTCCACTTAGAACCACAAATAACGCAATAATCAGATAATCATTTCCACTTAGAACCACAAATAGCACAAGAATATTTGACAATAGGCACTAAGTTTGCATCTTTTTTCATACCCAACAAACAAAACAAGATACTAAAAGACCCCTCTTAAAAAAAATGGTTCAATCTTATTACAACTTTTTTATTAAACCAACAGAAATATAAACTTAGATCCAAATCCCATCATAAAAAGTACTGTACCACTTTACAATATTAATCAAGAAAAACAACTTTCAATACTTAAAAAACTACACATCAAACATGATGACTAACCACACATAGAAAACATCGAAAACTATCATGCATGTCATCCTATCTTTATGAAACACATAAAACTAGCATTTCATAACAAAAAAAAGATCGTTACAAACCAAGATACCAAACAATCAAACCTTGTGAAACAACTGAAGATGAACACCAGAGGATGAAGAGATATCGAACGAGAAATAACACTAGAGATTCTTCTGGCTGCCATTTATTGTTGTACCAACCCATCCCTAAATTCTTCTTTATATTCTTCACCACCACTCATCTACCAATCTCACTCCATACCCCTGTAGCAACAATAACCGAACGCCACCACAAAAATAACCACTAAAATAATAACTAAGAACCTATAAAACCCATTTCGAAATAATTACAAAAATTAATAAACCTGCTCTTTTATTTTCTGATCCGGATCCACCATGAAAGGCGGCGCCAGAGACATACGGAGCCCCTTTTCTTTATCACGGATGCATGAAAACGAACCACCACATCTTGCCAGAGACATAGGGGTTTGGGGATCGGTTACACAAATCGAAGGTGTCGATTGGGCGGTGGTTCGTGGGTTGCGATCTCTACTTAAATTAGATCAAGAAGACAAGTTATGAAAATGAAGAGAGGCGGATGTAAAAGAAATAGAGAGAGATCTGTGTTTTCTTTTTTTTTTTAAATCTGACCTAATAATATGCCAGGATCAGTTTATTGAAAAGTTGGATGTGAAATTCCATTATTACCCTTTCAGCCTTTTGTTTAATTTAAAAAGAAACCTTCATCTTTTATTTAATTACAATTTTGGCACTTTTAATCCTACCCTTTGATCAAACTCATCTAATGGTCTAGATTCATTTTAATGGTACTGTAAAGTACTGTATCTAATATGGGTATTGCATATAATACAACACTATATATATATATATATATATATATATATATATAATGTACAATTATCCCAATCGTCATAATATGAAGTAAGGTAACCTCCGGGTTGAGTATCTTTTGGAGAGTTGCTAAGATGAAAATAAACCTTTAGCCTCGCCACAGGTTCGGTGTCGACATGTTCAGTTCAATAGTTCATAAACCTATCTATGAACTATCCTGGATTTTGAAGCCTTAATTATGGAAAGCTAGAACATCCATGCATTATACAGTACTTGAAGATTTGTCATTTCACAACCAGCGTGACTTTTGAAATGCGGGTTGTGATGGCATCGGAATTGTGCCATTTCATCATATGTGTGATTATAAAGAGGCTTTACGCGATGAGTAAACTATTGGTTATGGATATGTGATTCACGGTTATTGTGATTTATATATTCTTCAAACGTATGTTTACGATTTTATTTTTTGATTAAATGTTAACGAGAAGATATTAGGCATAAAAATGACCAAAGCTTGTTGACATTTCATAAACTAAAATTTTGTTGAACACCATGGGCGGCTCTAAGGGTAGCCGGGGAGGCCAACCGGCTAGGGCCCGTTTTCGCGAGGGGCCCATTTAAAAAAAAAAAAAATCCAATATATATATATATATTATGTGTATTTTTTTAAATAGGTATTAAACATTTAAACTTGGGCCTAATTAAATTCCAATCTTATAACTAAATCTATAACCCATAATAAATTTATAAGCCCAATAAAGGGTCTAAGGGGCACATTTTTTAACGGCTCGGACAGGGCCCATAAATCCTCGGAGACGCCCCTGTTGAACACATTATAAGTTTATAACCAATGTGGATACCATATCAAATACAACATTATGTCAAAGATAACACTTGAAATGTAGTGCGCCATATCAAGTGCAATCTAAGTACCTATCTAGGGTCTATCTCAGATATTGTAACCTTATTTATCGAATGTTGGGACCCTGATGAGGTATATTCTTGAAGAAGTGGCATTTTGGGCTGAGTGAAACTATTAAAAAATATGGGTTGTGATGGTACCGGGAAAGTTATAGAGAAGCTATTAAGCATAGAAACGATTGAAGCCATTGATGGCCTATCATTAACATTTTGTTGAACGCATAATAACCCAATGTGGATACTTCGCATGATGTCAGGCAATGAGCTAACTCCTGCATTCATTAAGGGATCTATAATTCTTGATGATGTACCATCCTTCCAACTTTTCCAAGCCTAGAAGAGAACAAAGAATATATTTTTAATAACATACTGTCACTTAATTATAGTATGATAAATATGATTTCATCGTATTGAGCTTATAATGGAACAACATGCTTACAAAGGTTACGAAGTCATCACCGCTCTCTTCATTAAGAAAATATTGGTTCTTTTGACCCATTATGATCTCTAAAATTAACACTCCGAAGCTAAAGACATCTGACTTAACTGAGAATTGGCCATGCATGGCATACTCGGGTGCCATATAACCACTGTAAATGGACAACAACAACAATATTACACACTGATAACCTTATAGCTATGTAGTAGTTAGTACCGGAAATAGTTATAGATAGCAAGTAAGAATATAAGATAAAATGGTACAAGCCTCCAAATTAAGCTCGCACGTGAAATTTGATCCCACGAGTAGAATTTTGAAACATTCGATTTAGTGTGGGTTAGGTAAAAGGTTGACATTTCACTTTTCAAAGGTCATATTTTTTCGCGATCATCGTTAGTCCATTTGAACACTAGACCTCTCACTTTCAGGGGCGAAGCTTTATAGGGGGGGGGGGGGCGCCCGACCCCCCGAAATTTTTTTTGCGATATAGGGGGTATATAGTTTTCGTGTAGAAAAATTTCGATATATTAGGTTTCGACCCCCCATTTTAATTGTGAAATTTCGGTATATTAGATCCCGACCCCCACTAAAAGTCGGCAAGCTTCGCCACTGCTCACTTTTATTATAAATTCCTCTAATGATTCGATTTTATCCAAAGAAAGAATACTTACTAGGTTCCAACAATTCGACTTGTGTCACCTTGAGTTTCCTCGGGTGTAAACAATCTTGCCATTCCAAAATCTGCAATTTTGGGTTTCAATTCTGCATCTAACAAAACATTACTAGCTTTCATATCACGATGAATTATCCTTAGACGAGAGTCTTCATGAAGATATAGGAGTCCCTTGGCAATGCCCATGATAATCTTATATCGCATTTCCCAGTCAAGACTTGCACGTTTAGTTGGATCTGTATGCAAGCACCATCATGAGTTCGGTTTTGGAAAAAAAAAAATACACTTTAACTAGGAGTAAAACACAATTTAGTCAAAAGGTGTAATTGACCAAAGTCATGAGTCGATGCAAATTTAGGCGAACTAATTTAATTTCTTAAAATCATAGATGTAAAGGGTTCTAATTAACTTGCTAGGGTGGATCATATATCACGTAGTTGCTAAATAATTTTCTTCATCCCAAACGTTGTTAGTTGAAAAGCTTGATGATCACCAAAAGTAAGTCTATTTTACAATACAAATGTCTATGATGGGAAATACAAATGAATTTACCAATTCAATACCTACAAAGAGTCGCTAGAACTAGTCTGATTAGGCACTAAACAACATTAAAAATATATAGTGACACCACAGATAGTTTAATTTGGTAAATCAAGTTGCTTTTGTGACACAACAATATAGTTGCGAAGTGGCTGATGCTATTGCATATTATGTTAAGCATATAAAATGTCATATATCTAGTAATATGTTTTCTGTGATTCATCTTAAGGAATTGCAACGATCAATGCACACTCGATATAACTTACTGTATGACCGAAAATATGTATGATTTATGTGGTTTGGGAGGTATAGCTAGGTTGATCAAACATGATGAAACTATGCATTGTTCTAGAGAGAGAAAGTAGAGAGAGTGAAAAAAACAATGTTTATTAGATTAGAACAAATGAAGGTTACAATTATTTCCCATACCCCTCATGGAGAGTCATGAGGGGTATTTATAGGCTCAATACATCATAAGTTTGCCTAACGTACAATAGTAGTCCCTGCGGGTACTACTTGTTACGAATCTAGTCCAATTCACTTATGTGACGTTATCTTTATAAATAAGCGAGGCTAACACTTACCGAATATAAACTGGTCAAGGCTTCCGTTTGGCAAAAACTCATAAATGAGGAGCCTTTCTCTCCCTTCTAAGCTGAATCCACTCAACCTTACCAAATTACGATGTTGAAGCTTTGCCAGTAGCAAGACCTCGTTTTTAAACTCTAGGTCACCTTGCCCAGAATCCCTTGCTAGCCTTTTTACTGCTATTTCACGTCCATCACCAAGCACACCCTAACATCAAATGATATATACTCTTAGGTAATAGCAAAATTTCTATTTATTTCTAAATAGCTAACAATATTAGTTTCTTTATACCTTGTAAACTGCACCAAATCCACCGCTTCCGAGTTTATTATCTTCAGAAAAACCATTTGTTGCTGCTCTCACTATACTAAAGCTGTACTTCAAAGATTCCGCAGTTCCAATGTCTGCACTTTCATCTAGTAGAGAGAGAGAGAGAGAGAGAGAGAGAGAGAGAGGCGGAGAGTGGGGAGAAAGAGATTCAGAAGTGGCTTAATTGCAGTTTAGAGTATCAACAATTAATGGGTATGTAACTTAAAGCCACGGATTTATATATTTTTGTCATAACTATTAACTTTAATTATGTTACAAACGTATCTTACCTTCATTTTCAGTTGCCATTTGAATATTCTTATTTCTCATTCTTATGATAAAACTAATGGAAGCAACTAGCATGATGGAACTAACTAGCAAGGCAACAATAACTATAATCAACTTTCTTCTTTTTTTGGGACCTGCGCAAAGGAAAGAACCACAAAAGAGAAGTCATATAGTTTGCATTTTTAAATGGCATGTTCAATAAAATGGTTATTTTTAAACATATCTTAATTAAAAATTATGCATTAAATGAACACTAAACACTTCATGTTTAACGTTACATTACATGTTTAAAATTAAAGAATATTTATAATTATGGATATACTACTTTATTTAATGCAAAAACTTTAATTAAAGTATGTTTAAACACAACCCGTTGTGGTTAACAAAAACCTTAAAAAAATGGTACATACTTTCACTAAGATTTGGGACTTAGTTATCATAGCCAAATTCATTAGACTATAAGGAACACACTGGTGAGAATGACACACTGGTGAGAATGACATGAACATAATAGCTCATCACTCTATTACGGGAAAAGAAATCTCATTTAACATGATCAAGTGCGTTGTTGAGGTCGATCTTTAAAGCTATAAGTCTTGTTTCCTTTTTTTATATTTTGGATAAACCAAAAGCTTTGTTAGCAACTATCGTGCTTTTTTTTTTTTTTTTTTTTTTTTTTTGGTTAAATGGTTAACCGGTAAAATATATTAATAACAAAAAAATTAATTACAATAGAATGTGGCTGAGATACAACATGAACCTCAAGCAAATGATTGAACAACCACTAAATCGTTTGTGACATGCCACAGAACAATAATAGCACTAGCTACAAACTACCATGCATTCTTCAATAATTCGGAGAGTGATAAAGGCACAGAGAGTGTCTTCCCTTCTCAAAACTATGTTAACATCGACATCTGCTATCAAACACCATCTCAAACTCTTGCATTAGTTTTGTCTTTTGTTGTTTCATATGGTTTCCTAATCGTCAACACAATGAGCAAAAAGGTTGACAAATAATAGCAATCCTTTATGTTACTTTTTTTTTTTTTTTTTTTTTTTTTCTTTATAGCGTATATATCAATGTTTTAAAAACCGGACCGGACCGGCCGGTTCGACCGGTGTCCGGCTGGTCGGCCGGTTTAAAAAACCCCGGTTCCGTTCACTGTTCATAACCGGCCGGTTTTTTCCGGTTCAACCGGTTTTTTTTTTTTTTTTTTTTTTTTTTTTTTTTTTTTTTTGGTCCGGTTTGACCGGTCCGGTTCAACCGGTCGAACCGGCCTCCGGCTGACTGACCGGTTCAATGAAAAATCCGGTTTTTAAAACATTGGTATATATTGCCATAGTCAACTGCTCTCTTTGTTCTCAACTTATTTCCTCTCACCATACAATATTTTTCCTTTAGCATGCCCAAATCCTTATAAAGAAAAGTAGCAATTTCATATTTACCTTGAAATTTTCATATGGGGGTTTTAGGGGTAAAGAAAGGGTATTATAATGAAAAGTGGTGCTTGATTATGTATAACGCAATCGTCCATTACCTAAAAGTGAGTAATAACCCGTTACTCACCAAATTGAGGGTAATAAAATTCATTACCATTTAAAGCGTTCTATCGCAACGATAGTTTTTTCTCCCACTATCCACTCCTCCTACACTCAGAGGCCCTTTAATTATGTTTTTGAATAATTTAACATATTTTAATATTTATGTATATATAAATAAGATATTTACCCATTATATTCCTTAGTATACCATTGTATTTCTCCTTCACCATTCCTTTATTTGAACCAAGCACTCCCTTGACTTGTAACTATTATGTCATATTTCTAAAACTAGAGCATCCAATATGGCCATAGTTCATAAAAAGGTCTAAAATCTTTTAAAGATGTCTATAATTTTGTGAACCATAGTGAGAAACCATTTCAATCCTACGTGGAATTAAAAGGTCTAAGATCTTGAAGAGGTCTAGATTATTTCTTTCTTTCTTTTTTTTTTCTTTTTTCCTTTTTTTTTTCTTTATTATTATTTTTTTTTTTTTTTTTTTTTTTTTTTTTTTTTTGAGAATGTTAGTTGTGTTTTATGATATGGAAAACTTTATGAATAATTTATAATAGAAATAGGTCTATAATATGAAAAAGTTTATAACTTAATGATGTGTTTGTTAGTTTATGGATAATATTTAATATGTGTATGTTAGGATCGAACTCGATATCACGAGATTGCATACTTTATGTATGAGAATTAAAGTTTAATAATTTAATATAAAATGTTATATTTAATTATTAATTACACAAAATGACTAACGACCGTTAAGTAATTAACGGATATTGACTAACGGTTAAAGAAAAGGACTAGAGTGAAAATTGGATGTTAAGAAGGATCCGGAAACCCATGTGGGTTATGTGGCCGGTCGAATGGGTCAAGGGGAAACCCAATCCCACTCCAACTTGTTCCCCAAGTTTCTCTTAGTATATAAACAAGGCTTAGGGTCATTATTTGTTAACTCTTGTACACATAAGTTAACCCTAAACTTGTTTTCCTTTTTTTGGTGTTGGCCGATCGAACAAACACCCTCATAGGGTCAATTGGTTTGTTTTTCCAAAACCAAACTTTTTGTGTTTCTTTAACTAGCATTTTCTTTAATTCGTTAGTAGTACGTGTGTACAAGAACGTGGTGTAAACACACTATTATTTACATCTTGGTTTGAATCGAAAAAAAGGTAAGGGTCAATTCATTAAACCGTTTATACTCGATCCGTTATTGCTTGTTTGAAGATTGCAAAAAGGTACGCATACTATTTAGTATTCGGTTAACTAATTAAATGTTATTTGATCTTAACGCTTCCGCAATACTTTGATGTTTATGTGTTTAATTTATGATATGTCATGTTATTAAAAACCAACAGTGTTAATTGTATAAACCTTTACTGGATCTATCACTGGATTGCTGTTAGATGCACAAGGCCAGATGTGGCGTTCGCTCAAAATATTACCAGTCGATATCAACAGAATCCAGGTGAACTTCACTGGATTGCTGTTAAACATATTCTCAAGTATCTAAGAAATACAAAAGATATGTTTCTAGTGTATGGTGGAAATCCAGATGCAGAACTTGATGTTACAGGTTTCTGTGATGCGTCCTGGCAATGTGATAAAGATGATACGAAGTCTCAGACGGGTTATGTCTTTGTTATTAATGGAGGAGCAGTAGACTGGAAGAGCAAGAAGCAGAGTACAATTGCGATGTCTGCAACAGAAGCTGAATACATAGCTGTTTCAGAAGCTGCAATGGAGGCTGTTTGGATTAGGAAATTCATTTCAGGGCTTGGTGTTATGCCTTCAATTGAATCACCTATATATTTGCCAATGAACCTGGAGTCATGAAGGGCACCAGACATTTTCTACGGAAGTATCACTATGTTCGGGATCAAGTCCGCGAAGGTGAAATTAATCTACTGAAAGTTCACACATATGACAACTTAGCTGATCCTTTCACTAAGGCTTTATCTAAAGAAAAGCTTACTGAACTTGCCAATGGCATTGGACTTCGTTTAGCTAGTAGTTTCATGCATGACTGTAATTAGTATTTGGATAAAGAATATTGTAAACATTTATTATCTTTTAATGAAATAAAGTATTGGTTATGTTTATTTTTCATTCTTTAATATTGTGTCCTATATGTTGGGTCAGGAAAAACCCAAGAATACTTAAAACATGATTTGGACACAAATTAACCAAGTGTTAGCTTAAACCGAGAACAATTCAAGTCACTGAGAGAACAGCCTCTCAGTGAGTCATCTTCAGGATGCTTAAGGCGAATTCAAGTAGAAGGATTCACTACTCAGGAAGGCGGTACTCCCTGATATAGCACTTAAGCCAAAGAAGAAGATGATGGTTCAGTGAGTGTTTGACAAGAACTCACTGAACCCCAGTCTCCTCAACAACAATGAAGTAATTAAGAGTGATAACTGAGAAGTGTGTCCTGAAGAACTAAGTGCCTGAGAAGAAAGGCAGAAATATCTAGGAAGGATTTAAGATAAGATCAAATCTTATCTTGTCAGGAATAAATCCTTCCTAAGACGGCTTAAAGTCTTGGAGTGTCAGACCAACCACTCCTAAAGACTTAATAGGCCATTTCTATTGGTTTTTGGAAATGAAAATTACTGTTGTAATTGTCAGACACGCTTGCTCAACAACTTGTAATATTTTAATTACTTTTACTCAGTTTACTTGTGTATAAATAGATTGAGAAGGAGAGAAGTTGTGTGTGTTTTGTACAATTAAAGCTTAGACTTTTGCAAAACAACTTCTCTCCTACAAAGAGTAACGTATCCCTGAAATAGCTCAGTGAGGTCGCATTGTTACCACTCAAGCAAAACTTAAGTTTAGATAGGAGACATCACCATACCTTGTCTATTCAATCCCAAGTGTTTGTTCCGTAAAACACTTGGGTATAGATTCTTTGATTCATTTCTAATAAGAATTTAAACGTTGAAAATTATATTGAGTTTTCTATATTCACGTTTTATAACTGTTAGAATTAATCATAACATTGTATTAGTCATAAACACAAATAGATTAACTTTCTAGTTAACTCTAAACGTGTAAAGGGACCAACAAGTGGTATCAGAGCCTCTGGTTTATAAAATCTTTTTAAACTAACCAAGAGTGCTCTAGGTTTTTAAAAACCAAGATCCTACTATGGCTGATATCAATGTACCCCAGCTAGTCGACAAAAAGGGTGGCAGCTACTCCGCTGTTGCACCCAGACTTGAAGCTGGGAAATTTAGCAAATGGAAGAAGCGTATGATTTGCTATCTTACCGGTATGGAACCCTACTACATCACTTGTATCAGGGATGGCCCATTTGTCCCTAAGACAGCCGCAGAGCTAAACAAGCCTGAGGCCCAATGGACCATTGATGAGAGGAGGGTAGTCAATCAAGACCAACGCCTGAAAAGCATCCTTATATCATGTCTTCCTGACGATATAATGGAATCAGTCATCAACTGTCTAACAGCCAAGCAAACTTGGGATGACTTGGTAAACAGCTTTGAGGGTCCCTCAGATACCAAGGAAAATAGGGTCATGGACCTTAAACTTGAGTATAATACTTTCAGGGCAAAAGACTCTGAAAGTCTCTCACAGACCTACACCAGATACAAGACTTTGATAAATGAATTATCAAATGATGGTGTTGTACTGTCTAAGCATGAGACAAATGTTGGCTTTGTCAACAGTCTCCCTGAGAAGTGGCTCAACTTCTCACAAGGCCTGAGGAATGCTAACCACATTCAGACCCTTGAGCTCCTTGAAATTTATGGGAAGTTTGTCTATGAAGACAACTTGATCTCAAGGAGATACCCTGACTCAAAAGCTCTTGAGTCCAAAAAGGCCTTAACCTCCACACCCATATCAACTGCTTTCTATTCTAGTGGTGTTGTGCAGGATATTCAAGAGGATTCTGAAGAAGAAATTGATGAAAGGACTGGTGAGGAGTACCTGAACGACCTGAACTTGGAATTCCAAGAAAGGGCACTCCTTGCTAGTTCAAGACGTTTCATCAAAAGAAATCAGTCCAACTTTACAAAACCAAAAGCAAATGAGACCACTGAATGCTTTAAATGTGGTAAAAAGGGTCATTTTGCTAGGAACTGTTATTCTAAAACTATCTCAGAACCCTCTTACAAATTCTCAGGAACTAGCAAGTTTCAACCTAAAATGTTTCAGTCCACCCAACAATTTCAAAACAAGGGTCAAAAGGATTTTGAAACAAAATATAGGAAAATCAAAGCTAAACTTGCACTTCTTGAAACTAACCCCATATTGCCTCAGGCTGCTCAAACATCTAAACCTATTCAGACAAAGAATAAGGTATTAGTAGCTGAAGCATATGATTGGGATGAAGAAGAGGCTTCCTCAGATGAGGAAATAAGAGTTAGTGCACTGATGGCACTTTCTGAAGAGGATCAGGTGGCTGTGGGAAAAAGACATGCTAGGAATGGAGAGTGGGTCAACATCACCATAAAGAAGGTAAATACTTTACTTTCTATGGATGATGATTCTGATTGGCAGTCTTACATGAATTATATTTGTGTTGATCTAAAGTTTGTTGAGGAACAAAGGCTTAACCTGTTTTCAAAATATAACTATATTGTGTCAGAATTGAATAAATGTAGAGATGAACTGCTTGTACTAAAGCAAGCCAAACTAGAAACAATAACTCTACAAATTCAGAACACTGAGATTTTGAAACAAAATCAAGCCCTTCAAACTGAACTTAACAAAGAAAAGGCTGTCATCCAAAGCTGGACCAAGAAGAACCCTAAGGTTTTTGACACTGTGGGATTAATCTCTCAGAAAACTATTGGAATTGACCCTCTTATGGTTGATCCAAATGTGTGTCACAATGAACTAAACTTTGTTCCAGCTGGCATATCTTTTGAGCAAGAAATGCTTCCCAAGTCTAATGACTGGATTGTCAGGGACAACCCAGTCAGTAAGTTACCAAACTTTGAGACTGGAAAGATCTTGCTTCCTGAAAGTCAGGCCTTGAAAAATATGCTTGGACTTACTGAACAACTCAGTAAGCTTGAACTCACTGAACAACTCAGTATCACTGAGTCTGTGAATGAGTCTGAATCAGAATCATACCCACCACTTCCTCCACTGAATACCCTTCAGGGTGCTGCACCTAACTTAGGCCTCCCACCAATGGTCTTCTCACCACACTCTCCAAAGGAGAGATCAGGAAAGGGAACAACCATCCTGAAGAGACCAACCCTTGATGTCTCAGTAAATACTGATGACTCATCAACTTCAGTCCCTTCTGAAGTAACAACCCAAAGCCCTGATTCAAAATTTGATCAGTTGGCTGAAATGGTCAGGAAGCTGGGAGAGAAGATTGCATCTTCTGAGAAACCTTCTCAATCCAAGAAGGAACAAAAACCAGCTTCCTCAAAGACCAAACCCAAACCCACAAAATCCCTGAAAAGATGTGAACTATGCAACTATACAAATCATCTCACTGATGATTGCTATAGAGTCCTTTATTGCATGATTTGCAAAAAGGAAGATCACAGGACCTCTGATCATAAACAATGCTCGGTCATGTCAAACTTTTCAGGACTTAAGGCTCAGTGCCTGAACTACCCTTCTGATTCTAAGCAGAAACAGAAGCAAAAGGCCAAGCCTTTTCCACCTTGCCCATTGTGTGGATTCAATGACCATCATCCTGAGAATTGTCAGATTGACAAACACTGTGAATCTAGTGGAAGTTCCACTCAGAAATCCTCAGGAAAAGAGAAGGTCATTCAGTCAAGAAGAGGAATGAATAAACAATCCTCTCAGACTACTGAGGCTACCCCTGCGACTAAATGCAAAACATGTGGTAGCTCAGTCCACTCAACCACTGACCATGAATCAATTAATACTTTCATAAAGACCTACAAAACCAAACCCTCCATGAAATGGAGTCCTAGAAAGAACTGACCCAGTTTACTATTTGTGCAGAAGCATGCCAGGGATCCTATTTGGCATCTAGACAGTGGATGTTCAAGGAGCATGACTGGTGTTAAGGAGTGTCTGCACAAATATGTGGAAGAACCAGGACCCAAAGTGATATTTGCAGATAATTCATCATGTCTCACTGAGGGTTATGGTTCAGTAAACTGCAATGGTATTGTCTTTACTATGATAGCTTATGTAAATGGTCTTAAGTACAATCTGATCAGTGTCAGTCAACTATGTGATGCAAAATACATAGTTCAGTTTGATGATAAGCAAGGAACCATCTTCAATGCAAATAAGGAAATTGTCTTCATTGCACCAAGAAGACAAGATGTTTATGTATTAGACATGTCCAGTCTAACTCAGGATGGAACTTGTCTCTTTGCTAAGGCCACTGATACACTCAACTTGCTTTGGCATAAGAGACTCACCCACCTGAACTTTAAAAACATAAACAATCTTGTAAAACAAAACAAGGTCCTTGGCTTACCATCACTTGTGTTTTCAAAGGATAAACCATGCTCAGCTTGTGAAAAAGGTAAACATCACAGAGCATCCTTTAAAACCAAAACCAACTTTTCCATCAGGAACTGCCTACATCTTCTCCATATGGATCTATTTGGACCTATCAGTCCAAGGTCTACTAACCATGAGAAGTATACTCTGGTCATAGTGGATGAATACTCTAGATACACTTGGGTATTCTTCCTGATCAAAAAGAGTCAGGCAGCTGAAACAATCATGTCCTTTGTCAGGAACATTGAAAACCAAAATGACATTAAGGTCAAACAGATTATAACTGACAATGGGACTGAGTTCAAAAATTATGAACTTGAATGTTTCTGTGATGAGAAAGGTATTTCCCAAAACTTTTCCCCTCCATACACACCTGAACAAAATGGTGTTGCTGAAAAGAAAAATAGAACACTCATTGAAGTTGCTAGGACAATGCTATGTGGATCAGTCCTTTCCAACCATTTTTGGACAGATACAGTCAAAACTGCCTGTTATACACAAAACAGATCCATCATTGTCAAGAGACATGGGAAAACCCCATATGAGTTATTCAAAGGAAGAATCCCTGACATCAGCTACTTTCATGTCTTTGGGTGTCCTGTGTTTATTCATAATCACAAGGATCACTTAGGGAAATTTGATGCAAAAGCTGATGATGGATACTTCCTAGGATACTCACTTGTCTCAAAAGCCTTCAGAGTGTTCAACACAAGGAGACAGCAGACTGAGGAAACATTTCATGTTACCTTTGATGAGAGCACTGATGCAATCAGGTTCTCAATTGCCTCAGTAGAAGAGATAGGAATTGATAACTCTTCAAGATATCCTCCTGATGAATACCTTCCTGAAAACAATCCTTCTACTCAGTATCAAGATGATGCTAACCTCTCCTATTACATAATCCCTCACAACCTACCTAACCCAACCATCACTGAGTTTGTTGAGGCACATGCAAACACTGATGAAATTAATCAGTCTGTTCAAAATGCTAAAGAACCAAACAATCTCAGTGATCTGGTAGACACTCAAGATCCAATCAATGATCATGTGTCTACTCCAGAACCAACCCCTCTACCCAATCAGGCCTCCACAAGTTCAAATCAGTATCCAGGACCTCAGGAAAGTTGGACTAGGTCTCAGGACATTGAACTTGTCAATATTATTGGAGAGCCTACTGAAGGCATGCTCACCAAGAGCATGGCTGCTAGTCTAAGAGCAGCCTCAGCCAATGAATGCCTATTTGTGGACTTCATTTCCACAATTGAACCCAAAAGTGTTAAAGAAGCACTTACACATCCAAGTTGGGTTCAGGCCATGCATGATGAACTGGAACAATTTGACAGAAACAAAGTAATGACCTTAGTCAAATGTCCTGAGAATGTATCAGTCATTGGCATGAAATGGGTATTCAAGAACAAAACTGATGAAAATGGCATAGTCATTAAAAACAAAGCCAGACTTGTAGTCAAAGGCTATAATCAACAAGAAGGCATTGACTATGAAGAAACATTTGCACCAGTAGCAAGGATGGAAGCCATCAGGATCTTCCTTGCTTTTGCTACATACATGAACTTCAGAGTATACCAAATGGATGTTAAAAGTGCATTCTTAAATGGTTCACTGAAAGAAGAAGTTTATGTTCAGCAACCTCCTGGATTTGAAAGCCATGAGTCTCCTGATCATGTCTGTAAGCTTAACAAAGCCCTTTATGGACTGAAGCAAGCTCCCAGGGCATGGTATGAGACTCTCTCAGCCTTCTTAATCCAAAACAAATTTGTCAGAGGCAAGATAGACAACACATTGTTTATCTATAAGACAAATAATGATGTCATACTAGTACAAGTGTATGTTGATGACATCATCTTTAGCTCAACAAGTTTCAAACTTTGCAAACAATTTGAAAAACTAATGGCAAAGAAGTTTGAAATGAGCATGATGGGAGAACTGACATACTTCCTTGGTCTACAGATCAAGCAGACTGATAGAGGAACCACTATCAGTCAAGAGAAGTATGTAAAGAATCTACTGAAGAAGTATGATCTCAGTGACTGTGCCTCAGTCAAAACTCCCATGGTCCCCCCAAACAACCTTGGTCCTGATCTCACTGGTAAACCAGTAAATCAAACTCTCTTTAGAGGAATGATAGGATCACTGATGTATCTACTTACATCAAGGCCTGATATCCAATTCTCAGTATGTCTGTGTGCCAGATATCAATCTAACCCAAGAGAATCACACATCACTGCTGTGAAAAGGATATTCAGGTACCTGAAAGGTACTCCAAACCTTGGATTATATTATCCAAAATGCTCAGGCCTTGATCTTAAAGGATACTCAGACTCTGACTATGCTGGATGCAACATGGACAGAAAAAGCACCTCAGGCTCTTGCCAAATTCTTGGTGGGAAACTAGTCTGTTGGAGTGCTAAGAAGCAACAATCAGTTGCCTTGTCCTCAGCTGAGGCTGAATATGTTGCAGCAGCTAGTTGTTGTGCAAATGTGCTCTGGATGAAAAGTCAACTCAGTGACTATGGAATTCAGTATAAGATGGTACCCATCTTTTGTGATAACACAAGTGCAATTGCAATATCCAACAACCCTGTTCTTCATCAGAGAACAAAACACATTGATATCAGATATCATTTCATCAGGGACCATGTCATGAATGGTGACATTGAATTACACTTCATCCCTACTGAATATCAGTTAGCTGATATCTTCACCAAACCTTTGGATGAACCAACTTTCACAAGACTGAAAGCTGAATTAGGAATGGTGGATATAGAGAATCAGTCCACTGATTGAATCCTTCCAACTGAAGTGTAAATTCTTAAAACCTCAGGTCCCTTACTCAATGTGTACATAAGTGAAAACAAACTACTGAATCCTCAACATCAGGAACTAAACACAAGTTCCTGAAATCTTTAGGGTTCAGGAACTAAACCCAAGTTCCTGAATCCTTGTAGCTCAGGAATCATTCCATATTCCTAAATCATCAGTGACTAATCCCAAGTCCCTGAAAAACCATCACTGAATGAAAAGTCATTCAGGGCCCTGAAAAGGACATTAAATACTGACTTAAATGCTCTAAGTATCTAGTTAGTAAATGTCCGAGGTTGGTAACTGAACTCATATTTAATTTAAGAATATTTGTTCTTTTTGCCTTTCTGGCTTCCACCTCTGGGCCACCACATTCCCACTTGGCATTAAATGCCTCTCCAATCACATTACAGATATGTGATGACTCATCTCTGCAAATTACACTTTTGCAGAACTGCTCAACTGTTCACCTTGACTGTTGCGCCAAACCAGGGAAAAGTTGAGTGTTGGCATTAAATGCGGATCCCAAAACATTTTATTCAAAACAGTTTCCAATAATTATTTTTGAATAAATTAAAACCGCTCAAATGCCTAAAACACCCCCATCTCCACTTCCCTATAAATAACCCAACCAAAGGAAACACACACACGTTTTTATAGAATCTTAAGCAAAACTCTGCCATTTTTAATTCTCAAAAACAAATTGTGTGTGTATTCTTAAGCTTTAGCAACCCAGAAACCTTAGTCAAACCCAGACTTACCCACAAATGGCTTCTTCTAAAGCTATAGCATACGCCCCCAATGTGGAATTCCTCACTGGGGACGTTGATCTAACAAAGAACAATGTGGTAGGAAATTTCTCTTATCCACAAAACTACCCAGCCTACAAGAACGTTACGAAATTTCTTCGTAATTGTTTTCTTGCAAAGGCTTTCACCCACACCCCCTCAGTCATCTACCATGACTATTTGAGGGAATTCTGGTGCACGGCTGTGGCTACCAGCCCCAAAGACACCAAAGAGTCAATCATCACCTTCACGGTGATGAATGGGAGCAGAACCCTCTCCTTTGACTACTCAACCTTCATCAAAGCCACAGGCCTTGACTTTGCTGAAGCGTTTGCACCCAACCCTACTGATCAGGACATAAAGAATGAACTGATCTTTTTAGCACCCCATGACCCCAGACGTCCTACAACGTCTGCTGGAGGCTTATTGGAGAAAGCTCCAGTAGTCAAAACATGGTTCCATCCTATCTGGAGGATACTCTACGGAACAATTGAACTCATCACAACAATTGATGCTGTTCAGTCTCCTTGAGGGTACAAAAATTGACATCGGAGGAATAATCTTCCGAGACCTTGTTGCTAAGCTCTCAGGAAAACATAGGCAAAGGCATATGTCCTACCCTAGATTTGTTTCCTGTGTGCTTCAGGACCTACTTGGTTCTGACTATGTGAGGCCTGATGCAGAAGGTACGAAGCCTGACGTCCTGCACAAGTCAAACTTCACTAGTGGCATCAGTGAGGTTACAAATATTGCCCTGACTGAATACATGCAATCAGTCATTCAGGGTAAAGACGCTGTCTCACCAGTTCCTTCACCGACCAAAAAGGTGAAGAAGACAAAGAAGGGTCAGTCCAGCCAGGTGGTTAGACCCAAGCCACTCGCCACTGAGACTGATCCTCAAAACCAACTAAACCTTAAAAAGAGGTTGAAAAAGGCCGAGACCTCTGAGACACCCATTTCTGAGACCCTCTTGACCTCAAAACAAAGGCCAACGGAGGTCACTGAGCAATCATCCTCAGTGACCTCGGGCACACCCTTTCTACATGATTCCACTGACATAAACAAGTCAGAGGGATCAGGAAGCATTCCCCCCTCACATCCCGATGAAGATACTGATAAATCACAATCAGTGCCCAAGGGAGGAAAGGGTCCTGAATCCTCGGTAGGGCAGCACCACCCTACTGGGAAGAGGACCCACACCCCCTTACATCCCGATGAAGGAACTGTCAAAAAATAATCAGTTCCCAAAGGAGGAAAGGGTTCTAAATCCTCGGTAAGGCAGCACTACCTTACTGAGAAGGGGACCCACAAACATTCACATCCCGTTAACATTCCTGAGCAATCACCCTCAGGATCTCAGGGAGAAAAGGACCCTATATCCCCAAAAGGACAGCACAATCCTGATGGGAAGGGGGTCCACCAACTTTCATAATCAGTACCTAGTGATACCACTGGAAAACACCCATCAGTGGTTGAAGGTGCTAAGGGGGACAAAGACTCAGAGGGAAAGAAACAACCCACTGATATGGAACCCATAAACCCCTCAGGCGGTCCGATTCTCTCAGGAACTGCCCCCAAAAGCCAGGCTGGTATTACCCCAGTTATTATGGCTAGTCAGGCTGAGCAAACCCACTCAGTTATTATGACAACGGGGTCAGGACCTGGCCAAACCAAAGGCGAGTCTTTTTATAAAGAGGAGCCAGTTGAATTTTTGGGTATTGAGTCCATGGGGGACTTTCAGGCTCTTATTGAGTCTGATGAAGAGCTCAAGGAAGAGAGTGAAGAGGAAATTTTTGAGGCAGGTGAGGATATGGAAACTGATGTACAATCTGAACAACCTGAACAATCACATCAGTCATCTCTACACCAAAGTGAAGAGTCAGGTTCTCAATCTTCTGATTCTTCTGATACTGGGGACATCCTCAAAAAGTATGATGACTCTCTTCCCCTCACTGAAAGAAAATTGGTCAAGTTCCTACTCAAGACCAATAGAGCTCTTTACACTGGTCTCACTTAAGAGATGTTCGATCATCACACTGAAGCTGCTGTTCACTATGCCAACCTGAAGGCAGATGTTGAAAGTTATCATGATGATGTGAACGAAATGCATTCTGACACCAATAACTCCCTGACAGCTATTGATCTTCATCTCAGGAAGTTCAATCTTACTCTTGAAGGCATCACCAAAAGCCTTGGAACTATTCAAATAGCTGTCAAGGATGACCCGGAACTCAACAAGAAGGTCCTTCAGGCTGCTGAGACTTACCAGAAGCAATCAGCTGAATTCAGTGATCTTCTCAGCTTACTGAAGGATTCTAATATTCAGGGTCTTAGCTCTTCATTGGACTCAATCAGGACTTCCTTGGGTCTTCAGGCAAACCATCTGGGTACTTGGGCACAATCTTCAACATCCTTGGCATGGTCTTTTGGGTCAAGGATGTCAGGCATCGAAGCTTCTCAGGCATCTCTGGCGGATAAGATATCAACTCTTCAGAAAGACACCTCAGACATCAAATCAATGATGACTGAGATCTATCAGGCTTTCAAGGGTCCTACTGCTCCAGTGGCTCCAACTCTTGCTATCACCATGGCTCAAGAACCAGTTGAGGGGGAGAAAGACACTGGAGTCCCTGAAGCTTCCACAAGCCAGCAACCTCCTTCTCCTCCTTCTCACACTGAAGGGGAGATTCCTGAAGCTTCTTCCACCCATCAAGATAAAAGCAAAGGCATCCTCACTGATCCTGAGCCTCAACCAGCACCAATCTTGGTAGAAAAGGATCCTGAATCACCACCCAGGATCCCGTATGACATTGATGGAGTTCTTCACCACTTCTCAGTTGATGAACTCAGTGCTTACCTAGAGGAAGAGGAAGCAAAGAAGAAGTTAAAGGAGGAAGAAAAGGTGAGCAAGCCTGCTATTATTAAGGTTGTTCATGAAGAGGCTGAGAAGATTGGTCTTGAAGCTAAGGCTCTTTCAGGAAGAGAGGGTGGTATGACTTTTGTAAAAGCTCAGACTGAGGAGATGATCACTCTCAGGAAGAAAAGGGAGGAAAGGAATCAAAGGGCTGAAGAGATCAGGCAGAACAGGATTAAGAAATATCAGTGGTATATGACTAACAGGTTGAAGCCAGAACCAATCACTGATGTTCATAATCATCGAAACACCAATCCTGCCATTGTCACTGTCTATAGAAATGCTGACAAAAGAGACTTTCAGGTTCATCAACCTTTTAGATTCGCTAACTTTGGGATCACAGAATTGGATGAGTTGGGTCCATTAATAGCAAAGAAATCAAACGTTGTGGTCCCTAGTTTGATGAAGTCCTTGAGTCAGAGGTACGAAAGATTGGCAGCTGCACCTCAGGAACTTGGCACTCCATCTCTTTTTCCTGATTCAGCACAACCAGCTCCCTCTCAGTCTTCTTCAAGAAAAAGAAAGAAGATTGAAGCTGAGCCTGAGATCAAGATTCCGGGTCTTGACTGCAATAGGGCTCTCCATGAAGGTGTTCCTTTCAGGAACAATGTGGTCATTGAACAACCTGAAAGAGGTTTGTTCTTCATTGATGAGTTCGGAGACCAAGCCTTCCAGAGGTGGAGTGATATCGATTTGTCAGGGATCAAAGCTATGCTTGGTTTTCTAATGATGGCCTCTCCACTCAAGAGTCCTGAAAATGTGAAGTTTTGTCAAGATCTGAAAAAGAAAATCCATGAGCACCCTGACTAACAAGAGCTGCAGTCAAAGAAGCCCAAGCTTGAAGCCCTTGGTATTAAGTTGAACTGATAAATCTGCCTGAATACCCCCACTATCCCTTTTGTACTTAGTTTGTTAGGACTTGTAATGATATTTAATAAGATGATGTTTTTATTATTTCAGTGTCCTTATTTACATTCTAGTACATTCAGTATGAGTAGAAGTCATTAGCTCACTCATAACTGATCAAAACACTTAGGAATAATTTATATCCAAATAGGGGGAGATTGTTGGGTCAGGAAAAACCCAAGAATACTTAAAACATGATTTGGACACAAATTAACTAAGTGTTAACTTAAACCGAGAACAATTCAAGTCACTAAGAGAACAGCCTCTCAGTGAGTCATCTTCAGGATACTTAAGGCGAATTCAAGTAGAAGGATTCACTACACAGGAAGGCGGTACTCCCTGATGTAGCACTTAAGCCAAAGAAGAAGATGATGGTTCAGTGAGTGTTTGACAAGAACTCACTGAACCCAGTCTCCTCAACAACAATGAAGTAATTAAGAGTGATAACTGAGAAGCGTGTCCTGAAGAACTAAGTGCCTGAGAAGAAAGGCATAAATATCTAGGAAGGATTTAAGATAAGATCAAATCTTATCTTGTCAGGAAGAAATCCTTCCTAAGACGGCTTAAAGTCTTGGAGTGTCAGACCAACCACTCCTAAAGACTTAATAGGCCATTTCTATTGGTTCTTGGAAATGACAATTACTGTTGTAATTGTCAGACACGCTTGCTCAACAACTTGTAATATTTTAATTACTTTTACTCAGTTTACTTGTGTATAAATAGATTGAGAAGGAGAGAAGTTGTGTGTGTTTTGTACAATTAAAGCTTAGACTTTTGCAAAACAACTTCTCTCCTACAAAGAGTAACGTATCCCTGAGATAGCTCAGTGAGGTCGCATTGTTACCACTCAAGCAAAACTTGAGTTTAGATAGGAGACACCACCATACCTTGTCTATTCAATCCCAAGTGTTTGTTCCGTAAAACACTTGGGTATAGATTCTTTGATTCATTTCTAATAAGAATTTAAACGTTGAAAATTATATTGAGTTTTCTATATTCACGTTTTATAACTGTTAGAATTAATCATAACATTGTATTAGTCATAAACACAAATAGATTAACTTTCTAGTTAACTCTAAACGTGTAAAGGGACCAACACTATATTTGCATGTTTAATCCGTGAATAATTTAGTTATTCTAAAATTGTCTGTTGTTAATTAAACTAAGACAAATCTAAGTTTTGGTAGAGTATACTTGAAAGTATATTGATGTGTTGACATACCAAATTCACATGATATTCAATGAATTGAATATAGGACTTATCCCAAACTACATGATTGTATTTTATGGATCTTGTCATTAAGTAAATCATGAATAGTTATCCTCAGACTTGAGATACCAGATAACTGTCATGGATGTAGTGCATTTCTGTGAAACAATTTAACGCTATACATAACTGGTAGTTATAAGGATTGTTTTCAGAAGTGTTACAAAGTTCATGGGTTTTGCTTGTAGTCAATAAAGAATTTGTTCCTCAAACTCATTTTGGAGTTTAATACTTCTGGGCCCCTCGTAGGGTTGGCAAGATGTTTTCGTGCCCACGCCCAAGATCTATCTCAAAGATTTGGTAATCTTGTTCAATCACAAACAACGAGAAACAGAATAGTTAAATAAAGGAATGACTTAGATCCATATCCTTATTAGAAACAAAAGGATAATAATGATGATGAATCATCAAAAGGTTTTTCCATGAGGCCTTACTCGAGTTGTACTAGAGGCATTGGCGTGTTGCTAGACGCTAACCAATGTGATTACACTATTAAGATATGTCCAAGTGAGAGCTGTTAGTTTATGGACAATATTTTATATGTGTATGTTAGGATCGAACTCGAGACCATGAGATTGCACACTTTACGTATGAGAATTAAAGTTTAATAATTTAATATAAAATGTTGTATTTAATACACAAAATGACTAACGACCGTTAAGTAATTAACGGATATTGACTAACGGTTAAAGAAAAGGACTAGAGTGAAAATTGGATGTTAAGAAGGATCCGGAAACCCTTGTGGGTTATGTGGCCGGTCGAATGGGTCAAGGGGAAACCTAATCCCACTCCAACTTGTTCTCCAAGTTTCTCTTAGTATATAAACAAGGCTTAGGGTCATTATTTGTTAACTCTTGTACACATAAGTTCACCCTAAACTTGTTTTCCTTTTCTTTGATGTTGGCCGATCGAACAAACACCCTCATAGGGTCGATTGGTTTGTTTTTCCAAAACCAAACGTTTTGTGTTTCTTTAACTAGCATTTACTTTAATTCGTTAATAGTACGTGCGTACAAGAACGTGGTGTGAACACACTATTGTTTGCATCTTGGTTTGAATCGAAAAAAAGGTAAGGTTCGATTCGTTAAACCGTTTATACTCGATCCTTTATTGCTTGTTTGAAGATTGCAAAAAGGTACGCATACTATTTAGTATTCGGTTAACTAATTACATGTTATTTGATCTTAACGCTTCCGCAATACTTTGATGTTTATGTGTTTAATTTATGATATGTCATGTTATTAAAAACCAACAGTGTTAATTGTATAAACCTTTTTCTAAGTTCATCATAGTGGATGCCCTAAGACACCGAATCATGTTTCGCCGTTTTTGCTCTTTTGCACCCGCTACACACATATTTCTAACATATTTCAATATTTACCCAACTCAAAATGGTTCCGAGACCCATTAGGGTTCTTATGTCTTGTGCAGTCTATTTACAGTTGCTGAATGTTAAATATTAACCTACAGGGTTTCAATATTTAACATAATGATCTAGCCAATTTACTCGATATTAGAACTAGCTATAGGAGTTTCCTTGTGACGGGGAAATAATTGATGATTGATTGAATTTAATTATTTTCACTATCACATAAAAAAGGGTTTTAGTACGGGTCCGAACCGTGCTAAATAGTGTACAAAAAATAGACGTCTTTTGGTGCGAATCTTGAACCGTGCATAAAATATGCGCTTATGTGTTTAGAGTTGTGAGGCTCAATTTTTGGGATCTGATTTCTAATTGTAGAAGAAACTTATAGGTGATTGTGAAAGATTTTATAAGAACAACCAGCTGATTCACAACCATTGATGTCTTTATCCAAAAAAAAAAAAAAAAAAAAAAAAAAAAAAAAAAAAAAAAAAAAACTATGATAAATCTTTTAGTGGTTACGTGCACCACTCATGTTACAATTGCAAAAAAATCAACAACCTAAGTGGAGGTTATAATCGATTTTTAGTAGGTTTATGGTTGCATCTGATATAGCATATAGTACTCACAGATACACCATATAAATTAGAGTAAAATGCAAGAATGGTCCCTGTGGTTTGCCCAAATTGCAGATTTAGTCCCCGAGTTTTCGAAAGTGCAGGCGGCCTCCCTGTGGGGAAACTTTGGTTCCGTTTTGGTCCTTGGCCGTGCAATTTTTGAGCAAACCACAGGGACCATTTTTGCAATTTGAGCAAACCACAGGGACCATTTTTGCAATTTTGAGCAAACCACAGGGACCAAAACGGAACCGAAGTTTCCTCACAGGGAGGCCGCCTGCACTTTCAAAAACTCGGGGACTAAATCTGCTATTTGGGCAAACCACAGGGACAATTCTTGCATTTTACTCTATAAATTATAACATATGAAAATTCTAACTTGTCACTTTATCACTGATATAAATCTTTTATTTATATATAAAAGAAAACACTAAATGCACTTTCGTATTTTGGAAAAAAAGAATGTTTCCTTATTTGGTAGAAATTGCCTAATTTTCGTTTTTGTATTAAGATGCAGAAAAATAATATAAAATACACATGTACTCAGAAGCTATTTTTACATACTATTGGGATAAAATTGTAAATTTAAAAAACAAAGCGGTCTACCCAGTTTCACTCTAAAAAAAAAAAAAAAAAAAAAAAAAAAAAAAAAAAAAAAAAAAAAAAAAAAATCCTGCAATCCCACTTCCTAAATTAAAACCGATTGTGCTAATATCAGAATCAATTCAACAGAACCGAATCTCTCTTGATCGATCCTTCCATCATTCATTCATTTTACCGTAAAAAAAACCCTATTGCGACCCTTCAATATACTATGAGCACATCGGTTCACACAACTGATCGAGAACAACAATTAATCGACTACACCGGTAATATTTTGGGTTTCATGTCCATGTTAGTTAGTTTTTAAATTTCAATGATTCAATGTTTCTGACCTTTGTATTGAGTTCTATTATTTCTAAGTCAATCATCAATCATTTTGTCACCCATTGTTTGATGAATTGCTTTAGTGAATTTCTTTATTGTTGTTTTATATTGTATGAGTATTAGAATGGGATGACTAATGTTGTCAATCATTGTTAGGATCAATCTAATTAAACATGCAGATAGTTCTTAGTTGCGCAAGTAAAACCTTAATAGGCGTTAATAGGATTTGTTTCATCTGTAAACATTAGAAGTTGATTAGATTAATGTTAAGTGCTGTTTATATATTCATACATTTTATGTCTGAATCTGAATACCATTTCTGAATGTGAATTAGTGATCCAAAAGTCTGAATCTGAATTATTTTAGACCATTTGTTTTTATAAAATGTCTGAATAAACAAAAAGCAATCATTTTGCTATAAAACAAACAAAAGACCATCCATTCATGATTATTAATAAAAAATCAAGACCGAGATGAGGAGATAATGATTGAAAATAAGTATGTGTAAAGTTTAGGCTTTTCAGATGTAATCAGATATATTCAAATGTCTGAATGAATCAGACCCTATTCAGATGTAATCAGACTTTAGATCTGAAAAAAAAAACAAACAGTCTGAATCTGATTACGTCTGACCGAATCAGACTTCAGACCTATTCAGATCTGAATGAAGCAAAACAAACACAACCTTAATTAGCCAGACTTGCAAATATTAGCCTATGTATTATGGGCTTTTTTCTAATTCTGTCTCAATTGGTCGTTTCTAATTTGTATCTTTATATTTACTAGACGAGTACTCATGCATATCAACGGGATTTTATAATAACTGATAGTTTTAGTGATTAAAAAAAAAGATTATAGGTTATAAACAAAAAATAAAAAAGTTTGAGGATTTGGGGATTAAACATAATGTTTTAAAACCCGGTTCGACCAGGCGGTTCAACCAGCTGAACCGTTCTGGTAAAAAAAAGGGTTAAATTAAATCGGGTCAACCCACTGGGTTGGGTCAAATTAAAACGGGTCAACCCGCCAGGTTTGAAGCGACCCAAGTCAACCCGATTTTCGATGTGTATTAATAGTGTGTTAATAGTCAATCGTGCGTTAATAGTTGACATGCAAATCAGCAAGTCATTCCTAAGAATTCAAAGTTAAACGTGTGATATAAACAATTCAAAAGATGCCAAAAATATTTGTATTAAATTTTCACTTTCAAGATAGGTGGTACACTTATTATATGTAGTGAAGTTAAGATTAAAGTTTCTCTCACGTTTGACCATTTTCAATATTTCACTTTTTCACATTGACCATTTTGATTTTATATGTAGTATAGATTATTTGAGGTACTTCCTTGATATGAAAAAAGTACTATTTAAAAAAAAGGTTATGAAGTAAGTTTAGATAATAATGAAGTTCATGTTCCTAGGGAATCAAGATAATCAAGATATTGGTTAACAAATACAGTTGGTGTTTTTAACACAAAGATGCTTAACATCTAAAGGTGCAAGTTCAATTCAGAAACCACCTCATCCAACTTCCCTATTTGGAAGAATGGCAATGCTATATCTTGCATCTTATTACTCTGTATTATTTTTGCAACGGGTCAAAAAATGGGTAGTTAACTCGAGTCATATGATACAACAGAGGTAACAACCCATTTGTGAAATTAAAAAGAGTATATCATCACATTTTTCCAAGCAACGAGCATCCCAAATATTGCACCATGATTCAGTGATTCACTCACGTTACATTGAATTGTCAAAGCATGTTAAAGATAAGCTTAAGAAAATATACTACTTTGTTAAGCTGGGATGCCATGGTTACAAAAATTGAAGCTTTAGTAGGAGCTCATTTCAAAGGAGATTAGGAAGAATGTAAAGTTAAAATATGTGTTATAGTATTTGTTAAGAATAGTCGTTGTTTGTTATGTTTTAAAATCATTAGTAGTCGTTGTTCATCATGTTTTAAAATTCTCGCATATGTTTATAACATGTCTATAAGAATAACATTTAACATATGGTTATAAGTTCGCAACTCGAGTTAGAGGACTAGGTGTGGCCTTACCGTTGCTCACTGTCCCAGCTTACCGAACCTTACCGCCACACCGCCCTCCCTTACCGTCCTTCGCCGTTTGGTAGCTACTCGTGCAGATGAGTAGCAAATTTTCTGACACAGAACTATTGTTGGCATATTTAATATTAGAAATAGAGTAAATTTCAAACGGTCTTGTGACCGTTAATTGCATACGCTCCTTTTTTTTTTTTTTTTTTTTTTTTTTTCTTTTTTGGCCTTTATATACCATAGTCCATCCATAGATACACAATACATATTTCACAAACACAAAGAGCAAGTTCTCAGCTTATTTGAGCAACCCAAACTGCCTTCAACCTCAAAAAAAAATCATGTCGCAAAACCCAAACGATAATATGTATTTCACAAACCTCCTAGCTACGAGTACGTACGCGGGTTCGTCAAACCCATCTACCCCCTCATCACAAAACTCTAACTCTCCATCACCACAAATCCCTCCGTATGGCACGCAATTGCCTACAGAGGCAATTTACCAAAATCAACAGTTTGCGATTCACGGATTCACAAATTACCCACAACGTCCACCTTCCCAACCATAACCACAGTTTTATAATTCCTCGCAACCTTCATCGTTTCCGGCACCATCCGAACCTCAGTTCAAAGTTCCTGCGAGCCGTGAACCGTCCAGAGGACGCGGCAAAAAAGCAGTGGCAAAAAAGGCAAAAAAGTTGTTAACTTAGACGATGACGATGAAGACCTTGACGCGTTGGACCAAGTGACGAAGCGAAGCTGGGTTAGAGATGAAGAAAAATTGTTTGCGGAAATTTGGATAGAAGTTTCCCAAGACAGGGCCCTCGGAAATGACCGTTCCGATGATTTTTTTGGAACCAAATTCTGGAGCTGTTCAACGAGCAATCTGGTTATCCTCCTCGTTCCAAAAGTATGATGTCCGGTAAGTGGACACGGATGAATGGTGATTGCCAAAAATTTAACGCCATCTACAAACATTTGTTGCGTAGAAGCGGTGAAAATGACGCCGATCATCTCGAAAACGCAAAAAGAGAATTTTGAGCTGCGGTTTGGCGGACGAAAGTTCGCATATGTGCACGTTTGTGAAATTTTGAAACAATATCCCAAATGGGATGCGGAGGATCCCATTGACGTGACATGTCTTGAGGATCTTTTTGGTCCGGACAGACGTCCTCGTCCAGACGGTGCCTTCAAAGCTCGGGCTTCAAAGAAGCAGAAGTCGTCTAGTTCGAGCGCAGCGAGCACTGGTAGGAGTCAAACTAGTTCGTTTTCGGGCACCATATCCGAAAGTATGCAGAAAAAGAGGACGTTCAAATGGCCGCGTACATGATGAGAAAGGAGAAGGACTAGAAGTGTTTAGAGATGGAAGAAATGAGGTTCCTGATGCTCAATGTCAGCAACGTCACACCGGAAGCGGCCGCTGTCATTCGTCGACGACAAAAGAGAATTTTGAAGAAATATGAAAACAACGATGACGAAGACGAGGCTTAAATTTATGTTTAGTATTGTATTGTGTTTTTTTTTTAATTCCGGTATCGTTTTTTTTTTATTCCCGTATCGTTTTTTTTTCGTAGCGTAAGTGTTTGTATTGTATTTTTAATATGTTGTATTGTATGATATTGTATTTTTAATTAAATGAAATGAATTTGTTTTATTTTGTGTATTTAATTAAAAAAAAAAAAGATAGTGGTGGAGCCGGAATGATAAGTTTATGGCTTGTTGTTGTAAGGGGGTTGTTTGTTGTGGTTTGTTGTGGTGATGTGGTACCCCGTGGGGCCAGAATGAGGAGAAAAATCTCCTCACCACACCTAGTCCTCTTATTAATTGTCTTAATCTTTAAAGTTTAAGTACAAATATTCGAAAAATTAATATTTTTACACCATGTGCTTGCACGGGTTAAAATTAATATTTTTACACCATGTGTTTTAATGGGTGATTTTAACGCAGTTAGGTTCCCGGAAGAGCGAAGGAATTCGAATTTTAATCAAGGTATCGCTGCAGATTTTAATAGTTTCATTGATGATATGGGCCTTCAGGAGTATTGTATGAGGGGGTACAAGTTTACTTTCTTGGCTGGAAATGGGAAAGAGCATAAATTGAGTAAGATTGATCGGGTTTTGGTGTGTCAGTCCTTTTTTAACAGGTGGCCAGAGGCGTGTCTTCGGGCTCTTCACAGGGAATTCTCGGATCATTGCCCTTTATTATTAACTGTGGTTGATTCCAACTTTGGGCCTAAGCCTTTTAGATGGTTCAATTCATGGTTAAACAGGGATGGGTGTGAAGAGGTGGTGATAAAGGCTCTTGAGGAGGGTGTTTTTCGGGGACATCCTGATGAAATAATTAATGCAAAATTTAGATATCTCAGGATTGCGCTCAAAAAATGGTGGAAGGATGTATTCGAGAAGGAAGGGGTAGAGATGCAGGTTATGAAAGATGATGTTGAGAAACTGGAGGCAGCCATGGAATATAGAGAATTGGAGGAAGAAGAGGTGTGGGTTTGGGAGGAATGTAGAAAAGGGATTGATTATTTGAACCTATGCCATAACCGGGATCTAAAACAAAAGTCTAGAGTTAGATGGGCCATGGATGGGGATGAAAACTCGGCCTTCTTTCATGGGATTGTGAATGGGAGAAAGGCCGCGAACGCAATACCTGGGCTAATGGTAGATGGTAATTGGGTTTCGAAACCCTCTTTGGTTAAAAAAGAGGTTTTGAGACATTTTAGAAGACACTTTACGGATGACTTTAAGTCCAGACCAGTGTTGCAGTGTGATTATTTGAAAAATCTTCAAAGCAGGTGTGGTGAAGATTTGATAGCTGAATTCTCGAGTGAAGAGATCAAGGAGGCGGTATTTGATTGTGGCTCGGATAGAGCACCGGGACCGGATGGCTTTAATTTCAGGTTTGTTAAATTCTTTTGGAGTTTTCTGGAGGATGATTTTGTTAATCTTCTTACCCGGTTTCACGAGGATGGTGTTATCAGTAGAGGTTGTAGCTCATCTTTTATTACTTTAATCCCGAAGTCTAAAACGCCAGTGGGTTTGAAAGATTATAGACCCATTAATCTAGTAGGGATTATTAGTAAAGTTATATCCAAAGTTTTAGCTCTTCGCATTAAAAAGGTTTTGGACTCGGTAATTTCGGATACTCAGTCGGCTTTCCTTCAAGGTAGGTTCATCTTGGATGGACCTCTAATGATTAATGAGATGATTGGTTGGATAAAGAAAAAAGGTAAACAGGCGTTCATGCTAAAGCTAGACTTTGAGAAAGCCTATGACAATGTGAATTGGGGTTTTTTATTATCTACTTTAGCTCAAATGGGCTTTCCTAGTCAATGGTGTATTTGGGTTAAAGGGATATTAGAGTCGGCTCGATCCGCGGTTCTGGTGAATGGGTCTCCCACTTTTGAATTCCAATGTCAAAAAGGGGTTCGACAAGGAGACCCTCTATCTCCTTTTCTTTTTTTGGTGGTGATGGAGGTCCTTCATTGCCTTCTTGAGAAAGCAGTGGATTTGGGTGAGATAAAGGGGATTAGTTTTGGTAATAATTCTAGAACCATTTCCCACTTTTTCTATGCTGATGATGCGTTGATAGTTGGGGAGTGGCCCAAGGAGAATTTGGAAAAGGTAGCAAGGGTGTTGCGGCTCTTTCATTTATGCTCCGGGCTTAAAATAAACATTCAGAAATCGTATTTGTATGGTATTGGCTTAAATAGTAGTGAAGTGGAGAACATGGCGACGGATATGGGGTGTAGAGTGGGAACACTTCCTTTTGAGTATTTGGGGATTAAAGTGGGTGCTAATATGAATCGAGCTTGTTATTGGAGTCCGGTTATTGAGACGATTCAAAATAGGTTGTCGTCTTGGAAGGCTAAAACATTGTCAATGGGAGGGAGATTAACTCTTATTAAGTCGGTATTGTCGAGCCTTCCTATTTATTATCTATCCCTGTATAAGGCGCCCGTGAAGGTGTTGGATCATATGGAGACATTGATGCGAAACTTTTTGTGGTCCGGTACTGAGGAGTTTAAAAAAGTTCATTGGGTGGCTTGGGAGGTGGTAACTAAACCCAAGAAAGAAGGGGGGTTGGGAATATCGAGATTGGCCGATGCCAATTTGGCGTTACTCACTAAATGGGCGTGGAGATTTACGGTTGAGGTGGGCTCTTTATGGAGGTTTGTCATCGAGGCGGTTCATGGTGGGAGAGGAAGTTGGTGTTTTCTTCCAATCAAGAAATCTATTCCAGGGTGTTGGAAATCTATAGTAACTTGGCTGGAGACAACAAGGATACAAGGTAAGTCCATTCACCAATTGATTCGGGGAGTAGTGGGAGAAGGTAATACCATTCGTTTCTGGTCCGATTACTGGATTGGGGATGTTTTATTAAAGGGTCGATGGCCTTGTCTATATAGGCTGGAAAAAAATAAAAAGTGTAGTGTCATGGAGAGAATGGAGCAAGATACAAATGGTTGGAAATTTAAAGGTAATTGGCACAGGTGGCCGAGAACAGTGGAGGAGCTTTCTGAAATGCAGGACATGGAGAGGCTGCTGGGAAATTTTTCTTTCGGTGGTTACAGGGACAAATGGGTTTGGACCGAGGGGTCTTCTAATTCATTTACTGTTGCAGAATGTAAAACATTGTTAAAAAAGGATAACACTGCAGGTCATAATTCACATATGAAATGGGAAAGTTGGGTGCCAATAAAGGTTAACTTGATTACTTGGAGGGCGGAGCGGGATAGACTTCCAACACGGGTTGCGCTGGTTAGAAGGCGAATTCAGATTGAAGATATGAAGTGTACTTTGTGCGAAACGGCGGATGAAGATGTAAAGCACTTGTTGGTTGATTGCGGTTTCGCTTATGGCATTTGGAGTTTCATTTGCAAATGGTGTAAGTTGGAGCCGTTTTATGCTTATGACTATGATGATTTATTGATGCTTTATAAGAATGTTCATGGCGGAAAGTGGAGGAAAAAGATTATAAGAGGTATTATCATGATCACAACTTGGGTTCTATGGAACACAAGGAATGCGAAAGTCTTTCATGACAAGTCTACAAAGGTTATTGATGTGGTGGCCGAGATAAAATCGAGGTCTTTTCTTTGGTTGAAAAATAGGTCCAAATTTAGGACGATTGTATGGAAGGATTGGGCTATTTATCCATTGTATATGTGTATTTAGTCTTTGGCGGTTCTCGGTTTGAGAGCTAGCCGGTTTTAATGAAAGTTATTGTTCAAAAAAAAAATTATTATTATAAGTTACATATATTAGATTAAAATTGTAAACTAAATTTGATTTATAGTTTTAACTATATCACAAAAACCTAGTTTAAATATATGAAAGTTGAGCGGTTTAAAGTATGACCAATATACCAAGAAGATTAAGATGGCTTCAGATGCTACGCCTATATAAAAACAAAATAGAATTTATACCTGGTGGTGGTGATGATGACGACACCGGTGGTTGGGGGATAACCAGAGTGCTGCCGTTAAAAAACTTGTAAGCCTCGTACCTAAAATTACACATGGGAAGATACATTCTCCCTCCAATTCTCCCGCTATACCGATTCGAATAACTAGAGACTGCGCCGTTCAAGCAATCTCCACACTGCTGCTTTGATAAATCTGGAATACACTGTACAAGAGCATAGATAGTCATCTCACCAGGGGCAGGAATGTTTCCAGAGGCAAATTTCTGTAAATCACCGTCTGAAGATGCGTTGCCTATCAGCCAATTAATCAATGTACTAAGACTACTATTGAACCGCCCAGAGTCAGACGAATTAGATGCATTAATTAACCCAAAAACCTCTGTTTGATTGCTTCTTAATATAGCAGTCGAATTAGAATATATCAACATACAATATGCATAAATTCCTATTGCAGACTTTTGGTTTGGGCATTGTTGTGGCAACTTAGAAATGGAGTCATCGACACAAGTCCGACAGAGATCCTGATCCACATCACCTCGGCAAAGAGCGACAGAGTAAACAGGATCAGTGTCGTAATTTTTGTAGAACCCATTGCTATTGCCGCTGCGAGGTAGCAAGAAGAGGCTGGTGTTGAGACTACTTTGGTATGTACTACCAATGGTATAGTTACCTCTATCATTATAACAGTAATAGGAAACGAAACCCTGCTGTGCAATGGTGATGGAACTGATTAAGTATGCGAAAATAAAAGATATGCATAACAGCAGTTTTCCGACTGCTATGAACATATTTTGTTGTGATAGGGGTGGGACGAGATCGAGGTTTGTAGGGAGCTTCAACACTTATTAAGGCAGAATAAGTCTGGTTATTTCTATTCTGGTCCCCTCGTTTACTAATGCAATACTACTTTTCAACACGTAGAAACTACTTTTCAACACGAAGAAACTAATTTTCAACACGAAACTGTGGAAGAAAATATCTGATTTAATTCTTTGGAAATGTCAAATCATGTGTAGTGATATCTACTTTCGAAATAACTACTTTTCAACACGAAATCTCGAAATAATTTTGTTGTTTAAAGAAACATACAAATACAAAAAATAAAAGTCGCGGAATTTTAGTAAGTATATCAGTAATTCATATAGGCTATAGTATGGGATCGCTAATACCCGACAAGACACAAAAATAAACGGGTCACTAGTGGGGCTCAATGGGTTAGGCCGGAAACGACTTAACACCACTAATTTGAAATATTGTCTAGCGACAATACAAAAGGACTATTTGTTTTTTTCTTCTTTTTATGATAATTTTTATCTAAGATAAAAAGATTTTTAAATGAAACTAGCTGGTCTTAAATTCATGTTTAAATGATTTTCTTTTAATTGTTTAGACTTTTGTAGTTTTTAGGATTATGGACTTATTTAAATTTTGAAAAACATTTTTAGTTTTACTGTTTTTTTTTTTTTTTTTTTTTTTTTTTTTTATTTAGAGTTAATTACATAAATGGTCAGTATGGTTTGTCGGATTTTACGGGTTCAGTCACTATACTTTTTTTTCGCCATATCACATCACTATGGTTTGTGTATGTTACAGGTCCAGTCCAATTCCGTTAACTCACTTTATTTGGCTGTAATGCATTTCCAAACTAAGGAAATAACAAAACTACCCTTGTCATCTTCTCCTTGAATTTCTTGCTGTATTTATGTATTTTATTTGTTAAAAATAAAAAACACATACAGTAAAACATAATAAAAAACAAGATATAAATCAATAAAAAGTTACTAACAAATTTGTAATTCGGAAAAAAAAAAAAAAAAAATCAATTTACAAATCCAACCAAACACCTTTTTTATCTTCATTTCCTTCATATGTATCATAAAAAAACCTACTATTACATATCAAAGAAGAGTAAACTGCAGTGGTGGTGGATTATTATTCAACAATTCAACTTGAATCCACTTAACTTGGATTATTTGACCCATCAGACGGTGGTGGTGGCGGACGGTAGTGACTGTGGATGGCGGTCGGCGGTGAGTGTTGGCGGGTATTATGTTTTAAGATATGATGCTGTTGTTGGTTATGTGTTCAATTAAAAAAGATCTGTAACATATTTTTTGTTGTCCATGTTAAATGAAGGGTAAAAGCCATATATTTTCTACACATTTATTCATACATAGATCTGTACCTATCTCTCCCACGAAGATTTGAACGTCACCATTTTTGGTGTTGGTGTTGTTTGTCTTATTGCTTCAGTTTGTAAAATATGGTTGATAGATTATTTAACCTCAATGTGTCTTGGGGTGAAATAATTTTATTTATTCTCTCGAAATAAAACAACATGTTTTTATTTATTTAAATCATAAAATAATATTACGTAGTTAGTTTTTTTTTTTTTCTTAAAACAAATGAATTTTCAGCTCACATGTTCTGTTGAGTTCTACTTACAAGAAAATTCAAAAAGTCAAGAAAAATAAGAGATTGAAGATGAAGTAGCCAAAAGGCAAACTTGCCCCTCATCTGAGCTGAACATGAGTGAATTAACAGAAAATTAACGAAAAATGGACCAGATCCGTAAGATACACAAACCACAGTGATATGACCCGGCAAAAAAAAATACAATGACTAAACTCGTAAAATATGACAAACCATAGTGAGCATTTATGTAATTAACTCTTTTAATTATGAACATATCAAGTTGAACTTAAAGACTCAAATAAGCTATATGCCCAAACCCAGGCCGAAGCGGATAAGATTACAAGTCGAAAAAGATGTGCTTACTAGCTGTTCAAAATTCAAATATTGCCATCGAGGACTTGGACCATTGTGCTATTAATTGCCCGTTCGTACTTCCCATCTGGAGGAAAGTGTGGTGCTGGTGGAATTTAGCGAGCCCAGTGGCTTTTCTGTCTTTCTTGATCTCGGATATTGCTAGAGGAAACATTGATCCGGCTGGAAATTCGAAGATATCTGCTCACAGTGATTGAATTTCACCATTAGATTCTGGCTTTATTATGTATGATAGTATGAATTTCTATTATTAATTATAATTTCCGTCAAATGCTATATATGCCGTTATCATCATCACTTGTTATTTTGGTTTGTTTAAGTATATGCCTCATGCTTTTGTACATGCATCAACTACGACAATGTGTGTGTACGGTGTGCATCCAAGATATGAAAGGAAATATATCTATATGAAAGGAAATAGGTGTAAAGCTATCAAGTTTTATAACATCCAAGATATGGATGGATGGTTTCTTTTGACATTACGAAATATCTTAGGTTTCACATTGTAAGTAGAACTTCTCTAAAAGATCGGTCTGATATACAATAAGAAGATTGAAATTCGTCAGGCAAATATTGTTCCTGGAGATTTCTTTATCACTGTAGCAGGGTTCAGCTTGAATTGAATTTTGAGGTTCGGGTCTCGTTATTTAGCTGTTTCCTAGTCTTTTCAATGGGGTGTTCACCCTTACTATGTGGTACAAAGTGTTGGTATTTTAGTGTAAAATAGATTGCGTTTAATATTCAAATAAGGGTCGACACTTATTTGGATATTAACAGGACTAACGGGGGTTCCAAGGGGGCGTAGCCCCTTTGGCGGGGATTCGGGGGCAGCGCCCCCGAGAGAAGCAGGGTCCAAGGGGCAGCGCCCCTGGCTGGGGTCGAGCTAGATTCTGCTGCTAGTAGGTAGTTTATGCTGGTAGTTGCTGGTTTCTGCTGCTAGTTACCAGATTCTGCTGCTAGTTGCTGGATACTGCTGCTAGTTGGTGTGTATCAATATAACTGTTTTACAGTTATTAGGCCCCTTATAAAACGTTTTTTATAACCGTTTTGGACCCTATAAACAGTGAGATATATTCTTATTTTCGGATATAGTGTATAAAGGCTGATCAAACATCTTTTGATCACAAATTTCTGCAAACATACTTACATACAATATCTTGAATCAAATTCGATTTTATCCGATCATAAATTGGTATCCACTCCATTTTATTGATCTGAAAGTGTACTCACACGACTTCGGATTTCTATCGGGTTACAACACCTAACAACACAAAGGATTGGTGTGCTTGGTAATTGTTGAAGCATAAATCCGTCGGGCTGATGTTGACAATAGATTGAGCCGTCCCATGTCATCCCGATCCTGGATATCTGCTGCAGTACAAGAAATAAACCGGTTAGAAGGGGTCCCGGGGCCGGAGCCCCTGAGCCACCCTCCGACGGTCAAGTCAGTTTAGTAAGAGGTATGTATGTGTTTTAGTGAGAGAGAGATCATACCATTGAGAGTGATCAATGCCTTCTATTTATAGGACTTATTTATCATTGTCTGGTGGGCCCAGGTCATGATAGCGACGTATTCAGGCGGGAAGCTTCAGCCCCGGAAGGGTCAGCCCCGGAAGGGTCTTGCTCCAGCCCCGGAAGGGGATTTGCTACTGCCCCGGAAGGGGACTTACTCCTGCCCCGGAAGGGGACTTACTCCAGCCCCGGAAGGGGATTTGCTACTGCCCCGGAAGAGGACTTACTCCTGCCCCGGAAGGGGACTTGCTCCTGCCCCGGAAGGGGACTTACTCCAGCCCCGGAAGGGGACTTACTCCTGCCCCGGAAGGGGACTTACTCCTTTATATCCTTCCCTGACCATACGTCATCAGTAATGGAGGCTGTGCGTTTCAGCTTGGGGTGTGTTTTACCATCTGCTTTAGTTGCATCAATGTTTTTGGCATCAAAAGCACAAAAGTCCGACAAACAATCGTTTTCTAAAGAGTTTCAAGGCAGATTTATTTGACGATTTTGGTCTTTATTGTATTTTCAGTTTCAAGTTTTTAGTCAAGTTTCACTATTAAATGCAATCTGTTTTTCTGGATGGTTTTTAACCAACTCATAGTGTTTCAAAAAAATATTCACCAAAGTGTAGTAGCATTGAAAATATTATCCAAATCATAGTAGTAGTTTCTAGGAAAACCATAGAATTAACCATGTGTATTAATAAGCTCATGAGTAAATTACACCGTTGGTCCTTGTGGTTTGCGTTGACTGGCGGATATGGTCCTTTGACCAAAAAAATTGCGCCGGTGATCCTTAAGCCAGAAACGTTATGCACCGTTAGTCCTTCATTTTAAGTGGCCCCACAAACTGATACTAACGCTCGTTAAGTATGAATTTTTAAAGGGCAATTTCATCACTTCACATTTTTATTATCATGTATCTCTCTTATCTTCAAACCCACTTACATACAAACCCAGATAACACAAACACACACTAAAACACATTCACTGTGTGTAATCTTCTATCATCATCACCATATCTCCTCTTTTCCTTATTGAAATCACAGACACAAACATCTCCTCTTTTTTCCAAGGCCGAATCTCACAATCACTAAAACACAGCTGTGTTTCTTTTCTTTTGTTAGTTAAGAGAAATGTGGGGCCTACGTGGGACCACATCTCTTAGTACATCTTAATGGGGAGAGTCTCATTTTTTTTTCCTCTTTGGTTTAAGATGATACAAGGGAAAAGTGGGCCCAATTTTAGAAAAGAAATAATATTATATAGGTGGTCCCACATGGGCTCCACACAATCCTTAGCTAACAAAAAAAAAGAAACATGACCTAAACCTCTTGTTTCATAAATCAACTGAAAAGTAATATTCTTAATCATTCTTAATCAAAGGCTGAATCCACAGACCTTGTTCTTGTTTGAACGAAAGTCAAACATATCTCTTCTTTCTTATGAGATTCGGCCTTGGAAAGTCAAACATATCTCTTCTTAATCATTCTTCTTTTTTCCAAGGCCTTGGATTATGTAACAATTGGTATATGAACAAAAGTCAAACATATCTCTTCTTTCTTATTAAAAGGCTTCAAGATCTTTAAACAAGGTCTCGGGTAAGGTATTTGCATTTGTTTTCGTTTCTTGTTCAAGATCTATGATGGGTTTTTGTTCAATCACTTAAGATCTTTAAAGATCTTTGAACGGATCTGAAAACTCGCCGGAAATCTGGGTTTGTAGCCGGAAAAACTCGCCGGAAATCGTTCTTGTTTGACTTTCGTTCATTTATCAACTGACATTGATTAATATTCTTAATCATTCAAGTGGTTTTAGTTTTAGAAAATGTTATCGCAAGTTGGTATATTATTTTGATTTATGAAACTTCAGTTTTTTGTATTGACTTCTGATCTCCTTTTTTTCTTTTTTTCTTTTTTTTTAATTCTCATTTATGTTAGGCTACTAATGTGGAAAAATTTGTTAAGGACCTTTATAAAACTTGTTAAGCGAGCCACAAATGGGAGTAGTACCGGGTGGGTGACCACCCGGGAAGTCCTCACTTGTGGTCCACTCGCAGACCATATTGTTCCGGAGATATATTTGCAATGATGGTTGGAACCCCTTAGACCTAGCCGCTGGGGGTTCGAACTTGAGCAATGGCCCGGTTTTCATCCGGCTGTTACTCCAGCAAGGTAACTTGTGTGGAGGCAGTACGGTTTCCGGGGGAAACCCGTTACCACCTGAGATCAGCGTGGACCCGGTTAAGACAACATAGTCTGGCGGGGTGGCGATGGGGCCTTCGTTCGCGAAGGTGGTCGTTTCTAAGTTGAAATTTACCTTTCAAAAAAAAAGGACCTTTATAAAACGGTGAAACTTAATGATGTTCCATTTACTTTATGGGATGATTCCCAGACTTTAGAGGTGTGCACTTTTTTTTGTTTATGTATATTCACTACTTTGTGCACTTTTGAATTGTATCAAGAATAAATCATCAAAATATGCAAGCTCTTTATGTTACAACTCTTGTATCAAGTAATTAACTTCTCTGATAATCTTTATTTGGTAACAGCTTATGTGATTGAAAGGGATTTGAGTGAGATGTGAGATGGTTTCAAAGGGATTTGAGTGAATTTAAGGGAAAGTGTGTGATTGAATTTTGGGGAGTGTTTGGATGTGTGTTTTTGGGGAGTGTGAATAAATAAAGAGTAAATTACACCGTTGGTCCTTGTGTTATGAATTGACGAAAGTGCCCTTTTAAATTCAATACTTAACGAGCGTTAGTATCAGTTTGTGGGGCCACTTGGAATTAGGGACTAACGGTGCATAACGTTTCTGACTTAAGGACCACCGGCACAATTTTTTTAGTCAAAGGACCATGTCCGCCGGTCAACGCAAACCACAAGGACCAACGGTGTAATTTACTCTAAGCTCATTATGATTCCAGCGATTTCAACATTTTCTTACCAAATAACTTTGTATCTTTATAGCAAAGACCATTTCATATTTTTCAATATGTATTTCATAATGCAATTTTATTCTACCAGGTGATATATATATTTTTTTTAATATAATTTAAATTTAACTTTTTATTGTTCACAAAACGGTTCTTATAAATTTCATTATATACAAAAAAAAAAAAAAGTCAAAATTTGTCATGCATTTTTTTAAGATTGTGAATTGAAATTTAAGTCTAAAAAGTATTTTGATGATTTAACATTACGCACTTTTTAGTTTTTTAAAAAGAAAAAAATAATACATGCATGCTTTATATGTAAAATAGATAAAGATTTATTGGGAAAAAAAAAATGTGTCTGATATAATTTGCTTATATAATTATAAGCATATTATATCATAATAAGCTTATATAAGCCCATAAGTCTCAATATAAGCCACAAAATTGAGGCTTATGAAATATAAGTCAAAAGCAAATAAGCTCATATGCCCACATATAAGCTTAAACAAAAAACCCTCATTTAACAACAATAATACTCAATCCCGCCGACCCGACCCGACTCGACTCGAAGGGGGTGTTACTAATCTACTTAATTAGTTATTATTTCACAAAGAAACAAACAAAGAATAAACAAATATCTTACACCATAAACAATGAACTTTTTATACCAATAAACAAATACAAAATAATTTCTATAGACTTAATGTGCGTGAAATCGAACCTGTAACAAAACCCTTTTTCTTTCTTTGTACGTAGATGAAAACTTCCAAATATGAACCCTAGAATCGAGTTCTCTGAGAATGATGAATGAATTGGGGGAAGCTTGTTTCTTTGACTTGTTTTGACCGTTGTAATTATTTTTATTACTATAGTAAGTATATCATTTTTAACTTTACTTACCGCTTGGCGCTTGTGATCTTGTTTCCTGAAACAACAAGAAGTGTTGTTTCTTTATTTTTTAAAACGTCGTCTTTCTTTTTCTTAACCCAAAAAAAATAAAATAAATAAATAAAAATAGAGAAAAGTTCATTTAGGGACTAAATTTTTGTTATATACTCAGGGACAAATCTACACCATCCATCTAGTTTGAACTAATGGTGGGGATTAACCTAAGATTTAATATAGAAACCTAAGTCCATGTCTTTTTTTTTCCCTTTTTCTTTGTATTTTTGTCTTTTTTATTTATTCACTTTTTTTTTAACTTTTTTTTTCCTTTTTTTTTTCTTTTTCTTTGTTTGTAATTCACAATTCTTTTAAATCAAGCTTTTTTTTTTCTTTTTTTTTTTTTTTTTTTTTTTTTTTTAATACACGTTTTTTATTTTATTTATAAATTCATGTTTTTTTCACTTTATTATGTTTTCGACCGTTTTCTTACGTTTTCGTCCGTTTTCTTACGTTTTCGTCCGTTTTCATACGTTTTCATCTGTTTTCATAAGTTTTCGTCCGTTTTCATACGTTTTAGTCCGTTTTTATCCATTTTTGTCTGGGACGTTTTCGACAGTTTTATACGTTTTTGTCCGTTTTCGTCTGTTTTTTTATGTTTTCATCTGTTTTCAGACGTTTTTGTCCGTTTTTACGTTTTCGTCCGTTTTTTATACGTTTTCGTCCATTTTTATATTTTTTCCATTTTCAGACGTTTTCGTCCGTTTCGTCCGTTTTCAGACGTGTTTTTACGCTTTCATACGTATTCATTTGTTTTCTTATGTTTTCATCCATTTTCATACATTTCTGAATATCACAATTGATATTCTTAATATCACAAGTGATTTTCTGTGATATTCAAAATATCACTTGTGATATTAAGAATATCAATTGTGATATTCAGAAATGTATGAAAACGGACGAAAACGTATGAGAATGAACGAAAACGTATGAATGCGGACGAAAACGTAAGAAAATGAAGAAAAAAAAAACGTGAATTAAAAAAACATGAAATCACTTGTGATATTCAGAATATCACTTGTAATATTCTGAATATCACAAGTGATTTTCATGTTACAAAACATTAGTTGAAAATCACTTGTGATATTCAGGATATCACTTGTGATATTCTGAGTATCATCAATTGTGATATTCTGAGTATCATCACTTGTGATATTCTGAGTATCACAGAATATCACTTGTGATATTCAGAAACGTGAATTAAAAAATATTCTGAGTATCACAGAATATCACTTGTGATATTCAGAAACGTGAATTAAAAAAAGGTGAAAATCACTTGTGATATTCAGAAACGTATGAAAACGTCTGAAAATGGCTGAAAAAAACATTTAATAACGGACGAAAACATATGAAAATGGACGAAAACGTAAGAAAACGGACGAATATGTAGGAAAACGGACGAAAACGTGAATTAAAAAACGTAAGAAAACGGACAAATATTCAGAAACGTGAATTAAAAAAAGTGAAAATCACTTGTGATATTCTGAGTATCATCACTTGTGATATTCTGAGTATCACAGAATATCATTTGTGATATTCAAAAACGTATGAAAACGTCTGAAAATGGCTGAAAACATTTAAAAATAGACGAAAACATATGAAAATGGACGAAAACGTAAGAAAACGGACGAATATGTAGGAAAATGGCCGAAAACGGGAATTAAAAAACGTAAGAAAATGGACGAACACGTAGGAAAAACGGACGAAAACGGACAAATATTCAGAAACGTGAATTAAAAAAACTTGAAAATCACTTGTGATATTCAGAATATCACTTGTGATATTCAGAATATCACTTGTGATATTCTGGGTATCATCAATTGTGATATTCCGAGTATCATCACTTGTGATATTCTGAGCATCGCAGAATATCACTTGTGATATTCAGAAACGTATGAAAACGTCTAAAAATGGACGAAAATATTTAAAAACGGACGAAAACAAATAAAAATGGACGAAAACGTAATAAAATGGACGAATATGCAGGAAAACGGACGAAAACGTGAATTAAAAAACGTAAGAAAATGTACGAATATGTAGGAAAACGGACGAAAACTTAAGAAAACGGACGAATATTCAGAAACATGAATTAAAAAAAGGTGAAAATCACTTGTGATATTCAGAATATCACTTGTGATAATACAGAATATCAATTGTGATATTCTGAGTATTATCACTTGTGATATTCTGAGTATCATCACTTGTGATATCCTGAGTATCACAGAATATCACTTGTGATATTCAGAAATGTATGAAACGTCTGAAAATGGCTGAAAACATTTAAAAACTGACGAAAACATATGAAAATGGACTAAAATGTAAGAAAACGAACGAATATGTAGGAAAACGGACGAAAATGTCTGAAAACAGACAAAAATGTATAAAAACTGACGAAAACGTATGAAAACGGAAAAAAAACGTAAGAAAACGGATGAAAACATATGAAAACGGACAAAAACAGATGAAAACGCATGAAAACGGACGAAAACGTATAAAAACGGACGGAAACATATAAAAACAGACTAAAACGTATAAAATCGGATGAAAACCTATGAAAACAGACGAAAACGTATGAAAACGGACGAAAACAAATAAAAACGTATAAAAACGGACGAAAACGTATAAAAACATACGAAAACGTATAAAAATGGACGAATATGTAGGAAAATGGACGACAACGTCTGAAAACGGACTAAGATGTATAAAAACAGACGAAAACATATGAAAACGGACGAAAACGGCCGAAAACGTATGAAAACGGACAAAAGCAGATGAAAACGTATAAAAACGGACGGAAACTTATAAAAACGGACAAAAACGTATACAAACGGACGAAAACGTCTGAAAACGGACGAAAACAGATGAAAACGTATAAAAAGGGACAAAAATGTATAAAAACTGACGAAAACGGACGAAAAAGAAAATGGACGAATATGTATGAAAACGGACAAATATGTATGAAACGTACGAAAAAAAAAAAAAAAAAAAAAAAAAAAACGTGAATTAAAAAGAAAGACAAAAAAAAAATAAAAAATAAGAAAGACAAAAAGACAAAGTAAAAGGAAAAGAAGACATGGACTTAGGTTTCCATATTAAATCTTAGGTTAATCCCCATTAGATCAAACTAGATGAATGGTGGGGATTGATCCCTTGGTATGTAAACAAAGTTTGGTCCTCAAATTATCTTAAATCATAAAAATAAGAGTTAATTTCAAAAATGGTCTATGTGGTCTGTCGGGTTTAACACTTTTAGTCCATATATATTTTTTTAATGGATCCAGTCCCTGTGGTTGCAACCCATAACGAGTTTGGTCCCTTGACCAAACCCGTTATTTTGCATATGGGAGGGTAAATTTTCCGTTAGTTTGACCGTTAAATTGGTCATTTGACGTGCACATGAGAGGGTAATTATGTAATTTTGCATATCTCCTTATTCTTTATAAAAACCACCACTGCCTAATTTTTTTAACCCTTCTTCATTATTCCTAACCACCCCCACCTCCATCAATCACCATCTAACAACCACCACTTCTTCAACAACCACTGCCACCCCGAACCACCCCCACCTCCATCCGGACCATGTCTGAAACCAAACCACCCCCACCTTCTTAAACAACCACTGCCACACCAAACATTGATCCTGCTCTTCGAAGCACAAAAAGACCAAGGCTTCAAGATCTTTTAAGAACAAATCCGTGTATAAAGAGTAGAAAAACTGAGATCTTTTTTTTTTTTTTTTTTTTTTTCGAGTTCGAATCTTTGTTGTTGTGGATATGGAGATAGGTTTGAGGGTTGTTGTAGTTATTTGTTGTGGTGGTTTCGTGTTTGGATGATCAAATTGCTTGGTCGAGATTTGTTGGGAATAAAATGTTCAAGTCAAAGAGCCTACCAGATTTGCCAAGAGCCTGCTAGTTGATTTTGAAGAAGATGAAGATGTACTAACAGTACCTTCTGGGTGAGAAGGTACTGCTAGTTGATAAAGGTCCTGCCAAGATTATGATCAAGTTGATAGATATTTAGTTGAAGATATTTGTTGTATTATTAGTCTTTGTACAATGTAATACGTAATGTAGAAGTAGTTCAGTCTTCACATGTTTGTGCAGAAGAATATACAGAGTAGTTACATTGGTAGTTGTATTTAATTGTAGGCTAGAAAGTCCAAGTATATTATTATATTCAACAACTTGACAACTTGTAATAAGGGTACCTTATTTTATAAAAGGTTCCATTAGTCACCACCTTCGTGCATGCATCTCTTCAACTAATAACCAAAAACAGAACAACCTCTCTAGTAACTTAGTTACTCATTTTCACAAATCCTTTTACAATCAAAGATTCAAGGTTACTTTGTAATCCTGGTGATAGTTAGATCATCCGTATTATTTCATCAATAATATTGAATCGTTTTGTGTTACTAAAGTTGTGTTCATTGCTCATTATTATTCACGTTTATATACTCATCACCTTTGTGTTCTTTTAAAGTGTGTTATAGTAGATTCCGCATACTACATCACATTCATACATAAATATCACAAACACGTTATTAAGATTCACATCCCAAGTGTTTGTATAATCCTTCACAAGTGGTATCAAAGCTAGGCTGATATTTACAATTTAAAAGAACCATGGACGTTGAACACATTCAAACAAATGTTGCTGCAAAACTTCCATTACTCAAACAAAATGAGTTTGATATGTGGAGACTGAGGGTAGAACAATACTTTCAAGTGCAAGACTATGCACTTTGGGAGATTATTGAAGAAGGAAACTCATTCAAACCCTCAATCACCACCTCCACAGTAAACGATGCACTTGTAACACATGTGCAAGTAAACCCATCAAGCGCAGAAGAAAGAATTCAAAAGAGAAATGATCTAAAAGCCAGGAGTATGCTACTGATGACTATTCCAAATGATCAGCTTTTGATCTTCAACAAGTACAAAGATGCTAAAACCCTTTTTGAAGCTATTGTGGCTAGATTTGGTGGAAATGATGCCACCAAGAAAACACAGAAAACTCTCCTCAAACATCAGTTTGAAAACTTTGCAGCCACAACAAATGAGTCTTTGGACAGCATGTTCAATAGACTTCAAAAGCTTTCAAGTCAGTTAGCCATTCATGAAGTGCTAATAACTCAAGAAGACTTAAACTCCAAATTCCTTAGGAGTTTACCCTCTGAATGGTCCATGCATGTCATTGTCTGGAAAAACAAACCAGATATTGATCAGATGAGTCTTAATGATCTCTACAACAACTTCAAAATAGTAGAGCATGAAGTAAAGAAGACTACTGGTTCAAGCTCAGGAAATATGGCTTTTGTATCATCTCCAAGCACCTCAAGAGTTGTAGATGAAGAAAAAGATGGCAGAGAAGAAGGTACTGCCAACACAAACTTTGGTACTGCCAGTACTTCTAGCAGTACCAAAACCATTCTAGATGAAACTATTGGGTGTGCCTTCCTGACATCACAACACAATGGGTCCATATTAACTTTTGAAGACCTTCAAGAGATCAATCCTGATCATCTTGAAGAAATGGACATAAAGTGGCAACTTTCACTTCTGAGCATAAGGGCTAAGAAGTTGCTGATGAGGACTGGAAAGAAGATTATCATAGATGGTAATGAGCCTGCTGGGTATGACAAGTCCAAAGTGGAGTGTTACAACTGCCACATGAAGGGTCACTACTCAAGAGAGTGTAGAAGACCAAAGAAGCAGGATGACAAGGGAAGAGGGTTTGAGAACAGGAATAAAGGAAGCTTTGAGAAGAAAGGAAGCTTTGAGAGCAAGAGTAAGGCTGTGGAGATCATTGAGCCTAAAGCTATGGTAGCTATTGATGGGATGGGGTTTGATTGGAGTTTTATGGGTGAAGAGGAGTCAACTTCAGATGAATTGGCTTTAATGGCTTTCTCCACTCCTGAGGTACAAATTACAAAATGTTCTAATACTTGCAAAGTTTTTGAAGAATTACAAACTCTTATAAAACTTTATGATGAACTGAAAGTAGAAGAAAGAAAAACCCATCAAGACCTAGTCAATCATAAGTGTGGTATGGCTAAACTTGAGAAGAAAATAATCCATTTTAGGGAAAATAAACTCACTTTTTCTGATGCAAAAGCTATTCTTAATAGACAAATATTTTTGAAAGATGCAGAAATAAAAATGTTAAGAACTGAGTGTGCTAAAGTGACTTTGGCAAGGGATAATATTCAACTAACAGTTACCACTTTGGAAACTGCTTCTGATTGTACTAGAAGCATAGTTGAAAATCAGATGAATAAGAGAATCAAATCAGGAATTGGATACAATACTTGTCCACCTCCTTATAGAGGAATCCCTTGTCCACAAGGATCAGATCTTGCAGAATCAGGTTTACATGAAATCATCAACAAACCACTAGCTAAACCTGTAGAGAAAAGTGAACCTGTTGAGAGTGCTAAGATTGCTTCCCACTCTAAGGTGCTCACTGATAAGAAACTAGATGTTCTAATTATTGAAGATTGGATATCTGATGATGATGAAGAAGAGACTGTTTCAACCAAAGGAAACAAAGTAGGACTGATCCGTGTGTGAGTATATATAAATAATTATAGTATCGTGCACACGTGAATGTGATATGTGATACCGGGCAAGTGATCACCGGGTCGTGTCCCAACGAGGTGTGAATCGAGGATATCGTTTGAGGTTTGGAATTAAAATGCTTGAAGGAAGGAATTTGGATTTTGATTTTGCTTTTGATTTCTGATTTAATTAAAAAGGAAAGCAGTAAATAGACTAGGAAAATCTTATAACATAAAAAACTACAAAGCATATATAAAAATGAAAAGGAAACAAATAAACAAAACGTAAATAAAAAAACGGAAAATACGCGAAACTAAAAACGTAAAATAAATGAAATACTAAACCTAGGGGTACAAATACAATAAAAAACTAATTTTTATAAAAGAAAAATAAAAATCTACAAAAGCTTAGGGGTCAAAAGTGTAAAAATTAAAACTTTAAATAAACTAAAACAAAGACAGGGACTGATTTGTACTTTTCTGAAACTTATTTTAAACTAAAATCGGTTTATAAGAAAGACAGGGACTGATCTGGACAAAACTGAAACTCGTGGACTGCTTTGTAAAAAAGGGAAAACTTAAAACGATTTAAACTGGAAAACACCCCAGGTTCGAACCTGGTTAACTACAAATATTTGAAACTATTTTTACTTTTATTTTTCTTTTGAAGAACTTAATAACAATCGATTAAACAAGCTTATGCAATTAATTTTAGCGTTTTCTAGCACGAATTAAACTCAAAAATAAGCTCTAAGTGAGCTAAAACTCATATGGGTCTGCTGCTATACTCGATGTGCAGGGCAAATGGGTCGAGTTCAAGCTAGTAAAAAGCTATCAAAGGCTACCCTAAAAATCGTGGAAAAATTACCAAATGCAGATGGGCTAGTGAACTCTCAAAATCTATAATTTCAGTTAAAACCAACTAAATTCGAATGCACTAGAAAATGTTGAAAGTCTGCAAAAATCTGAAAATTCAAAATGCGAGTCTGCTAGGTTGACTTTTTAACACTCTTGATTATGCTGACTTATTCGAACTTTGATCCTACTCTAATGATTGAAAAGGTGATTACAAGCTATAATACGACTAGAATAAGTTCTTACAACTACTTTTAAACCGATATGAATGCTTTTTGAATCCTAACTCTATAACCGTTAACCACAAATTGGATTAAGCTACCACTTTGACTTTTTATGTTAAAGGTGCAAAGTTAATGACTAATTTAACTCAAATATGACCAATATAACTTAAGAAAGCAGAAACCTAAGCAGAGTAACAACTGGAACAGCAAAATAATCACAGAACCAAACAGTCCCTTAAACTACCAAACACACTACAAATTGCAAATTTATCCTTAGACCTACTGATTTAAAACCTAGAACAGATTAAACAGATGATATTGAAGCTAGTTGAACAAACAAAAGTGCCACAAAACAAACAGAACTAAGATTTGCAGTCTAGGCTAATAACATGGCAGTCAAGTTCACACTAGTACTCAAACTGCATAAAAGCATACAAGAGCACATCAATAATCTATAATATACTAGAAGAACACAAATAGCAACAACTGAGACTAACTAACAGGTATTAAACTACTTAAAAATTCAATAAAGTGATAGAAATGGAAATGAGCAACTTACAAAAACTTCCCTAGCTAAACAAGGGATTAACTCTAACCAAGCCTATCTCTAGATAGGTCAAACACTTCCATTTCTCTTGTTTGATCTATCGAATTATCCCAGAATCATCACCTTTATGAACCAGTTGACCTGCATTGACTTTTTATTGACTTTTCCAAATTGAAACTGAATTAGCTAATATAAACCCACAAGAAGCTATAAAGAGCTTCTCTGAGCTTATAGAAAAGGTTAGGGAGTTTGATTATTGGTTCTTAACACTAGTAAGTCTTGATACGAAATGAGAAAAATAAGTGGACTTTGCTAAAACTCAAAACTGAATGCTAAACTGAATTAAAAGAGAACAATTGTATCAAAAGTGACTTGAATTTATTACTGGAAGATTAAATTACAACTGGGAAAGCTTAAATTAACATAACGATTTTAAACTTAAACTAACTGCCCAAATTGGCTTACAAGCAACCCTATTTATACTAAATACTAAAACCTAAGTCTTCACTTGTGCTTCTTTGGAGTCCTTTTTCAGCCATTGGATAGCATTTGGATGATCTTGGCCATTAAATTCACTTTGGCGCCCAAACAATCCCTCGGATTGATGACCTGGAGGAGGGGGGAGGTAAAGTGTTACTGGGTTTGAGGAGTAGGGTGGCTGGTAGGTTATGGGGAGGTGGAAGAGGGGACAAAGATGTTGGGAAGGTACTGTTCTTGGGGAATGGTGGAGGTTTGGGCGGGAAAGGGATAAAGAAGAAGAGAGAGTTGACTTTGGGGTTTGACTGATGGTTAACTAAATAAAAACGGGGTAGGGTGTTATTGTTGTTTGGGCTTTTGGTGGGTTAAGTGGCCTGGTTAGTGTTTAGGATTTAGAAAGGATAGGAATTGGGTTTTATTTTAGTTAATGGGTTTAGGTGTAAAATGGTTAGGATGCACAAGGACCAAAATTGCCAAGATTCAAACTGCAGGGACCAAACCTGTGACTTTTCAAAACTTTTTTACCCGAAGTCCATTTTTGATAACTTTTGATTTTTAAAGGACTTGGGTTGACTTTTATTTTAAAATAAATGCATAGGGACTATTTTTGACGAATTTTGAAACTTGGGGGACTGAAACTGCCAATTTAACAAACTTTGCTCGTTTTTCAACTGTTTTCACTTATTTTGCATCTGAATCATATAAAACACAATTTTTGGATATTTTCTGTATTTTGATGCATTTTTGAGCGTTTTTGGATGTTTTGGCAGTTCAGATATGATAAAAATGATGAGTATTTGAGCACTCATCAATCCCCCACACTAAACTATTGCTAGTCCCTAGCAATCTTTTATGAAGTTTTAATGGATTTTTCTCTTTACCAGATATCCATCATTTCTGGAGTAGCCAATTGTTTTAGTTCAAGTAAGAACCTTGGTACAATGATAACCAAATGATTTTGAGCAAACCATCAGCTATCAACGGTTTTGATTTGTCTTTACCAGAAGCCGTTTGCTTCTGGACTAGCCAACTCTTAGATAAATTATCAATATTATCTTTGGTGAGCTGATTACCAATTATGGTTTTTCCACTGCCTTTACCACAAGCCATAATCTTGCGGGCTAGCCACTCTTCATCTTTTTAGGATATGGTGAGTCGAAAACCATACAATTTTCGGCAAATTGCAAGCCATCAACGGATTTGAGACATCTTTACCAAGAGCCGTTTGCTCCTGGATTAGCCAATCCTTTTGTGGGTTAGACATGGCGGACTGATAACCATTTTATTTCGTTCTAAGTGAGAAAAAATTTTAAAATTTTGGCTAAAAATGGGGGTGCTAGATGGTACATTTGATTAAATTCGCTAGAATTCCCCCCCACACTTAGAACTGAATATTGCCCTCAATATTCAAAGTACTGGTTGTTAAACCAACACTTAGAACGTAAAAAGGAAATACTAATAGCCATTTTATTTTATATACATACACATTTTTTTTTTTTTTTTTTTTTTTTTTTTTTTTTTTGAAAATTTTCCATATATACAACATGTGGGGCATCTCCCCCACACTTAGGTGGTAGAAAATAGAAAGAAGTCAGAAATATGGGTGAAAACCCATATTGTGCTTGAGTTTTTGATCACCGAGTCACTAGCTTGACTCGACCCCGAATTGAGTTGATTTCTCCCGAACAGTCAGGTTTGTCACGCAAGCTAACCGCTTGTGAACGGCCAACTGTAACAAAGGGTTCCTGAACAGCCCGGGAGAAAAATCAATTTAAAAGTCTATGGGGAAGTAAGTGGAAGAGACCATCTCCCCCACACTGTTTTGCTAATGTTTTTGATCACCGAGTCACTAGCTTGACTCGATCCCCGCATTCATTGGTTCTTGGGGAAAGTTTGAAGATCCGGGACAACCATGGGTGGTATGTCCTCTCCAAAGTAATGTTTCAACCGATGGCCATTCACTTTAAAGTTAGGTCCGTCAGCTTGAGATAACTCAACGGTACCATATGGATAAACTTTTGTGATAGTGAATGGACCAGACCAACGGGATTTGAGTTTTCCCGAGAAAATCTTCAATCTTGAATTGAAAAGAAGGACTCGATCACCAACGTTAAAAACGCGGTTCTTGATTTTAGAGTCATGAATCTTCTTTGTTTTTTCCTTGTAGATCAAAGAGTTTTCATAGGCTTGATCACGAAGTTCATTCAATTCATTTATTTGAACTTTCCGGTGATCACCCGCTGTCTGAAGGTCAAAGTTTGCATGCTTGAGGGCCCAGTAGGCTTTGTGCTCAAGCTCAATCGGCAGATGACACGCCTTCCCGTACACAAGCTTGTATGGAGTACACCCGATGGGTGTTTTGTAAGCTGTACGAAAGGCCCAGAGTGCGTCCTCTAGCTTATCCGACCAAGATGCACGATTTTCTCCTACGGTCCTTTCTAAGATTCTTTTAATTCCTCGATTGGTAACTTCCACTTGCCCACTTGTTTGGGGGTGATACGCGGTAGAAAGACGGTGTGTAACACCATACTTTTGCATGACTTTATCAAACTTGTCATTGCAGAAATGCGTACCACGATCACTGATTATAGCACGTGGAGTTCCAAAACGAGCAAAAAGAGATTTCAAAAATTTCACAACAACTCGGGCATCATTTGTGGGTAAAGCTTTCGCTTCAACCCATTTTGACAAATAGTCAACAGCCACGAGTATGTATTTGTTTCCTCGAGATGATGGAAATGGCCCCATAAAATCAATGCCCCATATGTCAAAGATTTCACAAACTTGAATGACATTTTGTGGCATTTCATTTCTTTGTGAAATATTTCCGTAACGTTGACAATCGTCACAAGCTTTGACTATTTCCTGGGCATCCTTGTAGATTGTGGGCCAATAGAAACCGGAATCAAACACCTTTTTGGCGGTGTAGTTGGGATTATGATGTCCCCCAGTAGGTCCAGAATGGCAAGCCTTAAGAATATCGATGGCTTCCTGACCATAAACACACCGCCGGATGACTTGATCCGCACAGATTTTAAACAAGAAGGGGTCGTCCCAGAAATAATGTTTGACATCCTTGAAGAACTTATTCTTCTGTTGGGACGACATCCCTTTCACAACAAAGTTACCCGCATGGTAGTTTGCAAAGTCGGCAAACCATGGGGTAGTAGAATCTCCACGAAAAGCAACCGCACTGAGTGTTTCGAGAGGAAATGTTTCATTTATTTCCTTTTTCTCGAAAACATCTTGGTGTGGGTTCTCTAATCGGGATAGATGATCAGCAGCTAGGTTCTCAGCTCCTTTTTTATCACGTATGGTGATATCAAATTCTTGCAAGAGGAGAACCCAACGGAGCAATCTCGGCTTTGCATCTTGTTTTGCAAAGAGATATTTGAGAGCCGAGTGATCCGTATACACTATGCATTTGGTTAAGATTAAGTATGGCCGAAACTTCTCAAAGGCATACACCACAGCCAACAATTCTTTTTCTGTAGTGGTGTAATGAGTTTGAGCTTCAGTCATAGTTTTACTTGCGTAGTGGATAGGCTGAAAATGTTTAGCTTTTCGTTGCCCCAGGACTGCACCGATAGCAAAATCACTTGCATCGCACATGAGTTCAAATGGCAAGTCCCAGTCGGGGGCAACTAAAATGGGTGCTTCAGTAAGCTTTTTCTTTAGAGTTTGAAAAGCTTCAACGCACTCAGGAGAGAAGATAAAAGGAGCATCCTTTTCAAGGAGATGAGTCATAGGCCGGGCGATTTTAGAAAAATCTTGTATGAATCGACGATAGAATCCGGCATGACCCAAAAAACTCCGAATACCTTTGACGGTAGTGGGATGAGGTAATTTACTGATGACATCAACTTTAGATCTGTCAACCTCAATCCCACTCTTGGAAATTTTATGGCCGAGGACAATGCCCTCTTTAACCATAAAGTGACTCTTCTCCCAATTTAGACAAAGATTGGTGTCTTTACACCTTTTCAACATGTTTTCTAAATTGGAGAGACATGCTTGGAACGAATCCCCAATGACCGAGAAGTCATCCATAAAGACCTCCATCGTTTTACCGATCATGTCGGTGAATATGGCCATCATGCACCTTTGGAACGTGCCCGGAGCATTACATAAACCAAAAGGCATACGTTTGTAGGCAAAGGTTCCATAAGGGCATGTAAAGGTAGTCTTTTCTTGATCTTGCGGATCAATGGGAATTTGAAAGTAACCCGAGAAACCATCAAGGAAACAATAGTACTCGTTTCCCGCTAATCTCTCAAGCATCTGGTCCATGAAGGGTAGAGGAAAATGGTCTTTACGGGTGGCATCATTTAACTTACGATAGTCAATGCAGACACGCCACCCCGTAACCAATCGAGTTGGAATCAACTCATTTTCTTCATTTGTGACAACAGTAATGCCACCCTTTTTGGGAACGCAATGAATGGGACTAACCCAAGGACTATCCGAGATAGGGTAAATCAATCCGGCATCAAGAAGTTTGAGAACCTCTTGTTTGATAACCTCATGAATTTTAGGATTCACCCTTCTTTGATGTTGAACTGCCGGTTTAAAGTCATCCTCCATTAAAATCTTGTGAGTACAAAATTCAGGGTTAATACCCTTGATGTCGGAGAGCTTCCAAGCAATTGCTTGCTTGTGTGACTTCAAAACTTTTATGAGAGCAGTCTTTTCATCCTCACTCAAATTTTTAGCAATTATGACGGGTAATTTATCATCACCCTCCAAAAATGCATACTCGAGATGAGGTGGTAAGTCCTTAAGTTCGACCTCAGGAAATTCATCGTTTTTCTCAACCGATTTGATTTCCTCTTTATGAAGTTTTTGTGGAAGAACAGGAGGAAAAGAGGGATCTTCATTTAACATCTTCTCAATGAGAAGGATATCCCCCTCAAGGTCAATCTCTTGGTTATCAATTCCATCGGGAACCGAATCACTCTTGAGAAAGGCCTCAATTTCCTCTAAGATGAAGTCACTTCCCTCAAACGGAGTGAGAGAAGGAGAAGAATTGGCGATTATAGGTTCAGAAGATGGAGTGGGATCACCACTCGAAGAATTATGAACATAACCAAGAACTTCTTGAGAGTACTCCTCTGAAGCAACATCAATGACGTCTATTCGGTTAACCGATTCAGAGTCATAATTTGAGGAGTACCTCGAAGTCTGATCGAGGTTAAAAGTGACTGCTTCATTATCCACACGAAGAGTTATTTTCTCTTCGAAAACATCAATTAGAGCACGGCCCGTCCTTAGGAATCCTCTTCCAAGAATGAGAGGAACCCTTGGATCAGCATCGAATTCAACAACAACGAAGTCAGCCGGAAAATGGAACTTTCCTACTTTCACAAAGACATCTTCGGCAATGCCGAGTGGACGAGTGATAGAACGATCTGCAAGCTCAAGAGTCATGCAGGTAGGAGTAAGTCCTGGAAGAGAAAGTTTCTTCCATACTGAATTAGGCATCAGGTTAATGCTAGCGCCAAGATCGGCCAAGGCGAAGCATTCACCCATTCCTGGAAAAACACACGGGATAAGAAATTTTCCAGGATCTCCAAGCTTCTCGGGAAGCTTCTTTAAAATTGCTGCAGAGCAATTCTCGTTTAAAGGAGTTTTTGCCATTTCGTACAATTTTTCCTTGTTGCTTAACAAGTTCTTGATCATTGATGCAAATTTGGGCATCATGATGATAGCATCCGCAAGGCTTATGTCAAAGTGCAAATCTTGAAAGATTTGATAGAACTTGTCTATTTGGTGACTAGCCTTTTCACGGAGCTTTTGCTCATTGAGTCGTGATGGATAAGGTATTGAAGGTTTGGATTTAGGGATCTCAACGGGAGTTGCAACAGGTTCAAAGACAACTCCAGGGTTGAGTTTGGTTTTTGGGATATCCTGAGGTTGGACGTTTTTGGTACCTCCGTTATTAGTAGGAAGTACATTGTCCTTGGTCACCTCAGGTTCATGTTCCACTACCTTAGGAAGAGAAGAAGCGGTAGTGGAAATCTCGGGTCCATCATAAGCTTTGCCACTGCGTGTGGTGATAGCTTTAAGTTCACCCTTTGGGTTGACCACAGTATTACCCGGGAGACCTCCCGAGGTAGAAGGTGGAGTGAGATGGCTTATGAGACTAGAAAGCATATTCTCGATGTTGCTTTGAGATTGTTCCATTTTATTGTTTGTAGCCATAAGCTCACTCTTCAGCTCATTACCTTGCTTGGTTATTGAAGATTGTAAATCATTCCTCAAAGTGAAGATTTGATTTTGCATTGCCTTTAGTTTGGAATCATTAACCTTGATATAGTTATTGAGTTCACTTGAAGGCGGTTCTTGGTAATGAGGAGCTGAATACCCTTGATTACCCCTTGGGGGTGGGTATTGATTGATCGGGGCATTAAATTGATTTTGCGTGTTTTGCCCTCTTTGTTGATTAGGATTAAACCTATTTGGATTGTTGGGTTGAGAAAATCCGGGTGGTCCATTTTGAGGACGGTAGTTTGGATCCACTTGAGGACGGTATTGGTTACCTCCTTGGTTGGAACTACCGGCTATTGCATTAATTTCAAATGTACCATCTGTGGCAGTACAATTATAATATGCATGTGGGCCACCACAAGTGACACAAACTTCTACCTTTTTGATTTCGGCAGTTTGAGAAGTTTGCGGAGAAGAGGGAGAGGAAACTTTCTGTGTGGTGAGAACCAAGGATTTTATAACCTTCGTGAGTTCGTCAAGTCTAGCATCGGTGCTAGACTGACTCACGGATGACGAGGTAGAAGGACCAACACTCATTTGGGAAACAACCGGTTTGCTTCGTGGAGTGCGGACCTTAGACTTGTTCTCAATGATTGCTAAAGCATCCCTTGTGGTTCGATTCAAGAAATTTCCTCCAGCGGAGGAATTGAGAGATTCTTGATCAGTTGAGCTCACACCATTGTAGAAAGTGTCGAGTTGCATCAACTCAGAGAAACCATGATGCGGACATTTGCGAAGCATTTCTTTATAACGATCCCATGCTTCACTAAATGATTCATCGAATTTTTGTGCAAATTTCATGATTTCGTTTTTTAGACTTGTGGTTTTGGAAGGTGGGAAAAATTCATTCACGAACTTCTTAACCAAATCTTCCCATGTTAGAATCGATCGGGGGGGTTGTTTGTCAAGCCAAATCCGGGCTGCCCCATCGATGGAAAATGGGAAAAGAAGAAGTTTGATTGCCTCTTCAGGGACATTTTTGCATTTGATGGTAGACGTGATTTTGTTAAACCATCGAATGTGATCTTGAGGATCGTCCCTTTCAAAACCATAGAATTGACGCGAGGTTACAAGATTTATTAACCCCGTCTTGAGTTCAAAATTCTCGGCCACGATGGCCGGAACAACGATAGCATCTCCGTAACCCTCGATGGGTGCTTGGAGAAGCTCATTCATAGTCGGCTCAGCCGCCATGAGAACAGGAATAGCACGAACTTCGGGTTCGACTATTGAAGAAGAACGTCTACGTCTACGACCTCGTCTTCGAGGTATGTTGACAAGCTCACGTAACGGGCTCGTAGACCTAGAAGAACGCGTGCGCATGCACTAGAACACAACTCTAAGAAGCCTCAGAGTCGATAGAATTATGAAAAAGGTTGGAAGATTCTTTTTTTTTTTTTTTTTTTTGGAAAGTGAAAATGAAAATAAATCCAATTAAATCAAGATCGAGAGAAAACACAAGTGAACTTAAACCAATAATCAACAAGCGTACGGTAGCTCTCTAAAAGATAAACGCACAGAGTGGCGGAGAAGCAAAGGTGGGCAATTAATGCGCCTTAAAAACCCGCTTCTTTCAGTCCGACAATTTAATGTCAGACTATCCTAGAACCTCCGTTAGAGTTTGTTTATCAATTAAAGGTGAGCCGATATTCGCAAGTGATACAAAGGCAAGTTTTAAATCTTTGGTTTGGGAACTTATTATGGTCGTACCCCCAGTTAGGTAGTACTCTGTCTTGGTTCTCGATGGTAATTTTTTTATTGTTTTATTAATTACAAAGAAAAACGGAAAATCTTTTTGTGTTTTTATCTTTTATATATATAGAAAGAAAATGAAAAATATTTTTGTGTTTTATAATTTTTTTGGAAGTGATAACTTCGTGAAGAAGGATCTCAAGTCACTAATCGTTTAAACCTTAAACAATATTGTCGCAACACAACCTCCCCGGCAGCGGCGCCAAAATTTGATCCGTGTGTGAGTATATATAAATAATTATAGTATCGTGCACACGTGAATGTGATATGTGATACCGGGCAAGTGATCACCCGGGTCGTGTCCCAACGAGGTGTGAATCGAGGATATCGTTTGAGGTTTGGAATTAAAATGCTTGAAGGAAGGAATTTGGATTTTGATTTTGCTTTTGATTTCTGATTTAATTAAAAAGGAAAGCAGTAAATAGACTAGGAAAATCTTATAACATAAAAAACTACAAAGCATATATAAAAATGAAAAGGAAACAAATAAACAAAACGTAAATAAAAAAACGGAAAATACGCGAAACTAAAAACGTAAAATAAATGAAATACTAAACCTAGGGGTACAAATACAATAAAAAACTAATTTTTATAAAAGAAAAATAAAAATCTACAAAAGCTTAGGGGTCAAAAGTGTAAAAATTAAAACTTTAAATAAACTAAAACAAAGACAGGGACTGATTTGTACTTTTTTGAAACTTATTTTAAACTAAAATCGGTTTATAAGAAAGACAGGGACTGATCTGGACAAAACTGAAACTCGTGGACTGCTTTGTAAAAAAGGGAAAACTTAAAACGATTTAAACTGGAAAACACCCCAGGTTCGAACCTGGTTAACTACAAATATTTGAAACTATTTTTACTTTTATTTTTCTTTTGAAGAACTTAATAACAATCGATTAAACAAGCTTATGCAATTAATTTTAGCGTTTTCTAGCACGAATTAAACTCAAAAATAAGCTCTAAGTGAGCTAAAACTCATATGGGTCTGCTGCTATACTCGATGTGCAGGGCAAATGGGTCGAGTTCAAGCTAGTAAAAAGCTATCAAAGGCTACCCTAAAAATCGTGGAAAAATTACCAAATGCAGATGGGCTAGTGAACTCTCAAAATATATAATTTCAGTTAAAACCAACTAAAGTCGAATGCACTAGAAAATGTTGAAAGTCTGCAAAAATCTGAAAATTCAAAATGCGAGTCTGCTAGGTTGACTTTTTAACACTCTTGATTATGCTGACTTATTCGAACTTTGATCCTACTCTAATGATTGAAAAGGTGATTACAAGCTATAATACGACTAGAATAAGTTCTTACAACTACTTTTAAACCGATATGAATGCTTTTTGAATCCTAACTCTATAACCGTTAACCACAAATTGGATTAAGCTACCACTTTGACTTTTTATGTTAAAGGTGCAAAGTTAATGACTAATTTAACTCAAATATGACCAATATAACTTAAGAAAGCAGAAACCTAAGCAGAGTAACAACTGGAACAGCAAAATAATCACAGAACCAAACAGTCCCTTAAACTACCAAACACACTACAAATTGCAAATTTATCCTTAGACCTACTGATTTAAAACCTAGAACAGATTAAACAGATGATATTGAAGCTAGTTGAACAAACAAAAGTGCCACAAAACAAACAGAACTAAGATTTGCAGTCTAGGCTAATAACATGGCAGTCAAGTTCACACTAGTACTCAAACTGCATAAAAGCATACAAGAGCACATCAATAATCTATAATATACTAGAAGAACACAAATAGCAACAACTGAGACTAACTAACAGGTATTAAACTACTTAAAAATTCAATAAAGTGATAGAAATGGAAATGAGCAACTTACAAAAACTTCCCTAGCTAAACAAGGGATTAACTCTAACCAAGCCTATCTCTAGATAGGCCAAACACTTCCATTTCTCTTGTTTGATCTATCGAATTATCCCAGAATCATCACCTTTATGAACCAGTTGACCTGCATTGACTTTTTATTGACTTTTCCAAATTGAAACTGAATTAGCTAATATAAACCCACAAGAAGCTATAAAGAGCTTCTCTGAGCTTATAGAAAAGGTTAGGGAGTTTGATTATTGGTTCTTAACACTAGTAAGTCTTGATACGAAATGAGAAAAATAAGTGGACTTTGCTAAAACTCAAAACTGAATGCTAAACTGAATTAAAAGAGAACAATTGTATCAAAAGTGACTTGAATTTATTACTGGAAGATTAAATTACAACTGGGAAAGCTTAAATTAACATAACGATTTTAAACTTAAACTAACTGCCCAAATTGGCTTACAAGCAACCCTATTTATACTAAATACTAAAACCTAAGTCTTCACTTGTGCTTCTTTGGAGTCCTTTTTCAGCCATTGGATAGCATTTGGATGATCTTGGCCATTAAATTCACTTTGGCGCCCAAACAATCCCTCGGATTGATGACCTGGAGGAGGGGGGAGGTAAAGTGTTACTGGGTTTGAGGAGTAGGGTGGCTGGTAGGTTATGGGGAGGTGGAAGAGGGGACAAAGATGTTGGGAAGGTACTGTTCTTGGGGAATGGTGGAGGTTTGGGCGGGAAAGGGATAAAGAAGAAGAGAGAGTTGACTTTGGGGTTTGACTGATGGTTAACTAAATAAAAACGGGGTAGGGTGTTATTGTTGTTTGGGCTTTTGGTGGGTTAAGTGGCCTGGTTAGTGTTTAGGATTTAGAAAGGATAGGAATTGGGTTTTATTTTAGTTAATGGGTTTAGGTGTAAAATGGTTAGGATGCACAAGGACCAAAATTGCCAAGATTCAAACTGCAGGGACCAAACCTGTGACTTTTCAAAACTTTTTTACCCGAAGTCCATTTTTGATAACTTTTGATTTTTAAAGGACTTGGGTTGACTTTTATTTTAAAATAAATGCATAGGGACTATTTTTGACGAATTTTGAAACTTGGGGGACTGAAACTGCCAATTTTACAAACTTTGCTCGTTTTTCAACTGTTTTCACTTATTTTGCATCTGAATCATATAAAACACAATTTTTGGATATTTTCTGTATTTTGATGCATTTTTGAGCGTTTTTGGATATTTTGGCAGTTCAGATATAATAAAAATGATGAGTATTTGAGCACTCATCAAGGACCAATTAGTCCTAAAAGAGTAGAGATTAAGACTAAGGCTAAAGCTGTTCTAAAAACAGTTGAAAGTTGTGAAAAATGTAATAACAAACCTAGAGGTAGCCAAAGAAATTGGAACAATCTTAAGTCACAACAACTAGGAGACAATTTTGTTATGTACAATAAGGCTTGTTATTACTGTGGTAGTTTTAATCATCTTCATGCTTATTGTAACAACTGGGTTTCTGGGAGTAAATCAAAGTCTAAAACAAATGTAACTCACCCCAGAAAAAGTTTTGTTAAGTCTAACACACCAAAAGTTAAACATACTGTTAGACAAAATAAGCCTGTTAACTCAAAACCAACTAATAAGGGTGCAAGAAACACTTTCAAATATGCACCAAAAGTTGTGAATAGTCCTATTCAAAAGAAATCTGTGGTCAAAACACAAATTTGGAGACCAAAACCAAAAGGTCCTGCTAGATCAAATGGTACTGCCAAAATTGGTACTGATAGACCAAAGACCACAAAATGGATAAAAAGGGAAAATGTTGTTAAGTCCTCAGCATGTTGGATATGGAAACCACTCCAATCAAAAGGTGCATCAACAATCCTAAAGAGGTTTGATTACATTGATGCAAGAGGCAAACCCAAGTCTGTCATGGCTTGGGTACCCCAAGGAAACTAATATGTTTATTCATGTGCAGGAACATTCCAATGATATGGCTAATAAAGGATATGTAGATAGTGGATGTTCAAGGCACATGACAGGCAACATGTCTTTCCTCACAGACTTCAAAACAATTGATGGAGGATATTTTACCTTTGGGGGAGGAATAAAAGGAAAGATTACTGGTAAAAGTACTATCAAAACCAGTAAATTAGATTTTGAAAATGTGTACTTTGTGAAAGAGCTTCAGTTTAATCTCCTTAGTGTCTCACAAATGTGTGACAAAAAGAACAATGTTCTCTTTACTGACAATGAATGTATGGTTCTTTCTTCTGATTTTAAAATGCCTGATGAAGATCAGATCCTTCTTAAAATCCCAAAAAGGAACAATATGTACAGTGTTGATTTAAAGAACATTGATCCTAAGGAGAGTTTAACTTGTTTAGTAGCAAAAGCCTCATTGGATGAATCTATGCTTTGGCATAGAAGGCTTGGTCATGTAAACTTTAAAACAATCAATACAATTGCTAAATATGATTTGGTTAGAGGTTTACCCAAAAAGATTTTTTAAAATGACCAAACCTGTGTTGATTGTCTAAAAGGCAAACAACATAGAGCTTCTTGTAAGCCCAAGACCCATAACTCAATTTCTCAGGCTTTATACATGCTTCATATGGATCTTTTTGGTCCTACTAATGTGAGTAGCTTGAATGGTAAAAAATATTGTCTTGTTGTTACTGATGATTACAGCAGATTTTCTTGGGTTTTCTTTTTAAGATCTAAGCATGAAACAAGTGAGATTCTTAAATCTTATATAACTGAGGTAGAAAACCAATCTGATAAGAAAGTCAAAGTCATCAGATGTGACAATGGAACAGAATTCAAGAATAGGGTTATGGATGACTTTTGCAAAGAAAAAGGAATAAAAAGAGAACTTAGTGTAGCTAGAACCCCACAGCAAAATGGAGTAGCAGAAAGGAAAAATAGAACACTTATAGAGGCTGCTAGAACAATGTTAGTAGACTCTAAGTTGCCTATTTCATTTTGGGCTGAAGCAGTAGGTACTGCTTGTTATGTGCAAAACAGGGTTCTTGTGATAAAACCACATAAAAAGACACCTTATGAACTTTTCTTTGGTAGAACACCATCTTTAAGTTTTATGAGACCTTTTGGATGTCATGTCACTATTCTCAATACCAAAGATCATTTAGGCAAGTTTGAAGGAAAAGCTGATGAAGGCTATTTGATAGGGTATTCTTTGCAAAGTAAGGCCTATAGAGTGTATAATAGTTGCACTAGGCTAGTGGAAGAAAATCTTCACATAGAGTTTCAAGAGAAACTAACAAATGTGAAAGGCATTGGGCCAGATTGGATGTTTGATATTGATAGGCTTTCAGAATCTATGAATTATGTGCCTGTTTCAGGTACAAATACTAATGATAATGCAGGTTTTGAAGACAATGTTGAAACACCTAAAGATCAAGATTACATCTGGATGCCAATTTGGAAAGGATTGGATTTATCTTCAAGTCATGAAGAACCTTCAAACACAACAAATGATGGTATTGAAGATGATCATGGAGCTCAGGGTCAAGAGAATCAAGAAAGTCGTACAAATGAGAATGGTACTGCTAGTTCACCAGATGGTACTGCCAGTTCACAAATTGGTACTGCTGAGCCATTAAATGTTCAAACAGATGATTCTTTACCAGAAGAAGTGGGGATTGGCAATCTTCCATTTACCTATGAAGTTCCTACAACACACAACACAAGAATTCTCAAAGATCACTCCACTGATGATGTGATTGGTAGCATTGATTCTGGTGTTAGAACAAGATCTCAAGTCTTGACTTCAGACCAAGAAGGGTTTATCTCATCTATTTATGAAGAAAAGAATCATGAAGTTGCCAACATATGCCTGTTTTCATGTTTTCTCTCACAAGCTGAACCCAAAAACATTAACAAAGCCTTAGATGATGCAAGTTGGGTTGAAGCAATGCAAGAAGAACTTCTTCAATTCAAGCTTCAGAAGGTTTGGAAATTGGTTGATTTGCCAAAAGGTCATTGGGCAATTGGAACCAAATGGGTGTTCAGAAACAAGAAAGATGAAAGAGGAATAGTGATCAGAAACAAAGCAAGATTGGTGGCCCAAGGGTATACTCAAGAAGAAGGGGTAGATTATGAAGAGGTTTTTGCTCCAGTTGCAAGACTTGAAGCAATTAGGCTATTCTTGGCCTATGCTTCTTTCATAGGCTTCACTGTTTACCAAATGGATGTTAAAAGTGCCTTCTTATATGGTACTATTGAAGAAGAGGTGTATGTTTCTCAACCTCCAGGCTTCATTGATGCAGAGTATCCAGACAAGGTGTATAGGGTTACCAAGGCTCTTTATGGTCTACACCAAGCTCCTAGGGCATGGTATGAAACATTGGCTTGCTTTCTATTAGAAAATGGATTCCAAAGAGGCAAGATTGATCCAACTTTGTTCATCAAAAGAACAAAGAAAGACATCTTGCTGGTGCAAATTTATGTTGATGACATTATCTTTGGATCCACAAACCAAGACTTGTGTGTAGAATTTGAAAAACTTATGCATAGTAAGTTTGAAATGAGTTCCATGGGGGAACTTACTTTCTTTTTGGGTCTCCAAGTGAAACAATCTCAAGAAGGCATATTTATCAGCCAAGATAAGTATGTAGCAGAGATCCTAAGGAAATTTCAGTTTGCTGATTCTAAGGTTGCAAGTACACCAATGGATGCAGAAAAAGGTTTACTAAAAGATGCTGAGGGTGAAGATGTGGATTTGCACAATTATAGATCAATGATTGGGTCTTTGATGTACCTTACATCATCAAGACCAGATATCATGTTCTCAGTATGTGTATGTGCAAGGTTTCAAGTACATCCCAAAGTCTCTCATCTCACAGCAGTCAAAAGAATCTTTAGATATCTCAAGGGTCAACCTAGGTTGGGTCTTTGGTATCCAAGGGAATCATCTTTTGATTTGGTGGCTTATTCTGATAGTGACGATGCGTGGGTTTTGCAACCTTACAACAGGTTTTACCTCTCGAGGGATCTCAAGAGGCTTACAACCCCACCAGGCAGTGTACCTGACCGATGTAGTATAGTGTAGTGGTAAGTACGGGGGATTGATCGTTCTCCACAGGGAATAGTGTTCGTTAGGTGTGAAAGGCTACTCTAATTAGGTCTAAGGGTTGAGGAAGATTCTTTTTATGTTTTTATAGTTTTTATGAAAGCAAGTAAAATCTCGGGTTTTGAAGGAGTGGGCGGAATTAGTTGCTAGTCAACTAACCCAAATTACTACAAATGCAAATAAAATAAAATAACAAAAATGAAAAGTGGTGAGAAACTTATGTGTAGAGAAATGTGTTTACTTAGATTTCCTTACTCCCTAACTATCTTTTACCGGTTAATTAGTGTGTATTAGTCGCGTGGATGACGGGTGTATTCCTTAATACCATTCGTGGGGTGGCGTACTTACTTCCCCAAACTCTACAAGCTCCTACTTCACTCCTATGTCGAGCCGGCTAGGAAGCTCCTAACATGGGATCACTAGAATTCGCTTGTGCATTAAATACAACCATAAAAACCTTTAGTACGCGTTTGGTTCATGTTTCTTAAGACGTTCAAGCAAGTTACCGAATAGGAAGTTAGCCAGTTTTCTTAAGCCTAACATAGATAAACAATCATCCAATACAACTAATAACACACTAACAACCAATAATCAATAGCTAGGTTTCATTAGATCTAAGCAAACACAAGATAAAATTAGCCTAACATGTTAAACAAAAGACAAGCATAAGATAGAATCAAACAACACATAGACATATTGAATGATTAATTGATAACTTATCTTTCAATGAAACATGGAAGATCTCAAGGCAAGAAGCCCTGAAAAAGTAGCTAAAATCGTCTTAGGGTTTTATCCCAAAATTCCACACACTAAGCTCTCCTTAATGACAAAAAATTAGAAAACTATATATAGACTTTGACATCTGACGGCGTCACCTTATGCATTGTGACGCCGTCACCTCGCCGCTTTTAGGGTTCCCGGATGACCATCTTGACGCCGTCCCTCTTTAGCTCTACCAACATCCATTCTGGCTTATCAAGGCTTGACGCCGTCGGATCAAGAACGTGACGCCGTCCCCTTATGATTTAAGCCGTGATGCCCTTGATTTAGTTAAAGCGTGACGCCGTCAGAATTCTCATGCAAACTCACTGGCCCGTCATGAGTAAATTTCACATCCAACTTTTCTTGCCAAGGCATGACGCCGTCCCATGTTAATTGTGACGCCGTCAAGAGTAACTTTTAGCCGATTCTTGAGACTTTGCCGTTTTCTTCACTTTAATGCTCCAAAAACGTCCAAAATGCCTCCTTTTCCAGATTTCTCCTCAAAAGTACCTAAAATGACAAAAGGAACGATTTAGGGCAATATTTGATCAAATAAATACGATTTCGGGCTTAAATGACCCCTTAAAAGCGGTACACTTTTCGCCTCATCAAATACCCTTACACTCGAGATTTGCTTGTCCTCAAGCAAATGCGCTTTTATTCTAATCAAAATACAAGTTAGGGGTCATTTAATGCAAACATAAAAGTAATTACAACAAATAATCGTTCCACTTCAATCATAATAAGCACGGAGATTACATACTAGCACCTCACAAGTAGTGTTTAGATACTCACATCTCTCAAGTGTCATCAAAATAAATCTCATAAATGAAAACGGAAAATGTCTCTCACTACCTGTCATAGCAAATAGATTACCATAGGCTTGGGAAAGGATCGAAAACCTCCTCCACTAGGCGTAAGCACCTAAGATAAACTATCAAAGAGGGCTTTTAAATGGGTTATAACGTTAGGTGTAGGGAAAAGGAAAACACGGTTTTGTTGGATACGGGATATTTTACTGGTGGCGAGTTAAAGATCTTGATCAATTACATGTACTATACAATGTTGCTAAGCCAAGACTAGACTCGATCTTAAGCTAGAAACAAAATAACATAAACATAAAATAAACATAAAATAAAACGGGATGGTAGTCCGTATGTTTTTTCTATTTTTCTTTTTCTCATTTTTTTGTATTTTTCTTGATTTTTTCGATTTTTTTTTTTTTTTTTTTTTTTTTTTTTTTTTTTTTTTTTTTTTTGCATACACTTTTACCCTACCATCCAAAATAATACATCATAGGGGCGTTGCATCCCCTTACACTTGAACTTTTACATAACTTTACAAATACTAATCTAATGACTCGAATTAAGATAATTGAAAAACTTGGAGTACTTTTAAAACATTTAGCACATATGGGGGTAATAAATGATGTTCTTCCCCATTACTCCATTACACTAGTACTTTACCCATGAGTCCCAATCGTCCCAAAACAATATGTACAAGGATATGACTCGACTTAGCAACCATGTAATCAACTAGATAATTAACTTGGGTTTAAACAAATGTTGTAACAATAATGCACTAAAAATGAGTGCATACAAGGTAGGCTAGGCGATTTGGGTGTACATTTAAGTGGGGTGTAACAAATTCTTCCTTTAAGTAAAATGCTTAAAGGTCGAAACGAAAAGATAGGCTCTGAGGGGTGTACTAGGGGTATCGTGTACTAAAAATGAGTACAACGCAAAGGGTGTGGGAGAATTACTTGACCAATGTAGCCAACGTAATTATAACAAAAACACAGGTGTAAAACAATGGGTTAATCCTAATGCCTCTTATCATGTAGTAAATCTAACTACACGAATGTAGTCTCACTTGTGGCCTCGGAATGGTCCTAACGCAAGTTCTAGAATCTAAGTGCTACCGGTACACACATCATAGCATAAATGCTTTTCCTACCAATTCTAGGGGCGAACCTCACATATTTGGGGGTGGAAAATTTTTTAGTTGTACGGTTTTTGTGCTAGTCATATAACTCCTATCCATGAGACGCTTATTAGGATCAAAGTTTCACTCCTATATGTTGTAAAAAATTTTAAATTTGGCACTAAAATTACCTTAACAAGTATTTCTCTCAGTTTTATTACACATCTACTATTAAACAAACAAAAATCAAGCGCAATTGTATTCTCTAAAATCGTACTTTTACCCTCCCCTTACACTTAAGATGAACATTGTCCCCAATGTTCAAATAACAAGATGTAAAAGCATAAAGTAAAAGAATGAAATCAAATACTCCCCTGATTCGCTCGTTGGATAATGAAATTACACGGTTAAATCTTCCTCCAAAGAGAATGTTGAAGCTCCATGACTAATGCATCGCCATAAGCTTGATTCAAAACATTTCCTTGTCCAAAATAACCTGTTGAACCTGAGAAAACAAACACGAAAACCTGCATAACATCGGCGGGATAAAATCTATATATAAGGATATAATGCTTGTGGAATGATAACTTTGCAGATTCCTGGAGATTATAAGTTGGAGATTTTAATAAAAACTTTTTATGAAAACAAAACTTTCAAAAATTTCAGAAAATTAAAACCTGACGCCGTCAGGTTGTAATTCCTGACGCCGTCAGAAATGATCTGACAGAATTCTCATGTTAAGTTTCCGAAAAATTTCTGGAAAAACCTATACCTCATTTCCTGGAAATCCTGCAAAATATCATTATGACTCGATACAAGCATTTGACTCAAACAAATACTAATATGTATGTTAATTTAATATTATTATGATTCATGTTCATTTGTTCTAATAAACCGATTTGACTTTCCCTTACACTTATCTTTTGCAAAATACCTTTAAATGTAGTTAAGACGAAGTTAAAAACAAAATAAAGCATTTTTACAATTTTAGTTTTGAACATGAATCAATAATAATAAAAATTAAACATACATACGGAAGCAAATAAAATCAAACAAACAAATAAATAAACACACAAAGCAAATAAAACAAATAAAGCTTGGGTTGCCTCCCAAGAAGCGCTTGTTTTTGTTCGAGTCATGAGCCTGACTCTACCCTTATTTAATGGATAAAGGAGAGGTTTTCCCTACACTTAGGATTAAGTGCGGGTGATAGTAGCGATACACACCAACTTGGTGGAAGTATGCCGCGTGAGGAAAGATTGGTGGATGAATTATATGCTCAAAGGGGTGTGCTCCTTTCATCATAACCTTACCTAGTTCACTTTGGTCAATGGGTGAGTTAAAGTGTTCTCCTAAAAAGGGATCATTTTCTAACAACTTCGAGAGACTCCTAATTGGGAATCCATCTTGACCCAATAGACCCGGTTTAAACCCATAATGTTTCTTGTGATCAATCATGAATGGGTGATGTAAGTATGTAAGGTCATGGTTCACTCCTATGTTGTCTTCCTCACTACAAGGCTTAGAGTCTACTACCTTAATCTTAACATTACCCGGACTACATGGTTTGATGGGTGGATCGGGACCTAATTCAATTCCTAAGTTCACATCTAAGGATGGAAGATTAGGTAACGGTTTTGGTTTAGGCTCCGGTTCATCAAAACTAGGAACTTCCATAGAACTAAAAGAAAGGTTATGACTACAAGTATTCAAACCTATTTCTTCGAGTTTTGTTTCTTCCAAAGGTTCTACTTCAATTGGGGTTCCTTTAGTCCCTTCTACTTCTTCCGGGTAAGTCACGGGCGGTGTGTATGCCTCGAATGATGGTAGGACTTGTGGGGCACTTGGTGGGCTTATGTTACTTACCTCATCATTCCTTACGTCAAGCTCACCTATATCCTCATCATGCGTTTTAGTAGGATCTAACCCTAACATTTTCCCAAGTATCTCAAGTGCTTCTCCAGGCATCTCAACTTCTATGTCCAAATCATACGGATCATCCTCAATATTCTGACTGCTATATTCAAACTGCCTAAAAGATTCATCATGTGTTTCTTGAGATTCGACGTCATCAATCACAAAACCTAGGTCTTTTTGATCAATGTGATCATGTTCGGCTAAATCCTCCATCACATCAAGGTCACCTATGTGTTTGTTTTGTACTATGGCATTACATGACAACCACTTAGGTATCTCAACACTAATGTATTCATCCCCAAACAAACTTGTTTCATGATCCTCGAAATTTGTGGTCAATTGACTTGTACTAACGTTTGTTGGGTTGTCTACTATATAATAATATTGGGCACACTCTTCAATAGCTTCCCATGCTTTCTCAGCACTTAATTCCCTAATATCCCTGCCGGCAATATGGTAAATGTCCCTTTGGGCATGTCGGTCGACATGATTGTAAAAGATTTGAGTTAGGGACCAAAAATCGAAGTTATGATGAGGGACTTTTTGGAGTAAATATTTAAAACGAGTCCATGCATCATAGAGAGGTTCATCTTTATGTTGTTTAAACATCAAGATGTCATATGGAGTGGGTGAATTACGTGGTTGGTGGTATGGTGGATTCGCGTTCTCCATAATGGTGAACGGAAGAGTCAATGGAAATTACGAACAAACAAACAAAGAAATAAGATAGACTAAAGAAGACCTATAAAAATAAAATAAAAATCTCACTAGAAAGGAATCTAGTGAGTAGACCTAATAAAATAAAAATTCAACCTAAACAATAACTATTCCCCGGCAGCGGCGCCAAAAACTTGATGCGTGGGTTTTGCAACCTTACAACAGGTTTTACCTCTCGAGGGATCTCAAGAGGCTTACAACCCCACCAGGCAGTGTACCTGACCGATGTAGTATAGTGTAGTGGTAAGTACGGGGATTGATCGTTCTCCACAGGGAATAGTGTTCGTTAGGTGTGAAAGGCTACTCTAATTAGGTCTAAGGGTTGAGGAAGATTCTTTTTATGTTTTTATAGTTTTTATGAAAGCAAGTAAAATCTCGGGTTTTGAAGGAGTGGGCGGAATTAGTTGCTAGTCAACTAACCCAAATTACTACAAATGCAAATAAAATAAAATAACAAAAATGAAAAGTGGTGAGAAACTTATGTGTAGAGAAATGTGTTTACTTAGATTTCCTTACTCCCTAACTATCTTTTACCGGTTAATTAGTGTGTATTAGTCGCGTGGATGACGGGTGTATTCCTTAATACCATTCGTGGGGTGGCGTACTTACTTCCCCAAACTCTACAAGCTCCTACTTCACTCCTATGTCGAGCCGGCTAGGAAGCTCCTAACATGGGATCACTAGAATTCGCTTGTGCATTAAATACAACCATAAAAACCTTTAGTACGCGTTTGGTTCATGTTTCTTAAGACGTTCAAGCAAGTTACCGAATAGGAAGTTAGCCAGTTTTCTTAAGCCTAACATAGATAAACAATCATCCAATACAACTAATAACACACTAACAACCAATAATCAATAGCTAGGTTTCATTAGATCTAAGCAAACACAAGATAAAATTAGCCTAACATGTTAAACAAAAGACAAGCATAAGATAGAATCAAACAACACATAGACATATTGAATGATTAATTGATAACTTATCTTTCAATGAAACATGGAAGATCTCAAGGCAAGAAGCCCTGAAAAAGTAGCTAAAATCGTCTTAGGGTTTTATCCCAAAATTCCACACACTAAGCTCTCCTTAATGACAAAAAATTAGAAAACTATATATAGACTTTGACATCTGACGGCGTCACCTTATGCATTGTGACGCCGTCACCTCGCCGCTTTTAGGGTTCCCGGATGACCATCTTGACGCCGTCCCTCTTTAGCTCTACCAACATCCATTCTGGCTTATCAAGGCTTGACGCCGTCGGATCAAGAACGTGACGCCGTCCCCTTATGATTTAAGCCGTGACGCCCTTGATTTAGTTAAAGCGTGACGCCGTCAGAATTCTCATGCAAACTCACTGGCCCGTCATGAGTAAATTTCACATCCAACTTTTCTTGCCAAGGCATGACGCCGTCCCATGTTAATTGTGACGCCGTCAAGAGTAACTTTTAGCCGATTCTTGAGACTTTGCCGTTTTCTTCACTTTAATGCTCCAAAAACGTCCAAAATGCCTCCTTTTCCAGATTTCTCCTCAAAAGTACCTAAAATGACAAAAGGAACGATTTAGGGCAATATTTGATCAAATAAATACGATTTCGGGCTTAAATGACCCCTTAAAAGCGGTACACTTTTCGCCTCATCACTTATTCTGATAGTGACTATGCTAGTGCAACTCTAGACAGAAAATCCACAACTGGTGGATGTCAATTTCTTGGTTGCAGACTCATATCTTGGCAATGCAAGAAACAAACAATGGTGGCCAACTCTACAACTGAAGCAGAATATGTTGCTGGTGCAAGTTGTTGTGGGCAAGTTCTTTGGATCCAAAATCAAATGCTTGACTATGGGTAAAATTTTCTTAACACCATTATTTACATTGACAATAGCAGTACTATATGTATCATTAAAAATCCAGTTCAACATTCAAAAACAAAACACATTGAAATTAGACACCATTTCATAAGGGATCGCAATGAGAAAAGGTTAATTCAGGTTGTTAAAATTGATTCTGAAAAGAATTATGCAGACCTTCTCACCAAAGCTTTTGATTTAGGTAGATTCAAATACCTTGTAGGAGGTATTGGAATGATAAATCTTTGAAAAACATGTGTTTTTGTACATAAAAATAACTGGTATTGGCTTTTAAACATGGTACTGCTAGTTAGTCAAAAGGTACTGTCAGTTCATAATTGGTCCTGCTAGTATAAAATTTGCTCTGTTTTGTTCATATTAATGCTTAAATGTTTACAATGCTATAGATCAAGTGCTTTGCACTTTGTTCTTTTGGATTGCAACTAACAAATTTCAGGTTGATAACAAAACAAGAGATCTTCCAAACAAAAAGAGAAATATAGGTTATTTAAATCTCAGGGGAGGAAATGATAGCCCAGAATGGAAGAAAAACCAATTTATGAAAGGAAAAGACAAGAGCATACAAGATGATGCAGAGATTGAAAAAGATAGGATTAGATCACATATTCAGAAGGGATGAAGCATTCCTAAAGGAGAAAGTTCTATCTAGATCAAACTAAGGAAAGTTTCAATGCAATGGCATGCTAATAGATGATTTCACTTGCTGAACCAAGCATCCAAGATACACAGCATCATTGCCTCTTATATTTCCTCCATCCAAGGAAATTGCACCATCTTTAGGTCAATATGGCTTTTGGTATTCAGTTCACCAAGTTTTTACAAACTTAAGAGCTGGCTAGTCCATAAGCAAACGGCTTTTGGTAAAGACAAATCAAATCCATTGATGGTTGATAGTTTACCAAAAACTATATGGTATTTAACTAACCATACTTCACAGTAAATAGTTAACTAGTCCATAAGCAAACGGCTTTTAGTAAAGACAAATCAAATCCGTTGATGGTTGATAGTTTACCAAAAACTATATGGTATTTAACTAACCATACTTAACAGTAAATAGTTAACTAGTCCATAAGCAAACGGCTGTTGGTAAAGACACATCAAATCCGTTGATAGCTGATAGTTTGCTAAAAACTATAAGGGATTTTTGCTAAAAGTTCAAAGAGACTGCTAAGTACAATTTTCTTTCAAAGGTACTGGTAGTTCAAATTTTGGTACTGCTAGAGTAAAATGGTACTGCTAGATAACCGTTGAGCCTGTCAGAAAAAGTTATAGCCGTTGGGCCTGGTAGTTACATTTAGCCGTTGGGGTAGTTATGTAAATTACTGATGATTATATTATATTATATTTCACATATAAAAGATCTTTTTAACCGCCTTTTCATTTACTTATTATAATCTTTCTTATTGTCGGTTAAAAGTAATTCTCTCATAACATCTTTCATCAGTCCTTATCACAATTAACATACACCTTTCATCTTCTACCAGTACCACCAACAAATCCCACCAACATAATCAAATTTTTCATTAACTTTCACCATGGTTGTTCTAACCTTTGTTAAACGTCACAATCAATTAGCATTTTTGGAAAAGTCTGAGGATAATGCCTCTTTTCATCAAATAGTGGACTTTTTAAATGAGTCTTACATCAGGTTTGCTTTACTAGTTAATCCCACTATTTATGAATCTCAAATTTTACAATTTTGGCAAACAACTAAAGTTAAAACTTCTGAAAATGGGGAACAAAGAATAAAAGCCAAAGTGGATGGCAAACCCTTGACTCTTACTGAGTCATCCATTCGAAGACATCTTCATTTGGATGATTCAGATGGTATTAGTCAATTGCCTGATACTGAAATTTTTGAACATTTGGAAAGAATGGGGTATAATGCTGATTCTAATAAACTCACCTTTCTTAAAAAGCATTTTACTCCACAATGGAGATTTTTGATCCATACAATCCTTCATTGTTTGAGCCAAAAGAAAACCTCTTGGGAGCAATTTAGTGGAAATATGGCTTCTGCTCTCATCTGCTTGGCAACAAACAGAAAATTCAATTTTTCCAAACATATTTTTGAAGGATTGACTAAAAATGTGGATAGTGAAACAAAGTTTTTGATGTATCCAAGATTTATTTCATGCATCATTGCAAAATCAAAACATTTGTTGCTTCCCCCAAACTCTCTTTATGAAACACCAAAACTTTCTCACAAAGTATTTTCAAACATGAGAATTGGTTTTACTGGGGAAGAAATACCACTATTTGATGAAATGTTACCACAACATCTTGAAGAACCAACACCATCATCTGAATCACCATCATCAAGTTCTTCAACTGGTTACATCTCACCAACTCATCAAACATCACCAATCCCATCTCCAGTACCATCTGCAACACCACCAACACCATCACCTCATGTATCACCATCCCAATCTCCTCAAACAGTGAAAGAACTAAAAGAGAAGGTCAAGCTCTTGGAAGATGCTCTTAAAAGTCAAAACACAAAATTTTCTGAGATCAACATCAAGTTAGTTAAGAGGGTAAAGAAATTGGAGAATGAAGTGAAGAAGCTAAAGGGTAAAAGATCTTCAAAGGTTGTTTTATCTAGTTCTTCAAAATCATATGCTGAAGGTTTGGGTCACTCTTCCAAAAAGGGGAGGATGGGTAGTTCTGAAGAAGAAGAGGAGGCTCAATTTGATTTTCATGAAGGAACTCAGGTTTATGATGAAGAGCCTGCTGGTGCAGAGCAAGAGCATGCTAGTTCAAAAGAGCCTGCTAGGATTGAGAGGCTTTTGGCTATGGACTACAAAGGTACTGCTGATCATGTGTACAAAAGAAAGAGGGACTTAGAGCCTCAAGGGGATTTGTTTGTTCAAGGGAGGTTATTTATTGCTGATGAGCAATCTACTGCTCCATCTCAAGAACCAACTCCAAAAGATAAGGGCAAGAGCATTATGGTTGAAGATGAACCAAAGCCCAAAAACTTGAAGAGATCAGAGCAAGTACAGATGGCTTTAGATGAAGAAGTCTCTAAAAGGATTCATGAAGAAGAAGTGCAGAAAGCATTTGAAGCTTCAAGACTGCTTGCAGAAATGCAAGAGCAAAAAGATGCTGCTCAGACTCTTCTTGACACTCAAGTTGCTCAAGAAACCTTTGATGCACAGATGCAATGGATTATTGCTAATGATCCAATTGTAAGAGGTCAAGCAGCAATAATTGTAGATGACAAGAATCTTAATTCTGAAGAGAAGACAGCAGAGCTTGAATCTTTTATCAACAAAAAGTATAAAGAAGCAGCTCTAGCTGATATTTTTGAAAAGATGCAAGAAAGCCAGAGAAGAGGTTTTAAGGTGGGCACATCTCAGAAAGATCAAGTGATTTTTATGAAGAGATTTCTAAGAGGTCAAGCAAATTGGACTGAGTATCAACTGAAGAAGAAAACTGCTGATGAAATCTACTTCCTTTATATGAATGCCTACAAGTCTCTTTACTACAAGATTCCATCTGATGCAAAGCCCTCAATGAAAAAGAAAGATGCTAAGAAGAAAGAAGAAGCAAAATTGGATTCAGAGCAAGTAAGTAAGATGTTAATTACTTTGCCAACTATCATACATGCTGATCTAATTAGGTCTAGACGCCCTATTATTGATTGGGAGATTCACCATGATAGATTAGGAAAGTCATGGAAAATAACAAGGGTTGGGGGTCAGACTGCTATCTTCAAGAATTTTGAAAATCTGATTAGAGCATGTGACAGAGCAGACTTAGAAGAATTGTGGAATCTAGTTCAAATTAGGCTAGACACAAATTCTAGTACTGATGTTAAGGAACAGAAACTATGGGTAGAATTCAATAGGATGTATGATCCTAATCCAAAAGATGTTCATTGGAAGTTTCCATATCATGATCCTTCAACAACATGGGAATTTCTAAGCCTTAGCAGTATTCATCATCTTTACACACAAAGTGGGATTGAACTCTTTATGTTGGCTGAGAAAGAGTATCCACTTAGCTATGAAGTTCTTACAACTATGATCTCCAAGAGATTAAGATGTGACAAAGATGAAGAAAATTCAGAAGTTGTTCAAAGTTTGCTGAGGAGCATATTTGAGCAATGTGAAAGAAAAAGGAAGAACAGAGAGTAAAGGTTTTTTGGAAGAGTTCCCTCAAATCCTCAAGGTATGTATTTTATTCATCAGAAACTTGTGTATTTTTAAAGGAAATAACAAGTTTAGGGGAGGATTGTTGGGAATAAAATGTTCAAGTCAAAGAGCCTGCCAGATTTGCCAAGAGCCTGCTAGTTGATTTTGAAGAAGATGAAGATGTACTAACAGTACCTTCTGGGTGAGAAGGTACTGCTAGTTGATAAAGGTCCTGCCAAGATTATGATCAAGTTGATAGATATTTAGTTGTAGATATTTGTTGTATTATTAGTCTTTGTACAATGTAATACGTAATGTAGAAGTAGTTCAGTCTTCACATGTTTGTGCAGAAGAATATACAGAGTAGTTACATTGGTAGTTGTATTTAATTGTAGGCTAGAAAGTCCAAGTATATTATTATATTCAACAACTTGACAACTTGTAATAAGGGTACCTTATTCTATAAAAGGTTCCCTTAGTCACCACCTTCGTGCATGCATCTCTTCAACTAATAACCAAAAACAGAACAACCTCTCTAGTAACTTAGTTACTCATTTTCACAAATCCTTTTACAATCAAAGATTCAAGGTTACTTTGTAATCCTGGTGATAGTTAGATCATCCGTATTATTTCATCAATAATATTGAATCGTTTTGTGTTACTAAAGTTGTGTTCATTGCTCATTATTATTCACGTTTATATACTCATCACCTTTGTGTTCTTTTAAAGTGTGTTATAGTAGATTCCGCATACTACATCACATTCATACATAAATATCCCAAACACGTTATTAAGATTCACATCCCAAGTGTTTGTATAATCCTTCACAAGATTGGATAAGGCTCGAATTGCTTGGTCGAGATTAGATAAGGCTGGTTGTTGGTGATTTTGTTTTGCCACTTTCTTGGGTGCTGTTTCTTGTGTACCGTTGGAGAGAAAAATATGATTAGTCAAATGCTCAATCGATTGAAGATTTGTTCTTGAGTTGGTTGAAGAACCGTTCTTGAGTTGGGTCTTAACCCGTCCTTGAATTGGTTAAGGACTTGTTCTTGAGTTGGTCAAAGACCTGTTCTTGAATTGGTTAAATACTCGTTCCTGATTCTTGTGAAGGTTCTTTTCTTTTTGTTTGATTTGTAGGAAGCTAGGAGCACATATTTTCTTGATTGTGATTAGTAATTGTTTTTTTCTTTTCTTTCCCTTTTCATGTTTATAAAGAAAAAGTTTGATTCATGCTGCCTTCATTTGTTTGTCCGATGTAAAACTTGCAATGTCTGGATATAAATATGAAATTTCTTGATTGTTGAACTTGTTTTGTTGTGCTTTCACCTATGTTACTGAATCTAATAATATAGGTGGTGGTGGTTTGGCCGTTTTCTGGGTGGTGGTTATTGATGCAGCACAGCGTAAACGTGTCAAGTACGATGCCAAATGTGTTGATATCGGGTATGGTTTCCTCCCCTTCTCTTTCTCTTCTTTTGGAGAACTTGAGAAGGATGCAGTAACAATACTAAAGCGTATTCGACGATTCTCTATGACTCAAGACATTGGGGCGCGTGCTGCGGTTCATATTTTTAATAGAATTGGTTTTGCTATTGCTAGAGGTGTGGGGGCCCAATTGGTTTCTCGGCTTCCCACCAATTTCTTGTAAATTCTATGAGTTTTTAATAAAGTGATGGTTATAATAAAAAATAATAATAATAATAATAATAATAATATAATAATAATAATAATATGAGTGTAGTTTGGTCATTTCATCTTTTTAAACAGTCAAACTAACAGAAAAATTGGTCAAGGGACCAAACTCGTTATGGGTCGCAACTACAGGGACTGGATCCGTTTAAAAAAAAGTATAGGGACTAAAAGCGTTAAATCCGACAGACCATAAGGACCATTTTTGAAATTAACTCTAAAAATAATAATAATAATATTTTACAAAAATATTTCCGCGACATAAAAAAATAAAAAAGAACAAAATTATTATTCTTAAACCACATGTATCTCGTAAGAACTCAATTATGTTTAGATAACGAGGATTTTCACTCGCGCGTTCAGGCGGAGCGTCTGTATACGATACCATTGTACACATCGGAAATGTAATTTTTCTGAATTGAGATGGCCATTCTTTCTTGTGTTAGCTGTAAATGCATTTTAAAAGTATGTCTCAATAGTTTTGAAGGAAAGTGGAAAGCCAAAAACCCTTTTCGATGTGAAAACGGCTTTCTTAAGTGATTTTTATTATAATGGTTTTAGTTATTGTTGATATGCCGAAGTTCATGCTATTTGGTCTTTAGTAATTCGGTTTTCGAAACCATGTCTAAACCGAACGGCGAATATTTAATTCAGACCCTTTTGTTGATACATTTTTTATAGTTGTTATTTAGTTAGTTTTTTTTTTATAAATCGTGGATGTTAACCTGTGCCGCCGTGCGTGAACATAAACGATCATTTTATTTTATTTTATTTTATTTTTTGAGTAAGAGGGATGATGCCCGGCAAACTTTTATAAGACAGACAAAATTAAATAATACGCTTCAAATGGTCACTTCAGGAGCATGAATTAAACTTTAAACATGAGATTTTATGGCCCATTTAGACATGGGTTTTTTCTTTTGGGCCTTGATGGAATGTGACACTGATAGAATGAGGCAATTGGACCGATCGAGACGACTATATAACGTTTAGATTAGAAAAATCCCCCACCGAAACCAAAAACTTAACTTATAATATAAACGATAAAGCAATCCGATATAACCAACAAAGGTATATCGGACGTACCCTTCTTCAAATTCATCGGTCATAGGTTCTTCTCTCTATCGTCGAATTGAGAAAGATGCCTCGAAGTAAAGCTAAAAGATTTATGTAAGTATTAATCCTATATCAATAATATATACTAGTATATATTTTTTTTTTCTGATATGTAACTTTATTATTTATCTCACGAATTGTTATGTAAATAGTGAGACGCAGAGTCGGAAAACTAAGTCTGAGTTAGAACCCGATGAAGAAATGTAAGTATTCTTTAATTCTATATCAATCAGTATTTCCTTTTTATATCTATCTTCCTAATATTATCGAATTTTTATCTAAAAAAAGAGAGATGCAGGAACATGAGACTGAGATCAGTGAGGAGGTGGAAGAAGTAAGTCTACACATTATCATGCACATAGCTATAATTTGTAGATGTGTTCTTTAGTTAATGGTTTTTTCTTATTGTAATACATACAGGAAGAAGAAGATAAAAGATGGAGCGTTCAAGAGGAAATTGCAAAGCCATTTGACTACGCACTGAAATATGGCATCTCTATATGGGGCAGTGGGTCTTTTAGTATTTCTCCTTGCTTCAAAGAGTATGGTGATTACAAATGGTATATATGTTCTTTCTCATGCATACCTGTGCACCACTTTTACTTCCTTTTGATTGACCCGATGAGTACTAATTCATAAACTTACATTCGGTAATAGCACCACTATCGTGGACGCATGGCCTGACATAAAGAAGGGTAGATACTTTAGAGGACCAACACATGTTGCACTGGTAATATTCTTTGCGAGTAATTTGTCATTCGTTTTGATTGTATTGCTTAGGTTTGTTTACTCTTTGTTTGTAGACTGTCAAGATGCGGCTGGTTGTTCAAGAAAACGACATGATCGAAAGAAGCTTAGTATCCGGTCCTGGATTTCTACACTTTACGTTATCTAGGGAATGGATAGCTAGGGTATTTTCTTTTCCAACTGTTTTAAAATGCACTTTACAGATCTGACCTAAGTTCTTGTCTACTTCAATATGTCACTTTTTTCCCATTGCAGAGTATTCATAAGATGATAAAGGATGGTATAGACACCTGGGCACCAAAACTTTCTGTGAAAAGAGCAATTATATACTTCTCGTCACGAAATATAGCCAAGAAAATGTCTATGGGTCATTTACGATCCATTGTTATTGGAGAAGCGCTAGCTCGTATGCTTGAGTATTCTAGAGTTGAGGTGATCCGAAGATTCCATGAAGGGGATGTTCTGGACATTAAGGTACATGGAGTTGATCTTTTTTTTTGGTGCAAAAGGGTGAATATATTTTATTAATACGAATCAACAATACAATCTTTGATACAATCACTTAGATGGACACAACCCATCCAGATCACACAACTAGACACATACTATATCTCAGAACATACAATGTCTGATAACAACCAATACACCAGACATCTCAGACATATCAGACATACTCACTTGTCTGTCATCACTTCTAACTCATGAATAACTGCACACTGACCATCTATACAGTCAAAAACTCATGAGAATCACCCTTTTATGCACCAAGACCATAACCTCATTACTACATTTCCATACTCACTTCCCAAACTTGACCATTCAACCCACATCCACAATGTATCAAGTGGGATAAGTGAGCAACATGGAGTTGATCTTGCTGTTTGAATGTTTGTTAAATTAAATCGTATTATACCTGCATCTCTATGTTATATGAAATTATATTTTAGCCCCTTCTTAATTCTAGTGTCTAAACTCATATCAATGGTTTTTGTTTAATACACACACTGACTGATATACAACATGGTACACTTGCAGTCAAAAATGATGATGACGGGGTTCCTAATTGAAAGGTTCCCTAATGGGGAAATTAACGATCAAGCTATTGGCGACCCTGAGGCGAGCACTACTGCTATTGTTTCTAATTGTGCATCTTCTTCCTCAAATAGTTTTGTTCTCATTTCATGGCATGTTTTATATTTAACAAAAACAGTCTTTTTTTGGTAAAATTTTATTCAACGTTAGTAAGCTTTGTCACAATTTTTATAATTGATGATTTTGTTTTGGTCCAAAAGACATCCTCGTTATATGGCAAGTATCTAACTAGAAGCCAGACACCGTAAGTAAACTATGTCAAGAATTAATAATTGCTACTTTCTTGAATCAGAGGAAGTAATGCATATATTCTTGCTTAAAGTTAATATTACAAGTGTTCAGAGAAGAGTTTTGTTTTCGTTCTAGTTTTGGTGTTAATATTTTCATTTAAGTCAACATCTAAATTTGTCATTTTCTCTCAATTGGCATTTCGATAGGTATTGTATGAGGAATCAAAGAAGAGGTTTGATGAAGATGCTGAATTCAGAGAAAGAGCCCAGCAGGTGCAAGTTGGTCTATGATTTTTCGAAAAATTGTTTTTTGAGTTGCTTGGTCTTCTTAAAAATTTTCGTATATTTAAAATAATGAATATCAGGGTTGGGACGAAAGGCACCAACTTGCATGGGCGCAAATCTGCAAGATAAGCCTAGAACGTTACCAAAACATATATCATTGTCTGGGGTTCCATGTGAAAGAAGAGGTGTCGTGTTTTTCCTCATTTTGATTTAAAATATGAATATACTTCTTATTTTTGCAGTTTATGAGTTTAATTCCATTATTTTCAGGGTAAAAGCCTTTATGATTCCTACATTAGCAAGACTCTAGATTTATTGAGGGGAAAGGGTTTGACTATAGATGGTGAAGGAGTATTTATTGAAGGACGAAAGTTACCTCTTGTAGATCTCGCAGCTTTGTGGTTAGTTTACTTTCTATAAATCTGATTTGATCAAAACATATATCAATCGGCTAGAAATACTAGTTCTTTTTTATGAAAAAGCTCTGAAAACCTCCACTATTTCACCGAATCAGACATGCAAAAGTGTTGAGTTTGTTTTCTTCTTTTTCGGGTTCTATATGCGCTGCAAGTAAACGCACTCCTAAACTGTTTGAATCTTCTCTTTTGTAATATCTAATATGACACAACATGCCCTTTTCTTTTAAACTGATTTCAGATCTAATTGTTTATAAAAAAAGAACAACCAAATATGATTCTCGTAGGCAGTGGATTTGTATTATTTGTAATTTTGTGTCTGCATATGTAGGCATGCACTTGACATGGTAAAAGCAGACTGGATTGTGCATGTGACTGATGTAGGGCAACGAGACTATATTGAAATGTGTATCAACGTAAGTAACTTTTATACACCGTAACTCATAACATCTTCAAAAAAAAAGATTGAGAAATTAAATCGAATACTTATTGAGTTCCAACAATTTTCCCCACAGGCTGCTAAACGTGCAGGGTGGATCTTAAATGATCATTGTCATCACTCATTAAGTCATGTAGGATTTGGTCTTGTTGAAGGTGATGATTTAGAGAGATTTGTTGACTTGGATAATTTGCTTAACGAAGCTAAAAGTCATTGTAAAGCGGTCCTCGTGAGACAAGGTATGCCAAGTATTTTTCATTCTAGCTTTCAACCTGTTTGACCTGTTTCAATTGTTAAATATTTTTCATATCCCAAATCAATCCATCAATAGGTTAATGGGTCGATTTAAAATAACTACATTTGTATTTTTTTAGCAGGCACGGGCGTTGAGTGGACTGCTGAGAAGCTTGAGCATACTGCTGGAGCACTTGGATATGGTGCTGTCAAGTAAGATTTTGATGCTTTATTATAAATATTACGACTATTGTACTTATGCTATCAGTACCAATTATATTAGTAGAGTGGTCCTTTTTAATTTCCAAAGAACTTGATGTAATCAAATTTTATTTCCCGAAAGATCTTTAGAGAAACAGGTTTTACAATATTATTTATATCAAATTAAACAATGCTTGCGGGCTATTTTCTTTGTTTCCCAACACAAGATACCTTACTTTTTGGTCAAGTTGCGTACTTATTCATATTCTATGCTTGTGTTCTTAATAGGTATGCAGATTTGAAGAACAACAGATTGGCTAATTATAAATTCAGTTTTGATCAAATGTTTAATGAAAAGGTATTCTTATGTTCTTCACTTCTTCCGTTACTAGTGATGTTATGCATATGTATATTGTGTTGTCTCGTTGATTTGAAATCATGTTTCTTATTTTCTCAAATTCTTTGATAAATAGGGAAATACTGCTGTATATTTACAGTATACACATGCTCAAATTTGTTCAATTATCAAGAAATCAAGTAAAAAGATCAAGAAGTTAAAGAATTTAAAGGTAAGAATTTCTTTTCGCTTCAATGTTACTTCTTAGACACAGGCATGCTAGCTATTGCTCAAATTGTACTCATAAGGGGCAAGCTAAACAAGCAGGCAAAGCCATCAAAGTTTATTTAATAGAGTTGAAGTTCACCCTCACTAAAAACGTGTCAACATATTGATGTGCAAACGAAAAACCCCATCAGAATTTCGATCATTTGGTGCCAAAACAAAAAATTGTGACTCAAAAAAGACCAGCGCATTTTGCACTCTTGATAATAGATTGTTTTTTAAAAGTTTGCTTTCGAATCAGATCGATGATTGTAATCATAACAGATAATATAGGAAACCGGGACACATGTTTTTACCATGGAATTACACCTCATTTCTTGCTGCCAAAGTGCCATGCCATCGTTTAAAATTTAAAAACCTTATAATATATATAGGTTGGGATTTACAGTATATAGTATAATTGTTTGTTACAGGTAAGAGATGACGAGAAGCTAATATTAAAGAATGGTGAGAAGCTAATATTAAAGAACGACGAAGAACGTGAGTTGGGAGTACATTTACTCCAGTTTACTGAGGTAATATCACGGTCGGTTAAATTTCCCACACGCTCTAACGGTTCAAAAATGAATTATTAATACAAATGAAATCTTTACATTCCAACTCAACAATTGTTATGAGGACGTTGAAATGTTTAAATTGTGTCTTAATGTTAATTAATCGAGTATCAAAGTTTAATCAAGTCTAGAAAGAAAAGTTGTCAATTTTCTAAGACTTGATTACTTAGGTCAATAAATAATTAGAACACATTATGTAAAATATATTATTCTGTTAATAATCTAACTTATGTTAAAAAAAATAATAAATAAAATAAAAATCTAACTTTCCTTTTTAGGTTCTTGGAGAGGTTTGCAAAGTTGCTATGCCACATATCCTGTGCGACTACCTTTATAATTTATGCAAGAAGTTTAACAGTTTATACTCTTCTGTGGGTGAGGTATATTTGGTTACATATACACTTTTTCTCATACAGTATTCAATTTAATCCTCGTTTATATTTAAACCAATGTTAATTTTCTAAAAGTTTATCTGATTTATAGAAAGGCAAATCTGATGACTTTTGTCCGGAGTTGACCTAACTTTGAAAGTATTGGCAGGTTGTTGGGTCTGGTGAGAAGACCGGTGAGGAGACGAGCAAGTTATTGTTGTGTGAGGCAACTAGAGTGGTAATGAAGAAATCCTTTCATCTTTTGGGGATCACCCCTATCTACAAAATTTGATCTTTAATTTTACTTTTTTTATTGATTGTGTGATCTTTTCAGAATTGTATGATAGGGCGGATTTATAAAATTTTTGTTTAACTTTTTAAGCAAAGGTTGAATGGGCCGGGTTAGATTGTTAATATCATTGCACTCAGCAGGGCCGTCCCGTGTATTTCGGAGGCCCTATGCCATGATTGTGAAAGAGGCCCTCTAAAAGAGAAAATTTTAAATGTTGTTTTCTCCTTACGGTATCCATACTCAGACCATTTAAATTTGTTGGTTTTGTTTTGAATACAAACTTCAAGTGTACAGTACCAAAAATGTTTTAAAATGGGGTAATTACCAAAATGGTACTTTAATTTCAACTTTTTCAAAAAGTGGTAGGAAAATAATCAACTTTCCCAAAAGAGTCACGTGCGATTGTGCGATCGTGCGAACCCACAAAAAATGCGACACGTGTCCGGACAAAGTGGTACAAGCCAATGATTAGCTCCACCAATTACCCCACATGCCCAGTTGACTTTTTAAAAAAGATTGTGCGAATGACGGTTGTGCGAATGGCTGCTAATGTGCGAACTGTACTAAAAAGTAACCTTGGAAAAAAGAAAAATCTTCCAATCTGAATCAAATCATTTGATTTGATTTATCTTTAAAATTATTTTAATTTTAATTTTATTATCATTAACTTCAAACAATGTATTTTATTCAAAAAAAAAAAAAAAAACAATCTGATTATATCATCTCACACACACAAATCCACACACATTATCAGCAACCTGATTAATCAATTTTGTTCATACGAAATGGTTAGTTTTTTCTTTAATTGTTAGTCGTTATATGTTTATATGATTATATCATTTTTGTTCATACGAAATTGGCTACGAATGGTTAATTTTGTTCATACGAATGGTTAATTTTTTAGGGTTTGTTCATATGAATGGTTAATTTTAGGGTTTGTTCATACGAATTTTATGGTTAATTTTGTTCGCACATTTGTTCATACGAATGGTTAATTTTAGGGCTCGTAGCAGTATATTTGCTTATTTGATTATTTGGCTTCTTTGAAAATACATAGGGGCTTATTTTAAATTTGAAAAACATAATCAGTTTGGTCTTTTTGGGCTTATTAGATTATGGACTTAAATGGTCAGCTGTGGTATGTAGTTCAGGTTATGGACTTAAATGTGTTTGGATTAGCTTATGAGACTTAAAGCGTCTTTTTGGGTTTATGAGATTATCAAGTATGTAGAGTGGTATAATGTTATCCAAACCCCTTGTTGAATACCATAAATAATCACTATCATCAGCTGTGGTATGAAGTATAGGTTATGGACTTAAGTGTGTTTGGATTAGTTTATGAGATTATGAGATTATCACCCCTTTGGATTAGCTTATGAGACTTAAAGCGTCTCTTACAGTAGCATCAATATTTGCCAAAAAAGCCTGAACCAACAAACATCTATGTTAATCGAAAAATGATAAATCTATGTTAGTTCAATAATGGTTACAATGCTTAGCAGTAAACCTCACCATGTTTAATGGTTGGCTTTTTCATTGTATTCTCAGAATATATATTTAGTATTGTAGTATGTGTGCTAATTTTAGGGTGTATCGATTAGTACACTTCATTGTTTTCAGGAAGCCCACAAGTAGCCATGTAGTTTCATAGTTCATTGTTACATGTAGTTTGTATTTGTAGTATTTCTTGTTATAACATTTTGTTTATTAATATAGGAATATGATGCCAAGGTTTACATTCGAAGCAAATTGCATTACTTTCAATTGATTAAAGGCAGATTATCTGAAAACCGTCGTACGTTGTTTTGGTCAACATGCTTTGGTCCATGGTTGGATTTAAATTACTTTGCGAACGAGGAGAGTCTTATACATTATACGCTTCAAAAACAATTTCCATCTGATGATGACCACTATGATTTGGCACTACTTTATTTTGTTAATGGACATCAACTTCATTTTAGACGCCGAGAATTTCACCTTATAACAGGTTTTAAATTTGGATTGCCTAGTTTTCGGAAGTTTAGAAGTGGTGATATCATATTCCGGGACCGTGTTTTTCCTAACAAGGTAGGGGAGAATTTAAAAGCCATTGATCTTCTAGGTTTGATTGAGGATGAAGAGCTTTTTGGAAAACTATCAGATGAAGACGCCGTACGAGTTTGCCTTATCTTATCACTTATTGTCATATTTATGGGGCATGGCCTGTTAACCGTGGTTGGTGATGTATTTCTCAGATTGGTTGAGAACTTGGAAGCCTGGAATGACTTTCCTTGGGGGGAACACATTTGGAGACAGTTGTACGAAGCCCTTCGAAATAGGTGCACAAGAAAGAATGTGGAGTATACTTTGGATGGATTTGTTTTCTGTTTCATGGTTAGAATTATTACACGAATTCTTTCAATGAATTGTTTTGTTACCTGATATTCTTTTAATAAAAGTTGTTTTTTCAGATATGGATTTTAGAGTCTTCTACTCAGAGCCGTCTTTGGTGGAGCAAGGACGTTGATGTTATCCCTAGAGCACTTTCATGGTCCAGGAAGGTTCCTTTTCAAGCATGGGAGGATTTTGGAATGCTTTTTCCTTAGGTAAGTGTTTAATTTGTAATATCAGTCAATTTCTATTTACGATACAAATGTATATTAGTTTACTTTGACTATGGTTAACGGTTATCCCACTTTTGGTTTGTATTTTTGCTAGGGGAAAGAAACAAACCATGATCTATATCCTACCAGTTCTGAGGCTAATTCAGAGTGGTACACAAAAGGCATTTTGGTTTTTCAACTGGTATTCACCGAGACCAGCGCCTGTTGTCCATGGAGGGCTTTTTGAGGATTACATGCGTAAACGAGCAGAACTTCGTGCCAAATCCCATGATATGGACAATGAAGCTCAAGCGCCAAAATCTCGTGATACTCTTGAGGATCGTGTTAGGACCCTGCAGGGTATATGTAATGGTTTGTTGATGTTACCTGCAGAGGTCAACAGTTTGAAAGCAAGGGTCCACAAGCTTGAAAGAATTATTCAGGTTTGTTTCTACTTCAACATGCCTTTGGTGAAACGGAAGAAAGTTCAAAACATGGTTATCATGATCAAAAGTTCTAATGTCTAACCACGGAACAAAAACACTACGCCTGAACAGATTGTAACACCGTTGGCCCTTTGTTGATAGACGATCACTTATCGTTGTCAGTAGCTTTAAATTACTTCTAATATTTACCCTCGCATCAACAACCTACATAAGTAATTCCAACAAGTAAACATAAGTAATTCCAGTTGAAAAGATAAACAAGTAGTTTTCATGTTGCAAAATCAAGCTTATAAAGAGTGCATGAAGAAAACTAAATGTACCAAATCAAATTATAGTTTAGTCAATGCTATTGGGTCAACTCGTTTGTATGATTAGACATTTAGACTAATCTGAAGTGAAATCCAAATTATAAGTCGACAAATATTGTTCATAATCTAGTTACACAATATTTATGGAAATAACAAACAAAGATAACCTCGCAATATTTACAGATAAGTGTTTGTGTCTAACCTCACTAATCACTAACAAGTAATAACATTCACACATCCGTCCTGTATGAATTCTTAGAGAAAATTTACAGATAAGTGTTTGTGTCTAACCTCATTGTAAACAAGTGAATCAATTCTATTCTATTCCAAGTCTACATCTAAAAATTAAAGGCCTAACAATATTCCAAAAATTCTTCCAATTCAATTCTATTCCAAGTCTAACAGCTAAAAATTAAAGCCCTAACAATCAAGATCAAAAAAACCCTAACAATCAAGATCGAAAAAACCCTAACCATCAAGATTCAAACTCTAACAATCCATATCCAATTCCTAAACAGTCAAACCACTAAAATTTAAATCTAAACAACATAATACACTAACAATCAAGATCGAATAACTCGAAAAATCCAAACCATCAATAATCAAACTCTAACAATCCATTTCCATACAAACCCTAACATAAGTCTAAACCCTAAGTGGGCATCGACACAAAACCGTCTACAATCAAGAATAAAAAGAAGAAAATCACTCAAAGGTCATCCTCTTTTAACATCAACTTCAACGCACATCTAAAAAAATCAATGAAAATAGAACTTACATGAGGTCTGGCCATTTTTTGATCGGTGTGATTTTGTATCGTCCCTTTTTTTGATCGGTGATTTATCGTGTTTTTTATCGGTGTTACAAAGTCTGTGTTTTTGATCGGTGGTTGAAAGTGTGTGTATCGTCCCTGTTGATTTACACAGTAGTTGTTAGTAATTGTTTAAGTTAAAGACAATTATTGAAAGTGAAACGGTATAATTTTTACTATTATTAAAATGACACTGGTCTTTTCCAAGAAAGATCTAAGTACAAAAATAAGATTTTGGAAGATTTTGTAGCTGTCGTTCGCACATTCGCACAACGTCGTTCGCACAATCTTTTTTAAAAAGTCAACTGGGCACGTGGGGTAATTGGTGGAGCTAATCATTGGCTTTTACCACTTTGTCTGGACACGTGTCGCATTTTTTGTAAGTTCGCACGATCGCACAATCGCACATGACTCTTTTGGGAAAGTTGATTATTTTCCTACCACTTTTTGAAAAAGTTGAAATTAAAGTACTATTTTGGTAATTACCCCTTTTAAAATAGAGCAATCAGAATTTACAGTATACACATCCTCACAAGGTTCAAACACACTTTTAACCTGTAATGGCCAAGATACTTAAAACCTAGCTTGCTATCACAATCATAATAGAGGAGTTTCATATAAATGGTGCACTGAAACAATGTCGAAATAAGCCCCATATAATCATAGAGACTGAAAGACATCAATCTAAAGATATAAAACTGTGCGCACATGTTAATACATCAAAAGGTGCCTCATTCAGTAGCGCATTACCTCTTCTGGCATCTTATCTAGAGTTCCCATTAGCTGAATCAGTGTACTAATCATTTTGCAACTGAGATAGAAGAGTATCCATATAAAGACGCCAACCTAACTTTTAGTTTGAATCAACTAATAGGCTCAGAAAACACACAAAGCTAAACCAATTCATATGGGAATAGTAGTACTTCATTTGATTTTGGGTAATCTCTATTGTGGAGTTACACTTGAATGTTTCCCCTTGCTTCTTGTTTCCAACTCGATTGATAGTCATGAGCCATTTGCCACTAGATTACCCCTAAATAACCATTTTGATGCAAATTTCACACATCACAAATATAAATTTTGCAACTCGTAAAACTAGTTTATTTTTTAACCCTCGATCACTATCTTCATTGAAAAGGAAATTTTTACTTTCCACCAATTTACATGGTGGATTTGTTATGGGCACACTGAAGGGACTTTGTGGAATAAGAGTTCAGGGGTCCGAGTCCTGGCTCGTGCTCACTCCAGTTGGTGCCCCACTAGACCAGGAGAGTTGTCGGAGCTATTCTTTGTGGGGTGGACAATGGCTAGTGCCAAAAGGCACCCGGGGTCAGGGTAGGGTGGCAATTTCTGACACGACACGAAACCCGACCTGAGACCGACACGAAAATTAGCAGGTTAGGGTTGAGACTAAATAAGTTTCAGGTGATTTTTGGGTCGACCTGATTGACCTGTTTATTAAACGGGTCAAGTTCAGGTCTAGTATAATTAAATCGGGTCGACCTGATTGATCTATTTAGTAGTAAATACACATTCATTATTAGTAATTTATTATATTACTTGAAAACTAAAAAAGGCCAATGATTTATATATTACTACTTTAGTACCCTTTTGACTACTTTAGTACCCTTTTGACTCCTTGAGAAGGCAAATCAAATTTTGAGAAGGCAAATCATATTATATATTACTACTTTACTACTTTACTTACTACCTAATACTTTATCAGTTTATCTCTTTCTATGCTCCAGCCTCCAGCCATCTCTCTTTTTTTCACCGATCAATTCGTATGGATCTTTTATGCTCCAGCCTTCATCAATTCGTATGGATCTTTTTTTTCTCTCTTCTATGGATCTTTTATTTTCCTCTTCTATGGATCTTTTTTTCCCCCTCTTTTATGGATCTTTTTTCAATTCGTATGTGCATAAAAAAATGAAAGGTACTAAATGCATCATTTTGTGTTTCTTGTCTTTTTTGTAGATATGGTGAACTGGTCTTTTCACTCTTTTGGATATCAATAAAGATGAAGACCTGATATTTTGTTAAAAACTTTGTAGCATTTCAGTTGTTAATTAGTTTGTGTAATTTGGTTACAGTATGCTATTTGCAGCATGTTTTGAACATCAAGTTTCATTTGTTGATGTAACATGATACTATTTTGCAGTATGTTTTTGATATCATGCACTTTTGTATATACAGTTAAAAATTTTGACCTGACTAACCCATTTGACCTGACTAACCCGTTTGACTTGTTTGACCCATTTAATTAAACAGGTTATAGGGTCGAGATTACTGACCCGTTTATATAATCTGGTTTGGGTTGAAAGTTTCTGACCCGCGAACCAGCGAACCCAAACTCGCGAACCCGGACCCGACCCGAATTGCCACCCTTAGGTCAGGGTGTTCCCGCCAATCTACACATTTTTGGGGTACAAAGATATCTTGCCGGAGTTACCAGTTTTTTTTTTATATAGCGTTGAAAAACTTCGCTTAGCAAAATATAACATATTATCATATACAAGTAACTATTTATGATTGTGCACAATTTACTTAAACAAATTAAACGGGTGACACATGTTATGCAGGTCTAGGTTTGGGTTGATTTTTTTACACGATGAATAAACAGGTCTTTCGAATGATTAAAGCTTGTTGAGCTATCAATACCGAGCTCGAGCCTGCCTTATAATTTCCAAGCTGAGCTCAAGCTCTGTCAAGTTCAAGGTCGGATTGAGTCGATTACAAACCTATGCACGAGGTTAAACTCTAGTAAATTAAACAAAAAAATGTGATTCAAGAAATTCAAATAATAATACAAGAATGATATTTAATTGATAATTAAAAAAAATTATGGCCCATATAGACATGGGTATTCTTGGGCCATGATGGAATGTGATACAAAAATTTAATTGATAAAGCAATCCGATATAACAAAGTATATCAGACCTTTCTTCAAATTTATCGGTCTTAGGTTCTTGTCTCTATTCTGAATAATTAACGACGAATTGAGAAAGATGAGATTCAGGTATAAACTGTAAAACCCTCAATTTCCACCCATTTGAAATTCCCGTCTTGCCCCTCTAATTTTCTTTTTAAATTATAAGAGCATGTAAATTATCATACGAGAGCATTACACATTTTAACATAAATATGAAAGTTTAACTTTATGTCAATTAAAAACATTACCTTAAAGATTTGATCTCTTTTAAACACTTAAAACTATATGTTAAACTATATGTTATGAAAATGAGTCATGGAAATAAAATAAATATAATTGTCACAAGTTTTGGAAACCCTTCTAATGTTTCAAGCATTATACGCCCTATAGCCTTGTGATACATTCAAAGTTTACAATTTATTTGGGAGGAATGGCCCTTGATTTACGCAGCATTGATCACAATTAAATGACATTTAAGGCCTTGCCAATTAATATAACGTGTCACATTAAACCTTCCCATATTCTCTTTGTTCACACGCTCCCTCCATCATAAAATATGTGGATCTCCTAAAACTAATAGGCCGAGATTCATGCCTCCCCTCCCCTCTCATTCTCGGTTTTATGTAATCTCCTTATTTGTTCCATTCGAAAACCCTAAAACACAACCCATACAAGTCGACTGCTACTACTCCATGCTTCCTGCTGTTCGGTTTGAATCAAGGCAAAAAGGAGGGTCTTGTTTAGCTCTGAATTGGTGAAAAGACATGTTGTTCCTGGTTCGACGTGGTGTTCTTGCTCATGGGTTCTTTGGCAGTCCATTCGAAGGGTTTTGCTAAGGGATTCGGTTGGAAAATTTTTGTGGTGTTCGATCTTGTCCTTCTTCCTCTTTTGATCTCGCATCAAGGTAAATCCATGTTATTTTATGATAACCATGTCAAAACGAGGATAATATCTATGCTAAGAAACCATGCCGTCATTCGTAAATATAAAAGAGTAATATCATATGAATACCACAATCAAATTCTCGTTAAACTTTGGGGTCGAGTATGGTTTCCTTTTCTGTCGATCCTCCTTGCTCAGCCCGATGGGTTAAGTCATTGGTTATCATGCAGCATTATAGTACGTTACGCGTTAAAACGACATTAATATATAAGAACAATAATTGTAAATTCATTATTAATATGGGACGATTAGATTGCTGGTTAAAACAGTTTTAAATGATTGATAAGGTCTGATCGCATGCATGGTTTTAATCTCTTTTATACAAGTAAAAATGACATATTTTTTTTGTGGCAAAAGTGTGAACTGAGGGAGTATATGGTATGTGTCGAGTGTGCTGTTTCAGCATGAGTCGAATAAGAGGAAATAATCAAGGAGTGGGTTGTGATTTTATGTGATCTTTGTGGTATACTTGTGGGTGAGTTAGAGTGTCAAGTTTGCAACGTAATGGGGCTGTTTAAACCTGTTAGCACCATAGGTCGAAAACATGGGGAATAATTAGGGTAAACGGTCATGATTTTATGTGATCATGTGGTGGCTTATATGTGTGGAGTATGATTGTTTGGACTGTGTGTGACTCGTACATTTGTGTGAAGCATGAGTTCATTTAATGTATTTAAAAGGAGGCGTGTAAACCTAGTCTAAAAAGAACTAAAGTGCTGAGTTGTGTTGTTGTGTTATTACATGGTGGACATGCAAGTGTATGTGAGGTAAACCTGGTCTGTACGTATATATTCAAAAGAAAGATTGTCATGAAATGTTATATGTAATATGATTTAAGATGGGTCGTATACAAATAAAAGCCCGGTCGTGTGTGTTTTAAATTGTGAACGACGAGGTCTAAAATTTACCATCTTAATATAAAGCTATAGCATAAACTTTAAAGTAAATTTTATTTGACATTCTTAATATTTAATTTTAATAATTTACACCGTTAACCTTAAACCATAATATGACGTCTTAAAGTAATTAATTTTCTTTAATAACCCTAAAAGTCACAAAAAAATGGAAAGCCGACGAAAACGAGTAAATCTGATTCGAAATGATCTATTAATGATTGCCGACCATTAATTCGTGTAGATTCGCTGAAGAGGGAGTGACTTCCTATTCTTATGTTATGGTTTCGTTGGCGTTTAAGGTACAGATATTCTGACCTTCTCTGTAAGGTTTCCTATGATTCTTTTCTGATCTGTTAAATTCTCTGAATTGATACTCTGTTACGATCCCTTGCTATGACACCTTTGCTTCGACCTTTGATCTCTGATTTTGAACCTGTGATATGAAGACCTTTTTGATATGAGATGGAAATGTTTTAAGTAAAGTATTTTGAAAGGGTTTTTCAAGCATGATATAATGACTTTAAGAAAACTATTTTGAAGTTCGTTTTATGAAAACTAATTGAAAGACCATTTATGAAAACTATTTTTGAATGATTGTTTTTAAATGAACCTTAAGAGAAAACCTTTTGAAAAGTACTTTTGATATTGAACCTTTTGAAGATTTGACCATCGGATACATTGACCCTTTTTGGATATTGACCTGGGATATTTGACCTTCTGATATTTGAACTTCTGATACTTGACCCTCTGATACTTTGACTGGTCTGATTATGAACTTCTGATATTGAACCTTCGGATATGACACCCTGATTATGATATGAACCTTTGACCTTTGACCTTTGACTCTTAGTTTGATACCCGAGCCACTCTTCTGTTACCTAGCCAGGAAGGTAACCTGGCCGTGTCTGTGATGCACCACTGGCATGACTCATGTGTGGGTGAGTGATTCCTCACACCGTCCCCATTCTGATTATGATATGCGCATTACTTTGATTATGGATTATATATGTTTCTGGGGGGCGTATGGATTGCAATCCTAGATCTGTTCTGTTTAGTGGATTTAACATGATTTGATATGATTTGTCTGGTGACTGGTACTGTGTGCAATACATGCCTTTCACATATATCTGGGAGCTAGCTACTCCATTTGAAGAATGAGGACACCCCTCATATTATCTGATTATCTGAGAGGTCTCCCCTCTATATGATTTGAAGATTTATGGTTACGATATGATATGTTCTGTTTCTGGGCTCGTGGTGGATTACTATCCCTTTTCTCTTTCCTTTATATTTATTCATTGACTTATCCCTTGAACCATATTACATCTGTTTGACCTTTGTTCCTATTACTCTGTACTATTCTCTATTTCTGTTTATTATCGTTATATCTGTTCACTGGGCTTTTTAAGCTCAGCCGCACGTTTTCTTTTCGTGTGCGGCAGGTTATAAGCAGGACGACGGGTTTGGGTATGAGTGAAGAGACTCTTGGACTTAGAAGACTTGATAAGCTACTTTTAGACGTAGAAGTGATTAGAAGTTATTACATTTTAGAATTAGCTTTTGCATTTGTAACCTTGTAAAGTTCTGTATTTCATTTGTAACCTTTGAGAATTCTTGTATTACTATAGATGTATGCTTTGTTTTGATCTGATATGAAACCATTGTTGTGATATCTTTACCCTTGTCGGGTTGGGGTGTTACAATTTATGGTATCAGAGCCAGGCTGCGACTCGTAATACATTTACCCTTGACCTGTGAAGTCTGGACCATTAAGTTTCCACTGTAAGCGCTCATAAGATAACCTTTAAGATTTGCGTTAGGATTTCCCTATAGGAACTTAAGTTTTGACCAGTGAGGAATGGGTAGACTATAAGGCTTTTGTTTAAGTAGCATTGCTTCCGCATCACTCTGATTTATGCCCTGCTTGTTAAGCTCACGCTTTGCACCACCTAAGATTCCGACTCCGACCTCTGATTCTTTTGATTAATCATTTTGATGTCTTTTCGGGTATTCTGAGAATCTCTATGACGATAACCTACTTGATACATTCTGTTAATTGCTTTCGATAATCTATGAATCTTCTGACCCTATCTGAGTTCATCTTAAACATCTCCGTTTCCATGAGAAGTCTAGTGGTGTTTTGACCACGAGTATAAGAGTGTTTTTCCCCTCACTTCTGAACGATAAGACTTGCGTTGTCGATCTGTTTTCATTGAATAGTTAACTTTGATTTTTATTCTGATAAAGGATAGGTTGATTGATCATTGACGACTACCCTCCTATGTTCCACCTTCGGTGTTTGAAACCATTTGAACTCCCTACCATGATTTCCGATTGTTAAACTTTTGCTACTACTACCTAATTTTGTTCTTCACTTCCGACCTGTTTGATAAGCAGTTTGATACTCCTCTGACCGTCCCGAAGGTCATGTAACCCTAATGTGTTTGATACATTTTATAAATTCATTACCCGTGCTGGATGAGAATGTATCACCTGATAGTACTCTATCCTTGCAAAGTCCATTACTACTCCTATGAGAACTCTGGCGCTTATTAGCCATGGATATGACGATAATTTTGTCTCGATGTGAAATGGTTAACTGAGCATGATGATACTGATAACTTATATTCGATATGCGTCACTCTTTACAGTTATACGATGTTTGTATTTCCGATGACTCACAACCTACCTGCCGCTTATGCTAAATATCTAGTCAAGACTCCAACACCTTGAACTGTTTACTCATCTGCCTCGACACCTTGATGAACCATGTATTTGACCTGGATATGTGAACTATCCGTCTGGCTTGGCGACTGTAATTATCCTACGAATCCGTTTACCTTGATATATTCGATTTTGTGATCTCTAGGTTATGGATTGGCTGGCTCTTCAGAAAGCTGCCAGAGATTACCATATCTGATATGTGACTGCAGAAATCTATTTGCATCCCACTTTCGTTATGATAACCTTTCACCACTCTAATCTGTTAAGCTTAATGCTGTTATGGAAACATTTACCTCGATCTCACTTGATTATGGATTGGCTCCTGACACCTATTATCCACTCTTAGAAAACTTGGCATTGGAAGTTTTGTTGTGCATATATTCTGGTGGTTCTGATGAAACTCTTGGGTTTCCTTCCTGTTTAAGAAGTGGAATTGAATTTGAACCGATCTCAGTTGACGAACCATGATGCTATAGAAGTTGAGAGATTGAAGAAGCTGATGGATTATGACCTTGTTCACCTCAGTGTTTACTTTGAATACCCCTATTAGTTTATGAAGAAGAAAGAGAAAATCCTGCGTCAGCGTATTAACTATCGTAAACCTAATCGTATCACTATCATTACCACCTTTCAATTCAACGTATCAATGATCGATTCTATTCTTGTAAACTCCATACCAGATGGCCTCTTTTAATGATCGAAGGATTGAAGAAGCAACCCCAAGGACTTCTAAGAAAAGAGATGACAAACTGAGAGTAACCTCCGGGAAGTATTTCAGTTTTATGCTCAAAGAGGAGGATGTAAATCATCTTGTAAAAGGTCCCTTATTCTGGAGGAAATAGACTGATTGGCACCTAGAGATTGTAGCAGACAACACTACCATACATCCGGCGATGACGGCAGTTTGAGATGGCGAATTCTGAACTGTGCTGAAGACCTGTCGAAGACACGCAGTCTTGCTTCTCTATTCGTCTTAGTTGTACTAAGAGGAATTGAGAGCGGAAGCAGACTAGCGAATGGAAGAATGCACAGTGACCATACCAGAGATTCGCGTTACTACACCACAGTCCCAAGGAGAAGTGCCGAAGGCTTGAGGGACCAGACTCGAGTTGATATTCTTTTCCACTTTATGATCATACGATAGACTGCATGGACTTGGAAGAAGTTTAAGATCATGTATTTGGATGGACAATAATTCTGAAGCGAACATTTGTGTTTGGAAGAGTTGATTTTGTGAAGAGTGAAGCTATGGATGACGTTATTCATTTCCTCTTGACCTACTCCAATTTCCGTTAACTGGAGATGGGACCCCTTGAATGATTTATGTTTTCTGTTAGTAATTCCGCTCGGTGTTCATTCTGCGTATGCTGGACGATGGTTTTGTTATGAGGAATTTGACGAATGATGGGCGATTTGATGTTTTTAACGATTTACCAAATTCTGATAGACATTCTGGGACTTTCGTTAACTCTTTCGAGTAGTTCGTTTTCCTCTTAGTTATGGTGTTTGATTTTGATGACCTATGAGACTGTAGAAGTACTAGGTGGATTAAGATAAGTGGTTTTGATTACGACTTGAGATAAAGTATGATCATCATGAAGGCATATTTATGTGGTGCTAGTATTATGACGCCTGATCAACGTGATAATACTTACACCATATAATGTGCACTCATTGTGGCCATAGGATATCTTGGGGAGTACCTAAGTTTAGAATCTGATCTCCGTTGGTTATCTGTGATTAGTGAGACGTTAGGTTCATTCTACCTATGCGTATACTCTGTTTTCGTTCATTAAATATCTAGATGAATTTGAACTCTCGTATTGCATTCGGTTGACCTCTGTTATAAAGCTTAAACTCCCTGTAGAGCTCTCTACTGGTAATACAGATAATCTGATCTGAAATTCTGCTCGTTTCCATGTAAGCTTTTCAGCAGATCCACCTATCATCCAATTATGTTTTATGGTTCTTAAATCCGAATCAACGCAATTTGCCTTCTTCTGAGGAATCTGAACCCATTTTGTTTTGATTGAGTCATGAGAAACCTTTGGTCTGAAGATCTTTTAGAAGAGCCTCCTTGGGCATGGGAATATTACGATGATCGGTTGCGACTTGCTACGATTTCGTTTCACCTTGCGACTTCAAATTTCGAGGACGAAATTTTTCTGTTAGAGGGGAAGAGTTGTAAAACCCTCAATTTCCACCCATTTGAAATTCCCGTCTTGCCCCTCTAATTTTCTTTTTAAATTATAAGAGCATGTAAATTATCATACGAGAGCATTACACATTTTAACATAAATATGAAAGTTTAACTTTATGTCAATTAAAAACATTACCTTAAAGATTTGATCTCTTTTAAACACTTAAAACTATATGTTAAACTATATGTTATGAAAATGAGTCATGGAAATAAAATAAATATAATTGTCACAAGTTTTGGAAACCCTTCTAATGTTTCAAGCATTATACGCCCTATAGCCTTGTGATACATTCAAAGTTTACAATTTATTTGGGAGGAATGGCCCTTGATTTACGCAGCATTGATCACAATTAAATGACATTTAAGGCCTTGCCAATTAATATAACGTGTCACATTAAACCTTCCCATATTCTCTTTGTTCACACGCTCCCTCCATCATAAAATATGTGGATCTCCTAAAACTAATAGGCCGAGATTCATGCCTCCCCTCCCCTCTCATTCTCGGTTTTATGTAATCTCCTTATTTGTTCCATTCGAAAACCCTAAAACACAACCCATACAAGTCGACTGCTACTACTCCATGCTTCCTGCTGTTCGGTTTGAATCAAGGCAAAAAGGAGGGTCTTGTTTAGCTCTGAATTGGTGAAAAGACATGTTGTTCCTGGTTCGACGTGGTGTTCTTGCTCATGGGTTCTTTGGCAGTCCATTCGAAGGGTTTTGCTAAGGGATTCGGTTGGAAAATTTTTGTGGTGTTCGATCTTGTCCTTCTTCCTCTTTTGATCTCGCATCAAGGTAAATCCATGTTATTTTATGATAACCATGTCAAAACGAGGATAATATCTATGCTAAGAAACCATGCCGTCATTCGTAAATATAAAAGAGTAATATCATATGAATACCACAATCAAATTCTCGTTAAACTTTGGGGTCGAGTATGGTTTCCTTTTCTGTCGATCCTCCTTGCTCAGCCCGATGGGTTAAGTCATTGGTTATCATGCAGCATTATAGTACGTTACGCGTTAAAACGACATTAATATATAAGAACAATAATTGTAAATTCATTATTAATATGGGACGATTAGATTGCTGGTTAAAACAGTTTTAAATGATTGATAAGGTCTGATCGCATGCATGGTTTTAATCTCTTTTATACAAGTAAAAATGACATATTTTTTTTGTGGCAAAAGTGTGAACTGAGGGAGTATATGGTATGTGTCGAGTGTGCTGTTTCAGCATGAGTCGAATAAGAGGAAATAATCAAGGAGTGGGTTGTGATTTTATGTGATCTTTGTGGTATACTTGTGGGTGAGTTAGAGTGTCAAGTTTGCAACGTAATGGGGCTGTTTAAACCTGTTAGCACCATAGGTCGAAAACATGGGGAATAATTAGGGTAAACGGTCATGATTTTATGTGATCATGTGGTGGCTTATATGTGTGGAGTATGATTGTTTGGACTGTGTGTGACTCGTACATTTGTGTGAAGCATGAGTTCATTTAATGTATTTAAAAGGAGGCGTGTAAACCTAGTCTAAAAAGAACTAAAGTGCTGAGTTGTGTTGTTGTGTTATTACATGGTGGACATGCAAGTGTATGTGAGGTAAACCTGGTCTGTACGTATATATTCAAAAGAAAGATTGTCATGAAATGTTATATGTAATATGATTTAAGATGGGTCGTATACAAATAAAAGCCCGGTCGTGTGTGTTTTAAATTGTGAACGACGAGGTCTAAAATTTACCATCTTAATATAAAGCTATAGCATAAACTTTAAAGTAAATTTTATTTGACATTCTTAATATTTAATTTTAATAATTTACACCGTTAACCTTAAACCATAATATGACGTCTTAAAGTAATTAATTTTCTTTAATAACCCTAAAAGTCACAAAAAAATGGAAAGCCGACGAAAACGAGTAAATCTGATTCGAAATGATCTATTAATGATTGCCGACCATTAATTCGTGTAGATTCGCTGAAGAGGGAGTGACTTCCTATTCTTATGTTATGGTTTCGTTGGCGTTTAAGGTACAGATATTCTGACCTTCTCTGTAAGGTTTCCTATGATTCTTTTCTGATCTGTTAAATTCTCTGAATTGATACTCTGTTACGATCCCTTGCTATGACACCTTTGCTTCGACCTTTGATCTCTGATTTTGAACCTGTGATATGAAGACCTTTTTTGATATGAGATGGAAATGTTTTAAGTAAAGTATTTTGAAAGGGTTTTTCAAGCATGATATAATGACTTTAAGAAAACTATTTTGAAGTTCGTTTTATGAAAACTAATTGAAAGACCATTTATGAAAACTATTTTTGAATGATTGTTTTTAAATGAACCTTAAGAGAAAACCTTTTGAAAAGTACTTTTGATATTGAACCTTTTGAAGATTTGACCATCGGATACATTGACCCTTTTTGGATATTGACCTGGGATATTTGACCTTCTGATATTTGAACTTCTGATACTTGACCCTCTGATACTTTGACTGGTCTGATTATGAACTTCTGATATTGAACCTTCGGATATGACACCCTGATTATGATATGAACCTTTGACCTTTGACCTTTGACTCTTAGTTTGATACCCGAGCCACTCTTCTGTTACCTAGCCAGGAAGGTAACCTGGCCGTGTCTGTGATGCACCACTGGCATGACTCATGTGTGGGTGAGTGATTCCTCACACCGTCCCCATTCTGATTATGATATGCGCATTACTTTGATTATGGATTATATATGTTTCTGGGGGGCGTATGGATTGCAATCCTAGATCTGTTCTGTTTAGTGGATTTAACATGATTTGATATGATTTGTCTGGTGACTGGTACTGTGTGCAATACATGCCTTTCACATATATCTGGGAGCTAGCTACTCCATTTGAAGAATGAGGACACCCCTCATATTATCTGATTATCTGAGAGGTCTCCCCTCTATATGATTTGAAGATTTATGGTTACGATATGATATGTTCTGTTTCTGGGCTCGTGGTGGATTACTATCCCTTTTCTCTTTCCTTTATATTTATTCATTGACTTATCCCTTGAACCATATTACATCTGTTTGACCTTTGTTCCTATTACTCTGTACTATTCTCTATTTCTGTTTATTATCGTTATATCTGTTCACTGGGCTTTTTAAGCTCAGCCGCACGTTTTCTTTTCGTGTGCGGCAGGTTATAAGCAGGACGACGGGTTTGGGTATGAGTGAAGAGACTCTTGGACTTAGAAGAATTGATAAGCTACTTTTAGACGTAGAAGTGATTAGAAGTTATTACATTTTAGAATTAGTATTTGCATTTGTAACCTTGTAAAGTTCTGTATTTCATTTGTAACCTTTGAGAATTCTTGTATTACTATAGATGTATGCTTTGTTTTGATCTGATATGAAACCATTGTTGTGATATCTTTACCCTTGTCGGGTTGGGGTGTTACATAAACTGTATATCAATACTTTTTTCTTCTTCTTCTGATATGTAACTTTATTATTTATCTCACAATATTGTTGTCGAATTGTTATGTAAAAAGTGAGGTGTGGGAACGTGAGATGAAGATTCGTGAGGGATTAGGTACTCTTTGGATGAAGAAACATTTTTGGGAGATTTACAATGACGTTGAGGATCCATTTGTTACATGTAAAAAAGGGTAAGTATTCATTCTATGGTAATAGTTCTAATGAAATACCACAAGTTTGTGGTGTGTTCATTTAGGAGAATCAAAGTCTATTGGTATTGTTTGATTAAAGATAACTATAATTTCTTTTCTTCCAAAAGTTATCAAGGTTAGAAAATTAAGTATGGGTAGTATATATTCAATAAGACTCCAATCCAGAAGATTAATAAGACACCATTTATTATGGAATGTGATGAATCATATTAACTCTTAAAATTGAAGTTCTGAATTTGTTAAACTACTTATGAGTAGGTTATTAACAAGCTTAATATAAGGAACTGTCAATATGTATTTGTAATATTCCAAAAGAGAACAACTTTGTGTTGCTCTACTTGCTAAGTATTTATAGATAGTCTATAAATTGTAAAAGACAAGTGGGAGTTTTATCTTGAAAAGATAAAGTTACAAGACACATAATCTTCTAAAAATACATTAGTAAATGTCATGATGAGGATTAAACATGTTAATGTTAAATCTCAAGATGATGGAATTACCATTCATATATCCGCAAGGATATCTCAAATATTTGAAAATATGTTGAGGATTATGAGTTACAGGATTATGGTAAACCTGTTGGTCATTAAGATGAATTGCAAATATGGAATTTGTCAAGTTACTCATACTATAAATGTTTAGATGCAGTCCGTAAAGATAATTAGTTTTGGAAACTTAATTAATCTTGAATTTTATAGTTAGACTATAGAATGAAGATGAATTTCTTAAAAGGGAATGAAAATCCTAGATGTTTAAATCTTTGAGTAGAAATCATATGGACAAATTTTGTAAACATATTTAATGTATGTCTTATTACAAGATTATCAATTATACTTAAGCAATTAACTGTGATTGAATATTTTTCTAGGCACATTAAATATATAAATATTATGATTGTCATCCTTAGTTTCATTAATATGAAATTGACAATGGAATATCATATCAAAACTCTTTCTTGAGCAATTACTTGTGCGAAGACGATAAGTAATTAAAAAGAGTATTTGAATTCAAATAATCTTTGGAAGTATACAAAGTGCAATAATTCATGAATGAATTAATGCATGCATCTAGGAGATATACTTATGTTTAATTATTAAATCCAAGTGTTGATTTATAATTAAAATAAGATATTTCCTTAATATTCCTGAAAGCTAGTGGGAGTGTTCTATTTATTTTCTTATTTCATATAGGAAGTAACATTCCATAAACGTTAAATGTTAAGTCTTGGTTTGGAATGAAACTTCACTTGAAGATTTAGAAAATAAACATACAACCTTAGAATATATGTTTATTGTTATAAACATAAGCGGTAAAATAACTGATTCTAATAGAACATGATATACTATTAGAAAGTCTAAATAGAAACATATCTTTAAAAAGATATAACATTAATAAAATCTAAGTTTGACACAAGGATTTTTCATGTACATCAATGAAAGATGATTTGACAACATTAATATCTAATTGAAAGTTATTAGATAATTAAGTGTTATGGATATGGTTGGATATAGAATTAACATCCCCAGCTTGGAATTGCTCTAAAATTCTAAGTATGAACCATATGGCAAATTGTTGAATAATCGTATAGCCGACAAATCTTGAAATATTGGAAGGTATCAAACATTACACAATGGATATTAAAGTTTACGGAATTTTAATTTTAAAGAAGCATATTGTTGTTTGCATATAATCATGCTAATAAAATTGAGATGACACTCAATACTAGTCATGGTAAGATTTCATCCTTGTTAATGGCCATGTGTGCTAGTTATGCTTAACTGTGAGCATAGTTGCATTATACATTAAAGAATTAGAATACTTTAAACTATAAAAGGTTTGATAGTTTAATTGTCATAAATTGGTGGTTGAGGATGTCACACATTTTATGAAATATTATGTGGCAATATCAACATAGTTAAATGTACACATACAAGAATTTACTAATTGAATTCTTGAAATAAGTATTCTCAAAATTCCAATAGATCAAGATTAGTTGATTTATGTCTTGTCAGCAAGTATGATTGACATGACTTGAGGTATAATTCATTAATGAGAATTATCATGCATTGATCTATTTAGTATTGGGATAATGGGATGTTATGAACAAATTATTATTTTAATGAAATAAAATACTTGTTATGTTTAATTATCATTTTCTTAATAATATATCATATATTTGCATGTTTAAATCCGTGAATAACTTATGTTATTTTAAATTGTCCGTTGTCAATTAATGATATGGGAATATCATTAAATCAAGAGAAATTTGAGTATTGGTAGAATATAGTTGAAAGTATATTGATGCGTTGACATGCCAATTTCACATGATATTTAATGAATTGAATATAGGACTTATCCCAACTTCATGAGTTTACTTTATGGATCTTGTCATCAAGTAAATTATGTATATATAGTTATCCTCAGACTTGAGATACAAGATAACTGTCATTGACGTAGTGCATTTCTGTTAAGCAATTTACCGCCATACATAATTGGTAGCTATAAGGATTGTTTTCGGGAGTTTTGCAAAGTTCATGGGTTTGGCTCGTAGTCAAGAGAGAATTTGTTCCTTCAAATTTGTTTGAAGTTTAATACTGCTAGGCCCCTCGTAGGGTTGACAAGATGTTTGTGTGCGCACGCCCAAGATCTCCCCTGAATATGTTTAGAAGATTTGGTAATCTTGCTCAATCAGAAACAACGAGAAACAGAATATTTAATAAAGAATGATTAAGATCCATATCTTTATTAATGTAGTATTAGAAACAAAAGAATAAGTATGATGATGAATCATCGAATGGTTTTTCCATGAGACCACCACCCGGGTTGTCCTAGGGGCTTTGTCGTGTTGCTAGATACTAACCAATGTCATTACACTATTAATAGATGTTCAAGTGGGAGCTGTTAAGTTTATGGACAAATATTAAACGTGTATGACTAGAATTGAACTCGGGACCATGTGACTGCACACATTACGTATGAAGGATTAATGTATAATAATTAATATATATAAACCGTTATATATTTTAATTATTGGAACACAAAAGAACGACTAACGGACATTAAGTAATTAACGGGAATTGACTAATGACCGTTAGTAAATAAAGGAAGGACTGTAAGTGAAATTAGAGGGTCAAGAAAGTTCTAGAATCCCTAGAGGAGTCCTAGGCCGATCGGTTGGGGTTTTACAAAGCCCAATCCATGTCAAACTTGTCCTCTAAGTTATCACTCTATAAATACAATGCTTAGGGGTTAGGGTTTCTTGATCTTTGCACTATTGCTATAACCCTAAGACTTGTTTTTCTCTTATTCTTCTTCTTATTGCCAATCGATCCATAATCCCTTGGGGCTTGGTCGATCCAATTTTATTAAAACAAAGCTTGGTTGGTTTTAACGTGTGTTCTATTACTAGCATAATCATTAATCGGTTATAGTACGTGTGTACAAAACCTTGGTATAAACTCACTATAGTTTATACATCTTGGATTGAGATACAAAACGGTAAGGAGTATTTCGCTAATCCACCTTGATTATTAAAGAAGAATCTTTGAAGTATTGATCCTTGTTCTTGCTAGGATCAAATGTACGTGTCTTTATTATTCGGTTAATCTTTTACGTGTTAAATATGATCCTACGCTTCCGCATACGTGTTTGATTGTTTTAGAATAAATATATGATTGTCATGGTTATCAAATTTTAACACAATGGTGATTACGCTGACCTCTTGGTCTTCACCAACTCAGGTTGTTTCTATTTGTTCAAACATTAAGACTTTAGTCAGCATTGAACATGTAACAGGAACTATAATAGTCTTCGAAAGTTTGTGATTATGATCACGTTAATGCATAACCAGGTTTCTCAAATTGACCCGATAAACCCGATATATGGTGTTTTTAACCCGATTCTATAAAGCATTATCGGGTTCGACCCTTTTGACTAAGTCGTGTTCACACTAATAAACCAAAAAAAAATGTACACAAGATAGTTACATATAAGTAAAACGTGTATAGGAATGTAAATATACAAAATACTCAAGATAATTGTTTAATTCATTTATTTGTGATAATTTTTGTTAATGAGATTATTACTCGAATGTCAATTATTCTGTGTATCTTTATCTTGAGAATGTTTCCTTGTGTATTTATACTATTAAAGGAATTTATTATTTAAATTGATCTGCTTAAAGATACCTTTGCCTATTTATTTTATTTAGATTGTTCTGCTTTTGGTACATCAAGCAAATCGTTCAACAGATCGAACATAAGGGAACACCAAAAGAGGAGAAGAATAGTATGGCTGAGCTACCACTCGATTTAGTACTGTCCGAGATATTACCAAGAGTTCGAGCCAAGTATGTAGGTCGTTGCAGGTGTGTTTGCAAGCAATGGAACTTGTATTTATCGACATTTAAGTTTGAAAGAATACACCTTTGCAAGCAAAAGCAGTTAGCAACCATGGACTATAAACTTCTTATGTTTGATAACTGTTTGAAGCCAAAAAGTTTTTGCACGCTTGATTGTGAAACCCTCGACAGTATGATTTCTATACCTTCTAAAAACTTTGAACCGAGACTTAAATTAATTTTTGGAAGCTTAGATGGATTGGTATGTTTAACCTCGTTAGATATGAAGCAGTTTGCGTTTTGGAATCCACTCACTGGTGCCTACAAAATGTTGCATTTTAATGGTTATCATTCTTCTTCCAATATGAGAAGATCTCGTGATCATTGTATTATTGGTTTCTATATCGACTCCTCTAATGATTACAAACTTCTGCATATACCGCTTGGGGGTGGCAATGGGGACAGGGCTAGGGCTTATATCTATTCCCAAAGATTAGATTCGTGGAGAGATATCAGTATTAATATAGATTTCTATTATAGAAACACCAGCAGCTTCTGTTGGTCCAAGGGTACTTTCTCAGGCCAAACTCTTTATTTTAAGCTGATATCTTGCAGGAATTATAATGAAGCCGTTATTTCTTTTGATGTCAACACAGAAGTCTTTAAGGTTATACAATATCCACCCATTTATAGTGATATATCAAGCTATTCTGGATGTTTGGTGGTACTAAATGGATGCATTCACTTGTGTGTAGCTTATCGTATTGGTTATGAGTGGGTGTCAGGCGATCTTTGGAGGCTGGATGGAAATGGAGATGGGTGGGTGAAGGTGACCGCTTTCCCCCGCTCACAGTATCATATTAAGGACTTGAGAAGCCGAAGTGAATCCACAATTCATAATACGTGTGGGAAATGGTTTGCCATTGCCGAGGATAACAAGAATAACAAATCTTTTCACAAAGTGAGTATGGAGGACTTCGCAACAAACTATTGGGATTTTGATTATCCGAGCACGGTGTCGACATATTATCGAACTATATATGTTGAGACTCTCATATCACCTCATCCAAGTGAATAAGATATCTTTGATCAATCCTTGTCGTTTTCACTCCTAATTAGGTGCATTTTCGTGTCTTGTTCAATCATTCGATTACAAAAGTCTACTCACTGGATTATATAATAAAACAAGCACATTAGCTTTCCAAGGGTTTTTTGTTTTGTTTTTTGTTACACTTTGTAGGTGTTTATCAAATTTAGAGGCTTATTCGATCTATGATATATTGCGTGTAAATTTGGAGATTTTTGTATTCTCAAACCTTTTACTCAAAACCGATTAGCGACTCTAAGGGGGTGTTTGGGATTTCTTACATTTTATAAATAAGTAGAAGCAAATAATCAGTTGTGAGTTGTGACACAACACACTGCTGGAGATAGTGGTTTGATCTGCTTATTTTCTAAGCAACTCACAAAAATGGCTACATCACCCCCACACAAGCAGATAATCATAAGCACAGTCTAGAGTTTTAAACACTCATATAATGTATATGTGAATGATCATAAGCACTTTTCTCAGTGTTGCAAAACAAGGCCTACAAGGCCGATTAATCGCCGATTAGGTGCTACAAGGCCACCAAACCTTTCCGATTTTTCTAAATCGGTCAAACAACTCGGTCAACCGTGGTCAATGATGGTTAATGGCGGTCAACGGTGGTCAAGCTTGCCCGACACCGTCAAATCTTGCTGGAAATACCCAAAACTCGTCTACTTGTTGTTTATATCTATTTTAAGATTTTTTTTTAAGAAAAATCTTGCCAGTAATACCTAAAATTTTTCGGAAATACCTAAAACTTGCCGGCAATACAGAAAACTTGTCGAAAATGTCAATCCGATTAATCACCGATTAATCCCGCCTAAACCGATTACAAGGTACAGGGGGGTCGACCGACCGACTACCGATTCACGATTTTTGCAACCTTGACTTTTCTTATATCCAAATACTTAATGGTCCGTTTGGTTTATAGATGAGTTTAGGATTAGGATTTTGATTTGAATATGGATTTGAATTTAATATAGTTTTTGAATTTCGGAAAATATATAAATATTGAAGTTTTTTGGTGACATATGTAAATGTTGCGAGAATTAAATTATGGGAGAGAAAAATACAACAAAATAATATATTATATTTATTATAAATGAACATATTTCAAAAAAATTAAAATGTTATTAGGCTATGTGTAATGGTCAAGCCCCACCATGGGGCGTTTTCTGCCATGTGGCAGCCCAGTCAGCAAAGGGGCTTGATGGGTTTAGGTGTGTAATGGTGGGTGGGGCGTTTTGCGACACGTGTCACACCTTTTTTTTATCTTTTTCTTTTTTTTAAATAAGTAAATAATTACATTTTTATTTAAAACAAAATAATTACATTATATGATTCTAAAAAAAAAAAGATACATGAAAAAAAAAAAAAAAAAAAAATCATTTTATTAATTAAAAAAAAAACATTACATTAAATTTTATTCAAACAAACACTAATATTAAAAACTACTCGTCGTTGTTGTTTATCACATTCCGATTGATCCACGCTTCCTCGATCAAATCTTGCATGAGCGCGTAAAGGTTCATGTGACTTCGCATTTGAGTGGAGTTTTCAATAGCTTCGTCTTGCGATAATCCCGGCATTGGTAAACCAATTTCTTCTGGCTGATAATCTTGACAATACGCGTTCCCGTCATCCTCCAAAATCATGTTGTGTAAAATAAGACAACATCGCATCGTATCTTTAATCTTATCCATTGTCCATAGACGACAAGGATTTCTCACAAAATGAAACCTTTTCTTAAGAACCCCGAACGTCCTCTCGATATACTTTCTTGCCGATTCTTGAACTTGTTTAAAGTTCATTCTTTTGGGGTCCGATGGGTCTGTAAACGTCTTAACTAGAAAAGAATACTCAGGATAAATCCCATCACCTAAATAATATCCATGTGGATGATAGTTATCGTTAGCATAAAACCCGAGAGTTGGATTTTTTGCCGCGATGAAGTCTTCAATAACGGGTGACTATTCCAAAACGTTGATATCGTTGTTCGACCCGGGTACACCAAAATAAGCATTCCATATCCAAAGGTCGTAGGATGCAACGGCTTGAAGAATTAAGGTTGGATTTTTATGATCACCCCGATGGTGTTGACCTCGCCACGCGGTTGGACAGTTCTCCTATTTCCAATGCATGCAATCGATACTACCCAACATACCCGGTAGTCCATGAACTTCTTGATGAACACCATACAAACGCATCAAATCACTACTCGTCGGTTTCCTTAAATACCTTTCCTCGTACAAACTTTTTATGCCTACAAAAAAAAAAAAAAAAAAAAAAAAAAAAAAAAAAAAAAAAAAAAAAAAAAAAAAAAAACTTTAAAAAAAAATATATACGATTAAAAAAATACTTTTAAAAAATAAAAAACGATTAGAAAAAAAAAACATACCTATTGTGAAATTTTCGAGTGTGTCCCGAGAAGTTTTTTCTCCCATTTTTAAGTAGTCGTCATTGATGTCGGTTGTGAAGCCGTAAGCAAGCACACGCAAAGCCGAAGTACACTTTTGAATTGACGTGAACCCCAAATTTCCCGTGGCGTCGTTCGTTTGTCGGAAGTATGGAAACCGTTCTTCCAAATCGTTCGCAATACGCATAAACAAACGTTTGCTCATTCTAAAACGTCGCCTAAAAATTTCCTCGGGATACGTTGGGTTCGGGTCAAAGTAATCTCTCATCAACCGTTTGTTGGCTTCGAAACGGTCACGTTCAACTCTAGTTCTTCGTTGGATCGGTATGTTACTTCTTTTAGCTTTCAATTTATTCAACGCGATCACCGCCATAGAAACCGCTTCTTGTTCCATGTCCGACATATCATCGTCGGAACTAGACTCGAGAAGGAAAGAAGAAGTAGGAGAATCCATATTTTTTTTAAAAGTGTGTTTGAGGTAAAGTTGTAGTATTTTGTTTGTGTGAAATGTGATAAAAAAAAAGGTGAATATATAAGAAGAAAAAAAAAGGAGCGTTTTTATTATTTTTGGAAAACAGCCAACATTTAAATATCAACGTTCGAATAAATCTTGGAACAAAGCGAGGGCAAGGCGTGAGTCTGCTAGCGCTGGGTCTTTTTTTTTCGTTTTTGGCGCTCCATAGCGCCCTTATGTAGTGGGGTGGGGCGCGAAAGGAGCGTGATGGGGGCAAAAATTGGGTGCAAAACGCCCCATTACACATAGCCTTATTGTAAAATGAAAAAATAAAATAAAATAAAAAAATATGATTGGTTGATATGAAAATTGGACCCACTTAAAATGAAAATATATCAAAAAGGTGGGCAATGTTGTCGAGTTTAGCACAAGAAAAAGATATGATTGGTACTCATTCCAAACAACTATTTTTACCATTAACGATTTAACCCCAAATCCTACTTTTACCCCCCTCAAACCAAAATACAATATTTCACCCCGAGATAAGCAAATAATCAAAAGCATTTGGCTTCTATACGTGGAACCAAATTTGATAATACGACACATTAAGTTAATAAGCAGGTTACCCGCGCGTTGCGGCAGCGGGTACGCTGTTACGATTAACCGAAGAAATAGATCCTGATGAGGCATAATTCACCATTTTGTATCGGTTCCAACGGGTCTTCTCTGATTTTGTATCGGTTCCAACGGGTCTTCTCTGGCTCGTTTTCGGATGGCTTTTATTGGCTAGCCGAACCGGTGGCGACACCGGTTCGTGGTTGAACCCGTTGGTCAGGTCCGGTTTTCAAAACTATATGTATCATCAACATGTTAGCCTTTATGAAGCTTTGTATGCTTTATTAGTTTGTACAATGTGTATAATAACATGTACTTTTTATTTTAGGGGTGTTTTAAAAATAACATTAATTAGTGTGTTTAATTAATTTATATTTATGTTGTAGCTTGTTTAGATTGTACATTGTCAGAATTTTATTATACTTTTTAGTAAGGGGATATTTTAATTGTTTGTATTTAATTTGGTAGATATGCTTTTAATTGGTTGTACAATGCGAATAAATTATTGTACTTTTAAGTAATGGGTGTTTTAATAGGAGTATTAATCATGAGAATTAAGTTTTTTATTAAGGTATTTAATGCCCAATTGTGTTTTAATTTGTTGTACTTTTAGCAATAAAACTTGTAATGATGAATTTTAAGATATTTAATGCCCAATTGTGTAGAACACGAATCTCTTCTTTATCATACTAACACAAACATGATGACACTCACAAACATACATTAAGAACAATAAGAGAATATGTATGGATCATATGGAGTTATTTCAAGTCGAATGATTATATTCAAGATATGAAGATAATACAATGACTAGGGTGAACTTGGCGCGCACACACACACACTCTTTCTTATGATAAAATGAGGCACACTTTGACTAACAAGAGTGTGTGTGAGTATATACGAATCACAGCCAACCAAAGAGGCTTGGTGGGCTTTGACTTGGACAATGTGGTGGGCTTTGTATTTGCACTACACTTATACAAATGAAACACTTATAGTTCTAATGCTACAAGCCCACTTTACAACATATTACACTTGACACATTTAGTCTAATTGCCCAAATGACCATCACTTCAAAGTAGCATTAATTTAAATGCTAACAATCTCCCCCTAAGGCTATGTGTAATGGTCAAGCCCCACCATGGGGCGTTTTCTGCCATGTGGCAGCCCAGTCAGCAAAGGGGCTTGATGGGTTTAGGTGTGTAATGGTGGGTGGGGCGTTTTGCGACACGTGTCACACCTTTTTTTTTTCTTTTTTTGAAATAAGTAAATAATTACATTTTTATTTTAAACAAAATAATTACATTATATGATTCTAAAAAAAAAAAGATACATGAAAAAAAAAAAAAAAAAAAAAAAAAAAAAAAAAAAAAAAAACATCATTTTATTAATTAAAAAAAAACATTACATTAAATTTTACTCAAACAAACACTAATATTAAAAACTACTCGTCGTTGTTGTTTATCACATTCCGATTGATCCACGCTTCCTCGATCAAATCTTGCATGAGCGCGTAATGGTTCATGTGACTTCGCATTTGAGTGGAGTTTTCAATAGCTTCGTCTTGCGATAATCCCGGCATTGGTAAACCAATTTCTTCTGGCTGATAATCTTGACAATACGCGTTCCCGTCATCCTCCAAAATCATGTTGTGTAAAATAAGACAACATCGCATCGTATCTCTAATCTTATCCATTGTCCATAGACGACAAGGATTTCTCACAAAATGAAACCTTTTCTTAAGAACCCCGAACGTCCTCTCGATATCCTTGCTTGCCGATTCTTGAACTTGTTTAAAGTTCATTCTTTTGGGGTCCGATGGGTCTGTAAACGTCTTAACTAGAAAATAATACTCAGGATAAATCCCATCGCCCAAATAATATCCATGTGGATGATAGTTATCGTTAGCATAAAACCCGAGAGTTGGATTTTTTGCCGCGATGAAGTCTTCAATAACGGGTGACTGTTCCAAAACGTTGATATCGTTGTTGGACCCGGGTACACCAAAATAAGCATTCCATATCCAAAGGTCGTAGGATGCAACGGCTTGAAGAATTAAGGTTGGATTTTTATGATCACCCCGATGGTGTTGACCTCGCCACGCGGTTGGATAGTTCTCCCATTTCCAATGCATGCAATCGATACTACCTAACATACCCGGTAGTCCATGAACTTCTTGATGAACACCATACAAACGCATCAAATCACTACTCGTCGGTTTCCTTAAATACCTTTCCTCGTACAAACTTTTTATGCCTACCAAAAAAAAAAAAAAACTTTTATAAAAAAAAATATATACGATTAAAAAAAAATACTTTTAAAAAATAAAAAACGATTAGAAAAAAAAAACATACCTATTGTGAAATTTTCGAGTGTGTCCCGAGAAGTTGTTTCTCCCATTTTTAAGTAGTCTTCATTGATGTCGGTTGTGAAGCCGTAAGCAAGCACACGCAAAGCCGAAGTACACTTTTGAATTGACGTGAACCCCAAATTTCCCGTGGCGTCGTTCGTTTGTCGAAAGTATGGAAACCGCTCTTCCAAATCGTTCGCAATACGCATAAAAAAAGGTTTGCTCATTCTAAAACGTCGCCTAAAAATTTCCTCGGGATACGTTGGGTTCGGGTCAAAGTAATCTCTCATCAACCGTTTGTTGGCTTCGAAACGGTCACGTTCAACTCTAGCTCTTCGTTGGATCGGTATGTTACTTCTTTTAGCTTTCAATTTATTCAACGCGATCACCGCCATAGAAACCGCTTCTTGTTCCATGTCCGACATATCATCGTCGGAACTAGACTCGAGAAGGAAAGAAGAAGTAGGAGAATCCATATTTTTTTTAAATGTGTGTTTGAGGTAAAGTTGTAGTATTTTGTTTGTGTAAAATGTGATAAAAAAGGTGAATATATAAGAAAAAAAAAGGAGCGTTTTTATTATTTTTGGAAAACAACCAACATTTAAATATCAACGTTCGAATAAATCTTGGAACAAAGCGAGGGCAATGCGTGAGTCTGCTAGCGCTGGGGCTCTTTTTTTTTCGTAGCGCCCTTATGTAGTGGGGTGGGCCGCGAAAGGGGCGTGATGGGGGAAAAAATTGGGTGAAAAACGCCCCATTACACATAGCCTAAGGGATGGTCATTTCAATGATGCTCCCGTGATTGGTCTTTAGCTTTTGACATCTTGAACTTTGTGTGTCAATGTATAATATTCTTCATTCAATGTTCCTTCATGCACTGTGATCTACTAAGTATCGTCTTTTGGTCTGACTTGCCTTGATCTGCTTCTTCTTTCTAGATGCTTCTTCATAGCAGATGATGATGGTGGATGGACTTCCGTTGGTACCTGCATAAAACAGTTAGCAATAAAAAGGTCCAGTTGCCATAATATCATGAGGCAAGATCCTTAGATCTCATTAAGACTCATACAACTTGTATCCTTTTGATTGAACACAAGTGTATTTCATAGGAAGTGTTCCTAAGAGATCTTTGATGAATCTCATGTCTTTAGACTCAATTATGTGCGTTTTGGTTTTAGTCGTCGGAGGCATGGAGCAGAGTGCCACCTTTTCAATATCAACACTTCTCGGAGTGAGAGGTCGATAGATTATGAAGTGTTCTCCGTGAGAAATGAAACAAATATCTTTTGAGAGATATCTGAGTGGATAGGAGGGGTGGTGCAAATGCGTCACTGGGTCAATGACGTCTTGTCTTCAATACCAGTATCACCTTAGTGAATACCGATAGCAGATGTATTGACCCGGTTTCTGTCCTAAGTTTTCATGGAGGGCTATTTCTTTTCACCCTTACAAAAACTTTTCTTTTTCATTCTTCAACCCCTTCTTTCTCCTTTCTCATTATACTCCTTTTTTCAATCTTTCCTAAGGACTTCTAATGCTAAGCTATTGGGATAGTCCTTGGGTAGATCCCTCCGGTTCTGGCGGATCATTGGACATAACCTAACAATAATCACCTTATTACTCCATGATTATCCTAGATTATAGATCACATACCATAAAACCTTTTTATGAAAAATCTCTCAAAGTGTTTATGAGAAAACACATTTAGATAACACATTGAGAGTTTTGCATTTTTGAAACACTCCCCCTTCACATGTGCTCATGCATTTTTAATAATTTGCACATGTTGGGTAGAGTTCGCACATTTTGAAATGATTGAATTTCAATGAACATGACCTTCGCGAGACACGCTTACATCACTAGTTAGACTAGCTTGAAGTTATTACCCGTCCTGGCCATATTCAAAGATCATCTCTCGAATTGGTACATTCTACTCAGACAAGTCCTTTGCGAGACACGCTTACATCACTGGTAAACCAGCCTGAAATTATTACCCGTCTAGGACATGTCTTTTCGAGAACGGACATTTAGTTTCGTCAATTCGAGGGTTCATGCTGATTCTTTTTGAAGAACTCATTTTGAGATTCAAACGACAAAACTTCTTTTAGATCACATTTTAATCACGTCCTCTCCCCCATATATAAACATTTAATCTCCCCCTCAAAATAGCATGAAGTGGTATTTTTGAAAGAAGTTGATTAAAATGAAACCTTTTGTGGAGAGACGGACTGACTTTAGCATGAAATCGGAACATTTTCTTTTTCTACTCCCCCTTAATTAGAGCAAATGGTTAAACTTTGGAGTTTAAAAGCATTTATGGGTCTTTGAGGGAGTTGTTGTGAGCACAAAATTTATAAAAAGACTTTGAAAAATCTTTTGAAACAATTTTGATTAAGTGCTCACGGGTTTTAGCTTTTCGCCATTAACATTGCGAGTTCTGATCAGGAATAATCAGAAGTCATCAGTGTGGCCTTTAGTATGAAATCTTTTCGAGTTGAGAACTCGGGCCACGATAAAAGATTTCACAATAAAGCACGGGTTCCGTACTGAAATGCAAGAAAGCCTTAATGAAGAAGTTTTAGAAACGACATGTTTTAGAAAAACATAAAAAATAACTCTCGCTCAAGCATCTGTAAACACCCGTGTCATTGTTGAATGACAATTCTAAGTACGTACAGAATATTGATTAGACGAGAGACATGTCGTAAGAAGAATATTTTTGGTTTTTGATGTTTTATATTTTTTTATGGCTTTTTCAAATTTTCTATTTTTATATTTTGTTTTTTTGAAAAAGTATGTATATATTTACCAAAAATATATACATAAATATTTACAAAAATGTTTACCAAAATATTTACAGAAATATTTACATGCGAAGCTTTATGAAGTAAATCAATGAGATTCGAGAAGACTTTCTAACTCTTCGGGAGTTAGGCTTCGCATTCCAATTCGACGAACTAAGTTTTCAAACCGCTCTTTTGGGAGGGCTTTAGTAAATAGATCGGCGAGTTGGTATTCAGTCTTCACGAAGAATAATTCAACAGTACCCTCTTCGACGTGTTCCTTTATGAAGTGGTAGCGGACTCTAATATGCTTGGTCTTTGAATGTTGCACTGGGTTGCACGAGATGGCTATGGCACTTTTTGAATCACAATACAAAGGTATGCGGTTGAAAAAGAAACCATAATCTGTGAGTTGTGTTCCCATCCAAAGAACTTGAGCACAACACGCAGATAGAGACACATACTCGGCTTCTGCTGTTGATAAAGCAGTGCAGTCTTGTTTTCGTGATGACCAGCCTACTAGTTTTTCTCCCAGAAATTGTGCTCCTCCTGATGTACTCTTTGCTGTCACTTGGCAACCGGCATGATCTGCATCTGAAAATGCTATCAGTGTAAACTCCGAATCCTTCGGATACCAAAGACCCATGTTAATGGTTCTTCGAAGGTACCGAAAGATCCGTTTAAGCTCTTGGAGGTGATGTTCGGTAGGCCTTGCCTGAAACCATGCAAGTAAACAAAAAGCGAAATGTATATCTGGTCGGCTAGCAGTTAAGTACATTAGGGACCCAATCATGCTCCGATATTTCTTCGGATCCATGGGTTTCCCATTTGAATCTGCACCAATTTTGGGTGACGTGACCATTGGTGTACCAACAGAGTCACAATTTTCCATTCCATGTTTCTTTAAAATCTTAATTGTATATTTAGCCTGATTAAGAAAAATTCCACGCGGGGATTGATGAATTTGTAAACCCAAAAAGAATTTTAATTCTCCCATCATGGACATTTCAAATTTGCTTTTCATGAGATTTTCAAAATGTTTTGAATGTTGCAGATTAGTGGACCCAAAAATTATGTCGTCCACGTAAATCTGAACAATCAAAATGTCATTTTTAAATTTTCTTGTAAACAAGGTCGGATCAATTGTTCCTTTGGTGAAATTATTTGACAACAAGAATGATGATAATTCGTCATACCACACCCGTGGGGCTTGTTTCAGACCATAAATTGCTTTCTTTAGCTTGTAGACGTATTCCGGACGATCTTTGTCAACGAAACCGTCTGGTTGACTCTAATACATTTCTTCTTTCAGAGTACCATTCAAGAAAGCTGTCTTGATGTCCATCTGATAAACTGTGATGTTCTTGTGAGCAGCATAAGCTAAGAAAATCCTGACTGCTTCAAGCCTTGCAACTGGTGTGAATGACTCTTCAAAATCTATCCCTTCTTCTTGTCTGTATCCCTTTGCCACTAGACGAGCCTTGTTGCGAATTACAGTCATCTCTTCATCCTTTTTGTTCTTCCATAACCATTTAAGATCAATGACAAGTTTGTCAAATGGTCTTGGAACTAAATCCCAAGTGTCATGGAGTTGAAATTGAAGAAGTTCTTCCTGCATCGCTTCAATCCAGGCATTTTCTGCCATTGCTTCCCGAATGTTCTTAGGTTCTATGAGACTGACTGAACAGACATAGATGCACAAATCTGAATCGGTGTGAAGCTATTTTCTCATCTGAATAGGCCTTAAGGGTTCACCAATAACGTGTTCTATTGGTTGGTCTTTAGTCCACTGTAACGTCGAAGGATACCTTGGTCTCGAATGTGTGCTAGATGGTTCATGTAACCCAGAAGATGATTCTGCCGAATCTGTTGCAAATGGGTTTTCAAAGACTTCGTCTTCTAACACAGCATTGACCTGTTCTTCTTCTTCATCAATTCTCGGTAACCAAATCTCAATTCTTGGAGATGGAGGAGTGCATATAGATGATGTTGAAGGAGATGGTGCGTCGGCTTTGAATGTTGTAGATGCATCTTGATTTGGTGGAGGTGGTGGTGGTTGTTGTTGAGGTTGTGGTTGAGCGGGTGCAGCGGATGGTTGTTCAGATGCATTCTTCGAAGGGCCACCAAAGTAATCATCATACATGAACTCGAAAAAGTTCTCTAGTTCTTGAGGTGTTGGTTTATCTGATGGAATTGATTGAGTGCTTTGGGGTACGAGTCCTGAACTGATATGTCTAGAAGTTTGACTTTGATGTTCGGGTCCTAATCCGGTATGATTAGAAACCATTGGGTTAAGCGCGGGTTCTAGAGTGAGTCTCTCAGAAGCCATTTGTGAAATTTCATCAAACTTCACATTCATCGTCTCCATAACCCTTTTTCATTCTTCTATTATACACCCTGAATGCCCTCGAGTTTTCCGAATAACCAATGAAGATTCCAATATCACCCTTAGCTTTCAACTTTCCCAAATCTTCTCTGTCATTAGTTGGATAACATAAAGCACTAAATACATGTAGGTAAGGGATGTCGGGTTTTCATTTGTTGATAAGTTCATATGGGGTTTTATTGAATTTTGGATGGATTAGGGATCGGTTTTGAGTAAAACAAGCAGTTGAAACAGCATCAGCCCATAAGAATAACGGTGCACTGGAGTAAATCAGCATTGTGCGAGCAGCTTCCACAAGAGTTCGATTTCTTCTTTCAACTACCCCATTCTGTTGTGGAGTTCTAACAGCTGATGTCTGGTGTGTAATACCAGTTTCTTCAAAGAATGTTCTTAACTCTTGATTTACAAATTCCGTGCCATTGTCAGTTCTTACTATCCTAACTGGAGCCTGAAGTAGAACTTGAATATGCTTCAGAAAGGTGATGATGGTGCTTGGTGCTTCGTCTTTTGATCTAAAAAAACTTTACCCACGTATATCTTGAATAGTCATCAACAATTACAAGAATATACTTCTTCCCATTAATGTTTTGAACTCTCATTGGGCCACATAAGTCCATATGCAACAAATGCAACCTATCAACTGAACTAGGTACGGGTTTAGGTTTGAATGTTGCCCTTTTGCTCTTGCCTTGCTCACAGGATGGACATAAGTGTTCTTTGGTGTATTTGAACTTTGGAAGACCGGAGACGATGTTATCTTTGGCGAGCTTATTGATTGTGTCGAAGTTCAGATGGGACAACCGTCTGTGCCATAACCAGGATTTTGTTTCACCTGCCTTGGTCATGAGACAAATCGGTGATGAAGAGGCCATTTGGTTAATGTCAATTGCATAAAGATTGGTGCCACGATTCCCAACTAAGAGATCATCCCCAACCAAATTCCTTACATAACATGTGTTTCTCCTAAATGCAACCTCTAAATCAGCATCACAAAACTGTCCGACAGAGAACAAATTGTGTCCCAACCCTTCGACATAGTAGACCCGTGTGATCAAGTAATTCCCAAACCGAAGATCACCATAACCCAGAATAGCTGCAACATGATCATTCCCAAAACGTACAGTCCCCATGAACTGCCACACAAAATTGATCAGCAGCTTCAGATTCCCGGTCATGTGCTTGGAGCAACCCGAGTCGACGATCCAAAGACAAATTTCAATGACCTGCAAAGAACAGATGGTTTTGTATATGGAAACCGTTTAACATTTGGTTCCAAGGGGTTAGAAGTAACAGGTGCATTACACTTAGAGATGGTTTCCTCAGATGCATTAGGAACTATTTCTACTATGCCATTCTTAAGTGCAAACTTTCTACCCGTAGGTTTCCATTCACAAAACTTAGTGTGATCCTTAGGTAATAGGCTACTAGTTGTTTTCCTAGCTTTTGCAATAAGTCTTCGAATGTATCTAGACTTAGCCTTAGTTACTAAAGAAATCTTTTTCTGTTCAGGCATGTCATTCTTTTTCACATTCATAGAAACATTATCATCACAAACATTTTTCGACAAAGATTTCTTTTGCATTAAACAATCTGAATCATTACATGTATTAGAAACAGGAGTCTTATCATTACAACTAGATGATACATGTTTCTTCTTGGAAAGCTTTAAATTCCTAGGGTGTTCTTCTACTTTCTTGCTTGCATTCTCAGGAACGGGCGAGACACTAGGTTTCTTGTTATTGCTCCTAGTCTGTTTGTTGCTCCTAGAGTTACTTTCTACTCTTGTAGAAGGTAAGGCACACTCATTAGAATTTATGTTGTTGTCGTCCTTAGGTTTTGATGCAGCATTCCTAGACTCGTTTTGATTATCCTTTTTACTTTTATCTACAGCCCTATATGTTTTAGATGTAGAGGCAGATGCAGTAGTGGGACTAATCCTATACAGGCCAGGTGCTATAACACTTGGTTGTTCGACAACAGCTTTCTCTTTTTGTTTCTCACTAGGCAAGAGGGTTAATGGTGCAATACCCTTTGGTTCTTCTCCCTTCCCTTTTGGACTTTCGAGTTGAGACTTCAAGTGATCAATTTGTTTTTGCAAACTTTTGTAAGAACGCTCATACGACAATTTGTCATATTTGCATTCTTCCTTTTTCTGATCAAGTTGCTTAAAATATGTTATATTTTGTTTTTCAATCTTGGCAAGCGCTTTTTCATATTTTAAAACAATTTCTGAAGTCTCATCCCGAAGCCTTTCATCATCTTCCACATAATATGTTTGGTAAATAATAGACATAATGTCGGTCGATAGAGCTTCGTAAGAGAGATAGTCATTTTGCATTTCCAAAACTTTTATGTGTTCCAAGTATTCATTAGCTTCCTTCACTAAGGATTTGTGGTCCTTTACAAATTCTGCTGACTCTTTTAAAAGATTATTTTCCACATTTTGAACAACCGCATAGATTGCAGCAACATGTGGATTAATTTCTTTTTCAAAAATCTTTTTCAGTGCATCTTGAACACCCGAAAACCATTCAAACTTTTGATTGTTTATTTTGGAAGCCACAATACGTTGAAGTTTCTCAATTCTCTGTTTAAGATCAACCAAATATAGTCTAGCTGCACTTGTATCATAAGTGTTTTTAGATGCCATTTGATCGATGTTAGACAGATGTTTTGAAGCAAAATTCGTTTTGGGACTGCCACTGGTTTTTGAAAATACAATGGTGACTCTTTTTGAACAAGATGAAGACCATACTGTTTGTGAAGTTCTTTATAGTCAATGGGTTTTATTTCTCTGTTCAATTGTCGCATCTTATTTCTGCTCTCTTCGACAATCTCTATCATCTCAACAGAATTATAATCATAACCCGGAGGAGGATCATGCACATCATTTATAAGCATACCATCATATAACACATTCCGTTCTTTCTGAGCCTTTTTGAGATTACAAGGGTTTTCATAACCGATAGCCACTTTCTTGATTGTATGTAAAATCGGGTTTTTATCGTTTATTAACAAATTAACAGTTTGTGCAGAATGACCCGTTTTTACAAGTAAATCTTCCAACTTTGCAATGGTTTCCTTTTTGTCAGTGATCTCTTTAAGGAGATCCTTTTCACGTTTTGAAAACCTTTCGTTCAACTCCTTCTTTTCTTTTTCAAGATTGGAATAAGTTGATTTTTGTTTTGAAAGCTGGTTTGTTAGTTCAGAAATTTCCTTGTTAAGAGATCTGATTTGCTTATTCAAATTAACATCTAGAGTGTCAAATTTGATTTGTAAATGTTTCTCTCTTAACTCAGAATCTTTTAAGCTAACTTCAAGTTCTGACTGTTTGTTGTTATGAAAATCATAAGCCCTTTGATTAACCTTGTAACTCTCAGGCTCAGCGGTCAATTTGTCATTCGCGGCCTTAACATCGCGATTGATCTTTTTGACCTTTTCAATTTCCATACTACAATTTTGCAATAATGATTCAAACATAGCACGTGTTTCCTCATCATTATCAGTATGTTGTGACTCGAATTCTTCATTACGATCCACGTCTGGATTTTCCAAATTAGTATTGCTAAAACTTGGTTCATCCATGTATGTATCGTAAATAGGATTAGGAGTGATGAAGCGAAAAGTGTACCGCTTTTAAGGGGTCATTTAAGCCTTAAATCGTATTTATTTGATCAAATATTGCCCTAAATCGTTCCTTTTGTCATTTTAGGTACTTTTGAGGAGAAATCTGGAAAAGGAGGCATTTTGGACGTTTTTGGAGCATTAAAGTGAAGAAAACGGCAAAGTCTCAAAAATCGGCTAAAAGTTACTCTTGACGGCGTCAGACTTTACTCTGGACGGCGTCATGCCTTGGCAAGAAAAGTTGGACGTGAAATTTACTCATGACGGGCCAGTGAAAATAGCATGTGAATTCTGACGGCGTCACGCTTTAACTTGATCGAGGGCGTCACGGCTTAAATCATAAGGGGACGGCGTCACGTTCATGGTTCGACGGCGTCAAGCCTTGATAAGCCAGAATGGATTTTTGAAGAGCTAAAGAGGGACGGCGTCAAGAAGGTCATCCGGGAACCCTAAAAGCGGCGAGGTGACGGCGTCACACTCCATAAGGTGACGCCGTCAGATCCAAAAATCTATATATAGTTTTCTAATTTTTTGTCATTAGGGAGAGCTTAGTGTGTGGAATTTTGGGATAAAACCCTAGGACGAATTCAGCTTCTTTTTCAAGGCTTTTTGCCTTGAGATCTTCCATGTTTCATTGAAAGATAAGTTATCAATTAATCATTCAATATGTCTATGTGTTGTTTGATTCTATCTTATTCTTGTCTTTTGTTTAACATGTTAGGCTAAATTTATCTTGTGTTTGCTTAGATCTAATGAAACCTAGCTATTGATTATTGGTTGTTAGTATGTTATTAGTTGTATTGGATGATTGTTTATCTATGTTAGGCTTAAGAAAACTGGCTAACTTCCTATTCGGTAACTTGCTTGAACGTCTTAAGAAACATGAACCAAACGCGTACTAAAGGTTTTTATGGTTGTATTTAATGCACAAGCGAATTCTAGTGATCCCATGTTAGGAGCTTCCTAGCCGGCTCGACATAGGAGTGAAGTAGGAGCTTGTAGAGTTGGGGAAGTAAGTACGCCACCCCACGAATGGTATTAAGGAATACACCCGTCATCCACGCAACTAATACACACTAATTAACCGGTAAAAGATAGTTAGGGAGTAAGGAAATCTAAGTAAACACATTTCTCTACACATAAGTTTCTCACCACATTTTCATTTTTGTTATTTTATTTTATTTGCATTCGTAGTAATTTGGGTTAGTTGACTAGCAACTAATTCCGCCCACTCCTTCAAACCCGAGATTTTTACTTGCTTTCATAAAATTATAAAAACATAAAAAAGAATCTTCCTCAACCCTTAGACCTAATTAGAGTAGTCTTTCATACCTAACGAACACTATTCCCTGTGGAGAACGATCAATCCCCCGTACTTACCACTACACTATACTACATCGGTCAGGTACACTGCCTGGTGGGGTTGTAAGCCTCTTGAGATCCCTCGAGAGGTAAAACCTGTTGTAAGGTTACAAAACCACGCATCAAGTTTTTGGCGCCGCTGCCGGGGAATAGTTATTGTTTAGGTTGAATTTTTATTTCTATTAGGTCTACTCACTAGATTCCTTTCTAGTGAGATTTTTATTTTATTTTTCTAGGTTTTCTTTAGTCTATCTATTTTCTTCGTGTCTTTGTTCGTAACCATTACCGTCCGACATCATGGAAGATGGTAATATCCTTAACCACAACAACCCACCACCACAACAACCACAACCACCTCCTAGAGCCCGCACTTTAGGAGGATATTCCCTAATTTTGGATGATGACCCCCCTAATCTTAGAATCACTAGGAGCCGAAGCTCGATAAAGACTCTTGCCACACCCTATGCTGAACCCGAAAGGGAAATGCATAAATTAAGGCGACTCCACCAAGCGGCTGAACCATCCACGATCAATTTTGATGATGCCCTCTCCGAGGAAGAATCCAATCATCATTCTACACCTCCTAGCCCTCAACCCAATCACGATATGGAAGTTCCCGAAATCCCAATCCCCAAATGTCTCAAGGACTACTCTTCTCCCACCCCTCGTGGTTTTTTCCAATGCTATCGTTTTTCCAAATGAACACACGGATGGGGTCTTGCGTGCAACTGATATTTGGCTGGTCCAAAGTGTATGCAAGTTTCACGGATTAAAAACTGAAGATCCAATCCAACACATCAAGGACTTCCTGAAAATAGTGGATACCCTCCATACGGACGGAGCCACTAGAGATACCTCCCGGTTGCGATTCTTTCCCTTCACCCTTCATGAAAGAGCCGGAGACTGGTATAACCAACTTCCTTCCGAATCCATCTTCACATGGGAACAGCTTATCTCAAAATTCTATGAGAAATTCTTTCCCATAGGAAGAACTTCAAAGTTGAGAGACGAAATCCTCCGCTTCCATGTTGGACCAGCAGAACCTATTCACAAATCTTGGGTTAGATTCAAGGATCTAATTAGACAGGTCCCTCATCATGGCATTGAACTCTGGCTTCTTGTCCAAATCTTTTATGACAGTGTCTCCAAAAACGACCAATTGGGCATTAATAATTCATCAAAAGGAAAAATAGCCAAACTAAGCGTTGAGGAAGGATGGAATAGAATTGAGGAATACGCGAATGATCAAGACGATACCTGGGATGAACCCGATTCGATCATGAGCGTTTCCAAGATCATGAAAGAGCCTCCTTTTGCTAGCCGGGTGAGTAGATTGAATGATCAGGTATCTTATCTAGACAAGTCGCAACCAACTAAGCGGTTATCAAACCCATACTTGATCTGTGATCAATGTGGCGGCCCGCATGAAGTGGAGGAATGCGAGGATGATACCACCACCGAACAAGCATGCTTGTCAAGCCACGACATCTTCGATGATCCTTCGCTCTTAACTTTCTACCAAAACAATGATTTCACCCCTTGGGGAAATCTTGTGAGAGAAGAGGGAGGAGGAGAATATCCTGACTATAAGGTTAGGAGCACTTTTGAGGATGATCTCGGGCATTTCACGTTTGAAAAGAATCTGCAACTAAACGGTCTTGATGACTTTATCAATAGCCAACAAACCAACGTAAAGGCCAAATTCGCAGAACTCAACGCCACTCTCGACGGCCTTGGCGAGCCGCAAAGAGATCCTTTACTCGCCATCACCACTCGTGCTGGAACAACTACTAAGGATCCACCCTACCCAGCTCAACCATCTAACGCCATGGAACCCAACACCCCTCATGAGGAGAACGATAATGTGAACGACGAAAATCCCGAGCAAACCCCTCCGGTAACTCCATCCCCACCTACTCCTGCCAAACAGCCCCTTAAAGTCCCATACCCATCTCGCCTCAAGAATCAAAAGGTCGAAAGTGATAATAAAAGATTCCTGTCATATTTGAAGAATTCGGTCGTCACCATACCCCTTCTTGATGCATGTTATCATATGCCCAAATATAGTACATACTTCAAGAGGCTGCTCACCAACAGGAAAGGGCTCGAGGGTCTTGTAACCTTAGGAGAAGAATGTTCTGTGGTGACCCAACGAGGGCTACCAAAGAAGGTGGACGACCCAGGTAGTTTCACCTTGCCCTGTTCAATTGGATCTCTTTCAGTCAAAAATGCTTTAGCCGACTTAGGAGCAAGCATCAATCTTATGCCGCATTCCCTGTTCCTCAAGCTAGGGTATTCTGGGCTGAAACCAACCCGTATGAGCATCCAACTGGCCGATAGATCAGTCAAATACCCCTTAGGAATATGCGAGAATGTGCTGGTTAAGGTAGGGAAGTTTAAATTTCCAGTTGACTTCGTCATCCTAGAAATGGAAGAAGATGATCTTGTGCCCATCATTCTAGGAAGACCCTTCCTTGCAACTTCTCGTGCTGTTATTGATGTTCATGACGGCAAACTAACCTTACGAGTGGGGGCCGATAGCTTAACCTTCGACATCAAGGACACAATGAATCTTTCTCTCGAAGCAGATAATCAACTGTATTTCATCGAAGAAATCGATGAACTATCCGACGAGATTGATAATTGTGTAGATGAACAGGTGAAAGCTGGTTGGTTGCGAGATGAAGCTTTCTTACCCATCTTAGAGGAGGAGAAGGCTATGGATGTGAATGCAGTCTCCTTCTATCCCAGACAAGAAATCGAACAGCTTGAGCTTCGTAAGCCCGAGAACAAACTTAAACCTTCCATCATCGAGCCACCTGCGGTAGAACTCAAGGAACTCCCAACCAACCTTGAATATGCTTTCCTCCAAGGGAAAGATCAACTTCCGGTAATCATAAGCTCTTCTTTGAAAAGTGAACAAAAGGATAAACTCTTAGGAGTTTTAAAAAAATATAAAGGAGTTATAGCATGGAGTGTAGCCGATATCAAGGGTATTGACTCTACCTTTTGTACGCATAAAATCCTCATGGAGGAGGATTATAAACCCAGCGTGCAACCTCAAAGGCGAGTAAATCCCAACATAAAGGAAGTCGTAAAGAAGGAAGTCATTAAGCTCCTAGATGCAGGACTAATTTACCCAATTTCGGACAGTCCATGGGTAAGTCCTGTACAGGTTGTACCAAAAAAGGGAGGAATGACGGTGGTGAAGAACGATAAGGATGAGTTAGTACCTCAACGAACAGTAACTGGATGGCGTGTGTGCATCGATTATAGGAAGTTGAATGATGCAACCCGAAAAGATCATTTCCCTCTCCCATTTATCGACCAAATGTTGGAAAGGTTAGCAGGGCATGAGTACTACTGCTTCCTAGATGGGTTCTCAGGGTATTTCCAAATCCCTATCGCTCCTGAGGACCAAGAAAAGACCACGTTTACATGCCCGTATGGCACCTTCGCCTACAAGCGAATGCCCTTTGGACTATGTAACGCCCCCGCCACTTTCCAGCGCTGCATGACGGCAATCTTCCATGAGTTAATGGAAGACAGCATGGAGGTCTTTATGGATGATTTTTCAGTCTTCGGGAACTCTTTTGATCGCTGTCTTGCTAACCTTGAGAAAATGCTCAAACGTTGTGAGGAGACCAACTTGGTACTAAACTGGGAAAAGTGCCACTTTATGGTAAAAGAAGGGATTGTGCTGGGGCACAAAATTTCAGGAAGTGGAATCGAAGTAGACCGGGCAAAAATTGAAGCTATATCCAAACTTCCCTATCCAACAACTGTCAAGGCAATCCGTAGTTTTTTGGGTCATGCTGGCTTCTATAGGAGATTCATTAAGGATTTCTCAAAGGTAGCTAAACCAATGACTCAGTTACTCATGAAGGATGCCCCGTTCGACTTCTCTCAAGAGTGCAAGGACGCATTCGATCTATTGAAGCAGGAACTTACCCAAGCTCCAATTATGGTTACCCCTAACTGGGAGTTACCCTTTGAAATCATGTGCGATGCTAGTGATTATGCTGTTGGAGCAGTATTAGGCCAAAGGCTTAACAAACACTTTCAGCCAATATACTACGCTAGCAAAACCATGAATCCTGCTCAAGAAAACTACACTACCACTGAAAAGGAATTACTAGCCGTGGTATTCGCTTTTGATAAATTTCGCCAGTATCTTGTCCTTTCTAAAACGGTTGTTTTTACGGATCATTCAGCTATTCGATATCTTTTCGCTAAACAGGATGCTAAACCACGGTTACTTCGTTGGATCCTACTATTGCAAGAGTTCGATGTTGAAATTCGTGATAAGAAAGGAGCAGAGAATCTTGCGGCTGATCATCTCTCTCGTCTCGAAAACCCCAGCCTCGCTGAATCTGACAAGAGTGAGATTCGGGAAACATTTCCTGAAGAGCAGCTCATGTTAATAAATGATTCTGAACCTTGGTATGCGGATTATGCTAACTACCTGGCAAGTAGAGTCATCCCTGAGCATATGAGCAAGCATGAAAAAAGGAGGTTCTTTAATCAATTAAAGTACTACTTTTGGGATGAACCCTTCTTATTTCGAAGATGTCCAGATCAGGTAATCAGGCGTTGTGTTTCGGAAAGAGAGGCTGTCAGAATTATGAAAGAGTGTCATGCAGGTCCATCTGGAGGACATCACGGAATAAGCACTACTGCACGAAAGGTCTTCGACGCGGGATTCTATTGGCCTACAATATTTCGTGATGTGAAGGGAATGATACAAACTTGTGACGCATGTCAAAGAGCTGGGAATATCTCTAGGAGGGATGAAGCCCCACAGAATTATATACAAGTTTGTGAGGTTTTTGATGTCTGGGGAATTGATTTCATGGGACCATTCCCATCTTCTGGAGGGAATGAATACATCTTGGTGGCCATTGATTATGTTTCGAAATGGGTGGAAGCACAAGCCCTTAGGACTAACGACGCTAGGGTAGTCATTCATTTCTTAAAGAAATTGTTCGCTAGGTTCGGAATTCCGAAGGCTCTTATTAGTGACAGGGGAACCCATTTTTTCAATTCACAAATGGAGAAAGTCATGAAAAGATATGGAGTCTCTCACCGATTCTCCACCGCTTACCATCCTCAAACAAACGGTCAAGTCGAGAACACTAATAGAGCCATAAAGAGAATTTTAGAGAAAACGGTTAATCAAAACAGAAAAGATTGGTCTTTTAAGCTCGACGAGGCTTTGTGGGCATTTCGAACCGCCTATAAGACAACAATCGGGACAACCCCGTTCCGTATGGTATATGGCAAGGCATGCCACCTTCCAGTAGAACTGGAAACAAAAGCATATTGGGCACTTAAGGCTTGTAATTTGGATTATACAGTTGCGGGAACAAATAGATTCTTACAGCTCCAAGAGCTTGATGAATTGAGATTAGAGGCTTATGAATCTTCCATCACATACAAAGAGAGGGCGAAAAGATGGCATGACCAACGGATTAAGAGACCCAAGGAGTTTTCAGAAGGAGACAAGGTCTTATTATATAATTCTCGCTTAAGGCTATTTCCTGGGAAACTTAAATCTAGATGGTATGGACCTTTTACCGTAAGGAGCTCCTCTAAAACCGGAGCCGTTGTATTAATTGACGACGAGGATAGAGAATTCACTATGAATATTCAACGAGTCAAGCATTATCAAGAGAATGGTAATGAAATGATCAATGAGGAAGACATAACTTTCGATGAAGAAGTCACGTAATGTACGTGACTTTGAGTCTAGCTACAAGACTCGTTAATAAAGAAAAGCGCTTCTTGGGAGGCAACCCAAGCTTTATTTGTTTTATTTGCTTTGTGTGTTTATTTGTTTGTTTGTTTGTTTTTATTTGTTTCCGTATGTGTGTTTAATTTTTATTCTTATTGATTCATGTTCAAAAGTAATTTGTGAAAATGCTTTATCTTGTTTTTAACTTCGTCTTAACTACATATAAAGGTATTTTGCAAAAGATAAGTGTAAGGGAAATCTAAATCGGTTTATTAGAACACAAATTAACATGAATCGTAATAATAATAAATTAGCATACATATTAGTATTTGTTTGAGTCAAATGCTTGTATCGAGTCATAATGATGTTTTGCAGGATTTCCAGGAAGTAAGGTAAAGGTTTTTCCAGAAATTTTCCGGAAACTAAAAATGAAAATTTTTGTCAGGTCATTTCTGACGGCGTCAGGGGTTATAACCTGACGGCGTCAGATTTAATTTCCAGAAATTTTTGAAAGTTTTGTTTTTTAAAAAAAAGTTTTTATTAAAATCTCCAACTTATAATCTCTAGGAATCTGCAAAATTATCATTCCACAAGCATTATATCCTTATATATAGATTTTTCCCGCCGATGTTATGCAGGTTTTCGTGTTTGTTTTCTCAGGTTTAACAGGTTATTTTGGACAAGGAAATGTTTTGAATCAAGCTTATGGCGATGCATTAGTCATGGAGCTTCAACATTCTCTTTAGAGGAAGATTTAACCGTGTAATTTCATTATCCACCGAGCGAATCAGGGGAGTATTTGATTTCATTCTTTTACTTTTTTCTTTTACATCTTGTTACTTGAACATTGGGGACAATGTTCATCTTAAGTGTAAGGGGGGGTAAAAGTACGATTTTAGAGAATGCAATTGCGCTTGATTTTTGTTTGTTTGATGGTAGATGTGTAATAAAACTGAGAGAAATACTTGTTAAGGTAATTTTAGTGCCAAATTTAAAAATTTTTACAACATATAGGAGTGAAACTTTGATCTTAATGAGCGTCTCACGGATAGGAGTTATATAACTAGCACAAAAACCGTACCACTAAAAAATTTTCCACCCCAAATATGTGAGGTTCGCCCCTAGAATTGGTAGGAAAAGCATTTATGCTATGATGTGTGTACCGGTAGCACTTAGATTCTAGAACTTGCGTTAGGACCATTCCGAGGCCACAAGTGAGACTACATTCGTGTAGTTAGATTTACTACATGATAAGAGGCATTAGGATTAACTCATTGTTTTACACCTGTGTTTTTGTTATAATTACATTGGCTACATTGGTCAAGTAATTCTCCCACACCCTTTGCGTTGTACTCATTTTTAGTACACGATACCCCTAGTACACCCCTCAGAGCCTATCTTTTCGTTTCGACCTTTAAGCATTTTACTTAAAGGAAGAATTTGTTTACACCCCACTTAAATGTACACCCAAATCGCCTTAGCCTACCTTGTATGCACTCATTTTTAGTGCATTATTGTTACAACATTTGTTTAAACCCAAGTTAATTATCTAGTTGATTACATGGTTGCTAAGTCGAGTCATATCCTTGTACATATTGTTTTGGGACGATTGGGACTCATGGGTAAAGTACTAGTATAATGGAGTAATGGGGAAGAACATCATTTATTACCCCCATATGTGCTAAATGTTTTAAAAGTACTCCAAGTTTTTCAATTATTTTAATTCGAGTCATTAGATTAGTATTTGTAAAGTTATGTAAAAATTCAAGTGTAAGGGGAATGCAATGCCCCTATGATGTATTATTTTGGATGGTAGGGTAAAAGTGTATGCAAAAAAAAAAAAAAAAAAAAAAAAAAAAAAAAAAAAATCAAGAAAAACACAAAAAAATGAGAAAATGAAAAATAGAAAAAACATACGGACTACCATCCCGTTTCATTTTATGTTTGTTTTATGTTTTTGTTATTTTGTTATTTCGTTTCTAGCTTAAGATCGAGTCTAGTCTTGGCTTAGCAACATTGTATAGTACATGTAATTGATCAAGATCTTTAACTCGCCACCAGTAAAATATCCCGTATCCAACAAAACCGTGTTTTCCTTTTCCCTACACCTAACGTTATAACCCATTTAAAAGCCCTCTTTGATAGTTTATCTTTGGTGCTTACGCCTAGTGGAGGAGTTTTTCGATCCTTTCCCAAGCCTATGGTAATCTATTTGCTATGACAGGTAGTGAGAGATATTATCCGTTTTCATTTATGAGATTTATTTTGATGACACTTGAGAGATGTGAGTATCTAAACACTACTTGTGAGGTGCTAGTATGTAATCTCCGTGCTTATTATGATTGAAGTGGAACGATTATTTGTTGTAATTACTTTTATGTTTGCATTAAATGACCCCTAACTTGTATTTTGATTAGAATAAAAGCGCATTTGCTTGAGGACAAGCAAATCTCAAGTGTAAGGGTATTTGATGAAGCGAAAAATGTACCGCTTTTAAGGGGTCATTTAAGCCTTAAATCGTATTTATTTGATCAAATATTGCCCTAAATCGTTCCTTTTGTCATTTTAGGTACTTTTGAGGAGAAATCTGGAAAAGGAGGCATTTTGGACGTTTTTGGAGCATTAAAGTGAAGAAAACGGCAAAGTCTCAAAAATCGGCTAAAAGTTACTCTTGACGGCGTCAGACTTTACTCTGGACGGCGTCATGCCTTGGCAAGAAAAGTTGGACGTGAAATTTACTCATGACGGGCCAGTGAAAATAGCATGTGAATTCTGACGGCGTCACGCTTTAACTTGATCGAGGGCGTCACGGCTTAAATCATAAGGGGACGGCGTCACGTTCATGGTTCGACGGCGTCAAGCCTTGATAAGCCAGAATGGATTTTTGAAGAGCTAAAGAGGGACGGCGTCAAGAAGGTCATCCGGGAACCCTAAAAGCGGCGAGGTGACGGCGTCACACTCCATAAGGTGACGCCGTCAGATCCAAAAATCTATATATAATTTTCTAATTTTTTGTCATTAGGGAGAGCTTAGTGTGTGGAATTTTGGGATAAAACCCTAGGACGAATTCAGCTTCTTTTTCAAGGCTTTTTGCCTTGAGATCTTCCATGTTTCATTGAAAGATAAGTTATCAATTAATCATTCAATATGTCTATGTGTTGTTTGATTCTATCTTATTCTTGTCTTTTGTTTAACATGTTAGGCTAAATTTATCTTGTGTTTGCTTAGATCTAATGAAACCTAGCTATTGATTATTGGTTGTTAGTATGTTATTAGTTGTATTGGATGATTGTTTATCTATGTTAGGCTTAAGAAAACTGGCTAACTTCCTATTCGGTAACTTGCTTGAACGTCTTAAGAAACATGAACCAAACGCGTACTAAAGGTTTTTATGGTTGTATTTAATGCACAAGCGAATTCTAGTGATCCCATGTTAGGAGCTTCCTAGCCGGCTCGACATAGGAGTGAAGTAGGAGCTTGTAGAGTTGGGGAAGTAAGTACGCCACCCCACGAATGGTATTAAGGAATACACCCGTCATCCACGCAACTAATACACACTAATTAACCGGTAAAAGATAGTTAGGGAGTAAGGAAATCTAAGTAAACACATTTCTCTACACATAAGTTTCTCACCACATTTTCATTTTTGTTATTTTATTTTATTTGCATTCGTAGTAATTTGGGTTAGTTGACTAGCAACTAATTCCGCCCACTCCTTCAAACCCGAGATTTTTACTTGCTTTCATAAAATTATAAAAACATAAAAAAGAATCTTCCTCAACCCTTAGACCTAATTAGAGTAGTCTTTCATACCTAACGAACACTATTCCCTGTGAAGAACGATCAATCCCCCGTACTTACCACTACACTATACTACATCGGTCAGGTACACTGCCTGGTGGGGTTGTAAGCCTCTTGAGATCCCTCGAGAGGTAAAACCTGTTGTAAGGTTACAAAACCACGCATCAAGGAGTCGCAGGATGCTGTTCATTTTGAGGTAACATTTCAAACATCTCATTATTGTGACATGTAGCATATGGTTGTACCTCAGAAGCCGCATTGGTGTTAAAAACAGGAGGTGCTTCCGAGTCAGTGTCGTACTTTGCCTCCTGGAGATTAGCCATAAAGATGCAGTGTGCATCGATTTCCTCATGATCTTCTGATTTGTCCATTATAGCCATGAAGTCATTCTCTTCTGCACTCAACTGAAACCCAGACTTTTCCTTATTTGCCAACATTAATGCTTTCTGCAAATACGATGGATCCCTCTTATTCGGCTTGTCGGGACAGTTCCTAGCCATATGACCAATACCCTGACAGTTGAAGCATTTCATCATATTACCCTGATTCACATTCCCAGCTCCCTGAGCAACATTTCCAAACTGATTCCCTGCATTCTGTACCCTCTGATTTCCTGCAAACTGACCCATCTGATTACCCAACTGATATCTTGGAGCATATCCCTGCTGGTTTCCATATCCCCCAACTATCTGACCTTGTTGTCCCATGTTGAAACTCGGCTGCGCAATTTGCTTGTTGCGAGTGTTCGATGAGATTCGTTGATTGTTGTTGGTGGGTGTGGAGTAACGTCCCTGGAATGCTTTTGTTAGGTAAGCAAAAGCTTGAGTCAAAGCAGCTGTTGACTCATCTTGATCATTAAGATCGGGTTCTTGGTGTTGCGGGATCACATGTTGTTGTTGTGGGTAGAATGGTGTTTGAGGATTGTATTATTGTTGCGTGAATTGTTGGGATGAAGATGATGATGGTTGTGCATTGACTGTTGTAGGTGTAGGTGATTGGACTATGAGTGCAAGAGGATCTTGTTGTTTTGCTTGTTTCTCTTTTCTGACTTCATTTGCCTCTGCTTGGTTTTGTTTTAGGAAGTCATAGAGTTGATCGTAGTTCACCTCATGAAGATTCTTAGTTTGGTTGACAATAGTAACATATCGTCCCCATTCTTCCGGTAGGTTGTTGATGAACTTGATGTTTTGAACAATTGGAATCGGCGTCAATTTGTTCCTGATCAACTCATTCATGAGAGTGCAAAACCGAGTATAGTAGGACTCAATCTGTTCAGCTGGTGTTGATGTGAACTTCTCCCATTCCGTCAGAAGCTTGTTTTCCATGTCTTGTACGCGGATTTCTGTACCATAACAAAGACGTCTAACTCGATCCCACATTTCCTTGGCAGTTTCACAACTATCGACAGCACATAATGTTTCTTGTGGTAGACCGAGTTGGATTAGATGCATTGCTAGGTGATCAGCTTCAATTTGCTTCCAATCTGCTTCAGTGTAATCCGATTCCTCTTGGATTTTGTATGTTGAAGCGACGGGAGGTGTTGCATTAGGATTTTCAACAGTTTCTTCAATCTCACGAGGCACGAATGGACCTTTCTCGACAGAATTAACCAAGAGTCTACCTTGTCCATTAGGTTTGCTTCTCATGTATCGAAGCATACGACTCGTCCAAGGGAGGTAGCCACCTTTTTCCAACATTGGTGGTCGGTTTTCTGAACCTGCGGCATGTATGTCCTGTTGTGTAGTCATCTTTAAAATATTGTATGATAAAGTGGATTTAGGATCTTTGTAACAAAGTAGGAGATGTTGTTGTTGACGGTTAAACTTGGTTGTCGTTGATGTGAGGCTTTGGTTTGTTGATGATGATCGATGAAGTTGTAGGTTTAGATGAACGAGACAAATTTAAATAAAGTTACAAAATTTGATTAGAGTATAATTAAGACAAAGTCAAAAGTTTACAATTTCGACAAGGTTATGTAAATTATAACTTAGATAAAATGACAATTTCTATAGAGATTTTAATTTGACCAAGATTTATAAAAATTATGGCAAAATATCAATCTAGATAGAAATATATCAAATTTATATAAATTGGTAATTTATATAAAAATCTAACTCTCTTATACAAGAGGGTAGATATCCTTTTGTCGAAGTATTTTTCACTCTTATACAAGAGTTAAAATACCGAGTTCACTTTTGAGTTGACGAAATTACGTTCGAATCAAATCCTTAAAAGTTATTTAACTTTGAACTCAATTCACACAAGTACAGGGGCCAAAACTGCCAATTCTAGAAGTTCCCAAAGGCTGCTGGAAAGTACAGGGACTGAAATTGACAGAACTGAAAAATGCTGAAAAGCTAAAGTCTGAACTGCGACAATTATGAACTACGACAATTATGAACTGCGATAAAACCTTGCAGTGTCCAATCGCGATAAAAGGTGAATAGCGATAGAAACTGAAATGCGACAGCAGTGGCTTTTTCCCACTTTTATTGACTTTTGAGTACTTGCCCACGTGATACCTTACAACTTTTCCCACTTGCTGATATTCCTGACACCTTTTCACTTCTTTAACCAATAATATCAAAGATATTACTAATATAATATTCAAAAACACATCCAAAGATTTCTCCTTAGATTATTTCGATCAAAAGCACTTAGAATACCAATGAAAAGTGCAGATTTTTTACAACTAACAAATGAGAAATACTCACTTAAACATATACCAGGTCGCAAAACCAAGAACAAACACAACTTTTCACATGAATCTTTGTTATTCGATTCCTAGAAACCACAACAACTAGCGTAGCTGCTGGGTAAATATGAACAAAAAACGAACAAAACAAACTCCTACCTTGATGATTGGCTCTTGTATACCACTTGTAGAACACGAATCTCTTCTTTATCATACTAACACAAACATGATGACACTCACAAACATACATTAAGAACAATAAGAGAATATGTATGGATCATATGGAGTTATTTCAAGTCGAATGATTATATTCAAGATATGAAGATAATACAATGACTAAGGTGAACTTGGCACACACACACACACACTCTTTCTTATGATAAAATGAGGCACACTTTGACTAACAAGAGTGTGTGTGAGTATATACGAATCACAGCCAACCAAAGAGGCTTGGTGGGCTTTGACTTGGACAATGTGGTGGGCTTTGTATTTGCACTACACTTATACAAATGAAACACTTATAGTTCTAATGCTACAAGCCCACTTTACAACATATTACACTTGACACATTTAGTCTAATTGCCAAAATGACCCTCACTTCAAAGTAGCATTAATTTAAATGCTAAGAAATTGTGTTTTAATTGGTTGTACCATTAGCAATAAAATTTGTAATGCTGAATTTTAAAGAATTTAATGCTCAAAAGTGCCTTCATGCTTTATTAGCTAGTAAGATAAGATAAGCAAACACGAGTCGACCCCTAAAATAAACATGTGACCTTTATCCAAAACTCAATAAAACCGGTGTTTTAAAACCCGGGTTGACCCGGCCGGTTGAACTGTGAACCGGTCAGGTGACCGGAAGGCGGTTTTGAGTGAAAACTCCGATTAAACCATCAGTTAAACCGGTTGAACCGTGACTCGGTGGCTCGGCCGGGTCAATTAGAAAACCGATTTTAAAACATTGAATAAAACTCATCTAGAATCATATAGTTGCTTTTTTCGATTGGTTAAATCTTCACACATAAATATTTTTTACTCAAGCACATAAATATTTTTTACTCACACTTACATATTTTAATTATCTTAAGTTTGGGTTCATAGTAAAGTCATCCTCGTATTGGCTAAACATTTAAATCTTAAATTTTGTCATGTCACATTTCTCATATCCACGAACGGAAGTAGCAGGGTCTCGGAATATCACCGAACTATTATCAAAATTTTGTTTTGTGATTAATTTGCATAAGTACTGTAAGAGACGTAAGAGTGCATTTACATTCCTGATGACTTATCGTATGTATCAAACATGTTTATTACAATTTCATGTTAACTTGCTTCATATTATTGAAATGATGTTTAATATTTCCGCATTAAAGAAAAGTACTTTATAATCGTATGTTTAATACAATTTCATGTTAACACCCCTAACGTCACCAGCGTAATGGTATCACCCTCCTTCACCTCTCCTTCACTCACCCAATTCACCACCTTACCATGAACCATTTAGGTAATTGAGTCAGACATTGTCGGCCCTAATCAATATAATGTAACCAAAACATAGTCCCTTTAACATGTTTTAACTAGGGCTGGCAATTTTGACACGAAACCTGTTAACACGACACGACACGACCTGTTCTTAACAGGTTCGTGTCTTAACCTTAACAGGTTTCGTGTCTTAACAGGTCAGACCTGTTAAGACCTGTTAATATTCGTGTCTTAACAGGTCAGACCTGTTAAGACCTGTTATGACCTGTTAAGATTATACTATATATATAATCCTTAAAATTACAAACCCTAAAATCCTAAATCTCTTTAACTCTTTTATCCACTCACTACCGGCGCCTCCCCCTTCCCCTCTCATCTCTCACCGTACAGACCCAAGTCACCCAACCCATTACCCAATCACCCAAACCCAATCGACTGATTCAGTCACAGACCCCGATTCGAAGAACTTTACAGGTATACCTTCTTATTCAACCCCGATTTGTTAGATTGTTAACATATTCGAATTTCAGGTTTTAGTAATCTAATTATCGAGCTAATTTGTTAGATTTGTTAGATTTGTTAGATTGTTAACATATTCGAATTTTAGGTTTTAGTAATCTAATTATCGAGCTAATTTGTTAGATTTGTTAGATTGTTAACATATTCGAATTTCTGGTTTTAGTAATCTAATTATCGAGCTAATTTGTTAGATTGTTAACATATTCGAATATGCGTAACAGGTTATTAGAAATGTTTTTTTGCTTATCTGATTTGAAAAGGTTATTAGAATATGAACAGGTTTTTGTTTTTTTGATTATTTCCGTTTTTTGTTTTTTTGTTAGAAATGTTTTTTTGCTTATCTGATTTGAAAAGGTGTAAGAGGTTATTAGAAATGAAATGCCTAAAAACACAAGGATAGTTAGCTGAACTGAAATATGATGGATAAATCAGTAGGCAACACATCGGTTAGTCTGATATAGTTAGTTTACACATATGAAGCTTTTTTACATTTGTGCCAAGGAAAATGATATCTGTGGTGGTTGCTTGTGGAATCTGTGTGGTGTTTTACACATATATTTGGTTCAGTTTGCATCCTGTAGAGTTTGTGCCAAGGAAAATAATATGTGTGGTGGCTTTTTCACATCAGTAGCATCCTGTATAGAGTTTGGTTCAGTTTGGTTCAGTTTGCATGAAGTAGAGCAGAATTAGAAGTAGATTATAGATACATCTACTGCAGTAGATTTTAGATACAGAATTAGAACTCAGAATTAGAAGTAGATTATAGATACATCTACTGCAATATACTTAGTTGTATTTAATAGGAGAAGCAGTGCAAGTGTTAATTATCTTTAGTTGCTGATTCATAAAAACCATTTTCTAATATTTACTCTTTTGACTTTTCAGGTTTAAAATGGAATGGAAGATACGAGTAAAGGCGTCGGAATTGATATTATGATTGATATATATTTGTATTAGTTAAGGATTATTATCATTATGTATTAGTTAAGATTTGTAAGACCTTTTGTATTGTTGAGGATTTTTTTTAAAGTTTTAGTCCAGACTTTTGTAATATGCATGTTAACAGGTCCTTAACAGGTCTTAACAGGTGCACCTATTAAATTTCGTGTCGTGTTCGTGTTTGAGAAAAATGACACGATAAGTTAACAGGTCGTGTTCAGGTTTGACCTTAACAGGTTCGTGTCTTAACAGGTTCGTGTCACCTGTTAACAGGTTCGTGTGACCTGTTATGTCAGCCCTAGTCCCTTTAACATGTTTTAACAAATGCAAACATTTCACTTTTACACTTACAATTTTGTTTTTTCTCTACATTTCAAATAAGTTAGCTACAAAATACATACACACTTTTATAAGATTGTTACAAAACTACCACATTGTAATTGTAACAAACTTTTCACATTTATCTTGTTATACATTTCCAAATCTCCAATAAAAAAAAAACACAAAAAAGTACACACTCAAAATACCCCAATCCCACAATCCTAAACCTCACACTTCTTTCAATCTCATCCATAAAATCCTCCATCATCCAACGGCCAACATTTAAAACAAAAAAAAAAAAACCCCCTCTGATCCGTGTGACACCCCAACCCACCAATCACATTTCAGTATCTCATACTATTTAAACCCCCTAAACACACTCTTCTCCCTCGCATCAATTCAAATTATCTTATAACCGCTAATAGCATTTGAAGCCCTAACCCTAATTCCATGGCTGCTAAAGGTTCACCATCTGCTAAGTCCACTGGAGTTACCAATACGGCACAATCTCGAGATGAAGAAACGTTTTATGGGCGACAGAAAGTGGGATCCATTCGCTATCTATGAAATATAGTAAGTATGTAAAAACTAATGTGGATTAGCATTGTTACATTTGTATCATCACTGTAAATTTAGGAGCTTGAAGTTATAGATGTACATGATGACTTTTTTTGTCTAAACTGTACAATCTTCCGTATAAAGATTTGTATATACTACTATTAATCTAGGATTTGTCTAATTTCGAGTTTTAACTTTTAATCATGTGTTTTATGTTTACTTATAGTTGTCTGTTTTCTTTTTTATGATAGGATGACATCATTCGAGACAGTGTAGTGACCTAAGGATGGCAAAATGGGTGGGCCTTTTGGTTTAGGTTCGGTCTTATAGACTTTACCCGCAAATGATATATGCTTTTGGCGGATCGCTTACTACTACGTTGGATCGGATGTCAACCTGTGACCTCTCCTGAGAGTAAGGGTACGGGACAACTGGAGCTTCAGCTTCAACTAAGAACTACCACTTTAACTTAACTGCAAATGTGCATGCTTTTGGGCAAAAAAACAACCTTTTAGGAGCGAGTGTGCAATTCACCTCACCATCAAATAGTTTGCCACTTACCAAATCAAGTTCCACTATGGTCAAGTCACCTATGAGGTTGCTTTCCTTGAGCTTTTGAGCGAAGGAAGCTCCAGATTTAGCCATGGGCAAGTAATGAGAAATAACAACTTCATAGTGATGGGAGATTTTGGTAATCGCCCCCCAATAGTTGGGCAGCCATTGGCTCCAATCTCCGATGGCTCTTGGTGGTCCTATTTTGTCGGCAAATGCGTCATGATGGATAGGCCGGAATCGTACGGATTCGGCTAAGAAGAAACAGAGGGTGATATCCTGATGGATAGGCTAGAATTCGGATTCGGCTAAGAAGAAACGGATTCGGCGTCAAGAAGGAGGACAAGGAAAAGATTTATAACGAATTAAAGCCAAGTATTCTTACCCTTTGTTTCTTCTTAACCGAATCCGTACGATTCCGACCTATCCATCATGACGTGCTCGCCGACGAAATAGAACCACTGAGAGCCATTGGAGATTGGAGCCAATGGTTGCCCAACTATTGGGAGGTGATTACCAAAAGCTCCCATTACTATGAAGCTGTTATTTCTCATTACTTGCCCATGGCTAAATATGTAGCTTCATTTGCTTAAACTCTCGAGGAAAGCAACCTCGTGGGTGATATGACCGTAGTGGAACTTGATTTTGTAAATGGCAAACTATTAGATGGTGATTGAACTTCAACTTCACTCATCAAATGTCCCAAATGCATCATCATTAGGCAATGGAAATTATATATTGGTTCGGGTGTAAAACTATGAAGGAGATTAAGAAAACTACTATTTGTGGGCAACATTACATGATAATTTGTGTAGGTATAAGAAAACTACAAAGTATGTAACAAAAATTTAGGAAGTTTAATTTGAATATGAGAAGCTTCATTGAATAAAAAGAAAACTATTGTCTAGTTTGGTAGGTAGTTGAGATTAATGTACAAGATTGGCAAGTCTTTTATGAAGGTATGTTCGATATTTAAAGCTTTATAAGACAAATGTGGGTAAAAGATTTAAATATGTGAATGAATTTTAATATATATTTTTTATTTCCATTTAATACAACTTGATGTGCTTCCATATTTGAAAATAGGTATCATATTTATTTCAACTTTAGTACACTCTTGTTTTCTCCATTTATTTTTTTTAACAGCAAAATTATATTAAAAGCTAGCAAGAAGCTAGAAAAGAACAAATAGGAGAATTACAAGACGTAAGGGAACAATGGGTTTTGAAGCCAATTGTTTCAAGAAAATATTAGTTTCTCCATTTATGAATCATGCTTTCATCTATAATACTTAAACATTCAGTACACCTAATAAATGTGGCGGCTTCAAGAATATGTACGGTATAAACAACCAATAGCAACGAAATTTAACGTGAAAATCATCAAGACTTTATTTTTTATCTATAAAATTATAAAATAAATTGAAACACCATCTCAAAATTGATTTCGCCTGGGTAAATAAATGGCATCGGTTGGGAGTAATACAAACCATTCTTAAAAAGGAAGATGAATACGAATCATTCCACAGTTACAACCACAAAACCATCTTTTCAGTTGCTTGCAAATATCTAAATCAATAAGTATTTAAATGTGAATCTTTTAAGTTGCCTTTTTGAAGATTATAAATAACCAGCTATCACTATATTCACCACCGTCATTTTTTTTAACCATTCTTCACCACTTCGAAAATAGCTATGTTCATGTGTTCTAATAAGCTACCTGGCTTATAACCTCAGACCAGTTAGTCATCCTTCGTCTAATATCAAAAAAAAAAAAAAAAAAAAAAAAAAAAAAAAAAAAGGTGTCGTTAACCACAACATTAGCCATCTTATAATAACAAACAACAACCACAAGCCCACTGTCTTAACCCATATTCACCAACGTCATTTTTTTTAACCATTCGTCACCACTTTGTAAATAGTTTTGTTTATGTGTTCTAATAAGCTACCCGGCTTATAACGTCACACCAGTTAGTCATCCTTGGTCTTAAAAAAAAAGCATCATAATTATTAAAACCTTCAAGGTTAGCTGGACTTCGATAGGAACACTTGTTTGCTTGACTTGGTGGAAAATAAGGTTGCTTTTAAGTATTTGATCCGGTCAACCAACATGAGAGTAAATTAGACGTTCGTCTTTTGGATATGAGGCATAAAACAAAAAAGGAGTTATCATACATTAATAAACATGCCGTAAGAAAAGGGAAACAATTGACACCGTAAGAAAAGGCCGAGGTGTTGTTAACCACAACATTAGCCATCTCCGTACAATAGCCACAACCCCTCTCAGAACATCAACAAAACTTGAATTAAAACAAGAACAAGAATAAACGCTCTATTTCATTTATTCTATAATTCGGTCTAACAAAAAATATTAGATTAAAACCTACCTGAGACCCTTTGAAAGGATCTTGAAGCCGAGTTACTTGAAAATGTAACAATCAAACAAGTCTAAATTTAGTGTGTTTCATGGTTTAAAGGTTAAAAGAAACACGGTATTTGTTTAGATTCGGATTGATCTTTGAACGGATAAAACTAATCATAAGGGACGATTTGCAATTTTTTTGGTGGCTGTGTTGTTTTAGGTTGAGAGAAAATTGGTGAATTTAGCATGTTATTTCATCGCTATCTAACCTCATAATATTGTAGTTATAGGAGATAAGTTTGGATTTTTTTTTCTTTGGTGGTGGTGGTGCTTTTTTTATTGATGGTTACATGTAAGTTGAAGGTTGAAAAATTTTGTATATACATTTTTATTATAGAAAAAACAATTAAGAATTGGATGGTTAACTGCTTTTCCGAAATATTTCCTTGAGTTCTTCTTTCTTATTTTAGACTTATGTGAGTTACTTGCATGGCCCGAAACCACGTCAATACACCCAAAGCTATAATTCATAAGGATTTGGGGCTATTAAAAAGAAAAGAGACTTATTATGGACCGATGGAGTGATGGTGAACACAACTTTGTTATCATTAGGCGTTATGCATACACATAATAATAATGGATCTATCAGTGATTAATTACAATGTTTATATCTATATCTATATCTATATTAATCCGTTTAACCTCCCTTTAACTCAACTTATTTTATACCTATTTACTTAAATATTACGCGGCACAATTACACAAACATTACGCAATGAACATTTAGGTACAACTGTGTGCATTATGTCACAAATAAATTGTGTGTTTATCATGATTTTGACTTTTTTACTCGACCTCAATCGAAAGTGATGAAATAAAGGCACCAACAATTTTCATGCTATGCTAATAAAAGTTTTGATAACAACATCACTGTAGAGACCAATATCACGTTCAGGAGGTCGGGGAAACACGAAATAAGGATTAAACATGGTAGAATTAGTTTATTGATTGAGGGAGGGGCGTATGTTTTCTAGAGAGAAAAAGTAAAGAAAACATACACACCACCGAGTAACATGTGAATCCCACCTTCCTAGTTGTGACTAGGAAGGTATTTATTACCACAATACAAGTCTAACTTAGCCCTATTGTCTAAACTAGCCCTTGTACTTAAATGCTATTGCAATTCCCGACAATGACATAACTTTATGGCTAACAATCTCTCTCCAAAGTGATGTCATACGGGAATTGCTTACAAACGTTCCCTACAAGTAAAATTCAATACAAAACATGAGAATGGTCTTCAAACTTCATTACTTCGTTCAGCTTGCAGAATCTTCTCAGCTTCATTTCTTCACTTGCAGAAGAACTATGTGAGCAAATCTAATTAGGATTTAATTCAGAGTGCCCTGAGTGCTCTTCCAAGGGAATTTGTGCTCTCACCTGGAGCAGAAGTGGACGAACAAACTCATTTTATGAGTGCCCTGAGTGCCCCGAATCTGTTCGGGGGAATAGAGTATCAACATCTTCATCTCACCAAATGCATCCCATTTATCTTTCACATGAGAGATCAGCCCTTAACGTACACATGAAATGATAATCTCCAAAGTAACAAGTTGACCCATATCGTTGGTCACGGGTAACTTGTTTAATGATTTCTCTCCCCCAAAGTTGAAACCGTAGCACCAGAATCAATTAAGATCCGAAAATGCACTTTTCTTTCTCCAGGATAGTTCCATCATCATCATCACTGGATTTTATACATTTCTCTCCCCTGCTGGTTACGATTTATCGGAATCAGCGCATAATGGTGTGTACTGTTAGACCCGTTTCCCAGAATACAAATAGGCCCCACCCTAGATGAAGTGGACCCGAGCCTAAGTATGTTTGACTAAGGATATGTGGTTGGATCTTTTAAGTGGATGTCTGATGAGGCCTAGATGCGGCGCATCAAGAAAGTTACATGCGGCATATGGCAGAATGAAAAGTAGAACCGGCTTGTTATAGTGCATGCGCCGTATTGGATAAGGAGATACGGCGTATATAAGATGCGGCGCATCTAAAATATAGATGCGGCGCATCGACCTTAAATAAGAAGAAATGACAGAAATGCCCTCTCAGCTAGTTTATATGTGTTAGGCTATAGACATTTCCACACAATTCTTGTGTGTTTCTGTGGTGCCAAGATAGAGAGAAGAGAGGGAAGATGATGGAGCATTTGAGGATGAAATGATGATGGTATAGTGGTAATAATTCAAGGGTTAAGCCTATAGCATGTTTCTTACATAAGGTATGATGTTCATGATGCTTAATTAGTGTTTAATTGATGAATTATGAAATTAGAGTTTGTAAACCCTAACTTGGGATTAAAGGGTAAATGGTGTTTTAAGATAATTAAGAGGTAATGATAATTATGTGATGAGTTTATAATGGGTTTAAGTTAGTAAATGGTGGGATTGATTATCATATAATCAATATATGATTATATGATGATTAGAAGTGTTTAGAGGTTAGTTATGGTTGTATTAGCCATGATTATAGCTAATGATTATGTGTTATATGTTATATATGATTATGTGTTTTAGGATGATTATGATGATGATGATGGCTAGAAGATGTTGTTGGTGGGATTTGTGTTAGTAGCCTAGCTTGGATTGAAGGTAAGTAACTCTCTTCAAAACATGTGTTATGTATGTATTATCATATATGTGTTATGATTGTGTAAGAATAGGAGATTTGGATTTGGAATGGTTATGAGTTGGAAGTTAGGTGGCTAGAGACTTTGATTGAGAGTAAGATAGCTTGAGGGACTTGGACTAGCTAAGGTATGTGGTTTGTTATAGTTGTGATGAATGGATGCATTGGTATTATGAAGTTGTGAGTGATGTAGGAGGTATGAAGTAGTTTAGTGGCTTCCATGTGATTATGATGCTTATGTGAAAGTATATGTATGATATATGTTTTATGATAGGTTACTTACTAAGCGTAAGCTTATTCTTTAGTTGTCAATGTTTTTGTAGGCTTAGAAGCGGCGGGATGGAAGGCTTGGATTGTAGCATGAGATTTTGGAAGCGGTTGGAAGATAGTGAGCATTAGGAGCTAGGTAGAACGTCGAGCTCTAGTCAAGGTTGTGCCCCCGAGAGTCTCTTTTATGAGTCGTTCGTTGTGTGTCAAAGTCGGGTAATGGTTTGGGAGTCTAACGAGTTGTCAAAAGTGTTTTAAGTGTTTTTTAGTGAATATTTAAGGGGCGTTTGGGTTTAAGTGTATTCGTACCCATTTTGGAGTCAAACGGGTAAATTGCCGTGTATTATAGTTTGTTATGGTTTTGAATGTAAAATGAATGTTTTGGCATAACTTATAATGTTGTATTGAGGTTAAAATGGTTTGTGAGTAAGAGTTGAGTTTATGCAGGTTTCCTGCTGAGGTTCTGTCTAAATTTGGTCGATGCGGCGTATCTAATAAATTAGATGCGACGCATCAGAAGTTAAGGTGATGCGGCGTATCTAGTATATTAGATGAGACGCATCAGGAGTTTAAGGTGATGCGGCGCATCATTTAGGGTTGATGCGGCGCATGGTCTTTCAGCTGTGATACGGCGTATCCCTCAAAAGGATACGGCGCATCGTTGGTCTCAGAAGGTCGTTTGGTTGTGTTATACAATTGATCATGGAATGTTTTGAAAGGTGTTTGAGTATATGTTCTTGCAATTATTTTAAAGGGTTAAATGTGATAGATTTTGGATGTGTAACTGAAGAATTTGTATGAGTCCGGTGAAGTCAAGCATTTTCGCGTCAAAAGTTTTAAATTTTAGTCAAAACGGGTACGGGGCATTACAACTTGGGTATCAGAGCTTCGGTTTAAGTGAATTAGGTTTTCCTTAGGATTGCCTAGACTTAAACCACTCTTAGAAGCGTTGGACATAAGTGTTGGTTGCGCGAAATTTAATTGCTAAGTATTAGATGGAATACGTTTAATGCTAGTTGAGCCTATTGATGGTAGGTGATGTATGCTTATAGTAGTGTTGTTGTGTTTAAGTTACAAGTCCATGGGGACTTGAGATACTTAGATGATTAGTTAGTCATGCACCTTGGTTGGTGACGGGGATTGTATTGCGATATGTGAATGTATGATAGAACTATAGTGATGAATTGTGAGTAGAAATGTTAAGTGGTATTAGAGACGGGCTAGTAAGTAAATTAAAGAGTTATGATATGATTGCTTATATGATGTTAAGTGTAGTCGTTTATGCGATGTTAAGTCTATGGTAAGACATTATAGGTCTAAGTTTTATGTGGTGTGCTTGAAAGCACGAGGGCTTAGAAGTGTATGAGTTGAGATGCATTAGAATGCATGTTATGTGTTGACCTAGTTGTGGTCGGTAAAATTAAAAAGAACGCATCGATATGTGAAATAAGTTAAGAAGCAGGGTAAGTACTTGGAAAACATAGATGTTTTGAAAGTGTAATAAAAAGTAAGAAATGAATAACGAAGTATGTTATTAATCTGATGATTGGAAATACATAAATGAATACATGCTTGGGGCATGAGTTTTTATATGCTAAACCAAATAAGGAAGTAAGGGTGTATGAATAAGATATGGTGAGGTCATGTATCATATAAAACATGATAACTAAAACATATAAATACCAAATGGGTAGTAATGACGAATGAGATATAGATTCCGCTAGAAGTCAGAAGTAACTTGAAATATGCTAGAAAGAATTGTAAAATATGAATATAATCATGTCAATATATCTGTATTGAAATGTATATGATGAGACTTATGTGAGTGTGATAGAATAAACCTATGTAAGGTTTATATGCGTAAAAGTTGAAAAGACTAAAATGAAGTAATGGTGAAGGTTGAGAATGTAGTCAATATGGGGTTGACGGGCAATAATAAAAGTGCGTTATAAGAACACATAGAAATGTGTAAAATATAATGAACAAATATTATATAGAACTTGTTTAAAATAAAGATGACACGTAGTGAGTTGCTGACGAACGTAAGAATGAGTTTATAGTTGGGTTGTAGATGTGTAAGTAAGTGGATTAACGTAAGGGTAAACAACACAAGATTGTGTACGATAAAAGAATAGCCATAGCAAAACAAGAAGAGAGATGCTAACTGGTATTAGGGATGGAATCAATAAGTAACTTAAAGCGTTAACGCATAAATAAGGGATTGTGATGATGAGAAGTGTACTCAATCATAATGTATAATAATAAGATGAATTTGACACGCAAATTGTTAGGGGTTGTGGACATAAGAAAAACAAATAAGATTCAGTAACAACGCTTTAAGTATGGATCGTGATGATATTGGGAGTACTAACGTATAATGTGAAGAGACAAGACGAAACTACCAAGTTAATATTAAGGTGAAGTTGCGATTAAACGGGGATATATATATAACGGACGGAAACTAAATGAAAAAGTATGAGTGTCAGAAATTAAATGTGATAAACTAAGAATGTACATGGTATACTTAACATGACGTAAAATTTGTAGGATTGAAGTAAGGTGTGTTGGTAAGATAATGACAAGATAAAAAGAATACATTTTAACACTAATGATCAAATAGGACGAGTCAAGTGTGCAAGCAATAACATAATAATACATTGTGCGGTAACATAATGAACTTACGTAAATAGAACGCGTGAAAAGAAAAGGTAACGCTAATGAAGGCGTTAACGTTATTAATCTATGAAGGGCATATATGTAATTGGCAAGAAAGAATAATATCGCTAAAATACATAAATAAATTAAGAAATGAGATAAGATATGAGCATAAGAATGCAATGAGCTAAGAATGTAAGAAAGAATGAAATAGAGCAAAATTTCTTAAGTACTAATAGCCATAATGAGATGAATATGTGTAAAGCTAAGGTGTTATCATGAAATAATTATATTACGGCTCAGGCGATTTGCTGTAATCATTAATAAATAATGAGCGTGTTATAATTGACGATCTATGTAAGGTCTACATGTAAAGGAAGCGAGTGAGACTAAAAGAAGAGGGATAAGATATGGAAATAAAAAGGTGATGGATTAAAAACGTAAGAAAGAATGAGAGGGATATGTGTGAGATAAAGACGTTGTCTTGGAATTATCATATTACGGCGCTGTAATCACCATAATGAAAGCATGAGTTTCGGTTGGTAAAATGTGAGAAGTCTAGACGTAAATGAGTCGAGTGGACTAAAATGTAATGTAAGAATGTGAAAACGATTAATGAAGGCTAAAAATGTAAGAGGTAAAGTAAGGAGGAGAAAATAACTAAAGCGGATTAAAAATGTAAGGAGTGTGTATGAGATAAAGGCGTTGTTCTGAAATTATCATATTACTGCTAAGGCGATTAGCGGTAATTACTATAATAAACGAATGTAATAATGTGTGTGTGGTGCTTATGACTTGGATCCGTTGTTAAGGTGATAAAGTGTGAATGTAATGATCCTTCGGGATGAATGTTAAATGTGGTATCCCTCTGGATGACCAAGTAAAGGAATGTTAAGGAATCCTTCGGGATGAATGTTGAAGATCCTTCGGGATAAAAATGCATTGCCTTCACCGGCAAAGATTGCCTACATCCTTGGCATGTGTGAAAGTCCTTTCTAGGAAAATGTTAAAGTAAAGCGGATCCAAGCTAGAAAACGGAAGAATTTAAAAATCAAATGAAATATAAAATGAAGGTGAAATAATAAAAGCTAGATTGGGAATTAGGAGTCGTAGTGTTATGTCGGGAGTACATAACCATGAGTTTATAATTTTTGATTTACATCGATTGGGACGCCTCTCCATGTAAATGAGGAATTATAAACGAGTGGGCTATGTGTTGCTGACACGGCACGAGTAGGGTTAGAGAAGTAGAAAGCGGGAGTTTATAGTTGGTTAGGAATTGTAAGGATTAAGATAGGAGGGTTAGAAGTAGACCATGGCTTTTAGATGAGGCTTAGAAGGACCTTGATGGGATGGAGAAATTGTAATGGTGGCATAATGTGCCTTGCGGTGTGGTACAAAATATGATGAATGAAGTAATGGAAGGTGAACGTATTAGCCGGGAGTGATCATGTAAAGTCAACTAGTACGAGTTCCTTAAGTATCGAGTAGTCAAGAATGAGGGTAGAAAATATAGTGAGTGAAATAATGATGTGCGATAATAGGGTGGATTAGGATGATGATTGGTGATAATAAGTAAGTCTTGTATTATGTAAAATCTAAGCGAGAGTTGTGGGGTATAAAAGTAAGCAGGGGTAATGTGGATTAGGGCATGTGATAGTGTTAAAGTATGGCGCTACAAAGCTAATCCCTATAATATATATAAGCCTTAGAAGGCAATCAAATGGCATGAATGAATAAGCAGGCTTATGTGTAGCCGATATGACGTGAGCATGGAAAAATGAATGGAGAAAATGAAAAGTAAAACGTATTAGACGTTATAAGAAAAGAAAGATATGAATAAAACTTATGACGACATTAAGGTCTTATGCGGAGCCATAAGGTAGACGCTTGGAATGAGTTGTGTGTTGAATTGATAAGAAATTGGGTAATTTTCTTAGGATTTGATAAGATAGATTGCTTAGGTGATATGTAAGAAAGAATTTTGTAAGGTGCCGTTTGTATGGTACCTTGTATATTTTGAGTTAAGTTGCCAGTGTTGATTTGATATATGTTGGTAATATGTGGAATGGGGGATCGGTCGGATTATGATGTTATATTATGTTTAGTGCATTGATGATGGCGTGTTATAGTAATGAAGTTAGACTTATCTAGAGTCGAGTATATAGATGTTCCCGGATGACAAGTAGACATTGTGGGAAATCTTAGAAAAGTTGTGATGATAAGTGTTGATTATAGTAGATTACGCGTTGAGATTATGGTATTGAAGTCTAGAGTTGCAAGATCATTGAGATCGTTGCACTAAATGAACTAAGAGTTAAGGGGCTAAGAATGAGAGGTGTTATGAGACTAAGTGTGGTTAGAAATAGAACGGCAGATTTCGGGGACGAAATCTAAATAAGGGGGGTAGAATTGTTAGACCCGTTTCTCGGAATACAAATAGGCCCCACCCTAGATGAAGTGGACCCGAGCCTAAGTATGTTTGACTAAGGATATGTGGTTGGATCTTTTAAGTGGATGTCTGATGAGGCCTAGATGCGACGCATCAAGAAAGTTACATGCGGCGTATGGTAGAATGAAAAGTAGAACCGGCTTGTTATAGTGCATGCGCCGTATTGGATAAGGAGATACGGCGTATATAAGATGCGACGCATCTAAAATATAGATGCGGCGCATCGACCTTAAATAAGCAGAAATGACAGAAATGCCCTCTCAGCTAGTTTATATGTGTTAGGCTCTAGACATTTCCACACAATTCTTGTGTGTTTCTGTGGTGCCAAGATAGAGAGAAGAGAGGGAAGATAATGGAGCATTTGAGGATGAAATGATGATGGTATAGTGGTAATAATTCAAGGGTTAAGCCTATAGCATGTTTCTTACATAAGGTATGATGTTCATGATGCTTAATTAGTGTTTAATTGATGAATTATGAAATTAGGGTTTGTAAACCCTAACTTGGGATTAAAGGGTAAATGGTGTTTTAAGATAATTAAGAGGTAATGATAATTATGTGATGAGTTTATAATGGGTTTAAGTTAGTAAATGGTGGGATTGATTATCATATAATCAATATATGATTATATGATGATTAGAAGTGTTTAGAGGTTAGTTATGGTTGTATTAGCCATGATTATAGCTAATGATTATGTGTTATATGTTATATATGATTATGTGTTTTAGGATGATTATGATGATGATGATGGCTAGAAGATGTTGTTGGTGGGATTTGTGTTAGTAGCCTAGCTTGGATTGAAGGTAAGTAACTCTCTTCAAAACATGTGTTATGTATGTATTATCATATATGTGTTATGATTGTGTAAGAATAGGAGATTTGGATTTGGAATGGTTATGAGTTGGAAGTTAGGTGGCTAGAGACTTTGATTGAGAGTAAGATAGCTTGAGGGACTTGGACTAGCTAAGGTATGTGGTTTGTTATAGTTGTAATGAATGGATGCATTGGTATTATGAAGTTGTGAGTGATGTAGGAGGTATGAAGTAGTTTAGTGGCTTCTATGTGATTATGATGCTTATGTGAAAGTATATGTATGATATATGTTTTATGATGGGTTACTTACTAAGCGTAAGCTTATTCTTTAGTTGTCAATGTTTTTGTAGGCTTAGAAGCGGCGGGATGGAAGGCTTGGATTGTAGCATGAGATTTTGGAAGCGGTTGGAAGATAGTGAGCATTAGGAGCTAGGTAGAACGCCGAGCTCTAGTCAAGGTTGTGCCCCCGAGAGTCTCTTTTATGAGTCGTTCGTTGTGTGTCAAATTCGGGTAATGGTTTGGGAGTCTAACGAGTTGTCAAAAGTGTTTTAAGTGTTTTTAGTGAATATTTAAGGGGCGTTTGGGTTTAAGTGTATTCGTACCCATTTTGGAGTCAAACGGGTAAATTGCCGTGTATTATAGTTTGTTATGGTTTTGAATGTAAAATGAATGTTTTGGCATAACTTATAATGTTGTATTGAGGTTAAAATGGGTTGTGAGTAAGAGTTGAGTTTATGCAGGTTTCCTGCTGAGGTTCTGTCTAAATTTGGTCGATGCGGCTCATCACGTATCTAATAAATTAGATGTGACGCATCAGAAGTTAAGGTGATGCGGCGTATCTAGTATATTAGATGCGACGCATCAGGAGTTTAAGGTGATGCGGCGCATCATTTAGGGTTGATGCGGCGCATGGTCTTTCAGCTGTGATACGGCGTATCCCTCAAAAGGATACGGCGCATCGTTGGTCACAGAAGGTCGTTTGGTTGTGTTATACAATTGATCATGGAATGTTTTGAAAGGTGTTTGAGTATATGTTCTTGCAATTATTTTAAAGGGTTAAATGTGATAGATTTTGGATGTGTAACTGAAGAATTTGTATGAGTCCGGTGAAGTCAAGCGTTTCCGCGTCAAAAGTTTTAAATTTTAGTCAAAACGGGTACGGGGCGTTACATGTACATGGAGTATGAACTGGAAGCACTTTATCATTAACCATAACAGCTCGTGAGAAGATGTAGATAAACCCAATCTACTAATAATACCATTTGGAATTGTCTAACTCTTTATCAACCCCCTGTATCAAAAACAACGGCTTCGTGTAGTGACTACTGATGGAGAAAGCCCACTATGACGAACTTGTGACTGAAGTAAAATAACCCAAATTTGTGACTTAAACTTGCACTAATGTATGACTAAGAACCTATACTGAGCAATACAACGTAACTCCTTTAAGCATAGATCGTTTTATATACCCATCCAACCTTCCTTTACCGTATATGAACTCATCTTGAATTATCCACATCTTTGTGTGACACTTGAGCACTACAACGTAACTCCTTTAAAGTGATAGCTATACTCTGTGAGCACAACAACGTAACTCCTTACATCAGGTATAACTAGACAAATCAAGTCTTAATCATTCAATAAGCGCCCAAGCAAGGATCTCGAAGAATCATGCATCCAACCAACCCCGATATCTTCAAGATACTAAGTACACACACCCGTGATATTGCACGTCAACTTCAAATAGGTAACAATGAGTCATCATCCTTGTAGTCACAGTTGATAACACTCAATATTTAGCCATTGTCATTTGATTGTAATTCTTGATCAGGATCTTTTTGGCTATACGTGGTGATGTTGAAGGTGTAGGCCAATAATATCATTTTTGATTTTGGTTTGAAGTATGCCATAAATTGCAATTCTAAGGATACATGAAAATTTTGAGTTTGAAACATTTTTACGCCAAATTTCACTGGAAAAATTCGAATTTTGACCTAAAAATTTGAATTTTGAAAATTTTCAATCTTATACCAAAATTTGTATTTGGCGTAAAAATTGAGCGTTTAGTCCCCTGTAAAAATTAAATTTTACTCAAATTTTCCCGCCAATATATATATATATATATATATATATATATATATATATATATATATATATATATATATATATATATATATATTTGCAATTGCGATAGAGGTGAAATCCAGAATTGCGATAAAGTTGTCGGACAACAATTGCGATAAGGTTCTCGGACAACAATTGCGATAAGGTTGTCTGGCAGCAATTGCGATAGACTTGTCAGACACCAATTGTGATAAGTATCTCTGGGACAATTGCGATAAGACACTGCAAGGGCAATTGCAATAAGAATTTCCAACCACAATTGCGATAACAATTTCTATCGCAAATCTTTACAAGATTGCGATACTCCTTGATGAATTGCGATAAATCTCTGCCAACAGAATTGCGATAAAAAGCAGTTTACCAACTCTTGACTTTGTTGACACTTCACCAATAATGCATCCCCTGATGAGATCTAGCAACTCTTATCCACTATTACTAACTATTCTTAGACAAGAATTTCTAGAAAGATGAACTGATGAAGATCCATAACACAAATCACAAACACAATTCGAATCTCTTTTTCACGATCAAAACACATCAAAAATCCGTAAAAACTTATAAAGATCAAACTTTTATCGACTTTTTTGCTTATCAACTATATTTCACTACAAGATCTAACTTTTTACCGCAATAACACAAGATTTTTGAAGATAGGATTTGATGAAAAACTTACCAAAAACTCGGTTGATGAACAGTAACCGATCACATTTTTTACCTCAAGAACACCACGATTCGCCCTTGGTTAGCTCTGATGCCAATTGTAGAGACCAATATCACGTTCAGGAGGTAGGGGAAACACGAAATAAAGATTAAACATGGTGGAATTAGTTTATTGATTAGGGGAGGTGTGTATGTTTTCTAGAGAAAGAAAGTAAAGAAAACATACACACCTCCAAGTAACCTGTGAATCCCACCTTCCTAGTTGTGACTAGGAAGGTGTTTATTATAACAATACAAGTCTAACTTAGCCCTATTGTCTAAACTAGCCCTTGTACTTAAATGCTATTGCAATTCCCGACAATGACATAACTTTATAGCTAACAATCACAACTTAAGAAACAAAATCCCACCATCATCAAAAAATGAGAGTTTCAAACATGAAGAAAATTAATGCTAAACATTACGCAAGAAACAATTATATCCACCATTTGCGCATCGCACGGGTCTGAATGACTCGAATTTAATAGAACCTTATCTTGGCTTTAATATATAAAAATTACGATAAAGGTTTAAAATAAAAGATGCAAAAAAAGGAAGTGTATGCAAAATCTTGAGCATAGTTAAAGGTTAAAAATGAAAAATAAAAATGGTGCAAAGAGATTTGGTGGGTCCAAAATACCAGTAAAACCCACATTTACAAAAAAAAATATAAAAAACTAAAAATTAAAAATTAGAAAAATAACCTATTTTTACAAGCTTATGTGAAACCCGACCCTATAAAGAATCAGGTTTCTCAAATTGGCATGAGAAACCCGATATATGGTGCTTTTCACCCGATTCTATAAAGCATTATCGGGTTCGACCCATTTGACTAAGTCGTGTTCACACTAATAAACCAAAAAAAATGTATACAAGATAGTTACATATAAGTAAAACGTGTATAGGAATGTAAATATACAAAATATTCAAGATAATTGTTTAATTCATTTATTTGTGATAATTTTTGTTAATGAGATTATTACTCGAATGTCAATTATTCTGTGTATCTTTATCTTGAGAATGTTTCCTTGTGTATTTATACTATTAAAGGAATCTATTATTTAAATTGATCTGCTTAAAGATACCTTTGTGTATTTATTTTGTTTAGATTGTTCTGCTTTTGGTACATCAAGCAAATCATTCAACAAATCGAACATAAGGGAACACCAAAAGAGGAGAAGAATAGTATGGCTGAGCTACCTCTCGATTTAGTACTGTCCGAGATATTACCAAGAGTTCCAGCCAAGTACGTAGGTCGTTGCAGGTGTGTTTGCAAGCAATGGAACTTGTATTTATCGACATTTAAGTTTAAAAGAGTACACCTTTGCAAGCAAAAGCAGTTAGGAACCATGGACTATAAACTTCTTATGTTTGATAACTTTTGCACGCTTGATTGTGAAACCCTCAATAGTATGATTTCTATACCTTCTAAATACTTGGATCCGAGACTTAAATTAATTTTAGCAAGCTTAGATGGATTGGTATGTTTAACCTCGTTAAATATGAAGCAGTTTGCGTTTTGGAATCCACTCACTGGTGCCTACAAAATGTTGCATTTTAATGGTTATCATTCTTCTTCCGATATGAGAAGATCTCGTGATCATTGTATTATTGGTTTCTATATCGACTCCTCTAACGATTACAAACTTCTGCATATACCGCTTGGGGGTGGCAATGGGGACAGGGCTAGGGCTTATATCTATTCCCAAAGATTAGATTCGTGGAGAGATATCAGTATTAATATAGATTTCTATTATAAAAACACCAGCAGCTTCGATTGGTCCAAGGCTACTTTCTCAGGCCAAACTCTTTATTTTAAGCTGATATCTTGCAGGGATTCTAATGAAGCCGTTATTTCTTTTGATGTCAAAACAGAAGTCTTTAAGGTTATACAATATCCACCCATTCAAAGTCGCCTATGCTATTCTGGATGTTTGGTGGTACTAAATGGATGCATTCACTTGTGTGTAGCTTATCGCATTGGTGGTCATGACCATGATGGTTATGAGTGGTTGTCAGGTGATCTTTGGAGGCTAGTTGGTGATGGAGATAAGTGGGTGAAGGTGACCGCTTTCCCCCGCTCACAGTATCATATTAATGACTTGAGAAGTCGAAGTAAATACACAATTCATAATACGTGTGGGAAATGGTTTGCCATTGCCGAGGATAAGAATAACAAATCTTTTCACAAAGTGAGCATGGAGGACTTCGCAACAAACTATTGGCATTTTAATTATCCGAGCACGGTGTCTACATATTATCGAACTATATATGTTGAGACTCTCATGTCACCTCATCCAAGTGAATAAAATATCTTCGATCAATCCTTGTCGTTTTCACTCCTAATTAGGTGCATTTTCTTGTTCAATCATTCGATTACAAAAGTCTACCCATTGATTATATTCTAAAACAAGCACATTAGCTTTCCGAAGGTTTTTTGTCTTGTTTTTTGTTACACTTTGTAGGTGTTTATCAAATTTAGAGGCTTATTCGATCTATGATATATTGCGTGTAAATTTGGAGCCGAAAAAGAAGTCATTTAACATCTGTTATTGTAGTCCTAGTGTTATGTTCCATAAGGTATTTGGCAAGCCAGCAAACTAGCCAAACCATCTCTTTTCCAAATGACATGCAACATCTACAAGATATAAATAAGTGGAAATAAGTGGCATATATGCTATTGTGTAAGCAACATCATTTAACTTTAACGTCAAATTTAGATTGCGCAAGTAGTTTAGGATTGCGTTTTGAAATAGAAATGAGTTTTCAAATGATCCGATAAGCTACTCTCAAACCTTTTACTGAAAACCGGTTAGCGACTCTAAGGGGGTGTTTGGGATTGCTTACATTTTATAACTAAGTAGAAGCAAATAATCAGTTGTGAGTTGTGACACAACACACTGCTGGAGATAGTGGTTTGATCTGCTAATTTTCTAAGCAACTCACAAAAATGGCTACATCACCCCCACACAAGCAGATAATCATAAGCACAGTCTAGAGTTTTAAAAACTCATATAATGTATCAAAAAAGCAATATTTCACCCTCAAGTACGTGAATGATCATAAGCACTTTTCTTGTATCCAAATACTTAAGGGTCCGTTTGGTGTATAGATGAGTTTAGGATTAGGATTTTGATTTGAATTTAATATAGTTTTTTGAATTTAGGAAAATATATAAATATTGAAGTTTTTTTTGTGATATATGTAAATGTTGCGAGAATTAAATTATGGGAGAGAAAAATACTAACAAAATAATATATTATATATATTATAAATGAAAATTTTTTTAAATTATAAAATGTTATTATTGTAAAATGAAAAAAAAATAAAAAATAAAAAAATATGATTGGTTGATATGAAAATTGGACCCACTTAAAACTAAAATATATCAAAAAGGAGGGCAAGGTTGTCGGGTTTTGCACAAGAAAAAGATATGGTATGCATTTCAAACAACTATTTTTACCATTAACGATTTAACCCCAAATTCTACTCTTACCCCCCTCAAACCAAAATACGATATTTCACCCCGAGATAAGCAAATAATCATAGGCACTTGGCTTCTATACGTGGAACCAAATTCGATAATAGGACACATTAATTTAACTAGCAGGGTACCCGCGCGTTGCGGCAGCGGGTACGCTGTGACGATTAACAGAAGAAATAGATCCCGATGAGGCATAATTTACTAGTTTGTATCGGTTCCAACGGGTCTTCTCTAGCCCGTTTTCGGATGGCTTTTATTGGCTAACCGAACCAGTGGCGACACAGGTTCCCGGTTGAACCCGTTGGTCCGGTCAGGTTTTGAAAACTATATGTATCATCAACTTGTTAGCTTGTATGAAGTTTTGTGTGTTTTATTAGTTTGTATAATGTGTATAATGACATGTACTTTTTATTTTAAGAGTGTTTTAAAAATAATACTAATTAGAAAATTATTTTATAGTTTGTTTAGATTGTACATTTTGAAAATTTTATCATACTCTTTAGTAAGGGAGTATTTTAATTGTTTGTATTTAATTTGGTAGATGTGCTTTTAATTGGTTGTACAATGTGAATAAATCATTATACTTTTAAGTAATTGGATGTTTTAATACGAGTATTAATTATGAGAATTAAGTTTTTTTTTTAAGGTATTTAATGCCCAATTGTGTTTTAATTGGTTATACCTTTATCAATAAAACTTGTAATGCTGAATTTTAAGTTATTTAATGCCCAATTGTATTTCAATTGGTTGTACTTTAGCAATAAACTTGTAATGGTGAATTTTAAAGAATTTAATGCTCAAAAGTGCCTTCTTGCTTTATTAGATAGTAAGATAATATAAGTAAACCTGAGTCAACCCCAAAAATAAACATGTGACCTTTATCCAAAACTCAATAAAACCAGTGTTTTATGACCTGGGTTGACTCGGCCGATTGAACTGTGAACCAGTCGGGTGACCAGAAGGCAATTTTGGGCGAAAAACCTGATTGAACCACAGGTTAAACCGGTTGAACCGTGACCTAGTGGCAAGGTCGGGTCAACTAAAAAACCAGTTTTTATAACATTGAATAAAACTCGTTTAGAATCATATAGTTGCTTTTTTCAATTGGTTAAATCTTCACACATAAAGTCATCCTCGTATTGGCTAAACATTTAAATCTAAAAATTTGTCATGTCACATTTCTCATACCCAGGAACGGAACTAGCAGGGTCTCGGAGTATCACCGAACTATTATCAAAATTTTGTTTTGTGATTAATTTGCATAAAAGATCATGAAATTTTTAATGCATTTGATAAAAAGAAATGAGTTTATATTTTTTTAGTTATTCCTTTTGTATGTGAAAATAAAACTCTACTTTTGTTAAAATTTTGTTTTGTGATGTTAATTTGCATAAAAGATCATGAACTTTTAGTGCATTCAATAAAAAGAACTGAGTTTATACTTTTTTTAGTTATTCCTTTAGGAGAGGTGATTCGCACACCAACTTTTTTTATTCTTTCATCACACTCTGTGTATTACAGTGTTGTATTTTGTGCTCTCTGTGCATTACAGTATTGTACACAATGGTGTTTTTATCAAAAAAAAAAAAAAAAAAAAAAAAAAAAAAAAAAGAAAGTTTTGCGAATCAATCCCCTTCCTTTAGTATGTGAAAATAAAACTCTCTTTTTATTAAAATTAGTTATTCTAATGAAGTCGTACTTTTTTGTTCAATTTTCCTTTTTTATATTATCATTTAGAAAACTTTGTACACCCGCTCATTTTTAGTTTCAATTTCTGACATTGTTTTCACCTATGCAACCGGATTTAGTGTTTTTGAATAAAACACGTAAATTTTGAATACACATCCACTCAAAAAAGGTTGGTATGTAGACATACACTAGCTATAGATGATACAATAGTAATACGAGCACCAAATGTTTTATTCGTATTTAGCTTTTGTTGCTAATAGTCAAGTTGACTTTAATGGATGGATCATTATTAGTGTAAACACAAAAAGAAAAAAGAAAACCAAGCAAATTAAGAAGTGATATCTCATATCTCTATCTTTAGTTAGGTATCAACCTCCTTTTTATGTTGCTTAAGTTTAAAGTATTAAATAATTCCTTAACTATTCTTATACTTTCATAGTCCATAATAAAAAGATTTTCATTCAAGTTTGCAACAAAAAATCTTTGAAAATCACATGTATGGGTTTAGAATGTTTATTATCATACTTTGGTGACTTTGTTCGGTAGAAAGGAACACAAGTTACTCGTATTTGATTATAGCAGAAATTAAGGACGGAACCAGGACTAAATATGACCGGGTTCACAAAATTTTTAAACGGTAATATAAAAACACATTTCGATGCACCAGGTGCATTTAAGATGCCTTTGAGACCTCAAACAACTTGATAACTTCGACAATAGCCTTTTATCGAGCCGCATCATCTTTATCGCATTGTTTTTTTAATATAAGCTTGCATTTCTTCGATGAAATATGGGTGTAGGGATCGAACCTTCCTTTCTTTATCACACAAACACACAACACTATGATGACACTCACAAGATCTTATAGAACAAGAAGAGATGTATGTGGATCGTATGGTATAACTTTGGTCAAATGTCTATTAGCTTTGAGAAGAAAGAAATAAACAAAGACAATGATGAATACACCCATACAATCTCTTACACTAAACTATGAGGCATCACTATGAGAATGAGAGAGTGTGTGTGTTTTATATCGACACAGCCTCATCAAAGGGTTTTGATGGGCTTTACTTGGGCTTGGTGTGGGCTATACTTGCATTACACATATACAAGGTCTATACTAACATAACTAATACATATAGCCCACAATAATAGACTAGTTAATACATTTAACACTTAAGTTCCATTTAACAAATGACCATCACTTCACAATTAAATAAATTAATTGCTAACAATCTCCCCCTAAGGGATGGTCATTTCAATGATGCTCCCGTGATTGGTCTTTTGCCTTCAATGTCTTGAACTTTGTGTGTCGATGTATAATAGTCTTCATTTAATGTTCCTTCATGCACTGTGATCTTCAAAGAATCGTCTTTTGGTCGTTCTTGTCTTGATCTACTTATTCTGTCCAGATGCGTCGTCGTTGTAGATGATGATGGTAGATGGACTTTCGTCGGTACCTGCATAAGACAGTTAGCAATAAATAGTCCAGCGCTTATAAGTTCAGATTTCGAGATCGTTATCAGCATAGTGTGAAAATTTTCTCTAATCTTTACCAAGGCCGTTAAGAGCCTCTGAAGTATACCGAAGTATCACTTCAAGACTGTAAACCGTTTGAAGCGAGTAACCATCATGACATAAGGCAAGATCCTTAGATCTCATTAAGACTCATACAACTTGTATCCTTTTGATGAACACAAGTGTATTGCATAGGAAGTGTTCCTAATAGATCTTTGATGAATCTCATGTCTCTAGACTCTATAATGTGCGTTTTGGTTTTAGTCATTGGAGGCATGGAGCAGAGTGCCACCTTTTCAATATCAACACATCTCGGAGTGAGAAGTCGATAGATTATGTAGTGTTCTCCGTGAGAAATGAAACAAATATCTTTTGAGAGATATCTGAGTGGATAGGAGGGGCGGTGCAACGCGTCACTGGGTCCATGACGTCTTGTCTTCAATATCAGTATCACCTTAGTGATTACCGATAGCAGATGTATTGACCCGGTTTGTGACCTAAGTTTTCATGGAGGGCTATTTCTTTTCACCCTTTCATTAAACTTTTCTTTTTAATTCTTCAACCCCTTCTTTCTCCTTTCTCATTATACTCCTTTTTTTAATCTTACCTAAGGACTTCTAATTCTAAGCTAATGGAATTGTCCTTGGGTAGATCCCTCCAGTTCTGACGGATCATTGGACATAACCTAACCATAATCACCTTATTACACCATGATTATCCTAGATTATCGATCACATACCATAAACCTTTTTGAAAATCTCTCAACGTGTTCATGAACAAACACATTTAGCTAACACATTGAGAGTTTTGCAATTTTTGAAACACTCCTCCTTCACATGTGCTCATGCATTTTTGGTATAAATTTGCACATGTTGGGTAGAGTTCGCACATTTTGAAATGATCGATTTTCAATGAACATGACCTTCGCGAGACACGCTTACATCACTAGTTAGACTAGCTTGAAGTTATTACCCATCCTGGTCATATTCAAGATCATCTCTCGAATTAGTACATTCTACTTAGACAAGTCCTTTGCGAGACACGTTTACATTACTGGATAACCAGTTTGAAATTATTACCCGTCTAGGACATGTCTTTTCGATAACGGACATTTACTTTCGTCAATTCAAGGGTTGTTCTGAGTCTTTTTGCAGAGCTCATTTGAGATTCTAACCACAAAACTTTTTTATCACATTTTAATCACGTCCTCTCCCCTTATATCCAATTAACACTTAATCTCCCCCTAAAAAATAGCATGAAGTGGTATTTTTGAAAACAGTTGATTAAAATGAGACGTTTTGGAGAGACGGACTGATTTTAGCATAAATCGGAACATTTTTGTTTTTTACTCCCCCTTAAACAAAGCATATAATTAAATGTTTGAGTTTAAAAGCATTTAAGGGTCTTAGAGGGAGTTGATGCGAGCACAAAATTTATAGAAAGACTTTGAAAAATCTTTTTGAAACAATTTTGATTAAGTGCTCACGGTTTTAGCTTTTTGCCATTAACATTACTAGTCCTGATTAGAAATAATCAGAAGTCATTAATGTAGCCTTTATATGAAATCTTTTCAAGTTGGAGTACTCGGGCCACAATAAAAGTTTTCACAATAAAGCACGGGTCTCTTACTGGTATATACGAAAGCCTTGAACGAAGAAAATTTGAGGAACGACATGTTTTGGAAAAAAATTAAATGAACTCCTGCTCAAGCATCTGTACATGCCCGTATCATTGTTGAATGACATTTCTAGATACGTACAAAATATTGATTACACGAGAGACATGTCGTGAGAAGAATATTTTTGGTTTTTGAAATTTTCTATTTTTTATTTTGTTTTTGTTGGTTTTTTAAAATTTTGTATTTTGTTTTTTGAAAAAATATTTACAAAAATATTTACATGCGAAGCTTGTTGATATAAATCAAGAAGATTCGAGAAGACTTTCTAACTCTTCGGGAGTTAGGCTTCGCATTCCAATTCGACGAACTAAGTTTTCAAACCGCTCTTTTGGAAGGGCTTTAGTAAATAGATCGGCGAGCTGGTATTCAGTCTTCACGAAAATAGTTCAACATTACCCTCTTCTACGTGCTCCTTTATGAAGTGATAGCGGACTCTAATATGCTTGGTCTTCGAGTGTTGCACTGGATTGCACGAGATGGCTATGGCACTTTTCGAGTCGCAATACAAATGTATGCGGTTGAAAAAGAAACCATAATCTATGAGCTGTGTCCTCATCCATAGAACTTGGGCACAACACGCAGATAGAGACACATAATCGGCTTCTGATGTTGATAAAGCAGTGCAATCTTGTTTCCTTGATGACCAGCCTACTAGTTTTTCTCCCAAAAATTGTGCTCCGCCTGATGTACTCTTTGCTGTAACTTGGCAACCGGCATGGCCTGCATCTGAAAATGCTATTAGAGTAAACTCCGAATCCTTCGGATACCAAAGTCCCATGTTGATGGTTCTACGAAGGTACCGAAAGATCCGTTTAACCTCTTGGAGGTGAAGTTCGGTAGGCCTTGCCTGAAACCGTTCAAGTAAGCAAACACGAAAATGAATATCTGGTCGGCTTGCAGTTAAGTACGTGAGAGACCCAATCATGCTCCGATATTTCTTCGGATCCATGGGTTTCCCATATAAATCAGCACCTATTTTGGGTGAAGTGACCATTGGTGTACCAACAGAGTCACAATTTTCCATTTCATGTTTTTTCAAAATCTCAATTGTATATTTAGCTTGATTTAGAAAAATACCACATGGGGATTGATGAATTTGTAAGCCTAAAAAGAATTTTAATTCGCACATCATGGACATTTCAAATTTGTTTTTCATGAGATTTTCAAAATGTTTTGAATGTTGCGGATTAGTGGACCCAAATATTATGTCGTCCACATAAATCTGAACAATCAAAATGTCATTTTTGTATTTTCTTGTAAACAAGGTTGGATCAATTGTTCCTTTGGTGAAATTATTTGACAACAAGAAAGATGATAACTCGTCATACTACGCCCGTTGGGCTTGTTTCAAACCATAGATTGCTTTCTTTAGCTTGTAGACGTATTCCAGATGATCTTTGTCAACGAATCCATCTGGCTGACTCACGTACACTTCTTACTTTAGAGTACCTTTCAAGAAAGCCGTCTTGATGTCCATCTGATAAACCGTGATGTTCTTGTGAGCCGCATATGCTAAGAAAATCCTGACAGCTTCAAGCCTTGCAACTGGTGCGAATGACTCTTCAAAATCTATCCCTTCTTCCTGTCTGTATCCTTTTGCCACTAGACAAACTTTGTTGCGAATTACAGTCATCTCTTCATCCTTTTTGTTCTTCCATAACCACTTAAGATCAATGACAAGTTTGTCAATTGGCCTTGGAACTAAATCCCAGGTGTCATGGATTTGAAATTGAAGAAGTTCTTCCTGCATCACTTCAATCCAGGCATTATCTGCCATTGCTTCCCGAATGTTCTTAGGTTCTATGAGACTGACTGAGCAGACATAGATGCACAAGTCGCAATCGGTGTGTAGTTGTTTTCTCGTCTGAATTGGCCTTGAGGGTTCACCAATAACTTGTTCTATTGGATGGTCTTTTGTCCACTGTAACGTAGAAGGATACCTTGGGCTTGAAGAACTTGTGTTAGAAGGTTCATGTAACCCAGAAGATGATGCAACGAAATCTGATGCAAATGGGTTTTCAAATACTTCTTCTTCTAACACAACATTGTTTTGTTCTTGCTCATCAATTCTTGGTAACACAATCTCAATTCTTGGAGTTTGTGGAGTAGGTATAGATGATGTGGATGGAGTTGGTGCGTCAGCTTCGAATGTTGTGGATGCATCTTGATTTGGTGGTGGTGGTGGTTGTTGAGGTTGAGCGGGTGCAGCGGATCGTTGTTGAGATGCATTTATCGAAGCTCCATCAAAGTACTCATCATACATAAACTCAAAAAAGTTTTCCAGTTCTTGAGTTGTTGGTTTATCCGTTGGAATTGATTGAGCTCCTGGGGGTACGAGTTCTAAACTGATATGTCCAGAAGTTTGACTTTGAGGTGCGGGTCCTAATCCGGTATGATTAGAAGCCATTAGGTTAAGCGCGGGTTCTAGAGCGAGTCTCTCAGAAGCCATTTGTTAAATTTCATCAAACTTCACATTCATCGTCTCCATAACCTTTTTTGTTCTCCTGTTATACACCCTGAATGCCCTCGAGTTTTCCGAATAACCAATGAAGATTCCAATATCACCCTTAGCCTTCAACTTCCCTAGATCTTCTCTGTCATTTTTTGGATAACATAAAGCACCAAATACATGAAGGTAAGAGATATCGGGTTTTCTGTTGTTGACAAGTTCATATGGGGTTTTATTGAATCTTGGATGGATTAGGGATCGGTTTTGAGTAAAACAAGCAGTAGAAATAGCATCAGCCCATAAGAATAACGGTGCACTGGAATAAATCAGCATTGTGCGAGCAGCTTCTACAAGAGTTATATTTCTTCTTTCAACTACCCCATTCTGCTGTGGAGTTCTAACAGCTGATGTCTGGTGAGTAATACCAGTTTCTTCAAAATATGTTCTTAACTCCTGATTTACAAATTCCGTGCCATTGTCTGTTCTTACAATCCTAACTGGAACTTGAATACGCTTCAGAAAGGTGATGATGGTGCCTGGTGCTTCGTCTTTTGACCTCAAAAACTTTACCTATGTATATCTTGAATAGTCATCAACAATTACAAGAATATTGATGAACTCAAATAAGTACATTTTATTACCATCATTTATCCTATTAATTTGACTTGTTTTACTATATTATGTATGAGGATTGATACTTAATTGTTTACTTTTGTAATTCTCAGGTAAAAACAAGCATTTGGTGAAACTTGGCTATTTTGGACTAATAATGGAGCAAAACGTGCATAAAGTGGAAGTCTACTGACATGGACAAGATCAAGTCAATTCTGCTCCAGATGCGCCGCATCTCACTATCAACATGCGCCGCATCTCTATCAAGATATCACCAGATACGATCCAAGATACAAGAGGACATGCGCCGCATCTAATCAAGGGTTACGCCGCATCTTCTGGCGGTGTACGAATATTCCTGAATATTATAATCTTGGACCCCACGCGAAGTTAAGTACATGCGCCGCATCTACTTAAGTAGATGCGCCGCATCTTCCCTCAGACAGAAACTATAAATACCCCGTAGACCAGACGAGTTCAAGAGATCCGAAACCCTAAAACCGAAGTTCGGACAGCAGAGCAAAAGGACGAATTCAGTCAAGAAGGCAGCACAAGACACACCCAAATCGAAGATACAAGAGCTGTAAGAAGGTGCTGCATGTATTTAATTCATTAAGTAGTTTTGTTTTATTGTGTTAGCAAACTTTAATTCATCAAGATTGGTGGCTTGTGTAATGTGGCAACGGAAAGATTGCACTCCCTTAAAACTGCTTTCTCATTAATTAAAGTTTATATGTTGATGTCTTTGGTTACTACTTATTAGTGCATTGATAACCTCTGTGTTTATTAGTGGCTTGCGGGCACTTGACTGCGGGACAAGGTGTGGCTCCCACGGTTGTTTCTAAATTGATCACTTAGGAATAACTTTTAGACATAAGTAATCATTAAGGGTTTACTCGCCGATGAGAATAGGACCAACGAGAAAGGGTTAATTACATACACTTCATATAAAGCTATCAATAAAACAAGTGACAATCTACTTAATCATAAGGACAGCCCTCTTATTGTCTCTAGTATCTATCTGTGTACGTGTGTGCTACTTGCTGATTCGTGCCTAGTGGTTTATTTTATTATTTAATTGCAAACAAAACTGTGCCAGTCTCTCAGGCTGAAACCCCCTTGTGTTAGGATATTAAAATACTGATTAGAATAACTAGACAATACGTTCCACTCTTAGTGATCGACACTCTACTTACCATTATCTTCATACTGACCGGGTACACTGCTCGTTAAGTGTGTGTGTTATTGATAAGTCGGCTAAATATAAATTTAAAACTTGAGTAGGCATTAAAACTGCTAAACCGCAACGACACATCACGCAGCACATCAAGTTTTTGGCGCCGTTGCCGGGGAGTGAATTGTTATTTTCTGTTAATTTGATTAGTATTTTAATTAGGTTTTTTTTTTCTTTTTTTTTTATTAGAATAATTGCATCATTGTACTATTTTGCATATTTGTTGTATTGTGTGTTATTTGTTTTGTGTTAATTGTTTTCTTTTTATTTTTGTGTGTTTATTTTTGTTTGTGTGTTTAATTTTTTGTTTTTTATTTTTCGTATTTTTCTGTTCTGCTATCGTTGTACTGTGCTAAATCGAACGATACGGCGCATCTGATCTCTCAGATACGGCGTATTGCGTTCAATTTTTTTAAAATACAACGCGTTTAATTAATTCGATACGACGCATCTTTTCCCCAAGATACGGCGTATCTGTTTTTAACAAGAAAATTTTTCTAAGCGATAAAGTAATACGACGCATCTGCTTTTGCAGATACGGCGTATCTGTTTTTGATAAAATTTTTCTAAAACGTTGACGCCATACGACGCATCTTCTTTTGAAGATACGGCGTATCTATTATTTTAATTAAAAACAGTTTGCGAATTATTAAACAGATACGGCGTATCGATCTCTGTCGATACGGCGCATCTTACTGAATCAAAAATCTTTTATTTTTAAACGTAACGAAAATACGGCGCATTAACTTTCGTTAATACGACGCATTTAATTTTAATTAGATAAATTGATTTTTGATTAATTAATTCGATACGGCGCATTCATAAATTCTAAGCGGCGTATCTATCTTCTGAATAAAGTCTGATTAAATTTTAACGATTATAAGATACGGCGTATCCAACTTTTTGGATACGGCGCATCGTCTGCAGATATCAGTAACTTTCATTTTTCGTATTCCTTTTTCGTTATTAATTATCTGATATACTACTTTCTCGAGCATACCCTACTGATATTTTTGTGTTGATTTCAGGAAGTGCATGACCAGGAGTTCTACGAAGAACTTGATTCAACCTTTCGAAGATCCTGAACGAGCCCTACATTCGCTTAAAAGGCTTTTCAACACAAGAAGCTTTGATCTTTCAAGTTCACTCGAGCTTGATTACTTTTCTGAAGAAAAAGAGGAAGTTGAAACAGAAACAATGGGCGAAAACACTACTATGGAGGAATACATGAACAATACCCGTGCTGATTACACTTCAGGAGTTGCTAGACCTAAGTTTGATGACAAGTCAAAATTTGAGTTGAAGGGACAATTTCTCAAAGAGCTCAGAGAGAATGCTTTCAGTGGGACGGAACAAGAGGATGCTAATGAGCATGTTGAAAAGGTCCTGGAGATTGCAGATTTGTTTACTACAGAAAGTGTCAATACCGATCAACTCATGCTAAGAATCTTCCCAATCTCACTAAAAGGAGCTGCTAACAAGTGGCTAAGGAATGAACCTGCTAGTTCAATCACTACGTGGGAAGGTTTGAAGAGCAAATTCCTGAAGAGATATTGTCCACCTGCTAAGACTGCTAAGAAGATGGAGGCTATCAATAGTTTCAAGCAAGAGCCTGATGAAACCCTTTATCAAGCTTGGGAACGATTTAAAGATTTATTGATAAAATGTCCTCAACACTATCTAACCCCTATGCAGGAAATAATATTGTTTTATCAGGGATTGGACGTGCCTACAAGACAGATTTTGGATGCTAAGGGAGCTGTACCTCAGATGAGTGCAACTAATGCTAGGAAAGCGATCCAAGAAGCTGCTGATCATTCTCAGAAATGGCACGATGGGACCTCTACTAGATCTAAGAGCAGCACTAATTTTGACGGGATTGCCGCTATTCAAGCTCAATTGGATAAAATTAGTAGAGAGATGAAGAAGCGAGATGAAAGAGCATATGCTGCCCAAGTTGGATGTGAAAAGTGCGAAGGACCTCACTACACTAAAGATTGCCCGAACAAGAATGAAAGTGAGACGTTTGAAGAAGCTTATTACACCCAATTTGGACAACCGTTCCGACCTTCAGCAAGATTTAGGGAAGCTAGTCCGGGATTCTATCAAAAGAACAACTTCAATCCCGCTTATCAAGAGAGGAGGCAGACTTTAGATGATACTTTAAAGCAAACTATGGCCGATGCTGCTAAAAGACATGAGGAGAATACTGCTATGATCAAGGAAATTAGAGCTTCAACGGACACTACTACAAGAAATCAAGGAGCTTCGATCAAAGCATTGGAACAACAAATTGGTCAAATGAGCAAAGTTCTTCAAGAAAGGGGATATGGAAGTTTACCGAGCTCAACTGAAACCAACCCAAGGGATCATGTCAAGGCCATAAGCACCACTGAAGAAGTCACTCCTAATATACCTAGAAGGTCGATGAATGGTAATGATGGTGCAAGACCCGAATTTTTCTTTAACTCTTCAATCAGCTTAAGGAGACTACTAAAAGCGAAGACAAAAATTGAAGAGGAGATCAAGGCAACAATGAAAGAAGAGAGCCCTGCAACCGATTCAAATGCCTTGCCTCATAAAGAAAGAGACCCAGGAAGTTTTACTCTACCTTGTTCTATTAATAATATATCTTTCAATAATGTGTTGGCTGATTTAGGAGCTAGTGTTAGTGTTATGCCTCTTAAGACATTCGCTACCCTAGGACTAGGAAAATTAGCACCAACTAAATTACTTACTGAATTGGCTGATAAAACAGTAAAACGACCTGAAGGGATTGCTAATAATGTGCTAGTTAAGATTGAGCAGTTTATTTTTCCCGTAGACTTTATTATACTAGACATGCCCGAGGATGTTAAGATTCCTTTAATCCTCGGAAGACCTTTCTTGTCTACTGCCCATGCTAAGATTGATGTGTTTAAGAGAAAAATTTCATTAAGGGTAGGGAATAATAAACTAGTCTATAAGTGCCAAGATCCGGTTAAAAGCATAATTAGAGGTGTTTATGTGTTAGGATTAAGAGAGCGTATGGACCTCGATCTTGAAGCTAGACTTATGGGAGAAACATTGATTCAAAACAACTCAACTAATCCTAATCATGAAGACTTTGAGGAATTCATTGACCTTAATGTACCTACGGAACTTAGACGCGATATTGTTAGTGATTCTGATGATGAGTGGTATGATTGTGTAGTAATTAATAAACGTAGGAGAGTAGTTGAGAAAACGAATTTGAATAATGATGTGTTTATTGAACTACCACCCCACCTTGCTTATTTGTGCCTGTGTGATAATAAGAATTTCCCGTCTATCATTTTGTCATCTCTGCCCGAAAGGGACAGGACTTTGTTTATACAGATATTAAAGAAGAACGGCGTGGAAATTAAGGACGAGCAAGGAGTGTTCAACATTACTAAATTGGGGATGAAGGAGCGTGATGTTTCCGACTCCTTCAATGATCGATACTGAAGTGCTGAACGTGAGTCTAACTTGAAGACTCTGGAATAAAGACAAGTGCTGACCGGGAGACAACCCGGATTTATCTTTTATTATTCTGTTTTCTGTGTCGAGTCAGTCCAGGCCGCACGAAGATACGGCGCATCTCAGTCCTGAGATGCGACGCATCCTCTGCAATGGTCATATCTTATTTTATTTTTCTGCATTTTTTTTTTTTTTTTCGAACTTTAAAACTATTTATCAGTTTATTTTAATGCGGCGCATCCCTGGTTAAGGATGCGGCGCATCTTTATTCTGATCCGTATTAATTCCAGGCTCGATACGGCGTATCTTCTTCAATAAGATACGGCGCATCGACTGACCTGATGATTTTCAGTTTTCATTTTTAAGTTTTATTTTTCCTAACTACTAATGTATTATGCAAGCTTGAACCTTTCTTATCTTAGGTGTGTTTTAAAGTGTTGGTGGTATTATAGTTTCCTGAATTTTCTGTGGATACATCAAGTATGAAGATTTAACGTTTTAATCCACAAGAAGATGATTTTTGCTCTTACACTAATGGAGGATCATACCGAGCAAATCTCAGGGGAGTTTTTCTGTTCTAATTCTTTTTATTTTCCAGTTTTTAACCTTTTATACAAACAACGAGGACGTTGTTTAACTTAAGTGGGGGGATAGGAGAATTAGAACACTTAACACTTACTTGTCCTACTTTTTCAAAAATTATGCTTAAAATGTGCTTAATATATCAAACTTTAAAAAAAAAATTTAGCATGTTTTTGTTTAAGATCTAAGTTACATAACTGCACACATGACATTATTTTCAAAAATTGTGATTTTTCAAAATTCACAAATCTATGAGTGTGCCGGTGACTTGTAAACTTTAGAACTTGGCTTGTATACTATTCGAGACCACCATAATGAGTATTATTTATATAATTGGAATGACTTGTCTAACTTGGTAAAATTCTAGGATTACACCAAATAGCCTTTATATGTTATGTGTTATTAACTAACTACACTGGTTAGTTAACCCCCGTATAAAACCTTTTGTTACTCTCATTTTTAGAGTAAGATACCCCTAGAAAAACCCTCAGAGCCATTCCTTTCGTTTCTTACACCTATGTTTAAAATGTTTCGTTACACCTTACACCTTAGCCTACCCTGTAGATTAAAGTCCGTGGTTGGTTAATTGCTATAGGCAGAGTGTGTTTCCTTACATTACCTGTGTTCGCGTGCGTAATTCATTATCTATGGTTAGGTCGGGAAATTGCACAATGCAATTGGAGTGAAAGTAAATATTGTATATTTTTGAGTTTATTTTTCGTGTGTTTACTACTTTCACTATTACCGTTATTTCTGAAAGTATGAAAAGTATGAAAAAAAATTATCCGGAAAGAAAGTTGTAGTGATGTGGTGAAATTTTACACATCTATGTTTATCTATCAAAAAAAAAAAAAAAAAAAAAAAAAAAAAAAAAAAAAAAAAAAAAAAATCGAAAAAAAAAATGAAAAAAAAAAGAGAAAAAGAAAGAAAAAAGAGTTGGATGTTTATTTTAAGCCAACGATGTAAAGTTATGTAAGTGGTTCATATGGCCACTATTTGTTGTACTATATCTATGGATTGAATGGGAATTGGCAGTTATGGGAACGCCAATTAAGGTTTATTCTTTGATTAAGATCTTGTTGAGTATAATTCGTGTCTACCTAAAGCGTGTGTTTCAAGTGTTAAAGCGTGAGTTATTCAATGATATGAGTCTTATTCATGGGATGGTTGGGATAGTGATTAACCACACTTAGGATTTTAATTTATTTGTTTTGTTTATTTTTATTTTTACACCAATTTATATCCCAAATATTATCCATACCCTATTCTTTATCCAACCGAACCTTTGATTTATTGAGATTAGGGATTTGAGCAATCTTAAGTATCGTAGTCGTGGATTCGGCTATGTATTTATGATTTTGTCGCCCTTTTTGATATATTATTATTGGTGAAGTTTGGACCTATCTTTAGCCTATTCGAGTTAAGGATTTGAGCAATTGCAAGTATCGTGTTCGTGGATTCGATCATGTATTTGTGATTTTGTCGCCTTTTCTGGAATTTGAGATCGATAGTAAAAAAGAATAATTAACCCTTAAGCCTAAAAACCCTTTTTACCGCTTTAGACTTGTTATTCCTTAGCTTTAGTGGTGGAGATGTGTATACTTGCCAAGCTTATGATAGAATATTCGTCGCGACTGGACAGTTAAACGATTAGATTTGCTTTTATCGACTTATTTTATTTTACTTCTAATTCGTTAAGTGTTTAGTTGTGTGATTATGAAATAAACGAATACATGCTTAAATATAAAAATAAATCCTAACATCTTTTAGGATACATTTTCATAAGTTTTAATCTAAGGTTTACTTGGGGACAAGTAAAGTTCAAGTGGGGGGATATTTGATGAACTCAAATAAGTACATTTTATTACCATCATTTATCCTATTAATTTGACTTGTTTTACTATATTATGTATGAGGATTGATACTTAATTGTTTACTTTTGTAATTCTCAGGTAAAAACAAGCATTTGGTGAAACTTGGCTATTTTGGACTAATAATGGAGCAAAACGTGCATAAAGTGGAAGTCTACTGACATGGACAAGATCAAGTCAATTCTGCTCCAGATGCGCCGCATCTCACTATCAACATGCGCCGCATCTCTATCAAGATATCACCAGATACGATCCAAGATACAAGAGGACATGCGCCGCATCTAATCAAGGGTTACGCCGCATCTTCTGGCGGTGTACGAATATTCCTGAATATTATAATCTTGGACCCCACGCGAAGTTAAGTACATGCGCCGCATCTACTTAAGTAGATGCGCCGCATCTTCCCTCAGACAGAAACTATAAATACCCCGTAGACCAGACGAGTTCAAGAGATCCGAAACCCTAAAACCGAAGTTCGGACAGCAGAGCAAAAGGACGAATTCAGTCAAGAAGGCAGCACAAGACACACCCAAATCGAAGATACAAGAGCTGTAAGAAGGTGCTGCATGTATTTAATTCATTAAGTAGTTTTGTTTTATTGTGTTAGCAAACTTTAATTCATCAAGATTGGTGGCTTGTGTAATGTGGCAACGGAAAGATTGCACTCCCTTAAAACTGCTTTCTCATTAATTAAAGTTTATATGTTGATGTCTTTGGTTACTACTTATTAGTGCATTGATAACCTCTGTGTTTATTAGTGGCTTGCGGGCACTTGACTGCGGGACAAGGTGTGGCTCCCACGGTTGTTTCTAAATTGATCACTTAGGAATAACTTTTAGACATAAGTAATCATTAAGGGTTTACTCGCCGATGAGAATAGGACCAACGAGAAAGGGTTAATTACATACACTTCATATAAAGCTATCAATAAAACAAGTGACAATCTACTTAATCATAAGGACAGCCCTCTTATTGTCTCTAGTATCTATCTGTGTACGTGTGTGCTACTTGCTGATTTGTGCCTAGTGGTTTATTTTATTATTTAATTGCAAACAAAACTGTGCCAGTCTCTCAGGCTGAAACCCCCTTGTGTTAGGATATTAAAATACTGATTAGAATAACTAGACAATACGTTCCACTCTTAGTGATCGACACTCTACTTACCATTATCTTCATACTGACCGGGTACACTGCTCGTTAAGTGTGTGTGTTATTGATAAGTCGGCTAAATATAAATTTAAAACTTGAGTAGGCATTAAAACTGCTAAACCGCAACGACACATCACGCAGCACATCAAATATACTTCTTCCCATTTATGCTTTGAACTATCATTGGGCCACATAAGTCCATATGCAACAAATGTAACCTATCAACCGAACTGGGTACCGTTTTAGGCTTATATGTTGCCCTTTTGCTTTTTCCTTGCTCACAGGATGGACATAAGTGTTCTTTGGTGTATTTGAACTTTGGGAGACCGGTGATGATGTTGTCTTTGGCAAGCTTTTTGATTGTGTCAAAGTTAAGATGGGACAAACGTCTATGCCACAACCAGGATTGTGTTTCACCTGCCCTGGTCATGAGACAAATTGGTGATGAAGAGGCCATTTGGTTTATGTCAATAGCATAGAGATTGGAGCCACGATTCCTAATTAAGAGATCATCCCCAACCAAATTCCTAACATAGCAAGTGTTTCTCCTAAATGCAACCTCTAAATCAGCATCACAAAATTGCCCGACTGAGAACAGATTGTGTCCCAACCCTTCGACATAGTAAACCCGAGTGATTAAGTAATTTCCAAATCGAAGATCTTCATAACCCAGAATAGCTGCAACCTGATCATTCCCAAACCGTACAGTCCCCATGAACTGCCATACAAAATTGATCAGCAGCTTCAGATTCCTGGTCATGTGCTTGGAGCAACCCGAGTCAATGATCCAAAGACAAATTTCAATGACCTGCGAAGAACAGATGATTTTGTATATGGAAACCGTTTAACATTTGGTTCCAAGGGGTTAGATGTAACAGGTGAATTACACTTAGAGATGGTTTCCGTTGTTGCATTGGGAACTATTTCTAATGTGCCATTCTTAAGTGCAAACATTCTACCCGTTGGTTTCCATTCACAAAACTTAATGTGATCCTTAGGTAATAGGCTGCTAGTGGTTTTCCTAGCTTTTGCGGTAAGTCTTCGAATATATCTAGACTTAGCCCTAGTTACTGAAGGAACCTTTTTCTGTTCAGGAATATCATTTACATTTTCAGAAACAATATCATCAAAAGCATTTTTAGACAAAGATTTCTTTTGCATTAAACAAACAGAGTCATTACATGCACTAGAAACAGGAGTCTTAACATTATATCTAGATGACATATGTTTCTTCTTGGAAAGCGGTAGATTCCTAGGGTGTTCTTCTACTTTCTTGCATGCACTCTCAGAAACAGGCGATACTATAGTTTTCTTGTTATTGCTCCTAGGCTCTCGTCTACTCCTAGTGGTGCTTTCTAATCCTGTAGAAGGTAAGGCACACTCATTAGAATTTATGTTGTTGTCCTTAGATTTTGTAGTAGCATTCCTAGACTCATTTGGATTATCCTTTTTACTTTTATCTATCGCCCTATATGTTTTAGATGTAGAGGCAGATACAGTAGTGGGACTAATCCTATAAAGGCCAGGTGCTATTACATTCGATGTTTCGACAACAGCTTTCCCTTTTTGTTTCTCACTAGGCAAGGGGGTTAATGGAGCAATACCCTTTGTTTCCACACCCTTCCCTTTTTGACTTTCGAGTTGAGACTTCAAAAGATCAATTTGATCTTGCATGTTTATGTAAGAGCGCTCATACGACAATTTGTCATACTTGCATTCTTCCTTTTACGATCAAGTTGTTTAAAATATGTGACATTTTGTTTCTCGATATTGGCAAATGCATTTTCATATTTTAAAACAATTTCAGAAGTCTCAGCCCGAAGTCTTTCATCATCCTCAACAAAATATGTTTGGTACATAATAGACATAATGTCAGTCGATAGAGTGTAATACCCCGTAATTTTCCGGATATATGTTTTATGAGGAATTCTCTCTGTTATTCATTTATGAACCTTTCCGAGCTCAATTGATCATAAAACGTAAAATTATCTCGCGAAACGGGGAATTCGTACACAACGCGTACTGGCACAACCAACGATTCGATTTGATTATTGTATTATTTGTGAGAAGAGGCGTATGAATAGTCGTTTTTATTGGAAAAATTATTCTGAACGCAACGGTGAAATTCCCATGTCATGAATCGGTCGTTTGCTAGTCTAAACGAGCCCCGAGCCTTATTTCAAGGAAGATTGCTAAAATGACAGGATGGGTCCCTGGATTAAAATTTCCTGCCGCCCCTAAACTTTTGTTAATTACAAATTGGTCCCTAGAGTTTTCTAAACCTAAACCTAGCACTATATAAATTCATTTATAACATTTTTAGGGTTATTGATACTTTCCTTCTCCTCCAAAACTCCAGCAGCCGCCCACCTTCACCACACTTTTCCGGCCACCATAACAGCCATCAACGCCGCCACCATCACTAACGCCATCAGCCTTCACCATTACACCTCATCTCTTTCTTTTTTTTACTCCCTCTCGTTAACTTAAAGGAGATTTCCGGCAAGATTCCGGTGATACAAGTTACAACCATACGAGTGTAGATCGAGTGTTATGTTCGTTTTTGGTTCGTGACCGCAAGTTCCACCACTGCAGCCGCCGTCTTTCCACCTCATCTCCTCTATTTTCTCGACTTGGTAAACCGAGAAAACCATTTGTTACTCATTGTTTTGATAATAACCGATTATTTTGTTAATGTTTTCGTGGATTTAAAAACTATTTATGAGACGAGACTATTAAATTCGTGATTTAAAAATTGATTAAAACTTGTTTTGGAAATTAATCATGTGGTAAGAAATCATTTGAGTTGTCGGTTTGACTCATTTGGGTTGTTAACGGGTCGGGTCAAGACCCATCTTGTGCTATGGTTAGTCACGGGTTGAGAAACCTGTTTGGTGTCTCATTTCGTGTTTGGAAATTTGTTTAGTTGAGGTTTGATGTTGATGATTAATTTGGCGCGGTTATGGTCTCGGTTAAGGAACCCTTTTGGTCACAGTTGGACTTGGGGCTGCGTATTTAGCTTTATTTTTGGTCTCAGTTTAAGACTGGCTTGAGTATACTTATTTGTTCAGTTGGGTCTCGGTTTGAATGTTGGATTGATATAATCAATTTTGTTGCTAGTCATTGGGTTGCGGATTAGATTTGGACTCATCAAATTCCATTTTTTTCTCTTATTTTCTTGTCATATAAAGAATCTGGTAGGATAGTGTTGGTTTCAGATTTGCTATAAGACCCGGAAGGGTTGCTCTTGTTTGTCTCGGCTATTTTGGTATAACATAAACCACAAGGGGTGGTGTTATGGTCTTTCTGCGACAACCCACATAGGGGCGCGTTTTGTTAACCGTTAGAATTAGAGTGTGTTTTTTTTTTTTTTTTTTTTTTGGTTTGTGTTTATGCTGGTAACTGGATCTTCGGATTGTGTTTTAGATTTGGTGTTGGGCCAGTAGCCCAGTAGGGTGTGTTGGTTTAATAAATTACAAGAGTGCATTTGGTTTGCTTTAGAAAGATTATACAATGGTCATTGGCTTTTTATTAGAGTTATAAGTTATAAACATAGCTCTTTTATTTTCACAAAAGAATTACTTCATACAAGTCTTCATTTTATACAGCTTAACGTGTATTTACTTGGTTCACTTGGTACGTTTCGGATATATTGGGATTTGTTGGGAATTATAATACGAATCAAGAGAAGACAACTTAGGTCTGGTAGTTTATCTAAGTTAGGTCTGTTTGTGTTATTAGGTCTGGTAATGTAATGTTAAGTCTGGTAGCATGTTTAAGTCTGGTTGACTTGTAAAGTTAAGTCTGGTCATGAAGTTAGGAAAGTCTGTTAGAGTTATGTTAGGAAAAGATACAATGCGTGTATGTATCTTTATAGAAGATTTGTGTATATCTTCTGAGTCGGTTAGTATTAGGGTTTCCTTGTGTTATAAAAGGATCCCTAAAGATTGTTAGTTCGTGTGTGAGTTGTACGAGTTCACTAATAGTGATTATAATCAATATACGAAGTTAGTGATATCTCTGCTTGTGTTCTTCATTGTTCTTGTTAAGATTCCGCATTAACAATAACAATCACCTAGGGTTTCTCACTTAGATTGGTTCGGATTTATCCTAACCATCTACTAGGTATTCAAGACTACTTAGTGATCCACATACAATTCGTGGACAAACAAGTGGTATCAGAGCAAGGCGAGAGACTCTGAATTCGAAGAACACTAAATCTCAAAAACCTAATTCTCACTCAAATCACCCTTCACAATGTCTGATTTTGATAAGCCTGTTAACACTGAAACTTTCTCAATCCATAACAGTGAGGATGAGAAATCAAACCATGAAGATGAAGAAAAAACCGAAACCAGTAACTCCCAAACACAACAACAACCCATCCCTTCCACAACCACAATCTCAAACATAAAACTTCCATTACTGAAAAGAGAAGAGTATGATATATGGGCCATGGAGATGGAACATTATCTGGAATACATTGATAGCGATGTATGGAAGGTGATTCAAAAGGGAAATTCTAAGAAAAGAATTTCACAAGGGAATGATGGGCAGATCAGAATAATGCCACCAGTATCTGCTGAGGAGATTAGGGCTGTGGAGAAGGAAAAGAAGGCCAGAACCTTGCTTCTTATGGCTATTCCTAAGGAGCATCTACAAAGGTTTCATGGCATTCTTGATGCAAAGGAGATGTGGGAGGCTATCAAGAAACGATTTGGAGGCAATGCTAACTCCAAGAAGATGCAAAAGGCTGTTCTTAAACAGCAATTTGAAACATTCAGTGTTTCAAAGACTGAAGGTTTGGAGAAGGGCTATGACAGATTTCAACATCTGTTAACACAACTGGAAGTTCATGGTGCAGCAGTCTCAAATGAGGATGCAAATCACAAATTCCTTAGATCTTTACCATCAGAATGGGGCAATGTATCTGTGGCGATGAGGATTAAGGAGGAAGTAGATTCTATGACACCTGATGACCTATACAATAATCTCAAGATGTTTGAAAGGGACATCAGTAACAACACTCAGGCTTCAACCAGTTCATCAAATGTTGCTTTTGTGTCACAAAACAAAAGCAGTACTTACAAGGTTAAATCTGGTGGTGTTAGGTCTGGTAACTATGAAACTCCTTCAAGTGAAAGGTCTGCTTCAAGTTTTACTGATGAAGTGATACATTCTTTCTTTGCCAACCAAACGGAAGATGAAAGCTTTATTAGTGAAGACCTAGAACAGATTAATGATGCTGAAGTTGAGGAGATGGACATAAAATGGCACATTGCCATGGTTGCTTTAAGGGTCAAACGATTTCAGAAGCAATATGGGAGGACCATCAACTTCAACAACAAATCACCAGTGGGATACACAAAGAGGACTGTTGAATGCTACAACTGTCACAAGCATGGGCATTTTTCAAGAGATTGTCCAGAGAAGAAGCCTGCTGATGGGAAAAGAGATGATGATGGGAAGATGGAAAAGAATCAGATGAGCCTGCTGACAATGGAAGCTGGAGGAGTCAACTGGGGTGAGCATCCAAGAGTAAATGAGGAGTCTGATCATGCTCTCATGGCCATTGGTAATGAGGTATCATTATGCTCTAAATTATGCACTGACTCATATAATCATGTTAAGGCTTTGTGTGATGAGCAGCTAGAACAAATAGGTGATCTAGAAGTAAATTTATTAGCACATAAAAATGCTGTAAAAACTTTAGAGGCACAAAAGGTCACCCTTCAAAACCAACATGCTGCTTTAAATGAAAAACTATACTTTCAAGCTAATAAAATATATGAACAAGATGAAAAGCTTAAAAGGTATAGACAATTAGGGCTTAAAATTCAGAAGGAAAGGGATGAGCTGAGAAAAAGGGTAGATCAGTGGATCAGTTCAAATAATAACATGTTTAAGTGTTGGGATTCTCAAATTAAGTCAAATAAAAAATGTGGCTTAGGATATGAGGAAAATGAGAATAGGGCTATATTTAAGAATAAAGAAGAGGACTATACTGATAAGCCTTTGTACAATAGGTTTGTTAAGACTGGTGACTTTAAGGGAGTACCACCACCTTTGAGTGATGACTATAATCCTCTTGAAAAAGAAGAGTTGGATGATTCACTCTTTGTGTATGGTAAGAAAGGTCCTCAAGTGCCTGAACCAACCACCTCAGAGGACAAATCCAGTAGGTATTCTTCTTGTCAATCCAATGACTCTGAAGGATCTATTGATGGTTCCTCTGATCACTCTAAGTCTGAGTCAAGTAATGAGGAAAAAGAGAATCCTGAACCTAAGGTTGTTAAGAAGTGTGAACCTGTTGTTACTAAACCTGTAGTGACTGAACCAAAGGTTGAGACAGTCAAACCTAGTTGTGTCAATCACATAAAAACTCCTAGGGAATCTGTTAAAATGAGTGAGTCACCTAGAAGCAATAGTGTTCACAGAGAAAGTAGGAGTAGTTATACTTATGCTCCTAAAAGATGCTTTGTGTGTGGAAGTTTGAGTCACTTAATAAGAGATTGTGACTTCCATGAAAAGAGAATGAAAAGAGAGGCTGAGCAAAAGAGAATGAATGTTAATAAGGGTCATGGTTCAAATAAACCAGTTTGGAATAATGCTAGTAGAGTTAATCATGCTAACCAGTTTGTTCCCAGACCTGTCCAACTAAATAACAATACCAGACCTAACTCTTATGTTAATTCTGGTAGACAAAATTTTAGGTCTGGCTACAGAAACTTTAATGTGAATAGGCAAAATGTTAATTCTATGAGGCCTAAAGTGAATACTGGTTATGTTAATTCTGTGAGACCTAATGTGAACACTGGTTTTGTGAGACCCAAACAACCTTTTCAAAAAACTCAGGTGAATGCAAATTTTCAGAGAAATAACTTTTATAAAAATCATTCACCTGTGAGAAGACAAGTTGCAAAGCAAACAGCAAAACCTTTAAAGGGAAATGGGGGGTCTGCTATTAAGACCTCAGCATGTATGTCTTGGGATTCAAACAAAAATAAATCCATGTATAAATCCCAAAACAACAGTGGATCAGGTTCAATTAAGAAATTTAAGCATATTGATCCACAAGGCGGACTCAAGCCTACTCAGGCCTGGGTTCCTAAGAGAAACTAATTTCTCTTCTTTTTGTGCAGGATCATCCACTTTGCTATATGGAAGATAGAGGAATACTTGACAGTGGATGCTCTGGGCACATGACTGGTAACAAGAACTATCTTAATGATTTCCATGAATTCGAAGGAGGTTCTGTTACTTTTGGAGGAAGCAAGGGACAGATAACTGGTAAAGGAAGAATAATTGTGGGCAACATAGAATTTGACAATGTATCTTTTGTGAAAGAACTTGGGCAGTTCAACCTTTTCTCAATATCACAAATTTGTGATACTCAGCATAAGGTGCTTTTTACTGAAACTGATTGTCTTGTGTTGACTCCGGACTTTAAGATGCCTGAAGATCATCAGATTCTTCTTAAAGTGCCCAGACAACACAAAATGTACAGTTTTGATATGAAAGCATCTAATCCTGCAAAAGGTGCTACCTGTTTGATTGCAAAAGCTACTTTGGATGAATCTAAGTTGTGGCACAGAAGGTTAGGCCATGTGAATTTCAAAAACATGAATAAACTTGTGAAGAATAACCTTGTGAGAGGTTTGCCTTCAAAATTGTTTAAAAATGATCATACTTGTGTGGCTTGCAACAAGGGAAAACAACATAGGGCATCCTGTAAGGTTAAATTAGAAAGATTAATCACTGAGCCTTTACATACCTTACATATGGATCTTTTTGGCCCTACATCTGTCCATAGTATTAATCATGCATGCTATTGCCTTGTCATTACAGATGATTGCACTAGATATTGTTGGGTATTCTTTATGTCTAGGAAGGATGAAGTTACTCCTTTAATTCAAACCTTTATTAGGCAGATTGAAAACCTTCTTGATAAAAGAGTGAAAATCATTAGGAGTGATAATGGCACTGAATTTAAAAACAAGAGCATGCTAGATTTTTGTGTTAATAAAGGAATTAAGCAACAATTCAGTAATGCAAGAACTCCTCAGCAAAATGGTGTTGCTGAGAGAATGAACAGGACACTTATTGAGGCAGCTAGGACTATGCTAGCAGATTCACTTTTACCTACTACATTTTGGGCTGAAGCAGTCAGCAATGCCTGCTATATCTTTAATAGGGTTAGAGTGACCAAGCCTCAAAATAGAACCCCTTATGAGCTTATGTTTGGCCATAAACTAGTTGTTAGCCATATAAGACCTTTTGGGTGTCATGTTACCATTCTTGATACTTTAAGTGTTCTTGGAAAATTTGAAGGAAAGTCTGATGAAGGGTTTTTACTTGGGTATGCATTAAACAGTAAAGCCTTTAGGGTTTACAATCTGGTATCCAAGAAAGTAGAAGAAAATCTGCATGTAAACTTTCTTGAAGAAAAACCCAATGTCAAGGGAATCGGTCATAGATGGATGTTTGATATTGATTATTTGACTGATTCTATGAATTATATTCCTGTCTCCAAGGAGAATCAAATTAACCCTATTGCAGGTACCCAAGAAGTTACTAACAATGCAGGTACCAAAGATCCTTCTAATTCAGGGAACATTGATGATGTGGCTGAGCTTGTTGTGATTCCATCTTCAGAAAACAAGTCTGATGCAGCTGAAGCAGAAATCAAGAATTCTTCCTCTCAGGAAAAGGATTATGAAGTTAAGTCTGGCAAAGTCATATCCCCTAACATTACCAGTTCTTCCCATTTTAAGTCTGGTAGTGGTGTTCAACCAGACCTTTCTTCAAGTGTTGCTTGTGTTGATTCTGAGATGCCAGAACTTGAAGTATTTCCTAATCCTAATGAAGGTGTCTTTGATGGGGCTTCCTATGATGAAGGAGGCATTATTACTGATTTCAACAACTTACCCACTGAAGTGGAAGTAAGTCCAACTCCCACTCTCAGGATTCACACCATTCATCCCAAGAGCCAAATAATTGGTAATCCCAAGTCTGCTGTTCAAACAAGAAGTAGGGTGCAACATCAGTCTGATTCACTTGCACTCATTAGCCTGATTAAGCAACAACAAAGGGTCAATCATAAGGACCAGCAACATTGCTTATTTGCTTGCTTTCTTTCTCAACGTGAACCCACTACAGTTTCTGAAGCTTTAGGGGAGGAAAGTTGGGTAGAAGCTATGCAAGAAGAGTTGTTGCAGTTCAAGCTACAGAAAGTATGGGTTCTTGTAGACCTACCTAATGGAGCTAAAGTTATTGGTACTAAATGGGTCTTCAGGAATAAAAGGGATGAAAGAGGGGTAGTTGTAAGGAACAAAGCAAGGCTAGTAGCACAAGGATACAAACAGGAGGAGGGCATAGACTATGATGAGGTTTTTGCTCCTGTGGCAAGAATTGAGGCTATCAGGTTATTTTTGGCCTATGCATCATACATGGGATTTAAGGTATATCAGATGGATGTCAAAAGTGCTTTTCTTTATGGCACTATTGAAGAAGATGTGTATGTACATCAACCTCCTGGTTTTGAGGATCCTGCTAACCCCAATCAAGTGTATAAGGTTATTAAAGCTCTATATGGTCTTCATCAGGCTCCTAGAGCTTGGTATGAAACTCTTTCACAATTTCTTGAAGAACATGGATACATCAGGGGTGTAATTGACAAGACTTTATTCATTAAGAGAGACCAGAAGGATATCATTCTTGTCCAAATTTATGTGGATGATATCATTTTTGGATCAACAAGAAAGTCTTGGTGTGATGAATTTGAAGGTTTAATGAAGAGCAGGTTTGAAATGAGCTCAATGGGAGAACTTACATTTTTCTTGGGACTGCAAGTTAAGCAAAAGGATGATGGACTTTTTATTTCTCAAGACAAGTATGTTGCAGAAATTTTGAGAAAGTTTGAGTTCTCAAATGTGAAGACAGCAGTCACTCCCATGGAGAATAAAGTGCCTTTAACAAAGGATGAAGATGCTGCTGATGTGAATGTGCATCTTTACAGATCCATGATAGGTTCCCTCATGTATCTTACTGCTTCTAGACCTGATATTATGTATGCAGTTTGTGTTTGTTCACGTTTTCAGGTTCAACCTAAGACTTCACATCTTCATGCTGTGAAGAGAATCTTTAGGTACTTAAAGGGCAAACCAAATTTGGGCCTTTGGTATCCTAAGGAGTCAACTTTTGACCTGACAGCTTATTCAGACAGTGACTATGCTGGTGCAAGCCTGGATAGGAAATCCACAACAGGAGGTTGTCAGTTCCTTGGAAGAAGGTTAATATCTTGGCAATGCAAGAAGCAGACGATTGTGGCTAATTCAACTACTGAGGCTGAGTATGTAGCAGCTGCTCATTGCTGTGGACAAGTTTTTTGGATTCAGAATCAGATGCTGGACTATGGTTTGAACTTTATGAATACTGTTATCCACATAGATAATAAGAGTACTATCTGTATTGTTAAGAATCCAGTATATCACTCTAAAACTAAGCATATAGAAATCAGGCATCACTTCATTAGGGATTGCTTTGAAAAGAAGTTGATTAGAGTGGAGAAAATACATACAGATTTTAATGTTGCTGACCTGTTAACTAAGGCATTTGATGGTCCTAGATTCAATTATCTGGTAGTTAACATTGGTATGATGAACCCCTAGTTTGAGTTAAGGGGAGGTTTGGCCTAAGGGGAGGTCAAACTGTGAAGTATGTAAAGTATGAATACTTACCAGCATTTAGGTTATCTTTAAGTCTTGTAGTGATAAAAATATATATATATATATATATATATATATATATATATATATATATATTTGTTTTTATATGTGTCTTTTATTTCTTTTATAGGCAATGCTGGATTAAGTATATTTTCACAAGTTGTTGAGTGAGACTATTGGAACTTCTCACTTAGTGGAGGTGCTTTGCACTAACAAATCAAAAGGTTATCAGTCCACCTTGTCTCATCAACATAAGGACTGGCTAATCCTGAGCAAACGGCTAACAGGTAAAGATTGCTCAAATCCGTTTATGGCTGACAATTTGCCAAAAATTGTATGGTATTCAACTCACCATATCTAAGATAAGTGAAGAGTTGGCTAGCCCACAAGGTTATGGCTTGTGGTAAAGGCTGTGGAAAACCATAAATAGTAATCAATTCACCATGATGAGGTGCTTTTCCATCAAAGAATTGACTAGTCCAGAAGCAAACGGCTTTTGGTAAAGACTTAACAAATCCGTTGATAAGCTGATGATTTGCTAAAAATCATATGGTTATCATTGTACCATGGTCTTACACACCAAAACATTTGGCTACTCCAGTAGTGATGGCTATTGGTAAAGAGACATCAAATCCATTACATTTTCAATGATTCACCTCTCACAGATGGTAACACATTTGGAAGTGATGAGAATAGATATGAAACTTAATATGAATTGATGTACATATAGTCAATGTTGCTGCAAAGACCATATCAGAAGAGCTTATCAAGATTCAAGCTGCTAGAAAGGATCAAGACCTTAATACAATTCAAAATGTTCAAGATTCAATCCTCAGAAAGCTTAATCAGAAGAACTTGAAGTTCATGGAGCATGAAGATCAAGTTAGGGGAGGATTGTTGGGAATTATAATACGAATCAAGAAAAGACAACTTAGGTCTGGTAGTTTATCTAAGTTAGGTCTGTTTGTGTTATTAGGTCTGGTAATGTAATGTTAAGTCTGGTAGCATGTTTAAGTCTGGTTGACTTGTAAAGTTAAGTCTGGTCATGAAGTTAGGAAAGTCTGTTAGAGTTATGTTAGGAAAAGATACAATGCGTGTATGTATCTTTATAGAAGATTTGTGTATATCTTCTGAGTCGGTTAGTATTAGGGTTTCCTTGTGTTATAAAAGGATCCCTAAAGATTGTTAGTTCGTGTGTGAGTTGTACGAGTTCACTAATAGTGATTATAATCAATATACGAAGTTAGTGATATCTCTGCTTGTGTTCTTCATTGTTCTTGTTAAGATTCCGCATTAACAATAACAATCACCTAGGATTTCTCACTTAGATTGGTTCGGATTTATCCTAACCATCTACTAGGTATTCAAGACTACTTAGTGATCCACATATAATTCGTGGACCAACAGGATTGATACTTGATATTAGACAATGCGGATATTGGATTTTAATATATGGGATTGTGACTTGATATCATTTGGACAATTATGGATCGTTATCCGATGTACAATATTAGATATTGGATTCATTGGACATTTTGAGACGTGAGACGACATAATATATTAAACTCGAAAAGACTTTAATATATTAGACTCGGACCGGACACAAAATCTTCAATAATACCAAAACTAATAATTTCGCGAATGATAACGAGATATAATATTTATAAAATATTGTAATTACAAATTTTGTAAACTAAAGTCATGACGATTTGAGAAAACTAATTTTTATTAGTTAAACTTATATTTTTTTATGTTTTATACAAATTATTTGGGATATCGGGGTAAATGCCGAAACGTACAAACCGATTTATTTTATTTGAGGTGTTTATTGATCGATTAACTTCTAGGTTTGTCTTCTTGGTTTGATTTCTCGTCAGTATTCTCTCGACTATGTCGATGTCTATTTCTCTTTGGCGTGAGTTGTATGTCGAGTCTATGTTTTCTTACCATACCACACGAAACGTTGAACCTAAGCTTTTGATAAGTTTTGAAATCAAGTAATCCACGAAAACTACGACACGATGTCTTTTATAGACTTTATTATTTTGCGAGACGTATTTTGAGATAACTGTGTATGTATTAGGTTGTGCTGACCCTAGACCGTTGTGTACCGCTGTATACCGTTGTGCCTGTACATCTTGGAACTGTCGTGCCATATGTCTTGAGACCGTTGTGTTTTGCGCCTCGATGCCAGTCGTGTCAGTTGTGATCTTGCATTGTTGTGGACAAGGTGAGTTCATGGCACTTACTTTTACCGATTTTATAACTATTTTGGGGGAGAATACATGCTCATTTTTACTTAAACTCAATACTTGTTTTACTTGAAACGTGATTTGTTTTCTCCAACGTACTGTTTGGCTAATATATCTGACCTGGTTACATGAATGCGTTATGTGCTTACCTGTTATTTGATGTGGCCTGAAAACTGATATGATACTGTTACGCGAGCTGGCTAAGGTTATTATTCCATGTCTGCTATTGTGCGGAGTTATTGTTATGAGCTGCCATAGTGCAGGACTATTATACACAACGGCTCTTTGTGCCTAATTATTGACAAGGGCTCCTGTGCCTATAAACTACTATAGTGTGCACCTATAGGAAGCTGTTATGTGTTTTGACTTTTGTGACTTAGCCAGCGTAACAGTTAAACATATGTAACACTATATGAGTGTAGTACTTGTATGATTGATTATGGTTCGAGATGTTTGACTATGTTATTATTTGCGGATTTGGTTCTGGAACTATGACTTAGGCAGTGTTAGCCTACGCTGGACTTGACTTGTTTGTGAACTCGAAAACCTTCTGGTTCAACCATATTGTTTAAAACTTAAACCCATGAACTCACCAGCGTAAGCTGACCCTTTTAGCATGTATTTTCAGGTTTAAGGTGATAGCTTATTGATGAAGGCGTTTGGCAAAGGGCATGGTCATAGACGACTCTGATAATTATATTTGGGACCGCTTTATTTATTTATGGGCCTTACTTCCACACTATTTTTGAATGATGTAAATTTAACCCTTTTTGGTAATGAACTTCTTCTAAACGGTTAAGGTAAAACCGTTCTTTGTACCTTGTGTTGTGATACCAATTGAGTAGCACCCCAGTGACATGTATGCTTCTACTGGACCCGATTTTGGGGGTGTTACAGATTGGTATCAGAGCTTAGGTTATAGAGAACTGGGTTTATTTTCTAAAACCTGGACTATAACCACTTTCAAGAAAACTTAACCCTATGACCGCCACGTGCCTGCCTGCCAAGCTGATGCCTCGCGTATGATTTTGTTTGAGGATATAATTGATGTGACGAGTTGTTTATGAGATATTAGATGAGATGATCATGGTATATGTTTGACGAGTTGTTTGATGAGTTGCTTGATTATATATTTGTTGAGATGCGTGCCTGACTCTTGGATATTTTCATATCCGCCTGTTTTAGCTGTTCACTATAAGCATTTTTATATGCTTATGCATGCTCCAAACATGTCGCGGAGTTACGCTATTTCCTTGTGTAATCTTACTATTGAATGCCGAGTTTGTACACTTGTCGTGGTTTTGGGAATGATTTTGGATGTAAAGGACATACTACTAGTATAACTAGGTTGAGTATCCCAAAATTCATTAAACCTCGGGTGAATATAGACTGATCACCTATATTCAACCAGGGACAGTGGGACATAGCCTGATCACCTATGTCCGACTCCGAGGTGAATTTTGCAATACTGAGAGTAGTTATAATGGAATTATGTCCGGGTTGACGTTTGGATTTTGGAAATGGTACAGTTTTGCGTGTGTACACGGACATGGAATCTTACTTCCACACACACAACACACTGGCATCACAACACCACATGAAATATAATATTTCTGGCACCGCTATACATCTCCGTTATATGGAATTCCTGTTTGTTGCCGTCTGGCCGTAATTTGCATCGGGTCGAATTAGATCCGATTGGCATCGTTTGAATTCAAGTTACTTATTCATAACTCCTTCAGAGCGTTATAAGCTCGCCCGAGCTTACTGGAATGTTTGGATTGATTTTGGCCACGTTTGGATTTGATTTTGGCCACGTTTGGAATTGATTTTGGCTACGTTTGGAATCGATTTTGGCCCGTTTGAGATTTGATTTTGGCTACGTCTAGATCTGATTTTGTTTATGTCTGGATTTGATTTTGGCATCCTTTGGATTCGATTTTAGCCACGTTTAGATTAGATTTTCGGCTACGTTTAGATTCGATATCGACTATGTTTGGATTGGTTTTGATTCTGATTGAATTCGGATTGTTTGGTTTTGTGATTTTGGACGTCATCCTGGATTTGGAATTGTTATTCGGCCTTATTTTGTTGTGGCCTTGTTACAATCGCCTCTACTCTAAGCCTTGTGCTCAATCGATGTTGTTTAATCGAAATTGTTCAATCAATGTTGTACCTTCCATTTTGAGTACCTTGTACATTACTGATTCAACCAACTGATTGCTTGTGGCAATCAACATCTTCTCTCATAATTATACTCTGAACTCGCTAAACTCTCTATTTGGCAGAGATTCCATGCCCAGCAGAAATCTTGAGACGTTAAGGAGTAACTTGAACCGCGTTCCTTGGGACAATCACCTAATCTTTCTCTCGTCCCTTGGTAATATCAGCTATCTTTGCTAACCTCTTATAGGATAGTAAACTGTTTTGCCATTTATTTACAAACTGCATTTGATTTTTCTACCGACCAATTTGCGGTCATCCTACAAAATGTTTTACCCTATCTCACAAAAATCAAAATCTTTATCTAATTACCATTTTATAAATGGCGAATTGCTTTTCTGTTACCTGTAAACTTTCTATAAATCGTTTAGCGAAATGATTTCATGAAATGTTTTGTTACGGTGTTATGAATCAAACTAAAATCAAAAATTTGACCTTGCTACAATTTTATAAATGATGAATTGTTTTCCTATTATCCTATAAGCTGTTTCACAAAACATTTCACAAATTATTTTGTAAGTCGATTTGCTATTCCTGCTACTGTATCAGAAGCTAGACCTCATGAGCAAATCCCTCACCTCCACCTGAGTAATTGAGTGTGGCAATGGTTGGGATAGACACTTTCTATTGGCCACATTCTCTTATAACGATACCTACGACTTTAGTATTTCAACGGCACCGTACGAGGCACCTTATGGTCGCAATTACCGATCGCCAACTTGATGGGTAGAAGTTGGGGATACCCAACTTACTGACCCCGAACTTGTTCATGAGACTACTGAGAAGATCATTCAGATCAGAACCTAGTTACAAGCTGCTCACGAATCGTCAGAAGAGTATGCTGACCAATGACGTAACCTCTTGAATTCCCAGTTAAAAACCTAGATTAAGCTTAAAGATTCACCCTGAGTAGGTGTGATACGTTTAGTAAATGTGGGAAGCTTAATCCCCGCTGTATTGATGCTTTGAAATCCTTGCTAGAGTTGGACCAGTAGCTCACAGACTCGAGCTACCGTCAGGACTAAACAGTGTTCGCAGCGTATTTATGTGCAACGTGAAGAAATGACTTGCCGATGAGGCAACCGCTATTCCTCAGGGAGAGATTCAGATTGATGAATGTTTGAACCTTGTTGAGAAACCTATCGAAAATTATGAACCTTAATGTCGAATGACTTTAGTAAAGTCGCATCCTTATCGACAAAGTCCGTCGAAACTCGCGAAAAAGTCCTGAATTCTTACGGGAACGTGAAGATGAATCCTCGTGTGTATATACTCATCCCTTTACAGTAACGGGTAATTTTAATTGAATCACGAGGACGCGATTCTGTTTAAGGAGGTGAGACTGTAATACCCCGTAATTTTCCGGATATATGTTTTATGAGGAATTCTCTCTGTTATTCATTTACGAACCTTTCCGAGCTCAATTGATCATAAAACGTAAAATTATCTCGCGAAACGTGGAATTCGTACACAACGCGTACTGGCACAACCAACGATTCGATTTGATTATTGTATTATTTGTGAGAAGAGGCGTATGAATAGTCGTTTTTATTGGAAAAATTATTCTGAACGCAACGGTGAAATTCCCATGTCATGAATCGGTCGTTTGCTAGTCTAAACGAGCCCCGAGCCTTATTTCAAGGAAGATTGCTAAAATGACAGGATGGGTCCCTGGATTAAAATTTCTGCCGCCCCTAAACTTTTGTTAATTACAAATTGGTCCCTAGAGTTTTCTAAACCTAAAACCTAGCACTATATAAACTCATTTATAACATTTTTAGGGTTATTGATACTTTCCTTCTCCTCCAAAACTCCAGCAGCCGCCCACCTTCACCACACTTTTCCGGCCACCATAACAGCCATCAACGCCGCCACCATCACTAACGCCATCAGCCTTCACCATTACACCTCATCTCTTTCTTTTTTTTTACTCCCTCTCGTTAACTTAAAGGAGATTTCCGGCAAGATTCCGGCGATACAAGTTACAACCATACGAGTGTAGATCGAGTGTTATGTTTGTTTTTGGTTCGTGACCGCAAGTTCCACCACTGCAGCCGCCGTCTTTCCACCTCATCTCCTCTATTTTCTCGACTTGGTAAACCGAGAAAACCATTTGTTACTCATTGTTTTGATAATAACCGATTATTTTGTTAATGTTTTCGTGGATTTAAAAACTGTTTATGAGACGAGACTATTAAATTCGTGATTTAAAAATTGATTAAAACTTGTATTGGAAATTAATCGTGTGGTAAGAAATCATTTGAGTTGTCGGTTTGACTCATTTGGGTTGTTAACGGGTCGGGTCGAGACCCATCTTGTGCTATGGTTAGTCACGGGTTGAGAAACCTGTTTGGTGTCTCAGTTCGTGTTTGGAAATTTGTTTAGTTGAGGTTTGATGTTGATGATTAATTTGGCGCGGTTATGGTCTCGGTTAAGGAACCCTTTTGGTCACAGTTGGACTTGGGGCTGCGTATTTAGTTTTATTTTTGGTCTCGGTTTAAGACTGGCTTGAGTATACTTATTTGTTCAGTTGGGTCTCGGTTTGAATGTTGGATTGATATAATCAATTTTGTTGCTAGTCTTTGGGTTGCGGATTAGATTTGGACTCATCAAATTCCATTTTTTTCTCTTATTTTCTTGGCAGATTTGGACTCATCAAATTCAATTTTTTTTTTCAATTTTGTTGGTAGGATAGTGTTGGTTTCAGATTTGCTATAAGACCCGGAAGGGTTGCTCTTTTTTGTCTCGGCTATTTTGGTATAACATAAACCACAAGGGGTGGTGTTATGGTCTTTCTGCGACAACCCACATAGGGGCGCGTTTTGTTAACCATTAGAATTAGAGTGTGTATTTTTTTTATTTTTTTTTTTGGTTTGTGTTTATGCTGGTAACTGGATCTTCGGATTGTGTTTTAGATTTGGTGTTGGGCCAGTAGCCCAGTAGGGTGTGTTGGTTTAATAAATTACAAGAGTGCATTTGGTTTGCTTTAGAAAGATTATACAATGGTCATTGGCTTTTTATTAGAGTTATAAGTTATAAACATAGCTCTTTTATTTTCACAAAAGAATTACTTCATACAAGTCTTCGTTTTATACAGCTTAACGTGTATTTACTTGGTTCACTTGGTACGTTTTGGATATATTGGGATTGATACTTGATATTAGACATTGCGGATATTGGATTTTAATATATGGGATTGTGACTTGATATCATTTGGACAATTATGGATCGTTATCGGATGTACAATATTAGATATTGGATTCATTGGACATTTTGAGACGTGAGACGACATAATATATTAAACTCGAAAAGACTTTAATATATTAGACTCAGACCGGACACAAAGATTCATTGCTCAATAGCTAAATAAAGATAAACCAAACCACCCGAAGAGGAATGAAAGCTTCAAATCGAGTTCTCTCTAGTAAAGAACCAAAACTAATAATTTCGCTAATGATAACGAGATATAATATTTATAAAATATTGTAATTACAAATTTTGTAAACTAATGTCACGACGATTTGAGAAAACTAATTTTTATTAGTTAAACTTATTTTTTTTTATGTTTTATACAAATTATTTGAGATATTTGGGTAAATGCCGAAATGTACAAACCGATTTATTTTATTTGAGGTGTTTATTGGTTGATTAACTTCTAGGTTTTTCTTCTTGGTTTGAGTTCTCGTCAGTATTCTCTCGACTATGTCGATGTCTATTTCTCTTTGGCGTGAGTTGTATGTCGAGTCTATGTTTTCTTACCACACCACACGAAACGTTGAAACTAACCTTTTGATAAGTTTTGAAATCAAGTAATCCACGAAAACTACGACACGATGTCTTTTATAGACTTTATTATTTTGCGAGACGTATTTTGAGATAACTGTATATGTATTAGGTTGTGCCGACCCTAGACCGTTGTGTACCGCTGTATACCGTTGTGCCTGTACATCTTGGAACTGTCGTGCCATATGTCTTGATACCGTTGTGTTTTGCTCCTCGATGCCAGTCGTGTCAGTTGTGATCTTGCATTGTTGTGGCTAAGGTGAGTTCATGGCCTCTACTTTTACCGGTTTTATAACTATTTTGGGGGAGAATAAATGCTCATTTTTACTTAAAATCAATACTTGTTTTACTTGAAACATCATTTGTTTTCTCCACCGTACTGTTTGGCTAATATATCTGACCTGGTTACATGAATGCGTTATGTGCTTACCTGTTATTTGATGTGGCCTGAAAACTGATATGATACTGTTACGCGAGCTGGCTAAGGTTATTATTCCATGTCTGCTATTGTGCGGAGTTACTATTATGAGCTGCCATAGTGCAGGACTATTATACACAACGGCTCTTTGTGCCTAATTACTGAGAAGGGCTCCTGTGCCTATAAACTATTATAGTGTGCACCTATAGGAAGCTGTTACGTGTTTTGACTTTTGTGACTTAGCCAGCGTAACAGTTAAACTTACGTGACACTATATGAGTGTAGTACTTGTATGATTGATTATGGTTCGAGATGTTTGACTATGTTATTATTTTCGGATTTGGTTCTGGAACTATGACTTAGGTAGTGTTAGCCTACGTTGGACTTGACTTGTTTGTGAACGATGATTTGTACTCGAAAACCTTTTGGTTCAACCATATTGTTTTAAACTTAAACCTGTGAACTCACCAGCGTAAGCTGACCCTTTTAGCATGTATTTTCAGGTTTAAGGTGATAGCTTATTGATGAAGGCGCTTGGCAAAGGGCATGGTCATAGACGACTCTGATAATTATATTTGGGACCGCTTTATTTATTTATGGGCCTTACTTCCACACTATTTTTGAATGATGTAAATTTAACCCTTTTTGGTAATGAACTTCTTCTAAACGGTTAAGGTAAAACCGTTCTTTGTACCTTGTGTTGTGATACCAATTGAGTAGCACCCCAGTGACATGTATGCTTCCGCTGGACCCGATTTTGGGGGTGTTACATAGAGCTTCTTCAGAGAGCATGTCATTTTGTTGTTCCGAAACCTTTACTCGTTCCAAGTATTCATTAGCTTCCTTCACTAAGGATTTGTGATCCTTAACGAATTCTGCAGACTCTTTCAAAAGATTATGTTCCACATTTTGGACAACCGCATAGATTGCAGCAATATGTGGATTAATTTCGTTTTCAAAAATCTTTTTCAGTTCAATGTGAACACCTGAAAACCATTCCAGATTTTGACTGTTTGTTTTGGAAGACACAATACGTTGAAGTGTTTCAATTCTCTGTTTAAGATCAACCAAATATAGTCTAGCTGCACTTGTATCCTAAGTGTTTTTAGAAGCCATTTGTTCGATGTTAGACAGCTGTTTTGAGACAACTATTCATTTTGCGACAGCCACTGGTCTTTTGAAAAATAGTGGTGACTCTTTTTGAACCAGATCAACTTCAGAAAGTTTGTTAAGCTTATTATAATCAATTGGTTTAAATTCTGTGTTCATCTGTATCATTTTGGCACGACTATCTGCGGCAAGCTCTAACGTCTCAACAGAATCATGGACCTTAGGAGGATCATGCACATCATTTATCACAGTACCATCTAGGGGTGTTCAAAAAATCCGAGAAACCGACAAACCGAGCCGATCCGCGTGATCCGAAACCGGAAAAAACCGATAACCGAAGAAACCGAAACCGAAAAAACCGAAACCGAAAAAACCGAGTTACAATGGGGCGGTTTTGGTTTATGTTTTTCACTAACCGCGGGTAACCGACCCGACCCGAGCATGTAACATATTCAACTCTTTATTTATAGAGAATATATTTCATTCATTTAATCTCAAATATTTTTGGTAAATGGGTAAAGCAATTGTTGTCATTCGTTTAATCTCAAGTATTTTTGGTAAATTGGTAAAGCAATTGCTGTCATTTTAAAGACAATCCCTAAAATTGTGCTGATCATTCAAGTATATTGTTATATTGTGGTCAATTTTTTTGCTTTTAAAAGTTTACTCATTTCTGTTATATATTTTAACAGGTACAAGCTTGGACGCTAATTGGATGGGTGTCAGTTCGTGGCTCGTGGCTGGAGTTTGAACAATAATTGGGATTCAAGATTCCATTTTATGTTTTTTTTTTCTTTGTTTTATGTTTGAACCAAAGACTAATTCACTTTGGGTAATACTGCATTTTCATATGTTTCATAAATATGCAAGGGTAATACTGCATTTTCATGGGTTTGATTGAAAACAGTAACATATGTGATATTGTGATTATGTTATGCAAATGTGGTACTTTTGATATTTATGTTATTGTTTCTTCGATTGGATTCGACCAATGTTTTAGAATGGTTAACCGTGATCCGAACCGCGGGTAACCGCTCACTTTGGGTACCCGCATGTCCGGTTACCCGCCTAATACGGTTCGGTTTCGGATAGTAAAATTAACTACCCGCCCCGCGATGGATAGTTAAAATCTCTAACCGAACCGAGCCGAACCGCCCCGTGAACACCTCTAGTACCATCACATAACACATTCTGGTCTTTCAGAGCTTTCTTGAGATTATAGTTTTCACAGCCGATAGCCATTTTCTTTATTGTATGTAAAATCGGGTTTGGATCGTTAATTAACAAATTAATTGTTTGTGTAGAATTACCCGTTTTTACAAGCAAATCTTCCAACTTTGCAATGGTTTCATTTTTGTCAGAGATCTCTTTAAGAAGATCCTTTTCTCGTTTTGAAAACTTTTCATTCAACTCTTTCTTTTCCTTTTCAAGAATAGAATAAGTTGATTTTTGTTTTGAAAGCTGGTTGGTTAGTTCAGAAATTTCCTTGTTTAGAGATTTGATTTGCCCATTCAAATTAACATCTAGAGTGTAAAATTTGATTTGCAAACGTTTTTCTCTTAACTCAGAATCTCTTAAGCTAACCTCAAGTTCTGACTGACGTTTGTTGTGAAAATCAAAAGCTCTTGCATTAACCTTATAACTCGCAAGCTCAGTGGTCAATTTTTCATTCGCGGCCTTTACATCGCGATTGATCTTTTTGACCTTTTCTATTTCAATACTACAATTTTGCAACAATGATTCAAACAAAGTACGTGTTTCCTCATCATTCTCAGTATGATGTGACTCGAAATCTCCATTATGATCCACGTCTGGAGTTACCAAATTAGTATTGCTACAACTTGATTCTTCCATGTATGTATCGTAAATGAGATTAGGAGTCGCAGGATGCTGTTCATTTTGAGGTGACATATCAAACATTTCATTATTGTGACATGTAGCATATGGTTGTACCTCAGAAACCGCATTGGTGTTAAAAGCAAGAGGTGCTTCCGAATCCGTGTCGTACTTAGCCTCCTGGAGATTTTCCATAAAAATGCAGTTTGCATCGATCTCCTCAAGAGCTTCTGCATCATCCATAAGAGCCATGAAGTTATTCTCTTCTGCACTCAACTGTAACACAGCCGTTTCTTTTTTAGCCAACATTAATGCTTTCTGCAAGTAAGCTGGATCCCTCTTTTTCGGCTTGTCGGGACAGTTCCTAGCCATATGTCCAATACCCTGACAGTTGAAGCACTTCATCAAATTACCCTGATTCATATTCCCAGCTCCCTGAGCAGCAACATTCCCAAACTGATTCCCAACATTCTGACCCCTTTGATTACCAACAGTAGTACCCATATGATTCCCTCCATACTTACCCATCTGATTACCAACATACTGCCCTGTATTCTGATTACCCATCTGATAACGTGGAGCATATCCTTGCTGATTCCCATATCCCCCAACCATATGTCCTTGTTGTCCCATGTTGAAACTCGGTTGTGCAATTTTCTTGTTGCGAGCGTTTGATGAGATTCGTTGATTGTTGTTGGTGGGTGTGGAGTAGCGTCCTTGGAATGCTTTTGTTAGGTAAGCAAAAGCTTGAGTCAAAGCAGCAGTTGACTCATCTTGATCATTAAGATCGGGTTCTTGATGTTGCGGGTATTGTTGTTGTGGGATTACTTCTTGTTGTTGTGGGTAGAACGGTGTTTGAAGAAGATGAAGAGGGTTGTGTATTTACTGTTGCTGGTGTAGGTGTATCGACAATGAGTGCAAGAGGATCATGTTGTTTTGCTAATTTCTCTTTTATGACTTCATTTGCCTCTTCTTGGTTTTGTTTTAGAAAATCATAGAGTTGATCATAGTTCACCTCGTGAAGGTTCTTTGTTTGGTTGACAATAGTGACATATCGTCCCCATTCCTCTGGAAGGTTGTTGATGAACTTGATGTTTTGAACAATTTGAGCAGGTGCCAACTTGTTTTTGATCAACTCATTCATTAGAGTACAAAACCGTGTGTAGTAAGACTCAATCTGTTCAGCTGGAGTGGATGTGAACTTCTCCCATTCAGTCAGAAGCTTGTTTTCTATGTCTTGTTTACCAATTTTGGTGCCATGACAAAGCCGTCTAACTCGTTCCCACATATCATGGGCAGTTTCACAACTGTCTACTGCACAGAATATATGTTGTGGTAAACCTATTTGGATTAAGTGCATTGCCAAGTCATCCGCTTCAATTTGCTTCCAATCTTCTGGCGTATAATCCGACTCCTCTTGGATTCGGTATGTTGCTTCGACGGGAGGTGTTGCATTTGGATTTCCAGCTGTTACTTCAATCTCATAAGGCTTGAATGGACCTTTCTCAATGGAGTTAATCAAGAGTCTACCTTGACCTTGAGGCTTGGTTCTCATATATGGAAGCATACGATTCGTCCATGGAAGATAACCACCTTTTTCTAACATTGGAGGTCGGTTTCTGCACCGGCAACATGAATGTCTTGTTGTGTAGTCATCTTTGAAATTTTGTATGATAAAGTGGATGTAGGATCGTTTCAACAAAATAGGAGTTGTTGTTGAAGGTTTAACTTGGTTGTTGTTGTGAAGCCTTTATTTGTTGTTGATGATCGTTGAAGTTGTAAGTTAGATAAACGAAACAAATTAAATAAAGTTACTAAATTTGATTAGAGTATAGTTAAGACAAAGTCAAAAGTTTACAATTTCGACAAAGTTATGTAAATTACAATTTAGATAAAATGACAATTTCTATAGAAATTTCAATTTGACCAAAATTTTATACAAATTATGGCAAAATGTCAATTTGGATAGAAATATATCTAATTTACATAAATTGGTAATTTATATAAAAATCTAACACTCTTATACAAGAGGGTAGATATCCGTTTGTCAAAGTATTTTACACACTTATACAAGTGTTAAAATACCGAGTTCACTTTTGGTGTTGACGAAATTACGTTCGAATCAAATCCTTAAAAGTTATTTAACTTGGAAATCGTTTTACACAAGTATGAGGGCCAAAACTGTCAATCCTGAAAGTTCCCTAAGGCTGCTGAAAAGACAAGGACTAAATTTGCCAAAACTGAAAACTACTCGATTTGTGATGGCCTGACTCAATTACGAAAGGAGGTAAATTCCGAAAGCCTGCACCAATTGCGAAAATATAGACCAATTCCGAAACTAATTCCGAAAGGAATTCCGAATGATGTGATTTGCGAAAATATGTTGCAATTTTGAAAGTTAGTGCCAATTGCGAAAGGTGTTCACCAATTATGAAATCTAGCAATTTCGAAGGAATTCCAATTTCGAAAGATCAAGGCAATTTCGAAGGAAGGCAGTTTACCAACTTTTTGTCCTTTAGTTACTTGCCCATTGTCTTCCCCATGCTTCTTGTAAGACTTATTTTCACCAACTTTTACCAACTCACCTCAATAATGCAGGAACAATGATTATACGCAATGAAATATCAAATATTGCCAAAAAACAAATCGTATAATCCTTGTTTGATTTGTGTCGATCTAAAAAGACTTAGAATAAACAAAAATACATGCTTGAAATACAAGATTTGAGTGTTAAACTAGCAAACCTTCACACACAAGTCGATAAATCCCGAACAAACACAACTTTTTGATCTTGATTTTGTGTATGATTCGAATGGAAGAAAAAACACAAAAATGTAACTTTTCTAGTGAAAGAAAAGTAACAGTGGGTGTTTTGGCTTATAGAATCGAACACAAAAATACTTCCTACCTTGAAGCCTTGCTCTGATACCATTTGTAGGGACCGAACCTTCCTTTCTTTATCACACAAACACACAACACTATGATGACACTCACAAGATCTTATAGAACAAGAAGAGATGTATGTGGATCGTATGGTATAACTTTGGTCGAATGTCTATTAGCTTTGAGAAGAAAGAAATAAACAAAGACAATAATGAATACACACACACTCTCTTACACTAAACTATGAGGCATCACTATGAGAATGATAGAGTGTCTGTGTTTTATATCGACACAGCCTCATCAAAGGGTTTTGATGGGCTTTACTTGGGCTTGGTGTGGGCTATACTTGCATTACACATATACAAGGTATATACTAACATAACTAATACATATAGCCCACAATACTAGACTAGTTAATACATTTAACACTTAAGTTCCATTTAACAAATGACCATCACTTCACAATTAAATAAATTAATTGCTAACAGTGAGAGACGACAAGCCATAAGGGACGTTTGTGTAATTTTTTTGATTAATAGTGTATGGAAATTGTGTAAAACTAATATGTAAACGTTGGTATTTATAAAAGCTTTTAAATTCAAATTGAAACTAACCGTTAAGGGGCGATTGTGTATTTTTTTTTCTTTAACCTAACTAGCCGTTAATAACCAAGGGGGTGTTTTGAAAATTTATGTTTTTGAATTCAAATTGTCCATAACCGTTTAAGGTTTTTTCCTTTTTCTTTTTTCTTTTTTTTTATGAACTCACCTTTAACGTTGCGTTGCCAAGGCAACGCATGCCTTTAACGCAGACATACGGTATAATAACTTTGGTTTAACGCATGCCACGTGGGCATAACGCCCCTCTTCACGTTATTACCAAGTGCTCTATGGTGCAATGTTTATTATTATAGATTGTGGACTACTAGTATACATTAAGGGTTGATGTAAAACGTTTTATGTGGCGTGTGGCCTAGGAAACAATAATATGAATTTATATTCAATTTTGCATGTACGTGTTTACTTATTTTCAAAGTATATGTTCTCTTACTTTTGAAATATCTAATAGGATGTATATGAAAGACATTATTTCGTCCTCTCACACTTATACGTAAGGTTTACAATTCTAATATTATGCCATCGAATTGTATGGATATATGACCATTAGAGATTCATGTACCGATTCTTGAATACCGATTATGGTATAATATTCGTGTGATATTTTCTCAAATTTTGAGCGTGTGTTACATGTTCTAAATTGGCACCTAATTATAAAAATAAAAAATCTAGGATCCTAGGGAGGCGTCAACAAGGTTGTGTTGAGACGACCACAACCCAATAAAGCTTTTGGGGTCGTTCGGGATAATTGACCCAAACTCGATAACCCAGTTGTCAAGTTATCGGGTCAACCCTATAAGACCCGAAAGTTTTAAAGGTATTTTTTTATTATTTAATTCAACTCACATATATGTAGAAGACAGATCATTATGTAAATATATTTTGTTTACTCCATTTGATCACAAGTTCATGCTAGCAGCAGTTTGGCTCAAGCTACTCACAGTAGTTATTATGAGAAACTCTTTAATAGCATCCACATTTCAATTTGTTTATGCAGCTAACGGAGAGTTGCAGCAATTATATGTCAAAGGTATTGTATCTTAAAAGTGGTCCATTAATAATGTTTATGGTTCCAGGTGGTTGTGCCAGGAACTGTTAGAGTTAATGAATAACTTTTAATATATGTATGTCCGGTTTCGAACCCGAGACTCGGGATTGCACACAATACGTGAGAGTTCCAATGGTTTGAATAAGTTAAATATATTTTATATTTATATTTATTCATTTCACTAAACAAATACTTAACGACAGTTAGGACTTAACGGAGTTAGAGATAACGACCGTTAAAGGACTAATTATGAAAAAGGACTAAAATACAATTCATTGTGTTTTGGTTTTTCACCTAATCTTGAATCCCTAACTTTAGCCAAACTTCTCTTCTTCTCTTCCTCTTGCTAAGGCTAGTCGACTCTTTTATTCCCACTAGGGAATTCGGCTTGAGCTATTAGCAATAAAGTGTTTGGTTGTTAGTGATCTTGAACCTAGCTTTTCCCATTGGAACGCTAGTATCTCGTGTGTACAAGAACGAGTGACAAGCTTATTTTAGCTTGTGTGTTGCCTTGTGATTCGATCCATATAAACCTCCCTAGGGTTTATATATGTTGTTCTTGTAGATCCGATTCCTTGTTCTTGCTAGGAATCAATAAGGTACGTTTTCTTTTAGTTAATTAATTATATGTTTATGATCCATTCTGCTGCGTGATCTTTATGGTTATGTGTTTATAGTTATTTTATGATTCACAAAAACCAACAGTGGCATCTAGAGCCTCGGTTTTAAACATGTAATTAATTACTAAAACCTTAAAAATTGAATCTTGTAGAGATATATGCAATTTATTTTCTAGGGTTTGTTTTATTTTTTTTAGAAACACTAATATGGGTCGACACCCATATAATAAAATTAGGGTTTTAGGGTTTTTTAATAAAAACTTGTAGAAACCCTAGGATTGCATGCAATTTTTAGGGCTTAATTAATGAATACCTTATGTGATGTCATTAATTAAGAAAACGTACTAAATTAATATTGATATGATAATATGTGGTTTACATGATTATATGTGCAATATGAGATCCATGACAAAATCTTGCATATTTTGTCATGGAATGTTTGATTGATTATTTGCTACATGTGTTTAAAATAAATCTTAAATTAGGGAAGACCCTAATAAATATTAATAAAATTGGTTATGTGCAATGTGGTATCTAATTAATTAAAACTTACTCTGTGGTCCATTGGGCACAATGAGCTCGAAAACCAATGGGAGTTTTATTAATTACATACATTAATTTTCACATAGACTTATTAATAAGATTTATTGAAAAAGGTTTGCATGTGGCTATATGATATTGTTAATGATCATATAATTGTTATTAAGTGTTTATTTTTTTAATTACTTGATCTTGTGTTATATTATGATGGATTGTAACAACAAGAGGGTAATTTTTTAAAGTAAAAAATAAATGGACTTAATAACTATGAAACCTTTGTAGTAATTTTATTGCCAAGTCTTATGTGCCGATAGTGGTTCGCTTCGCACGGTAATTTGCTCCCAGGCGAGACTAGCAACTAATAAATTACTACATAAATTGTTTTAGCAAGAAAATCATATGTTTTTTAGTTGATTGATTGCGACTGTACTAAGTGGTCGAAGCGGCGGACCTAAAATTGACAAACTATAAAGTGGGTATAAGGTTGGTACGCATTAAATTGTGATCTTAAAGGGGCGCGTTTTTAATTAGCTTCGGCGGACTTTTGCCCCTCCGCTCGCCTGTGCGTCAATTTTAGACTTACCAAGTACACCTTGATAAATACGAAGCATCTTAAGGCAATGCTGTAAGTTTTTCAGCGCCTCAATTAAAAACTTTGATGATTTGAGCTACGAATGAGTAAACAAGTTTTCTTTTTGAAAACATATATGATACAAAGATGAATGCATGACATCTTTGTACATATTTTTTGATATACACATCAAAAATTAATTACCCGAAAAATTTAAGTTATATGCCACCCAACTACAAAAAGGAACACCTAAGGTTACATCCTACATTGCTAGCAGCCAAAGCTGAATGCTAATGTTCAAAGGGTGGGAGTCTAAGGGTAAATTGGGTACTTTCATTACTAGCAGCCAAAGCTGATGTGATGAAACGACGCCAATTTACATGTTTCTTAAGTTGGTTGACTTAATTGGGCACTTTCATTACTAGCAGCCAAAGCTGATGTAATGGAACGGCGCCAAGGCATAAAAGAATTGGGGATGAAACATGCTTACATTTTGCAACTGAGGTTGGCAAATATAATGTAAGTCCCATGATTTCTAGGAATTGCAATTGGATATTGGCAATTGGGTGATCCCGTACCTTATTGAGTACTTTCATTGCTAGCAGCTAAAGCTGATGTAATGAAACGACGTCAATTAGGATCCTAGTTTTCAGTGAAAATTAAATGGTTATTTAACCAATGGGTGTTTAATTTTCTTGAAATGTTTATTATCGAAAGTACTAACTTTTGAACTTTTTCTGTAGAAATGGCCCAACCCGGAAACTCGTCAAACTTAACTCCTTGTTTCAAGATGATGCTTGAAAAGGAAAAATTAACTGGGACTAAGAATTTCAACGATTGGTATCTTAATCTAAGGCTTGTTCTTAGGATAGCCAAACGTTATGAATGTCTTAGTGAGCCTCTTCCGACTGCTCCACCTGCTAATTCTCCTACTGAATTACTTAAGGAGTACAATGCAGCTTATGACAGGCACAATGATGCGGCCTGTATCATGCTATCGGGGATGGAGTCTCAGCTGGTAAAACAGTTTGAGCAATATGGCCCGAAATACATGATTGAGGAACTGCAACATATGTTTCAAAAACCTCCTATGGCTGAATTGTAGGATGTACTTGACAACATAGCCAAGTGCAAGCAGGATGCAGCAACACCCGTAAGTACCCATGTGCTTGAAATGAAAGGTTATCTTGATCAACTGGATGCACTTGAATGCGGGTATGTGGAAGATGTTAAAGTTGGCCTCATCAATAGATCCCTCAATGAGGATTTGTATGGTGAATTTGTGCGCAACTTCAACATGCATTACAAGGGGAAGACATCGTTTTCTGACTTGCATGCATTACTCATTGATTATGAGAATGGACTCACTAAGAAAGCTCCTACACTTGCTACACCTGCTGTGATGGCAATTAGAGGTGGTAGAGTAGCTAAGCCCGGTAAACCGAAGCATGTGAACAAGAAAGGAAAGGCGGCTAAAGTTGATAAGGGTAAGCAGATTATGGCTTATCAGCAAAAGCCCAAGAAGCAGAATCCTCCTCACAAGAAGGATTATCCTAAGAAGGATGCGGCTGCTTGTTACCACTGTAACACTCCTGGACACTGGAAGAGGGACTGTCCGTTGTTGCTAGAGGAGTGTCGCAAAAATAAGAATGCCAAGGCTGGGTAGGGCGCCAGCACATCAGGTATTTTTATGGTTGAATTATTTTCTTTTCCTCTTAAGCAAAATGCCTGGATATATGATACAGGATGTGGTACTCACATTTGTAATACATCGTAGGGGCTAAGAGGAGCTAAGAAGCTGAACTATGGGGAATGCTACTTGTACGTGGGAAATGGAATACGTGCAGCAGTAGAAGCCATAGGGACTTTTGAGCTAGTTTTACCTTCTGGTTTAATTTTAGTATTGAACAATTGTCATTACGTACCTTCTATTGTTAGAGGTGTCATTTCAGTTTCTTTGTTATTGGATTTGGGTTTTAAGCATACTTTTAATAATAATGGAATTTCTGTTTCTTTAAATTCTGTTTTTTACTTTAATGCTATTCCATTAAATGGTGTGTTTGAAATTGACATGGATAACCATGTATCCAATAAGAATAATTCTATGTATAGCATCGGGAATAAGAGAATCAAGTCTAACTTGGATTCGTCTTATTTATGGCACTGTCGTCTTGCTCACATAGGCAAGAAACGCATGAAAAAGCTGCAACATGATGGGCTTTTGAAAAATATTAATGATGATTCAGTCGATAAATGCGAATCTTGCATATCTGGGAAGATGACAAAGAAACCTTTCCATAGCAATATGGAAAAGGATTCGGAACTACTTGGATTAATACACACGGATGTATGTGGTCCACTTAGACATGTGTCAAAACGCGGTGCTAGCTACTTCTTGACCTTCACGGATGACTATAGTCGTTATGGTTATGTTTATTTACTTAAACATAAACATGAAGTCTTTGAGACATTCAAGGTCTTTAAAAATGAAGTAGAATTACAACTCGGAAAGAAGATTAAGGCACTTCGATCCGATCGTGGTGGTGAGTATTTAAGCCAAGAGTTTAAAGATTATCTAACTGAGTGTGGCATTGTCCAACAGCTCACATCTCCTTATACTCCACAGCAAAATGGTGTATCTGAAAGGAGAAATCGTACCTTGTTAGATATGGTGCGATCTATGTTTAATCTTACAACTCTTCCCTTATCCTTTTGGGATTATGCTCTTGAAACAGCTGTTCACGTGTTGAATAGGATTCCAACTAAGAAGGTTGATAAGACTCCATATGAAGTATGGACTGGAAAAGCTCCCAACATTTCTTACTTAAAGGTCTGGGGTTGTGAGGCGTTTGTTAAACGTGACTCACCAGATAAACTCCAACAAAGATCTGTTAAGTGTATCTTTGTAGGATACCCTAAGGAAACGAAGGGTTACTACTTTTACTTTCCACCAGAAAATAAAGTCATCGTGGCTAGGTATGGCGAATTTCTTGAGGAAAATTTGATATCTCAAGAATTCAGTGGGAGAGTATATGATCTTGAAAATGATCATGAAGATACGTCACCTTCTCAAAGCACTAACACACTTCCTGTGGAACCTGAAAGTTTAGGTCCTCCACCTGAAGAAGAAGTGGTACCCATCCGTAGATCTTCAAGATCTACAAAGGCTCCTAATCGTCTATGTTTAAACGTAGAGTGTGAGGAAACTATACTAGGGGATCTTGATGAGCCAACTAGTTATAGAGCTGCCATTAATAGTCCTGAAAAGGACAAATGACTGGTAGACATGGATGGGGAAATGCAATCCATGAAAGATAACAAAGTCTGGATTGAAGTAGACCTTCCTCCCAATGCCAAGGTAGTTGGGAGTAAGTGGCTCTTCAAAAAGAAGACAGACATGGATGGCAAAGTACACACCTACAAAGCTCGTTTGGTAGCTAAATGCTTTACCCAAACATACGGTGTCGACTATGAGGAGACTTTTTCTCCTGTAGCCGATATTAGAGCTATCAGGATTCTTATAGACATAGCAGCCTACTATGACTATGAGATTTGGCAGATGGATGTCAAAAACGCGTTTCTGAATGGTCGCCTAGATGAAGACATCTATATGGCGCAACCTGAAGGTTTTGTTAATCCACAATTTCCTGAGCGTGTATGCAAACTTCAAAGATCCATCTATGGATTGAAGCAAGCATCCAGGCAATGGAATAGGAAATTAGATGAGGAAATCAAGAAGTTTGGATTTACTCAAAATTTCAACGAGCCATGTGTATACCACAAAGTTAGTGGGAGTAACACTACTTTTCTTATTCTATATGTCGATGACATATTAATCATGGGAAATCATATACCAAGTCTTGAAGAAGTTAAGACTTATCTAAGTACATGTTTTTCCATGAAAGATTTAGGAGAAGCAGCGTATATCCTTGGAATCAAGATCTATAGAGACAGATCTAAGCGGTTAATCGGTTTAAGCCAAAGTGCTTACATGGATAAAATATTGAAAAGATTCAATATGAAAAATTCCAAGAAGGGATATTTGCCCATGCAAGTAGAACATGGCTTATGTGACGAAATGTGTGCTTCTACACCTGAAGAGGTGGCATACATGAAGAAAGTTCCATATGCTTCGGTAGTAGGATCTATCATGTATGCAGTTAGATGTACAAGGCCAGATGTGGCATTCGCACAAAATTTGACCAGTCGTTACCTGCAAAATCCAGGAAAAGGTCACTGGCATGCTGTTAAAAACATTCTTAAGTATTTGAGGAATACTAAAGATATGTTTCTAGTTTTTGGGGGAAATCCAGACGCAGAACTGAATGTTACAGGTTTCTGCGATGCGTCCTTTCAGACTGATAAAGATGATACGAAGTCACAGACGGGTTATGTTTTTGTCATTAATGGAGGAGCAGTAGACTGGAAGAGTAAGAAGCAGAGTACAACGGCCATGTCTGCTACAGAAGCTGAGTACATTGCTGCATCAGAAGCTGCACAAGAAGCTGTTTGGATAAGGAATTTCATTACGGATCTTGGAGTGAAGCCGTCTATTGAATTACCTATAAATGTATATTGCGACAACTCTGCTGCAATTACATTCGCCAATGAACCTGGAGTTATGAAAGGCGCCAGACACTTTAAAAGAAAGTATCACTATGTTCGAGAGCAAGTCGAACTGGGTGAGATCAAAGTACTCAAAGTTCACACAGATAACAATCTGGCCGATCCTTTCACGAAGGCATTACATAAAGAACCGTTTACTCGACACGCTGAGGGTATTGGTCTTCGTTTAGCAGATAGTTTCATGTAAATCTATTGGATTAGTAATTTTGATAGGGACGTGTAGACAATTATTATTTTAATGAAATAAAGTGCGGATAACGTTTATTCTCATTATTAATATTTGTGTCCTATATTTGCATGTTTAAATCCGTGAATAATTTAATTATTCTAAATAGTCCGTTGTCGATTAATAATATGGGAATATTATTGAACTAAGACAAATGTGAGGATTGGTAGAATGTACTGTAAGGTTGAGACACCAATGTCACATGATATTCAATATTGGATAAATTGAATATAGGACTTATCCCAACCACATGATTATACTTTATGGATCATAGTCATCAAGTATATCATGAATATTTATCCTCAGACTTGAGATACCAGATAATTGCCGAGGATGTAGCTCATTTTCTGTAAGGTAGTCTAACGCTATCCGTAAAAGGTAGTTATAAGGGCTATTTTCGGAAATGATGTGAAGTTCGAGGGTTATGCTCGTAGTCAATAAATGATTTGTTCATTCAACTTTGTGTTGAAGTTTAACACTGCTTGGCCACTCGTAGGGTTGACAAGATGTTTGCGTACGCACGCCCAAAGTCTATCTGGAAGACGTTCAGATGTTTTGGTAATCTTGATCAATTATGAATAAACGAGAAACTACTGTTAATTATGGAATGACAAAGATCCATATCCAAATTAACGCGGTGTTAGTAACAAAAGGATAAGTATGATGATTAAATCATCGCGTGGTTTTTTCCAGGAAAACCATACTCGGATCAAGCTGGGGGCATTGGGAAGGTAAAGCTAGACTGACCCATGTCATTACTATATTAATAGTCATCCAAGTGGGATCTGTTAGAGTTAATGAATAACTTTTAATATACGTATGTCCGGTTTTGAACCCGAGACTCGGGATTGCACACAATACGTGAGAGTTCCAATGGTTTGAATAATTTAAATATATTTTATATTTATATTTATTCATTTCACTAAACAAATACTTACCGACAGTTAGGACTTAACGGAGTTAGAGATAACGACCGTTAAAGGACTAATTATGAAAAAGGACTAAAGAAGGATCTAGAACCCCTTGTGTGGGTTGGATCGGCCGAAAGCACCCCATGGGCTTGGGTGGCCGGCCATGGTGGAGTAGGGAGCAAGTTTTGGGGTTTAGGGTTAGCCTATAAATACAATTCATTGTGTTTTGGTTTTTCACCTAATCTTGAATCCTTAACTATAGCCAAACTTCTCTTCTTCTCTTCCTCTTGCTAAGGCTAGTCGACTCTTTTATTCCCACTAGGGAATTCGGCTTGAGCTATTAGCAATAAAGTGTTTGGTTGTTAGTGATCTTGAACCTAGCTTTTCCCATTGGAACGCTAGTATCTCGTATGTACAAGAACGAGTGACAAGCTTATTTTAGCTTGTGTGTTGCCTTGTGATTCGATCCATATAAACCTCCCTAGGGTTTATATATGTTGTTCTTGTAGATCCGATTCCTTGTTCTTGCTAGGAATCAATAAGGTACGTTTTCTTTTAGTTAATTAATTATATGTTTATGATCCATTCCGCTGCGTGATCTTTATGATTATGTGTTTATAGTTATTTTATGATTCACAATAACCAACAGGAACTTAAGGCGTCAAGTTTTCTTTGTATCAAATTTGTAGTATGGAGTTGATTTTCACAAACAGACTCTTTTTGTGGATTTTGCTAATGAGTGTCCATACCAAGACTTCCAGCCAAGTCCATAGGTCGTTGCAGGTGTGTTTGCAAGCAATGGAACTCGTGTCCTTTTCTATCAAACACTTGATATCTAGCAAGTTATCTTGTTAAAAGTCTTTAGTAAACTTTTTGTCACAATGGGTCAAGTCATTCATATTGCTTTTCAAAACAGCGAAAAGTCATTTGCAACACTTGCGTTGCAGATGCTCATAAAAGTCTTCCCTATCCCAAGTCTTCTTAAAAGTCTTCGGTGATTATAAATTTTTTTGCCTTGCTCAAGCTGATAAGGAATTTGTTGATGGCATTCTCTTCAGAATTTGCGTGTCACAATTTGCATCCTCTTCACAATTTGTTTAATATTTCTTAAAAGTCTTCTCCCTATCCCAAGTCTTCTTAATGATTGTAGACGTATATCTTTCTCCAATTATTGCTATAAAAAACTATATCTTTCTCCAATAAAAAACTATATCTTTCTCCAATTATTGCTATAAAATTTTTGACTGGCTAGTGTATATATATATATATATATATATATATATATATATATATATATATATATATATATATATATATATATATATATATATTCTCAATGAAATGTCTTAGTCAAGATGATAAAGAATTTGTGAAAGCCATTAGCATGTTATTAAAAACGTTAACTTGCAAAACTATAGGATAAAAAGCCAATACTTGTTCTTGTGATTTTTAAGAAAATTTCCAAAAATGAAGTCACCACAATCATTAAGTTACTTATCAGCTTCCTCTCATATTTCGATTCTTTTTACGGTCTCGTGATAACATGTCTTACTTCCACCACAATGTCTGCTTCCTATGGCGGTAATGAGACTGATTATCTTGCGTTGTTGTCATTTAAGTCAATGATCACCCAAGATCCATACCAAGTTCTAACCTCATGGAACCATTCCTTTCATTTCTGTGACTGGAGTGGTATTTCATGTGGAAAGCGGCACAAACGAGTGACTGCTTTACGACTGATTTCGAAAGGCTTAGATGGCTCGTTGTCTCCTCATGTAGGAAACCTCAGCTTCCTCCGTGAGCTTTCTCTCGCGAACAACAGCTTTCAAGGAACCATTCCTCATGAACTTGGTCGTCTATCTAGGCTACGTCATCTTTATCTTGATGATAACAAATTCAATGGAGTCATTCCAACAAACTTATCTGGTTGTTCTAACCTCGAAGACCTTTGGCTCGCTAGAAATAAGCTAGCTGGAAGCATACCCAAGGAGATGAGTTTACTCTCGAAACTTTCTCGTCTTGCAATTGACGAAAATAAGTTAACAGGTGGAATCCCACCTTTCTTGGGGAATATTACATCAATGGAAGTGTTCTCTGCTCCCGGAAACCCGTTTGGCGGGAGCATTCCAGATACCTTGGGTCAATGGAAAAGCTTGACGGAATTTTACTCTGGTGAGTGCAACTTATATGGAAGCATCCCTGATTCCATTTTCAACCTCCACTACAAGAAATCAGGCAAATAGCCATGGACAAAATTTGTGGGTAAAAGCCATATTTTCGTGGGTAACTGGGTAGTACCCACGGATTACCAACAACTCTCTATAGATGGGTAAAACCTCCGATGCTAATTGTTTTCCCACGACATTTTCATACTGTGGGTAAGTTTACCCATGTCATTCTTGGTGGGCGTTTGTTTTGCATTCATGGGTAAATTGTTTGTGGGATTTTCTATGTCACCATGAAACACCCATAGATATACTCGTGGGTATTGTGTTGGTAAAATTGCCTACAAAACTATTCGTGTGTAAAAGTCAACTCCCCCATCATGATCCTTGAATAGAATTAACCACGTATATTGTCGTGTGTAAAAAGCGCGGGTAAATATTACTAAATTTCCCCTCATGTATTGTATGGGTAGTAAAAAGCGCGGGTAAATATTACTAAATTTCCCCTCATGTATTGTATGGGTAAACGGATGTTAAATGTTTCCGCTTCAATCTTGATAGTCCCTCAAAAATTAGCAAAATGCTTATTATCGTTGAAATATCCATAAAACAGTAGATACATATACAATGGAATCATAAAATCATATCAATATGAAATTGCATCAATTAATAGTCGGATCAAGTACAATCTACAAAAAGGTTCACCCACAATATATCGCAAACATAAATCACAAAATTTGCATATCTATAACACTTGAAAGTTCTAAAACCGATATAGTGGATCAACAACTAGTTACATCCGCCGCTGTCAGTCTACCAATGTGTTTCCTCATTTTGGACTGCCCAAATTAAATATGATGCCTATCACTCCTTCTTGCGGTATTCGCATGTAATCTGCAATTGCAATAATAAGAGATGTGTAAATAACAAATAAAAAATATGATCAAGTAAAAAACGAAGTAAATTTTGAAAAAGGAAGGTTGGACCAGTAACAAATATTTAAAACTCATGACAATCATTATGTTCAAACATGTAGTTATCCTTATACTCAACATGGACAAATATTAATCTAGTTAATTTTTCATTAAGATCGAAGATCTGTAAGACAATGAAAATCGGTGAAATATCATTGTTGAAATCATTTTAAATATGGAGTAGAGATAAATACTAAGCACTAACCTGTCAAAAGTATACATGAGACCAACAATAAAAGATAAGACGAAAAGGATAACGTTGATAGCTTTTTAATAAAATATGGCAACATCAAAACCGAATTTCAGCCAACTTCACGCTATTGAGTAAAACTGAAATATTTGCTACTAACTATAATAATAGACTTTCAGTTTGTGATTGTGGACGGATGCAAGGTGACAACCAAGGAGGAACGGAGACTTGGGTGAATGAGTGGGGGGTTGAAATGAAATAGGGGTTTCAGTTATTTTGAGATTATAATTAAGGGGTTTCAGTTATTTTGAGATTATAATTAAGGTGGGCTATGATTTTGAAATTTTAGAGAAGCGTGACTTTTAGCGCCATGATTTTAGTGTCACTTTTAAATGTGATTTATGAAAAAATTCAAACATTTACTACTTGTTAAGAACTTAAGATATATTACTCCCGGCCTGTTTGTTTAGTTATTTTATTAAGTCCTGTAAAATTAAAGTGACTGTCTAGATATATGACGTTTATTCGTAAACAAATAAATAGTTGTTTGTTTGTGTGCTGAATAAAGTGTCTGAATTATAGAAAATTACTATTATACCCTAAAAACAAGTTACTTTGAATTAGAGGTTAAGAAGTAGGAGGGTAAATATATAAAAGTAAGATAAAAGTGATAGACTTAGATGGTGTTTGAATACAACTTAATTGACTTAATATGAAAAAACTTAATTTATTAAGTCATGGTAGTTAGATTAGCCGTTATACGACTAGAAATGTGTGAGCCTATTGGAGGCACACACGTTAATACACGAAAAGTACGTTTATTAAATAATTAATATATATACTTGTTTGATGCGCGTGATGTGTAGTTGCGGTTTAGCAGTATTAATGCCTACTCAAGTTTTAAATTTATATTTAGCCGACTTATCAATAACACACACACTTAACGAGCAGTGTACCCGGTCAGTATGAATATAATGGTAAGTAGAGTGTCGATCACTAAGAGTGGAACGTATTATCTAGTTATTCTAATCAGTATTTTAATATCCTAAGTTAGCTGTACAACCTAATCTAACGCAAGGGGGTTCAGCCTGAGAGACTGGCACGGTTTGGTTATGATTAAATAGTAAACTAAACTAATGAGCATGAATCAGCGATAGCACACACGTACACAGATAGATACTTGAGACAATAAGAAGACCTGTCCTGATAATTAAGTAGCTTGTCACTTGTTTTATTGCTAGTTTTATATGAAGTGTATATAATTAACCCTTTCTCGTTGGCTCTAATCTTATCGGCGAGTAAACCCTTAATGATCACTTCTGTCTATCCTACTTATTTATATCCTACGTTTCTACAGACGATAGATTAAATAGGCTATAGAACAAATAGGCGAGGAAGGGGCATGGCGACCCAAGCCATGCTCAGCTAGACACAGAGGTTATCAATGCACTAATAAAAGTCACCAAAGACATCAACATATAAACTTTAATTAATGGGAAAGCAATTTTAAGGGGTGCCCATGATTTTCCGTAGTCACATGGAATCGGCCCATCAATCCTGATGAACTAAAGTGTACTAATACAATAAAACAAAACTACTTAATGAATTGAATACATGCAGGATCTTCTTACAGCTCTTGTATCTTCGTTTAGAGTGTGTCTTGTGCTGCTAATACGTCTAACTTTCTGTGTGTAATCTCCTATATGCTCTCGAAATTCGTCTGACCTTGGGGTATTTATAGTTTCTGTCTGAGGGTTAGATGCGGCGCATAGGATTAGTAGATGCGGCGCATTGACTTAACTTCGCGTGGGGTCCAAGATTAATATATTCAGGAATATTCGTACACCGCCTTAAGATGCGGCGTATCTTCATTTCTCTATGCGGCGCATGTCCTTCCTGTCTTGGATTATATCTTGTGAAATCTTGATAGTGATGCGCCGTATGTAATAAGTGTGTTGCGGCGTATCTGGAGCAGAATGAACTTGATCTTCTTGATTTTAGTAGACTCTTGACATTTCGCTTGTTTTGCTCCATAATTAGTCCAAAATCGCCAAGTTTCACCTAATACTTGTTTTTACCTGAGAATTACCAAAGTAAACATTAATGTATCGATTCTCATATATAATATAATAAAACAAGTCAAATAAATAGGATAAATGATGATAATAAAATGTACTTATTTGAGTTCATCATTGTTATATTTATTAAGTGTTTAATATGTTTCACGAAATAATTTAACGGTAATTAGTTTAAATCGTTAGACGCTTTAACTAATTTAAATATATGTTAAATATAAAAGAGATGGACTTGGATGTCGGAAAATGAAACTCCCGGACCTCCTTCCAATGTGGCTAGTTATGGGAAGGTTCTAGGAAGGGAGGAGACTGTCAATTTTGTGTAATTAAAAGAGGTAAAACCAATGACTTGTTGGACAAGTTGGGATGCTATATAAACACCCCTTGACCTTATTAAAACACACGATATAAGATATAACAATATACCACACACACTAAAATTGTTTCTTCCATTCGTTTTATCCATTCGAATCGACAGAGAATGGTTTGAATAGTCAAAAATCTCAAGCTCATTAAAACAAGAATTTATATTCTTGTTTTCATTAGTTAATGTTCTTCTTTTAATATACGATTCGAACATATACTTATTTAGTATTCGGATCGTGTTTAAGCTACAACAAGAACACAAGTTTGTTTGGTTGTATACGTTAAGCAAGCAACTAGCATCGTAACGTATTTGTTTGACGTGTTTGTGTGAGCAACCGTAGAGGCGGTATTTTAACCACTATTAGTTTCTTTGCGAGTGTCAACGAGGGTTAGTTTTCTTGTTCCCTTTTATTCTTTGTTTGTTTATTATACGTGTTAATTACAATTGTAAACTAGATCCATTATCCGCTGCGTACTCGCAGTTAATGGTTAACTTTATTATAAAATCCCAACAGTGGCATCACGAGCCATCTCGTTTATCGATTACGGGTTACACGATTTAATAAACACGCGAAAAGGCTGCATGAAATCTAACTTAGTTATTTGTTTTATTTTTATTTTGACAACTATAATGCAATACTTGTCATTAATTAATAAAAAATAACAAGACACAAACGAATTAATTAACGGTTAATTAGATACATAAAATAGCAAAAGTTAAAAGTTAATAAGTTTGCCATGATTATTTTATGTGTATATTCCGGCTATAAGACCTACGCAATCATTTTTTGTGATGCATGTGGCGATCTAGGCACTTGATGAAAACCTAGTGAGGGTCTTATGGTTCTCCATTTGGGAAAGACTCGCTAGAGTACTCGGAACTAAATGTTTACTTGTTAATATTATTGTCATGTTTTAAGTATTATGTTCTTTTGTGATTTTTGTTTTTAGCCTACTGATGTGTGGTTTTGCGACCTTACAACAGGTTTTACCTCTCGAGGGATCTCAAGAGGCTTGCAATCCCCACCAGGCAGTGTACCTGACCGATGTAGTATAGTGTAGTGGCAAGTACCGGGGGATTGATCGTTCTCTAGGGGAATAGTGTCGTTAGGATTGAAAAACTACTCTAATAGGTCTAAGGGTGAGGGAAGATTCTTTTTGTATTTTTATATTTTTTTATGAAAGCAAGTAAAATCTCAGGTTTGAAGGAGTGGGCGGAATTAGTTGCTAGTCAACTAACCCAAATAACTACAATTGCAAATAAAATAAAATAACTGAAAATGAAAAGGTTGGTGGAACTTATATGGAGAGAAATGTGTTTACTTAGATTTCCTTACTCCCTAACTATCTTTTACCGGTTGATTAGTGTGTATTAATTGCGTGGATGACGGGTGTATTCCTTAATACCAATCGTGGGGTGGCGTACGTACTTCCCCAACTCTACAAGCTCCTACTTCACTCCTATGTCGAGCCGGCTAAGAAGCTCCTAACATGGGATCACTAGAATTCGCTCATGCATTAAATACAACCATAAAAACCTTAGTACGCATTGGTTCATGTTTCTTAAGACGTTCAAGCAAGTTACCGTATAGGAGGTTAGCCAGTTTTCTTAAGCCTAACATCGATAAACAATCATCCCATACAATTAATAACACACCAACAACCAATAATCAATAGTTAGGTTTCATTAGATCTAAGCAAACACAAAGAAAACCTAGCCTAGCATGTTAAACAAAAGACAAGAACAAGATAGAATCAAACAACACATAGACATATTGAATGATTAATTGATAACTTATCTTCAATGTAACATGGAAGATCTCAAGGTAAAAAACCTTGAAAAAGCTGCTAAAATTCGTATTAGGGTTTCTGATGAAGCGAAAAGTGTACCGCTTTTAAGGGGTCATTTAAGCCCTAAATCGTATTTATTTGATCAAATATCGCCCTAAATCGTTCCTTTTGTCATTTTAGGTACTTTTGAGAAGAAATCTGGAAAAGGAGGCATTTTGGACGTTTTTGGAGCATAAAAGTGAAGAAAACGGCAAAGTCTCAAAAATCGGCTGAAAGTTACCTTTGACGGCGTCATATTTAACCCTGGACGGCGTCATGCCTTGGCAAAAGTGGTGGATGTGAAATTTACTCATGATAAGCCAGAGAAATTGCATGGAAATTCTGACGGCGTCACGCTTTAATCTGATCAAGGTCGTCACGTTATAATTCAAAGAGGGACGGCGTCACGTTCATAGTCTGACGGCGTCAAGCCTTGATAAGCCAGAACGGATTTTGGAGAGCTAAAGAGGGACGGCGTCAAGAAGGTCATCCGAGAACCCTAAAAGCGGCGAGGTGACGGCGTCACACTCCATAACGTGACGCCGTCAGATCCAAAAGTCTATATATAGTTTTCTAATTTTTTGTCATTAGTGTGGAACTTATTGGGGAACTTTGTGTGTGAAAACCCTAGGACGAATTTGGCAGCTCTTTCAAGGCTTTTTGCCTTGAGATCTTCCATGTTACATTGAAGATAAGTTATCAATTAATCATTCAATATGTCTATGTGTTGTTTGATTCTATCTTATTCTTGTCTTTTGTTTAACATGTTAGGCTAGATTTATCTTGTGTTTGCTTAGATCTAATGAAACCTAGCTATTGATTATTGGTTATTAGTGTGTCGTTAGTTGTATTGGATGATTGTTCATCTATGTTAGGCTTAAGAAAACTGGCTAACTTCCTATTCGGTAACTTGCTTGAACGTCTTAAGAAACATGAACCAATGCGTACTAAAGGTTTTTATGGTTGTATTTAATGCACAAGCGAATTCTAGTGATCCCATGTTAGGAGCTTCCTAGCCGGCTCGACATAGGAGTGAAGTAGGAGCTTGTAGAGTTGGGGAAGTACGTACGCCACCCCACGAATGGTATTAAGGAATACACCCGTCATCCACGCGACTAATACACACTAATCAACCGGTAAAAGATAGTTAGGGAGTAAGGAAATCTAAGTAAACACATTTCCCTCCACATAAGTTTTCACCAACATTTTCATTTTCTGTTATTTTATTTTATTTGCGTTCGTAGTAATTTGGGTTAGTTGACTAGCAACTAATTCCGCCCACTCTTTCAAACCCGAGATTTTACTTGCTTTCATAAAAATATAAAAACATAAAAAGAATATTCTCTCACCCTTAGACCTATTAAAGTAATTTTTCATACCTAACGAACACTATTCCCTGTGGAGAACGATCAATCCCCCGTACTTACCACTACACTATACTACATCGGTCAGGTACACTGCCGGGTGGGGTTGTAAGCCTCTTGAGATCCCTCGAGAGGTAAAACCTGTTGTAAGGTCGCAAAACCACGCATCAGTTTCCTCCCAAAAAGTTGCACACCAATGACTAAAAATTGCAAAACTATATATAGAGTTTAGGGGCTGACGGCGTCACGTTGTAGGAGTTGACGCCGTCACCTCGCCGCGGCTAGGGTTCCCGGATGGTCTTTCTGACGCCGTCCCTTTTTAATCCTCCAAAATCCGCTCTGGCCTATCAAGGGTTGACGCCGTCAGAAATGTGCTTGACGCCGTCTCTCTTTAACTTAAACCGTGATGGCCTTGATCACCTTAAAGGGTGACGCCGTCAGACTTTCCATTGTAAAACTCTCTGGCGCGTCACGTGTATTTTTCATATCCACCTCTTTTGCCAAGCCATGACGCCGTCAGGAGCAATCCTTGACGCCGTCACGTGTACTTTTCCAGCCGATTTTGAGACTTTGTCGTTTTCTTCACTTTTATGCTCCAAAAATGTCCAAAATGCTTCCTTTTCCAGATTTCTTCTCCAAAGTACCTAAAATGACAAAAGGAACGATTTAGGGCAGTATTTGATCAAATAAATACGATTTAGGGCTTAAATGACCCCCTAAAAGCGGTACACTTTTTGCTTCATCAAATACCCTTACACTTGAGATTTGCTTGTCCTCAAGCAAATGCGCTTTTATTCTAATCAAAATACAAGTTAGGGGTCATTTAATGCTAATATAAAAGTAATTACAACAAATAGTCGTTCCACTTTAATCATAATAAGCACGGAGATTACAAACTAGCTCCTCATAAGTAGTGTTTAGATACTCACATCTCTCAGGTGTCATAAAAGTATATCTCATAAATGAAAACGGATAATATCTCTCACTACCTGTCATAGCAAATAGATTACCATAGGCTTGGGAAAGGATCGAAAACCTTCTCCACTAGGCGTAAGCACCTAAGATAAACTATCAAAGAGGGCTTTTACATGGGTTATAACGTGAGGTGTAGGGATATGATAAACACGGTTTTGTTGGATAAAGGATATTTTACTGGTGGCGAGTTAAAGATCTTGATTAATTACATGTACAATATGGCGTTGCTAAGCCAAGACTAGACTCGACTTAAGCTAATGAAAAAATAACAAAAAGATAAAATAAACATAAAATGAAACGGGATGGTAGTCCGTATGTTTTTCTACTTTTCTTTTTCTCATTTTTTTTTAATTTTTTTCTTGATTTTTTTGATTTTTTTTTTTTTTTTGATTTTTTTTCTTCATACACTCTTGCCCTACCATCCAAAATAATACATCATAGGGGCGTTGCATTCCCCTTACTCTTGAACTTTTACATAACTTTACAATTAACTATTCTAATGACTCGAATTAAGATAATCGAAACACTTGGAGTACTTTTAAAATATTTAGCACATATGGGGGTAATAATGTTGTTCTTCCCCATTACTCCATTACACTAGTACTTTACCCATGAATCCCAATCGTCCCAAAACAATATGTACAAGGATATGACTCGACTTAGCAACCATGTAATCAATTAGATAATTAACTTGGGGTTTAAACAAATGTTGTCACAATAATGCACTAAAAATGAGTGCATACAAGGTAGGCTAAGGCGATTTGGGTGTACATTTAAGTGGGGTGTAAACAAATTCTTACTTTAAGTAAAATGCTTAAAGTTAGAAAAGGAAAAGATAGGCTCTGAGGGGTGTACTAGGGGTATCGTGTACTAAAAATGAGTACAACGCAAAGGGTGTGGGAGAATTACTTGACCAATGTAGCCAATGTAATTATAACAAAAACACAGGTGTAAACCAATGGGTTAATCCTAATGCCTCTTATCATGTAGTAAATCTAACTACACGAATGTAGTCTCACTTGTGGCCTCGGAATGGTCCTAACGCAAGTTCTAGAATCTAAGTGCTACCGATACACACATCATAGCATAAATGCTTTTCCTACCAATTCTAGGGGCGAACCTCACATATTTGGGGGTGGAAAATTTTTTTAGTGGTACGGTTTTGTGCTAGTCATATAACTCCTATCCGTGAGACGCTCATTAAGATCAAAGTTTCACTCCTATATGTTGTAAAAAAATTTAAATTTGGCACTAAAATTGCCCTAACAGGTATTTCTCTCAGTTTTATTACACATCTACCATTAAACAAACAAAAATCAAGTGCAATTGTATTCTCTAAAGTATCGTACTTTACCCCCCCTTACACTTAAGATGAACATTGTTCCCAATGTTCAAATAACAAGATGTAAAAGTAATAAGGTAAAAGAATGAAATCAAATACTCCCCTGATTCGTTTGGTGGATAAAGAGGTAACATGGTTAGATCCTCTTCCAAGGTAATGTTGAAGCTTCAAGACTAATGCATCGCCAAAAGCTTGATTCCACATACATCTCCTTGTCCAAAATAACCTGTTAAACCTGAGAAAACAAACACGAAAACCTGCATAACATCGGCGGGATAAATCTATATAAGGATATAATGCTTGTGGAATGATAATTTTGCAGATTCCTGAAGTTTATAAGTTAGAGATTTAATAAAAACTTTTTATGAAAACAAAACTTTCAAAAATTTCAGAAAATTGAAACCTGACGCCGTCAGGTTGTAAAGCCTGACGCCGTCAGAAATGATCTGACAGAATTCTCATGTTAAGTTTCCGAAAAATTTCTGGAAAAACCTATACCTTACTTCCTGGAAATCTTGCAAAATATCATTATGACTCGATACAAGCATTTGACTCAAACAATTACTAATATGTATGTTAATTTATTATTGTTACGATTCATGTTCATTTGTTCTAATAAACCGATTTGGATTTCCCTTACACTTATCTTTTGCAAAATACCTTTATATGTAGTTAAGACGAAGTTAAAAACAAGATAAAGCATTTTCACAATTTAGTTTTGAACATGAATCAATAATAATAAAAATTAAACATACACACGGAAGCAAATAAAATCAAACAAACAAATAAACACACAAAGCAAATAAAGCTTGGGTTGCCTCCCAAGAAGCGCTTTTCTTTATTAACGAGTCTTGTAGCTAGACTCAAAGTCACGGGTTCTACGTTTTTCCATACCGCAACTTAAATGCGGTTTTAAAGTTTTTAATCACATTGTCATCCCATATGTATTCCGGACCTAAGGCCATGCATCCCGAATATTTAATCCTCTCTACATTGTGATTATTCTCACTCACATCGAATGTAGGGATATTGTCGACATCTAAGTCTTCAACACCCTTGAACTTTTCAAACTTATAAGGCATCTTATATTTAACGCACTCGGTTACCTTGGAAAAAGTGATGATGCCCTCGTCCCTATCATAGATCATTTTAGATGTGTTGACGAATGGTTCACCCAAAGCTATCTCACCTAAATGTTGGTCTATGATTCCTCTTACATCTTCTAAGATCATGAAATCACATCGATAAGTGAAGTTTTTAATGAAGACGTGTATGCCTCTAACTCTTCCAACAAAGTTACATAGTCGCTTGGGGTTATAGGGATCTTGCCTAGGTTCTAACTTAACGCTCATAATCCAATTGTAGTAAAGCCTAGACATGATATTCATTGGGGCCCTCAAGTCAATATAAGTATGCTCTCTAAACATATGACCAATCATGCATGGGACTTTCACATTCATATGGTTTCCTTTCCTAATCCATGGGTTTTTCTGATACTTTGCGGGACAAGGATACTTCAAGAGGAACTTATGGTGACTTAACTCGGTTTTGGTTGGGAAAAAATTCTCAAAGAGTCTAAAGTCAATCCTAAGCTCGAAGTTATCTAGGCTTGTGCTGGTCCTAAACTTGATTTCACTCTTAATCAACTCATTGAGTTCTCTTACCTCACTAATCTCATTAACAATCCTCTCACGCAACAAAGTAATCGCTTTAGGTAGGAAGAATCTAGCTAGGAAACGGGTGGTAAGATCTTTCCAAGACAAGATGGAGTTCATGGGTAATTGCCACAACCATTACCGAGCATGGTCGCGTAGAGAAAATTGAAAGAGACGCAATCGGGCCGTTTCTCGAGTGGCAACATCAAGGTCTATGGAGTCAACGATTTTGAGAAAGTCCTATAGATGTTGATTAGGATCTTCGGAATGAAGTCCATGGAATGCGCATCCGCTGTGCACCAACCGGATGGTGTCGGATCGCAAGGGAGTGACATTGGCTCCTTGAGCGAGCTCAATGGTGTTTCGATAGCCATGGTGGCTAGGACGGGAGTAGTCTCCTAAGGTACGGGCTCTAGGAGGTGGGTGTTGTTGTGGTGGTGGGTTGTTGGGATCAAGGATATTACCACCTTCCATGATGTCGGATGGTAATGGTTACGAACAAAGAAACGAAGAAAAAAGATAGACTAAAGAAAACCTAAAAAAATAAAATAAAAATCTCACTAGAAAGGAATCTAGTGAGTAGACCTAATAAAATAAAAATTCAACCTAAACAATAACTATTCCCCGGCAGCGGCGCCAAAAACTTGATGCGTGGTTTTGCGACCTTACAACAGGTTTTGCCTCTCGAGGGATCTCAAGAGGCTTGCAATCCCCACCAGGCAGTGTACCTGACCGATGTAGTATAGTGTAGTGGCAAGTACCGGGGGATTGATCGTTCTCTAGGGGAATAGTGTCGTTAGGATTGAAAAACTACTCTAATAGGTCTAAGGGTGAGGGAAGATTCTTTTTGTATTTTTATATTTTTTTATGAAAGCAAGTAAAATCTCGGGTTTGAAGGAGTGGGCGGAATTAGTTGCTAGTCAACTAACCCAAATAACTACAATTGCAAATAAAATAAAATAACTGAAAATGAAAAGGTTGGTGGAACTTATATGGAGAGAAATGTGTTTACTTAGATTTCCTTACTCCCTAACTATCTTTTACCGGTTGATTAGTGTGTATTAATTGCGTGGATGACGGGTGTATTCCTTAATACCAATCGTGGGGTGGCGTACGTACTTCCCCAACTCTACAAGCTCCTACTTCACTCCTATGTCGAGCCGGCTAAGAAGCTCCTAACATGGGATCACTAGAATTCGCTCATGCATTAAATACAACCATAAAAACCTTAGTACGCATTGGTTCATGTTTCTTAAGACGTTCAAGCAAGTTACCGTATAGGAGGTTAGCCAGTTTTCTTAAGCCTAACATCGATAAACAATCATCCCATACAATTAATAACACACCAACAACCAATAATCAATAGTTAGGTTTCATTAGATCTAAGCAAACACAAAGAAAACCTAGCCTAGCATGTTAAACAAAAGACAAGAACAAGATAGAATCAAACAACACATAGACATATTGAATGATTAATTGATAACTTATCTTCAATGTAACATGGAAGATCTCAAGGTAAAAAACCTTGAAAAAGCTGCTAAAATTCGTATTAGGGTTTCCTCCCAAAAAGTTGCACACCAATGACTAAAAATTGCAAAACTATATATAGAGTTTAGGGGCTGACGGCGTCACGTTGTAGGAGTTGACGCCGTCACCTCACCGCGGCTAGGGTTCCCGGATGGTCTTCCTGACGCCGTCCCTTTTTAATCCTCCAAAATCCGCTCTGGCCTATCAAGGGTTGACGCCGTCAGAAATGTGCTTGACGCCGTCTCTCTTTAACTTAAACCGTGATGGCCTTGATCACCTTAAAGGGTGACGCCGTTAGAATTTCCATTGTAAAACTCTCTGGCGCGTCACGTGTATTTTTCATATCCACCTCTTTTGCCAAGCCATGACGCCGTCAGGAGCAATCCTTGACGCCGTCACGTGTACTTTTCCAGCCGATTTTGAGACTTTATCGTTTTCTTCACTTTTATGCTCCAAAAACGTCCAAAATGCTTCCTTTTCCAGATTTCTTCTCCAAAGTACCTAAAATGACAAAAGGAACGATTTAGGGCTGTATTTGATCAAATAAATACGATTTAGGGCTTAAATGACCCCCTAAAGGCGGTACACTTTTCGCTTCATCACCTACATGTTTACACGCCTAAAACTAAAATAAAAGAGGACTAATACTTATAAAATGATGACATTAATATGGTCTTAATTTACACGCCTAAATACCATGCTTATTGTGACCTGCTATTTGATTCGTGGAAAATTGTTTTTGTAAAATTAAGTGACCTAAATTATTGAAACAAGTTTTCATGAAATTAAAAACTGGACGCTATGGACACTTGGGAAGTACGGCTCACCCACTAGAACAAACTATAAGGGGGGTTTCAGGCGGTGCACACAGTCACACCTAAAGGATTTCCGGTCATAGCTTCGCGCTGACCTGGTCCTCCGCCTCCTTGTGAGTTCGATTGGAGCTACCGTGAACCATGATGATCACTACAGTGTCATTACTAAAAGTTTTTAAAATAAAGTGCTACAAAGTTGTTTTGCATGCTTCTTTGTACACGATTTTATCACATTTATGTGTATACCCTATATGTAAATTTTAAGTCTATGCTACCCAACCAAGAACACGTGCATTTGACTTGACCTCTTTGGTCAGACCTTAGGGCCATTTCAACCCATGGCGAATTTTGCTCATTGGTCAGACCTTTGGAGATATTTGCACGTTCTTGCTTGGTCGACTTATTTTGAGTATACTTGGTCAGACCTTGGACCCGAGGCATAAGATGAGACTAAACATGCTCATGACATTATTACTTGTCTACTAATGTCTTGATCAGTCTCATAAGTCTAAGAGTTGCAGTTTATGCAATTAACGCTCGTCGCTTACCTCTTGCCCTACTTGTTTACACGCTGGTCAGACCTCCGGTAATAAGTGGGAGGTCAAGATGGATCTTAGTCTTAATTAGTAATTAATTGGGTAGTTAATTCTTTTAAGAATTTAATTATCGAAAATACTAACATTGAACTTCTATGTTCTGATTAAAATTGTGTTGTTGCAACATAATTCGTAAACAAAAGTTCGTCTTTTCTTAAAAAAGACACACTTAGTCTCTTTTCCTGTTAAGAAGAGTGAGACTTATTCTTATTTGTTTCTCCTTAGTTGACAAACTAAGATAGGATTACAATTGTTAAACTCACTTATGGTCTTTCATTACCCTTTTCCGGTATTGAAATAATTGAAAGATAAAATATTTTGGGTAACTAGAAAACATTTTGTCTATAGCTACCAAAATAAATGACATCTTGCGCTTGTCACGATGTATGAGTTTAAACCGCAAAGAGTAAAGAAATTACTAGCATATTCCCTAGGTATTTTTCTTGGACTCTTATTATTCCTTATAGTGCTAAATACCCTTGGGGCTATGTAGACGATAAAGGAGGAATTGCATGCTAACTATTCAAGTTAACTGAAAGCATGAATGGCTAGTCCCTCATCTACATAAGTAGGACTTCATAAACTCTATTCAATACCTAAGTATATTGCTACTTGTAGGCATTCGAAGAGAATGGGAAAGTGTGTTAAATTGCAATATGCTTTCTACTGGCAATGTAACACTTACAATGTTGACAAATCCAGTCGGAGCATTGCGTTTTATTACTGAAATAACATTCCTGTAATGTTGTCAATTTCAGTGGGAGCTACGAGATTTATTTCCTTGTTAGTGACCCACATCATTTCAAACTTGCTTTGAAATAATTCATTACTTTCCGAATATGAACGACCATTGCTTAAAGGATAATTGCATTTTATTTTATTAGATAACTCGTTGCCTTTCTGTTGTTGCTTTCTGAATGTTATCTATAGAATAATAATCCACAATTCCTTATTAAAGGTTATGGTTCTAAAACTACTTGTAACATCTATGACATTATCATATTGTTTACACAATCAATCACATGTTGTTTGTTTTCATAATATGATGTTGTGCCTTACACAAATGGGAGAAATCTCAAAGTGTGTGCAAGGAACAACATATTATTGTTTTTTCTTGACCGCAAGGTAAGAAAGCTAATCATTCTACTAGGACTTGAACACGCAAGATGTTTGTTGCCCTACTACATTCAAATGTCATGATATAGTGTAAAGATACTTCAACATTTCGACTACATGTTTTAGTCAACATAATTATGGTTAAATGATAATAATCGTAATTCTGAAGTATAAAATTAACTTGAAATTACTACTGAACACAAGAGTTTGCGTTCATGATTACTTTTGTTAGTATAATTATGTTTACATGTTAAGACATAATTATGAAGTCCTTAAATTAATCAATGACTTATAACATAAAGTATATAGTAAATTTGTTATGTCTTCTTGTTAACACATAAACATGAGAACTTTGAATTATTCAAAGACTTATAATGTATTATTGACATGTTCTGTTTTCTTGTAAACACATGAACATATAATTCTTGAATAGTTCTGTCTTCTTGTGAACATATGAGCATAAGGTTATTGCATTATTCAAGAAATATACATTATAGCATGCACTTAGTTTGAAAATACTTAATATGTAATTTGGCTCGACCCAATTGACAAGTATTTGATCCAAAGAGAATTAAGTTATCTATGGAATTCTGATGTAGTCTCACAATTCCAATACTCATAGAATACCACATTATTATGGTAAGTCTAAAGTGTTGAAACAAACTATATTCATATTGTTTGATTAATGATAGCTTTAATTGCTCTACCTCCAAGATCTATCAAGGTTAGAAAATTGCGTGTGTCGTGGACATACTCAATATGGTTCAAACCAAGAAGGTATTCAAGACAACCCGTGACCGAAACCCCTAAACCTTTAGGGATTTTTTGTTTTTCCACTCAAACCAATCGAATCCTAAACCCTTTTGCGTTTTTGATTTTTCTACACTTTCTAGCTTGAAGATTGTTGTATTGGTGTTCCTCCTAGCTCGATGAAACATAAAACTGTTGCTAAGGTTTTCGGTTAAAGGGTGATACAAAATTAGGGTTTTGCTACAAACCTTAATTATAGTTGTTGGAAGAAATTCCATTATGTCTTGATTTAAGTTCTGAATTTGTTAAAATCTTATGAAGCGTTTTATTAACAAATCTTGAGATGAGAACTTAAAATGTATTTTGCGGTTCCCAAATAAAGAACAATTTATTGTTACTTAAATACTTACTATTTAGAGAATTGTCTCTACTTACAAAAGTAAGTGGGAGCATCAACAAATCTTGAAGATATACAAGAACAAATACATAACCTTCTAAAATCCACTTATTAATGTCATACTAAGGTTGAACATGTAAATGTTGACCGAAGTATAATGTTACTCTCATTCATAAATCTGCAAGGATGCCTCATCATTTGATTGATATTTTGACTTCAATGCTGAGGAATATATGTTAACGGATCATTGTAAATCTGCTAACTACTAAAATACATTATCACATCTTGAATCTGATAAATGTCTTAGAACTATGAATGATAAGATGCAGTCCTTAAAAGGCAAATCAATGTTTTGAGCTTGATTGTTATTTTGCCTAATAGTTAACCTATGAGGTTGGAATAAGTTTCTTTTGAAGAAAGGCTTACAAGGACAAAATTGTATACAGGATTAATGCATGGTTTATGATAAGAAGTTTTTAATCATACTCATGCAATTGTCTGTGATTACATTTTCTTATATGCACGCATTAATTAAATAAAGATAATTAATTATCATACAAGTTTTCCTTGTATGTGGAATATGGCAATTAAGTTTTATAAATCTTTCCTTTATGATTACCTTTTGCGAGGACGGTGTGTAATCAAAATGGTTATGAGTTTATATAATCTTTATGTAGTATACAAGTTTAAGCAATCCAAGTTTGGATTGGATCATGCATCTAGGAGTTGAGATCTTGAATTTAATTACAATATGATTTTGATTGAATTAAGATAACTCCTTGAGTACATCTAACATTAAGTGGGAGCACTATGTTTTTCCTTAAAATTCATATGTTGTATAACATATTGAAGATATCATTCCATTTAAGCTAGATTTTAATCCTTAAGCTTGGAATGAAACTTCACTTGGGATTTAGGGAATAGAACAAACAACCTTGGAATAAACATATGCGGAAAATTAAGTCCAACACAAATGCAATATATCATTCAAGCAAGTCTTAAATGGTATATTTCACTTGGAATAATTTATTACATGGATGGAAACCTTATGTTTTTAACTAAGGATTTGTCATGTATATATTATATTGTGTATAAGACTGGTTGTTACTTTTGCACTAGAGCAAGATGAGCTGACAACAACAATATCTAATTGAGAGTATTTAGATTATTGTTAATACAGATGTTTACGAATTATAAAGCATAGTGTTGTATACGTACAATGATGCTAGAGGATAATTAAAACTAGTTAAAGTAGGATTTTATCATTTATGATAAATCTGCTAACTAGATATGCTCAACGAAGAGCATTGTTGCATTAAACATTAATGAATAAGAATACTTTACATTTCAAGAAACTGTAAAGATGATTGTCAGTATGTCGTTGACTTCTAATACCTCATGCAAGGTAGTGCGACATCTCCATACTATGACACTTGGAATAGTATGAGCATATGAGATAAGACACTCATCATATATTTCAAATCCCTCACTATATGTGAAATTTGAAACTAGTATTCAGAAAGTTTACTCAGATGACTATTTAGTTTTCTTGCAAAGAAAAGTTGAGAATGTTGGAAACATTAGACTTCAACTTACTAATTAGTCTCATGCATATCTGTTTTTAGTATTTGGATAATTGGGATTGTAAGACAATTTTTACTTTATGATTAATAAAGATACTTTGTATTTGTTATTCATTCATATAATAATTGTTATCCTATATTTGCATGTTTAATCCATGAAATGATTCATCATTCTAAATATGTCCATTGTCAGTTAACAATATGGGAATATTGTCATGCAAGGCAAATGTGAGTGTTGGTTATATTCTATGAGAATGTGGATTGTTCCCGACAAACTCATATGTATTCACAAGGGATGCATATTGGATACCCCAACTTTTGAACATTTTCTTTTGGATCCTTGTCATGAGTAAGATGTTGAAAATGGTTTATTAAGTCATCCTTAGACTTGAGATACAAGCAAGTTCTGTTATGTGTGGATATCACTTTTGTAATTATATGCCAAACGCTGTCCTGAATAAGGTAGTTATAAAAGCTATTTTTCGGAGTGATGTGAAGCAGCATCCACAACACTTGTAGTCAACAAAGGATTTGTTACTTCACTTGATATGTGCAGAAAGATATCATGGGCCCTCTCCAGAATTAATCAGATAATTGTTTGGCCAAACCCAAAGGGTAATGCAAGATGATTCTTGATTACATTTGGTATATCTGAATTAAATTCTATAACAAGAATCTAAATGGTTAAACTATATGGAATGAGTTAGGATCCATATCCATGGTTTAACGGTATCTATAACAAGGAATGATTATAGCAAGAAATAAATAACCATGCTACTGAGAATATTTTTTGAAACTTTATCTCAGACATTTCTAGTTCAATAACGAATGTGAGTGTTGCTAGACGTTTCCGTCGTTGGTATATATGGTGTCTGCTACTCCAACTCCCAAGTGGGAGCTGTTGGGTTATGGTAGTTAGATTAGCCGTTATACGACTAGAAATGTGTGAGCCTATTGAGGGCACACACGTTAATACACGAAGAGTACGTTTATTAAATAATTAATATATATACTTGTTATATTTATTAAGTGTTTAATATGTTTCACGAAATAATTTAACGGTTATTAGTTTAAATCGTTAGACGCTTTAACTAATTTAAATATATGTTAAATATAAAAGAGAGGGACTTGGATGTCGGAAAACGAAACTCCCGGACCTCCTTCCAATGTGGCTAGTTATGGGAAGGTTCTAGGAGGGGAGGAGACTGTCAATTTTGTGTAATTAAAGGAGGTAAAATCAATGACTTGTTGGACAAGTTGGGGTGCTATGTAAACACTCCTTGACCTTATTAAAACACACAATATAAGATATAACAATATACCACACACACTAAAATTGTTTCTTCCATTCGTTTTATCCATTCGAATCGACAGAGAATGGTTTGAATAGTCAAAAATCTCAAGCTCATTAAAACAAGAATTTATATTCTTGTTTTCATTAGTTAATGTTCTTCTTTTAATATACGATTCGAACATATACTTATTTAGTAATCGGATCGTGTTTAAGCTACAACAAGAACACAAGTTTGTTTGGTTGTATATGTGAAGCAAGCGACTAGCATCGTAACGTATTTGTTTGACGTGTTTCTGTGAGCAACCGTAGATGTGGTATTTTAACCACTATTAGTTTCTTTTGCGGGTGTCAACGAGGGTTAGTTTTCTTGTTCCCTTTTATTCTTTGTTTGTTTATTATACGTGTTAACTATAATTGTAAACTAGATCCATTATCCGCTGTGTACTCGCAGTTAATGGTTAACTTGATTATAAAATCCCAACAATATCAAAAATGAAAAAAAAATAATAAATAAAAAAGACCGAAGTGTCGTTAACCACAGCATCAGCCAGCTTATAATAACAAACGACTACCACAACCCCACTATCTTAACCCATATTCACCACCGTCATTTTTTTAACCATTCTTAACCACTTTGAAAATAGCTATGTTTATGTGTTCTAATAAGCTACCCGGCTTATAACGTCAGACCAGTTAGTCATCATTGGTCAAAAAAAAAAGAAAAAAAAAGGCAGAGGTGTTGTTAACGACAACATAAGCCATCTTATAATAACAAACAACAACCACACCCCATTGTCCTAATCTATCTCCGTACAACAGCCACAACCCCTCTCAAAACATCAACAAACTTGAATTAAAACAAGAACAAGAACAAAAACTCTATTTCATTTATTCTTTAATTCGGTCTAAAAAAATATTAAAACGTACCTGAGACCCTTTGAAAGGATCTTGAAGCCGAGTTACTTGAAAATGTAACAATAAAACAGGTCTAAATTTAGTGTGTTTCATGGTCTAAAGGTTAAAAGAAACACGATATTTGTTTAGATTCGGATTGATCTTTGAACGGATAGAACTAATCATAAGGGAGGATTTGCAATTTTTTTGGTGACTGTGTTGTTTTAGGTTGAGAGAAAATTGACGAAGGTTGCGTTATAGTTTGTGTGAGTTTTTTATGATACCTAAATTTTGAGTATGAGGGCACTCCCAACAATAACTTAGCTTTAAACTTTAACACGATGCCACGTCAGCTTTAACACATCCAACAATAACTCAGCTTTAACACACCTTTAAAGGGGGGCGAAAGTGATTTTTTTTTCTTTTTTTTTAATACACAAAATACCCTTAACGCAGCGTTAAGGGTTTAACGTGGTCCCTTAACGCTGCGTTAACGCAGGGACCTCACAACTGTTAATGCCATTTTAACGGAACAATTTTGGCCTTAACGTGGGTTTAACTTAGGCGTTGGGAGTGCTCTAATGTGGTTATAGACCGTGTATACCCAAAAAGTAGGCTAAAGTGTTTCTTTTGGATTTGGGCTGGATTTTTGTACGTAATGGCTCTGTTCTTAATTTGTACACATGTGTACGTAATGGATCTATTAATAGTATGTAAATATGTTCACATAATGATATTATGAAGAAAAAAAAAGTCCATACAAATAAAATAGTATTAACTTGGATACTTATTGTGTAAAAAAGATATGTAGTTTTGTGTATGTTTGAAGATTGTAAATTAGCATCTATATGTTTGACAATGTTTTTTTTAAGTGATTTGTTTAATCTTACTTTATATATGACCATTATTTCATTTAAAGAAATCAACATTTTTTTTCAAATAGGAGAATAAGCAATTTAGAAAGAGATGATTTTTATTCTCGTACAAAGTGTTGGTCCCTTTACACGATTAGAGTTAACTAGAAAGTTAATCTATTTGTGTTAATGACTAATACAATGTTTAAGGATAATTCTCGCAGTTATAAAACGTGAATATAAAAACAACAATATTTTTCAACGTTTAAATTCTTATTAGAAATAATTCCAAGAATCTATACCCAAGTGTTTTGCGGAACAAACACTTGGGATTGAATAGACAAGGGTATGGGGTGTCTCCTATCGAAACTCAAGTTTTGCTTGAGTGGTAACAATAAACCCACTGAGCTATCTCAGTGAGTTGTATACTCTTTGTAGGAGAGAAGTTCCTTTGTAAAAGTTCAAGACTTTAATTATATAAAGCACACTTTAACTTCTCTCATATCTGCTCTATTTATACACAAGTAATCTAAGTATAAGTGATTAAATATAATACAAGTTGTTGAGGTTGCGTGTCTGACAATTACAAATAGTAATTGTCATTTCCAAGAACCAATAGGAAAGGGCTAATAAGACTTTGGGAGTTGTTGTCTGACACTTCATGACTTTTAGCCGCAATAGGGAAGGTTGGATCTGACAAGAGAAGAGTGTTGGGCTTACACTATTATCTTCTCAGATCTTTTCCCTATTGTTCCCGCCTTTTCTTCAGGCGTTGGTTCCTCAGTCCTTCAATCACTTTGTTGGTTGAGGAGACTGGGGTTCAGTGAGTTCTTGTCCAACACTCACTGAACCATCATCTTCTTCTTTGGCTTAAGTCCTACTCAGGAAGTACCGCCTTCCTGAGTAGTGAATCCTTCTTCTTGAATTCGCCTTAAGCATCCTGAAGATGACTCACTGAGAGGCTGTTCTCTCAGTGACTTGAATTGTTCTCGGTTTAAGTTAACACTTAGTTAATTTGTGTCCAAATTATGTTTGAAGCATTCTTGGGTTTTTCATGACCCAACAATCTCCCCCTATTTGGATATAAATTATTCCTAAGTGTTTTGATCAGATATGAGTGAGCTAAAGACTTCTACTCATATTGAATGTACTATAATGTAAATAAGGACACTGAAATAATAAAAACATCATCTTATTAATATCATTTACAAGTCCTAACAAAACTAAGTACAAAAGGGATAGTGGTGGGTATTCAGGCAGGTCATCAGTTCAACTTGATTCCAAGGGCTTCAAGCTTGGGCTTCTTTGACTGTAGCTCTTGTTGGTCAGGATGTTCATTGATTTTTCTTTTCAGGTCTTGATAAAACTTCACATTTTCAGGACTCTTGAGTGGAGAGGCCATCATTAGAAAGCCAAGCATTGCTTTAATCCCTGACAAATCTATATCACTCCACCTTTGGAAGGCTTTGTCACCGAACTCATCAATGAAGAACAAACCTCTTTCAGGCTGTTCAATGACCATATTGTTCCTGAAAGGAACACTTTCAGGGAGAGCCCTATTGCAGTCAAGACCAGGAATCTTGATCTCAGGCTCAGCTTCTATCTTCTTTCTTTTTCTTGAAGAAGAAGACTGAGAGGGAGCTGGTTGTGCATATTCAGGAAGAAGAGATGGAATGCCAAGTTCCTGAGGTGCTGCTGCCAATCTTTCATACCTCAGACTCAAAGACTTCATCAGATTAGGGACCACAACATTTGATTTCTTTGCTATTAATGGACCCAACTCGTCCAATTCAGTGATCCCGAAGTCAGCGAATCTGAAAGGTTTATGAACATCAAAGTTTCTCATGTCAGCACCTCTGTAGACAGTGACAACGGCAGGATTGGTGTTTCTTTGAATATGAACATCAGTGATTGGTTCTGGCTTCAACCTTTCAGTCATATACCACTGATATTTCTTAATCCTGTTCTGCCTGATCTCTTCAGCCCGTTTATTCCTTTCCTCCCTTTTCTACCTGAGAGTGGTCATCTCCTCAGACTGAGCTTTCACAAAGGTCATACCACCTTCTCTTCCTGAGAGATCCTTAGCCTCAAGACCAATTTTCTCAGCCTCTTCATGAACAACCTTAATTATAGCAGGCTTGCTCACCTTCTCTTCCTCCTTTAACTTCTTCTTAGCTTCCTCTTCCTGAAGATAAGCACTGAGTTCATCAGCTGTGAAGTGGTGAAGGACTCCATCAATTTCATATGAGATCCTGATTGGTGATTCAGGATCCTTTGCAACCGAGATCGGTGCTGGTTGAGGCTCAGGTTCAGTGAGGATGCCTTTGCCTTTATCTTGATGGGAGGAAGAGGCTTCAGGAATCTCCCCCTCAGTGTGAGAAGGAGGTTGTTGGCTTGAGACTCCAGTGTCGTTCTCCCCCTCAACTGTTGCTTGAGCCATGGTGATAACAAGAGTTGGAGTCACTGGAGCAGTAGGACCTTTGAAGGCCTGATAGATCTCAGTCATCATTGATTTGATGTCCGTGGTGTCTTTCTGAAGACTTGAGATCTGATCCGCCAGAGAAGCCTGAGAAGCTTCGATGCCTGACATCCTTGACCCAAGAGACCAGGCCAAAGATGTTGAAGATTGTGCCCAAGTACCAAGATGTTTTTCTTGAAGACCCATGGAAGTCCTGATTGAGTCCAAGGAAGTAGTAAGACCCTGATGTTTAGAATCCTTCAGTAAGCTGAGGAGATCATTGATTTCAGCTGACTGCTTCTGATAAGTCTCAGCAGCTTGAAGGACCTTTTCTGTGAGTACGGGGTCATCCTTGACAGCTGACTGAATAGTTCCAAGGCTATTGGCGATGCCTTCAAGAGTAAGATTGAACTTCTGGAAATGAAGATCAATAGCTGTCAGGGAGTGTTTGGTGTCTGATTGGATTTCGATCACATCATCATGAAAAGTTTCAACATCTGCCTTCAGGTTTGCATAGTGAACAACTGCTTCAGTGTGATGATCAAACATCTCATTAGTGAGACCAGTGAAAAGAGCTATGTTGGTCTTCAGTAGAAATTTGACCAATGTTCTTTCAGTGAGGGGAAGAGAGTTATCATACTTTTAGAGGATGTCCCCAGTATCAGAAGAATCAGAAGACTGAGAACCTGACTTGTCACTTTGGCTTGGAGATGACTGATGTGATTGTTCAGGTTGTTCAGGCTGTACATCAGTTTCCATATCCTCACCTGCCTCAAAAATTTCCTCTTCACTCTCTTCCCTGAGCTCTTCATCAAACTCCATAAGAGCCTGAAAGTCCCCCATGGACTCAATACCCAAAAAATCTACCGGCTCCTCTTTATAAAAAGACTTGCCTTCGGTTTGGTCAGGTCCTGACCCCGTTGTCATAATAACTGAGTGGGTTTGCTCAGCCTGACTAGCCATAATAACTGGGATAACACCAGCTTGGCTTTTGGGGGCAGTTCCTGAGAGACTGGATCCGCCTGAGGGGTTGATGGGTTCCATATCAGCGGGTTGTTTCTTTCCCTCTGAGTCTTTGTCCCCCTTAGCACCTTCAACTACTGATGGGTGTTTTCCAGTAGTATCACTAGGTACTGATTGTGAAAGTTTGTGGACCCCCTTCCTATCAGGATTGTGCTGTCCTTCAGGGGATTTAGGGTCCTTTTCTCCCTGAGATCCTGAGGGTGATTGCTCTGGAACGTTAGCGGGATGTGAATGTTTGTGGGTCCCCTTCTCAGTAAGGTAGTGCTGCCTTACCGAGGATTTAGAACCCTTTCCTCCCTTGGAAACTGATTGTTTTTTGACAGTTCCTTCATCAGGATGTGAGGGGGTGTGGGTCCTCTTCCCAGTAGGGTGGTGCTGCCCTACCGAGGATTCAGGACCCTTTTCTCCCTTGGGTACTGATTGTGATTTATCAGTACCTTCATCGGGATGTGAGGGGGGAATGCTTCCTGATCCCTCTGACTTGTGTATGTCAGTTGAACCATGTGGAATGGGTGTGCCCGAGGTCACTGAGGATGATTGCTCAGTGACTTCCTTTGGCCTTTGTTTTGAGGTCAAGAGGGTCTCAGAAATGGGTGTCTCAGAGGTCTTGGCCTTTTTCAACCCCTTTTTAAGGTTGAGTTGGTTTTGAGGATCAGTCTCAGTGGCGAGTGGCTTGGGTCTAACCACCTGGCTGGACTGACCCTTCTTTGTCTTTTTCACCTTTTTGGTCGGTGAAGGAACTGGAGAGATAGCGTCATTACCCTGAATGACTGATTGCATGTATTCAGTCAGGGCAATATTTGTAACCTCACTGATGCTACTAGTGAAGTTTGACTTATGCAGGACGTCAGGATTCGTACCTTCTGCATCAGTCCTCACATAGTCAGAACCAAGTAGGTCCTGAAGCACACAGGAAACAAATCTAGGATAGGACATATGCCTTTGCCTATGTTTTCCTGAGAGCTTAGCAACAAGGTCTCGGAAGATTATTCCTCCGATGTCTATTTTTGTACCCTCAAGGAGACTGAACAACATCAATTGTTGTGATGAGTTCAACTGCTCCGTAGAGGATTTATTTCCACCCAGGACCTGAATGACAAATGTCATCAGTATCCACCAAATAGGGTGGAACCATGTTTTGACTACTGGAGTCTTTTCCAGTAAGCCTCCCGCAGACATTTTTGGACGTCTGGGGTCATGGGGTGCAAGAAAGATCAGTTCATTCTTTATGTCCTGATCAGTAGGGTTGGGTGAAAAGGCTTCAGCAAAGTCAAGGCCTGTGGCTTTGATGAATGCTGAGTAGTCAAAGGAGAGGGTTCTACTCCCATTCATCACCGTGAAGGTGATGATTGCCTCTTTGGTGTCTTTGGGGCTGGTTGCCACAGCCGTACACTAGAATTCCCTCAAATAGTCATGGTAGATGACTGAGGGTGTGTGGGTGAAAGCCTTTGCAAGAAAACAATTACGAAGATATTTCATAACGTTCTTGTAGGCTGGGTAGATTTGTGGATATGAGAAATTTCCTACCACATTGTTTTTGGTTAGGTCTACACCCTCCATTGTGAAATCCACGTTAGGGGCGTATTTCACAGCTTTAGAAGAAGCCATTTGTGGGTAAGTCTGGGTTTGACTAAGGTTAAAGGGTTTCTAAAGCTTAAGAATGCACACACAATTTGTTTTTGAGAATTAAAAATGGCAGAGTTTTGCTTAAAATTCTATAAAAACATGTATATGTATTCTTCTGGTTGGGGTATTTATAGGAAAGTGGAGATGGGGGTGTTTTGGTCATTTGAGCGATCTTAATTTATTCAAAAAGAATTATTGGAAATTGTTTTGAATAATATGTTTTGGGATCCGCATTTAATGCCAACACTCCACTTTCCAGGTTTGGCGCAACAGTCGAAGTGAACAGTTGAGCAGTTCTGCAAAAGTGCAACTTGCAGAGATGAGTCATCACATATTTGAAATGTGATTGGAGAGGCATTAAATGCCAAGTGGGAATGTGGTGGCCCAGAGGTGGAAGCCAGAAAGGCAAAAAAGAACAAATATTCTTGAATTAAATATGTGTTCAGTTACCAACCTCGGACATTTACTAACTAGATACTTGGAGCATTTAAGTCAGTATTTAATGTCTCTTTTCAGGGCCCTGAATGACTCTTCATTCAGTGATTGGTTTTTCAGGGACTTGGGATTAGTCACTGATGATTCAGGAATGAGGAATGATTCCTGAGAGACAAGAATTCAGGAACTTGGGTTTAGTTCCTGAGGATGAGGATTCAGTGAGGTGTTTTCACTGATGTACACATTGAGTCAGGGACCTGAGGTTTTAAGAATTTACACTTCAGTTGGAAGGAATCAATCAGTGGACTGATTCTCTATATCCAACATTCCTAATTCAGCTTTCAGCCTTGTGAAAGTTGGTTCATCCAAAGGTTTGGTGAAGATATCAGCTAACTGATATTCAGTAGGGATGAAGTGTAATTCAATGTCACCATTCATGACATGGTCCCTGATGAAATGATATCTGATATCAATGTGTTTTGTTCTCTGATGAAGAACAGGGTTGTCACAAAAGATGGGTACCATCTTGTACTGAATTCCATAGTCACTGAGTTGACTTTTCATCCAGAGTACATTTGCACAACAACTAGCTGCTGCAACATATTCAGCCTCAGCTGAGGACAAGGCAACTGATTGTTGCTTCTTAGCACTCCAACAGACTAGTTTCCCACCAAGAATTTGGCAAGAGCCTGAGGTGCTTTTTCTGTCCATGTTGCATCCAGCATAGTCAGAGTCTGAGTATCCTTTGAGATCAAGTCCTGAGCACTTTGGATAGTATAATCCAAGGTTAGGAGTGCCCTTCAGGTACCTGAATATCCTTTTCACAGCAGTGACATGAGATTCTCTTGGGTCAGATTGATATCTGGCACATAGACATACTGAGAATTGGATATCAGGCCTTGATGCAAGTAGATACATCAGTGATCCTATCATTCCTCTAAAGAGAGTTTGATTTACTGGTTTACCAGTTAGATCAGGACCAAGGTTGTTTGGGGGAACCATGGGAGTTTTGACTGAGGCACAGTCACTGAGATCATACTTCTTCAGTAGATTCTTTACATACTTCTCTTGACTGATAGTGGTTCCTCTATCAGTCTGCTTGATCTGAAGACCAAGAAAGTATGTCAGTTCTCCCATCATGCTCATTTCAAACTTCTTTGCCATTAGTTTTTCAAATTGTTTACAAAGTTTGAAACTTGTTGAGCCAAAGATGATGTCATCAACATACACTTGTACTAGTATGACATCATTATTTGTCTTATAGATAAACAATGTGTTGTCTATCTTGCCTCTGACAAATTTGTTTTGGATTAAGAAGGCTGAGAGAGTCTCATACCATGCCCTGGGAGCTTGCTTCAGTCCATAAAGGGCTTTGTTAAGCTTATAGACATGATCAGGAGACTCATGGCTTTCAAATCCAGGAGGTTGCTCAACATAAACTTCTTCTTTCAGTGAACCATTTAAGTATGCACTTTTAACATCCATTTGGTATACCTTGAAGTTCATGTATGTAGCAAAAGCAAGGAAGATCCTGATGGCTTCCATCCTTGCTACTGGTGCAAATGTTTCCTCATAGTCAATGCCTTCTTGTTGATTATAGCCTTTGGCTACAAGTCTGGCTTTGTTTTTAATGACTATGCCATTTTCATCAGTTTTGTTTTTGAATACCCATTTCATGCCAATGACTGAGACATTCTCAGGACATTTGACCAAGGTAATTACCTTGTTTCTGTCAAATTGTTCCAGTTCATCATGCATGGCCTGAACCCAACTTGGATGTTTAAGTGCTTCTTTAACACTTTTGGGTTCAATTGTGGAAATGAAGTCCACAAATAGGCATTCATTGGATGAGGCTGCTCTTAGACTAGCAGCCATGCTCCTGGTGAGCATGCCTTCAGTAGGCTCTCTAATAATATTGACAAGTTCAATGTCCTGAGACCTAGTCCAACTTTCTTGAGGTCCTGGATACTGATTTGAACTTGTGGAGGCCTGATTGGGTAGAGGGGTTTGTTCTGGAGTAGACACATGATCATTGATTGGATCTTGAGTGTCTATCAGATCACTGAGATTGTTTGGATCTTGAGTATTTTGAACAGGCTGATTGATAACATCAGTGTGTGTATGTGCCTCAACAAACTCAGTGATGGTTGGGTTAGGTAGGTTGTGAGGGATTATGTAATAGGGGAGATTAGCATCATCTTGATACTGAGTAGAAGGATTGTTTTCAGACAGATATTCATCAGGAGGATATCTTGAAGAATTATCAATTCCTATCTCTTCTACTGAGGCAGTTGAGAACCTGATTGCATCAGTGCTCTCATCAAAGGTAACATGAAATGTTTCCTCAGTCTGCTGTCTCCTTGTGTTGAACACTTTGAAGGCTTTTGAGACAAGTGAGTATCCCAGGAAGTATCCATCATCAGCTTTTGCATCAAATTTCCCTAGGTGATCCTTGTGATTATGAATAAACACAGGACACCCAAAGACATGAAAGTAGCTGATGTCAGGAATTCTTTCTTTGAATAACTCATATGGAGTTTTCCTATGTCTCTTGACAATTATGGATCTGTTTTGTGTATAACAGGCAGTTTTGACTGCATCAGTCCAAAAATGGTTGGAAAGGACTGATCCACATAGCATTGTCCTAGCTGCTTCAATGAGTGTTCTGTTTTTCCTTTCAGCAACACCATTTTGTTCAGGTGTGTATGGAGAGGAAAAGTTTTGGGAAATACCTTTCTCATCACAGAAACATTCAAGTTCATTATTTTTGAACTCAGTCCCATTGTCAGTTCTAATTTGTTTGACCTTAATGTCATTTTGATTTTCAATGTTCCTGACAAAGGACATGATTGTTTCAGCTGCCTGATTCTTTTTGATCAGGAAGAATACCCAGGTGTATCTAGAGTATTCATCCACTATGACCAGAGTATACTTCTCATGGTTAACAGACCTTGGACTGACAGGTCCAAATAGATCCATATGGAGAAGATGTAGGCAGTTCCTGATGGAAAAGTTGGTTTTGGTTTTAAAGGATGCTCTGTGATGTTTACCTTTTTCACAAGCTGAGCATGGTTTATCCTTAGAAAACACAAGAGATGGTAAGCCAAGGACCTTGTTTTGTTTTACAAGATTGTTAATGTTCTTAAAGTTCAGGTGGGTGAGTCTCTTATGCCAAAGCCAGTTGAGTGTATCAGTGGCTTTAGCAAAGAGACAAGTTCCATCCTGAGTTAGACTGGACATGTCTAATACATAAACATCTTGTCTTCTTGGTGCAATGAGGACAATTTCCTTATTTGCATTGAAGATGGTTCCTTGCTTATCATCAAACTGAACTATGTATTTTGCATCACATAGTTGACTGACACTGATCAGATTATACTTAAGACCATTTACATATGCTATCCTAGTAAAGACAATACCATTGCAGTTTACTGAACCATAACCTTCAGTGAGACATGATGAATTATCAGCAAATATCACTTTGGGTCCTGGTTCTTCCACATATTTGTGCAGACACTCCTTAACACCAGTCATGCTCCTTGAACATCCACTATCTAGATGCCAAACAGGATCCCTGGCATGCTTCTGCACAAATAGTAAACTAGGTCAGTTCTTTCTAGGACTCCATTTCATGGAGGGTTTGGTATTGTAGGTCTTTATGAAAGTATTAATTGATTCATGGTCAGAGGTTGAGTGGACTGAGCTACCACATGTTTTGCATTTGGTTGTAGGGGTAGCCTCAGTATCTTTTCCTGAGGATTTCTGAGTGGAACTTCCACTAGATTCACAATGTTTGTCATATTGACAATCCTCAGGGTGGTGGTCATTGAATCCACACAAAGGGCAGGGTGGAAAAGGCTTGGCCTTTTGCTTCTGTTTCTGCTTAGAATCAGAAGGGTAGTTCAGGCACTGAGCCTTAAGTCCTGAAAAGTTTGACATGACTGAGCATTGTTTATGATCAGAGGTCCTGTGATCTTCCTTTTTGCAAATCATGCAATAAAGGACTCTATAGCAATCATCAGTGAGATGATTTGTATAGTTGCATAGCTCACATCTTTTCAGGGGTTTTGTGGGTTTGGGTTTGGGTCTGGTTTTTGAGGAAGTTGGTTTTTGTTCCTTCTTGGATTGAGAAGATTTCTCAGAAGATGCAATCTTCTCTCCTAACTTCCTGACCATTTCAGCCAACTGATCAAATTTTGAGTCAGGGCTTTGGGTTGTTACTTCAGAAGGGACTGAAGTTGATGAGTCATCAGTATTTACTGAGACATCCAGGTTTGCTCTCTTCAGGATGGTTGTTCCCCTTCCTGATCTCTCCTTTGGAGAGTGTGGTGAGAAGACCATAGGTGGGAGACCTAAGTTAGGTGCAGCACCCTGAAGGGTATTTAGTGGAGGAAGGGGAGGATATGATTCTGATTCAGACTCATTCAAGGACTCAGTGAGTGGTTCAGTGAGTTCAAGCTTACTGAGTTTTTCAGTGAGTCCAAGCATATTTTTCAAAGCCTGACTTTCAGGAAGCAAGATCTTTCCAGTCTCAAAGTTTGGTAACTTACTGACTGGGTTGTCCCTGACAATCCAGTCATTTGACTTGGGAAGTTATTCTTGCTCAAAAGATATGCCAGCTGGAACAAAGTTTATTTCATTTTGACACACAGTTGGATCAACCATAAGAGGGTCAATACCAATGGTTTTCTGAGAGATTAATCCCACAGTGTCAAAAACCTTAGGGTTCTTCTTGGTCCAGCTTTGAATGATAGCCTTTTCTTTGTTAAGTTCAGTTTGAAGGACTTGGTTTTGTTTCAAAATCTCAGTGTTCTGAATTTGTAGAGTTATTGTTTCTAGTTTGGCTTGCTTAAGTACAAGCAATTCATCTCTACATTTGTTCAATTCTGACACAATATTGTTATATTTTGAAAGCAAGTTAAGCCTTTGTTCCTCAACAAACTTTAAATCAACACAAATATAATTCATGTAAGACTGCCAATCAGAATCATCATCCATAGAAAGTAAAGTATTTACCTTCTTCATGGTGATGTTGACCCACTCTCCATTTCTAGCACGGCCTTTTCCCACAGCCACCTGATCCTCTTCAGAAAGTGCCATCAGTGCACTAACTCTTATCTCCTCATCTGAGGAAACCTCTTCATCATCCCAATCATATGCTTCAGCTATTAAAACCTTGTTCTTTGTCTGAATAGGTTTAGATGTTTGAGCAGCCTGAGGCAATATGGGGTTAGTTTCAAGAAGTGCAAGTTTAGCTTTGATATTCCTATATTTTGTTTCAAAATCCTTTTGACCCTTGTTTTGGAATTGTTGGGTGGACTGAAACATTTTAGGTTGAAACTTGCTGGTTCCTGAAAATTTGTAGGAAGGTTCTGAGATAGTTTTAGAATAACAGTCCCTAGCAAAATGACCCTTTTTACCACATTTAAAGCATTCAGTGGTCTCATTTGCTTTTGATTTTGTAAAGTTGGACTGATTTCTTTTGATGAAACGTTTTGAACTAGCAAGGAGTGCCCTTTCTTGGAATTCCAAGTTCAGGTCATTCAGGTACTCCTCATCAGTCCTTTCATCAATTTCTTCTTCAGAATCCTCTTGAATATCCTGCACAACACCATTAGAATAGAAAGCAGTTGATATGGGTGTGTAGGTTAAGGCCTTTTTGGACTCAAAGGCTTTTGAGTCAGGGTATCTCCTTGAGATCAAGTTGTCTTCATAGACAAACTTCCCATAAATTTCAGGGAGCTCAAGGGTCTGAATGTGGTTAGCATTCCTCAGGCCTTGTGAGAAGTTGAGCCACTTCTCAGGGAGACTGTTGACAAAGCCAACATTTGTCTCATGTTTGGACAGTACAACACCATCATTTGATAATTCATTTATCAAAGTCTTGTATCTGGTGTAGGTCTGTGAGAGACTTTCAGAGTCTTTTGCCCTGAAAGTATTATACTCAAGTTTAAGGTCCATGACCCTATTTTCCTTGGTATCTGAGGGACCCTCAAAGCTATTTACCAAGTCATCCCAAGTTTGCTTGACTGTTAGACAGTTGATGACTGATTCCATTACATCGTCAGGAAGACATGATATAAGGATGCTTTTCAGGCGTTGGTCTTGATTGACCACCCTCCTCTCATCAATGGTCCATTGGGCCTCAGGCTTGTTTAGCCCTGTGCCAGTCTTTGGGACAAATGGGCCATCCCTGATACAGGTGATGTAGTAGGGTTCCATACCAGTAAGATAGCAAATCATACGCTTCTTCCATTTGCTAAATTTCCCAGCTTCAAGTCTGGGTGCAACAGCTGAGTAGCTGCCACCCTTTTTGTCGACTAGCTGGGGTACATTGATATCAGCCATAGTAGGATCTTGGTTTTAAAAACCTAGAGCACTCTTGGTTAGTTTAAAAGATTTTATAAACCAGAGGCTCTGATACCACTTGTTGGTCCCTATACACGATTAGAGTTAACTAGAAAGTTAATCTATTTGTGTTAATCACTAATACAATGTTTAAGGATAATTCTAGCAGTTATAAAACTTGAATATAAAAACAACAATATTTTTCAACGTTTAAATTCTTATTAGAAATAATTCCAAGAATCTATACCCAAGTGTTTTGCGGAACAAACACTTGGGATTGAATAGACAAGGGTATGGGGTGTCTCCTATCGAAACTCAAGTTTTGCTTGAGTGGTAACAATATACCCACTGAGCTATCTCAGTGAGTTGTATACTCTTTGTAGTAGAGAAGTTCCTTTGTAAAAGTTCAAGACTTTAATTATACAAAGCATACTTTAACTTCTCTCATATCTGCTCTATTTATACACAAGTAATCTAAGTATAAGTGATTAAATATAATACAAGTTGTTGAGGTTGCGTGTCTGACAATTACAAATAGTAATTGTCATTTCCAAGAACCAATAGGAAAGGGCTAATAAGACTTTGGGAGTTGTTGTCTGACACTTCATGACTTTTAGCCGCAATAGGGAAGGTTGGATCTGACAAGAGAAGAGTGTTGGGCTTACACTATTATCTTCTCAGATCTTTTCCCTATTGTTCCCGCCTTTTCTTCAGGCGTTGGTTCCTCAGTCCTTCAATCACTTTGTTGGTTGAGGAGACTGGGGTTCAGTGAGTTCTTGTCCAACACTCACTGAACCATCATCTTCTTCTTTGGCTTAAGTCCTACTCAGGGAGTACCGCCTTCCTGAGTAGTGAATCCTTCTTCTTGAATTCGCCTTAAGCATCCTGAAGATGCCTCACTGAGAGGCTGTTCTCTCAGTGACTTGAATTGTTCTCGGTTTAAGTTAACACTTAGTTAATTTGTGTCCAAATTATGTTTGAAGCATTCTTGGGTTTTTCATGACCCAACACAAAGTTCTTATATTTTGTTTAGCTTACAAAAGATATGTATGCATGATTCCATTTAGTAATACATAAGGGCCATTTGGTCACTTGGCCGCACCATTACGCAAACATTACTTTAACAATTTACACAAACATTAGAGGGTGGTTCGTGTTGAGGTGCATCGCAAAGATTACATGAAGGGCTATAAGGTTATGTGACGTATTGGATATGAACAAGTAATTTAGCATGTTATTTCATCGCTATCTAACCTCATAATATTGTGGTTATAGGAGATAAGTTTGGATTTTTTTTTCTTTGGCGGTGGTGCTTTTTGTATTGATGGTTAAATGTAAGTTGAAGGTTATATACATTTTTATTATAGACAGAAACAAGTAAGAATTGGATGTTAATTGTTTTTGCAAAAAATTTCCTTGAGTTCTTCTTTCTTATTTTAGACTTACGCGAGTTACTTGCATTGCCCGTAACCACGTCAATACACCCAAAGCATTCATAACGATTTGGGGCTATTACAAAGAAAAGAGACGTTTATTATGGACTGATGGAGTGATGGTGAACACAAACTTTTGTTATCGTTAGGCGTTATGCATACACATAATAATAGTGGATCTATCAGTGATTAATTACAATGTTTATATCTACATCTATATCTATATCTATATTTATCCGTTTAACCTCCCTTTAACTCAACTTATTTTATACCTATTTACTTAAACATTACGCGGCACGATTACACAAACATTACGCAATGAACATTTAGGTACAACCTGTGTGCATTATGTCACAAATAAATCATGTGTATACCATGATTTTGACTTTTTTACTCGACCTCATTCGAAAGTAATGAAATAAAGACACCAACAATTTTCATGTCATGCTAATAAAAGTTTTGATAACAACATCCCAACTTAAGAACTTATTGACCAACAAAATCCCACCATCATCAAAAAATGAGAGTTTCAAACATGAAGAAAAATAATGCTGAACATTACGCAAGAAACAATCAGATCCACCATTTGTGCATCGCACGGGTCTAAGTGACTCGAATTTAATAGAACCTGATCTTGGTTTTAGTATATAAAAATTACAATAAAGGTTTAAAATAAAAGATGCAAAAAAAGGAAGTGTATGCAAAATCTTGAGCATAGTTAAAGGTTAAAAATGAGAAATAAAAATGGTGCAAAGAGATTTGGTGGGTCCAAAAACACCAGTAAAACCTACATTTACAACAAAAAAAAAAAAAAAAAAAAAAAAAAAAAAAAAAAAAAACTATTTTTACAAGCTAATGTGCAACCCAGGCCTATAAAGAATCAGGTTTCTCAAATTGACATGATAAACCCGATATATGAGGCATGTTTGGCACATGAAATTATGGAGAGATTTTGCTTAATTTTTAATAAAATAAACTACTTAAAAAATAATTTTCTTTTGACCATATGGTGCTTTTAACCCGATTCTATAAAGCATTATTGGGTTAGACCCTTTTGACTAAGTCGTGTTCACACTAATAAACCAAAAAAAAAATATGTATACAAGATAGTTACATATAAGTAAAACGTGTATAGGAATGTAAATATACAAAATATTCAAGATAATTGTTTAATTCATTTATTTGTGATAATTTTTGTTAATGAGATTATTACTCGAATGTCAATTATTCTGTGTATCTTTATCTTGAGAATGTTTCCTTGTGTATTTATACTATTAAAGGAATCTATTATTTAAATTGATCTGCTTAAAGATACCTTTGCCTATTTATTTTATTTAGATTGTTCTGCTTTTGGTACATCAAGCAAATCATTCAACAGATCGAACATAAGGGAACACCAAAAGAGGAGAAGAATAGTATGGCTGAGCTACCACTCGATTTAGTACTATCCGAGATATTGCCAAGAGTTCGAGCCAAGTACGTAGGTCGTTGCAGGTGTGTTTGCAAGCAATGGAACTTGTATTTATCGACATTTAAGTTTGAAAGAATACACCTTTGCAAGCAAAAGCAGTTAGCAACCATGGACTATAAACTTCTTATATTTGATAAGTATAATGAGGTACCGCCAAAAAGTTTTTACACGCTTGATTGTGAAAACCTCAATGGTGTGGTTTCTATACCTCCTAAAAACTTTGATCCGAGTCTTAAATTAATTTTAGGAAGCTTAGATGGATTGGTATGTTTAATCTCGGTAAATATGAAGCAGTTTGCGTTTTGGAATCCACTCACTGGTGCCTACAAAATGTTGCATTTTAATGGTTATCCTTCTTCTTCCGATATGAGATCTCGTGATGGTATTATTGGTTTCTATATCGACTCCTCTAAAGATTACAAACTTCTGCATATACCGCTTGGGGGTGGCAATGGGGACAGGGCTGTTGTTTATGTGTGGTAATTGGGGTGAGATTGGTATCCTGATAGCAATTAGAAGTCACGAACAGTACGCTTTCAGATCGATTAAATTGGAGTGTATACCAATTAACGACCGGATAAAATCTAATTGATTCAAGTTTGTGAATGATTGTATGTTTGCAGAATTCGTTATGATCAAAATCGTTTTGATCAGCCTCTGTTTTCTATATCTCAAAATAGAGAATATATTAGACCCTTTATAGGGTCGGTTATTGGGTTCTGATAACTGCAAAACGGTTATATTAACTGTAACCAACTATCAGCAGAATCTACACAATCAGCAGGAACGCTGCACTATCGGCAGGAACCATACACTATCGGCAGAAACCACATCAGCAGAAACCATGCACTATCAGCAGGAACCACGCTATCAGCAGAAACCATCTGCTACCAGCAGGCCCCCTTGGAACCCCCGTTAGTCCAGTTAATATCCAAATAAGTGTCGACCCTTATTTGCATATTAAACTCAATCTATTTTACACTAAAATACCAACAAACCTCCCCCATTTTAGTGTAATCATAAATTAACTAACTAGTTCACAGCAAACAATCAAACTAATGCATAAATGAAATGTCGAGACGATTGAATTTCACATTAGTATATTACACATTCCAAATATTCGGATATCAAGGTTTCCCGAAAGATTGAACCTTGTAATATCACTATTGAATACATGAAGATAATATACACATTAGTTTTTCATACACAATATCTTACTTGACACATTATTTTACTAGCCTATGTCCCTATCCTTTCTTTAAGTACATCGAAGCCAAGTCCCAACTTCTTGAAGCAGCTCGACCCCAGCCAGGGGCTCTGCCCCTTGGACCCTGCCAGGGGCTGCCGCCCCTTGGACCCTGCTTCTCTCAGGGGCGTTGCCCCCGAACCCCCACCAAGGGGGCTACGCCCCCTTGGAACCCCCGTTAGTCCAGTTAATATCCAAATAAGTGTCGACCCTTATTTGCATATTAAACTCAATCTATTTTACACTAAAATACCAACAGCTTCAAGGCTAGGGCTTATATCTATTCCCAAAGATTAGATTCGTGGAGATATATCAGTATTAATATAGATTTTGATATCAGTATTAATATAGATTTCTATTATAAAAACACCAGCAGCTTCTATTGGTCCAAGGCTACTTTCTCAGGCCAAACTCTTTATTTTAAGCTGAGATCTTGCAGGAATTCTAATGAAGCCGTTATTTCTTTTGATGTCAACACAGAAGTCTTTAAGGTTATACAATATCCACCCATTTATAGTGGTATATCAAGCTATTCTGGATGTTTGGTGGTACTAAATGGATGCATTCACTTGTGTGTAGCTTATTGTGGTGGTAAATATGATGGTTATGAGTGGGTGTCAGGTGATCTTTGGAGGCTGGATGGTGATGGAGATGGGTGGGTGAAGGTGACCGCTTTCCCCCGCTCACAGTATCATCATATTAAGGAATTGAGAAGCCAAAGTGAATCCACAGTTCATAATACGTGTGGGAAATGGTTTGCCATTGCCGAGGATAACAATAATAACAAATCTTTTCACAAAGTGAGTATGGAGGACTTCGCAACAAACTATTGGCATTTTAATTATCCGAGCACGGAGTCTACATATTATCGAACTATATATGTTGAGACTCTCATGTCACCTCATCCAAGTGAATAAGATATCTTTGATCAATCCTTGTCGTTTTCACTCCTAATTAATTGCATTTTCGTTTCTTGTTCAATCATTCGATTACAAAAGTCTACTCACTGGATTATATTATAAAACAAGCACATTAGTTTTCCAAGGGTTTTTTGTTTTGTTTTTTGTATTATGATCCTCTCAAGTTGAGTCATACATGATACATCATGTTCACCAATCACAAATAAGTTAAATGCATAAAAAAATTTCTGTTAATAAAAATCAAGGGCCCACTTATTTATTTTCGCTCACAAAAAACTCAACAAAATCAATCATGTTTAACAACAACTTGAGAGAATCTTAATGTTTTGTTTTTGTTACAGTTTATATGTGTTTATCAGATTTAGAGGCTTAAAGCTCTATTCTATGATATATTGCGTGTAAATTTGGAGATTTTTGTATTCATCAACAACCAGAATAGACAGAGTTAGCTAGTTTCAAAGCATGCATCAACACATCCATATAAGGTTTAGTTACAAATAGATTTATATAGAAAAGAATGGTAAAAGTCATATATGTGCCTAAGGTTTAGTTTCAAAGCATACAGAAAGGAAAATGATCGGGAGACCTAAAAATGTCTCTAAATAGATGTGGCAATAAGTTATTTGGTTTGTGAAGAAGTGTGCCCTCCTGCTTTCAATGCTAACACATAAGTTTAGCCATAATGTGACAACTGGTAAATTCGGGAGCCTTTTCAAATTTACCGCATTACATTTTTAAAACGAATATTTTATCTCTGGTTATCACTTTTGAATATGTTGGTTGTTTTATTCGGATTTTGGTTTTTATATATCGTGGATTTATAAAATGTTGAGTATGCCCTTGTGAACCCCGTGAGGCACTCCGTGAGTCGGCACAGTTAGACCTAATAATAAACGAGAAATATTTACTTTTGGATGCGTTAAATAATTATAGACGTATTTATACACGATTTGACCGGAAAAATTATTCTAAAAACAATGGAAAACATTAAAATTTCTCGGGAAGCCGTCCCGACACTTAAACTTATCTCAGTTACGTATTATAGAAAGTTTGGCTAGTTAACACTTCCCACCCCACGCCCAGATTTACAAAGGACACCATGAACTCATCCTAAGTCCAAGCATTAGCTGACTTTTAGCATGTTTTAGCATGAACTCATCCTAAGTCCAAGCATTAGCTGACTTTTAGCTAGTTAACACTTCCCACCCCACGCCCAGATTTGCGAAAACCTATGAACTCACCAGCATTAGCTGACTTTTAGCATGTTTTCTCAGGTAAATTGATGTGGTTTACTTTGGATATTACTGTTGGAGGCTTGGCGTATGGCATGGCTAAGAATCAACCTGCACTATAATAATATTTATGGGGACCTAACTTATGTATTTTCTTTTTGGGCCTTTCTTTAAATACTTTTGGTAAATGTAGACTTGAGATATGGATTTTGAAATGTTTTATGTAAACGGATAATGCTATCCTGCTTTCTATGCTTGCGTTGTGTACTAATTTTGTAACACCTCAAAAACTTGTTTTGTCTTCCGTTGAACCAAATTTTGGGGGTGTTACAGATTGGTATCAGAGCTAAAGGTTATAGAGAACTGGCTACTTATCAAAAACCTAGACTATAACCATTTTTCAAAATTGATCCTTGACCAAGACATGCCAGCTTGCCAAGCCGAAGCCGCATGATTTGAGAACTGGAATATTATGATTATGAACTATGATTGGGTTATATTTCGTACTTATATGTGAGATCTTGGCGATATACTAGAATGATACTTTATAACTTATGCAGTATTTGTTTAACATGTTTAGTATAATGCGGTATTTTATGTTGATTATTTTGGACATGATTTTGGTTTTTTTTAGATTGACAATTTCGTATGCTTATACCTACCCTATGTCGTTGTCACAGACGATGCCTTCTTTAGCACATGATGTCCATGAGGAGATTCTTACTCCTGCATCCCGCTTTGGGCGGACTATGATGACATCAGCTCAGGACGATGCCTATGCGATCGTTCGACGCTCAGCTCTCACATCATCATCATCAGTTGCTCCTATGCCACAGGCTTCACTTACTCTTCAGCCATCATCATCAGCTGGTCGCCCTAGCTCTTTGTGACAACTTACTCTACTCCAGGCTTTAGCCAGAGCTCAGACTCTTCGGCCTACCAGCAGCACCACTCACATCTTGAGGCGATCACCATCACCACCCATGCATGTCCCAGCTCACTCTCTTTTGTCATCACCACTTGGATCATCATCTCGTCGAACACCGCGATCACCTACTCCATCCTCCCATGACTCACCTATTCCTCAGCGATGTCGTTTCAGTGACTCATATTCAGAGGATGAGGACGAGTAGGAGGACGATGACCCTGAGAGAGAACCCCAGGGGGAGGAGGTTGATCCAGATGAGGCCGCTCCACCAGGCCAGGTACTTGCACCCTTAGTGCACTTACCTGAACCAGACTCTCCCGATCACAAACTTGAGCCTGATTCTCCTGAGCATTCTTTCGAGATAGCCTCACCTCCTCACTCACCCGTGCCAGAGAGTCCGCCAGCCCCAGATACTCCATCAGAGGTTGCCTCAGAGGCAACAGCCCTTGGAGACATGGGTTAGATGTGGGGGTAGATCGCCGCCCACGAGGAGAGGATCAGTCAGATATCTAATCGACTGGTGGGCGTGTCAGCAGCTAGATTCGGAGAGATTGAGAGAGACACAGGAGTGTTGTATGGCAGGACCACATCTTTGAGGCGTGATCTATTGGATTACGTGATGCATTCAGAGATTTGCAGAGAGGCCTATTGACTGCGTGAGACACCGAGAGGGCCCTTTGGCGTAGGGTCGCAGCGCAACAGACTGTGATCGATTAGCTTAGGAGAGACTGTGAGGCGGACCGCATTGAGATTTCATATATGTGGAGACAGATGTCAGACCTAGAGGCTGCTTTGAGAGAGATTCGTCGTGCTAGTGGCTAGTTATGCTTAGGCTTATGACTGTTGTACCACCACTAAACTAAGGAGTCCTTAGTTAGAGGTGTTGGGGTTATTAGCTATCTTTGTTATCTTTAGTTATCAGTATCATCTATGAACGATCAGTTATCTTTATCTTTCCGTTGTACTTCGAGAAACTTGTTTCGTTACTAGTGTTATTATGGATGAAAACTTTTGAGAAATATCGTTTGAGCATGAATTGCTTGTGATGTGAACGGAATAGTATTCCTATTGTTGTGATTGGTATTCATGTTGGTATTCAACCCTGTGATGACCACTTTCTTGTATGATGTTATATATTGTTTGAAATCTCATGACTCTTATATCTTGTTATTCAGATCAATGGCTCCAAAACGAAACCCAGCAAGGACCGCCCGAACAGGGCCTGTTATTGTCAACACTAGTCGTCGAGGCCGTCGTCCGGTTCAAAATCTTTATGGTCAGGATACCGACAACCAGAATACCAACAACCCAACTAATGAGGAACAGAATGTGAACGATCAGGGTGTCAATGGTCACACTCCACCAAACACCCCTCCTGTGAATCAAGCTCTAATTAAACAACTTGTGGCTCAGCGTATTGCTGAAATCTTAGCTGAGTCTAATCACTCAAATACCTCTGCTGGAACTCCACCATCTGCCAGAAACCATGGTTTTACTTATGAGGAATTTTGTACTTGTGGGCCAACTGAATTTGGTGGAACCGAAGGGGTTGTTGTGCTAATGAGGTGGATGGGGAAAGTCGAATCTGTGTTCGTTGTTAGTAACTGTGAGGAAAATACCAAGGCAAAGTATGCTACTTTTTATTTGAAAGACGAAGCATTAACTTGGTGGAACAACTACCTCAAATATGTTGGGAGTGAGGTGGCCCATGCTATGATGTGGGATCAGTTCAAGGCCTTTTGTATTAAGACCTACTGTCCAAGGAATGAGGTTAAGAGACTGAAAATTGAATTTTGGAATCATAAGGTGAAAGGTACTGATATGGCAACTTACAACCGTCGTTTCCAAGAATTGTCACTACTTTGCCCCGAGATGGTTCGTACTGAGGCACTCAAGATCGAGCGCTACACTGATGGGTTACCACTGGCTACTAGGAATGATGTGATTGCTGCAAACCCGACTAATCTCTATGAAGCCATCATGATAGCTCAACGTTTGATGGATTCACTAGTTCTTGAATGTGCAGATAAGGGGAGGAATGATAAGAGGAAAAGGGAGGATCAGCCTAAGGGTAATGACCACCCACACAAAAGGCAAGAGGTCGCTAAGGTTTATGCTATTGCTGATGGGGAAAAGAAGGGTTATAAGGGGAATCAGCCAAAATGCAACCGTTGTAATCGTCATCACCACGGACCATGTACTGTGGTATGCAACAACTGCTCAAAAATAGGACACAAAGCCAAAGACTGCAGATCCCTACCCTTGGCCATGGCGCAAACAACTTAGGGAATGGATTGGAAGGCTAGTGTCACCTGTTATGGATGTGGGAAGAAGAGACACTACAGGAATGAGTGTCGTGAGCAGTGGAACCAAGGGAATCAAGGAAACCCAGGAAACGGGGGAAATCATGGGAATCGAGGTACGGGAGGATATGGGCATAATCAGGGTAATCGAGGTACAGGAGGAAATCGGGGAAACCAAGGCACTGGAAATCAGCAGGGAAACGTGGGAGCAACCCTAGGGAGGGTATATGTTATTGGGAAGGAGATCAAGGAGGACCCGAATTTTGTTACTGGTACGTTCCTTATCAACAACCGTTATGCTTCAATATTGTTTGATACTGGTGCCGATAGGAGTTTTGTATCTACTACATTTATGCCCTTGCTCGAAAATTCCCCGACAGCCTTAGGTATTGAGTACAATGTCGAGTTAGCAAATGGGAGCCTTGAAAAGATAGACACTATTATTCGTGGATGTACGCTGAATTTCTTAAACCATCCTTTCAACATTGATCTCTTACCCGTCACCTTAGGAAGTTTCGATGTCATCATTGGCATGGATTGGTTATCCAAGTATCATGCTAATATCATATGCGATGAGAAAATTGTTCGTGTGCCCTACGGAAGAGAAGTCTTGAACATACAAGGGGATAGGAGTGATCATGGAGGTCCTTCCCGATTGAACATTATCTCTTGTACAAAGGCACCGAAGTACGTAGAAAAAGGGGGTTACCTCTTCTTGGCCAAGATTTCTGAAGATAAAGGAAAGGAGAAGAGCGAGAAACGTATTGAAGATGTACCCATCGTCAGAGATTTCCCAGAAGTATTCCCAGATGATTTACCCGGAATCCCACCAGTGAGACAAGTTGAATTTCAGATCGAACTGATACCTGGAGCTGCACCTGTAGCTCGAGCACCCTACCGCCTTGCCCATACCGAGTTGGAAGAACTATCGAAACAACTGGCAGAATTGTCTGAAAAGGGATTCATACGACCAAGTTCATCACCTTGGGGAGCTCCATTATTGTTTGTAAAGAAAAAGGATGGATCTTTTCGCATGTGTATTGACTATAGAGAGCTGAACAAATTGACAGTGAAGAACCGATACCCTTTACCCAGGATCGACGATCTGTTTAACCAACTTCAAGGATCGATCGTTTACACAAAGATTGATCTACGATCTGGATATCACCAGCTCAGAGTTCGAGAAGAAGATGTTCCAAAGACTGCGTTCAGAACCCGTTATGGGCATTACGAGTTCCAAGTGATGTCGTTTGGTTTAACCAACACACCAGCGGTATTCATGGATCTCATGAACAGAGTGTGCAAGCCCTATTTGGATAAATTCATGATAGTATTCATTGACGATATTCTGATCTATTCCAAGAGTAAGGAGGAGCATGAAGAGCATTTAAGGCTTATCTTGGAATTACTGAAGCAGGAACAACTGTACGCCAAATTCTCGAAGTGTGAATTTTGGTTCTCAACTGTACAATTTTTGGGACACGTGATCGACAGTCAGGGAATTCACGTGGATCCCGCGAAGATCGAGTCCATCAAAGAATGGGCCGCCCCAAAAACCCCAACTGAAGTTCGTCAATTTTTGGGTTTAGCTGGCTATTACCGAAGATTTATCGAGGGATTCTCTAAAATAGCCGAGCCCCTAACTAAGCTAACCCAGAAGAACATAAAGTACGAATGGGGAGAAGATGAAGAAGAAGCTTGTCAACTATTGAAAGAAAAGTTATGTAGTGCACCTATCCTAGCCCTACCTGAGGGAAGCGAAGACTTCGTCGTGTATTGCGATGCTTCGCACAAGGGTTTAGGAGCTGTCCTGAGTTTGCAACATATCTTGGACCAGAAAGAGCTGAACATGAGGCAGCGTCGCTGGTTAGAACTACTCAGTGATTATGACTACGAAATTCGCTATCATCCCGGTAAAGCTAATGTTGTTGCTGATGCTCTTAGTTGGAAGGAAAGAATACGACCGTTGCGAGTCAGATCTTTGGGAATGACTATCAGTTCACCATTACCATCTCAGATTCTTGAAGCCCAAGCTGAAGCATTAAAGGAAGAAAACCGACCACACGAAAACCTCGATGGAATGGTAGAAAGCGAAGATGGCTTCGTAAAGTGTTCCGACGGAACCTTATGTTTTGGAGGCAGAAGCTGGATACCACTTTATGGAGGAATTCGTGAGCTGATTATGCACGAATCGCATAAATCAAAATACTCAATTCATCCCTGATCTGATAAAATGTATCAAGACTTGAAGAAACAGTATTGGTGGCCTAACATGAAGGCCGAGATAGCCATGTATGTCAGCAAGTGCCTAACGTGTGCAAATGTGAAAGCTAAACATCAGAGACCGTCAGGGTTATTGATACAACCTGAACTCCCTGTCTGGAAATAAGAGCGGATCACCATGGACTTCATCACTAAACTACCAAGAACAGCTAGTGGTTGTGATACTATTTGGGTAATCGTAGATCGACTCACTAAATCCGCTCATTTTCTTGCAATCAAATAAAACGATAGTATGGATAAGCTTGCCCAACTATATCTAAAAGAAATTATTTCTCGACATGGTGTGCCAATATCGATTATTTCGGATCGAGACAGTCGTTTCTCGTCAAACTTTTGGAGGTCCCTCCAAACGGCCATGGGATCAAACCTCGATATGGGTACTGCCTATCATCCCCAAACAGACAGCTAGAGCGAGAGGACTATCCAGACGTTGGAAGATATGCTACGAGCTTGTGTTATTGATTTCAGAAAAGGCTGGGAGAGATGCTTGCCTTTGGCCGAATTTTCTTATAACAATAGCTATCATGCCAGCATTAAGGCTGCACCTTTTAAGGCATTGTATGGCTGAAAATGCCGATCCCCGATCTGTTGGGCTGAGGTTGGCGAAAGTCAACTTACTGGTCCCGAACTTGTTATAGAAACTACTGAGAAGATAGTTCAAATCCGAGACCGGTTGCAAGCTGCACGAGACCGACAAAAGAGCTATGCTGATAAGTGACGTAAACCTCGCGAATCCCAGGTCAGAGACAAGGTCATGCTGAAAGTCTCACCATGGAAAGGGGTGGTACATTTTGGCAATCGCGGAAAGCTCAATCCTCGTTACATTGGACCATTCCAAATTCTTGAAAGAATCGGACCGGTAGCCTACATACTTGAGCTACCACCGGAACTGAGTAATGTGCACAACGTATTTCGTGTATGTAACTTGAAGAAATGTCTTTCTGACGAAACCCGGTTGTTCCCTTGAGGGAAATCTGGATAGACAAGAGCTTGAACTTTACTGAGGAACCAGTGGAAGTTATAGACCGTGAAGTTAAACGACTGAAGCACAGTCGCATTCCTATCATTAAGGTCCGATGGAACTCACGTCATGGTCCTGAGTTTACATGGGAACGTGAGGACGAGATAAAGCGAAAGTACCCTCATCTCTTTTCAAACGTATCGAGTAACTCGAATTGAAACCCGGGACGGGTTTCTTCTGAGGCTGGGAGGTTGTGACAACAGGGAAATTCGGGAGCCTTTTCAAATTTACCGCATTACATTTTTAAAACGAATATTTTATCTCTGGTTATCACATTTGAATATGTTGGATGTTTTATTCGGATTTTGGTTTTTATATACCGTGGATTTATAAAATGTTGAGTATGCCCTTGTGAACCCCGTGAGGCACTCCATGAGTCGGCATAGTTAGACCTAATAATAAACGAGAAATATTTACTTTTGGACGCGTTAAATAATTATAGACGTATTTATACTCGATTTGACCGGAAAAAATATTCTAAAAACAATGGAAAACATTAAAATTTCTCTGGAAGCCATCCCGACACTTAAATTTATCTCGGTTACGTATTATAGAAAGTTTGGCTAGTTAACACTTCCCACCCCACGCCTAAATTTACAAAACCAGTCCATGAGGGACAACATGAATTCATCCTAAGTCCAAGCACTATATAAGCCTAACTAATAACTCATCTAGGGTTATTCAACCGATTCTCTCTTCCTAGCCGCCCCTCTCTCCTCTCTCTACTCTCATTTTTCCGGCCAAGTTTTCTGGCGAGCACCAAACACCACCACCGCACCTCCTCTTCTTACACCAACACTACCAAACTTCATCTCTTGCAACCCTCATCCCATTTCTAAATAGTGCGCGCCCAGAAACCCTCACCCCACCATCACACGTGCCATCACTTAACTTTTTCGACCAAGATTTAGTCTCATTCGAAGGTTTAAAAGGTGGGTAACACCGAGTCACCCGGGGTTGTGACTCGGTGTGAAATAAACTCAAACATAACGATTTTTTTGTGTGATTCGAATGGGTTCTAAAATAAATGGGTTTAATGTTTTATTAACAAAGAAACAAGATTAGTATGGTATCCGGGTTTGTTTGTGTGTCGAGTTGCATCAGCAGTGAGCTTATCATGTTGCTTCTTTTCTTTTTATTGGTTTTAATATTTTTTTGTGTTGTTTTGATACTGTCGTATGTGGCCGAGAGTTAGGATAGTTTTGTGGCTAACTTTTGTGGTTGTTTTTGGTTGTTGAGTGACCGGATCTAAACACAAAGATTGTGTTGAGTATACTTTGAGTGTATACTTAATAGCACGCGGAATTTACTATCAAGTACTTAGAAGATGTTTGTGTTTGGTGATTGAATGAACAGAACAATAAGAACAAGAACAATATCAACCAAACGATTTGCTTCAATATACTGAACGATTACAAAGAAAATCGTGAAGCTCTTAATAATGCATGTGTATCTAAACCTGAACCTAGGATCTCCTTTTATAGAACAAGGAAGGAGTCCTTTACAAGAAAACTATCTTTCCATATAATTCTAATAAGATATACATAGCATCTTTTCTATAATTATCTTAACACGGTTTCTTTCTTTATCTAATAAACCGTACAAACTTTCTTCATAAGCAGTACTAACATACTTAGTACTGTTCTGTTAGTGTATCTTCAGCAATTCTTCAGCCGTACTAACTTCCAACGGACAGTACTAACTGTTATTGTTTAATTCCCAACAATTCTCCCCTAAACTTATGATTTCAGTGCAAATCATTAAGTTTCTTGAATTAAGCATTAACTTCTTTTGATTGGGTGAATTCTTTCAAACACTTATCTTCAGTCTTGAACCATATCCATACAAATTCTTCACTAGATAAGATCTAACAAACCTCGAGCAAACTCTTCAGTCTTGAGTATCTGGAAAAATCATTAAAAATCATTAATCTTCTTCTTTAGACCCAAATTTCCTCCCCTAAATCTCAGACTTAGACTTCATGAATTTTCATCTCTTTTGCACATTTGATTATTCTCCTCCCCTGTTTGAAAGAATTTCACCATTACTGGATCCTGAACAATCTTCTAGATGACAATTTGTACAAGTGTCCATCAATTCCATAATAGTGCAATCTGTTCTCATCACTTCCAAATGTATAACCTTCTGAGAGAGGTGAATCATAGAACATTTAACTTAGCATAAAACCAAGTTGTAATCAGCAGTAGCAACTGTTGATTAAAAACAATTTAAGAAAATAGTACAAACTGTTTGTGAACTAGAAAGCATTTTTTGTTCACACATAGTTTTTAGCAAACTACCAGCTATCAACGAATTTGATATGTCTTTACCAATAGCCGTTTGCTTTGGACTAGTCAACTCTTCATTTAGAAGATATGGTGAGTTGATAACCATCCAGTTTTTGGTAAACTGTCAACCATGAACGGATTTGAGAAGTCTTTACCAGCAACCGTTTGTACTGGACTAGTTGATTCTTATGTGTGTTAGACATGGTGAACCAATTACCATTTGTTGTGTGACAAACATCCACACTTATTCAGCCTAAACCTTGAGGATATGCAGACTACATAGGTAGACTACATCTTTGATGCAAAACACAAAACTTATCCTGCAGATGTTAGCTTAAAAACTAAAAGAATACTAACATTTATGCAAACTATACAAAAAGCAGTATGAATGGACACAGCCAGCAGTACGAAAATCCTTTTGAAAATTTAAACATTTAGACATTTAATTTGAAGGATTAAGCATTCCAATGCCTGCAACCAGGTATTGAAACCTTCCCACATCAAAACCTTTTGTTAGTAAGTCAGCATAGTTGTCCTCAGTTGGAATTTTGACAACCTGAACTAACCTCTTTTCATTACAATCTCTAATAAAATGATGTCTAATTTCAATATGTTTAGTTTTAGAATGCTAAACAGGATTTTTAATAATACACATGGTACTGCTGTTGTCAATATAAATAATAGTGTTCAAGAAATTGTACCCATAATCAAGCAATTGATTCTGAATCCAAAGAATCTGAGCACAACAACTTGCTGCAACCACATATTCAGCTTCTGTAGTAGAAGTGGCTACCATTGTCTGCTTCTTGCATTGCCAAGAGATCAATCTACATCCAAGAAACTGACATCCTCCTATTGTAGATTTTCTATCCATACTTGCACCAGCATCATCAGAATATGAATATGCCACAAGATCAAATGCAGACTCCTTTGGATACCAATAGCTCAGATTAGGTTACCCTTTAAGATATCTGAAGATTCTCTTGACTGCTGTGAGATGAGACACCTTTGGATGAACTTGAAATCTTACACAGGCACAAACTACAAACATAATATCAGGCCTGGATGAAGTAAGATACATCAAGGACCCAATCATAGATCTATACATGTGCACATCCACATCTTCACCACTATGATCTTTCAATAACAAATGTGTCTCCTTATCAACATGTGTGCTTGCAACTTTGGCATCTGTGAATTGAAATTTCCTCAAAATTTCACCAACATATTTATCTTGAGAGATAAATATTCCAGTAGGCTTCTGCTGAACTTGAAGACCTAGAAAGAAGGTAAGCTCTCCCATGGAGCTCATCTGAAACTGGTCTTTCATTAACTTAAACTCCTTACACATTGCTTTCTTTGTTGAACCAAAAATGATATCATCTACATAGACTTGGACCAATAGAATATCACTTTTGTCCTTTTTGATGAAGAGAGTTTGATCAATTTTACCCCTGTGGAACCCATTCTTCAACAAATAATTTGCTAAAATCCCATACCAAGCTCTTGGAGCTTGATGCAAGCCATAAAGGGCTTTCACCACTTTATAGACTTTGTCAGGATGTTCTGGATCTACAAAGCCTGGAGGTTGAGAAACATAGACATCCTCATCAATAGTACCATGGAGAAAGGCACTTTTCACATCCATTTGATAAACTGTAAAACCCTTAAATGAAGCATAAGCCAAAAAGAGCCTTATTGCTTCAATCCTGGCAACAGGAGCAAAAACCTCCTCATAATCAATCCCTTCCTCCTGAGTATAACCTTGTGCAACAAGTCTTGCTTTATTCTTGATTACAATGCCCCTTTCATCCTTCTTATTCTTGAATACCCACTTAGTACCAATAACCCTCATACCCTTTGGTAAGTCAACCAGAACCCATACATTCTGAATTTTGAATTGAAGTAACTCTTCTTGCATTGCCTCAACCCAACTAGATCCTTCTAAAGCCTTTAACACATTCTTGGGTTCTACTTGAGATAGGAAACATACAAACATGCACTCATGCTCATCTTCATGATGTTTCTCTTCATATACCACACTGAAAAAGCCATGATGATCTGGACCTTGTACTTGTCTTCTTGTTTTGACTCCAGATTGTACATCTCCAATGATATTGGTAAGTGGATGATTTCTGTGAAAATTGTTTGAGGGGTAGGAGGAGCTTCATAATTGATAGGCATATTGTGCAGCCCAGCACCAAAGAAATCAAAATCATCAAATTGGGGAGCAGGATAACTGGTGAGACATTATCAGCCTGACTTGTTGTAACAGTCTCAACACTTGGCTCAGCAGTACGAACTCCACTGGTACTCCTCTCAGGAACATCAGTTCCTTTACCATTTAGTCCACTCTTGGCATCTACATCCTTCTTTTTATCAATACCACTTGATGAAGGAATATCACTTGATGGAAGAATATCATCATTCTTTGTAGAAGAACCACCCAATGAACTATCTTCCAATATTGGCATTAAGATGGCATCATCATCCTCTTCTTCTGACCCTGCATCATGGTTAGTATTTGCACCTGTAACAGGCACATAATTCATAGAATTGGAAAGCACATCAAGATCAAAAAGCCAATCTGGACCAACACCTGCAACATTAGGAATATTCTCCTGAAATTCTATGTGCAGATTCTCTTCAACATTCTTAGTGCTTTTATTGTACACCCTAAAAGCCTTACTTTGCAAAGAATACCTAACAAAGAAACCCTCATCAGATTTCCCATCAAACTTTCCTAGTGGGTCCTTGGTATTAAGGATTGTAACATGACAACCAAAAGGTCTCATGAAACTTAGTGCAGGAGTTCTACCTCTAAAAAGCTCAAGGGGAGTCTTGTTGTAAGGTTGAACTAGTAGAACCCTGTTTTGAACATAGCAAGCAATGCTAACTGCTTCAGCCCATAATGAAATAGGGAGCTTAGAGTCAGCTAACATTGTCCTAGCAGCCTCTATCAAAGTCCTATTTTTCCTTTCAGCTACTCCATTCTGTTGTGGGGTTCTAGCTACACTAAATTCCCTTCTAATACCTTTTTCTTTGCAAAAATCATCCATAACTCTATTCTTAAATTCTGTTCCATTATCACATCTGATTATTTTGACTCTCTTATCAGATAGGTTTTCTACCTCAGTTATGAAGAACTTAAGAATTTCACTAGTTTCATCCTTAGTTCTTAAGAAATAAACCCAAGTAAACCTACTGTAATCATCAATGATAACAAGACAGTATTTCTTAAAATTCAAGCTACTCACAGAAGTTGGACCAAATAAGTCCATATGAAGCAAATGTAGAACTTGATTATTAGAGTTATGCAATTTTGGCTTACAGGAGGCTCTGTGTTGCTTGCCCTTAAGACAGGAAACATAGGTTTGGTCATTTTGAAAAGTTTTGTTTGGCAAGCCTCTTACCAACCCATTTTTAGCAAGCTTGTTAATGGTTTTAAAATTAACATGACCAAGCCTTCTGTGCCATAACATTGATTCTTCCAATGTGGCTTTTGCAAAAAGGCAAGTAAGACCTTCTTTAGGAACAAGGTTGTTCATCTCAATACTATATGTATTACCCTTTCTGGGGATTCTAAGCAATACTTGATTTTCATCAGACAGCTTGAAATCAGGAGAAAGAATAAGGCAGTCAGTATCAGTAAAAAGAACCTTATTTTTTTTATCACATATCTGTGACACACTAAAGAGGTTGTACTTTAACTCTGGTACAAAATACACATTCTCAAAATCAAGATTACTAGTTTTGATGACACCTTTACCAGTAATCCTTCCTCCAACACCACCACCAAAGATAGCAGGTCCTCCATCCAGAGCAATGAAGTCAGAAAGGTATGACATGTTACCAGTCATGTGCCTGGAACACCCACTATATGAGTAGCCTCTGTCTTCTTCTCCATTTGAAAGATGTTCCTGCACACAAAAGAAAGGTTTTAGTGCCTTTTGGGGACCCAAACCATTACTGCCTTGGATCTGCCTTGTGCATCAATATGAGAAAAACTATATGAGGTCATTGATGCACCATTGGGTTGGATTAGTTTTCGAACCCAATGTGATGAGGCCTTGACAGCATTACCCCTCTTTCCCTTAACAACATTCTGATTGTTGACAGTAGGAATTGTTTGTCTAGCAGTAGGAACTGCTGTCTTCACAGTACCAACTGTTGACCTGTTTTGTTTGGCCTTTGGTTCCCATTTCTTCATGTTTAAAGTTGTTTATTTGTAAAAGGGCCTTTGAACTGTTTGTGCATGTTTTGAAAAATATTTTGAACTTTTAACAGTTTGTTTGGTATTAGCCTTATTGGTTGGTCTAGCAGTTGCAACTGGCTTCATCCCAGACTTAGCCATAACTGCAAGGGGTGACATCTTTTAAACAGATACCGTCATTTCATACATTTCTCCCTCCAGGATGATGACGATCTTTCGGACTCATCCTACTTATGTGTACATAGATATATCAACTAGAAGCAACATACAAATCAATACCCCATGAGTTGATGTCAATAACTATTCTCTCTACAATTCTCTTAGGATCGATCTCTTCTCAAACCTCTTGTATCAAATCAACGGCTTTTGGTAGTGACTGCTGACGGAGGAACCCACTATGACGAACTTGAGACTGAAGTAAAAAAACCCAGACTTGTGACTTAAACTTGCACGAACGTGTGACTAAGAACCTATACTGAGCACTACAATGTAACTCCTTAAAGCATATAGGTCGTTTCATATACCCATCCATCCTTCCTTAACTGTATATGAACCTCTCTTGAATTATCCACATCTTTGTGTGACACTGAGTACTACAACGTATCTCCTTTAAGTGATAGTTAACTAGGTCTTCGTCCATCCTCCCCTTGACCTATGAAAACTAGATAACCCAAGACTTAATCACTATTCTATAAATGCTCAAACAAGGATCTCGAAGAATCATGCATCCAACCAACCCCGATATCTTCAAGATACTAAGTACACGCACCCGTGATATTCCACTTCAACTTCAAATAAGTAATAACGAATCATCCTTGTAATCACAGTTGATAATTTAGCCATTGACATTTGATTGCGATTCTTGATAAGGATCTTTTTGGCTATACGTGGTGATGTTGAAGGTGTAGGCCAAAAATATTATTTGTGATTTTGGTGTGAAAACTTAGAACCTCAATAACTTCATTCTGGAGCGTTTTTAGGCCTCGAAACTTGGGTTGAATGAATAAATTTATTCAACATGTCCTTCTCCTCAGTCTCACGGTCGTTTTGACAGGTCGTGGACTGAAAACGGAGTTACGGTTCAAAAGTTATAACCGTTTGAAGTTTTGACGTAAAAAGACAACTTTGAAGTCTTTTAATCACAATTGCGAGGGCTAAAAGTGTCAAAATCGAAAGATCTCATAATTCTGCTAAAAGTTCAGGGACTGAAGTTGCCAATTCCGAAAATTGCACCAATTGCGAGTCCAAAATGTGAATTGCGAGACCAATTTCGATAAAACACCTTCAATTGCGAGATCAGCACATCAATTGCGAAAGAAGTTGAATTGCGAGACAATTGCTCAATTGCGATACCCCAATTGCGATAAGAGTGGAATTGCGAGACAACTGAATTGCGATAGCAGTAATTGCGAGACAGCTTCTGAATTGCGATACTCCAATTGCGAGATTCACCAATTGCGACAGAATACTGCAATTGCGAGAAGGAAGCCAATTGCGAGATTCACCAATTGCGATAGAATTCAGCAATTGCGAGAAGGAAGCCAATTGCGAGATTTTTCAACTATTACCCACTTTTGTTGACTTTTGAGTACCTTCCCACGTGAAATCTTACAACTTTTCACCAAATTGCAACCTTTCCTGACAATTTCCACCAACTTGACCAATAATAGCAGAGATATTCCACAAACACAAAAAGTAAATTTCCCTTTACTTTGATTCCATCAAAAGGCTTAGAACACACGAACAAGTGCAGCCTTTTACCCAACATATAAAAGAGAAATACTCACTGAAACACACCACGATTCGCCCCCGGTTAGCTCTTGATACCAATTGTAATGACCAAGAATCTATATTTAACACCTTCCGGTGGTCGAGGTTGATCAAAGTATGATCGATCCATGTTTATTTTAGTGAGAAGTTAGAGAGAAGGAGGAGTGTTAAACTTTGGATATTATTTATGTGTTGAAAGTTTACACACAGCCACACACCTTCAAGTGACAACTTGAAGGGTATTTATATGCCCACTTGACAACTATTAGAGTATTACACAATAGGTCCTTGCACTAAATGCAAACTAGTTGTCTTATTCCAATTCACGTAAATATCGTCCAGCTTTGTTTCTAACACATCCTTTTTAGTTTCAAGATTATGTTGAATAGGTAAAAAATCACCATTAGTAATAACATGCCAAAGATCTAGATCTTTTGACTTCACATAAGTTTCGAATCGATTTTTCCAATATAAAAATCAATCACTTTCAAATAGTGGTGGTCTTTGCATAGATTGCCCTTCTAAATATTTTTCAGATTCCATAGATCGTTACAAGTTTTAAAATACAGTTAATTTTAAAAATCTTGTTTGACGTGGCTCTTGATACCAATTGTGGAAAACTAGAAGGGGGGTTGAATAGTTTTACGTCTTTTTAATTTATGAAAACTTTTGTTTACTTTTTAAAAACTTCGATTCTATCTTATGTGAATTCAACTCTTGATCACTATGAACATATATAAACAAATATAGATAAGTAATGCAAGTAATGTAAATATAATGAAATAAGAGAGAGAGATGGAAAGATCAAACCACAACACGGAGATTTATAGTGGTTCGGCTACAAGGACACCTTCCTTGCCCTACTCCACTCCTCGAGTCACCTACTCGAGAGTTTTCTTCACTATGTCAACAAACTCCCTTATGGCGGAGAAACCTTACACAACTTTAGCTTACACCGGCTTAACGACACAAAGCTAGATGTCGAGTCCTAATCGTAGCTAGAACCAATCTCACAACTTATACACAACTTCTACACGACTTAATCACGACTTCTTCACGACTTCTTCACAACGGCTTCACGACTTCTTCACGAATTCTTCACAACTTCTTCACAACTTGTTCTTCACGACTACTTCACGACTACTTCTTCACAACTACTTCACAACTACTTATTCACAACTACTTCACAACTAATTTACAACACCACTACGTAATTACACTTAGATCTACTTATCACAACTACACAACACTTTACACAACAACACAAATGAATGAGGTAAATAATAACACTTCTTCACTAGTTGAAGTTGAGTTCTTCTTTTGCACTTTTGGTGGTGGAAGCTTGGATCACTTACAAACCAAAGCTTAAGATTATATGATCAAAGAATTTTGAAGATATGAAATGTGATTTAAAACAGAAAGTTTTAGTGTGCAAAAGGTGAGTAAAAAATCTGGAGAGGGCTGGTATTTATAGGAAAAATTCTGGACAGCTGGAAGCTAGAGGAGCGTGGCCGGCCCCCTTAAATAGGGGGGCGGTCCCCTTAATTTTAAGGGGGCCGCCTAGTAAAATTAAGGGGGCCGCCCAGTATGTCCGTTGCCCAGATTTGTCTTTTTGTGGGGAAGGTTTTTCTGGAACATTTTAACTGATTTTAGTTAAAAATTTGAATTCATATTTTTATAAAAGATTAAACATTTTTATTTAATGCCAAAAATGTTTTTCAAAAATATATAAAATATTTTTGATGTTTTATAAAAAAAATCTAGTTATTAAGAAAATGTTCCTTTGATCATATAATGCATTAAGCATTAGTTCATTCATACCTTAAGTGATTTGAGTTGTAGAAATAGATATTTACAACTAAATACTTGTTTACGTCATAATTTTCCGATTAATGATTTTACAATTTGTGATTATCAAAACGTAGAGATATCGAAAAATATTAATAACGTGTTTAGGCATTATTTATATCAACACATTGTACTCTATTTAATTTTTTGTGGTTATATATTTTACCAGGGTGAATTCTCTTTACCAAAAAAAAAAATAAATAAAAAAAAATAAAAAACCTCATACAATGTATCAAAAAAGCAATATTTCGCCCTCAAGTGCATGAATGATCATAAGCATTTTTCTTATATCCAAATACCTAAGGGTCCGTTTGGTTTATAGATGAGTTTAGGATTAGGATTTGGATTTGAATATGGATTTGAATTTACTCATTTAGTATAGTTTTTGAATTTAGGAAAATATATAAATATTGAAGTACTTTTGTGATATATGTAAATGTTGCGAGAATTAAATTATGGGAGAGAAAAATACAGCAAAATAATATATGAGAAAAGTTCATTTAAGGACTAAATTTTTGTTGCATACTAAGGGACAAATCTCCACCATCCATCTAATTTGAACTAGTGGTGGAGATTAACCTAAGATTTAATATGGAAACCTAGGTCCATTTTTTTTTTCCTTTTTCTTTGTCTTTTTGTCTTTTTTATTTATTCACTTCCTTTGAGCTTTTTTTTAATTTATTTTTTTTCTTTGTTTTTAATTCACGTTTTTTTTTAAATCAAGGGTGTTTTTTTTTTTTTTTTTTATTTATTTTTTTATGGGTTTTTTTTTTTTTTTTTTTAATTAATGTTTTTTTTTAAATCAAGTGTTTTTTTTTTTTTTAAATTCATGTTTTTTTTTTCACTTTATTACGTTTTCGACTGTTTTCTTAAGTTTTCGTCCATTTTTTTACGTTTTCATACGTTTTCGTCCGTTTTTGTCCGTTTTCATATGTTTATATATGTTTTCAGACGTTTTCATCCGTTTTCATACGTTTTAGTCCGTTTTTATCCATTTTGGTTCGTTTTCAGACGTTTTCGTCCATTTTCTGCGGTTTTTATACATTTTAAGACGTTTTTGTCTGTTTTCATACGTTTCCGTCTGTTTTTTTACATTTTCGTCTGTTTTTTACGTTTTCGTCTGTTTTTAGACGTTTTCATCTGTTTTTACGTTTTCGTCCATCTTTTATATGTTTTCGTCCGTTTTCATACGTTTTCAGGAGTTTTTACACGTTTTCATACGTTTTCGTCCATTTTCGTCCATTTTTCATACGTTTCGTCCGTTTTCAGACGTGTTTTTACGCTTTCATACGTATTCGTTTGTTTTCTTATGTTTTCGTCCGTTTTCATATATTTCTGAATATCACAATTGATATTCTTAATATCACAAGTGATTTTCTGTGATATTCAGAAACGTATGAAAACGGACGAAAACGTATGAATGCGGACGAAAACGTAAGAAAATGAAAAAGAAAAAGAAAACGTGAATTAAAAAAAGGTGAAAATCACTTGTGATATTTAGAATATCACTTGTAATATTCTGAATATCACAAGTGATTTTCATGTTACAAAACATTAGTTGAAAATCACTTGTGATATTCAGGATATCACTTTTGATATTCAGAGTATCATCACTTGTGATATTCTGAGTATCACAATTGTGATATTCTGAGTATCATCACTTGTGATATCTGAATATCAAGAATATCACTTGTGATATTCAGGAATATCACATTGTGATATTCAGGATATAACGAAATTCAGAGATCATCACTTGTGATATTCTGAGTATCATCAATTGTGATATTCTGAGTATCATCACTTGTGATATTCTGAGTATACAGAATATCATTGCGATATTCAAAACGCGAATAAAAAAGGTGAATCACTTTGATATTCTGATATCATCATTGATTTTCTGAGATAATCACTTGTGATATTTGAGTATCAGAAATCACGTGATATTCAGACGTATGAAACGTTAAGGGCTGAAAACATTTGAAAACGGACGAAACAAATGAAATGAACGAAACGTAAGAATGGACGAATATGTGGAAAATGGACGAAACGGAATTAAAAAGTAAGAAAATGGACGAATATGTAGGAAAATGGCAAACTAAAAAAACGGACGAATATTCAGAAACGTGAATTAAAAAAACGTGGAAAATCACTTGTAATATTCAGATATATCACTTGTGATATTCTGAGTATCATCAACTATGATATTCTGAGTATCGTCACTTGTGATATTTTGAGTATAAATCACTTTGAAAATCTGAGTTCACAAAATATCACTTGTTATATCAAAACGATGAACAAACGTCTGAAAATGGCTGAAACATTTAAAAATGGACGAAAACATATAAATAGACAAAATGTAAGAAAACGGACGAATATGTAGGAAAAAACGAAACGCTGAAAACGGAAAAAATGTATAAAAACGGACGAAAAGTATGAAAACGGACAAAGTAAGAAAACAGTCGAAAACATATGAAAACGACAAATAACAGTGAATACGGACGAAAACGTATTAAAAACGACGGAAACGTATAAAAAAGACAAACGTATTAAAATCAGACGAAAACACGTATGAAAACGGAGAAAACGTTAAAAAAATGGGCGAAAACGTATGAAAAACGGACGAAAACAATAAAGTATAAAAACTGACGAAACAGACGAAACGTATGAAAATGGACGAATATGTAGGAAAACGGACGAAACGTCTGAAAACGGACAAAGATGTATAAAAACGGACGAAAACGTATGAAAACGGACGAAAAACGTAAGAAAACAGACGAAAACGTATGAAAACGGACAAAAAGCAGATGAAAACGTATGAAAACGGACAAAACGTATAAAAACGGACAGAAACGTATAAAAGGACAAAACGTAAAAGGACAAAAACGTATAAAACGACGAAAAACGTCTGAAAACGGACGAAAACAAATGAAAACGTAAAAAAGGACGAAAAAACGAATATGATGAAAACGTACGAAAAAAAAAAACATTAAGAAAAAAGTGAAAAAAAAGACAAAAAAAAAGGAAAAAATGATTAAAAAACGGAACTTAAAAAAAGACAAAAATAATAAATAAAAAACTTTAAAAAAACGGTAATAAACAAAAAGACGAAAAAAAATAAATAGAAAGACAAAAAACAAGTAAAAGGGAAAAAAATAAAACGTAGTGAAAACAGGTAACCAAGACGATCAAACTAGATGAATGGTGGAGATTGATCCCTTTGTATGTAAACAAAGTTTTGTCCTCAAATGATCTTAAATCATAATATATTATATACGTTATAAATGAACATATTTTAAAATTTTAAAATGTTATTATTGTAAAATGAAAAAAATATATATGAGTGGTTGATATGAAAATTGAACCCACTTAAAATGAAAATATATCAAAAAGGCGGGCAAGGTTGTCGGGTTTAGCACAAGAAAAATATATGGTACTTATTCCAAACAACTATTTTTACCATTAACGATTTAACCCCAAACCTACTCTTACCCCCCTCAAACCAAAATACAATATTTCACCCCAAGATAAGCAAATAATCATAAGCACTTGGCTTCTATACGTGGAACCAAATTCGATAATAGGACGCATTATTTCATCGGGGTGAATTCTAAGGGTACCCGCGCGTTGCGGCAGCGGGTACGCTGTTACTGTAACAAACCAAAAAATTTCCTATAAATTAACAACGGTTAATTATATATATTAATCTCTGTCAATATTTTAAACACCATTTTTACGGGAAAATTTGAAATTTTCTTATTATATTATTTTTTTGTGATTACAAAGTCACAAAATTCACCAAATGACGTAATAAGTGTTCAATGTATTTAACGAAATTTAATTACTTCACTAATCTAAATTAACTCTTAAAAATATCAATTGGGCTTAATTATTTTTCAGCCCACTTCAAATTCGATCCATATGATTTCAAAAGCCCACCATATAAGCCCAAAAATCAATTTATAAGTTTAAGTATAGATCGACTAGAATGCAAGCTTCAAATTGCCCTTCGTTCTATCGATTTTTAAACACGACATATGTATATTTTTTTGTCGTCTCGTTTCTCGCCTAGCCAACTCTAAACGTGCCAATTTTCAGAAGTTTATATCAAGTATGGATACGATTTCGAAAGGCAATCTATTCGGTTGAAAACAACCCAATTTTCAGAAGTTTATATCAAGTATGGATATGTATATTTTTATGTCGTCTCGTTTCTCCCTACATCTTTCTCAGTAATTTTCACCATTTTCCATTTAGAAACTACAAGTCCATAACTAACCCACTCAAACTCATTCGAAAAATAGCACAAGGATTGGAATGGTTTTGTGATCGGGGTACCCATTCGAACAAGCCAAGGAGACCTCAGCCATCCCAGCTCTTTTCTACTCGGTCCTACTCCATTATAAAGTGTTTGTAAGTCCCCTAGACTTGGTCTCAATCCATTTCGACTCATATTTCATTTTATCTCAATTCGTACATATTAACTCCAACGTGTAGTTTACTCTTATTTATTTACGTGCATAATTGTGACACACGAGCTCAAATTAGTCCCATGGTGTTGACAAGTCACCAAAGTTCACGAATAAACACTCACGAACATCTCATGCATTCGGCACACACAAAATCGAGACCCATTTTGTTACTGCAAAAATCACATATAAACTCATATTCAAAAGACTTAAAAAATTTACCAAGTCTTTTGGCTTGGAAAAACTAACCCAACTCGCCTATAAATGGCTCTATAATTTCGAAATGATAAAAGAAACCCACGAATATTTTTCCTCAAATCGATTCTCAATATAGCCAAATTTAATTTTTTTATTATGCACTTTTCATGAAAAACCCTCAAAGGCCCTTTAAAACGCTCAAAATATAAGCTAGTCGGCCAGACTTAACACTTAGTATTTTTCTAGAATTTTCAGTTTTAAACTCATGCGACATGCCTAACTCAAAAATATATAACTTGCGATTTGGACGAATAACGTGTATATATTTTTACATGAGTCGATTATAGACCTGGAAAACTAGTTAATTCATGTTTTAACTTCGGCATGAAAATCACAACTCGACACTTTAAATCAGCTCAACTGATCGCTACATGCCACGATATAAGAACAATTCCAGAAAATTAAAAACTAAATAAATCCGAATTGGGCTAAGTTTGAGCCCATTAAGATTTAGCGATTGGTAAGCCCACTGGGCCCATATGAAACATTCTTAGAATCATAAAAATAGCCCACGTCCAAGCCCAAAACAATTTCCAAGCCCTCGCCTCTAAATTTCTTAACGGGCCTTTGTTTTGATTCGTTGAGGCCTAATAATTCAAGAATAAGCCATTCGGTCAAATAAGAAGTTGACTTCAGCTTCAATAAGCTTGAAAAAGCTGTGTAAATTTTTATATAATTTTTCCCATCATTTTTGTACGAAAAGGACTAAAAAAGTAACGCGACAACACTTAGGAGGACTAAAACTGCCAAGGGCTGAAAATAGGGTCTAAAACTGTAAAAACAGAATCATTAAGGTAGAAAATGATATATTATTAATTTCCAAGCTCAGAACGCTATATTGGACAAGTAGTGGACTATAATTGTAAGTTATATATAAAAAGGACTAACGGGGTAACGCTAACGCCGTTAGGGTACAAAGTGTAAAAACTGGAAAAGGACAAGGACCAACATATTATATTTGAAATTCTTATTTTATTTTCCATTTTTTGTCATCCCATCACGTCATATGCATTTTTATACATATTATTTATTTATTTTATAACGTTCGTTATACATATATATATATATATATATATATATATATATATATATATATATATATATATATATATATATATATATATATATATATATATATATATATAAAGAATTTTTATCGTTTTTAACTTAATATTTTATTTTATCACTTTCGAGAAGACGATATATATGTTGCAAGTACATAAAAATAAGATAATATTAGGAATAATTTTATTTTTAAACTTTAGACATTTTAAGAAATTCATATTCTCACAATAACGATTAAATCGTTATTCGTTTTCATTTTCTTTTTCGTCATTCATATTAAGTTAGAATCTCAGACCCTCCTTATATTCAGGTCCAGTATTGAAGACGTTCCATAATCGTTCCCATAATCTTACTTGGTTTTTTAATTCCATCTTATCATATACGCTCAAAGGTGAGTCATGGCCCCTACTCTTTTAATACTCGTTTTATACTTTTGGGGGAGATACATGCTCAAATATATTTCATTATTTTTATGAGTAATTATAATGATAACATATATGATTCAAATCAAAATCCTAATTAATAATTACTTGATATGGTTTAATTCTTAAGATGTGATATATATCTTAATTGCTAATTGTTTAGCTTGAGTAATTGAACTCGGAAGATGATATTTTCAAACTGCTTATTATAGCATGATATTGGTTTATAAGATAAATATTCAAGTAACATCGTGAATATACAGATCATTGTTCTATATTAATACCAAACTTAAATGGAAGTACTTGCTAGGAAAGAGCATTTGTACTTAAGATTTATCGTTACCTTGATATTGCCTGAGTTACCCTTACTGTCAGAAAGTCCATTTATCATGAGCCATTAATCACTTGTAGTGAACGAGAATATAGTGAACAGCTTCGAAACCTGTTAGAGGCTGACCACCTGTCCCACTAATTACTCGACGGAATGCCTCTGTGGCTAGTCGTATTAGTCGCGATACACTATATTTGAGCAGAATAGGAAATGACAATCACCTATGTGGAAAACTAGAAGGGGGGTTGAATAGTTTTACGTCTTTTTAAATTTTATTTTGAAAACTTTTGTTTACTTTTAAAAACTTCGATTCGATATTATGTGACTTCAATTCTTAAACAATATGAACAAGGACACCTTCCTTGCCCTAATCCACTCCCCGAGTCACCTACTCTAGAGTTCTCTTCACTATGTCAACAAACTCCCTTATGGCGGAGAAAACCTTACACAACTTTAGCTTACATCGGCTTAACGACACAAAGCTAGATGTCGGGTTCTAATCGTAGCTAGAACCAATCTCACAACTTATACACGACTTCTTCACGACTTATTCACGGCTTCTTTACGACGGTTTCACGACTTCTTCACTACGGCTTCACACCTTCTACACGACGGCTTCACAAGTTCTAGACTATGACTTCACAACTTCTACACTACTTCTTTACAACACAACTACTTACACACTTTGATCTACTAACAACAACTACACAAACACTTTACACAACTATACAAATATATGAATTGAACTACAACACTTCTTCTCTAGATGTTGAAGAAGTATTCTTCTTTTGCACTTGGATGATGGAAGCTTGGATCACTTGGAAACCAATGCTTAAGAGAATATGATCAAAGGATTTTAGAAAGGATTTACAAAGATTAGAGAAGATTTAGAACAGAAGGTTTGGGGTGCAAAAGGTGAGAAAAAGTCCAGGGGAAAGCCAGTATTTATAGGCAAAAACTGGACAGCTGGAGGAGCGTACCAGCCCTCTTAAATAGGGGGCGGTCCCCTTAAAATTAAGGGGGCCGCCTTATATAATTAAGGGGACCGCCCCTCATAACCGTTGCCCAATTTTGTCTTTTTGTGAGGAAGGTTTTACTGGAACATTTTTGCCATTTTTGGTTGAAAATTTGAATTCATAAATTTATAATGGATTAAACCTTTTTATTTAATACCAAAAATGTTTTTCTAAAAGATGTAAAATGTTTTTGACATTTTATAAAAATTCTAGTGATTAAGAAAATGTTCCTTTGATCATATAATGCATTAAGCATTAGTTCATTCATACCTTAAGTGATTTGAGTTGTAGAAATAGATATTTACAACTAAATACTTGTTTACGTCATAATTTTCCGTTTAATGATTTTACATTTTGTGATTATCAAAACGTAGAGATATCGAAAAATATTAATAACGTGTTTAGGCGTTATTTATATCAACAATCTCCCCCTTTTTGATAATTACAAAACCTAAACTCATTAAATTGAAAAATTAGTTTTTAGACAAGTATTTAGTGAGTTTACATCTATTTCTCCCCCTTTTTGTAGAGTCAAAAAGGTTTTGCCGGCAAGTTTTAAGTATAAAATTGTCGGGACGAGAACTCCCCCTCGATGTGTACTCCCCCTCGTTTGGGGGCACCAAGGAAATGAGCTATGGAATGCTTGCAATAAAAATGTTAGAAGCACAAGTATATGTAACAACAATAAGCAAGCATATAGAATAAAAACATTCAATAAATAAAAGTGTTGTGTATAAATACACAACCAAGTAGATTACATCATAAGGCATACAAACATACAAACAAAGCAACTAATGATACTACATAAGCATCCCAAAAGCACATGATCCCCATAAAGCTTGTAACCAAAAAGGGTGGAAAACATTATTTTTGTTAAAACATTTCATCTAGTTTGGAGAGAATGGAGGAGGTGGTGGTGAATTGGGTGAGGATGGTGGATGTGGTGGTGGAGGTGGGTTAGTTAACATATGCTCAATGCATGAGAACATGTATTGCATCTCATCCCGAAGACCAAAGATGATGGTTCGGTTATGAATGCAACAAAGGCAAGTGTCTCCATGAGCTTCAAGGAGACTCCAAGGAATGGGATTGACAAAGAGAGGTGGTGGAAGTGGTGAGGATGAAAGGTGAGCATCTAGAGGTGTGATTGGTGAGATGGAGATGGCAAGCTCGGTGGATGGAGTTTCTTGAGTGAGATGTGGTGGTGATGTTGTTTATGATGGTGTTATTTGTGGTGAGGAGAGGTGTTTGTGGATGTAGTCATTGATGGATGAGGTTGAAGGTAAGGAAGAAGAGGAGGTACCATTGGTGGAAGGTGTTTTTGATGGTGCATTAGGTGCATTTGGAGATGAGCATTTAGGTGGTGGTGATGGAGTGGTGTTGTCTTCCTTAGTGAGATCAATGAAAAGTTGTATGGGTGGTATGATGACCATTTTGTGTTTCTTAGAGGACTTGGAAATGGAGGATTTTGGTGATAGCATGGTGTCTTGGGTTGGTGTTTGAAGGAGATGATGATTGATGAAATGAGGGTTTATCATTTTGAGGGATTTTATAGTATGAAAGTGAGGTTTGTTTGGGTAAGGCTTTGAGGTTTAGTAGTAATATTCCAAACTCAGTTGGGTTAATAAGAGAAAGGGTAGCTGAGACTAGAGAAAAGGGGTCACAAGATGCAAAAGAAAACAGTGAAAATTACTGTCCAGATGGCCGGTCCCCTTAATTGTAGGTCGGCCCCCTTAAAATTAAGGGGACCGCCTAGCAAAATTAAGGGGGCCGCCCATCTGTTATTTCCCAGACGGCCAAAACTGAAATTTTTTCAGAAAAGGGTCAATTTTTTGGTTGTGTTTGCAGCAAGCTTTATTTGAACCATGTACATTAGGAATGATTTAATAGTAACAATAACATATTAAGAAATAATGTACATATTTAGGACTAGCAAAATCATATTATAAGCATAGGCATATTATATTTATTAAACAAGCTAGTAACAAAGTTCTAACATAAAAGAAGTTAAACATCTAGCACAATACAAGTCATAACAAAATACATAAATGTCAAAGTAATAATTCTACACATAAATGTCTACCAACATATCATCAATAATCATCTAAACACTCATCAAATAAATCTATTTCTTCTTCTTTCCAAGCATCTTCCTAAGAGTTTTTCCAATGGACTTGAAACCGCCTCGAACTTCTTGATGCATTTGTTGAGTGGTGTTTAGCAATGAGTTTTGTCTCTCGAAGAGGAGTTGATCGTTTTGACGGGAAGGAGAAGGAACTTGATAATCGGTGTAATTAAGTTCCGGAAGGTTGTCAACGAATGTCGTGGGTGATGGGGTACTAACACGTGATGTGTCCTCCTCCTCCTCATCATCATCATCGTCTCCTTGATGAGATGTGGAACCACGAGGTGGGAGTGAGAAAGAGCTACGAGATTTTCCCTTGTCGCTTTGGGAGCGACGAGGTTGGACACGAACAAGAGGACGAAGGACCGGTTGAACGAACTCATAAATATTACTCTCAAGATAAGGGTAATGTTCCATGACATGATAATAGAGTCGAGTAAGGAACATACCATAAGGAAGATTGGCATTACGAGTGTTTTTGGCTGACATAATACGATAAACAAAGAGATAGGCCAAATTGTATTGTTCTTCAGCAACAATACAATACAACATGTGAGTAATGCTCGCCGTGAGATGATCACGGTGACCACCAGTACCGAATGCATTCTCGCTAATGAGTTCTTCCCAACGCTTCATGTCGGGGCGTAACTCCTTGAGGAGGATTTGGTTTGCATGGATGTCAACATTCTTTGACTTGATCTTTCGGCTAGTCGTACCACGTGCTAGCCCAAGAAATTGTCGAATGTCATCGGGAGATGGAATCTCAGAGTAGTAAGGACCCTCTTGAGGTCGATGTTGCTCAAGAGAAGAGAGATCCCATTCATTTGAGAAAACGGCTTGACCGTTGTGTGGAATTTTGAGAATTTGACCGAATTGAGCGAGAGTAAGAGTGATGAATTCGTTTTGAATCATAAAGGAGATGAGGATATAGCCATTGGGATCGGTTTGCACCGTAACTTGGCTATAGAAGTCAAGAACAAAGCGAGGAACGATAGGCTCATTGATTTTGTAAAGACAATCAAGACGAACATTGGAGAACATTCGTTCGATATAGTCGGATTGATAGAAAGATGGATCGACAATTCTCCCCTCGTGAATGTTTCTATCTTCAATGGGACGATAGAAACATGCAATAGCGGGTGAAATGCCGGGAGTGGCAGAAACTTTTGGAATGTATTGTTTTGTTTTTGAGACATCACCAACCGTAGCTTTAGGCATTTTCACCTAAACAAGATAGCAACAAGAAAAATAAGATTAAGAAAAAAAATGCATATGTCATACACACTACTTATGTGGGTTCATCAAACACAAACATACTTCGACTCTAAAAAAAATTAAATCCTAAGAAGTAGTTTGCAATGTTTCTTAGTTTTAATTTTTAACTCGCTTAAAATGTATTTTATGATGTTAAGAAGTAGTTATCATGATATTTTGATGACGAATCAAAAGTATCCAAACGCTCCTTTATACATCATAAGCCATTTTGAAATGTAGCTAGATAAACATTAGATTGTATGTCTAGCTATTTCTTATGAATATTTATGTTAAGAAACTTGTGAAAAAAGGTAAAAACATATATTTTGACTCAAAAATGTGTTTTAATTCATTATGCCAAACGCTCCCTTTTTCTAGAAAAATAAAGACTCATATCTCAATATACATATGAATTATGTATCTTAATGACTCAAAATTACTAGTTGCAAGTTGATGCGTGCGTGCGAGTGCTCTAATTTATACCCACGGTATGTCGTTGTGGTTTTAGCAGTATTCAAGTTTTAAATTTATATTTAGCCGACTTATCAATAACACACACACTTTAACGAGCAGTGTACCCGGTCAGTATGTATATAATGGTAAGTAGAGTGTCGATCACTAAGAGTGGAACGTATTATCTAGTTATTCTAATCAGTATTTTAATATTCTAAGTTAGCTATACAACCTAATTTAACGCAAGGGGGTTTCAGCCTGAGAGACTGACACGGTTTGGTTGCAATTAAATAATAAAGTAACTAATAGGCACGAATCAGCGAATAGCACACACGTACACAGATAAACACTCGAGACAATAAGAAGACCTGTCCTGATAGTTAAGTAGCTTGTCACTTGTTTTATTGCTAGTTTTATATGAAGCGTATAGTTCGATGCAACGCACCGAGATTAAGTCCTTTCTCGTTGGTTCTAATCTTATCGGCGAGTAAACCCTTAATGATTACTTATGAATATCCCATTTATCTTTCTTCCTACTTTTCTACAGACGATAGAATGCATAGGCGATCTAATAAATAGGCGAGGAAGGGGCATGGCGACCCAAGCAATGCTCAGCTAGACACAGAGGTTATCAATGCACTAATAAAAGTCACCAAAGACATCAACATATAAACTTTAATTAATGGGAAAGCAATTTTAAGGGGAGTTGAAGTGAATGATAACATAACACAAGCCCATCAATCCTGATCAATTAAAGTGTACTAATACAATAAAACAAAACTACTTAATGAATTGAATACATGCAGGACCTTCTTACAGCTCTCGTATCTTTGTTCAAGGTGTGTCTTGTGCTGCTACTTCGACTGAATTCGGCCTAGGACTTCTGTCCTTCGAATATCGTATGTACCCAAAAGTCTTTTTAAAGTCGTCTGACTTCGGGGTATTTATAGTTTCTGTCTGAGGTAAGATGTGGCGCATCTAATAAGTAGATGCGGCGCATTGACTTAACTTTGCGTGGGGTCCAAGATTAATATATTCAGGAATATTCGTACCCCGCCAGAAGATGCGGTGTGACTCCATTTATAGATGCGGCGCATGTCCTCTTGTATCTTGGATCGTATCTTGTGAAATCTTGATAGTGATGCGCCGTATGTAATAAGTAAGATGCGGCGTATCTGGAGCAGAATAGTCTTGATCTTGTACATTTCAGTAGACTCTTAACTTCTTGCTTGTTTTGCTCCATAATTTGTCCAAAATCGCCAAGTTTCACCAAATGCTTGTTTTTACCTGAGAATTACAAAAGTAAACGATTAAGTATCAATTCTCATACATAATGTAATAAAACAAGTCAAATAAATAGGATAAATGATAGTAATAAAATGTACTTATTTGAGTTCATCAAATATCCCCCCACTTGAACTTTACTTGTCCCCAAGTAAACCTTAGAATTAATCTTATGAAAATGTATCCTAAAAGATATTAGGTTTTATTTTTATATTTAAGCATGTATTCATTTAATTCATAATCACACAACCAAACACTTAACGAATTAGAAGTAAAATAAAATAATTTGATAAAAGCAAATCTAATCGTTTAACTGTCCAGTCGTGACGAATATTCTATCATAAGCTTGGCAAGTATACACATCTCCCCCACTAAAGCCAAGGAATAACAAGTCTAAAGCGGTAAAAAGGGTTTGTGAGGTTTAAGGGTTAATCATTCTTAATCTCTATCGATCTCAAATTCCAGAAAAGGCGACAAAATCACAAATACATGATCGAATCCACAAACACGATACTTGCAATTGCTCAAATCCTTAACTCGAATAGGCTAAAGATAGGTCCAAATTTCACCAATAATATTATATCAAAAAGGGCGACAAAATCATAAATACATAGCCGAATCCACGACTACGATACCTAAGATTGCTCAAATCCCTAATCTCAATAAATCAAAGGTTTGGATAAAGAATAATATAGGGTATGGATAATATTTGAGATATAAATTGGTGTAAAAAATGAAAAATAAACAAAACAAATAAATTAAAATCCTAAGTGTGGTTAATCACTATCCCAACCATCCCATGAATAAGACTCATATCATAGAATAACTCATGCTTTAACACTTGAAACACACGCTTTAGGTAGACACGAATTATACTCAACAAGATCTCAATCAAAGAATAAACCTTAGTTGGTGTTCCCATAACTGCCAACTCCCATCCAATCCATAGATATAATATACAACAAATAGTGGTGATATCGACCACTTAATACAAAACTTCACATAAGTTGGTTAAAACAAACATCCAACTTTTTCTTTTTCTTTTTCTTTTCTCATTTTTTCGATTTTTTTTTTTTTTTTTTTTTTTTTTTTTTTTTTTTTTTTGACATCAACATATATGTGTAAAATTTCACCACATCACTATAATGATAATTCTGGATAATTTTTCCATACTTTTCATAACTTCAGAAATAACTGTAATAGTGAAAGTAGTAAACACACGAAAAACAAATTCAAAGATATACAATATTTACTTTCACTCCAATTGCATTGTGCAATTTCCCGACCTAACCAAAGATAATGAATTACGCACGCGAACACAGGTAATGTAAGGAAACACACTTTGCCTAAAGCAATTAACCAACCACGGATTTTAATCTACAGGGTAGGCTAAGGTGTAAGGGTGTAACGAAACATTATAAACAAAGGTGTAAGAAACGAAAGGAATGGCTCTGAGTGTTTTTCTAGGGGTATCTTACTCTAAAAGTGAGAGTAACAAAAGGGTTTATACGGGGGTTAACTAACCAGTGTAGTTAGCTAATAACACATAACAAATAAAGGCTATTTGGGTGTAATCCTAGAATTTTACCAATTTAGACAAGTCATTCCAATTATATAAATAATACTTATTATGGTGGTCTCGAATAGTATACAAGCCAAGTTCTAAAGTTTACAAGTCACCGGCACACTCATAGATTTGTGAATTTTGAAAAATCACAATTTTTGAAAATAACGTCATGTGTGCAGCTATGCAACTTAGACTTTAAACAAAAACATGCAAAAAATTTTAAATTTTGATATATTAAGCACATTTTAAGCATATTTTGAAAAGTTTAGGACAAGTAAGTGTTCTAATTCTCCAATCCCCCCACTTAAGTTAAACAACGTCCTCGTTGTTTGTATAAAAGGTTAAAAACTGGAAAATAAAAGAATTAGAACAGAAAAAACTCCCCTGAGATTTGCTCGGTATGATCCTCCATTTGTATAAGAGCAAAAATCATCTTTCTTCTGGATGAGAACGTTTAAGCTTCATATTTGATGTATCCACAGGAAATGCAGGAATCTATAATACCACCAAGACTTAAAACACACCTAAGTTAAGAAAGGTTCAAACTTGCATAATACATTAGTAGTTAGTAAAAATAAAATGTAAAAATTAAAACTGAAAATCATCAGGTCAGTCGATGCGCCGTATCTTATGGAAGAAGATACGCCGTATCGAGCTGGAATAATTACGAATCAGAATAGAAGATGCGCCGCATCCTTAACCAGGGATGCGCCGCATCAAAATAAACTGATAAAAAGTTTTAAAGTCGAAAATAAAAATGCAGAAAATAAAATAAGATATGACCAGTGCAGGAGATGCGTCGCATTTCAGGATGGAGATGCGCCGTATCCTCGTGCGGGCCTGACTGACTCGACACAAAACAGAATAACAAAAATTTTCCGGGTTGTCTCCCGGTCAGCACTTTTCTTTATTCCAGAGTCTTCAAGTTAGACTCACATTCAGCTCTTCATTTAGTTCTTGTCACGGTCCATCCTTCTTCCTTCATCCGAAAGATGTTCCCGTATAGCTTTGCGACGTTTTCTTCCGTTCGGCTTAATCTAGTAAAATTCTTGGTCTTCGTCGCAACATATTCCTCATCTGGTCCAAAAGAATATTTGATGATTTTAATTTTTTCAGAAATAATCATGGGTGGCTCATTATAAGGGATCCCAAGTAGTTGACACTTTCTTTTGGTGAACTCTTCTTCGTCTTTATCAACAAACTTAAAATAAGGATCCTTAATCAAATAGTCATCTAGTTCATCAATTAATGACTTATCATCTTGAATTGCCTCCCACTCTCTTTCCAATTCCCATTGTAACCGTCGACTAAGCTTCGTGTAATCATCAAATTGTTCATGCACCCATTCCCGGAAAGTAGTATTCGATGTTCCCTTAAGTCCTTTCAAGTATTCAATTCTACCCTTTTCTTGCAAAGCCTCCGCTTTTTGTGGGCAGTCTTCAACATTATCGTACCACTCATAGTCTTCAAAGGTTACATCGTTTCCAACCCGTTTCATCCCAATTATACTTCCCCCATTACAGGTTCCGTCACTCTTATAATCACAGGTCGGCCAAACACTACTCCCATCCTTGAAAACGAAAGGTGTACAGGTGTGATTAATGTGCTCAAATTCCCATGGTTTATCCCAAACCCATGGTATTTGGTCATTCCATTCGTAGCACCAGGTGTTTTTGAAATCATCATAAGTCTTGAATCCTGGTAGATCTCCAGTTAGCACATCATCGTCAACTTGAAGAAGGTAGTTAAATTCCTTGAATTGTTTGCACAAGGGTGTCTCATAATCGAACATGTCAATGTCAATTCTGAATAATTCTTCAATGCCCTCATTGACTGTTGAATCATGAAGTGACGACCCATAGTCGCTTTCTACTTCTTCGTCTTCTCCTCTCATCCAATATACCCATAACGCATCTTTAGTAGCACGATCCATACTCTTATGGTTATTGAACTTACTAGCCAACCACTCTGAAAAATCAACATTGTTAGGATCATGGTCAACGTCAAAGCAAGCTTTACCAATCATTTTCCTCCTTATCTCCATGAACTCGTTAAATTGCTCCCTAAAACTCCGTGTCAACCATGAAGTCATAATCCGCTTGACTTCATTCGCAGGGGCAAATTTCGGACTACCATATTTAAGTTCAAGCCATTCTTCAAGGGAGATGTCCATCAACCTTACCAACCTGCCATGAAATAGTAACTCCGCCACAGCATAAATTCTTTCATCGTCCAGATAGTTCTCATTTAATTCCCAGTACTGTTCGGAATAAGGCATGTAAGAGATTTGTATAGGTTGGGTATTGCCTCCACCACAGCTTTTATTGCATGAGTTCATGTACTCAATTTTGAATTTCCCATCATTCTCTTCAATAGTCGTCCAAGATAATCCCTTAGATTCAATGATGGGCCATAAGAGTAACAATTCTTCTTCAGTGTAGCTCATTAGTAAATCATACGAGAATATCCCATCTTCAATATTGCATAAGCGTTTAAATTCCTTATAAGTAGCTTCAAGAGGGGTTTCCCAAGAAAATAAATCGGCATCAATCATGAGCACATTGAAGTTGACGTCATCAAAAACTTTCACTTCGAAGGAATCCGAAAGCAAGAATTCCTTAGCAGGATATCCGTTCACTGACATGTCTTCCATAGCAAAACCTGTCATCATAGGTAAAATCATCAGTAGGATTTTTTCGCTAGAAGAGAAATTAATGAATTTAGAATCGGATATAAGAATAAAAATAGCTGATATCTGCAGACGATGCGCCGTATCCAAAAAAGTTGGATACGGCGTATCTTATAATCGTTAAAATTTAATCAGATTTTTATTCAGAAAATAGATAAGCCGCTTGTAAATTAGAATGCGCCGTATCAGTTTTAATTATCAAAAATCGATATTTATTTAAAATTAAATGCGTCGTATTAACAAAAGTTAATGCGCCGTATTTTCGTTACGTTTCAAAATACAAGATTTTTGATTCAGAAGATACGCCGTATCGACAGAGATCGATGCGTCGTATCTGTTTAATAATTCGAAAACTGTTTTTAATTAAAATAATAGATACGCCGTATCTGCTAAAGCAGATGCGTCGTATGGCGTTATCGTTTAGAAGATTTTTTTATTAAAAACAGGATACGCCGTATCTTGGGGAAAAGATGCATCGTATCGAATTATTTAAACGCGTTGTATTTTATAAAAAATTAAACGCAATACGCCGTATCTGAGAAATCAGATGCGCCGTATCGTTTGATTTAGCTCAGTACAACGATAGCAGAACACAGAAAATACGAAAAATAAAAACAAGTAAAAACAAACGAAAACAAACAAAAATTAAACACACAAAAACAAGAAAATATGCAAAATAATACAATGAATGCAAATTAACCTAATATACAACACAGTTAGCGGTTAGATTAAAAATTAAAAAGAAAAACCTAATTAAAATACTAATCAAATTAACAGATAATAACAATTCACTCCCCGGCAGCGGCGCCAAAAACTTGATGCGTGCGTGCGAGTGCTCTAATTTATACCCACGGTATGTCGTTGTGGTTTTAGCAGTATTCAAGTTTTAAATTTATATTTAGCCGACTTATCAATAACACACACACTTTAACGAGCAGTGTACCCGGTCAGTATGTATATAATGGTAAGTAGAGTGTCGATCACTAAGAGTGGAACGTATTATCTAGTTATTCTAATCAGTATTTTAATATTCTAAGTTAGCTATACAACCTAATTTAACGCAAGGGGGTTTCAGCCTGAGAGACTGACACGGTTTGGTTGCAATTAAATAATAAAGTAACTAATAGGCACGAATCAGCGAATAGCACACACGTACACAGATAAACACTCGAGACAATAAGAAGACCTGTCCTGATAGTTAAGTAGCTTGTCACTTATTTTATTGCTAGTTTTATATGAAGCGTATAGTTCGATGCAACGCACCGAGATTAAGTCCTTTCTCTTTGGTTCTAATCTTATCGGCGAGTAAACCCTTAATGATTACTTATGAATATCCCATTTATCTTTCTTCCTACTTTTCTACAGACGATAGAATGCATAGGCGATCTAATAAATAGGCGAGGAAGGGGCATGGCGACCCAAGCAATGCTCAGCTAGACACAGAGGTTATCAATGCACTAATAAAAGTCACCAAAGACATCAACATATAAACTTTAATTAATGGGAAAGCAATTTTAAGGGGAGTTGAAGTGAATGATAACATAACACAAGCCCATCAATCCTGATCAATTAAAGTGTACTAATACAATAAAACAAAACTACTTAATGAATTGAATACATGCAGGACCTTCTTACAGCTCTCGTATCTTTGTTCAAGGTGTGTCTTGTGCTGCTACTTCGACTGAATTCGGCCTAGGGCTTCTGTCCTTCGAATATCGTATGTACCCAAAAGTCTTTTTAAAGTCGTCTGACTTCGGGGTATTTATAGTTTCTGTCTGAGGTAAGATGCGGCGCATCTAATAAGTAGATGCGACGCATTGACTTAACTTCGCGTGGGGTCCAAGATTAATATATTCAGGAATATTCGTACACCGCCAGAAGATGCGGCGTAACTCCATTTATAGATGCGGCGCATGTCCTCTTGTATCTTGGATCGTATCTTGTGAAATCTTGATAGTGATGCGCCGTATGTAATAAGTAAGATGCGGCGTATCTGGAGCAGAATAGTCTTGATCTTGTACATTTCAGTAGACTCTTAACTTCTTGCTTGTTTTGCTCCATAATTAGTCCAAAATCGCCAAGTTTCACCAAATGCTTGTTTTTACCTGAGAATTACAAAAGTAAACGATTAAGTATCAATTCTCATACATAATGTAATAAAACAAGTCAAATAAATAGGATAAATGATAGTAATAAAATGTACTTATTTGAGTTCATCACATGTTTATAAGTTCGACAATTAGTTGTTGATTTTATTTCGACTTAGTTTCGGCTATTTTATGACCTAATCCAAACACCCTCTTAGGTTTATAAAATCGTTTTTCATGATTCAAAAAGTATATTTTTAGGATTATAAGTTGTGATACTATAATGTAGTTAGTTTTAACTAGTGTTTAAGGCATATTTCAACAATGTATAACAAATTTTGAATGAGAGTGTTTGGTTTTTCAAAATTTTAGCATGAGGGTTTTAGATTACTTACATTCTAGGCAAATTAAGCACTCTAATTCTATGGGGAGCATTTGGCAATGGCATTCCTAGGCTTAATTTCAACAAAAATTCAAATTTGAAAATTTTGAATAAAATACCTAATCATGAATTGACTCAAAATTGGATGAAATTAGATGAAATGTGTATTGAAAAACTTACAAAGTATGTTGCTAATCGAGATATAAGTGTTTGCCCCTTGTGAATTTAGCCCGATTTGGTGATTTGGTGGGTAGTTTTGAAGGTTTTTAGGTGTTTTGGTTCGTTCACAGCAAGGTAGTAGGGAAAGGATTTTGAGAAATGGAGTGTTTGGCTAATATTTCAAGAAGGAAAATGATTTTGGCAGCAGCAGATGGCCGGTCCCCTTAAACATTAAGGGGGCCGCCCTCGTTAACAAGCCGGTCCCCTTAATTTTAAGGGGGCCGCCCGCCAAAATTAGGAATTTTTGGTTTTTGTTTCTGACGGCAAAATATTTATATATATATATATATATATATATTTATATATATATATATATATATATGTATATATATATATATATATATGTATATATATATATATGTATATGTATATATATATATATATAATATATCAAAAATACGTTGGATTGTATAGGCACGAGGAGGAAATACTTGACATTTTATTAACATTTCGTTAAAAAATATATCTTGAGAATTTTGGATAAAATAATCAAGACGTCAAGTCGACAAAGGTTTCGAGGAATAAGAGGAAATGTGCATATATATATATAGTGTATCTTTATTTTCAGAACCCTGTTAAGTGCGGGAACTGCGAGAACTCCATTTGACCAATCACAATTTAGTAAATTGTTTTTATATTAAATTAATGTGATTAATTCGTAGGGGCATTAAGGTCATTTAACAATCACCCTACCTTAACTGATAATGCATAATTTTCCTAGAATCATGCTAATTATACGGTTTCTTAATTTACAATCTTATTTTCCAGATCAAAACATATCTACAATTCACGAAATTTACAAACCCTAATCCAGCAATCTTGTTTCATTCGAAGAGAAAAAAAAACAAATATGGTTGATATTGCTGATTGTAAGTTGGCGTTTTAGTCAGAATTTGTAAATGTGCTTGGATTGTGGGCGGAGACAGGAACAAGCTCTTGAGGTTAGAAGAGCGATTTTCTGGCATTCGTGACTCGTAGTCGTAGATATGCCTATGAGTGGGGAACTGGGAATGGGGATCGAGCCTGATGTAAGTTGGAAAGGCTTTTAGGTGATGACAGATATTGGGATTAAAAAGCCAAAAGCTACAGTGGTGGATTTTGACTTTTTAAGAGTCCAAAATATCAGATATATGCTTTAATGCTTAGGATGGAGTGGAAAAGGTTGGGGGTCCTATCTGTTCGACGTAATTAGTTGGTGGCTTAGTAAGCAATTTTTTTTTTATTCTACGTGAATGATTATGATCGGGTCAGTGCTCTAAAAGAAGCTTAAATTGTTATAACGGCTTTGTAAAGAAGTTCAACTTTGGTGGTAAAATGATTTGATATATGCTCAAAAAGTACAAGGTTGACGTGACAGAGGGTAAACAGGGTCTGCAGCCTCAGTGAGAAGGCGTATAAATTATTCAGGTGGAAGTATCTGGAAGCGATTTTGTTTGAAATGGGATTCGGCTCATTTGCTGTATCAGAAGCTGTAACGGGTCTGTAATGCTGTCTTTACTTACCGGGTCTTTGTCGAAGCAATTTTGCATGTATGATAGATTGAGGCAGGTAAACTCAGCTACTATTTCATTGCAAGCTGAGTGGTTGAATGTATTAATGATATTCAAAGGGATGGAGATTGGTTTGTTTAGTGGTATAAGCGTTGGTGCTGAAAATAAGATTTAGCTGTAAGCTCTGATAAACCAAGTATCTCTCAAATCTTTCGTTTAGTGACATCAAGTTCTTCGCTTCATTTTTTTTTATCAGTAAAGGTTATATATCGCAAATTATAGAAAACCTATACCAAAAATACAATTCAAGTGCTAACAAAGATGGATTACAAGAACCTGTCTAGCACATTGAAAATTAGAGGCTGTGCAAACTTGCTGCAGCAACAAAACTATTCTCAATTAAGAATGAAAACGTAACATAAAAGAACTCCACATTGTAACCATTGAATGAAGGAGAAAGGCTCAACTAAATAGCAACTACTAGCTACTTGAAACTTAACATCTTTGCAGTGAGAAGAGATGACTACAAACATTGAGCTTCATCATTGAAAGAGAGAATGATATTGCTTTCAAACAAAAAATAGATAAACATGCATGTTCATACACAACATGTATGTTCATACCATACACATTACTAACATAATACAAAAAACATGCATGTTCATGAACAACATATATGTTCTTACAACACCCTTCATAAAGCTATTAGATAAACATGGATGTGCATAGAAAACATGTATGTTTTTAGCCTTCTGGAAGTCGTCATCACTTTCTTCCACAACAGCATCTAATGCTTCTTCAACTATGTTCTCGGAAATATCCGGCCCTTTATTCTTTTGCTTTCCGCTTCTCCTAACGGCTACATCAACTATGTTTTGGAAGTCGTCATCACTTTCTTCCACTTTCTTCCCCAATGCAACTTTCTCACCCTTGTCTACTTTCTTTGAAGTCACCTCTGTCAAAAACAAACCAGATTAACGACTCTCTTAATACACACTTTAAAATTGCAACTGTGTTTCACATACTCACATGTTCAAACACCCATGTTCAGACAACCACTATATGCCCAAGTTCAACGACACATGTTCAGACAGTCACTATATTCCCTTGTTCAAACACACATGTTCACTAACTTGAAACACACATGTTCACTAATTTGAAAACCATTTCACTAACTGAGCCACCCATGGTAAAACACACATGTTAATTAACTTAAACACCCATGTTCAACTTTATGACGTTCGTCTGTGTTACCCTTATTCGCAGGTTCAAACACCCTTGTTTAGACAATCTATTCAACTACACCCAAAGAAAGACCATGCAAAACAAATTATCGAACTTACAAACACCCCTATTCAATAGTATAAACAAAACAATGATAACTCCTTCCTAGTCTACAAAAACCCAAATGAGTTGCATTACTATAACATTATGCTTACCTTTGGCAACCGAGACGTTAGCATTTTCGAAGTCATCGTCACTATCCTCCGGATCAGCATCTATTGCCTTTTCCACTGTGTTCTCAAAAATTACCGGCCCTTTATTCTTTTTCTTTCCACTTCTCCTAACATCTATATCAAATACACAAAACCAGAAAGTTAAAAAAAAAAAAAAAAAAAAAAAAAATCATCGCTCACTAAAACAATACCAACATAAAAAATACTAAATAGCAATACACATAAACAAACAATACAATTACTTTCCAAACACCCCTGTTACACATATTACAATCACCCCTGTTACATCTACTACAAACAGACATGTTACAATAATTTCATTGTACACATCCAAACACCCTTGTTATATGCATTCCTTTTACACTTTTAACAAACACCCCGGTTACACATATTCCAAACACCCATGTTACATTTACTCAAAACACCTCTGTTACAACAACTGCTTTATCAACATCCAAACACAGGCAAGAGCATATACACATCAAACAGCCTTCAAGTTTAATAATATTATCATTTATCAACCACATAACACATGACAATGGACCAAGCTAAATAGCTTTTCTCGTATATTGAGACTAAAATGCTCACGTCAATGACAAGAGAATATATAATATGCTGAAACAACACTCGGGAATTTAATTGAACAAAACAAAAAAGTGCAAATGAAGTAGAATCAATGCTGTGAATTTGACATTCTTCTAACAAAATCTGACAACATTCATTAGATAGACAAATAGACAAGAAAGTGGACCATGATTGAATAAAGCAAAACCTTATTATAAAGCGTGTTCTTCTACCTTACTGGTTACCATGTTTTCTAAATGAAAACAAAAAAATCTCATACGTTATCAAATCAGCAAAGCTATTTGGTCAGCAAAGCTCATACTTCAACCTGAAACAAACTTTTAACTACAGGTCCAACCATTAAAACCTGATACTTGAAACAGCTATGTCTTCAATACCTACCAAACACCCATGTTTCAAAACACCCAGTTATGTGTCAAAACACCCAATGTCATACTTGATCAAAACACTTATGTCTCAAAACACCCATGTTTCAAAACACCAAATACATACTAGAAACATTAGTGTTCAATACCTACCAAACACTATATACATTTACGTATCATAACACTTATGTATCAAACCATCAATGATATATTCACCACAAATTATAAACAATCTAAAAAAATATATATATAATTAAACCAAACACATTATAACCGAATTAAATACACAGATAATTAAGAAAAGAAAAAAAAAAACATGCTTGTTACAGGAAACTAGCCAAAAAAAAAAAAAAAAAAAAAAAAAAAAAAAAACCATGCTTTTTACAGGAAACTAGCCAACAAATTAAAAAAAAAAAAAAAAAAAAAAAAAAAAAAAAAAAAGGATTAACATTACTGTTAAACGAGCTTCTTCATCACTTTAAAATAGATAATTAACCAAATCAAAACTTTAATAGAACAAAACATTAAAATAAACAAGCTTGTTCATCACTATTAAACAAGAAACACACATGCAATCACTTCTTTTTTTTCGAAACAACAACAATCATAAAAAAAAAATCAATTAATCATACCAATCATACCTTCCATTCTACCTCCTTGTTAATTGTTGAAAAAAACAGGTTGATTTTAATGGGGGAAGATTGTCGCCGCCGGATTGGTTGGGGTTTTTATCGCCGCCGGAAAAGACAATTGGGGAAGAATGTGTGTGATTGTGTGTGTTTTTTAATATAAAAATGCTTTTGTTTTATTTGATTTTTACGGAAGTGATTATTATACCGGAGGAAAAATTGAAAAAAATCCCGGAATATAAGCATGCAGTTAATGAGAGGGTGTAAAAGTTAAATACCATTTTTGCCCTTTTCATAAATGTTCCAGGAAATCACTTTCAATTTATTTACGAAAATGCCATGAAACATTCTTATCCATTGATCTAGTTAATCCAAGGGTTGAAAGTGGGTTCTCGCAGTTCCCGCACTTAACAGGGTTCTGAAAATATTTATATATATATATATATATATATATATATATATATATATATATATATATATATATATATATATATAATATATCAAAAATACGTTGGATTGTATAGGCACGAGGAGGAAATACTTGACATTTTAACATTTCGTTAAAAAATATATCTTGAGAATTTTGGATAAAATAATCAAGACGTCAAGTCGACAAAGGTTTTGAGGAATAAGAGGAAATGTGCATATATATATATATATATATATATATATATATATATATATATATATATATATATATATATATATATATATATATATATATATATATATATTGTGTGTAAACATGAGATGTTGAATGGTGTCGAGAAATGATGAGGTAATGACGGAGATAGGTGCTGACGGCGACGGGAGTTTGTTTCATCCATAGTTTTCTTGGCGCGAAGGTTTAAGTACTACTTCTACGTTAATCCACTTAACTCACTTCTCTTCATCACCATGAGTTATGTGATAGTGGACACGGAAGATTTTCGTGTTGAACGTTAAAGTTCAAAAGAGGCAAAGGGGGAAGAAAAGGTTAGAGGACGAATAATTTCTTTTAGTTCTAGATAGTTAACAAATGATGTATCTAGGTTATGTGCGGATATATTTATATGTGTATATAGTATATATAGTAATATAGATATATATTTATATTAGATATATGTATAAGGGATTATCTACCAACTAACATACAAGTACCAACTAAACTAGGCATTAAAAACTTACGGGGGCATGCAATTGGCTAGTTCATCAATCCTAAGCATATAACATCGTAGAGAGCATGAAAGAGAGGCGTACCTTTTAGTCTTCAATAAGTAGTCTTCAAGCACTTCAAAGTGCTTAAGTTGACTTGTAGAAGTCAATCAAGGAAGAGATGCCGATATCCCAATGAGATAGCAATTTAGCCACTTGGTCCCCATTGTCTCATTGATCCAAAGTTGTTTGAACCAAAAATGGGTTGTAGTTGACTAGGATGCATATCTGGTGGAAGTATTCCCCAAGGATTGAAGCTTGGTGGATTTGGATAATTCCACATTGGGTAATTATTATTATTATGGAGGTTTTGTCTATTTTGGTTTCTTCTAGGTTGAGGAGTTTTAGGCCGAGGGTGAGGATTATTTGGTCTTCTTAAGGGAGGTGTTTTTTTATCTTAATTTTGGTTTAGGGGATTCTTCTTTGGTTTTTAAGGATGGTTTGTAGAAATTTTTTACTTCATCATTACTAGCTACAGGTACTTTTCTATTTTTCATAAGTATGTATTTAGGTGTTGACTCTACGGGTTTTTCTTTGCTAGATTCACATTCAAACTTCACATTTTTAGTTTCACTAGTTGAGCCCTCAGTTGAATTAAATCCTAAGCCGGTTTTATCTCCTACTTCTCTTTGATCACTTATTATTTTCCTAAGTGAGTTACTACTATTTTCAAATTTGTCAAGTTTACAAATTTCTTCCTTAAGTTTTTCGTTTTCATTTTTTGTTACTTGACATAATTTACATTCTTCAAAAACTTCTTTACCTTTTTCTAAGTTGTGTAGTTTAGCCTTCAATTCAAGTATTTCATTTTCTAATTGGTTGTTTAAATGTTTTAGTGATTTATTTTTAGTTATTACTTTTTGACATAGTTTGCATAATCTAGTATATTCACTATCTAAGTCTTTTTCGTCTAATGATAAGTGTTCATCAATAAAGTATTCAGTTTCAGAATGTACCTCATTTGATGTCTTATCCATAAGACACTTCACCTCCTTTGTGGTTTCTTTCTCATCTTCGTCACTGTCACTCCATGCTCCTCCAACGAACGCCCTTTGATTTTGCTCCCTTGACATCATTGGACATCTTCCGATGAGATGATTTGGATCACCACATTTAAAACACTTTCTCTCACTCTTCCTAATTTTGTCATCCCTATTTCTTTGGGATGCCTTTCTTTCTTCATGTGGTTGTCTCACGAATCTTCCTCGTCTTTTGAAGAATTTCTTGAAGTCTCTTACGGCCATGGCATATTCTTCGTCATCACTTTCGGAGGTTGAGCTATCCTCGTCACTAGATTCCTTCCTAGCTTTCAAAGCAATTGACTTGCTTTGTTCTCTTTTTCCTTTAACCATTTCGGAATCTTTCTTTATTATTGCCTCGTAGACTTTCAAGTTGCCGATCAACTCGTCAAGTTGAAGAATTGACAAGTTCTTCGATTCTTCAATCGCCGTAACTTTAGCCCGCCATTTCGGATGAAGCGCCCTAAGAAATTTCCTAACAAAATTCTTACTAGAAAAACTCTCATCAAGTGCTTTTAAACTTGTGATGATTGTGTTAAACCTAGCAAAAGCATTATCAATTGATTCCTCTTCCGGAATCATAAATTGTTCATATCGTTGAACAAGAAGATCTATTTTATTATCTTTGACTTGACTATTACCTTGGTGAGTTATAAGTAGAGAGTTCCAAATTTCTTTTGCGGTTTCACACATAAAGATTCTTTCGTATTCTTTACGTGGTAACGCATTATAAATAACTAGGGGTGGAAACGAGCCGAGCCGAGCCCGAGCCTACCAGAGCTCGAGCTCGGCTCGTTTATATTTTAGAAAGCTCGAGCTCGAGCTCGGCTCGTTTCGAGCCTTAAGATTTGAGCTCGAGCTGGGCTCGTGTTATGATATATAAAGCTCGAGCTCGGCTCGGGCTCGGCTCGTTTATGATGCGTTTGTATAAAGCTCGAGCTCGGCTCGTATTTTGAGCTCGTTTGTCGTTTGTATTTTGAGCTCGTTTGTCCTTTGAGCTCATTCGTATTTTGAGCTCGTTTGTATTTTGAGCTCGGCTCGTATTTATGCATATACATATACGTTTATATTATGTATTATGTATACATACACAAAATATACTAGAGCTCGTTTAGGCTCGCGAGCTTAAACGAGCTCTGTATATAAAGCTCGGGCTCGGGCTCGTTTATTAAACGAGCTTTAATTTAAGCTCGGGCTCGAGCTCGAGCTCGTTTAAGCTCGGCTCGTTCGAGCTTTTTACCGATCCGATCCCGAGCTTTTTACGAGCGGCTCGGCTCGTTTCCACCCCTATAAATAACCATTTTAGCTTCATTATTTTTAGTAAGTTTTCTTTTTAAATCATCATTTTGTTTTTCAAAAGGTACAATTTATTCCTTTTTAGTTTCAAGATTAATTTGAATAGGTAAAAAATCACCATTAGTAATAACATGCCAAAGATCTAGATCCTTTGATTTCACATAAGTTTCGAATCGAATTTTCCAGTAAAGAAATCCATCACTTTCAAATAGTGGTGGTCTTTGCATAGACTGCCCTTCTAAATATTTTTCAGATTCCATAGATCGTTTCAAGTTTTAAAATACAGTTAATTTTAAAAATCTTGTTTAACGTGGCTCTTGATACCAATTGTGAAAAACTAGAAGGGGGGGTTGAATAGTTTTACGTCTTTTTAAATTTTATTTTGAAAACTTTTGTTTACTTTTAAAAACTTCGATTCGATATTATGACTTCAATTCTTAAACAATATGAACAAGTATAGACAAATATAAATAAGTAATGCAAGTAAAGTAAAGTAAATGAAATGAAAGAAATGGATGGAAAGATCAAACCACAACACAAGGATTTATAGTGGTTCGGCTACAAGGACACCTTCCTTGCCCTACTCCACTCCCCGAGTCACCTACTCGAGAGTTCTCTTCACTATGTCAACAAACTCCCTTATGGCGGAGAAAACCTTACACAACTTTAGCTTACACCGGCTTAACGACACAAAGCTAGATGTCGGGTTCTAATCGTAGCTAGAATCAATCTCACAACTTATACACGACTTCTTCACGACTTATTCACGACTTCTTCACGACGGCTTCACGACTTCTTCACTACGGCTTCACACCTTCTACACGACGGCTTCACAACTTCTATACTATGACTTCACAACTTCTACACTACTTCTTTACAACACAACTACTTACACACTTTGATCTACTAACAACAACTACACAAACACTTTACACAACTATACAAATATATGAATTGAACTACAACACTTCTTCTCTAGATGTTGAAGAAGTATTCTTCTTTTACACTTGGATGATGGAAGCTTGGATCACTTGGAAACCAATGCTTAAGAGAATATGATCAAAGGATTTTAGAAAGGATTTACAAAGATTAGAGAAGATTTAGAACAGAAGGTTTGGGGTGCAAAAGGTGAGAAAAAGTCCAGGGGAAAGCCAGTATTTATAGGCAAAAACTCGACGGCTAGAGGAGCGTGCCGGCCCCCTTAAATAGGGGGCGGTCCCCTTAAAATTAAGGAGGCCGCCTTATATAATTAAGGGGGCCGCCCCTCATAACCGTTGCCCAGTTTTGTCTTTTTGTGGGGAAGGTTTTACTGAAATATTTTTGCCATTTTTGGTTGAAATTTTGAATTCATAAATTTATAATGGATTAAACCTTTTTATTTATTACCAAAAATGTTTTTCTAAAAGATGTAAAATGTTTTTGACATTTTATAAAAAATCTAGTGATTAAGAAAATGTTCCTTTGATCATATAATGCATTAAGCATTAGTTCATTCATACCTTAAGTGATTTGAGTTGTAGAAATAGATATTTACAACTAAATACTTGTTTACGTCATAATTTTCCGTTTAATTATTTTACATTTTATGATTATCAAAACGTAGAGATATCGAAAAATATTAATAACGTGTTTAGGCATTATTTATATCAACAACCTATTACCTGAGGGCATTATCTTACGTCATTGATTTGATATTGATCATCGGCCATTTTACGGTACTGTTAACGTTTGCGTGTCATGAGGCTTGGGGCAATATCCATAAGAAAATATATGTCTTCAACATATATCTAGATACAGCTGTATAGGTATTTCACCTCATTACATTAACATCATGAGTTTCCACCTCATGCTAGGATTTTACTCCAATAATTGAATTTGATTGAATACTTATATGATTTATTTGTGGTTATACATATACCATTCACTACTTGTTTCATCTCTGTTAGTATTTATTACGGTTATTACCCTGTTCTTGAAATCATTGAAATGAACTGTTTATCAGGAATTGGAACTCATTTTGGGATAATTATATTACCTCTGAAATTATTAAAACTAATTGTTTAATCATACTTGAATTTATCTCAAATATTACTATATACTTCTGAATTCATTAAAATAAATGGTTTTCCATTAAACTATATGAACTCACCAACCTTTGTGTTGACACTTTTAAGCATGTGTATTTCAGGTAATTAACGGAGCAGGACAAGACACGGAGCGGGCATTTAATACTCTGATAAATAAAAGTGGTGTAAATCAAATGTATCATTTTTTACAAGCCTCTATATCTCTTTATGGGATTTTTAAATCAAATGTTTCATCTTTGTATCAAAAGTATTTACGTGAATGACAAATAACTTTCAAAACGCCTCTTTCGAGCCATTTTCTAAAATTTTGACTTCGATCCTCCCCGTAACACCCTAATTACTTTTCCGCTGCTATTCCATAAATTAGGGGGTGTTACAGATTGGTATCAGAGCTAGAGTTATAGAGAACTAAATGTCTTCAAACATTAAACTATAACTACACTTTCAAAATAAATGATTTTTACACCATACCATTTTACGCCCTCCGTGTCTACAGATTGTTGTGCTCAATAAGTACCTATTGTGATTATTTTACACTAATCTCTACATGCTTAATAACTACTCTTATACTCTTTGAAATTTCACCCGTACTATTACATCCTTAACGTACAAATTACTCATAATAATTATTTTCGGTTACTACCGTACCATGTTTCCTGAAACCCCTGTGAATGTCGAAGTTACTCTCCGTAATACCAGTACATCACCTACCAATCAAATTTCTCTGGATACTGAAGATCCTTAAGTACAAATGTCACAACCTCAGCCTGATATAGAACTCACTCAGCAACCACTCCCATCATCACCTACTTACTCACTTTTACGTCAAAGAATTAGGAAAGCCACTGAATCTTATGAAGACTTGATTGGTGGTCAAGCAACATTCGAGATAAGGCAGACTTCACGTCAAGAGATGCCGTGGAAGAATATTGAGTCAAATTCTCCCTTACCTTATACACCAGATTCCTCCATGCCGGACATCCCAGACGACATATCTACACCTAATTCCCCTGACTATAATATAAGCACTCCTGATTTAATATGGACTCGTCTCTACCAACATGCCAGCATATTAGACGCTCACCATGAACAGCTGCAAGAGTTACAACCATTACGTTTCGAATGGTATGACCGTAACATTGACACTTTGTTCAAAAGATCGGATGCTGAGAGACGAACAATGTTTGAATTAAGAATGAATGATGGAAAGATGAAAGACGATTACGACCAAACGCTTAGAAACTTGGATTCCAGGATCCGTTATTCGAGAAGAGAACACGGTCATACACATGGTAGAGTTGAAGGTGTTGAGAGAACCCTATGGATGGCCAGAGATGCAGCCAGAACCCAGGGTCAAAAGATTGCCGCATTAGAAACTATGTTGGCTAATCAGATGAACATGTGCCAGGAACGTTTCTCAAACATGGAAGCTACACAACAAAAACTTGAGGAAGAAGTTAGACGTTTACGTCTGAGACGTAACCAAACTTAAGTTTACATGTATCGTTGTTGTACCTACTAAACCAAATAGTATTGGTTAGTATTTCATGTAATTTCCAATAAATCTGAAACTTTCAGAACTTGTAACCGACTCTTAATGTATAATAAACTCATTTTCGTTATATATCTCTATTATGAACAAATACTTTCTTCATACCAAGCATGCATGTAATGAATCCTCATACCTTCATGCAAAATGTTATCATTTGTTGCTCTTGTTAATAAACAAATGATTCCACGCAAATCAATGGAGCATTAATAAAGACCTTGTACTATTTGTTTAGCAAAAACAATCAGTCAAGTTGTTAATATTGTGTTGATTAATGTGATTTTATCCAGATCTACCATCATATTACTTACAAATGTTAATATTTCTTATACATGACGTAATCAAGCAAAAAAATTAAATAAAATTAAAAAATGATATAAAAAAAAACCAAAGAATATTCTAAAGATAAATTTTCTGAAGAGAACTTGATGAATGAAGAGAAAGTTGTTGAACTTCAGCTTTTGTTAATGCATCAGTTTGTCCCTTAGCAACTGTAACACCCCCTAATTTGGTTTGTGGCAGCGGAAAAGTAATTAGGGTGTTACGGTGAGGATCGAGGTTTAAATTTCAGAAAAAAACAGCCCGGAAGGGGCATTTTGAAAGTTATATGTCATTCAAAATAATATTCTTGATACAAAAGTGAAATATTTGATTTGAATATCCCATAAAAAGATGTGATAACTTGAAAGGAATGGCATATTTGATTTTACACCATTTAAATTATCAGAGTCAAAGATGCCCGCTCCGTGTCTTGTCCTGCTCCGTTAATTACCTGAGATAACATGCTTAAAACGTCAACACAATGGTTGGTGAGTTCGTGGAGTTTGATAAAAAGAAATCTTCGTTCAATAAATTTAAAAGGTGTATAGCGATTGTCGAAATAAATAATAGTTCTTTATGAAATCCGTAGCAAGACGAATTGAATAATAATCCACAAATAATTCATGTATGATCTCAAGTGATCATAAGTTTCAAATTATCGATGAAGATGAGCTACGTTGTTATATGCTCGAAATGATATGATGGATTAACTTTTGAAAGTAACGATATAATAAGCATTTTTAGTTGTCTCTAATAGAATTCTCAATTAAGTCACATATGATGACAATTAAAGTTCAAGTACGGGATTCATAATCATAACACGTAGTGAAGTAATAGTCTAAAGTCTGAAATCTATCAGTGTAAAGTGGTGGTCTTCTAAATACAGCTGTATCCTAGGATATATATATGAAACATTCATATATTCATAAAGTTATATTGCCCTAAGCCTCATGACACGCAAAACGTTAACAGTGTACCGGAAAACAGAGTGTTCACCAAATTAATGACGAAAGTTTTTGCCCTCGTGTAATAGGTGATTTGCCACTTCCTATTTTTCTCAAATACAGTGCATCGCGACTAATACGACTAGCAAAAAGCATTCCGTCCTAGTATTAGTGGGATAGGTTGTCAGTCCTCCAACAGGTTTCGAAGCTGTTACTATATTCGCGCTCACCGCAGTGATTAATGGCTCATGATAAAGGGACTTTATGGCAATAAAGTGTGCTTAGGCAATATAGGTCTCAAGGTTCATAAAATATACGTATTCTGATCTTGGCAATTATTTCCAGTGGAATATAGAAATATCATAATAAGTAACAGTTCATTCATTTGTTATATGAATACATACAGAGGGTTTCAGTATCATGTTATGTTAAGTAGTTCGATGATGTTATGTTTCAAGTTCAGTGTTTAAGCTAATCAAACAAATTGCACATATAACGTACATGTATTCCTTTCAAGTATGATTTAAACATAAAAAGCATAGTTGATAGTTTTGAGCAAATCATGAGAGTTTTCAAGTAATATAAAACAGTTAAAGCATGTATCTCCCCCAAAAGAGTTATTAAAAACAAGTGTGAAATGTAGGGGCCACGACTCACCTGGAGCGTATTTGATAAGACGAAATTATAAGACCAAGTAAACGATCACGAAATCTTCTTCAATACGAAACCTGAGTATAAGCGAAGTCTAAGAGTCTAACTTACTACTAATAATGAATGTGGAAAGGATAAATCGTATAACGATTTGATCGGTGATGTGAGTGTGTGATATGCTTAAAATGCCTCAAGTTAAAAATATAATATATCTATAATATTATCTTGATTCTTATCTTAATCGACCCAAAATATTACTTTCTTGAAATATGCTGAAATAATATGCAAGTGAAGCCGCTAATATTTCTATTAACGAAACTTTAAATAATGCATAGCTAAAAATGAAAAATGCATATGAAGTGAAGGGTGCAAAATGAAAATAAACTAAGAATGTCAAGTAAAGTTAAATAGGTCCTTGTCCTTTTCAGATTTTATACTTTTTAGTCTAACTGTGATCGCGTTACGTCGTTAGTCCTCGGTTAAGTCCAAACTCCATAATAGTCCAAATCTTGTCCATATGTCCATATAAGGCTCGGAGTTCAATGGTATGTCAATTTAAGTCCTTTATAAACTGTGTTCACAGCTTCAGTCCATGGGTTTCATGGTTTGGCAGTTTTGGTCCTTCCGGTTAGATCGCGTTACATTTTTAGTCCTTTTTGCATAAAAATGACGGGAAAAATATTCTGAAAATTTCTATGACTTTATTAAGTTCATTTTAACTTATTTCAAGTGCTTATTTCAGAAAAGAGCTTATTTTTGTATAAATGGGCCGCACACGAATTTAACTTAAAGCCCATTTAATATTTTAGAGGCGAGGGCATGTAAATTGTTTTGGGCCTGAACTTAAGCTATTTTTATGATTCTGAAAATATATTTTCTGAGCCCACTAGACCAGTTACACGCAAAATCTTATTGGGCTTGTCTAAGTCCATTTTCGAAAATGGCTATTGGTTTGTATTTTCTGAAAAGAAGTTCTAAGGTTTCTGCGACTGTTTTTAGCTGCTTTTTAAGGTTGTGACTGGAGATTTGCTACAGGTTGTTTTCATGAAGATAATAGTTAGTCGTGTGGTTTAATTGGTCGGGTAAAAATAACGTATGATTAATAAGTCAATTCGTGAGATATGAGGTCGTGTTTGGAGCGGCTTAGAGCTGTTTTAAACAAAACACTTAATATTTTTCCCAAGTATATTCCGGTTTTAATTTTTATGTGTGTACTGGATATGAATGTTCGATGTATGCCCTTAAAGTTCTAAACGTGAAAGTGAAGTATGGGACGACTCCTACGCCTCCCCTGATGGAGATTTCGACATATTTTGATGGGGTACTATAACGGAAGTGTACGTAACTATATAGTGATTATTTATACGTTTGCGTGTAACATGAAATGATGCATGAAATGTCATTTTATCGTGCATGTAATTTATATGATGACCTCTAAAATTTCCTCAGTGGAGGTTCATCACCTCTTGAGTACTTCATGCGCTTATTGTTTGTGAAAAGTAAATATGTAACATATACTTGTTCGAGCGAACTAAAGAGCATGCATGTGTGATGTAAAATCTAACGTGATATATCAAAACAAGGAAGGTTACGAGGCACTTACTACACCTTCTTGAGGTGGGTAGTGGTCACGTAGAGAGGAGTTAGACACAAGGGTGATTCAACTCTTTCAAAGTTAACCTAAACGTTGCTGTAGGTTAACCCATTTCCTTCGAATCATTTTACAGTCGAGAAGGTGAGTGGTTCTAATTATTTGGGGGAGTCTTAACTGATAATAGGGCATGAGAACATGTAGAGGGGACGATAGTGAGAGGTGGTAAAAGGCATTGGGGTTCGACTGAAATTACCAGGGCGAAGTAAACAGTTTATTAACTAGGTTCGAATTACATTTTTACATGTTTCTGCTTTGCTTAGTTGTTTCCTGAGTTTAGACGAAAGTGGCTGGACTTCTAGGGAGATTAGTGAGTGTGAAAGGGAGGGTGAGGTAAGTGGTGTAGATGGCCAATGAAGAGTAGGCTATATACAAGAATTTCACACGTTTCTTATGACTAGGAGACTTCAAATCAATCATTTGTTTCTACTGTAGCCAAATGGACACCTATGTCCTTCCTACTGTCATTGCAAAATATCTAGGAAGTTTGGTAGCATTTGTATTTTTGTTGTTGGGTTTTACTTGTACGTGTTTGTTATTTATTCTAATGTCACATTTGAAATTAGCGAGACACATAGATCTTCTGTTGTTCCATTATTGTTTCATTTGTGAATGAATGTTTGAAAAAGTCTTAGAAGTTGGTGGGAGAAATCGAGTGTAAAAATGGTTGAGTTTTATGGTTTTTGTTATGTTGAATTGAGTTAAGATGGGGCAACCAAAGTGACCTTGGATACTATAGAAATACTCGACATCTAGGTCCAAGGTTTGGCTTATCTAGAGTTTAGTGGGTCGTGATCGAGGAGGTGTAAAAATATTCGAGGGTCGCGTTTAATAATTGGGAGAACTCGAGCCATATTGGAGAGTACATGTTAATCGAATGCACTTAAGTTTTCAGATGGGAGTTTGGTTTTTAGAAGTTGGGCTTGTGTGGCGTGTGGGTTTAAGTGAGGATGGGCCTGAGTCAATTTTAAAGTCCGGTTGTATTGTCCACTTGGTTTGTAGCTAAATAAATTTAGTGTGTAGTGAAATATGTGTTATATAATTAGAGGTAATTGATGAATTAAAAATGTGATTATTGTATAATCGTAATCAAGTTATAGATTTAGTAGTTTTTACTATAACGTGTAGTTTGTGTATTTTAGATTTAGTGTAGATGGGGTTTTTGTGAATCACTGAGTCACGAGGTATGCGTGGTCATTTTATATATGTCGTCAAAGTGTAATGTGGTAATGCTAATAATAAAAGAAAAGTTTAAATTTTCCCGTAAAAATGGGTTTTGTTAAACAGTAATACGAGGTTATTATAAATTAACAAAGATTATCATGACGGATTTTTGTAGGATCTTACAGCAACCCCATACCAAGATCTAATTATTTATCTACGATAATACCCAGATATATCGTAATTTTATAATTATAAATTGGTTTTGATTGTAACTACATCGTTAATATTAAAATACAAACACATCATTATCTGAACTATTCTAACATTAGTGTTTTCGTTAATAATTACAGAAGATGGCCAACATAAACAATACGCATACTCCATCAGCACCTACATCCATCATGACTCCTGAAGCTATCAAGAAATTAATAAACCAAATTGTTGCAGTGGTAATCGAAGTGACTACCATAGTGCATCCAAGTAGCAACAATCAGACAGACGAAGAAAAAGAAATGGGTATACCTTGTAGGCATAACCATGAAAGTTTCATAGAAGATAGGCCAACTCACTTTAAGACTCCAAAAGAAATGACTAACCCTACCGTCAACAGGACCCAAGGGATTAGACAAAGAATTTCGGCTATGGAATATAACCAAAAGCGAAAGCTCGCTGAAAGAGAAACCATCACCCCCATCTACTGCGATTTCACCAATGCTCAAGACTGCTACCACAAACATCTAGCAGATCGTATCAACTATCATCGTCAGCTGGAATACAAACAGGAAGCTAACAGAGACTGCCTCGCCACGCCTGTTAAACAAAATGTTTATCGTGGAAACCAACCTCTATGTCAAAAATGCAAGATACATCACACCAGAATTTGTACTGCTAAGTGCGGGAAACGCCAGAAAATAGGTCACAAGACAAGAGATTGCAAAGCTATGGGCAGAAGAGGACAGCCATCATACATGAAATGCCACGGATGTGGTGGAAAAGGGCATTACAAGGGCTAATGTCCAAACTACAATGTCAATTGGGAAGCCAAGACTTTCGCAAGAGAATGAAAGCTCTTTAGAGACCTAAACAGTGTCAAGGAATGACAACTAGATTTATGCAGATGAATAAAATCCATGTTGTAAACAAATAAACTCTAGTTTAAAATTTCCTAAGTTGTATTTCTTTCTTGTACTTTACCTTAGGTACGATGGATGTAACCTAAGTGTAACAACTATCTTTCTACCGTATGAAAACACTACCTTGTAATATTTCTATAATAATTATAATCTACGTCAATTTCAATTTCTATTACCATATAACAATACAATGTTAATACTCTAGAAATATTTGACTCATCCTACTAAAATGAACATAAATTTGCAACTTCCTTTTAAAAAGAAATTATGTTGCCATTTTATAAAAACAACACGTTGTACACCATCTAAAACAATTTAAAGAAACATAAATACCACTGTGACTGAGCCAAGCATCACATCATTTGGTCCTCAATTATACATAGCCTGATCAACTATGTCTAATTCAGGAAGAATCATGTTATAAATGAGACAGTTATAATTACATTCTTTCTAAAAACAATCTTCAATCAAAAGGAAAATATTGAGATAAAATAAACTGTTCATAAACATTACTTTTGACAAACCACAATAAATACCTACCCTATCCCACCATCTTTATGATAAGAAACCAACAAAAGTACAAGTAAAAACATCTCAATAATTCACAAGAAAATATGAAGAACTCAAATAATGAGAATTTTATTAAAAACCACGGAAATTCATACATAGGCATATAATTAACAGTGGAAGTGTTATGGTTACAATGATTATAATAAAAAGCATAGAATCTTCGAGAGGCTGGCCAGCCATAACAATAAGGACTCCCATCAACAACACCATAGCGAAAGCCACCACAGGATGAATCACCCTGATTATTTTGAAAAATAAACATAACCGAACCATTAAAAACTATAACAGAACAAATTTTGAAATATAAAGACAAATTTTATTCCATACTCATTAAAGATTACATAGAAACATAATGAGGATTTATTCTAAACAACCCTAGCTAGAGATTATTACCCCCAAAACTTATCTACGACAATAGCTAGAATGGTGAGAGGGACGACAAACGCCAAGATCGAAACCAAGAGCCTGTAACCTTCTTCGTCAGGGAAATACGCCAAGTAAATGACGACAGCAGCGACGTACATGATTGCTAAGATGGTGATGAAACTCGGCATTTTGGGAGTATTGAATGAGAGGAAATGGTTGGTGGAAGAATAGGAAATTAAATGGGGTATTTATAGGTAAAAATATAGCCGTTGGAACACTATTCACGGCCGTTGAATTTCACTATTCACGACCGTTGATGGGTACTGTTCACTAGCCATTATTTTACTATTCCTGACCATTATTTTTAATATTCACAGCCTCTAGATTCATTTATTGCAATATCTAAATTTATCTCGTTCAGTACAAATAAATCTAATTAGATTTCGTTCCCTTAATTTTCGGGTGAAAATCTTTCGACAACTCTCTGTTCATAATCACTTTAAACCTGAACTTCGGGACGAAGTTCAAAAGTTAGAGGTGGATACTGTAACAAACCACAAAATTTCCTATAATTAACAACGGTTAATTATATATATTAATCTCTGTCAATATTTTAATCACCATTTTTACGGGGAAATTTGAAATTTTCTTATTATATTATTTGGTTGTGATTACAAAGTCACAAAATTCACCAAATGACGTAATAAGTGTTCAATGTATTTAACAAAATTTAATTACTTCACTAATCTAAATTAACTCTTAAAAATATCAATTGGGCTTAATTATTTTTCAGCCCACTTCAAATTCGATCCATATGATTTCAAAAGCCCACCATATAAGCCCAAAAATCAATTTATAAGTTTAAGTATAGATCGACTAGAATGCAAGCTTCAAATCGCCCTTCGTTCTCTCGATTTTTAAACACGACATATGTATATTTTTATGCCGTCTCGTTTCTCGCCTAGCCAACTCTAAACGTGCCAATTTTCAGAAGTTTATATCAAGTATGGATATAATTTCGAAAGGCAATCTATTCGGTTGAAAACAACCCAATTCGATCTAAAGTTTATTATTCAAAACTAAACCGTTTTAACTCCCGTTCGTTTCTACGTGATTCTAAAAATATTTCTAGCATGTTTTTATGTTAAAAGTCGGACTTCATCATCAAATATTGAAAGCTACACGATTTTTGCGAATCGTGTATGGAATTAATGTGTAGTCGACATATATGTGAGTCACAAGACAAGTTCCTATATTTTATGCTCTCACAAACTCTTAAATTCTTTCCCCTGTCAGTAAATTCATCTCAAAGTCACCAAAATACTGACAATAAATAGTGGGAGCAAGTTGTAGAGAAACCAAATTCGATTTACACACTTATACGTGTATATATACTACACATATAATTCACCTTCACTTTCACCACCTCTCACCCTCACTTTCCCTACATCTTTCTCAGTAATTTTCACCATTTAGAAACCACAAGTCCAGAACTAACCCACTCAAACTCATTCGAAAAATAGCACAAGGTTTGGAATGGTTTTGTGATCGGGGTACCCATTCGAACGAGCCAAGGAGACCTCAGCCATCCCAGCTCTTTTCTACTCAGTCCTACTCCATTATAAAGTGTTTGTAAGTCCCCTAGACTTGGTCTCAATCCATTTCGACTCATATTTCATTTTATCTCAATTCGTTCATATTAACTCGAAGTCTCGAACGTGTAGTTTACTCTTATTTATTTACGTGCATAATTGTGACACACGAGCTCAAATTAGTCCCATGGTGTTGACAAGTCACCAAAGTTCACGAATAAACACTCACGAACATCTCATGCATTCGGCACACACAAAATCGAGACCCATTTCGTTACTGCAAAAATCGCATATAAACTCATATTCAAAAGACTTAGAAAATTTACCAAGTCTTTTGGCTTGGAAAACTGACCCAACTCGCCTATAAATGGCTCTATAATTTCGAAATGATAAAAGCAACCCACGAATATTTTTCCTCAAATCGATTCTCAATATAGCCAACTTTAATTTTTGTATTACGCACTTTTCATGAAAAACCCTCAAAGGCCCTTTAAAACGCTCAAAATATAAGCTAATCGGCCAGACTTAACACTTAGTATTTTTCTAGAATTTTCAGTTTTAAACTCATGCGACATGCCTAACTCAAAAATATATAACTTGCGATTTGGACGAATAACGTGTATATATTTTTACATGAGTCGATTATAGACCTGGAAAACTAGTTAATTCATGTTTTAACTTCGGCATGAAAATCACAACTCGACACTTTAAATCAGCTCAACTGATCGCTACATGCCACGATATAAGAACAATTCCAGAAAATTAAAAACTAAATAAATCCGAATTGGGCTAAGTTTGAGCCCATTAAGATTTAGAGATTGGTAAGCCTAATGGGCCCATATGAAACATTTTTAGAATCATAAAAATAGCCCAAGCCCAAAACAATTTCCAAGCCCTCGCCTCTAAATTTCTAAACGGGCCTTTGTTTTGATTCGTTAAGGCCCAATAATTCAAGAATAAGCCATTTGGTCAAATAAGCAGTTGACTTCAGCTTCAATAAGCTTGAACAAACTGTGGAAATTTTTATATAATTTTTCCCATCATTTTTGTACGAAAAGGACTAAAAAAGTAACGCGACAACACCTTAGGAGGACTAAAACTGCCAAGGGCTGAAAATAGGGACTGAAACTGTAAAAACAGAATCATTAAGGTATAAAATGATATATTATTAATTTCCAAGCTCAGAACGCTATATTGGACAAGTAGTGGACTATAATTGTAAATTATATATATAAAAAGGACTAACGGTGTAACGCTAACGCCGTTAGGGTAAAAAGTGTAAAAAATGGAAAAGGACAAGGATCAACATATTATATTTGAAATTCTTATTTTATTTTCCATTTTTCGTCACCCCATCAAGTCATATGCATTTTTATACATATTATTTATTTATTTTATAACGTTCGTTATATATATATAAATAAAGAATTTTATCGTTTTTAACTTAACCTTTTATTTTATCACTTTCGAGAAGACGATATATATGTTGCACGTAAATAAAAATAAGATAATATTAGGAATAATATTATTTTTAAACTTTAGACATTTTAAGAAATTCATATTCTCACAATAACGATTATATCGTTATTCGTTTTCATTTTCTTTTTCGTCATTCATATTAAGTTAGAATCTCAGACCCTCCTTATATTCAGGTCCCGTATTGAAGACGTTCCATAATCGTTCCCATAATCTTACTTGGTTTTGTAATTCCATCTTATCAGATACGCTCAAAGGTGAGTCATGGCCCTTACTCTTTTAATACTCGTTTTATACTTTTGGGGGAGATACATGCTCAAATATATTTCATTATTTTTATGAGTAATTATAATGATAACATACATGATTCAAATCAAAATACTAATTAATAATTACTTGATATGGTTTAATTCTTAAGATGTGATATATATCTTAATTGCTAATTGTTTAGCTTAAGTAATTGAACTCGGAAGATGATATTTTCAAACTGCTTGTTATAGCATGATATTGGTTTATAAGATAAATATTCAAGTAACATCGTGAATATACAGATCATTGTTCTATATTAATACCAAACTTAAACGGAAGTACTTGCTAGGAAAGAGCATTTGTACTTAAGATTTATCGTTACCTTGATATTGCCTGAGTTACCCTTACTGTCAGAAAGTCCCTTTATCATGAGCCATTAATCACTTGTAGTGAACGCGAATATAGTGAACAACTTCGAAAACTGTTAGAGGCTGACCACCTGTCCCACTAATTACTTGACGGAATGCCTCTGTGGCTAGTCGTATTAGTCGCGATGCACTATATTTGAGCAGAATAGGAAATGACAATCACCTATTACTTGAGGGCATTATCTTACGTCATTGATTTGATATTGATCATCAGCCGTTTTACGGTACTGTTAACGTTTGCGTGTCATGAGGCTTGGGGCAATATCCATAAGAAAATATATGTCTTCAACATATATCTAGATACAGCTGTATAGGTATTTCACCTCATTGCATTAACATCATGAGTTTCCACCTCATGCTAGGATTTTACTCCAATAATTGAATTTGACTGAATACTTATATGATTTATTTGTGGTTATACATATACCATTCACTACTTGTTTCATCTCTGTTAGTATTTATTACGGTTATTACCCTGTTCTTGAAATCATTGAAATGAACTGTTTATCAGGAATTGGAACTCATTTTGGGATAATTATATTACCTCTGAAATTATTAAAACTAATTGTTTAATCATACTTGAATTTATCTCAAATATTACTATATACTTCTGAATTCATTAAAATAAATGGTTTTCCATTAAACTCTATGAACTCACCAACCTTTGTGTTGACACTTTTAAGCATGTGTATCTCCGGTAATTAACGGAGCAGGACAAGACACGGAGCGGGCATTTAATACTCTGATAAATAAAAGTGGTGTTAAATCAAATGTATCATTTTTTTACAAGCCTCTATATCTCTTTATGGGATTTTTAAATCAAATGTTTCATCTTTGTATCAAAAGTATTTACATGAATGACAAATAACTTTCAAAACGCCTCTTTCGAGCCATTTTCTGAAATTTTGACTTCGATCCTCCCCGTAACACCCTAATTACTTTTCCGCTGCTATTCCATAAATTAGGGGTTGTTACAATTACGATTAACCGAAGAAATAGATCCCGATGAGGCATAATTCACCATTTTGTATCGGTTTCAACGGGTCTTCTCTGGCTCATTTTCGGATGACTTTTATTGCTAGTCAAACCGATGGCGACAACGGTTCCCGGTTGAACCCGTTGGTCCAGTCCGGTTTTCAAAACTATCGTTCCATCAACTTGTTAGCTTGTATGAATCTTTGTGTAGTTTATTAGTTTGTACAATGTGTATAATAACATGTACTTTTTATTTTGGGTTTTGCTAAACAATGCTCACTGGACAATGTTTAATATAAATATAAAAGGAAATTTTAACTTTGTTAAATCAAAAATTGTGTATATATAAGTTAATTTTTATGTTCATTTATTGTGCATTAAATGCATAATTAGTTTAAATATGAAAAAAAAAAAAAAAAAAAAAAAAAAAAGATTGTTTAATGTGGCTTAAACATTGCCCAGTGGGCATTGTTTAGCAAAACCCTTTTATTTTAATGGTGTTTTAAAAATAACATTAATTAGTGTGTTTGATTATTCTATATTTATTTTGTAGCTTGTTTAGATTGTACATTGTGAAATTTTTATTATTCTTTTTAGTAACGGGGTATTTTAATTGTTTGTATTTAATTTAGTAGATGTGATTTTAATTGTTTGTACAATGTGAATAAATCATTGTACTTTTAAGTAATGAGTGTTTTAATAGGAATATTAATTACGAGAATTAAGTTTTTTATTAAGGTATTTAATGCCCAATTGTGTTTTAATTTGTTGTACTTTTAGCAATAAAACTTGTAATGCTGAATATTAAGGTATTTAATACTCAATTGTGTTTTAATTGGTTGTACCTTTAGCAATGAAACTTGTAATGCTGAATTTTAAAGAATTTAATGCTCAAAAGTGACTTCATGCTTTATTAGATAGTAAGATAAGATAAGCAAACCCGAGTCAACCCCCTGAAATAAATATGTGACCTTTATCCAAAACTCAATAAAACCTGTGTTTTAAAACCCGGGTTGACCCGGCCGGTTGAACCGTCAACCGATCGGGTGACCGGAAGGCGGTTTTGAGCAAAAAACCCGATTGAACCACCGGTTGAACCGTGACCCGGTGGCTCAGCCGGGTAAATTAAAAAACAGTTTTTAAAACATTGAATAAAACTCATCTAGAATCATATAGTTGCTTTTTTCGATTGGTTAAATCTTCACACATAAATATTTTTTACTCACACTTACATATTTTAATGGGGCAATTTCATATCTCTCCTCTTTTTAAGTAAGTTGAAATTTCATATTTAACAAAAAATGCATTAAAAACATTGTACATTATCCATTTAATACTTGCATTTTGGGTATATATGAAATTAATCATGAAAATATGGTGATATATGAAATTAATCCTATTTTTAATTATCTTAAGTTTGGGTTCACAGTAAAGTCATCCTCGTATTGGCTAAACATTTAAATCATAAAACTCTATTTTTGTTAAAATTTTGTTTTGTGATGTTAATTTGCATAAAAGATTAAAAGATCATGCACTTTTAGTGCATTCAATAAAAAAAAAACTGAGTTTATAGTTTTTTTAGTTATTCCTTTAGGAGAGGTGATTCGCACAACTTTTTTTATTCTTTCACCACACTCTGTGTATTACAGTGTTGTACTGCGTGCTCTCTGTGCATTACAGTGTTGTACAAAATGATGTTTTTATAAAAAGAAATAATGTGCCAATCAATCGCCTTCCTTTAGTATGTGAAAATAAAACTCTATTTTTATTAAAATTAGTTATTCTAATGAAGTTCAATTTTCCTTTTTTATATTATCGTTTAGAAAACTTTGTACACCCGCTCATTTTTAGTTTCAATTTTGAATAAAACATCCACTCAAAAAAGGTTGGGATGTAGACATACACTAGCTATAGATGATACAATAGTAATACGAGCACCAAATGTTTTATTCGTATTTAGCTTTTGTTGCTAATAGTCAAGTTGACTTTAATGGATGGATCAGTATTAGTGTAAACACAAAAAGAAAAAAGAAAACTAAGCAAATTAAGAAGTGATATCTCATATCTCTATCTTTAGTTAGGTATTAAATCAACCTCCTTTTTATGTTGCTTAAGTTTAAAGTATTAAATAGTAATTCCTTAACTATTCTTATACTTTCATAGTCCATAATAAAAAGATTTTCATTCAAGTTTGCAACAAAAAGTCTTTGAAAATCACATGTAGGGGTTTAGAATGTTTATTATCATACTTTGGTGACTTTGTTCGGTAGAAAGGAACACAAATTACTCGTATTTGATTATAGCAGAAATCAGGGACGGAACCAGGACTAAATATGATCGGGTTCACAAAAAATTTAAACGGTAATATAGAAACACATTTCGATGCACCGGGTGCATTTAAGATGCGTTTGAAAAAAATGATGTTTTCTTCAAAAATTAACACCACATCGTAAGAATCTATAGAGGTCCCGGACACTCGGGGAAACCCCGGTTCCTTGCGGGAATATTTGAACCAAATACCTTTTAAGCTATTCTAACTACTACCTCCGTCCCAAAATAAATGTCACATTTGACTTTTTTGAGTTTTTTTTTTATTCAACTTTGACCTTAAATTTTTTTATTTGTGTTACATAATATTTGATGCGAAGTATATGAATGGATTTGGTTTCAAATATATTTTCATTGGTATAATTTTCATCAAGTATTATATAACACAAATAAAAATATTTAAGGTCAAAGTTGAATAAAAAAGACTCGAAAAAGTCAAAGGTGACATTTATTTTTGGGACGGAGGGAGTATATTTTAGTTAGACTTTTCATCTTTTCACAAACTTGCAAAGTCACGAGAAATGAACTTGACTCGCTAAACTCTGAATTCGGGTTTTGAGTATGTCGAGTTTCGGGCACTACTTGGTAATAATAATAGCCATCTAGCTTAACTAACTAACAAGTACAAGTTTGTTTTCGATCAGTATTAGTCAATATGTAATTTTGTAAGATCCATTTAAATAACATATACTCGTATGTTTTTAGAACTATAGATCGATCACATGGCTACTATAACTACATCGGAGCATCAAATGCATTAAATTTTGGCTCTTTAGTACTAGACATATCAACTCTATTACTTTACGCATTGTGGTCCTATAACGACCTAGGAGGTGTGGACACTTTCCATCAGTCGTTATCGATACTTTATTTCGAAATTTTGTGTCATATCTAATACCCATGTTTAAGTCATTTTTAACTCGTTGGATTAAATCTGCTTTAGCATTAAAATAATAATAATAATAATAATAATAATAATAAAATAAAATGTGCTCGTTAGTCATCAAATTAACTCAATCCTATGCGAAAACCTGCATCTTTGCTTTAATACATGACTTACTAAATAAGTCAAATTATTAGCAAATATCTAAACACGTAAATGTAATAATGAATCAACCAAAAACGATTTAGGGACGGAGGGAGTATTACACATTTCGGCCCAAAAAGTGTAAATAGTCGATAAATTATGATATCTATAATTAATGCGAGTTTGATTGATAAAAAATCATTTCTACGCTCACACTGTTTTAACTAGGGTTGTAAATAAAATAATTAAAAACTTGTGATGACCCAACATTTTTAAATAGGGCTGTAAACGAACCGGACGAACACGAACGAAACCTTGTTCATGTTCGTTCATTTAATTTTAACTGGACAAATAAACGAACATTAATGCTTAAACGAACGAATTTTTTTGTTCATGTTCGTTTATTAAGAAAATGACTTGTTCATGTTCGTTTATGTTCGTTCATTAAGACACTAAACGAACGCTAAACGAACATAAACGATCGAATATAAATGAACATAGACAAACAAACATAAACTTTATTAAATTATCTAATATTGTTTTATAAGTGTTATTTTGTTTAAACAAACTAATTTTAAAAGTATACAATTAAAGATATGATATACGAACATAAATAAATAAATGAACATAAACGAACGTTAACGAACGCATAATCGGACGTTCACGAACATAAATAAACGGACGTGACTTTTGTTCATGTTCGTTCATTTAACTAAACGATCGTAAAATATTGTTCATATTCGTTCATTTAACATAAACAAACTTTTTATCGAATGATTCATGAAATGTTCACTGAACGTTCAGTTCGTTTTTATGAAATTTTTAATAAGACAATATTTGACAAGGGTATTGGGGCATTTTTTGATAATGGGACACTCAATTGAATAATGATACGATATGATGACCTACTCTCAATTTCTATAATACCAATAATTATGTTTTCTTACTAGATTTTGTTTATTTAATCTTTCTACCAATTCAACCCTTTGACATTCAGAAAATTATAATTATACATCCTTTAGTACACATAACATTAATTGTACCTCTTACGTTTTTAGTAGAGTACAATTTTAGCAAGTCGAATTAGTACATGCACGGTTACCTTAGTTATCATATAACTTACATTCTCACCAAAATTTCAAAATACGTCTCTCTCTCTCTCTTTTTTTTTCTTCAAATCATTACTCTCTCCGTCTCAAAATTACTATCATGAGATAAAAATTACATAGTTTAATAAAAGTAAGATCATTTTAATTTCCAATCACTCAAATAGAATATTCCTGCACTATATTCTCTAGTTTTTACTTAAAAAGAAAAGTGGACAATTATTTTGAGACATCCCGAAAAAGAAATATGGACAATAAGTTTGAGACGGAGGGAGTAAAATATAATTTTCAGATTTCATTATTAGAGTTAACTTTTACACATAAAAAGTAACTTCTTACACTAAATATTTACAGTCACGTCTTCTGATTTATCTGTTTTTCTATGTCCGTTATTTTTTTTAGAACGACAATTTTAACTATCTTACAACATTTACATTACAAATCTATCTCATATATCTTAAGCATGACTTGAACCCACAACCATTTGATAAAGGAACTTTTCATACAACATGGGTACCACTGAGACACAAGTCTTTTAGTTATGTGTCCATTACGTAATAAGTTGTTATTGATATTTCATATAGTGTGAAAATTGAAAAACCACTTCACTTCACTTTATTGAAATTTATCGTTGTTGATAACGTAAGTACCCCAATATTTGAGTAACTATACAATACTCGACATAAATATACTTGGTCCACACGTTACTCGACCATAAGTGGTTCATTATAATCCCGACCAACCGATGTATTTCAATAACAAACACATATTTTGAAGATTAATCTAAAGACACACTTCTTGTTCTCTTGAAGATTAGTTTTTCTAGTTTACTACTATCCGACTCTCAGTTTTTGTCACATTAATTTCTAAGTAACTTTCTTGGCCTTAAGAGCAGAAGGTATGTTGTAGCACTGTCTGTCAGCAAATATCCATGTAACACTCACGTATAATATTTAACCAATTTACCGTCCCCCGTGACACCGATGCCATAGAAGAGTAGGACCTACAAATTTTTACTATTAAAACATAAACAACACATTTAAATAAAAATAAAATAAAAACACCAGTTCATCGCCATCACCATGACTTTAAACCTTATAACACCAATAGTGGTATGGCAAAACCGTTATTGTATCATACTACTATACCTTTTGCCTTAAATTATCGCATTATCTTTTAAAATTTAGAAGTCCGACAATTATTTTAGCACAAACTTAACTGAAAATGTGAGCATTAATTTTGAGGAGAGGTATACGGAAATTGTAATACAACAACTACACCAACATACCCAATCCCTCCGAAGAGAGGTATACGAGAAATAAGATGTAAACAGTCGTACCCCTCACCGAAAGCAAATAAACTACTTGGAGAAAAAACAAAAATCCTAATATCAAACACAAAAAACATAAAAGGACTAATTTGTGAGAAACAAAAACCCAAAAGTCCTACATGAAACATTTTCAGACAAGGACAAAACTTTTATCAACAACAACAAAACACAAACACAACTCAACACTCTTTGTTCCCAAGTACTAAATCAAACACACACACACACACAAACATAAAAAGGGTTTCTGTTCTTTTACTTCTCCGTCACACACACACACACACTAATTTCACCTTCAAATTACACAGATAAATAAAAAAAAAAAAAAAAAAAATGCCGAAAAGTGAGAAAAAAGAAGAGGAAAAACCGAAGTTGAGAGATCCGTATGAAGTTTTGGGTGTTTTGAAAAGCTCAACAGATCAGGAAATTAAAAGTGCTTATCGTAAATTAGCTTTAAAGTATGTTTTCTTACTTCTTATCTTTTTTTTTTTTTTTTTTTTTTTTTTTTTTTTTAAATATGGGTTTGTTAGGTATTAGTTTTTGAGATTTAAGTTTAGGGGGGGTGTTTGTTTAGGTTTATTTTTGGGCTTATGAGCTTATGGGTGTGTTTGACGCAAGGCTTTTAGGGGCTTATAGTGGCTTGAGCTTATAGAATAAGCTAGCTTATAAAATAAGCTTTGTTTGTCACAGTGGCTTATGGAAGTGTTTATAAGCCATAAGTTTCCATAATCCCAAGCCCATTCAAACGGGCTTATAGTTAGTCAAATGACTTAAATACCCTTCAAATTATAATGGTTGAACACGCAAAAGCTTGAAATATATCTTATATTAATTTGATGTATTTTTATGTGATTTTACATTAATAAGCTTCAGCTCTAACTAATTCGCCAAATATAAGCTCCAGCTCGAGCCTCAGCTCTAGCCCATTTCGCCAAACTTACCCATAAGTTTAGGGGGTGTTTGTTTAAGTTTATTTTTGGGCTTATGAGCTTATGTATTTTCACCTTATGTTTCATAAGCTTCTTTTTTTTCCAGCTTATTTCGAAATTTATGAAGCTTATATAAGTTTATTATGTCATAACAGTGAACCCATATGCTTCGAAATAAGCCGTAAAAAATCGAGCTTATGAAACATAAGCCGGAAATGCGTAAGCTCATAAGTTCAAAAATAAGCTTAAACAAACACCCTTTAGTGTTAGTAATTAGAATTAGCTTTTGGTTGTAATTGGTTTAGTTAATTATGCTGTGTTTAGGTGTGTTAGATGAATTGGTTGTGTCTATTGAGTGTGTGTTGTAGTTGACTTTGCTTAAGTTATACTCTACCGCAAAGGATAAATTGTTGCTATTGTATCATAACTTTAGCTATAGGCAAATGAGAAAATTTAAGGAAGCGACAAATAAATGCTAGTACAATATTGAATTTTTAAGTTATTTAAGTTATTGAATTAATTTTGTGTCTATTGAGTGTGTGGTGTGGCTGACTTTGCTTAAGTTATACTCTACCGGTTCAAATTTGTTTCTCGTTCATTGGGATTAGTTGTTTAAGTTATTGAATAAATTTTGTGTTTTAAAGTTTGTTAACCTAGAATATTTGATATCGTAATGCTTGTTTGTGGTTTTTGGAGGTTGAGGTATGTTTATCATTTTTTGATGATTATATTTAAAATCAGGTAGCATAGAATTAGTTTCTTGTACGTGATTTGAATTAGGTCTTCCTTCAATTAAAATAGCTAATTATGTTCCCAAATAGATCATTAGATGTATAAATATAAATTATTCATTTTGTAACCTTGTAGAATTTGTTTGTGGTAAATTTTTTAAAGAACCGGTTAAAATCTATGACTAGTTTTGATGACCAAGACATGCTTCGTGTCAAACAACATTATCATTTTGGCAATATACTCTTTCACGTATCACTTAGTTTGTGTTTGTTTTAAAAAAAAAAAAAGTCTTACTAGCCCTCTTACTCTTACCAATAAGAGGTGGTCAGACGTTTTGCTTGTTTTTTTTTTTCTTTTGAGTCAGACCCAGTTAGACATATAACATCTTACTCGGTAAGAGGTGGGGGACTTGTCTTACTGCCTCTTACTCGATAAAAGATTGAAGAATCGTGTTAATATAATATATTTGATGGTTTATTAACTGTATTATATTTATGATAAAAGTTCTTGTTTCATATCTACATAAGTTACTTAAATAAATTGCAGAAACGAGCACTTAAAATCATTCGGACAATTATAAAAAAACAAACAACATTATTTCGTTCATATTTAGACTTTCTAGCCACCTCTTACTGGTAAGATGTGGTAGTCAGATTCAGACCTAAAACATCTTAATGAAACAAACACATTCACGTATCCCTTAGTTTTTGCAAATTTCAAACCCTCTATGGGGTCAAGATAAAGGTAATACTACAAATAACTGAATAAGTTATATAGTTGGTACTTTACGATGCAATTAGTAGTTTGAGGTTGATGTTTCGGTAGCTGCAGTTATAAGATTCTTAAATGTTATTTATGACTGTTTATCAATCTGGATTTTTTTATGCTCATCTTTTGAGATAGGAGGATTCTAATATTAGCTGCATTCTGCAGTGTCTGCATTTAGTAGATAAATTGTTTGTGTTTGTTGCCAACATATCAGCTTTAAAAGTACGGATAAGTTTGAAAGGCTGATTTATAATTATTTCTTTTTTGATAATGTATCCAAGGTACCATCCTGACAAGAATGCGAATGACCCTAAAGCAACCGATATGTTTAACGAGATAACCTTTTCCTATAACATATTGTCGGATCCAGATAAACGTCATCAATACGACACTGCTGGTTTTGAGGTCAAATTCTCGTCAACCATTTATATGTTATGGAAGATATCTAAAATTTACCTTAATATAGGATTTATGGATACGGGTACTTGGTTTATGCTAACACAATTGTCATGGGCGCAGGCTGTGGCAAGCGAAAACCAAGATTTGGAGCTAGATCTTTCAAGTTTAGGCGCCATGAATACCATGTTTGCCGCAATTTTTAGGTCTTTTTCGACATCAGAACTCTTATAAATGAATTTGTTTCTTCGTTGTTACTGAAGCTGATGTTTCTACAATGCCTTTTGTTGCAGCAAACTTGGAGTGCCGATAAAAACAACCGTATCTGCCACTGTGTTGGAGGAGGCATTAAATGGAACAGTTACTATTCAGCCAATTGCTTTAGGGCAGCCCATCGTTAAAAAGGTAGGCTACTGCTTCATTCTTTTGCAGTTTCTATAAATTTAATTCGTTCTTATGAAATATTTGCGTTTTTGTACAGGTTGAGAAGCAATGTGCTCATTTTTATTCGGTTACAATAACAGAAAAGGAAGCACAGGCTGGACTAGTTTGTCGTGTGCAATCATCAGATAAGAGCAAGTTCAAGGTTTGTAACTTGTAACTGATCTACTTTTTGAATCTCGACACACTTGAATAAAGTTTCATTGACATTTATATATATATAAGTACACTTGCATGCGCCCAAATGCTTCTTCAGAAGGTCATTCACCAATTTCAGTGCGATCATTCATGATTAAAGTGCTAAAAGTTAATATTTTTGCCAAATATGCTGCATTGTGTTATTCCAGATGTAAAGTAACTCATTCGTTGCACCATATGCTCGTACCTCATTTGTTAGGCTCTATTGACTTGTTATATAAGGATAGTCCAAATATTGCAGACACAAATAATGACTTATTGGAATCAGCACACATCACACGCCACTTTCTGTTCTCTTTTAACTTGAATAATACACGTATAACGATTTTATTTGGTCCTGTATTAACCGAAGGGTTTAACTTTTTGCAGCTTTTATATTTTGATCAGGAAGAAAATGGTGGACTGAATCTTGCACTCCAGGTATACTTTTTACTTATTACTACTTGATCCGGATAAGAGTGTTTTTTATAAAATCAGCATTTTTTTAAAATTAAAGAAGATCATTTGTCTTCAAGAGGCAAAGTTAGTGTCGGAGAGGTCTTCGAGTACTTATTCTACATTACTGCTAGAATTATCTTCATACAAGTTCTAAAAAATGTATATAAACTATACTTATTTCGTCAACTCCCATTGCAGGAAGATAGTGCAAAAACAGGGAAGGTGACATCTGCTGGAATGTATTTTCTTGGTTTCCCAGTTTATCGATTGGATAAACCATCGAACTTGGTAAGTACATTTTGAATAAGATTTATGTAATTGTGACAACTCAAGTTATGCTTCATTTTCTATAATCTTATTCTCTTTAATTTCTTGTCTGTTGGCTACAGATGGCATCTGCAAAGGATCCAGATACTGCTTTTTTCAAAAAACTTGATGGGTTTCAGCCATGTGAAATGCACGAGATAAAAGCCGGCGTTCATACATTCGCTGTTTATGGTTAGACTTATGACTATTAGTCTGTTTATGCACGTCCCGGTTTAAATACAACATTTCACCAATAGTTTAACGAAAATGTTTGGCTATTTTAGTCAATTATCTAAAGTTTCTCATAATAATAACGGAAGAGAAAACGCTTATGGGTCGAACCTGCCAATGTTTTGCAGGTGACAATTTCTTTAAAAGTGTAAGCTACACAATAGAAGTTGTGTGCACAGCTTCTTTCGAAGAAGAGAAGGAGAGTCTCAGAACAGTTGAAGCTCAGATTTTGTCGAAACGGCTGGAACTCTCTAAGTTCGAAACTGAATACAAACAGGTTGGTTAAACTCTTATCAGCTTGATCTGTCATAAACTAGGATGTCCTGTTTTAACTTTCATAAAATGTTTGTATATAACAGGTTCTTGCACAATTCACAGAGATGACTAGTAGATATGCTCAGGAAATGCAAGAGGTAACTTCAAAAGATTCCAACCAGTTATTATTATTTTTAAATAGCACTCTCTTTGTCATGTCAATTGTAACCATTTGTATGACATCTTTGTCATGTCAATTGTAACCATTTGTATGACAATGGGTCAATTTGGGTTATATGATTTACATGTCGCCATCCTTACCTTACTTGACAGATACATCCCTCTGATTAATAAACTTGGGAAAATAGCCTATGGTTAACCACCACTTTGTACATATTTGACTAGTTTTGTAAATATCTAGATAACCATAACTATAAGTTGGATAAATGAAACTGAGTTTTATAAAGTAATTAACCAAAAATTGACAACCCATAATTTCAAAGTTGGTAGTATGCACAGGTCTGGCAATATTTCCTCTCAAGAAAAAACTTTTTTTGTAGATTGATGACCTTCTTAAAGAAAGAAATGAGATACATGCGTCCTATACAACAGCTCCACCAATGAAGCGTAGTAGTAGCAGTGGTAGTAGTGGTGGTCGTAAAAGTAAAAGCAGAAGTGCATCAAAGGAGGCAAAAGAAGATAGCCACCAAAAGCCATCATCAAAGGATCGAGTAAAGAAGAAGAAATGGTTCAATATTCATGTAAAGGTTGACAAGAGGAAACCTTGCTAAATCTTGTGGGATTTGGTAACATCTCAACATTTCAGTTTCATAAGAGATGAAACTGTGGAAAACAAAGGCAGAGTCCACAAAATGCTGAACAAAGAAACCCGAAGTAGCAAATTTGTTGCATTGCATTGTGTTGTTTGTACATCTTGTTGCGTTTCAAATAGGATTTTATAAGTGATTCATGGACAGAGATTATTTTCAGCTCTGGTGCTCTTGAACAATTAATATAGTTCGTGTAGGGCCCGGGATACTGATTGTATCTGTAAATTTATTTGTTATGTTAATTGAAGCTTATTTGTTGTTTCTTTCATTTTGAACATGTTAATATGAAATTTCATTAGCAAGTCGTGAAACGAAGATGGTCTTATGTTTCATCTTTGTACAATGTTTTGCAAACTAGGATACCAAAAAGAACTCCACGATGATTCTTGAATGAAGGTTTACCTGTATTAAGATATACTCCGTACTATATTTTCAATGCACATCTTGCATACTGGCATTTAGGTATACTTGTATAGTTGTATGCAACATTTTAATGCTTATTCCCAAAACCATGTTTCTCATGGCTCCTTTAAAACTGTGCATGCCGTGGGTATACGTCCCCAAACTATGCATATACGTGTCGCTGATTTTATCAAACAGATTTAGTTATTTACAAAAACAAAATTGGACAAAAAATGTTTGTGGGTCCTACCCATTTGAAACTACGTTAGAAATCAGTTGTTCAACCCTCTCATTTTGTTACTCAACATGTTGAACCGTCCATTTTGCCACCCCAGATTGTTATTTTAGCCATGACTGATGACATTGCATCCTAATAAAATGGCTAAAATTTTCATGTAATGCTAAGATGTTTGATACTCGAGGCATAGACAGCTAATAAGGTTGGGTAAATACAAACAGTTCATAAAGTAAAAAATTACTCTTTCCTCCGGTAAAGACCAACTCTAATTCCGTTCATAAGCTTGCTATCTATTTACATCTCAACTCTAATATTCTTGCGAGTTATACTAAACAGGGATGATGAGAGAACTTACAGCCGAAAAAAGAGAGTAACTTGTAATATGGAGCATTAGTCATCTGACCATTTCTTGTGAATCAGTTCATCTCTATCTATGAACCGTTCAAGCAATTCCTTCTCTTTCAAAACTAAGCAATTTGTGTCCTTACCAAACCAGTCATAGCGGTGTTTGGCAATGTAGTCATATGCAGCATCTCTTATAGGAGTTGGGATGACCATGAGAGTGCTTAATGCGGAGTATGGCAATGGCTAGTAGGAAAGAACTTTCAGGGCAGCTGTAAACAGACAATAATTCAAATATCAGAGCCTAAGAACAAAACTGGGGGGAGTGGGAGGTTGGGAAAAGGCTTAATTGCACAATATCCTTTCAAGAAATGCCAAAAAAAGAATTTGGAAAATCAAAGTTTTAATTCATGCAGTCGTAACTTGTTGCAAACTAACCATCATTTGTGTGAACATACCAAAAAAAGTTCTAATAACAAAACTGGGAGGTCGCGAAAGGTTACAGTAAACATTATTTTCTGAAGAGATGCATTTTCGAGGAGAGATCTAAGTTCTGAATCACGTGCTTGTTAATTTGTTGCAAACTAAGCATCATTCTTGTGAACAAGCCTAAAAGCCACTGTAGTAACAACCAGGTGTTTTTGGTACCACCTTGGATACAAATCATGTTTGGCATTTTTTGGTCCAAAAATGCAGTCTAGCAAGCTATAATGTTTCAGTTTTGCAATAAAAAGCTAAGCATCATGGCTGAAAAATCAATGGTTTAGTATTTAATCTGGCATTGTCTTAGTACAACTGCACAAAATGTTCAAGTATTCATTGCATACTTATAATATTTTTTCACCGTCAATGATTTCTTAAGCTAAAGTCAGGTATAGTGATCAAAAAGGCCTATCACTAAACTCATGTTCATATGTTTTACAGTAGCTGCATCATTTAGCCTCTGTAATGGTGGAAGCGACTGATCATAAATAGAGAAGAACGCTATCAGTAAAAAAGAGTTCTAACCAGTAGACCCTTGGTGATATGCATCTGGTCCTTCAATGAATAGAAAACGACGGAGAACATCCTCGCGATCAACACCACATATTCTCATGTATGGTTCAGCAGCCTCAGATTGCAAGCAACAGAACTTGATTTTCCTATCTTTGTCAGCTTTAATCACTAGCTTCACCCCTGCATAAACAATACAGAAGTCATACAGAAGTTTCCTCTAGAGGTTGTCAGTTCAATATTGAAAGAATTTAACTATCAGTTAGTAATTTTGTCCGATAACAATTGAAAGTATGAATAACTTTTAAACAGAAACTGTTGACAAAAATCTAGTTAATCTGTAGGCTACTTTGGACTTAGCCTAGTACCAAAAATGTCCCATGTTAGCCGTCAGCCTCACTATTCGGATGTAAATTGGCAAAAAGCAGAAGGAAATCCTATGCAGTCTTTGAACACATAATCAGAGAAACAAGCATAGCTATGCTCAGTTAACTGTCAATGCAATCACTAATTGCTCACTAGCCCTATGTCTAAACATTATTTCATGATTAAATGCAAAAAATGGCTCAACAGCAAAGCTAGCCATGCTCAGTTTACTATCACTCCTATCATTAATCATCGATTAGCCCTATATTTAAGCATCACTTTATCAAACTACCAAGAACCAAACTTATAACAAACCTAAACACATACACAGTTTTCCTAACTACAACAATCTCAAACAGCTTCAATAAACTAAACACAAACCAAACCGTAATCTCCATACACAAATTGACAAAATCCGAACAAACTCCAAGCCAGTTTTCAGAAAGCACAACTCAAGGCTACGCGGTAAACTATAACTATCATAGTAATTATCAACTAGCCCTAACTTTAAACATCATTTCATCAAATAAAACTAAAACTATCAAACAACTTCAATCAGCATCATTACATATCAAACAAAAACAAAACGTGAATTACGAATAAAACATAACAAAACTGCAATCCCTGTACGCAAAATGATGAAATGCGCATAAACTCCTAACCAGTTCTATAAAACCACAACTCAACTCAACTCAACTCAACTCTATAATCATCAACTAGCCCTATATTTAAGCAGCATTTCATTAAAAACACATACAAATATCAAACAACTTCAATCAGCAAACTCACAGATTAAACACAAACAAATAACGAATAAAGCATAACAAAACCTCGTTGACAGAAATCCGTAATTTCCGTACACCTAAAGACGAAAACCGAACAAACTAGCTATACTCGGTAAAACTATCATTATCAGTCAATCGTCACTAAGCATCAATTAGCCCTATATTTAAACACCATTTCATCAAATACACATACACCAATCATTATCAAACAACTTCAACCAGCTAACTACACATTTAACATAAACAAATTAGGAATAAAACGTAACAAAACGCCGAAATCCGAACAAACTCGTAACTAGTTCTCAAAACCACAACTTAGCGAACAAACTACCAACTCAGTATAACTATCACTCTATAATCACTAATCATCAACTAACCCTATATTTAAGCATCATTTCATCAAATACACCTATAACTATCAAAAACAACTTCAATCAGCATGATCACAAACTAAACACAGACAAATAACAAATAAAACGTAACAAAACCTCTCTAAATCCATAATTTCCGTACACCTTCTAACGGTTTATTCGTAAAACTATCACTATCATCACTAATAATCAATTAGCCATATATCTAATCATCATTTTATCAGATATACACCTATAACTATCAAAACTACTTCAATCGGCAAAATTACAAATAACAATAAAACATGACAAAAGCGTTTAAGCGTAATTTCTGTACACAAATCACTACATCAATCAGCCCTAAATTTTAAGCAGATTTCATCAAATACACCTATAACTATCAAAACAACTTCAATAAGCAACAGTACGTAAACTATAAACTAGCTACTCAGCATAATTATCACTATAATAACTAATTTCATTTTAAACAAAAACAAATACTAAGAGATAACACGTAACAAACAAAACCGTGCTGTACACGAAACCGAACATACTCCTAATCAGTATATCTATCACTCTTATAACTAGTCATCAACAATATTACATATTAAGCAATCACAAAACATAAATAACAAATTATATAAAAACTAATCAGCGATATTATAATTAAACAATCACAAAACGCGACGAAACAAAATACGAATAAAACGTAACAAACGCGCAGTTTCCTAGCAACTTAACGAACAAACTACCTACTCAGTGAACTATCACTATCACGCCTTAAATTTAAGCATCATTTCATCAAATACATCTAATAACTATCAAAATCACTAACTAAACTAAATCACGAAACTAATAGCGAATAAAACGTAACAATACTACCTACTCAGTATAACTAACACTCTATTATAACTAATCATCAACATACATATCAAATTATATAAACGAATAGCGAAAATAAGCCGATACAAAACCTCGGTGACAGAGATGACAAACACCGTCGTAAACCACCACGCGCGGCTGTAGGAGCGTCGGAATCGTACTAGTCTTCACGGCATCACTCACCGGAACATATTCATCATCGTCATCATCTAACACCATATCCTCCGCTGCTAAACCACCAGAATCAACTTTTGACGGTAACCGAACATCTTTTGACGGTGATGATGAGAAGTTAACGGACGTTATCTTCGCCGTTAAATCACCGGAATGTAACCGAACATGGTTTGACGGTGATTTAACGGACGTTATCTTCGCCGTTAAGTTTTTAACGGAATGTGACGGAAGAGGTTTTGACGGTGATGAAATGAGGTGAGAGTAGAGTGATTTGATTGATGAAGGTGAACGGTGGTGACGTAAGAGTGACGTCATAGTTTGATAGAGAAGATGATCAAGTGAGTTAGTTATTTAACTGGATTTGGTTAAGTTGTTGGTGACTTGTTGTTCAAGTAGTATTTATAGTGTTGATGGTTTAATGACGATTTAATGAAATGCGTATGGTACGTTTTCAACCGTTTGGTTGCACTTGGGGCCTTTTTTTCATCCACACATCAGCCTTACGTCAGTTTTCTCTCTCTTCTCACTCTACTTCACCTCACTTCACCATTTAGTGGGCAAGACATGCTTCAATTCACCTTTCATTCAAATACACACTTTATAAAAATATACCCCATTAAATACCCCACACACACTCACAAACAAAATAAAAAATAATAAACCATGAGGTGATCAGACCATAAATATTTTTGGTTTCTGTGTTTCATGCGTGAAGTTGGGAACTAGGCAAGGATATCATGCGTGAGCCTAGGTGAAATGGTGATACTTTTCACCTCTTTGTCTTTAGTCTTAGAGCAGGAAAGGAAAACTCCTCATTCCGGCCACACGGGTGCCACGTCACCTGAATACCTCCCATTACAACTTCCTTCCCATAACATAACACAACTTACTAATTTGAACCCACCACTATCTATTTTTATTTTTTTTATTCATCTTTATTAAATATAATTCCACCATCATCTACCCATCTTTATAAAAAGACCCGGACATCACCACCATCAACTCCCTACCGCCACCATCATTATAAAAAGACCCGACCACACCACCATCAACTCCCTGCCAACACCCAATTCCTTTAAAGATCCGGCCACCATTCCACCAAATCCTGCCAACATCGATTTATTCAACAGAAATGTTAGTTGATCTATGATCCAACCACCAAAAGATTTGGCCACCATTCCACCAAATCTGATCCAGCCACCAAAAAAGAAAAGCAAGAAAACTAAAAAAAAAAAAAAAAAAAAAAAAAAAAAATTATATAGAAAAAATGGCCCACTTGTCAGTTAAAATGGTTCGCCGTCTGCACGAGCAAGGTGGCTTTGGCGAGGGATGGCGAATGGGGGTACCATGGCGAACGTGCCACATAGGCACGACGAGCCATGGCATTTGTCACAACGATTGCTCTTAGGGGTGTAAGATAGACTGATCCAGACCTGAACCTGAGGTTCGGGTTACTCGGGTCATTAATTTTGTTCGAGTTATTCGGGTCAACTTGAATATCTCGAATGCTAGATAGAGCTGGGTATCGGGTTAAATATTTTTGGCTAACTGGAAACCCGAATAAGGGTTTTTTATTTTTTAATATATTTTTTATAAACTATCTATCTAAAATAGAACAAAGAGACAAGTTTATGACCATTTTAGTCATATTCGGGTTGACCCGAATGGATCCGAACTCGACTAACGTGAGTTCAAATAGGGTCGGGTTCGGGTATGTTATTTTTAGCATTGGCAGGACCCGAATTGACCTGAACCCGACCAACCCGACTCGATTAACACCCCTAGTTTCGCTGAGTGAGAATTGAACGGATGGGTTTTATTAGTCTAGGTGTTACATGCTTACTGCTTCCCAATACATAGGGATATATGTATCTCGTGCACGCGAACGAAACCAAACTAAATATAATAAGTTGCATTTACAATTAAAAAAGATAAGATTATAGACACATTTTATGGAACCAGATGCATTTCCGTAATATTAAATTTTTTTACAAGAATTAACACTACGCCGCAAAAATGTATAGGTATCTTATTTTTATACATAATGTAAAATTATATTAAATATATCAACTTTTTTAGAAATGTATTTGGTCTGAAATTACTGTGTTACGAGTACACTTTAGTTTCAGTAAAATGTAGCTTATGACTTTTAGTTCCGGGTCTGTCACTGTCTTCATCATGTATGATACAATTGCGAAACATCCTCAAAAAGTTTAGGTAGGAAACACGATTGTTAAGTATCCTCAAAAAGTTTGGATAAAAGAGAAACCTTGATCAAGTGCACTTTTTTTAGACGTCGACTAACAATTTCTACAAACGTAGCTCCAACCAACGAGCACTCGTTACAGTAAACTTGGTTAAAAGTTGGAAACTAACCCATAACATGTGTATTCAAAGTCATCTTTAACCCGTTAACTAGATGTTGCGGTGAATAAATGATATTTACTGTAATTAACTAGAAGTATAAATGATGTTCCGCAATACAACCTTTGAATTCATGAACCTAAACAGAATATAGCATTTGGTCATTTTTGAAGAATCTGCAGGATCCTTGTAAGTAGTTGCATGTGGAAGAAAAATTCAAACTCTTCCTAACACGGAAAATGTGAAGCAAAATCAACAGTTCAGCACAAAAAAAAGTCATAAGTGCAGCGGTAAACAAGATCATAACAAGAACTCTGAATAGCTTAATAATGCTTTTTCTGTGCTAATTTACACAAGAACATCAAATCATGAGATACAAAAGCAAACAATGTATGAAAACATAAACTCTTCAAAGTCTACAAGCTATATGATTACAACTGGCGATTTTAAGTGGTCGATGAAGAAAATTCTTGTTATGTCTTAGGAACAAACCGCCACAAGTCTACAGCAATGTCGACGTCTTTTTTCTTGTGAAATTTGTATAGTTTTGGTAGATCATATCGCACCTGTAAACATTACAAATTGGGCTAAGCTATATACCAAATTTAAATAATTAAGGCTTACTCAACAAGTCCGGAATTTACCTCACAAATAACCTCAGCGCTGGCAGCATTGTAATCTCGCAATGCTGCTCTTTTGATATGCTGCAAGCACTACACGTTTTATAACATTCAATTTTCACACAATCCAGTGTTTGATTAAGAGGGTTTTTAAGCTTGCTAGTTTAAGCTTATCTGCTTATTTTCAAAGCAGATAAGCAGTTTTGAATGTTCGGATAAAACTGATTGTAGTGTATACAAGAACGTACAAATAAGCGTGTTAATACCTAGTTTAATTTTAAGCAATTAAGCACTTTTAAATAAGCAAATTACATACACCCCTAAACTGATTATCTAATATTTGAAACCTCAAAAGTTTGCAATTATGAGTCGTAAATAGAAAAAGGGGACTTACTTCTCTTGTTGTTGTCTTATGCAGTGAATAAACAGCTTGAGAAGCAACCTGGTATGTTTGTAATCAATATGTTACTATAACGGATGGAGGGAAGAAAGACGGACAAATAATGACATCAAATTTTATTTATTAACTTCAATGCCACAGACAAAAATTCCATGTCAGCGCCTTTATTTCGCGTTCCAAATGGAGGGTTCATTACAACAGTATCAACCATTTGTCCTAGCCATTTTAAGTTGTTGATTATGCATTGAATTAATTCCATCTCAACCTGATATATCAGCGTATGGAATATGAATAGTTAAATAAGCGAAAAGAGTCTTTTTATGATAGAGGATAAAAGGGTGTAGATTGATGTCGTAAAGTACCTCAAGATCATCAGCATTCGTTGATGCAATTTCAAGGGAGTCTTCATCAATATCTATGCCTATCACATGACTATTAAACACCAAGCTAGAGTCAATTTTCAGATACATCGAACACATCCACCTATGCTATAGCTACTGATTAAATAAAAAACAACATATAAGGGGTGTTTGGATGTGCATTTTAATAGTGTTTGGGCATGCTTCTATCGATTGAAGGTTGTAATTTTAGCATATTCTGATTATTTAAGGAATTAATAGATTTAACGACTGAAAAAGCCTCGTGAAATGGCGAGAAAAGTCTCTAAAATCAGGTTAACAAAAAGGTAAACCGGTAACTTTATTTGAACTTCAAACAACCAAATTTGTCACAATGTGTATGAAACTGTCTGTCTGAATAATTAGAAGCAAATTCTATATATTTACACATCAAAAACTGATTATTACAGCTTCAAGTTTTAATAATCTTTTTCAAAATGTAAACTCAAAGTCTCAAATACCCGAAAATCTAACAGGAAAACGAACCAAAATTAGCATAGAAAAGGCGGTGAGAAATCTAGAAATTCTCACTCTGCATCCAGAAGAGTGGCAGCAAGACCTAATGTGCCACATCCACATCCAAAATCAGCTACTACTTTGCCGCTTATGTCCTCGAATGAATTCTCTGCCTAATCCAGTATAAAAAAGCAGACAAACATGTATTTTTACCAAGCTATAGATAGGTAGAGAAAAAGAAAACCACGATGACATAAAAAGGTGTACAAATGTGAAATGTGGCTCATCTTCTAAAATTGATTATAGGTAAACCAGTTTTTAAATTTCGGTTTAAGGTGATCTGCATGTGTAGCTTTTGACTATGCTGACTTATCTTTCCTGACATGTCGACTGAAACACGCTAATCTGAGGTACAACAACAACAACAACATACCCAATCCCGCAAGAGCGAGGTATGGGTAAACACGCTAATCTGCGGTGATTACCTTAAATCATTTTCTTTCAAATTTTGGTTTTTAGCCCAAGAAAATTTGGTTACCCTTTACATCCAACTAGTCCAGGAAAAATATAATGGAGACATAAAAGTTACGGCTTTAATCAGCAATTTGTGCTACCATTTATCAAATTATTGGTATGTTGGCACACAACTTCTATAAGCTTTAACATTTGTTTTTTCACAATTAAGTTGTAATTAAAAGGAAAACGAAAACTTGTTTAGGCTAGAAAGCTTTAGCATTGATTTTGGAAAATAAGGTCAAAAGAGATTAAGCTACCTTGAATAGCATTAAAACAAACCACAACTGCTAATGAACTAAATCACCCTTTAATCTTTAATTAGTTGTGCTTACCATTACGGTTCTTTTTTTTAAACCATGGTTTCTGACCTTTTGGATCGACTAATCCACAGGGTTTGAGCTCACCGCCACATACACACAAACAAGGTAGCTAGTAGCCACATCAGGGACGTTTGCACCTAGCAGTAATTGAACTTGAGACCTCTCACATTTTAGCGATCATAGTCACAAGCCTTTTACCACTTGAGCCCCTGAGTGGTTATTTTGGTTTTCAGCTACAAACACCATGTCAAACACTTGCATACAACAAACGGCTACAACTCACAACACAACCTAAAACCTAAAGCTCATATCTCTAGCTCACACCTAATTTTGCCAAACAAGCTAACTTACATAGATATATATTTCTTTCCAACTCAACACCAATATAACCTTTATTTTAGAACAACAATTTTAACTATCCCATAATGTTTACACCACTAATCTATCCCACATGTCCACCACTAAGCAGGACTTGAACCCACAACCATTTGGTTGGAGAGCTTCTCGCACAACATGGGATACCATTGTAACACAAGCCCTTTGGTCAACACCAATATAACTGAATTACGACATAAATCAAACCATATATTTGAAAACCAACATCAGTCACTTAGGAGAGTGGCAGAGTGGTAAAAGGCTTGTGACTATCACCACTAAAATGTGAGAGGTCTCAAGTTCAATTCCTTCTAGGTGCAAGCAACCCTGATGTGGTCGGCTCAAACCCCGTGGATTAGTCGGCCAAAAGGAAACCATGGTTACCTATTTTTATTTAAAAAAAAAAAAAAAAAAAAAGTTGGAAAATGTAGTACCGTGTATAGCATACGAGAAGCGATATGAGCACCAGTTGGATATTGTTCCAGCTCAATCTAAAAATCATGTATATAAAAACAAATTAACTAACATATATATATATTTACGAGCAACAATTTGGTTTATCTTTAATTTTATATTTCACCAAAATAAGTCAAACGAGCAACAAGCTGCGCCGCTAGCCCTTTTTTAGTATAAAAAATAACATGTGAAATGTTACCTTAGGATTGTCAAATTGTTGAAGGTTGCCTAACAAGCTTTCTAATTGTTTCAGCTTCATTTCTGTTTTCCTCTTTTTTTTTTTTTTTTTTTTTTTTTTTTTTTTTCTTTCACTTGTCAATGATGATTCTCTTTTTTTAGTGTAGAAAAACTGAATTGACTTTAGCCCTAGTAACGAGGATTGGGCTTTAGATATTCTTCAATTGGGCCTATTTATTAGTGACAAGCTTAAGATATTGGGCTTTGAGATAATAAAACTTGGTTTCCGTAAGCCCAAATACTTTGATACCAATTCCACCACCAGGTTTGGTTTTCAGAAACCCATTCCCAAATCTTATTACCCACTTTCCTGCAAAACCACCATTCCCTCATCCTTCGATTCCATCGCCGGACTACCAAACACCATCCTACTATTCCGATCTCGTAAGTCCATTTCATATAAACCCAATTTTTATAAACTTTATATCATTTATATAACTAGATCTAACATCATGTTACTTTATTTTGTATTATCTACACAAATTAGGGTTTTCTTTTCAAATTATATAAATTGAGCTGCAGATTATATACATATTAATTTATTCATTGATTATTTAATATATATATACTACAAATTGAGCCGGCCATCTTATTGTAATTGATATTTACTAAAAAAAAAAAAAAAAAAAAAAAAAATGATTAATATATGTTGTTGCTTCCTTAAACTGCTGATCTTATTTCACACGCTGTTTTAAACTGCTTATTTCACAAAATATAATCAGATGAGCAAATTGGATAAGCAATTTAAAACACCCTCGTAGCTGCTTATTTGTTTCATCAAAACGCAATAAGCAGATAAACAATTATAATAAGCAATTCCAAACACCCCCTTCGAGGGTGTTTGGGATTGTTTGGTGAAACCGTGAAACTGCGTTTTGCGTTGCGTGAAAACAAATAAGCAGCTATGAGGGTGTTTTGGATTGCTTATCCAATTTGCTTATTTGATTATATATTGTGTAATAAGCGGTTTGAAACAACATGTGAAATAAGATTAGCAGTTTAAAGAAGCAATACTAAACACCCAAATAGAATGTTAGAATAAGTATATGCATTTTACACAGTAATAGACTTATAGTAATGAAACCAGTCTAAGAGTACTTTATATGCTACAATCTTTGACACCGTATTAGTCTTAAGTGATAAGTACATTTTTGTTTGTTAAGATGGAGTATGTACGAGGTCGTGGAAGGAATAAATGTTTTTGGACAAAAGAGGAGACTGCACTACTAATCCAAGTTCTTCAAGATATGGCGCGCGATCCATCTTGGAAAACAATAGGTGGTTTCAGAAGCAATTACATGTGTGAGGTGCATAGGAGGATGGTTAGCAAAATGCCGACATTTACAAAGCAAACTTCGCCTCATATTGAATCAAAAGTCAAATGGCTAAAAACCAAGTTTTTTGTTATCAATGATATGGTGAAACATATTGGGTGTCAATGGGACGATGCGGAAAAAAAGATCATATGTGACCGAGAGTGGTATGAAAGTTATTGTCAGGTAAGCTTTTACATAATTGTTTATCTATCTTAGAGGGAGATTATATTTAGTTAAGGGTTATTTGCATATGATACCATAAAAACCTTTTTGTTTGTTCCGTAAGTTAAATTTTTTCTATAAAATTATCATTTTTGAAAACTTCTTTTGTTGCAAAACGACTTAAATGAGACGCGAACAATTTTTTGGTATACAAAAAAATAAAAATAAAAAAATAGAATAACTAAAACATGACAAATGAAGAAGTATGTTGGTTTTATATGCAATAAAAAATTTAATTTCGTTATTCTGATTTGGTGCAATCTTTTAATCTTTAAAAGACTCACAAAGAGGCAAAAGGATTGTGGGATTTTAGATTTCCATACTTCGACCAACTTGCATTGGTTTACCGAAGGGGTTTAGCCCCCAATGCAGCTGTCGAAGCACGTGGTGACTATAACAACAATATGGAAGTTGTTGTCCTTGAGAGTAAAATTGAAAGCGGAAGTGAGGATCTTGGTGAATCAGATGATTCTTATAGTGGTGACGAAGAAAATGGGGTCCACCTAGTTTCACAACCATCTCCAACGGCCTTAAACGATGCCTCCAATGAAAGACTAGCAGCTACAAAACGTAATGCAACACCAGATATTGAAGATGGGGTTGCAAAGAGAAGTAAAACAACACCATCGCCACTAGATATCGGGGCCCGTTTAGATGAAATCAATACTAGTTTCCAAGCTTTTGTAGAAGGCTTTAACGCTAATTTTGCAACTATGACAAAGTTTATGACAAATGATAACATCCGCCAAAAGTCCGACTCAGAAAAACTTAAAGACGTGATTGATGAGCTTATGAAACTTAACCTTTCAACTGACGATGTATTCAAGGCAGCTGAAATATTTGCCACTAACAAGAACAAAATGGATGTATTTTTCGGTCTTCCTGAGAAGCTACGAGTGTCTTATGTCATAAAAGCATTCAATGCTAATTTTGAAAGTATCACAAATGCTGCTACAAATGCTGCGACAGAAGACAACCTCCGTCAAAAAGTGGCCTCGGAAAAACTGAAAGAAGTGATTGTTGAGATTATGAAACTTAACCTTACGAATGAAGATGTCTTTAAGGCGGCTGATATGTTTGCTGCAGAAAGAAACAGGATTGATGTGTTTTTTGGTCTTCCTGAGGAACTACAGGCGGCGTACGTGAGTAGGTTAACAGGTTCCTCATTTACTTAGTAGACGGTACTTTGTTTCATTTGTACATTGCGAAAACCTTTTTATTTGTAGGGATGGTTGTTTCTCTAGTGATTAGATTGTAATACTGTTTGTTGTTAATATATGTTAAAATCAAGACTGCTGTATTTTGTATGTATTTAGGTGGATTTATTTATGATCTATAAGGTACTTCGATTTTGGTTAACCGAAATTGTTTCTTTTATGCATGTTAATATTCTTTCGGTTGATAAATAAGTTTAAAGACGAAATGTGGATTTTTAATGTATTCTAGTTAAGAAGCAAACTTCAGTACAGGGAATAAGTTTTATGGGGTGTTTGGAATTGCGTTTTTTAACAGATTATGCTTTTTCAGAAGGGAGGTCGAAGCCTACTGTTTCAAGTTATATGCGTTCTACGATTGGACAAGAAGTAGTCATATATCGCAAACTAAACGACACAATGTAACGTTTTAAGGTTTATAAAGCAACAAAACAGCAAATAAACAGGACACATAAAGTTATCTAAAGATTCAACGCCATTTTAAAATGTGAAGTCACAAGAGTAAGCTGATTCCTTAAACCGATTTAAGAAAACTCCACTGCAGGTTGTAGGTTGTTGTTTGGTTACGAGTATATGGTAGAACTGAAAATAAAGAGTACAGATAGTTTTTGAGCTGTTGTTCTGTAAAAGCTGTCATAGTTTACAACAGTAAGCATGAGACAGTAAACCCATCATACTGTACAAAAACTAACACAACTCACAGATGTGTATAATATCCACATACCAGCAAAGTGAAACTAAGATAGATCCAAGTCTAAGATTTTCATCAATACAATATTACACTTAGGGGTATTTTTTTAACATACGTGTACTGTCGAACCATGGTATGATTGCGTCATATTCATACTTATAATGGGAATTAAAATTTATTCTTCAAACAACATATCGATAGGTAACATAACGCCCTGCTGTCTCAGTTGGTCGGATAATCTTCATAACTTGACCACGCTTTAGTCCATAGTAACGTGCGATTGGATCAGACACCTGAATCCTAGGTAGCTGCATCCAATTGAAACAATATGACGAAATGAGACTTTATGAGCAAGAAGTGATCAATAATGGATTATGTCAAACAAAATGTTATGAAAGTTTGTGGGCAGTCGAATGTTGCCTTTCTTTCTTACAGATGCATAAACTGACCTGTGTTTCTTTGACAGTGTATCGTTCCAGTAAAGTCTTCTTTTCTTCATTTGTAAGTACTCGGTGTTCAGGGACTAAAACATGATCTTTAACATTGATCAACTACTCTGGCTCCTTCATTTCAGAAAATATGATGAGAAAGTGACTTGTTCTCCCATTTTACCACATCTAATGAATATACATGTTGGTGTCTTGGAAACTTGGTGTAAGTAAAATTTTGAGATCTGATGGATGCAGCACAGAATTGCAGAAAAAAGGCACCTTTCGCCATTTTACCATGAATATTTGACCGTGCCAATAGTTTGTATACAGTTTAATCTTTCCATTATTTACTACTCCGTATATTACATAAAAGGGTTTGGATCATGCTTTTAGAATGGTATCATACTACCATCTAATACATGTTCTTGTGATTAGAATACGTGTCATTTAAACTAAGAGCTACATGTGAATAACAAATGTCGGGCCACGAGACCCGGGCACTTAAGAGAAGTGGTTAAAAAGAATAAAGTACGTTTGAGCTTGAGAAATTGTGTTTCTTCAAAAATGATGAAAATGGAACACTTCTATGAAAGTTAGTGACTAAATTGGCACGACATTTGGTACAATCAGCAAATTCCATGTGGAACACCAATATAAGTATGTACGTTACTTTATGACATTAGACCTTGACAATATAGTATCGAGTAGAACTATAGCAACAACAATATGTGAAAGAAATATAAAACCTTTATGTGATCCAAAAGATGATGCAGTGGTTGATTCAGCAATACCAAAACTTGCAGATAGACCAGAGAGAACATAATTCGCAAAATTAATAAGGTAACTGAACTTTTTGTTCGGAATGATTAGAAATATACCATGTTATTGACTAATTTCTTATGGGTCAAGACGAGTGCAAACTAGAACGTCCTAAAACTAGAGGTGGCAAAACGGGCAGGCCGGGCGGGCACGGGCTACAGTTCAAACGGGCTACGGGCTAAACGGGCATGGGCTAAACGGGCGCGGGCCAAACGGGCGCATGTTATACAAATCGCTTTAGAAAAGACCCAAAACGACGAAATAAATTCCTCAAATGTAACACCTCATTTATATTTAAAAAATTAAATATATTATATCTATAAGTTTTTCTTTAAAAACAATTGTAATGTTCTCCAATTGAGAGAAAATATCTGCCCGTTTGTGCCCATTTAACTTTTAAATGGGCAATATATGCCCATTTCAAAAAAAGAAGGGGACCAAATGTGCCCAAATTTTTTAAAATTTTGTCCAATTAGCCCATTTTTTTGAGTTTGGGCACAAATTGCCACCTCTACCTAAAACACATGTAGTGTATCTGTGAACCAAACATAGTGAAAGCAGTAAATCACCTGGAAAACTTCCAATTGAAACTTGGAAGCTATCTCACTCATGCAGGTTCGAGCAAATGGTGTCAGATTTTCTCGGACAACAAGTATTGCTCGGGAAACATTTTCTGATTTCATACGTTCAGTGTAAGTCTTCAATGTCTTAACACCAACCTTTGGTTCCTCAGGGAAGAAGACATAGATCTGGTTCGCAAAACAGCATTAAACGAATATCAGCTAACATAAACACTAAATCAAACAGACAACGAAGAACAAAGTGTCATATTTTAAGACAGTAAACAACGTTTAGGACCTGATCAGCGCTATTATTTGGGTTAGCCTTGCTGATGATGAGATCTTCTCGTTTCATGTTCTCGCCGTATTTCCTCAAGAAATCATCTTTTTCCATATTGATTTCGAAGTCACCAACCAAATAACCCCGGTCTCTCAGCATTTCCATAACGGTTTTGCGGATCCTAAATAAACGGTTGATTTCTTCTTCTGTTAGTGTCATCCTCGTAACTTTTCTGTGCCAAACAAACAATAACCAAAATAAGTCATCATTAGTGCCTTGCATTTGTAAACCTGAACAACGGTTATGCAATCAAACAATAATAAACAGTCATCAAATCATAAAAAAATTACACCCATGCACTCTTGTGATGTATATATATCAGTGTATGAGCTTGAGATAAGTATCATTCTATTAGCATCCCAAACGTGTAGCTATGATTTACAGCAATTGACTTCTTTGTAACAAAAATATATCAAACACTCTGACAATCGTATAGATTCAAATACACGACATTTATTGTTCTACGAAAGAAATATACTCAAATTTTGACATATATATGAATCAACGCCAATTGTTCATACAAAGGGGTTAAACGAATGAGGAAACCGATTAAGCAGCTAATTAACAACCTTAAACATTCATCCGATCATAAAAATAACACACGCAACTCTATAACAAAAATATTTTCAAACATTACCACGATCACATGGTTTCAAATACACAAACCGCAATGTCTATGAATAAAATTACTGTTTTATGATGAAATAACCTCAAATTTAGCTTACACAAACTATCAAAGGGGTTTTAGTACAATGGTACACCATATTGTATGAGAATGCTCCCAAACAAATGGTTGTGTGTATATTGTGAGATAGTAGTTGTCTTTAAAAAACATCAACATCTATTATTCATCTACATGCATGTAACACTAATGCCTGTCACCTTGGGATCATGACCAGTCAAAAAAGTCTAGAAACGGCCACTGGAGTACCAGTTAGGCCGCGTCCCAAAAAGGTTGGACTTCACTGGGTAACCTAAAAAGTGACCCTTCTCCACATTAATTTATGCATGTAAGTATGTAACACTTCTAACATGATTACAACATTCAATCTATATATTAAACTAACATGTGCTTATGTTGCATTTCACTACCCATGGGTAACAGATGCCCGCGGGCATGGGCATGGGTAAAAATTAGTACCCACAGGCGGTGGCGGGTGAAAAAAAAACCACGAGGGCGGGTGACGGGTTAGAGGCACCTGTGCCCATTGCCCACGGGTGTCATCCCTACTCTTATCTGTGTGAACTTAACATGACTATCATGTATCAACATCGTAAGCGCATAGCAAAGGTTTACCACAAAACGTTTTTCTATACAATAATATATCAAACATTCATACAATCATACAGATTCAAATACACTAAATGTACTGTTTTGCAAACAAAGTAAGCTAAAATTTGAACGCGCATATAAACATAAGTACAAAAAATTAAGCTGTCCCAAACACCCTTTTACACATAAATCAACGTGGATTATTCATATACATGCATGTAACACTTGTAAACCGGTTTGGCAACAAACAATCTCTCTCATTCAACAAGTCATAATTGTTAGAATTTGGGTGTGTGTGGGTGGTAATAATTCTGATATATTCTTTGAATCGTGTTGAAATCACTTTCAGATTGAAGTATTTCGACACTAATATGCCTAGGGTATCACGAAATCCTCAATTGGATAAGACACAGAACACCACTTTGTTTCTAAAGCACGAGAAATCAAAGCAATACACAGAAAGTTGTTATATCTGTTCTGTTATGGAAGAGATCAATATATAATAGAAATACATCACCTAAAGTTAGTTAAAATCGGTTGGCGGGAAGGGTCATGACTGTTAGGGAAAAGAGGTGACTTTTGGTGGGAAAAACGGTTTGGAAAGAAAACGGGTAATACGAGAATCCTAACTCGACTGTAAGCTACCCTTGATCTCAAGTAAATCACAATTACATAAAATATAAATGAACACTAAAATCACCAACAATAATATCTAAATACATGTACACTCTAATGTGTGTAAAACAACTCATACCTAGGGTTTACAATAACGATGTTCCATGTCACAATAAGATGGTCACAAAATGTTGAGTTAAATCTTTTTCCTAGCTAGTATACTGCATTATGGTAGAAAAAATTTGTAAACATGGTAACTTATAGACCTAGGTCTGCCACTGTATGTTACACAATACTCTAAATTATCAATAGCTAACACCAAGGTATTACGTATGGACTAGCTTGGTATTTTGTTTTACTATTTTCTTTCCTATTAATATCTTCATGGTTATTGTAGTTATTGCTAGTTATATTGTTGTTTAGTACGAGTGTATTGTGTTATGTGAGTTTTTTTCACCCGTTCCATTGTTTTTTACTAGTTGATTGTAGCCTGAGGGTCATCGAGTTGTTGATGTTGTTGTAATTTGACGGTCGTAGAACTAGAGTTGTATTTTATTTGCTAATAAAATATAAAATATTTGAGTTTTGTGAGAATGTGTGTAAAAACTAAATTTGCTACTAGTAGTTATTTTTTGTGCGTCTTTGATTGTGACGTAGAAACTGATTTGGATGAGCTGCTACTTTCATTTGCTTAAAAATGTAAGCTACTTTCAATTGTTTTTATATATTAGCTTTTTGAAAAGAAACAAAATGTGTTATGAACTAATTCAAACACTTTAGTATTTGATGGTCCCTCCTATCAAAGTCCTTGCTACTCTCTCCTTCTCTACCGCATCTATCCCTATCTCCACCGTATCTATCCCTATCTCTTCTATCATAATCCCGACCACGTTTCCTCCTATCATAATCTCTATTGTCTCTATAACTATCTCTTATGTCACCCCTACCAGATTCAAGATTACCGTCTCTGTGTCTCTCTCCTTGGTTGTCTCCTCCTCCAGCACTTTTCGTTTCCGTAGGGGCCTACAAAAAATGGAAGGTAATCAGTATTATTTTTCAATCTAAGACAATTGATTTAGTTTCCACTTTAACACTTTAACTTGATGTGCTCATGTGAGAGTGAGCACACTGATCACTAAAACTACGTGTGTGTGTGTGTGTGTGTGTGTGTGTGTGTGTGTGTGTGTAAAAACTACTTACTAGGGTTTTAAATCCAAGCGCCGCATTGGCATATCCGCTGTTTTGTTTTAATCTGTAGCAGCCATTTATGGTTTCTTTGTCTTTCTGCTCAGGCGAATCCAAATCCACGGTATCACCACGTGTCCCCACATTTCTCGTACGCCAGCATGCATCTCCCCACTTTCTGGTGAGTAAAGCAATGTACTCGTATCTCCCTTTGATCTCAATATCCTCTCCCGTTAGAAATGCATGACTAAGCTCTTCTTTGATCCACACAAGCCGCCCTGCCTCACTGAATGTCAGGGTGAACCGAGCAATCGGCCTCTTCCATTCTTGTGGCATGTCTTGACTGCCTTGAACCGTTTCTGCATCTTGTAAAAATATAACAGGACCGAGCTTCAAACCGATCATATTACCGTCGGGATTATCCAGTAATGAGGGATAATCTTCACCAAATTCCATGAACTTACAACTATGGAAAAAACGAGATCCTTTATAATCAGGGGAACCGATTTCATAAAGCTCCAACCCATTGTGAAGCCCATTTATATATGCATTGAAGCATCGTGCCAAAAGAGAGAACAACAGTGGTACACCTAGATCTATGAACAATTTGATCCACCCCTTGTATTGATTAGCCTCCAATGTTTGTACAAACTGATCTATAAACGGTGCGTAGTCGGTTGCAGGATGATCATTGTCAATCGTTCGAGGGTAGAAATGCATTTCTTGGATCTGTGTTTCATGTTCATTAACATTTTTGGACACTCTTCAGGGGCGAAGTATCATGTTAAGGTTATGGACAAATATTAAACATGTATAACTAGAATCGAACTCGGGACCACGGGTTGCACACATTACGTATGAAGAATTAATGTACAATAATTAATATATATAAACCGTTATGTATTTAATTATTAGAACACAAAATAACGACTAACGGACGTTAAGTAATTAACGAAAATTGACTAACGACCGTTAGGGAATAAAGGAATGACTATAGATGGAATTAGAGGAGAAGAAGGTTCCGGAATCCCTTGGGGAGTTCCAAATCCGATCGGCCAAAGGGTTCTAAAAGCCCAACCCATGCCAAACTTGTCCTACAAGATTTCTTATTATAAACAAGGCTAGGGTTATTCAATCTTCACTTCTTGTGCACTTGCTATAACCCTAAAACTTGTTTCTCTTCTTCTTTGCTCACAACCGATCGTATACTATCCCTAAGGGTGGATCGATCAAATTTTTTTAATAAACAAACTTGTTTGGTTAATTTTTGTGTTTAAGATCTAGCAATCTAATTAATTTGGTTATAGTACGTGTGTACAAGATCATGGTATAAACTCACTATAGTTTATACATCTTGGATTGAGATACAAAACGGTAAGGGGTATCTCGCTAATCCACTTTTGTTAAAGATTTGAAGAAGAAGATTAAAGTTTGATCCTTGTTCTTGCTATGATCAAAGGTACGTTACTTTATTATTCGGTTAATCTTTTATATGTTAAATATGATCTTACGCTTCCGCAAACGTGTTTGATTGTTATTAGAATAAATATATGATTGTCATGTTTATTAAATTCTAACATTGTTTACGCCAAAGGTTATGTCAACCAAATGGACGGCTGTTCTTTGACATTTTTGGACACTTAGGGTTTTTAGGGTTTTGGACACTCTTCAGGGGTGAAGTATTTTTGGACCCTAAGTGTCCAAAATTTTTAATGAACATGAAACACAGATCCAAGAAATGTGTTTCTACCCTCGAACGATTGACAATGATCATCTTGCAACCGACTACGCACCGTTTATAGATCAGTTTGTACAAACATTGGAGGCTAATCGATACAAGGGGTGGATCAGATTGTTCATAGATCTAGGTGTACCACTACCGTTCTCTCTTTTGGCACGATGCTTCAATGCATATATAAATGGGCTTCACAATGGGTTGCAGCTTTATGAAATCGGTTCCCCTGATTATAAAGGATCTCATTTTTTCCATAGTTGTAAGTTCACGGAATTTGGTGAAGATTATCCCTCATTACTGGATAATCCCAACGGTAATATGATCGGTTTGAAGCTCGGTCCTGTTATATTTTTACAAGATGCAGAAATGGTTCAAGGCAGTCAAGACATGCCACAAGAATGGAAGAGGCCGATTGCTCGGTTCGCCCTGACATTCAGTGAGTCACGGCGGCTTGTGTGGATCAACGAAGAGCTTAGTCATGCATTTCTAACGGGACATGATATTGAGATCAAAGGGAGATACGAGTACATTGCTTTACTCACTAGAAAGTGGGGAGATGCATGCTGGCGTACGAGAAATGTGGGGACACGTGGTGATACCGTGGATTTAGATTCGCCTGAGCAGAAAGACAAAAAAACCATAAATGGCTGCTACAGATTAAAACAAAACAACGGATATGCCAATGCGGCGCTTGGCTTTAAAACCCTAGTAAGTAGTTTTTACACACACACACACACGTAGTTTTAGTGATCAGTGTGCTCACTCTCACATGAGCACATCAAGTTAAAGTGTTAAAGTGGAAACTAAATCAATTGTCTTAGATTGAAAAATAATACTGATTACCTTCCATTTTGTGCAGGCCCCTACGGAAACGAAAAATGCTGGCGGAGGAGACCACCAAGGAGAGAGACACAGAGACGGTAATCTTGAATCTGGTAGGGGTGACATAAGAGATAGTTATAAAGACAATAGAGATTATGATAGGAGGAAACGTGGTCGGGATTAGGATAGAAGAGATAGGGATAGATACGGTGGAGATAGGGATAGATGCGGTAGAGAAGGAGAGAGTAGCAGGGACTTTGATAGGAGGGACCATCAAATACTAAAATGTTTGAATTAGTTCATAACACATTTTATTTCTTTTCAAAAAGCTAATATATAAAAACAATTGAAAGTAGCTTACATTTTTTAAGCAAATGAAAGTAGCAGCTCATCCAAATCAGTTTCTACGTCACAACCAAAGACGCACAAAAAATAACTACTAGTAGCAAATTTAGTTTTTACACACATTCTCACAAAACTCAAATATTTTATATTTTATTAGCAAATAAAATACAACTCTAGTTCTACGACCGTCAAATTACAACAACATCAACAACTCGACGACCCTCAGGCTACAATCAACTAGTAAAAAACAATGGAACGGGTGAAAAAAACTCACATAACACAATACACTAGTACTAAACAACAATATAACTAGCAATAACTACAATAACCATGAAGATATTAATAGGAAAGAAAATAGTAAAACAAAATACCAAGCAGTGGTGTTCATCTTCAGCCATTTCAACCAACAACAAAATTCAAACATTTGTTTACTTCCCGTTGAAATGGCGTTGCTTCCTCTCTTGTCTTTTTATTTTACTTTTTTTTTTGGGTAGTATTACTAATAGGTGGGAGATGGTATTTATAGTTGGAAATGATCCGTGTAGTGGTTTGTGATTGGTGGGTTTTGTGTCACACGGATTGGGAGTGAGATGATCTGGGCCGTTGGATGGAGTGGCTAGGATTGTGGGAATGGGTTGTGTTTTCTTTGTGTGGTTGTTCACGTTTTATCATAGTTTCTCAATTTTGAAGATCTCTCTCCTTTTTTTTTCTTGACATAAAGGACTTACAAGTCTTAATTGTATGTGTAGCATTTATGGTTTCTCACCTGTATCTTGATTTTAGAATCACTTTCTTACCAAGGTCTCGTAGGCATTATAATTTCTCTAGATGAAGTTCTTTTTCCTTTTTTTTCCCCACACGAAACGAACTTCTTGTAGGTCTTGACTCTTGACACTTTTATATGCGTGTCACATATGTAGTTCGAGTTTGTAAGAAATAATGATTAAATTACCAGTTTTTTGTTGGCTTAGGACATTAAAAATATATATTCGACATAAAAGACACAGCAACACATTATGTATAACTAGTCTACATTATATGTATCTTGTTGTCTGACACGTACATTGAAATAAGGTGAATCATACTGAAATTGACTCGTCTTAAACCTTAGGGACCAAAGAGAAACCCTGATTTTAATTTGTTTTACTTATAACCTATTTAATAACATCTTATGACACTTTTTTAATCGTTTTGTAAATAAAATATCTGTCGTGTACATATATATCAAGTGTCTTGGTTATTGATAACAGGAAATAAAAATTATACAGCATAAATTCATAGAGAACTTTTAACTGTGCGATATACTAATCATGTTTCTGAATAATGAGATCAGAATGTCCAAAAGGTACACAAATTTTAAACATCTAAAATTAAATGAAGGCTTTGTTGGGTTGTTGTAACTGTGCTCTTTATTTAAGTGTGGCAGGATGTTGTTGACTATATTTGATGTCTCTGAAGAAGTAGTTAGCCATAAATTGAATTACGTATCAATTGAAATAAAAGCTAGCAAGACCTTTGCGTGTATTGGTTAGCGCATGCATGCAACATGGCTCTAGCTAGCTAGGCTGATCTCTCATAAATTTTGTTAACTCGCCATAAAATTAAATATGGAAGAGCCAAGGCTGAATCTAATTCTTCAATATAGATAAAGACACTATCAACACCCATATGTTAGTTTTTAATTTCAGTTTACTTTCTTTGGTCTCAAAGTTTTAGTTTGTTAATTGTAGATGTTGAGACTTTTGTTTATTTTAACTTGTTGGAAACAACCACTGGAATTTGACACATTTAAAATAAGTGAATAATACTGAAGTTGACTCGTCTTAAACCTATAAATAATACTAGTATTCCAACAACAACAACAAAATCAACTCTTTTTACCTATAAATAATCTACAAGTTGCCTTGTATTCTCACATTCAAGCCTTCAACTTTTTGTTAAACATCGGACCACAATATTGTTGAATTGTGGTTAATAAATAAATACGTAAATGTCTAGTATCGAACCCGAGACCTCGGGATTGCACACATTACAAATGAGTATTAAGGAATAATAATAAATGTATTTTATATATTTATTATTAGCACGAGAACTTAACGACCGTTAGTGTTTTCCGTTAAATGACTAACGACCGTTAAACGCAAATTAGGAAAGAAGTGTTTGTGTATAATTAGGAAACAAGGAAAAGATCTAGAACCCTCTTTGGGGTAGAGATCGACCGGCCTATGGGTTTAGTCGACCCATATGGTTGCTTTTCCTCCAAGTTTCTAATCTAGTATAAATACAAACACAAGGGTAATTGTTTGGTTAATCTTTTGTGCACACAATTATCCCTAAAGTCTTTTCTCTCCTTTGGTTTGCCTTGGCCGATCGTACAACCTTCTCAAAGGGTTGTTTGGATCGAAATTTTGTTAAACAAAATTGTTCTTGTGTTTTTACTTGCATAAACTTAATACGGTTTAATTTGTGTGTACAAGAACGAGGTAATAACTCACTATAGTTATTATCAAGAGATCGATAAACAAAACGGTAAGGGGTTTATCATTGATCTAATAATCTTCAATTGTTCAAGAATTAATTGAAGTGCATCGGGTATGTTTTCTATTTAATGTTTATGTTAATAATTATATGTTATACTAATTGTTACACGCTTCCGCTATATGTGTACTTTGATTATGGAGTTTTTATGATTGTCATGAGTGTCAAATTCCAACAGTGGCATCAAGAGCCATGTATAACATGTAATTGATTACTTAAACAATAAAAAACGTATCTTTTAAATTGTTTAGAATATACATGATTGTTTTCTAGGGTTTTAATTATTAAAAATTTGTTTTTTTTTTTAATATTGTCGAACCCTAACCCTAATTTAAGGGGGGGGGGTGTCGATTTATGCATAAACCCTAATTAGGGTTTGTGTTTTTCATAATTAATTGTAATTAATTAGAAACCCTAGGTCTTTAAACAATTGTTGTGTTATGAATCTTGTGACCTATTTGTTATATGATATGCATGAATTCGTGACTATTTATGCATAATTAGTCACGGATTAAAATTACTTGAATTAAATTGTTTAGATGTTTGCTACATGTTTAAATAAATCAAGAATTAGGGAAGACCTAATATATATTAAATTAATGAATCGGTTATGTGCAACGTGGTATATTATCATTAAAACTTACGCGGCCAATTGTTGGTGTCTGTGGTCCATTGGGTACAATGCGCTCGAAAACCAATGGGAGTTTTATTGATTCTATACATAATAATTCACATATAGATTATTAATAGGATTTGTTTAAAAAGATTGCATGTGGCTAGATGTTTCAATTACAATTAATTGTTTTAATTGTTTTATTATTAGTTGATTATTTGTTTTCTTTTAATTACTTGTTTATTGTTTTTTTTTATATGTGATATGTTAAAGTAAGCAATAAAAAGGGTAATTTTCAAAGAAAAATTAAATTGGACTAATAATGGTGAAACATCGGTAATAAAGTAAGGATCTTGCGGTGTCTTATGTGCCGACAGTGGTTCGCTTCGCACGGTAATTGGCTCCCAGGCGAGACTAGCAAGATCTAAACTTTGTTATTTATTTTTAAGACTAAGATCATAAACTTTTGCTTGATTGATGTTTTTGTACAATAGTGTGTGAAAGGCGGACCAAAGTTGACAAACTGTGTGGGGGGTTTAACTGGAGAGGGGTTTTTTAAGAGATTCGCTCCTACCGGCTCTCCGGGCCCGCTTGTGCGTCAACTGCGACTTACCTATATCACTATTTACGTACACTATCATCTTAAGGGTGATTTACCTCAATTCCACGCACCACTTTTGTGGCAAATATCCGAATAACATGTAAGTAGTAGGATATGTGGGCGATAATTGTTGGTACTTCTTTAATTGGTGAACCCAATACCTCAAGTAAATAGTTTTGGTTTACTCTTAACTAATTGGTAAATAAAAATTGTTTTGAAAACTAATGATACAAAGATGAGTGCATGCATCTTTGTACATGTTTTGTCACATCAAAAACTAAATACCCTAAAATTTAAGTTACGTGCCATCTAACTATAAGGAACACTTGAAGTTAATTTTGGGTATGCGTGAGACCTGGACCAAAAATTAATGACAAGGTAAATTTCCGAGTGTGCGTGAGACCACACATGGATGAATTTGCAGTTTCTAAGTTAGACAACTTAATTAAGCTGATGCGTGAGACCTAGAGCTTAAGGCATGAGATGGGATAAAACATGCTTACGTGACATATTGATGAATCAATATGTAGTAAATCCCATAAATTATCTAGGAATTGGAAAACTTGTTTGCCAATTATTGTACGACAAATTACCATCTTTTATACTTCAGCTACTAGCAGATCAACTGATGTAGTGGAACTATGTAAAGTTGGATCCTAGATTTTCAAGGAAATTAAGTTGGTTATATGAATATATCCATGGGTATTATATTTTCTTGAGAATAAGTATTATCGAAAATACTAATGTTTGAACTTTTCTATTTTCTGTAGAATGGCTCAACCCGATAACTCCGTGTATGCTGCTTTCAAGAGTCATCTTGAAAGAGCCAAATTGACTGGGAAAAATTTCAATGATTGGCACAGATCGCTCATAATTGTTTTGAGGGCGACTGGTAAGCTCAATTACTTGAATACTCCTTGCCCTGATGAGCCTGCTGCGGACGCCTCTGATGAGGATAAAGCAGCATGGAAAATTGAGCATGCTAAGTACTATGAAATTGGGTGCTTAATGCTTCAAAGTATGGAACCAATGATGCAAAAGAAGTTTGAGTATCATTTTCCATATGACATGCTCAATGACCTAAAAAAGGCTTATGCAAAATCTCCTGAAGTTGAATTGTATGAGTCTCTTGACAAGTTACATAGCTGCAAGCATAATGATGGCAAACCAGTTGAAGACTATGTTAATGAGATGAAGGAATTCTTTGATCAACTTCAAAGAGGTGGTTTTGAATACCCCGAGAATGTTCAAGTTAACCTAATCAACAGATCCCTTAACAAGGATTTTGGTGGTTTCGTTCAGAACTTCAACATGCATTGCTCGGGGAAGACAGTTTCTGAGTTACTCGCATTGCTTGTTGACTATGAGAAACACTTACCACCCAAGGGCAAGGCTCCTACTCCGCAAGTGTTGGCAATTCAAGGAGGTAGGATCCAGAAAAAATCGCGTGTGAACAAGGGTAAGGGTAAAGTTGATAAAGGCAAGCAAGTTATGGGCTATCAACCAAATCCTAAGGTGAATCAACACCAGCCCAAGAAGAACAAGGTGAGTCCTCCAGGAAAGAAGGATCAGGCTTGTCACCACTGTCATGAAGTAGGGCACTGGAAGAGGAACTGTCCACTCTACATCAATGACTTGCGACTGAAGAAGCAAAAGAGTGAAGCTGGTAAACCCAGCTCTTCAGGTGCGTTCTTTATGATTGAATTATTTACTCTAACTCATAAGTTAAATTCCTGGGTATATGATACGGGATGTGGTATTCATATTTGCAATACTATGCAGGGGTTTAGAGTTGAGAGAAAGCTGGCCTATGGACAACAATTCTTGCACGTGGGTAATGGAGCACATGCAGCAGTTGAAGCTATAGGCGTATTTGATTTAGTGTTGCCTTCGGGCCTAGTACTATCTTTAAATAATTGTCATTATGCACCGTCAATTGTTAGAGGTGTTATTTCATTTTCATGTTTGTTGAACCTTGGTTTTGAACATACTATTAATAGCAATGGAATTTGTGTTTCTTTAAATGGTGTATTTTATTTTAAAGCTATTGCTGTGAATGGTATTTTTGAACTTGATATGAATGATAATGATAATGCTTGTGTTAAAAATAATTCGATGTATAGCATCAACAATAAGAGAATCAAGAAAAGTCTGGATTCGTCTTATCTTTGGCATTGTCGTCTTGCACACATAAGCAAGGATCGCATGAAAAAGCTGCAACATGATGGGCTTTTAGAAAAGATCAATGATGAATCATTTGATAAATGCGAGTCTTGTATTAGTGGGAAGATGACAAAGAAACCCTTTAATAATAGGATTGAAAGGGCTACTGATCTACTTGGTCTTATTCATACAGATGTGTGTGGACCACTTAGACATGTGTCAAGGAGAGGTGCTAGCTACTTCTTAACATTTACGGATGATTTCAGCCGTTATGGTTATGTTTATTTACTTAAACATAAACATGAGGTGTTTGAAACATTCAAAGTGTTTAAAGCTGAAGTAGAGTTGCAACTTGGAAAGAAGATTAAAGCTCTTCGATCCGATAGAGGTGGTGAATACCTGAGTCAAGAGTTTGTGGATTATCTAGCTAAGGAAGGAATTGTCCAGCACCTTACTTCTCCATATACACCACAACAAAATGGTGTGTCTGAGAGAAGAAATCGTACATTGCAAGACATGATACGATCTATGTTTAATCTAACTACTCTTCCCTTCTCATTCTGGGATTATGCCTTGGAGTCTGCTGTTCGCATTCTTAACATGGTTCCCACAAAGAAGGTAGATAAGACACCATATGAGTTATGGACTGGAAATGCTCCTAACTTGTCTTATCTTAAGGTCTGGGGTTGCGAGGCGTACGTTAAACGTGACTCGGGAGACAAGCTCCAACAAAGATCTGTAAAATGTATCTTCGTAGGATACCCAAAGGAAACAATGGGTTACTACTTTTATTATCCTCCTGAGAACAAAGTATTCGTTGCTAGGTATGGAGACTTCTTGGAGAAGGATCTCATATCTCAAGAATTAAGTGGGAGAATATATGATCTTGAAGAAGATCAAGATGATGCATTACCTTCTGAAAACACTAACCAACTTCCTGAAGAACCAGAAAGTCTGGGTCCTCCACCAGAAGTTGAAGTGGTTCCCATTCGCAGATCCGTAAGGACTGTAAAAGCTCCTGAACGTCTATGTCTTAACGTAGAGTGTGAGGAATATATACAAGGGGATCTTGATGAACCGCCTAGTTATAAAGCTGCCATTAATAGTCCTGAAAAGGAAAAATGGTTGGTTGCTATGAATGGGGAAATGCAATCCATGAGAGATAATGAAGTCTGGATTGAAGTAGATCTTCCTCCTAATGCCAAGGTAGTTGGGAGTAAGTGGCTCTTCAAGAAGAAAACTGACATGGATGGCAATGTACACACCTATAAAGCCCGTTTGGTAGCTAAAGGCTTTACTCAAACGTATGGTGTTGACTACGAGGAGACCTTTTCTCCTGTAGCTGACATTAGGGCTATTAGGATTCTCATAGCCATAGCTGCATACTATGATTATGAGATTTGGCAGATGGATGTCAAAACCGCCTTCTTAAATGGTCGCCTAGATGAGGATATCTACATGGCGCAGCCTGAGGGGTTTGTGAATCCAAAGTTTCCAAATCGTGTATGCAAACTTCAAAGATCCATTTATGGATTGAAGCAAGCATCACGACAATGGAACAAGAGGTTTGATAGTGAAATAAAGAAGTTTGGTTTTACTCAAAATCTTGATGAGCCATGTGTATACCACAAAGTTAGTGGGAGTGAAGTAATTTTCCTTATATTATATGTTGATGACATATTGATCATGGGAAAAGACATTCCAAGTTTGCATGAAGTCAAGGCATATCTTGGAAAGTGTTTTTCTATGAAAGATTTAGGGGAAGCTGCTTTCATTCTGGGAATTAAGATATATAGAGATAGATCTCAGCGATTAATTGGATTAAGCCAAAGTGCTTACATCGATAAAATATTGAAGAGATTCAATATGCAAGATTCCAAGAAGGGATATTTGCCGATGCAAGAACAACATGGCTTGAGCAAGAAAGTTTGTGCTTCAACACCTGAAGAGGTGAAACGCATGGCAAAAGTTCCTTATGCTTCGGCTGTAGGATCTATTATGTATGCGGTTAAAAGCACAAGGCCAGATGTGGCGTTTGCTCAGAACTTAACCAGTCGATATCAGCAGGATACCGGTGAAGCTCACTGGACTGCTGTTAAGAATATTCTTAAGTACCTTAGGGCGACTAAAGATTTGTTCTTAGTTTATGGGGGTGATCCACAAGCAGAACTTGATGTTACAGGTTACTGCGATGCTTCATGGAAAAGTGATAAGGATGATATGAAGTCTCAGACTGGATACGTCTTTGTCATTAATGGAGGAGCTGTGGATTGGAGGAGCAAGAAGCAGAGTACATTAGCGATGTCTGCAGCAGAAAGTGAGTACATAGCTGCATCAGATGCTGCAATGGAAGCCGTCTGGATTAGGAAATTTGTATCAAGGCTTGGAGTTATGCCTTCGATTCAACGACCTATAAAAATGTATTGTGACAATTCAGCTGCAATTACATTTGCCAATGAACCTGGAATCATGAAGGGCACCAGACATTATCCGATCAAATATCACTATGTGCGAGAGCAAATAGAGATTGGGGAGATCGAAGTACTCAAAGTTCACACAGATGATAACTTGGCAGATCAATTGACGAAAGCTCTTCCTGGCACTAAGCTTTATAAGTTAGCTGAAGGAATAGGTCTTCGTAAGGCTGAAAGTTTCATGCCCATTTGTGATTAGTATTTGGATAAAGGATGTAATAGACAATTATTGATTTTATGAAATAAAGTATTGTTTATGTTTTATTGTCTTGTTGAAATATACATATATCCTGTTTTTGCATGTTTATATCCTTGAATAATTTTATTATTCTAAATGTGTCCATTGTCGGTTAATGATATGGGAATATCATTAAATTAAGACAAATGTGAATGTTGGTGAGAATATACTTGAAAGTATATTGATGCGTAGTCATACCAAATTCACATGATATTCTAAGTGTAGAGTATAGGACTTATCCCAACTAAGCATGAGATTACTTAATGGATCTTGTCATCAAGTAATTCATGAAATAGTTATCCTCAGACTTGAGATACCAGATAAGAGTCATGGATGTAGTGCATTTTTGTAAAGCAATCTACCGCTTACCGTAACTGGAAGTTATAAGGATTGTTTTCAGAAGTGTTGCAAAGTTCATGGGTTATTCCTGTAGTCAAGAAAGAATTTGTTCCTTCAAAAATTTGTTTGAAGTATAATACTGCTGGGCCCCTCGTAGGGTTGACAAAATGTTTGCGTGGCCACGCCCAAAGTCTATCTAGAATACGTTCAGATGTTTTGGTAATTTTGTTCAATCAATAACAACGAGAAACAGAAACATTAATAAAGAGTGACTTAGATCCATTTCTTTATTAATAGAGTATTAGTAACAAAAGGATAATAATAATGATGAATCATTAAAGATTTTCCAGGAAATCTAGCTCGAGTCGGACTAGGGGCATTGGAGTGTTGCAAGACGCCAACCAATGTCATTTTACTATTAATTAATTAACCAAGTGGGAGTTGTTGAATTGTGGTTAATAAATAAATACGTAAATGTCTAGTATCGAACCCGAGACCTCGGGATTGCACACATTACAAATGAGTATTAAGGAATAATAATAAATGTATTTTATATATTTATTATTAGCACGAGAACTTAACGACCGTTAGTGTTTTCCGTTAAATGACTAACGACCGTTAAACGCAAATTAGGAAAGAAGTGTTTGTGTATAATTAGGAAACAAGGAAAAGATCTAGAACCCTCTTTGGGGTAGAGATCGACCGGCCTATGGGTTTAGTCGACCCATATGGTTGCTTTTCCTCCAAGTTTCTAATCTAGTATAAATACAAACACAAGGGTAATTGTTTGGTTGATCTTTTGTGCACACAATTATCCCTAAAGTCTTTTCTCTCCTTTGGTTTGCCTTGGCCGATCGTACAACCTTCTCAAAGGGTTGTTTGGATCGAAATTTTGTTAAACAAAATTGTTCTTGTGTTTTTACTTGCATAAACTTAATACGGTTTAATTTGTGTGTACAAGAACGAGGTAATAACTCACTATAGTTATTATCAAGAGATCGATAAACAAAACGGTAAGGGGTTTATCATTGATCTAATAATCTTCAATTGTTCAAGAATTAATTGAAGTGCATCGGGTATGTTTTCTATTTAATGTTTATGTTAATAATTATATGTTATACTAATTGTTACACGCTTCCGCTATATGTGTACTTTGATTATAGAGTTTTATGATTGTCATGAGTGTCAAATTCCAACATCGGACCACAATATAATCTACTAGCAGCCATAGTGTACCCACCGTTGTTAACACTTACAATAACAATAACATGTTAGCTCGAAAATATATTTTTATATATAAACTCGTGAAAAAAGCTATTTACAAAGAGCTTTTGCATCAAAGCTCTTTTTTATACTTCAATAAGCGCTATATTAAGCCCTTTGGATAAGTGTTTTAGTATTGTACACTAGTAATATCCGCTAATTAATAACTTAATTTTGATGGTTAATGTCCTAAAATAATAATACTGTAGTAAACTTAAATGAATGAGTACCAAAGTCGTATAAGAGCATTCGGTATGGGCTTAGTAGTGCCTCGCCGTTGCTGAGGTGGCACCATCGCCGCAACTCGCCACCACACCGGTGGAGCTCGCCGTCCCTCCCCACTTTCCACTTCGTTGTGCAGACGACGAAAGAAAGAAGCTGCAAATCTGTCCATTTGTGGGCCCAAAGTTGAATATGAAACGGTAATTTTGAGTTTATTCATTTTTTTTTACAATTTATAAAATGGGTTGTGGGTTTTGGTGGGGCCCAAATGAGTAAGTTGTGGTATGTTATGGTAAGAGGGTTGTTAGTTGTGCTTTGTTGTGGTGACGTGACACCCGTGGGGCCCGAATGAAGAAGTTAAGGTATGTCATGATACCTAATGCTCTAATAAGTATACCTTCTTTCTCATAAAAAGTCTAATAAATTACACATATCAAAGTAACAACAAAGTCTTTAAGACACCACGAAATTTTTTAACACCTACCAAACATCGTCGTACAAATTAGCTATAAACTTGCAAATGCATTCATGGCTACGTTTTTGTTACAGGTTCGTATTCAACACACACACACACTGAATTCTTATTAAATATCTGTTCATTTTAGGTTGTTGTGGTTGTCAGTAAGGTATAAATGGACTTAAACACAGGGTTGTACTTGTATATTAGTACAAGACTATATCCCATACATCAAATCATTAAACATACGTTAAACATAAAAATGGAGACAACATTGTGTTAAGCACTAAAAACCATATAGGAAATGCCTGTTGAGATCTTATATTATTAGTTTTTTATGTTGAAAGGTTTGGATTAAAGAATTTGAGAAGGGTCTCACTTCATTTACTTATAACACTTTAGAAACGCGTTAACTAGGCTAATTAACTTCAAGATATATTCTGAATCATGATCAGTTTGTACAAACAAACGTTCTCGAAACTAATCATCCTTATCTCTCACAATAAACAAATTCCAAAAGAAAAAAATTGGTCAAATGTTTCTTGCTCATACCCGCACACACACACACACTAAAATAAAGGTTGTTTCTTGTTCATGTTAAACCATGCATACATGCGAAGGTGTTGGCCTATTAATTAGGAGACAAAAACAATGTCTACTTTTCTTTCATCTTCAGCCCCTTCCTTTCTTACAAGTTACGAACTGAATTATTTAAAAAAAAAAAAAAAAAAAGAAAAAAAAAAAAGAAAAAAAAAGAAGAAGTTAAGTTATGTAAGAAGGTGCTTGAATTAGGTTATTACACTCGATAAGCTGATAAGCTCCTTGTTTGGGACTCACAAGCTTATTTACTTTACTTTATGGCCTATTTAATAAGCTGATAAGCCTATAAGCTAATACAAACACCCTAAGTAGGAATTTGGATTGAAAGTCAGCTGATATATAAGAGAGTATTTGGATTATTTTTTTATGTTAGATAATAGAGTTAATTTCATAAATGGTCCCTGTGGCCTGACGGGTTTAACGGGTTTAGTCTCTAAACTTTTTTTCTAACGGATCCAGTCCCTGTGGTTGCGACCCATAACGGGTTTGGTCCCTGAGACCTACTGTCGTTAGTTTTTTCCGTTAGCTAACGACCGTTTGCAACAAAAATTTGCACCGTTAGTCCTTTATACTAACGACCAACTATATATTTTTTTCTTCCAAAAAAAAAATGGTTTTCTTATATATATATTTTTTTCTAAATATCTATAAATTATACACGTTTTTATACATATTTTTATACACGTTTTCATACACACATTTTTTATACACACGTTTTTATATACATGTTTTTATACACGCTTTTATATACACGTTTTTATATACACGTTTTTATACACACGTTTTTATACACATTTTTATACACACGTTTTTACACATTTTTATACACATATTTTTATACACGTTTTTATACACATGTTTTTTTATACACACGTTTTTATACACACGTTTTTATACACACATTTATACGCACATTTTATACACACATTTATGCACACATTTTTAGACCAAGAGTAGTGGGGCGTTGAAGTGGGCTTAGTTGCCCTTTCAACGCCCGTTAGTCCACCCCCATAGGGTGTTGAAGCCCGTTGAATGCAATAAAAATCAACGAGCGTTGATTGATCAACGGGCGTTGAAGCTTGTTTGTGCTTTTTTTTTATTTACTTTTATTATTTTTAAATCTAATTTCTTAACTTTTTTTTTACTTTCTTTCACGTTAACGATTCAATAAATAATAAAAACGCTACGTTAACACCCAAAAAAAATCATTCCATTAAAAAAAAAAAAAAAAAAAAAAAAAAAAAAAAAAAAAAAAAACCCTAAAAATTAAAAATATTAGTTCTCACATGGTTTTTCGCCAGTGCCCAGCTGGAGAGGTGCTTGAACGCGACCCCGCCGTGTCTCTCCTTCCACAGCTTGATCGCGTCCTCCAGCTGGTCATCCTCATCGTCCTGCTCGTTGGTGCACTCATGGTAACACCGTTCGAGCTCGAACATCTCCGCCCGAAATGCATGCCACTTGGACGTGATCATGTCCATGTTCCGGTAATCCCGCTCCCTAGCAAGGGAGATGTGAAAATCGCGCCTCACCCCTATCCAAAAATCATTTTTTGTATCATTTGTCTCCGCCCGAATGTCGGAGACAGTCAAGTAAGAGTTGACGCCATCTCTTCATGCTCTTCCCATGGAACTCGTGATTCACTAGAGCTAGCCATTTTTATTTTAGTATTTGTGAGATCGTTGACGGCAAAGGTAATTTTTAGGGTTTAGAATTGTGGCGTTAAAGGTAAAAATGTGTTGTATTTATAGGTAAAATTTGACGTTCACGTTAGTCAAAGTAAACTTTAACGCCAAAAGAAGTTGAACGTTAACGTTGAAAGTGGTAAAAATTGAATGTTAACATTCAATTCTCTGGCGTTAACAGTGGTAAATCTTATCTTTAACATTGAATTCTCTGGCGTTAACAGTGGTAAATTTTATCTCTAACGCCAGCTTTTTTTTTTAAAAAAAAAAATTATATAATTTTAAGTATTTAAAAACTATTTTTAAAGCTTTAACGTTTGCTTGTGTATTTTTAAAATGTCAAAAGTAAAAAAACAAAGATGTTAAAAAAAAAGTAATCTCACACAAGCTTCAACGCCCCATCCCACTACTCCCATTTTTTTAAAAACTTTCATTATCTAGATGGGACACATGTTGCAATTTGCCCCAACTCACGCCCAAAATTTCCAACACCACTAATCTTGGTCTTATACATGTTTTTATATACACGTGTGTATAAATGTGTGTATAAAAACGTGTATAAAAATATATGTGTAAACGTTTGTATAAAATTATGTTTATAAATGTGCGTATAAATGTGTTTATAAAAACGTGTGTATAAAAACATGTGTATAAAAGCATGTGTATAAAAACATGTGTATAAAAAACATGTGTATAAAAACGTGTATAAAAATATGTGTATAAAAATGTGTATAAAAACGTGTGTATAAAAACGTGTATAAAAACATGTGTATAAAAAACATGTGTGTAAAAACGTATATAAAAATATGTGTATAAATGTGTGTATAAAAACGTGTGTATAAATACGTATATAAAAACATGTATATAAGAACGTGTGTATAAAAAATGTGTGTATAAAAATGTGTGTATTAAAACGTGTATAAAAATAGTGTATAAATTTTAAAGATATTTTTTAAAAAAATTATAAGAAAACCATTTTTTTTAATTTTTTAGGAAAAAAAACAAATTTTGAGTTAAATATAAACGGTCGTTAGTATAAAGGAATAACGATGCAAATGTTTGTTGGTTGTAAACTAGTTTACGTAGAAAAATCATGTGTACAAATCACTTTATATATCCATAAAGACCAAAAGGCAAACATATTAAACTTGTTGGTTGTACACTGTTTCGGCGTGTATTCATTGGAACGGGTTGTGCATAAGTTCAAGTTTCGAAAACTGAGTACTAGGTTCTTGACATTTTTCCAAAGAAACTCATTCTATTTCTACCCAAAACCAAGAAATAAAAAACTTGTCATAATAATATAAGGGGAAATTATCAAAATAGACCGGTCGTCTTACGACTTATCACTTTTCAGGCTTAAAATTTTCAAAAGTCCAAAATATACCAAGGGCGACTCATTTTTTGGGCAACTCGTGTCTATGTTTGACATTTGTCTTTAAACAATCGAATAAAGATTAATCTTCTACAATACTTGGACACTTGTTGGCATGTGATTGCGTTGTACAAGTTGCCCAGTCGTCCGGTCTATTTTGGACTTTTGAAAATTTTAGGTGTATAAAGTGATAAGTCGTATGCGACTGGTTTATTTTGGTAATTTTCCTTTAATATAATTATGAACATATTATTATTTCTACTAGAAGAAAAAAAAATGATTTCAATGATGTAATGGTGGGTTTTGAACTAGTGACCTTTTAGTTTATCAACACATGCACTTACCACTCCATCCAAGATATCTTTGTTAACAAACTTACACTACAAAATATATAACTACTATAAAATTGGAAAAATGGAACTCAATCTCAATATTAGTATCCATCTTATTATTTTATCATTTTAAAATGTCTCAAAATAATTATTCAATATTTTTAACGTATTTTAATCTACTGGACACTACTTCCAAACAAATTGTTATATAAGTTTCAACATTACTTTACAGACACTTTCTTTTACCTATACTTATAATAAAAATAAGTGTTACCCTTTCCCAAGCTTTTGTGAATAAACTTAAGACACTTTTTTTTCCTTTAAACATTTGAACGGGTAAATGAAAAAGGACCCTTGTTCAGACTACTCAAAGAAAATTGGGTTTTTCTACTATGATATACGCGGCCTAACTGGTATTCCCGTGATTGCTTTTAAATCTATTGTGGCCATCCCAAATGTATACTCGGCCAAGTTAGAGCATACAATCTTACCACTAGGGTGCAAACGAGTAGAGTCGAATTAAGGTGAATTCTTAAAATTATTGTCCAACAAATTATATTACGTTGTTTAAAAAAGTGAATTCTTTTATATAATTAGCTTTTAACATAAGGTGGTATCATTTTTCGTCACAAAATTAGTGTCCGACAGATTATAATAAGTTGTTTAAAAAAGTACATTTATTACTGAAAGTCCCAAAATGATTTTTAACCTTTGATAACAATGAAGGTTTTTATTTAGTTTTGTAAATAATGTTTTTTGAAAAAGAAAAATAAAGTAGAAACGGTTCACGGAATTTGGTGAAGATTATCCCTCATTACTGGATAATCCCGACGGTAATATGATCGGTTTGAAGCTCGGTCCTGTTATATTTTTACAAGATGCAGAAACGGTTCAAGGCAGTCAAAACATGCCACAAGAATGGAAAAGGCCGATTGTTTGGTTCGCCCTGACATTCAGTGTGGCAGGCGGCTTGTGTGGATCAAAGAAGAGCTTAGTCATGCATTTCTAATGGGGGAGGATATTGAGATCAAAGGGAGACATGAGTACATTGCTTTACTTACCAGAAAGTGGGGAGATGCATGCTAGAGTACGAGAAATGTGAGGACATGTGGTGATACCATGGATTTGTATTCGCTTGAGCAGAGAGACAAAAAAACCATAAATGGCTGCTACAGATTAAAACAAAACAGCGGATGTGCCAATGTGGCGCTTGGCTTTAAAACCCAAGTAAGTAGTTTTTACACACACACGTAGTTTTAGTGATCAGTCTCACATGAGCACATCAAGTTAAAGTGTTAAAGTGGAAACGAAATCAATTGTATTAGATTGAAAAATAATACTGATTACCTTCCATTTTGTGCAGGCCCCTACGGAAACGAAAAATGCTAGATGAGGAGACCACCAAGTAGAGAGGCACTGATGCGCGTGATGTGTCGTTGCGGTTTAGCAGTATTAATGCCTACTCAAGTTTTAAATTTATATTTAGCCGACTTATCAATAACACACACACTTAACGAGCAGTGTACCCGGTCAGTATGAATATAATGGTAAGTAGAGTGTCGATCACTAAGAGTGGAATGTATTATCTAGTTATTCTAATCAGTATTTTAGTATCCTAAGTTAGCTATACAACCTAATCTAACGCAAGGGGGTTTAGCCTGAGAGACTGGCACGGTTTGGTTATAATTAAGTAGAAAACTAAACTAATGAGCACGAATCAGCGATTAGCACACACGTACAAAGATAGATACTCGAGACAATAAGAAGACCTGTCCTGATACTTAAGTAGCTTGTCACTTGTTTTATTGCTAGTTTTATATGAAGTGTATATAATTAAACCTTTCTCGTTGGCTCTAATCTTATCGGCGAGTAAACCCTTAATGATTACTTATGTCTATCCTATTTATTTAAGCGTCACTAATAAATAGGCGAGGAAGGGGCATGGCTACCCAAGCAAGACTCAGCTAGACACAGAGGTTATCAATGCACTAATAAAAGTCACCAAAGACATCAACATATAAACTTTAATTAATGGGAAAGCAATATTAAGGGGAGTGCATGATCTTCCGTAGTCACATGACACAAGCCCATTAATCCTGATGAATTAAAGCGTACTAAAACAATAAAACAAACTTCTTAATGAATTGAATACATGCTGGACCTTCTTACAGCTCTTGTATCTTTGTTTGAGGTGTGTCTTGTACTGCTTGGTCGTCTGAATTCGGCTCTAGGGTTATATATATGGTCTTCGGTCTTCGAGAGGGCTCTCAAATTCGTCTGTCCTTGGGGTATTTATAGTTTCTGTCTCAAGGATAGATGCGGCGCATTGTGTTGATAGATGCGGCGCATTGACTTAACTTCGCGTGGGGTCCAAGATTAATATATTCTGGAATATTCGTACACCGTCTTCAGATGCGGCGTAACTTGATCTTTGTATGCGGCGCATGTACTTGGATTATAACTTGTGAAATCTTGATAGTGATACGCCGTATGTTAGAAGTATATTGCGGCGTAACTGGAGTAGAACGAGCTTGATCTTCTTCTTTGACCAAAGTTTCATATGCGGCGCATGACAGAATTGCATGCGGCGCATTCTTCAAAGTCAGGCAATGGTCTTCGAATTCATCTAAGTATGATATTGCGTCGTATCTGTTGAGTGAGATACGGTGCATCTTCTGGATTTCAGTAGACTTTTGACATCTCGCTTGTTTTGCTCCATAATTAGTCCAAAATCGCCAAGTTTCACATAATGCTTGTTTTTACCTGAGAATTACTAAAGTAAACATTAATGTATCGATTCTCATATATAATATAATAAAACAAGTCAAATAAATAGGATAAATGATGATAATAAAATGTACTTATTTGAGTTCATCAAATATCCCCCCACTTGAACTTTACTTGTCCCCAAGTAAACCTTAGAATTAATCATATGAAAATGTATCCTAAAAGATATTAGGATTTATTTTTATATTTAAGCACGTATTCGTTTTGTCATAATCACACAACCAAACACTTAACGAAGTAGAAACCAAAATAATTTTTAATGTAAAACAATTCTAAATCGTTTAGTTGCTTAGTCGTGACGAATATTCTATCATAGGCTTGGCAAGTATACGCATCTCCCCCACTAAAGCCAAGGAGTAACAAGTCTAAAGCGGTAAAAAGGGTTTGTTGGTTAAGGGTTGATCATCCTTTTTAATCTCTATCGATCTCATATTCCAGAAAAGGCGACAAAATTACAAATACATGATCGAATCCACGACCACGATACTTGCAATTGCTCAATTCCTTAACTCGAATAGGCTAAAGATAGGACCAAGTAATCTTCACCAATAATATTATATCAAAAAGGGCGACAAAATCATAAATACATAGCCGAATCCACGACTACGATACTTAAGATTGCTCAAATCCCTAATCTCAATAAATCAAAGGTTTGGATGAAGAATGATATAGGGTATGGATAATATTTGGGATACAAATTGGTGTAAAATAAAAAATAAACAAAACAGATAAATTAAAATCCTAAGTGTGGTTAATCACTTTCCCAACCATCCCATGAATAAGACTCGTATCATTGAATAACTCACGCTTTAACACTTGAAACACACGCTTTAGGTAGACACGAATTATACTCAACAAAATCTCAATCAAAGAATAACCTTAGTCGCTTTAGGTAGACACGAATTATACTCAACAAAATCTCAATCAAAGAATAACCTTAGTTGGCGTTCCCATAACAGCCAACTCTCATTCAATCTATAAATATAATATACAACAAATAGTGGTGATATCTCCCACTTAATACAAAACTTTACATAAGTTGGTTAAAACAAACTTTCAACTCTTCTTTTTTCTTTTTCTTTTCTATATATATATATATATTTCTATATATATATATATATATATATATATATATATATATATATATATATATATGTGTGTGTGTGTGTGTGTGTGTGTGTGTGTGTGTGTGTGTGTGTGTGTGTGTGTAAAATTTCACAACTTTTCTATCACTATTTTTCCGGATAATTTTTCCATACTCTTCATACTTTCAGAAATAACTGTAATAGTGAAAGTAGCAAACACACGAAAAATAAACTAAAAGTTATACAATATTTACTTTCATACCAATTGCATTGTGCAATTTCCCGACCTAACCAAAGATAATGAATTACGCACGCGAACACAGGTAATGTAAGGAAACACACTTTGCCTAAAGCAATTAACCACGGATTTTAATCTACAGGGTAGGCTAAGGTGTAAGGGTGTATCGAAACATTATAACAAAGTTGTAAGAAACGAAAGGAATGGCTCTGAGGGTTTTTCTAGGGGTATCTTACTCTAAAAGTGAGAGTAAACAAAGGGTTTATACGGGGGTTAACTAACCAGTGTAGTTAGCTAATATCACATAACATATAAGGGCTATTTAGGTGTAATCCTAGAAATTTACCAATTTAGACAAGTCACTCCAATTATATAGATAATACTCATTATGGTGGTCTCGAATAGTATACAAGCCAAGTTCTAAAGTTTACAAGTCACCGGCACACTAAAGTTTTAATATTTTTGAAAGAATATAGTTATGTGTTCGGTTATGTAATTTAGACTTTAAACAAAAACATGCTAAAAAAAAAATTTGATTTTGATATATTAAGCGCATTTTAATCATATTTTGAAAAAGTTTAGGACAAGTAAGTGTTCTAATTCTCCATCCCCCCACTTAAGTTAAACAACTTCCTCGTTGTTTTCATCAAAGGTTCAAAAACTGGAAATTAAAAGAATTAGAACAGAAAAACTCCCCTGAGATTTGCTCGGTATGATCCTCCATTATTCGTATAAGAGCAAAAATCAACTTTCTTGTGGATGAGAACGTTTAAGCTTCATATTTGATGTATCCACAAAAATGCAGGAATCTATAATACCATTTAGACTTTAACACACCTGAGTTAAGAAGGTTCAAGCTTGCATAATACATTAGTAGTTAGTAAAAATAAAACTTAAAAAATTAAACTGTAAATCATCAGGTCAGTCGATACGCCGTATCTTATGGAAGAAGATACGCCGTATTGAGCCTGGAATACGAATCAGAATAAAAGATGCGTCGCATCCTTAACCAGGGATGCGCCGCATTAAATAAACTGACAGAAAGTTTTAAAGTCAAAAATAAAAATGTAGAAAATGAAATAAGATATGACCAGTGCAGGTGATGCGTCGCATCTTATGATGGAGATGCGCCGCATCTTCTGCAGGTCTGACAGACTCGACACAGAACAGAAAAGTAAAAATTTTCCTTCGGGTTGTCTCCCGGTCAGCACTTGTCTTTATTCCAGAGTCTTCAAGTTAGACTCACGTTCAGCTCCTTATTTCGTTCTTGTTACGTACCATCCTTCTTCTTTCATCCGAAAGATGTTACCGTATAGCTCCGCAACATTTTCTTCCGTTCGACTTAATCTAATATATTCTTTGGTCTTCGTCGCAACATATTCCTCATATGGTCCCAAAGAGTATTTGATGACTTCAAATTTTTCAGAAATCATCATGGGTGGGTTATTATAAGTGATCCCAAGTAGTCGACATTTTCTTTCGATGAATTCTTCTTCATCTTTATCAACAAACTTGAAATAAGGATCCTTATTCAAATAGTCATCAAGTTCATCAATTAATGACTCATCGTTATTATCATAGGGATAATAATTAACCAAGTTAATGGATTGATAATAATCTTGAGTCTCGTCCCACTTTCTTTTCAATTCCCATTGTAAGCGTCGATTAAGCCTTGTGTAATCATCACATTTTCTATGCACCCATTTCCAGAAAGTAGTATTCGATGCTCCCTTTAGTTCTTTTAAGTATTTGATTCTAGCTTTTTCTTGCAAAGCCTCTGCTCTACGTGGGGAGTCTTCAACTTTTTCATACCAATCATAGTCTTCAAAGTATACATCGTTTCCAACTCGTTTCATTCCAATTATACTTCCCCCATTGCAGGTTCCATCATTCTTCCAATCACAGGTTGGCCATTTACTACTTCCATCCTTGAAACGGAAAGGTTTACAAGTGTGATTAATATGCCCAAATTCCCCTGGTTTATCCCAAACCCATGGTATCTGGTCATTCCATTCGTAGTACCAGGTGTTTTTGAACTCATCATAAGTTTTGAATCCTGGTAGATCTCCAGTTAGCACATCAGCGTCGATTTGAAGAAGGTAATTAAATTCTTTGAATTGTTTGCACAAGGGTGTCTCATAATTGAACACATCAATGTCTATGCTAAACAATTCTTCAATGCCTTCCTCGATCGTTGAATCGTCATGTGATGATCCATTGTTGCTTTCTACTTCCTCATCTTCCCCTCTCATCCAATATACCCATAACACATCTTTAGTAGCTCGGTCCATGATCTTATGGTTATTGAACTTACTAGCTAAATAATCTGAAAAATCAACAATGTTAGGATCGTAGTTAACGTCAAAGCTAGTATTACCAATCATTTTCCTTCTTATCTCCATGAACTCATTAAATTGTTCTTTAAAACTTCGTGTCAACCATGAGGTCACAATCCGTTTGACTTCATTCGTAGGAGCAAATTTGGGATCCCCGTATTTAAGTTCAAGCCATTCTTCTAAAGAGATATCCATCAACCTTACCAACTTTTTATGAAACAGTATCTCCGATTCAGCATAAATTCTTTCATCATCCAGATTGCTTTTATCTAATCCCCAATACTGTTCGGAATAAAGCATATAAGAAGTTTGTAAAGGTTGGATATTTCCTCTACCATAGCTTTTGTTGCTCGATTTGGTGACTGCATTTGATGAGTTCATGTATTCAATTTGGAATTTCCCATATTTTTCTTCGATAGTCGCCCAAATTAATCCTTTAGATTCAATGATAGGCCATAAGAGTAACAATTCATCTTCAGTGTAGCTCATTAGTAAATCATAAGAGAATATCCCATCTTCAATATTGCATAAGCGTTTGAATTCCATATAAGTAGCTTCAAGAGGAGTTTCCCAAGAAAATAAATCGGCATCAATCGTGAGTACATTGAAGTTGACATCTTCATAAACTTCCACTGAGTAGAAAGGCATGTTGGTTTGAGATACGGATTTGAGTAAAGCATCGATCGTAGGTAAGTTGCTAGTAATAGCATCGAAATTTTCGAATGAATCCGAAAGCAATAGTTCCTTTTCTAATTCTGAGCTTTTAGTAATGCTTAATGCTGGGAACTTGCTCAAGCTAACTTCATAGTTATCACACTCGTCATCACTTTCCAGAATTAACGGCTTTTTGGTGCGGGACTTTTCATTGTGCATATCTTTCATAAGTTCCTTAGCAAGATATCCGTTCATTGACATATCTTCCATAGCAAAACCTGTCATCATAGGCAAAATCGTCAGCAGGATCTGTTCGCTAGAAGAGAAATTAATGAATTTAGAAACGAATATATAAAGAATAAAAATGGCTGATATCTGCGAACGATGCGCCGTATCCAGAAAGTTGGATACGCCGTATCTTATTACGTTAAAATTTAATCAGACTTTTATTCAGAAAACAGATACACCGCTTATGAATTAGAATGCGCCGTATCCAGTTTAGATTATCAAAAATCGATTATATTTATTAAAATTAAATGCGTCGTATTAACAAAAGCTAATGCGCCGTATTTTTGTTACGTTTCAAAATACAAGATTTTTGATTTAGTAGATGCGCCGTATCGATAAAAATCGATGCGTCGCTTCTGTTTAATAATTCGAAAAATTGTTTTTAATTTAAATAGAAAATACGCCGTATCTGTTAAAACAAATGCGTCGTATGGCGTTAGGGTTTAGAAAAATTTCTTATTAAAAACAGAATACGCCGTATCTTGGGGAAAGATCCGTCGTACTTGAATTTATTAAACGCGTTGTATTTTATAAAAATTAAACGCAATACGCCGTATGTATGAAAACAGATGCGCCGTATCGTTTGTATCAGCACAATACAACGACAGCAGAATGCAGAGAAATAGAAAAAAAAAAGAAAAACAAAAATAAAAACAAACAAAAAGAAACAAAAAATTACAGAAAACAAAAACACACAAAAACAGCAAATATGCAAATTATACAATGAATGCAATCTCTCTAATATACAACAGGGTTAGTGGTTAAAATCAAAAAAAAAGAAAAAAAAAAAGAAAAACCTAATTAAAATACTAATCAAATTAACAGATAATAACAATTCACTCCCCGGCAGCGGCGCCAAAAACTTGATGCGCGTGATGTGTCGTTGCGGTTTAGCAGTATTAATGCCTACTCAAGTTTTAAATTTATATTTAGCCGACTTATCAATAACATACACACTTAACGAGCAGTGTACCCGGTCAGTATGAATATAATGGTAAGTTGAGTGTCGATCACTAAGAGTGAAACGTATTATCTAGTTATTCTAATCAGTATTTTAGTATCCTAAGTTAGCTATACAACCTAATCTAACGCAAGGGGGTTCAGCCTGAGAGACTGACACGGTTTGGTTATAATTAAGTAGAAAACTAAACTAATGAGCACGAATCAGCGATTAGCACACACGTACACAGATAGATACTCGAGACAATAAGAAGACCTGTCCTGATAATTAAGTAGCTTGTCACTTGTTTTATTGCTAGTTTTATATGAAGTGTATATAATTAAACCTTTCTCGTTGGCTCTAATCTTATCGGCGAGTAAACCCTTAATGATTACTTATGTCTATCCTATTTATTTAAGCGTCTCTAATAAATAGGCGAGGAAGGGGCATGGCGACCCAAGCAAGACTCAGCTAGACACAGAGGTTATCAATGCACTAATAAAAGTCACCAAAGACATCAACATATAAACTTTAATTAATGGGAAAGCAATATTAAGGGGAGTGCATGATCTTCCGTAGTCACATGACACAAGCCCATCAATCCTAATGAATTAAAGCGTACTAAAACAATAAAACAAAACTTCTTAATGAATTGAATACATGCAGGACCTTCTTACAGCTCTTGTATCTTTGTTTGAGGTGTGTCTTGTGCTGCTTGGTCATCTGAATTCGGCTCTAGGGTTATATATATGGTCTTCGGTCTTCGAGAGAGCTCTCAAATTCATCTGTCCTTGGGGTATTTATAGTTTCTGTCTCAGGGATAGATGCGGCGCATTGTGTTGATAGATGACGCGCATTGACTTAACTTCGCGTGGGGTCCAAGATTAATATATTCTGGAATATTCGTACACCGTCTTCAGATGCGGCGTAACTTGATCTTTGTATGCGGCGCATGTACTTGGATTATAACTTGTGAAATCTTGATAGTGATACGCCGTATGTTAGAAGTATATTGCGGCGTAACTGGAATATTCGTACACCGTCTTCAGATGCGGCGTAACTTGATCTTTGTATGCAGCGCATATACTTGTGAAATCTTGATAGTGATACGCCGTATGTTAGAAGTATATTGCGGCGTAACTGGAGTAGAACGAGCTTGATCTTCTTCTTTGACCAAAGTTTCATATGCGGCGCATTCTTCAAAGTCAGGAAATGGTCTTCAAATTCATCTAAGTATGATATTGCGTCGTATCTGTTGAGTGAGATACGGTGCATCTTCTGGATTTCAGTAGACTTTTGACATCCTGCTTGTTTTGCTCCATAATTAGTCTAAAATCGCCAAGTTTCACATAATGCTTGTTTTTACCTGAGAATTACTAAAGTAAACATTAATGTATCGATTCTCATATATAATATAATAAAACAAGTCAAATAAATAGGATAAATGATGATAATAAAATGTACTTATTTGAGTTCATCAGGCACAAATACGGTAATCTTGAATCTGGTAGGGGTGACAGAAGAGATAGTTATTGAGACAATAGAGATTATGATAGAAGGAAACGTGGTCGGGATTATGATAGAAGAGATAGGGATAGATACGGTGGAGATAGGGATAGATGCGGTAGAGAAGTAGCAAGGACTTTGATAGGAGGGACCATCAAATACTAAAGTGTTTGAATTAGTTCATAACACATTTTGTTTCTTTTCAAAAAGCTAATATATAAAAACAATTGAAAGTAGCTTACATTTTTTAAGCAAATGAAAGTAGCAGCTCATCCAAATCAGTTTCTACGTCACAACCAAAGACGCACAAAAAGTAACTACTAGTAGCAAATTTAGTTTTTACACACATTCTCACAAAACTCAAATATTATATATTTTATTAGCAAATAAAATACAACTCTAGTTCTATGACCGTCAAATTACAACAACATCAATAACTCGACGACCCTCATGCTACAATCAACTAGTAAAAAACAATGGAACGGGTGAAAAAACTCACATAACACAATACACTAGTACTAAACAACAATATAACAAAATACCAAGCAGTGGTGTTCATCTTCAGCCATTTCAACCAACAACAAAATTCAGACATTTTTTTTACTTCCCGTTGAAATGGCGTTGCCTCCTATCTTGTCTTTTTATTTTACTTTATTTTTGGTAGTACTACTAATAGGTGGGAGATGGTATTTATAGTTGGAATTGATTGGGAATGATCCGTGTAGTTGTTTCTGATTGGTGGGTTTTGTGTCACACGGATTGGGAGTGAGATGATCTGGGCCGTTGGATGGAGTGTTTTTTTGTTTTAAATTGAGGATGTGGTTTTGTTGATGTTGTGATTGTTAGAGTTATGGAAAAATATTAAATGTATATGACTAAAATCGAACACGGGGCCTTAGGATTGCACACTTTACGTATGAATGACTAACGGAAATAATTAATGTATAACTATGTTATGTATTTAATTATTTAGGACACGAAATATTAACTAACGGACGTTAAGTAACTAGTTGAATTGACTAAACGACCGTTAGAGAATAAATGAAGGACTATTAGTGAAATTGGGAACTCAATAGTATTCTAGAAACCCATTCCATGGGCCAAACCGATCGGATCATGGGTTCATAACCCTAATCGATCACTTTCTTGAGTAGTAAGACAATTCACTATATATATACAAACATATTGGTTTTTTAGTGCTTTTGACTTTATGTGCAAAAGTACTATAACCATTAATGTGTAGTCTCCTTTTTCCTTCCTTTGAATAACAGTCGATCAAATATATAAGTCTTTGAAAAGTAAATCCACTTTATTATTAAAGTAGATTGTAGTCGACTTTATTTAATATTAAACAAATGATTTTGGTTTAATAACGTGTCTTTACACTAGCATCTAACGTTAGTTGGTTATAGTACGTGTGTACAAGACCATGGTAATAACTTACTTTAGTTATTCCATCTTGGATTGTGGAACAAAAGGTAAGGGGTTCCACGTTAATCCTTTTATTTGTACAAGTGAAGAAAAGAGAAGAGTAGATCATTGTTCTTGCTAGGATCTTGAGGTAACTCTATTTATTATTTGGTAATTCTTTATACGTGTTAAATATAAGATCATGCTTCCGCTATGCGTACATGATGTGTTTATTTATTTAGATGCGTGTCATGCTATTTAAATTCCAATAGTGGTATCAGAGGCAGGTTTAACATGTTAATGTAATTACCTAAACGCATAATTAAAATCAATTCTTGATTTATACATACATGTTAAGTTGATTTTTTTTAGGGTTTGTTTTTGTAGAAAACATACTAATAAAAATCGAATAGAATTTAGGGTTAGGGTTTCGACCCTATTTTAACTAATTAATTAGTTTGTAACCCTAAATTAAGAACATGTTGTGTTATGTGTTTATTTGAGTAATAAGGGTTACATTCCTGTATGATCCATGATTCTTCATGCAAAGAATTATGGATTAGGGTTTGTTTAAGTGCTACATGATTTTTAAGATAAATCCATAATTAGGGAAGACCTAATTAAATATATTAATGAATCAGTTATGTGCAATGTGGTATTTAATTATTAAAACTTACGCGGCCAAATTATTTGGCGTCTGTGGTCCATTGGGCACAATGAGCTCGAAAACCATTGGGAGTTTGAGTAATTATATACATTAATTTTCACATAGAGATTATTAATAGAGTTTATCAAAAGGTTTGCATGTGGCTATATGATTTATATATGATTTATATCATATATGTGTTATTGTATGTTTATTTATTTTTGTTAAAATTACTTGATCTTTGTGTTTAAATTATGATGGATTTTAAGCAACAAATAGGGTAATTTTGTATAAAAAAATAAATGAACCTAATAACTATGAAACCTTTGTGGTAAATTATTTATTGACAAGTCTTATGTGCCGATAGTGGTTCGCTTCGCACGGTATTTGCTCCCAGGCGAGACTAGCAATTTAATAATTTACTACATAAATGTTTTAAGCTTTAAAATCTTAAAGTTTTTAATTGATTGATGCAATTGTACATAATAGTCGAAGCGGCAGACCTAATTTTGACAAACTATAAAGTGGGTATAATGAGGCTTGACATTAAATTGTCATCCGAAAGGGGCGCGTTTTTAATTAGCCTCCGGGCGGACGTTTGCCTCTCCGCTCGCCTGTGCGTCAAAATTAGACTTACCAAGTAGAACCATTTACATGTACGAAGCATCTTAAGGCAATGCTGTAAGTTTCTCAACGCCATCAATTAAAATTTTGTTGATTTTAAAATTTTTGTTGATTTTAAGCAGCTAAAGAGTTAAAGGTTTTTGCATGAAACACATGATACAAGATAAATGCATGACATCTTTGTACATATTTTTGATTACACATCAAAATTAATACCCTTAAAATTTAAGTTATATGCCATCCAATTAATACGGAAACACCTGAGATTACATTCTATCATTCCTAGCAGCCTCAGCTGATGTGATGATTCAAAGAATGGTAATCAAAGGGTAAATTGAGTACTTTCATTGCTAGCAGCCTCAGCTGATGTGATGAAACGACGTCAATTTACATGTTTCTAAATTGGTTAACTTAATTGAGCACTTTTATTACTAGCATTCTCAGCTGATGTGATGAAACGGTGTCAAGGCATAAAGATTTGGGGATGAAACATGCTTACATTTGCAACTGATGTTGGCAAAATATGTAAGTCCCATGATTCTAGGAATTGCAATTGGATATTGGCAATTGGGTTTGATCCGTACCTTATTGAGTACTTTCATTGCTAGCAGCCTCAGCTGATGTGATGAAACGACGTCAATCTGGATCCTAGTTTTCAGTGAAAATTAAATGGTTAAATTCTATTTACCATGGGTGTTTAATTTTATTGAAAAGTTATTATCGAAAATACCAAAATTGAATCAAAAAAATTTAATGTATTTAATGCAACGTTAAAACCGTAAACGTAGAACATTCCTTTAGTGGAAAGTTGATATGCACCCGTAGGGGTCTTTGGATATAGTCAACTTAACTAAAAGAATAAACCTAGTCTACTTTCCGTGTGAAGAGTGAGACTTAATCCTATTCCTTTTCATGAATGAGAAAGATATGATAGGAAAATTAGAATTGTCTAAATTCTAAGAAATAACTCATGGTGAATTTTTTAAGAAATTGCACGTTTAAGAGTTATTAAAATTAGAAGCTAGACTAATTATCGCAAAATTGGTAAAAGGAAAACTATAATGATTTGTCTAGTTGTTGTGCTTTGACCAATTAAAGGTGCTACATACTATGATGGGGATGGTAGACCTAATTGAGGAAGAAATTGCATACCCAATTTTCTCAAGTTAATTGCAATTGATAAATATTTCATTATTTACAAAGTAGAATACATTCTTTGAGTACCTTAGTGTGTATTACGTAAGAGATTACTCAAAGGTGTAGGAAAGTAAACAACACAATATTTGCTTTTACTGGTCATGGAACATATATAATGTTGTCAAATCCAGTGGGAGCATTGTGTTGTGATTACTGAATTATGAGTTCATTTAATGATCCGTAATTCAGTGGGAGCTACAAGCTATGATATCTTGGTAGTAACCCGGATTATCTCTAGAATCTCTTGAGATAAATACTTTCCAATTATAGAAACTTGTGGTATTAAGGATAGTCGTGTACGTTTCCTTACTAGACGAGGTGATTCTATATCTACTAATATCTATGACACAATCATATTAATCACATAAGCAAACTATTGACGTGTTGTTTATCTGATACGTGATGTTGTTCCATGCACAAGTGGAAGAAATCTTTATTGTGTGCAAGCAACAACACAAGAGCATATGATTTAAAGACTCTCTTGACTGTAAGGTAAGAGATTGATGTTCTAATGTGGTTTATTCACATCTAATTATTAGAACACTTGGAGTTAATATCTACTTTCATTACTAGATATTAATGACAAGGTAAATTACATACTTTCATTACTAGCAGCCTCAGCTGATGCAATGAAACTATGTTAATTTGCATGTTTTTAAATTAGATAATTATTAGAACAAGTGTCAATATGATAATTAGACTATTTCAAATATGAATATTTATATATTATTGCAATGACATAAATAAATGAAGTAATCTAATACTACTTTATAATCTGAATGTTTATGTATTCTTGGAATGACATAAATATATGAAGTAATTAATTAACTTGAAATATTATTGAAACCATATTGTGGTGTTCATGATTACTTTAGTTATACATGTTTATATTGTAAGATATAAATATGAAGTATTTGATTGCTATAAGACTTATAATAAAGTAAGACGTTAACTTGTTATGGTTTTTACTTAAAACATATACAACAAGTCATTGAGTTGATCAATGATTTATAACGTACATTGGGATTATAACAATTTATGTCTTTTTGGTAAGACATAGAAATTAAGTGACTTGGTTAATAAGTACTTATGTTAAAAAGCATGCAATTGGCTTGGAAAATCTATTGTATCATTAAATTGACTTAGTTGGTAAATAGGTAAGCCAAAACAAAATATATTTATCTTATATATTGTAAGGTTTACTTACAATATTAATCCTAGTGAAATACATAAGTGTATGGTATGTTCAGTTAGGAAAATCAACCTCTTGTAATTTTGTTTGATTAAGATAATTATATCTTCTTTTCTTCCTAAAGATATCAAGGTTAGAAAATTGAGTATGAATTTTGTTAGTGCAAATATTACGATATTTAAACTAAACGGTTTCTTCGGTTTAAATAATGACAAACATGTAACTTGTAATGCATAACGTAAAATGTGCAAATTACTTGTAAACACAAATCATCGATGCATACTTACATCAACACCTCTCGACGTCTCAAGTATGCTTCAACAAAGTCGTAGATTTCCATCCCGACGTAAATCACTCAAGGTATGAAAAAACAAATCTACTACTTGACAAATGATCAAAGGATTATATTTTTCTAAACTTGACATTTTTATAAATGTGAAAAAATATTTTTCAAATATACATTTTACAAATTATTTTTGAATTAAAAAGAAGTGTTTTATTTGGGAAAATCATTTCAAAAAAAGTAACAGCTATTTTCCCCCCAAAACAGCTCCAAACTTCCCCAAATAAACTTTCACCACTAAAAGACAAAATTTAGAGCGTTTGAAGCATTTTTGTCTGCGACGGCTCCAAGGTTCCACTAAATTTAGTGGAGCCGTGTGACAATTAGTGGAGCCGTCCGTACGTAACGACTAGTTTTTTCTTTGCCTATAAATAGTAGACCATTTTACACTTCCAACTTGATTTTTCCATTCATTTTTCTCTGGTCTAATCCATCCTCACTTAGATGACTTTCTTTGATCATTTAGAGAGTCTTAGTTTGTTTAAGAGTAATCCTTTCATCCTACCAAGAGATCCTCTTCATTCCTCTTCAATAGTAAGAGAAGAACACAAAGTATCCAAGTAGATAAAAGTGTTGTCATTCCTCTTCAATAGCAAGAGAAGAACTCAAGGTATCCAAGAAGATACAAGAGTTGTAGTTATAGTTGGGGAGTTGTAACATTTATTACACACTTGTTGTATCCTAGTATACATCAAGATTATTTTTCTTTTGTGAGAAAGTGAGTGAAGATCATTGTGATCTTATAGAGATATTGATTATCTCTTGAAGCCATTGGGCTTGTGTGATTGATCAAGTGAATCAAGGGTAGATCGGGTAGATCGAGTCAAATAGGAATAGATCATTGTGATCTTGTTGAGATCTTGTAGATCTCTTGAAGCCATTGGGCTTGTGTATTGATCATGTGGATCAAGGGTAGATCGTGGTAGATTGGTGCTAGCTAAGATTAGCACTCGACATCTAGCTTAGTGTCGGAAATAGGATAAGCGACGTGGTAGATCGGGTAGATCGTGGTAGATTGGTGCTAGCTAAGATTAGCACTCGACATCTAGCTTAGTGTCGGAAATAGGATAAGCGACGTGTTTGGTTTTCTCCGCCTGAATGGAGCTTGTTGATTAGTGAAGTAACTCTCGAGTTGGGTACTCGGTGAGTGTCTAAATACTCATCATTTCTGTCACATTTTATCTGCAAAAACATTTAAAAACATGCAAATATGCTTCAAAATACATAAAATATCCTTGGATTGTGTTTTTATCTGTTTCATGTGCAAAAGGATTGAAAAAGTTGAAAAATGAACAAAGTTTGCATAATTGGCAGTTTTGGTCCCTGGAGTTTCAAAAATGGCAAAACAAGTCCCTTGGTTTTCAAAAATGGAAAATTATCTTTTATGGTCCTTGTACTATTGAAACTTGGCAAGAATGGTCCTTGGAATTAATATTTCAGATTTGGCAGCTTTAGTCCATGGATTTTCAGATTTTTACATATTTGGTCCCTAAACCTAAAACTTATCTAATAATAAATCCTAAACACTACCCAACCCAACACCCATCTAATAATAATTACCCAACCCATTTTCTTTTTTATAAAACCCAGCCCACCACACCAGCCCATCCCCAGCCTATTTTAAATAAAACCCAATACCCCGGTTTGACCCCAGTCAAACCTTTCCCCTACCTCTAAACCGCCAAAAGAAACCCATACCACCCTTCCCATAGTTTTCCCCTGCTCCATCCCATCAACCCCCCTCCTCCTTCCCAATACTTCACCTACCAGCCAAAACGCATTCAATGCGTCTTCCCCATCACACTTCACCCTGTCCTAGTGCTGTTTCCCACTACTATTACTTTTGGCGCCAAAAATCCAAACAACAGCTGAGATCAAGTCAAAGCCATCCAAGGGTGCAGAAAGACTCAGAAAGAGATAAGAAGACAATCCCACTTTATTTTTGTATATATAGAAGCTCATTGTAGCCTTTAATGGCAAGTAGAAAAATAGTGTAATCGTATTTCTAATTTAGTACTCAACTTATTGTAATTTCAAATTCCAGTTGTTAATTCAAGTTAAATTCAGTTCAAGTAATCTAGTTTCAAGCACTCTTGTTCTAAATTTCATTTATGCTAAGTTTTGAAGTTTTCTGTTAAGCTTATTAAGTTCCAAATCAATTCAGAAGTAATCACAAGCCTTAAACACCCTTGCTATAAGCTTATATAAGCTTATCATAGCTTTTTATAAGCTTATATTAGTTATAAGCTGCTTAAATTTCAAATTATGAAGATGGTCAACAAAAGTCAAACATAAGCTCAAATAAGCTGTTTTTGAGTATAAGCTATTCAGGAAGGATTTTCTGGGTTTCTAGCTTGTTCATAACAAGCTAGGATTGGTTCTGATCTAGTTCTTGCTATCCCAATAGCCCCTTTTCAGTTGTAAGAAATTTCTAAGTTCATTTGAAATTCAAAGTTACTGTACAATAGCTTAAATTTAGCTTATTATTGTAGTTCTCAGCTTATTTGTAGTTTAGAAGTATATTTAATCAGTTTCATTGTCATTAATTAGTTTGTACTTAAATTTACTTAAAAATCATAAAAAAGCCAAAAATAGACCTTTTATATTAAACTGCTTAATCCATCTTACTTTCAGTTAATAAATACTCAATAGCACTTAAATAAGTTAGTTAAAGTTATTTCATTAGAGATTCTAGCTTAAATAGACCATTTTCAGTTAAAAATCACCACAGACACCTTTTAAAGGGGTGTTTGGTCTAGCAAGATAAGCTGGTCAAACCAGCATTTACTGTACATTGACCATATCACCAACTTTGTACCAGCTTATTTAAGCCATAATAAGCTATTTCTGAGTTCTAAGTAGCCATTTAGATAGATATAGTACTTTTGTATCATCTGTGTTGATTTCAGCCTCTTAGATGACCAAATAAGCCAATATAAGCCACAGGCTCTTTTGGCCATCAAACTTGGCTTCTCTGAGGTCCTTTTGGTCCATATAGTGATAACATAAAAGTTGGATTGGTTCCTTTGGTCTTGTGCATCTCTGCACACAAACTTCACCACACAGACCCTAAAACCAGTTTTTGTGGTTTTTATAGACCCTAGATTTATTTTTAGTTTCCTCATCACAAGCCCTTAGAAGCTGAAACTCTGCAAAAATAAGCTCACCCAGCTTATCTCACTCTAGTATTTTTCTTGTGATTTTTAGAACCCTTCTAAGCCCCTAAAACCAGGCCTGAATAAGGGCATTTTTGCCCTGCTGCATCAGCATATGCTGACTCAGTTAAGCTCCTAGCTTATTCAGAGCTTCACAGCTTATTGCCTTAGCTTTTTCTAGTTACTTTAGCTTAATTACACTCCTCTCAGTTCATTTTAGCTTTTCCCTTTAGCTTATAGCTTAATTTCCAGCCAATAGCTTATTTTGAAAAATCCAAGTCTTAAAATACTTATATAGTGGACTATTGGTATAAGCTTCTTCATTCCAGCTTATTTAGCTTGATATAAAAATATTTCCAGTTTTAAAGTTGCTTAATTATAGCTTATTAATAAGTTAGAAAAAGAAAAAGTCCAAAAAATATAAGTTTTAGCAAAAAGGCCTGGGTAGGATTCGAACCCCAGACCTCCTGCTCACAACACACAGCCCTTACCAACGTGCCCTTGGGTCTTTTTCAATTTAGTTTACATATTTTAGTTACTTAACCTTGTTTGCATTTCTAGCTTATTTAATCAGTTAGCTTATTAGCAGCTTATCCACATAAGCTGTTATCACCATTTTAATTTTCTTAGCTTTGTAATAACATAAAATAATTTAGAAAAAAGTTTCAGAACTTTCCAAACAGTTTTAATATTTTTAATCTTTTAATTAGTTTAAGCTAGTAATTAAGTCATAATAAATAGAATAATAATCAGAAAAATATATTTTTAATTTTCATAATTTTCTTTTCTTAAATAGAACCTAGGAAAAATAATATTACACTTGTAGGTTTTAATTTTAGATATTTCACTTTTTATTCGCGTTTTTATAATTCACGTAACGCGTTTTAATTATAAATTGTTAACCTTAATTTTATTTTGAGAATTTATTTCTCATTATTTAATTAGAACATCATAAGCAATCAAAAATCTCAATCCCATATCATCAGTCACTCTAATCCAAGCTTTCAAACAATTGCCCATTCACACTTCGTTGGGAAACGATCCGGGTAATCACTTACCTGGTTTCACACTACACACACAAACGTGAGTTTTTGCAAGTATCCTTTTTCACAAAGGGGTGACTTGTATTTATTCACGCGTATCCGTCGTTGCATAATATTTATACGTACATTTTGAACAGATCAACTCTCGAGTTGGGTACTCGGGGAGTGGAGTAGGGCGAAGAGGAGCTTCGTGACCGAACCACTATAAATCATCGTGTCCGGTTTGCACCTTCTTACTTATCTCTTTACTTTCATTTCATTCTTTATCGCTTTATATTTATATTTGCATTGCATTTATATTTGTGTGGCTAGTTGCTTATGTTATGTTGATTAAGTATGTGTCATGGTTTGATTGTGCTTGTGTTGTAGTTTACTATATTCATCTCTAGATGTTATATGACCATAGTTGACACTTTTCATATTGCGTCACACTTGATCGGGTGTTTGATACAAAAAGTTTTATGTTTTTAAATGGAAACGTATTCACCCCCCTCTATGGTTTCCACAATTGGTACCAGAGCCACGTCGCTCAAATTTTTAAAACAAATGGTTTTCAAAATTAAGTACGATCCATGTATCAAATTACCTATGAAGGTGATAAAATATGAAAAGTATTTAGTTGCTTAATACTTACAAGTTTTGTTGGTAAGTATACTTTATCATAATAGCTTGAAGGTTTTCTTAAACCACTAAAAGAATAGAGTTTGTAAGTGTCCGGTCATGTCTATAGAACGAGTCGTAAAGTGATGCGGTTGGTTTTATTCAAAACTGAAATAACATGTACTACACCGTTAAATATAATGGACGACTCCATTAAATATGGACAGTACCGCTAAATTTAACGGTACCTTCGTCTGTTCTTCAGAATTCGGTAATTTTCAAAATTTCGTATAAAATAAACCGTAAGTCCGTACGTGTCGTGCCACCTATAGTTCTAAACGTAATTGAGTATACTTTCACTTAAAAATACTTTTATAAAGTGATTGTAAATTAAAATTTATGAGAGTCTTTAATTCGTAACAGAGAGTCTTTTCCGGTTATGCCGTTTGCATAAATTTTTGGTTAAACTGAAAGAGGGCGTTTCAACTTTTGAACCTTGACGTGTTCACAAAAGTGATTTGGTAAAAATCTTTAAAATGGGGAGGAAACCAATTCATTGTCAAATAAAATCAAGCTAAGTATACATTGTTATACTGAATACACAAAATGACGATAAGTATTTTTGTGTGTTAACCTAAATGGCTATTTGCTTTTATTTGTGTCTTAGTATTGTTGGTTAATATTTTTGTATGCTTATTGTTATCCTTAGTTAAGCATTAGTGTCTTTCATGCCATGATGCTAATTGTTTATTATAGTTTTCCGTTTTATGCATTTATAAGGCTCATGCTAATTTACTTGCACTATATTAAGTAATTAGTTTGCATTGCATAGAGGCATATACCATTTTTCTTGATTTTGTTGCAATTTTTTAAAATAGTTTAGTAACCTTCTTAGGAATAGAAACTAAGTTGGTAGATCATGTGTGTCAAAAGATATTGTCTTGCACAATTATTTTTCCAAAGGTTTAAGTGTAAAAAGTTTATCACCCCAAAATACTTAACACTTACATAAATCCGTAACATGGTCTCTAAATCATTACATCATTTTTGTCTTGCTTGACCATGGGTTGTCTAAACAAGATAAAAGATCATAATAATACATTAGTATTTAAGTAAAAGAAAAAGCATTAAACTTGCATTGATCTAACACACATACAAAATGTTTTGAATATTTAGTATTTTACGTATGTTGTATAAAAATAGTTAAGATAATTATTTTTAAACTAATGAGGTGTCGAAAAACTAAAAATATTATACTTAATAATATAAATAGTTTTTCTCAAATAAAATTTAATGACAATATCGAAGTAGTAACTTGATATGTCATTAACCTCACACATACAACTAGTATTAGAATAAATGGAACACATTCCTTAAATTTTATTTTCTTTTAAAAATGAGTGATCGTGAAGGTCAAGAAAGATTTTGAGTACATATCAATTCATTGTTCAAATTATGATTGATATCATCATCGAATCTAATTGACAAGTTTTCGAGTGCGGACATGAAATTGGAGTCATTATTTGTCTAACTTCAAGATAACATTAAAATATAATGAAACATATTATCTTGAATCTACATACTCAATCACACTCGATTGTTATGAAAATAATGACGTCCTTTCAAGAAGAAAATAATAAGCATCGGATCATAACTCACTCTTGTGTTGAAGATGTCATGTTAAGTCTTCTTGTCCAATGGTTGTGTTCCAAACTTTTAAACAAACATGTTTAAAAGATGCATAAAATACACAACTAAGTAGGATTGACAACTTGAATGTTTCATCTGAAATAATCAAGTAATTTGCTTTGCAATGCAATTAGTAAATGTGTCATTTCCGAAAAACCAAACACGAGCAAACAAACAACATATGTAAACTTTGCTCATGAACGAATCAACACTCAAAATCACATGTCTAGTAAAAGTGTCTCACATAATATGTTATTAACTATTATGTAAGTCGTCAATCTTTAAGAATATCACATGTATTTCTCTTATCAAAAGATTGACAAAGGATAACTTATATCATATGCATCTTATTGTCTTTGTAACATGAATAGTTATGTCACAAGAGAATAAATTGCATCTTGTTAACAAATATAGGATATTAGAGTTGAATAATAACCTAATACAACATGTGTCGTTACATAAACAAGTAAAATTAGTCATACACTAAAATACTTGTTTCATTAAGCATTCATAAGAGTGATAAGTTTTCTCTTAGAAAAGCATATTTGTTGAAATATACAATATGTCTCATTTCAAATATAATACTCACAAGATCTACTGAGGTAAATAACCTTTACTAGATTCTTTCCTCAAGATATGGAAATGAGCATTCTTGAAACACACATTGTTAGGATCTCTGAGAAATAAGGAATTTCTCATTGCTGCCGATAGTGAAGCTGGTTCCTGCCGATAGTTATTCATTGCTGCTGCGGTTGGTTCCTGCCGATAGTTTAAGTTTGTTTCTGCCGATAGTGTTTATTGCTGCGGATATTATTGTTTGTTATCCGTATGTTTAGTAAGGTTGTTAGATTTATTTTTAGAAGAGATCATGTTTATCTCTTCACACGTTTTCTTGTAAGACGGGTTAGGGTTAGGGTTTCTTATCATTATAAAAGAAACATCCCGTCCATGAGTTTAACGTACCTTTGTTGATTACAATATTCAATAAAAAACAAATTCTTAGTTCATAGTCTGATCCATAGAGGATCATTGTCTTTTCTTCTTTAATATTCTTGTTGTTTAGTTTCTGCATAAACACAAGTCTTACACCTAGAGGTTCTCGTTTAACCAAGCTCAATCAAGCTCGAAGTACTCGATCCTACAAGTGGTATCAGAGCCTGGTGAGGATCTCTGATAAAGAAGAAAAGTTCGATATGAAGCAGATCTGAAGAAGTACTGTGATCGGTAATATTTTTTCCAAATCAATCGTTGTTTTTTTTGGTTATCGATCTGGTTATTTGATTGAATTAGTGCGCACGTGATCCTCAAAGTTGTGTACTGATTCTATTGGTGAATCGGTGGAATTGAATTCATTGCTTGGTCAAAGGGGTTTTTGTCACTTACTGGTATATTAACACAAGTGATTGTGGGGACATTGGAATTTTCGGTTACTGATATGTATTATTTACTATAATCAATTCGTGGGGTTTGAAAAATGAATTCAGTTTTGTTGATTGTGAATTAATTGTGATTGGTGGATTGTTATTGCTGCTGCTGTTAACGTGTACTATTAAATTGATTGGACGGTGACCATTAGTTCGATTTGTCGTCAAGCGCACAAGTGGAGTGACATGATAATTTTATTCTTCTCGTACTGCTATTAATTGGTCAAACATTCAATCTCGTATTGAATTTTGGGGTTTTGTTCGAAGATTATTGGTCATTTGGGTTTCATCAGTGAGTGGTGAAGTATTTTTGATCAGTCAGTGGGCATTAACTCTGGTCTGTGAAGTGGTGGTTTAATATTGGTCAGTGTGGTATTTATTCTGGTCTTTGAGCAGTTTTGCTGTTTGTGTCAAACAATAAACCTTTTTCATACCATTCTCTTAAACCATAATAAAATGATTTCATCCGGAACTGATGAATATGAGAAATGGGCTAAGAAGATGGAACAATGGATCTCCAACAGAGATCATAACCTCTGGAATGTTATTCTTAATGGGAACAGCAAGAAGAGTATTGGGAGAGATCAGGAGGGGAAAATAATCATACTTCCACCTGTATCAGCTGAGGAGCAGGTTGCTGTGCAAAGGGAGACCAAAGCAAGAACTCTTTTGCTTCAGGCTCTCCCAGCAGACCACATGGGTTATTTTAAACACCTGGATGATGCTAGGGAGATCTGGCGTGCTGTAAAAACCAGATTTTTAGGGAATGATGAGTTCAAGAAGTCCATGCTCAAGCAGGAGGTCCAGGAGTTCAAGATATCAGTGGCTGGAGACTTTGCTTTGATGGGTTTTTCATCTCAGGTACCAAAGTGTCATTTTGGTTGTCATGATTTATATGCTTTGCTTAAGAAAGATTTTGATGAAATGAAGCCTAAATATAATGAATTGTTTGTTGAAGTCAAAGCGTATAAAAATGCTGTTAATACATTAGAAAAACAAAAAGTTTGGTACCAAAATAATCAGTTAGCTTATGAGGAAAAGATAAGGGTTTTAGAGAGGGACTTGAAAAACACCACTAATGAGCTTAAATATTCTGAGTCTCAAAAAGCTAAGGTGGTGTTAGAAAAACAGGATGTGCAGACTAAGCTTGACAATACCTTGGCTAGGTTTGATAAATGGAAAGATTCATCTAAAAACCTAAACAAGTTAGTTGATAGTTCTATGTCTGTAAGAACTAAACGTGGTTTAGGGTTTGGTGACTACATAGGGCAAGATCAAGTCTATGACCCTAATGAGTATAGTGTTTTTAACCCTGAACCTGTAGACTATAAAATTCCTGTTAAGTTTGTCAAAGAAGGAGGAATGAATGCTGTTCCTCCTCCTATAAGAGGAGTGTTTAAACCTGTCCCTATTCACTCAGACCTTGACCTAGACTCAGATGAATCACACATGGTTTATGGCAAAAAGTCCAAAGACTTACCTGAACCTGATGACTTTGTTTCTTGTTCCACAAGTGTCAAGTCCTCAGAACCAGAGTCTAAAGACTTTGTTTCTTGTGATTCAAGTGATGAGTCACCCACACCTAAGTCCCATGAGCCCACAAAAGTGACTGATGATGAATCCATTTCTCAAACAGCCTCTTTTGACAAAAGTTCTCTTAATACTGTTAAAATTAGTTCACCTTCAAGTTCTGGTACTGAGACTTTTGTGTGTAATAAAACAAGACATGAAAAGAACAAAAAGATTAAAAAGAAATCATGTTTTGTTTGTGGTAGTTACTCTCATCTCATTAAGGACTGTAATTATTATGAGAGTAAAATGGGTGTGTGTGCTGAACAACGAAAACCTAGATTAGTATGGAGAAATGTAGAGAATATTCCCCCATTTGTCCCTAAGGAAAATGGATTTCCTAGTGGTAAGCCATTTTATGCAGGAAAACCAGTTCCAGCTGGTAAGCCTATTCCTGCTGTTTGGAAAAAGAATGCTACTGGACCTTACTACAGACCTACAAGTACTTTCTTTCAGAATGATTATAGGTTTGGTTTTTATCACCCAATGTTTGTGGGGGGGGGGGGGGGCAAAGATGGGATCATGATGTTCAGTACACAGGCGGTTGGCCTTGGAGGCACAATGGTCACAATATGAGAATGAGGTCCAAGGAAAATGCTGGATCTCATCATTGCTGGTATTGAGGGGAGGCATAAGCCTAAGGGGAGGCTTATTGTTGTATATTTTGTGCTAACTAACATTTCTCTTAGTTTGTTTTGTGTTCACTAACTAAAATCATGCAGCTGTTGAATTTGTTGCTTCCTTTTATTGAGTGAGTGGTTACTGCTGATGAATTAATTGGTTTGGGAGGTCAGTCAGTACATGGGGAAGTGGTGATTAATTTTGATTGGTCAAAGTTTAGTACAAGGAGCAAGTTTTTATTCTTGTCGCTTGTGATCATGATTTAAATTGGTCAATGGCATTAATTGGATTGGAGACAAATGGTCTGATGATATGTTCATGATTGTCGTCTAGTCCTAGTGGTACAATTGATTTAAGTTGTCACATGTGATCAGTTTTGTGGTACTGATGGTCACTGGTGATTAAGTCTTGCTGCTGGTATTCGATATTTTGATCCTGCTGCTCTCTCATTCATTCTACTGGCAGTATTCCCGTTCCTGCTGGTAACCCCATTCCTGCTGCTCGGTTCCTGCTGTTCGGTTCCTGCTGCTCGTGTTAAAAAAAAAATAGTTATACATTTTTTTTTTTTTTATCTTTTTCATTTTCTTTCATTATTTTCTTTTCTTTATAGTTATAAAAAAAAAAAAAAAAAAAAAAAAAAAAAAAAATCGCACTTGTATACTAACTTTTGTGCAGGTACAGTGTTGGTGTTTACACCTGCACAATAAATGGTGTTCAACTCACCATGTCTCACAGACAAGAAAGAGTTGACTCACCATGAGGGTACGACTCTGGCGTGATAATCAAATCCGTTAATAGCTGTAATAGCTTGCTCAAAGCTATAGGGTACTTCAACTCACCCATGATTCAGTTCTGAGAGTTGAAAATGGTTCTCAATTCACCATGGATGTAACCCTTTATGGGATCCAAAGAATTGGCTAGTCCACAAAAGTATGGTTTGTGGTAAAGACACTTGGTATCCATATTTGGTATTCAATTCACCAAGGTTTGCTGTGACCCAAGAATTGACTAGTCCTGAGCAAACGGCTACAGGTAAAGACAAGTCAAATCCATTTATAGTTGCTGATTTGCTAATAAATCAGATGGTTATCAATGTACCATGGTCTAACACACCTAAACATTGGCTACTCCAGTAGTGATGGCTATTGGTAAAGAGACATCAAATCCATTAATTTTCAATGATTCACCTCTCACAGGAGTTAACACACCTGGATGTGATGAGAATAGTATGAAACTTAAGTGATTTGATGTACATATTGTCATAAGTAGCAGTCAAGCTCAAGTGAATGTTATGGTGACCAGTTTACATGTTTTAAAGAAGATTCCCTATTGCTGCTAAACTATCGAAGTTGCTGCTGGATGTTATAGATGTTGGAATCTTGCAGGTTATAGATGTTGCTGCTGGTTACTTATCGCTGCTGCTAAATCGCAATCCTCAAGCCTGAGAAGTTAAAGCTCTATCACATTGGAATCTTGCAGGTTAACCTAGTCAACCTCAAGATTCGGGGAGGATTGTTAGGATCTCTGAGAAATAAGGAATTTCTCATTGCTGCCGATAGTGAAGCTGGTTCCTGCCGATAGTTATTCATTGCTGTTGCGGTTGGTTCCTGCCGATAGTTTAAGTTTATTTCTGCCGATAGTGGTTATTGCTGCGGATATTATTGTTTGTTATCCGTATGTTTAGTAAGGTTGTTAGATTTATTTTTAGAAGAGATCATGTTTATCTCTTCACACGTTTTCTTGTATGACGGGTTAGGGTTAGGGTTTCTTATCATTATAAAAGAAACATCCCGTCTATGAGTTTAACACACCTTTGTTGATTACAATATTCAATAAAAAACAATTTCTTAGTTCATAGTCTGATCCATTGTGTTTTCTTCTTTACATTCTTTTTGTGTTAGTTTCCGCATAAACGCAAGTCTTACATCTAGAGGTTCTCGTTTAACCAAGCTCAATCAAGCTCGAAGTACTCGATCCTACACACACGATGTAGTAGATTCTACATTGTATCACATTAGAGTGTCTCTTGGTTCTAGGAAACCAAATCATGTTAAAATAACATGTAATAACTCAACAAACAAAGATGTTGTCCAAGAGATCATAAAATGCACCATCTCCGTCAAATAACCTCTAAATCTCAAACACGAAATTAAAACATTTCACTTGCCTTTGTTCCGAGTTGTGTACGACATGTCATTTTCTTAACCGACTTTCAAAGTATGGTTAATTGAGTCATATTAGGCAATGTATAAGCAAAACAAGATAATATCATCTTTGCTATACTTCGATAGGCAAATATAGGAATTTGAATTCTTCTAACATGAGAATGACTACTGGAGAACCTATCGCACTAGAAATTTAATTTGACCTAACGGTTGGATTGCTTCCAGGAGAGAAGTTGGGTTCGTGTATAACCCGTAAAAATGGTCGTGTTTAGCCTTAATTGAGCACCACTAGTGATAGTCTTATACTCATTCTCTAACTTGAAAAATTTTCATTCCTACATTTGACTAGATATAGTTTACATCGGTGAACTTTATCTCTCGTTAGGATTTCATTTTAAACAAGTAGTTATTAGGATCTGCCTTAGCAAACCTAGATTGCCTGCATCCCACATACGTGCTTCAAAATGATAACATGTTCTCGTAAGATATGATTAAATGTCTTCATGATCTTAAATGCTAAATGATTATCATGTTTTGCATGATGTTTGCATTTATGTCTTATGTGCATTTTACATAATCTGCTTGTAAAGTTTGCACCCACACTATGTTCCTTTGACACATTAGGAATTAGGTATGCATATCACTATGAACCCTTAGAAGTCATAGGGTCATACATTAGTGTCAAAACCTATAAGTCAAAGTAGTCGCGAAGTTATCCTAATTCCCTAGTCATCACTTTGCCTTCTTCCAAGTAATACACACTTTGTCATGGGAAGGTTAGATACAAACATAGTAGAACTCGGAGTAGGGTTGACAACTTAAATATTTCATCCGAAATATTCAAGTAAGTTTAACTTGCGATCGCAATTGTTAAATGTCATATCTGAAACATCATATTCAAGCCTTTTAACAACATATGTTAAAACGCTCATCCAAAAGTTAAAAGCTTACATCCACCCTCAGGTGACAAAGGACTCACGAGTTACTATATAAGTGATTAGTAGTTCCTTTCATCCTCGTGTGAATATACACGTCTTAAGATCCCAAACCCTGCTGTGAATCAGCACCATAGGCCTAGCTTTACGTTTTTCAAAACCCCGTGAAAAATCCGTAAATCAACCAAACCACCCAACCGAGAATCCCCTAACCATCTCCGTCTAGGTCTAGGAATGGTGGAACATATTCCATAAATCTTATGACTATTTAAATATTTCACTGGAAATATTAAAGTCATCCCTCGTACCCCTCTTATGACTACTTGAATATTTCACTGGAAATATTTAAATCCCTCTCATGACTATCTAAATATTTTACTGAAAATATTAAGTCATCTCTTCTCGTTCAGTACCGTTCAAAGAATTTATTAGGTATAAATTCTTTCTTCTTTCCTCGTGTCGAAAAGTCTCACTAAATCAGCGAGATTTATTCGTGAAATCCTCTTAAATTCCAATGACAACTTAAATATTTCATCCGAAATATTTAAAGTATATTTAATTTGCGAAATGCAATTAAATGTCATCTCTCGTTCTCGGTCAACGTTCACTGAATCCCGTTGGATTCATTCATAAAGGAATTCATTTTGTATAAATTCTTTTAATCTAAAGTCCAGAAAAATCACAACATATGTGAAATTTCTTTGTCAAAAATCTTGCTTTCAATTCTCACCAACACTATCAAAACCCACTCGATGTAGTCTTGAACCAAAACCGTCTCCTATCAGAATAGATTCTATCTATCATCTAATTCCTTAGCCTTTTCCCTTTCACTTCCGCATGGTACTGAACACTACCAATGCTTTCGCATCTCACTCATCTTCCACACACTTCAAACGAAGAACCGCTAGGATACGTTGAGATAACCCTTCTTCATCAACATAGATAACCACACTAGAACCTTATCACTAACCTCACAACCTTGAAGATTTTATCTTCTTAACCCTTACGATATCTCCACATGATCACATGCCTCATCATATGAATGTTCTATGAATATTCAAAATGATTGAGAAGAGCTACGTGACTTCAAAGGTGAAGTTTATTGTATGCTATCCACCACTAGTCATGACGATACTAAGCTCATCACTTTCGTCAACGTCTGTTCTCCTCTTTAGTTTTTCTTTTCACATCTTGTCCGAATGGTCATAGATTAAGGGGGAGCAAAAACACACTCATATAGTCTTTCACCAAACATTCTCAAGAACACATAAATGTGGTTCTTATTCCCTAGGAAACTTCCCTTTAGCTGCCTAGAACTAGGCTGCATAAGAAAAATCGTGACTTCCAGGCCACAGTACCGTTAAATAGGCCACGATACCGTTAAATTTAACTGTACCATGTGGTATTTAGTGGTACCGTGCCTATGTTTGATGAATTTTCATTGTTCCCTCCTGATCCCTGCATCCCTAATCTCAAACCTGCAAAATTTTGCAAACTCACACACACCCTAAGATTTCCTCACTACACCATAGGACACCATCACCAACTTTAGCTTGAATCCCACAACTCACTACAACAAAAGTGGCTTTTTAGGACCCTTTGTGTGGGACGCTATGATAATGGAGTCCTAAAAAACTGTTTAATAGGACATATGAGCATTTAGGGTCCTTTTTAAATATTTGCTACTTAGGCAATGTCCTAAAAAGTTATATAATAGGATGGTCGATGATTTGGGGTCCTATTATCATATACCTTAATAGGACGCTTAAAATATGGATCCTAATAAATTACTTTATAAGACATTTAGTTGTTGGTGTACCATTATGTGATAGTGTAATACGACACTTGATCACTAGATGTCCTATTATCATATACCTTAATATGACGCTTAAAATATGGATCCTAATAAATTACTTTATAAGACATTTAGTTGTTGGTGTCCCATTATGTGATAGTGTAATACGACACTTGATCACTAGATGTCCTATTATGACATAACCTTAATAGGGCACTTAAAATATGGATCCTAATAAATTACTTTATAAGACATTTAGTTGTTGGTGTCCCATTATGTGATAGTGTAATACGACACTTGATCACTAGATTTCCTATTATGACATAACCTTAATAGGACGCTTAAAATATGGATCCTAATAAATTACTTTATAAGACATTTAGTTGTTGGTGTCCCATTATGTGATAGTGTAATACGACACTTGATCACTAGATGTCCTATTATGACATAACCTAATAAGACATAATAGGACACTTGAGTTTTGAGTCATAAGACATCAGTTAGTTAAAACGCTTATTCACAAAAAGTTTTATTATAGCAAAATTTAATAGGACCTTTGACACGTGGGTATTATAACGTTAACCTTTATAGGACGCTTATGTACAATGGTTTTATTATTGTACACCATAATAGGACATTTCATTTTTGAGTCATATAACATCATTTTTTTAAAATGATTATTTGCAAAAGTTTTATTATAACAAAACTTAATAGGACCCTTAAAGGATGCATATTCATTATGGTTTTATTACAATACACCATAATAGGACACTTGATACATAAGTCATAAAACATTAATTATTTAGAACGCTTATTCGCAAATGTATTATTAAAACATAAGTTAATATGACAGTTGATACTTGGGTACCATAGATTGATACACCTGTGTCTTTTAACATTAACCTTTATAGTACGCTTATTTGTTGTGGTTTTATTATCATACGCCATAATAGAACACTCCTTATTATGTGATAGTGTAATACGACATTGCATCTGGTGCAAGAACGTATGATGTGCAATACATATGACTTACTTAGGTGTGTACTATAAACTCATACACTTAAAAAATTGGTTTCATACATTTTACACGTTTTCGCCGGTATTTACACGTTTTCGTGTAAGAACGTATGATGTGCAATACATATGACTTACTTAGGTGTGTACTATAAACTCATACACGAAAACGTGTAAATAGCACAAAAAAAAACCACTTTTCTTACGGGGGTACTAAAAATACGGATGAAAACGTGTAAAAACGGACGAAAACGTGTAAATATCGGCGAAAACGTGTAAATACGGACGAAAACGTGTAAATACGGAAGAAAACGTGTAAAAACGGACGAAAACGTGTAAATACGGACGAAAACGTGTAAATACTGAGAAAAACGTGTAAAAACGGACGAAAACGTGTAAATACGGATGAAAACGTGTAAATACAGATGAAAACGTGTAAAAAACGGATGAAAACATGTAAATACGGACGAAAACGTGTAAATACGGACGAAAACGTGTAAATACAGACGAAAACGTGTAAATACTGACGAAAACGTGTAAATCCGGACGAAAACCTGTAAATATGGACGAAAACGTGTAAATACGGACGAAAACGTGTTAAAACGGACGAAAACGTGTAAAAAACGGACGAAAACGTGTAAATACGGACGAAAACGTGTAAATACTGAGAAAAACGTGTAAAAATGGACGAAAACGTGTAAATACGGACGATAATGTGTAAATACGGATGAAAACGTGTAAATACGGACGAAAACGTGTAAATACGGATGAAAACGTGTAAAAACAGACGAAAACGTGTAAATACATACGAAAAGGTGTAAAAACGAATGAAAACGTGTAAATACGGACGATAACGTGTAAATACGGATGAAAACGTGTAAAAACGGACGAAAACGTGTAAATACGGATGAAAACGTGTAAAAAACCGACGAAAACGTGTAAATACATACGAAAACGTGTAAAAACGGATGAAAACGTGTAAATACGGACGATAACGTGTAAATACGGATGAAAACTTGTAAAAACGGACGAAAACGTGTAAATACGGACGAAAACGTGTAAATACGGACGAAAACGTGTAAATACATACGAAAACGTGTAAAAACGGATGAAAACGTGTAAATACGGACGATAACGTGTAAATACGGACGAAAACGTGTAAATACTGAGAAAAACGTGTAAAAATGGACGAAAACGTGTAAATACGGATGAAAACGTGTAAATACGGACGAAAACGTGTAAATACGGACGAAAACGTGTAAAAACCGACGAAAACGTGTAAATACATACGAAAACGTGTAAAAACGGATGAAAACGTGTAAATACGGACGATAACGTGTAAATACGGATGAAAACGTGTAAAAACGGACGATAACGTGTAAATACGGATGAAAACTTGTAAAAACGGACGAAAACGTGTAAATACGGACGAAAACGTGTAAATACATACGAAAACGTGTAAAAACGGATGAAAACGTGTAAATACGGACGATAACGTGTAAATACGGACGAAAACGTGTAAATACTGAGAAAAACGTGTAAAAATGGACGAAAACGTGTAAATACGGATGAAAACGTGTAAATACGGACGAAAACGTGTAAATACGGATGAAAACGTGTAAAAACCGACGAAAACGTGTAAATACATACGAAAACGTGTAAAAACGGATGAAAACGTGTAAATACGGACGATAACGTGTAAATACGGATGAAAACGTGTAAAAACGGACGAAATAATTTGGTTAAGACCATATGTCGATCCGGTTAATCAATCCGGTGGGTCTGGGGTAGTAAAAGAAGTAACTCCACGTCGTCCTGATCCGGTTAATCAACCTGGTGGATCTGGGGTTACTCCACCTCGTCCTGATCCGGTTAATCAACCTGGTAATGACGAGGAAAAGAATGAGGATGAACAGACGAAGGACTTTGACATGGATAAGGATGATGAGACAAAAAAGATGTTTATTGATGAGGAAGAGATCAATAAAGCTGCTGTAGAGCTGGAATTGGAAAAGGAGAGGGAGGAAGAAGAAAGGCTGGCTGAGGAAAAGGAAGACGACCGTCATATTCAAACACCACCAACCACTCCTCCACATTCTCCACCAATTGTCCATGAATCACCTCTAGTGTCTCAACAAGCAAGAAAACAAAGAAGATAACTAGGCTCAAAAGGGATGATCTAATCTCCTAAGCGTCTGAAAGGGTGAAAAAGTCCGCAAAGCTGGAACGTACCAAGAAAGCTAGTGTAACAACCGACAAGTTTCCAAAATTTGTTCTACGAGCCAAAATAACTATTTTGATATTCCTTAGCTTTTAAAACTCTTTGAACTTGTTTTGGATTGAATAACAATGGATATCTTGTTGAAACGTGAGAGTTATTCATTTATCGAGCCAACATAACCTAAAACACGCGAAACGAATCGAATTTGCCAAATAAATTAATTTCGATAAAGTTATGCATATTTATACTCGTTCTTATCAGAAAAATTATTTCGGGAATAATGAAGCAAGTTTCATAATTTTTCGAGTCTGTTTGGTACGTCGAATGGGTCCCACATTGTTTATGCCAAAAGTTTTACCCAGTTGGCAGTTTATACCCCCGCCCAAAATTTACCCCCCGCCCCCATACTATGATTTGGCCAGGTTTAGTCCCTCACAGGGTATAAAAGGCGAATTTTTTTTATATTTTATTCATTTTTACACACTCTCACACACATCTCTCTCACCCCTCCCCCACCTCCGTCCGACCACAATTCTGGCAGCCACCGTCGATGGAAAATTTTCCGGCGAAACCCAAACCTATACCATTCGATAGATCAAGCAACGGAGACCCTTTCTGGAGAGTATGAGACCAAGAGGAGCTCGTTTGATCATGTTTTGAAGCCACCACATCCGCACACCACCATCACCACCACTCGCCACCACCCTTTTTTTCCCTCCTCCCTCGTTGGTAAAACACTTGAACCATTCTTTTGGTAATTCCTTAAGACTATATTAGACATTTGGTAATTCTCAAAAGGGTGTTGGTGTATCCATTTGGTAATTCTCAAAAGGGTGTTGGTGTATCCATTTGGTAATTCCTTAAGACTATATTAGACATTTGTTGATAGTTAAATACTTAATCATACTATATAGTGGTCAAAGGTTGTAATTATTATTGTGACATCCCATGATGGAATGGTTGCAATTTTCATGGACGATGGTATATCTTACTGATCTTAATAAAAAAGCTAATGCTAATACTTATAGTCAATAGTCAGGAGATTTATATATGGTCACAGGTATAACTAGGAACGAGCTGGGCAGCCCGCGCGTTGCAGCGGGGTGAATTGCCATTAGTTTCTTGCAGGCATTTTTTGCATCGTTAGTTCCCGACGGGTGTTCGTTGCTGCGGAAAACATTTACAAATGACTATCATGTAGCAAAAAATTTGTAAAGATGGTTGTTCTCAGACTTTTACGCATGTAAGCATCCAGAAAGTTAATCCCAATAGTAATAGCTTTGAGGGAGGACTTATTAGAAATAGGAGAAGGTTCAAGAGATGAGATTAAGCAGAGAATGAATAAATGGATTAGGATTTTTATTATCCCAATCAATACATCGGACTATTCTAAGCCTTTCTGGAGATTATTAACTCTCGACGCGCCTTGTAACTCCACCACGCGCCACCCACGCTTGCTGCCACCAACATTGCGAGCTACCGCCCTTTCACCCTTCATTTTCTCGACGGTAACACTCACCACACGCCGTTCTCACTTTATTTTCTTCTCGGTAAACTTTTTCACGCGCCCCTATCCCTTTTGTTTTTCTAATAAAAATCTATTGTTTTTGATAAAAACCATGTGGAACTCGTTTTTTGACCCTCATTCGGTCGCGACTCGTTTGTCACTACCTAGAAAACGCAAAACGAATCGAATTTGCCAAATAAATTGATTTTTGAAAAGATATGCATATTTATACTCGTTTTTATCATAAATATTATTTCTGAAACAATGATGCAAGTTTCATAATTTTTTGAATCAATTTGATACACCTAATGGGTCCCACAGTAATTTTAGCAAAATTTAACCCAATTGGCAATACACACCCCGCTCAGAAAGTTTACCCTCGCCCCCCTCACGTTTGGTTTTGCCCAAGTTTAGTCCCTTTCAGAAAGTTTAGTATTTAAGGGCTGAATTTTTATTATTTTATTTAAAAACACACACTCACCCCAAATTCTCTCACTGTCTCTCCCTTTCTTCTCCGGCGCACCATCTTTTCCGGCAACTCCGCCGCCAGGAAATTTTCTGGCAAAATCAGATTTTCACACCAATCGATAGATCAACGAACCCTCCTCCTTTCTGGAAAGTTTCACCTCCATCCGAAGAGCCTAGCACCGCCAAACGCCACCACCACCACCGCTATCCACGCCGTTCTTTCACAAAGCTTCTTATACTTCTCCTCTCTCTTATAAGGTACGTCACGCGCCTCAGTCTTCTCTTATTTTTAATTTAAACGAAACCCTAGTTTCGTATAACTTTTATTGTCATTTAAACATAATAAAAACTATTCGAATCAAACATAAAACGTGTGGATCTAAGCTGTTAACACCGTACAAACCATGGCTAGTCCGAGTCAGGTAACTCACCGAGTCAACTCGTGTTGACTCCGGTTAAATCGTATATAACCATGACTCAGTAAAAAGGTTGGTTAAACATTTGAGGCCTATGAACTTTATGTGTAATTCGTTTTTGATTCTTAGTTTATGGGTCCATATGTGAATAAATCTGTGCTATATGTTGGAAATACTATTTTTGAATGCTTCCTAAATTTATTATTATTTTCTTTTCAAATAAAGTTTTCTGAAAATATTCGGAAAAAAAAAAAAAAAAAAAGTTTGATTATTTTTTATGTTTTATTGTTCTTGTGTTAATTCTTTTGATGTGGTATTATATTTTGGTGAGATTGATATTGATTTGAGGTCCGTTTGGGTTGTTTCTGTTCCGGCAGTCGGCATATAGCCGAACCGTGACTCATGGCGAGTCACGGCGAGATGAGAGTATTTAGGGTTAGTGTTGTTGTGTTGAATTTGGGTTTGCGTTGGAACATTATATTTCATGTTGCCAGTTTCAATTGTTTAAAGATTCTATTGTTTTGTTTCTTTTTGATGTGCTAGCTGAGAACACACAAAGATGGTGATGGAAGTTTCTTGAATTTTTTCAATGTGCAGGATAGTATTTGGAGACAGTGGAGAAGCATCTGAAGTTGCTATCCGAGCCAAGATATATGCTGATGCAAGACCTGTGTTATATAAATATATATGAAATTTCTGGATAGTGTATCTTTCTGGAAAATGTATGTATCTTTCTGGATAGTGTATAATATATTATATGTTTTTGTATGTATAGACAAATAGATAATTAGTGTGTACAGTAGAAGAAACAATGTAATGTAAACATATTAATCCACTTCTTAATGACACAAACAGTGTGTGAATAGTGAAAAACAGTACAATGAACAGTACTAATCACTCTAAAACTTAACTATCAGCCACACATTCGCCTCTTAATCACCCTATTAATGACTTTTCCAGATTTTTTCCCCCTTTGACTTTCGTTGACCATTCCTATCTTTAAATATATTGTATAATGTATAATGTATAATTTTAACCAGGCTCTTGGTACAATCTCTCATCTCTTATTGTTATTTTCAAGGTTGGGATCTGCGAGTTACCATTTCATCCAATCAGCTCAGAAGTTGTAGGAGGTGTTGGAGGAACGTAAGTTGTTAAATCTTTGTTTCAGTTTTACTCATTTGGATTTTATTTTAGGATGATGTGTGAAGCAGCAATCGTGGTACTCATGTTTCTTTAATTAATAGTCATAACTCAATGTGATCGTGCGTGCTATAATGTTTACATGTGGTGCAGGTGTGTTATTCGTGGGTGTGTTCCTAAAAAGATTTTGGTCTATGGAGCAACCTTCGGGCCTGAAATTCAGGTGATATTGAGCTTCTAAGCAAAATAATGAATTAGATGATCTTTAATATACTGGGTTCTTTATTTAAGTTCTCTAGGTGCTGCTAAGATAAATTCGTAATGGAATGGAAATTCAAATTTTTCTTGATGTGATTAATAGACCCCCCTTTTTTTGGTGCTGTTCAAGTTCTCTTGGTGCTTACTGATCCTTGTTTCAACATGTGTAGGGCGCAAGGGAGTATGGATGGCAAGTGAGTGAGAATGTTGATTTTGATTGGAAAAAGCTACTACAGAAGAAGGTATGTTACAATATTTAGCGGGCTGTTTGTTTGAGCTTAAAATCCATTGAAAGGTTTTGTTGCTTAATTTAAAAAAAAATTATATTCCTAGTTTTACTGTGCCGCCGCATAGATCGAGACCACAGAAGTGTTTCTGGAGCATTTGGAGTTAAAGGGAGCTCGTTTGATCGTGTTTTGAAGCCACCACAGCCGACAACCACCATCACCACCACTCTCCGCCCCCCCTCTCCTTCTTTCTCCCTCGATTGGTAAGCCACACGCCACCATCTTTGTCATTTATTATTTTTTTTGGAGTGTAGTGGTATTATCACATTAGCAAGTCAGGTTTGTAATTGCTTCCTAATGGGGTCTTGATCATTTGAATTCATTGATTTTTTTTTTGTCTTCGATTACTTTGCTTGTTGTATGGATATGTTAGGTGTCGTTACTTTGTCTTGGTCTCGACATTACGAGACACCACAAGATGATATTTTTTCTGAAGTAATGGTTAAAGATCGAAATTGTGAAGCAGTCATGGTGGTATAGACGAGGATGGTGTGAGGTAAACGTTCAAGTACCAACAAAAAGAGATGAAATGTTGGTGAGACCATATGGGTTATTTGCCACAATTGAAGACTGTGTTGGTGCAACCATAGCATGGCCTTGTCCCTTTATCTCGGTATGTCTTTGTTAAACTTGTGATACCAATAATTTTAATAACATGGAACTTAATGCTTATACATGGATGTATATTTGTAGGTGGTCCGTGACGATTGAGAAAGGATGCATGATGACCCTGGACTAAGCTTCTTGTTGCTTTAATTCTAGTTTAATGTTACAAGACTTTATGTTGGATAATGTCTATACCTTATTTATGTTTAGTGCTTTTGTTATGACAATTGCTTATTTGAAATACAATTTCGTTTTATTCATTTAATAATTAGTTGATCTTTTATTCATATCGTAATAATAGAGTGTGCATGCTGAAAATAGCGTCCTATCATATGATTTGTCAGGACTTTGAAATTGTCCTATTAAACTTATTAATCGTCCTAAGAATAAACTTTTAAGGACGCTTAACATTGTAAAAGTGTCCTAATATGTTGTTATTAGGACGTTATTTAGGTTGTTAATAGACATTTTATACGACCAAAAAATTGGTTTCATAATCTTCTTTGAGATATTAGAACCCTTTTCTTGGTGTTAAAGTAACTATAATGGTATATGATAACCGTCCTAAGAATTAACATTAAAGGACGCTTGTATGTGTATCAAAAGATTAAAAGTAGGTTACCACATGTTAGAACATTGGAAAAGTGTCCTAATATGTTTTTATTAGGACGTTATTTGTGTTGTTTATAGACGTAAAATGCGACCATAAAATTGGTATCATAATCTTATTTGAGTTATTAGGACCCTTTTCTTGGTTGCTAAAATAGCTATGATGTTACATCGTAAGCGTCCTAACAATACTTTTAGGACGTTTTTATGTGTTTCAAAAGATTAAAAGTAGGTAATCACATGTTAAAACAATGTAAAAGTGTCCTAATATGGTTTTCTTAGGACGCTATTTGTGTTGTTCATAGACATATATTACGACCATAAAATTGGTTTCATAAGGGTTAGGACGCTTTGGACCTATTACAACCGCTCGAGATGAAACGCTTTCATCCTTGGTCCTATTAAATGAAAGGTCCTAAAAAGTACCATTTTATGACGCTTATGGGGGTCCTAAAAAGCCATTTTTCTTGTAGTGCACAACTCTTGCCTATATAAGGCCTCACTATTGCAAGCTTATCTTGCATCTCATCTTCAAACCTCACATTAACATCTTTCATCGTCACACACAACCCTTATAACTAAACTTCACTCTTGAAAGTGATATTTAGTTTCAAAACCTTTAACCCTTATAAAAATCCCACTCAAACCTTTTAGCCACACTTCACTCTTGACAGTGATAGTTAGTCTAAGAACCTTCAACCCATAGATCATCACACTCAAACCTTACAACCTTCAACTTATCAATCATCACGATCAAACTTTTCAACCCTCACAATCACACGAAACCCTTCATGCACCAAATTATCTCTAACAAACAACTAGGATCATCCAAAGTAGGAATCTAGAACTTTGTTACCTTAACCCGTTAGAGGAATCCAACCCCAATCCTGTTAGGATCTCATGCACTTTTTTTTTCCTTTGAAATATACCATGCATCTCATTGTCAGTACAAACGACATATTAATCTAAACCATCCTAACATAAATCATCTTAGGTAGATGATTATGTTGTTCAAAAGGTTTGTTAGAACTTGCCTTCCCAATGACAACTTGTAAGAAGTCATTTTTTGTGTCAGTCAATGAACGAATCTCGTTCTTGATTAGTGTGATTGATTGAACAATTACACCTTAGGTTGTTGGTCGGGTTGTGACACTCAAGTGTCTTTGAATTGCAATATGCATTCATCTTTTTGTGTCGCTCAACTTTCTTGGGCTTTTTTTTTGGTCTTTACCCTTTTGGAACAATTTAGGTTGTGTCACTCACATAGTTTAACCCTTGCATGTCTTGCTATGTGTATTCTATCCCTATAATTTTGCACCTATACTGTTATATATTATGTTGCACGAAGCTAACCCTTGATGTAGGAAAAGCCTTTGTAAGAATTTGATTCATGGATCCGCTAGATACTAAGGTGAATAAAGAAAGGGATTCAATTACCATAGGGGAGCATTGAGCTAGGGGGAGCTCGGGGGTATTTGAATACATCTCATGGAGTCGTCTTCACAAGTGGTGATAGAAGACTTCACTGGGACGATGCAAGCTCACCTTTCTGGGGAGAAAGGAAAGTAGTTCAATAAGGGGGAGTAGGGAGTGAATTCAAGGGAGTGCTCGACACAACTACCTTTTTGATTCGACAAAAGGGGGAGAAGGGGAGTGTAAACAGGTAACTTTTACATTTTACTGTGTGTTAGGGTTTACATATTTGTCATCATCAAAAAGGGGGAGATTGTTAGTGCAAATATTACGATATTTAAACTAAACGGTTTCTTCGATTTTAATAATGACAAACATGTAACTTGTAATGCATAACGTAAAATGTGCAAGTTACTTGTAAATACAAATCATCAATGCATACTTACATCAACACCTCTCGACGTCTCAAGTATGCTTTAACAAAGTCGTAGATTTCCATCCCGACGTAAATCACTCAAGGTATGGACAAACAAATCTACTACTTGACAAATGATCAAAGGATTATATTTTTCTAAACTTCACATTTTTATAAATGTGACAAAACATTTTTCAAAAATACATTTTACAAATTATTTTTGAATTAGAAAGAAATGTTTTATTTGGGAAAATCATTTCAAAAATAGTAACAGCTATTTTTCCCCCCAAAACAGCTCCAAACTTCCCCAAATAAACTTTCACCACTAAAAGACAAAATTTGAAGCGTTTGGAGCATTTTTGTCTGCGACGGCTCCAAGGTTCCACTAAATTTAGCAAAGTCGTCCGTACGTAACGACTAGTTTTTTCTTTGCCTATAAATAGTGGACCATTTGACACTTCCAACTTTATTTTTCCAGTCATTTTCTCTGGTCTAATCCCTCCTCACTTAGATGACTTTCTTTGATCATTTAGAGAGTCTTAGTTTGTTTAAGAGTGATCCTTTCATCCCACCAAGAGATCCTCTTCATTCCTCTTCAATAGTAAGTGAAGAACACAAAGTATCTAAGTAGATACAAGTGTTTTCATTCCTCTTCAATAGCAAGAGAAGAACTCAAGGTATCCAAGAAGATACAAGAGTTGTAGTTATAGTTGGGGAGTTGTAACATTTATTACACACTTGTTGTATCCTAGTATACATCAAGACTATTTTTATTTTGTGAGAGAGTGAGTGAAGATCATTGTGATCTTATAGAGATATTGATTATCTCTTAAAGCCATTGGGCTTGTGTGATTGATCAAGTGAATCAATGGTAGATCGGGTAGATCGAGTCAAGTAGGGATATATCATTATGATCTTGTTGAGATCTTGGAGATCTCTTGAAGCCATTGGGCTTGTGTATTGATCATGTGGATCAAGGGTAGATCGTGGTAGATTGGTGCTAGCTAAGATTAGCACTCGACTTCTAGCTTAGTGTCGGAAATAGGATAAGCGACGTGGTAGATCGGGCAGATCATGGTAGATTAGTGCCAGCTAAGATTAGCACTCGACATCTAGCTTAGTGTCGGAAATAGGATAAGCGACGTGTATGGTTTTCTCCGCCTGAAAGGAGCTTGTTGATTAGTGAAGTAACTCTCGAGTTGGGTACTCGGAGAGTGGAGTAGGACGAAGAGGAGCTTCGTGACCGAACCACTATAAATCACCGTTTCCGGTTTGCACCTTCTTACTTATCTCTTTACTTTCATTTCATTCTTTATCGCTTTATATTTATATTTGCATTACATTTATATTTGTGTGGCTAGTTGCTTATGTTATGTTGATTAAGTATGTGTCATGGTTTGATTGTGCTTGTATTGTAGTTTACTATATTCATATCTAGATGTTATATGACCATAGTTGACACTTTTCATATTGCGTCACACTTGATCGGGTGTTTGATACAAAAAAATTTAAGTTTTTAAATGGAAACGTATTCACCCCCCCCCCCTCTACGGTTTCCACAAATTTGATATACTCAATTAGACTCCAACCTAGAAGATTAATAAGACACCATTTATTTTGGAATGTTATGAATTACATTAATTCTTAAAATTGAAGTTCGGAATTTGTTAGACTGCTTGATGAGTAGGTTATTAACAAATTAATGTGAGGAACTGTCAATATGTATTTGTAAAGTCCCAAAAGAGAACAAGTTTGTGTTGCTTTATTTGCTAAGTATTTATAGATTATCTATAAATTGTAAAAGGCAAGTGGGAGGAGTTTATCTTGAAAAGATAAATTTACAAGATACATAATCTTCTTAAGATACACTAGCAAAATCAAAATGAGGATTAAACATGTTAATGTTAAATCTCAATATGATAAAATTCTTATTCATAGATCCGCAAGGATATCTCAAATATTTGGAAAAATATGTTTAGGATTATGAGTTACAGGATTATGATAAACCTGTTGATAAATTGCAAATATTAAATTTGGCAAATTACTCATACTATGAATAATTAGATGCAGTCTTGGAAGATAACTTGTTTGGAAACGTAGTTGATCTTAGATTCTATAGTTACACTATAGAATGAAGTTGGATTTCTACAAAGGGAATGAAAATCCTAGAGATTTAAATTCTGATGTAGAAATCATAATGGACAAATTTGTATACATATTTAATGTGTGAAATGATTATCAATCACATTTAAGCAATTAAATGTGATTGAAATTCTTTCTAAGCACATTAAATGTATAAAGATTATGATTGTCATTCTTAGTTTCATTTGTATGAAATTAATAATGGAATATCAAAACTCTTTCTGGAGTAATTATTTGTGCGAGGACGAAAAGTAATTGAAAGGAGTATTTGAATTCAAATAATCTTTGGAAATATACAAAGCGAAAATCATTTGTGAATGGATTAATGCAATGCATCTATGATATATACTTATGTTTAGTTATTAAATCTAAGTTTTGATTTATAATTAAAATAAGTTATTTCTTAATGTTCCTGAAAGCTAGTGGGAGTGTTAAATTTATTTTCTTATTTCATATATGTTGTGTAACATATAGGAAGTAACATTCCATTAACATTAAAATGTTAAGTCTTAGTTTGGAATGAAACTTCACATGAAAATTTAGAAAATAAAACCTTGTAATATGTGTTTATTGTTATAAACATAAGCGGTAAAAATAACTGATTCTAATAAACATGATAATCTATTAGAAAGGCTAGATAGATACATATCTTTGAAAAGATATGACATGAATAAAATCTAAGTTTGACACAAGGATTTTTCATGTACATCATGTTATTTGTTGTTTCATGATTGGATGCAAGATGATTGACAACATTAGTATCTAACTAAAAGTTATTAGATAGCTAAGTGTAATAGATATGGTTGGTTTAGAATTAACATCCTCAGCCTAGAGTTGCTCCAAAATTCTAAATATGAACCATATGACAAATTATTGTGTAATTGATATAATTGACAAATCTTGAAAGATTTGAAGGTATCAAACATTACACGATGAATATTAAAAGTTTACAGAACTTTAAAGAGCATATTGTTGTTTGGATACAATGATGCAAATAAGATTGAGATGACACTCAATACTAGTCATGGTGGGAGTTTATCCTTGTAATGGCCATGTGTACTAGTTATGCTCAATATGAGCATAGTTGCATTATACATTAAAGAATTAGAATACTTTAAACTATAAAGGTTTAGAAGTTTAATTATCATAAATTCGTGGTTGAGGATGTCAAGCATTTTATGAACTATGTGGCAATATCTAGATAGATGAATGCACACATACAAGAATTTCATTAATTAAATTCTTGAAATAAGTATTCTCAAAATTTCCGATAGATCAACATTAGTTGATTTATGCTTTGTCAACAAGTATGTAGAACATGACTTGAGGTATAATTCATTAATGAGAATTATCATGCTTGATCTATTTAGTATTTGGATAAGAGATGTTAAACAATTATTATTTACAATAAATTAAAGTACGTGGTACGTTTGTTTTCATTAATAATAAATTGTATCCTATATTTACATGTTTAGATCCATGAATAACTTATGTTATTCTAAAAGGTCCGTTGTCGATCAATAATATGGGAGTATTATTGAATTAAGGAAAATCTGAGTGTTGGTAGAATATACTTAAAGTATATTGATGCGTGGGCATGCCAAATTCAGATGATATTCAATATTGGATAAATTGAATATAGGACTTATCCCGACCACATGATTGTACTTTATGGATCTTTGTCATCAAGTAAATCATGAGTATTTATCCTTAGACTTCAGATGCCAGATAATTGTCATGCATGTAGTGAATTTCTGTGATTCAATTTAACGCTATACGTAACTGGTAGCTATAAGGATTGTTTTCAGAAATGTTACGAAGTGCATGAGTTATGCTCGTAGTCAAGATAGAATTTGGTCCTTCAAATTTATTTGAAGTTTAATACTGGTGGGCCCCTCATAGGGTTGACAAGATGTTTGCGTGCACACGCCCAAGATCTCCCCTGACTATGATCAGATGATTTGGTAATCTTGTTCAATCACACAAACGAGAAACAGAATTATTAATAAAGAATGACTTAAGATCCATATCTTTATTAATGTAGTATTAGAAACAAAGGGATAACTATGATGATTAATCAAGTGGTTTTTCCAGGAGACTACATACCCGAGTTGTACTAGGGGCACTGGCGTGTTGCTAGACGCTAACTGTTAGGAATTATTAAAATAGATATAGTTCATTTCTGCTGTTAGTAGTAATGGTTCCTGCTGGCAGGTATGTAGTTCCTGCTGGTAGTATGTTTAGTTCCTGTTGCTAGTTTGGTTTCTGAGGGTAATAGTATTAGTTAACCCGTATGTTTAGAAAGTTTGTTAGAGTTATATTAGGAAGAGATAGTGTATATCTTCTTCACACGTTTTCTTGCATGGGCTGTATTAGGGTTTCTTGTGTATAAAAGAAACATACGGCCATGAGCATTGTAATTCGAATCATTAAGAAAATAGTTAATAAAGATCCATAGAGGATCAAAGTATTATTAGTTATTGTCTTCTTTAACTCTTGTGTTTAGTTTCCGCATAAACATAAGTTTATAATCAGAGATTCTCGTGTAGTTTACTTGTAATTACATAAGTATTCTACTAGTTCCAAAGGCTCAAAGATCTATCTAGGAGTTCGATCCAACAAGTGGTATCAGAGCCTGGTGAGAGTCTCTGTCAAAGAAGAAAATTGTTTCCAATCAAATCTCTTAAAACCCTCATTCAATGAGTACATCCGGAGCAGAGGACAATGCAAAATTTCCTTATCTCAAGAAAGATGAATATGAAATATGGGCCATAAAGATTAAAGCCTTGCTATCTATTGATTCCATGATGGATTGGACAGAACATGATGAAGCTGATAAGGAAAGGAGTGTCAATCAGACATCCAGTATGATTGATGAAGCTCAGGATGATGAGGAAGAATTTGATTTGATGGGTTACTCATCACAGGTACAAAATTGTCCTTTTGGTTGTCATAATATGTATGCTGAACTTAAGAAAGAGTTTGATGATATAGAGTCTCAGTATAAAGATTATTATGTTAAGGTTCAAGCTTATAGTAATTCACTTAAAACCTTAGAAAAACAAAAGGATTGGTACCAAAATAATCAATTAGCATATGAAGAAAAGATTAGGGTGTTAGAAAGAGATTTGGTAAATACTACTAATTTGTTGAAACATTCTGAAAGAGAAAATGCTAAGGTGATTTTAGAAAAACAAGATCTACAGGCTAAACTAGATAGTGAAGTGGCTAGGAGTAATACATGGCAAAAATCAGCTAAAAACCTAGTCAAGTTGAACAATAGCACTTAGTCTATAAGGTGTAAGAGAGGGTTGGGGTATGATAGTGGGCCAGATGAATTTTATGACTCAAGTGAGCCAAGTATATCTGACCCTACCCCAAAGGAGGTAAATTACCAAATTCCTGTCAAGTATGTGATGAAGCGAAAAGTGTACCGCTTTTAAGGGGTCATTTAAGCCCTAAATCGTATTTATTTGATCAAATATTGCCCTAAATCGTTCCTTTTGTCATTTTAGGTACTTTTGAGGAGAAATCTGGAAAAAGGAGGCATTTTGGACGTTTTTGGAGCATAAAAGTGAAGAAAACGGCAAAGTCTCAAAAATCGGCTGAAAGTTACCTTTGACGGCGTCAAGATTTACTCTAGACGGCGTCATGCCTTGGCAAGAAAAAGTGGACGTGAAATTTACTCATGATAAGCCAGTGAAAATAGCATGTGAATTCTGACGGCGTCACGCTTTAACCTGATCAAGGGCGTCACGGCTTAAATCAAAGAGGGACGGCGTCACGTTCAAGGTTCGACGGCGTCAAGCCTTGATAAGCCAGAATGGATTTTTGAAGAGCTAAAGAGGGACGGCGTCAAGAAGGTCATCCGGGAACCCTAGAAGCGGCGAGGTGACGGCGTCACAATCCATAAGGTGACGCCGTCAGATGTAAAAATCTATATATAGTTTTCTAATTTTTTGTCATTAGGAGAGAGCTTAGTGTGTGGAATTTTGGGAGAAAACCCTAAGACGATTTTAGCTTCTTTTTCAAGTCTTTTTGCCTTGAGATCTTCCATGTTACATTGAAGATAAGTTATCAATTAATCATTCAATATGTCTATGTGTTGTTTGATTTTATCTTATTCTTGTCTTTTGATTAACATGTTAGGCTAAATTTATCTTGTGTTTGCTTAGATCTAATGAAACCTAGCTATTGATTATTGGTTATTAGTGTGTTATTAGTTGTATTGGATGATTGTTTATCTATGTTAGGCTTAAGAAAACTGGCTAACTTCCTATTCGGTAACTTGCTTGAACGTCTTAAGAAACATGAACCAAATGCGTACTAAAGGTTGTTATGGTTGTATTTAATGCACAAGCGAATTCTAGTGATCCCATGTTAGGAGCTTCCTAGCCGGCTCGACATAGGAGTGAAGTAGGAGCTTGTAGAGTTGGGGAAGTACGTACGCCACCCCACAATTGGTATTAAGGAATACACCCGTCATCCACGCGACTAATACACACTAATCAATCGGTAAAAGATAGTTAGGGAGTAAGGAAATCTAAGTAAACACATTTCTCTACACATAAGTTTCTCACCACATTTTCATTTTTGTTATTTTATTTTATTTGCATCCGTAGTAATTTTGGGTTAGTTGACTAGCAACTAATTCCGCCCACTCTTTCAAAACCGAGATTTTACTTGCTTTCATAAAAATATAAAAACATAAAAAAGAATCTTCCTCAACCCTTAGACCTATTAGAGTAGTCTTTCATACCTAACGAACACTATTCCCTGTGGAGAACGATCAATCCCCCGTACTTACCACTACACTATACTACATCGGTCAGGTACACTGCCTGGTGGGGTTGTAAGCCTCTTGAGATCCCTCGAGAGGTAAAACCTGTTGTAAGGTTACAAAACCACGCATCAAGTTTTTGGCGCCGTTGCCGGGGAATAGTTATTGTTTAGGTTGAATTTTTATTTCTATTAGGTCTACTCGCTAGATTCCTTTCTGGTGAGATTTTTATTTTATTTTTCTAGGTTTTCTTTAGTCTATCTATTTTCTTCGTTTCTTTGTTCGTAACCATTACCATCCGACATCATGGAAGATGGTAATATCCTTAACCCCCACAACCCACCACCACAACAACCACCACCACCTCCTAGAGCCCGTACTTTAGGAGAGTATTCCCGTCCTTGCCACCATGGCTATCGAAACACCATTGAGCTCACTCAAGGAGCCAATATCACACCTTTGCGATCCGACACCATCCGGTTGGTGCAAAGCGGATGCGCATTCCATGGACTTCGTTCTGAAGATCCTAATCAACACCTCAAGGACTTTCTTAAAATCGTTGATTCTATAGACCTTGATGTTGCCACTCGAGAGACGACCCGATTGCGTCTCTTTCAATTCTCTCTGCGGGATCAAGCTAGTCAGTGGCTAGAACGTCAACCCGCAGGATCCATCACCTCTTGGGATGATCTCACTACTCGTTTCCTTGCTCAGTTTTTCCCACCGGGAAGAACTACCAAGCTAAGGAATGATATCTTGATGTTCCAACAACGTCAAGGCGAAACTCTCTACGAGGCATGGACTCGATTCAAGGACTTACTCCAAAAAGTCCCCCACCATGGCATAGAACTTTGCCTCCAAGTCCAAATCTTCTATGACCATATCAATCTCTCCACGAGGCAAACCATTGACCAATCGGCCGGTGGCAAGCTACGTGATCTAAGTGCGGAACAATCATGGGCTCTCCTAGAGGATCTTGCTCTTTATGACAACGAAAGTTGGAGTGATCCCCGTGATTTGAATAAAACGGTCAAGGCAATATCTTTGCCTTCTAACAATTCAAGCACTTCTGACCGTAGGATCATAGAACTTGAAGACCAAGTCAAGTTTCTCATGAAATCCTACGAGGCTCCTAAACCTTCAAGCCAAGTGAACAAAATCACTTCTTCATGTGAATTATGTAGTGGTCCCCACGACACTCGTGATTGCATGGAACTCCCCGAACAAGCTTTTGTGGACTACGCATCCTCGCGTACCGACGGAGCGGGAGACAAGTGGTACACTTTCAAACCCGAGCCAAACCATTACGGTGATTCATACAACCCCTCATGGAAAAATCACCCGAACCTTAGGTGGAAACAAAACCAAAACGCCCAACAAACAAATTCTTCCAACCCACCTAATCGTTTCCAATCAAGCGGTTCCAACTCGAACCGTACTTTCAACAACAATCCTTCCGGCAATGGTAGTACCGATAACTTTGAAGGATTGATGTCTCAATTTATGGCATCTCAAGAAGCTCGTTTAGCCAAGTTTGAAGCCGATTTCAAACAAAAACAAAGCGAGATGACCAATAAGATTGACACCTTGTTGAAAGCCCTCAATGACCGAGAAATGGGAGCACTCCCTAGCAACACGGTCAAGAACCCGAAACTAAACGTCAACGCTATTTCATCGGTTTTGTCCCCTAGTTCTTGTCCACAATATTATTCGGTCAATTCCATGAGCACGTGTTTCAAACAAACCCAAGTCGTTCCAAATGACCAAGAAGTTATGACATCCAAATTGGTCAACAACATAGTTGAAACACCTCCCACTCAAAACCTTGACGAAGAATTCAAGGAGCTCCACCTTGAAAGTCCGGTTGTTGATGTGTTGGATGAGAAGAAGCTCAAGTTAGGCGAAAAAGGGACCGCCTTTGTTCAAAACAAGCTACCTAAGAAGTTAGATGATCCGGGCTTATTTGTTCTACCTTGCAAGATCGGTAATTCGGAGGCTTATGACACATTAGCCGATCTTGGATCAAGCCTTAACCTACTTCCGTTACCTCTCTACACCTCTCTAAAACTTGGAAAACTTGAAGAAACCGAGGTGATAATAGGCTTAGCGGATGGAAGTGTTGCTTACCCGGTTGGAGTAGTTAAGGACGTGTTAGTGCACATTGGAAAACTAACCATTTTAGCCGATTTCCACGTCCTTGATATGGTTAGCGACCCTACATGCCCCTTGTTGATAGGTAGAGGATTTTTGGCGACCGCTAGTGCTATGATTGATTGTAAGGAATCCAAGATAGCGGTAGGTGAAGGAGATACTTGGTCAGTCTATGATGTTAAGAAACATGCCTATGATACTAGTGAGGAACCAACACCACATTGGCTAGAATCAAATAGGAGACCATCTAGATATGGACCTTGGATTGATAGAGACTTCATAGGACCCCAACGCCCATTTTACCTAGAAGAGGACTTTGTTAACCGAACGCATACGGTAGAGCAACTCTTGGCTAGGGACACCGAATTGGATCCATTTGAAGATTCTCTAGTTTTTAGAAAGATGATTGATTTCCTAGGAGTTTTGCCAATTAACCTAGGAATGAATAAGTGGATTTGTGAGGAAGATGATCATAAGTGGAATTGGGATAAACCACCCAAAGATGGAGATGGGTCATGGCATATTAAGATGACATTGTATGACCCGGATGGAGAGAAGTTTGAAAAGATATATCGTACTAAGCGGACCAATAGGAAACTTCAATCCAAGCTTAACCCTAAAGACGTCCTCGATGACGAGCTTACTTACATAGGGTAGCGTGACTTTGAGTCTAGCTACAAGACTCGTTAATAAAGAAAAGCGCTTCTTGGGAGGCAACCCAAGCTTTATTTGCTTTATTTGCTTTGTGTGTTTATTTATTTGTTTGTTTGATTTTATTTTCCGTATGTGTGTTTAATTTTTATCATTATTGATTCATGTTCAAAAGTAATTTGTGAAAATGCTTTATGTTGTTTTTAACTTCGTCTTAACTACATATAAAGGTATTTTGCAAAAGATAAGTGTAAGGGAAATCTAAATCGGTTTATTAGAACACAAATGAACATGAATCGTAATAATAATAAATTAGCATACATATTCGTATTTGTTTGAGTCAAATGCTTGTATCGAGTCATAATGATGTTTTGCAGGATTTCCAGGAAGTAAGGTAAAGGTTTTTCCAGAAATTTTCCGGAAACTTAAAATGAGAATTTTTGTCAGGTCATTTCTGACGGCGTCAGGGTTTATAACCTGACGGCGTCAGATTTAATTTTCAGAAATTTTTGAAAGTTTTGTTTTCATAAAAAGTTTTTATTAAAATCTCCAACTTATAATCTCCAGGAATCTGCAAAATTATCATTCCACAAGCATTATATCCTTATATATAGATTTATCCCGCCGTTGTTATGCAGGTTTTCGTGTTTGTTTTCTCAGGTTTAACAGGTTATTTTGGACAAGGAAATGTTTTGAATCAAGCTTATGGCGATGCATTAGTCATGGAGCTTCGACATTACTTTGGAAGAAGATTTAACCGTATTATTTCATTATCCACCGAGCGAATCAGGGGAGTATTTGATTTCATTCTTTTACTTTATGCTTTTACATCTTGTTATTTGAACATTGGGGACAATGTTCATCTTAAGTGTAAGGGGGGGGGGGGTAAAAGTACGATTTTTGAGAATACAATTGCGCTTGATTTTTGTTTGTTTGATGGTAGATGTGTAATAAAACTAAGATAAATACTTGTTAGGGTAATTTTAGTGCCAAATTTAAAATTTTTACAACATATAGGAGTGAAACTTTGATCTTAATGAGCGTCTCACGGATAGGAGTTATATGACTAGCACAAAACCGTACCACTAAAAAAAATTTCCACCCCAAATATGTGAGGTTCGCCCCTAGAATTGGTAGGAAAAGCATTTATGCTATGATGTGTGTACCGGTAGCACTTAGATTTTAGAACTTGCGTTAGGACCATTCCGAGGCCACAAGTGAGACTACATTCGTGTAGTTAGATTTACTACATGATAAGAGGCATTAGGATTAACCCATTGTTTTACACCTGTGTTTTTGTTATAATTACTTTGGCTACATTGGTCAAGTAATTCTCCCACACCCTTTGCGTTGTACTCATTTTTAGTACACGATACCCCTAGTACACCCCTCAGAGCCTATCTTTTCGTTTCGACCTTTAAGCATTTTACTTAAAGGAAGAATTTGTTTACACCCCACTTAAATGTACACCCAAATCGCCTTAGCCTACCTTGTATGCACTCATTTTTAGTGCATTATTGTTACAACATTTGTTTAAACCCAAGTTAATTATCTAGTTGATTACATGGTTGCTAAGTCGAGTCATATCCTTGTACATATTGTTTTGGGACGATTGGGACTCATGGGTAAAGTACTAGTGTAATGGAGTAATGGGGAAGAACATCATTTATTACCCCCATATGTGCTAAATGTTTTAAAAGTACTCCAAGTTTTTCAATTATCTTAATTCGAGTCATTAGATTAGTATTTGTAAAGTTATGTAAAAGTTCAAGTGTAAGGGGGATGCAACGCCCCTATGATGTATTATTTTGGATGGTAGGGCAAAAGTGTATGCAAAAAAAAAAAAAAAAAAAAAAAAAAAAAAAATCAAGAAAAATACAAAAAAAAATGAGAAAAAGAAAAATAGAAAAAACATACGGACTACCATCCCGTTTCATTTTATGTTTGTTTTATGTTTTTGTTATTTTGTTATTTCGTTTCTAGCTTAAGATTGAGTCTAGTCTTGGCTTGGCAACATTGTATAGTACATGTAATTGATCAAGATTTTTAACTCGCCACCAGTAAAATATCCCTTATCCAACAAAACCGTGTTTTCCTTTTCCCTACACCTAACGTTATAACCCATTTAAAAGCCCTCTTTGATAGTTTATCTTAGGTGCTTACGCCTAGTGGAGGAGGTTTTCGATCCTTTCCCAAGCCTATGGTAATCTATTTGCTATGACAGGTAGTGAGAGATATTATCCGTTTTCATTTATGAGATTTATTTTGATGACACTTGAGAGATGTGAGTATCTAAACACTACTTGTGAGGTGCTAGTTTATAATCTCCGTGCTTATTATGATTGAAGTGGAACGATTATTTGTTGTAATTACTTTTATGTTTGCATTAAATGACCCCTAACTTGTATTTTGATTAGAATAAAAGCGCATTTGCTTGAGGACAAGCAAATCTCAAGTGTAAGGGTATTTGATGAAGCGAAAAGTGTACCGCTTTTAAGGGGTCATTTAAGCCCTAAATCGTATTTATTTGATCAAATATTGCCCTAAATCGTTCCTTTTGTCATTTTAGGTACTTTTGAGGAGAAATCTGGAAAAGGAGGCATTTTGGACGTTTTTGGAGCATAAAAGTGAAGAAAACGGCAAAGTCTCAAAAATCGGCTGAAAGTTACCTTTGACGGCGTCAAGATTTACTCTAGACGGCGTCATGCCTTGGCAAGAAAAAGTGGACGTGAAATTTACTCATGATAAGCCAGTGAAAATAGCATGTGAATTCTGACGGCGTCACGCTTTAACCTGATCAAGGGCGTCACGGCTTAAATCAAAGAGGGACGGCGTCACGTTCAAGGTTCGACGGCGTCAAGCCTTGATAAGCCAGAATGGATTTTTGAAGAGCTAAAGAGGGACGGCGTCAAGAAGGTCATCCGGGAACCCTAGAAGCGGCGAGGTGACGGCGTCACAATCCATAAGGTGACGCCGTCAGATGTAAAAATCTATATATAGTTTTCTAATTTTTTGTCATTAGGAGAGAGCTTAGTGTGTGGAATTTTGGGAGAAAACCCTAAGACGATTTTAGCTTCTTTTTCAAGGCTTTTTGCCTTGAGATCTTCCATGTTACATTGAAGATAAGTTATCAATTAATCATTCAATATGTCTATGTGTTGTTTGATTTTATCTTATTCTTGTCTTTTGATTAACATGTTAGGCTAAATTTATCTTGTGTTTGCTTAGATCTAATGAAACCTAGCTATTGATTATTGGTTATTAGTGTGTTATTAGTTGTATTGGATGATTGTTTATCTATGTTAGGCTTAAGAAAACTGGCTAACTTCCTATTCGGTAACTTGCTTGAACGTCTTAAGAAACATGAACCAAATGCGTACTAAAGGTTGTTATGGTTGTATTTAATGCACAAGCGAATTCTAGTGATCCCATGTTAGGAGCTTCCTAGCCGGCTCGACATAGGAGTGAAGTAGGAGCTTGTAGAGTTGGGGAAGTACGTACGCCACCCCACAATTGGTATTAAGGAATACACCCGTCATCCACGCGACTAATACACACTAATCAATCGGTAAAAGATAGTTAGGGAGTAAGGAAATCTAAGTAAACACATTTCTCTACACATAAGTTTCTCACCACATTTTCATTTTTGTTATTTTATTTTATTTACATCCGTAGTAATTTTGGGTTAGTTGACTAGCAACTAATTCCGCCCACTCTTTCAAAACCGAGATTTTACTTGCTTTCATAAAAATATAAAAACATAAAAAAGAATCTTCCTCAACCCTTAGACCTATTAGAGTAGTCTTTCATACCTAACGAACACTATTCCCTGTGGAGAACGATCAATCCCCCGTACTTACCACTACACTATACTACATCGGTCAGGTACACTGCCTGGTGGGGTTGTAAGCCTCTTGAGATCCCTCGAGAGGTAAAACCTGTTGTAAGGTTACAAAACCACGCATCAAGTATGTCAAAGAAGGAGGAATGAATGCTGTTCCTCCACGCATAACAGGGATATTTAAGCCTACCTCTACCCACACTGACATAGAATTGGATGAATCACACATGACCTATGGCAAAAAGTCCAATGACTTGCCTGATCTTGATTGTACATCTAATGACTTTGTCTCTTGTTCTAATAGTGACAAATCCTCTGAACCCAAGTCTGATGACTATGCCTCATGTGATTCAAGTGATAAGTCTACCACATACAATCCTAATGACTTCTCCTCAAGAGTAGCTAGCGTTGAATCTAATTCAATGACAGCTTCTTTTGAAGACATTTCTTTCTGTTCTGTTAAAAGCATTTATGTTTCCAGTTTTGATTGTGATAAGTTTTTGTGTAATAAGAGAAGTCAGGTTAAAAACAAATCTTTTAGAAAGAAATCATGTTTTGTTTGTGGTAGTTATTCTTATCTCATTAAAGATTGTGATTATTATGAGAGTAGAATGGGTGTTTGTGCTGGACAACAACAAACTAGACCTTTGTGGAACAATGTAGAGAAGATTCCCCCATTTGTGCCTAAAGCAACTGCATTTCCTGCTGGTAATGTAAAACGACCAGCACATGTTGCTGTTGGTAGGCATTTTAGACTTGCAGCTATGCCAGCTCCTGCTGGTAAGCCAGCTCCAGCTGGTAAACCTATTCTTGCTGGTTGGAAAAGGAATGCTGCTAGACCATTTAACAGACCTACAAGCTCTTACTTTCAGAAGGATTATAGGCCTGTTTATTACAACCCATGGTTTACTTCTTATTGATCCACTAGGAAGGCTCAAGTCAGTAATGGCTTAGGTAGCCCAATGTAGCTTATGTTGTTGTAATGTTGTAGAATTTTCCTCATTGCTGTTATTGAGGGGAGGCATAAGCCTAAGGGGAGGCTTAATGCTGTATAGTGTGTATTAACTAACATATTTTTTAAGTTTGATTAATGTTCGCTGACTTTGTCTTGCAGATGTTTATAATTGTGTATGCTTTGTATATTGTGTCTTCTAAACCATTTTGCAGGTATTTTATTCAAGTTCAAATAAAACAAGAAACATCATATTTATTTATTATAAACAGGTGCATTCAGAGATGCACCATTACAAAAGCAGGGCTCTATTTCAATCCAGGATTCAAAGTCAACACAAACCTAACACCTACAGCTCTACTCCATCTTCCCTTTTCCATTACCCTTGACATTTGGCATGGTCTTCTACACTCCTTTGGTGTCAATCATATCCCATACCTTCAGGGAAGGAAGTCCTAGCACTTGTGTACTTGGCTTTGGACGAAACTGTATCTTCCCAGGCACTTTGATTTTACTCATTGATGACACAGCCTTTTCAATCTCACTTGTTAGTAAGACTGATAGCACTTGGATATCATCATCATCAGATGAGTCAGAAGAAGAGGATGAATCGTCCACATAGGATGGGGGAGTTGGAAGTTCATCAGAGGATACTGGTTCAGCATTTGTTTTTCCTTTTTGGTTCCTGCTGGTCTGGGTAGAGTAGTTGGGTGGAAAGTAATTTGCCCATCCTGATGACTCGAAAGATGAATCAGAAGAAATCTCTACTACGGTTGGCTTGGAAGAACTCATTATGTTTGGATTATTGTTTTGTGATTTGAATTATGTGAGGTGTTGGTGTTGAATATTTAAGGACTTATATAGACTCAATGAAGGACTAGGGCAATTAAATGTTGGGTTGGTTTTGGAATTGATTCTGTGGAGGAATGGATTTAATTATGGCGCCTTTTGAGGATTTGACCGAATTCGATGCATAATTAAGAGTTTTGGTCAAAAGCACTTTGTTCCTGCTGGTTGACCACTTTTTTCTGCTGGTTGACCTATGGTTGCTGCTGGTATTCATGAATTTAAGTATTTATTTTGGGGAAGAATCAAATTCAAACGGGTCAAAGATACTTCAGCGTGATTCTTGCAATTTCAGTTGCTAAGTTGGGAAACCATATTAAAGACCTAAATTCTACACCTCACGCCCAAAATAATCATCTTCACCAATTTCATCACTTCTCATTTAACCACTCGTAAACTGCTTCTTCATAATGGCGATATTACAATACAAAGACGACCATAACAAAGTGGGTTATCTGAAAACCTCAAACCGAAGTGGAGGGTACGATGAAATACTTACCTTCTTACGAGGGTCCTCCATTAGGTATGCTTTGACTTATTGCCCAATTGTGGTTTATGACTCTTTAGTCAAGCAATTTTGGGCTACAGCGGCTTTACGCACACCTAAGGGTAGGCCAAAGGAGATTGTCGCAACCACTGATGGGAACGAGCATGTTATAACTGAGTCCTCCATTAGGACTCACCTTCAACTGAATGATGTAGATGGTTTATATGATTTTTTAGAACAAGACATTCAGGCTGGTTTGGCTACAATCGGGTATCCAGTTGATGGTACTTTTACTTTTTATAAAAATAGGTTCTCTCCTCAATGGATATTTCTTGTTCATACTGATGCGTGGTTTTGTAACCTTACAACAGGTTTTACCTCTCGAGGGATCTCAAGAGGCTTACAACCCCACCAGGCAGTGTACCTGACCGATGTAGTATAGTGTAGTGGTAAGTACGGGGGATTGATCGTTCTCCACAGGGAATAGTGTTCGTTAGGTGTGAAAGGCTACTCTAATTAGGTCTAAGGATTGAGGAAGATTCTTTTTATGTTTTTATAATTTTTATGAAAGCAAGTAAAATCTCGGTTTTGAAGGAGTGGGCGGAATTAGTTGCTAGTCAACTAACCCAAATTACTACAAATGCAAATAAAATAAAATAACAAAAATGAAAAGTGGTGAGAAACTTATGTGTAGAGAAATGTGTTTACTTAGATTTCCTTACTCCCTAACTATCTTTTACCGGTTAATTAGTATGTATTAGTTGCGTGGATGACGGGTGTATTCCTTAATACCATTCGTGGGGTGGCGTACTTACTTCCCCAAACTCTACAAGCTCCTACTTCACTCCTATGTCGAGCCGGCTAGGAAGCTCCTAACATGGGATCACTAGAATTCGCTTGTGCATTAAATACAACCATAAAAACCTTTAGTACGCGTTTGGTTCATGTTTCTTAAGACGTTCAAGCAAGTTACCGAATAGGAAGTTAGCCAGTTTTCTTAAGCCTAACATAGATAAACAATCATCCAATACAACTAACAACACACTAACAACCAATAATCAATAGCTAGGTTTCATTAGATCTAAGCAAACACAAGATAAAATTAGCCTAACATGTTAAACAAAAGACAAGCATAAGATAGAATCAAACAACACATAGACATATTGAATGATTAATTGATTACTTATCTTTCAATGAAACATGGAAGATCTCAAGGCTAAAAGCCCTGAAAAAATAGCTAAAATCGTCTTAGGGTTTTATCCCAAAATTCCACACACTAAGCTCTCTCTTAATGACAAAAAATTAGAAAACTATATATAGACTTTTGCATCTGACGGCGTCACCTTATGGATTGTGACGCCGTCACCTCGCCGCTTTTAGGGTTCTCGGATGACCATCTTGACGCCGTCCCTCTTTAATTCTCCAAAATCCGTTCTGGCCTATCAAGGCTTGACGCCCTCACCTCTTGAACGTGACGCCGTCCCCTTATGAATTAAGCCGTGACGCCCTTGATTTAGTTAAAGCGTGACGCCGTCAGAATTCACATGCTAACTCACTGGCCCGTCATGAGTAAATTTCACATCCCACTTTTCTTGCCAAGGCATGACGCCGTCCAGAGTTGATTCTGACGCCGTCAAAGGTAACTTTTAGCCGATTCTTGAGACTTTGCCGTTTTCTTCACTTTGATGCTCCAAAAACGTCCAAAATGCCTCCTTTTCCAGATTTCTCCTCAAAAGTACCTAAAATGACAAAAGGAACGATTTAGGGCGATATTTGATCAAATAAATACGATTTCGGGCTTAAATGACCCCTTAAAAGCGGTACACTTTTCGCCTCATCAAATACCCTTACACTTGAGATTTGCTTGTCCTCAAGCAAATGCGCTTTTATTCTAATCAAAATACAAGATAGGGGTCATTTAATGCAAACATAAAAGTAATTACAACAAATATTCGTTCCACTTCAATCATAATAAGCACGGAGATTACAAACTAGCACCTCACAAGTAGTGTTTAGATACTCACATCTCTCAAGTGTCATCAAAATAAATCTCATAAATGAAAACGGAAAATATCTCTCACTACCTGTCATAGCAAATAGATTACCATAGGCTTGGGAAAGGATCGAAAACCTCCTCCACTAGGCGTAAGCACCTAAGATAAACTATCAAAGAGGGCTTTTAAATGGGTTATAACGTTAGGTGTAGGGAAAAGGAAAACACGGTTTTGTTGGATAAAGGATATTTTACTGGTGGCGAGTTAAAAATCTTGGTCAATTACATGTACTATACAATGTTGCTAAGCCAAGACTAGACTCGATCTTAAGCTAAAAACGAAATAACAAAATAACAAAAATATAAAACAAACATAAAATAAAACGGGATGGTAGTCCGAATGTTTTTTCTATTTTTCATTTTCTCATTTTTTTTTGTATTTTTCTTGATTTTTCGATTTTTTTTTTTTTTTTTTTTTTTTTTTTTTTTTTTTTGCATACACTTTTGCCCTACCATCCAAAATAATACATCATAGGGGCGTTGCATTCCCCTTACACTTGAATTTTTACATAACTTTACAAATACTAATCTAATGACTCGAATTAAGATTATTGAAAAACTTGGAGTACTTTTAAAATATTTAGCACATATGGGGGTAATAAATGATGTTCTTCCCCATTACTCCATTATACTAGTACTTTACCCATGAGTCCCAATCGTCCCAAAACAATATGTACAAGGATATGACTCGACTTAGCAACCATGTAATCAATTAGATAATTAACTTGGGTTTAAACAAATGTTGTAACAATAATGCACTAAAAATGAGTGCATACAAGGTAGGCTAAGGCGATTTGGGTGCACATTTTAGTGGGGTGTAACAAATTCTTCCTTTAAGTAAAATGCTTAAAGGTTGAAACGAAAAGATAGGCTCTGAGGGGTGTACTAGGGGTATCGTGTACTAAAAATGAGTACAACGCAAAGGGTGTGGGAGAATTACTTGACCAATGTAGCCAATGTAATTATAACAAAAACACAGGTGTAAAACAATGGGTTAATCCTAATGCCTCTTATCATGTAGTAAATCTAACTACACGAATGTAGTCTCACTTGTGGCCTTGGAATGGTCCTAACGCAAGTTCTAGAATCTAAGTGCTACCGGTACACACATCATAGCATAAATGCTTTTCCTACCAATTCTAGGGGCGAACCTCACATATTTGGGGTGGAAAATTTTTTTAGTGGTACGGTTTTTGTGCTAGTCATATAACTCCTATCCGTGAGACGCTCATTAAGATCAAAGTTTCACTCCTATATGTTGTAAAAAATTTTAAATTTGGCACTAAAATTACCTTAACAAGTATTTATCTCAGTTTTATTACACATCTACTATCAAACAAACAAAAATCAAGCGCAATTGCATTCTCTAAAATCGTACTTTTACCCTCCCTTACACTTAAGATGAACATTGTCCCCAATGTTCAAATAACAAGATGTAAAAGCATAAAGTAAAAGAATGAAATCAAATACTCCCCTGATTCGCTCGTTGGATAATGAAATTACACGGTTAAATCTTCTTCCAAAGAGAATGTTGAAGCTCCATGACTAATGCATCGCCATAAGCTTGATTCCATAACATTTCCTTGTCCAAAATAACCTGTTGAACCTGAGAAAACAAACACGAAAACCTGCATAACATCGGCGGGATAAAATCTATATATAAGGATATAATGCTTGTGGAATGATAATTTTGCAGATTCCTGGAGATTATAAGTTGGAGATTTTAATAAAAACTTTTTATAAAAACAAAAACTTTCAAAAATTTCTGGAAATTAAATCTGACGCCGTCAGGTTATAAACCCTGACGCCGTCAGAAATGACCTGACAAAAATTTTCATTTTAAGTTTCCGGAAAATTTCTGGAAAAACCTTTACCTTACTTCCTGAAAATCCTGCAAAACATCATTATGACTCGATACAAGCATTTGACTCAAACAAATACTAATATGTATGTTAATTTATTATTATTACGATTCATGTTAATTTGTGTTCTAATAAACCGATTTAGATTTCCCTTACACTTAACTTTTGCAAAATACCTTTATATGTAGTTAAGACGAAGTTAAAAACAAAATAAAGCATTTTCACAAATTAGTTTTTAACATGAATCAATAAGAATAAAAATTAAACATACATACGGAAACAAATAAAATCAAACAAACAATTAAATAAACACACAAAGCAAATAAAGCTTGGGTTGCCTCCCAAGAAGCGCTTGTTTTTGTTCGAGTCATGAGCCTGACTCTACCCTTATTTAATGGATAAAGGAGAGGTTTTCCCTACACTTAGGATTAAGTGCGGGTGATAGTAGCGATACACACCAGCTCGGTAGGAGTATGCCACGTGAGGAAAGAGTGGTGGATGAATTATATGCTCAAAGGGGTGTGCTCCTTTCATCATAACCTTACCTAGTTCACTTTGGTCAATGGGTGAATTAAAGTTTTCTCCTAAAAAGGGATCATCTTCTATCAACTTCGAGAGATTCCTAGTTGGGAATCCATCTTGACCTAATAAACCCGGTTTAAACCCATAATGTTTCTTGTGATCAATCATGAATGGGTGATGTAAGTATGTAAGGTCATGGTTCACTCCTATGTTAGCTTCCTCTCTACAAGGCTTAGAGTCTACTACCTTCAACATAAAACTACCCGGACTATATGGTTTGATGGGTGGATCGGGACCTAATTCAATTCCTAAGTTCACATCTAAGGATGGAAGATTAGGTAACGGTTTTGGTTTAGGCTCCGGTTCATCAAAACTAGGAACTTCCATAGAACTAAAAGAAAGGTTATGACTACAAGTATTCAAACCTATTTCTTCTAGTTTTGTTTGGTCCAAGGGCTCTACCTCTATTGGGGTTCCTATAGTCTCTTCTACTTCTTCCGGGTAAGTCACGGGCGGTGTGGGTGCCTCAAATGATGGTTGAGTATTTTGTGGGCTTATGGTGTTTATCTCATTATTCCACGTGTCAAGATCACCTATATCCTCGTCAATTGTTTTCTTAGGTAGTGATAATAACAAACCTAGTGCTTCATCCAACTTATGGTTTATTGATACGGCTCTATCCACAATTCCTTGGCAAACTAGGTCGCTTTTCCTATTAGCCTCACTAAAACAAGATCCTAAACATGGAGGTTGTTCATAAGAATCTATCCTAGGTGAAGGCTCATATGATTCATAAGTGTCTCTAAATGAGGTATTTTGAACTTCTTGGTGTTCTAGCCACTCAACCATATCTTGCAATCTTAGAAATCTAAGTGAAAAGTCCATTTGAAGAAAATTACAAACAAAATCACAAAGAAAAGATAGACTAAGAGAAAGCTACAAAATAAAAAGAAAATATCTCACTTGATAGGAATCTTGTGAGTAGACCTAATAAAAATAAAATTTCAACCTAAGCAATAACTACTCCCCGGCAGCGGCGCCAAAAACTTGATGCGTGGTTTTGTAACCTTACAACAGGTTTTACCTCTCGAGGGATCTCAAGAGGCTTACAACCCCACCAGGCAGTGTACCTGACCGATGTAGTATAGTGTAGTGGTAAGTACGGGGGATTGATCGTTCTCCACAGGGAATAGTGTTCGTTAGGTGTGAAAGGCTACTCTAATTAGGTCTAAGGATTGAGGAAGATTCTTTTTATGTTTTTATAATTTTTATGAAAGCAAGTAAAATCTCGGTTTTGAAGGAGTGGGCGGAATTAGTTGCTAGTCAACTAACCCAAATTACTACAAATGCAAATAAAATAAAATAACAAAAATGAAAAGTGGTGAGAAACTTATGTGTAGAGAAATGTGTTTACTTAGATTTCCTTACTCCCTAACTATCTTTTACCGGTTAATTAGTATGTATTAGTTGCGTGGATGACGGGTGTATTCCTTAATACCATTCGTGGGGTGGCGTACTTACTTCCCCAAACTCTACAAGCTCCTACTTCACTCCTATGTCGAGCCGGCTAGGAAGCTCCTAACATGGGATCACTAGAATTCGCTTGTGCATTAAATACAACCATAAAAACCTTTAGTACGCGTTTGGTTCATGTTTCTTAAGACGTTCAAGCAAGTTACCGAATAGGAAGTTAGCCAGTTTTCTTAAGCCTAACATAGATAAACAATCATCCAATACAACTAACAACACACTAACAACCAATAATCAATAGCTAGGTTTCATTAGATCTAAGCAAACACAAGATAAAATTAGCCTAACATGTTAAACAAAAGACAAGCATAAGATAGAATCAAACAACACATAGACATATTGAATGATTAATTGATTACTTATCTTTCAATGAAACATGGAAGATCTCAAGGCTAAAAGCCCTGAAAAAATAGCTAAAATCGTCTTAGGGTTTTATCCCAAAATTCCACACACTAAGCTCTCTCTTAATGACAAAAAATTAGAAAACTATATATAGACTTTTGCATCTGACGGCGTCACCTTATGGATTGTGACGCCGTCACCTCGCCGCTTTTAGGGTTCTCGGATGACCATCTTGACGCCGTCCCTCTTTAATTCTCCAAAATCCGTTCTGGCCTATCAAGGCTTGACGCCCTCACCTCTTGAACGTGACGCCGTCCCCTTATGAATTAAGCCGTGACGCCCTTGATTTAGTTAAAGCGTGACGCCGTCAGAATTTACATGCTAACTCACTGGCCCGTCATGAGTAAATTTCACATCCCACTTTTCTTGCCAAGGCATGACGCCGTCCAGAGTTGATTCTGACGCCGTCAAAGGTAACTTTTAGCCGATTCTTGAGACTTTGCCGTTTTCTTCACTTTGATGCTCCAAAAACGTCCAAAATGCCTCCTTTTCCAGATTTCTCCTCAAAAGTACCTAAAATGACAAAAGGAACGATTTAGGGCGATATTTGATCAAATAAATACGATTTCGGGCTTAAATGACCCCTTAAAAGCGGTACACTTTTCGCCTCATCACATACCCTTTTGCAATGCCTTAGTCCCAAGTCAGGAGGGTGGGATCAATTCTCAAGCCCTCTTGCTTCTGGCCTCATATGTCTATCTGATGGGAGGGTTTACAACTAGTCTAAGTTTATTTTCGATGGGTTGGTTAGGAACTTAGGTAATGCCAAGCATAAATTTTTAATGTACCCTAGGTTTTTACAAACAATATTAGATGTTCAGACTACTGACCAAACCCCTAAGATCTTGGTTAGGCTTACTGCTAAATTATTTGCAACCATGAGGTAGGGGAACATCAGCCTCTTCTGGCTTCTACATTGTCTGGTGGGCCTGAAGGTGCTGGTGTAGCTAATGTTGCTGGTGGTAATATACCACCTATACCTGATGTTACTGGTGCTAGTGCCCCAGTTCCTGCTGGTGTTGGGACTTCTGATGCTGCTGGTGCAAGTGCATCAGTTGCTGCTGATGCCCATCTACCAGCATCTCCTAGACCTACCACACCTCCAACCAATATCCCTGTTGAGCCTGTTGACCAAACAACATCTGTTGACCCATATGTTGACCAACCAACAACTGCAGTTGAGACTACTATTGATATGCCCTCATGTTCAAGACTATCCACTCCTAGTCTAACTAGGCAGCCTTTCTATGATGACACCAACATTGGTGGAGACTTTTCTGGCTCTCCAACCAGATCCCATGAGGCACCCAATACCACAAGTAATCCTGCTGGTGGAGTTGAGGATCCTAATGCTCTTACTCCTATGTCCCCTTTGCTTGACAGGTATATGCAAAAAGTAGCAGAATTGGAGAAAAAACTCAAGAACACCAGAAAGACTCTTGGTGACAAGGTGGATACCTTGGAAACAGAGCTCAAAGACACAAAAGAGACTCTTAGTGGAGCTATTCTTAAACTACTTAACAGAGTCAAACACTTGGAAGCTCAACTTAAGACAAAGAAAAGTGAGGTTGTGCTCTCTGACTCAGAGGATGATCAGGCTGCTGTGGATTTGGATCCACTTCATGTGTTGGCCAATGCAACATTGGCTAGTGAGCAACAAGAGGAATCTGCAAGCAAGTCTCCAATCATGTGTACAAGGAGAACGAAAATAAGGAGATTAGGGAAGCTGTCAGAAGTGCCAGCTTTTGAGAAATATAAATCTAATGTTGCAGCTGGTAGTGAAGCTATTCCTGCTGATACTTTTACTGTTGTTGCTGCTACTTCTACTGGTGTCAAGGACATTTCTGCTGACACTATAATTGATTTTGCTGGCAATGATGGAGTTTCTGTTGTTCCTATGTCTTCTGGTGTTCCTGCTGATAGCTCTTTCATTGCTCCTGGTAGTGATACCATTGCCTCTGCTAGTCAAGCTATTCCTGTTGTTCCTGATCCAGCTACTATTTCTACTGGTGGTGACATTCCTTCTGGTGGTTCTCCTAGTCCCATTCATGTTGCAGTTGGTACTTCATATGGTCCTAATGACCCATTTCCTGTTGTTACTCCTGATGATCCCTCTGTTCTTATCAACAAAGGGAAAGAATCAATGGTGGAAGAGGATCTTTCCTCTCTTGTCTCTGAGCAGGAAAGGGCTGCTCAAGTAAGACTATTTAAAAATGTTGCAGATGATAGAAGAGGAGAAGAATTGGCAAAGAAGGTCCATGCAGAGTCTGCTACAAATTTTGCTAGGCAAAATACACCATTTACTACCACTTTACCTCCTCAAAGACAACAAGAGTTGGATGCTGCTTCTTTAAACTTTTCTGAAGCTAATTGGATGCACATCCAGTCACAAGTAGCAGCCAACCCTTCCCTTGCCTAGGTACTCTTAGGGGATGATGTAACTGATGAAAATTTTCCTCAAAGAATGGCTGCTATGATGAAACAGAGGAGACAGGCTGATGCAGAACGGAAAGACAAGGAGAAAAGGAATAGGCCTCCTACCCAGGCACAACAAAGAGCTTATATGAGACAGGTGGTTAAAAACCAGAGTATTGTTCTCTGTAGTTCTGGGTGGACCATGGCACAAGTTAAACGGTTCTCTGATGATGAGCTTCGGGGGTACTATGACAGGATTATGAAAACGATTTTGTCCAGATCTAAACCAGCTTTGGAAGAACCTACTTCTAAGCGGCTTAAGTCTAATGATCCTGCTGGTTCTTCTACTCTTGAGGATATTGTTGCTGCTCCAACTATACAACCAGATGCAATATCTACTCCTGCAGTAACCACCACACATGCTGCTACTACACCTATTCCTGTAGTGGACACCATTGCTACTGCATCTACTCCTACTGAGGCTACACATGGTACCTATCCTGCTCCTCACCTTGCGAAATCTGTGGGTACTTCCATTCCTTTTGCAAGTGGTGCTCCTGTCACCCACACCATTCCCACTGATGATACCTCTTCTAGTGCAACACAAGAGGTTCCTCTTTCTGATGTGTCTTCTTCCACTATCCATTCATCTTCTTCTACTCCAGGCAAAAGGATGAAGAGTCTGGCTAAGAAGCGTGCTTCTAGGCCTCTTACTGAGATGGATGATCAAGAGTTAATTCACTTTGATTCAGAGAGTGAACCTGAAGAAGATTCTCCTCGTCCTTGGGCTGCTCTAACTGGATGGGAAGTTGTGTCTACACATCTGGGGGATGTTCATGCTATTCACCGACTTGATAGAGTCACCAAATATTTTACCTTTCTGAGGGAGATTTTGCATATGGTGGATAGGCAGGATTTGTTACACCTATATAGTCTGGTTGATAAGCATTAAGCATCTCACACAGCTATTGGGATTGGTCTTATGCTTTGGGGTGATTTGAAGGTGTTAATGGATTCTCTTGAAGGTGGAGATGCTTATTCTGTTTGGGCTAATCAACAGAATTAGCAAGTGAGAAGCTGGAGGTTGTATACCCCTTCCTATGTTCATGTACTGGAGACCATGTCTGGGAAGGTGTTTTACATGTTTGTGGATGTGCCATATCCTTTATCAATTCAGATTATGGAAAGGATGTTGATGCATAAGTTGACACTTGGAAAGACAGTGGTAGGAAATGACTTGGCTGCTGCTGAGCAATTGGTTAGGTTCATAAAAACCAACTTGTTGCTGCTCAGGTTCCTGCTGCTGAATGATGGTATTTCGGGGTTATTGTTGTAAATTATTATCCTTTCTTTTATTAGTTAAAAAAAATATATGTATATCTTGTCTACTAACTCGTATGTTTGAGGAAACATTTGCAGGTACAGTGTTGGTTTTTAACCACACAACAAATGGTACTCAACTCACCATGTCTCACAGACAAGAAAGAGTTGACTCCCCATGAGGGTACGGCTCTAGTGTGATTATCAAATCCGTTGACAGCTGTAATAGTTTGCTCAAAACTATTGGGTATTCAACTCACCCATGGTTCATTACTGAGAGTTGAATGGTTCTCAATTCACCATGGATTTTACCCTTTGGGGTTTCCAAAGAATTGGCTAGCCCACATGTATATGGCTTGTGGTAAAGGCAGGGAAAAACCATATTTGGTATTCAATTCACCAAGGTTATGTTATGACCAAGAATTGGCTAGTCCTGAGCAAACGGCTACAGGTAAAGACATCTCAAATCCGTTTATGGCTGTGATGGTTTGCCAAAAATCATTAGGGTGTTCCAACACACCATTGATTCATGTTCTAAGTGTTGGACTGGTTCCTAGTTCACCAGGGTGATGCCATGATTCCACCAAAGGACTAGCTAGCCCAAGAGTGAGTAGCTACTTGGTAAACGCTCATCAAATCTACTCATGTTGATGTTGCTGGTTCCTGTTGCTGCTCATACTTAGGAGTTGCTGCTGGATACTTGTTCTTAAAGATGGTTACTTGTTGCTGCTGGTTCTAGTCTAGTTGCTGCTGGTTACCTTATTACTGCTGCTGAAGATCAATCCTCATGCTTTGGACAACAAAGATCTATCTGGAAACTTGAAGTTAACCCAGTCAAATTCAAGTTTAGGGGAGGATTGTTAGGAATTATTAAAATAGAAATAGTTCATTTATGCTGTTAGTAGTAATGGTTCCTGCTGGCAGGTATGTAGTTCCTGCTGGTATGGTTCCTGCTGGTAGTATGTTTAGTTCCTGCTGCTAGTTTGGTTTCTGAGGGTAATAGTATTAGTTAACCCGTATGTTTAGAAAGTTTGTTAGAGTTATATTATGAAGAGATAGTGTATACCTTCTTCACACGTTTTCTTGTATGGGTTGTATTAGGGTTTCTTGTGTATAAAAGAAACATACGGCCATGAGCATTGTAATTCGAATCATTAAGAAAATAGTTAATAAAGATCCATAGAGGATCAAAGTATTATTAGTTATTGTCTTCTTTAACTCTTGTGTTTAGTTTCCGCATAAACATAAGTTTATAATAAGAGATTCTCGTGTAGTTTACTTGTGATTACATAAGTATTCTACTAGTTCCAAAGGCTTAAAGATCTATCTAGGAGTTCGATCCAACACTAACCAATGTCAATTATACTTTAAATAGATTTTCAAGTGGGAGCTGTTAGAGTTATGGAAAAATATTAAATGTATATGACTAGAATCAAACACGGGACCTTGGGATTGCACACTTTACGTATGAATGACTAACGAAAATAATTAATATATAACTATGTTATGTATTTAATTATTTAGGACACGAAATATTAACTAACGGACGTTAAGTAATTAGTTGATTTGACTAAACGACCGTTAGGGAATAAAGAAAGGACTATTAGTGAAATTGGGAACTCAAGAGTATTCTAGAAACCCATTCCATGGGCCAAACCGATCGGATCATGGGTTCATAACCCTAATCGATCACTTTCTTGAGTAGTAAGACAATTCACTGTATATATACAAACATATTGGTTTTTTAGTGCTTTTGACTTTATGTGCAAAAGTACTATAACCATTAATGTGTAGTCTCCTTTTTCCTTCCTTTGAATAACAGTCGATCAAATATATAAGTCTTTGAAAAGTAAATCCACTTTATTATTAAAGTAGATTGTAGTCGACTTTATTTAATATTAAACAAGTGATTTTGGTTTAATAACGTTTCTTTATACTATAATCTAATGTTAGTTGATTATAGTACGTGTGTACAAGACCATGGTAATAACTTACTTTAGTTATTCCATCTTGGATTGTGGAACAAAAGGTAAGGGGTTCCACGTTAATCATTTTATTTGTACAAGTGAAGAAAAGAGAAGAGTAGATCATTGTTCTTGCTAGGATCTTGAGGTAACTCTATTTATTATTCGGTAATTCTTTATACGTGTTAAATATAAGATCCTGCTTCCGCTATGCGTACTTGATGTGTTTATTTATTTAGATGCGTGTCATGCTATTTAAATTCCAATGGTGATTTGGAAATGTATAGGTGCAGTTTGGTTTGTTTGTAGGAATCATAATGTGATCAGATTTGATATGGGTAGAATGACAATAGATATAAAAAATGTATCAGTACGATTTGTTTATGTGTGTATGAAAAAATTATGATATGAAAAGGTGTATATATATTTGAATTTTGTAGTGGAAAAGAGAGGGACTAAAACATGATCTTTAACATTGATCAACAACTCTAGCTCCTTCATTTTAGAAAATATGATGAGAAAGTGAGTCACCGAGTCGAAAATCACTCGTAGCGTATTTCTAATGCATATTTTTTTTATAAAAAATTATGAATGTGATATCATTTTTGTTGTAACATTTATAAAAGAAGGTTTGTTGGGTCAACCCGACCAGACACATTTTGACCCATACAAAATATGTATCTTTCTGACCATAAATCCTTTTTTAACTGTTAACCTGTTCTCCCATTATATATAACTTACATTGAGCGGGCTTGGTACCCAAAATTACTACCGCCACACTTTTATATACTTACATTGAGCGGCCCTCCGTCCCATATTAAGTGTCCACTTTCCAAATGCACAAAGTTTTAGGAAATTCCACTAACTACACTCTCCACCAATCAAATATCACTATTACCCACTAAAGTCTCTTCTCATTGGTTGAAAATATTCCCTGGACACTTAATTTGGGACATCCCAAGATTCCATTATAAACACTTAATATGGGACGGAGGTAGTTACTTACATTGAGCGGGCTTGGTACCCCAAAATTACTACCCCCACACTTTTGAGCAACAACTACAGTGGACTGTGTGGGGGTGCATAGTAAAAGCAATAGTAAATTGCTACCCCCAAACTTGCTTCACACAGTCCACTCACAAATAAAGGTATTCTCGAATTGTCTCTCTCATTAGCACACGTATGTTCCTGAATCTCTCCAAAGAAAATTAATCAGATTCACAGATCGGGTTGCATCATTCATCCAACACATGTAAAAGTTTTGGATTTTGAAATTAGGGTTTTACTGGAATTTGTGGATTTTGTTTTTTTTGGGTTAAATATTGAATTATTAAATTAGGGTTTATGATTTTGGATTTTCTTACTTTTTGTTTTAGACACCTTTTATGTCAATGTGAAAAACTAGAAGGGGGGGGGGGGGTTGAATAGTTTTACGGTTTTAAATTTTTAATCCTTTTGTTACTTATGTGAATTCAATGAACCAAAGCACAATCAAATAATTACACAATATAAACAAAAGTAAAGAGAGGAAAGATCAAACCACACAACACGGTTGTTTATAGTGGTTCGGCTACAAGGACTCTCTTCCTTTCCCTACTCCACTCCTCGAGCCTCTAACTCGAGAGTTTATCCTTCACTAAGAAACAAACTCCTTTTCTAGACGGAGAAAACCTTTACACGTCGCTTACTTCTTTTTCCGGTACTAAGCTAAACACCGGGTTCTTTACAAGGGTACAACCACTCCCGTTTGGTTCTTTACAAAGGTACAACCACTCCCGACACTCTTTGTGTTTTGAGGACTAAAACACTAACCACACTCACTGATTACAAATGACAAATAATGATGTGTGAATACAATTACAATTTCACACAGTAATGAAACTAAAGGATTACGGTTTTGTAGATCCTTGAAAGCTTGAATATGTGTGTTTTTACTATATGAGTGATGAGTTAGCCAAATGATCAGCTTGCTATTTATAGGCAAGCTGATCTACAGCTCACGGATCCCACGGATCCCAAAATAGGGATCCGTCCTTCATTGGACTTGGATCCGTGGGTTGTGACAGCTAAGAGATTTGGTGTATCTTTCCATATCTTGCATATCTTGCCAAATCTTCCAAAATCCACAAATGTCAACTATCTAACTTGTGAATCTAAACAAAATATTATACAATCTAACAAAGATATCAATTGTGATGTATGCCATGATGTCATGGTATGCTTTTTTGAAATAAAGTTTCCTTTTAAGGAAATAAGTTTGTAAATGTGTAAAGTTGTAATTCTAAGTTATCTTGTAAAATGTAAAATGTATATTAAAGAGACTTAAGCTAGTATTTATAATTTGCTAAAAGATATACCTTGTAATTGTCATTAACAAAACTAAGTAAAGATTGAAAAATATAAATAACGTTTTTGAGACGATATTTGTATTAACAATCTCCCCCTTTTTGTTGATGACAAAACATAAGGTATATTTTTGAGCAAGAGAATAAATATAGCATAAGTTCTTAAAAATATAGAGTTAAGTTTGTTAATTGAAAATTTTGTAAAAAAATTGTATGTACTGTGATGGTTCACAGTTGATGCAAACTTAGTCCTTTCTCCCCCTTTTTGTCGAAACAAAAAGAGTAGCGTAGCGGAATGTGATTTTGGGAACTTTAAAGCTCCCCCTTGTTTTATACTCCCCCTAGATAGAGCAATAAGGACATGATGCATAAACCTACAAAACAAACGGTTAGAATATGAAATGCTCCCCCTCGAAGTATACTCCCCATTTTGAGAGTGCCAACGTATACTTTTTAAGGTTATGAAATGCTGCAAATGAAGTGTTAGTGAACAATGAATAAGTACAATGCAAATGTAGTGGTCTTCCAAACAAGACTACTAATGTGTTTGACTTTAAAAAGTCAAATGAGGTGTCTGATCATTTTTAGTACCTAAAGTAGCAATGATCAAGATATAATATAGAGTACAACAAGCTATATAAAGATGTTAGTTATCAAAGAAAAGCTAATATGCAAACATTTGATCACTCATACTATATGAAAAACATCACATTCATTGATAGAAAATTTTGTGACAAAAGAAAAGTCACAATACAGTGATGGTACAATAAAACTAAAAAGATAACATCCTAAAAATGTAAAACTAGAAGAGCCTAACACAACATCTATAGGGAGATCAAAGAGGTCCTATTGCGGTGGGTGAGAGATGGTGTTTAAACGCTCAAAAATGTGGTTCAAAATGAACTGCATTTCATTTTGGAGCTCATGCACCAAAATATTAGATCTCTCTGCAAGATGAGCGGTCCTTTCACACATTGTAGCACCCGTGTTGTGGAAAACCAGGTGGAAGAGTAGGTTCATTTTGTTGTGGTGGTGGTGGAGGTGATTGATGGTTTGGTAGTGGTGGTTGTTCTTGATCATTGATTGGGGGTGTTTGGATGGAGTTCATGAGAACGGTTTGGAGGTCTATAGCTTGATTGAGGCGGTGATCCACCATACCCGAGAGGGTGTAGAGACGGTTAAGTTCCTCACTTATTTCCTCTTGGGTTTGAGGCAAGTCCATACACATTGCCTCGTTTATGGCAACAAGAGTTGAGGTCGGTGAAAGTGGTGGTATTTTAGGTTGAGATTGTGAAGGATCATGGTATAGAGGACCATGAATCTCGGGATGGAGAGGATGGAAAAGCATGGGTTCAAGGTTTTCAAAACTCATAGGTGGTGGATTAGTTGATCTAGGAGGAAGATCTTCCAAGTCTTCAAGATATGGATTGGGTGATGTAGGTGGTGTCCTAAAGAGTTCCATGGGTTGTAACTTTGGTGAAGTATGTTGGGATTGAGATTTCACGGGTTGAGATGGAGCGGGTGGTGGTGTGGATGCTATTGGAGTTATGGTTGGAGCAGGTGTGTTGATGAGTACATTGGAAGGAGTTGGAATTGATAAGGTTAGAAAGTTCTCATTAGCAATAGGTGAGGATATGGTAAGTGGTGATGACTCTTCAGAGGATGTATTTGAGATATTGATGAAGCAACAAGGTTTCACACTGATGCGTGCTGTCCTTTTTGGTGGTCTTGATGTGGAGGAATTGTTTGACTTTGTCATTGATAACTAAGAAGTACAGGTTTCAAGTGAAGAAGAAAATGAATGTGTGAATATTTCTTCAAGTTAAGTTCTTAATTTATAGACAGGAGGATTATGGAAACTTGTGTTTGGATTGGATGTGAAACCAATGAAGAATGTTGGTTCCTAATTGATGATGTACCCTCCGAACGGGTCGAAGGACTCCCCTTCGAGCCTATAGAAAGCCCTCCCTTCGGAGGCCCAGGTTAATTTCCTAACACATTTCATTGGCGTAAAACCATTCGCCTGCGAACTGGTTACCATGTGGGAATCCGCCAATCGAAGCCCTAAGCCCTTCGGGGTATTCCTCTCAAAGGAACTAGCACGGAGAGCTATCCTGACCTGGTCAAACCCACGTCTCCTCTTCCCCTTGGCTTTCCCGCCAAAACAGAGATCGTGGGCTACAAAGCCCTAGCGGTTACCACATTTCATGGGACGCCCCCATGATCTCCGATACATGCGCAAACCGCCCACTAAGCCTTATTTCTCCCCTATAAATAGCTTAGTCAGGCTGGAACAAAGTAAGTTAACTTCACTCTCTTCATTTACAACCTACATTGCCATTACACATACTTACTCGCATGCCGGAGGTGGTTCGCAGGGTCCAACCCTTGCGCAATCACTTAACGTAGTGTCTTCGTATTTCTTATTTTAGGTTAAGAACAAGTTTGGCGCAATCTCAACACCCCATTATTACTTTGATCACCATCGAAGGCCTGGTAGTGCAATTTATTGTACAATCACTAATGATTTGGAACTAAAAAATTTGCAAGTCATATCAAGGAAGTCAATCCATTGATCTTTGGTTGAGTGATATAGTGAGGATTTGCAGTAAATACAAAGGGATAGAGGAAGATCTTGTGATTTGATGTTTCTACGGATTGGACGGATCCCTAAAAAGGGTTCCTTCTTTGTATCAGTTTGGTAACTTCACACCCAAAATTCAAAATTTTAATTTTTGGTGGGAAGTTTTCTTCCTAAGTTTCTAAGAGTTCCTAAATCCTTCTAAGATGTTTTATGATCAGTGAATGAATTCTAAATAGAACTAGAAACTAAGATCTAAGAATCGGGATGAGGCGAAAAAGTTTTAAGAATTATACTAAGTAACCTGCGGATCCAAATGGTATCAAATACGGAGCCAAGTTATGGGATCCGCCAAATCCCCAGTGTGGCGGATGGCGGAATCAACGATAACACTTGGCGGATCCAAATTTTGGGATCCGCCGGAACCGTATCCCAAATACTAAAACTAAACAGAACATATGTCATATTTCGCGTTTTTCGACGAAAACCCGAAAATTCTCCTAGAACTTATTTATCATCTAATATGTAATGTAAAACAACCAAATATGTAGTAACTAACACACATATACACATAGTTTAATCCGTTAATAAGAACTTACCATAAGTAGAGTTAAGCCAAACAGTGACTTAAACTCGGAAAATTGATATCCCCAAGGGTTATCAACCTGCAATTGTCAGTTAGAACACATACATAGCTAGTATAATCAAATCAAGTTAAGACACAAACAAGTTTAACAACACATTGTCTAGAATAGTTCAAATCCAAACACTCCTTCAACTCAACTTTTTCTTCAACTTCTTTAGACCCTTGTGCACTTTCATGATCCAACGCCCGAGATTCTTCATCATACCCTTGCTTTGTCTGAACTCCTCTGATTCATTTGCAATTGGAGGTAGTTGGCGCAAGTACTCCGGAGGAGGAATCCTAGAGTTTGGTAACCCATCATCGTCACTCATTGAAGATGATGAAGATGAAGTTGGAGCACGAGGACGTTTTCCTTTATCAAACGCTACCCTATAGTCGCTTAAGGGAACAAAGGTATGTTGGATCTCCTCATAGTCGGGCACAAATCCTAAAGCATTTCTAGGGATGGGTGCAAAGGCTCTATAGAGTCGAGTCAAGAGCATACCATAAGGCAATGCCACTTTGCCTTGGACCGGGATATCGGCCATTCTCTTGGCAATGTAGTAAGCAAGGTTGAAAGGTTGACGAGTTGAGATGTTGTACATCATGTGGCAAAGACAAGCATTGATGTGATCACGGTTTCCTACCGTGCACATGACATTGGCCCTTAAAACCTCTTCCATTTTCTTGAATTGGGGCTTAAGCTCATTTAGTTCCATGGCAAATGGATCTCTAGCCACTTCACGCCCACGAAACATCCTTGTGGGGTTGTTCCTAGGAATGAAGAGATGTTCCCTAATCACTTCTTTTGATGCGAGAGGAGTGGCATATGGTGCCGTCCTTTCGAGATTGGATTCTAAGACTGTTAGGGACCATTTGTCCGAATAGATACTTGTTCCATGACTTGGAACTCCTATGACTTCTCCAAATTGATCAAGAGGGATGTTGAGTTGGTTACCATTTGCAACAAAGTGAAGGTTTATAAAACCTTGGTCATTAGCATAAAACTCAAGCAAGAACCAAGGGACAATTTTTTCATCAATGTCTAGAAGAGAATCAAAATGAATTCCAGCTAGTTGTTCCCTAAGATTTGTTCCTTCATAGAATGAGGGATCTACGACTCTACCCTCATGGACATACTTTTTCTCTAAGGCTTTAAAGATGTTCACTTGGGCTTCGGTTAAACCTTTGGTTTTGTGGACTTTTGGAAGATATTGAGTGGTACGTTTGTGATCATAGTTGGTTGCGGGAGGCATGATTGTCCTAAACACAAAATTATAAAGTTTTAGTAAAACTTAATCTAAGTAAGTATAAAATTTCTAGTGTGTGCCTACATGGGGACAATGTGGAGGTGCGGTTATCTCGACTCTTTTTGATGCAGGAAAATTAAATTTATGCAAGTTTTGTTTAAAAACGAGAGATAACCCAAACGCTCCTAATTCAATGTAGCTACGTTTGAATGTACCCGAAAATACATATTAGTTATGTATTCCCTTTAGCATTCAAGAGACATTATGCAAGTGATGTTTAAAAGCCAACGTTTTTGTATTTGTATGAACAATGTTCAAAAGCCATTTTACCTAGTCGTGAGAAGGTTTTAGCAAAAAGAAAAATTCATGGGGTTTTTGATCAATTAAGGCAATGTGCTATAAGATGCAATTCCTAACTATGAAAAACATGTTTTTAAGTATAATTCAGTAAATATGCTTCATGATTTTTCAAGCATTATGCATATACCCCAAGTTTTTAGTTTTGTGCATGAAATAGAAATCCTAGACGCAGATCAGGAGTATAAATATGATAAGTATACTTACAGTGGTGTTAGGAGCACAGATTTGTGGAAGAAAGTGGCCAAAATTATGATAGTGATTGAGTATGGGACGAATATAGTAGGGTGATATGTTTTAGAGTGGTGATGAATAGTACTTGGTGTTGTATATAAAATAATATATTGAGCTGTGCATGCTACGGATCTGGCGGATCCCTAACAAAGGACCCGCCTTTGTTATGGTTTGGATCCGCGGGATCAGAACTCTTGTTTTGTTGTGTTTAGCTAAACTATAATTTAAACTAACGTTTTATCTATTCACTAGGTTCCATTAACCCTAATCCTAGTCTAAGATAGTTGAAAGGTTCTCGTTTGAGGGGTTTTGTGAGAATGTCCGCAATGTTGTCCTCTGAGAAAACTTTCTCAATGGAGATGTTTCCCTTCTGAACATTGTCTCGTAGGAAGTGATGGCGTATTTCAATGTGTTTAGTTCTAGCATGTTGGACTGGATTTTTGCTTAGATCAATTGCTCCCTTGTTGTCGCAGAGAATGGGAATGTCGTTGAGTTCAATTCCATAGTCGACGAGAGCTTGTTTCATCCATAGTGCTTGTTGACACGCTTTTCCTGCAGACACGTACTCTGCCTCTGTTGTTGAGATTGCGAGGGCTGTTTGTTTCTTAGCGAACCATGAAGTGAGACAATGTCCTACAAAAGTACAAATACCGCTAGTACTTTTTCTATCAACATAGTCACCGGCATGGTCTGAGTCGGCATACACTATGGTTTCTACACCCGTTCCTTTGGGATACCATAATCCTAAATGTGTAGTGCCTTTGATGTATCTAAATATTCTTTTAACGGCTTCAAGATGGGATACTTTGGGATCTTCTTGAAAACGTGCACATAAACAAACACTAAACATAATGTCCGGCCTACTAGCCGTAAGATAGAGTAAACTACCAATCATTCCTCTATATTTAGTGCTATCTATGGATTCATTTTCTTCATCCTTAGTGAGTTTGGTTTCGGAGGACATTGGTGTTTTCATAGGTTTTGAGTCTTCAAGACCAAACTTTTTAAGCATATCTTTGATATACTTTGATTGGTTGAAGAATATCCCATCTTCTAATTGTTTTATTTAGAGACCTAAGAAAAAGTTTAGTTCCCCCATCATACTCATTTCAAATTCGTCATGCATGATTTTTGAGAAGTCATTGCATAATTCTTGACAAGTTGAACCGAATATAATGTCTTCCACATATATCTGGACGATGATGATATGTGATCCCTTTTTTCTTGGTAAAGAGAGTATTGTCTACTAGGCCCATGGTGTACCTATGGTCAACTAGGAAGGTCTTAAGTCGATCATACCAGGCTTTTGGTGCTTGCTTAAGTCCGTATAAAGCTTTCTTAAGTTTGTAAACATGATTTGGATATTCAAAATCGGCAAAGCCGGGAGGTTGTGCAACATATACTTCTTCATTTATAAACCCGTTTAAAAATGCACTTTTTACATCCATTTGATATAATTTAAAATCATGTGCACACGCATAAGCAAGTAGTATTCTAATAGATTCAAGTCTAGCTACTGGTGCGAAAGTTTCATCATAATCTATACCTTCTTGTTGATTGTACCCTTGAGCTACTAGCCTAGCTTTATTTCTAGATACTACGCCATTTTCATCCATTTTATTTCTAAATACCCATTTTGTCCCGATTATGGTTTGATTTTTAGGTTGTGGAACTAAAGTCCAAACGTCATTTCTAATGAATTGATTTAATTCTTCTTGCATAGCTACAACCCAAGATTCATCGTTTATAGCTTCGTTTACATTTTTAGGTTCAATTGTTGATACAAAGCAAAATAAATTGCTTTCATTTTGAGCCTTGGATCTTAATGTTCGTTTATTTATTTTACCGATGACGTTTTCTAATGGATGACTTTTGGTTTCTTTAATGTTAGTTATCTCCCTTTTAGCCGGTTCTATTTCCTTGTCACTTTCAATATTTTCATTGTTTTGGACCATTTGACTTTCGACTAAGTCATCATCTACCAAAGGTGATGTCTTAGGAGGAGGTGGACTTTCGTCGAATGTTACGTTCAACGATTCCTCGACTCTTGAGGTTTCTTTATTCAAAACAATATATGCTTTACTATTTTGTGAATAACCGAGAAATACACCTTCATACGACTTTGGGTCGAATTTGGTGAGATAGTCTTTTGTGTTTAAAATAAAACATTTGCTTCCAAAAACTTTAAAGTATCCTAATGCGGGCTTTTTCCCTCTGTAAAGTTCGTATGGGGTTTTCTTAAGAAATGGTCTGATTAACACACGATTCAAAATATAAGTTGATGTATCTACAGCGTGACACCAGAACTTTTGTGGTATATTTTGTTCATTTAACATAGTTCTACTCATTTCTTGAATTGTTCTATTTTTACGTTCTACTACACCATTAGATTGAGGTGTTCGAGGAGCTGAGAAATTATGTGAAATACCATTAGCATCACAAAAAGCTCCGAATTGGGTTTCGTTGTCAAATTCTCTACCATGGTCGGTTCTTATAGTTACTATTTTGTTTCCTACTTGATTTTGGATTATTTTACTCAGAATTTCAAATTTATCAAATGCCTCATTTTTAGTTTTCAAAAATTTTGTCCATGTATATCTAGAGTAATCGTCTACTATGACTAGAGTGTAAAAATTTCCTCCATAACTTTGTATAGCCGACGGGCCAAACAAATCCATATGTAATAATTCAAGACACCTAGATGTAGATATCATGTTTTTAGCCTTATGGCTATTATGTACTTGTTTTCCAATTTTGCAAGCATCACAAAAGTGTTGGTCATATTTCAACTTGGGTAGATTCCTAACGAGTTCTTTGGATGATAAGGATTGAATAAGCCTCATATTGGCATGACCTAAGCGTCGATGCCACAGAGTTGAGTTTTCATCCAAAGAGGTAAGACATAGCTTATCTTTAGGTGTTTTATCTAATTTCATAACATAGACGTTGTTCTTTAAAACACCTTTTCCTACGGTTATGCCATCTTTAAGTATTTTACTTCCATTTTCACTGAAAAGGACGTTATACTTTTTGCGACATAGTTGACTTATACTAAGCAGGTTAAATCCTAAATTATCTACATGAGCAACATCATCAATAGAGAGAGAGTCATGAGAGATTGTACCTTTTCCGATGATTTTACTTTTAAGCTTGCTACCGAATGTGACATTACCTCCGTCGTACACTTGGTAGGTTGAGAAAAGGTTTTTGTTTCCCGTCATGTGTCTTGAGCACCCACTATCTTTGATCCATTCATCAGGTTCAAGATCAACTTTCAAGCATACCTAAGTCAAAAAAGACTCATGCATTTGGTCCCCAATATCTCATGGGTCCGTTTGGGTTAAACATGGCATTCTCATGGTTCATGTATGGAAATGATGGACAATTGTTCCACGGCATGTAATTAGGACCATGAAAGTTTCTAGGCATGTTTTGGTTCCAATTAGCATGTTGTGGATTAACTATACTCTTAGGAAAGGGGTGTTTGGGAAAACTTATTTGAGGTCTCTGTTGAACAGTCTTGACTCTATATTCATTTCTAACTTGACCTTTTCCTAATGACACTGCTGGTTTGTGTTTATTATTGGTTATATTAGTGTTAGGTTTTCTAGTAACTTTAACGAATTCGGAACGGTCGACTTTTTGAGCCTTCTGTTCACCCTCTGTACCCGCGGATCCCTTGGGTACAACTGGCGGATCCAAATCTTTGGATCCGTCGGATCCGTAGGTGTCTAACTTGGTTGAAACAATTTTATTCACAGTCTGCTCCTTGAAGTCACTTAAGGTTCCTAGTTTCATAAAGCCTAGTCCGGTTTTATCGTGAGGTAGTTTTTGCATTTTCATTATTTCATCTGCGCAACTTATGTTTTTATCAAACTTTTTAAACTTAGAGTTTTGTTTGATTAAGTCTTCCAGTGTGGATCTTAAGGTTTCTAATTCAATTTTTAGTTCTTGACATGAAACACATGTTTCTTTACTGCCTTTACCTTTCTCTATTCTCATTGCTTTTTCCTTAAGCCAAAACAATTCATTTTCTAAAAGTGTTGTCCTTGTTTTCAAAAATTTGTTTTTGTTTATGATTTTTAACGTGACGTCACACAGTTTATTGTATTCTACTTCTAATATTTCGTCATCTATAGAGGAGTATGAATCAGAGTGTACCTCTTCTGTTTCGTGAGCCATGAGTGCAATTTCGTTGTTTTTGGGCTCATCATCATCATCTCCTTCAGTATCGCTCCAAGCTCTACTAACATAGGCTATTTGAGATTTGTTCTTTGGAGGCTTTGGACATTCACTTATTAAGTGACCTGAGTCACCACACCTATAGCATTTCCTGTCAACTTTACCTTTTCTATCGTCACGGTCTTTCCGAAGATATTTCTTTTCATCACGAGGTGGTCTTACAAACTTTCCTCGTCTCCTGAAGAATTTCTTGAAATCTCTCACGGCCATGGCATACTCTTCATCATCACTGTTAGAACAAGATTCATCATCACTTGACTCGGCTTTGGCTTTCAAGGCAATGGACTTTGTCTTCTCCTTTTTGCCTTTGACAATTTCCGAGTCTTTTTCCATGATCATTTCATGAACTTTTAGGTTTCCTATGAGCTCATCTAGGGTCATGCTTGAGAGATCCTTGGACTCTTCAATAGCCGTCACTTTTGCTCTCCACTTTGGATGGAGTGCTCTTAGAAATTTCCTGACAAAATTCTTACTAGAAAAAGATTCGTCAAGTGCTTTAAGTGATGTAATAATAGTATTAAACCTAGCAAACGCACTATCAATGGTCTCATCTTCAGAGATAACAAATTGTTCATATTGTTGAACAAGAAGATCAATTTTGTTATCTTTGACTTGTGAGTTCCCTTGATGAGTGATAATAAGAGATTGCCAAATATCTCTAGCCGTTTTACACATAAAAACTCTTTCATATTCTTTCTTAGGTAAAGCATCATTTGGCTTCATTATTTTTGGCAATCAACTTCTTTTGCTCATCACTATGACGAGTAAGAGAAGCTCCTTCATCCCGACCACCCGAAATATTGTTACTTATAGGTTTGTAATCACCATCAACAATTATATACCATAGATCTATGTCCTTTGACTTCACATATGTTTCAAAACGATTTTTCCAATATATAAAACAATTTGGTTCAAAAAGTGGTGGTCTCTGCATAGATTGCCCTTCTTTAAAGTTTTCAAAATCCATGGATCGTTTTAAGTTTTAAAATACAATATATTTTAAAGATCTTAAGTAACGTAGCTCTTGATGCCAATTGTGGAAAACTAGAAGGGGGGTTGAATAGTTTTACGGTTTTAAAATTTTAATCCTTTTGTTACTTATGTGAATTCAATGAACCAAAGCACAATCAAATAATTACACAATATAAACAAAAGTAAAGAGAGGAAAGATCAAACCACACAACACGGTTGTTTATAGTGGTTCGGCTACAAGGACTCTCTTCCTTGCCCTACTCCACTCCTCGAGCCTCTAACTCGAGAGTTTATCCTTCACTAAGAAACAAACTCCTTTTCTAGGCGGAGAAAACCTTTACACGTCGCTTACTTCTTTTTCCGGTACTAAGCTAAACACCGGGTTCTTTACAAGGGTACAACCACTCCCGTTTGGTTCTTTACAAAGGTACAACCACTCCCGACACTCTTTGTGTTTTGAGGACTAAAACACTAACCACACTCACTGATTACAAATGACAAATAATGATGTGTGAATACAATTACAATTTCACACAGTAATGAAACTAAAGGATTACGGTTTTGTAGATCCTTGAAAGCTTGATCTCTTTTCTACAAAAAGAAAGATCAAAATGAAATGCAAGAAATGATGATGTTAGTAAGATATGTACTGAATGAATATGTGTGTTTTTACTATATGAGTGATGAGTTAGCCAAATGATCAGCTTGCTATTTATAGGCAAGCTGATCTACAGCTCACGGATCCCACGGATCCCAAAATAGGGATCCGTCCTTCATTGGACTTGGATCCGTGGGTTGTGACAGCTAAGAGATTTGGTGTATCTTTCCATATCTTGCATATCTTGCCAAATCTTCCAAAATCCACAAATGTCAACTATCTAACTTGTGAATCTAAACAAAATATTATGCAATCTAACAAAGATATCAATTGTGATGTATGCCATGATGTCATGGTATGTTTTTTTGAAATAAAGTTTCCTTTTAAGGAAATAAGTTTGTAAATGTGTAAAGTTGTAATTCTAAGTTATCTTGTAAAATGTAAAATGTATATTAAAGAGACTTAAGCTAGTATTTATAATTTGCTAAAAGATATACCTTGTAATTGTCATTAACAAAACAAAGTAAAGATCGAAAAATATAAATAACATTTTTTAGACGATATTTGTATTAACAGTCAATATTAATACTTTTCCCCTCTTTGCTTCATACATGAGGAAGAAGATGCAGAAGAATGACGTAAAAGCAAAGGGGAATCTTCCGATTTGTAAGTTTATAAAGTCTAATTTTCGGATGTTTATGCCAGTAGAATTTGGGGGTATAAGTTGAGGAGATGAGGTTTTATTGTTGTTTATAAATTTTGGTTGTTTTTATAATCTTTTCGGTTATCTGTTATTGAAACTAGATATTTGGAATTGCTGAAACTGGATATTTGGAATTGGGGTTGGTTAGAATTTATAGGTTTTGTTGGTTCATTTTTTTTCGTTTTTGTAGATTTTACTATTTTCAGTTGCTTAATTATAGCCGTATGCAGTTGCTTAATTATAGGCTTACAACAATGAAGCAACTTTTGTATATGTGTTAACTTTAGACTATGATGTTTAGGTTACATTCGTGATCATTTTGTAATCAATATGATATGGCTGCTATCGATTTTAGCGGTGGATTTACGGAACCAAAATCTGAGCCATGTTAGATTTGCGACTAATTAGAATTTTATTTAGCAAAGTATATGATATGGAGTTTTAACGGATTTATGCAGGTAACTCGAACCTATGGGTTTAATGGCATAAGAAAGATGGTGATATTCATTACAAGAGCCTATGATGAGTGTACGGGGTAAGGGGATTAAAGTTGAGATGTTCCACATCTTGGCGGGGCGGGTGACTAAACTTGCAGCCATGGTGGGCATATCCTCTTTTTTCGATCCTCACCAGACTTATTTGGTGTAGGTGGTTACCAGTTTTATTCACATTTATTTTGCTCGAAAACGCCTTTGGTTGCTTCACGCAGGGTAAGGCTATGATGATTAGCACCTATTTTCTGAGACAAATGAAGTGGGTCATCAAAGATTGGATCCGTAACTTGGCGGGGCAAGGACTGGATGGCATGATTATGCAACCGTGTTTCTTTGCAGCCATGATGGGGTCTAGATATTTTTTACCTTATTTGGTTTAAAAATTTGAGCCTAATAACTGATACCCTATCTCGGCCTGCCTCAAGCCATGGTTTTCTCAGTGCTTCTGTATTAGGTGCTTATGAATCCGAACTTTTAAACTCTTAGAGATGAGAGTGTTTGGATTTGGTGAATGGTAGTTCTTCGGTTTAGTTATCACTGTTGCTTCAACTGTTGTTCTGGCCAAAACAATCGGTCACTTGAGGTAACGTAATGACTTATCTGGAATCACAGCTATTTGAATTTTATAGTACCGTATACTAATTTCATAATTGTTGTCATTGTAGGTGCGTGTATGCAACCAGTAGTCAACGTGGGCACTTTACACGAAAATAATAGGCCCGCACTTTCAGGAAAACATTGTGATTAGCTTACTTTGGGTTCAGGACCGCCGTCTATAATTTGTTTGTTTATTTTATACGTATGCATACATAGGCCAGTTGAGGAAAAGATTTCAATTGTTGTCATGAATTGGTTTTAAGCTGCACAGGTCGGTAACTATATTTGTGAATGCTATAAAACTGACTTAGTGCCCAGATTTAAAGTTGTTTTTATAGTATCCATTATAGCCTTTTTTTGGTAATCTTTATTGCCTAGGAGCCACGAACGCATAAAGCTTCAAGCATACCCACAAAGCTCTACTTTAACTTTTAAAAGCAAGCCGAATGTGTAGCCTTATTTTTCTGTTAAAGTACGGGATTTTTTTTTATGTCTATCCTGATACTCAAACTAGGTTCTTTTAACAAACGTTTTTAAAAATTGCAGTCTGGAGGAAGCATTTATAAATTGTCAGTTCCACGATTTGGTAAAAAGATTGTCGTTTTTTTTTACTTAAGTTGACCTGTACAAGATTCTTTCAACATATACAGGTTCTTACTTTCTTTTATTTTCTTATCTATATTCACAGGTCATGTTTTCGCATTTGGAGAGTCAGAGGCATTACATATATGCATTTAGAAGAGGTCAACTTTATGTCCTTTGTGTACCCATATCTGCATTTACTTGAAGTTTATTGGAATTAGTGTGGTGCATAACAATGTATAAAAATTCGTTTAGCGGCATACTACTTTAGGGGTTGGGTTTATACACTTATTGAGATTTGGAAAACCAATTAGTTTACTTTTACAGCTTATGAGCTTATTAGTATACGTTTATTGATTTTGTTAAGCCATATCCTAAATTAGTCATTTATTGCTAGCCAACCACTGAATTTTAATATTGGGTCGTATTTCAGTGGCGTATATAGCAACAAAAATGATAGTATAATGACTTACATGGTACTTGGAATAAATCAGATGGTAGTTGAAATCAAAGTATTAATTTTTGTGTCTGATATTTAAATTGCAGATATAGCTCAGCGGCAATAGGTCAGTACCTCCTAATGTGCTTATGGAAGATTCTTCAAAATGCTTTCTAGATGGAAAACTGCTTCAAAGGAAAGATGCAAAACAGGTTGCTGCACTTGATTTGATATCAAGAGAGAATCCCCCCACAAAGCACTGTAATTTCACTATTCTTTTTACTATTCAACCCCTCGAGAGAGAAGGTGGTGAAGAATTTGAAAGTGGGAAAGTGAAAGATGCAAAACAGGTTGTTGCACTTGATTTGATATCGAGGCTTAATAATCATCGATCCTATTCCAAATCTGACAACCAGAAAGGTATTTCTTTTTCTACCTGTCTTCAGGTTTCTCTTACTTAAGCCAAAATTCATATGAGTGAACTTGATGAGGATTCTAATGGGTTTTTTCAACATCATGTACGTGAATCATTATCTTAATTGTTGGTTTAATGAAACAGGAATTGAGTATTTGAATCAACTTTTTTCTTCTTTTTATTGTTACAAAAATGGAAGCTTATTCAAAGTGTTGTTTCAAATTTGGCTCGACAACGTGATATGCCTACATCGGGATTTTGGTGCGGTGTTCCATTACACCCAAGTAGCAGGCCTTATTGGGACGGCTCTATGTAGGTTACATGGGTTAGTTTTAACATCCTTTTATTATTATTATTATTATTATTATTATTATTATTATTATTATTATTATTATTATTATTATTATTATTATTATTATTATTATTATTATTATCACTTTATTATTATTTTACATTAAAAAGTTGCTTGATTTTTCATGTTAGTGTTATATGCGGGCCTTATTCTGGATTCGGTGTCTTATTTATGCAGGGCAAATTTTCACGACCTTTCTTGAAACCGCCTCATTTAGAACAAGCGATCTTCGCTGTTATTCTATCTGAATCAACAATGGCTTTCGGACGTACTTTAGTTTGTCACACTGATGAAAACTACAAAGGACCACTTATGCTTTCATTAAAACAAAGGTAAGTTTATATTCCTCCAAATTTAACCAATATACTTTTTTTAGATGAAGTTGGTATGTTGCATATTTAATAGTACCGATCAAAGTAAAGTAGGAATTAGAGGTCAAAATATGGACGGTCTGGGTAAAAGGTCAAAATGGGTTGATTTTTTTAAGGCTCGGGACAGATATGGCCGGGTTGGATTCACCCGACACATTTTTTAATCAAATTATTAGATAAGCTATATTATTATTCTAATAATAATCTAATGATCAACAGATTTAGGGCCGTTAGGAACTGCTTATTAGAACTGATTGTTTGCTTGATTATTTAGAAAATAAGTTGTGTCGAGTAGCTTACAGAATACAGCAACGCAAGCATTAGGATTCTGTTTGTCCCTTTTACTATGATTTTGAACGCTAATTTTGCAACTATGACAAAGTTTATAACAAATGATAACATCCGCCAAAAGTCGAACTCAGAAGAACTTAAAGACGTTATTGATGAGCTTATGAAACTTAACCTTTCAACTGACGATGTATTCAAGGCAGCTGGAATATTTGCCACTAACAAAAACAAAATGGATGTATTTTTGGGTCTTCCTGAGAAGCTACGAGTGTCTTATCTCATAAAAGCATTTAATGCTAATTTTGAAAGTATCACAAATGCTGCGACAGAAGACAACCTCCGTCAAAAAGTGGCCTCGGAAAAACTGAAAGAAGTGATTATTGAGATTATGAAACTTAACCTTACGAATGAAGACATCTTTACGGCGGCCGATATGTTTGCTGCAGAAAGTAACAAGATTTATGTGTTTTTTGGTCTTCCCGAGGAACTACAGGCGGCGTACGTGAGTAGATTAACAGGTTCCTCATTGACTTAGTAGACAGTACTTTGTTTCATTTGTACATTGCGAAAACCTTTTGTTTGTAGGGATGGTTGTTTCTCTAGTGATTAGATTATTGATCCGTGTGTAGTATATATATAAATAAATATAGTATCGTGCACACGTGATACTTTGGGAAATAACAAGTCAAACCTTAGGAAAAGTAAAACTTGCAAAACCCGTGAATGTGATGTGTGTGATACCGGGCAAGTGATCACCCGGGTCGTGTCCCAACGAGGTGTGAATCGAGGATTTTGTTTTAGGTTCGGAATTAAAATGCTTGATGATTTGATTTGGAGATTATTTGGTGTTGTGGTAATTGAAAATAAAAACAGAAATTGAAATAAATGAAAACGCAAATAAATACCGTAAACACACGAAGCTAAAAACTTGAAATAAATGAAATACTAAACCTAGGGTACAAATGCAATAAAAACTAATTTTATAAAAGAAAAATAAAAACCTACAAAAGTTAGTGGGCAAAAGTGTAAAATTAAAACTTTAAAAATACTAAAAACAAAGACAGGGACTGATTTTGACCCTTTTTAAACTTGTTTTATACTAAAAACTGTTTATAAGAAGGGTAGGGACTGATTTGGATGAAACTGAAACTCGAGGACTAGATTTGTAAAACTTTAAAAACTAAAAACGGGTTTTAAACAACTAAGGGTTGCTTTGGTTTGTTAGCTAACTGCCCTGGGTTCGAACCCCAGGACTGCAGTTTTGCTAATTTTTTTTTCTTTGTTTAGTTAACTTTTGCAAAAACTCAAAACAACAAGTTTTTTTACTAAAAATTAACTACCTTTAGCAATCTTTAACAAACTGTGACAACAAGATATCAAATACTAAACCGCAAACAAAAATTTAAGAAATCTTTTAACAAGAGCAAACAAAAATTAAACTTAGCAGTCCAACAAAAATAATAGCAGCAACAAGAGCAGCAACAATAGCAGTCCAACCAATACTTTTAACAATCTCAAAACTTATCTTAACTACAACTCTTATTCCAACTCAAACAAAAAAAAACATTCACCACATAACTAACTAAGCAGATTCGGTTGCTTAAATTTTTTTTTTTTTCTTTTTCGCTTACTAAAAATGCACTACAAGAACAACAAGCAATAACTTAAACCTATTTAAATCCAACAATAACCTCAAACTAAAGCAAAACTTAACTATTTTTTTTTTCTCAAACTAAAAATACACTACAAATGCAAAACTTAACTAAAAATGCAAACACAAACTAAAAATACAAATGCAAAACTTAACCTCAAACAATAACTAACTAAGCAGATTCAAACTAAAAATGCACTACAAAATTCAAACTAAAGCAAAACTTAACTATTTTTTTTTCTTTTTCGCTTACTGAAACACCAACAAGAACAACAAGCAATAACTAAATAAAAACTAAATAGAAGTCGAAACAAACTTCAAAGATTCTCCGAAAACCTACACAACCATATCAAATCTTAAACTAAATAAACCATATCAAATAAACAAAACAACCAGAATCGAAGCAGTAGACAATCTTAAACTAAGAACAACAACTTCTCACAAGTTTTTATACTAAAACAACATACGAATCTTAATACGCAGAAATTAACAAGTAGTGAAGCAAATGTAAGAAAAAAACTCGATTTAAATTAAATTAAAAGCAAGAGTAAATTACAACTTAAAATAAAAACATACCGAAAAAATAAGCTAAAATAAAACCTAGTTACCATAGTAACCTCACTACTCTATTTATACTACTAAGAAATAAAATACTCCGGTCCTTCTTGTGTTTCTTTCGTGAGAGTAATCCTTTGATAACTTCGATTTGTGCTTCCTTGACTCTTTCCCAGCCGTAGGATTAAAAAGAAATGATCTTGACCCTTTATTTTGGTCTTAGCGCCACTAAATCCCTCGGATAGGTGAGGTGGAGGTGAAACCCGTGAGTGGGGAGGTATAAGGGGAAGGGTTTTGGTGTTGGGGAGAAGAGAAGTGGGTGAAACGGTGAAAGTTTTGGGGAGAGAAGTGGATAGTGATGGTTGTGTTGGCTGCTTGTGTTTTGGCGGGATAGGGAAGAAGACAAGGGAGTAGGGATTTAGGGTTCATCTGATTTGGATTTTGACTAAATTTGGGGATTGTTGACCGAATTGTTTACCCCGGTTAGTTTTATTTAAAGGTGGGTGGGTCGGGTTTTTGGTAGTGGGTCGGCGGGGTTTAATTGGGATTGGGCCGGTTATCATTTTTTTCTTTGTGGGCTGATGTTGTTGTATGGGATGGGTCGATTGATTATGGGATAGTGTGGTAAAGGTTTTTGTTATTTCTTTAGGTGGATCCGGTTGGTTTGTAGGATTGGTTTTGGATACAAGGGAATTAATCACAAGGACCATTCTTGCAATTCCTGAATTTTTGAGGACCCATCTTGCACATCTTCCAAAATACATCAAGGGTGAATCTTGCCATGTTTCCATAATCCAAGAACCAAAATTTCACTTTTCTATCTTTTAAAATTCCCAGGGACTATTTTTGACAGATTTCAATCTTGAGGGACCAAAGATGTAATTTACTCAAACTTTTCACCAAAGGAATAAATATGATAAATTATGATTAAAAAGGACCTTTGGTGATTTTTCTGACAAAACAAATGCTTAGGGACTAGTTTTGACAAGTTTTGAAACTTGAGGGACTGAAACTGCCAATTTTTGCAAACTTTGTTCGTTTTTCAACTGTTTTTAAACATTTTGCATTTAAAACACATAAAACACAATCCCTGGGATATTTTCAGTATTTTGATGTATTTCTGAGTGTTTTTGAATGTTTTGGCAGCTCAGATTAGGTAAAAATGATGAGTATTTACACACTCATCAATCCCCCACACTAAACTATTGCTAGTCCCTAGCAATCTTTTATGAAGTTTTAATGGATTTTTCTCTTTACCAGATATCCATCATTTCTGGAGTAGCCAATTGTTTTAGTTCAAGTAAGAACCTTGGTACAATGATAACCAAATGATTTTGAGCAAACCATCAGCTGTCAACGGTTTTGATTTGTCTTTACCAGAAGCCGTTTGCTTCTGGACTAGCCAACTCTTAGATAAATTATCAATATTATCTTTGGTGAGCTGATTACCAATTATGGTTTTTCCACTGCCTTTACCACAAGCCATAATCTTGCGGGCTAGCCACTCTTCATCTTTTTAGGATATGGTGAGTCGAAAACCATACAATTTTCGGCAAATTGCAAGCCATCAACGGATTTGAGACATCTTTACCAAGAGCCGTTTGCTCTTGGATTAGCCAATCCTTTTTGTGGGTTAGACATGGCGGACTGATAACCGTTTTATTTCGTTCTAAGTGAGAAAAAAAAAATTAAAATTTTGGCTAAAATGGGGGTGCTAGATGGTACATTTGATTAAATTCGCTAGAATTCCCCCCCACACTTAGAACTGAATATTGCCCTCAATATTCAAAGTACCGGTTGTTAAACCAACACTTAGAACGTGAAAGGGAAATATGAATAGCCATTTTATTTTATATACACATTTTTTTTTTTTTTTTTTTTTTTTTTTTTTTGAAAAATTTTCATATATACAACATGTGGGGCATCTCCCCCACACTTAGGTGGTAGAAAATAGAAAGAAGTCAGAAATATGGGTGAAAACCCATATGGTGCTTGAGTTTTTGATCACCGAGTCACTAGCTTGACTCGACCCCGAATTGAGTTAATTTCTCCCGAACAGTCAGGTTTGTCACGCAAGCTAACCGCTTGTGAACGGCCAACTGTAACAAAGGGTTCCTGAACAGCCCGGGAGAAAAATCAATTAAAAAGTCTACGGGGAAGTGAGTGGAAGAGACCATCTCCCCCACACTTAGTGGTAGAAAAGAGAAAGAAAACAGAGACACGGGTGAGACCCCATGTTTTGCTAATGTTTTTGATAACCGAGTCACTAGCTTGACTCGACCCCGAATTCATTGGTCCATGGGGAAAGTTTGGAGATCCGGGACAACCATGGATGGTATGTCCCCTCCAAAATAATGCTTCAACCTATGACCGTTCACCTTGAAGTTTGGTCCGTCATTTTGAGATAACTCGACAGTACCATAAGGAAAAACTTTGGCAATGGTGAATGGTCCAGTCCAACGGGTTTTGAGCTTACCCGAGAATATTTTTAATCTAGAATTGAAAAGAAGGACTCGGTCACCAACGTTAAAAACGCGGTTCTTGATTTTGGAGTCATGGATCTTCTTTGTCTTTTCTTTGTAGATCAAAGAGTTCTCGTAGGCTTGATCACGAAGTTCATTTAATTCATTGAGTTGACTTTTGCGGTGATCACCCGCGGACTTTAGGTCGAAGTTTGCATGCTTCAAGGCCCAATAGGCTTTGTGCTCGAGCTCGATCGGTAGATGGCACGCCTTTCCGTACACAAGTTTGTAAGGAGTACACCCGATGGGTGTTTTATAAGCTGTACGGAAGGCCCAAAGTGCATCATCTAGTTTATCCGACCAAGACGCACGGTTTTCACCTACGGTCCTTTCCAAAATTCTTTTTAAACCACGGTTTGAAACTTCCACTTGTCCACTTGTTTGCGGGTGATATGCGGTGGAAAGACGGTGAGTGATACCGTACTTAAGCATGACTTTTGCAAATTGATCATTGCAAAAGTGCGTACCACGATCACTAATGATAGCACGTGGAGTTCCAAACCGAGCAAAGAGAGTTTTCAAAAATTTGCACACTACTCGGGCGTCGTTGGTGGGGAGTGCTTTCGCTTCAACCCATTTAGACAAATAATCGACGGCCACGAGTATATACTTGTTCCCTCGTGAAGACGGGAACGGGCCCATAAAGTCAATGCCCCAAACGTCGAAGATTTCACAAACTTGAACGACGTTTTGTGGCATTTCATCTTTTTGAGATATCTTCCCGTGACGTTGACAAGAGTCGCAAGATTTGACTAAGTCATGGGCATCACGGTAGATTGTGGGCCAAAAGAAACCGGAATCAAACACTTTCTTGGCGGTGTAGTTGGCACCATGATGTCCCCCCGTGGGTCCATTGTGGCAAGCCTTAAGAATTTCAACGGCTTCTTGGCCGTGAACACACCGCCGGATGACTTGATCCGCACACACTTTAAACAAGTAGGGATCGTCCCAAAAGTAATGCTTCACATCTTTGAAGAATTTGTTCTTTTGTTGGGACGACATCCCTTTCACAACAAAGTTTCCCGCATGGTAGTTTGCAAAATCGGCAAACCATGGGGTACTAGAATCACCACGAAAAGATACCACGTTAAGTGTCTCGAGAGGAAATGTTTCATTTATTTCCTTTTTCTCGAGCACACTTTGATGAGGATTCTCTAATCGGGACAAATGATCAGCAGCAAGGTTTTCGGCTCCTTTTTTATCACGGATGGTGATATCAAATTCTTGTAGGAGGAGAACCCAACGGAGCAATCTCGGCTTTGCATCTTGTTTTGCAAAGAGATATTTGAGAGCCGAGTGATCCGTATACACTATGCTTTTAGACAAGATTAAGTATGGCCGAAACTTTTCGAAAGCATATACCACGGCTAATAATTCTTTTTCCGTCGTGGTGTAATGTGTTTGAGCTTCGGTCATAGTTTTGCTAGCATAGTGTATAGGCTGAAAATGTTTTGCTTTTCGTTGCCCCAAGACCGCACCTATGGCAAAATCACTTGCATCACACATGAGTTCAAAAGGTAGGTCCCAATCGGGGGCAACTAAGATCGGTGCTTCAGTAAGCTTTTTCTTTAGAGTTTGAAAAGCTTCAATGCACTCTTGTGAGAAAACGAACGGAGTTTCCTTTTCAAGGAGACGGGTCATCGGCCGGGCGATTTTCGAAAAATCTTGGATGAATCTACGATAGAAACCGGCGTGACCAAGGAAACTCCGAATACCCTTGACGGTAGTGGGATGAGGTAGCTTAGCGATAACATCAACTTTAGCTTTATCGACCTCAATCCCACTCTTAGAAATCTTATGGCCGAGGAAAATGCCCTCTTTGACCATGAAATGACTTTTCTCCCAGTTTAGACAAAGATTAGTGTCTTCACAACGTTGAAGCATTTTGTCCAAATGGGAGAGACATGTGGTGAAAGAATCCCCAAAGACCGAGAAATCATCCATAAAGACTTCCATAGTTTTCTCGACCATGTCGTGAAAAATGGCCAACATACACCTTTGGAACGTGCCCGGAGCATTACATAAGCCAAAAGGCATGCGTCGGTAGGCAAACGTTCCATAAGGGCAAGTGAAAGTGGTCTTTTCTTGATCTTGTGGGTCAATGGGGATTTGGAAGTAACCCGAGAAACCGTCGAGAAAACAATAGTACTCGTTTCCCGCAAGTCTTTCGAGCATTTGGTCCATGAATGGAAGAGGGAAGTGGTCTTTACGGGTGGCGTCATTTAACTTTCGGTAGTCAATGCATACACGCCATCCCGTCACCAATCGAGTAGGAATCAACTCGTTCTCATCATTTGTAACAACGGTAATGCCACCTTTTTTAGGCACGCAATGAACGGGGCTCACCCAAGGACTATCCGAGATAGGGTAAATCAAGCCGGCATCAAGGAGTTTAAGAACTTCCTTTTTGATAACCTCGTGAATTTTTGGATTAACCCTTCTTTGATGTTGAACCGCTGGTTTAAAGTCATCTTCCATTAAAATCTTGTGTGTACAAAATTCCGGGTTAACACCCTTAATGTCGGAAAGTTTCCAAGCGATGGCTCGCTTGTGTGACTTTAAAACCTTTATGAGAGCGGTTTTCTCCTCATCATTTAAATCTTTAGCAATTATGACGGGTAATTTATCGGTACCCTCCAAAAATGCATATTCGAGATGAGGCGGTAAGTCCTTAAGTTCGACCTCCGGTGGATCAATAGGATTCTCACTAGATGTGATTTCCTCATTATGAAGTTCTTTTGAAGGGAGAGATGATGGATCTTCATTAAGTAACTTCTCAATTAGACGAAGGTCTCCTTCCATGTCAAACACACCTTCATCCATTTCCGATTGAGTTACATCACAAGCTAAACAAGCTTCAATCTCCTCCAAAATGAAGTCACTTCCCTCAAATGGAGTGAGAGAAGGGGAAGAGAGAGCATTGGTATGGTCCGAAGAAGTGGGATTGCCACTTAGCACTTCATGAAAATATTCCTCGCATGTAGTATCAATGATATCAATTTGGTTAATTGACTCGCTATCATGCTTGAAAGGATATTTTGAAGTACTCTCAATATTTAAGACCAATTTTTCATCACCGACTCTAAGAGTCATTTCACCTTCGTAGACGTCGATTAATGCACGAGCCGTTTTTAAGAATGGTCTTCCCAAAATAAGGGGGACACGGGGATCGGCATCAAAATCGACTACTACGAAGTCAGCAGGAAAATGGAACTTGCCAACCTTCACGAAGACATCTTCGGCAATACCTTTCGGAACAGTAACCGATCGGTTTGCAAGCTCGAGAGTCATTCGTGTATCAGTAAGTTCCGGTAGAGAAAGCTTTGCCCATACGGAAAGAGGCATTAGATTGATGCTTGCGCCAAGATCAGCCAAGGCTAAGCATTCATCAAGCTTTTGGAAGTCACAAGGAATGAGAAATTTGCCGGGGTCTCCTAGTTTTTCGGGTAACTTCTTAAGAATCACCGCCGAACAATTCTCATTCAATGGAGTTTTTGCCAATTCCAACAATTTTTCCTTATTGCTAAGGAGACTTTTGAATGTTGAAGCAAACTTTGGCATGTAGAGAAGAGCATCCGCAAAACTAATATCGAAGTGTATCTTTTGAAAGATTTCAAGAAACTTCATCATTTGACTATTAGTCTTGTCACGGAGCTTTTGTTCATTAAGCCTCGAAGGATAAGGAATCGAGGGCTTAGAATTTGTCTTCGGAACATCGGGTTCCGGAATTGGAGATTGGACGACCGAAGGTTGGACATTTGCGGTACTTTGTGGGCTAGTAATTTGCACTTTGTCCTTTTTCACCTTGGGTTCTCGTTCCACTTCCTTCACCGGAGAAGGAGTAGGAATCGAGGGTCCATCGATTGTCTTACCACTACGAGTGGTAATAGCTTTCAACTCACCCTTCGGGTTTGGAATGGTATTTCCCGGAAGGGTTCCCGAAGTTGAAGGTTGATTCAATTGACACATGAGACTGGCAAACATGTTCTCAATTTTATTTTGAGATTGATCAATCTTTTGATTTGTATTCTTAAGCTCATTTTTAAGTTCATAACCTTGTTTTGAAATTGAAGTTTGAAAATCATTTTTCAAGGTGGTGATTTGATTTTGCATTGACCTCAAATTTGCTTCATTTGCTTTGATGTAGTTAGCAAGTTCGTTTGAGGAAGCAATTGGGGCTTGGTAATTCGAAGCTTGAAAGCTTTGATTAAAATTACCACCTTGATTTGGGTATTGATTGATCGGGGCTTGAAATTGATTTTGAACATTTTGCCCTCTCGGTTGGTTTTGATTGAATCTATTTGGATTGTTGGGTTGAGAAAATCCGGGTGGTCCATTTTGATTGCTAACACGATAGTTCGGGTCAACTTGAGGACGGTATTGATTACCTCCTTGGTTGAAAGACCCGGATACCGCATTAACATCACAATGACTACCATCGGTGGCAGTACAATTGTAGTATGCATGAGGACCACCACAAGTGACACAAGTTTCCTCCACCGCTTTGACTTGAGTGGGTGAAGAAGTTTGTGGGGAAGATTGTTTCTTATGCTTGGAAAGAACCAAAGCTTGAATAGCCTCCGTGAGTTTGTCAATCTTAGCATCGGTGCTAGAAGAACTCACGGGAGATGAAGTAGAAGGTGAAGCATTCACTTGAGAAACAACTTGCTTGCTTCGTGAAGTACGAACCTTAGACTTATTTTCAATGATGGCTAAAGCATCTTTAGTCGTCCGATACAAGAGATTACCACCGGCGGCGGCATTAAGAGAGTCTTGATCGGAATGGTTCAAACCATTATAGAAGGTATCGAGTTGATGTAACTCGGAGAAACCATGGTGAGGACATTTGCGGAGTAATTCTTTAAACCGATCCCACGCTTCACTAAAGGATTCATCAAATTTTTGAGTGAATTTGGTGATTTCATTTTTAAGGGCTGTGGTTTTTGATGGAGGAAAGAATTCATTTACAAATTTCGACACCAAATCTTCCCATGTTAAAATAGAACGAGGGGGTTGTTTTTCTAGCCAAGTCCGGGCCGACCCCTCGAGAGAGAAAGGAAAAAGAAGCAATTTGATTGCATCTTGTGGTACATTTCGGTATTTGATGGTAGAGGTGATCTTGTTAAACCATCGAATGTGGGAATGAGGATCGTCCCTCTCAAATCCGAAATATTGACTCGAAGTTACTAAGGATAGCAACCCGGTCTTAAGCTCAAAGCTATCGGCAACGATTGCCGGAACAACAATAGCATCTCCGTAACCCTCGGTGGGTGCTTGGAGAAGCTCACACATGGTACGTTCCTCCGCCATTGTGACAATGGGAGGAACGGGAATAGCACGAATCTCGGGTCCGGCTATTGGGGCGGAATGCCCACGATTACGTCTTCGATTACGTCTTCTCGAGGTATGCCCGAGTTCACGTAAAGGACTTGTTGACGGAGAAGAACGAGTGCGCATGCACTAACAAAAACAATTTCAATTAAAACAAGACCGAGGCAAAACACAAGTGAACTTAAACCTTAAATCAAACAAGCGTACGGTAGCTCTTTGAAAGAAAAACGCACAGGGTGGCGGAGGAGCAAAGGTGGGCAATAAATGTCCTTAAAAACCCGCTCCTTTCGGTCTGCAATTTAATGTCAAGACCATCCTAGAACCTCCTTTATAGTTTGTTTATCAATCAAAGGTGAGCCGAATTCGCAAGCGACACAAAGGCAAGTTTTAATCTTTTGTTTGGGAACTTATTAATGGTCATACCCCCAGTTAGGTAGTATTCTGTCTTGGTTTTCGACGGTAATTTTTTTATTGTTTTATTAATTTAACAAGAAAAACGGAAAATCTTTTTGTATTTTTGTTTTTATATGATAATATATATACAAAAGAAAAGAAAAATATTTTTGTGTTTTATAAATTTTTTGGAAGTGATAACTTCGTGAAGAAGGATCTCAAGTCACTAATCGTTTAAACCTTAAACAATATTGTCGCAACACAACCTCCCCGGCAGCGGCGCCAAAATTTGATCCGTGTGTAGTATATATATAAATAAATATAGTATCGTGCACACGTGATACTTTGGGAAATAACAAGTCAAACCTTAGGAAAAGTAAAACTTGCAAAACCCGTGAATGTGATGTGTGTGATACCGGGCAAGTGATCACCCGGGTCGTGTCCCAAAAGAGGTGTGAATCGAGGATTTTGTTTTAGGTTCGGAATTAAAATGCTTGGTGATTTGATTTGGAGATTATTTGGTGTTGTGGTAATTGAAAATAAAAACAGAAATTGAAATAAATGAAAACGCAAATAAATACCGTAAACACACGAAGCTAAAAACTTGAAATAAATGAAATACTAAACCTAGGGTACAAATGCAATAAAAACTAATTTTATAAAAGAAAAATAAAAACCTACAAAAGTTAGTGGGCAAAAGTGTAAAATTAAAACTTTAAAAATACTAAAAACAAAGACAGGGACTGATTTTGACCCTTTTTAAACTTGTTTTATACTAAAAACTGTTTATAAGAAGGGTAGGGACTGATTTGGATGAAACTGAAACTCGAGGACTAGATTTGTAAAACTTTAAAAACTAAAAACGGGTTTTAAACAACTAAGGGTTGCTTTGGTTTGTTAGCTAACTGCCCTGGGTTCGAACCCCAGGACTGCAGTTTTGCTATTTTTTTTTTCTTTGTTTAGTTAACTTTTGCAAAAACTCAAAACAACAAGTTTTTTTACTAAAAATTAACTACCTTTAGCAATCTTTAACAAACTGTGACAACAAGATATCAAATACTAAACCGCAAACAAAAATTTAAGAAATCTTTTAACAAGAGCAAACAAAAATTAAACTTAGCAGTCCAACAAAAATAATAGCAGCAACAAGAGCAGCAACAATAGCAGTCCAACCAATACTTTTAACAATCTCAAAACTTATCTTAACTACAACTCTTATTCCAACTCAAACAAAAAAAACATTCACCACATAACTAACTAAGCAGATTCGGTTGCTTAAAATTTTTTTTTTTTTCTTTTTCGCTTACTAAAAATGCACTACAAGAACAACAAGCAATAACTTAAACCGATTTAAATCCAACAATAACCTCAAACTAAAGCAAAACTTAACTATTTTTTTTTTCTCAAACTAAAAATGCACTACAAATGCAAAACTTAACTAAAAATGCAAACACAAACTAAAAATACAAATGCAAAACTTAACCTCAAACAATAACTAACTAAGCAGATTCAAACTAAAAATGCACTACAAAATTCAAACTAAAGCAAAACTTAACTATTTTTTTTTCTTTTTCGCTTACTGAAACACCAACAAGAACAACAAGCAATAACTAAATAAAAACTAAATAGAAGTCGAAACAAACTTCAAAGATTCTCCGAAAACCTACACAACCATATCAAATCTTAAACTAAATAAACCATATCAAATAAACAAAACAACCAGAATCGAAGCAGTAGACAATCTTAAACTAAGAACAACAACTTCTCACAAGTTTTTATACTAAAACAACATACGAATCTTAATACGCAGAAATTAACAAGTAGTGAAGCAAATGTAAGAAAAAAACTCGATTTAAATTAAATTAAAAGCAAGAGTAAATTACAACTTAAAATAAAAACATACCGAAAAAATAAGCTAAAATAAAACCTAGTTACCATAGTAACCTCACTACTCTATTTATACTACTAAGAAATAAAATACTCCGGTCCTTCTTGTGTTTCTTTCGTGAGAGTAATCCTTTGATAACTTCGATTTGTGCTTCCTTGACTCTTTCCCAGCCGTAGGATTAAAAAGAAATGATCTTGACCCTTTATTTTGGTCTTAGCGCCACTAAATCCCTCGGATAGGTGAGGTGGAGGTGAAACCCGTGAGTGGGGAGGTATAAGGGGAAGGGTTTTGGTGTTGGGGAGAAGAGAAGTGGGTGAAACGGTGAAAGTTTTGGGGAGAGAAGTGGATAGTGATGGTTGTGTTGGCTGCTTGTGTTTTGGCGGGATAGGGAAGAAGACAAGGGAGTAGGGATTTAGGGTTCATCTGATTTGGATTTTGACTAAATTTGGGGATTGTTGACCGAATTGTTTACCCCGGTTAGTTTTATTTAAAGGTGGGTGGGTCGGGTTTTTGGTAGTGGGTCGGCGGGGTTTAATTGGGATTGGGCCGGTTATCATTTTTTTCTTTGTGGGCTGATGTTGTTGTATGGGATGGGTCGATTGATTATGGGATAGTGTGGTAAAGGTTTTTGTTATTTCTTTAGGTGGATCCGGTTGGTTTGTAGGATTGGTTTTGGATACAAGGGAATTAATCACAAGGACCATTCTTGCAATTCCTGAATTTTTGAGGACCCATCTTGCACATCTTCCAAAATACATCAAGGGTGAATCTTGCCATGTTTCCATAATCCAAGAACCAAAATTTCACTTTTCTATCTTTTAAAATTCCCAGGGACTATTTTTGACAGATTTCAATCTTGAGGGACCAAAGATGTAATTTACTCAAACTTTTCACCAAAGGAATAAATATGATAAATTATGATTAAAAAGGACCTTTGGTGATTTTTCTGACAAAACAAATGCTTAGGGACTAGTTTTGACAAGTTTTGAAACTTGAGGGACTGAAACTGCCAATTTTTGCAAACTTTGTTCGTTTTTCAACTGTTTTTAAACATTTTGCATTTAAAACACATAAAACACAATCCCTGGGATATTTTCAGTATTTTGATGTATTTCTGAGTGTTTTTGAATGTTTTGGCAGCTCAGATTAGGTAAAAATGATGAGTATTTACACACTCATCATTAGATTATAATACTGTTTGTTGTTAGTATATGTTAAAATCGAGACTGTTGTATTTTGTATGTATTTAGGTGGATTTATTTATGATCTACAAGGTACTTTTGCTTTTAGTTAACCGAAATTGTTTCTTTCATGCATGTTAATATGCTTTCGGTTCTGGGAATAAGGCAAAATGTGGATCTTACTGTATTCTAGTTAACAAGTAAACTACAGTTCTGGGAATAAGTTTTATGGGGGTGTTTAGGATTGCGTTTTTAAACAGATTATGCTTTTTCAGAAAGGAGGTCGAAGCCTACTGTTTCAAGTTATCTGTGTTCTACGATTGAACAAGAAGATCAAGAAGCTGTCATTATTGCAAACTATATGCCACGATGTAACCTTTTAAGGTTTATAAAGCAACAAAACAGCAAATACGAAAACATAGATTACGAAAACACTAAAAAAAAGAGTACAGATAGTTTTTAAACTGTTGTTTTGTAAAAGCTGCCATAGTTGTAAACTTGTAAATATCTTGTTACAGCAGTAAACATGAGACCGTAAACCCAACATGCAAAAACCAACACAACTCATAGACGTGTATAATATCCGCTTACCAGCCAAGTGAAACCAAGAAAAATCGGCCCAGGTGTAAAATTTTCATCAATATGATATTAGACACTTTAAGCCATAAGCAGTTAAGCACTAAGCGTTGGTATAGGTGAATTTTTTGAACATAGGTGAACCGAAAACCATGGTATGATACTATGATTACATCATATTCATAACTTGAAAATGGAATTAACATTCATTTTCAAACAACATATCGATAGGTAACATAACGCCCTGCTGTCTCACTTGGTCAGATAATCTTGATAACTTGACCGCACTTTAGTCCATAGTAGCGCGCAATCGGATCAGACACCTGAATTCGAGGTAGCTGCATCCAATTGAAACAATATGACGAAATGAGACTTTATGAATAAGAAGTGATCAACAATGAATTATAAGACAAACAAAATTTTATGAAAGTTTGTGAGTAGTCGAAAGTTGTATTTCTTTCTTACAAACATGAGAACGGACCTGTGTTTCTTTGACAGTGTATCATTCCAGTAAACTCTTCTTTTCTTCATTTAAAAGTACCCGGTGCTCAGTGACTAAAACATGATCTTTAACATTGATCAACAACTCTGGCTCCTGCATTTCAGAAAATATGTTGAGAAAGTGAGTCAACCGAGTTGAAAGTCACACATAGCGTATTTCTAATGCATATTATATATATAAAAAATTATGAATATGATATCATTTTTGCTGTAACATTTATAAAATAAGGTTTGTCGGGTCAACCCGACCAGACACGTTTTGACCCATACAAAAATCTGTATCTTTTTTTTTTCTTACCATAAATCCTTTTTTAACTGTTAACTTCTTCTCCCATTTTTACCACATCTAATGAATAGCTAGAACAGTATCAGGTTGTGTGGGATCTCATCTTAAATCCCCTATATATAGCTATGTATAAACAAGATCACATATAGAAAACTCCGACAACAATTGGACAGTCACACAAATGACAGATGAAAATATACGTGTTGACATCTTGGAAATATGGTGAAAGTAAAAAATTTAGATCTGAACCACCTTCGGTTTTGATCCATAAAAACGAAATATAACAACTGACCACCTAGCATAACTAAACCAATTCTGAAGCATCGGATGCAGCACATAATGATGCTGAAAAAGGCACCTTTCACCATTATACCATGAATAAGTGACTGCGCCAATAATTTGTATACAGTTTAATCTTTCCGGTGCCAATAATCTGTATACAGTTTAATCTTACCATTATTTACTACTCCGCATATTACATAAAAGGGTTTGGATCGTGCTTTTGGAATGGTAACATACGACCATGTTGTACAGGCTCTTGTGATTGAATACCTGTCATTTAGATTAAGAGCTTCAGGTGAAGAACAAATGTTGGGCCATGAGACCCGGACACTTAAGAGAAGTGGTTAAAAAGAATTTGAGAAAGTGTGTTTCTTCAAAAATGATTAAAATGGGACACTTCTATAAATTTAGTGACTAAATTCCATTTGGAACACCAAGATAAGTTTGTGCATTTACTTTATGACATTAGACCTTGACAATATAGTGTCGGGTATAACTATCCACAACCACCGAAGTGTGGGTCCCACTATGTTTATGTGAAAGAAATATATACAAATAAAACCTCGCCAAAACTTTATGTGATCTAAAACATGATGCAGTGGTTGATTCAGTAATACCAAAATTTGTAGATAGACCAGAGAGAACATAATTTGCAAAATAAATTAGGCATAGTAACTGAACTTTTTGTTCGGAATGGTTGGAAATATACCATCTTATTGACTAAATTGTAATGGGTCAAGAAGAGTGCACAATATAATGTCCTAAAACACATGTATTGTATATGTGACCAAAACATAGTGAAAGCAGTAAAAAATCACCTTGAAAACTTCCAATTGAAACTTGAAAGCTATCTCACTCATTTAGATTCTATTGAGTTATATAATTCTCTGTGTGTTTTCATTGCATAAACCAAGGTACAAATATATAGAGTACAAGGTGTAACCACCCGTAATTTTTCAAAATAATTTTTAATACTAAATTATATTTATTATTTCCTAAGTTTTACTTTCGGACTTTTTTGAATTTATTTGAATCGAAAACGAGAAGGTATCTCGTGAAACGTGAAAACCGACACACAACGCGTACCGTCACAACCATAACTCGACAAACATTTCAAGATGATTTTTATACTATTTATTCGAAACGAGTCGTGTGAATACTCGTTTTTATTGGAAAACTCATTCTGAACGCAATGGCGTTACTCACGTGTCTTAAATCAGCCGTTTACTAGTCTAAACTTGTCTTCAACCACATACTGACAAAGATTGCACAAATTACGGTTTAGGTCCCTGAGAGTAAATTACACCATCACCCCTGTCCCATGAGATTTTCATTTGTGGTCCCTAGGTTTTTGCTATATAAAGCACTTATAACACATACACCACACAAAACCCTAGCCTCCCTCCTCTCATTTTCCGGCAGCCGCCAACCAACTTCCGGCTACCCTAGCTCCACTTACCGACGTATAGATCTCGAGCCCTACGTCTTCTCCAGCCAATAATTCCGGCCATCTCGAGTTGTTGCCGCCACCACCACCGTGAGCTGCCGTCATCATCACCATCGAGATCTTGGTTGTTTGGTTCGCGATTCACTCCTGCCGCCTCGCCCCTCCTTCCTTTCGTCTTCTCTTGGGTATACCGAAAGATTTAATTTAAATTTATTATTATTTCGATTAAAACTATTTTGTTAAAACGAGTTGTTAAGGTTTTCGTGGATATTGAGGTTGGTTAAAACGTGAATAAATATGGATTTAAGAATAAGTTAATAAGTTTTGGTGGATTAAGCCCAACATTTTATTTAAGGGTCACGTTTGGTTTGTGTGAAATGGGCTGGGAGCTCATTTATTATTCCATTGTTGTGGTATGTCGAACCATATATCTTAAGTTATTACTTATTTTAGATTTAATTCCGATTATAAATCATTAATATAAATTTTGTGGAATTAAAACTATAATAAAGACAGTTTTGACAAATGATTCGTGTGGTTAAACGGATTAAAGAAGTGTTTATTTGGTTTTGGATTGAATATGAGTCGGGTCAAACTCGTGTGGTCTCGAGTTTAGTCATGGTTTGCTTATTTATGAGTCTTAATTGGTTTGATGATACATGTTATAGCTTAATTTGTTGTGGTTTCGGTTCACCATACCACCCAAAGAGGGTGTTTGTTTGATTCTCGGATTGCAAATATAACCTGAGAGAATGCTTGTCATATTAATATTGTACCTAGCGGTACCCCAGATTGTTGTGGATAAGTCCTATTTAGGACGTGTAACAGATCAAAAAAAAACGTATCATTCATGTGAACTTCTTCTGTCCAAGACACTGTTCACCTCGTCGATGTAGTTGGTCCACTCTTTCTTGATCACCTTGTAGAGTTGTGGGACCAACAAAATCCTATTTTCAGATAACGCCAAACAAAACTCCAGCTTGAGGAGAGAACGCTGGTGGTCACCGCTTCTTTTAAAGTGAAACGAGATAGTATATCCAGCAAGTACAATATCCTTTAATTAGATATCAAAGTCCGTGCTACCCTCTCCTATTAAAGTCACTGCTACTCTCTCCTCTACCGCATCTGTCCATATCTCCACCGTATCTATCCCTATTTCTTCTATCATAATCTAGACCACGTTTCCTCATATCATAATCTCTATTGTCTATATAGTTATCTCTTCTGTCACCCTTATCCCCTACCAGAGATTCAAGATTACTGTCTCTGTGTCTCTCTCCTTGATTGTCTCCTCCATCATTTTTCGCTTCTGTAGGGGCCTGCACAAAATGAAAGATAATCGGTATTATTTTTCAATCTAAGACAATTGATTTAGTTTCCACTTTAACACTTTAACTTGATGTGCTCATGTGAGAGTGAGCACACTGATCACTAAAACTACGTGTGTGTGTAAAAACTACTTACTAGGGTTTTAAAGCCAAGCGCCGCATTGGCATATCCGCTGTTTTGTTTTAATCTGTAGCAGCCATTTATGGTTTTTTTGTCTCTCTGCTCAGGCGAATCCAAATCCACGGTATCACCACGTGTCCCCACATTTCTCGTACGCCAGCATGCATCTCCCCACTTTCTGGTGAGTAAAGCAATGTACTCGTATCTCCCTTTGATCTCAATATCCTCTCCCGTTAGAAATGCATGACTAAGCTCTTATTTGATCCACACAAGCCGCCCTGCCTCACTGAATGTCAAGGCGAACCGAGCAATCGGCCTCTTCCATTCTTGTGGCATGTCTTGACTGCCTTGAACCGTTTCTGCATCTTGTAAAAATATAACAGGACCGAGCTTCAAACCGATCATATTACCGTCGGGATTATCCAGTAATGAGGGATAATCTTCACCAAATTTCGTGAACTTACACAACTATGGAAAAAACGAGATCCTTTATAATCAGGGGAATCGATTTCATAAAGCTCCAACCCATTGTGAAGCCCGTTTATATATGCATTGAAGCATCGTGCCAAAAGAGAGAACAGTAGTGGTACACCTAGATCTATGAACAATTTGATCCACCCCTTGTATCGATTAGCCTCCAATGTTTGTACAAACTGATCTATAAACGAGGCGTAGTCGGTTGTAGGATGATCATTGTCGATCGTTTGAGGGTAGAAACGCATTTCTTGGATCTGTGTTTCATGTTCATTATCATTTTATATAATGGGCAAATTAATTTGCGATCCCCACAACCACACCAATTAATCCAAAACCCTAAGTGTCCAAAAATGTCAAAGAATAGCCGTCCATTTGGTCGACATAACCCTTTGCGTAAACAAAACCCTCGATACTTCGCCCCTGAAGGGCGAGTGCATGTTAATGAACATGAAACACAGATCCAAGAAATGCGTTTCTACCCTCAAACGATTGACAATGATCATCGTGCAACTGACTACGCACCGTTTATAGATCGGTCTTCACAAACATTGGAGGCTAATCGATACAAGGGGTGGATCAGATTGTTCATAGATCTAGGTGTACCACTGCCGTTCTCTCTTTTGGTACGATGCTTCAATGCATATATAAATGGGCGTCACAATGGGTTGGAGCTTTATGAAATCGGTTCCCCTGATTATAAAGGATCTCGTTTTTTTTCATAGTTGTAAGTTCACGGAATTTGGGGAAGATTATCCCTCATTACTGGATAATCTCGACGGTAATATGATCGGTTTGAAGCTCAGTCCTCTTATATTTTTACAAGATGTAGAAACAGTTCAAGGCAGTCAAGACATGCCACAAGAAGAGGCCGATTGCTCGGTTCGCCTTGACATTCAGTGAGGCAGGGCGGCTTGTGTGGATCAAATAAGAGCTTAGTCATGCATTTCTAACGGGAGAGGATATTGAGATCAAAGGGAGATACGAGTACATTGCTTTACTCACCAGAAAGTGGGGAGATGCATGCTGGCGTACGAGAAATGTGGGGACACGTGGTGATACCGTGGATTTGGATTCGCCTGAGCAGAGAGACAAAAAAACCATAAATGGCTTCTACAGATTAAAACAAAACAGCGGATATGCCAATGCGGCGCTTGGCTTTAAAACCCTAGTAAGTAGTTTTTACACACACACACACGTAGTTTTAGTGATCAGTGTGCTCACTCTCACATGAGCACATCAAGTTAAAGTGTTAAAGTGGAAACTAAATCAATTGTCTTAGATTGAAAAATAATACTGATTACCTTCCATTTTGTGCAGGCCCCTACGGAAACGAAAAATGTTGGAGGAGGAGACAACAAAGGAAAGAGACAGAGACGGTAATCTTGAATCTGGTAGGGGGTAGGGGTGACAGAAGAGATAGCTTTATAGACAATAGAGATTATGATATGAGGGAACGTGGTCGGGATTATGATAGAAGAGATAAGGTTAGATACGGTGGAGATATGGATAGATGCGGTAGAGAAGGAGAGAGTAGCAGGGACTTTAATAGGAGAGGGTAGCACGGACTTTGATAGCTAATTGGAGGATATCGTACTTGCTGGATATACTATCTCGTTTGACTTTAAAAGAAGCGGTGGCCATCAGCGTTCTCTCCTCAAGATGGAGGTTTGTTTGGCGTTCTCTAAAAATAGGATTTTGTTGGTCCCACAACTCTACGGTGGAAATAGGGATAGATGTGGTAGAGAAGGAGAGAGTAACAGGGACTTTGATAGGAGGGACCATTCTCAGAATTTAGGCATCTCCTTCAACAAATTTGTGCTCTAATCAACAATGTAAGTTTCCCAAACTATATTTACACTCCTGATCTATGTGAGTCTAGGGTTTCTATTTCTTGCACAAAACCAAAACTTGGGGGTTATGCATCTTTTTGATAAATCATGAAGTATATTTGCTAAATTACATAACTAATCATGTTTCCTTTAGTTTGAATTGCATCTTGTAAGACATTATCATAATTCATTAAAAATCTTATGTCAAACTTTTTGTAAAAAGCTTCTCACTATTAGGAAAAATGATTTTTCACATTGTTCATACAAATAAAAATGTTATTTTTAAAACATCATTTGCATAATGTCTCTTGAATGCTAAAGGAATTACATAACTAATATGTATTTTCAAGTACATTCAATCGAAGCTACATTGAATAAGGAGCGTTTGGGATCTCTTATTTTGTTTCTAAATTTGCTAAATGAAATTTTTATACATTAAAAGGAGTCGAGATAACCACAGCTCCATATTGCCCTCATATAGGCACACACTAGAACATTATATCTTAACTCGTTAGTTTTGACCGAAGTATGTAATTTTTGTATCTAGGATCAATCATGCCTCCCGCGACATTCTATGACCACAAGGATACCCTAAACTACCTACCTTCCAAAACACCACAAAACCAAGGGACTTGCACCGGCACTAGTAAAAATCTTTAAGGCCCTATAGAAACGATATGTTCACGAGGGTAGAACCATAGACCCTTCCTTTCTAGAAGGAACCAATATTCGCCAAGAACTAGCAGCCATTCACTTTGATGGTCTCTTGGATATTAACGAACCAATATGTCCTAGATTTGTATTAAAGTTTTATGCTAGTGTTGTCCTCACCACAAATGATTATAGTCTCATAATTGAAAGTAGCTTACATTTTTTAAGCAAATGAAAGTAGCAGCTTATCCAAATCAGTTTCTACGTCACAACCAAAGCAGCACAGAAAATAACTAGTAGTAAATTCAGTTTTGACACACATTATCACAAAACTTGAACATTTTATATTTTATTAGCAAATACTCTAGTTCTACGACCCTCAGGCTACAATCAATTAGTGAGTAATGAATATATGACTATGATATAACTATTTCATTCTCGGGCCCACTAAACAAACAACTTATATCAGAATGAAATCCCTAGGCCCATTCCGATAGGGCCATACCAAACGCATCCTAACTCTATAAGAAGATAAATGTGAAAGGTTTGTTACAATTACAATGTGTGATACACGTAGTTTTGTAACAATCGCATTTAGTAGCTAATTGATTTGAAATGTAAAAGTGAAATGTTTGACCTAATTAGGTAAATAATAAGCTTATAGGCTAGAGTGTTTCAATCAGCTCATAATACATTTTGTAAACATTTCAATAAAGTTAAGATTTATGCTCTACTATACGCATCCATTTTGAGTAACTCTTTGGTGTTAAGATGATTAAAATCCTATAATGTTATAATCGGTGAATGCTAGTTAACGATTATTAAGGGGGTGTTTGTTTCGGCTTAAATAGTCGGCTTATGGCTTATTTGGTTTTGGGCCTAATTAGGTAAATGGCCAAAAAGGACATGACTGAATAAGCTTATTTGGTTTGTAGACTCTTAGTATTGTAAACATTTCAATAAACTTATGATTTATGCTCCACTTTATGCATCCATTTTGAGTAACTCTTTGGTTTAAGATGATATAAATCCTAAGAATGTTATAATCGGTGAATGCTAGTTGACGATTATTAAGGGGGTGTTTGTTTTGGCTTAAGTAGCCGGCTTATGGCTTATTTGGTTTTGGCCTTATATTTCGTAAGCTCATTTTTTGTGGCTTATTAAAAAACATTTCGGGTATCTTTTTTAATAGGCCACATAAAGCGATCTTACGAAACATAAACCCAAAATCAAATAAGTTATAAGCCGAAACAAACACCTCCTAAGAGTTAAAAGTTTGTATAATGTCAAATTAAACTAAATACTCCTATCAATTAGCGAAAACCTTTTGTTTGTAGGGATGGTTGTTTCTCTGGTGATTAGATTATAATACTGTTTGTTGTTAGTATATGTTAAAATCATGACTTGTATTGTATAACGAAACTAGTCTTGAATGATTGATGTGTTTTTTGGTCTTCCTAACTACTTTGTTTACAGGTTCCTCATTGACTTAGTAGACAGTACTTTGTTTCATTTGTACGTTGCGAAAACCTTTTGTTTGTAGGGATGGTTGTTTCTCTGGTGATTGGATTATAATACTGTTTGTTGTTAGTATATGTTAAAATCGAGACTGCTGTATTTTGTATGTATTTAGGTGGATTTATTTATCTATAGGGTACTTTTGGTTAACCGTAAATTGCGTGTATTCTTTTGGCTGATAAAATTATAAATATGTTTAAAGGAAAATTGTGGACTTTACTGTATTCTGGGAATAAGTTATATGCAGGTGTATGGGATTGCGTTTTCAAACATATTATGCTTCTTCGTGGTTCGGTTATTCCCATTTGTCTCTATCTATTTGTGGGGATTGCGTCTTCAAACATCTGCCAAAAGTCCGACTCAGAAAAACTTAAAGATTTGATTGATGAGCTTATGAAACTTGACCTTTCAGCTGATATATTTGCCACTAACAAGAACAAAATGGATGTATTTTTCGGTCTTCCTGAGAAGCTAATCATAAAAGCATTCAATGCTAATTTTGAAAGTATCACAAATGCTGCTACAAATGCTGCGACAGAAGATGTCCCTTAGGCGGCTGATATGTTTGCTGCAGAAAGAAACAGGATTGACGTGATTTTTGGTCTTCCTGAGGAACTACAGGCGGCGTACGTGAGTAGGTTAACAGGTTCCTCATTTACTTAGTAGACGGTACTTTGTTTTATTTGTACATTGCTAATACCTTTTTATTTGTAGGGATGGTTGTTTCTCTAGTGATTAGATTGTAATACTGTTTGTTGTTAGTATATGTTAAAATCAAGACTGCTGTATTTTGTATGTATTTAGGTGGATTTATTTATGATCTATAAGGTACTTCGATTTTTGGTTAACCAAAATTCTTTCTTTTGATAAATAAGTTTAAAGGCAAAATGTGGATTTTTAATGTATTCTAGTTAACAAGCAAACTTCAGTTCTGGGAATAAGTTTTATGGGGTGTTTGGAATTGCGTTCTTTAACAGATTATGCTTTTTCAGAAGGGAGGTCAAAGCCTACTGTTTCAAGTTATATGCGTTCTACGGTTGTACAAGAAGTAGTCATATATTGCAAACTAAACGCCACAATGTAACGTTTTAAGGTTTATAAAGCAACAAAACAGCAAATAAACAGGACACATGAAGTTATCTAAAGATCCAACGCCATTTTAAAATGTGAAGTCACAAGAGTAAGCTAATTCCTTAAACCGATTGAAGAAAACTCCAGTGCAGGTTCTAGGTTTTTGTTTGGTTACGAGTATATGGTAGAACTGAAAATAAAGAGTACAAATGAAAATAAAGAGTACAGATGGTTTTCAAGCTGTTGTTCTGTAAAAGCTGTCATAGTTTACAACAGCAAGCATGAGACGTAAACCCATAATACTGTACAGAAACTAACACAACTCACAGATGTGTATAATATCCGCATACCAGCAAAGTCTAAGATTTTCATCAATACAATATCACACTTAGGGGCATTTTTTTAAGGGCTAATGGCCTATAAACGTATCATAGTTGTCATCATTTTCTTCTATATGTATCGAACATTTTTTTTTGCTATTATATGTATTAAACTTGATTTTTTTGGCATTTTTGTGTCTTTTATGACCATTTTGCCCCTCCATGAGGGGCAAAATGGTCATAAAGTACACAAAAATGCCCAAAAAATCAAGTTTAGTACACACAATAGCAAAAAAAATTGTTCGATACATATAAAAGAAATAAGTGACAACTATAATACATTTTGGTGCAATTAGCCATTTTTTTAACATACGCGTACTGTCAAACCATGGTATGATTGCGTCATATTCATACTTAAAATGGGAATTAAAATTTATTCTTCAAACAACATATCGGTAGGTAACATAATGTCCTGCTGTCTCACTTGGTCGGATAATCTTCATAACTTGACCACGCTTTACTCCATAGTAACGTGCGATTGGATCAGACACCTGAATCCTAGGTAGCTGCATCCAATTGAAACCATATGACGAAATGAGACTTTATGAGCAAGAAGTGATCAATAATGGATTATGTCAAACAAAATGTTATGAAAGTATTTGGGCAGTCGAACGTTGCCTTTCTTTCTTACAGATGCATAAACTGACCTGTGTTTCTTTGACAGTGTATCGTTCCAGTAAAGTCTTCTTTTCTTCATTTGTAAGTACTCGGTGTTCAGGGACTAAAACATGATCTTTAACATTGATCAACAACTCTGGCTCCTTCATTTCAGAAAATATGATGAGAAAGTGAGTCAACCGAGTCGAAAATCACTCGTAGCGTATTTCTAATGCATATTTTATTTATAAAAAATTATGAATATGATATCATTTTTGCTGTAACATTTATAAAAGAAGGTTTGTTGGGTCAACCCGACCAGACACATTTTGACCCATACAAAAATATGTATCTTTCTGACCATAAATCCTTTTTTAACTGTTAACTTGTTCTCCCATTTTACCACATCTAATGAATATACATGTTGGCGTCTTGGAAACTTGGTGTAAGTAAAATTTTGAGATCTGTACTATTTTTAGTTTTGATCCATAAAGACGAAATATAACAACTAACCACCTAGCATAACTAAATCAATTCTGAAGCACTGGATGCAGCACAGAATTGCAGAAAAAAGGCACCTTTCGCCATTTTACCATGAATATTTGACCGTGCCAATAGTTTGTATACAGTTTAATCTTTCCATTATTTACTACTCCGTATATTACATAAAAGGGTTTGGATCATGCTTTTGGAATGGTATCATACTACCATCTAATACATGTTCTTGTGATTAGAATACGTGTCATTTAAACTAAGAGCTACATGTGAATAACAAATGTCGGGCCACGAGACCCGGGCACTTAAGAGAAGTGGTTAAAAAGAATAAAGTACGTTTGAGCCTGAGAAAGTCTGTTTCTTCAAAAATGATGAAAATGGAACACTTCTATGTAAGTTAGTGACTAAATTGGCACGACATTTGGTACAATCAGCAAATTCCATGTGGAACACCAAGATAAGTATGTATGTTACTTTATGGCATTGGACCTTGACAATATAGTATCGAGTAGAACTAAAGCAACAACATGTGAAAAAAATATAAAACCTTTATGTGATCCAAAAGATGATGCAGTGGTTGATTCAGCAATACCAATCGATCTTTGTACTGGGATATGATCCCATTGTTTGACTTGAAAGTTTGGTGCAACCTCTCATCACTGCCATCACTTTCATCAACCAGCAGCACTTGTAATGTCTGACTTGGACACCGGTTACCTGGGGCGTATTTCTTATCACACCAATAACACAATCCTTTATCTTTCTTGACTTGTAGTTTCGAATCAATAAATCTTCTAAAGTTCTCTCCTTTGGGAGTGGTTTGCCCTATTGTTGAACGGTGTGACCCACCTCCTGATAAGACGTTACAAGTCTTGCTCTCATCAATGATTAACGCTAATTCCACGGCTTAACTCAATCCCGTGGGTTTCTGAGTTCGAACCGTTGTGCGTAACTCCTATTTTAACCCCTTTATGAAAATCCTCTCAAGTACCTCCTCTTGTAACCCCGATAATTGTGTTGCCATCTTCTCAAACATAGTGACATAGTCTCGGGCGGTTCCGCTCTGGCTAATGGCAAAAAAACTGTTCGTGTAAACTACCTGCTTGCGAGGGTTAAAACAAACCAGCATCTGCCGCTTTAGTTCTTCCCAACCCCAAAACGGATCCCTGTTGTCGCTCCATCGAAACCAAGACAAGGTCGGACCCTTTAGGCACATCATCGCAGCCCTGGGTCTCTCCCCTCAGGTAAGTAACCCTTGGATGTCGAAAAACCTCTCGGCCTGGTAAACCCATTCATATACGTCATCCCCATTAAATAGAGGAATCTTGAGTTTTCTCAACCGGTAGTCAGCCCCCGGTCCGCTCCCCCGTTCATTCCTGTGAGCACCATCAAACGAGTCGAAGACATAGATCTGGCTCACAAAACAACATCAAACGAGTCGAATAAGCTAACATGAACACCAAATCAAACAGACAACGAAGCAAAAAGTGTCATATTTTAAGACAGTAAACAACGTTTAGGACCTGATCAGCACTATTATTTAGGTTATCCTTGCTGATAATGAGATCTTCACGTTTCATGTTCTCGCCATTAGTGTCATCCTCGTAACTTTTCTGTGGTTATTTTTTGTGCGTCTTTGGTTGTGACGTAGAAACTGATTTGGATGGGGATTTGGATGAGCTGCTACTTTCATTTGCTTAAAATGTAAGTTACTTTCAATTTTTTGAAAAGAAACAAAATGCCTTATGAACTAATTCAAACGCTTTAGCCTATAATTAAGCTTATTTAGTCATGTCCTTTTTGGCCATTTACCTAATTAATCTAACCAAACTCTTGAGCTTATAAGATAAACGAATCCAAACACTCATTATTTGCTTATAAGCTTATGGTTAATAAGCCATAAGCTGCTTATCTAACATAAGCTTAGATATAGGGTTTTATCCAGATAGAGTGATCATACTATATATTTAGAGTACACTTGGACGATTATAGTGTTTTATCCATTGAAATGCGTAAATTTGTTTACTTGTTCAGTTATGTATTTGATGATTGTTATTGTTTAAGTTTACTGATGACTCGCTTCTTTACAGGAGGATTTCCTGATTTCATTAGCTAATTGAAGGATATCACACTTGCTGATATACTATCTCGTTTGACTTTGAAAGAAGCGGTGGCCACCAACGTTCTCTCCTCAAGATGGAGGTTTGTTTGGTGTTCTCTAAAAATTGGATTTTGTTGGTCCCACAACTCTACTAGGTGATCAAGATCAAGAGCGGAGCAACTACATCGATGAGGTGAACAATGTCATTGGAGGTCTTACAAGTCACGTCGGCCCAAGGGTTCAGTATTTCAAGATTAGGTTTGATTTGGATAAGAGGCATTCTAAAGATATTGATAACCGGATCACATTTATCTTCACAGATCCGGTTATCAATATCTTTAGAATGCCTCTTATCCAAATCAAACCTAATCTTGATTTGGTAAGGGGGGTTGTTAGTTTTGTATGTTGAAAGCTTTGGATTAAAAAATTTGAGAAGGATCTCACTTCATTTACTTTGCGAGCTCCAGCTTTTTTCTGTTCTATGATGTATGCGGCATGTTGAACGAGATGTAAACCTTAATCTCTTATAACACACTTTAGAAACGCGTTAACTAGGCTAATTAACTTCAAGATATATTCTGAATCATGATCAGTTTGTACAAACAAACGTTCTCGAAACTAATCATCCTTATCTCTCACAATAAACAAATTACAAAAGAAAAAAATTTGTCAAATGTTTCTTGCTCATACCCGCACACACACACTCTAAAATAAAGGTTGTTTCTTGTTCATGTTAAACCATGCATGCATACGAAGGTGTTGGTCTATTAATTAGGAGACAAAAACAATGTCTACTTTTCTTTCATCTTCAGCCCCTTCCTTTCTTACAAGTTAAGCGAACTGAATTATTTAAAAAAAAAAAGTTAAGTTATGTAAGAAGGTGCTTGAATTAGGTTATTACACTCGATAAGCTGATAAGCTCCTTGTTTGGGACTCACAAGCTTATTTACTTTACTTTATGGCCTATTTATAAGCTGATAAGCCTATAAGCTAATGCAAACACCCTAAGTAGGAATTTGGATTGAAAGTCAAGTGATATATAAGAGAGTATTTGGATTAGTTTTTTATGTTAGATAATAGAGTTAATTTCATAAATGGTCTCTGTGGTCTGTCGGGTTTAGTCTCTAAACATTTTTTCTAACGGATTTAGTCCTTGTGGTTAAGTCACCAAAACAAAACACACAAATTTGAACCTGCATTTCACAAACACTTAACATGAAACTTAACAAAATCACACCAAATTATAGTATCATTTAAACGGATTTAGTCCTTGTGGTTGCGACCCATAACGAGTTTGGTCCCTGAGACTAACCGCCGTTAGTTTTTTCCGTTAGCTAACGACCGCTTCCAACAAAAATTTGCACCGTTAGTCCTTTATACTAACGACCGTTTATACTTAACTAATTTTTTATTTTATTTTTTCTTCTACTAAAAAAATAAGAAATAAAATTAAAAAAATGGTTTTCTTATATATTTTTTTTCAAAATATCTTTAAAATTTATACACGTTTTATACATATTTTTATACACGTTTTCATACACACATGTTTATATACACATTTCTTATAAACACGTTTTTATATACATGTTTTGATGCACGCTTTTATACACACTTTACGTTTTTATACACACGTTTTTATACACGTTTTTATACACGATTTTATACACACGTTTTTATACACATTTTTTACACATATTTTTATACACGTCTTTATACACATGTTTTTTATACACATACTTTTATACACACGTTTTATACACACATTTATACGCACATTTATACGCACATTTTATACACACATTTATACACACATTTATACACACATTTTTATACACGTTTTTATACACACGTGTGTGTATAAACGTGTGTATAAAAACTTGTATAAAAATATGTGTATAAATGTGCGTATGTGTATAAATGTGTGTATAAAAACGTGTGTATAAAACATGTGTATAAAAGCATGTGTATAAAAGCATGTGTATAAATGTGCGTATAAAGGGGTATTTTTTTTTTAAACATACGTGCACTATTGAACCATGGTATGATTACATCATATTCATATTTAATAATGGGAATCAACATTTATTCTTCAAACAACATATCGATAGGTAACATAACGTCCTGCTGTCTCACTTGGTCGGATAATCTTCATAACTTGACCACGCTTTAGCCCATAGTAACGTGCGATTGGATCAGACACCTGAATTCGAGGTAGCTGCATCCAATTGAAAAAATATGACGAAATGAGATTTTATGAATAAGAAGTTATCAACAATGGATTATAAGTCAAACAAAATTTTACGAAAGTTTGTGAGTAGTCGAAAGTTGCATTTCTTTCTTACAAATATGAGAACCGACCTGTGTTTCTTTGACAGTGTATCGTTGCAGTAAAGTCTTCTTTTCTTCATTTGAAAGTACCCGGTGCTCAGGGACTAAAACATGATCTTTAACATTGATCAACAACTCTGGCTCCTGCATTTCAGAAAATATGTTGAGAAAGTTAGTCAACCGAGTCGAAAGTCACCTGTAGCGTATTTTTAATGCATACTTTATTTATAAAAAAAATAGAGTAAACTACACCAATGGTCCTTGTGGTTTGCTTTGACTGGCGGATTTGGTCCTTTGACCAAAAAACTTGCGCCGGTGGTCCTTAAGTCAGAAACGTTATGCACCGTTAGTCCCTCATTCCAAGTGGCCCCACAAACTGATACTAACTCCCGTTATCTATTGGATTTAAAGGGGCAATTTGATCATTTCGTCACTTCACATTAAAGGGGCAATTTACTTTTAAAAAAAATAAACCCAAATCTTAACATCAAGAACATTCGGGTACGTTTGGTAGAGAGAATTTCAGAGAATAGAAATGAAGCAGAGAATAGAAATTCAGAGAATAGAAATCAATAGAGAATTTTGATGAATTCCACTGTTTGGTAACAACAGAGACATGACCCGAGAAATAAGCAATAACTTTTTTTTTATGATAAAAAAAATCAATGAGAAAAACACACTTAAATAAATATGCAAACTAATTATCAATCAAATAAGTGCAAATATACCTCCAATTTCCAGACCCAGCAAATCAATACGTCTCATATCAAAAAAATCAAATTAGAAAACCCAAAAAAACTTGATATATGGAATTAAATTTTAGAATCAAGATACAACTCCACCTAACCTTTGAGATATGTATACGTTTTACAAATCTCATTAGAACCAAAATCCCAAAAGTTCAAACTTCACAAAACCATGAGCAGATCTACATATTTGCATAAAAGGAAGGAACAATTCTCATAAAATATGTAAAAAACTCAAAAAACCCAAGAGCCTGTATACATATTGATTGGGGAGACCACAATAATTAAAGGGCCTAATTTGGAGAAGGAGAAATTGCAGAGTGAGAACAAAAGCTTTAATCGCCAAAAAGATAGGACACTATGGCTTGGAGTGTTTTTCAGATTTTTGTTTGTGAATGTGGATGTCACGTGACCTTTGTTTTTTATACCTAGCATTTAATTAATATAAAATAGTGAACTCTCCGTGTTCTAGTTTTGAGGATCCCATTTCCATTTCAAAATGGATGGAAATAAAATTGCAAAGGATTGGATTCTCGAGAATTATATCAGTTTCTCCACTACCAATTCTTAGCGTACCAAACATGGTAGATGAAGGCATTTCCATTTCTTTGGCCCCATATCTCGCTACCAAACACACCCTCAACCCAGACATCACCAACACATAAACATCACCAACAGATAGATGATTTTCATCATGAAATGGTAGTTTGATTTAAAAGATTCAGCTGCTTCAAGTGCACCATTTCTTGACCACTCTTTCTCCTCTTCTTCAGACAATGCATCAGTTTCAACTAATAAAAAAAGGTACAAGTCAAAAAGAAAATCAAAGCAATGGCACCACAACAGCAATGGCAATGCATCAGTTTCTTGACCACTCTTTCTCCTCTTCTTGAAACCCCCACTACATCTCCTTCACCACCACAATAGCAATGGCACCATCAACCACCACAAACTCAATCTCCACCACCCCATAAACACGCATACACAGCTCCACCACCACCACTCGATAACTTTCCTCTTCCACCAGTGGTCGGAGTATCCTACGCCTCTCCACCACCACCCGTAATCCCCTACTACTAACCCAAATCTATACATATACATACACAATCTTTATCCAATTCCATATCAAAAAGCATTAAATCTTTAATTCTAAATCTTTAACCAATTTTTTCACATATTTTGAGCACATAAATAAATAAACTTACCAAGTGATAGATTTGGAAAATTATTATTCTCCTTCAAATACTGAGAAAAAAAGATTACAAGTTTGTGAAAAACTTGTCTTGACCGGAGTTTTGACCGGGACGGAGTTAATATAAACAGTCACTTTATAAATTACAAGCCACTTTATATTCTCCTTCAAATGGGCCTCCAGACAAAACTAAATTACAAGCCACTTTATAATAATGAAAAACAACAAGAGCTTTATAAACAGTCGCTATTTGCTTTTGTCTTCGTTTTCTTGTAAAGAATAGATCCACCCACTTTGTATCATCCTTAGCTGCTTTTTCCATTGCTGTTTAAGTGGGTTTGAAATAATTGAACTAATTTTTTTTTCTTCAAGTGGGTTTAATCTTCATTGTTCTTCAAGTGAGAGAAAGCTAAAATGAATGATGTGGACTTGGGTATTAGTGGTTAAAAGGAAAAAGATAGAGATACATGAGCAGATATGTGTGTTGACTTTGGGATTTGATTTGAATTAGGATACTTACTTATTGTTAATCTGATTTTGTTTTTTAGTGTATTTGATCTAGATCTGAATAATTGTGTGTAGACTTTGGTATATGAATAATTGATGGCTCATGTATCTCTATCTTAGGATGAGTGATGTTTGTTGACTGAAAAAGATAGAGAAAGGGTGTGAATTAGGATGTGAAAAAGATAGAGATACATGAGCAGATATTATTTATTTTTTTTGTATAGCAAATAATACACGACTATTTGATCTAGATCTAAATTAGGATGAGTGATGTTTGTGGTGTTTGTTAGTGGATAAGGTGTTTGATTGCATTTTACCAGGTGAAAAATACCCAAAAAAAGATAAGGTGTTTGATTGTTTATAGTGGAAAGGGTGTGTTGTGAAATGACCAAATTGCCCTTTTAAATCCAATAGATAACGGGCGTTAGTATCAGTTTGTGGGGCCACTTGGAATGAGGGACTAACGGCGCATAACGTTTCTGACTTAAGGACCACCGGCGCAAGTTTTTTGGTCAAATGACCAAATCAGCCAGTCAACGCAAACCACAAGGACCATTGGTGTAGTTTACTCAAAAAATTATGAATATGATATCATTTTTGCTGTAACATTTATAAAAGATGGTTTCCTGGTCAACCCGACCAGACACGTTTTGACCCATACAAAAATATGTACTGCATTTTTTTTTACCATAAATCCTTTTTAAACTGTTAACTTGTTCTCCCATTTTACAACATCTAATGAATAGCTAGAACAATATCAGGACCGCCACAACGTTTAGAGGTTATGTACATAGGATCTCATCCTAAATCCCCTATATAAGATAAAATGACTTGTGTAGCTATGTCTAAACAAGATCATATATGCATTGAACTTTAGATGAACGAGTATGTACAAGTGTTGGTGTATGTGTCCGGACGTCATGCTTGTCCGGACGATACATACTTGGTCCGGACGAGGCCCTCGGATCCGGACGTCACATTCTGTCCGGATTATTTTATACGTTCGGCCATGCTTCCGACAGAACTGCCGCCGTACGTGTTGAATAGTCCCATCAAGCTGTCACTTCCCCAGATTTTGCGGGATTATGTCCACCACGTGATCTGACATCTACCTGCTAGGTCAGACATAGGTCAACGCACAAGTCTCAAGGTAAACAGGTACAGTAGATGTGGGTAGTATAAATACCCACACCTCATTTGCAATAGATTTCAATTAACACCTACTACTGTTACTCTCATATCACTATTCATATTACCCGATACTCATTCTCACGCTGGAGGTTGGTCCTGGGATAAAACCCGGGGCGAGCCTAACGCGTGTTCTTCTTGTGTGTAGGGGCAAGCAAGATCCGAAGGACGAAACATAGAAGTGGGACCTGCCTGCAAGGTTTTACTTCAACAAATTGGCGCCATCCGTGGGACCCGCTATTCAATCTACCAGAGCGTTGAAATGGCCGGTCCTTCCTCTCACTTCCTAAACGAAACCGATAACAATCAGAACCAACGACTGAAAAAACCGAAACGCCTCAAAAAATCCGAAACGATCGGCATGGTAAGAAGCCAGCCGGAAAATAGAAAGAGAAGGTACGGGGGGCATGATGAGGAATGGATGAACGTTCCGATAGTTTTCCCCCCGGTCGCGACCGGTGATCTGTCGGAGGAACCGCTCATCGTCGAAGGTGACATAGAGGGGTATTTAGTCCGAAGGATATATATCGATGAAGGATCCTCCGTGAACGTAATGTATGAGCATTGTTTCAATAACCTCTGCTCAGACATAAGGGCAAGGCTCAAAGAAACGAGCACTTCTCTAGTGGGATTCTCCGGAGAGACAAGCAGGCCGTTGGGCAAAATCGAATTAGATGTGTGTTTCGGCAACCACGGTATGTTACGAAAAACAACTATGAAATTTTGTGTGATACAGTCCCCATCTCCCTATAATGTGATACTGGGCCGAACCGGTCTTAAGGAGTTAAGGGCAATCCCGTCGACAATTCATTCGATGGTCAAGTTCCCCACACCGAAAGGAGTGGCGACATTGGTCGCACGATCGGCTATGGTGCTAGAATGCAGGCGACTGGAAAAGAAACAAATAATGGAGGTGCCTCGAGAGGCGGAAACTGTCAAGTTGGAAGTGGGTAAGACGGAGGAAATCCTAGTGAACCCCGCACATCCGGAACAACTGGTCACCATAGGAACAGGGTTTTCGAGGGAATGCCGGAAACATCTAGTCGAGCTGTTGAGAAAGAATAAGGACGTGTTCGTGTGGCAACCCTCGGATATGACCGGAGTTCCACGACGGCTGATCAAGCACCACCTGAATGTCAACATTGACGACACGCCGGTAGCTCAGAAGAAACGCAACTTATCCGAGGAAAAGAATCAAGTGGTACTAAAGGAGGTGGATGAATGGTTGAGAGCAGGAATCGTTCGGCCAGTTCGCTATCCCACATGGATCTCCAACCCAGTACTAGTAAAAAAGAGCGATGGAAATTGGCGAATGTGTATTGATTTCAAAAACTTAAACTCCTCGTGTCCGAAGGATTACTATCCGCTTCCGGAAATAGATTGGAAGATCGAGTCGGTAATGGGGTTCAGGTACAAGTGTTTTCTAGACGCATACAAGGGCTACCACCAAGTCCAAATGGCCGAAGAAGATGAAGAAAAGACGGTGTTCTATACGGAACAAGGAACATACTGCTATACCAAAATGCCATTCGGCTTAAAGAATGCCGGAGCCACCTACCAACGTCTCGTTGATTCGGCTTTCCGGGGTCAGATCGGTAGGAATCTGGAAGCCTATGTGGACGATATGGTGATCAAAAGCAAAGGAGAAAAGGAAATGTTGGCAGATATTGCTGAAACCTTCTATAACCTGCGAAAAATTAACATGAAGTTAAATCCGAAGAAGTGCTCCTTCGGCGTCGAAGAAGGAAAATTTTTAGGCTACATGGTAACCTCCGAGGGTATTCGGGTAAACCCAAGTAAAACAAAAGTCATCGCACAAATGAAATCCCCTTCGACTTTGAAAGAAATGCAAAGCCTAAGTGGCAAATTGGACTCTCTAAACAGGTTTTTGGCAAAATCGGCCGAGAGGTCCCTTCCGTTCTTTGAAACTCTGAAAAACATCACCAAAGAAAACAAGGACGAATACAGGTGGACCGATAAGGCTGAAGAGGCATTCCAGTCACTCAAGAAGCTCATCTTAGATCTCCCATCCCTATCAACACCTAAAACAAAAGAGATCTTATATGTGTACCTGGCAGCGGCAAAAGAGACAATCAGTGCAGTCCTGCTAACCGAGAGGGACAGGAAGCAGTCGCCTATTCACTATGTAAGCCGAACCTTACAAGAAGCTGAAAAGAACTACTCTCCGGTCGAAAAACTAGTGCTGTCGCTATTACACATGTCAAGAAGGTTAAGAAGGTATTTTGAGGCCCATCCCATCCGAGTAATAACGGATCAACCAATAAAGCAAATTCTAAGTAAGCCAGAGGCCTCCGGAAGGTTGACAAAATTTTCCATAGAGTTAGGAGCCTACAACATCACCTACGTACCAAGGAACGCAGTTAAGGGGCAAGTCCTCGCATACTTCATATCGGAAATTCCCGTCGGAACGGAAGAGTCGTATCCGAAAAAACAAGGAAAAGGAGTCCACGACATCTCCAATCCGGAGAACTGGATACTCTACACAGACGGTGTGTCAAGCAGTAAGGGTTCCGGAGCGGGTCTCGTGTTGATCGGACCCTGTCAGACCGAACACACTTACGCCCTCCGTTTGAACTTCAAAAGTACTAACAACGAAGCAGAATATGAGGCGCTCCTCGCCGGTCTGCGGCTCGCCAAAAAGATGATGGTGGAATGCCTAGAGGTCCGGGTGGACTCAAAGTTGGTAGCAAGTCAGATTAATGGGGACTTCGTAGCGACCAAGGAAAGTATGATCCGATACTTGGCAAAGGCGAAAGAATACATCGGCGGTTTCAAAAAGTTCAAAATCTGTAACATCCCGAGAACATAAAATCAAAAGGCGGATGTTTTGAGTAAGCTAGCATCGGTAGCTTTTAATCATCTGACCAAGGAAATTCTGGTCGAAGTGTTGGAAAAGCCGTCAACCGAAGAGAAACAGGTTGGAGCAATTGTAGAAGAAGAAGAGGATAACTGGATGACACCAATCGTCCGGTGTCTGAAGGAAGGGGTGTGGCCTGATGACCCCAATGAAGCAAGGGCACTACGAATGAAAATCCCTCAGTATACAATGGAAGGAGATGTGTTGTTCAAAAAATCATACCTCAGTCCGATGCTAAGATGTGTCGGCCCTCTCCAAGCGAACTATGTCATACGAGAGGTACACGAAGGGGCATGTGGGATGAACCCCGGCCCAAGGTCGGTCGTAGCCAAACTAATGAGGCAAGGCTATTACTGGCCAACCATGCACAGAGACGCCAGGGAGGAAATCAACAAATGCGATTCCTGTCAGATCTACGCTCCGGTCCCAAATCTACCTAAAACTATTATGACATCTATCATGGCACCGTGGCCTTTTTACCAATGGGGAATGGACGTACTGGGCCCCCTACCGGAGGCTCCAGGGAAAGTAAAGTTTGTCATTGTGGCTGTCGATTACTTCACAAAGTGGATCGAGGCGAAGCCCCTCGCTAAAACCATCGGCAAAGACGTAAAGAAATTTGTGTGGGAAAATATCGTTTGTAGGTTCGGACTCCCGGGCATTATAGTCACGGACAACGGAACAAATTTTGTCAAAGACCCGTTCAAAAGCTGGTGTGAGAAGTTAAAAATTAAGCAGATTAACACAGTGGTGGCCCATGCTCAAGCAAATGGATTAGTCGAAAGGGCCAACAAAAGCCTCATGCACGGTATCAAAACCCGCCTAGGGAGAGAAAGAGCCGGATGGGTGGATGAATTACCGAACGTCCTATGGGCCTTCCGGACTTCACTCAAAACAAGTAACGGGGAAACCCCCTTCGGCCTGACGTACGGTAGCGAGGCGGTTATTCCGGCCGAAATTGGAATGCCCACACACCGTACCATGCTTTACAACCCGGAAGACAATGAAGAACAACAACGTCTAAACCTTGACTTGTTACAAGAAAGACGAGAGATGGCAGCTATTCGGGAGGCCAAGTATAAAACCAAGGTCGAACAGTATTACAACCAAAGGGTCCTCCCGGTATCTTTCAAAGTAGGAGATTTCGTGTACCGAAGAAATGAGGCCAGCCGAGTTGAAAACCAAGGAAAGTTGGGACCTAATTGGGAAGGCCCATACCGGGTCGTCGAGGCCTACGACAACGGCTCATACAAGCTCCACACAATGGAAGACCGAGAGGTACCCTGGACGTGGAATGCAATGAATCTACGAAATTGTTTCTTGTAAAATCGGTACGCCGAAGTTTGCTAACATCTACATCTACAGTGTTCCAATAAATAAAAGGAGCAATTTTCCGATATACAATTGTGTGGTACTCTAATGATGTGGCAATAAATTCAACTGTAAAACCCAAAAATCTGAAAACATGTAAAAGACCAAAATGCCCCTACGATCTAAAACTTTGATTTATGAGCTTATAAAATACCAAATAAATTCTAAACTTCGGGAGATAATTAAGATACGAAGTAAAATAAATTCCACGACCACATTTGACATTTGTGAAGTACCAAGAATTATTTGTGACACAAAGTATATGCCGAAAATACCTTACATATATTTATTATATTATTAAACCTTATAATTAAAACTAAAAACATTTAAATTGCAAAAATAAATTAGGAAACAATACTAATTGAATGGGTCATAATTCCTGCGATTTTGGCCAGCCCATTCCCCCCCCCCCCCTACTCGGTCTTATCCCATTTTATTAATGACAAATCATAACAAACCCTAAAAAGTATACCGAGTAAACTAAAACACACACAAAAATCCCTAGAGCCTTCACATGAATTTCTGGAGCTTGGAGAGTATTTTTATGGTGTTGTTCGTGGTCTAAGAAAGCTTGGAAAAATTGGTTTAAGTCGTGGGGATCGTCTGTTTGTTCGCTAGCCTTTGTTTTGTCGAAGTATTGTCTTCCGAAGGTATAAATCGTCCATAATTAATTCGATCACTCTAAAATTCGTTTATCATTTTTATTACGTTCCTTATATTGGTTATGACCTGGGAAAAATATCTACAAGGTTTGTGGATCGCTCGTTTGGTCGTGGTGAATTATTGGTGTCGTGTTATTCAATCCGAGAAGCTTAAATTCGTCCAGCCTATTCTATTCGTTCTAGATCTGGTCTGGTATTTTTCTAGCACTCTACACATCCTATATAACGTGTAAAAAATGATAGATTCGAACCATGCATCATATTTCGATCGTTTGATAATTATGTAATACGAAACCCTAAAAACGTAAAAACACTATATAAAATTTATACGAATTTTATGGATCTTTTGTATATTTTTAGTGGGCTCTAAATACATCATATAACATCACAAAAATAGTTGTTCGAATTATTGAAGCTTAAAATCATTGTTGTCGAATTATGGGAATTATCAGATTATATGTAAAATAAAGGGAAAAATATGAAAACCTAAAGACCTAATCGAATTAGGGTTTATGTAGTTGGATCTGAATTTTTAATGTATTTTAATGATGGAGTAATGATTAAATGATGATTGGATAATTAGGGTTTTAGTTTTGTATATTAAAAGTGTTTACCGAATGATAAATAAATAGTTAAGGGAGTGTTTTGTAAATTATGAAACTTATAGGATATTTTTGTAAGGTTATATAAACCTGGGAGAATGTGTAAAAAATATAAAATGAGGGTCTTATGTGTAATATTTGCAAGATATGGATTTTATTGTAAACATTGTATACGATTTGGAAATAATTAAACTAGAGGGACTAAAAATGTAAATTCTGGAAACTTGAAGTCATTTTGGGTAAATAATGATATTAAGAGTGTTTTGGGTAATTTTGAGTATTTGTGGGCTTAATGTGTAATTATTATGGAATTATGATTTAATTTATAAGTTTTGTAAACTTAAGGGACCATTTGTGTGAATTCTGAAATCTGAGGGGCTGTTTCGTACTATATGTAAATTCTGATGTGACATTCTGAAATTTTTGTAAAATAAGATGCTTGTTTGGTAAATATGGATATTATAGGGTTAAATTGTAAATTATGTAATTATGAGGTTTATTTTGTAAATTAAATAACTAAAGGGGTATAAAGTGTAAATTGTGGAACTTAAGGGATTAAAAGTGCCATTCTGAATAACTTCTATATTAAATGAGTAAATTAAGATATTAGACCTTTGACTTTGGTAAAGTTACTTTTAAAACCCTAAATCAGGGAAACTTGTCATATTTAACCCTAACCTCTGATAATTTGTTAAAGTGAACATTACTTCCATAATAAGCCTAATAAATGACTTAACTTAAATTATATTATTTGAAAACTTACTAATTCTGGAAACCTGCTAAAAATAGAAAGTTACTAAATCTGGAAAGGTTCTTAAAATGGAAAGATGAATTAAAATAGTAAGTTGAACTTGAACCCCTTTGTAATTCCGTCTTCTACTTCTTTAGGTGTGAAGAAGGAGAAGCACTGATCTCTGTTCCGTGTTTGCTTATTTTTCTGTTTGCTTGTCATAAGGTACAGATATTCCGCCCTCTTTCAGTAAGGGCAATTTCCTTCTCTTAACTTTGATTCTGATCTCTGTTTCAGATTAGGATTTCCTTAAGCCATTGCTATGTTTCCTTTGTTTGTGAACCTTTGATATGATCCCTTATTCTGTGAACTCTGATTTGAACCTGATTTATTTCTGAACCTCTGATATATATTACTCCTGAAATATTTGACATGAACCTTTTGACATGAACCTTTATTTATGACCCTCTGATATGATATCTGACTCTGACCACGGTTTGATACCCGAGCCAACTCACTAGGCATGAGGTGTTCATGTCCTTGTCATTGATGCACCGATGGCTTGACTCTAGGGTAGGAGAGAGATGACCTATCCCGTCCCTGACTTTATTTTATCTGGTGTTTATTGGTAGACTCTGGCCACCTGGGGCGTATGGATGCATCATAGATTTGTTCTGTTTCTGTTATCTGTTATAATTTACTGTTTACATGTATACCTCTGGTGATTGATGGTGTGTGCGATACACGTCTTTCACAACCTCTGGGAGCTGATCACTCCATATATATATATATATATATATATATTTGATACATGAGGACACCCCTCATATTATCTGGTTACTTGAGAGGCATCCCCTCTGGATTACTGATATGGCTATATGGTTATGATATCTCTGTTTTCTGGGCTCGTGGTGGATTACTGTTCCTTTACTTTACTTTTACTTTACCTTTGCTTTTCCTTACCTTTTCCCTTTTATCCTTATTCATTTCTGCATTTCTGATTATGTCTATTGATCTATATTTCTGATTCTCTGCATTTGTATCCGTTACTGTTTTGTTATCTATATATCTGTTCACTGAGCTCTCGTAGCTCAACCGCATTTCTTTTCCTGCGGCAGGTACTTAAGCTAGGAGCTGGGTTTTAGCTTTGGGATGAGAGCGACTTGTGTGAAGCTTAGACTTTAGACATTCTAGATTTACCATTTGGATTTTGATTCTGTTATGCCATTGTTTGGGCATTTTGGATTTATGTACTTCAGTTTATTTCTGTTTTCACTTCTGGCATAAGTCATGTTGACTTATTTTCCCTTTTATCATTAATGTTATAGACTTATGATGTTTTGGATTGAATGCTTGTGATCTGATATGAAACCATTGTTGTGATATCTTTACCCTTGTCGGGTTGGGGTGTTACAATTTATGGTATCAGAGACAGGTTATCCGAAACCCTTAGAGCTTAGGCTCGTGACCTGTGAGGATTGGGTAGAAATTAGGTTTCCTTTCGCGCACTCTTTTCCTGTTTTGCTCTGTCATATTTTCTTGATCTGCTCTGTCATATTCTGTTTGAGTTTGCTAATCATTTTTGTGATCGTTCAGATGGTGAATACGCGTTTTACCCAGTACACTGATGGGAATGATGGCCCTGATTTTGAGGCCATGATAGCCGCTGCTATGGCTGCTGCTCTTCCTTAGTTGGTGACCCATGTCACCAATAACATCAGAAATGGTGCGAGTTCTTCTGGTGGTGGTGGTGGCGATGCTCCACCCACTGCTCCACCCACTGCTCCACCTGTTGGTATTCATGTATGGATAGATAGGTTCAATAAGCTCAAGCCTCTCTCTTTCAGGTCCGCTGCCACTCCCCATGAGGCAGAGGACTGGATCACCCATGTCGAGAAGTTGTTCAGGGTTCTCGGATGTGCTGACGAGTTTAAAACTCGTTTGGCCACATTCAAGCTGGAGGGTGACGCTCTTAATTGGTGGACTGCTCTTGTTCAGGCAAAGGGAGATGATTATGCTGAGACCTGTTCTTGGGCGGATTTCATTGAGGTGTTCTATAGGCAGTATATTCCATTATCGGAGCAGCAGAAGTATGAGAGGGAGTATGGGACGATTCGTCAGGGGGATCGTGAGTCGTCGGGTGAGTTTATGCAGAGGTTCTTACGTTTGGCCAGCTTTGTTGGGCCAGAGGTTACTGGGGATGCTCGTCGTCAGGCTCGTCATTTTAAGTGGGCATTGAAGACGTGGGTTTTAGATCGTATCGTGAACTTTGAGTACGAGGATGTGGCTGCAGTTCAGGATGCTGCACGTAACATAGAGTTGTTACATGCGGACGGGGGTTCTAATAAGCGGGATAGGGACGGTAACCGTGTGGATTTCCGGGGTCAGGGTCGTCAGGACCAAGGGCATGAGCAGAAGGGTCGTCAGGACCGGGATTCTTATCAGAGGCGTCAGGATTTTAGGAGTCAGGATCGGCGGGATTCTGGTAGGTATGGGAATGACCGGCAGGGTCATGGTGGTAACAACCCGCGTCGGGGTTTTCAGCAGAGTCAGCATAGTCGGGGTTCTGGATCGGGTTCTCAGAGGGGACCGACTGAGAGTTTACCTTCTCATCCTATCTGTGTTACATGTGGGAAAGGTCATTCCGGGGCGTGTCGTAAGGCTTCGGGTACTTGTTTCAGATGTGGATCAACTGAGCATCGAGTGCGGGACTGTCCTAAGCAGAATCCGGCACAAGCTGGAAACTATCTTCTTCCTCCTCCTCCTCCCCTACCGAATACAGGTCGTGTGTTTTCAACCACTCGGGACCAGGCAGCTAAGGCGTCAGGTACCATTACTGGCATTCTGTATATTGGTGATTTTACTATTTACGCGCTTTTTGACACTGGAGCAACACATTCTATCATATCTGTGAAACTAGCTAAGAAACTGAATATACCTTCAACACCACTAAATAACCAAATTGCTATATCTACCCCAATGAAAAATCATATCCTTATCAACCATGAATATTTGAACTGTCCGTTACGCTTCGATGATCGGATTCGTCCGGCAAACTTACTTCCTCTGGACATGATTGATTTTGATGTCATTCTGGGTATGGATTGGTTGGCTTCTCATCGAGCAACCATTGACTGCTACGCCAGAAATGTGATTTTTGGTGATCTGAATAATCCTGAATTCGTGTATCATGAGTCTCGCCCTCTAAAATCTGTTAAAATCATCTCTGCTATGAAAGCACGAACTCTGATATCTCATGGTTGCCAAGGCTATTTGGCTTCTGTTAAAGATTCATCTGTAGAAAGCCCTGATGTTGCTAGCGTTCCCATTGTTCGGGATTTTGCTGATGTTTTTCCTGAAGTACTTCCTGGTCTTCCTCCGGCTAGAGAAGTGGAATTTTCTATTGATCTGATTTCCGGTGCCGAACCTATCTCTAAGGCTCCGTACCGGATGGCACCCGTTGAATTGAAAGAGTTAAAAGAGCAATTGGAAGAGTTGCTAGAGTGTGGTTTTATTCGGCCTAGTGTATCTCCATGGGGCGCACCTGTTCTGTTTGTGAAGAAGAAAGACGGTAGTATGCGGTTGTGCATTGATTATCGTGAGTTGAATCGTATTACCATCCGAAACCGTTATCCGCTTCCTCGCATTGATGACTTGTTTGATCAGCTGCAAGGAGCCAAGGTGTTCTCTAAAATCGACTTGCGATCTGGTTATCACCAATTGCGAGTTAAAGAGCAGGATGTCTCAAAGACTGCTTTACGTACCCGCTATGGACACTATGAGTTTCTGGTTATGCCTTTTGGCTTAACAAATGCTCCTGCTGTGTTTATGGATTTGATGAACCGGGTCTTTCATGAATTTCTTGATAAGTTCGTCATTGTTTTCATTGATGATATTCGGGTGTATTCTAAATCGTCTGAGGAGCACGAGCAGCATTTGCGTATTGTTCTGGGTATTCTGAGGCTGCAGAAATTATTCGCGAAATTTTCCAAGTGTGAGTTCTGGCTGAACCAAGTAGCTTTCCCTGGTCACATTGTGTCTGCAGATGGTATCACCATGGATCTATCTAAGGTTGAGGCTATCACCAAGTGGCCGAGACCTACCACTGTGACTGAAGTCAGGAGTTTTATGGGATTAGCTGGCTATTACAGGCGTTTTGTTGAAGGATTTTCTAAGTTAGCTTTGCCTTTGACTCAGTTGATGCGGAAGGGCGAAAAGTTTGTATGGACTGATGAGCGTGAACAGAGTTTTGAAGAGTTGAAAAGGCGATTGGTGTCTGCACCTATTCTGACATTACCATCGGGTTCTGGAGGTTTCCAAATCTATAGTGATGCTTCTAAGAAGGGTTTGGGCTGTGTGCTTATGCAACACGGCAAGGTGATTGCCTATGCTTCTCGGCAATTGAAACTGATTGAACAAATATTTGCCAACCAAGCCTTCGATGGTGATCAAAGGAATAATGGGGTGTTGAGATTGCGCCAAGCTTGTTCTTAACCTGAAAATAAGAAATACGAAGACACTACGTTAAGTGATTGCGCAGGGGTTGGACCCTGCGAACCACCTCCGGCGTGCGAGTAAGTATGTGTAATGGTAATGTAGGTCGTAAATTTAGAGAGTGAAGTTAACTTTGAGATAACATTGAGATTACTTACTTTGTTCTTGCCCGACTAAGCTATTTATAGGGGAGAAATAGGCCTTAGTGGGCGGTTGCACTTATTTCGGAGATCATGGGGGCGTCCCATGATTTGTGGTAACCGCTAGGGCTTTGTAGCCCACGATCTCTATTTTGGCGGGAAAGCCAAGGGAAGAGGGAACGTGGGTTTGACCAGGTCAGGATGGTTCTTCGTTCTTGGTTCTTGTCGGAGGTAAGGCTCCAAGCGGTAACGGAGGCCAGGCTCTGATCATTGACGGAGGTCAGGCTCCAAACGGTAACAGGAGGCCAGGCTCCGAACGGTGGCAGAGGCCAGACTCCGAACGTTGACGGAGACAGGCTCCGAAAAGTCGAAGGTGGGGCTCCGAACAGTGACGGAGGCCAGGCTCCGAATGTTGACGGAGGCCAGGCTTCGAACGTTGACGGAGGCCAGACTCCGAACAGTGACGGAGGCCAGGCTCCGGACGTTGACAGAGACCAGGTTCCGAACAGCGACGGAGGCCAGGTTCTGAACCTCGACAGAGGTTAGACACTATGAGTGCCTTGGGTGAAGATTGACCTGGGCCTTCGAAGAGAAGGCTTCGTACAGGTTCGAAGGGGAGTCCTTCGACCCGCTCGGAGGGTACATCATCAAGCCCCCCAGTCGAAAGTGATATATACGTACGAGTATATATTGCTTACGACTCAAAAAACATGCTACACTCTATTCCTTTCGTCACAAATTCGTACGAGTAAAGGATAAGTGCTTAAACAAACTTGCGCAATAAATGCGGCTAATGAATATGGAACTTCCACACCTTACGCCACACACTATCCCTTTCATCACAAATTCGTCACTTAAGTATTCCAACCCCCTTCGTATCTCAGCATCCCGAACATGCCTTTTGCAAGCCCTTAAGAGGGATTCCAACGCTTTGTGATTGCCTTCGACAAAGGCTGGGCTAATAACAGGTTCCGAATTGGCTGATCTCGAAGCATGATGGTTGGGTGCTACTTCTGGGTGAGAACATGTTGTGAACGTGGAAGCGGTTATTGGGGGAAGGTTGTTGGAGTCGTTGACTAGGATTGGAGCCAAGGTCGAGAAACCCGGTGGGGGAGTATCTTCTCTTCCTTGATCCATGCCGGATATATAGTGAAAGTAGTTCCAATTGGTTATAAACTTGGAAATAACGAGACTTATTGTTGCGTGTCCCACGGATGGCGCCACTGATTGAACAAATATTTGCCAACCAAGCCTTCGATGGTGATCAAAGGAATAATGGGGTGTTGAGATTGCGCCAAGCTTGTTCTTAACCTGAAAATAAGAAATACGAAGACACTACGTTAAGTGATTGCGCAGGGGTTGGACCCTGCGAACCACCTCCGGCGTGCGAGTAAGTATGTGTAATGGTAATGTAGGTCGTAAATTTAGAGAGTGAAGTTAACTTTGAGATAACATTGAGATTACTTACTTTGTTCTTGCCCGACTAAGCTATTTATAGGGGAGAAATAGGCCTTAGTGGGCGGTTGCACTTATTTCGGAGATCATGGGGGCGTCCCATGATTTGTGGTAACCGCTAGGGCTTTGTAGCCCACGATCTCTATTTTGGCGGGAAAGCCAAGGGAAGAGGGAACGTGGGTTTGACCAGGTCAGGATGGTTCTTCGTTCTTGGTTCTTGTCGGAGGTAAGGCTCCAAGCGGTAACGGAGGCCAGGCTCTGATCATTGACGGAGGTCAGGCTCCAAACGGTAACAGGAGGCCAGGCTCCGAACGGTGGCAGAGGCCAGACTCCGAACGTTGACGGAGACAGGCTCCGAAATGTCGAAGGTGGGGCTCCGAACAGTGACGGAGGCCAGGCTCCAAATGTTGACGGAGGCCAGGCTTCGAACGTTGACGGAGGCCAGACTCCGAATAGTGACGGAGGCCAGGCTCCGGACGTTGACAGAGACCAGGTTCCGAACAGCGACGGAGGCCAGGTTCTGAACCGTGACGGAGGCCAGGTTCTGAACCTCGACAGAGGTTAGACACTATGAGTGCCTTGGGTGAAGATTGACCTGGGCCTTCGAAGAGAAGGCTTCGTACAGGTTCGAAGGGGATTCCTTCGACCCGCTCGGAGGGTACATCATCAGAAACCCTATGAAGAAAATTATCCAACTCATGATCTGGAATTAGCAGCGGTTGTTTTTGCATTAAAAATCTGGAGACATTACTTGTATGGTGAATCGTGTGATATCTTCACCGATCACAAGAGTCTCAAATACATCTTTACTCAGAAGGAGCTTAATATGAGACAGAGGAGATGGTTAGAACTTCTGAAGGATTACGACACGAACATCCAGTATCATCCAGGCAAGGCTAATGTGGTTGCTGATGCACTTAGTCGTAAATCTGGAATGATTGCTAGTTTGGAGATTGATCCGCATGTTCTTAAGGATTTGGAGCATTTGGATGTCGAGTTGTGTGTTCGGCGTGATGTTGGTTACTGGGCTAGTTTGAAAATTGAGTCAAATCTGATGTTGCGTATTAAAGAAGCTCAGAAAGATGATGGTGAGCTTTGGGCCATTGTTCAGAATGTAGAAGAAGGTAAGCAAACTGAGTTCAGAGTTGATGATAACGGAGTTGTCTTGTATGAGGATCGTTTATGCGTGCATAATGATTCTGACTTGCGTGAGGCTGTGTTGACTGAGGCTCACAGTTCTCCTTTCTCTATTCATCCTGGTTCTACCAAGATGTATCGGGATCTTAAGCAGCATTTCTGGTGGAACGGTATGAAGCAAGATGTGGCGTTATTTGTTGCTAGATGTATGACCTGCCAGCAAGTTAAGATTGAGCATCAGCGAGCTAGTGGTCTGTTACAGCCTTTGGAGATTCCTGCATGGAAGTGGGATGAGATCTCCATGGATTTCGTTTCTGGTTTGCCTTTGACTCGTAAAAGACATGATGCGATTTGGGTGGTCGTTGATCGGCTAACTAAATCTGCTCATTTCTTACCTATCCGTATGAGTTATAGTGTTAGTAGGTTGGCGGAGATTTTTCAGCAGGAGATTGTTAGATTGCATGGTATGCCTTCATCTATTGTTTCTGATCGTGATCCTCGTTTCACTTCGCGTTTCTGGAAGGGACTTCATAAAGCTTGGGGCGCTCGCCTTAAGTTTAGTACTGCATTTCATCCCCAAACTGATGGTCAGTCGGAGAGGACCATTCAGACTTTGGAAGACATGTTACGATCTTGTGCTTTGGAATGGACCGGTAGTTGGGACGAGTATTTGTGTCTAGTGGAGTTTGCGTATAATAACAGTTGGCATGCGAGTATTCGAATGGCTCCTTTCGAGATGTTGTATGGTAGGAAGTGTAGGGCTCCTGTTTGTTGGAATGAAGTAGGTGAACGTCTGATTGAGGGACCAGAGATGATCGAGATCACCAATGAAAAGGTGGCAGTTGCTAGGGAAAAATTAAAGGAGGCTCGTGCTCGTCAGAAGAGCTATGCTGACAAGCACCGTCGTGACCTGGAGTTTAATGTTGGTGACCGCGTATTTCTGAAAGTATCTCCTTTCCGTGGGGTTAAGCGTTTTGGAATTAAGGGCAAGTTGAGTCCTCGATTTATTGGTCCTTTTGAAATTCTGGAGCGTATTGGGGAGGTTTCTTATCGTCTGGCTTTACCTCCTCAACTATCTCATGTGCATAATGTTTTCCATGTATCTCTTCTGAGGGGATACAATTATCACCCATTGCATGTAGTATCTTATCCGCTTGATCAGATTCAGCCCGATATGTCTTTGTCTGAAGAGCCGGAAGCGGTTTTGGATCGCCATGAGCGAGTTATGAGAAATAAAGTCATTCCGTTCGTAAAGGTTCTTTGGAAGAATCACCCAGAGCGCGAGGCTACCTGGGAAACTGAGGAATCGATACGAGCTAGCTATCCTCACTTTGTATTCTGATCTGGTATGTCTTTGTTTTGTTTTCCGTTCCTTTTCATTTCTGATTTCGTTGCAAATTTCGGGGACGAAATTTTTCTGTTAGAGGGGAAGAGTTGTAAAACACAAAAATCTGAAAACATGTAAAAGACCAAAATGCCCCTACGATCTAAAACTTTGATTTATGAGCTTATAAAATACCAAATAAATTCTAAACTTCGGGAGATAATTAAGATACGAAGTAAAATAAATTCCACGACCACATTTGACATTTGTGAAGTACCAAGAATTATTTGTGACACAAAGTATATGCCGAAAATACCTTACATATATTTATTATATTATTAAACCTTATAATTAAAACTAAAAACATTTAAATTGCAAAAATAAATTAGGAAACTATACTAATTGAATGGGTCATAATTCCTGCGATTTTGGCCAGCCCATTCCCCCCCCCTACTCGGTCTTATCCCATTTTATTAATGACAAATCATAACAAACCCTAAAAAGTATACCGAGTAAACTAAAACACACACAAAAATCCCTAGAGCCTTCACACGAATTTCTGGAGCTTGGAGAGTATTTTTCTGGTGTTGTTCGTGGTCTAAGAAAGCTTGGAAAAATTGGTTTAAGTCGTGGGGATCGTCCGTTTGTTCGCTAGCCTTTGTTTTGTCGAAGTATTGTCTTCCGAAGGTATAAATCGTCCATAATTAATTCGATCACTCTAAAATTCTTTTATCATTTTTCTTACGTTCCTTATATTGGTTATGACCTGGGAAAAATATCTACAAGGTTTGTGGATCGCTCGTTTGGTCGTGGTGAATTATTGGTGTCGTGTTATTCAATCCGAGAAGCTTAAATTCGTCCAGCCTATTCTATTCGTTCTAGATCTGGTCTGGTATTTTTCTAGCACTCTACACATCCTATATAACGTGTAAAAAATGATAGATTCGAACCATGCATCATATTTCGATCGTTTGATAATTATGTAATACGAAACCCTAAAAACGTCAAAACACTATATAAAATTTATACGAATTTTTTGGATCTTTTGTATATTTTTCGTGGGCTCTAAATACATCATATAACATCACAAAAATAGTTGTTCTAATTATTGAAGCTTAAAATCATTGTTGTCGAATTATGGGAATTATCGGATTATATGTAAAATAAAGGAAAAAATATGAAAACCTAAAGACCTAATCGAATTAGGGTTTATGTAGTTGGATCTGAATTTTTAATGTATTTTAATGATGGAGTAATGATTAAATGATGATTGGATAATTAGGGTTTTAGTTTTGTATATTAAAAGTGTTTACCGAATGATAAATAAATAGTTAAGGGAGTGTTTTGTAAATTATGAAACTTATAGGATATTTTTTTAAGGTTATATAAACCTGGGAGAATGTGTAAAAAATATAAAATGAGGGTCTTATGTGTAATATTTGCAAGATATGGATTTTATTGTAAACATTGTATACGATTTGGAAATAATTAAACTAGAGGGACTAAAAATGTAAATTCTGGAAACTTGAAGTCATTTTGGGTAAATAATGATATTAAGAGTGTTTTGGGTAATTTTGAGTTTTTGTAGGCGTAATGTGTAATTATTATGGAATTATGATTTAATTTATAAGTTTTGTAAACTTAAGGGACCATTTGTGTGAATTCTGAAATCTGAGGGGCTGTTTCGTACTATATGTAAATTCTGATGTGACATTCTGAAATTTTTGTAAAATAAGATGCTTGTTTGGTAAATATGGATATTATAGGGTTAAATTGTAAATTATGTAATTATGAGGTTTATTTTGTAAATTAAATAACTAAAGGGGTATAAAGTGTAAATTGTGGAACTTAAGGGATTAAAAGTGCTATTCTGAATAACTTCTGTATTAAATGAGTAAATTAAGATATTAGACCTTTGACTTTGGTAAAGTTACTTTTAAAACCCTAAATCAGGGAAACTTGTCATATTTAACCCTAACCTCTGATAATTTGTTAAAGTGAACATTACTTCCATAATAAGCCTAATAAATGACTTAACTTAAATTATATTATTTGAAAACTTACTAATTCTGGAAACCTGCTAAAAATAGAAAGTTACTAAATCTGGAAAGGTTCTTAAAATGGAAAGATGAATTAAAATAGTAAGTTGAACTTGAACCCCTTTGTAATTCCGTCTTCTACTTCTTTAGGTGTGAAGAAGGAGAAGCACTGATCTCTGTTCCGTGTTTGCTTATTTTTCTGTTTGCTTGTCATAAGGTACAGATATTCCGCCCTCTTTCAGTAAGGGCAATTTCCTTCTCTTAACTTTGATTCTGATCTCTGTTTCATATTAGGATTTCCCTAAGCCATTGCTATGTTTCCTTTGTTTGTGAACCTTTGATATGATCCCTTATTCTGTGAACTCTGATTTGAACCTGATTTATTTCTGAACCTCTGATATATATTACTCCTGAAATATTTGACATGAACCTTTTGACATGAACCTTTATTTATGACCCTCTGATATGATATCTGACTCTGACCACGGTTTGATACCCGAGCCAACTCACTAGGCATGAGGTGTTCATGTCCTTGTCATTGATGCACCGATGGCTTGACTCTAGGGTAGGAGAGAGATGACCTATCCCGTCCCTGACTTTATTTTATCTGGTGTTTATTGGTAGACTCTGGCCACCTGGGGCGTATGGATGCATCATAGATTTGTTCTGTTTCTGTTATCTGTTATAATTTACTGTTTACATGTATACCTCTGGTGATTGATGGTGTGTGCGATACACGTCTTTCACAACATCTGGGAGCTGATCACTCCATATATATATATATATTTGATACATGAGGACACCCCTCATATTATCTGGTTACTTGAGAGGCATCCCCTCTGGATTACTGATATGGCTATATGGTTATGATATCTCTGTTTTCTGGGCTCGTGGTGGATTACTGTTCCTTTACTTTACTTTTCCTTTACCTTTGCTTTTCCTTACCTTTTCCCTTTTATCCTTATTCATTTCTGCATTTCTGATTATGTATGTTGATCTGTATTTCTGATTCTCTGCATTTGCATCCGTTACTGTTTTGTTATCTATATATCTGTTCACTGAGCTCTCATAGCTCAGCCGCATTTCTTTTCCTGCGACAGGTACTTAAGCTAGGACCTGGGTTTTAGCTTTGGGATGAGAGCGACTTGTGTGAAGCTTAGACTTTAGACATTCTAGATTTACCATTTAGATTTTGATTCTGTTATGCCATTGTTTGGGCATTTTGGATTTATGTACTTCAGTTTATTTCTGTTTTCACTTCTGGCATAAGTCATGTTGACTTATTTTCCCTTTTATCATTAATGTTATAGACTTATGATGTTATTGGATTGAATGCTTGTGATCTGATATGAAACCATTGTTGTGATATCTTTACCCTTGTCGGATTGGGGTGTTACAATTTATGGTATCAGAGACAGGTTATCCGAAACCCTTAGAGCTTAGGCTCGTGACCTGTGAGGATTGGGTAGAAATTAGGTTTCCTTTCGCGCTCTCTTTTCCTGTTTTGCTCTGTCATATTTTCTTGATCTGCTCTGTCATATTCTGTTTGAGTTTGCTAATCATTTTTATGATCGTTCAGATGGTGAATACGCGTTTTACCCAGTACACTGATGGGAATGATGGCCCTGATTTTGAGGCCATGATAGCCGCTGCTATGGCTGCTGCTCTTCCTTAGTTGGTGACCAACATCAGAAATGGTGCGAGTTCTTCTGGTGGTGGTGGTGGCGATGCTCCACCCACTGCTCCACCTGTTGGTATTCATGTATGGATAGAGAGGTGGTGGTGTTGACTTTGGGATTTGATTTGAATTAGGATACTTACTTATTGTTAATCTGATTTTGTTTTTTAGTGTATTTGATCTAGATATGAATAATTGTGTGTAGACTTTGGTATATGAATAATTGATGGCTCATGTATCTCTATCTTAGGATGAGTGATGTTTGTTGACTGAAAAAGATAGAGAAAGGGTGTGAATTAGGATGTGAAAAAGATAGAGATACATGAGCAGATTTTTTTTTTTTTTTTTTTTTTTTTGTATAGCAAATAATACAGGACTATTTGATCTAGATCTGAATTAGGATGAGTGATGTTTGTGGTGTTTGTTAGTGGATAAGGTGTTTGATTGCATTTTACCAGGTGAAAAATACCCAAAAAAAGATAAGGTGTTTGATTGTTTATAGTGGAAAGGGTGTGTTGTGAAATGACCAAATTGCCCTTTTAAATCCAATAGATAACGGGCGTTAGTATCAGTTTGTGGGGCCACTTGGAATGAGGGACTAACGGCGCATAACGTTTCTGACTTAAGGACCACCGGCGCAAGTTTTTTGGTCAAATGACCAAATCCGACAGTCAACGCAAACCACAAGGACCATTGGTGTAGTTTACTCAAAAAAATATGAATATGATATCATTTTTGCTGTAACATTTATAAAAGATGGTTTCCGGGTCAACCCGACCAGACACGTTTTGACCCATACAAAAATATGTACTGCATTTTTTTTTACCATAAATCCTTTTTAAACTGTTAACTTGTTCTCCCATTTTACCACATCTAATGAATAGCTAGAACAGTATCAGGACCGCCACAACGTTTAGAGGTTGTGTACATAGAATCTCATCCTAAATCCCTTATATAAGATAAAATGACTCGTGTAGCTATGTCTAAACAAGATCATATATGCATTGAACTTTAGATGAACGAGTATGTACAAGTGTTGGTGTATGTGTCCGGACGTCATGCTTGTCCGAACGATACATACTTGGTCCGGACGAGGCCCTCGGATCCGGACGTCACATTCTGTCCGGATTATTTTATACGTTCGGCCATGCTTCCGACAGAACTGCCGCCGTACGTGTTGAATAGTCCCATCAAGCTGTCACTTCCCCAGATTTTGCGGGATTATGTCCACCACGTGATCTGACATCTACCTGCTAGGTCAGACATAGGTCAACGCACAAGTCTTAAGGTAAACAGGTACAGTAGATGTGGGTAGTATAAATACCTACACCTCATTTGCAATAGATTTCAATGAACACCTACTACTGTTACTCTCATATCACTATTCATATTACCCGATACTCATTCTCACGCTGGAGGTTGGTCCTGGGATAAAACCCGGGGCGAGCCTAACGCGTGTTCTTCTTGTGTGTAGGGGCAAGCAAAATCCGAAGGAATCAATCCGGAGGACGAAACATAGAAGTGGGACCTGCCTGCAAGGTTTTACTTCAACAAATTGGCGCCATCCGTGGGACCCGCTATTCAATCTACCAGAGTGTTGAAATGGCCGGTCCTTCCTCTCACTTCCTAAACGAAACCGATAACAATCAGAACTAACGACTGAAAAAACCGAAACGCCTCGAAAAATCCGAAACGATCTGCATAGTAAGAAGCCAGCCGAAAAATAGAAAGAGAAGGTACGGGGGGCATGATGAGGAATGGATGAACGTTCCGATAGTTTTCCCCCCAGTTGCGACCGGTGATCTGTCGGAGGAACCGCTCATCGTCGAAGGTGACATAGAGGGGTATTTAGTCCGAAGGATATATATCGATGAAGGATCCTCCGTGAACGTAATGTATGAGCATTGTTTCAATAACCTCTGCTCAGACATAAGGGCAAGGCTCAAAGAAACGAGCACTTCTCTAGTGGGATTCTCCGGAGAGACAAGCAGGCCGTTGGGCAAAATCGAATTAGATGTGTGTTTCGGCAACCACGGTATGTTACGAAAAACAACTATGAAATTTTGTGTGATACAGTCCCCATCTCCCTATAATGTGATACTGGGCCGAACCGGTCTTAAGGAGTTAAGGGCAATCCCGTCGACAATTCATTCGATGGTCAAGTTCCCCACACCGAAAGAGGAGTGGCGACATTGGTCGCACGATCGGCTATGGTGCTAGAATGCAGGCGACTGGAAAAGAAACAAATAATGGAGGTGCCTCGAGAGGCGGAAACTGTCAAGTCGGAAGTGGGTAAGACGGAGGAAATCCTAGTGAACCCCGCACATCCGGAACAACTGGTCACCATAGGAACAGGGTTTTCGAGGGAATGCCGGAAACATCTAGTCGAGCTGTTGAGAAAGAATAAGGACGTGTTCGTGTGGCAACCCTCGGATATGACCGGAGTTCCACGACGGCTGATCAAGCACCACCTGAATGTCAACATTGACGACACGCCAGTAGCTCAGAAGAAACGCAACTTATCCGAGGAAAAGAATCAAGTGGTACTAAAGGAGGTGGATGAATGGTTGAGAGCAGGAATCGTTCGGCCAGTTCGCTATCCCACGTGGATCTCCAACCCAGTACTAGTAAAAAAGAGCGATGGAAATTGGCGAATGTGTATTGATTTTAAAAACTTAAACTCCTCATGTCCGAAGGATTACTATCCGCTTCCGGAAATAGATTGGAAGATCGAGTCGGTAATGGGGTTCAGGTACAAGTGTTTTCTAGACGCATACAAGGGCTACCACCAAGTCCAAATGGCCGAAGAAGATGAAGAAAAGACGGCGTTCTATACGGAACAAGGAACATACTGCTATACCAAAATGCCATTCGGCTTAAAGAATGCCGGAGCCACCTACCAACGTCTCGTTGATTCGGCTTTCCGGGGTCAGATCGGTAGGAATCTGGAAGCCTATGTGGACGATATGGTGATCAAAAGCAAAGGAGAAAAGGAAATGTTGGCAGATATTGCTGAAACCTTCTATAACCTGCAAAAAATTAACATGAAGTTAAATCCGAAGAAGTGCTCCTTCGGCGTCGAAGAAGGAAAATTTTTAGGCTACATGGTAACCTCCGAGGGTATTCGGGTAAACCCAAGTAAAACAAAAGTCATCGCACAAATGAAATCCCCTTCGAATTTGAAAGAAATGCAAAGCCTAAGTGGCAAATTGGCCGCTCTAAACAGGTTTTTGGCAAAATCGGCCGAGAGGTCCCTTCCGTTCTTTGAAACTCTGAAAAACATCACCAAAGAAAACAAGGACGAATACAGGTGGACCGATAAGGCTGAAGAGGCATTCCAGTCACTCAAGAAGCTCATCTTATATCTCTCATCCCTATCAACACCTAAAACAAAAGAGATCTTATATGTGTACCTGGCAGCGGCAAAAGAGACAATCAGTGCAGTCCTGCTAACCGAGAGGGACGGGAAGCAGTCGCCTATTCACTATGTAAGCCGAACCTTATAAGAAGCTGAAAAGAACTACTCTCCGGTCGAAAAACTAGCGCTGTCGCTATTACACATGTCAAGGAGGTTAAGAAGGTATTTTGAGGCCCAACCCATCCTAGTAATAACTGATCAACCAATAAAGCAAATTCTAAGTAAGCCAGAGGCCTCCGGAAGGTTGACAAAATTTTCCATAGAGTTAGGAGCCTACAACATCACCTACGTACCAAGGAACGCAGTTAAGTGGCAAGTCCTCGCAGACTTCATATCGGAAATTCCCGTCGGAACGGAAGAGTCGTATCCGAAAAAACAAGGAAAAGGAGTCCACGACATCTCCAATCCGGAGAACTGGATACTCTACACAGACGGTGCGTCAAGCAGTAAGGGTTCCGGAGCGGGTCTCGTGTTGATCGGACCCTGTCAGACCGAACACACTTACGCCCTCCGTTTGAACTTCAAAAGTACCAACAACGAAGCAGAATATGAGGCGCTCCTCGCCGGTCTGCGGCTCGCCAAAAAGATGATGGTGGAATGCCTAGAGGTCCGGGTGGACTCAAAGTTGGTAGCAAGTCAGATTAATGGGGACTTCGTAGCGACCAAGGAAAGTATGATCCGATACTTGGCAAAGGCGAAAGAATACATCGGCGGTTTCAAAAAGTTCAAAATCTGTAACATCCCGAGAACACAAAATCAAAAGGCGGACGTTTTGAGTAAGCTAGCCTCGGTAGCTTTTAATCATCTGACCAAGGAAATTCTGGTCGAAGTGTTGGAAAAGCCGTCAACCAAAGAGAAACAGGTTGGAGCAATTGTAGAAGAAGAAGAGGATAACTGGATGACACCAATCGTCCGGTGTCTGAAGGAAGGGGTGTGGCCTGATGACCCCAATGAAGCAAGGGCACTACGAATGAAAATCCCTCAGTATACAATGGAAGGAGATGTGTTGTTCAAAAAATCATACCTCAGTCCGATGCTAAGATGCGTCGGCCCTCTCCAAGCGAACTATGTCATACGAGAGGTACACGAAGGGGCATGTGGGATGCACCCCGGCCCAAGGTCGGTCGTAGCCAAACTAATGAGGCAAGGCTATTACTGGCCAACCATGCACAGAGACGCCAGGGAGGAAATCAACAAATGCGATTCCTGTCAGATCCACGCTCCGGTCCCAAAGCTACCTAAAACTATTATGACATCTATCATGGCACCGTGGCCTTTTTACCAATGGGGAATGGACGTACTGGGCCCCCTACCGGAGGCTCCAGGGAAAGTAAAGTTTGTCATTGTGGCTGTCGATTACTTCACAAAGTGGATCGAGGCGAAGCCCCTCGCCAAAACCACCGGCAAAGATGTAAAGAAATTTGTGTGGGAAAATATCGTTTGTAGGTTCGGACTCCCGGGCATTATAGTCACGGACAACGGAACAAATTTCCTCAAAGACCCGTTCAAAAGCTAGTGTGAGAAGTTAAAAATTAAGCAGATTAACACAGCGGTGGCCCATGCTCAAGCAAATGGATTAGTCGAAAGGGCCAACAAAAGCCTCATGCACGGTATCAAAACCCGCCTAGGGAGAGAAAGAGCCGGATGGGTGGATGAATTACCGAACGTCCTATGGGCCTTCCGGACTTCACTCAAAACAAGTAACGGGGAAACCCCCTTCAGCCTGACGTACGGTAGCGAGGCGGTTATTCCGGCCGAAATTGGAATGCCCACACACCGCACCATGCTTTACAACCCGGAAGACAATGAAGAACAACAACGTCTAAACCTTGACTTGTTACAAGAAAGACGAGAGATGGCAGCTATTCGGGAGGCCAAGTATAAAACCAAGGTCGAACAGTATTACAACCAAAGGGTCCGCCCGGTATCTTTCAAAGTAGGAGATTTCGTGTACCGAAGAAATGAGGCCAGCCGAGTTGAAAACCAAGGAAAGTTGGGACCTAATTGGGAAGGCCCATACCGGGTCGTCGAGGCCTACGACAACGGCTCATACAAGCTCCACACAATGGAAGACCGAGAGGTACCCCGGACGTGGAATGCAATGAATCTACGAAATTATTTCTTGTAAAATCGGTACACCGAAGTTTGCTAACATCTACATCTACAGTGTTCCAATAAATAAAAGGAGCAATTTTCCGATATACAATTGTGTGGTACTCTAATGATGTGGCAATAAATTCAACGGATTGTGGAAAACACTCCCTCCCTCGTGAGCGGATCGTGAAATCACTCCGGCTAATAAATTCAACGGATTGTGGAAAATACTCCCTCCCTCGTGAGCGGATCGTGAAATCACTCCATCCAATAAATTCAACGGATTGTGGAAAACACTCCCTCCCTCGTGAGCGGATCGTGAAATCACTCCGTCCAATAAATTCAACGGATTGTGGAAAACACTCCCTCCCTCGTGAGCGGATCGTGAAATCACTCCGGCCAATAAATTCAACGGATTGTGGAAAACACTCCCTCCCTCGTGAGCGGATCGTGAAATCACTCCGGCCAATAAATTCATCGGATTGTGGAAAACACTCCCTCCCTCGTGAGCGGATCGTGAAATCACTCCGGCCAATAAATTCAACGGATCGTGGAAAACACTCCCTCCCTCGTGAGCGGATCGTGAAATCACTCTGTCCAATAAATTCAACGGATTGTGGAAAACACTCCCTCCCTCGTGAGCGGATCGTGAAATCACTCCGTCCAATAAATTCAACGGATTGTGGAAAACACTCCCTCCCTCGTGAGCGGATCGTGAAATCACTCCGTCCAATAAATTCAACGGATTGTGGAAAACACTCCCTCCCTCGTGAGCGGATCGTGAAATCACTCCGTCCAATAAATTTAACGGATTGTGGAAAACACTCCCTCCCTCGTGAGCGGATCGTGAAATCACTCCATCCAATAAATTCAACGGATTGTGGAAAACACTCCCTCCCTCGTGAGCGGATCGTGAAATCACTCCGGCCAATAAGTCAAGCAGTTATGCAAAACAATAAACAAAATACATGTAACACTCCGGTCTTACATCATCCGGTCAATCCATAACGAAGGCTCAAGCAAATAAAGTTACATTTTCGCAAAAGAGGCAACAAAAGCATAACTATATTCATCCACCCGAGGATGCAAAAAAATGACATCGGCCACAAATAACAATGTACAAGTGCTTGAGCTAAAAATATTGTTCATATTACATTCATCCAAGATAAGGAACATAAATGGAAATCAAGGGTCCCTACCGGCGACTTCCTTCACCCCGGAAGAGTTTCCGGTTTGCTGAGTCGCAGAAGCTTCAACGGCACTCGGGTTGGAAGGAGGGAGATCAGGAAAAAGGTTCATGAGGTCACCTAATGGAAGGCGAGCGGAGTCCGCGAGCTTCTTAATATAGGGATATTGAGCCTCAAACAATTTGTTGTACTCTGCCTTCCAGATATTCGGAGCCTCCATATTAAGTTTCTGAAACCTGGGCAAAAACTTTTTGACATCCTCTTCCTTTCGCTCATACCGAAGGCCGTCCAGAAACCCATCGGAGTAAGACAAACCATAAACCTTTCCCATGCTCTTCTTGTACTCATGACTCTCAAATAGCCTTCGACAAGCCGCATGAATCAACTCTCTCATAGTATTATGGCGAATGGATTCCGAGACACTGACTTCTTCCGCCAACTCTGCCTTTTGCTCCTCCAACTGCTTAACAGCCTGGTTCGATTCCTTCAACTCCCTCTCCAGCTCCCTAATCCTATCAGCTTGATTTCCAGCGGTTGTCCTCCAGTCATCTCTGTCCTTCTGCATATCGGCCAGCTGATCGAAAAACCCTTCCTCCCGCACCACGGTGGCTTCCCGCTCGGCCGCCATTTGCTTCTTCAAAGCCTCAAGCTCCCCCACCTCACGATCATACTTCCCAATCATAGCAACCCGCCCTTGTTCGGTAACCTGTTGACCATGCTCCAACTCCCTATTCTGCGTGATCATCTGGGTAAACCGGCGCAACACTTCCGCCTGTGTCACAATCCCATTAGCGGACTGCACATACGAAGCGCGAATTAGCTGGCTGGTGGTCATCTCCTCCAGCACGGCCTGCTCAGCGGGAGTCGCAAGATGCGATAACATCTCTTGGCAGGCTCTAACAGAATTCAACCGGACATCTTTGGTCAAAGACCACGCCGGGACAAACACCTCTCTTCCGGAAGAACCCTCATCTGCAGTAAAATCAACCACAACTTAGAATCACGAAAGAACAATCAAAGGAACCATACAGAAGGGCTTGCATACCTCTCGTAGTTGAGTTAGGTCTTTCGGATCCTGGAGGGGAATTTTCAGGATGCACGGACAGATCTATACAAATAAGATGTATCAAAAAAAAAAAAAAAAAAAAAAAAAAAAAAAGAAGGAACGAGAGATCTAACAGACAAACATTTCTTACCATGATCCGGAGGCATCTGATGCTGCGGCTGGCTCTCCTCGGTAGGTTGCCTTTCGTCTGGAGGCTGCTGACTATGACCGGTCTCATCATTCTCCCCCTCTTGATTCATAGCACCTTCTCCACCATCCACCCCTTCTTCAACATGAATCACACCTTGCACAAGAACTTCCTTAGGAGTAACCTTTAAAACATTCCCAGTCGAAGCATCCTCACCCACATTGCTCCCAGACTGCTTCCTTGGTTTTTTCTTCCTCTTCTCCGCAGCAGAAGATCCCTCAGCACTCCTCTTCGACCCAGCCTGTTCCACCATGCTCTTTTTTATCTCTTTCTCCTGCCTAGCGGCCAAAAAACCAGAGTCCGGCCTCTCAACGGCCTTTTGAAGTGAAGTCTTTTCAGGAACGGAACTCCCTGGTACCAACGGGGCCGTTGTCCTATCCACCCTTTCACCCCCTCCCGGCAGAGGCCCACCCTTGCCAGCTGATGAACTCAAATAAGTACATTTTATTACTATCATTTATCCTATTAATTTGACTTGTTTTACTATATTATGTATGAGGATTGATACTTAATCGTTTACTTTTGTAATTCTCAATTGAAAACAAGCATTTGGTGAAACTTGGCGATTTTGGACTAATTATGGAGCAAAACATGCATAAAGTGAAGAGTCTACTGAAATGGACAAGATCAAGACTAATCTGCTCCAGATGCGCCGCATCTTGCTTATCACATGCGCCGCATCACTATCAAGATCTCACCAGATACGATCCAAGATACAAGAGGACATGCGCCGCATCCAAAGATGAACATACGCCGCATCTACTGGCGGTGTACGAATATTCCTGAATATTATAATCTTGGACCCCACGCGAAGTTAAGTACATGCGCCGCATCTACTTACAAGATGCGCCGCATCTCACCCTCAGACAGAAACTATAAATACCCCAAGACCAGACGAATTTCGTACGACATATATTATAACCGAAGACCGAAGACCAAAAACCAAAAACCTAGGACGAATTCAGTCAAGGTAGCAGCACAAGACACACCCAAATCAAAGATACAAGAGCTGTAAGAAAGTGCTGCATATGTTTAATTCATTAAGTAGTTTTGTTTTATTGTGTTAGTAAACTTTAATTCATCAAGATTGGTGGCTTGTGTAACGTGACAACGGAAAGGTTGCACTCCCTTAAAACTACTTTCTCATCAATTAAAGTTTATATGTTTGTGTCATTGGTGACTTTTATTAGTGCATTGATAACCTATGTGGCTAGCTGAGCGTTGATCGGGTCGCCATGCCTCTGCCCTCGCCTGTTTATTAGATGCCTATGTATTCTATGGTCTGTAGAAAAGTAGGAGAAAGATAAATGGGATAGTCATAAGTAATCATTAAGGGTTTACTCGCCGATAAGATTAGAACCAACGAGAAAGGACTTAATCTCGATGCGTTGCATCGAACTATACACTTCATATAACACTAGCAATAAAACAAGTGACAAACTACTTATCATAAGGACAGCCCTCTTATTGTCTCGAGTATTTATCTGTGTACGTGTGTGCTACTTGCTAATTCGTGCCTATTGGTTTAGTTTATTATTTAATTGCAACCAAATCGTGCCAGTCTCTCAGGCTGAACCCCCTTGCGTTAGATTAGATTGTATAGCTAACTTAATATATTAAAATACTGATTAGAATAACTAGATAATACGTTCCACTCTTAGTGATCGACACTCTACTTACCATTATATTCATACTGACCGGGTACACTGCTCGTTAAGTGTGTGTGTTATTGATAAGTCGGCTAAATATAAATTTAAAACTTGAGTAGGCATTAAAACTGCTAAACCGCAACGACACACGCAGCACATCAAGTTTTTGGCGCCGCTGCCGGATAAAATCCTTATGGAAGATGAATTCAAGCCAACTATCCAACCTCAAAGGCGCTTGAATCCAAAAGTCCAAGATGTGGTGAAAAATGAAATTGTGAAATTACTTGACTCCGGACTTATCTACCCAATTTCTGACAGCTCGTGGGTCAGTCCTATCCACGTCGTACCAAAAAAAGGAGGAATGACGGTAGTACTCAATGACGATAATGAACTAATTCCCTCAAGAACTGTTACCGGATGGAGAGTTTGCATCGACTACCGCAAACTCAATGATGCTACGCGAAAAGATCACTTCCCTCTTCCATTTATTGATCAAATGTTAGAAAGACTATCTGGTCATGATTATTATTGTTTTTTAGATGGTTTTTCAGGTTTCTTCCAAATACCAATTGACCCTGAGGATCAAGAGAAGACGACTTTCACCTGCCCTTATGGAACCTTCGCCTATAGGAGAATGCCGTTCGGACTATGCAACGCCCCTGCTACTTTCCAACGTTGTATGACGGCTATCTTCCATGATATGGTAGAAGACTTTATGGAAGTCTTCATGGACGACTTCTCGGTGTTCGGTAACTCATTTAGTGATTGTCTCTTTAAACTTGATAAAATGCTTGCTAGGTGTGAAGAAACTAACCTTGTTCTTAATTGGGAAAAATGTCACTTTATGGTTAGAGAGGGAATTGTGTTAGGACATAAGATTTCTGGGAAAGGTATAGAAGTCGATAAAGCTAAAATTGATGTAATTGCTAAACTACCTTACCCCACTAATGTAAAAGGTGTTAGAAGTTTTTTAGGGCATGCGGGATTTTATCGTAGGTTCATAAAGGATTTTTCAATGATATCTAGGCCTATGACCCAATTATTGCTAAAAGATGCGAAGTTTAATTTTTCTGAAGATTGCAAAAAGGCATTTAATATACTTAAAGAAAAACTAACTTCCGCACCTATTATAATTTCGCCGGATTGGAATCTGCCTTTTGAACTAATGTGTGATGTTAGTGATTATGCTGTTGGAGCTGTACTTGGCCAAAAGATAGATAAGAAATTTAAGCCAATTTATTATGCTAGCAAAACATTGAATAATGCCCAAGAACACTACACCACCACGGAAAAAGAACTTTTAGCAGTAGTTTTTGCATTCGATAAATTTAGATCATATCTTATATTGTCAAAAACTATGGTTTACACTGACCATTCTGCTTTGAAGTATTTGTTCAATAAACAGGATGCCAAGCCGAGGCTTATTAGGTGGGTTTTATTGCTCCAAGGATTCGATATTGAAATTAAAGATAAAAAGGGTGCCGAGAATCTAGCCGCTGACCACTTATCTAGACTTGAAAACCCTAATATGGAGGTGCTTGACGAACGGGAAATAGCCGATGACTTTCCTGATGAACACCTCATGATAGTAGGAATTAAGAGCAATAATAATGGACCATGGTATGCCGACTATATAAACTTTATTGTTGCAAATGAAATTCCAAAAGGGCTAACATCCGATGAGAAAAGAAGGTTTCTAACTCGCGCTAGCGAGTATATTTGGGATGAACCTTATGCCTTTAAATTATGTCCTGACAATATTATACGAAGATGCGTAGATGGTGATGACATCCCAGCAATATTGGCACATTGCCATTCAGGGCCAACGGGGGGACATCACGGTGCAGTCGTCACAAGAAGAAAGATCCTTGATGCGGGATTTTATTGGCCCACTATGTTGGATGATGCAAAAGATTATATAAAAGGATGTGATGCGTGTCAACGATCCGGGAATATAACATCAAGAAACGAAATGCCACAAAATTATATCCATGTGTGTGAAGTTTTCGACATATGGGGATTGGACTTCATGGGACCGTTTCCTGAATCTAAAGGTAATAAATATATTTTGGTTGCTGTTGATTACGTATCAAAATGGGTCGAAGCGCAAGCATTACCAACAAACGACAGCAAGGTAGTACTTAAGTTTTTACAAAGTTTGTTCTCTAGATTTGGAATTCCTAAAGCATTGATTAGTGATAGGGGGACACACTTTTGTAATCATCATCTGGGAAGAGCCTTGCAAAAATATGGAGTATATCATAGGGTTTCCACCGCGTACCATCCTCAATCCAATGGGCAAACTGAAGTAACCAATAGGGCTATTAAGCGAATTCTTGAAAAAACGACTGGATATAATCCTAAAGGGTGGTCTGACAAGTTAAATGATGCTTTATGGGCATTCCGTACTGCCTATAAGACACCAACGGGATGTACTCCGTTTCGTCTTGTATACGGAAAAGCATGCCACCTACCGGTCGAAATTGAACAAAGTGCATATTGGGCTTTGACTAATTGTAATATGGATATGGAAGCTGCAACGAAGAACCGTTTCATGGAACTTAATGAACTCTATGAACTAAGAGATGAGGCCTACAAAAATACTAAGATCTACAAAGAAAGAACTAAAAGATGGCATGACTCGAGGTTACGTGGAGATAAAACGTTTACTATTGGAGAGAAAGTGCTACTATTTAATTCTAGATTAAAGATGTATCCTGGTAAACTTAAATCAAGATGGACAGGTCCGTTCGTTGTCAAGAAAGTGTATCCATATGGAACTATTGAAATATGCGATAAAAATGGTTATATATTCAAAGTAAACGGGCAACGTGTGAAGAAATACTTTGATAATAAAATTGAGGATAATGAGAACGAGGTGGTGGAGTTTGAACCTGACGTATTGGAATGAAGAGCTGAACGTGAGTCTAACTTGAAGACTCTGGAATAAAGACAAGTGCTTACCGGGAGACAACCCGGATTTATCTTTTTATTATTCTGTTTTAGTGTCGAGTCAGTCAGGCCGCCGAGGATACGGCGCATCTCAATCCTGAGATGCGACGCATCTCCTGCAAATGGTCATATCTTATTTTATTTTATTTTATTTTTCTGCATTTTTACTTTTCGAATTTAAAACTTTTTATCAGTTTATTTTCAATGCGGCGCATCCCTGGTTAAGGATGCGGCGCATCTTTTATTCTGATCCGTAATTATTCCAGGCTCGATACGGCGTATCTTCTTCCATAAGATACGGCGCATCGACTGACCTGATGATTTTCATTTTTAATTTTTATGTTTTATTTTTACCTAACTACTAATGTGTTATGCAAGTTGAACCTTTCTTACCTTAGGTGTGTTTTGAAGCCTTGGTGGTATTGTAGATTCCTGCATTTCCTGTGGAAACATAATTATGAAGCTTAAACGTTCTAATCCACAAGGAAGATGATTTTTGCTCTTATACTAATGGAGGATCATACCGAGCAAATCTCAGGGGAGTTTTTCTGTTCTAATTATTTTATTTTCCAGTTTTTAACCTTTATTACAAACAACGAGGACGTTGTTTAACTTAAGTGGGGGGATTGGAGAATTAGAACACTTAACACTTACTTGTCCTTAAACTTTTCAAAATATGCTTAAAATGTGCTTAATATATCAAAATTTAAAATTTTTAGCATGTTTTTGTTTAAAGTCTAAGTTGCATAGCTGCACACAAGACGTTATTTTCAAAAATTGTGATTTTTCAAAAATTCACAAATCTATGAGTGTGCCGGTGACTTGTAAACTTTAGAACTTGGCTTGTATACTATTCGAGACCACCATAATAAGTATTATTTATATAATTGGAATGACTTGTCTAAATTGGTAAATTTCTAGGATTACACCCAAAAAGCCTTTATATGTTATGTGTTATTAGCTAACTACATTGGTTAGTTAACCCCCGTATAAACCTTTTGTTACTCTCATTTTTAGAGTAAGATACCCCTAGAAAAACACTCAGAGCCATTCCTTTCGTTTCTTACACCTATGTTTAAAATGTTTCGTTACACCCTTACACCTTAGCCTACCCTGTAGATTAAAGTCCGTGGTTGGTTAATTGCTATAGGCAAATTGTGTTTCCTTACATTACCTGTGTTCGCGTGCGTAATTCATTATCTATGGTTAGGTCGGGAAATTGCACAATGCAATTGGAGTGAAAGTAAATATTGTATATTTTTGAGTTTATTTTTCGTGTGTTTACTACTTTCACTATTACCGTTATTTCTGAAGTATGAAAAGTATGGAAAAATTATCCAGAATTATCATTATAGTGATGTGGTGAAATTTTACACATCTTTAGTTAAAAAAAAAAAAAAAAAAAAAAAAAAAAAAAAAAATCGAAAAAATGAGAAAAGAAAAAGAAAAAAAGAAAAGTTGGATGTTTGATTTAACCAACGATGTAAAGTTATGTAAGTGGTCGATATCACCACTTGTTGTTATATATTTATGGATTGAATGGGAGTTGGCAGTTATGGGAACGTCAACTAAGGTTTATTCTTTGATTAAGATCTTGTTGAGTATAATTCGTGTCTACCTAAAGCGTGTGTTTCAAGTGATTAAAGCGTGAGTTATTCTATGATATGAGTCTTATTCATGGGATGGTTGGGATAGTGATTAACCACACTTAGGATTTTAATTTATTTGTTTTGTTTATTTTTCATTTTACACCAATTTATATCCCAAATATTATCCATGCCCTGTATTATTCTTTATCCAACCAAACCTTTGATTTATTGAGATTAGGGATTTGAGCAATCTTAAGTATCGTAGTCGTGGATTCGGCTATGTATTTATGATTTTGTCGCCCTTTTTGATATATTATTATTGGTGAAAGTTTGGACCTATCTTTAGCCTATTCGAGTTAAGGATTTGAGCAATTGCAAATATCGTGTTCGTGGATTCGATCATGTATTTGTGATTTTGTCGCCTTTTCTGGAATTTGAGATCGATAGAGATTAAGAATAATTAACCCTTAAGCCTAAAAACCCTTTTTACCGCTTTAGACTTGTTATTCCTTAGCTTTAGTGGTGGAGATGTATATACTTGCCAAACTTATGATAGAATATTCGTCACGACTGGACAGTTAAACGATTAGATTTGCTTTCATCATAATATTTTATTTTACTTCTAATTCGTTAAGTGTTTAGTTGTGTGATTATGACAAAAACGAATACATGCTTAAATATAAAAATACATCCTAATATCTTTTAGGATACATTTTCATAAGTTTTAATCTAAGGTTTACTTGGGGACAAGTAAAGTTCAAGTGGGGGGATATTTGATGAACTCAAATAAGTACATTTTATTACTATCATTTATCCTATTAATTTGACTTGTTTTACTATATTATGTATGAGGATTGATACTTAATCGTTTACTTTTGTAATTCTCAGTTGAAAACAAGCATTTGGTGAAACTTGGCGATTTTGGACTAATTATGGAGCAAAACATGCATAAAGTGAAGAGTCTACTGAAATGGACAAGATCAAGACTAATCTGCTCCAGATGCGCCGCATCTTGCTTATCACATGCGCCGCATCACTATCAAGATCTCACCAGATACGATCCAAGATACAAGAGGACATGCGCCGCATCCAAAGATGAACATACGCCGCATCTACTGGCGGTGTACGAATATTCCTGAATATTATAATCTTGGACCCCACGCGAAGTTAAGTACATGCGCCGCATCTACTTACAAGATGCGCCGCATCTCACCCTCAGACAGAAACTATAAATACCCCAAGACCAGACGAATTTCGTACGACATATATTATAACCGAAGACCGAAGACCAAAAACCTAGGACGAATTCAGTCAAGGTAGCAGCACAAGACACACCCAAATCAAAGATACAAGAGCTGTAAGAAAGTGCTGCATATGTTTAATTCATTAAGTAGTTTTGTTTTATTGTGTTAGTAAACTTTAATTCATCAAGATTGGTGGCTTGTGTAACGTGACAACGAAAAGGTTGCACTCCCTTAAAACTACTTTCTCATCAATTAAAGTTTATATGTTTGTGTCATTGGTGACTTTTATTAGTGCATTGATAACCTCTGTGGCTAGCTGAGCGTTGATCGGGTCGCCATGCCTCTGCCCTCGCCTGTTTATTAGATGCCTATGTATTCTATGGTCTGTAGAAAAGTAGGAGAAAGATAAACGGGATAGTCATAAGTAATCATTAAGGGTTTACTCGCCGATAAGATTAGAACCAACGAGAAAGGACTTAATCTCGGTGCGTTGCATCGAACTATACACTTCATATAACACTAGCAATAAAACAAGTGACAAACTACTTATCATAAGGACAACCCTCTTATTGTCTCGAGTATTTATCTGTGTACGTGTGTGCTACTTGCTAATTCGTGCCTATTGGTTTAGTTTATTATTTAATTGCAACCAAATCGTGCCAGTCTCTCAGGCTGAACCCCCTTGCGTTAGATTAGATTGTATAGCTAACTTAATATATTAAAATACTGATTAGAATAACTAGATAATACGTTCCACTCTTAGTGATCGACACTCTACTTACCATTATATTCATACTGACCGGGTACACTGCTCGTTAAGTGTGTGTGTGTTATTGATAAGTCGGCTTAATATAAATTTAAAACTTGAGTAGACATTAAAACTGCTAAACCGCAACGACACACGCAGCACATCACCAGCTTTGGTCGCAATCTCAATCGGAAGCTCCAAATATTCAGCCATCGTGAGCACTACAAAAAACAAAGAGGGGAGGAAAGTAAAGATCAAATGCAAGGCAGCTGATTATATACGGTTAAGACAAAAGTATAGCGTTACCCTTTCCCTCGGCATCCTTTATAACAAGCTCATACCCGGGATACTCAGAGACTTTAGATAAACCTGTCAGCCATAAAAGGGCGACAGAAGGTTGCCTAAGGGGAATCACTTTCGCAGCGACCCGTCTAGCATCCCTATCAGAATAAGTCTCCGGAAAATCATCTGTGATCTTTGAATCTCTATTCCTCCATGGCATGGCATTCAGAATAGCTCTCCGGTCTATCAGGAAAAAATGGTTCTTCCAATTCTTCAGCCCACTAAGCACCTCCGTAAAACATTTCTTAGCCCTACGACCCGTGCGATTCTTAAATGAAAACCAATGCCCTTGTTTGCAGAGTCTATAGAATACCCGGAATAATGGAACGGTCGGTTGTACATCTAAACTATAGCACCGAATCTCAAACATAGTTACTCTATTTAAACCTATCGGTACAAGTTGAGAAATGTGTACTCGGAAATACTCTATTACCGCTAATAAGAAAGTCAAAAAGGGAATCCGTACACCCCCGGTTCTCAACTGCTGAACGTAAATACCTATTTTATGGTCCGGTAAACTATCCATCGTCATACCATCCGGCGGAAGCGTGGGACGCAAATCCGCCGGAATCCCAAACTCCCCTACCACCCTATCTAGGTCTCCCTGCGTCATTTTCGAAGTATGAATGTGCATGTCGCATTTAGGGACTATCCTATCGGAGGATGACCCAGGCCTACTAGCTAACGGAGGATTATTTGAAGTGCTCATCTCTACGGTCATCGCTAAAGGGATGCCGAGGAATATATATATGATAAAGCTAAGAAAACGAAACGCACCTCACAAGAACGACCGGAGATGGAAGTTGAAAATTTCCGAACGCAAGATAAATACACACAGTAAAAAGTAAGAAAAATGAGGAAGCGTTAAGCGGTATATATATAGGGCAGACCTGGAAAGAAGCGAAACGTCGCATCAGCCTGCCAGTTACTGACGTGGCAAACTCTGGGACATTGGATCTCTAGGGCAAAAGGTACGCGTGGCAGACAGCTGTCTAACATATAGTAAAAATATTTTTATATTCGGCCCATGGGCCTGGGGTCCAAGCAGCCCACTAGGGCCTAACAGGCTCTAATGCTCTTACCCGAACCGACACCCATGACCCGGATGCATTTAAAGGACAACTGATCGCCCGTAAAGCACTGAAGGACCAAAGTTTCTTAAGTATTGCACCATCGACTAAGAGCCGATGCCATAATACTGGGGGGGACATGTTGCTGTATGTATCCGGACGACTTGCGCCGAAACCAAGAAGATAGTGTTAAAGTATTGCACTATCGGTCTCCAACCGATACTACAATACTGGGGGGGGACATGTTGGTGTATGTGTCCGGACGTCATGCTTGTCCGGACGATACATACTTGGTCCGGACGAGGCCCTCGGATCCGGACGTCACATTCTGTCCGGATTATTTTATACGTTCGGCCATGCTTCCGACAGAACTGCCGCCGTACGTGTTGAATAGTCCCATCAAGCTGTCACTTCCCCAGATTTTGCGGGATTATGTCCACCACGTGATTTGACATCTACCTGCTAGGTCAGACATAGGTCAACGCACAAGTCTCAAGGTAAACAGGTACAGTAGATGTGGGTAGTATAAATTTCCACACCTCATTTGCAATAGATTTCAATGAACACCTACTACTGTTACTCTCATATCACTATTCATATTACCCGATACTCATTCTCACGCTGGAGGTTGGTCCTGGGATAAAACCCGGGGCGAGCCTAACGCGTGTTCTTCTTGTGTGTAGGGGCAAGCAAAATCCGAAGGAATCAATCCGGAGGACGAAACATAGAAGTGGGACCTGCCTGCAAGGTTTTACTTCAACAACAAGCATACAAGTAATCGCACAAGATCAATAGTTCATAGAATACATACAAAACTCACACAACAATTGGACAGTCACACAAATGACAGATGAAAATATACATGTTGGCGTCTTGGAAGCTTGGTGCAAGTAAAATTTTGAGATCTGAACCACCTTCGGTTTTAATCCATAACAAAGAAATATAACAATTGGCCACCTAACATAGCTAAACCAACTCTGAATCACCGGTTGTAGCCATAATGATGCACAAAAAGGCACACTTTCACCATTTTAACATGAATATTTGACCGTGCCAATAATCTGTATACAGTTTAATCCTTCCATTATTTACTACTCCGTATATTACATAAAAAGGTTTGGATCATGCTTTGGTCAATTGGCACGACATTTGGTACAATCAGCAAATTCCATGTGGAACACCAAAACAAGTATGTACGTTTACTTTATGGCATTGGACCTTGACAATATAGTATCGGGTAGAACTGTAGCAACAACAACCAAAGAGTGGGTCCCACTATGTTTATGTGAAAGAAATAAATACATATAAAACCTTGCCAAAACTTTATGTGATCTAAAAAAATGATGCAGTGGTTGATTCAGTAATACCAAAAATTGCAGATAGATCAGGGAGAACATAATTCGCGAAATAAATAAGGTAACTGAAACTTTTTTTTTTTTTTTTTTTTTTTTTTTTTGAATTATTAGAATTATAACATCTTATTGACTAATTTCTTATGGGTCAAGACGAGTGCACACTATAATGTCCTAAAACACATGTAGTGTATCTGTGAACCAAACATAGCAAAAGCAGTAAAAAATCACCTGGAAAACTTCCAATTGAAACTTGGAAGCTATCTCACTCATGCAGGTTCGAGCAAATGGTGTCAGATTATCTCGGACAACAAGTATTGCTCGGGAAACATTTTCTGATTTCATACGTTCAGTGTAAGTCTTCAATGTCTTAACACCAACCTTTGGTTCCTCAGGGAAGAAGACATAGATCTGGTTCGCAAAACAGCATTAAACGAGTCATATCAGCTAACATAAACACCAAATCAAACAGACAACGAAGAACAAAGTGTCATAGTTTAAGACAGTAAACAACGTTTAGGACCTGATCAGCGCTATTATTTGGGTTAGCCTTGCTGATGATGAGATCTTCTCGTTTCATGTTCTCGCCGTATTTCCTCAAGAAATCTTTTTCCATATTGATTTCAAAGTCACCAACCAAATAACCCCTGTCTCTCAGCATTTCCATAACAGTTTTGCGGATCCTAAATAAACGGTTGATTTCTTCTTCTGTTAGCGTCGTCATCCTCGTAACTTTTCTGTGCCAAACAAACAATCGCCAAAGTAAATCATCGTTAGTGCCCTTGCAATTGTAAGCCAGTTAGCCAGCACGGCTATGCAGTCAAGTTAAGATTTACACTATAGTTACAATAACTTTAAGCAATGGACAGTCTTTAAAATCCATAACATCTTACAAATAATGAGAACTTCCAGCAAAACAAATTATCACAAAAAGCAGTATCAAAAAAGAACACAGAACGACGTTATTGGTTACGATTAAATAGAGCTCAATCTTTTAAGCAGGAACCAATGACAAAGATTCATCAAATCATAAAAAGTCAAACACATGCACTCTTATGTGTGTGAACTTAACATGACTATCATATTGTATCAACATCGTAAGCACATAGCAAAGGTTTACAACAAAACGTTTTTCTATACAATAATATATCAAACATTCATACAATCATACAGATTCAAATACACTACATGTACTGTTTTGCAAACAAAGTAAGCTAAAATTTGAACGCGCGTATAAACATAAGCACAAAAAATTAAGCTGTCCCAAACACCCTTTTACACATAAATCAACGTGGATTATTCATATACATGCATGTAACACTTGTAAACCGGTTTGGCAACAAACAATCTCTCCCATTCAACCAGTCATAATATCTACATACACGTACACTCTAATGTGTGTAAAATAACTCATACCTAGGGTTTAATATTTGAGTTTACTTTTGATGTTTGTTGAAATTATGTATTTTAGAAAATGAAGATGATTGTAGTTGGTGACAGAAAATAATGGTAGTAGTGTGTAATGAAAGAGAAAAGATAATGGTGTTAAACTGTTAATTGATGATGATGAGAGAGAAACAAATTAAGACCGGATGGCAAGGAGGTGAAGGTTTCACCTTTTCTCAAATTCCACGCGCGACTCCCCTTGCATTGTTCCCATGTTCACGCGCGAGGCTCATTTCCCAAACATACTTATGGTGGTCTGATCACCAAGCGAAAAAGAAAAAAAAATGGGCTTTGTTTATAATAGATCCGTTGTAAAAAAATAAAAATAAAAATCAAACACCCATTGTATATTAAAACTAGCCGTTGCAATTAAAAAAAAAAAAAAGAAAAAAAAAATCCCCACTACCCCTTTTTTCTCTATAAATACATCAGAACTACACAATATTTATACATATCTTCTCAATATATCATTCAAACAACATATATCTCATTCCTTTTATTTTCCAAATGAATTCCGACACGATTATGTTCACCGACTCAGAAGAAGAACGAGAAGTTACAAGTCGGAGATTGAATTTTATTGCAAGATCGTTGTCGTTTATTAAAAATACACGAAAAGCAAATCGCCCGGCGATAAAACGCCTTCATCGAGATCATTATGGTGCTCATGAACGTTTAGTCGACGCCTATTTTTCTAAGAACCCGTTCTACGATGAACGTACTTTCCGAAAGAGGTTCCGAATGAGTCGAACTCTTTTCAACTGGATAGTTCAGGAGGTAACTATTCATAATCCATTTTTTAGTAGTAATGTTGATTGTACCGGAAAAGAAGGCATTTCAGCGTTGATGAAGTGCACCTCCGCAATTCGTCAATTGGCATACGGCGCGGTTCCTGATGCTTTAGACGAATATCTGCAGATGGGTGAAAAAACTTCTCGTCGATCACTTGATCATTTTTGTAAGTCTGTTATGGAAATTTTTGGTCCAGAGTATTTGAGGAAACCCACTATGACTGATGTCATAAAGCTTTATCAACATCACGAAGAAATACACGGGTTTCCGGGTATGTTAGGAAGCCTTGACTGTACAGATTGGGAGTGGTTTGGTTGTCCAAATGCACACAAAGGTCAATATGTTAGACGTGATCATGGTTCGAATCCGTTTATTTTGCTGGAAGCGGTTGCGTCACAAGACTTATGGATATGGCATGCTTTCTTTGGTACTTCTGGGGCGAACAACGACATCAACGTTATGGATAGCTCTCATTTATTTAACGATCTTAAACAAGGAATCGCACCGGAGATTCCATTTGTTGCTAATGGGGTAACTTACCCATTTGGGTACTATCTTGTTGACAGGATATATCCGGAATTGGCAACACTCGTTAAGACGATTCCAGAACCAGCAGATGATGACCACAAGAGAATAAGGTATAAGCAAATGCAGGAATCGGCAAGGAAAGATGTAGAACGGGCGTTTGGTGTTTTGAAGAAGAGATGGGCGGTACTTGCCACTCCCACAAAAATCATGAAAAAAGAAAGAATAGTTAATATGATGTATACTTGCATCATATTACATAACATGATTCGAAAAGACAAAAAAAAGACAATATCTCCCGAATGGTACCCAGAGGAAGCACATCAACCGGATGACCTCATACGATCTGATGAACAAATGCGAAAGGTTATTAGGTACATCAGATCCTCTCAAATGCATCAAAACCTTCGTGCCGATTTGGTCGAGCATTTGTCTCGTAATAATTAATTCCAGTTTTTAATTTAGTATTTTTAATTTCTAAGTCTGTGTAATGTTTTTAAGTTACGAATAAAAGTTTTCTATTTTGTATGTATACGTTTTTGTATTTATATTTTTACGTTTACGTTTTTAATTGTGTAAGTATTAAAAAAAAAATGAGAGTTAAGGTGAAGATGGGTTTCCCTTACCCACAAAAAGGTGAAGAGAGGTGAAGAGAAGTGAGAGGAGAGAGAAAGCTGACGTGGCGCTGAGGTGTATGGTGAAAAAAAAATACCTTGCCTTCTAGCCTAAAGGTGATGATCGGTAGTGAAAAGAGAGAAAAAAAATACTCCCTCCGTCCCATATTAAGTGTCCATAATGGAATCTTGGGATGTCCCAAATTAAGTGTCCAGTGAATATTTTCAACCAATGAGAAGAGACTTTAGTGGGTAATAGTGATATTTGATTGGTGGAGAGTGTAATTGGCCCCACTTTCCTAAAACTTTATGAATTTGGAAAGTGGACACTTAATATGGGACGGAGAGAGAAAAAAAAATAGTAAAAATTATTATTATATTAATATTAATTAATGATTATTGATAAGTACAATAATTAGGGAATCATTTTGGTCTATTTAGACTCACCCTTTTATAATTTATAATGTACAACTATGTAGGAAGGAAAACGCTCAACTAGTGAGAAGTAAATTCAATCGTCTAGAAGATGTGTACCCTACCTACACGAGACATTTTATCTCCAACGTCATCACATTCATTTTGGGTCAGGCAAATGCAAACCCTAGTGCAAAACATATAATATACTATTAGGGTGTGTTTATTATGTGGGTTTTGGGAGGAAGGAATTCATTGATTGATTAAATTAATTGTTTGGTTGATGCTTTAAAAAAAAAGTAATGATATCATTTAAAAAAAGTCATTCCTTGTTATGTACCTGACTTTTGAATGATTCCGACTGACACCCACATCTTAGCCATACACTTTTTCTCTCTATCTAATTTTTTTTTGTCTTTTTGTTACAGTTAAACAATTAAATATTTTTAAATAAATATATAAATTAAATGCGGGTAATTATTAATTTTTTCTCTCCTACTAGTCTTTCAAACCAATCCTAAATCTTAGCCAACTTACAAACCAAACGGGCCCTTAATTTTCATATCGTGTCTCCAATCCAACGGTTCACAGCTGACTTGGTAAATAAAAAATGTGATGCACCATTTCCCCCACCCCCACGTGTCCCATGCATATACTAACCACCAAAATAAAACGGGATCGAAAGCAATTTTTTACGGACCCCGTTTTGAACTAATTTAGCTCCTTATTGGTGTGCAGAGGTTTAGTGGCCCATGAGGCAAAACGTTATTGGCGGTTGTGTGGTAGCAATTCTATTGTTCACATTCCATTTTCCGTTTCAAGCACGGTTCCCGTTCCGTTTTTCTCCCTTGTTTACATTCCTATCTCCATTCCAACAATGAGGAAACCTCGACAAAGCGGCTAATGAATAGTACCAAAACTATTTTTTTTATTCGGAAAGGCACTCGGCTGGCTAGCCATCGGCTCATGCAAGCAGCGGCTCCACTCAGACAGACTGACTTCACACACAAAAAACAACTAATGAACGGTAACTATATTATTTGTTTATTCAGAAGGCACTCAAATGACTCTGGTGAATAAAATCTATATAATTTAGAATAAATTACATAAACGGTCACTATGGTTTGTCAATTTTTTCATATTTAATCACTGAACGTTTTTTTGACATATATGGTCACTCAAGTTTCAAATTGTTACAGATTCAGTCAACCTTAGTGACCATTTATGCAATTTTTGAACAAAACATAGTGACTATTTATGTAACGAAATTGAAACCTTAGTGACTGGATCTGTAACGATTTGAAACTTCAGTGACCATGTATGTCAAAAAAATAGTTCAGTGACTAAATGTGAAAAAATGGACAAACCATAGTTACCATTTATGTAATTTACTCTATAATTTATAACCACCTATCAAAACAAATAGACTAGCAAAAATCTAACTGTTGATAAAACAAGGCATAAACCATAGAGAGACATGTTTGATGAATGGAAGACAATATAAACCATATTTAAAAGCGAGTAAAAGTAAAGACCATCATCCATGCTTCACTTAAATTGGGAGGGGATCATGACGAGCCACAGGTAAACAAACTAAAGGACTAGCTTTCATGAGCGTGAGCCCGAGTTTCTCTTCCATATCAACACTTGTTAGATTTCCATCTTTCCCAGGCTTCCAATCGAAACACTGAATCATGCCGCCAAGTGTTGTGTGTACCACCAACAATACTAGTGATATTGCTGGACACATCCTCCTCCCACTACCAAATGGTAAGAAATGAAAATGTTGTCCTCTCACATCCAACATGTTATCTTCAAATCTATCGGGCCTGAAGTCAAGTGGATTTTCCCAGTGCTCCGGGTCTCTGTTAACAGCCCACACATTGATAACCACATTAGTGTTTGCGGGAACATTGTAACCTGCCACTATACAATCTTGTAGTGACGTTCTTTGAATCAGTGGGCCTGCCGGGTGGAGACGAAGCCCTTCCTTGACAATTGCTTGGAGGTAGGGAAGGTTTGGTATGTCTGATTCTTGTACAAGTCTGTTTTTGCCAACAACTTGAGCAATTTCTTCTTTTGCTTTTTCCATGACATTGGGATGATTTATAAGTTCCGCCATAATCCATTCTAGGGTACTTGCTGAAGTGTCTGTTCCGGCTAAAAACATATTCTGAAATCAAAAGAGGATAATGGTTAGCTTATTATCTGCACTTAGGGACATTAGTTACAGTTGTAAGAGGGGAATACAATATTATATTTAATTAAAATTGTCATTAAATATGTTACCAGGATTAAGCCTTTGATATTCACTCTCGTCAACTTTATCTCCATGCTCTCATCTTGTGCGATTTCGAGTAAAATGTCAAGCAAGTCCTTCACTTCTCTGGTCTCATTGTGCTTTCTCGCCTCTTCATGCTCGTCTATGGCCTTTGCTATCAACATATCAAGTCCATCACGAAGATTCTTCAACTTTTTCGCGAATCCATTGAAGTCTATATTCTTACAAAACCGTATGTAGTCTGAGGGGTTAAAGGTACCCAGGAGCTCACTCATATCAGAAACCAAGTTTGAAACTTCACCTTCCTTCCATTCATCGTCAGTAAATCTTTTACCGATAACCATTCTCATCATATTATTGTTAATCAACTTTTTTAGCTCCATACTAAGATCCACTGACTTGCCCATTTTAGCATGCTGAGATAATTTTATAAAAAAACGATTAATCTCCTCACGCCTAACCGAAGAGTGAAAGTCAAGTGTTGTTTTACTTAACAGCTGATTCATAATTATCTTTTTCATGAACGTCCAGTAAGGTCCGTGTGGAGCAAACACAAAGTCTTGTGATCCTTCACCTGATCCAGAGATAAGGTAGTCAGAAGCTGCGTTTGGGGTTCTGTTTGAGAAGGTTTTTTCATTGGTTCTAAGGAACTCTTTCGCTATTTCTGGTGAACAAGCAACAATACTAGGTACAGACCCCATAAAAACACGAAAAATGGGCCCGTATTGAAGAGAAAGTTTGTGAAGACCTTGATGAGGGATGGGCCGAAGGAGGTGCAAATGTCCGATAATCGGAAGGCCAAATGGGGTCGGGGGACGTCGAGATTTTGCATTACTAGATTTCAAAAACTTTGCCCATATCATGACAGTGGGGATGAGGCATATGAAAAAGACTGACAAGTAGGTTGGTAATTCAACCATGGTTATGTGATCTTTTGAAATGAATGTGCTAAAATATGGATAATCATCTAAGTATATATAGAGATGATATAAGGAGTGGGGGGCCAGGCCGTAAAATAAAGGTGATACATTTAATCGACTTTGGAGCTATTGTTGCTCAATCTTTGTGTCTTTTCAACTACATTATTCTTTTCTTCATAAGAACTTCAACTTGTTAACTAAAAAGGTAGCAATATTGAACCTATTAACAATTTTTTTTTTTTTTTTTTATTTTTTTTTTTTTATTTTTTTTTTTTAATATCATCTCATAAATCGATTGTGATTGAATTCACTATTATTAACTATTATCTACATCAATTACACCACACTTTATTTTCAGAAATGTTGATTACTGTAGTCACCTGTTCTTGTAAGATAGTCTTTGGTAGCTACTTCTTCCGTCTCAAAATATAAGTTAATGTTTGACTTTTCAAAGTTTTTTTCTTCAGATTTTGACCGTAATTATTTTTTTTCGTGTTATATAATACTTGATGAAAAGTATACCAATGAACATACATTTGAAACATAAATCCATTTATATATTTTCTATCAAGTATTATATAATACGAGAAAAAATAATTACGGTCAAAGTATTAAGAAAAGGACTTTGAAAAGTCAAACATGGACTTATATTTTGGGACGGATGGAGTATAAATCAACAACATAAGTAGATATATTGTTTGTTTTAGGGTCTTAATAATCATAAGATTGCTTTGATAATTCTTGAATCGTGTATAGTTCACTTTCTGAATACAATATTTTAACCCTATTTGGTGTTTTGGGTTACACCAAATTTGTATATGGAATAAGACAAGAACATATTCAAATTTTAGGCAAAAGAATGATAGCAAAAATATGAAGATATTGTATGTGCTGTTATGATTGTTCATTTCTCATAAAGAAAGACCAAAATGGTGTTTATATATAATAGACAATGCGACTTTTCATGAATAGTCATAACTCTTCATGAATAGTTGCATCTTTATAATCACTTTCCATATAAAAATATAGTGACACTTGGCAACTTATTAAGGCAATCGATGGCTTAACTGGTTCCTCATTCATTTTGTGTGGTATCCGTGACTTCCTTGGCGACTTATTAAGCGAAACTTACAATATAAAGAATCAATACATGCTCAAAATACGAAAAACACATTCACTAACATGAGCACTCGATAATCAAAGATACACATATGTAGATTTTATAGAAGACTTCTGAACACAACTTAGTCACTGAAGTGTGTAATATCTAGAACATTTTACATCTACATGTGCACCATCTATTGTTGAATATGTGAACTATTAAAATCATAAACACATAAAACATCACAAAGCACGCAGCGGAAAGATCTAATGAACATGTAATTAATTAACTTAAATAAATACGTACCTTAATCGCGTAATCAATCAAGAACAACAAGAACCCTAATTTGGGTTATGTATATGTCGAACCAAACAAGGCAAAACCACCAAGAATCACAAGCTAAAATAAGCTTGTCACTCGTTCTTGTACACACGCGATAGTAGCGTTCCAATGGGAAAGCTAGGTTCAAGATCACTAACAAACCAAACACTTTGTTGCAACACTTGAATCGCCAAGTTCTAATGAACTTAAAAAGAGGGTCGATCAAGGTATAGCAAGAAGGAGAAAAGAAGAGAAGTTTGGCTAGAGTTAGGGATACTTGATTAGGTGAAAATCAAAACAAGTGAATTTGTATTTATAGGCAAAACCTAAAAAACACAAACTTGTTCCCTAAGCTTCTTCCAAAACCGACCCACCCATACAATGGGTCAATCGGCAGCCCAAACAATCCCTTGTGGGTTTCTAGATCCTTCTTTTCACTTTTAGTCCTTTAACGGTCGTTATCTTTAACACCGTTAAGTACTAACCGTCGTTAAGTGTTATTAGTGAAATGAATAAATAAATATAAATATAAAATGTATATTTAATTATTCAAACCATTGGAACTCTCACGTATTGTGTGCAATCCCGAGTCTCGGGTTCGAAACCGGACATACAAATATTAATTTCATTATACACAAAACTAACAGCTCCCACTTGGATAATGATTAATATTGTAATGACATGGGCTAGTCTAGCTTTAACAGATCCCAATGCCCCCAGCTCGATCCGAGTTGTGGTTCTCCTGGAAAAAAAAAACCACTTGATGATATAATCATCATACTTATCCTTTTGTTACTAATACCGCGTTAATTTGGATATGGATCTTGTCATTCCATAATTAACAGTAGTTTCTCGTTTATACATAATTGAACAAGATTACCAAAACATCTGAACGTCTTCCAGATAGACTTTGGGCGTGCGCACGCAAACATCTTGTTAATCACACGAGTGGCCAAGCAGTATTAAACTTCAACACAAAGTTGAAGGAACAAATCCCTTATTGACTGCGAGCATAACCCTTGAACTTCGCATCATTTCTGAAAATAGCCCTTATAACTACCTTTTACGGATAGCGTTAGACTATCTCACAGAAAATGAGCTACATCCTCGGCAATTATCTGGCATCTCAAGTCAGAGGATAAATATTCATGATATACTCAATGACTATGATCCATAAAGTATAATCATGTTGTTGGGATAAGTCCTATATTCAATTTATCCAATATTGAATATCATGTGACATTGGTGTCTCAACCTTACAGTTCATTCTACCAATCCTCACATTTGTCTTAGTTCAATAATATTCCCATATTATTAATCGACAACGGACCATTTAGAATAAATTAATTATTCACGGATTTAAACATGCAAATATAGGACACAAATATTAATAATGATAATAAACGTTATCCGCACTTTATTTCATTAAAATAATAATTGTTTACACGTCCCTATCGAAATACTAATCCAACAGATTTACATGAAACTATCTGCTAAACGAAGACCAATACCCTGAGCATGACGATTAAACGTCTCCTTAGGTAATGCCTTCGTGAAAGGATCAGCCAGATTGTTATCTGTGTGAACTTTGAGTACTTTTATTTCACCATCATCGACTTGTTCTCGAACATAGTGAAGTTTCCTTTTAAAGTGTCTGGCGCCTTTCATAACTCCAGGTTCATTGGCGAATGTAATTGCAGCAGAGTTATCGCAATATACATTTATAGGTAATTCTATTGAAGGCATCACTCCTAGATCCTTAATGAATTTCCTTATCCAAACAGCTTCTTGTGCCGCTTCCGATGCAGCAATGTACTCAGCTTCTGTAGCATACATGGCCGTTATGCTCTGCTTCTTACTCTTCCAGTCCACAGCTCCTCCATTAATGACAAAAACGTAACCCGTCTGAGACTTCGTATCATCTTTATCAGTCTGAAAGGATGCATCGCAGAAACCTGTAACATTCAGTTCTGCGTCTGGATTTCCCCCGAAAACAAGAAACATATCTTTAGTATTCCGTAGATACTTAAGAATGTCCTTTACAGCTTTCCAGTGTTTTACCCCTGGATTCTGCTGATATCGACTGGTCATGTTTTGAGCAAATGCCACATCTGGCCTTGTGCATCTAACAGCATACATGATAGAACCAACTGCAGAAGCATATGGAACTTTCTTCATGTATGCTTCCTCTTCAGGTGTAGAAGCACACATTTCACTGCTCAATTCATGTTTCACTTGCATGGGCAGATATCCTTTCTTGGAATTCTGCATATTGAATCTCTTCAATATTTTATCCATGTAAGCACTTTGACTTAAACCGATTAACCGTTTAGATCTGTCTCTATAGATCTTGATTCCAAGGATATACGCTGCTTCCCCTAAATCCTTCATGGAAAAACAACTACCAAGATATTCCTTAACTTCATTAAGGCTCGGTACGTCACTTCCCATGATTAATATGTCATCGACATATAGAACAAGGAAAACAGTGTTACTCCCACTAACTTTGTGGTATACACATGGCTCATCGAAATTCTGAGTAAATCCAAACTTCTTGATTTCCTCATCAAATTTCTTATTCCATTGCCTGGATGCTTGCTTCAATCCATAAATGGATCTTTGAAGTTTGCATACACGCTCAGGAAATTCTGGATTCACAAACCCCTCAGGTTGTGCCATATAGATATCTTCATCTAGGCGACCATTCAGAAAGGCGGTTTTGACATCCATTTGCCAAATCTCATAGTCATAGTAGGCAGCTATGGCTATAAGAATCCTAATAGCTCTAATGTCGGCCACAGGAGAAAAGGTCTCCTCATAGTCAACACCGTATGTTTGGGTAAAGCCTTTAGCTACCAAACGAGCCTTATAGGTGTGTACATTGCCATCCATGTCAGTCTTTTTCTTAAATAGCCACTTACACCCAACTACCTTAGCATTGGGTGGAAGGTCTACTTCAGTCCAGACTTGATTATCCTTCATGGATTGCATTTCCCCATCCATGGCAGTCTGCCATTTTTCCTTTTCAGGACTAATGATGGCAGCTCTATAGCTAGTTGGCTCATCAGTTTGATCCAATAGTATAGTTTCCTCATCATCTATGTTCAAACATAGACGCTCAGGAGCCTTTGCAGATCTTGAAGATCTACGGACGGGTACCACTTCTACTTCAGGTGGAGGACCTAAACTTTCTGGTTCCACAGGAAGTGTGTTAGTGCTTTCAGAAGGTGAAGTATCTTCATGATCATTTTCAAGATCATATGCCCTCCCACTGATTTCTTGAGATATTAGATTATCTTCAAGAAAATCACCGTACCTAGCCACGATGACCTTATTTTCAGGTGGGAAGTAAAAGTAGTAACCCTTCGTTTCCTTAGGGTATCCTACGAAGATACACTTAACAGATCTTTGTTGGAGTTTGTCAGGTGAGTCACGTTTAACAAACGCCTCACAACCCCAGACCTTTAAGTAAGAAAAGTTGGGAGCTTTTCCAGTCCATACTTCATATGGAGTCTTATCAACCTTCTTAGTTGGAATCCTATTCAACACGTGAACAGCCGTTTCAAGAGCATAATCCCAAAAGGATAAGGGAAGAGTTGTAAGATTAAACATGGATCGTACCATATCTAACAAAGTACGATTTCTCCTTTCAGATACACCATTTTGTTGTGGCGTATAAGGAGAAGTGAGTTGTTGCACAATGCCACACTCACCCAGATAATCCTTAAACTCTTGGCTTAAGTACTCACCACCACGATCGGATCGAAGTGCCTTAATCTTCTTTCCGAGTTGTAATTCTACTTCATTTTTAAAAACCTTGAATGTCTCAAAGACTTCATGTTTATGTTTAAGTAAATAAACATAACCATAACGACTATAGTCATCCGTGAAGGTCAAGAAGTAGACAGCACCACGTTTAGACACATGTCTAAGTGGACCACACACATCCGTGTGTATCAATCCAAGTAGATCCGAAGCCTTCTCCATATTGCTATGGAAAGGTTTCTTTGTCATCTTTCCAGATATGCAAGATTCGCATTTATCAACTGAATCATCATTGATATTATGTAAAAGCCCATCGTGTTGCAGCTTTTCCATGCGATTCTTGCCTATGTGGGCAAGACGGCAGTGCCATAAATAAGACGAGTCCAAGTTAGACTTGACTCTCTTATTCCCGATGCTATACATAGAATTATTCTTATTGGATACATGGTTATCCATGTCAATTTCAAACACACCATTTAATGAAATAGCATTAAAGTAAAAAACAGAATTTAGAGAAACAGAAATTCCATTATCATTAAAAGTATGCTTAAAACCCAAATCCAATAACAAAGAAACTGAAACGACACCTCTAACAATAGAAGGTGCGTAATGACAATTGTCTAAAACCAAAATTAAACCAGATGGTAAAACTAGCTCAAAAGTCCCTATGGCTTCTACTGCTGCACGTATTCCATTTCCCACGTACAAGTAGCATTCCCCATAGTTCAGCTTCTTTGCTCCTCTAAGCCCCTGCGATGTATTACAAATGTGAGTACCACATCCTGTATCATATATCCAGGCATTTTGCTTACGAGGAAAAGAAAATAATTCAACCATAAAAATACCTGAAGTGCTGGCGCCCTGCCCAGCCTTGGCATTCTTATTTTTGCGACACTCCTCAAGCAACAATGGACAGTCACGCTTCCAGTGTCCAGGAGTGTTACAGTGGTGACAAGCAGCCGCATCCTTCTTGGGATAATCCTTCTTGGGAGGAGGATTCTGCTTCTTCGGCTTTTGCTGATAGGTCACAATCTGCTTGCCCTTGTCAGCTTTGCCTTTTCCTTTCTTGTTCACATGTTTCGGTTTACCGGGCTTAGCTACTCTACCACCTCTTATTGCCATAACAGCAGGTGTAGGAGCTTTCTTTGTGAGGGACTTCTCATGCTCAATAAGCATTGCATGCAATTCAGAAAATGTCTTCCCCTTGCAATGCATGTTAAAGTTGCGCACAAAATCACCATATAATTCCTCATTGAGGGATTTGTTGATGAGGCCAACTTTAACGTCTTCCACAAACCCACAATTAAGTTCATCTAGTTGGTCTAGATAACCTTTCACTTTAAGTGCATGATCACTTACGGGTGTTGTGGCATCCTGCTTACACTTGCCCAAGTTGTCAAGTATATCATACAATTCAGCCATTGGTGATTTCTGAAACATACGTGTCAGTTCATCAATCATGTTTTTCGGGCTATAATTCTCAAACTGTTTGACCAGTTGATCATCCATCCCCGATAGCATGAGACAGGCCGCATCATTGTGCCTGTCATAGGTTTCATTGTACTTTCTAAGTATTTCATTAGAAGAGTTTGCAGGAGGAGCTTCTTGAAGAACCTCAGTAAGACATTCATAACGTTTGGCAATCCTAAGAACAAGCCTTAGATTTCGATACCAAGCGTTAAAATTCTTAGTCCCAGTCAGTTTTTCCTTTTCAAGCATCATCTTGAAACAGGAAGTCATGTTTGACGAGTTTCCGGGTTGGGCCATTTCTATAGAAAAAGTTCAAAAGTTAGTACTTTCGATAATTTAAACATTTCAAGAAAATTAAACACCCATTGGTTTAAAAAACCATTTAATTTTCTATGAAAACTAGGATCCTAATTGACGCCGTTTCATTACATCAGCTTTGGCTGCTAGTAATAAAAGTGCTCAATAAGGTACGGGATCACCCAATTGCCAATGTCAAATTGCAATTCCTAGAAATCTTGGGACTTACATTTATATTGCCAACATCAGTTGCAAAAATGTAAGCATGTTTCATCCCCAATTCTTTATGCCTTGGCGCCGTTCCATTACATCAGCTTTGGCTGCTAGTAATGAAAGTGCCCAATTAAGTTAACCAACTTAAGAAACTGTAAATTGACGTCGGTTTATTGCATTCAGCTTTGGCTGCTAGCAATAAAGTACTCAATTTTACCCTTAGATGACCACCCTTTGAACATCAACATTCAGCTTTGGCTGCTAGTGATGTAGGATGAAACCTTAGGTGTTTCTTTTTGTAGTTGGGTGACATATAACTTAAATTGATAGGGTAATAAAATTTTGATGTGTTAAATCAAAAAATATGTGCAAAGATGTCATGCATTCATCTTTGTAGCATATATGTTTTCAAAAACAAAACCATTTACTTATTCGTAGCTCAAATTATCAAATCTTTTAATTGAGGCGTTGAATAAATTACAACATTGCCTTAAGATGCTTCGTATTAGTTGTGGTGTACTTGGTAAGTCTAAAATTGACGCACAGGCGGGCGTAGGGACGACAGCCGCCGAAGCTGGTTAAAACCGTGCCCCTCTAAGGTCACAATTTAATGCGAACCAACTAGAACCCACTTTTTAGTTTGTCAATTTTAGGTCCGCCGCTTCGACCACTTAATACAGTCGCAATCAATCAACTAAAAGAATATAATTTTCTTGCTAAAACAATTAATGTAGTAAATTTATTATTGCTAGTCTCGCCTGGGAGCAAATTACCGTGCGAAGCGAACCACTGTCGGCACATAAGACTTGGCAATAATTTAAAATTACTACAAAGGTTTCATAGTTATTAGTCTTATTTATTTTATTATGAAAAATTACCCTCTTTTGTAGTTTACAATCCATCATAATATAAAACACAAAAGATCAAGTAATTCACAAAATAAATAAACACATAATAACAAACATATGATCATCCACGATATCATATAGCCACATGCAAACCTTTTTCAATAAATCCTATTATTAATTCTATGTGTAATATTAAATGTATGTAACTAACAAAACTCCCATTGGTTTTCGAGCTCATTGTACCCAATGGACCACAGCACCAAATAAATTTGGCCGCGTAAGTTTTAGTTAGTTAGATACCACATTGCACATAACTTTTTAATTAATATATTGAGGTCTTCCCCAATTTTAGATTTATTTAAATCATGTAGCAAACAATACATACAATTCGTCCCATACATCAAACCATGACAAAACATGCAAGATTTTGTCATGGATACCATATTAACACATAATCATGCAATCCATATTAATATGTTAATATCTAGTACGTATTTAATTAATTGGTGACATCACATAGTATTCACAAATTAATCCCTAAAAATTTTTCCATGCATAATCTAGGGTTTCTAACAAGTTTTAATGAAAACTAACATAAACCCTAACTCATTAATAGTGGATCGATCCACATGTATAATATTAGGGTTTCAAAATAAAAACCCTAGAAAATTAAATGCATGTATCTAATAAAGATCCAATTTTTAGGTTTTAGTAATTAATTACAAGTTCTAAACGAGGCTCATGATGCCACTGTTGAATATGTGAACTATTAAAATCATAAACACATAAAACATCACAAAGCACGCAGCGGAAAGATCTAATGAACATGTAATTAATTAACTTAAATAAATACGTACCTTAATCGCGTAATCAATCAAGAACAACAAGAACCCTAATTTGGGTTATGTATATGTCGAACCAAACAAGGCAAAACCACCAAGAATCACAAGCTAAAATAAGCTTGTCACTCGTTCTTGTACACACGCGATAGTAGCGTTCCAATGGGAAAGCTAGGTTCAAGATCACTAACAAACCAAACACTTTGTTGCAACACTTGAATCGCCAAGTTCTAATGAACTTAAAAAGAGGGTCGATCAAGGTATAGCAAGAAGGAGAAAAGAAGAGAAGTTTGGCTAGAGTTAGGGATACTTGATTAGGTGAAAATCAAAACAAGTGAATTTGTATTTATAGGCAAAACCTAAAAAACACAAACTTGTTCCCTAAGCTTCTTCCAAAACCGACCCACCCATACAATGGGTCAATCGGCAGCCCAAACAATCCCTTGTGGGTTTCTAGATCCTTCTTTTCACTTTTAGTCCTTTAACGGTCGTTATCTTTAACACCGTTAAGTACTAACCGTCGTTAAGTGTTATTAGTGAAATGAATAAATAAATATAAATATAAAATGTATATTTAATTATTCAAACCATTGGAAATCTCACGTATTGTGTGCAATCCCGAGTCTCGGGTTCGAAACCGGACATACAAATATCTAGAACATTTTACACAAAACTAACATTTTACATCTACATGTGCACCATCTATCGTCGGACAAATTATGATTTCATACAATTCAATTACAAAACCCAAAAAAATGAATTGCGTGGTGAACTGGTGATGATTAATCAAAGTCACAAGCCCAACAAATATATTAACTGAGGAAAGTGTGACGCATTTTAAACAAGGCAATTTGATTCCACGTGTTGCCACTTGTTGCAAAGCATTAATTCCATCTAATTGGTGATTACAGTCAAATGTAGATTCTAAGTGAAAAATAATTTCACAAAAACAATTTACATCATGCCGGAACCAATTTAAGTAAAAAAGGTCATATGCATGGGAACGCCAAATACATACCATGACTCAAGCAACGCATTGCTATTTGCAATATATTCACCATCAAGCAAGTATGCAAACTCGCTTCAATTTCTCTAAACGAAACATGCATGCATGTCAAATCATATTGCTTCAACAACAATAAATTAAGGATAGCACTGTACTTTGCGGGAAAACTAACTACCAATGACGGTTATCAAAGACCACCAGTTCGAATTTACTGGCAAACTCACAAATTGCTATTTGATTATCCAAAACAAACACATAAATTAATCTCTCTTTTTTATTGTCCATATGGAACATATGCGTGATTCTAAATTAACAATCATCAAATTTCATGCAAGAACAGTGCCCATACAAATCCTTGATTAACATAACACATATACTTTACGTGGTTCTCATTATCAAGTCAAGAGTTCTAATATGCCTAATCTTTTATTCTTATAAAAACACAGTAATGCAAATTTAACCCATAATTTGCCATGTCAAAAGCATCACATAAGGCACATAGTGTATCATGTTAATTCCAATATAAAGGTTGAATAGAAAACTGTGTACCCGTAACTCAATTGTTTAAACGAATTCTACCGTTTGTATATCTTTCATCAAAGTGACTCAAATCTAGATTCCAATATCACTTTCAACGTGATGGAATGAACTTATTATATTGTCCCATCATTTGAATATTATACTTCTTTGTATTGATTCCATTTTAATGACGGCATCCTCAATGCATGTTTCTTTTTTGAGTGTAATACATTGAAACCTAAGCATTGCACCTTACCACATTACAACCCATAAACTTACAATGTGTTGGAACATTACTTATGAATGGTTTTGTTGTTTTTAGTGTTTGCTACGAATGGAGATTAGTGACAGTTTTTCTGTCACTAAACCGTCACAAAACCGTTTCTAATGAACCATCACCACCATAAATACGTGTCTATTCAAAATGGTGGCGGTTATATCTGTTGAAAAGGAATCACTAAGCAAACCAACGCGACTGTTTGAATCTGTTTCAATTTGCGACGGTTATTCTGTTACCAGGTCGTCGCTAAAGCGTCGCTAAGAGCAGTTTTTTGTGAACCATTGTGACTGTTACGAAAAGAGGTGTCTCTAAGATCATTTGAAGGGGTATTATGACTGTTTTGAAGGGTCACCATGTACCTATATATAGAGAACGAATTTGTTACTTTTGGATCATCAGAAACACAAAAACCTCATCCGTTTCCATCATGAAAACATATCAGATTCGTTAGATTCAAGTTTTAATACTTGAATTGATTGTTGTATCTTCTAAACAGTCGTACTAGATAGGACGAATTTCTGTTTAAGAACACTGCACTCGCAGGCCTCAATCTGTTGTTGTAATCTTACGATTCTGTACAAAATAATTTGTATTACGTTTATAAATTTCCTAACAATCTTAAACAGAAATTTCAAAGATGAATCAAGCGATACAGAAACCGCATGTTGAAAAACCTGAAAAGTTCAAAGGAACTGATTTTTGTCGTTGGCAACAAAAGATGTTGTTTTATTTGACAACGTTGCATGTGTCAAATTTTCTCACAGATCCTGAACCAACAGATTCGTATGTGGAAGGACAGAATGTTCCTACTGAGGTACAAGTGGCAGAATATGAAAGGACCGCCTCACAATGGAATCATAATGAGTATAATTGCAGAAATTATCTTCTGAATGCTTTGGATGATTCCTTGTATGATATTTATTCTACCTTTGCAAATGCAAGAGACATATGGATATCGTTGGAAAAGAAATACAGGACTGAAGTTGCATGTTCCAAGAACTTTGTTGTTGGCAAATTCTTGAACTTCAAGATGAATGATGCAAAGCCTGTTGTGAAGCACGTGGAAGAACTCCAAATCATAGTCCATGAATTGGAAGCAGAAGGCATGGGTATAAACTCTAACTTTCTTGTTGGTTCTATTATTGAAAAATTGCCTCAATCCTGGAAAAAAATTTAAGTTATATCTTAAACATTTGACTGACGATATGAGTTTTGAGCAACTTGTTCTCAAAATTCGTGTTGAGGAAGATAATAGGATGCAGGAAAACGCTGATGCAATTTCGATAGAACCAAATGAAAACATGGTTGGAGAAAGCTCTTCCAGATCAAAGAACTACCATAAAAACAAAGGCAAGAAGGGTGGTGTTTCTGGATAGAATTCTTCCGAGGATAAAAAGAAGGATTACACCCAACAAAAGAATAACAACTTCAAGAAAGTTTATCATTGTTGGGTCTATGGTAAACCTGGTCATAAAGCCAAGGATTGTCGCCACAAGAAAGCACATGGAGGGGGAAATTCTGGAGGAAATTCCAACCAAGCAAACCATGTGGAATCTCCAACAGAATTTGCTGGACTAATCGAAGCCTTCTTGACCACAAATGATGTTGATTGGTGGTTTGATACTGGTGCAACAAAGCACATATGTAATTCAAGAAGGATGTTTGTATCCTACCAGAAGGTGAATGAAAATGAACCAATGTTCATGGGGAATGGAACTTCTTCAAAGATTGAAGGAAAAGGCAAAGTCATATTGAAGTTGACTTCTGGAAAAGATCTTGTGCTCTCAAACGTATTGCATGTGCCTAACATCACCAAGAATCTGATTTCTGGCGCTATTCTTAGTAATAAGGGATTTAAACTTGTATTTGAATCAGATAAATTTGTAATCACCAAGGGTGGTGTGTATGTAGGAAAGGGTTACCTTGATCAGGGACTCTTTAAACTAAATATTGTAACTGATGACTTTGTTATTAATAATAATAACACGGGCACTAGCACCGCTTCTGTGTACATGATTGATCCTTCTTTCTTATGGCATTCTAGATAAGGCCATGTTAATTTTCGTTCCTTGCAAAGAATGATAAACTTAGGCATGTTACCTAAATGCACAATGGATAAAATATCCAAGTGTGAGATATGTGTTGAATCTAAATACACAAGTCATTCACACCAATCTGTAGAAAATTCAAATGAAATACTTGGTTTAATCCATACAGATTTATGTGATTTCAAAGCAACACCATCAAGAGGAGGAAGGAATTATTATATTACTTTCATTGATGATTGCAACAAATTTTGTTATGTGTACTTAATAAATACCAAAGATGAAGCCTTGAATATGTTTAAGACATATAAGGCAGAAGTTGAAAATCAACTAGACAAAAAGTTCAAAATTCTAAGGTCTGATAGAGGAGGAGAATATGAATCCAATGAATTTGCTGAATTTTGCTCTACTTACGATATTGTACACCAAACAACAGCCCCATACACCCCACAACAAAATGGCGTGGCTGAACGTAAGAATAGAACATTGAAGAACATGATTAATTCAATGTTAATTACTTCAGGGGCTCCTCATAGTCTATGGGGTGAAGCATGTCTTGCTGCAAATACAGTGTTGAATAAAATTCCTCATAAGAAGAGTGACAAATCTCCATATAAATTATGGAAAGGAAAGCAACCTTCTTATAAAAGGATGAAAGTGTGGGGTTGTTTGGCAAAGGTTCAAATACCTTTACCAAAGAGAACCAAACTTGGATAAAAAAGAGTTGATTGTGTTTATCTCGGTCCAACAAAGAATAGTGCTGCTTATAGGTTCCTGGTTTACAAATCCAATGTAGACGACATAAGCAACAACACAATTATAAATCTGCTGAAGCAGATTTCTTTGAAAATATCTTTCCTTATAAGGATAAAGAGAAACAAATCTCGAATCCAAGGAAAAGAGTATTTGATGATCAATTGTCTCAAGGTCAAAGAGACAACAATTATGATGTTCAACAAGAGAATGATGAACCTAGAAGAAGTAAGCGTGCAAAAGTATCTAAAGACTTTGGACCATATTATATGACCTATATTGTTAATGAAGAACCACAAACATATAAGGCTGTTATGGAATCATCAGAAGCACCTTATTGGAAAGAGGCTATTCAAAGTGAAATAGACTCAATTGTGCATAACAATACATGGAATTTGGTTGATCTATCTTCGGGGCACAAACTAATAGGCCGTAAGTGGATCTTCAAAAAGAAACTAAGACCAGATGGTACCATAGAAAAGTATAAGGCTCGTTTAGTAGCCAAAGGATACTGTCAAAAAGAAGGTAAGATTTCTTGACACTTATTCACCGATTACAAGGATAACCTCTATAAGAACGTTAATGGCTATAGCAGCAATTCACAACCTGATTATACATCAAATGGATGTAAAGACTGCGTTCTTAAATGGTGAATTAGATGAAGAAATCTATATGCAACAACCCGAGGGGCTTGTTGTCAAAGGTGAAGAGCAGAAGGTATGTAAATTGGTTAAATCTCTTTACGGCCTTAAACAAGCTCCAAAGCAATGGCATGAGAAGTTTGATAACACCTTCTTATCAAACGGCTATCAAATAAACGAATGTGATAAATATGTTTATGTTAAACAATACAAAAATGCATTTTTCATTATTTGTTTATATGTGGATGATATGCTGATCATGGGTACAAATATGGACGTTATAAACCAAACCATGAAAATGCTTCATTCTTCATTTGATATGAAAGACATGGGAGAAGCTGATGTTATTCTTGGCATAAGAATTCAAAAGAATTCCAATGGATACATCCTTATCCAATCTCATTACATTGAGAAGACCCTTAAGAAATTTGGGCATTATGATGACAGACCAGTTGTAACTCCCTTTGATCCTAAGGTTCAACTCAAGAAGAACAAAGGACAAAGCATATCTCAGTTACAATATACACAAGTATTAGGAAGATTGATGTATATAATGAACTGTACACAACCAGATTTGGCATATAGTGTAAGTCGACTTAGTTGATATTCACACAACCCTGGGAGAGATCATTGGGATGCACTAGTAAGAGTGCTTCAATATCTTAAGCATACAATGGCTTATGGGTTACATTACACTAAACATCCTTCTGTATTAGAAGGATTTTGTGATGCCAATTGGATTTCTAACAATAATGAAGGAAAGTCCACAAGTGGCTATGTATTTACACTTGGAGGGGCTGCTTTATCATGGAAATTGTCTAAGCAAACTGTGAATACCAGATCAACTATGGAAGCAGAATTTGTAGCCTTAGACAAAGCTGCTGAAGAAGCAAAATGGCTTAGAAGCTTTCTAGAGGGTATTCCCTTGTGGCCAAAACCTGTGACTGCTGTGTGTATACATTGTGATAGTATAGCTGCTCTCACTAGAGCAAAGAATCATATCTATAACGTTAAGTCAGGACATATAAGACGTCGCCACAATACGATAAAGGACTTGTTGAGAAATGGAATCATTTCCATCGACTACGTTAAGTCAAAGGAAAATATAGCTGATCCTTTGACAAAAGGCCTTTGTAGAGAACAAGTCATATTTACATCGAGGGGTATGGGCTTAAAGCCAACACAATGAGTGACTACTCGGCGGAAACCTAACCTAGCAAAATTGGAGATCCCATGGTCTAGGTTCAATAGGAAAACTAGTTGAGGAAAACTCAAAAGTACTAACACACAAGTATGCCCATTCCTATGATGAATGTTTGTGTGGTTTCCGTTGATGATTATGGGTTGAATCTTAATTCTTAATAGTGCTGATGGCTTTTTACAGTGGAATACTACGGAATATTCTTGATTGGCATTACCTATACGAGATTGATGTGGGGTTGCATCTTTGGGAACCAGATGGCTAAGTTCTCTAAAATTCTCATGAATAAGGATATGTTCACGACCGAAATGAACACAACGGTAAGAATATGTTATTGCATAAATATGATATATGTGATACTTATTGTCTCGATTTACTACAAAGCGTGGCTAGTTCAAGACTTATGTTCACTATCCACAAAGTAGATCCGATATGTACTCACTAGGATATGTTCAAGTCCAAAAGACATCTAATTTGATGCATGTCATATTACATTTGATGGAAATAGAATAATAAGTAATTGTCTTATTTTCTATTATAATGTGGGATATTATTGGTGTTTGAACAGAAAATGTGGGGTATTGTTGGAACATTACTTATTAATGATTTTGTTGTTTTTAGTGTTTGCTACGAAATGGAGATTAGTGACAGTTTTTATGTCACTAAACCATCTCTAATTAACCATCACCATCATAAAGACGTGTCTATTCAAAATGGTGGCGGTTATATCTGTTGAAAAGGCATCAATAAGCGAACCAACGCGACTGTTTGAATCAGTTTCAGTTAGCGACGGTTATTCTGTTACCAGGTCGTCGCTAAGAGCAGTTTTTTGTGAACCATTGTGACTATTATGAAAAGTGGTGTCTCTAAGGCCATTTGAAGGGGTATTGTGACTGTTTTGAAGGGTCACCATGTACCTATATATAGAGGACGAATTTGTCACTTTTGGATCATCAAAAACACAAAAACCTCATCCATTTCTATCATGAAAACATATCAGATTCGTTAGATTCAAGTTTTAATACTTGAATTGATTGTTGTATCCTCTAAACAGTCGTACTAGATATGATGAATTTCTGTTTAAGGACACTGCATTCGCATGCCTCAATCTGTTGTTGTAATCTTATGATTCTGTACAAAATAATTTGTATTACGTTTATAAATTTCCTAACACAATGTTCACTTGGCTGCCACTTAGGTGTACTGAATTTAATTATTTTATAGTTTTTCTTCATACTCATTAAAGGATATATGTGAAGTGAGCAGGATGTTTTCTTATTTAATTAATATATTTGTGAATTTGGGCCTACATAATGAGTTTAATGTGAGTATGGTCAGAGAAGAACTCCATTTCAATGTATGGTTACATGGCAATTTCACAATAGAATAGCTTTTATTGTGCATATGCCACATATATGCATTGTCGATGGCCTGATGTTGCTTCAATTCATATATGTTGAATCTTCTTCTGTCAAAGCACGTCCCATAATTTGAATGAAATGTCTATAACATATTTTTAACATTGTTTACACAGATTCAACAACCATGATTATCACATTGAAATTATTGTATTTGATTGTTAGTTTTAGGGTCTTGATAATCATAAGATTGTTTAGATAATTCTTGAATCGAATATAGTCCATTTTCCGAATACAATATTTTGACCCTATTTGGTGCCTTGGGTTACACAAAATTCGTATATGAAATATGACAAAAACACGCTCAAATTCTAGGCACATTAATGAGAGCAAAAACAAGGAGATGTTGTATGTGTTGTTATGATTGTTCATTTCTCATAATGAAAGATCAAAATGGTGTCTATATATAATAGACAATCTGACTTTTCATAAATAGTCACAACCATTCATTAATGGTTTCACCTTTTGGTGGAAAGTAACCACTTTCCATATAAATATAATGACACTTAATAGTGACAGTTTTTCTGTCACTATTGACAACAATCACATCTATTAAAGGTTGTAACGTCCTAGTGGCGAATTTTCTGTCACAAACATTTGCCTTTCATCGTATCCGAAATCAAGTTTATTAGTTGTATTAGAACTTAACTTGAAATCACTTTGGTCTCCGGTAATCTTAATTACACAAATGCTTGATGACACTAAAGTCACCAACATATATATCTCTTAGGATATTTTAAAATACACATAGAATACCAACTTGCTTTGGGGTTGATTTTAAATTTGAGATTTTTGGGTATCCACAGTCGGCCCATGTGTCATCGAAAAACACTGAAATTTTGAACGCACAATCCATTGTGGGTGTTTTGTATAAAAATTAAGATATCGGGTTGGCAGTGATGTGACATGTTATTAAACTCGAAAAAGTCCAATGTATTGGAGATGGTCTTAGGATTACACCTTGAAGTATTTGTAATATTGCAGGAGCGTGGTTGACAGCATTTTTCAAGGTTAATCAAGACTGAATTATGCATGGAAATGCTAAGTCAGTGGTTCAGATAATGAGAGATAACAGTTGTTGGAAGACGAACATTTGTTGCTTTATTTCGAACTTCTTTTGTTCCATTTACAATTCTTCCCTCTTAATCTCTGAAAAGATGTTGCAGTCTGTTTCATTCATTATCATAAAGAAGATGTTTGACTTGTAAATTCGTTGACCAACAGCCTAGCCAATGCTTCATCACTACCCGCTGTTGACGATGCTGACAGAACAGATGATGCCGACACTTTCTTCTTTTTTCCGTCCCCACCCATTTGTCGAGTTTCCTACGCCTCCTTATCCCCCTCGTCTCCGGCAATTTGATTGAGATTAAAACCACCCTGTGGAGGTCCTCTTGTTTGATACACGGTTGAGGTGGTTAAACCTTGTGTCTTTGTGTATAAGATATATTGACTTAATATGATTAAGCACGCGGAATTTACTTAACCACACTTAGAAGGTTATGTATGTTATGGAAATGGAAGAATTATATTTGTTACTTAACAATGAACAAAGAAAGTATTTCACTAAACGATTCAATATTATTCCAAATAATACGAGTGATCTTGTGTTACTCACTAGGGTTACAAAACCTTGAATCTTAATGTTACAACTTGTGATTTTTGTTTGTTCTATGTCTTAACAGTTATTCAATTATTTCACCTATGTCACTACTTAATCACTAGTCTAAGATCTCTTTTATAGTTGCAAAAGATCTTTACAAATTGCTAAAAGTCTTAACCGACTTACTTTGTTAACTTATGCATATTTGTGTCAGTACATAAGATACAACATGTATCTATGTATACAACTTGTTAACTAAGCACATGGAGTAAGATATTATCTACCGTATATGTTTGACCAAAATACAACAAATATCTTCTCGATCTTATCCTATGAGTCACTGATCAGCAGTACCATATACAACTAGCAGTACCTTCAACTTGAACTAGCAGTACCTTCTTGCTCTAGCAGTACCTTCATGTACTAGCAGTACCTTGATCATGAACTAGCAGTACCTTCGACTTAGAGTAAATTCTAATACTCTAACTTCAGAATATTTAATTCCCAACAATCCTCCCCTAAACATGTGAATTAATTCAAACATGTTTTCTGAATTAAATGAGGACTTGTGAAGATCTTTCAAACACTTTATGAATCTGAACTATTCTTCTTATTCTGAACTCATCTGCTTTGTTCTTCTTTGACTTCAGCAATTCAAAACATTGTACCAAAAGATGGTGCAATTTCCTTGGATGGAGGAATTGTAAGAGGCAATGATTTCAACAAGTGAAATCATCTATCAGCATGCCTTTGCAGGTGATAAACAAACATAATGAACTGAAATTGAAACTTTCCTTTGTTTGATCTAGATAGAACTTTCTCCTTTAGAAATACTTCATCCCTTCTAGATATTTGATCTGTTCTAATCATTTTCAATCTCTAAATCATCATCTTGTATGCTCTTATCTTCTCCTTCCTTCTATTGGTTTTTCTTCCTTTTCTGGGCAATTATTTCCTCCCCTGAAGCAAATAACTTTTGTATCCTCCCCTTGTTTGGAAGATCTCACTATGTACTAAAGAACTTCTCTTCATATCACCTGATCTATCAGTTTGAACTTATTTTCAGACAATATTGTACATGAAGCCATCAATTCCTTAAGAGTTTAAGTTTCTGTCCTCATCACTTCTAGGTGTGTTAACTCCTATGAGAGGTGAATCAGTGGACATTTTGATTCATAGTCCATCAATGAATGGTTTTTCTGAATCCTTGAAAAATCCTTTTAAGAAATCATTTAACTTAGTAGTATGTTCATGATTTTAGAATTGAAAAATCATACTACATTCAACCATTTTTGAAAGAATCAAGTGTATAACAGACACCTAATCAAAATTTCGGTTTAAAAATAACCTCTGGTTGTGTGAGAACCAATGTATTTCAGTTATCACTAACTGCCTGTGAAAAGATAAATCTATTCAAAAGATTTTCTTGACAGGGTTTCCAGCTCATAGTAATTGTTACCTCCAACACAAGTGTTAGATTCACTTTCACTAGCTGTTATTTCTATCAGATGTCCTTAGACTAACTCATTATACTTGAAAGTATAAAATGATAGAAAGTGAGTTGTATCAGTTACTATCTGATCAACTAAGTCATCAATTCAATGTGAAATATCATAACTAGATTTCAAGAAAGAAGTTTTAAGGAGGGTTAATTCCTAAACTCAATCCATCATAAATCTACTATGGTCAGCAATTTGATAAGAATTCTGCTGGTCCCATTTCACTTGAAATATCCTTTGTGTTCACATATTCATACCTGAAATAGTTAGTCTAAAACCAAAAGAACAATGTACAAAGTACTTGTCTTACATTAGTATAATCATAAAACCAACTGTATGAATAACACAATTCAAATTTTGATATAGCAGTACCTTATAAATCCAGCAGTACCAACAAAAATTTATGTACAAAAACACATCATATTGAAAATTTTAAAGATTAAGCATTCCAATACTTGCTATTAAGTACTGAAACCTTGAAACATCAAAAGCTTTTGTTAACAGATCTGCAAAATTATGCTCTGAAGCAATTTTAAGAACTTGAATTAATCTTTTCTCATTGCAATCTCTTATAAAGTGATGCCTAATTTCAATGTGTTTTGTTTTAGAGTGTTGTACAGGATTTTTAATAATACAAATTGTACTACTATTATCAATATAAATAACAGTGTTTAAGAAATTGTACCCATAATCAAGAAGTTGGTTTTGAAGCCATAGAACTTGACTAGAGCAACTTGCAGCAGCTATATATTCAGCTTCAGTTGTTGAATTTGCCACACTTGTTTGCTTCTTACACTGCCATGAGACAAGTCTACACCCAAGGAATTGACATCCTCCAGTTGTTGACTTTCTGTCCAAGCTAGCACCAGCATAATCACTATCCGAATATGCTACCAAGTCAAAAGGAGATTCTCTAGAATACCATATACCCAATCTTGGTTGACCTTTGAGATATCTAAAAATTCTCTTGACTGCAATTAAATGAGAAACCTTTGGAGTAACTTGAAATCTTGCACATACACAAACAGGAAACATGATATCAGGTCTAGATGATGTAAGATACATCAAGGAACCTATCATAGATCTGTAATTGTGTACATCTACATTTTCTCCATCTTCATCTTTCAGAAGGTGCTTCTCTGGGTCCATTGGTGTGCTTGCAATTTTTGAATCAGCAAATTGAAATTTTCTAAGTATCTCTGCAACATATTTGTCTTGACTAATAAATATGCCTTCAGATGATTGCTTAACTTGCAAACCCAAAAAGAATGTAAGTTCTCCCATAGAACTCATTTGAAACTTATCTTTCATAAGCTTCTCAAATTCTAAACACATTTCCTTCCTTGTAGATCCAAAGATAATGTCATCCACATACACCTGCACTAACAGAAGATCCTTCTTGTGCTGTTTGATGAAAAGTGTCTGATCAATCTTCCCTCTTTGAAATCCATTGTCTAATAAGTAGGAAGCAAGTGTTGCATACCAAGCTCTTGGTGCCTGATGAAGGCCATAGAGAGCTTTCATTACTCTGTACACTTTGTTTGGATGTAATGGATCAATGAAACCAGGAGGTTGTGAGACATACACTTCTCTTCCAATTTCACCATATAAAAATGCGCTTTTAACATCCATTTGGTAGACTGTGAAGCCTAAAAATGAAGCATAAGCTAGAAACAGCCTAATTGCCTCAATCCTTGCTACTGGAGCATAAACTTCATCATAATCTATTCCTTCTTCTTGTGTGTACCCTTGTGCTACTAGTCTAGCCTTATTCTTGATCACAATTCCTCTTTCATCCCTTTTGTTCTTAAAAACCCATCTAGTGCCAATTACCTTTTCATGCCTAGGTAAGTCTGCTAGCACCCAAACCTTTTGAATCTTGAACTGAAGAAGCTCTTCTTGCATAGCCTCTACCCAGCTTGAATCATCTAGGGCTGTAAGAATATTCTTTGGTTCCTTTTGAGAGAGAAAACATACAAATAAACATGAGTTTGAAAGTTCATGTTGTTTTGAAGCATAAAGGGCATCAAGAATCCCTTGTTGGTCTGAAGAGACTAATTGTCTTCTTGTCTTCACACCAGATTGTATATCTCCTATCACATTATCTAGGGAGTGAACTTTGTGAATTCTTGTGTGTGGTGTTGCAGGAACATGATAAGATGGTGTAAGATTAGTCACATCCACTTCATCTTCTTGGAACTCTGCATCTTTTGAATGTGAAGGACCAGCAGGACCTTCAGTTGAACTAACAGTTCCTTCAAATGAACTACCAGTACCTTGAGAAGTACTAACAGTACCTTGCTCTGACTCAGCAGTACCATCAATATTTAACATATTGAGTTGTTCCTTTGTTCCAACATCTCTTCTTTGAGCCTCAACATCTTCTTTTGCTTTACCAGAAGAAGATTCATCATTGTTTGAAGCTAAATCCACACTGGTACTTGACCACAATGGCATAATGACATCAGATTGATCTTCATCTAACTCCACCTCATTTGTTGCTTGTGAACCTGAAAAATTATTAGTTTCTGCAACAACAGGTAAATAATTCATTGAGTTTGTTAGATAATCAAGATCAAATATCCATTTGGGTCCTTGACCTACTACATTGGATTTGTTTTCCTGAAACTCCACATGTAGTTCTTCTTGAACTTTCTCAGTTCTTAAGTTGTAAACTCTAAAAGCTTTGCTAACAAGAGAATATCCAACTAAGAAACCTTCATCTGCTTTACCATCGAATTTTCCTAAATGGTCTAAGGTATTGAGAATTGTCACATGACATCCAAAAGGTCTAAGAAATCCTATTGCAGGAGTTCTACCATTAAAGAGTTCATATGATGTCTTATTGTGAGGCTGCACAACTAAAACTCTATTTTGAACATAGCAAGCAGTGTTAATTGCCTCTGCCCAAAAGATTATAGGTAGCTTAGAATCAGCTAACATTGTTCTAGCAGCTTCAATTAATGTTATATTCTTTCTTTCAACCACTCCATTCTGTTGTGGTGTTCTAGCAACACTATATTCTCTCCTAATACCTTTTTCTTTGCAGAAATCATCCATAACTCTATTTCTAAACTCTGTCCCATTATCACTCCTAATGACTTTTACTTTCTTACTTACTTGGTTTTCTATCAGTGTAATGAATTCCTTAAGAATGCTTGATGTCTCATCCTTAGTGGCTAAAAAGAAAACCCATGTAAATCTGCTATAGTCATCAGTTATAACAAGACAATATTTTTTATGTTGTATACTCCTTACTGAAACTGGTCCAAATAAGTCCATATGCAGCATAAACAATGACTGATTGATAGAGTTAAAAATTTTGGGCTTACAAGTGGCTTTGTGTTGTTTGCCTTTTAGACAAGCAATGCATGTTTGATCATTTTCAAATTTTTTGTGAGGTAAACCTCTTACCAAACCATTCTTAACAATTTTATTTATGGTTTTGAAGTTAATATGACCAAGCCTTCTATGCCATAACATTGATTCATCCAATGTGGCCTTTGATACAAGACAAGTTAAATCCTTTTTAGGAATGATGTTCTTCATATCAACACTATACATATTGGCCTTTCTAGGAATTCTAAGAAGTACTTGATTTTCATCAGGCATCTTAAAGTCCTTAGATAGAACAAGACATTCAGTGTCAGTAAAAAGCACATTATTCTTTTTGTCACACATTTGTGAAACACTAAAAAGATTATACTTTAACTCTTGTACATAGTACACATTTTCAAAATCTAAATTTCCGGTTTTAATAGTACCTTTACCAGAAATTTTGCCACGAAAACCACCTCCAAAGGTAACATATCCTCCATTGAATTCTTGAAAATCTGAAAGATAAGACATGTTGCCTGTCATGTGATTGGAACATCCACTATCTGAGTATCCTTGATCTTGATGATCAATAGAATGTCCCTGCACACAAATAAGAGAGTTAGTTTTCTTTGGGGATCCAGGCCATTACTGACTTGGATCTGCCTCTTGCATCAATATAGTTTAATCTTTTAAGGACTGTTGATGCAACATTGGATTTTTGAATCCAACATGCTGAGGCCTTAACAGCATTTGCCCTATTACCCTTAGCAGCAGAGTGAATAACATGTTTAGCAGAGTCTGCTAACCTTGAAGTTACACCCTTTGGTCTCCAAATTTGTTTGTGAACCACTGCTTTTGTTTGAATGGGTCTTAGAACAGTTTTAGATGCATGTATGAAAGTTGTTTTTGCATCCTTAGCTGTTGAATTTGGGTTAACAGTCATCATAGGCCTAACAGTACCTTTTGATCTACCAGGACCTTTAATTTGTTCTGGCAGTACCTTTATGTATGTATTAGCAGGACCTTTTTGTCTATCAGGACCTTTGGGTCCAGACTTGTTTGAGACTGTTCTGGGTTTTGTTCTAAGAGTGTTAGAGTGAAAAAGAGTTTGAGGAGATTGCCTTTTGTAGTTCACCCTATTGTTTTCATACCCAGTTACCCTTTGGTTGCAGAAAGCTGCAAGATGGTCAAAACTACCACATGTATAACAAGCTTTATTATAAAATGCAAAGTCATCACCTATTTGGTTAGACTTGAGGTTGTTCCAATTCCTTTGGTTACCTCTGGGCTTGTTTGTAGTTCTATATTGTTCACAATATCTAACTGGTTTCCTAATAGTCTTAACATTTGACTTAGGCCTGTTAGTGTTGTGATTGACTATCTTAGGAATACTTGTTCCTACTTTCTTAACCAATACAGGTTTAGACATAACCTGTTCTTCTTCACTATCACTATCAGTTGTACAATCTTCAACAACTATAGCATCTCCTTTCTTAACAAAGGACACCTTGTCCTGATAAGATAAAGTTTTATCTAAACTTTTACTTACCTTTTCTATCTTTGGAGATTTAGTGACCTGAGAACCATATTCCATGATTGGTTCTTGAAATTCAGGTAACCCTGTGTGTGCTAAATCAATACCTGGAGGTGAATGAACACCTCTGTATGGTGGGGGTACAGACTTAAATCCAACACCAGAATTAACCTTATCAATAACTTGGGCTTCCCAAAGCTTATTGAATCCTTCTGAGGAATGTGCTAAAACATCCACAGAAACCTTTACATTTTCTCTTTCATTTTTGTGTTTAGCTAATGAATCATTCAACTCAACAATACACTCATCTCTGATCTTAATGTCATTTTTTAGTATATTGATGTCATCAGCAAAATGAATTTCATTATTTTTAAAATGTAAAACTTGTTTTTCTAAAACAGCTAGACCTCTTTTGTGATTAGCCAAATTAAAAACAGAGTTAAGTAGCTCTTCTTTATGAGCTTCAAATCTCTTATTAAGGTCTTCATAAGCTTTAAGATTAGGACATGATTCAGTACAAGATGTAATATTGTTTACCTCTGAATCAGAATGGGCCATTAGAGCAAATTCATTGGCCAAAAGAGCAGCATTTGGTGGTGCATCCTCTTCAATAGCCATAGAGCTCCAATCATAACCAATATCATCAATAGCCAACATAGCCTTTGGCTCTTCAACAGTAACTTCCTTTTTCCTATCTTGCTTATACCATGTGTTTCTATTCTCCTGCTTTCTTGGGCTTCTACACTCCTTAGCAAAGTGTCCTAACCTATGACAGTTAAAGCACTCCACTTTCTTCTTATCAAACCCAGCAGTATCATTACCATTTATGGTAATTTGCTTCCCAGTTCTTTGCCAATGCTTCTTGGCCCTCATGCTGAGCAAAGCAACCTGCCATTTGATGTCCATCTCTTCCAAATCATCACTATCAACCTGCTCTAGGTCTTCATGATTAAGAGGAGAACCACTAGACTGACTAGATATAAATACATAGAATGCTGGATCACCAAGTCCTGCAACAGTCTTGTGTGTACTAGTAGAAGGACCACCATTTGCAGCATTAGAAACACCTTCAACTTCTTCTACCTCTTCAGCCTTACCAATACTAGGAGATGACAAAAGTGCCACGTTCCCAGAACTAGTACCATAAATTCCAGACTTTCTAAGACTTTGTTCAACAATTTTAAAATTGTTGTACAAATCATTGAGCTTCATTGTTTCAATGTCTGGTTTGTTCATCCAGACAATAACATGAGTATGGAACTCATCAGGTAGACTTCTTAAAAACTTCATGTTGAGATCTTCCTTCTCAGTCTCAACACCCAACACAGCTAACTGACTGACAAGCTTGTGTAATCTTGAGAATAGCTTATCAAGAGACTCATTACTAAAAGCAGTAAAGTTTTCAAATTGTTGCTTTAGTAGTGTCTTCTGTGTCTTTTTGGTAGTTTCATTACCACCAAAATATGCACAAATCTCTTCAAAAAGAGTTTTTGCATCAAGATACTTGTTAAATGACAGCATCTGCTCACCAGGAATGGTCATAAGCAGCAAATTTCTTGCTTTCTGATCATTTCTCTTCAGTATCTTCTCTTCATTTGACACTGGCCCAGTATTTCTTTTTCTAGTTGTTTTACCTTCTAGGACAACCTCTGAGTAGCTTGGTGAGAAAGAATAACCATATATAATTATATCCCAAAGAGTATACTCTTGAACCATGAAATATTGCTCAATTCTCATCCTCCATAACTCAAACTCATTGGGTTTGATTATGGGCAACTTTGCAGCAACATTTGACTGAACATCATGAGCTTCCATTTCTGTTTCTTCTAATTCAAATATATCAACCTCTAGCTCTGATACCAACTGTGGAGGTCCTCTTGTTTGATACACGGTTGAGGTGGTTAAACCTTGTGTTTTTGTGTATAAGATATATTGACTTAATATGATTAAGCACGCGGAATTTACTTAACCACACTTAGAAGGTTATGTATGTTATGTAAATGGAAGAATTATATTTGTTACTTAACAATGAACAAAGAAAGTATTTCACTAAACGATTCAATATTATTCCAAATAATACGAGTGATCTTGTGTTACTCACTAGGGTTACAAAACCTTGAATCTTAATGTTACAACTTGTGATTTTTGTTTGTTCTATGTCTTAACAGTTATTCAATTATTTCACCTATGTCACTACTTAATCACTAGTCTAAGATCTCTTTTATAGTTGCAAAAGATCTTTACAAATTGCTAAAAGTCTTAACCGACTTACTTTGTTAACTTATGCATATTTGTGTCAGTACATAAGATACAACATGTATCTATGTATACAACTTGTTAACTAAGCACATGGAGTAAGATATTATCTACCGTATATGTTTGACCAAAATACAACAAATATCTTCTCGATCTTATCCTATGAGTCACTGATCAGCAGTACCATATACAACTAGCAGTACCTTCAACTTGAACTAGCAGTACCTTCTTGCTTTAGCAGTACCTTCATGTACTAGCAGTACCTTGATCATGAACTAGCAGTACCTTCGACTTAGAGTAAATTCTAATACTCTAACTTCAGAATATTTAATTCCCAACACACCCTCTACTAACTTTGATGTGTTGAACAAATTAGAACCTGATGACTTAAATTTCTTAAAAGCTTGTTTTTTCACTTCTTCAAAATTTGGAATTTCCACATCCTTCCATTTCGGAGACTGATGCGTGGTTTTGCGACCCTACAACAGGTTTTACCTCTCGAGGGATCTCAAGAGGCTTGCAATCCCCACCAGGCAGTGTACCTGACCGATGTAGTATAGTGAAGTGGCAAGTACCGGGGGATTGATCATTCTCTAGGGGAGTAGTGTCGTTAGAATTGAAAAACTACTCTAATAGGTCTAAGGGTGAGAGAAGATTCTTTTTTGTATTTTTATAATTTTTTATGAAAGCAAGTAAAATCTCGGGTTTGAAGGAGTGGGCGGAATTAGTTGCTAGTCAACTAACCCAAATAACTACAAATGCAAATAAAATAAAATAACTGAAAATGAAAAGGTTGTGAAACTTATATGGAGAGAAATGTGTTTACTTAGATTTCTTTACTCCCTAACTATCTTTTACCGGTTGATTAGTGTGTATTAATTGCGTGGATGACGGGTGTATTCCTTAATACCAATCGTGGGGTGGCGTACGTACTTCCCCAACTCTATAAGCTCCTACTTCACTCCTATGTCGAGCCGGCTAAGAAGCTCCTAACATGGGATCACTAGAATTCGCTCATGCATTAAATACAACCATCAAAACCTTAGTACGCATTGGTTCATGTTTCTTAAGACGTTCAAGCAAGTTACCGTATAGGAGGTTAGCCAGTTTCCTTAAGACTAACATCGATAAACAATCATCCAATACAATTAATAACACACCAACAACCGATAATCAATAGCTAGGTTTCATTAGATCTAAGCAAACACAAGATAAATCTAGCCTAGCATGCTAATTAAAAGACAAGAACAAGATATAATCAAACAACACATTGACATATTGAATGATTAAGTGATTACTTATCTTCAATTAAACATGGGAGATCCAAGGGTATAAAACCCTTAAAAATGGCAGAAAATTCGTCTTAGGGTTTCTCCTCACAAAGTTGCACACTATGAATAAAAATTGCAAAACTATATATAGAATTTAGGGGCTGACGGCGTCACGTTGTAGGAGGTGACGCCGTCACCTCGCCGCGGCTAGGGTTCTCGGATGGTCTTCCTGACGCCGTCCCTCTTTAATCCTCCAAAATCCGCTCTGGCGCGTCAAGGGTTGACGCCGTCAGAATTGTGCTTGACGCCGTCTCTCTTTAACTTAAACCGTGACGACCTTGATCACTTTAAAGGGTGACGCCGTCAGATTTCCATTGTAAAACTCTCTGGCGCGTCAAGTGTATTTTGTCATATCCACCTCTTTTGCCAAGCCGTGACGCCGTCAGGAGCAATCCTTGACGCCGTCACGTGTACTTTTCCAGCAGCTTTGGAGACTTTGTCGTTTTCTTCACTTTTATGCTCCAAAAACGTCCAAAATGCTTCCTTTTCCAGATTTCTTCTCCAAAGTACATAAAATGACAAAAGGAACGATTTAGGGCAATATTTGATCAAATAAATACGATTTAGGGCTTAAATGACCCCCTAAAAGCGGTACACTTTTCGCTTCATCAAATACCCTTACACTTGAGATTTGCTTGTCCTCAAGCAAATGCGCTTTTATTCTAATCAAAATACAAGTTAGGGGTCATTTAACGCTAATATAAAAGTAATTACAACAAATAGTCGTTCCACTTTAATCATAATAAGCACGGAGATTACAAACTAGCACCTCACAAGTAGTGTTTAGATACTCACATCTCTCAGGTGTCATAAAAATATATCTCATAAATGAAAATGGATAATATCTCTCACTACCTGTCATAGCAAATAGATTACCATAGGCTTGGGAAAGGATCAAAAACCTCCTCCACTAGGCGTAAGCACCTAAGATAAACTATCAAAGAGGGCTTTTAAACGGGTTATAACGTTAGGTGTAGGGATATGATAAACACGGTTTTGTTGGATAAGGGATATTTTACTGGTGGCGAGTTAAAGATCTTGATTAATTACATGTACAATATGGCGTTGCTAAGCCAAGACTGGACTCGACTTAAGCTAAAAACAAAATAACAAAAACATAAAATAAACATAAAATGAAACGAGATGGTAGTCCGTATGTTTTTTTTTCTACTTTTCTTTTTCTTATTTTTTTGTATTTTTCTTGATTTTTTCCATTTTTTTTTTCTTCATACACTCTTGCCCTACCATCCAAAATAATACATCATAGGGGCGTTGCATTCCCCTTACACTTGAACTTTTACATAACTTTACAAATAACTATTTTAATGACTCGAATTAAGATAATCGAAACACTTGGAGTACTTTTAAAATATTTAGCACATATGGGGGTAATAATGTTGTTCTTCCCCATTACTCCGTTACACTAGTACTTTACACATGAGTCCCAATCGTCCCAAAACAATATGTACAAGGATATGACTCGACTTAGCAACCATGTAATCAATTAGATAATTAACTTGGGGTTTAAACAAATGTTGTCACAATAATGCACTAAAAATGAGTGCATACAAGGTAGGCTAAGGCGATTTGGGTGTACATTTAAGTGGGGTGTAAACAAATTCTTCCTTTAAGTAAAATGCTTAAAGGTCGAAACAAAAAGATAGGCTCTGAGGGGTGTACTAGGGGTATCGTGTACTAAAAATGAGTACAACGCAAAGGGTGTGGGAGAATTACTTGACCAATGTAGCCAATGTAATTATAACAAAAACACAGGTGTAAAACAATGGGTTAATCCTAATGCCTCTTATCATGTAGTAAATCTAACTACACGAATGTAGTCTCACTTGTGGCCTTGGAATGGTCCTAACGCAAGTTCTAGAATCTAAGTGCTACCGGTACACACATCATAGCATAAATGCTTTTCCTACCAATTCTAGGGGCGAACCTCACATATTTGGGGGTGGAAAATTTTTTAGTGGTACGGTTTTTGTGCTAGTCATATAACTCCTATCCGTGAGACGCTCATTAAGATCAAAGTTTCACTCCTATATGTTGTAAAAAATTTTAAATTTGGCACTAAAATTGCCCTAACAGGTATTTCTCTCAGTTTTATTACACATCTACCATTAAACAAACGAAAAATCAAGCGTAATAGCATTCTCTAAAGTATCGTACTTTTCCCCCCTTACACTTAAGATGAACATTGTCCCCAATGTTCAAATAACAAGATGTAAAAGTAAATAAGGTAAAAGGATGAAATCAAATACTCCCCTGATTCGTTTGGTGGATAAAAAGGTAACATGGTTAGATCTTCTTCCAAGGTAATGTTGTAGCTCCAAGACTAAAGCATCGCCAAAAACTAGATTCCACATACATCTCCTTGTCCAAAATAACCTGTTAAACCTGAGAAAACAAACACGAAAACCTGCATAACATCGGCGGGATAAATCTGTATAAGGATATAATGCTTGTGGAATGATTATTTTGCAGATTCCTGGAGTTTATAAGTTAGAGATTTAATAAAGCATTTTATGATTCCGGAGGAAAAACAAAACTTTCAAAAATTTCAGAAAATTAAAACCTGACGCCGTCAGGTTGTAAGGCCTGACGCCGTCAGAAATGATCTGACAGAATTCTCATGTTAAGTTTCCGGAAAATTTCTGGAAAAACCTATACCTTACTTCCTGGAATTCCTGCAAAACATCATTATGACTCGATACAAGCATTTGACTCAACAATTACTAATATGTATGTTAATTTATTATTGTTATGATTCATGTTCATTTGTTCTAATAAACCGATTTGGATTTCCCTTACACTTATCTTTTTGCAAAATACCTTTATATGTAGTTAAGACGAAGTTAAAAACAAGATAAAGCATTTTCACAATTTAGTTTCGAACATGAATCAATAATAATAAAAATTAAACATACATACGGAAGCAAATAAAATCAAACAAACAAATAAATAAACACACAAAGCAAATAAAGCTTGGGTTGCCTCCCAAGAAGCGCTTTTCTTTATTAACGAGTCTTGTAGCTAGACTCAAAGTCACGTACATTACGTGATTCCATCATTGGTCACGGTTTCTAGGCCATTCTCATGTCCGGTTTTATATTCTGGTCCTAATTTCAGACAATCCTTGTAGAAACCGGATATCCTTTCCATAACATAGTCTACTCCTTTACTTCTATCTTCATCATTCCTATAGTAGACCGCTTGCTTAAGCTCCTTCTCAACATTTGACAAGTGTTGGAATTGCTCTATCTTATATGGCATTTGGTAGTTTACCTCATCGGTCTCATCCTTATATCTAACTATCCCTAAGGAAGGTTCATAAGTCATTCTAGAGACCTCAACAAATGGTTTTCCAAAAACTACTTGAGTTAAGCATGCATCGACTATTGGGCGGATATCTTCTACAATTACAAAGTCGGTGACATTGGTGAAGTTTCCTACATAAACCGGTAATCCCTTAACTCTTCCCGTGAAGTTACTCATCCAACCCTTATCAGGGAACATCCTATACCCAAGTTGATTTTTCATTATCAAGTTGTAGTGGGCTCTAGTCATGATGTTTATGGGCGATCTAAGGTCGATGTAAGCTTTCCACACATGCAAATGTCCGATGTTGCATGGTATGTTGAGATTAGAAGGGTCGCCTATTTTTATAATTGGTCTACCTAGGAAGTATGGTGTCTCGGGGTCATCGAATAAGTCCGTATGATATGTGCGCTCTTCCTTAGTGGGTAGCCTATTGAAGTAGTCCTCATCATCATCTACTTCTTCAGTCTCACTTTTCTTAACTTCTTTATCAACCTCGACTTTCTTAACCTCATCCTCAGGTTCACTATTATCCTCATTCCTAACAATTGGTTTAATAGTGACAATGTTGACGAAGTGGATGTGTTTGGATGAAGAGGGGTCTTTTACTTGGGGTCCGCTATTTGTGTTCCTAGCGTCCTTATGTGGAGGTGATAGCACTTGGTTATCGAGGGCTTTCAATAAGTTGTCAATTTTATTGGTCATCTCCGTTTGTTGTTGATTGAATTCGGATTCAAACTTGGCCAAACGAGCTTCTTGAGATGCCATAAATTGGGACATCAATCCTTCAAAGTTATTGGTACTACCATAATTGTTGGAAGGATTGTTATTGAAAGTATGGTTCGAGTTGGAACCGCTTGATTGGAAACGATTAGGTGGGTTGGAAGAATTGGTTTGTTGTGCGTTTTGGTTTTGTTTCCACCTAAGGTTTGGGTGATTTTTCCATGAGGGGTTGTATAAATCACCGTAGGGGTTTGGCTCGGGTTTGAAAGTGTACCACTTGTCTCCCGCTCCGTCGGTACGCGAGGATGCGTAGTCCGCAAAAGCTTGTTCGGGGAGTTCCACGCAATCACGAGTGTCGTGGGGACCACTACATAATTCACATGAAGAAGTGATTTTGTTCACTTGGCTTGAAGGTTTAGGAGCCTCGTAGAATTTCATAAGAAACTTTACTTGGTCTTCAAGTTCTATGATCCTACGGTCGGAAGTGCTTGAATTGTTCGAAGGCAAAGATATTGCCTTGACCGTTTTATTCAAATCACGGGGATCACTCCAACTTTCGTTGTCATAAAGAGCAAGATCTTCCAGGAGAGCCCATGATTGTTCCGCACTTAGATCACGTAGCTTACCACCGGCCGATTGGTCAATGGTTTGCCTCGTGGAGAGATTGATATGGTCATAGAAGATTTGGACTTGGAGCCAAAGATCTATGCCGTGATGAGGGACTTTTTGGAGTAAGTCCTTGAATCGAGTCCATGCCTCGTAGAGGGTTTCGCCTTGACGTTGTTGGAACATCAAGATATCATTCCTTAGCTTGGTAGTTCTTCCTGGTGGGAAAAACTGAGCGAGGAAACGAGTGGTGAGATCATCCCAAGAGGTGATGGATCCTGCGGGTAGACGCTCTAGCCATTGACTAGCTTGGTCCCGCAGAGAGAATTGAAAGAGACGTAGTCGGGTCGTCTCTCGAGTGGCAACATCAAGGTCTATGGAATCAACGATTTCGAGAAAGTCCTTGAGATGTTGATTAGGATCTTCGGAACGAAGTCCATGGAATGCGCATCCGCTTTGCACCAACCGGATGGTGTCGGATCGCAAGGGAGTGACATTGGCTCCTTGAGTGAGCTCAATGGTGTTTCGATAGCCATGGTGGCTAGGACGGGAGTAGTCTCCTAAGGTACGGGCTCTAGGAGGTGGGTGTTGTTGTGGTGGTGGGTTGTTGGGATCGAGGATATTACCACCTTCCATGATGTCGGATGGTAATGGTTACGAACAAAGAAACGAAGAAAAAAGATAGACTAAAGAAAACCTAGAAAAATAAAATAAAAATCTCACTAGAAAGGAATCTAGTGAGTAGACCTAATAAAATAAAAATTCAACCTAAACAATAACTATTCCCCGGCAATGGCGCCAAAAACTTGATGCGTGGTTTTGCGACCTTACAACAGGTTTTACCTCTCGAGGGATCTCAAGAGGCTTGCAATCCCCACCAGGCAGTGTACCTGACCGATGTAGTATAGTGAAGTGGCAAGTACCGGGGGATTGCTCGTTCTCTAGGGGAATAGTGTCGTTAGGATTGAAAAACTACTCTAATAGGTCTAAGGATGAGAGAAGATTCTTTTTTGTATTTTTATAATTTTTTATGAAAGCAAGTAAAATCTCGGGTTTGAAGGAGTGGGCGGAATTAGTTGCTAGTCAACTAACCCAAATAACTACAAATGCAAATAAAATAAAATAACTGAAAATGAAAAGGTTGTGAAACTTATATGGAGAGAAATGTGTTTACTTAGATTTCCTTACTCCCTAACTATCTTTTACCGGTTGATTAGTGTGTATTAATTGCGTGGACGACGGGTGTATTCCTTAATACCAATTGTGGGGTGGCGTACGTACTTCCCAACTCTATAAGCTCCTACTTCACTCCTATGTCGAGCCAGATAAGAAGCTCCTAACATGGGATCACTAGAATTCGCTCATGCATTAAATACAACCATAAAAACCTTAGTACGCATTGGTTCATGTTTCTTAAGACGTTCAAGCAAGTTACCGTATAGGAGGTTAGCCAGTTTTCTTAAGCCTAACATCGATAAACAATCATCCAATACAATTAATAACACACCAACAACCGATAATCAATAGTTAGGTTTCATTAGATCTAAGCAAACACAAGATAAATCTAGCCTAGCATGCTAATTAAAAGACAAGAACAAGATATAATCAAACAACACATAGACATATTGAATGATTAAGTGATTACTTATCTTCAATTAAACATGGGAGATCCAAGGGTATAAAACCCTTAAAAATGGCAGAAAATTCGTCTTAGGGTTTCTCCTCACAAAGTTGCACACTATGAATAAAAATTGCAAAACTATATATAGAATTTAGGGGCTGACGGCGTCACGTTGTAGGAGGTGACGCCGTCACCTCGCCGCGGCTAGGGTTCTCGGATGGTCTTCCTGACGCCGTCCCTCTTTAATCCTCCAAAATCCGCTCTGGCGCGTCAAGGGTTGACGCCGTCAGAATTGTGCTTGACGCCGTCTCTCTTTAACTTAAACCGTGACGACCTTGATCACTTTAAAGGGTGACGCCGTCAGATTTCCATTGTAAAACTCTCTGCCGCGTCACGTGTATTTTGTCATATCCACCTCTTTTGCCAAGCCGTGATGCCGTCAGGAGCAATCCTTGACGCCGTCACGTGTACTTTTCCAGCAGCTTTGGAGACTTTGTCGTTTTCTTCACTTTTATGCTCCAAAAACATCCAAAATGCTTCATTTTCCAGATTTCTTCTCCAAAGTACCTAAAATGACAAAAGGAACGATTTAGGGCAATATTTGATCAAATAAATACGATTTAGGGCTTAAATGACCCCCTAAAAGCGGTACACTTTTCGCTTCATCAGAGACTATTTCATAAAGAAGTCTAAAACGTACTCCGTACTCAGCAATATTCTTCATGTACCTGTTGGATGCAATCCTTGTCTTTGGTTCCAGTCTGCGTCATTCGAAGGACATTATCGTACACTCCACAAAAATGAGCCAATTTAAGATGCAACAAATCGCAGGTTTGAACACCGATTACCATCCTTTGTTTCTCAAGGTAACCTAAAACCTCCAACCAAAACCCATTTGATTTTAGCAATATCTTAGGATGTACAAACCCTAGCTTTGCATAATGCAATTTCTTCTGCAACAGGTCATGGAATGTTACGATGACCATCGTCGTCATTTTTAGACGTCTTTTTGACGGCTTCTTCTTTGGGGCGGTACTTGATGCGTGGTTTTGCGACCTTACAACAGGTTTTACCTCTCGAGGGATCTCAAGAGGCTTGCAATCCCCACCAGGCAGTGTACCTGACCGATGTAGTATAGTGTAGTGGCAAGTACCGGGGGATTGATCATTCTCTAGGAGAATAGTGTTGTTAGGATTTAAAAACTACTCTAATAGGTCTAAGGGTGAGGGAAGATTCTTTTTGTATTTTTATATTTTTTTGAAAGCAAGTAAAATCTCGGGTTTGAAGGAGTGGGCGGAATTAGTTGCTAGTCAACTAACCCAATTAACTACAATTGCAAATAAAATAAAATGACTGAAAATAAAAAGGTTGTGAAACTTATATGGAGAGAAATGTGTTTACTTAGATTTCCTTACTCCCTAACTATCTTTTACCGGTTGATTAGTGTGTATTAATTGCGTGGATGACGGGTGTATTCCTTAATACCAATCGTGGGGTGGTGTACGTACTTCCCCAACTCTACAAGCTCCTACTTCACTCCTATGTCGAGCCGGCTAAGAAGCTCCTAACATGGGATCACTAGAATTCGCTCATGCATTAAATACAACCATAAAAACCTTAGTACGCATTGGTTCATGTTTCTTAAGACGTTCAAGCAAGTTACCGTATAGGAGGTTAGCCAGTTTTCTTAAGCCTAACATCGATAAACAATCATCCAATACAATTAATAACACACCAACAACCGATAATCAATAGTTAGGTTTCATTAGATCTAAGCAAACACAAGATAAAGCTAGCCTAGCATGTTAAATAAAAGTTAAGAACAAGATATAATCAAACAACACATAGACATATTGAATGATTAATTGATTACTTATCTTCAATTGAACATGGGAGATCCAAGGGTATAAAACCCTTAAAAATGGCAGAAAAATTGACTTAGGGTTTCTCCTCACAAAGTTGCACACTAATGACTAAAAATTATGAAAGTATATATAGGAAAACAGATCTGACGGCGTCACGTTATAGAGCGTGACGCCGTCACCTCGCCGCGGTTAGGGTTTCTTGATGGCCTTCTTGACGTCATCCCCTTTTAATCCTCCAAAATCCTCTCTGGCTTATCAAGGCTTGACGACCTTCTTGACGCCGTCCCCCTTTAATCTTCCAAAATCCTCTCTGGCTTAGCAAGGGTTGACGGCGTCACACTAGGTCTTGACGCCGTCACAGGTACTTTTCAGTAGATTTTTGAGACTTTGTCGTTTTCTTCACTTTTATGCTCCAAAAACGTCCAAAATGCTTCCTTTTCTAGATTTCTTCTCCAAAGTACCTAAAATGACAAAAGGAACGATTTAGGGCAATATTTGATCAAATAAATACGATTTAGGGCTTAAATGACCCCCTAAAAGCGGTACACTTTTCGCTTCATCAAATACCCTTACACTTGCGATTTGCTTGTCCTCAAGCAAATATGCTTTTATTCTAATCAAAATACAAGTTAGGGGTCATTTAACGCTAATATAAAAGTAATTACAACAAATAGTCGTTCCACTTTAATCATAATAAGCACGGAGATTACAGACTAGCACCTCACAAGTAGTGTTTAGATACTCACATCTCTCAGGTGTCATAAAAGTATATCTCACAAATGAAAATGAATAATATCTCTCACTACCTGTCATAGCAAATAGATTACCATAGGCTTGGGAAAGGATCAAAAACCTCCTCCACTAGGCGTAAGCACCTAAGATAAACTATCAAAGAGGGCTTTTAAACGGGTTATAACGTTTGGTGTAGGGATATGATAAACACGGTTTTGTTGGATAAAGGATAATTTACTGGTGGCGAGTTAAAGATCTTGATTAATTACATGTACAATATGGCGTTGCTAAGCCAAGACTAGACTCGACTTAAGCTAATGAAAGAAATAACAAAAAGATAAAATAAACATAAAATGAAACGGGATGGTAGTCCGTATGTTTTTTTTTTTTTTTTTTTTTTTTTTTTTTTTTTTTTTTCATACACTCTTGCTCTACCATCCGAAATAATACATCATAGGGGCCTCGGTTCTCCCCTTACACTTGAACTTTTACATAACTTTACAATTACTATTCTAATGACTCGAATTAAGATAATCGAAACACTTGGAGTACTTTTAAAATATTTAGCACATATGGGGGTAATAATGTTGTTCTTCCCCATTACTCCATTACACTAGTACTTTACCCATGAGTCCCAATTGTCCCAAAACAATATGTACAAGGATATGACTCGACTTAGCAACCATGTAATCAATTAGATAATTAACTTGGGGTTTAAACAAATGTTGTCACAATAATGCACTAAAGATGAGTGCATACAAGGTAGGCTAAGGCGATTTGGGTGTACATTTAAGTGAGGTGTAAACAAATTCTTCCTTTAAGTAAAATGCTTAAAGTTAGAAACGAAAAGATAGGCTCTGAGGGGTGTACTAGGGGTATCATGTACTACAAATGAGTACAACGCAAAGGGTGTGGGAGAATTACTTGACCAAGGTAGCCAATGTAATTATAACAAAAACACAGGTGAAAAACAATGGGTTAATCCTAATGCCTCTTATCATGTAGTAAATCTAACTACACGAATGTAGTCTCACTTGTGGCCTCGGAATGGTCATAACGCAAGTTCTAGAATCTAAGTGCTACCGGTACACACATCATAGCATAAATGCTTTTCCTACCAATTCTAGGGGCGAACCTCACATATTTGGGGGTGGAAATTTTTTTAGTGGCACGGTTTTGTGCTAGTCATATAACTCCTATCCGTGAGACGCTCGTTAAGACCAAAGTTTCACTTCTATATGTTGTAAAAAAATTTAAATTTGGCACTAAAATTGCCCTAACAGGTATTTCTCTCAGTTTTATTACACATCTACCATCAAGCAAACGAAAAATCAAGCGCAATTGCATTCTCTAATGTATCGTATTTTACCCCCCCTCCCCTTACACTTAAGATGAACATTGTCCCCAATGTTCAAATAACAAGATGTAAAAGTAAATAAGGTAAAAGAATGAAATCAAATACTCCCCTGATACGCTCGGTGGATAAAGGGGTAACATGGTTAGATCTTCTTCCAAGGTAATGTTGAAGCTTCAAGATTAAAGCAGCGCCAAAAGCTTGATTCCACATACATCTCCTTGTCCAAAATAACCTGTTAAACCTGAGAAAACAAACACGAAAACCTGCATAACATCGGCGGGATAAATCTGTATAAGGATATAATGCTTGTGGAATGATTATTTTGCAGATTCCTGGAGTTTATAAGTTAGAGATTTAATAAAGCATTTTATGATTCCGGAGGAAAAACAAAACTTTCAAAAATTTCAGAAAATTAAAACCTGACGCCGTCAGGTTGTAAGGCCTGACGCCGTCAGAAATGATCTGACAGAATTCTCATGTTAAGTTTCCGGAAAATTTCTGGAAAAACCTATACCTTACTTCCTGGAATTCCTGCAAAATATCATTATGACTCGATACAAGCATTTGACTCAAACAATTACTAATATGTATGTTAATTTATTATTGTTATGATTCATGTTCATTTGTTATAATAAACCGATTTGGATTTCCCTTACACTTATCTTTTGCAAAATACCTTTATATGTAGTTAAGACGAAGTTAAAAACAAGATAAAGCATTTTCACAATTTAGTTTCAAACATGAATCAATAATAATAAAAATTAAACATACATACGGAAGCAAATAAAATCAAACAAACAAATAAATAAACACACAAAGCAAATAAAGCTTGGGTTGCCTCCCAAGAAGCGCTTTTCTTTATTAACGAGTCTTGTAGCTAGACTCAAAGTCACCATACATTACGTGACTCCATCATTGGTCACGGTTTCTAGGCCATTCTTATGTCCGGTTTTATATTTCGGTCCTAATTTCAAACAATCCTTGTAGAAACCGGATATCCTTTCCATAACATAGTCTACTCCTTTACTTCTATCTCCATCATTCCTATAGTAGACTGCTTGCTTAAGCTCCTTCTCAACATTTGACAAGTGTTGGAATTGCTCTATCTTATATGGCATTTGGTAGTTTACCTCATCGGTCTCATCCTTAAATCTAACTATCCCTAAGAAAGGTTCATAAGTCATTCTAGAGACCTCAACAAATGGTTTTCCAAAAACTACTTGAGTTAAGCATGCATCGACTATTGGGCGGATATCTTCTACAATTACAAAGTCGGTGGCATAGGTGAAGTTTCCTACATAAACCGGTAATCCCTTAACTCTTCCCGTGAAGTTACTCATCCAACCCTTATCAGGGAGCATCCTATACCCAAGTTGATTTTTCATTATCAAGTTGTAGTGGGCTCTAGTCATGATGTTTATGGGCGATCTAAGGTCGATGTAAGCCTTCCACACATGTAAATGTCCGATGTTGCATGGTATGTTGAGATTAGAAGGGTCGCCCATTTCTATAATTGGTCTACCTAGGAAGTACGGTGTCTCGGGGTCATCGAATAAGTCTGTATGATATGCGCGCTCTTCCTTAGTGGGTAGCCTATTGAAGTAGTCCTCATCATCATCTACTTTTTCAATCTCACTTTTCCTAACCTCTTTATCAACCTCGACTTTCTTAACCTCATCCTCAGGTTCACTATTATCCTCATTCCTACCAATTGGTTTAATAGTGACAATGTTGACGAAGTGGACATGTTTGGATGAAGAGGGGTCTTTTACTTGGGGTCCGCTATTTGTGTTCCTAGCGTCCTTATGTGGAGGTGATAGCACTTGGTTATCGAGGGCTTTCAATAAGTTGTCAATTTTATTGGTCATCTCCGTTTGTTGTTGATTGAATTCGGATTCGAATCTAGCTATCCAAGCTTCTTGAGATGCCATAAATTTGGACATCAATCCTTCAAGATTATTGGTACTACCATAATTGTTGGAAGGATTGTTATTGAAAGTACGGTTTGGGGATGAACCGCTTGATTGAAAACGATTAAGTGGGTTGGAAGAATTGGTTTGTTGTGCGTTTTGGTTTTGTTTCCACCTAAGGTTTGGGTGATTTTTCCATGAGGGGTTGTATGAATCACCGTAGGGGTTTGGCTCAGGTTTAAAAGTGTACCACTTGTCTCCCGCTCCGTCGGTACGCGAGGATGCGTAGTCCGCAAAAGCTTGTTCGGGGAGTTCCACGCAATCACGAGTGTCGTGGGGACCACTACATAATTCACACGAAGAAGTGATTTTGTTCACTTGGCTTGAAGGTTTAGGAGCCTCGTAGGATTTCATAAGAAACTTGACTTGGTCTTCAAGTTCTATGATCCTACGGTCGGAAGTGCTTGAATTGTTCGAAGGCAAAGATATTGCCTTGACCGTTTCATTCAAATCACGGGGGTCATTCCAACTTTCGTTGTCATAAAGAGCAAGATCTTCCAGGAGAGCCCATGATTGTTCCGCACTTAGATCACGTAGCTTACCACCGGCCGATTGGTCAATGGTTTGCCTCGTGGAGAGATTGATGTGGTCATAGAAGATTTGGACTTGGGGCCAAAGTTCTATGCCATGGTGAGGGACTTTTTGGAGTAAGTCCTTGAATCGAGTCCATGCCTCGTAGAGGGTTTCGCCTTGACGTTGTTGGAACATTAAGATATCGTTCCTTAGCTTGGTAGTTCTTCCTGGTGGGAAAAACTGAGCAAGGAGACGAGTGGTGAGATCATCCCAAGAGGTGATGGATCCTGCGGGTAGACGCTCTAGCCATTGACTAGCTTGGTCCCGCAGAGAGAATTGAAAGAGACGCAGTCGGGTCGTCTCTCGAGTGGCAACATCAAGGTCTATGGAATCAACGATTTTGAGAAAGTCCTTGAGATGTTGGTTAGGATCTTCGGAACGAAGTCCATGGAATGCGCATCCGCTTTGCACCAACCGGATGGTGTCGGATCGCAAGGGAGTGACATTGGCTCCTTGAGTGAGCTCAATGGTGTTTCGATAGCCATGGTGGCTAGGACGGGAGTAGTCTCCTAAGGTACGGGCTCTAGGAGGTGGGTGTTGTTGTGGTGGTGGGTTGTTGGGATCGAGGATATTACCACCTTCCATGATGTCGGATGGTAATGGTTACGAACAAAGAAACGAAGAAAAAAGATAGACTAAAGAAAACCTATAAAATAAAAATCTCACTAGAAAGGAATCTAGTGAGTAGACCTAATAAAATAAAAATTCAACCTAAAAAATAACTATTCCCCGGCAGCGGCGCCAAAAACTTGATGCGTGGTTTTGCGACCTTACAACAGGTTTTACCTCTCGAGGGATCTCAAGAGGCTTGCAATCCCCACCAGGCAGTGTACCTGACCGATGTAGTATAGTGTAGTGGCAAGTACCGGGGGATTGATCGTTCTCTAGGGGAATAGTGTCGTTAGGATTGAAAAACTACTCTAATAGGTCTAAGGGTGAGGGAAGATTCTTTTTGTATTTTTATATTTTTTTGAAAGCAAGTAAAATCTCGGGTTTGAAGGAGTGGGCGGAATTAGTTGCTAGTCAACTAACCCAATTAACTACAATTGCAAATAAAATAAAATGACTGAAAATAAAAAGGTTGTGAAACTTATATGGAGAGAAATGTGTTTACTTAGATTTCCTTACTCCCTAACTATCTTTTACCGGTTGATTAGTGTGTATTAATTGCGTGGATGACGGGTGTATTCCTTAATACCAATCGTGGGGTGGCGTACGTACTTCCCCAACTCTACAAGCTCCTACTTCACTCCTATGTCGAGCCGGCTAAGAAGCTCCTAACATGGGATCACTAGAATTCGCTCATGCATTAAATACAACCATAAAAACCTTAGTACGCATTGGTTCATGTTTCTTAAGACGTTCAAGCAAGTTACCGTATAGGAGGTTAGCCATTTTTCTTAAGCCTAACATCGATAAACAATCATCCAATACAATTAATAACACACCAACAACCGATAATCAATAGTTAGGTTTCATTAGATCTAAGCAAACACAAGATAAATCTAGCCTAGCATGTTAAATAAAAGATAGGAACAAGATATAATCAAACAACACATAGACATATTGAATGATTAATTGATTACTTATCTTCAATTGAACATGGGAGATCCAAGGGTATAAAACCCTTAAAAATGGCAGAAAAATCGTCTTAGGGTTTCTCCTCACAAAGTTGCACACTAATGACTAAAAATTATGAAAGTATATATAGGAAAACAGATCTGACGGCGTCACGTTATAGAGCGTGACGCCGTCACCTCGCCGCGGTTAGGGTTTCTTGATGGCCTTCTTGACGCCGTCCCCTTTTAATCCTCCAAAATCCTCTCTGGCTTATCAAGGCTTGACGACCTTCTTGACGCCGTCCCCCTTTAATCTTCCAAAATCCTCTCTGGCTTATCAAGGGTTGACGGCGTCACACTAGGTCTTGACGCCGTCACATATACTTTTCAGTAGATTTTTGAGACTTTGTCGTTTTCTTCACTTTTATGCTCCAAAAACGTCCAAAATGCTTCCTTTTCCAGATTTCTTCTCCAAAGTACCTAAAATGACAAAAAGAACGATTTAGGGCAATATTTGATCAAATAAATACGATTTAGGGCTTAAATGACCCCCTAAAAGCGGTACACTTTTCGCTTCATCAGGACTTCTTTGACAGGAAAGTCCCCATCAACGAGGTTAGAAATAGTCAGAGAAAATTAAGGTTCGTACATTGGAAAAATCAACACTAAATGGATGAATGGTAGAAATGCGTGGAGGTGGTGATGAAGAATCGGGAAACGTGTGTGATGATGACGAACCATTCATTTTTGGTTGATACATTCGCGGTTAGTACATTTGTGATTAATACATATTTTGTTGTGGAGGTATGAATGGTGGGTTTTGGTATTATGTGTTTTGTGGGTATTGTGTTCCGTAAACAAATGATGGGGCTCGAAAGTTTACGAGTGGTGAAGGACCGAGTTGGAAATTTGAATTGGGTGTTTGGATGTTTAGTTGTCTACGTTGTTTTGGGGTTTTATTTTGAAAAATGGTTGAGAGACCTGAAACTTGTAAACTAATTTTGTGCCTAACATGTGTGAACTTAGCTCATCGGATTCTGAAGGAGTGGGCCATGTTGTTACAACTAATGAATTATTGATATGCAACTTTAGTCACAAAATTAGGCTTAAAATTAGTTACTATTTTTTAATTATTTCGAAGGGTTTTGAGACATTATGTATAAAATATGATTGAATGAGTAAATATAAGATTGAATGAGTTGTGTATAAAAATTATAGGGCATAGAGGCATTTATATATAAATAAAATGATAAAATTCAATAGATTTTTTATTTTTTTAAACTAAAAGTTAACGTTGAGGGGCCCACTTGTTTTGAGTATTTTCTTGTTCTTGCCTTGGTACCCATTCGGTGGTTGAGATCACCAAAAAGCTTGCAAAAATGCCACCACCAGGCGTGGTGGTTACTCGATGTTATGGGGTTTGCGCATGGTTGGTGATTATGGTAGTGGTCTTTCACCCAACATAGTGATCAACTTAACTTGTTTTTATGATACTCTCATGTAGTGGATGATTGAAGAAAAAACCTACTACCATGCAACTCAATCTGCTATTAATTTATGATCAACCTAACTTGTTTTATGGTACTCATGTACGTAGACAAAATACACAAGAATTAATGGATAATTGAAGAAAAAACCTACCACCATGCAACTCGATCTGCTATTTACTCCCTCCGTCCCTAAATAAATGTCCACTTGGACTTTTTGTGGTCTTTATTATTCAACTTTGACCATAAATAATTTTGTTTGTGTTATATAATACTTGATGAAAATTATACCAATGAAAATACTTTTAAAACCCAATCCATTCATATATTTTGCATCAAGTATTATATAACACAAACAAAAATATTATAAAAAATTTTATAAACTTTTCGAAATTTTAAAATTTTTTCAAAATTTTATAAGCTTTTTCGAATTTTTAAAATATTTTCTAATTTTTATAAATTTCTAAAATTTTTATAAGTTTTTTCGAATTTTTAAATTTTTTTTGAATTTTTAAATTTTTTTCGAAATTTTATAAGTTTTTTGAATTTTTATAAATTTTTCGAATTTTTTTAAATTTTTTTCCAAATTTTTAGTTAATTAAAAACAATCGTTAGTATAAAAGGACTAACTTTGCAAACGTTCGTTGACTAATAGGACTAACATTGCCACATGAAGACTAACGGTCTAAAAAAATGTTTCAAGTCGAATTAAAATTTGAAAGTTCGTTGGTCAAGGAAGCAATAAAAAAGTAAATGGTTCAACTTGGTACTTTTTTAAAAGGGTTTATACACACAAAGGTTACCAAACTTTCAAGTTTATTCACTTTTCATATCGATCTTTTTTTTTTGTTCAATCAGGTTACCGAACTATCAAAATGTGATATTAAGGTGACTAAACTTGCAAAGTGTGTTCAACCAGGTTACCGAACGACTAAAATGACCAAAATACCCTCATTCTTATTTTTGTTAACTACATAAATGGTCCCTGTGGTTCATCCGGCGTTATGGATTCAGTCCAGTTGTCGTTTTTTTTTTTTTTTTTTTATTTTTTTTTTAAATTTCGAAAAAAAAATTAATTTTTTTAAAAATGTTAATTTCGAAAATAAATTTAATTTCAAAAAAAAAAATTCTAAAAAAAATTAATTCGAAAAAAAACATTATTTCGAAAATAAATTTATGAAAAATAAATTAATTTCGAAAAAAAATTAATTTCGGAAAAAATTAATTTCGAAATATTTTTTTTTCGAAATTAAAATTCTTTTTCTTTCGAATTAAATTTTTTTAAAAATTTTAAAAATAATTCTAAAAAAAAAAATTCGAAAAAAAAAAAAAAAAAAATCAAATTAAATTTTTTAAGAATTTTTTTTTCGAAATTAAATTTATTTTCGAAATTAACTTTTTTAAAAAAGTTAATTTTTTTTTCGAAATTTAAAAAAAAATCGAAAAAAAAAACGACAACTGGACTGAATCCGTAACGCCGGATGAACCACAGGGACCATTTATGTAGTTAACAAAAATAAGAATGAGGGTATTTTAGTCATTTTAGTCGTCCGGTAACCTGGTTGAACACACTTTGAAAGTTCAATAACCTTAATGTCACATTTTGATAGTTCGGTAACCTGATTGAACAGAAAAAAAGATCGGTATGAAAGGTGAATAAAACTTGAAAGTTTGGTAACCTCTGTGTGTATAAACCCTTTTTAAAAGTACGATGGTATTTTATAGCTTTTACTCTATTTATTAATACTTTGAAATTACTTAAAAACTAAAAACATAATAAGATTCATCTGCACCTTTCTTATAATGATAGCAAACATGATTATGAATTGTTTAAAGAAAAAAGGTTGCGTTTGGTTTATAGGTATAGAATCATATTACAGGGATATCACTCAAATTTAAAACGTTTAGTTCATGCTTTGGTAAATGGATTAGGATTTGTAAATGGTAACAGTGCAATTTTTGATTCCTCTCCTAGTAGCATGGATTCATTGAAAAGTGTCGGCTCAACTTTTAAGTGTGTCTATCTTTCTCTTACACTTTTGTTATAAAATGATATCTTGTAATTTAATTTCAATAACTTTTTAAAATTATTTTATTACTAAATTATTTTTTTTTTCTTTCTTTTCTACGTTTCTATCATACCATTACCAAATCCTAATTCAATTCCAAAACCATCTACAAACCAAACGGACCCTAATAGTATATTGTACGACATAGCACACCTGAAATGCATAAGAAATGTAATGCAAATTAGGCTGGTTGGCAAGGTAAGCCAACTTTCACCATACACCTCAGCGCCACGTCAACTTTCTCTCTCCTTCACCTCACTTCACCATTTACCCGTCAAGGGAAACACATCTTCACCTTAACTCCACCCTTCATTAAAATACCCAATTTATACAAATATACCTCACTAAATATCCCACACACACTCACAAACTAAATAAAAAACAATAAAACAAAAAAAAAAGCACCCACTTTATTTAATATATTCTTTCTTTGGGCCCATTTCTTTCTTTTTCATTCGGTGAACTGATCACCTAAATATGTGTTGGTTTGTGTGTGGTGAGCATGATTTATGGTGAGAGGCAAGGTACTCACGCGTCAATTTGGCAAAGTGGTGAAAGAACCACAGCCCTTGCCATGCAGTCTTAGAGCATAAGGTATCACAACTTAGCCATTTAGGCCTCACTGATGCCACATCAGCATTCTCAGTTTTAATATTCACACCTCAAAATATCCATTCACTCACAACATAACCATTTGGGCCCACCCACCTGCAATTTTTATTTTCTTTTCCATGTTTTCAAACAAAACTAAATTCATTCAAATGCTTAACTTAAAGTGATAACTAGGCTAACACACAAGGGTGTTAGCCCATAATCTCGGTAAACATGAACAAGTGTATGTACAACGATAAAAATAAAGAAGTCATAATGAATTCGAAGTGAAAACCGAATGATTAACAAATATTATGATGATTAAAGATCTTCTTCTTGATGAGGGAGGTTTTCATTGGTGGTAACTTGCTGTGGAAAAACCCTATAAAACGTCTGAAGTAAATAACGGATAACCTAAAATCGTTTTTAGGTTTTATTTATAGGAAACTTAAATATGGTCCCCGATACGCCGTATCCGCTAAATGAATACGACATATCACCTCTAAATATTAACTGCGTTTGACCTCGTTGACTTCTTGCCATCTTGTTAATTTATGCTGCGTATCTCATATCTGTGACACATAATCTTCATTTAACTTCAAATCATGCCACTTTCCATGTCTTTTCATCAGTTGGTCTGTTTTCTACCTATAATACAAATAGATAGCAACTCAGTATGAAATCTTATAAAAAAAGAATTACGATCAATAAACATTAGATAATAATATACAAAATGTATACTTATTTGATGATATCACTCCGTCACTGAGTTCAATTGAGGTTTAATTGAAAAATTATGACATTATTAATATTTTGTTTAGTACAACTGTATAAAAGATACAACGTCAAGGAATTAGTCAAATATCATGGACGATTGTCTATCAAGAAATGTAAACGAGGGAAAAAGTATATTGAATTATTAGAAAGTTAGTTACAAATGAAATGATATCTACATTATATACAAGTTGACTACTATGTATCTGGACTGTATTCATTGTAAGATACATTGACTACATACTATTACACTTGACTAAGCTAAGACTATGTAGAACTTGCATCTTTGATGGCTGCCTTCTTTGTATAACATTTACTGAGCTTGAGGCTTGAGCTTGTGTAGTGTCTTGAGCTTGTGTAGCTCCTTTATCCCCCCCCCACAAGTTGGCATGGAGTAAGCATTACAAATGCCTAACTTGGAGAGACATGTATAATGAAGAGCTCTGTTGAGACCTTTTGTGAATATGTCTGCTACTTGTTCTCTGGAGGAGACATAGAATGGAAGAATGTCCCCTGCTTTGATCTTATTTCTCACAAAATGACAATCAATCTCTATATGTTTTGTTCTTGCATGATGAATAGGATTGGATGCTAGAGCTATAGTAGACACATTATCACAGAAAATGGGTACTGGTGTAGGAATGGTAATATGAAGATCTTTGAGAAGACATGTAAGCCAACTGATTTCACAAGTGTTATCTGCCAAGGCTCTGTATTCAGCCTATGTTGAGTATCTAGAAACCACACCTTGCTTCTTAGACTGCCATGAAATAAGACTTGAGCCTAAGAAGATACCATACCCTGTGACTGATTTCCTTGTAAATGAACAACTGGCCCAATCACTGTCACAGTATGTGATGAGTTTCAATGGGTTTGCAGCTGGAAAGAAAAGACCTTGGCCTGGACTAAGCTTGAGATATCTGAGAACCCTTATTAATGCAGCCATATGAGGTGTTCTTGGTTCTTTTAAAAACTGGCTAAGTGTTTGAGCAGCAAATGAAATATCAGGCCTGGTGATTGTAAGGTATATCAATTTTCCCACTAAAGTTCTGTATAAACTTGGATCAGTGAGTGGAATGCCATCAGTAAGAGTGAGCTTAGTATTTGGTTCCATGGGTGTTGCACAAGGTTTAGAGTCCAATACATTTCCTAGTCTGAGAAGATCTAGTGTATACTTTCTTTGTGACATAAAAGGCCTGTGGAATTTCTGAGGAACTCTATTCCAAGATAATAATTAATGGCTCCCAAATCTTTAATGCTGAAAGTTTGATGTAACTGAGCTTTGAGTGAATTAATGAAGGTCTTGTCATTTCCTGTGATGAGGATATCATCCACATAGATGAGGATGGAAATAAGAGAACCATTGTGGATGAGAGTGAGTAAAGATGTATCAGCATAGCTCTGTTTAAAACCTTTGGTAATGAGGAATGAGGTGAGTTTTTCAAACCACTGTCTATTTGCCTGTTTGAGGCCATAAAGGGACTTTCTGAGTTTGCAGACAGTATTTGGTGGAAGGTTTTGTGAATATCCTTGAGGGACTGTCATATATACTTCCTCATGTAAATCACCATGTAGAAAGGCATTGTTAATATCTAGTTGCTCAATGTACCAGCCTTGGGAAATTGCAATGGCTAAAAGAGTCCTGACTGTGACCATTTTTGCAACTGGTGCAAAAGTTTCCTTGTAATCCACTCCTTCCTTTTGGGTGAACCCTTGGCAACTAATCTTGCCTTGTATTTTTCCACAGAGCCATTAGCATTGTATTTGATTCTAAACACCCATTTGCAACCAATGGGTATTTTGCCAATGGGAAGTTGAGTAAGTTCCCAAGTTTGGTTCTCTTCAAGAGCCTGAATTTCTTTGTTCATAGCTACTTTCCATTTTGGATCTTTGGAAGCTTGGAAATAGGTGTGTGGTTCAAGTGATTTATCTATGCTATTGATGAAATGCAATGATTGTTTTGTAAGATTAGAATAATTTAAGAAATTTGAGTGATGATGTTTGGAGAGAGAAGGTGGAAGGTGGTATTGATAATCACTGAGTTTGGCTGGTTGGTGTTTGACTCTGGTGGAAACTCTCTGAGGTGGTGGGGATGGTGGGTTTGCTTGTGGTTGAGTGTGATTGTTTGTGGTTGATTGGGGTGGGGATGCTGAATTTTGTTGTGGGTGATTGTTGTTAGCTGTGGTTGATTGTGTTTGAGGTGTTGATGTATGAGATGGTGGTGTTGTAGAAGTGTGGGAGTTTGGTTCAAGTGATTGTGTCTGAGGTGATGGTATTGGTGTAGAAATATGAAGATGTGGTTCAGGGGAAGGTGTTGGTTCAGGGGTATGTTGTTCAGGGGATGGTGTGGTGCAGGGAATGGATGGTGGTGTTGTGTGGAAAATTGGTATTGGTGTTGGTTCAGGGGTGTGTTGTTCAGGTGATGTTGTTGGTGTAGGTTGAGTTTGTGTGATTGTAGAGGGAAGGTTAAAAGGAAAAATGTGTTCTTCAAATGTTACATGCCTGCTGGTATGGGTTTTGGAGGTGTGAGGGTCATAGAGAAGATAACCCTTTTGGTTTTGAGGATAACCTATGAGGACAGCTGGGATGGCTCTTGGGTGAAATTTGTCATGTGTGTTTTGATGGATGTAGGCTTTGCAACCAAAGATTTTGAGATGATCAAGTGATGGTGGATGATTGTATAAGAGTTCATAGGGACTTTTGTTTTGAAGAATTTTGGTGGGTAATCTGTTTATAAGATAGGTAGCTGTGAGGATACAGTGACCCCAAAGGTGTTTAGGTAAATTTGATTGAAACTGAAGTGATCTTGCAACTTGCAAGAGATGTTTGTGTTTTCTTTCTACCCTAGCATTTTGCTGTGGGGTATAAGGACATGATGTTTGATGTATTATGCCTTTTTCATTGAAAAATTCATGAAGTGTAGAATTCACAAATTCAGTGCCATTATCACTTCTTATCTTTTGGATTTTTGTTTTAAACTGTGTTTTGACATATGAATATAAGTGCTTTATTGTGGATGAGACATGATGTTTGGTAGGTAGCAAGTAGGTCCATGTTGCCCTACTGAAATCATCCACAATTGTGAGAAAAAGTTTGCATTTATTTACAGTTGGGTGATGATAGGGTCCCCATACATCCATGTGAAGCAATTCAAATTTTACATTTGCATGAAATTGACTAGGTTCAAAAGGTAAATTGTGATGTTTTGCTAAAGGGCATATAGTACAATGATTATTTACAAGGTTAAAATCTGAAATAGAAAGTTGTTTGATGTTTTTGAGCACTTGAGTGGAAGGATGTCCCAGCCTGGCATGCCACATTGAAGCTTGGCTTGTGTTGGATAGAATTGTAGATGTTGGCGACGAAGTTGAGGGAGTTGAGGGAGATGAAACTGGTAAAACATAGAGGCCACCACAGAGAGTTCCAAGGGTTAAGGTTCCTTCATGGTCCTGAAAGGTACATGTGTTATGTGTGAATGTGATTGATTTGAGTGTGTTTTGTAATAGTTTGCTGATGGAAATTAGGTTGTATGTGAATGTAGGAATGTATAAAACATTGTGTAATGTGATGTTTGATTGAAGTGTGACTGATCCTATAGTGTTACAGGTTGTTGTTTGTCCATTTGGGAGGTGAATAATGATGGGTGTGATGCAAGTAATGACATTATGCATAAGTGTTATAGAAATACAGATATGATCAGATGCACCACTATCTATGATCCAAACTTCCTTAGACCTAGTAATGTAAGTAGCAATGAGTGTTAGACCCGTTTCCCGGAATACAAATAGGCCCCACCCTAGATGAAGTTGACCCTAGCCTAAGTATGTTTGACTAAGGATATGTGGTTGAATCTTTTAGGTGGATGTTTGATGAGGCCTAGATGCGGCGCATCAAGAAAGTTACATGCGGCGTATGGTAAAATGGGAAGTAGGACTGACTTGTTTTGGTTCATGCGCCGTATTGGAGAAGGAGATACGGCGTATATAATATGCGGCGCATCTAAACTATAGATGCGGCGCATCGACCTTAAATAAGCAGAAATGACAGAAATGCCCTCTCAGCTAGTTTATATATGTTAGGTTCTAGATATCTCCACATAATTCTTGTGTGTTTCTGTGGTGCCGAGATAGTGAGAAGAGAGGGAAGATGATGGAGCAATTGGTGATGAGATGATGAGGGTTTAGTGGTGATAATTCAAGGGTTAAGCCTATAGCTTGTTTCCTACATAAGGTATGATGTTTATGATGCTTAATTAGAGTTTAATTGATGAATTATGAAACTAGGGTTTGTAAACCCTAGCTTGGGATTAAAGGGTAAATGGTGTTTTAAGATAATTAAGAGTTAATGATGATTATGTAAGGATTTTATAATGGGTTTAAGTTAGTAAATGATGGGATTTATTATCATATAATCAATAGATGATTATATGATGATTAGAGGTGCTTAGAGGTTAGTTATGGTTGTATTAACCATGATTATAGCTAATGATTATGTATTATATGTTATATATGATTATGTGTTTTAGGATGATTATGATGATGATGATGGCTAGAAGATGTTGTTGGTGGGATTTGTGTTAGTAGCTTAGCTTGGATTGAAGGTAAGTAACTCTCTTCAAAACATGTGTTATGTATGTATTATCATATATGTGTTATGATTGTGTAAGAATAGGAGATTTGGATTGGGGATGGTTATGAGTTGGACATTAGGTGGCTAGAGACCTTGATTGAAAGTAAGATAGCTTGATGGACTTGGAATAGCTAAGGTATGTGGTTTATTATAGTTGTGATGAATGGATGCATTTGTATTATGAAGTTGGGAGTGATGTAGGAGGTATGAAGTAGTTTAGTGGCTTTTATGTGATTATGATGCTTATGTGAAAGTATATGTATGATATATGTTTTATGATGGGTTACTTACTAAGCGTAAGCTTACCCCTTTAGTTGTTAACGTTTTGTAGGTTCATGTGTGGCGGAACGAAAGACTATGTGTGGTAGCTTAAGGATTTGGAAGCGGTTGAAAGATAGTGAGCATTAGGAGCTAGGTAGAACGCCGAGCTCGAGTCAAGGTTGTGCCCCGAGAGTCTTCTTTATGAGTCGTTTATTGTGTGTCAAAGTCGGGTAATGATTTGGGAGTCTAACGAGTTGTCAAATGTGTTTTAAGCGTTTTTAGTGAACGTTTAAGGGGCGTTTGGATTTAAGTGTATTCGTACTCATGTTGGAGTCAAACGGGTCAATGGCCGTGTATTATGGTTTGTTGTGGTTTTGAATGTAAAATGAGTGTTTTGGCATAAGTTATAATGTTGTGTTGATGTTAAAGTAGATTGTGTGGTGTGTTGAGTATATGCAGGTTTTCCTGCTGATGTTCTGTCTTAATTGGTCGATGCGGCGTATCTAGTATATTAGATACGACGCATCAGAAGTTAAGGTGATGCGGCGTATCTAGTATATTAGATGCGACGTATCAGAAGTTTAAGGTGATGCGGCACATCATTTTAGGTTGATGCGGCGCATTGTCTCTCAGTTGTAATACGGCGTATCCTTCAAAAAGGATACGGCGTATCATTGGTCTGAAGGGTCGTTTGGTTGTGTTATACAATTGATTATGAAATGTTTTGAGAGGTGTTAGAGTATATGTTCTTACAAGTATTTAAAAGGGTTAAATGTGATATATTTTGGATATGTAAATGAAGAAATTGTATGAGTCCGGTAAAGTCAAGCGTTTCCGCGTCAAAAGTTTTAAATTTCAGTCTAAGCGGGTAAGGGGTGTTACAACTTGGTATCAGAGCTTCGGTTTAAGTGAATTAGGTTTTCTTTAGGATTGCCTAGACTTAAACCACTCTTAGAAGCGTTGGACATAAGTGTTGGTTGCGCGAAATTTAATTGCTAAGTGATTAGATGGATTACGTTTAATGCTAGTTGAGCCTATTGATGGTAGGTGATGTATGCTTATAATAGTGTTGTGTTTAAGTTACAAGTCCATGGGGACTTGAGGTACTTAGATGATTAGTTAGTCGTGCACCTTGGTTGGTGACGGGGATCGTATTGCGATATGTGAATTGTATGATAGAACTATAGTGATGAATTGTGAGTAGCAATGCTAACTGGTATTAGAGACGGGCTAGTAAGTAAGTTAAATGGTTATGATGCCTTAGTTATAAGGTTGACTATTGCTTGCGAATAGCTAGAATATTGATGCTTAGGCATAGATTGATTATGCGTTATGATATATGATGCCATAGACTTCATGTTTTGATTATGTTATAAATGTTCTAACACTTGCCGGATAAGTGTTAAGGGTTATGATATGATTGCTTATATGATGTTAAGTGTTGTCGTTTATGCGATATTAAGTCTATGGTAAGTCATTATAGGTCTAAGTTTTATGTGGTGTGCTTGAGAGCACGATGGCTTAGAAGTGTATGAGTTATGATGCATTAGAATGCATATTATGTGTTGACCTAGTTGTGGTCGATAAAAATTTAAAAAGAACACATCGATATGTGAAATAAGTTAAGAAGCAGGGTAGGTGCTTGGGAAACGTAATATAAAGTAAGAAATGAATAACGAAGTATGTTAGTAGTCTGATGATTGGAAATACATGAATGAATATATGCTTGGAGCATGAGTTTTTATATGCAAAACCAAATGAGAAAGTAAGGGTGTATGAATAAGATGTGGTGAGGTCATGTATCATATAAAACATGATAACTAAAACATATTAATACCAAATGGGTAGAAATGATGAATGAGATATAGATTCCGCTAGAAGTCAAAAGTAACTTGAAGAGTGCTAGAAAGAATTGTAAAACATGAATATAATCATGTCAATATATCTGTATTGAAATGTGTATGATGAGACTTATGTGAGTGCGATAGAATAAACCTATGTAAGGTTTATATGCGTAAAAGTTGAATAGACTAAAATGAAGTAATGATAAAGGTTGAGAATATGGTCAACACGGGGTTGACGGGCAATAGTAAAAGTGCGTTGTAAGAACACATAGAATGTGTAAACTATAATGGACAAATATTATATAGAACTTGCCTAAAATAAAGATGACACGTAGTGAGTTGTTGACAAACATAAGAATGAGTTTATAGTTGGGTTGTAGATGTGTAAGTAAGTGGATCAACGTAAGGGTAAACAACACAAGATTGTGTATGATAAAAGAATAGCCATAGCAAGACAAGAAGAGAGATGCTAACTGGTATTAGGGATGGAATCAATAAGTAACTTAAAGTGTTAACGCATAAATAATGAATTGTGATGACGAGAAGTGTACTCAATCATAATGTGTATTGATAAGATGAAATTGACACGCAAATTGTTAGGGGTTGTTGACATAAGAAAAACAAATAAGATTTAGTAACAATGCTTTAAGTATGGACCGTGATGATATTGGTCTACTAACGTATAGTGTGAAGAGATAAGACGAAACTAACGAGTTAATATTAAGATGTTTGATAACTTGAGGGTTAAAGAATGAGGATAGAAAAAGATGGCATGAATTGTGACCCACATAGGGTCTCATTAAATTTAGTGATTAAGGACTAAAGTTAAATTGGTATAGAGACGGGGTAACAGTAGGGTAAAGTACTTGAGAGTTAAGTGTGAAGGTGGAGAGTTAAGTGTGAAGGTGAAGTTGCGATTAAACGGGGATATATATATAACGGACGGAAATTAAATGAAAAAGTTTGAGTGTCAGAAATTAAATGCGATAAGCTAAGAATGTACATGGTATACTTAACATGACGTAAAATTGGTAGGATTGAAATAAGGTGTGTGGGTAAGATAATGACAAGATAAAAAGAATACGTTTAAACACTAATGATCAAATAGGACGAGTCAAGTGTGCAAGCAATAACATAATAATACATTGTGCGGTAACATAATGAACTTACGTAAATAGAATGCGTGAAAAGAAAAGGGAACGCTAATGAAGGTTTTAACGTTATTAATCTATGAAGGGCATATATGTAAATGGCAAGAAAGAATAATATCGCTTAAATACATAAATAAATTAAGAAAGGAGATGAGGTATGAGAATGAGAATGCAACGAGCTAAGAATGTAAGAAAGAATGAAATAGAGCGAAATTTCTTAAGTACTAATAGCCATAATGAGATGGGCGTGTATGAGGATAAGGTATTGCCATGACATAATTATGTTACAGCTAAGGCGATTAGCTGTAATCATTAATAAATAATGGGCGTGTTATAATTGACGATCTATATAAGGTCTACATGTAAAGGAAGCGAGTGAGACTAAAAGAAGAGAGATAAGATACGGAAATAAAAAGGTGATGGATTAAAAACGTAAGAAAGAATGAGAGGGGTATGTGTGAGATAAAGACGTTGTCTTGAAATTATCATATTACGGCGCTGTAATCACCAAAATGAATGCATGAGTTTCGGTTGGTAAAATGTGAGAAGTCTAGACGTAAATGAGTCGAGTGGACTAAAATGTAATGTAAGAATGTGAACATGATTAACGAAGGCTAAGGATGCAAGAGGTAAAGTAAAGATGTTAAAATAACTAAAGCGGATTAAGAATGTAAGGAGTGTGTATGAGATAAAGGCGTTGTTCTAAAATTTTCATATTACTGCTAAGGCGATTAGCGGTAATTACTATAATAATCGAATGTAATAATGTGTGTGTGGTGCTTATGACTTGGATCCGTTGTTAAGGTGATAAGGTGTGAATGTAATGATCCTTCGGAATGAATGACAAATGTGGTATCCCTCAGGATGACCAAGTAAAGGAATGTTAAGGAATCCTTCGGGATGAATGTTAAAGATCCTTCGGGATGAAAGTGTTGCCTTCATCGGCAAGGGGTTGCCTACGTCCATGGCATATAAAAGTATCCCCATGATGAATGTGATAATGTGAAGGATCCAAGTCTAAGAAGAGTAAAAATAATGTAATAAAAACAATGAGAAAATAATAAAAGTTAAATTTGGAAATAGGAGTAGTAGTGTTATGTCGGGAGTGCATAACCATGAGTTTATATTTCTTGATTTACATCGATTGGGACGCCTTTCCATGTAAATGAGGAATTATAAACGAGTGGGCTATGTGTTGCTGACACGGCACAAGTAGGGTTAGAGAAGTAGAAAGCGGGAGTTTAGAGTTAGTTAGGAATTGTAAGGATTAAGATAGGAGGGTTAGAATTAGACCATGGCTTTTAGAAGAGACTTAGAAGGACCTTGATGGGATGGAGAAATTGTAATGGTGGCATAATGTGCCTTGCGGTGTGGTACGAAATATGATGAACGAAAGTAACGGAATGTGAACGTATTAGTACGAGTTTCTTAAGTATCGGGTAGTCAAGAATGAGGGTAGAGGATAAAGCGAGAGAAATGATGATGTGCGATAATAGGGCGGATTAGAATGATGATTAGCAATAATAAGTAAGCCTGGTATTATGTAAAATCTAAGCGAGAGTTGTGTGGTATAAAAGTAAGCGGGGGTAATGTGGATTAGGGCATGTGATGCGTTATAGTATGCACAAAGTTGCGAGGTCACTTAAGTCGCTGCACTAAATAACTAAGAGTTAAGGGGCTAAGAATGAGAGGTGTTATGAGACTAAGTGTGGTTAGAAATAGAACGACAGATTTCGGGGACGAAATCTAAATAAGGGGGGTAGAATTGTTTGACCCGTTTCCCGGAATACAAATAGGCCCCACCCTAGATGAAGTTGACCCTAGCCTAAGTATGTTTGACTAAGGATATGTGGTTGAATCTTTTAGGTGGATGTCTGATGAGGCCTAGATGCGGCGCATCAAGAAAGTTACATGCGGCGTATGGTAAAATGGGAAGTAGGACTGACTTGTTTTGGTTCATGCGCCGTATTGGAGAAGGAGATACGGCGTATATAATATGCGGCGCATCTAAACTATAGATGCGGCGCATCGACCTTAAATAAGCAGAAATGACAGAAATGCCCTCTCAGCTAGTTTATATATGTTAGGTTCTAGATATCTCCACACAATTCTTGTGTGTTTCTGTGGTGCCGAGATAGTGAGAAGAGAGGGAAGATGATGGAGCAATTGGTGATGAGATGATGAGGGTTTAGTGGTGATAATTCAAGGGTTAAGCCTATAGCTTGTTTCCTACATAAGGTATGATGTTTATGATGCTTAATTAGAGTTTAATTGATGAATTATGAAACTAGGGTTTGTAAACCCTAGCTTGGGATTAAAGGGTAAATGGTGTTTTAAGATAATTAAGAGTTAATGATGATTATGTAAGGATTTTATAATGGGTTTAAGTTAGTAAATGATGGGATTTATTATCATATAATCAATAGATGATTATATGATGATTAGAGGTGCTTAGAGGTTAGTTATGGTTGTATTAACCATGATTATAGCTAATGATTATGTATTATATGTTATATATGATTATGTGTTTTAGGATGATTATGATGATGATGATGGCTAGAAGATGTTGTTGGTGGGATTTGTGTTAGTAGCTTAGCTTGGATTGAAGGTAAGTAACTCTCTTCAAAACATGTGTTATGTATGTATTATCATATATGTGTTATGATTGTGTAAGAATAGGAGATTTGGATTGGGGATGGTTATGAGTTGGACATTAGGTGGCTAGAGACCTTGATTGAAAGTAAGATAGCTTGATGGACTTGGAATAGCTAAGGTATGTGGTTTATTATAGTTGTGATGAATGGATGCATTTGTATTATGAAGTTAGGAGTGATGTAGGAGGTATGAAGTAGTTTAGTGGCTTTTATGTGATTATGATGCTTATGTGAAAGTATATGTATGATATATGTTTTATGATGGGTTACTTACTAAGCGTAAGCTTACCCCTTTAGTTGTTAACGTTTTGTAGGTTCATGTGTGGCGGAACGAAAGACTATGTGTGGTAGCTTAAGGATTTGGAAGCGGTTGAAAGATAGTGAGCATTAGGAGCTAGGTAGAACGCCGAGCTCGAGTCAAGGTTGTGCCCCCGAGAGTCTTCTTTATGAGTCATTTATTGTGTGTCAAAGTCGGGTAATGATTTGGGAGTCTAACGAGTTGTCAAATGTGTTTTAAGCGTTTTTAGTGAACGTTTAAGGGGCGTTTGGATTTAAGTGTATTCGTACTCATGTTGGAGTCAAACGGGTCAATGGCCGTGTATTATGTTTTGTTGTGGTTTTGAATGTAAAATGAGTGTTTTGGCATAAGTTATAATGTTGTGTTGATGTTAAAGTGGATTGTGTGGTGTGTTGAGTATATGCAGGTTTTCCTGCTGATGTTCTGTCTTAATTGGTCGATGCGGCGTATCTAGTATATTAGATACGACGCATCAGAAGTTAAGGTGATGCGGCGTATCTAGTATATTAGATGCGACGTATCAGAAGTTTAAGGTGATGCGGCGCATCATTTTAGGTTGATGCGGCGCATTGTCTCTCAGTTGTAATACGGCGTATCCTTCAAAAAGGATACGGCGTATCATTGGTCTGAAGGGTCGTTTGGTTGTGTTATACAATTGATTATGAAATGTTTTGAGAGGTGTTAGAGTATATGTTCTTACAAGTATTTAAAAGGGTTAAATGTGATATATTTTGGATATGTAAATGAAGAAATTGTATGAGTCCGGTAAAGTCAAGCGTTTCCGCGTCAAAAGTTTTAAATTTCAGTCTAAGCGGGTAAGGGGTGTTACAATGAGTCTCTTACCTGCCATGAAGTTGCATGATCCAGATGGTGAGGCCTCAGAATTGTTCTGCATCATCAGGAACATTTGATTCAATTGATTCTGAATTTGATCCATCCTGGCTGTGACAGAGTAGTCTAGTGGCAGGGGTATCATGGTGTTGGATTGAGTTTCCAGTGGTGAATCCTCAGTCATTGCCATGTTGATGGTTTTCCCTTTTGTTTGGCTTGATGATGACTGGAAATGGGGAGTGTACTGCCTTCTTTGGGTTTGTGGTGGTTGGTATTTGTTGTGCATTGGGTGTCCAACAGGATATCCTACCAGTTTGTAGCATTCCTCTTTGGTGTGACCTTCTTTGTAGCAGTTCCCACATATTACCCCTGGTTTGAAAATACTTTTCTTAGGTTGTGACTGGGGTTGGTTGTTTGAATTTCTGTTGATCTTAGAAGGCTCAGAAGTGTGTTGATTCCTATAGGTGTTGAGTGCAAAGGGAATTGATGGTGTGGCTTGTTTAGGAACCTCTCTTTGCTTCTCCTCTTGTCTGAGCATACTATAGGCCATAGCAACCATAGGCAAAGGTTGAAGTAGTAAAATTTGACCCCTAATGTTTGTGTATGACTCATCTAATCCCATGAGAAACTGTATGAGTCTTTTCCTCTGGTCCCTCTCACCATTGGTTTTGCCATTTTCACAAGTGCATTTGCAGGTACAGTTATAAGGGGCCTCAAGAGCATCTAATTCATCCCACAATCCTTTGAGCTTATAATAGTACACTTCTATAGAGCTATTCAACTGCTTACGGTGCACTATGTCATTGGTAAGTTGATAAATCCTATGGCCATCTAGTTGAGAATAGTGATCATGTAATTGATGCCAGAGTGAATGTGCAGAATTAACAAAATTGAGATTGTTACTAATTTGTTCTGAAACAGTGTTGAGTATCCAAGAGATTACCATATCATTAGCTCTCTCCCAATAAGATCTGATTGGTGATGTCATCTCAGGTTCCTCATAGTCTCCATTAACCAATTTGATCTTGTTCCTAGCACTTAGAGCTATCATCATGGATCTTTTCCATGTGCTGTAATTCTCAGAACCAGTTAACTTCTTAGCAATAAGAATCATTCCTGGATGATCTTGAGGATGAAAATACAATGGATGATTAACAGAGGTGATGTCTTCAACTGAGTTGTTTGTGATTGGTGTACTTGATTCAGAAGTAGGCATTGTGATTGATGTTTTTGAGGATTTGGAGATGAATTGAGTTCTTGATTGAAATTTGGGGGTTTCTTGATTAGTTGAAATTTGAGTGAAATTGATGTTGTAGTTGTGTATGAATTGTTGTAAGGATCAGAAAATGATTAGTTTCATTGAATTTGGTGGTTAGTTACGGTGAGGATAGGTAGTTGTGGTGGTCGGAAGTTGTTACAGGTGGTGGTTGAGTGGCGGAATTATGGTGGTGATGATGGCGAGCAGGATGATTGCTCTGATACCATATCAAGAAATGTAAACGAGGGAAAAAGTATATTGAATTATTAGAAAGTTAGTTACAAATGAAATGATATCTACAGTATATACAAGTTGACTACTATGTATCTGGACTGTATTCATTGTAAGATACATTGACTACATACTATTACACTTGACTAAGCTAAGACTATGTAGAACTTGCATCTTTGATGGCTGCCTTCTTTGTATAACATTTACTGAGCTTGAGGCTTGAGCTTGTGTAGTGTCTTGAGCTTGTGTAGCTCCTTTAGTCCAAGGTAGAGGATGTTTATTCTCCAATTATTTGGTTGCAGCTAGTTAATATGGAACAACACGTATGAGATTCATTTAGACCAACTGGAGTTGTTATGAGTGAGGGAGAGTGATGCCTCACCTCACTGGTGAACCCAAAACCATCACCAACCTCATGTGCCACCATAAGCAAAAAAAGAGTTTGAATGGTGATCGGGTCACTACTCGGTAACTGTGCACCGTTTTTGTTTTTAATATTTTTTATTTGGTTTGTTAGTGTGCGTAGTGTATTTAGTGGAGTATATTTGTATAAAGTGGATATTTTAATAAAAGGTGATGGGAAAATGACCAAAACGGATGAAAGGTGAGAGGGAGTAAGAGAAAGTGAGAAAATAGAGAAAACTGAAATATCGCTAATGTGGATGGTAACATTTATATTCTGGTAAAATCATAAGAATCATTATTTAATACACACTATATAATGGTAAGGAGGCAATGTGATAGTCATGTTAAATACATAATGTAAGTTAGATAAGTAACACTTTTTATAATAGCCTTTTTTACGAGAGAACAAAGTTTTTTTCTCACCGATGATTGGAGTATTTTCAAATTCTCTGAAGGCAAAAATTTGAAGCTAGCCCTTCTCACATCAAATAACTAAGAATTTTAATTTGAGCAGATGGGCAGTTGTTGTACTCAGCGGTACGATCATACAAGTGGAATATAAGGCTGCCTGCAGTAATAACAATCGATCGATCCTTTGATTCGATCGGTTTCGATCGTCCTTGTTGTAGCAAAAATTAGCAATCAATCGATTGGGAAGAAACTGACAATGGAGATCGCTTAAGCGATCGAATGATTTGCACCTTTTTTTTTGTTTCTTTCTATTTGAATGAATATACCCGTTGCAAACTAAAAAAAAAAAAAAAAAAAAAAAAAAAAAAAAAAAAAAAAAAAAAAAAAACAAAACTTGACATATAACCGTTGGCAACGGTTTGAAGGAAAAAATAATTAAATAAATAAATAAATCTTTCACTTATAAATACACAACATAAACACACAACACAAACACACTTCAATCCACAAATCTCACACATCTCTCTATTCAAAATGGCTTGTCGTCTCCCCCATACCGTCGAACAAATGCAAAAGTATATAAAAAAAGAAGCCGAAAAAGACGATGAGGCTCGACAACAGGCTCTGATCGAAGTTATCAAGCAATTTGAACTTGCAAAGTCACAGAAACAAAGATTGAGACAACGATACGCAGACTGCAAAGACATCTCTGAAGACAGAAAAGCTGTGTTCGACCAGTTTTTGAACGATGAAGCTCGCAAAGACGGAGCCATTAGTGAGACGTTGTGGGGTTGCGTTTCACAGATTCAGGACCAAATCAGCAACAAGATCCGCTGGAAGTTTGAGAAAAATGTGGAAGCTGGTTCTGTATCACAACAGAACCGACAATTTGGGCAAGGTGCATCAACTTCATCTGATGCACCAAGATTTGTTGAGCAACAACAATATCAACCTCATCTGGATCAATTTGGGCTAGGTTCTGAAGGCGATACGTGCTGGAACGAGAGTAAGGAGCGGGAGCTTAGTAGATTGGAAGCAGAGTACGAAGAGAGCAAGTTTGCGAACTACTCTGCGTACGACGATGGTTACCGCTCAGACAACTCGCAAACTTGGGATCACCCGGATTACTGAAATTTAAGTTTATGTTTATGTATTAAGTTTATGTTTATGTAATGTTTTTAATCTATGTACTGTTTTAATTATTAATGAAAATTAAGTTTGTGTTAAAAATGATTTTTTTTTTCAAAAAAATAAAAATAAAAATAAAAATTATGAACGTCGCCCTTACTGGGGCACCCAATCTTCTGAAGGTCACTGGAGAGAGAAAACTAAAGTGGCAGAGAAAATTGGAGGGATTGACCTTTATTACTGCATCCAGCCTAAAATGGTCATTGGTGACTACCGTACTGTGGGATTTCTTTTGACGTGGGTTTGTTTCAATGGGCTCTCAATAATTAAGTGTCCTTGTGTCAGTTCTTTGTCTGCGTATAAAGGGCACCCCCTAGTGGGAGGTGTATCTTTGTATAATTTTATTTTTTTTTTTTTTTTTTTTTTTTTTTTTTTTTTTTTTTTTTTTTTTTACTTTTGTACCTTTTGTCCTTTTTTTTGTTTTATATTTTTTAAAGTATGTATTTTTTTTATTTTATTTTGTGTAATGTTTAATTTAGTGTTTATTTGTTATGTTATTTGTATTCGTCTAATGTGTTTCTATTTAATTAAACAACAACAATTAAACAACTACAAAAACAACTGTTATTATTCAATTAAACAACTACATTAACACATTATTTAAAAACAACACCACCTACTACATGTGAAGATTATTTATGTCATCTAAAAGCTCATGGAGCATTGCACCCGACTGACATGCGTGATCCTCAGGATTCCTTGCCAATTCCAGTGATGCCTCGAGCATCTTTATTCTTGTCATCAACATCTTGTTTTGAGACACTAACACCTTGTTTATTGTTTCAAGCTTGTCAATCTTATTATGTTGCTTGTCAATCTTATTATCTTTGGCTACGCAGTTTGAGCACTGCGTTGAAGAAGAGGCTTGACTAAAGTACTCGTTTTGAAAAGCATCCTTCCACATAAAGTACCCACACCCATAGTCATCTGTTCCTGGCTGTTACATGTTAAGAAAATTATAAGAAATGTATTCTTAACAAACAAATAATTTACATAACTAAGCAAACGTATGACTATTTACCACTGAAAAAGGACATGCATAATACGGTTGACCATAACTAGTGTCTCTACGGGATGTCCTTTCTATAATCAATCCCGTGTTTGGCATAAATACAACAGGCCGGTTAGTCACTGAAGCAATAACCAACCCCGTGTTGCAACCTTCAAATTTGCAGCCATATGTGTAAAAAAAAATCTGAGCCATCTGTGAAACTGCTTATGTGAAACTGCTTATTTGAAACTGCTTATGTTTGAAACTCATTTTATTTTTGAAAGTAATAGCGTAAAATTATACCTCATTTGTGTAAAACGGTGATGTATTCATCGTAAAACTGCTTATGTTTGAAACTGCTTATGTGAAAAAGCTGCTTATGTGAAACTGCTTATGTGAAAAAGCTGCTTATGTGAAACTGCTGCTTATGTGAAACTACTTATGTGAAACTGCTTATTTGAAACTGCTTATGTGAAACTGCTTATGTGAAACTGCTTTTATGTGAAACTGCTTATTGTGAAACTGCTTTGTGTGAAACTGTGAATGCAATTGTGAATCGAAGTGATGCTTATAATAATAAAAAAAAATCAAAAGGACTACTGTCCCTTCATCCCAAAGGAGAAACCGGTGAATGCATAGGCAAAAAACGTGTGAAAACTAAAAAAAAAAAAAAAAAAAAAAAAAAAAAAAAAAAAAAAAAAAAAACTTATACAAAAAAAAGGACAAAGGACTATTAGTAGGAAAAAAAAAACTTATAATTTTTTCTCTAAAGGCAAAAAAAAAAGTAGTTTCACAGAAGCAGTGTGTTAAAAAAAACTTATATTTTTTTCACTAAATGCAAATATGTTTAAAAAAATACATCTAAAAAAAATGGAGGGAATATGGTAGAAAAAAAAGACATAATAAGACAAAAAGTACAGAAATTGGTAGGGGGTTTGTAGGTTGAGGTGCTAGGGGGTATGTATAGTAGAGGCCTAATAGATTGTATCCTATATTTTCATGTTTAAATCCGTGAATAACTTATGTTATTCTAAATTGTCCGTTGTCACTTAATGATATGGGAATATCATTAAATCAAGACAAATCTGAGTATTGGTAGAATATACTTGAAAGTATATTGATGCGTTGACATGCCAATTTCACATGATATTCAATGAATTGAGTATAGGACTTATCCCAACCTCATGAGTTTAGTTTATGGATCATGTCCTCAAGTAAATCATGAATATAGTTATCCTCAAACTTGAGATACCAGATAACTGTCATGGATGTAGTGCATTTCTGTTAAGCAATTTACCGCTATACGTTACTGGTAGCTATAAGGATTGTTTTCAGGAGTGTTGCAAAGTTCATGGGTTATGCTCGTAGTCAAGAGAGAATTTGTTCCTTCAAATTTGTTTTGAAGTTTAATACTGCTGGGCCCCTCGTAGGGTTGACAAGATGTTTGCGTGGCCACGCCCAAGATCTATCGTGAATACGTTCAAACGATTTGGTAATCTTGCTCAATCAGAAACAACGAGAAACATAATGGTTAATAAAGAATGACTAAGATCCATATCTTTATTAACGTAGTATTAGAAACAAAATGATAAGTATGATGATGAATCATCGAATGGTTTTTCCAGGAGACCACTACCCGAGTTGTACTAGGGGCATGGGCGTGATCGTAGACGCTAACCAATGTCATTACACTATTAATAGATGTCCAAGTGGGAGCTGTTAGTTTTAATTGACAAATATTAATGTGTGTATGTCTAGAATCGAACTCGGGACCACGGGATTGCACACTTTACGTATGAGAAATTAATGTATAATAATTAATATATAAACCTTTATGTATTTAATTATTGAAACACAAAAATAACGACTAACGGACGTTAAGTAGTTAACGTGAATTGACTAACGACCGTTAGGGAATAAGTGAAGGACTATTGATGAAATTAGAGGAACAAGAAGATTCCGGAGTCCTTAGGGATCCCTTAGGCCGGTCGTACATGGGCTAGGGTTAGCCAACCCATTGCCAACTTGTTCTCGAAGATACCTCATCTATAAATACAAGGCTATGGGTTATTTATTCTTTACTTCTTGTGCATTAGCTATAACCCTAAAACCTTTTCTTATTCTCTTTTATTTTGGTCGATCGAATTAAACCCTAATAGGGTCGATCCACCTTGTTTTATAAACAAAATTGTTTGGTTTATTTTGTGTTTTCAAAATCTAGCAATCTTATTAATTCGGTTATAGTACGTGTGTACAAGATTGTGGATATTAACTCACTATAGTTAATAATCTTGGATTGAGATACAAAACGGTAAGGGTTATCTCGTTAATCCATTCTTGATATTAAAGAAGAAGATTTGAAGTTTGATTCTTGTTCTGCTAGAATCAAAAGGTACGTTCTCTTTATGTTTCGGTTAATTCTTTATATGTTAAAATAGATCCTACGCTTCCGCATGTGTATGTACGCCCCATTAAATTACAACAACCAAACTCTAATCCATCTCATTAATTATATACGCCCCATTATTAATTATTCTACGGTTTCCAATTTATTAAGCCATATTAATCGTGTACTTAATGCTCACATACAGGTTTTAAATGAATTCAATTAGGGCTAGAATCAAGCTAGGTCGAATAGAACAAGAAAACAAGAATCAAGATTATCAAAACTTCTATGATTTTATGTGGCGTATAATTCTTATACTTGTAATCATATATTCAACGAGGCATACAATTAGCACAATAACATGGTTTAACGATTAGTATATCATGATTCATAGTTAGGTTTTATATAGTATTAATCATGTATTATTTAGGGCAAAACAAGGATGATTATAGGAATACCTTTAGGCCGATTTAGAGAGAATCAAAGGGATAAAGATGGAACACTACAACCAATCACCAACAATGCTACGAATCACCAAGCTAATACCACCTTCGTCCTTCTTGATCTTGGAGTGAAAATAATGGTTTTTGGAACTTGTTAGGTTTCGATATAGTAAGCAAATGAGAGAGGCCGGTTATAGAGTTTAAGGAGGGAAAAAGAAAAAAAAAAACGTGTGGGGAGATTAGGGAAGCCGTGTATTTGTTATGGTATGTTGTGTACTAATATTTGGAAAGAAGATAATATGTATCTTCAATTTGATATGCACATAATTTGGTATTATCCTTAAAAAAAACGTGTAGAAGGGTTGCACAAAAAGAAGGCATATCGTGTGTATATGTAGAACAAATTAGGAAAGGTAACAAATTTTATTACTTAGCTTACTTAGGTTTTATTTATTTATAATGTATTTTTTTTTAAATGTCAAATACTTATTATCAAACTTAGGCTATTTATTTACATGGTTAAATAAATGTGATTACGGAGTTTAGGGTTTTACAAATCTGATCTCTCATCCACGGGCTAATGTTCTTATAAGAACCATATTCATCATAAATTTCCCAGCTATATGTATTAAGAACCTCATTAAAGAGATACAGCGACGATAAAACCTTTGACCACTCCTCTTCCAGCGTGTATCCAGCCATTGTTATGTGTGTTTTGTGAAAATTGACGATTAGGTTATTTGTGTTTTACCGAATTGAGGATGATCGGATCAGTTAGGTTACATATAAGTAAAACTTTGGCGGGATAAAGTTGCAATTTGGCGGGATAAATTGGTGCAAACACTTTTGGCCGGGATATGTTCCCGCCAAAAGCTAATATCAGTGGCAGAAAATATTAGCGGGATAAAGTTATTGTTAGGTGGGAAAACTGGAAAACCCTTTTAGAGGGGACATGTCCCCGCCAAACGTTTGGCACTATGTATCTAAACTTTTGGTGGGGACGTGTCCCCACTAGTGTCCCCACTAAAAGTAAGGGCGGGAAAAAAAACCGGGAATAATTAAGAGTTACTAGTTTTGGCAAATTTTGCAAAATATCAAAAACACTTTCCGCGGGGACATGTCCCCGCGAAAAGATTGCGTTGAAAATTTTGTAAACGGTCAGCGAGATTGTGTGACAGCACAGCGTAGTTTTTGTCGTTTAGCGACTTTCGACGAGGACAGGGGCGTCCCCGCCGAAAGTGTCCTCGCCCGTCCTACTTTTTGTTGTATTTTAACTTACTCGTGACCATCTTTATAGACTTATAGTGAATAAACATTATATATACTCCTTAATATTTAATAAAGCATGAGCTGCTTTAATATAATAAAATATTTGGACTAAAACAAAATATCTCCACAAATACTACTTAGCTCGGCAATTAAGGAAGTGCACTATTAACTTTAGCTAGGTGCTTCTCCTTCTTCTCAAACACACACGTACAGTAGTACTATACACATATTAACATATCTTGTCTCAAGAAAACACCATAACCAGGTTCGTGAACATCTACTTTCTTCACAACAAAAAGAAAACCATGCCTTGATGCCAAAATTTACCGGTTCACCATTCTTTTCCCTGTTTCCCGTTTTTTTTTTTTTTCTTCCGGTTTTCTCAGTTTTGAAATTACTTGTCGACCTGACGTATAACTAGTCGACCATGCATGCATAAAATAGTCCAAGCTAAAAGATTGGTCCTTAAACGCCAGCGGTGGCCCCTAGGTGAATTAATGATTCCCTTTTTCCCGGTTATTTTTCCGGTTTTCTCAATTTTGAAATTACTTGACGACTTGACGTATAACTAGTCGACCATGCATGCATAAAATAGTCGACCATGCATGTATAAAAACGTCCAAGCTAAAAGAGCGGTCCTTAAACGCAAGCGGTGGCCCCAAGGTGAATTATTGAGGTGAACTCAGCAGATCATTCAAGTTTCTTTTTTCTTTCGAGTAAACTTTTTTCAAAAATGTGATGCAACTTTAATGAATGGGAATTTACACCTAATAAACAACGACGAAATGTAGTTAGTTTGATTCGAATTTTCCGATAATTATTTAGACAGGAAGAATGTGACATAAATTACTTGACACATGTAGGGGTGTTATACGGGTTGACCCGGTCGGATTTGGGTCAATCAAGTGTGTAGACTGGATTTTTAAGCCGATCTATTTAGAGAAATGTCTAAATGCTTTATAAAGTAGTATAGATAAATTAATTTTATTTTAAAAAATATGTTGGTTACTAATATTAGTATTTGACTAAGTCTTTCTATAATAGGCAAATATGTATATTGACTTTTTAACCTTTTTTATTTAAGTAAAGACCTAAATAATTTATATAATAGTATACACTAGACGATTAAATTATTTTACTTTAGATTTAAAATTATTTGAGGATCAAACTTGATATAATGCCCGCGCACGCGCGGAGTTTTTTCTAATCATTTAAATAAATTATTATTTTTAATTTCGGGTTTTAATTATTATAACAGGATCTTCAAAACCATTGTACTTTGATTGAGGTATTGAATTAGAGTTATTTACGAATGTAGTGGGTTTTAATATTAATTAGATTTGGAGGAGATGTTCTTGCGTCAATGATTGTGCGTGAATGAATGATAAGAGATCGAGTTTGATTGATGGAGAAGGAATTTGAGAATGTTGGGACTTCAAATATTTAGTGGGAATGATACTGAATTTTAAGTTTCAGCCCAAATCTTTGAAAAACTTGCTCCACCGTTTTCAAGTTTTAATTTTTTATATTTTGACACATATATTTTTTTAAGTTTTTATTGAATGATTACAAATCACATTCTTTTTTTTTGTAGAATATGGATAAATTTAGAAGTATTTAGGCTTTTTCTTATTAATATTTAAGAAAATAATAATAATAATAATTTGATTATTACTTAATAAGGTATGATTTGATTTTTTTGAAATGTAAAAGTCCCCACTAGAGGTTTTATTTTATTATATAAAAGATTATTTGAGGATCAAACTTGTTTTATATACTAAGGGATTAATTTTCACCCTCCATCTTTATTTGATCTAATGGATGAGATTAATCCCAACAATTTAAAAAACCCATTTTCATCATTTTTTTTCAAATATTAATATATTTCAAATCGTTAATCGTTAATCCGAAAAAAAATATACCGTTACGACGAGCATTTAATTATCTTTCTATAGATAAGCACTTCGATATACTTTCGACAAAATTATTTTTTTCATGTTTTTCACTTTTTTTTTTTTTTTTACATTTTTTTCGTTTTTTTCGTTACTGAAATTTGCATGAAAAAATTATATGTGATTTAACACTAATATCACATGTGATATTATGTATCATATGTGATTTAACACTAATATCACATGTGATATTACATATCATATGTGATTTAACACTAATATCACATGTGATTTTTCGAGAAAATTTAAATAATGAAATATATATATATATATATATATATATATATATATATATATATATATATATATATAATATATATATATATATATATATATATATATATCACATGTGATTTTTTTTTTTTTTTTTTTTTTTTTTTTTTTGTCTAAAGTATATCAAAGTGCCGGTCTATAGAAGATAATTAAATGCTCGTAGCGATGGTGTAATTATTTTCGCTTAACGATTAACGGTTTAAGAGATATTTAAATTATAAAAAATAGGTGAAATATTAAAATCCTTTTAATTAATCTCAACCATTGATTTCATTATAAATGGATCGTAGGGATGAGTCCATGGTATGTAAGATAAATTTGGTATGTAAAATAACTCTCCTCTTTAATTTATTAAATAGAAAATGACATGTTTTGTACAAAATCAATAAAAGTTGTGTGCATATGTGTTTTAAGGTTAATATAAATTCAAGGATAAATGGATGTATATATATTTTAAAGTGTGTTATGCTTGCTAGTTATTATCATTAAAATGTTCGTTTCCTTTTTTGTTTGTGTCATGAAGTATATTTTTCTTTGTGATTCTATTCTAATAAGGATTAACCTTACTAATTTTTTACTTTTCTTTGCATCATGTGTAACTGAATTAAAAGAATGATGACAACAACGAGTATGCACATTTATCTTGTTAACGAGTATGAACATATGTCCAACTTCTGAAAATGTTGACGGCTATAAGTGGGCATATATGTCCTACTTCTAAAAATTGGTGATAACAATGAGTGTGCACATATGTCTGTTTGCGTTAAATATTATTAGTGCACACGTGTATAGATCCATTAGATTCATGTATTTATGCTTTTAAGAAATTTGTATTTTAATTGTATTTCAATCGATATCGAATTTGTGTATATCATTTATGTTCTTGGTTTGTTATAACTTTACATTATTTAAAAAACACATATGCACATTACTATTTGAAAAACATGCATGTTGAATAAATAATTCCAAAATTAAAATAAAAAAATTAATTCCTAAAAACACATATGCACTAAATCATTTTAAAAACATGCATACTGAAAAAGAAAAAAAAAATCCAAAAATTAAGGGTTGTTAAAAAACGAGATTTATTTAAAAATTAATAATAGCACAAAAATGTCTTTTAACCCTATTATACCCTTTTGTATTAAATAAAAATCTTAATATTTAAAAATTAACATGAGCTCGGTCCTTCTTCAAGTTTTGACACTAGGATTTAAGTCTATCGATTTCCTCGCAAAGCTTGACCTCCTGCTCAACCATCCTAGACCTTTCAGTTTCCAGACTTGTGCATTTGGATTCAAGCATTGTGATTTGAGCCCTATAAATAGATACCCTAGCCTCCTCGCCCTTCAATCTATCACATCTTGCGCGTGATTCCTTCAATTGCCCTTCGAGTCTGTCAATCTTGGCTCGCATATCTTGCACAATAGGATTCTTCTCAAAGTTTTACATCACTTCTTTGCATTTAGCCTCCAACTCATCATATTCATTATCCCTAGCTTTTTCTTTAGCTGCAATGGCATCCATTTTTCCCCTTACATCCAACACCGTTTGCACCAATTCCCTTGTTCGGGAATTAAGATGATTATCTAGCACAGCCTGTCTAGCATAACTTTTGGAATGAAAATCACAAAGCTCTTCCATAGACATGTTATCCAAAATACCTCTCCAGCCAGCAGGTGTCATTTTTTCAACCAATTGGCGACATGCAAGAGCATCTGGAAGCTTTGTGACGTTGGGAAGGCCTGCGAGAAATAGGATAAGCAGTTATATGATGAGTTATGTTCACCAGACATGCAAGATTTCAACTTACTAGGAGTGTCATCTTCAGGAACCCTTAGGGGGTAGGTATAAAGGTTTTAGCATGAGAACTTTTGGGTTTCACCGCTCTTATCGGAGGGGTTGGTAGTGATAATTTCCTTTTCGGGGGAGTTTTCACAGACATGGCAGCTTTTCCTTTGATTCTTTTCTTTTTGTCTGACACGCCGGCCAGCTGACCCCATAAGCCTCGTTTGAAATTCCTTGATGAGTGGGTCATCAGAATCTGCTACAGTCTCTACAAAGTGTGGAGTCCTGTCATCGTTAGCTGAGGCTGATGGAGAACCCACTCCATCACTTACGTTCTTTGAATCTTGGGGGATGAAAGTAACCTCTCTAATACCGCGGGATACAACGAAGTTCCTAAACGCCATTCCTGCAATGACAAAAGGAAAGCGATAAGAATCAGCAGATAAGTTATTTACTTTATTTGAATAGTTATATACATACTTTTCCCTTCACACATTATCTCAGGTTTTAACGGAGAGCCTTCCCAACGATCAATGATGCCCGCCATATACAGTATCGGTTCAGGAAACATTTGCACATCAAAGGGATGGCGCGCAAGACGTTGGTAAAGGGAGTTGTTTCTTATAAAGTGCGGTAAGGGATCATCAAAACGTTTCTCATCAAACCAGAATGCCTTATCCAACAAGGCTGGGTATTTGGGAGGTATGATCGTGCTTTGTACATAGAAAAACAAACCTTTCCATTTTCTTATATTGGCAAAGGGCTTAGTTATTAAGCAAGGCACATCAGGCTCACTTCTTTTACCTAAGGTTAACCAATCACCACCAGGGCAAAGGTTGATAAAGCCTCTAAGCACGTTAAGCGTGGGCTCATAACCATAAGCTTTACATACGACAATGTAGGTGGTTAGCTTGGCTAAGCCAAAGGGATTCAACCTGGAAATATGTACTTGATAATACTGTAAAAATTCTAAGATTAGGGGATGAATGGGAATCCTAAAGTTGGATTCTGTAAAAGCATGAACATAAAGCCCAACATACCCAGCGGGGGCATCAAAAATATTTTGGTTTTCATTTGGTAGTATCACTTTATACTTATTGGGTATGGGATACTTTTCAAGACAATCTACCAAAGCCTGTTCTGATAAGGTACACTTTTGTTGCCTAATGGTTCTTTTTGCCGCCATACTCATCTTGTATTTGAAATAATGAGACTGAGGAAGGATAATTACCTTAAAATCTCAGAAGAAGCACGAAACACAGTATTGTGTATGTATATTTTGGGGCGAAAAGGAACAGTAAGATCAGGTGTGATCATAAAGGGTTTATGTATATCTTTAGTTGTTTCATCCTAGCCTTCCACGTGCAGTCATAATCCGAGTCATACACGGACTCCAATTTGTTTTTGAATTTTGAAAAGAAGTTTGTGATTACCGAAATCCTAGCTGCTGTAGCCTAGGGTGTGGTAGTTGCATATTCATTAGCCGCATTTATTGCGAAAGTTTGTTTAAACATTTATCCCTTACTCGTACGAATCTGTGACGGAAGGACTGAAATGTAGTGTATTTTTTGAGTCGAATGCAATTTATACTCGTACGTTTATATCACTTTCGACTGGGGGGCTTGATGATGTACCCTCCGAACGGGTCGAAGGACTCCCCTTCGAACCTGTAGAAAGCCCTCCCTTCGAAGGCCCATGTTAATCTCCTAACACGTTTCATTGGCGTAAAACCATTCGTCTACAAAGCGGTTACCATGTGGGAATCCGCCAATCGAAGCCCTAAGCCCTTCGGGGTATTCCTCTCGAAGGAGCTACAACGGAGAGTTACCTTGACCTGGTCATACCCACGTCTCCTCTTCCTTTAGGCCTTCCCGCCAAATTAGAGATCGTGGGCTACAAAGCCCTAGCGGTTACCACAAATCATGGGACGCCCCCATGATTTCCGAAACAAGTGCAACCGCCCACTAAGGCCTATTTCTCTCCTATAAATAGCTTGGTCGGGCAAGAACAATATAAGTTAACTTCACTCTCTCGATTTACAATCTACTTATCATCACACATACTTACTCGCACGCCGGAGGTGGTTCGCAGGGTCCAACCCCTGCGCAATCACTTAACGTAGTGTTTTAGTATTTCTTATTTCAGGTTAAGAACGAGCTTGGCGCAACCTCAACACCCCATAATTCCTTTGATCATCATCGAAGGCCTGGTAGTGCAATTTATTGTACAATCAATTGGTCTAGAGGAGGTTATATATAGGGGCACACACGTATGCACCGAGGGAATACTTTATAATGTTAATAATATATATATATATATATATATATATATATATATATATATATATATATATATATATATATATATATATATATATAATATATATATATATATATATATATATATATATATATATATTGCATTATATTAATTATATTAGTCAAATGATTCACGAAAATATTTACCGTTAGTTGTTTGAAATAACTAATAGGCTTAACAACTAATGGGTAATGGAATTAATTAATTGTGATTATAGCCCAAAACACATGGAAACCCCAAGGCGTCGACAAGGAGAAGCGTGGAAATCGACCTTGGCGGTGGCTCTAGGCGTAGCGTGGGATAAGGCGAGAAAATGCGCGAAAAGGAGCGCCTTTTTTTAAGGCGTGACGCCATTTTTAGAAGCATTTAGGGGATTTGCTAATTTGGGCTTGAATTTCTAGTATTTGGGCTATTTTATTCTTGAGCCTTGTAATTTCAAAACTTAATTCCTACTTGGGCCTGGCTATTTGGAATTTGGGCTTTAGTATTTGAAATTGCTCTTAAAAAAATGATATAAAATTATAAATACATAGATTTATAAATATTTTTGCTGTTTTAAGCACGCCTTAAGAAACGTCAAGGCTTCGCTAAGGCTCGTAAGGCTTGAGGCGTGACTGTGCCGCCACGTCACGCCTCACGCTATTTATAACATTGATTATTAGTAATCTTTGCTTAACCTAAACTAGCAAAAACGAAATTCCTTCCCCCTCTTGCTCTAAAAACCGATCATCCAACCCTAGGGGTTTAGAGTTTTGACTTTGGTCTTCAAACAAGCAAGTACCTCGCTTATTTTTGTTTGATTCGTGATTCGTAAGAACTAGCATTCGGGTATTCTAACGTGACGTGTAGTGTATGCAACATAGAGGTTACTTACTTTAGTAACTGGGATCCCTTTAAGACGTTTTTCGTTGCGTATACTAGTAATATTAATAGTTATTAGATCACAAATTCCCAACAGAGAGTGGTGGTGCTGGTTTTGTGGTGGTAGAGGGTGGTGGTGTTGCAAATTTGAATGAAAATAAAAGTGGAAAGAAGACGAGGGTATATTAGTTATTTAGCATAGCTTTGAGCTAGACTAATGAAAAAATAACAAGCGTTGGCGCAATGGACATAAATTGTGACAAAATGTTAACAACTATGACATTTTTTGTAATTAAAGTTTGGAAGTGACATATGGTGCAAAATCATGATAGCACAAGCAGTTTTTTTGCAATTTACCCTTCTTTTTACTTTTAGATAAGCTTTGAAAGTGCAGGACACATAAGTACATCACCTATTAATCTGCTATTATCTTCTCTTTTTCAAATGAAATATCGTTGTTTTCAAAATTAAACAAAGATTAATGGGCAAAGCTCTTTCAAAAATACGACGCAACTTTAAATAATGGACACCAAGTAAACAAATAAGTGTTTCTTTTTCAGTAATCATCTCTTTTTTAAATGAAATATTGTTTTTTTCAAAATTAAACAAAGATTCATGGACAAAGTTACTTTCAAAAATGCGACATTACTTTAGATAATTGACACTCAATAAACAACGACGAAATTTAGTTTGTTGGATTCAACTTATATGATAATTCTTTAGGTTGAAAGAATGCGACATAAATTGCTTGACACATGTAATATTTTTAATCAAGTGAACAACGACGAAATTTGGTTAGTTGGATTAGATATGACTTTTCCATTATCCTTTAGACTAGACGATTAGAGTATTAGTTTATTAAACAGAAAAATATATGTTTTGTACTATATATATGCATTTAAATCATCATTTTATCAATATTTAGCGTCTTAAGTTATTTTTACACTCTTTATACAGGTCTCTTCGAGAAATTAATTCATGTTTCATTGTTGGTGCCGTCAACGGGTAAGTTTTTCGCTGAAGCGGCGGCAGAAAAGATTGTTAAGGTCTGGAAAGATGATGGAACCTATAATGATGTAGATGCTGCAACCATTGAAAAGTATCTCAACGTTTTTAAGGATGAAAACTTATTGCCAGGCAACTCTGTTCTGTACACCATTTTGTCCGATGGCTCAGTTACGGTTAGTACATTTAGATAATTAGAAGTACATGTAGTCTTTAGGAACTATGAATAAATAATTCATCCATGTTTATTTAAATGTAGGTGACTATTGCTAAAGATGGTGTCATACCCGAAACACCAATCGCAGTATTAGAGAACACAAAAATGGGATATACGTTGATCAAGGCAATGTTTCGAAAGAATGAGGTTACTGTCCCAGAAGCGAGGCAAAGCGTCGCCTCAAGACTTTCGGGTTTTTTCAACTAAAGGCAAAGTTCAAGGGTCTCCTGATCACACTAACAATCAATCACATGAGTGATTTATATTCATGTATAGCCTGCCAAGTTTGTACTTTATTTGAAAAACTAGTTATAAGGCCCGTGCACGCACGGGGTTCACACATGTATTTTTTTTTTCAAATTAATTCGTAAGCAACGTAAATTCAACTCAATTTCTAATGAGATTAAAGGTGTCTTAACAATAGGCATATCATATCATTGTCATTTTATTATCATCTGAAACTTAATCGCGTGACTTCCGTTACAAATTCAGTAGCAAGGAATGTTTTACTCTCATCGATAAATTCTTGTTTCAAAAGATCCATATTGTCAAAAAGTCTATATACATCATATCTCAGGTACGCCAAAAAGAATAAAGTAACAAAAACAAAAGTGCTTGGTCATTACTTTGGTTCAGAAGAGACCCTAGCAACGCTCCAGTTAACATGTTAGATATAAATCAAAATATAGTACTATTTTACATGAAATGAAAAGGAAGCGAACAAAGCAAATAATAACACCGTTGGGACTCGACATCCTAGATCTTCTCAAGAACTCTGCCATATTCCTAAAAGAGATATAATTATGAATACAAAAAGTGTAACAGAAAACTTATAACATCTGAAAATTCTCAAATACCGCAAACCTAATTATGTTCAATCAAAGATTTATTCTTGCAGGTTACCAACAACATTTCGCACTTCACGCGTTAAACATAGGATGACCACCGGGGAAAAAAAACGTGGGATTTATTAATAGATAACGGGGAAAAATATCCACCAAATATCCTATATATGAGATATATTTATGGTGTATATATTGTGATATGGTTGCTTGTAGTTCAAAAAAAAAAAAAATTAGAAACTCATCAATCTAATGCCATAAGGAAAATCAAGAAACAGTACATTTACCTCTTTCAAATTGGTTACAATGAACAAATTAAATCTTTCAAAAATCTCATGCTTAATTTCTTAAAAAGTATTGCAAATTCCGATTTTCGACCAGTGTACCAAATTTGCAGATTCAAGTAAACAGGACTTTTGGTCTTTACTGACACAAAGAGGCCCAACCTTTTTAGCCATTACAAATTGATGAACATGGATTGTCCTAGAAAAAGAAACATTATACGGAGTAGTGAACAACAGTCTATAATCACCACAAAACTGTCTACGTAAACACACGAACATTATAATACTATGAGAAAAGTTCAATACGAAACAAGATTTATCTAAAAAACAAATAACAAGATCTCATCCATCCATTCTTCTTCCATCCAACGGTTTAAATTAAAAAGAATCAAATATATCCAGGGGCATTTTAGTCATTACTTACTTTATACATAACCCCCTAAACACACACTGTACACACATACACTCACACTATCTCTCTCAGATCCCCAAACACGTCGCCGTCGATGGACAGGATCACCGGATATTGTTTTCGAGATAAGCTAGAGCTTTTCCGGCGAAACATCCCGGCGCCGTCGATGGAGAGGACGCAGATTTTGCCGCGTTGATTCTTGACCGAGCGAACATCGTCGTTTTTAGGTGAGACGTGATGTTTGACCGAGCGAACGTCGTCGTCATCGTTTTCAGGTCGTCGTCGTTGCGGTGGTTGTTGTTGTAACCGAATAAGAGTTTGTTGTTATGGTGGTTGAGAGACGGTTGAGTTTGGTTATAGGTTTAAGGAGTGCCATATCGTTGTTTGTGTTTTTCAGTGTCTGTTGTGTGGTGTTTGTGGATTTTGTATACGAGTTTTTTTTGGGAAATATGTAATTTTGAAAGTCATCCAATGAAATCTAGGAGTATGAATGGGAAGTTGACACGTGACTAGTGAGATGGAAATAAGTTTTCTTGGTTGAAATAAAATATTTTTTCTGAACAAGGATCAAATAATTATGTGGGTGCTATTTTGTGGCTGAGGAATATTTGAGGCCTTTAGGCATAGTGTAAAGAATGCGAATGAGAATCCCATGAATTAATCCCATGGGATTCTGTATGAATCCCATGGGATTCACACAGAATCCCATGGGATTCTTTATAAGTTTCTTGTGATATACATTTATAAATTTATCCTGTACAGAATCTCATGGGATTCACACAGAATCCCATGGGATTCTTTATAAATTCCTTGTGATACATTTATAAATTTATCCTGTACAGAATCCCATGGGATTCATACAGAATCCCATGGGATTCATACAGAATCCCATGTGATTCACACAGAATCCCATGGGACACAGAATCCCATGGGATTCTGTGTGAATCCCATCTGTATTCATAAAGAATAGAATCACATGGGATTCTGTGTGAATCCCATCTGTATTCATAAAGAATCTCATGGGATTCTGTATAAATCCAATGAGATTTCATAAAGAATCCCATGGGATTCTGTGTGAATCCAATGTGACTACATACACAATCTTAAGTGATTCATTGTGAATCCCATGGGATTCTGTGTGAATCCCATGGGATGCACCAAAGAATCCCATGGGATTCACAATGAATCCCATGGGATGCACCAAAGAATCCCATGGGATTCACAATGAATCTCATGTGATTCACCAAAGAATCCAATGGGATTCATACTGAATCCTTTGTGATTTATCGTCTTTTTACGAATCCAGTGGGATTTTTCTGGACGGAAATTTTGAATAAAAAAAATTCGTATTTTTACGAATCCCATGGGACTTTTACGAATCCCATGGGATATTTCTGGACGAAAATTTTGAAAAAAAAAATAATCTTTTTACGAATCCTGTGGGATTTCTTTACGAATCCCGTGGGATTTTTCTGGACGGAAATTTTGAAAAAAAAAATCGTCTTTTTACGAATCCCATGGGATTTTTTACGAATCCTGTGGGATTTTTCTGGACGGAATTTTGAAAAAAAAAGTTCGTCGAAAGTATATAACAATGCATATCTATAGAAAGATAATTTTTTTCTCGTCGCGATGGTGTATTTTTCGTAGCTTGAAGATTTACCGTTTGCAAGATATGTTGTTTTTAAAAAAAAGGTGGAAAGTGGGTTTTTATATTAAATGAGCTAAAATGTCAATTTTGCCCTCCCTTTTTTATTTTTTGATTTGATCTTAGCCATTAGATGAAAGGTGGATGGATGGTTGAGATTGATTTATTTGTTTTTTAAGTGATACTTGTTTTGCATCGATCTCACCTCATAATACTATACATTAGATCGAATGTAAAATATTATTTATATAAATGACAACATACTGAATAATGACATCATCAGATTTCATTGGAAACAAAAATTAAGAGGGTGTTTGGCCTTTTTTATGTAACTCTTTATTTCCAGCTTGGAAGTAACTCCAAAACAACTTATACACTTGGATTAACCAAATAAGCATTTTGAATAGAGAGAATTACCATTTTAGTATTAAAAAAAAAGTTTGATCCATTTAATAGTCATTTTTCACACCCTTTTTTCATTTTGGTCATGCTCAACTGATCAACCGCTCGACTCCATTAGTTGAGTCAAGCATGACCATTTTAGGAAAAAGGTGCGAAAAATGACTATTAAATAGATCAACCTTTTTTTTAGTACTAAAATGGTAATTTTCTCTTTTGAATAAGCAATCCCCAAACATCCTCCTAATTTCTCATCCAATTTATAAAAACACAATATAAATTTTGGTCGAGCTTAAGCTATTTATTATTATTATTATTATTATTATTATTATTATTATTATTATTATTATTATTATGGCAAACATGAGTTTCCGACTCGACATTGCGAGCCGACTAATCCCATGGCGACTACCCTTTTTGGATAGCCTGAAGTCGGCGTAGGTGAACCTCCGTGGCCACAAGGGGAGCTTAAGTTTAAGCTATTTCAAAAAGCTCCAAAAAGATTATTACATAAATAAGCCCAAAAAATAAGCTTCTTTTTGGACCTGTTGTGTTTTGCAACCGCAATAAGCCATTATGGTCCCAAATAAGCTAAAGGGATGTGTCTATCTAGTTATTGCGTGAAAGAATACTTATCTAAACTACAAATCTAATTATTGTGAGTGGACATAAGCTACTTTGAAACAATTAATAAAAGAATGAAAAATTATAACTCGTCTAAATTAACACCACACTTCAAGCAACCCTCAACATAACCATAATACTATAATAGTGCAGCAAACTTCATTTTTACCAACAAAAAAAGAGTTCAATCTTATAACTCCTGGAGGTTCATTCGAAATGTATTTTACTACATACACAATCCATATTACATTATACATTTTATGCAATCCAAATTCTAAACTAAGCAATTTGTTATAAGATCTTATACAAATAGGTGTTGACCGAATCTAATCATTGAACTCACCTTTACTCCAAATAGGTGTTGACCAAATCTAATCCTGCTTGTTTTGATCTTCCATCTCCATCATTTAAAACATGGCTGCAAATCTCCCAACCCATACACTATACACAAAACATAGCTAATGAGACACCTTAACTTTATAAACTAACCACAAAAATTAAAGAAATACTCATTACTCATGGGGTCATGGCCATTATAAGGGGCTGCTTGGTATGGGGTATTGGGGGGTGGGGAATGGGTAAGAGATTGAAAAGGGCCCACCACACTTGTTAAATGGTGCTTGGTATGGGTGTTCAAAGGTATTGATTACCCAGTACTGGGTAATCAACCATTATAGAGTAAATTGGGGGGTAAGGTAATGATTACCCACCTCACCCATTCCTTTGCATTCCCTTACCCTTTTCCTTTCCCTTTCCCTTTCCCCTGTATTTACCAGGCAGCCCCTAAATTTACCTAACATTTACTTTACATGCACCGAAGAAAATCTCTCAATACACAAACAGACCAAAAAACTCGTATGCATACCTAAATGCTCAAATCCTTTACCCAAAAAAAAAAAGGGGCTCAAATCCTCTCTTTCTTTATTTCCCTTTAAATTATTGAAGTGTCTTAATTTTTTGAAAGTTATAAACAATCAACAATTTGTGCAATAGAAATAAGAATCACTAAAAATGCGAAAGTGCAGAGTGATTTTGACATAGTCAAAGTCACATATACTGTATTGAGATATTGCATCTTTTACTAATTTTTGAGTCATTTAAAGATAATAAGTGGTCCTAACTTTTAAAATACTATTATAAGTCCACACTAATATTTACAGGAAATATGTATGCATCAGAACCACCATAAAGTATACCTTCAAACTTTCAGCCATCGAGTCCACACCAATATTTTCAGGTGGTTTTGGGTTGAATAAAATAACTGAGTAACTGAGTAACCGCGCTTATGGTTTCACCTCTGATCATATTCTTGGTTGCACTCATTAAGCAGAGGTTACTTGTACCACCAAGTTGTAGAAATTGGACAATTTGGTCCTATGTAACCCTACATGTCAATACATATTGCCTAGCGTAAATTCAGAATGCCCTATCATAATGAGTAGTAGGTTGGTTCATAATTGCTCAATCCATCGCTAGGATTGCAACACCAACAATAGCATCTCACAACATCAGATGAGGGACGTGTTACTAATTTACAGTACGTGGAAAAACTATTACAATAGAAAGCTTAAATATACCTTGTGCAAAAAGGAGTTTCGAGTCACTCGAAACCAACCCATGTCAGCTCATAACAAATTTCTAGCAATAATTATACCCAGCCCACCCAGTTCCCACCTCCGTATACATATATTTGTTGCCCAAGTTCCATCAAACTATTGTCAGCTAATTAGAAATCAAAAGCATAACTCGTTTGGCTTTAACCAAACATCCAAGAGGGCTCAATAGTTTTACTAATATTCAATAAGCAAATAAGCCCCCAAAATAAGGTTACCCAAACGGCCCTTAAATTAATTGGTAACTCGTATCCACTGACAGTGTATTCAGCCAACCAAACAATATTATTAGTGTTTGAATAGTTTCTAATACCTATGGGAAAAAATATTTTTGGGGCTGCATATTGTTGGCTAGTGCCTATATCTTATATGTGATAAGCTAAGAAACACGTAAAATATATAATCCCACATTTTACCCCAAAACACCATCTCTATAACAACATGGTTGACCAATACTGATTTCTGACCTGCTTTCATCATCTATCTCAAAAATTAATTATACCTTTTTTTCAGCCTATTTTGGCTAAATTAAGTAATATTCACACTTTACTTTATTTTTACATCTTATAAAAAATTAAAAATATTTAAAACTCTTTTAAAATTTTTGCAACCCATATGAGCTGCTTCGGAATCAAGATATTATTTTGAGACCGAGTAAGAGTAGACGCTTTCGCTAATATAAGGTAAATAAGAGGGTTTAACGCTCCTAAAAGGCGGGATGTTACAAAAATGTCTTACCAACTATCAAAATTCAGTCCTAATTCTATAGAACTATTAAACAATTCAAATCAGCTTTGGGTTTTGAATATAGATTTAAGACCAAGTTACCATGGTGCAAAGTTGGTTCTTTTGTAGTTCCATTGTAATACCCAAAATTTCAAAACGTGCAAAAATTACCAAAATGCCCTTGTAATCTAAAATTCATTTATTAATTAATTAAAACGCCAAATTAATCCCAAACTCTTGGAAATAAGTACCATATGAAGTAAAATAATTTTTACTTGAACATTATAATATTTTATATGTTATAAAAATATTTAATAATATATATGTATACCGAATATTTTAATTACCTTATATTATGTTATATTTTCTAAATTAAAATTAAAATGAATATAGGATAAATGCTATAAATAATAAAAGATTATTGTGAATCAGATTTTTTATCATTATCACATTACTTGGACCAGAATTTATCTCCCCCTCCTCCATATATACGGTCCTATATAATTTCTTTTTATTAAATCCCTAAAAGTCGACAAACACACACACCAAAATTCCATTCGACACACTCAAAGTTCCTGGAGCTGGTTTAGTAATTTTCGTGGGTGCTACTGAGTTCAAGGAAGCTTAGAAAAATAGGAGGTTGATTTTAGAAGGCTTGGTTCGACTGTTTTGGATTTTCTTTGTTCGACTTTCTTTTACCGAGAGGTATAAATTACTCCTGCTCATTCGCTTGTTCTAAATTCTTTCTGGCATTTTTCTAAGCTTTTTTAGATCATATATAATCCATATAAAATAGTGTAATCGAACCATGCAAGCTTGTTTAATCAATTGAAGTAATTTGAACTAAAGAACCCTAAAATCGAACTAAATACTTAAATCGACTGTGCAGAATTTTATAAGCTTTGGAGCTAATTTTAGTCGATCACATATGAACCTAATAACACTAGAAAAATATTTTTTGGATTTATAGAAGCTTGGTTAACTCTTGTCGAATTATTTTGCAAACCGGCTTTATAAAAAGAAAAGGTTTAAAAAGAAAACATGGGTCGATTTGGCTAGGGTTAAGTTTAGATGGTGAATTGAGTTTAATGAATGTGTTTTAAGGTATAATTAATGATTACCAATGATTGGGAAATTTAGGCTAGGGTTTATGCATGTTTAAGGTAATACCGATTGGGTTTTTAAAACTTAAGGGGGGTGTTTTGTAACTTTTTAAACTTGAGGGATATTTTTGTAACATGTTTTGGGTCTGGGGTAAATTGTATAAAATATGGTAGAGGGGTCTTATGTTTAAGATTTGGGAATTAGAAAGTTTAAACGGTAATATACTTAAATATTAATTCGAATTGTAAACTTAATAACTAGAAGGACTTGTTTTGTAATTATGTAAAAGGGAAGGGTGATTCGTATAGATACTTATGTAAGGGTGTCATGTGTAACTTTTGATAATTAGAGGCCTAGTGTGTAAATATAAATACTGTAAAGGTTAAATTGTATTTTAATAAACTATAGGGTTTAAATTGTAAATTAAATTATATTAAGGGTCTAATTTGTAAATTGTTAACATTAAAGGACTAGAGTGGTAATTATGGATAACTTATGGGCTAATTTATTATATTTTCACTTTAAACCTTATTCTTTTATATATTTACATTTAAAACCCTAAAGTATGAAAGTTTGTCATAATTAACCCTAAAATATTATAAGATGATAAAAGAAACCCTAATTCCATAATAATATTAAAGTAATGACTTAACCTAAAGTTATAATACTTAAAACCTACTAATTTTGGAAACTTACTAAATAAGGAAACTTTCTAAAAATGGAAACTTACTTAAAATGGAAAGATAACTAAGAATCCTTTGAACTTCTGTCTTCCACTCCTTTAGGTTCGTGAAGGGAGTAATTTGATCCTTGCCATTTGCTATTCTTGAGTTCTGCTAATAAGGTACAGATATTCTGCCCTTCTTGTAAGGTGCCTTCGTTATCTTGATCTCTTGTTTTGATTCGTTTAGGATTTCCCAAAGCCATTGCTATGTTTTCCCTTGTATAGTGAACCTTAGATTTGAACTTTTGCTTTGAACCCTTGCCTCGAACCCTGCTATGAACCTTGATATGAACCTTGCCATGAACCTGGACTTGAACCTTGATTACTTGATATTATAACTGAATGAGGAAAACCTTTTAAATTATTTATGAAATGTTTTATGAAAACTATTTTTAAAACTATCTTTATGAAAACTATTTTTGAAAACCATTTTTATGAAAACTATTTTAAAGATCATTTTTACGAAAACCATTATTGAAGGATTGTTTGTTAAGTGAACTTTTAAATTGAACCTTTACTGTAGACCTTTGTTATGATCTCTTGTCTTGACCCTTGACCTGAACCTTGATAAACTTGGATTAGAAACTTGACTTAAATCTTGATACATGGATATGAACCCTTGATATATGATTTGACTTGAACTTGAACTTGAAACATGAAACTTGACCTTTACCTTGACCCACAGTTTGAGACTATGAGCCATACTAGGCATGAGGGTTTCATGTCCTTGTCATTGATGCACTGATGACTTAACTTTTGGGTAGGAAAGTGATGACCTATCCCGTCCCTGCCATGACTTGATATTTAACTTGTACACGTAGATGAAGACATTGTGGCAGCCTACAGGGGCGTATGGATGCATCCTAGATATGTACTTGACTTGATTTGTTGATTATATTAATTGTTATATTAGATGACTGATGGGTGTGTGCGGTACACGTCTTTCATCTCTTGGGAGCTTGCAACTCTAACCCTTGGAGGTATCCCCTCATATTATACTTGGTATACCGAGGTCACCCCTCAGTATACATGTATACTTGTTTACTTGATTTGATTTGATTTGGGCTCGTAGTGGATTACTGTTACTGTTACCCTATAACCTATGCTTGATTTGACACTTGACTTGACTTGAATTGAACTTGGGCTGGTGGTGGGTTATGGTTTCCTTTACACTTAGCCATTGTAACCAATTCTTGATAACCTTTTCCATTTCTTTCCTACTCATGTTACACCTTGTATTATTTCCTTTACTTCACTACCCCATTACTACTGCTTTGTTATCGTTATATCTGTTCATTGAGCTTTCGTAGCTCAGCCGCATTTCTTTTTCCTGCGGCAGGTTTTAGTATGGAAGCTGGGTATAAGTGGAGAGTGTATTGGATTTAGAAGACCTTATTAGCTATTGAAGATGACTAGAAGAATTTTATGTTCAGACTTAGAAGTTATTGAATTTCTCATTGTAACCTAGTAGTTTCAGATTTTCCATTGTAACCCTTGAAATTCTATTGTATTATTCATGTCAATGCTTGTGTTTGTTCTGATATGGAACCATCATTGTGACATCTTTACCCTTGTCGGGTTAGGGTGTTACATCCATTAGCAACCTCGACCCTTTCTCCTACAGTCCTGCACTGAGTCTTGTGTACCCAGCGGAAAGGGACACCGGTTTGGTCCTTCACCACCATCTCAAGAAACATAAAATATGATAACTATTTTTAATATATATCGGGATGTTGATGTTTTTAGGTTAATAATTAGGTTATTAGGTGGATCAATCAACCATTGAATTGAAGATTGAAGAAAAGGGTTGATAAAGATATTAGGTTAATGTATGTGTTTTTCAGTAATTGTGATAATGGATATGTGGGTGTGTGGGTATTCCGGTTTTGATAAAACATTTACACTTTAGCCCTGAAAATATCTAAAAATAACAATGAAACCCATGTGTATTTTTGCCCAATTATAAGGTTTAAGCATAAAAACGTTTTTTTACCAATTATTTGACAAATATAGAAAGATTTTAAATTTTTGAAAAAATTACACGGATGGTCCTCGTGGTTTACACAGATTTCATGTTTGGGAGCTATTTCATTTTATTTACGCCAGACATACCTATTTTGGGAAACGTTGCACGAGTTTGGTCCCTAATTTGGATGGGCGTTATCTTTCTCCGTTAAATGTTTGCATCGTTAGTCCCTCCGTTAGTTTTGTTTGCATCGTTAGTCCCTCCGTTAGTATTTTCGTCCGACTTTTAACTTTTTCGTCCGATTCTTTACGTTTTCGTCCGAATTTTAAATTTTCGTCCGATTCTTTACGTTTTCGTCCGATTCTTTATGTTTTCGTCCGAATTTTTACGTTTTCGTTCGAATTTTTACGTTTTCGTCCAATTATTTACGTTTTCGTCCAAATTTTTACGTTTTCATCCGAATTTTTACGTTTTCGTCCGAATTTTTACGTTTTCGTCTGATTCTTTACGTTTTCGTCCGATTCTTTATGTTTTCGTACGAATTTTTACGTTTTCGTCCGATTCTTTACGTTTTCGTCCGATTCTTTATGTTTTCGTCCGAATTTTTACGTTTTTGTCCGAATCTTTACGTTTTCGTTCGAATCTTTACGTTTTCATCCGAATTTTTACGTTTTCGTCCGATTCTTTATTTTTTCGTCCGAATCTTTACGTTTTCGTTCGAATCTTTACGTTTTCGTCCAAAAAAAATGTAATTTTTGTAAAAAAAAATAATTTTTCTTAAAAAAAATTAATTTTTCTAAAAAAATTAATTTCGAAAAAAAATTATTTTCGAAATTAAATTTTTTCGAAAAAAAAATACTTTTTTGTAAAATAAATTTTTTTTCGAAATTAATTTTTTTTGAAAAATTATTTTTTTTTAGAAAAATTAATTTTTTTCGAAATTAATTTTTTTAGAAAAATTAATTTTTTTTCGAAGAAAACGTAAAGATTTGGACGAAAACGTAAAGAATCGGACGAAAACGTAAAGATTCGATCGAAAATGTAAAGATTCGGACGAAAAAATAAAGAATCGGACGAAAACGTAAAAATTCGGATGAAAACGTAAAGATTCGAACGAAAACGTAAAGATTCGGACGAAAACATAAAGAATCGGACGAAAACGTAAAAATTCAGACGAAAACATAAAGAATCGGACGAAAACGTAAAGAATCGGATGAAAACGTAAAAATTTGGACGAAAACGTAAATAATTGGACGAAAACGTAATAATTCGAACGAAAACGTAAAAATTCGGACGAAAACGTAAAAATTCAGACGAAAACATAAAGAATCGGACGAAAACGTAAAGAATCGGACGAAAACGTAAAATTCGGACGAAAACGTAAAGAATCGGACGAAAACGTAAAGAATCGGACGAAAACGTAAAAATTCAGACGAAAACGTAAAAATTCAGACGAATACATAAAGAATTGGACGAAAACTTAAAGAATCGGACGAAAACGTAAAAATTCGAACGAAAACATAAAGAATCGGACAAAAACGTAAAGAATCAGACGAAAACGTAAAAATTCGAACGAAAACGTAAAAATTCGGATGAAAACGTAAGAATTTGGACGAAAACGTAAATAATTGGACGAAAACGTAAAAATTCGAACGAAAACGTAAAAATTCGGACGAAAACGTAAAAATTCGGATAAAACATAAAGAATCGGACGAAAACGTAAAGAATCGGACGAAAACGTAAAATTCCGACGAAAACGTAAAGAATCAGACGAAAAGGTTAAAAGTCGGACGAAAATACTAACGGAGGGACTAACGATGCAAACAAAACTAACGGATGGACTACCGATGCAAACATTTATCGGAGAAAGATAACGCCAATCCAAATTAGGGACCAAACTCGTGAAACGTTTTCCAAAATAAGTATGTCTAGCGTAAATAAAATGAAATAGCTCCCAAACATGAAATCTGTGTAAACCACAAGGACCATCCGTGTAATTTTTCTAAATTTTTTAAGAATTAAAAACCTTTTTGAAAATTAAAATTGTAACAAATATTACCTAAAAAGATATAATTTAATTTTTTTGAAATCAAAAAGTCTATACTAGAGATTTTGTTTTATTATATATATAAAAGATAGAAAGTTTTTAACTTTCAACACTTTATTTAAAGTTTCATGTCAATATCAAAAGTCCATTCGATAATTAATATTTTAAATGAAATTTGTTAACTACATATTTTAATTATAAATACGGAGTATTTAAATGGATGCTACAAGAACATATATGTAACTTTATGCACACGTACATTACATCCGCACTACATTATATCTATACAATATTATAATGTATTTTAGTTGCTAGACTAGGGTCTTACGAGGTTCAACAATCAATGAATATCACTCTCCGATCATCTTTAGCAACATTGAAGCTTTCTTTTCTCTAATAAATTATTAAAAAAGTTAATTAAATTGTAAAATTGTAAAAAAAATATCATCTTGTTTTCATCACTCACACAAAACACACGGACATATACTCACATCTAAAAACATACGCACGGTCACAGCAGAAAAACCAAACATACCTATATCTAAGATTATTTGTGGTCGCTGATTTATCTATACTACATATAAAGCATGAATGACTCTCTCTCTTTTTGGTCTTAAAATTAAGACTTACAAGCTATAATGCTTATTGTACAATACACAAAGCACTCTTAATGATTTTTCTCATCAATCTTAATTTAAAAACTTACAAGTCTTAAAGCTTAATGTACAAAATACAAAGCACTATTAATTTGGTCAAGATATTTAATGTAGTCAATTAATTAATTGGTCAATAAATACAATTAATTTAGTTATTAAAACACCCCTTACATAAGAAATACAAATTATCAAGCATATTGTACAACCAACTTAAACACAATTCTTATATTAAATGTTAGTAATACAAATAATAAAGCACATTATACAAATATTCAAGCACGAACGGGCAACGGGCATGTCTTTAAACAATAGGATTTGCTAAACGATACTCACTGGCAATGCTTAAGACAAAAATTAATATGAATATAAAAGAAAACTTGGATTTTGTAAAATTAAAAATTACATATATTTAAGTTAATTTTTATGTTTGTTTATTGTGCATTAAATATATAGCTATTTTAAATATAAAGAGAACTGATAATTTAATACTATACATTAAGCATTGCACAGTAGTCATCGTTTAGAAAGTCATTATATATAATATAATTATAATTTTAAATAGGATATATCTATCAATATCTATTTAATGTTTATATAAATTTTGAGTTCCGTGATATAAATGAGGGGATTAAATGTTAAAACCAATTTTGAGAAACCAATTCACATGACATAAATGAGGGGATTAAATGCTAAAAGCATTTTTAGGAACCAATTTTGAGTTCAATAAAATTATGTGTCCAATCATGTTTTCATGCATTGATTTTTCTTATTTCCGTTTGGTGGTCATTAAATTTAGGGTTCTGCTAACGATGCTTACTGGGCATTTCTTAAGATGTAAATAAATAGAACGTTTGACTGTATTAAGTGAAAAATCACATTTAATTATACTAATTTAAAAGTTTAATTAATTCTTATTAATGCATTTTTTATTCAAAATGGGAAATTTGAGTGTACTACTAACTACATGTTGAATGTCTATTTTCACATTTTATAAGATGTCCGGTGGGCATCCATTAGCAAATCCCTTAATTTTATTCCCGTATCACAGCTTAGAAAGTCTCATCAACTTCTATTATATGGTATAAATTTGTAGTTTATGCATGGTTTCAAAGTTTGTTTTAGATATCCTTATGTAATAATTTTAGGGTTAAAATCATAAATTACCAATGAACTTTTAAATTTGTATTGAGTTAGTTAACGAACTTTTTTATTACACCTTCTAGGTAGCAAAACTTGTTGTTTTGTGTAAAGTTGAGAAATATTACTTGATAAATATCCGCATCATTAATTTAATTACAAAATGACCGAAATGCCCTTGAAATCAACTTACTCTCAGTTCTCGAGTTGAAATGGAAGAGGAAAGGAAAAGAAATTGATAGTTTTTTGTGTTCTTGAGTTTTTTATTAAGGGAGGAAAGGGAAGTGGAAAGGAAATAGGGAGAAAGTTTTGTTATGTAAATCTTCCTCCCACTTTTGGGAGGAAATGGAAATGAAAGGGAACCGTATGTTGTGTAAAGACTAATATACCCTTTTTAAAAGATTTGACATTAACAACTAAAGGGCATATATGTAATGTGACCAAGTTATTTTCCTTTTCCTCCCACTCAAGAACATGATTATGATTACTTTCTTTTTTCTTTCCCCTATCTCAAGAACATAACAACTAACACTTACTTTCCTTTTCTCTTTCTTTTCCCTTCCCTATTCTTTTCCATTTTCCTTCACTCAAAACTTGAGAACTGAGAGTTAGGGCAGTAGCCACCGCTAGCAAACAAATCTATTACCCTTTCTTTGACCATTTTAAAAAAACAAAACCCCATATTTGACCAGCTCAAAACCCCTAAATCCGCTTTTCTTGACTTGACAAAAACACAATTTGTTGATCTCACAATCAATGGAAAAAAACCCAACTCAGACATGAATGAAGAATCACAGATGTTGAATTTTAATAACATGACTACTTCATAAATTAAACACATAACATCAAAGAGAACATGCGGAAGCTAAGGATCAATAACACATAATTAGTTAACCGAATAATAAAGTAAACGTACCTTTGATTCTAGCTAAACAAGAATCAACTTCAAGTATTCATCAATCAAGATCAAGAACCCTAATTAGGGTTTATAAGTGGATTAACGAATTACCCCTTACCGTTTTGTAATTCAATCCAAGATATTAACTATAGTGAGTTAATACCACGTTCTTGTACACACGTACTATAACCGAATTAACGTGATTGCTAGATCAAGAAAACACAAAAGGTTTGTTTAATGAAAACAAACCGATCGACCCTTTTGTAAGGGTTGTACCGATCGGCCAAAGCAAGAAAGAAAAGAAAACAAGTTTAGGGTTATAGCTTGTGCACAAAAGATACAAAGAATGAACCCCTAAACCTTGTATTTATAGCATGAATAACTTGGAGAACAAGTTGGAGTGGGATTGGGTTTCAACCCAACCCATCCGATCGGCCAAAGGGATCCAAGGGATTCCGGAAGCTTCTTGTTCCTCTAATTTCATCTATAATCCTTCTATTAATCTTTAACGGTCGTTAGTCAATTATCGTTAACTACTTAACGTCCGTTAGTCATTATTTCGTGTTTTAATAATTAAATATATAACGTTTTATATATTAATTATTATTCATTAATTCTTCATACGTACAGTGTTTGTATAAGAAGAAAAAAAATAAAAGTTGGGTTTCAATAGTAACAGGCCAAGGGTAATAGTTTAGGATCCGTTTGGTGTTAAATGGTGATTTGGTTTGTCGTGGTACACATGTGAGCTCGTTCTAAAGTGTCGTGAATTACGTAACAACGTTTTAGAATAGAAATGCAATAAACAAAATTTTCAAATTTGCCCGTAAAAATGGTTAAGTGAACAGTAATGATGGGTTAATAATAGATTAACGTTTACTAATAACTACGGAATTTTACAGGTTGTTACAGTACCTACCCCTTATTTTTGAATCTCGTCCCGAGATTCAGACTGTGTTAGCTGTAAAAATGATGCTGACGAATAGTCGATGTGTAAGGTTAAAGTAATTACGCCCAAAACTTACGTATCTAGGGTTCTTGTCTAGTTAGGTACGTTCTTGTGACTACCGCGACTAAAGACATATTCTTTTATGGCTAGGTTTGGTGAGGCAGACTTTCCCATTCTCGAGCATAACCCTCAAAAGACCTTTAGGCAACCGATTTTTACTTAATCCCACAACTCATCAAACAAGAACTGTCATCGGATTAGGCTAAATCGGTTTAAGTGATAACTTGATTCTAGCTTGATCTTTGCAACTCATCAAACAAGAACTGTCACTTAGATCAAACTGGGAAACAAGTGGGGTGAAGGAGGTCTTTTGAAAATTTGGCTCGATTACAGAATTGCTTACACAAGTGATCCTACTATTCCCTTCATTGCACGATTCTTCCCCACTTATACATAGGTGATCAGGCTATGTATAAATTAAGAGTAATAATGCAATACCTGGACTAATAGACTCATATGGTGTTTGGTGTTCAACTATAAAAGTCTTCCTTAAGCACTAAAACCACGAAAAGTTTAAAGTGTGCAAGGCGATAGGGATGAGAGTCTCAGTGTATATAGTAGTTATAGTCTAGGCACTAAATGCAACCTAGTTCTCTATAACCAAGGCTCTGATACCAATCTGTAACACCCCCAAATTATAGCAGCGGAACAATAGTGTCAAGGGGGTATTACTTTATAATATAGATCAAGGTATACAAAACGACCTCTAAATGAGACGTTTTGAAATGTTACCATTCGAATTATTAAAATCAGAGTTAAACAAGAGATTCGAAGTATAAAGTTACATAAATGTTTTCAAGATGTATCGAATGGTAAAAGATAAAGATAAGAGTCTCCAAGTATGCAAATGACTCTAAGATCCATGCATCTACTATCGCCTTATAAACCTGAGATAAACATGCTCAAAAGTGTCAACCAACGGTTGGTGAGTTCATAGAGTTTAGTTTAATAGTAAAGCATTTGAATAAAGATTACACAGCAAAGGCATTGTAAATCCACTCAGTCCCAAGCCCCGCCCATACAAGACTTGCAACCTGTGTGTTTACAACCCACTGCTAACATATGAGTATTATAGATGTGTATACGATTACTTAAATAAAATCACACGAAAGAGTCTTATAAACTACACATACTGGGAGTCTCTTCCCAAAGGATACTACTAGTCACTAAACTGCACATACTGGGAGCCTCTTCCCAAAGATTTACTGGGAATCACTTCCCAAAGAATTACTGGGAGCCCACTTCCCAAAGACTACTGGGAGCCTACTTCCCAAAGACAAGTATAAAAGCGTATCGTATCATAAAAGTATAAATGTTTAAGTACTTGTATCACAATGCAAATTATGTATTTGATAAACGTGTAAAGTGATTCTAAGCATGTATGTAAAACCCAAAATTTGAAATCTTGCAAAATGACCAAAATGCCCCTGAAACTTTAAAATTTGATTAAAACATATATAAAGCACCAAATCAATTCCAAACTTCTGGTAATGAGCTACATATGAAGTAAAACAATTTTTAGGCAACATTTTAACATTGTTACATGTCCAAAACATGTCCAAATAAATTATGATTATACACAAATACAATTATACATACTTTTATTTAATTATTATACATTTAAAAATCATTTAAATTCAAGATAACATAAATTAAATTAGGAAATCATTCCCAATTATTATGTTGACTTAACCACCTCATTTTTACCGAGTTTACAGCTAACCTCCCCCCCCCTTGGGCCCATAATTGATTTCTTTTATTGATTTCCCTAAATTACATTTCGAAAACCCTAAACAACACCAAAAAAATCCCCACGCCTCCATCCGATTTTCTGGGCTAGTTCTGGTAATTTTTTGGTGTTCATCAAGATCTAGGGAAGCTAGGAAAAATAAGTTTTGGGTCATGGAGTGGCTGGTTCGATCGGTGGTGAATTTGTTTGTGTCGCATTTTTATAGCCGAGAGGTACAAAATCCGTGCGCCTAATCCGTACGTCCTAAAATCGAATTGGTATTTTTCTCATAATCTTTACATCATATATGACCTAATTAAAATGCTAAACAAGATCCATGCACGTTGGAATAATCGAATGGAAATTATATGCTAAAAGCGTATGAAAAACTCTAGATCGGCCATGCGATTTTTCTGGATCACTTTCATAATTTTTATGGGTTCTATAATCATCACATCACTCTGGAAAAATGGCTTTTTGAATTGTTGAAACTTAATTAATCGTGGTGAATTATTTGGTATATCGGATTTATGGAGAATAAAAGAAAAATAAAATAAAACTGTGGAAAACTAGAAGGGGAGTTGAATAGTTTTTACCGTTTTAAGGTTTTTTTTGCTTTGTTACTATATGTTAATTTCAAAGAAAATAATCACAAATAAATAATCACACAATATAAACAAAAGATAAAGAGAGGAAAGATCAAACCACATGACACTGTTGTTTATAGTGGTTCGGCTACAAGGACTCTCTTCCTTGCCCTACTCCACTCCCCGAGTTTCCTACTCGAGAGTTTATCTTTCACTAAGAAACAAACTCCTTTTCCAGGCGGAGAAAACCTTTACACGTTGCTTACTTCCTTTTCCGGTACTAAGCTAAACACCGGGTTCTTTCACAAGGTAGAACCAACCTGACGTCGCCTATTTACTTTACCGACACTAAGCTAGATGTCGATTTCTTTACACGGGTACAACTACTCCCAACACTCTTTGTGCTTTAAGGACTAAAGCACTAACCACACTCACTTATTACAAATGAAAGATATGATGTGTGAAACTAACTACAATATCACACAGTAATGCAACTAAAGGATTACGGTTCTGTAGATCCTTGAATGCTTGATCTCCTTTCTACAAAATGAAAGATCAAAGTGAAATGCAACTATGAATGATGTTAGTAAGATATGTACTGAATGAATATGTGTGTTAAAGCTATATGAGTGATGAGAGAGCCAAATGATCAGCTTCCTATTTATAGGCAAGCTGATCTTCAGCTCACGGATCCCTCACAAGGGATCCGTACTTTATATGGTTTGGATCCGTGGGATGTGACAGCTAAGGTTTAGTTGTCTCTTACCATATCTTAGTTGTATCTTACCAAATCATCCAAGATCTTCAAATGTCAACTATGTAACTTGCAAATCTAACCAAGATATATCAAAGATATTGTATGTGATGCATGCAATGATGTCATGGAATGGTTTAAGAAATAAAGTTTCCTTTTAAGGAAACAAGTTACTAAACTTGTAATTCTTGGTTATTATGTGAAGTGTAAAATGTGTACTTAAGAGACTTAAGCTAGTATTTATTATTTGCTAAAAGATATTCCTTATATTTGTCATTAACAAAACTAATGAAAGATCAAAGAATATAAATAACGTTTTTGAGACGCTATTTGTATTAACAATCTCCCCCTTTTTGTTGATGACAAAACATAAGATATATTTTTGAGCAAGAGTTCTTAAAAATATATATTAAGTTTGTTTATTAAAGAAAAGTTTTGTAAAAAATGTATGTACTGTGATGAGTCACAGTTGATGCAAACTTAGTTCCTTTCTCCCCCTTTTTGTCGAAACAAAAAGAGTAGCGTAGCGGAATGCGATTTTGAGAACTTTAAAGCTCCCCCTTGTTTTATACTCCCCCTAGATGGAGTAATCAAGGAAATAATGCATGAATCTACAAAACAAACGGTTAGTATATGAAATGCTTATGAGATGCTCCCCCTTGATGTATACTCCTCACTTCTCGAGTACCAACGTATACTATGAAGGGTATGATATGCTGCAAATGAAATGTTAGTAATGAATGACTTCAATGAAGAAGTAGAATGCTTGTAAAGTATTCTCCCAAACAAGCCTTTCAATAAGTTTTGACTTTTAAAAGTCAAAGTAAGTGTCTGATCATTATTTTTACCTAAAGCAATCATAATTATAGGTTAGATAGTGATGTTAGTTCACAATGATAATGATAATATGCAATATGTTGATCACTCATAAGCATAAAACATCACATTCATAGATAATGAAAATTTTGTGACAAAAGTCACAATGGTGAAATGATGTTACAATTACAATAAAAAGACATCCTAGAGAAATAAAAAGTCCTAAAGCAATAATTTAAAAGGTCCTAACAACTAGTCTAAAAAGCTCCTATTGAGGAGGATGAGAGATTGCGTTTAAACGTTCAAGAACATGGTTCAAGATGAACCTCATCTCATTTTGAAGCTCATGGACCAAGATGTTGGTCCTTTGGGCCAAGTGAGCCGTTCTCTCACAGTGTGCGCAATCATGACTTGAGAAGCCGGGAGGAAGACTAGGCTCCAAGTTTTGTGGTGGTGGTGGTGATGGTGGTTGGTTGTTGTTGTTGTTTGATGGTTGTTGTGGTGTTTGGAGGGAGTTCATAAGAATGTTTTGAATGTCCATTGCTTCATGAAGGCGATGGTCAACCATACCCGAGAGAGTGTAGAGACGGTTGAGCTCTTCACTAATCTCTTCTTGGGTTTGAGGCATATTCATCCACATTGCCTCGTCAATGGCAATGAGTGTTGAAGTTGGTGATAGTGGTGGTATTTGTGGACGAGGTTGTTGTGCTTCACGGTATAGAGGACCATGAATCTCCGGATGGAGAGGATGAAATAGCATAGGTTCGAAGTTTTCAAGACTTATTGGTGGAGGATTGGTGGATGTAGGTGGAAGATCTTCTAAATCTTCAAGATATGGTTGTGGAGATGTTGGTGGTGTCCTAAATAGTTCCATGGGTTGGAGTCTTGGTGAGGATGGTGATGAGGCAGACTTCTCAGACTGTGATGGAGCGGGAGCAGGAGCGGGTGGTGGTGTGGTTGCTACAGGAGTAATGGTAGGAGGTGGTATTTTTATGACTACATGTGAGGGAGTTGGAGTGGATAAAGTAAGGAAGTTTTCACTAGCAATGGGTGAGGATATGTTGAGTGGTGATGATTCTTCAGAGGATGAGTTGTGAATGTTGATGAAACAACAAGGTTTGACACTCATACGGGCTGTTCGTTTTAGTGGCTTGGATGTAGAGGAGTTGTGTGATTTTGTCATTGAGACTTTTAGGTGAAGTATGATAGCTAAAATGTACAGAAGAAGAGATGGTTGTGATATGAATTGAAGATCCTAAAGTGCTAATTTATAGACAGAAGGTTTGTGAGTCTGTGTGTTTGGATTTGATGTGAATCCAATAGAGAATGTTGGTTTCTAATGATTTGGAACAAAAATTTGTGCAGGTCATTTCAAGGAAGTCAATCCATTGAGCTTTGGTTGAGTAATATGCTGTGGATTTGCAGTTAATACAAGAGGATAGTGGAAAATCTGATGATTTGATATTTCCACGGATTTGACGGATCCCTAAAAAGGGTTCCTTCTTTGTATCTGTTTGGTAACTCACACCTAAAATTCAAAAATTTAAATTTTTGTGGGAAATTTTGTTCCTAAGTTTCTAAGAATTCCTAAATGATTCTAAGATGAATTATGATCAGAGAATGAATCCTAATTGATACTAAATACTAAGATTTAAGAATCGGGATAAGTCGAAAAAGTTTTAAAATTTTACAGGGAAACCTGCGGATCCAAGAGTAATCAAATGCGGAACCTTATTTTGGAATCCGCCAAATCCGCAGGATTGAGGTTGGCGGATCCAACGATAAGCCTTGGCGGAGCCCTTTTTTTTGGGATCCGCCGGATCCGTATGTCTAAAACTTAAAAACTAAACAGAACATATGTCATATTTTTCGTTTTTCGACGAAAACCCGAAAATTCACCTAGACCTTACTTAACATCTAATATGTATAGCAAAACAACTAAATATGATAACATTAACACATGATTGCACATAGTTTAATCCGTACTTAGAAACTTACCGTTTTAGGTGTTATGCCAAACACTGGCTATAACCCGGAAAATTGATAACCATGATGGTTATCCACCTGCAAGTGTTAGTTATTACACATACACAACAAGTATTATCAGATAAATTCTAGACACATAGAAGTTTAACAACACAATATCCAACATTGTTTAAAACCAAACACTCCATCAACTCAGCTTCTTCTTCAACTTCTTCATCCCCTTGTGTAATTTCATCATCCAACGACCCAGATTCTTCATCATTCCTTTGATGTTTCGATACTCAGCGGATTCATGTTGAATTGGAGGAAGATGGCTCAAGTACTCGGGTGGAGGAATCCTAGAATTTGGCATACCATCATCTTCACTCATTGAAGATGATGAGGATGATGTTGGAACACGAGGACGTTTGCCCTTATCAACACTAACCCTAAAGTCACTCAAAGGAACGAAGGTATGTTCAATTTCATTGTAATCCGGAACAAAGCCTAGATGGTTTGGACGAGCGGGTGCAAAGGCTCTATAAAGTCGGGTTAAGAGCATACCATAAGGCATTGCAATCTTGCTTTGAACCGGAATGTCACACATTCTTTTGGCAACATAATAAGCAAGATTGAAGGGTTGATGAGTAGAGATGTTGTACATCATGTGACATAAGCAAGCATTGATATGATCACGGTTTCCTATGGTGCACATCACATTTGCCCTTAATACATCCTCCATCTTCTTGAACTCGGGTTTGAGTTCATTAAGCTCCATTGCAAATGGATCTCTAGCAACTTCACGACCACGAAACATTCTTGTGGGGTTGTTCTTAGGAATGAAGAGATGTTCCCTAATCACTTCTTTTGATTCGAGAGGAGTGGCATATGGTGCCGTCCTATCAAGATTGGAGTCTAAGATTGTTAAGGACCATTTGTCCGAGTAAATACATGTCCCTTGACTTGGAATTCCTAAGACCTCACCAAATTGATCAAGAGGGATGTTGACAAGATTTCCATTTAGAGTAAAATGAAGACTTAAGTAACCTTCATCACTCGAACTAAGACCTACACTAGCATAGAACTCAAGTATGAATCTAGGAATGATTGGTTCATGTATGTCTAAAAGAGAATCAAATCGAATTGCGGCTAATTGTTCCCTAAGTTGAGTTCCTTCATAGAATGATGAATCTACGGCTCTACCCTCATGGACATACTTTTTCTCTAAGGCTTTGAAAATTTCGATTTGGGCATTGGTTAGACCTTTGGTTTTGTGGACTTTGGGTAAGTAGTTAACGGTTTTCTTGTGATCGTAGTTGGTTGCGGGAGGCATGATTTTCCTAAGTACAAAAAGTTACATAGTTTTAGTTAAAATGATCAAAGGAAGTGTAAAATTCCTAGTGTGTGCCTACATGGGGACAATGTGGAGGTGCGGTTATCTCGACTCCTTTTTATGCAAGAAAAATTAGTTTATGCAAATTTTGTTTACAAATGAGAGATAACCCAAACGCTCCTATTTCAATGTAGCTACGGTTGAATGTACCCGAAAATACATATTAGTTATGTATTCCCTTTAGCATTCAAGAGACATTATGCAAGTGAAGTCTAAAAGATAACGTTTTTTTTTTTTTTTTTTTTTTTTTTTTGCATTTGTATGAACAATGTAAGAAAAAATCATTTTACCTAGTCGTTAGAAGATTTTAGTGAAAAATTTTCATGGGGTTTTTGTTAAATTAAGACAATGTGCTATGAGATGCAATTCCTAACTAAGAAAAACATGTTTTTAAGTATAATGCAATAAATATGCTTCATGACTTTTCAAGAATTATGCATATACCCCAAGTTTATGTTTTGTGCATGAAATGGAAATCCTAGACGCAGATCAGGAGTATAAATATGATAAGAATACTTACAGTGATGTTAGAAGCACAAATTTGTGGAAGAAAATGGTCTAAAATGTGATGGAGATTAAGTGTGTGTCGAATGCAGTAAGGTGATATGTTTTGGAGTGAGGAATGAATAGTAGTTGTTCTTGTTTATTAAATAATAAACTGAACTCAGCATGCGACGGATCCAGCGGATCCCTAACAAAGGATTCGTCCTTGTTATATATTGGATCCGCGGATTCAGAACACATGTTTAGGTTTAGTGTCGTGTGTGGCTAAACTAATGTTTATACTAATGTTTCTCCTAATCACTAGGTTCCATTAATCCTAATCCAAGTCTAAGATAATTAAAAGGTTCTCGTTTAAGTGGTTTAGTGAGAATATCGGCAATGTTGTCCTCTGAGGAAACTTTCTCAATTGAGATGATTCCCTTCTGTACATTGTCGCGAAGGAAGTGATGGCGTATTTCAATATGTTTGGTTCTAGCGTGTTGGACTGGATTTTGAATTTTAGGTGTGAGTTACCAAAGTCCAAACATCATTTCTAATAAATTGATTAAGTTCTTCTTGCATAGCAATTACCCATGATTCATCTTTTATTGCCTCATCTATATTTTTAGGTTCAATGGTTGAAATAAAACAAAAATAATTACTTTCATTTTGAGCTTTGGATCTTAATGTTCTTTCATTAAGTTTTCCTATGACGTTTTCTAATGGATGACTTTTAGTTTCTTTAATATTGACTATTTCTCCTTTTACGGGTTCATTGTCATTTTCAATGTTTTCTATATCATTAACCATTTGACTTTCAACTAAGTCATCATCTACCAAAGGTGATGTCTTAGAGGGAGATGGACTTTCATTGAATGTTACGTTCAACGATTCCTCGACTCTTGATGTTTCCTTGTTTAATACAATGTATGCTTTACTGTTTTGTGAATACCCAAGAAATACACCTTCATACGACTTTGGGTTGAACTTAGTGAGATAATCTTTTGTGTTTAAAATGAAGCACTTGCTTCCAAAAACTCTAAAATATCCTAATGTAGGCTTTTTGCCTCGATAAATTTCATAAGGAGTTTTATTTAAAAATTGTCTAATTAAAACTCTATTTAGGATATAGGTAGAAGTATCTACAGCGTGACACCAAAACTTTTGTGGTATGTTTTGTTCATTTAACATAGTTCTACTCATTTCTTGAATTGTTCTATTTTTACGTTCTACTACACCATTAGATTGAGGTGTACGAGGAGCCGAGAAATTATGAGTTATTCCATTATTATCACAAAAATTTCCAAATTGAATTTCATTGTCAAATTCTCGACCATTGTCAGTTCTAATGGATACTATATTATTTCCTATTTGATTTTGAATTTTCTTTCTTAGAAATTCAAATTTGTCGAATGCCTCATTTTTAGTTTTCAAAAACTTTTTCCATGTATATCTAGAGTAATCATCTACTATAACTAAAGTGTAAAAATTTCCTCCATAACTTTGTATAGCCGACGGGCCAAACAAATCCATATGTAATAATTCTAGGCATCTAGATGTAGATACCATGTTTTTAGCCTTATGGCTACTATGTACTTGTTTTCCAATTTTGCAAGCATCACAAAAGTGTTGGTCATATTTCAACTTGGGTAGGTTCCTAACGAGTTCTTTGGATGACAAAGATTGAATAAGCCTCATATTAGCATGACCTAAGCGTCGATGCCATAGAGTTGAGTTTTCGTCCAAGGAGGTAAGACATAACTTATCTTTAGGTGTTTTATCTAATTTCATAACATAGACATTATTCTTCAAAACACCTTTTCCTACGGTTATGCCATCTTTAAGTATTTTACTTCCATTTTCACTGAAAAGGACGTTATACTTTTTGCGGCATAATTGACTTATACTAAGTAAATTAAAACCTAAATTATCTACATGAGCAACATCATCAATAGATAGAGAGTCATGAGAGATTGTACCTTTTCCGATGATTTTACTTTTAAGCTTGCTACCGAATGTGACATTACCTCCGTCATACACTTGGTAGGTTGAGAAAAGATTTTTGTTTCCCGTCATGTGTCTTGAGCACCCACTATCTTTGATCCACTCATCAGGTTCAAGATCAACTTTCAAGCATACCTAAGTTCATAAAAGACTCAAGCATTTGGTCCCCAATATCTCATGGGTCCGTTTGGGTTAAACATGACATTATCATGGTTTATGTATGTAAATGGTGGACCATTGTTCCATGACATATAGCTAGGACCATGAAAGTTTCTAGGCATGTTTTGGTTCCAATTATTTTGATAAGTATGTTGTGGATTAACTATACTCTTTGGAAAGGGGTGTTTGGGAAAACTCATTTGAGGTCTCTGTTGATCCGTTTTAACTCTATATTCATTTCTAGCTTGTCCTCTTCCTAAAGATACTGCTGGTTTATGTTTATTATTGGTTATACTACTATTAGGTTTCTTAGTAACTTTAACAAATTCGGAACGGTCGACTTTGTGAACCTTCTGTTCAACTTGAGTACCCGCGGATCCTTTGGATACACTTGGCGGATCCAAATTTTTGGATCCGTCGGATCTGTGAGTGTCCAACTTGGTTGAATCAGTTTTATTCACAGTCTGTTCCTTATACTCACTTAAGGTTCCTAGTTTCATAAAGCCTAGTCCTGTTTTATCATGAGGTAGTTTTTGCATTTTCATTATTTCATCTACACAACTTATGTTTTTATCAAACCTTTTAAACTTTGAATTTTGTTTGATCAAATCTTCCTGTGTGGTTCTTAAGGTTTCTAATTCAAGTTTTAGTTCTTGACAAGACACACACATTTCTTTACTATCTTTACCTTTTTCAATTCGTATTGCTTTTTCTTTAAGCCACAATACTTCATTTTCTAAAAGTGTTGTCTTTGTTTTCAAAAACTTGTTTTTGTTTATGATTTTTAAAGTAACGTCACACAGTTTGTTATATTCTATTTCTAAGGTTTCGTCATCTATAGAGGAGTATGAATCGGAGTGTACCTCTTCTGTGTCATTGGCCATAAGTGCCATTTCGTTGTTCTTAGGCTCATCATCATCATCTCCTTCACTATCGCTCCAAGCTCCACTAACGAAGGCTCTTTGAGACTTGGTCTTTGGAGGCTTTGGACATTCTCCTATTAAGTGACTGGAGTCACCACACCTATAGCATTTCCTATCAACCTTACCTTTCTTATCGTCATGATCTTTCCGAGAGAATTTCTTTTCATCACGAGGTGGTTTAACAAACTTTCCTCGTCTCCTGAAGAATTTTTTGAAATCCCTCACGGCCATAGCATACTCTTCATCATCACTGTTTGAACAAGACTCATCATCATCACTTGACTCGACTTTGGCTTTTAAGGCAATAGACTTAATCTTCTCCTTTTTGCCTTTGACAATTTCCGAGTCTTTTTCCATAATCATTTCGTGAACGTTAAGGTTTCCTATGAGCTCATCCAGTGTCATGCTTGAGAGATCTTTAGATTCTTCAATAGTTGTCACCTTTGCTCTCCATTTCGGATGGAGTGCTCTTAGAAATTTCCTGACAAAATTCTTACTAGAAAAAGATTCATCAAGTGCTTTAAGTGATGTAATAATAGTATTGAACTTAGCAAACGCACTATCAATGGTCTCATCTTCAGAGATAACAAATTGTTCGTATTGTTGGACAAGAAGATCAATTTTGTTATCTTTTACTTGTGAGTTCCCTTGATGTGTGATAATAAGAGATTGCCAAATATCCTTAGCCGTTTTACACATAAAAACTCTTTCATATTCTTTCTTAGGTAAGGCATTATAAAGCATCATTTTGGCTTCATTATTTTTGGCAATTAGTTTCTTTTGCTCATCACTGTGACGAGTAAGGGAAGCTCCTTCATCCCGACCACCCGAAATATTATTACTAATAGGTTTATAATCACCATCAACTATAATATACCATAGATCTATGTCCTTTGACTTTACATAAGTCTCAAAGCGATTTTTCCAATAAATAAAACAATTTGGTTCAAATAGAGGTGGTCTCTGCATAGATTGCCCTTCTTTAAAGTTTTCAAAATCCATGGATCGTTTTAAGTTTTAAAATACAATATATTTTAAAGATCTTAAGTAACGTAGCTCTTGATGTCAATTGTGGAAAACTAGAAGGGGGGTTGAATAGTTTTTACCGTTTTAAGGTTTTCTTTGCTTTGTTACTATATGTTAATTTCAAAGGAAACAATCACAAATAAATAATCATACAATATAAACAAAAGATAAAGAGAGGAAAGATCAAACCACACGACACTGTTGTTTATAGTGGTTCGGCTACAAGGACTCTCTTCCTTGCCCTACTCCACTCCCCGAGTTTCCTACTCGAGAGTTTATCTTTCACTAAGAAACAAACTCCTTTTCCAGGCGGAGAAAACCTTTACACGTCGCTTACTTCCTTTTCCGGTACTAAGCTAAACACCGGGTTCTTTCACAAGGTAGAACCAACCTGACGTCGCCTATTTACTTTACCGACACTAAGCTAGATGTCGAGTTCTTTACACGGGTACAACTACTCCCAACACTCTTTGTGCTTTAAGGACTAAAGCACTAACCACACTCACTGATTACAAATGAAAGATATGATGTGTGAAACTAACTACAATATCACACAGTAATGCAACTAAAGGATTACGGTTCTGTAGATCCTTGAATGCTTGATCTCCTTTCTACAAAATGAAAGATCAAAGTGAAATGCAACTATGAATGATGTTAGTAAGATATGTACTGAATGAATATGTGTGTTAAAGCTATATGAGTGATGAGAGAGCCAAATGATCAGCTTCCTATTTATAGGCAAGCTGATCTTCAGCTCACGGATCCCTCACAAGGGATCCGTACTTTATATGGTTTGGATCCGTGGGATGTGACAGCTAAGGTTTAGTTGTCTCTTACCATATCTTAGTTGTATCTTACCAAATCATCCAAGATCTTCAAATGTCAACTATGTAACTTGCAAATCTAACCAAGATATATCAAAGATATTGTATGTGATGCATGCAATGATGTCATGGAATGGTTTAAGAAATAAAGTTTCCTTTTAAGGAAACAAGTTACTAAACTTGTAATTCTTGGTTATTATGTGAAGTGTAAAATGTGTACTTAAGAGACTTAAGCTAGTATTTATTATTTGCTAAAAGATATTTCTTATATTTGTCATTAACAAAACTAATGAAAGATCAAAGAATATAAATAACATTTTTGAGACGCTATTTGTATTAACAAAAACCTAACTAAACGATTTAGGGTTAGGGTTTTGAGGTTGAATCTGGACATTTAATGCATTTTAAGGTTGTTGGATGATGTGGTAATGATTGGATGAACTAGGGTTATGATTTGATTATAAAAATGTGTTGCCGATTGGGAAAAAATAAATCATAAGGGTGTGTTTTGAAATTTTTAAAACTCGTGGGATAATTTTGTAAGTCATGTTAGATCTGGGGTAATATGAGAAAAATATAAAATAAGGGTGTCTTGCGTCAATTTTGTAATTTAAAGGTTTATTTGGTAATTATATAAATTATTTAATTCGGATTGTATTTAATTAAAATAGAGGGACTAAAAGTGTAAATTCTGGAAACTTGAGGTTGATTCGTATAATATATGATATAAAGGGCTTAATGTGTATTTTGGATATTTAAAGGCTTAATGTGTAATTACGGTAATTATGTAATTCGAATTATAAGTTTTAAATAATTAAGGGGCTTGTAGTGTAAATTATGAAACTTAAAGGACTAAAGTGCGATTCTGAATAAAATACGTATTTAAATTTGTTACTTACAATATTTTTCATTTAAAACCTTTAACTTTGAAATATTTACAATTAAAACCCTAATTTATGAAGAGTTGTCATACTTAACCCTGAACTATCAAATCTTGTTAAAATGTACCCTATGTCCATAATATGCTTAAATAATGACTTAACCTAAGTTATGATACTTACTTTCTGATTATGGAAACTTTCTAAAAATGGAAACTTGCTAATTATGGAAACCTGCCAAAAATAGAAAGTTACTAAATATGGAAAGTTACTAAAACTGGAAAGCCGACTAAAATAAGTAATCTGAATTAAATAAGCTTTTAATAAGACAGTCATGATTCGTGTAGATTCGCTGAAGATGGAGTTTACGTCCGACCTCTATATTTTCTGTTATGTTTGTCACTTGCGGTATAAGGTACAGATATTCTGACCTTTCTTGTAAGGTTTCTCATGATCTCTTTCATTTTCTGATCTGTCAGTTTCTGTATTAATGCCATTGCTATGATTCCCTTTACTTGAACCTTTCATATGATTCCCTTGCCTATAAATCCCTGATTAGAACCTTGTTATAAGAATTTGATTATGAACCCTTCTGACATGTTATCTGATTCTGAGTTCCCTTGATAAACTGAACCCTGTTTCATTCCTTGATACTTGACATGATTCGTTTTTCACCTTGTGACCTAAATATGCAAACCTCTGAATACCCTGAAGATTCATTTTGACATTAGAACTGAAATTGGAAACTTTCCTTAATGATATGAAAATGTTTTTGAAAAGTTTTGGATACGATGTTATACCAATTTTTGAATTGGAACTGCACTAAAGGACTAAAGGTTTTATGAAAATCTCTTTTAAAGACTATATTTATAAAAGGTTTTACTAAACATCATTTTATGAAAGTCACTGAAAGATTATTTTAAAAACAAGTTTAATATGAAACCTTTGAATTAAATCTTTTCTATGAATCTATAAACCTTTTGATTATGGACCTTTGATATGACCTATTGAACGTTGATTTGAACCTTATTCTAAACCTGGTTATAAACTCTTGTTTGAAACTTAATTTGAACTTTGATATAAGTATTAATCTGATATACTATTTCTGGACCTGGACTTGAACATTGTTATAAACTCTGGTATAAACCTATCTGATTTCTGAACCTCTGATATACACTTCTGTAACATCTGACATGGACCTTATAATCTGAACCTTTTGACATGACCCTCTGTTTATGACATGATACTTGACCCTGGCCACGGATTGATACCCGAGCCAACTCACTAGGAATGAGGTATTCATGTCCTTGTCATTGATGCACCGATGACTTGACTCTAGGGTAGGAGAGAGATGAACTATTGATGAGTGTCTAAATACTCATCATTTTTGTCGTATCTGAACTGCCAAAAACATCCAAAAACACTCAGAAATGCATCAAAATACTGAAAATATCCCAGGGATTGTGTTTTATATGTTTCAAATGCAAAATCTTTAAAAACAATTGAAAAACGAATAAAGTTTGCAAAATTGGCAGTTTCAGTCCCTCAACTTTCAAAACTTGTCAAAATTAGTCCCTAGGCATTTGTTTGTAAGAAAAGTCACCAAAGGTCCTTTTGAAATTAATAGTTGTCATATTTAGTCCTTTGGTGAAAAGTTTCAATAATTTACAAGTTTGGTCCCTGCACTTTCAGAATTTGCAAAAATGGTCCCTGGGAAATATTATTGTTGGAAATATCATGTATGGTCCCTGGATTATTGAAACATGGCAGGAATCACCCTTGGTTTATTTTGGAAGATGTACAACTTTGGTCCTCCAATTTCCAGAAATTACAAGAATGATCCTTGTGTTTATTATACAAACCAAACCGGACCACCCTTTATAATAAAAACCAACTCATCCCTTATCACTACCCAACCCAACCCAGTTATTATATACCCCAACCCAACACACTAGCCCAATCCCAAAACAAAACCAAACCCGACCCTTTTTTATTTAAACCAGAAGGTTTGACTTAGTCAAATCCTTCTCCTAAACCTTGACCCGCCAAAAACCACCCTCCAATACCACCATCTCCACCGCCCTTCTGACACACCCACCCCCTCTTCCTTCCTCTATACTTCACCTAACAAACCAAGAAGCATTTATTGCTTCTTCCCCACTCACCTCTGACCCATTTCCCACTCACTCAATTTTGGCGCCAAAATGAAGAATCAAAGGCTCAGATCGATTGAAGATAATTCAAAGGTCAAGATGTGTTCAGAGGGAGATACAAAGGCATTCCTACTTTATCTTTGTATATATAGAACAATGTAATAGATAGAAAAGTAGTAGTTAAAAATTAGTGTAATCGTATTTTAATTATCAATAGCTGTAATCTTGTAATTTCCCATTCTCAGTTGTAATTTATGTTATAATCAATCTAAGTAACTTTGTTTTAATCACTTATGTTCTAAATTTCAAGTATGCTAAGATTTCAAGTTTTCTGTTAAGCTAAGTAATCTCATAACCTGTTCAAACATAGTCATAAGCTTCCACACCCTTTATATAAGCTTATGCAAGCTTATTATAGCTTGTGGTAAGTCTATATAGTGTAAATCAGTGCTAAACTCAAGAAATCAAGATGGTCAACAAAAGTCAACCTGGGTGAAATAAGCTCTTATTGGGAGTATAAGATATCCAGGAAGGCTTATTGTGGTTTTCTAGCTGGTGTGAACAAGCTAGTGTGTTCTTGGTCCTAGTTCTTTTGTTCCACCAGCCTGTTCAGTTGTGAGCTTTTTCTCATTTTTTGCATTAAACTCTAGTTTACTGTGTAACTGCTTATTTGTAGCTTATTTCTATTATTTCCAGCTTATTAGTAGTTCTTAGATATATTTCAGTCATATTTCATCAATAGATCATATTTAAATAGCCTTTGTCTTTATTTCACTAAAACACTATAAAAAGCCAAAATTAGCAAAATATAGCATAGCTTAATTTATTACTTATTCCTATTCTAAAAGTTGCTTATTATAGTTTATATAACATATTTAATGTGGAAAACTAGAAGGGGGGTTGAATAGTTTTACGTCTTTTTAAATTTTATTTTGAAAACTTTTATTTACTTTTAAAAGCTTCGATTCGATATTATGTGACTTCAATTCTTAAACAATATGAACAAGTATAGATAAATATAAGTAAGTAAAGCAAGTAAAGTAAAGTAAATCAAATGAAAGATAGAGATGGAAAGATCTAACCGAGACACAAGAGATTTATAGTGGTTCGGCTACAAGGTCACCTTCCTTGCCCTACTCCACTCCCCGAGCACCTAACTCGAGAGTTTTCTTCACTATGTCAACAAGCTCCCTTATGGCGGAGAAAACCTTACACAACTTTAGCTTACACCGGCTTAACGACACAAAGCTAGATGTCGGGTTCTAATCGTAGCTAGAACCAATCTCACAACTTGTACACAACTTAATCACACCTTCTTCACAACTTCTTCTTCACGACTTCTTCTTCACGACTACTTCTTCAAGACTACTTCACGACTTATTCACAACTTCTTCACAACTTATATACTACGACTTCACACCTTCTTCACAACTTAGCACAACCTATGTACACTTCTACTTCTTCACACCTTCACTACTTACACACCTTAACTACACAACTTCACTACTTACACACTAACCTATCCCAAATAATTATACACACAACTATCAAACAAATATACAACTTATATACAAATGAATGATGACACACACAACTTAGATAGCTAAGTTGCAATACTTCTTCTCTAGATGTTGAAGGAGTATTCTTCTTTTGCACTTGAATGTAGGAAGCTTGGATCACTTAGAAACCAATGCTTAATAAGATATGATCAAAGGATTTTGAAATGTATATACAAGGATTTAAAACAGAAAGTTTTAGTGTGCAAAAGGTAAGTAAAAATCCAGGGGAAGGCTGGTATTTATAGGAGAAAAATCTGGACAGCTGGAGCCTACTGGAGCGTGGCCGGCCCCCTTAAATAGGGGGCGGTCCCCTTAATTTTACTAGCCGGTCCCCTTAATAATTAAGGGGGCCGCCTAGTAAAATTTTCTGAACGTTGTCCAGATTTGTCCTTTTGTGGGGAAGGTTTTTCTGGAACATTTTTACTGATTTTGGTTAAAAATTTGAATTCATGTTTTTATAAAAGATTAAACATTTTTATTTAATACCAAAATTGTTTTTCAAAAATATATAAAATGTTTTTGACATTTTATAAAAAGTTTAGAAATAAAGAAAGTGTTCCTTTGATCATATGATGCATTAAGCATTAGTTCATTCATACCTTAAGTGATTTTAGTTGTAGAAGTGAATATTTACAACTAAGTACTTGTTTAATTTATAAGTTTATGTTTTAATGAGTTTACATTTTGTGATCATCAAAACATAGAGATATGAATAAATATTGATAATGTTTTTAGGCATTTATTTATGTCAACAATCTCCCCCTTTTTGATGATTACAAAACCTAAACTCATTAAACCAAAAAGTTTATTTTTTGACAAGTATTTAGTGAGTTTACATTCACTTCTCCCCCTTTTTGTAGAATCAAAAAGGTTAAGCCGACAAAATTCAAACGTGAAATTTGTCGGTACGAAAACTCCCCCTTGATGTGTACTCCCCCTCGTTTGGGGGCACCAAGGAAACGAGCTATGGAACGCTTGCAAGAAAAATATTAGAAGCACAAGTATATGCAACATAAGGCATGCAAACATTCAAACAAAACAACTAATGATACTACAAGTATATGTAACATAAGGCATGCAAACATTCAAACAATAAGCAAGCATATAGAATGAGATCATGCATTTAATAAAGTGTTGTGTATAAATACACAGCCAAGTGAATTACAACATAAGGCATTCAAACATTCAAACAAAACAACTAATGATAAAGCATGCAAGTGAATTACAACATAAGGCATGCAAATATTCACACAAAACAACTAATGATACTACATAATCATCCCAAAAGCACATGATTCCCATAAAGCTTGCAACCAAAAGGATGGAAGACTTTAAAAAAATCATCTAGTTTGGAAAGAATGGATGAGGTTATGGTGAAATGGGTGAAGATTTTGGAGGTGGTGGTGGTGATGGGTTGTGTTGTCTTCTTTAGTGAGGTGTTTGTTGAAGTGGACATTTATAGGTGATATGATGACTATTTTGAGTTTCTTGGAGGACTTGGAAATGGAGGATTTTGGTGATAGCATGGTGTCTTGGGTTTTTAATTTGGAGGAAATTTTTATTATGAAAGTTTGGTTGTTTTGGGTAAGGTTTTGAGGTTTAGTGATAATATTCCAAACTCAGATGGGTTTAATAAAGGTAAGGGTAGCTGGGATTACAGAAAAGGGTCACAAGATGCAAAATGAAATAGTGAAAAATTCTTTTCAGATGGCCGGTCCCCTTAATTGTAGGCTGGCCCCCTTAAAATTAAGGGGACCGCCTAGCAACATTAAGGGGGCCGCCCATCTGGTATTTCCCAGATGACCAGAATTGAAATTTTTTCAGAAAAGGGTCAATTTTTGGGTTGTGTTTGAGCAAGCTTTATTTGAACCATGTTCATTTGGAATGGTTTAATAGTAGCAATAACATGTTAAGAGGAACAATGTTTATATGTAGACTACTAAGATCATATTTTAAGCATGTCATAGGCATATATACATACATATATATATATATATATATATATATATATATATATATATATATATATATATATATATATATCACAATGAAACAAAAAGATGAAATAACACATCTATAGCAAACTGTGGAATATAAAGGCAACAATCATGGCAAATAACAATCATGGCAAACACATAGCAAGACATATATATATATATATATATATATATATATATACATATATATATATATATATATATATATATATATATATATATATATATATATATATATATATATATATATATATATATATATATGCATAGCAGAAATATTTAAAACAAGCAAATAATCTATTCATGCATTCAAGATGATCATGTACAACACATGAATCATCATTATATCACACAAAATGCTTAAAACATAAGAATTACAACATAAGTAAAGATACTAATAGTTTTAATATTGCCAAAGAGGGTGATTGGGCTTGCTTGCGACAAAAAAAAAATTTGTTTTGGGGCGGAACGCATGTGGATAGGGATTAGTTATTTGATGGTGAGAGAAAGTTTGATGGTTGACCAAAATGATGAGGATTTTCGAAGGTTTCATGGGAGTTGGTTTGAGGTTGAGATGTGTTGATTGGAATGAAGGTGGAGGTTGAGGTTGTTATTTGGGATGGATGTTTGGTCATGCAACATAGGAGTAACATGTGAGTTGGTAGGAGGTGGTGGTGATACTCTTGGTGGTTTAGACATCTATGGTGTTGATGGGTGTGAAGGTATGGAGGATGAAGGTGTATTTTTGGGAGTAAAGGTGAATGGTTGGTTGTTATGATGAGGTTTGTGAAAGGGTTCATTGGAATGAGCTTGAGGATTAGGAGTATAGTTGGGACCAAATGTGGTTGGAGGTGTTGGTTGTTTAGCCACATCATTTGTTGTGATAGACTTGTTTTGGGGGTTTGGTTTTCTTCTCCAACTGAGTTTTATGATCATCCTTGCTAGCTTTGAGGTTTTTGGTTTTGGTTTGATGGGAGAAGACATGATGGGGTGAGTTAAAATTGGTGATGAAAGGGATTATTTATAGTGGAGGTTTGAGGTTGTTTAAGGATGGATAAAGGTGTTTGGATGATAGGGACAAAGTGTGTTTGTGAATTTGGGGAAGTGCAGGATGAAATGGGCTAAAAAGCAGAAAAAAATTTCTGTGAACCCGTCCAGCAGATGGCCGGTCCCCTTAATTGGGGCCGGTCCCCTTAATAATTAAGGGGGCCGCCTTATCAATTAAGGGGGCCGCCCATCTGGTGTCTTTCTGAGTTCCAGAAAAGAGTTTTTCTGCAGAGATGGGTAAGGAGGGCTATGTTTTGAGCTTTTGGTTTCAGGCAAGTCCCACTCTTTGAGGCAATAAAGTATGTATTATGCATGCAAGTCATATTAATTAAAGGGATTAAGCAAACAAGTAATTTCATATATCATGCAAACATACTCATCAAGCAAGTAATATCATCTATCATGTAATATCATCAAGCAAGTAATATCATCTAGCATGTAAACATACTCATCAAGCAAGTAATATATATGAACTAGGAAACAATAAACTACACCAAGTATTTTCTTAATTATATGTGCCTATGTGAGGGATCTTAATGAAACAATAAACTACACCAATTAATGAACTATTAGAGGGATCCTAAAGTGTGCCTATGTGCAATAAATGGGAACTTAAGATAGCATAGACTTCTAGATTTGTTACAAACAAAATCTTAATAGACAAACCATGGTCCGCTTGATTTGCCTTAGTTCACTTTTAAATGTCATGTATATAAATATAGATGACAAATATGAGATCACCATGCATGATTTAAAAAAAATGTTTTTAGCATTATTCAACAATGTTTGAAAGTGGGTTTTTATGTAGATGTTAAAGTTATTTGAATAAAATAGATTGGGTTTTATTTAAAAATGTGTTTATGAAGAATGAGTAAAAAGAAATTCCCAATCTTTGACTTTGATCAAAATAGGATTATGGGAAAAAAAATGAGATAGTAAAACATGTTAATAGAAAGATGACATAATCTTTTGAAAAATCATTTTTCCAAAATGTGAAGTTTTTGCATATTTTGAAAACAAATAACATTAATGAAAAAATGGTTGTTAATGATCTCATGCTCAAGGGAATTGGTTAAGGCTATTGTCACATGCTACCCTTTTCTACATATCCTATGGTCATAAGGAAGTGACGACTAAATTCTATAGGTTTGATGTGAGAGTGTTGAATGGGGGTATAACCTAACATCTATAGCTCCTTTGTTGTCGCACACTTATCTAACTTAATGCCATAATCTTCGAGAGCTTGTTTCATCCATAGTTTTCTAATCCTACTTCTATGTTAATGATTAATCCACTCAACTCATTTCACTTCATCACCATGAGTTTTCTGAAAGTGGACATAGAAGATTTCCATTTTAAAAGGTATTGCTAAAGAGGGCCAAAGGGAAAATAACTAGTGACTCTAGGTTATATAAACTATTATGTGTGTATATATATATAACTAGGCATTAGGAGCTAAATAGGCATGAAATAACTAGTCATTAATCTAAGCATATATTATAACACCAAACTTAAAAAGAAAGCGTACCTTTTAGTCTTCAGTAGATTATTCTTCAAACGCTTCAAAGTGTTAAGGTTGACTTGTAGAAGTCAATCAAAGAGGAGATGCCGATTTCCCAATGAATTAGCAATTTAGCCACTTGGTCCCCATTGTCTCATTGATCCAAAGTTGTTTGAACCAACATGGGTTGCAATTGACTAGGATGCATATATGGTGAAAGTATTCCCCAAGGATTGAAGCTTGGTGGATTTGGATAATTCCACATTGGGTAATTATAATTATTATGAGGGTTTTGTCGATTTTTATTTCTTCTAGGTCGAGGGTGAGGATTATGGGTCTTCTTAAGGGAGGTGTTTTTTTATCTTAATTTCGGTTTAGAAAATCCGGTTTTGGCTTTTAATGATGGTTTATAAAAACTTTTTACTTCCTCATCACTCGAAATAGGTATTTTTCTATCTTTTATAAGTATATACTTAGGTTTTGACTCTAATGGTTTTTGTTCACTAGATTGACATTTAAACTTTACATTTTTATTTTCACTTGTTGAAACATTATTTGAATTAAATCCTAGTCCGGTTTTATCTCCCGATGCTCTTTGAATGCTTATTATTTCCCTAAGTGAATTACTACTATTTTCAAATTTTTTAAGTTTACAAATTTCTTCCTTAAGTATTTCGTTTTTATTTTTAGTTTCTTGACATGTTTTACATTCAAAAACTTCTTTACCTTTTTCTAAGTTATGTAGTTTAATTTTTAATTCTAGTATTTCTTTTTTTAATTTGATATTTATGAGTTTTAGTGATTTATTTTTACTCATTACTTTTTGACCTAATATGCATAACCTATTATATTCGTTATCTAGGTCTTTTTCATCTAATGATAAATTTTCATCACTAAAGTATTCGGTTTTGGAACGTACCTCATTCGATGTCTTAGCCATAAGACATTTCTCCTCCTTTGTAGTCTCTTTTTAATCTTCATCACTATCACTCCATGCTCCTCCAACGAACCCCTTTTGATTTTGCTCCTTTGACATCATTGGACATCTTCCAATGAGATGATTTGGATCACCGCACTTAAAACACTTCCTCTCACTCTTGCTACCTTTGTCGACTTTGTTTCTTTGGAATGTCTTTCTTTCGTCATATGGTTGTCTAACGAATCTTCCTCGTCTTTTGAAGAACTTCTTGAAGTCTCTTACGGCCATGGCATATTCTTCATCATCACTTTCGGAGGTTGAGCTATCATCGTCACTTGATGCTTTCCTAGCTTTCAACGCAATTGACTTGCTTTGTTCTTTCTTTCCTTTGATCATCTCGGAGTCTTTCTTGATTATTGCTTCGTGGACCTTCAAGTTGCCAATCAACTCGTCAAGTTGAAGAGTTGACAAGTTCTTCGATTCTTCAATCGCCGTAACTTTAGCTCGCCATTTTGGATGAAGAGCCCTAAGAAATTTCCTAACAAAATTCTTACTAGAAAAACTCTCATCAAGTGCCTTTAAACTTGTGATGATTGTGTTAAACCTAGCAAACGCATTATCAATTGATTCCTCTTCCGGAATCGTGAATTGTTCATATTGTTGAACAACAAGATCTATTTTATTATCTTTGACTTGACTATTACCTTGGTGAGTTATTAGTAAAGAGTTCCAAATATCTTTTGCGGTTTTGCACATAAAAATTCTTTCGTATTCTTTACGTGGTAACGCATTATAAATAACCATTTTAGCCTCATTATTTTTAGAAAGTTTTCTTTTTAAATCATCATTTTGTTTTTCAAAAGACACTACTTCATCCTTTTTAGTTTCTAAATTATATTGAATAGGTAAAAAATCACCATTAGTAATAACATGCCAAAGATCTAGATCTTTTGACTTCACATAAGTTTCGAATCGATTTTTCCAATATAAAAATCCATCACTTTCAAATAGTGGTGGTCTTTGCATAGATTGCCCTTCTAAATATTTTTTAGATTCCATAGATCGTTTCAAGTTTTAAAATACAGTTTATTTTAAAAATCTTGTTTGACGTGGCTCTTGATACCAATTGTGGAAAACTAGAAGGGAGGTTGAATAGTTTTACGTCTTTTTAAATTTTATTTTGAAAACTTTTATTTACTTTTAAAAGCTTCGATTCGATATTATGTGACTTCAATTCTTAAACAATATGAACAAGTATAGATAAATATAAGTAAGTAAAGCAAGTAAAGTAAAGTAAATCAAATGAAAGATAGAGATGGAAAGATCTAACCGAGACACAAGAGATTTATAGTGGTTCGGCTACAAGGTCACCTTCCTTGCCCTACTCCACTCCCCGAGCACCTAACTCGAGAGTTTTCTTCACTATGTCAACAAGCTCCCTTATGGCGGAGAAAACCTTACACAACTTTAGCTTACACCGGCTTAACGACACAAAGCTAGATGTCGGGTTCTAATCGTAGCTAGAACCAATCTCACAACTTGTACACAACTTAATCACACCTTCTTCACAACTTCTTCTTCACGACTTCTTCTTCACGACTACTTCCTCAAGACTACTTCACGACTTATTCACAACTTATATACTACGACTTCACACCTTCTTCACAACTTAGCACAACCTATATACACTTCTACTTCTTCACACCTTCACTACTTACACACCTTAACTACACAACTTCACTACTTACACACTAACCTATCCCAAATAATTATACACACAACTATCAAACAAATATACAACTCATATACAAATGAATGATGACACACACAACTTAGATAGCTAAGTTGCAATACTTCTTCTCTAGATGTTGAAGGAGTATTCTTCTTTTGCACTTGAATGTAGGAAGCTTGGATCACTAAGAAACCAATGCTTAATAAGATATGATCAAAGGATTTTGAAATGTATATACAAGGATTTAAAACAGAAAGTTTTAGTGTGCAAAAGGTAAGTAAAAATCCAGGGGAAGGCTGGTATTTATAGAAGAAAAATCTGGACAGCTGGAGCCTACTGGAGCGTGGCCGGCCCCTTAAATAGGGGGCGGTCCCCTTAATTTTACTAGCCGGTCCCCTTAATAATTAAGGGGGCCGCCTAGTAAAATTTTCTGAACGTTGCCCAGATTTGTCCTTTTGTGGGGAAGGTTTTTCTGGAACATTTTTACTGATTTTGGTTAAAAATTTGAATTCATGTTTTTATAAAAGATTAAACATTTTTATTTAATACCAAAATTGTTTTTCAAAAATATATAAAATGTTTTTGACATTTTATAAAAAGTTTAGAAATAAAGAAAATGTTCATTTGATCATATGATGCATTAAGCATTAGTTCATTCATACCTTAAGTGATTTTAGTTGTAGAAGTGAATATTTACAACTAAGTACTTGTTTAATTTATAAGTTTATGTTTTAATGAGTTTACATTTTGTGATCATCAAAACATAGAGATATGAATAAATATTGATAATGTTTTTAGGCATTTATTTATGTCAACATTTAATCAGTAAAAATCAGTAATCATTAGTCAAATTATTTGTTTCCTTTGAAAATCCACAACAGACAGTCCCTTAAGGGGTGTTTGGTTTATCTCAGTCAACTGGTCAAAACATAGCTAGTACTGTTCATTTACCATTCTCCCAACTTTGTTCTAGCTTAATTCAGTCCTTATAAGCACTTTCTAAGAATTTTTAAGTCATATAGATAGATATAGCATATTTACATAGTTTGTGACCATTTAAGCCTTCAAAAAGCTCAAATAAGCCATAAGCAGCTATAAGATCTTTTGACCCTTGTTCTTGGCTTTTCTGAGTTCCTTGTGAACCATTTAGAGTAGCTACAAGAGTTGGTTTGAAAGCCTTTAGCTTGTGCTACTCTGCACAGCTCTGCACATAGCAACTCAGTATATACTGAGTTGCTGAGGCTGCTGATCTAGGGCCAAATTGGACTTCAATTGAGATGTTTGTGATGGGGATTTTTATTTTTTAGGATAGCTCATAGTACTAGCTCACTTTTGCCCCCATAATATTCAGCTTATCTGCTTATTTAAACTGCTTAAATTGCCTTGCAAATTAGCCATTTTCTTGAGTTTCTGCATAAGCCTAACCTACTGTTCTACTGCTTAACTTGCTTATTACTTGTGCTTATTTGTGTTTTCTAGGTGTTTTAAGCATCTAATAGTGTATTAAGCCTGTCCTGGTCATTTGGTTGAGTTTTGAGCTTTTTAGCTTATTTGTTCAACTGCTTATCTGTCCAACTGCTTATCAGGGCTTATTAGACTTTTGATTTTAATTTTCCTAGCTTTTAAATATTAATTTAGACTTATCCTGAATTTTTCAGATTTTTTCTAAGTCATTTGATATCTTTAATCTTTTTAATTAGTTTATAATAGTAATTAAATCATAATAAATAGAATAATAATCAGAAAAATATAATTTTAATTTTAATAATTTTCTTTTATTAATTAGAATCCAGGAAAAATATAATCACATTTTTATACCTTAAGAAAATCAAAATAGAAAATAGTGATAGCTTCTATTTAATAGAATTTATCTTTTTAAATTTTTAGTTAAGTAATTTTCATTTTTATAATTTTCTTATCTTCTTTTCACTTAATAATATTTATAGAAAAAGTTTTAGATTTTTCTTTGTTTATTTAGTATTTATTATAAATTAAATTAGTTTTAAATAATTATTAAATAATAAATAATTAATAATAATTAGAAAAAAGTATAAAAAATATAATTTTAATTTTTAAATAAGTTTTAAGTAATTTTACATTTTTAAGTTTTAAATTTCATATATTTCAGTTTTTGTCCAATTTTAGATTCCCCGTTACGCATTTTTCTGCTTAGTTTAATTCGCGTTTAATTTTATTGTGTATATTTGTTTTAATTTGTTATTTAGAATTATTAAAAAAGAAAAATCAAATACCTAATCACATTAGTCACTCTAATCCTAGCTTTCCACAGTTTGCCTATTCACACCTCGTTGGAAAACGATTCGGGTAATTACTTACCTGTCTTCACACTACACACGAACGTGAGTTTTTGCAAGTATATCATTTTTCACAAAGGGGTAATTTGTAATTATTCACGCGTATCCGTTGTTTGCATTTATTTATAAGTGTATTCGGCACGGATCAAATTTTGGCGCCGCTGCCGGGGAGGTTGTGCTGCGACTATTGTGTAGAGTTTTAGCGATTAGTGATTCGAGATCCTTCTTCTAGAAGTTCCTATTCCCCATAAACCATATAAAAAACAAAAATATTTTTCTTTTCTTTTCTATACATATTATCATATAAAAAATAAAAACACCAAAAATATTTTCCGTTTTCTTTGTTTAAATAAATAACAAATAAAATTTACCATCGAGAAACAAGACAGAGTACTACCTAACTGGGGGTACGACCATAATAAGTTCCCAAACATCAGATTTAAAACTTGCCTTTGTATCACTTGCGAATATCGGCTCACCTTTGATTGATAAACAAACTATAACGGAGGTTTAAGGATAGTTTGACATTAAATTGTCGGACTGAAAGAAGCGGGTTTTTAAGGAGCATTAATTGCCCACCTTTGCTTCTCCGCCACTTTGTGCGTTTTTCAGTTAGAGAGCTACCGTACGCTTGTTGATTATTGGTTTAAGTTCACTTGTGTTTTGATTCGTTCGTGATTTAATTAAAATATTTTATTTAGTGCATGCGCACTCGTTCTTCCACGTCATCAAGCCCTTTACGTGAACTCGTAGATATTCCGAGAAGACGTAATCGTAGATGTGCTGCCCAAATAGTCGAACCCGAGATTCGCGCTGTTCCCACTGATAATATGGCAGACGAACGCACAATGGCTGAGATGCTCCAAGCACCCACCGAGGGTTACGGAGATGCCATCGTTTTACCAGCCATCGATTCTGATCATTTTGAACTGAAAACACATCTGATTCAGCTCGTGTCCACAAACCAATTCCACGGGTTTGAACGAGAGGATCCATATGCACACATTCGTTGGTTCAATAAGTTGACCTCTACAATCAATTACAAGAATGTGCCGCAAACAGTTATCAAATTGATGCTATTTCCATTCTCACTTGAGGGGGCAGCCCGGATTTGGCTGGATAAAGAACCCCCTCGATCCATTGAAACCTGGGAAGATCTCGTAAAGAAATTTGTCAATTATTTCTTCCCTCCATCAAAGACGACTAATCTAAAAAATGAAATTGCTGGATTTCGTCAAGGTTTTGATGAAAATTTCGGAGAGGCATGGGAGAGATTTAAAGATCTCCTAAGAAAATGTCCACATCACGATTTCACGGTGTTACAACAGATAAATACGTTTTATAATGGGTTGACCCAAAACGATCAAGATGCACTTAACGCAGCCGCCGGTGGCAATATCTTGAATCGTAAACCTAGAGAGGTGGTTGAAATTTGTGAAAATAAATCAAAAGTTCCTATTTCTCGAAACAAAGTGAATGTTCCTGTCACTCCTACTTCTTCTTCATCCGGTAACTCATCAGAGTTAGCCTTCCTTACGGATTCAATGCGTTGCATGATGAAGGAAATGAAAGAACTGAAGAGTGAAATTCATAAACCGGAACAAATCAAAGCAATAAACAAAGTGTGTGAAACTTGTGGTGGCCCACATGCGTATTATGATTGTCAAGCAACCGATGCTTCTCTTTACCCAGCTCCCGTAGCTGCAGTAAACCAAAATCAATACCGTCCGCATGCTAAGACTCAGTACCGAGCACCGAATGCTATGGTACCACCTGGTTTTCCACCCGTGCAAAATCAGAATAATCAAAATCGCTTTGTTCAAAATCAGGGACAAAATTTCAACAATTCCCAAAATTTCAATCAAAACCGAGGTCAGAATCAGGGTAATCATAACCAAAAGCCATGGAATGTCCAAAACCAAAATCAGACATCCTCAGATGAGTTGCTTCGGCAATTCATAAAATCTCAAGAGGAGACAAATAGAACTCAATATCAGACAAACCAGTTATTGGTTACCCAAATAAATGATATTAAAAATCTTTAAATGATCTACCTTCTACCTCGGGAGGTCTCCCAAGTAACACTGTTGTCAACCCAAGGGGTGAACTCAAGGCTGTCACTACACGTAGTGGTAAAGCTCATGTTGGACTCAAGGTGATAAAGGACCCGGTACTTCCCACTAACAATGGAAGTACTAAATACGTCCAACCTATGGTTGTCCAAAATTCTACACCCACAATTGCTCCTCAGCCGTCAAGAATAGATCCTACTCTATCACGATTTATGGTTACAAGTTTGTCAAGCAAACGTGGTGAGCAAATGACAGCTAGAGCTTATTCCGATATGCTCAATGCTGTTCCTGTCAGTGTACTTGATGACAGTGATGATGACGAAGATACCACTTTCGTCAAAGCTATCACCACTCGGAGTGGTGCTGCTTATGAGGGACCCTCTGGTCCTATTCCTCCTCCGTTGTTTGAAATGGAAAAAGAGACGGAGGATACAACGGACAAAGTGCAAATTCCAAGCCCACAAAGTACAGCACAAGTCCATCCTCCGGTTGTCCCAAAAAAGAAATCCAAACCAGGAGTTGTCTTTGAATCTATGGAAACTCCTGAAGTCATAGCCCCTAAATCCAAACCTCATATTCCTTACCCATCGCGCTTAAATGAGAAAAAGCTCCGTGAGAAGGCTAGTCAACAAATGGACAAATTTTTTCAAATCTTTAAAGAATTACATTTTGACATAAGTTTTGCGGATGCTATCATTCTGATGCCCAAATTTGCATCAACAATCAAACACTTATTGAGCAACAAGGAAAAACTGATTGAAATGGCTAAAACTCCATTAAATGAGAACTGCTCAGCGGTTATCTTAAAAAAACTTCCGGAGAAGCTTGGAGATCCTGGAAAGTTTCTACTACCTTGTGTATTTCCGGGAATGGTTGAATGCTACGCCTTGGCCGATCTTGGTGCAAGCATCAACCTGATGCCTCATTCAGTATGGAAGAAACTTTCTCTTCCAGCTCTTACTACTACATGCATGACTCTTGAGCTTGCAGATCGAACCATATCTCATCCATGCGGCATTGCCGAAGATGTGTTTGTGAAAGTAGGTAAGTTCCATTTTCCAGCTGACTTTGTGGTTGTTGAATTCGACGCAGATCAAAAGGTTCCTCTCATTCTTGGAAGAGGATTCCTAAAAACGGGCCATGCTCTTATTGATGTATTTAAGCATGAGATCACATTGCGTGTGGGTAATGAAGCTGTTACCTTTAACCATGATCAAACTTCGAGGTACTCTTCAAATTATGACTCTAAATCGGTTAACCGAATCGATGTCATTGATATTGCTTCAAAGGAGTACTCTCAAGAAAGTATTGGTTATTTTCATAATTCTGTGAATGGTGATCCACCCACATCTTCTCCATCTGTCATTTTCGACTCTTCCCCTTCTCTCACTCTGTTTGAGGGAAGTAATTTCAATTTGGAAGAGATCGAGGCTTTTCTCAAGTGTGATTCATTTCTGGAAGGAATTTATGACGCTGAGATTGATTTGGAGGGAGATTTTCGTCTTCTTGAGAAATTGTTGAATCAGGACAATTCTCCTCCACTCCCTCCCGTTGAACTTCATAATGAGGAAATCAAATCAGTTGAGAAAAACGATGAATTTCCTGAGGTCGAACTCAAAGACTTGCCACCTCATCTTGAGTACGCATTTTTGGAGGGTGATGATAAATTACCCGCATTATTGCTAAAGACTTAAGTGATGAGGAAAAGACTGCTCTAATAAAGGTCTTAAAGTCACACAAGCAAACAATTGCTTGGAAACTCTCCGACATAAAGGGTATCGACCCTGAATTTTGTACTCACAAGATTGTAATGGAGGACGACTTTAAACCAGCAGTCCAACACCAGCGAAGGGTGAATCCGAAAATCCACGATGTTATCAAACAAGAGGTTCTCAAACATCTTGATGCAGGATTGATTTATCCCATCTCTGATAGTCCTTGGGTTAGTCCCATTCACTGTGTTCCAAAAAAGGGTGGCATAACTGTTGTCACAAATGAAGAGAATGAGTTGATCCCAACTCGATTGGTTACGGGGTGGCGTGTTTGCATTGACTATCGTAAGTTAAATGATGCCACCCGAAAAGGCCATTTTCCTCTGCCCTTTATGGATCAGATGCTTGAGAGATTAGCGGGAAACGAGTATTATTGTTTCCTTGATGGTTTCTCAGGTTACTTTCAAATCCCCATTGATCCACAAGATCAAGAAAAGACTACCTTTACATGCCCTTATGGAACCTTTGCTTATAAACGTATGCCTTTCGGCTTGTGTAATGCTCCAGGCACGTTCCAGAGGTGTATGATGTCCATATTTTCCGACATGATCGGGAAAACGATGGAGGTCTTTATGGATGACTTCTCGGTCATTGGGGATTCATTCGAAACATGTCTCTCCCATTTAGAAAACATGTTGAAGCGGTGTGAAGACACCAATCTTTGTCTAAATTAGGAGAAGAGTTACTTTATGGTCAAAGAGGGCATTGTCCTCGGCCATAAGATATCAAAGAATGGGATTGAGGTTGACAGATCTAAAGTGGATGTCATTGCTAAATTACCTCATCCCACTACCGTCAAAGGTATTAGGAGTTTTCTGGGTCATGCCGGTTTCTATCGTAGATTCATTCAAGATTTTTCTAAAATCGCCTGGCCTATGACTCATCTCCTTGAAAAAGAAGCTCCTTTTATCTTCTCACCTGAGTGCATCAAAGCTTTTGAAACATTAAAGAAAAAGCTTACTGAAGCACCCATTCTGGTTGCCCCCGACTGGGATTTTCCCTTTGAGCTCATGTGTGATGCAAGTGATTTTGCTATCGGTGCAGTCCTGGGGCAACGAAAAGCCAAACATTTTCAGCCTATCCACTACGCAAGTAAAACCATGACTGAAGCTCAAACTCATTACACCACTACAGAAAAAGAATTATTGGCTGTGGTGTATGCCTTTGAGAAATTTCGGCCGTATTTAATCTTGACAAAATGTGTAGTGTATACGGATCACTCGGCTCTCAAATATCTCTTTGCAAAACAAGATGCAAAGCCGAGATTGCTCCGTTGGGTTCTCCTCCTACAAGAATTTGATATCACCATACGTGATAAAAAAGGAGCTGAGAACCTAGCTGCTAATCATCTATCCCGATTAAAGAACCCACACCAAGATATTTTCGAGAAAAAGGAAATAAATGAAACATTTCCTCTCGAGACACTCAATGCGGTTACTTTTTGAGGAGATTACACTACCCCATGGTTTGCTGACTTCGCAAATTACCATGCGGGTAACTTCATAGTGAAAGGGATGTCGACCCAACAAAAGAATAAATTCTTCAAGGATGTTAAACATTACTTCTGGGACGACCCCTACTTATTCAAAATCTGTGCGGATCAAGTCATCCGACGGTGTGTTTACGGACAGGAAGCTGTTGACATTCTCAAAGCTTGCCATGCTGGACCCACTGGGGGCTGATATGTGTCTAAAAACACATATATATTACCCGTTTTAAACCCACATAAACGTCCAAAAATACACAAATGTTATAAATATCATCAAAAATGTGTTTTTATATGTTACAGATGCAAAATGATTGAAAATAAGTGAAAACGAACATAATTTGCATAAATGGCAAGTCTAGTCCCTCAAGTTTCAAAAATTGTCAAAATTAGTCCCCGGGTGTTTTTAATTGGAAAATAATATTTTAAAACCCTTGTACTATTTAAACTTGGCAATATTTACCCTTGTGATATCTATGGTGAAATTACAGTTTCAGCCCCTCAAGAATGGAGAAATTACAAGTTTGGTCCCTATGCTAATTTAAACTACCAAATCCGGATCACAAATAAATCCAACACTTAACCTATCCTAACCATTAAACCCAAAACCCGTCCCTTATATTTAAAAACCCAACCCAACCCCATTATCCAAGCCCAAACCATACAAGCCCAACTTTTATACTGAGTTTAACAACTCAGTCAATGAAAGTCAAATACAGTCAAACTTATCCTTTACCTCAAAACCACTCCACCACCCACGGTATTGCTCCAACTTGGCTACCCACTCTTCCACAGCTGTACTACCACCTCATTCCCCCTCCAAACAAGCTACCTAACATTGCCAAAAGCATTAAATGCTTCTCTCCCACTCCCACTAGCAAAATCAGATACTTATCCCACTTTCCTGATTTTCCCGCCAATTTTCCAAGTGGACTGCTGAGATGAAATTGGAGCAATTAAATGGTGGGGATTTGTTCAAGGATGTCGACAATGTATTTCCCATTTTAGTTTTGTATATATAGACTAGTATTGTAAGCTTTTTAAAGCAAGTAGTTAACTAGTAGCATAATTGTTTTTTACTTCCAGTAGCTATCTTTTGTAATACATGTTTTCAGTGATCAATAATAAGTAAATTAAGCTTGTTTAATGATAATCTTTGCACCATTTCATTAGTTAATGATAATTCTAGAATTTCATGTTATACTGATAATTCGAATCAAATAAGTAGTAATTGAAATAACTTATAAGTTGTTTCTATAAGCTTATGCAAGCTTATTATAGTTTGTGGTAAGCTTATTCTAGCTTAATCATGTTCTGAATTCAAGATTCAAGGAAAGTCAACGAAAGTCAAACATGGTCAAATAAGCTACTCTGGATGTTCACAAGCTGAATTCTTGGAAGCTTATGGTTTAGTGGCTTCATAGGGAAGCCTATAAGTTGTTCTTGGTTCGTGGTTCTTTGGTTTGCTTGGCATTTTGATTGTAAGCTTCTCAAGTCATTTTAGCTTACATTCAAGTTACTGTTTTATAAGCTTGTCTTAGTTTATCTTTGTCATTTATAGCTTATCATTAGTTCACTATCTCATTTCAATCAAGTCCTTTAGTCTAAACTGCTTTGGTCATCATTTCACTTAAATAACTAGAAAAAGTCAAAAATAGAAGTCATAAGCTAGCTTAGTTAAACCTGCTTTCTTTTCAGTCACAAGTTCATTTTCAGTAGCTTAAATACTTAGAGTATCATTAGATTTCATTTTAGAGCTTAACATAATCATTTTCAGTTAGAAAATACCATAACAGTCCCCATAAGGGCTGTTTGGTTCAAGACTGTCACATAGGCAAACACCATGTTACTGTAGATGTGCCACAAGCTCACTTTTGCACTAGCTTTTCTCAGCCCTCAGAAGCCATTATCAAGTTCCATTCAGCCTCATAGACAGATATAGCAACTTTTCACCCACTGTGATCAATTCAGCCACTAGAAAGCTTAAACAAGCTCATATCAGCTACTAGCTTGTTAAGCCCATGTTCTTGGCATTTTTGAACTCTATTTAGTCCATCTATTCAGTACCTTAAAGGTTAGAACTTGCACACTTGTGCAAACCAAATAGCAGCTACATCAGTTAAGCAAACTGCATATAGCAGTTTTCATGGTTTTCTAAGAACTTTAGGAATTTTTATCTCACTCTCTATAAGCCCGAATAAGCTCATTTTTCTTGATTTATAAACCTCGCCAGCTGGTCTACATAAGGTAATTTTGTGTCGATTTTTAGACCATTCGAAGGCCACTAAAATAGCCCTCGAACAGACCTCATTTCACCCTGGTGCAGCGCACCACATCAGCAGTCCCCAAGAAGTTTTAAGTTCTTTTGAGCTTTTAAGCTCTTAAACCTAAGCTTTATCTAGTTTTTATAAGCCATTAAGTGTTACTCAGACCATAGGAACTATTTTCATAAGCTCGTAACTTACCTTGAAGCTTATAGCTTCATTTGAGATCCTAGTTCTATAAAATTTTCACAAGCTCACTGCAGCCCATAAGCTGTTTTTTTTTAGCTTATTTCGTGTAAAACAAAAATAAGTCCAGTTAGAAAAAGTCATATTATTAGCTTATAGTTAATTTGCAAAAAGAAAATCTCAAAAAAATAAAAGTAGCAAAAATTGTTAAACTGGTATTCGAACCAGCGACCCTTCGTTCATTAGACAAAGACTCAACCAGTGTGCTATACCCATTTTATATTAAACATTTTACACCTTTTAATATTTAATATATAGAACTAGTTTTAATATAAATAAGCTTATTTGCTTACCAGCTTATTTTTAGCTTATCCGAATAAGCTAGTTTTTCCACTTTAATTTTATTAGCTAGGTAATCACTTCAAGTATTTAATAAAAAAGTTTCGTAATTTTTAGAATAGTTTTGCTATTTTTAATCTATTTATTTAGTTTAACTAGTAATTAAATTATAATAAAAAATATAAAAATCAGAAAAATATAAATCTTTTTTAGATAATTTTCTTTTGTCATTTTTAAGTTATAAAAAATATTAGAACACTTGTAGAGTTAATTTTACATATATCTTAGTTGTAATCGCGTTTTCTTAATTCCCGATTCGCGTTTTTAGCGTAAAATATAATCGATATAGTGTAATTTAGATTAAACGATTCAGAAAAATAGTGATAGCTTCTATTTAATAGATTTTATCTTGTTAAAGCAAAATCAAAATATCTGATTCATCAATCACTCTAATCCAAATTCTAAGCAATCGTCAATTTCACACTTCGTTGGGAGACGACCTGGGTGATCACTTGCCCAGTATACACACTACACACGAGCATCCAGTTCCGAGTCTGCATTTGTTTAAATATAAGTGTTGGTTCGGGGCGGATCAAATTTTGGCGCCGCTGCCGGGGAGGTGTGCTGCGACAGTTGTGTAAGTTTTAGCGATTAGTGATCTGAGACCCTTCTATCAGAAGTTCCTATTTTCCCAAAAAACCATATAAAATACAAAAATATTTTTCATTTCTTTTCTATATATATTATTATTATTATTATCATATAAAAAATAATAAAAACACCAAAAATAATTTCCATTTTCTTTGTTAATAATAAATAACAATAAAAAATAACCATCGAAAACCAAGACAGAGTACTACCTAACTGGGGGTACGACCATAATAAGTTCCCAAACCAAAGATTTAAAACTTGCCTTTGTATCACTTGCGAATATCGGCTCACCTTTAATTGATAAACAAACTCTAACGGAGGTTCTAGGATAGTCTGACATTAAATTGTCGGACTGAAAGAAGCGGGTTTTTAAGGAGCGTAATTGCCCACCTTTGCTTCTCCGCCACTCTGTGCGTTTATCTTTTAGAGAGCTACCGTACGCTTGTTGATTATTGGTTTAAGTTCACTTGTGTTTTGCTTCTGTCTTGTTTTAATTGGAATATTTTACTTAGTGCATGCGCACTCGTTCTTCCACGTCATCAAGCCCTTTACGTGAACTCGTAGAAATTCCGAGAAGACGTAATCGTAGACGTGCTGCCCAAATAGTCGAACCCGAGATTCGTACTGTTCCCACTGATAATATGGCAGACGAACGCACTATGGCTGAAATGCTCCAGGCACCCACCGAGGGTTATGGAGATGCCATCGTTTTACCAGCAATCGATTCTGATCATTTTGAACTAAAAACACATCTGATTCAGCTCGTGTCCACAAACCAATTTCACGGGTTTGAACGAGAGGATCCTTATGCACACATTCGTTGGTTCAACAAACTGACATCTACAATCAATTACAAGAATGTGCCACAAACAGTGATCAAATTGATGCTATTTCCATTTTCACTTGAGGGGGCAGCCCGAATTTGGCTAGATAAAGAACCCCCTCGATCCATTGAAACCTGGGAAGATCTCGTTAAGAAATTTGTAAATTATTTCTTCCCTCCATCAAAGACGACTAATCTAAAAAATGAAATTGCTGGTTTTCGTCAAGGTTTCGATGAAAATTTCGGAGAGGCATGGGACAGATTTAAAGATCTCCTAAGAAAATGCCCACATCACGATTTCAATGTGTTACAACAAATAAATACGTTTTATAATGGGTTGACCCAAAACGATCAAGATGCACTTAATGCAGCCTCCGGTGGCAATATCTTGAATCGTAAACCCAGAGAGGTGGTTGAAATTTGTGAAAATAAATCCAAGGTTCCTATTTCTAGAAACAAAGTGAATGTTCCTGTCACTCCTGCTTCTTCTTCATCCGGTAACTCCTCAGAGTTAGCCTTTTTAACGGATTCAATGCGTTGTATGATGAAAGAAATGAAAGAATTAAAAAGTGAAATTCATAAACCGGAACAAATCAAAGCAATAAACAAAGTGTGTGAAACTTGTGGTGGCCCACATGCGTATTATGATTGTCAAGCAACCGATGCTTCTGTTTACCCAGCTCCCGTAGCTGCAGTAAACCCAAATCAATACCGTCCGCATGCTGAGACTCAGTACCGAGCACAAAATGCTATGGTCCCACCTGGTTTTCCACCCGTGCCAAATCAGAATAATCAAAACCGCTTTGTTCAAAATCAGGGACAAAATTTTCACAACTCTCAAAATTTCAATCAAAACCGAGGTCAGAATCAGGGTAATTTCAACCAAAACCGTGGTCAAAATTTTAATCAAAACCAAGGTTCAAACCGAAATCAGACGTCCTCAGATGAGTTGCTTATGCAATTCATGAAAACCCAAGAGGAAACAAATAAGACACAACGTGAGACAAACCAGTTATTGGTTGCCCAATTAAACCAGATCAAAAAGTCTTTAACTGATATACCTTCTACCTCGGGAGGTCTCCCAAGTAACACTGTTACCAACCCTAGGGGTGAACTCAAAGCTGTCAGTACACGTAGTGGTAAATCTCATGTTGGATTCAAGGTAATAAAGGACCCGGTACTTCCCACTAACAATGGAAGTGCTAAATACGTCCAACCTTCGGTCGTCCAACCTTCAGTCATCCAAAAATCTACACCCACAATTGCTCCTCAGCCGTTTAGAATCGATCCTACTCTTTCACGATTTACGGTAAAAAGTTTGTCAACCAAACTTAGTGAGCAAAGATCAGCCAGATATTATTCCGAAATGCTCAATGCTGTTCCTGTCAGTGTACTTGATAACAGTGATGATGACGAAGATACCACTTTCGTCAAAGCTATCACCACTCGGAGTGGTGCTTCTTATAAGGGGCCAGCTGGCCCTATTCCTCCTCCGTTGTTTGAAATGGAAAAAGAGACAGAGGATACAACGGACAAAGTGCAAATTCCAATCCCACAAAGTACAGCACATGTCTATCCTCCGGTTAGCCCTAAAAAGAAATCCAAACCAGGAGTTGTCTTTGAGACTCCTGAAGTCATTGCTCCTAAATCCAAACCTCACATTCCTTACCCATCGCGCCTAAATGAGCAAAAGCTCCGTGAGAAGGCTAGTCAACAAAATGATAAATTCTATCAAATCTTTAAAGAATTACACTTTGACATAAGCTTTGCGGATGCTACTATTCTGATGCCCAAATTTGCAGCAGCAATCAAACACTTGTTAAGCAACAAGGAAAAACTGATTGAAATGGCTAAAACTCCAGTAAATGAGAACTGCTCAGCGGTTATCTTGAAAAAGCTTCCGGAGAAGCTTGGAGATCCTGGAAAGTTTCTACTACCTTGTGTCTTTCCAGGAATGGTTGAATGTTATGCCTTAGCAGATCTAGGTGCAAGCATCAACCTGATGCCTCATTCAGTATGGAAGAAACTTTCTCTTCCGGCTCTTACTCCTACCTGCATGACTCTTGAGCTTGCAGATCGAACCATAACTCATCCCTGCGGCATTGCCGAAGATGTATTTGTGAAGATAGGAAAGTTCCATTTTCCAGCTGACTTTGTGGTTGTTGATTTCGATGCTGACCAAAAAGTTCCTCTGATTCTTGGAAGAGGATTCCTAAAAACGGGCCATGCTCTTATTGATGTATTTAAGCATGAAATCACCTTGCGTGTGGATAAGGAAGCTGTTACCTTCAATCATGATCAAACTTCAAAGTACTCCTCTAATTATAAATCTGAATCGGTTAACCGAATAGATGTCATTGACATTGCTTCAGAGGAGTACTCTCAAGAGAGTGTTGATTCTTTTCATAATTCTGTGAGTGGGGAACCCACCACATCTTCTCAACATATCATAGCAGACTCTTCCCCTTCTCTCACTTCGGTTGAGGGAAGTGATCCCTTTTGGGATGAAGTCGATGCTTTTCTTGCTATAGATAGTTCACCTCCGCATGAGGTTGATGATAACTATCTTGATCCTGAGGGGGATATTCTTTTTCTAGAAAATTTGTTAAACGAAGATTCATTTTCCCCTCTCCCACCAAAACAACTTCATAATGAGAAACCCAAGTCAGTTGAGAAAACTGATAAATTTTCTGAGATCGAGTTTAAGGACTTGCCTCCTCCACTTGCAATTCTTGAGGAGGAAGTTCTTGTTTTAATTGCTATTCAGATCTCTCTTCTTCCCTTCACCTACCCGGTGATTTCCCCAATCTGTCACTCGTTCGGGAGTGAGGATATTACTTTTGACCCCGGCATTGTCCATCTAACATTGGTTTAAATGCCGGATTTCCTGGTCTCTTACTTCCCCATAAACTTTTAAAATTGCTTTTTCTCCCAGGCTGTTCAGGAGCCCTTTATTACAGTTGACCGTTCACAAGCGGTTAGCTTGCGTGATAAACCTGTCTGTTCGGGAGGAATCAACTCAATTTGGGGTCGAGTCAAGCTAGCGACTCGGTGATCAAAAACAGTAGCAAAATATGGGTTCTCACCTTAGTGTGGGGGAGATTCCCCACATGTTGTAAATATGTATAGTGTATATATATATATAAAAAAAAAAAAAAAAAAAAAAAAAAAAAAAAATGTGTATGTATAAAAATAATGGCTATAAGTATTTCCCTTTCACGTTCTAAGTGTTGGTTTTACAACCGGTTCTTTGAATATTGAGGGCAATATTCAGTTCTAAGTGTGGGGGGGAATTCTCGCGAATTTGATCAAATGTACCATCTAGCACCCCCATTTTAGCCAAAATTTTAAAAATTTTTCTCACTTAGAACTCAAAAAATGGTTATCAGTCCGCCATGTCTAACCCACATAAGGATTGGCTAATCCAGGAGCAAACGGCTCTTGGTAAAGATATATCAAATCCGTTTATGGCTTGCAATTTGCCCAAAATTGTATGGTATTCGACTCACCATATCTTTAAAAGTTAAGAGTTGGCTAGCCCGCAAGGTTATGGCTTGTGGTAAAGGCAAGTGGAAAAACCATGATTGGTAATCAGCTCACCAAAGATAATATTAATAATTTATCTAAGAGTTGGCTAGTCCAGAAGCAAACGGCTTTTGGTAAAGACAAATCAAAACCGTTGACAGCTTATGGTTTGCTCAAAATCATTTGGTTATCGGTGTACCAAAGTTCTTACTTGAACTGAAACATTTGGCTACTCCAGAAGTAATGGCTTTTGGTAAAGAGATGAAATCCATTAAATCTTCATAAATGATTGCTAGGGACTAGCAATAGTTTAGTGTGGGGGATTTGATATGTGTCTAAAAACACATATATATTACCCGTTTTAAACCCACATAAACATCCAAAAACACACAAATGTTATAAATATCATCAAAAATGTGTTTTTATATGTTACAGATGCAAAATGATTGAAAATAAGTGAAAACGAACATAATTTGCATAAATGGCAAGTCTAGTCCCTCAAGTTTCAAAAATTGTCAAAATTAGTCCCCGGTGTTTTTAATTGGAAAATAATATTTTAAAACCCTTGTACTATTTAAACTTGGCAATATTTACCCTTGTGATATCTATGGTGAAATTACAGTTTCAGCCCCTCAAGAATGGAGAAATTACAAGTTTGGTCCCTATGCTAATTTAAACTACCAAATCCGGATCACAAATAAATCCAACACTTAACCTATCCTAACCATTAAACCCAAAACCCATCCCTTATATTTAAAAACCCAACCCAACCCCATTATCCAAGCCCAAACCATACAAGCCCAACTTTTATACTGAGTTTAACAACTCAGTCAATGAAAGTCAAATACAGTCAAACTTATCCTTTACCTCAAAACCACTCCACCACCCACGGTATTGCTCCAACTTGGCTACCCACTCTTCCACAGCTGTACTACCACCTCATTCCCCCTCCAAACAAGCTACCTAACATTACCAAAAGCATTAAATGCTTCTCTCCCACTCCCACTAGCAAAATCAGATACTTATCCCACTTTCCTGATTTTCCCGCCAATTTTCCAAGTGGACTGCTGAGATGAAATTGGAGCAATTAAATGGTGGGGATTTGTTCAAGGATGTCGACAATGTATTTCCCATTTTAGTTTTGTATATATAGACTAGTATTGTAAGCTTTTTAAAGCAAGTAGTTAACTAGTAGCATAATTGTTTTTTACTTCCAGTAGCTATCTTTTGTAATACATGTTTTCAGTGATCAATAATAAGTAAATTAAGCTTGTTTAATGATAATCTTTGCACCATTTCATTAGTTAATGATAATTCTAGAATTTCATGTTATACTGATAATTCGAATCAAATAAGTAGTAATTGAAATAACTTATAAGTTGTTTCTATAAGCTTATGCAAGCTTATTATAGTTTGTGGTAAGCTTATTCTAGCTTAATCATGTTCTGAATTCAAGATTCAAGGAAAGTCAACGAAAGTCAAACATGGTCAAATAAGCTACTCTGGATGTTCACAAGCTGAATTCTTGGAAGCTTATGGTTTAGTGGCTTCATAGGGAAGCCTATAAGTTGTTCTTGGTTCGTGGTTCTTTGGTTTGCTTGGCATTTTGATTGTAAGCTTCTCAAGTCATTTTAGCTTACATTCAAGTTACTGTTTTATAAGCTTGTCTTAGTTTATCTTTGTCATTTATAGCTTATCATTAGTTCACTATCTCATTTCAATCAAGTCCTTTAGTCTAAACTGCTTTGGTCATCATTTCACTTAAATAACTAGAAAAAGTCAAAAATAGAAGTCATAAGCTAGCTTAGTTAAACCTGCTTTCTTTTCAGTCACAAGTTCATTTTCAGTAGCTTAATATACTTAGAGTATCATTAGATTTCATTTTAGAGCTTAACATAATCATTTTCAGTTAGAAAATACCATAACAGTCCCCATAAGGGCTGTTTGGTTCAAGACTGTCACATAGGCAAACACCATGTTACTGTAGATGTGCCACAAGCTCACTTTTGCACTAGCTTTTCTCAGCCCTCAGAAGCCATTATCAAGTTCCATTCAGCCTCATAGACAGATATAGCAACTTTTTACCCACTGTGATCAATTCAGCCACTAGAAAGCTTAAACAAGCTCATATCAGCTACTAGCTTGTTAAGCCCATGTTCTTGGCATTTTTGAACTCTATTTAGTCCATCTATTCAGTACCTTAAAGGTTAGAACTTGCACACTTGTGCAAACCAAATAGCAGCTACATCAGTTAAGCAAACTGCATATAGCAGTTTTCATGGTTTTCTAAGAACTTTAGGAATTTTTATCTCACTCTCTATAAGCCCGAATAAGCTCATTTTTCTTGATTTATAAACCTCGCCAGCTGGTCTACATAAGGTAATTTTGTGTCGATTTTTAGACCATTCGAAGGCCACTAAAATAGCCCTCGAACAGACCTCATTTCACCCTGGTGCAGCGCACCACATCAGCAGTCCCCAAGAAGTTTTAAGTTCTTTTGAGCTTTTAAGCTCTTAAACCTAAGATTTATCTAGTTTTTATAAGCCATTAAGTGTTACTCAGACCATAGGAACTATTTTCATAAGCTCGTAACTTACCTTGAAGCTTATAGCTTCATTTGAGATCCTAGTTCTATAAAATTTTCACAAGCTCACTGCAGCCCATAAGCTGTTTTTTTTTTAGCTTATTTCGTGTAAAACAAAAATAAGTCCAGTTAGAAAAAGTCATATTATTAGCTTATAGTTAATTTGCAAAAAGAAAATCTCAAAAAATAAAAGTAGCAAAAATTGTTAAACTGGTATTCGAACCAGCGACCCTTCGTTCATTAGACAAAGACTCAACCAGTGTGCTATACCCATTTTATATTAAACATTTTACACCTTTTAATATTTAATATATAGAACTAGTTTTAATATAAATAAGCTTATTTGCTTACCAGCTTATTTTTAGCTTATCCGAATAAGCTAGTTTTTCCACTTTAATTTTATTAGCTAGGTAATCACTTCAAGTATTTAATAAAAAAGTTTCGTAATTTTTAGAATAGTTTTGCTATTTTTAATCTATTTATTTAGTTTAACTAGTAATTAAATTATAATAAAAAATATAAAAATCAGAAAAATATAAATCTTTTTTAGATAATTTTCTTTTGTCATTTTTTAAGTTATAAAAAAATATTAGAACACTTGTAGAGTTAATTTTACATATATCTTAGTTGTAATCGCGTTTTCTTAATTCCCGATTCGCGTTTTTAGCGTAAAATATAATCGATATAGTGTAATTTAGATTAAACGATTCAGAAAAATAGTGATAGCTTCTATTTAATAGATTTTATCTTGTTAAAGCAAAATCAAAATATCTGATTCATCAATCACTCTAATCCAAATTCTAAGCAATCGTCAATTTCACACTTCGTTGGGAGACGACCTGGGTGATCACTTGCCCAGTATACACACTACACACGAGCATCCAGTTCCGAGTCTGCATTTGTTTAAATATAAGTGTTGGTTCGGGGCGAATCACTGGGGGCCATCATAGTCCAAACTACACCGCCAAAAAGGTGTTTGATTCCGGGTTTTATTGGCCCACAATCTATAAGGATGCCCAAGATCTCATCAAAACTTGTGAAGCTTGTCAGCGTCACGGAAATATTTCACAACGAAATGAAATGCCACAAAATGCTATTCAAGTTTGTGAAATCTTTGATGTCTGGGGCATTGACTTTATGGGGCCATTTTCATCATCTCGAGGAAATAAATACATTCTCGTGGCTATTGACTATTTGTCAAAATGGGTTGAAGCAAAAGCTTTACCCACCAATTATGCCCGAGTTGTTGTAAAATTCCTGAAAGCTCTGTTTGCCCGTTTTGGAACTCCACGTGCTATAATCAGTGATCGTGGTACGCATTTTTGTAATGACAAATTTGACAAAGTCATGCAAAAGTATGGTGTAACTCACCGTCTTTCTACTGCGTATCACCCACAAACAAGTGGACAAGTAGAAGTTTCAAATCGGGGTATTAAAAGAATCTTAGAAAGGACTGTAGGAGAAAATCGTGCATCCTGGTCGGATGAATTGGATGATGCATTATGGGCCTTCCGTACAGCTTACAAAACACCCATCGGGTGTACACCTTACAAGCTTGTGTACGGAAAGGCATGTCATCTGCCGATCGAATTAGAGCACAAAGCCTACTGGGCCTTGAAACATGCTAACTTTGACCTCCAAACTGCGGGTGATCACCGTAAAGTTCACATGAATGAATTAAATGAACTGCGTGATCAGGCCTACGAGAACTCTTTGATCTATAAAGAAAAGACAAAGAAGATTCATGACTCAAAAATTAAGAACCGCGTTTTTAACGTTGGTGATCGAGTCCTTCTTTTCAATTCAAGATTAAAGATCTTCTCAGGCAAACTCAAATCCCGATGGTCTGGTCCATTCACTATCACAAAGGTTTATCCATATGGTACCGTTGAGTTATCTCAAAATAACGGTCCAAATTTTAAAGTGAATGGTCATCGTTTGAAACACTACTTTGGAGAGGATATACCACCCATGGTTGTCCCGGATCTCCAAACTTTCCCCATGAACCAATGAATGTGGGGATCGAGTCAAGCTAGTGACTCGGTGATCAAAAACATTAGCACAACATGGGTTTTCACCCGTGTCTCTGTTTTCTTTCTCTTTTCTACCGCCTAGTGTGGGGGAGATGCCCCACATGTTGTATATATGTAAAAGCAAAAAAAAAAAAATAATAAAAAAAAAATAAAAAAAAAAATAATAAATAAAAAATTGTGTGTATATAAAATAATGGCTATTAGTATTTCCCTTTCACGTTCTAAGTGTTGGTTTAACAACTGGTTCTTTGAATATTGAGGGAAATATTCAGTTCTAAGTGTGGGGGGGAATTCTAGCGAATTTGATCAAATGTACCATCTAGTACCCCCCATTTTAGCCAAAATTTTAAAAAAAAATTTCTCACTTAGAACGCAATAAATGGTTATCAGTCCGCCATGTCTAACCCACGTAAGGATTGGCTAATCCAGGAGCAAACGACTCTTGGTAAAGATATATCAAATCCGTTTATGGCTTACAATTTGCCGAAAATTGCATGGTTTTCGACTCACCATATTTTTATAAGTGAAGAGTTGGCTAGCCCGCAAGGTTATGGCTTGTGGTAAAGGCAAGTGGAAAAACCATAATTGGTAATCAGCTCACCAAAGATAATAGTTGTAATTTATCTAAGAGTTGGCTAGTCCAGAAGCAAACGGCTTCTGGTAAAGACAAATCAAAACCGTTGACAGCTGATGATTTGCTCAAAATCATTTGGTTATCATTGTACCAAAGTATCACATACTAAAACATTGGCTACTCCAGAAGTAATGGCTTTTGGTAAAGAGAAAAATCCATTAAAACTTCATAAAAGATTGCTAGGGACTAGCAATAGTTTAGTGTGGGGGATTGATGAATGTCTAAATACTCATCATTTTTGTCGTATCTGAACTGCCAAAAACATCTAAAAACACTCAGAAATGCATCAAAATACTAAAAATATCCCAGGGATTGTGTTTTATATGTTTCAAATGCAAAATGTTTAAAAACAATTGAAAAACGAACAAAGTTTGCAAAATTGGCAGTTTCAGTCCCTCAACTTTCAAAACTTGTCAAAATTAGTCCCTAGGCATTTGTTTTGTAAGAAAAGTCACCAAAGGTCCTTTTGAAATTAATAGTTGTCATATTTAGTCCTTTGGTGAAAAGTTTCAATAATTTACAAGTTTGGTCCCTGCACTTTCAGAATTTGCAAAAATGGTCCCTGGGAAATATTATTGTTGGAAATATCATGTATGGTCCCTGGATTATTGAAACATGGCAGAAATCACCCTTGGTTTATTTTGAAAGATGTACAACTTTGGTCCTCCAATTTCCAGAAATTACAAGAATGATCCTTGTGTTTATTATACAAACCAAACCGGACCACCCTTTATAATAAAAACCAACTCATCCCTTATCACTACCCAACCCAACCCAGTTATTATATACCCCAGCCCAACACACTAGCCCAATCCCAAAACAAAACCAAACCCGACCCATTTTTATTTAAACCAGAAGGTTTGACTTAGTCAAATCCTTCTCCTAAACCTTGACCCGCCAAAAACCACCCTCCAATACCACCATCTCCACCGCCCTTCTGACACACCCACCCCCTCTTCCTTCCTCTATACTTCACCTAACAAACCAAGAAGCATTTATTGCTTCTTCCCCACTCACCTCTGACCCATTTCCCACTCACTCAATTTTGGCGCCAAAATGAAGAATCAAAGGCTCAGATCGATTGAAGATAATTCAAAGGTCAAGATGTGTTCAGAGGGAGATAAGAAGGCATTCCCACTTTATCTTTGTATATATAGAACAATGTAATAGATAGAAAAGTAGTAGTTAAAAATTAGTGTAATCGTATTTTAATTATCAATAGCTGTAATCTTGTAATTTCCCATTCTCAGTTGTAATTTATGTTATAATTAATCTAAGTAACTTTGTTTTAATCACTTATGTTCTAAATTTCAAGTATGCTAAGATTTCAAGTTTTCTGTTAAGCTAAGTAATCTCATAACCTGTTCAAACATAGTCATAAGCTTCCACACCCTTTATATAAGCTTATGCAAGCTTATTATAGCTTGTAGTAAGTCTATATAGTGTAAATCAGTGCTAAACTCAAGAAATCAAGATGGTCAACAAAAGTCAACCTAGGTGAAATAAGCTCTTATTGGGAGTATAAGCTATCCAGGAAGGCTTATTGTGGTTTTCTAGCTTGTGTGAACAAGCTAGTGTGTTCTTGGTCCTAGTTCTTTTGTTCCGCCAGCCTGTTCAGTTGTGAGCTTTTTCTCATTTTTTGCATTAAACTCTAGTTTACTGTGTAACTGCTTATTTGTAGCTTATTTCAATTATTTCCAGCTTATTAGTAGTTCTTAGATATATTTCAATCATATTTCATCAATAGATCATATTTAAATAGCCTTTGTCTTTATTTCACTAAAACACTATAAAAAGCCAAAATTAGCAAAATATAGCATAGCTTAATTTATTACTTATTCATGTTCTAAAAGTTGCTTATTATAGTTTATATAACATATTTAATCAGTAAAAATCAGTAATCATTAGTCAAATTATTTGTTTCCTTTGAAAATCCACAACAGACAGTCCCTTAAGGGGTGTTTGGTTTATCTCAGTCAACTGGTCAAAACATAGCTAGTACTATTCATTTACCATTCTCCCAACTTTGTTGTAGCTTAATTCAGTCCTTATAAGTACTTTCTAAGAATTTTTAAGTCATATAGATAGATATAGCATATTTACATAGGTTGTGATCATTTTAGCCTTCAAAAAGCTCAAATAAGCCATAAGCAGCTATAAGCTCTTTTGACCCTTGTTCTTGGCTTTTCTGAGTTCCTTGTGAACCATTTAGAGTAGCTACAAGAGTTGGTTTGAAAGCCTTTGGCTTGTGCTACTCTGCACAGCTCTGCACATAGCAACTCAGTATATACTGAGTTGCTGAGGCTGCTGATCTAGGGCCAAATTGGACTTCAATTGAGATGTTTGTGATGGGGCTTTTCAGTTTTTAGGATAGCTCATAGTACTAGCTCACTTTTGCCCCCATAATATTCAACTTATCTGCTTATTTAAACTGCTTAAATTGCCTTGCAAATTAGCCATTTTCCTGAGTTTCTGCATAAGCCTAGCCAACTGTTCTACTGCTTAACTTGCTTATTACTTGTGCTTATTTGTGTTTTCTAGTTGTTTTAAGCTTCTAATAGTGTATTAAGCCTGTCCTGATCATTTGGTTGAGTTTTGAGCTTTTTAGCTTATTTTTAGCTTATCTGTTCAACTGCTTATCAGGGCTTATTAGACTTTTGATTTTAATTTTCCTAGCTTTTAAATATTAATTTAGACTTATCCTGAATTTTTTAGATTTTTTCTAAGTCATTTGATATTTTTAATCTTTTTAATTAGTTTATAATAGTAATTAAATCATAATAAATAGAATAATAATCAGAAAAATATAATTTTAATTTTCATAATTTTATTTTATTAATTAGAATCCAGGAAAAATATAATCACATTTTTATACCTTAATAAAATCAAAATAGAAAATAGTGATAGCTTCTATTTAATAGAATTTATCTTTTTAAATTTTTAATTAAGTAATTTTCATTTTTATAATTTTCTTATCTTCTTTTCACTTAATAATATTTATAGAAAAAGTTTTAGATTTTTCTTTGTTTATTTAGTATTTATTATAAATTAAATTAGTTTTAAATAATTATTAAATAATAAATAATTAATAATAATTAGATAAAAAGTATAAAAAATATAATTTTAATTTTTAAATAAGTTTTAAGTAATTTTACATTTTTAAGTTTTAAATTTCATATATTTCAGTTTTTGTCCCATTTTAGATTCCCCGTTACGCATTTTTCTGCTTAGTTTAATTCGCGTTTAATTTTATTGTGTATATTTGTTTTAATTTGTTATTTAGAATTATTAAAAAAGTAAAATCAAATACCTAATCACATCAGTCACTCTAATCCTAGCTTTCCACAGTTTGCCCATTCACACCTCGTTGGGAAACGATTCGGGTAATTACTTACCTGTCTTCACACTACACACGAACGTGAGTTTTTGCAAGTATCCTTTTTCACAAAGGGGTAATTTGTAATTATTCACGCGTATCCGCTGTTTGCATTTATTTATAAGTGTATTCGGCACGGATCACCTATCCCGTCCCTGACTTTATTTTATCTGGTGTGTATTGGTAGACTCTGGCCACCTGGGGCGTATGGATGCATCCTAGATCTGATCTAATTTCTGTTATCAATTTATATTATCTGTTATATCTCTGGTGACTGATGGTGTGTGCGATACACGTCTTTCACAACCTCTGGGAGCTAGCTACTCCATTTGATACATGAGGAAACCCCTCATATTATCTGGTTACTGAGAGGACACCACTCTGATTGATGATGATGGCATGGTTATATATATTATATCTCTGTTTCTGGGCTCGTGGTGGATTACTGTTTACCTTTACCATATACATTACTTACCTTTGACCATCATTATACCTTGCACTATTTCCTTTTACCTTTACCTACTTATTATTCCCTATCCTTTATCCTTACTCCTTTATTTATCCTTTTATATCTGTATGACATATATTTCTGACACTCTGTACTATTCTTTATTAATGCTTGTTACCGTTATATCTGTTCACTGAGCTCTTGTAGCTCAGCCGCATTTCTTTTCCTGCGGCAGGTTTTAGTAGGAAGCTGGGTATGAGTGGAGAGTACCATTGGACTTAGAAGACTACACTGTGATAGCCATTTGATATAGATGACTAGAAGAATTTATATTTTCAGACTTAGTATTTATTCCTTTGTAATTTTGTATTTCCTTGAAATTTCTTTGTAACCTTTGTATTCTTTTGTATTATTGAAGATGTATGCTTATGTATGTTTCTGATATGTCACAATTGTTGTGACATTTCTACCATTGTCGGGTCGGGGTGTTACAATGTATCTCCCCCAAATAGTTTAAAATGAATATAAAAGAGTAAGAGTGGGGTTATGACTCACCTTAGCTGTAAAGGTCAAAGTAATGTTATGTCAAAAGTATCACGGGAACGACTCCAACACACAACCTGAATAATAGGCAAGTCTGAGATTTCGATGGTTTAAGATTGACAGGATGTGAATAATGATTGTGGAAGAATATTGGATACCGAATTCGATTGTGATGAGAATGAATTGATATGCTTAAAATGCTTAAAGTTCAAAAATAATATTATATACAATATTATCATGTTTTTATGTTTATTGAATCAGTAAATATCGTCTCATCAAAAGTTGGTGGATGATAAGTTATGTGTATTTGTTAGAAATCATGTTTTATAAATACAAACGTAACGTAATTTTAATATATCGTACGAATCTGTAAAAATGTTATTTAGGAACACAAATATATGAATCACTTTATGAAATTGTATATAGAATTAAATTACTGTTTGGTCTTTGAAGTTTCATGAAATTTACACTTTTAACCCTAACGGTGTAACATTTGCACCGTTAGTCCCTGGTTAGGTTTTAATTACATTATTAGTCCAAAAGGTTTCAAATATGACTTTTTAAGACTTGTAGTTGATGTTTTGTCATTATCTACCCATAAGTTACAAAAATGGCAGTTTAGTCCATAGTTATACGAAAGTTACACTTTTAACCCAAATAGTAAAATATTTTGCATTTTAAGTCCAAAAGTTACAAAACTTATAAAATAAAATTTCCGAAAGTTACATCAGCCTTAAATAGCTTATTTAAATTTAGGAAACTGCTTATTATTCGTAAAGAGCTTATTTTTTGCTTAATGGGCTTTAACGAACTATTCACAAGGCCCATTAAGAGATTTCGATCCATAGGATGCTAGAATGTTTTGGGCCTGGTTTTGGGCTTAATTAATGGACTTAAAAACATATTCAAAGTGCTTATATATACTGCTTATCACAAGTGCTTATTGGGCTTTTAAAATCCCAATCGATGTATATAAGTTTTAAAGACTGCTTCGATGGGGTTTTAGTCGTGCGATTAAAAAGGCATTAAACAAGTTTATATGAAGAGCTTATTGCTACAGCTTATTTGTTTGGTCTATAGAGAATTAGGTCATGTAATTTATTTGATAGGCTATGTGTAAAAATATGGTTTTATGGGATTGTTTCTAAGTGAAAAAATCAAAAGGGTCCAAAATATAAATATAAGTTGTAAACGTTCGATGTGCAAACTGAGATCAAAAGAGGTCTTGATAAGTGTTCATATGATGATATAAGTGTCGGATAATTATACAACTCGATTTCTTAGCCATCATGATATAGGAGGTCATATTTATATGCAAAATGAGATAACGAAAGATAGAATAATGCATTGAAACTAAACATGATGTCGAGTGAAATATATAAAAAGTTAATGAATTAGAAACCATAAGTATGGGTCGAATAGCCTTACCACACCAAGAATTGGTGGTGATATAACATCGAAAAGGACATAGAGTTTGATGGTTATTGCGTGAACTCGATAGAACCCATACAAAAGAGTCGAGATCAACTTTGTTTCTTTGGAAAAATGGCTTCGAATGCCTAGAATAATGATCCATATTTCTTTGAATGGTTATTGGCAGTAGAAAACTTATGAATACTATGTTGGTGATATATGTTTAAGGAAGGAATGGGTGTGAACGTGTACATGTATATGTATGTGCATGTTATATGTTGAGTATATTATATAATATGCACAACTTGAGATTTTGTTCGATTTGTAGCAGAGATAGGGTAGGATTTGAGGATTAAAAATATCTAGTACTTGAGTATTGGTTCAAGTGGGTTGTGTATGTGTTTAAGTTTCGGTTTGGACCAAGTTGGATGGTTATGTAAATCTCGACACACTAAAGGGTCCAAACAACAAATGAACGTGGCCAAAAGATTTAAAAGGAGTGTGAAGATGTTCATAAACATTTTTGAGCCAAGAACAATGGAAAACATATAGGTAAAAATATAGTTTTGGTCGAATTTGGTAGAATTTGAATGGGTTTTATAGTTGGTCGAAGGTGGTCAACTCGAGTTAGCTTTGGTGTTGGTTTGGAGTTCAAACGTTCGAATCAAACCATGAATATTGTCAATCATGAATCTTTGGAGTATAGAGGTTCGAGTTATGCCAACTGAAGTGTAGCTCATGTGTCGAAATAAGAATTAAAAAAGGCCAAGTAAACGCGTATTGGTCGATTTGTATAAGATCAAAAAACAAAAGTTGGGCTTAATTTGTTGTTGGGTTTGAATAGTAACAGGTCAAGGGTAATAGTTAACGATCCGTTTGGTGTTAAATGGTGATTTGGATTGTCGTGGTACGCGTGTGATCTCGTTCCAAAGCGTGAATTACGTAACAACGATTTTGAATAGAATGCAATAAACAAAAATTTCAAATTTGCCCGTAAAAATGGTTAAGTGAACAGTAATGATGGTTAATACTAGATTAACGTTTACTAATAAGCAGAGAATTTTACAGGTTGTTACAAATTTGACTTTAGCAAGTTAAACTGCATTACTCTAACTACAATAGATTACTTATAGAGAAATCAAAATATATTGAACACCTGAGTGATTTGGATTAATGAGAGAAAGTTGAAAAGACAACATAAGCGTCGTTGACAAGTCAACTTACGAGAAAGATAATTGGCGTTATGCATTACGGGGCAATAGGGACCAAACGGGTCACCGTTTTGCAAAACAGGGACGATTGGTGTAATTTACCCTAAGTTTAATTTCTATCACCACTAAAAAATGAGTAAATAAAGGGACTGATTAAGGGTGCGTTTGGTATCCCCTAATCGGAATGGGTCTATGGATTTCATTTCCATTTAAGAAGTTTGTTTAGTGGGTCCGGGAATGAAATGGCTATATCATAGCCATAGATTCATAACACACTAATTTGTTGTCTATGAAATCCATTCCCGTGTCCCCTCTTTTTTCCACTATAAAACTCAAATATCTATACATTTTTTCATATGATATTTTGCCTACAAATATAAACAATCTTAATAATGCACTTTTTGATATCCATTATCATTCTACCACATATCAAATCCGATATCCATTTTCATTCCTAGCAACAAAAACCAAACTGACACCCGGATCCATTAAACGGGTGCAACTGTCAAATTTTTAATCTCCAACCGAATTTAACAACTACAACCCATCTGATTATTATTCATTTTAATCAAGCCCGTAACTTTAAAATCATTATAATCATCATCCTTATCAGAGCTTATTTGAAAAGGAATTATACTAAATCCAACTGTTAAATGGTACGGACTATCTTTTTTTTTTTATATATAATTTCATAATGCATGTTTGGCTGATTTATTTGCAAGATTTACTCAAGGCAAACCAACTGTTTGATTAAATGCATCTTTATTAGGAAATGGGTTTGTTTGTTTGTTTGTTTAGATTAGCTTAGTTGCTTTATGATTTTTTGGAGTAATTTTGTTATAAGGGGGTGTTTCGGTTAACTTAGTAGTTAGTAGTATAGTTGCTTACACTGCCTTCTGGAGTATCACTTAAGGAGGAAAAAAAGACTGAAAAAGAAGGATTTTGAAGTAAAACCTTTTTTATAAGTGCTTATTTTTAACTTAAGCAGAAAAGCAGTTTTTTTCATCTCATATTTAACCTAAAACCTTTTTCTAAATGAAATTGATTGAAAGTTTCTATTAAAATTATAATTTTACAAATGATAATGCATTTTTTGGTAAAATAAGCAATTCCAAACACTAGTTCCAAAAGTGCTTATTTTTAAGCAAAAGCACAAGGCAGGAAAAATAAGCAACCCCAAACATTTCTGACACCATATTATTCTTAAGTGATACATTTTTGTTTGTTAAGATGGAGTATGTACGAGGTCGTGGAAGGAATAAATGTTTTTGGACAGCAGAGGAGACAACAGTGCTAATCCAAGTTCTTCAAGATATTGCGCGTGATCCATCTTGGACATGGCCAGGTGGTTTTAAAATCAATTACTTGTGTGAGGTGCATAGGAGGATGGTTAGCAAAATGCCGACATTTACAAAGCAACCTTCGCCTCATATTGAATCAAAAGTCAAATGGCTAAAAACCAAGTTTTTTGTTATCAATGATATGGTGAAACATATCGGGTGTCAATGGAACGTGGTGGAAAAAAAGATCATATGTGATCGAGAGTGGTATGAAAGTTATTGCCGGGTAAGCTTTTATATAATTGTTTATCTATCTTAGTGGGAGATTATATTTAGTTAAGGGTTATTTGCATAATGCATATGATACCATAAAAACCTTTTTGTTTGTTCCATGAGTTAAAAGTTTTTATATAAAATTATCATTTTTGAAAACTTTTTTCTGTTACAAAATGACTTAAATGAGACGGGAACAATTTTTTGGCGTACAAAAAAGTAGAATAACTAAAACATGACAAATGAAGAAGTATGTTGGTTTTATATGCAAATAGAAATTTAATTTCTTTATTCTGATTTGGTGCAATCTTTTGATCTTTAAAAGACTCACAAAGAGGCAAAAGGATTATGGGATTTTAGATTCCCATACTTCGACCAACTTGCATTGGTTTACCAAAGGGGTTTAGCCCCCAATGCAGCTGTCGAAGCACGTGGTGACTATAACAACAATATGGAAGTTGTTGTCCTTGAGAGTAAAATTGAAAGCCAAAGTGAGGATCTTGGTGAATCAGATGATTCTTATAGTGGTGACGAAGAAAATGGGGTCCACCTAGTTTCACAACCATCTCCAACGGCCTTAAACGACGCCTCCAATGAAAGACTAGTAGCTACAAAACGTAATGCAACACCAGATATTGAAGATGGGGTTGCCAAGAGAAGTAAAACAACACCATCGCCACTAGATATCGGGGCCCGTTTAGATGAAATCAATACTAGTTTCCAAGCTTTTGTAGAAGGCTTTAACGCTAATTTTGCAACTATGACAAAGTTTATGACAAATGATAACATCCGCCAAAAGTCCGACTCAGAAAAACTTAAAGACGTGATTGATGAGCTTATGAAACTTAACCTTTCAACTGACGATGTATTCAAGGCAGCTGAAATATTTGCCACTAACAAGAACAAAATGGATGTATTTTTCGGTCTTCCTGAGAAGCTACGAGTGTCTTATGTCATAAAAGCATTCAATGCTAATTTTGAAAGTATCACAAATGCTGCTACAAATGCTGCGACAGAAGACAACCTCCGTCAAAAAGTGGCCTCGGAAAAACTGAAAGAAGTGATTATTGAGATTATGAAACTTAACCTTACGAATGAAGACATCTTTAAGGCGGCTGATATGTTTGCTGCAGAAAGAAACAGGATTGATGTGTTTTTTGGTCTTCCTGAGGAACTACAGGCGGCGTACGTGAGTAGGTTAACAGGTTCCTCATTGACTTAGTAGACAGTACTTTGTTTCATTTGTACATTGCGAAAACCTTTTTATTTGTAGGGATGGTTGTTTCTCTAGAGATTAGATTGTAATACTGTTTGTTAGTATATGTTAAAATCGAGACTGCTGTATTTTGTATGTATTTAGGTGGATTTATTTATGATCTACAAGGTACTTTGCTTTTAGTTAACCGAAATTGTTTCTTTCATGCATGTTAATATGCTTTCGGTTCTGGGAATAAGGCAAAATGTGGATTTTACTGTATTCTAGTTAACAAGCAAACTTCAGTTTTGGGAATAAGTTTTGTGGAGGTGTTTGGGATTGCGTTTTTAAACAGATTATGCTTTTTCAGAAAGGAGGTCGAAGCCTACTGTTTCAAGTTGATTCCAAAAATTCAACGTCACTTAATAAAGTGAAGTCACAAGCGTAAGCTGATTCCTTATATCGATTTAAGAAAACTCGACTGCAGGTTCAAGCTTTTTGTTTGGTTACGAGTATATGGTAGAACTGAAAATAAAGAGTACATATAGTTTTTTAGCTGTTGTTCTGCAAAAGCTGTCATAGTTTACAGGAGTAAGCATGAGACCGTAAACCCAACATACTGTATAAAAACTAACACAACTCACAGATGTGTATAATATTGGCATGCCAGCCAAGTGAAATTAAGAAAGACCCGAGTCTAAGATTTTCATCAATACAGTATTAGACACTTTAGTAGTAGGGATATTTTTCGTGGTTCGGTTATTCCCATTTGTCTCTATCTATTGGTGGGGAGGTATATGAAGGAACGACTCAGTGGATTTTTTTTAACATACGAACACTGTCGAACCATGGTATGATTACATCATATTCATACTTATTAATCGGAATCAACCTTTATTCTTCAAACAACATATCGATAGGTAACATAACGCTCTGCTGTCTCACTTGGTCGGATAATCTTCATAACTTGACCATGCTTTAGTCCATAGTAACGTGCGATTGAATCAGACACCTGAATCCTAGGTAGCTGCATCCAATTGAAACAATATGACGAAATGAGACTTTATGAGCAAGAAGTGATCAATAATGGATTATGTCAAACAAAATGTTATGAAAGTATTTGGGCAGTCGAACGTTGCCTTTCTTTCTTACAGATGCATAAACTGACCTGTGTTTCTTTGACAGTGTATCGTTCCAGTAAAGTCTTCTTTTCTTCATTTGTAAGTACTCGGTGTTCAGGGACTAAAACATGATCTTTAACATTGATCAACAACTCTGGCTCCTTCATTTCAGAAAATATGATGAGAAAGTGAGTCAACCGAGTCGAAAATCACTCGTAGCGTATTTCTAATGCATATTTATAAAAAATTATGAATATGATATCATTTTTGCTGTAACATTTATAAAAGAAGGTTTGTTGGGTCAACCCGACCAGACATATTTTTAACTGTTAACTTGTTCTCCCATTTTACCACATCTAATGAATATACATGTTGGCGTCTTGGAAACTTGGTGTAAGTAAAATTTTGAGATCTGTACTATTTTTAGTTTTGATCCATAAAGACGAAATATAACAACTGACCACCTAGCATAACTAAATCAATTCTGAAGCACTGGATGCAGCACAGAATTGCAGAAAAAAGGCACCTTTCGCCATTTTACCATGAATATTTGACCGTGCCAATAGTTTGTATACAGTTTAATCTTTCCATTATTTACTACTCCGTATATTACATAAAAGGGGTTGGATCATGCTTTTGGAATGGTATCATACTACCATATAATACATGTTCTTGTGATTAGAATACGTGTCATTTAAACTAAGAGCTACATGTGAATAACAAATGTCGGGACACGAGACCCGGGCACTTAAGAGAAGTGGTTAAAAAGAATAAAGTACGTTTGAGCTTGAGAAAGTGTGTTTCTTAAAAAATGATGAAAATGGAACACTTCTATGAAAGTTAGTGACTAAATTGGCACGGCATTTGGTACAATCAGCAAATTCCATGTGGAACACCAAGATAAGTATGTACGTTACTTTATGACATTGGACCTTGACAATATAGTATCGAGTAGAACTATAGCAACAACAATATGTGAAAGAAATATAAAACCTTTATGTGATCCAAAAGATGATGCAGTGGTTGATTCAGCAATACCAAAACTTGCAGATAGACCAGAGAGAACATAATTCGCAAAATTAATAAGGTAACTGAACTTTTTGTTCGGAATGATTAGAAATATACCATGTTATTGACTAATTTCTTATGGGTCAAGGCGAGTGCAAACTAGAACGTCCTAAAACACATGTAGTGTATCTGTGAACCAAACATAGTGAAAGCAGTAAATCACCTGGAAAACTTCCAATTGAAACTTGGAAGCTATCTCACTCATGCAGGTTCGAGCAAATGGTGTCAGATTTTCTCGGACAACAAGTATTGCTCGGGAAACATTTTCTGATTTCATACGTTCAGTGTAAGTCTTCAATGTCTTAACACCAACCTTTGGTTCCTCAGGGAAGAAGACATAGATCTGGTTCGCAAAACAGCATTAAACGAGTCATATCAGCTAACATAAACACCAAATCAAACAGACAACGAAGAACAAAGTGTCATAGTTTAAGACAGTAAACAACGTTTAGGACCTGATCAGCGCTATTATTTGGGTTAGCCTTGCTGATGATGAGATCTTCTCGTTTCATGTTCTCGCCGTATTTCCTCAAGAAATCATCTTTTTCCATATTGATTTCAAAGTCACCAACCAAATAACCCCTGTCTCTCAGCATTTCCATAACAGTTTTGCGGATCCTAAATAAACGGTTGATTTCTTCTTCTGTTAGCGTCGTTTATTGGAATATGTATATCATAACAATTATATAAAACATAACCACATAAACATCAAAGCATGCAATGGAAAACAGGATCTAATACTAGTAATTAATTAACCAAAATAAAAGAATATGCGTACCTTTGATTTCTAGCTAAACAAGAAATCGATTATCCAAGAACGAGTAAAACCCTAACTTAGGGTTTATGGAATTCGACTAATGGTAAGTCGAATAGGGTAAGATCACACAAGCAAAAGTATGCTTGATCTCCGTTCTTGTACACACGTATTAGTAGCGTTTCAATGAGAAAAACTAGGTTCTTTTTCACAAACAAACCAAACACTTGTGTTGTGTTTATTGGATCGATTTTCCCAAGGGTATGGGAAAGGGACGATCGGCTAGACACAAGAGGAGGGGAGAAGAGAGAAATTTGGTTGCTAGGGAATCAAGATTAAGTTAATTATGAATACAAGAGGCCTTGTATTTATAGGGAAACTAATCTTGTTCTCCAAGCTTGGGTTTTGAACCCCTTAACCCATGGGTCGGCCGAATATACAAGCCCAAGGGGTTTCTAGAACCTTCTTGGCTTGTATTTTCATCTCTAGTCCTTTAACTTAATATTTAACGACCGTTAACCAAACCCCGTTAAATACTAACGTCCGTTAAGTGTTTATTTGTGAAATTTAATAATTAAATCATAACTTATTATATTAATTATTAAAACATTGAAACTCATACGTAATGTGTGTAATCCCGAAGTCTCGTGTTCGAAACTGGTCATACGTATATTAATTTATATCCATAAACTTAACAGCTCCCACTTGGATATGCATTAATTTAGTAATGACATTGGTTAGTCTAGCTTAACACCCCAAATGCCCTCAGATCGACCCTGAGTATGGTTTTCTGGAAAAAACCTTTTGATAATTCATCATCATACTTATCATTTTGTTTCTAATACCACGTTAATATGGATATGGATCTAAGTCATTCCATGATTAACTATTCTGTTTCTCGTTATTTATAATTGATCAAGATTATCAAATCATCTGAACATATTCCAGATAGACCTTGGGCATGGCCATGCAAACATCTTGTCAACCCTACCAGGGCCCAGCAGTATTATACTTCAAAACAAATTTGAAGGAATAAATCCTTTCTTGACTACAAGCATAACCCTTGAACTTTGCATCACCTCTGAAAATAGCCCTTATAACTACCAGTTACGGATAGCGTTAGACATATCTTACAGAAAATGAGCTACATCCTCGGCTGTTATCTGGTATCTCAAGTCTGAGGATAAATATTCATGATTTACTTAATGACAAGATCCATAAAGTACAATCATGTGGTTGGGATCTGTCCTATAATCAACTTATCCATTATTGAATATCATGTGAATTTGGCATGTACAACGCATCAATATACTTAAGTATATTCTATCAAAACTCAGATTTGCCTTAATTCAATAATACTCCCATATTATTGATCAACAACGGACTATTTAGAATAACATAAGTTATTCATGGATTTAAACATGCAAATATAAGATACAATTTATTATTAATGAAGACAAACGTACCAAGTACTTTAATTCATTGTAAATAATAATTGCTTAACATCCCTTATCCAAATACTAAAATAGATCAACGCATGATAATTCCCATTAATGAATTATGCCTCAAGTCATGTCAAACATACTTGTTGACAAGGCATAAATCAACTAATTTGATCTATCGAAATTTTGAGAATACTTATTTCAAGAATTCAATTAGTGAAATTCTTGTATGTGTGTATTCAACTATTTTGATATTGCCACATAATATTTCATAAAATACGTGACATCCTCAACCACGAATTTATGATAATTAAACTACCAAACCTTTTATAGTTTAAAGTATTCTAATTCTTTAATGTATAATGCAACTATGCTTATAGTTAAGCATAACTAGCACTTATGGCCATTAACAAGGATGAAATCCTACCATGACTAGTATTGAGTGTCATCTCAATCTTATTAGCATCATTGTATGCAAACAACAATATGCTCTTTTAAAATTCCGTAAACTTTTAATATCCTTCGTGTAATGTTTGATACCTTCAAATCTTTCAAGATTTGTCAACTATATCAATTACGCAACAATTTGCCATATGACTCATACTTAGAATTTAGGAGCAACTCCAGGATGAGGATGTTAATTCTAAATCCAACCATATCCATTACACTTAGTTATCTAACAACCTTTAATTAGATATCAATGTTGTCAAATCATCTTTCATCAAGCATGATACAACAAACAACATGATGTACATGATAAATCCTTGTGTCAAACTTAGACTTTATTCATGTCATATCTTTTCAGAGATATGTTTCTATCTAGACTTTCTAATAGTATATCATGTTTATTAGAATCAATTATTTAACCGCTTATGTTTATAACAATAAACATATATTCCAAGGTTGTATATTTATTTCCAAACTTTCCAAGTGAAGTTTCATTCCAAACTAAGACTTAACATTTAATGTTAATAGAATGTTACTTCCTATATGTTATACAACATATATGAAATAAATATAACACTCCCACTAGCTTTCAGGAATATTAAGAAATATCTTATTTTAATTATAAATCAACACTAGGATTTAATAACTAAATATAAGTATATCTCCTAGATGCATGCATTAATCCATTCCTAAATGATTGCACTTTGTATACTTCCAAATATTATTTGAATTCAAATACTCTTTTCAATTACTTACCGTCCTCGCACAAGTAATTACCCAAGAAAGAGCTTTGATATTCCATTGTTAATTTCATATAAATGAAACTAAGAATGACAATCATAATCTTTATACATTTAATGTGCCTAAAAAGAATTTCAATCACAGTTAATTGCTTAAGTGTGATTGATAATCTTTTCACACATTAAATATGTATACAGAATTTTGTCCATATGATTTCTACTCAAAATTTAAATCTCTAGGATTTTAATTTCCTTGTAGAAACTCATCTTCATTCTATAGTGTAACTATAGAGTTCAAGATTAATTACGTTTCCAAAACTAATTATCTTTGTGGACTGCATCTAAGTATTCATAGTATGAGTAATTTGCCAAAATCAATATTTGCAATATATCTTAAAGATCAACTCATAATCCTCAACATATTAAACAAATATTTGAGATATCCTTGCGGATCTATGAATAAGAATTCCATCATCTTGAGATTTAACATTAACATGTTTAATCCTTATTGTGACTTTGCTAGTGTATTTTTTAGAAGATTATGTATCTTGTAATTTTATCTTATCAAGATAAAACTCCCACTTGCCTTTTGCAATTTATAGATTATCTATAAATACTTAGCAAGTAGAGTAACACAAAATTGTTCTCTTTTGGGATATTACAAATACATGTTGACAGTTCCTTACATCAAGTTTATTAATGACCTACTCAAAAGCAGTTTAACAAATTCAGAACTTCAATTTTAAGACTTAATGTGATTCATCACATTCCATAATAAATGGTGTCTTATCAATCTTCTAGGTTGGAGTCTAATTGAGTATATACTTACCATACTCAATTTTCTAACCTTGATAACTTTTGGAAGAATAGAAGATCTAGTTATCTTAAATCAAACAATATAACAAGAGTTTGATTTTCCTAACTGAACATACCATACACATTATGTATTTCAAATGTTGTAAGTCAATCTTACAATATGTGAGATAAATATATTTCGTTTTGGCTTACCTATTTACCAACTAAGTCAAGTTAATGGTATAATAGACTTTCGAAGCCAATTGCATGCTATATAACATAAGTACTTTTTAACCAAGTCACTTCATGTCCATGTCTTAACAAGAAGACATAAACTGTTATAATCCCAATTTACGTTATAAGTCATTGATCAACTCAATGACTTCTTGTATATGTTTAAAAAACATAACAAGTTAACGTTTTACTTTATTTATAAGTCTTATAGTAATAAAAGACTTCATATTTATATCTTTACAATAAAATATAAACATGTATAACTAAAGTAATCATGAACACCACAATTTGGTTTCAATAGTAATTTCAAGTTAATTTATTACTTCATATATTTATGACATTCCAAGAATACATAAATATTCAAATTTGAAGTAGTATTAGATTACTTCATTTATTTATGTCATTGCAATAATACATAAATATTCAGTTTGAAGTAGTCTTATTATCATATTGACACTTGTTCTAATAATTACCTAATTTAGAAACTTGCAAATTAACATAGTTTCATTACATCAGCTAAGGCTGCTAGTGATGAAAGTATGTAATTTACCTTGTCATTAATATCTATGTCAAGTTTTCACTTACGCTAGATATTAACTCCAAGTGTCTTATTAATTAGATGTAAATAAAACACATTAGAACATTAATCTCTCACCTTGCAGTTAAGAGAATCCTTTAAATCATATCCCTTTGTGTTGTTGCTTGCACACAATAAAGATTTCTCCCACTTGTGCATGGAACAACATCATGTATCAGATAAACAACACGTCAATCGTTTGTTTATGTGATCAATATGATATAGAACCACCTTGTCTAGTAATGAAACATACATGACTATCTTTAAAACCAAAAGTGTCTATAATTGGAAAGTAATTATCTCAAGAGATTCTAGAGATAATCTGGGTTACTACCAAGATATCAAAGCTTGTAGCTCCCACTGAATTACAGATCATTATATTAATACATATAATTCAGTAATTACAACACAATGCTCCCACTGGATTTGACAACATTATAAGTGTTTCATAACCAGTAAAAGTAAATAGTGTGCTGTTTACTTTCCTACACCTTTGAGGAATCCCATACGTAACAATTACTAAGGTACTCAAAGAATGTATTCTACTTTGTAAATGATGGGCTATTCATCAATGCAATTAACTTGAGAAATTGGGCATGCAATTTCTTCCACAATATGACTACCATCCCCACAATGGTATGTAGCATCTTTAATTGGTCAAAGCACAACAACTAGGCAAAGTATGCTAGTTTGCCTTTTACCAATTTTGCGGTAACTAGTCTAGCTTCTAATTTTAATAACTCATAAAACGTGCAATTTTCTCAACTATTAAAATTTTGCTATGAGTTATTTCTTAGAATTTTGGACAATTCTAATTTTCCTATTATACCTTTCTCATTTATGAAAAGGAATAGGATTCAATCCCACTCTTCTCAAAGAAAGTAGACTAGGTTTGTTCTTTTTAGTAAAGTTGACTCTAGCCAAAACCCCTACGGGTGTAGATCAATTTTCCACTAAAAGAATGCCCCACGTTTACGGTTTTAACGTTGCATTTATACATTAACAGAATTTACAAAATTCAATTTTAGTATTTTCGATAATACAATTTTTCAAGAAAATTAAACACCCATGGTAAATAACATTTAACCATTTAATTTTCACTTGAAAACTAGGATCCAAATTGACATAGTTTCATCACATCAGCTTTGGCTGCTAGCAATGAAAGTACTCAATAAGGTACGAGTTGAACTCAATTGCCAATTTCTAATTGCAATTCCTAGAATTATGGGATTTACATATTTTGCCAATCTCAGTTGCAAATGTAAGCATGTTTTATCCCCATCTTTATGCCTTGACATAGTTTCATTACATCAGCTTTGGCTGCTAGTAGTGAAAGTACTTGGTATGTGATTAAACACATACCTTTTCTTGACCAAAACCGGACCTAAAAAGACCAAAAACTAACCAAAATGCCAAAAGATATTGTGTTTTTGTGTTTTTAATTGTGCAGGGAAGGATATTTCAAAAATCGACAAAAGACACAAGAAAATCGGGAAAACGAGCACGGGATACGGAAAAGGCTCAGAAACGAATTCGGGAAAGTCATACTTGGTCAAAAAGTCAAGAATCACCCTTAGATCAACTTTGATGAATTGGCAAGTTCAGTCCCTTGAGGATTCAGAATTTACATTTATGGTCCCTTTAATCAAAAATACTTAAAATCCATAACTACTTCCTTAAATCCGGATCCCTTAAAACAACCTACTACACTCATTACCCAACCCACCTTAATTATTAAACCCAGCCCACTCCATAAACATTGAACCCAGCCCACCTCTTTGACCCATACCCGAACCCACATTTAAACCCAGTCAAACCACAAGTAAAAAAAAATATATAAAAAACACACACCCAATCTCACACACGCGCGCCCAAATTTATCCCCAAATCTTACTGTAGCCACGAAGAACCCTAATTTACTGCACGCCCAATTACCTCGTACCAAATTAATTACCTCATGATTAAAAGCTTCTAGAAGGACCTGACAGTTGCAGGGACACGTGGGAGCCAATGATTGGAGAGGCCACATCACACAATCCAATCCAAGGGCCAAGATCAAAGCGTGGAGAGAAAGGGATGATCTAAGGGTGAAGATTGGCTAGGAGGCACACGGATTGCCAGGGTGTCACACCTAGAAGGTTCAATGGAGCTCTATAAATAGGAGGGTCTCTCCTCAAATGAGGAGTTAGTTTTTCGTATTGTAATTTTTTTTTTTCTGTTTTTGTTTATTGTTTTCAGTTTTAATTTTCTAGTTTGTAATAGGTTTCAAGTATTTCCTGAGTTTCAGTTTCAAGTATTTTGTAATTTTTATCTTCTTAATTAATGAAAATTTTCATTCAAGGTTCTATTGATTCTGAGTTTTCTTTTAATTGTTGTTATTGATTTCAGTTTATTATTGTTAAATTCAGCTTATTTAGTTTTTGTTGATTTCAATCTCTGATCATCATTTCCATTAAAATATTAAAAAATAATAATAATAAAAATATAATAAGCTGTTTTCTTATTTTGTAAACTTATGTAAGCTCATTAGCTTATTGTAAGTTTTTGTTAAAGTCTATTCTATATTTGCTTCAAAAATCCAAAAAGTCAAAATAGTCAACTGTTCAGTCAACATAAGCTGTGGCGATAAGCTGTGGATAAGCTGATTTGACAAAGCTGTTCTGGGGTTATTATTGGCTTAATTTTAAGCCTGGGTTATAGTTTTTGAATACTGGATCAATCAGAAGTTAGCAGGATAGCTTGTAAGTCCTAATCCTTTTCTAGCTTATTTGACTAATTAAGTGATAGCTTATAGTTCTGTTTTTATTGCATCTGATTTCTGTTTTTAGTCAAGTAATTAATTTAGATAAGCAGAGTGTAGGGTAGCTTAGGATTTAAATCAGTTGAGTCTAAGCGTAAATTGCATAATCTGAATTTGAGACAGTGTTTGGATTAGAGGGTTAGTAGCTTGTTACTGTTGATGTGCACTTCCTAGGAACTAGAGCTGAGTTGAGGAATTATAAGCCATGGTCAGTAGGCATTTTAATGTTTTGAGCTGATTTAATGGTACTTGGTTCTTGATTTGATTTGCAAGCTCAAACTGCCAATAATAAGTACAACATAAGCTGAGCTTATTCCTACCCATATTTTGGCATTTCTAGTTTACTTTTAAGTGTTTAAGTATAATTCCAAAGGTTGGTTTGCTGTGGTCTAGGATTGAACAAAGTTTGCGCCAAAACACTTTCCTGCTGCATCATAAGTCTGCTGTGCAAATTTTTTTTTTTTTTTTTTTTTAGCTGCTGAACTGGGAGGGCTTGTGGCTTATTCATTTAAGCTCAGACCCTAATTTCTGGTTTATAGCTAGTTAGAACATCAAGGATTAGGTGCATCATCTGGTATCTAAGTTTTGAGCTTATTAGATAGCTTATTTGGGGTCTAAAATATCAGCTCTTAAACCTGTTTTGGGCCTGCTACTATTTCAGTTTCAACTTCACTTGTTCTAGGTTCTAATTAGAGTAGCAATTGGTGAAAGATTTTGGGCATAATTGGAATTTAAGTAGAATGTCATATGAACTTTGAGTATCTGCTTTTGGATTTGCACAATTAGTTCTGGTCTAGCTTATAATTTAGCTGCTAACTGCTTGTTTGATCACTGCAACTTCATTTGGTGTGCTACTGTTCTTCTGCTTATTATGCTTATTCATGTGCTTATTTTGAAATCCATTGATTGTTCTGTGCTTAACTAAGTCTGTTGAATCATTCCTGAGCTTCTGAGAATTTTTGGTTCACTTTTGCTTATTTTTAGCTTATTTCCAAGTGCTTATTTCAACTGTTCAGCTTATTTAAGCTGAACTGAGTGCTGATTTTATTTTTCTTATATTTATTATTAAAAATTAAAATTACTCAGAAATTTTCAGATTTTTCAAATTAGTTTTAATATTTTTAAATCATTTAAATAGTTTTAATTAGTTTTTAATTCATAAAAAATTATTAAAAAGTCAAAAAAATATTTTTCTTTTTCCAAAAATTTTCTTTTATCATTTTTAATATAGGAAAATTTAATTTACATTTTAGGGCTTAAATTTTAGAAAATCACTTTTTATTTACGTTTTTAAATTACGTCGCGTTCGTGTTTAAAATTCAATTTTCGTTTAAATGTTTAGCTTAATTTTTCTATTAGTTTAGTATTATTGTTAATCTTGATTGTTATTTTAAAATTAGTAGTGTAATCCAAAATCAATCACTCTTATTCACATTCACTACACGAATCACAAATCCCGAATCACTAAATTCCATTCAATCTTCATCGGGACTACGACTCGGGTTTTGCATATTTCCTTTGCAATTCCTTGGACTATAATTGAACGAATCAGTTTTTGGCGCCGCTGCCGGGGAAGGTTGAAGTGAGTGCGTGATTCCGTTTTTCGATTCGTGTTTTGAAGACCCTTCCTCGGAAGTTATCGTTTTTATAAAAAATAAAAATACAAAAAGAAAATAAATAAAACACTTTTCCTAAAGTGTTTTCACCATTAATAATAAATCCTCGCTCTCGAGAGGGCGTTGTAAACCATTCCGAATAAACAACAAAAGAGATCGTGAAGTTAAACGTTTCTCGGATTATTTCTTTACTACAACCTATACACGGGGTTTAAGGAGGTCTTGACATTAAATTGCAGACCGAAGAGAGATCCATTCTTCTCTCCCGCCACGCTGCGCGTAGTTTTGAAAGAAACCAGTACGGTTGATCGAACGATCACCAAAAAGATAATAATTATAATTTTTCCTTAATTAAAAATCCAAAAAGATTTTCTCTTCAAAATTATTTTCCATTTTTCTTTTGTTATTTTCTATGTTTTTTAAACTTAAAAAACCCAAAAATATTCTTCTTAGATCCTCTTAAATGTTTAATTCTTATCTTCTTAATCCTCTATATTTTTAATTCTGATGGAATCGTTTATCCCGTGCGTCGGTTGTGGAGAGCCACTCTTCGGTTCACCGTGTCGGTGGTGTACATGCGATCGGTGTGGTAATGATATTCGGGACGGACGTTGTTTATTTTGTGGTTCAAGTAATTCATGTTATGATCCAAATCCGAATTCGTTCACCAACTCCCCAAATTTTTCCGACTGCCCACCACAGCCACAACCGTCTTCGGTCGACCAGCTTAATTGCTTAAATTGTGGAGATCCGTTAAAAGCTGGTCTACTTTGTCAACTTTGTATGCTTTATACATCAAGTTTGTCACAACAATCATACTGTTGTGAGTATTGCGGAGATCCCCATTATGGTTCTGATTGTCAAACCGAGAACATGCCCTATGAGCATATTCCATATGACAATCATGACTCATCCGGTTTTGACCAACCTTCCCAATACACAACCCCTCAGCACCTTCTTCTTCAAAGGTTGTTAACTACTAGAGCTGAACAGATGATTGCTCAAAATCAATTCAACATGAACCTTCTAGCTGAAATGAACCGTCTTCAGGAGAGGATTCTTATAACTCAAAAACAAGATCCTCCTGTTGACTCGTCTTATCACGAAGAAAGGGAAGCGTCTCGACCAGTAGAGAACCTTCATTGTGCCAATATGTCATTCACTTATTACGATGACGATGATGACGAGGATTCTATTGGGATATATTATAAGGAGCCGTCAACAGAAATCACTCCCGTCCTTCTTTCTAAGGAACCCGAGGACTCTCTAAAAATGGGGGACGAGCATCTCGACACTATTCCGGCAACGGAATCAGACAAAGTTGAGAACCTCGTTCCAATCCCAAGTGAGTCCGAGGAAATATCCGACGATGAAAGTGATTTTCAATCTTATGGAGATTCCCTTGACGTTTCCGAGATTACTTCCGGAATTTTCTCTAACCCTCTTTTTGAATTCAATAATGAGTATACTTCTTGCAAAGTTAATCCTCTTTTCGATGGAGGGTTAGAGGACGTTGAGGGCGAGGAGGATCTTTTTTCCAATCTTGATGAGCCCATACCGGAACTCACAGATTCTCCTCGTATTCTTGAATCTCCTCATGAGGAGTTCTCTGATGAACTCACTCATATCATACCTCCTCTGGAGTATGATTTCTATAATTTTGAGGAAGATCCCGACCCGGGGGGAGATGTACTTTATCTTAAGAGTTTTATTATTGATGATATCATTCCGACCCTCCCTCCCGAGGTTTTCAAGAGCTTTGATGATGAAGAATGGATCCCCATTCTAATTATGATCTTTCTTCCTTTCTTCACCTACCCGGTGACTTCTCCTCTTCTTCACTCATTTGTAAGTGAAGATATCATCTTTGACCCCGGCATCTCTCATTCTTTTCAGCCGTGGGTATCTCATCGGAGTGGAACTTTCATATGCTTCAATGTTTATCCAAACATCTTGAACGAAAGTCCGATTGAGATTATTTCTTCCACTTGCTCCCCCAAGGACAAATAAATTCGGGGTCGAGTCAAGCTCATGTGACTCGGTTACCAAAAACAAGCGCTTCGTGGGAGGCACCCCATGCTTATCTATCTATCTTCTTATCTCTTTTCTAATAAAACATGAAGAGGTCTCCTCTTCCGTATCTTGTGTTTCGTTGTTTTCTGTGGTATGTCCAGGAATGCCCGATGATGAAGACTCTCGTGCTCGTAGTTTCCTTCACGCTACTCGAGTTTCATCATTCGCTGCTTATCCGATATCCTAAAATCTTATCGTTTACATCTATCTTTTGGCATAATTAATAAACGGCCTTAGATTTATGTAGGAGAACCCTTACCTTTAAGACATTGAGGACAATGTCTCGTTTTAGTCTGGGGGGGTAATCTGTCGATTCGATTTTTGCCTTGCACTTTTTGCCGTTTACTCATGCAACCCCGTTTTTTCTCAAAAATTGAAAAAAAACCAAAAAATGAGAAAAATTTAAAATTTTTTGTGCAAAAATATAATAAATTTTGACAATTTTGTTGATTTTCCGCTGGTGAGAGTAGGAATAAAATTCTGACTTGATCGGGCGTGTTGAGCCCTAGCTTGTTCCCTTAACCATTTATAATCTATAAGCTCGTGCTAGTCTTTTACACAAGGAGCTAGAAAACGCGAATTCTTTTTAAGAGTTTGCAAGTTCCCGTATTGACTTTATATATGCATGGCTTGATTATTTGGCTAAGCATTCGCGGATCTTATTATTTAAGATTTTAAATTTGCGAAGAACGAGAAATGATAGAGTTGTTTGTAAGTTAGATTGCTAAACGTGGAGTAGTTGGATCTCTTTAAAGCTCATCAAAGTTATTTGTGGCTTTTTGTTCCCATAAGCTTGTTTCACCTTAAAAATAGAAATCTATGAATAATTAAAGCTATTTTAGTTTTGGCGATAATTAGTTTTTATTTCTTCCTTAGATAATTCTTGCTTATGAAAGTTGGGTACACATCAAGGTACTGTCAGTGTTACGGTGTAATAGACTATTCCATCTTGCCGGCTCACAACCGATGTTGGGATTGTTATAAAAGCCGTAGGACTTGGGGTTTGGCAACACAAATAATTAATAAATATAATAATGTATAATAATAATCCAAAACTATAAAAAGTTTTGTACATCTTGCCGGTTCGCAGCCGATGTTGTAGACTTCTAATAAAGGCAGAGGAAAAATTCCAAGGTCATAATAGACTATCACATCTTGCCGGTTCGCAGCCGATGTTGTGATTGTTATAAAGGGCCAAGGACTAAATACGTTAATGTGCTTAAAAATGTTAAAAATGCCAAACTTCGACTCCGGGGGTATCCTAATAAAGGCTTCTGTCTCTGGACTCGTAGATGAGTTGTTTCGGTCGCAAATAAAAGGGATATCCTCAAAATCGTGTTAAATCAGAGACCTTGATGTGGACCTCATTTTTGTATGCAACAGTTTTCGAGGGAAGGTTTGGAAACTACTTAGCGTCTAAACTAAGGTATCTTTATCGGCTTAAAAATTATCGAAACGAGAATTTGAAGAAATTCATTTCTCACCAAAAATAAAATAAATAGAGGAAAATAGGAATTTGGGAACAAGAGGTAATACACAATTAACTTTCATGAGTAGTGTTGGCAATCTAACTTGTAAATGACAATGATTTCGTTTTTAAGCTTAGTTTGGGGACTCGTGAAAAATCAGGAACGACGAATTTTATCCGTATGGTCACTTCTTAATGAGTCGTGTTTCCTACTCGAAGACCCTAAAAATTATCGATAGATAATGATTGTCAAACAAAGCCGTCACATGAATAATAAGAAAAATACAAAAATAGAATAAAATGGAAAATCGGGGAGTTTTTAGAACTTAAGATTTCTTAATCTCTTTTGAAAATTTTGCTACTTCTCAAAGTTAGTAAAAAGAGATTGGAAATTTTCGGTTTCAAAAACGTGTTTTTATAACATTGCATGAGGACATTGCAATAGCTTAGTCTGGGGGAATTTGGTATGTGCTTAAACACATACCTTTTCTTGACCAAAACCGGACCTAAAAAGACCAAAAACTAACCAAAATGCCAAAAGATATTGTGTTTTTGTGTTTTTAATTGTGCAGGGAAGGATATTTCAAAAATCGACAAAAGACACAAGAAAATCGGGAAAACGAGCACGGGATACGGAAAAGGCTCAGAAACGAATTCGGGAAAGTCATACTTGGTCAAAAAGTCAAGAATCACCCTTAGATCAACTTTGATGAATTGGCAAGATCAGTCCCTTGAGGATTCAGAATTTACATTTATGGTCCCTTTAATCAAAAATACTTAAAATCCATAACTACTTCCTTAAATCCGGATCCCTTAAAACAACCCACTACACTCATTACCCAACCCACCTTAATTATTAAACCCAGCCCACTCCATAAACATTGAACCCAGCCCACCTCTTTGACCCATACCCGAACCCACATTTAAACCCAGTCAAACCACAAGTAAAAAAAAATATATAAAAACACACACCCAATCTCACACACGCGCGCCCAAATTTATCCCCAAATCTTACTGTAGCCACGAAGAACCCTAATTTACTGAACGCCCAATTACCTCGTACCAAATTAATTACCTCATGATTAAAAGCTTCTAGAAGGACCTGACAGCTGCAGGGACACGTGGGAGCCAATGATTGGAGAGGCCACATCACACAATCCAATCCAAGGGCCAAGATCAAAGCTTAGAGAGCAAGGGATGATCTAAGGGTGAAGATTGGCTAGGAGGCACACGGATTGCCAGGGTGTCACACCTAGAAGGTTCAATGGAGCTCTATAAATAGGAGGGTCTCTCCTCAAATGAGGAGTTAGTTTTTCGTATTGTAATTTTTTTTTTCTGTTTTTGTTTATTGTTTTCAGTTTTAATTTTCTAGTTTGTAATAGGTTTCAAGTATTTCCTGAGTTTCAGTTTCAAGTATTTTGTAATTTTTATCTTCTTAATTAATGAAAATTTTCATTCAAGGTTCTATTGATTCTGAGTTTTCTTTTAATTGTTGTTATTGATTTCAGTTTATTATTGTTAAATTCAGCTTATTTAGTTTTTGTTGATTTCAATCTCTGATCATCATTTCCATTAAAATATTAAAAAAATAATAATAATAAAAATATAATAAGCTGTTTTCTTATTTTGTAAACTTATGTAAGCTCATTAGCTTATTGTAAGTTTTTGTTAAAGTCTATTCTATATTTGCTTCAAAAATCCAAAAAGTCAAAATAGTCAACTGTTCAGTCAACATAAGCTGTGGCGATAAGTTGTGGATAAGCTGAGGTGACAAAGCTGTTCTGGGGTTATTATTGGCTTAATTTTAAGCCTGGGTTATAGTTTTTGGATACTGGATCAATCAGAAGTTAGCAGGATAGCTTGTAAGTCCTAATCCTTTTCTAGCTTATTTGACTAATTAAGTGATAGCTTATAGTTCTGTTTTTATTGCATCTGATTTCTATTTTTAGTCAAGTAATTAATTTAGATAAGCAGAGTGTAGGGTAGCTTAGGATTTAAATCAGTTGAGTCTAAGCGTAAATTGCATAATCTGAATTTGAGACAGTGTTTGGATTAGAGGGTTAGTAGCTTGTTACTGTTGATGTGCACTTCCTAGGAACTAGAGCTGAGTTGAGGAATTATAAGCCATGGTCAGTAGGCATTTTAATGTTTTGAGCTGATTTAATGGTACTTGGTTCTTGATTTGATTTGCAAGCTCAAACTGCCAATAATAAGTACAACATAAGCTGAGCTTATTCCTACCCATATTTTGGCATTTCTAGTTTACTTTTAAGTGTTTAAGTATAATTCCAAAGGTTGGTTTGCTGTGGTCTAGGATTGAACAAAGTTTGCGCCAAAACACTTTCCTGCTGCATCATAAGTCTGCTGTGCAAATTTTTTTTTTTTTTTTTTTTAGCTGCTGAACTGGGAGGGCTTGTGGCTTATTCATTTAAGCTCAGACCCTAATTTCTGGTTTATAGCTAGTTAGAACATCAAGGATTAGGTGCATCATCTGGTATCTAAGTTTTGAGCTTATTAGATAGCTTATTTGGGGTCTAAAATATCAGCTCTTAAACCTGTTTTGGGCCTGCTACTATTTCAGTTTCAACTTCACTTGTTCTAGGTTCTAATTAGAGTAGCAATTGGTGAAAGATTTTGGGCATAATTGGAATTTAAGTAGAATGTCATATGAACTTTGAGTATCTGCTTTTGGATTTGCACAATTAGTTCTGGTCTAGCTTATAATTTAGCTGCTAACTGCTTGTTTGATCACTGCTACTTCATTTGGTGTGCTACTGTTCTTCTGCTTATTATGCTTATTCATGTGCTTATTTTGAAATCCATTGATTGTTCTGTGCTTAACTAAGTCTGTTGAATCATTCCTGAGCTTCTGAGAATTTTTGGTTCACTTTTGCTTATTTTTAGCTTATCTCCTAGTGCTTATTTCAACTGTTCAGCTTATTTAAGCTGAACTGAGTGCTGATTTTATTTTTCTTATATTTATTATTAAAAATTAAAATTACTCAGAAATTTTCAGATTTTTCAAATTAGTTTTAATATTTTTAAATCATTTAAATAGTTTTAATTAGTTTTTAATTCATAAAAAATTATTAAAAAGTCAAAAAAATATTTTTCTTTTTCCAAAAAATTTCTTTTATCATTTTTAATATAGGAAAATTTAATTTACATTTTAGGGCTTAAATTTTAGAAAATCACTTTTTATTTACGTTTTTAAATTACGTCGCGTTCGTGTTTAAAATTCAATTTTCGTTTAAATGTTTAGCTTAATTTTTCTATTAGTTTAGTATTATTGCTAATCTTGATTTTTATTTTAAAATTAGTAGTGTAATCCAAAATCAATCACTCTTATTCACATTCACTACACGAATCACAAATCCCGAATCACTAAATTCCATTCAATCTTCATCGGGACTACGACTCGGGTTTTGCATATTTCCTTTGCAATTCCTTGGACTATAATTGAACAAATCAGTACTCAATTAAGTTAACCAACTTAAGAAACTACAAATTACCATAGTTTCATCACATCAGCTTTGGCTGCTAGTAATGAAAGTATGTAATTTACCCTTTGATTACCATCCTTTGATCATCACATCAGCTTTGGCTGCTAGTAATGAAGGTATGTAATCTCAGGTGTTTCCGTTTCATTGGATTGCATATAACTTAAATTAAGGGTATTTATATTTCGATGTGTGTAATCAAAATTATGTACAAAGATGTCATGCATTCATCTTGTATCATATGTTTCATGTAAAAACTTTTACTCATTAGTTTCTTTACTAAGCTTAAATCAACAAAGTTTTAATTGATGGCGTTGAGAAACTTACAACTTTGCCTTAAGATGCTTCGTACATATAATGGTTGTACTTGGTAAGTCTAATTTGACGCACAAGCGGGCGGAGAGACAGAATGGAGTCTCTTTAAGGCCACAATTTAATGCGAAACCAACCTTATAGTTTGTCAAAATTAGGTCCGCCTTTCGACCATATGTACAGTTGCATCAATCAATTAAAAGTTTAAGATTTTTAAAACTTAAAATTTTTATGTTGTAAATTGTAAAATTGCTAGTCTCGCCTGGGAGCAAATTACCGTGCGAAGCGAACCACTTTCGGCACATAAGACTTTGCAATATATAATTTACCACATCAAGGTTTCATAGTTATTAGGTAAATTTATTTTCTATTCGAAAAATTACCCTCTGCTTACAATTCAACAATTTAAACAAAAAGGACAAGTGATTTAATAAAAATAAATAAACACATAATAACACATATAATCTTAACCATTAAATCATATAGCCACATGCAAAACCTTTTTGATAAATCCTATTAATAATCTATATGTGAATTATTATGTATATAATTACTACGACTCCCATTGGTTTTCGAGCGCATTGTACCCAATGGACCACAGACACCAACAAGTTGGTCGCGTAAGCCTTAGTAAAGATATACCACGTTGCACATATAAGATTCATTAATGTATTAATTAGGTCAACCCTAATTTTAGATCTATCTAAAACATGTAGCAATTACTTCAACTTCAATGTAATCCATGACAAAACATGCATGTTTTCATCATGGATTCTCACATAGCACTTATTATCATGTCACTACATATAATCAAGTCTAATATACGTATATCAATTAATGACATAAGGCAAGTACTCATTAATTAACAAATAAAAAATTACATGCAACCTAGGGTTTCTATAAGTTTTACAAAACTAAAACCCTAATTATAAAATAAAAGGGTGATCGACCCATATATCAAAAAATTAGGGTTTACTAATTTTTAAAACCCTAGAACACCATAAACATGTATTAATCATAAAGATCCAATTTTTATGTGTTTTGATAATTAATTACACAGTATTAACGGGCTCTTGATGCCACTGTTGGAATATGTATATCATAACAATTATATAAAACATAACCACATAAACATCAAAGCATGCAGCGGAAAACAGGATCTAATACTAGTAATTAATTAACCAAAATAAAAGAATATGCGTACCTTTGATTTCTAGCTAAACAAGAAATCGATTATCCAAGAACGAGTAAAACCCTAACTTAGGGTTTATGGAATTCGACTAATGGTAAGTCGAATAGGGTAAGATCACACAAGCAAAAGTATGCTTGATCTTCGTTCTTGTACACACGTATTAGTAGCGTTTCAATGAGAAAAACTAGGTTCTTTTTCACAAACAAACCAAACACTTGTGTTGTGTTTATTGGATCGATTTTCCCAAGGGTATGGGAAAGGGACGATCGGCTAGACACAAGAGGAGGGGAGAAGAGAGAAATTTGGCTTGCTAGGGAATCACGATTAAGTTAATTATGAATACAAGAGGCCTTGTATTTATAGGGAAACTAATCTTGTTCTCCAAGCTTGGGTTTTGAACCCCTTAATCCATGGGTCGGCCGAATATACAAGCCCAATGTAACACCCCGTGCCCGCTTAGACCAAAATTTAAAACTTTTTACACGGAAACGACTCACTTTTACGGACACCTGCTTACTCTTTTGACCACTGACAAAAATCTATAAACTTCCAGACCTTGAAACTATTTTTAGATGAAAGTAGACTCAATTACCTTCAAAACGATAGGTGGCACGACCCATTTTGACTTACGGATTAAAAGATATGATTTTTCGAAAACTGCCAAAAATCTGCACAGTCGGCTCTGACAGCGTCAAGCCTTGATAGGCCAGACGAATTTCTGGAGTTTAAAGGGTGACGGCGTCAAGAAGGCCATCAAGAACAAAACTCAGAGCCTTGATAGGCCAGAGAATTTTTGGAGTTTAAAGGGTGACGGCGTCAAGAAGGCCATCAAGAACAAAACTGCAATTTCACCACTAAAACCCATTTTGACCCATTTCATGACAAAACCACTTATACCACTTCCGTTTTACACCAAACTTTCCAGAAATCATTATATTAACATAATAAACATGTTCCAAGATCACTTGACCCGTTAACCACCCAAAATGGGTACGAACACGCTTAAACCAAACACCCCATTATCATTACTCAAAAACACTTAAAACACACTTTGACCCATCGATAGACTCCCAAATCGTTTTGACCTTTCTAACATACAAATTGACACTCGACTACACTTTACAAATCAATAAAAGACTCTCGGGGGTACAACCTTGTCACTCGAGCTCGGTGTTTTATACTAAGCTCCTAATTACGATTTATCCTTCAATCCGCTTCCAATTCCTTAGGCTATAGTCCAAGTCCTTACATTTCGCCGCACATAAACCTACAAAAACATTAACAACTAAAAGAATAAGCTTACGCTTAGTAAGTAACCCATCATAAAACATATATCATACACATACTTTCACATAAGCATCATAATCACATAAAAACCTCTAAACTACCACATACCACTCATATCATACTCAACTTCACAACGTAATCACATTCATTCAACACAACCATAATCACAACATACCTTAACTAGTCCAAAGCCGATAACTAACATACTCTTATCCAAAGTCACTAGCCATCCATCCTTAGCTTACAACCATACTAACCCAACTCCTATGCTCTTACACAACCACAATACATACATGATAAATACATACATAACACATGTTTTAGGGAGAGTTACTTACCTTCAATCCAAGCTAGACTACTAACATAAATCCCACCAACAACATCTTCTAACCATCATCATCATCATAATCATCATCTTCTACAATTAACCAAAACCTAACAACATAACAATCAATAACATAAACAAGGGTTAACATAACCCATCAAACATACTTATCTTTCATTCTTCATCATCATTTGATCATATCTTGATCAAATGATGAAAACCCACTTAATCCTTAAACTTTAACCTTAATAATCATCAAGATAGAAACACTTACATGGAGTGGGTTCTTGCTAGGACATAACCTTAAACACAAGGACTTCATCTTCTTCATCTTAAGCCACCACTAGCCTTTTCCCTCTCTTCCTCTTCTCTCTAAATCCGGACCAACAAAACACACCTCAATAATGAGGGAATTCTCTAGAAATGACTAGTTATAACTAGTTAGGTGCATCTTTGGCCAATTGGCAAGTTTGGCCCCTCAAGTCCCATTCCTTCTATTTTAACCACAACTAACTTATAACACATGTTTAACACTTGGCAACTTAGGTCCTTCTAGTTTATACATCACCTTTCATATTACTACATGAGTCATACTTTGACTACTAGTTTGACCATCGGGTTTGACTTTCCACGTAACTTCGTTGACCAACCAATTACATCCAACCTTAGCATATTTCATCTAGGGTGGGGCCTACTCGTAACCGGGATACAGGTCTAACATACAAGCCCAAGGGGTTTCTAGAACCTTCTTGGCTTGTATTTTCATCTCTAATCCTTTAAGTTAATATTTAACGACCGTTAACCAAACCCCGTTAAATACTAACGTCCGTTAAGTGTTTATTTGTGAAATTTAATAATTAAATCATAACTTATTATATTAATTATTAAAACATTGAAACTCATATGTAATGTGTGCAATCCCGAAGTCTCGTGTTCGAAACTGGTCATACGTATATTAATTTATATCCATAAACTTAACATCGTCATCCTCGTAACTTTTATGTGCCAAACAAACAATCGCCAAAGTAAATCATCGTTAGCGCCCTTGCAATTGTAAGCCAGTTAGTCAGCACGGCTATGCAGTCAAGTTAAGATTTACACTATAGTTACAATAACTTCAAGCAATGGACAGTCTTTAAAATCCATAACATCTTACAAATAATGAGAACTTCCAGCAAAACAAATTATCACAAAAAGCAGTATCAAAAAAGAACACAGAACGCCGTTATTGGTTACGATTAAATAGAGCTCAATCTTTTAAGCAGGAACCAATGACAAAGATTCATCAAATCATAAAAAGTCAAAAACATGCACTCTTATGTGTGTGAACTTAACATGACTATCATATTGTATCAACATCGTAAGCACATAGCAAAGGTTTACAACAAAACGTTTTTCTATACATTAATATATCATTCATACAATCATACAGATTCAAATACACTAAATGTACTGTTTTGCAAACAAAGTAAGCTAAAATTTGAACGCGCTTATAAACATAAGCACAAAAAATTAAGCTGTCCCAAACACCCTTTTACACATAAATCAACGTGGATTATTATTCATATACATGCATGTAACACTTGTAAACCGGTTTGGCAACAAACAATCTCTCCCATTCAACCGGTCATAATATCTACATACACGTACACTCTAATGTGTGTAAAATAACTCATACCTAGGGTTTACAATAACGATGTTCCATGTCACAATAAGATCGTCACAAAATGTTGTGTTAAATGTTTTTCTAGCTAGTCTACTGCATTATCGTAGAAAAAATTTGTAAACATGGTAACTTATAGACCTAGGTCTGCCACTGTATGTTACACAATACGCAAAATTATCAATAGCTAACACCAAGGTATTACGTATAGACTAGCTACATACACACACACACACACTATATATATATATGTGTGCAGATATATATATATATATATATATATATATATATATATATATATATATATATATATATATATATATATATATATATATATATATATATATATATATATATGTGTGCAGATGAATATATCATTACTAGTTGTTTCATATACACTTATCAATAATTTATCAAAATTCACGTACTACGTTAATGTGATTATGGATTGCAGCAACTTTGTTGGTGAAAGACTGAACAATGTTTGTTGTTACTTAGTATATACGAGCGGGTTAACCCGCGCGTTGCTGCGGGGCGGCCGTCTTTATGTTTATTAGAAATATGTTAACATTTTTTGGAGTAAGCAATCAGTTTTTTTTAGAGATTACAGCTAATATACATATAATGGTCCCAAAATGACCTAAAGCAAACACAATCCTGACAGAAAACAATATGAAAAAGACTGATGTTACCAAAGTATATGTTACACATTGGTTTCCTTGTAGTTCTTGGTACAATATCATTTTCCTATATCTATCCACCTCTGTTGGTGCATCAAGGTAATGTGTGCAAATACAAAAAAAAAGAGTCTTAAGAGAATGATTTTACATGTATCTTGAAACCCCCAATGAAAGATAAAGGGAATTGTAAATCTTGATTAAACTTTAACTCTTTAACCTGAAGAATAGCTTGAAGGTTGCGTCAAAGGCCATGGTGAACCTTTCTCGGACCTCGTCTAAATCTGGAAGGAAAAAAATTACATCATCAACAAAACTATAATAAAACTGCAAGAAAAATACGAATATAATGAAGCCTAATTACGTTCCCCTTTTCTTTCTGTCCATTCTATGTAACTATTTGACAAACGAATGGGTAGTTTAAGTAATCGATTCTTCTTTTGGGATCAACGTTTATCTTCATCTTTTAGCAATCCGGCAATGTAATTAATGGTGCATGAAATTACTTTCAATGTTATAACGGTAAGAGCTCCTACATAATAAAATAAAATATCAATTAGTTGGGGTTGAATTCAGGAGAATTAAATGGATTACAAAGAGGTTAACAGAACATGGTAATGGGCCAAATGTAGCTTGATTACTATAAGTAGTTGAGTCAAAAGGTCATCAACTGCCTAATAGATAATTAGTGTTGACATGACGAACAATAAAATATGAAATTATGGGATCAATAGTGTATGTTCATTACGGCTAACTATTGATGAGTGTGTAAATACTCATCATTTTACATCCATTAAAGACACAAAAATGACCAAAAACACCCAAATAGATCAAATATATTGCAGATAATTGAAAACAAGGCAAAACGGACAAAAACCGAGCACAAGATTGGAAAGTTGTGAAAAGCCGAGGACGGGGAAGAAATTTACGAGTTTGGACCGGGATACTGCTCAAGTTATCAAAAGTCAACCTCCAAGAATACAAAGTGTCACAAATAATCCTTGGAGATAAATTTCAGATTTGGCAAGAATGGTCCCTGGATTTTCAGATTGTACATCAAAGTGGTCCCTAAACTTTAAACCTAATTCTATACCTTATCCCATTTTTATCCTAATCCTAACTAATCCTAAACCCAGCCCACACAATAATAAACCCAACCCAATCCCAAAATAAATAAACCCGACCCACTTTCTTTCCCTTTAACTAATACCAGGTTTTACTTCGGTCAAATCCTTCTTCTAAAACCATGCCCGCCTAAAACCATACCGCTCCACCCTTATCCCTGACACAATCCACCCCCCCCCCTCCAAGCTTCCTCAATACTCTTCCTAACAAACCAAGAAACATTTAATGCTTCTTCCTCCCCTCAAGATAGCCAGTCAAGTGGTATTTTCCACTCACACCATTTTGGCGCCAAAACTGAAGATAAAGGGCTGAGATGATTTGAAGCATATCCAATGGTGGGATTTGATCAGAAGGATGAGAAGAGTCTTTTTGGATAGCTATTTAAGGGAATGAAGACACCAAGATAGAATTGTCCCTGCTTTTAGACCATTCGTAGTGTAGAAAGTACTTATTGCTTATTTCAGTTTCAATTTAAGTTTTAATTGTCAATTCAAGTTTGTTTAAGTTCATTTATCTTTAATCCATCAAGTATTGTATCATTTTCTGAAGTTAATGAAATTTCAATTTTAAAAGTCTACTGGTAATTCGAATTAAGTTATTTGGTGTTTGCAAAAGCTTATTTTCTGTTTGAATAAGTTCATATAAGCTTGATATAGCTTATTGTGAGCTTATGATAGAGTAATTCAGTTCTAATGTCAATTTTACTCAAAAAGTCAAAATAAGTCAACTTAGCTTATTGCTTATTCTCAGTGTTACTTTTCAGCTTATTTTCATTTGCTTGTGCTTAATTATGTTAGTTGAATATCCTAGTTGTTAAAAGCTCAGTTTAAATTGGTTATTAGAAGTTAAATTTCAAAGCAGCCTATTAGAAGGTGTGTTTGGGTCAAAGGTGAAAATGGGTCAAAACATGCACCCACTGTTCATTTGCACCTTGGATTAGTTTGATCTTGCTTAATTTAGTTGAAATAAGCTGTTTTGAGGTTGATTTAAGCTGCTTTGAAGAGTTTTATAGAATTAAGTTGTTTTGGCTAAGTTAGAAATTGCAGACTGATCATTCAGCTTATTTCTGATATGAGTTGTGTTTAGGATTTGTTTTGCAAACTTTAGGTGCATTATAGTGTGTTAAGATTGTTAGGCTAGAATTGATAGTATGTGATTAGCTGTTGAGAAAGCTTTGGCCAAATATGTGCCTACTATGTGGTGGTAATCACAAGTGCAGACTGCAATCAGACCCACAGTCCTATGTAAGTGATTATTTGTTTTATTCATTGCTTTTCCTTAGATTACTTAGTCATTCAGTTTATATTTTGCTTAATTTAACTTATTCAGTTCCATTTGTAGCTTTATATTAGCTTAAATAGTCTTTTACTTATTTCCCTTTGCCTGTTCTCCATTTAAGCCTACTGATCAGACCTTTGTAGCTAATTCTGAGCTTATTTCAAGTTTCTAAAATTAGTTGTCTTTGTTAAAATTGCTTATTGTTAAGTGCTTAATTAGTTTGTAATAAGAAAAACCAAAAGAAATAAATAAATAACAAAAAGAGGTTGCCCAGGTTCGAACCTGGGACCTCTTGATCAAACACACAACACACAAACCAACTGCCCTAGGGTCTTAGTTCAGTAAACCTTTGCACCCTTTTTTATTTAACCTTGTTTTTCTAATTTAAGCTTATTTCTCCATTTTGCTTATTATCGACTTATTAGAATAAGCTGATACCTTGTTAATATTTTTCCTAGGTCTGTCATATCATTAAGTAATATTAGAAAAAGTTTCAGAATTTTTAGAATAGTTTTAATATTTTTTATGCATTTTTCTTTTTAAAACAGTTTTTAATTCATAATAAAAAATATAAAACTCAGAAAAATATAAATCTTTTTTTTTAAATTTTCTTTTGTCATATAGATCCTAGAAAAAATAGATTTGTACCCGTAGAGTTTAAATTTCTAAGATTTGACGTTTTAGGCTCGGGTTTTCCCGGTTTAAGCGCGTTATTAGATTTTCTTTACGTTTTTGGCCTTAAGTGTTTTAAATTAATCTTTGCCTTAGTTATATTAATTGTTTCCAGTAATATTTCATAATTTTAGTTCATAAATCCCAAAATCTCTTTGCTCTCACTATTCATCACACGAATCACAATCCCGATCTCACAAATTCCATTCATCCTTCGTTGGGGAAACGACTCGGGTTACACATACTTCACTTGTGTTTCCTTGGAGAAAAATAAGTGTTGATTTTAACGAATCAAATTTTGGCGCCGCTGCCGGGGAAGGCTGAAGCGAATTTTTAATTTCGCGATTCGTGTTTTGAAAACCCTTCTTTGTGAATATTATCTATTAAAAAAATAATAATAAATAAAAAAAAATAAAAAAAAAATAAAAAAAAAAATAATAAAAAAACAAAATCATCATAAAAATTAAAAAACACATTAACACTTTTCCTAAAGTGTTTACAATACCATAAAAATATCCAACAAAACAAATCGTAAGTTAATTGTTTTCAGATTATCTTGAAATTACAACCTATACAAGTGGTTTAAGGATGGTTTGACATTAAATTGACAAACCGAAAGAGGCGGGTTTTTAATCAGCTTTCGAGCGGACCTTTGCTTCTCCGCCACTCTGCGAGTAGTTTTGAGAGAAACGAATTTCGATTGACGAATCGATCCCAAAAATATTGTGTTAAAATTAAAAAAAAAAAAAAAAAAAAACCCAAAATATTTTTCCTCATCCTCTTAAACCGTTTGATTCTATCTTCTTAACCCTCCTTAATATTTAATTCTCATGTCGTCACTGGGCTATCACTGTTTTGATTGTAAAAACTCGTTGATTGACAGTCTTCTTTGTTCAAAGTGTAAGTGTGAGCGGTGTGGAAATCATGCACCAAAAGGATCATCTTGTTATTGGTGTGAAGTAGCCCTCGAAAGTAAGCTTAATTCCATCGATAATACTCAAAGTTTTTCCGAACACCCTCCACAACCCCAGCCATCTTCACTCACTCAGCATAATTGTTTTATATGTGGAGATCCGTTGGGGGATGATTCACAGTGTGAACGATGTTTTTGCAAAGGATGTGGGTTTACTCATGGACTTTGTATATGTTGCACGTCTGAAATCGGAAATACATTTTCTTATCCAAATTTTCAAAACGATTTCGACTCCCCTCCTCAGAATTCATTTGGGCAAGAACCGTGCTATCAAAACTTCATTGATACATCGTTTCAGAATATGCCAAATGATCCTTGTACTAATTGTGGAGGTCCTCACCACAGTTTTGAGTGTCAAGCAAATAACATGCTTGTCTACGAGCAGGTTTCTTGTAATAGTCAAAATCTCGGTTATGACCAATATCCATGTACTTCTATGAATCAACCACAACAATCATACTGTTGTGAGTACTGTGGAGGTCCGCATTATAGCTCTGATTGTCAAATAAGGGACTCGCTTGTCTATGAGCATGGCCTTTTTAACAATTATGACTATTCTTATCATGACCAACCTCCACAGTGTAAAACGATTCAAGCATAACCTCAGCCAATTCCTCAAGAATTATTCCAAGAGATTCAAGATGAAAGGAATAAACTCCAGGAGTTGTTTTTCGAAGATGTATTCCAAAAACTTCAAGATGTGAGGGATACACTTAATGATTTGGCTGTTAAACATGCCCAAGATGATCGTCATGGTGAATCTATGGAAGATTTACTCGCCGAAGAACGAGCAGCACAAAGGCGTTTCCTATTTAATAAGGCTGCCATGCTCGATGACGAAGATGAAGACGACGAGGAGAGTACTATTCCTTTGAGCGATATCATTTCTCAACTCCCTCAGTCTATTGCAATCACATCCATCTTTCCGAATATGGACTCCGAGGACTCTCTCATTATGGGGGATGAGCATCTTAGCACTATTCTTGAAAAGGAATCGGACGAATTCATAAAGTCTAGTGCTGAGAACCTTTTCCCAATCCCAAGTGAGTCTGAGGATATTTCTGACAGTGAAAGTGATGATTCTTTTCGTAGTGATTATCCTCTTGACATTGAGGATGATTTTTCCGGGATTTTCTCTAACCCACTTTTCAATTCCAATGATGATTTTTCCTCTAGTGATGACGAATCACTTTCTGATGAGGACGTTCAAAATGAAAGTCTCAAAGTCTATTCGAATTCTCTTTTTGAATTTGATGATGAGTACTTTTCTAGCAAAATAAATCCTCTCTTTGATGAATAGTTAGAGAACGATGAGGTCAAGGACTCTATTATTCATAAACTTGATGATATGACCTCAATTCTTAATCCCGATATTGTTAAGGACAATCTTTCTCCGACATATGTGACTTTTCCTTCTGAGGACAGCCATTATATCGACTTCACATATGTCGTTCGAGTTTTTCTACCTTTCTTCGCCTTTAAGGTAGATTGTCCTTTCCTTCACTCGTTTGGGAGTGAAGACAAAGTTTTTGACCCCGGCATCTCAATTTATCATTCTTTTGAGCCGGATGTATATCATCGGAGTGGAACTTTCATGAAATTAAATGTTTATCTAAACACATTGAATGAAAGTCCGATGGAGATTGTTTCTTCCACTTGCTTCCCCATGAACCAATGAATTCGGGGTCGAGTCAAGCTAGTGACTCGGTTAACAAAAACATTAGCACCACATGGGTAAACACCCATGTTTCTGACTTCTTTCTATTTTCTGACACTAAGTGTGGGGGGATTCCTCTACTGTGCTTTGTTTTTTGTGTTGTTTGCTCTTGTTTGCAGGTTTCCCTTGGATTGTGATGATTGATGCGCCTGTTTTCAATCCAGCCGCCCAATATCCTATCCTTTTGCTAACGATTATCTAGGGATATCTTTTTAATCCTATTTGTGAAAATAGAGATTTCTTTCACACACTTGGCTATTAGTATTACCTTTTTATGTTCTAAGTGTCGGCATAATAGCCGGTACTTTGAATATTGAGGGCAATATTCAATTCTAAGTGTGGGGGGGAATTCTCTCGAATTTTTGTCACATTTGTACCTTCTAGTGCCCTAGTACCCCCGTTTTGGCCAAAATTTTAAATTTTTTTCGTTTTTAACTAAGAAATTGCAATAAAAAAGAAGAAGTGTTTAGTCTTGATTAGGTTAGAACAAAGGGAATCCCGACTCTGCCAGAGTGTTGATCTGGCTGCTTCCTTAACGATTAGACTAAGGTTTTATGATTTGTGCAAATGAAAATGCTAAGCGTAGAATAGTTGGTTTTCTTTAGAGCTTATATTAGTAATCTATGGCTTTTCCTCCCAGGAGATAACTAATCTGACTTAATTAGTGCTTATTTTTCAAACATTTGAACACACAAAATCATTTTTCTTTACGATTTTGAAAAATACTAGTTCAAAGCTTTATTTAAACTTCGGAACAAGTATATGTCATAATAATGTAAAAGTTAAGTAATAAATGTATGTGCTAAAAGCTTTGGTTCAAGATCGGCCCTTGGATTCTTATTTTCGGAAGGCGTTTAGGTCTTGGCTACCCTCTTACACCGGCCCTTGGACCTCTAATTCAGGAATGTGTGAGGTCTTGGTCTAAAACCCTTGGATCCTCATTTCAGGAATGTTTAGAGTCTTGGAATTCTCCGTTGTAACGGCCCTTGGATCCTTTATTCCGAAAGGTGTAAGATCTTGGTTTCCGTGAAACTCCGTTAGTTTATATTGCAAAAGTAAAAAAAAAAATGATGAAGAAAAATGAAAAGAAAAAAATAAAATAAAATGGAATGATATTGCAAAATGCAATAAGTTTTGAAACTTGCTTGTTGTAAATTTTAAATTTATCTTTCAACTAGTATTAGTCAAAGTTTTATAAAAACGTCGATTTTGGTTATCAAAATTTTGAATATAAGCACAGTCACCTAAACTTGATAAATGTGGGAGTGAAAAGTTAAGTTTCGACTTACATAGATTATTAGTATAAGTAGTGTTAGCATTTTACAAAAGCATTTGCACATTGAGTTTAAGCTTAGTTGGGAGTATAAAAAAGAGGATGACGATTTCAATTCCCTGGAGACACCCAGTTTGTGTGAATCTCGTTCCATGATACCATTTTTGGAAATCAAGCATGTTATGTATTTTTTTTTCTAGTTTAAATTTCGTGCATTGTATAAAAAATAAAAACGGGGTATGCTTGGTATTCTTTTGATCCTTTCATTACTTTATATGATCGGATTGCTAGGGACTAGCAATAGTTTAGTGTGGGGGATTGATGAGTGTGTAAATACTCATCATTTTACACCCATTAAAGACACAAAAATGACCAAAAACACCCAAATAGATCAAATATATTGCAGATATTCGTGGTTTGTGTTTTTATGTGTTTCAGGAACAAAAGGATTGAAAACAAGGCAAAACGGACAAAAAACCGAGCACAAGATTGGAAAGTTGTGAAAAGCCGAGGACGGGGAAGAAATTTACGAGTTTGGACCGAGATACTGCTCAAGTTATCAAAAGTCAACCTCCAAGAATACAAAGTGTCACAAATAATCCTTGGAGATAAATTTCAGATTTGGCAAGAATGGTCCCTGGATTTTCAGATTGTACATCAAAGTGGTCCCTAAACTTTAAACCTAATTCTATACCTTATCCCATTTTTATCCTAATCCTAACTAATCCTAACCCGGCCCACACAATAATAAACCCAGCCCAATCCCAAAATAAATAAACCCGACCCACTTTCTTTCCCTTTAACTAATACCAGGTTTGACTTCGGTCAAATCCTTCTTCTAAAACCATGCCCGCCTAAAACCATACCGCTCCACCCTTATCCCTGACACAATCCACCCCCCCTCCAAGCTTCCTCAATACTCTTCCTAACAAACCAAGAAACATTTAATGCTTCTTCCTCCCCTCAAGATAGCCAGTCAAGTGGTATTTTCCACTCACACCATTTTGGCGCCAAAACTGAAGATAAAGGGCTGAGATGATTTGAAGCATATCCAATGGTGGGATTTGATCAGAAGGATGAGAAGAGTCTTTTTGGATAGCTATTTAAGGGAATGAAGACACCAAGATAGAATTGTCCCTGCTTTTAGACCATTCGTAGTGTAGAAAGTACTTATTGCTTATTTCAGTTTCAATTTAAGTTTTAATTGTCAATTCAAGTTTGTTTAAGTTCATTTATCTTTAATCCATCAAGTATTGTATCATTTCTGAAGTTAATGAAATTTCAATTTAAAGTCTACTGGTAATTCGAATTAAGTTATTTGGTGTTTGCAAAAGCTTATTTTCTGTTTGAATAAGTTCATATAAGCTTGATATAGCTTATTGTGAGCTTATGATAGAGTAATTCAGTTCTAATCTCAATTTTACTCAAAAAGTCAAAATAAGTCAACTTAGCTTATTGCTTATTCTCAGTGTTACTTTTCAGCTTATTTTCATTTGCTTGTGCTTAATTATGTTAGTTGAATATCCTAGTTTTTAAAAGCTCAGTTTAAATTGGTTATTAGAAGTTAAATTTCAAAGCAGCCTATTAGAAGGTGTGTTTGGGTCAAAGGTGAAAATGGGTCAAAACATGCACCCACTGTTCATTTGCACCTTGGATTAGTTTGATCTTGCTTAATTTAGTTGAAATAAGCTGTTTTGAGGTTGATTTAAGCTGCTTTGAAGAGTTTTATAGAATTAAGTTGTTTTAAGTTAGAAATTGCAGACTGATCATTCAACTTATTTCTGATTATAGTTGTGTTTAGGATTGTTTGCAAATCTTTAGGTGCATTATAGTGTGCTAAGATTGTTAGGCTAGAATTGATAGTATGTGATAGTTGTTGAGAAACCTTTGGCCAAATCTGTGCCTACTATGTGGTGGTAATCACAAGTGCAGACTGCAATCAGACCCACAGTCCTATGTAAGTGCTTATTTGTTTTATTCATTGCTTTTCCTTAGATTACTTAGTCATTCAGTTTATATTTTGCTTAAGTTAACTTATTCAGTTCCATTTGTAGCTTTATATTAGCTTAAATAGTCTTTTACTTATTTCCCTTTGCCTGTTCTCCATTTAAGCCTACTGATCAGACCTTTGTAGCTAATTCTGAGCTTATTTCAAGTTTCTAAAAATTAGTTGTCTTTGTTAAAATTGCTTATTGTTAAGTGCTTAATTAGTTTGTAATAAGAAAAACCAAAAAAAAAAAAAATAATAACAAAAAAGGTGCCCAGGTTCGAACCTGAGACCTCTTGATCAAACACACAACACACAAACCAACTGCCCTAGGGTCTTAGTTCAGTAAACCTTTTGCACCCTTTTTTATTTAACCTTGTTTTTCTAATTTAAGCTTATTTCTCCATTTTGCTTATTATCAGCTTATTAGAATAAGCTGATACCTTGTCAATATTTTTCCTACTCTGTCATATCATTAAGTAATATTAGAAAAAGTTTTAGAATTTTTAGAATAGTTTTAACATTTTTTATGTATTTTTCTTTTTAAAACAGTTTTTAATTCGTATAAAAAATATAAAACTCAGAAAAATATAAATCTTTTTTTTTTAAATTTTCTTTTGTCATATAGATCCTAGAAAAAATAGATTTGTACCCGTAGAGTTTAAATTTCTAAGATTTGACGTTTTAGGCTCGGGTTTTCCCGGTTTAAGCGCGTTATTAGATTTTCTTTACGTTTTTGGCCTTAAGTGTTTTAAATTAATCTTTGCCTTAGTTATATTAATTGTTTCCAGTAATATTTCATAATTTTAGTTCATAAATCCCAAAATCTCTTTGCTCTCACTATTCATCACACGAATCACAATCCCGATCTCACAAATTCCATTCATCCTTCGTTGGGGAAACGACTCGGGTTACACATACTTCACTTGTGTTTCCTTGGAGAAAAATAAGTGTTGATTTTAACGAATCAAATTTTGGCGCCGCTGCCGGGGAAGGCTGAAGCGAATTTTTAATTTCGCGATTCGTGTTTTGAAAACCCTTCTTTGTGAAGTTTTCAGTATTTTTGTGAATATTATCTAAAAAAAATAAATAAATAAATAAATAAATAAATAAATAAATAAATAAAAAAAGCCAAAATCATCATAAAAATTAAAAAACACGTTAACACTTTTCCTAAAGTGTTTACAATACCATAAAAATATCCAACAAAACAAATCGTAAGTTAATTGTTTTCGGATTATCTTGAAATTACAACCTATACAGTGGTTTAAGGATGGTTTGACATTAAATTGACAAACCGAAAGAGGCGGGTTTTTAATCAGCTTTCGAGCGGACCTTTGCTTCTCCGCCACTCTGCGAGTAGTTTTGAGAGAAACGAATTTCGATTGACGAATCGATCCCAAAAATATTGTGTTAAAATTAAAAAAAAAAAAAAAAAAAAAAACCAAAATATTTTTCCTCATCCTCTTAAACCGTTTGATTCTATCTTCTTAACCCTCCTTAATATTTAATTCTCATGTCGTCACTGGGCTATCACTGTTTTGATTGTAAAAACCCGTTGATTGACAGTCTTCTTTGTTCAAAGTGTAAGTGTGAGCGGTGTGGAAATCATGCACCAAAAGGATCATCTTGTTATTGGTGTGAAGTAGCCCTCGAAAGTAAGCTTAATTCCATCGATAATACTCAAAGTTTTTCCGAACACCCTCCACAACCCCAGCCATCTTCACTCACTCAGCATAATTGTTTTATATGTGGAGATCCGTTGGGGGATGATTCACAGTGTGAACGATGTTTTTGCAAAGGATGTGGGTTTACTCATGGACTTTGTACATGTTGCACGTCTAAAATCGGAAATACATTTTCTTATCCAAATTTTCAAAACGATTTCGACTCCCCTCCTCAGAATTCATTTGGGCAAGAACCGTGCTATCAAAACTTCATTGATACATCGTTTCAGAATATGCCAAATGATCCTTGTGCTGATTGTGGAGGTCCTCACCAAAGTTTTGAGTGTCAAGCAAATAACATGCTTGTCTACGAGCAGGTTTCTTGTAATAGTCAAAATCTCGGTTATGACTAATATCCATGTACTTCTATGAATCAACCACAACAATCATACTGTTGTGAGTACTGTGGAGGTCCGCATTATAGCTCTGATTGTCAAATAAGGGACTCGCTTGTCTATGAGCATGGCCTTTTTAACAATTATGACTATTCTTATCATGACCAACCTCCACAGTGTAAAACGATTCAAGCACAACCTCAGCCAATTCCTCAAGAATTATTCCAAGAGATTCAAGATGAAAGGAATAAACTCCAGGAGTTGTTTTTCGAAGATGTATTCCAAAAACTTCAAGATGTGAGGGATACACTTAATGATTTGGCTGTTAAACATGCCCAAGATGATCGTCATGGTGAATCTATGGAAGATTTACTCGCCGAAGAACGAGCAGCACAAAGTCGTTTCCTATTTAATAAGGCTGTCATGCTCGATGACGAAGATGAAGACGACGAGGAGAGTACTATTCCTTTGAGCGATATCATTTCTCAACTCCCTCAGTCTATTGCAATCACATCCATCTTTCCGAATATGGACTCCGAGGACTCTCTCATTATGGGGGATGAGCATCTTAGCACTATTCCTGAAAAGGAATCGGACGGATTCATAAAGTCTAGTGCTGAGAACATTTTCCCAATCCCAAGTGAGTCTGAGGATATTTCTGACAGTGAAAGTGATGATTCTTTTCGTAGTGATTATCCTCTTGACATTGAGGATGATTTTTCCGGGATTTTCTCTAACCCACTTTTCAATTCCAATGATGATTTTTCCTCTAGTGATGACGAATCACTTTCTGATGAGGACGTTCAAAAAGAAAGTCTCAAAGTCTATTCGAATTCTCTTTTTGAATTTGATGATGAGTACTTTTCTAGCAAAATAAATCCTCTCTTTGATGAAGAGTTAGAGAACGATGAGGTCAAGGACTCTATTATTCATAAACTTGATGATATGACCTCAATTCTTAATCCCGATATTGTTAAGGACAATCTTTCTCCGACATATGTGACTTTTCCTTCTGAGGACAGCCATTATATTTACTTCACATATGTCGTTCGAGTTTTTCTTCCTTTCTTCGCCTTTAAGGTAGATTGTTCTTTCCTTCACTCGTTTGGGAGTGAAGACAAAGTTTTTGACCCCGGCATCTCAATTTATCATTCTTTTGAGCCGGATGTATATCATCGGAGTGGAACTTTCATGAAATTAAATGTTTATCTAAACACATTGAACGAAAGTCCGATGGAGATTGTTTCTTCCACTTGCTTCCCCATGAACCAATGAATTCGGGGTCGAGTCAAGCTAGTGACTCGGTTAACAAAAACATTAGCACCACATGGGTAAACACCCATGTTTCTGACTTCTTTCTATTTTCTGACACTAAGTGTGAGGGGATTCCTCTACTGTGCTTTGTTTTTTGTGTTGTTTGCTCTTGTTTGCAGGTTTCCCTTAGATTGTGATGATTGATGCGCCTGTTTTCAATCCAGCCGCCCAATATCCTATCCTTTTGCTAACGATTATCTAGGGATATCTTTTTAATCCTGTTTGTGAAAATAGAGATTTCTTTCACACACTTGGCTATTAGTATTACCTTTTTACGTTCTAAGTGTCGGCATAATAGTCGGTACTTTGAATATTGAGGGCAATATTCAATCCTAAGTGTGGGGGGGAATTCTCTCGAATTTTTGTCACATTTGTACCTTCTAGTGCCTTAGTACCCCCGTTTTGGCCAAAATTTTAAATTTTTTTCGTTTTTAAATACGAAATTGCAATAAAAAAGAAGAAGTGTTTAGTCTTGATTAGGTTAGAACAAAGGGAATCCCGACTCTGCCAGAGTGTTGATCTGGCTGCTTCCTTAACGATTAGACTAAGGTTTTATGATTTGTGCAAATGAAAATGCTAAGCGTAGAATAGTTGGTTTTCTTTAGAGCTTATATTAGTAATCTATGGCTTTTCCTCCCAGGAGATAACTAATCTGACTTAATTAGTGCTTATTTTTCAAACATTTGAACACACAAAATCATTTTTCTTTACGATTTTGAAAAATACTAGTTCAAAGCTTTATTTAAACTTTGGAACAAGCATATGTCATAATAATGTAAAAGTTAAGTAATAAATGTATGTGCTAAAAGCTTCGGTTCAAGATCGGCCCTTGGATTCTTATTTCCGGAAGGCGTTTAGGTCTTGGCTACCCTCTTACACCGGCCCTTGGACCTCTAATTCAGGAATGTGTGAGGTCTTGGTCTAACACCCTTGGATCCTCATTTCAGGAATGTTTAGAGTCTTGGAATTCTCCGTTGTAACGGCCCTTGGATCCTTTATTCCGAAAGGTGTAAGATCTTGGTTTCTGTGAAACTCCGTTAGTTTATATTGCAAAAGTAAAAAAAAAAAAAAAAAAAAAAAATGATGAAAAAAAATGAAAAGAAAAAAATAAAATAAAATGGAATGATATTGCAAAATGCAATAAGTTTTGAAACTTGCTTGTTGTAAATTTTAAATTTATCTTTCAACTAGTATTAGTCAAAGTTTTATAAAAACGTCGATTTTTGTTATCAAAATTTTGAATATAAGCACAGTCACCTAAACTTGATAAATGTGGGAGTGAAAAGTTAAGTTTCGACTTACATAGATTATTAGTATAAGTAGTGTTAGCATTTTACAAAAGCATTTGCACATTGAGTTTAAGCTTAGTTGGGAGTATAAAAAAGAGGATGACGATTTCAATTCCCTGGAGACACCCAGTTTGTGTGAATCCCGTTCCATGATACCATTTTTGGAAATCAAGCATGTTATGTATTTTTTTTCTAGTTTAAATTTCGTGCATTGTATAAAAAATCAAAACGGGGTATGCTTGGTATTCTTTTGATCCTTTCATTACTTTATATGATCGGATTGCTAGGGACTAGCAATAGTTTAGTGTGGGGGATTGATGAGTGTGTAAATACTCATCATTTTACACCCATTAAAGACACAAAAATGACCAAAAACACCCAAATAGATCAAATATATTGCAGATATTTGTGGTTTGTGTTTTTATGTGTTTCAGGAACAAAAGAATTGAAAACAAGGCAAAACGGACAAAAAACCGAGCACAAGATTGGAAAGTTGTGAAAAGCCGAGGACGGGGAAGAAATTTACGAGTTTGGACCGGGATACTGCTCAAGTTATCAAAAGTCAACCTCCAAGAATACAAAGTGTCACAAATAATCCTTGGAGATAAATTTCAGATTTGGCAAGAATGGTCCCTGGATTTTCAGATTGTACATCAAAGTGGTCCCTAAACTTTAAACTTAATTCTATACCTTATCCCATTTTTATCCTAATCCTAACTAATCCTAAACCCAGCCCACACAATAATAAACCCAACCCAATCCCAAAATAAATAAACCCGACCCACTTTCTTTCCCTTTAACTAATACCAGGTTTGACTTCGGTCAAATCCTTCTTCTAAAACCATACCGCTCCACCCTTATCCCTGACACAATCCACCCCCCCCCTCCAAGCTTCCTCAATACTCTTCCTAACAAACCAAGAAACATTTAATGCTTCTTCCTCCCCTCAAGATAGCCAGTCAAGTGGTATTTTCCACTCACACCATTTTGGCGCCAAAACTGAAGATAAAGGGCTGAGATGATTTGAAGCATATCCAATGGTGGGATTTGATCAGAAGGATGAGAAGAGTCTTTTTGGATAGCTATTTAAGGGAATGAAGACACCAAGATAGAATTGTCTCTGCTTTTAGACCATTCGTAGTGTAGAAAGTACTTATTGCTTATTTCAGTTTCAATTTAAGTTTTAATTGTCAATTCAAGTTTGTTTAAGTTCATTTATCTTTAATCCATCAAGTATTGTATCATTTTCTGAAGTTAATGAAATTTCAATTTTAAAAGTCTACTGGTAATTCGAATTAAGTTATTTGGTGTTTGCAAAAGCTTATTTTCTGTTTGAATAAGTTCATATAAGCTTGATATAGCTTATTGTGAGCTTATGAAAGAGTAATTCAGTTCTAATCTCAATTTTACTCAAAAAGTCAAAATAAGTCAACTTAGCTTATTGCTTATTCTCAGTGTTACTTTTCAGCTTATTTTCATTTGCTTGTGCTTAATTATGTTAGTTGAATATCCTAGTTGTTAAAAGCTCAGTTTAAATTGGTTATTAGAAGTTAAATTTCAAAGCAGCCTATTAGAAGGTGTGTTTGGGTCAAAGGTGAAAATGGGTCAAAACATGCACCCACTGTTCATTTGCACCTTGGATTAGTTTGATCTTGCTTAATTTAGTTGAAATAAGCTGTTTTGAGGTTGATTTAAGCTGCTTTGAAGAGTTTTATAGAATTAAGTTGTTTTGGCTAAGTTAGAAATTGCAGACTGATCATTCAGCTTATTTCTGATATGAGTTGTGTTTAGGATTTGTTTTGCAAACTTTAGGTGCATTATAGTGTGTTAAGATTGTTAGGCTAGAATTGATAGTATGTGATTAGCTGTTGAGAAACCTTTGGCCAAATCTGTGCCTAGTCTGTGGTGGTAATCACAAGTGCAGACTGCAATCAGACCCACAGTCCTATGTAAGTGCTTATTTGTTTTATTCATTGCTTTTCCTTAGATTACTTAGTCATTCAGTTTATATTTTGCTTAAGTTAACTTATTCAGTTCCATTTGTAGCTTTATATTAGCTTAAATAGTCTTTTACTTATTTCCCTTTGCTTGTTCTCCATTTAAGCCTACTGATCAGACCTTTGTAGCTAATTCTGAGCTTATTTCAAGTTTCTAAAATTAGTTGTCTTTGTTAAAATTGCTTATTGTTAAGTGCTTAATTAGTTTGTAATAAGAAAAACCAAAAAAAATAAATAAATAACAAAAAGAGGTTGCCCAGGTTCGAACCTGGGACCTCTTGATCAAACACACAACACACAAACCAACTGCCCTAGGGTCTTAGTTCAGTAAACCTTTGCACCCTTTTTTATTTAACCTTGTTTTTCTAATTTAAGCTTATTTCTCCATTTTGCTTATTATCAGCTTATTAGAATAAGCTGATACCTTGTTAATATTTTTCCTAGGTCTGTCATATCATTAAGTAATATTAGAAAAAGTTTCAGAATTTTTAGAATAGTTTTAATATTTTTTATGCATTTTTCTTTTTAAAACAGTTTTTAATTCATAATAAAAAATATAAAACTCAGAAAAATATAAATCTTTTTTTTTTTTAAATTTTCTTTTGTCATATAGATTCTAGAAAAAATAGATTTGCACCCGTAGAGTTTAAATTTTTAAGATTTGACGTTTTAGGCTCGGGTTTTCCCGGTTTAAGCGCGTTATTAGATTTTCTTTACGTTTTTGGCCTTAAGTGTTTTAAATTAATCTTTGCCTTAGTTATATTAATTGTTTCCAGTAATATTTCATAATTTTAGTTCATAAATCCCAAAATCTCTTTGCTCTCACTATTCATCACACGAATCACAATCCCGATCTCACAAATTCCATTCATCCTTCGTTGGGGAAACGACTCGGGTTACACATACTTCACTTGTGTTTCCTTGGAGAAAAATAAGTGTTGATTTTAACGAATCAAACTATATTGACATATTTTATAAGCAATGTTATGTAGATTGTCTAAAAGCCATGATAGTTTTAGTGAGATGAGACATTTAAATTAGACAGTATGTCGAAAGATTCTAACTCCAACAATTAACTTTAATGCATATACTTAACTTTGAGAAACTTATCATCGGAGGTACATTCATGTTTGGTAATTGGAATATCGAAACAAATGAGAATTTCTATTCAAGATGTACAAACTATTCCTAACAGTACATGTACTGTAATAGTAATTAATTTTCTACCATGTTAATCATGCTACAGCTAGTAAGTTATTTGACCCGCACTTATTTCATAAGTATCTCTCTACTGTTGAGCAAGCAATGGGACAAACATTTTGTTGCTATGGATGAACCTTTAATTCTTTTTAAAAGGTTGTAATTAACAGAGTGCTTATTTAAAAAAAAAAAAAAAAAAAAGAAAAAAAAAAAAAAAAAAAAAAAAAAAAAAAGCCACCGTAGGATAATCACCTAACATACTCATGACCCCAGGAACTGATATCACCTTTAGAACCTAACATTAGGTATTTCATACTCTCCTGAAATATGCAAAACATGAAAAACAACAATAGCAATACACAATGCGTCAATACCAAACCAAAAACAATCACCATCTGCCCAAAAAACAGCAGGTCAACAACTTATCTATATGCTTCATAATATAAATAAACATGTGTACAAAGCTCTCTTACCGGTTCACCATCAGCTGACATTGTCAAAGCCAAAACAGAAAGGACACCTGCAAGCAATTTCTGCATCAAAAAATAAAAGGCAATCATACATACTGAGACATAATAAAAATGGCCGCTTCTACAAAAACAGTATAAATACCTTTAAATCCGGCTCTGGCATCGACTCGTAGAAAGATTTCAAAGTACCATAATGTGGGCGCAAAAAATTCAATGGCTTCGGGACTGAAGTCATTGAACTTGTTAGATGATCAAGAAAAAGAGCCAATATAACAACCTGCAATTAAGTATTCATCTTATCGTAAGAGTGATCAAGAAAGTTTACACACAAATAAAAAGTTACTTCTATTAAATTTAAACAACTCCAGAGGAATGTATATTTATCACTAAGGGTCCGGGTCAAACAGGCAAAAAATAAAACATAGAAAGAAAAGCGTTAAAAAAAAAGGCCAAAAGTGTATTATCTACGAACTTCTTAAATGTAAACTACCGTATTATGACCCATATCAGAAACACAATACGCAAGTATAAAAAAAAAGATGGTAAAGAAGTGTACCCAACCTGTAAGTTATCTGACTTGTGCAACTGCTTTTGCTAATTTCTAAACGCATTAGTTACCAATTCGCGAAAGCATGCCAAAGCAGTTGAGGATAAGGCCATCTCCTAAAGCATTACCCCTCCCCGCTGATCTGGTGTCAGTTACACCTTTACTCTAAAGTCCTTTTGATGTCTACTACAACATAAATGGACCAGAACATATAGTCATCTCCCAAACACCCCTTTAGCAGCAGCACATAAATATTTTCAAAAATCGAAACTCAAACTGGAAATTTGGTTGATTAGTGTGATGTTGGCGAAGTCTCAAAATAGGGGTCCATGTCTAAACTTGGCTTGGCAACCTTGAGGTATTTTAAAACTGATAAAAATATTAAATTTAGGACCACTTGCTATACTAACAGTAGTAAACCACATGGTTTTTGAGACCTGCTATCAGAAATGGGGATGTGGTTTACTACTATTAACACTAATGTTAATGAATATAACTTGTTCATATGCTAATTGAACAGATAGTGAAGATTTTCGATACACAAATCTAATGGCGAAAACGCCAAAAATGGAATGTACTAAATCACACCTGTAAAATACTATGTATGAAATGTTCCATTACCTCATAAACACAATGAGTTTCTGAAAATCGAATTGACCAGTTCATTATATTTTAAGATGGTTCATGGTGCTTTCATCCAAGAGTGTATTCTGCCTCAACGGTTGTTCAGAAATAAAAACCATAAAAACAAATACTCAGATAAAGGCGTACAATGTGATAGGAAATAAATTGAAAGAACGTTATTCACCTTGAGTTTTAACAGTCACCCTGAGTTTTAACAGCCTGCATGTTATCAATCTCAGCTCACAATTCATATTTATATAGAACTTTTAGCGCCGCGTCAATGGTTTCAAAGTCGCCGACACCTTCTACCTGAACCACATCCTCTGAACTACAACCCCTGAACCACGATCTCTGAACCACACCACATAAACCACACCCCTGAACCACACCACGACCCTGAATCACACCTCTTTAACCACACCCTTGAACCATAGCCCCAGTGATATGCTTGGCCACCCTATCTGAGCACTCATACGCACCCATGTTGGACCCCACTCTAGCCCCAGATCTAACACCCATTTCAGGTCCCAAAATGACCCATTTCAGCCTCGCGTCTGAGTTTTTTTTAGCCAAACGTATAAGTTGAGCACAAATAAGATGTCCCAAACACCCTACAGATAGGTATCCTAAACACCCATAATGACTCATAGAAAGTGACCCGATCTAATCACCTCCTTACAGTTACACACCTATGTACCACACCAATATCATGACAATACTTAATGAGTGTCATCAATTACTTAAATATATTATCAGCCAGTCGGTCAGAATACCTATCATCATTCGTCACCTGATTAATCAACCTTCCAACTGAACACACCTCCATAAACAAATGAAACGGCTACGGCTCCAAATAAACCTCCTTCAACGTCACCACACCCGGATGCCTTGACAGCTGCTGCATAATCTGAACCTCCCTATGAACCGTGTCTTCCCCTTTCACCAGCGTCTTATCCGCAAACTCCACACAACTAGGCTTACACCTACACAATAAAATTTTAAGATTAAATACAATTAAAACTATTCTTTGTATATCACAATTTGTATATACATACACATAAAAGCTCCAAACTGCAATGCACCTTCAGACGGTGATTGCGGTTGCTAGTTGCTCCTATGTGGCTATGTGACTGTAAGTTTCCCTCTTCCCACACATCAGCAATGTGCACCACATGAGATGTTCATGACACATAAGTTTTTTTTTTTTTTTTTTTTTTTTTTTTTTTTTTTTTTTTTTTTTTTTTTTTTTAACCATGTTAGTTGCGTTTGCAAGAACAAAGTTACAGGACAACAAATAAATACACAAAACCTAAGTATCTGAATATACCTTGAGCAATGGATTGTGAATTTTCGCCCCTTAAGCATGCTTGTTGGCTACTCGTGCGTGACTTTGTATGATTATTCTGTGTGTTCTCAGAGATTCCTATCGCCAAAAAAAAAGGAAAAAAAAGTTAACAATAAATTTAGTAAATACTAAATCATACAAAGTATTTACCTTGAACATAATCTAAGCAGAAAAGAGTATTACGAAGTGTAAAAAGTTCAACCACTTACCACCTGGAGGAAATTTTCCTGTTGCGATTGCTGAGATGGGGTCGGTCGTCTCAGGTTCATTTGGTCTTTTACCCTGCATAATCAAGTTCAATAGTTAATATTATTTTTTGTTACAATTGGCAGCGATATCGTCAAACTACTAAATCACCATCACTGATGAACTTATGATTAGGCAGGGTAAAAAGTAGTTACCTAAACAAAGTATTTACCTTGAACATAAATCATACAAAGTATTTACCAAATGAGTTTGTGTTTTACTTACCAAATGATATGCCGTTTTGATGCCTACATCAAAGATGTTGAAGTTTTCACCTCCTATCAGATCATACAATCTGAAAAGATCCAAGTAGTGTGGTCGTAGAACCACATGACCAAAATCGTCAACCGAACCACGACCCTGAAAATCAAAAGATATGATGACCGTAAGTAAAAAAAGCTTCAATTATCGTGCAAGGTAACTCAGGAAAGGATTTTCACGCTAAATTAAGCATAAACACAATTTTAGCAAGACACTTGAAACTACTTATATGCTTTACAAATAAGTAGGTAAGTACTTACAGATTGGATAGAAATATTAATAATCATAGCAATCCCAAACATCCTTTGGACAGAAATATTAATACTCGTGAATCAGTACTCCTAAACTATTAGTTTCACCTGTAATAATTGTTTTTAACATATTCAGTTGCACTGTACCCAAACTCATGAAACTGGCTATATACGACTTGAAAACACAATGCGCGGACTATAACTTTCAATATGCATTGCTAGCCTACAGATTTGTACACATAAGACGCATGTAAATTGTTTTTTAAGCCTAAAGCTTGATCAACGTATAACGCCTCCTGACACATTCGAGAGGTTCAATCGCACCCTGCTCACTTGTCATCACAGCTTTAAACCCATTTGACATCTTAACAGCCTCATTAGTATGACTCATTCAAAGAACTTGCATAACATATAACTTTAAGAATCACCACAAACAACTTCAACAAAGGCAAAAAAATAAAATAAAAAATTACACGTTTTTCTGATCACTTTTTTTCCTGATGATTTACTTGTAAATACATAAATAAATAAGCAATCCCAAACACTCCTTAAATCAAATTCAAGTAAATAAAATTCAACTATCATCATTAACATATTCACCAAGCTACTTCCCCAATAATCACCTCTAAACAAAACCGAAACTTGTGAAAAAAATTTAACCTATATCCACCGGAAATAATTGATAGCACAAATCATCTACCTGCAATTCATTATTGAAACTAAAATCCTAAAAATAATTTTTATAAACAATAAATATTCAAACAAAAAGTGAATCAATAAACTCACTTGCCCTCATAAAGACTCATCTTTAGGTTCGCGATTTTTATTGCAGTGAGTGTGGGAGAGATAAATTTGTATTTCGGAATAAAGATCAGATGTACGTGTAGGTTGATTTACCCAATCGACACTGGCCGGTGAGATGTGCGTGTGTGATTTGGGATTTCTGGATGTGGAAGAATCTAGCGTTTGAGTGTGATTTGTGTGTGAGCGCTTTTTTTTTTTTTTTTTTTTTTTTTTTTTTAGAATGATGCATAAGTGGTATACGTGGTATACATGTGGTATAAAGTGAATGGTGCCGTACAATGTATTAATCGGTATTCAGATAGTATTAACCTAAATCACTATGAACAGTAGATATGCAAGATACACGGGGCACTTAATACCCTTTGTTGAAACCCCCATGTTGACATAAATAATGCCTAAAAACATTATTCATATCTCTATGTTTTAATGATCACAAAATATAAACTCATTAAACATAAACTTATCAAATAAACAAGTATTTAGTTGTAAATATTCATTTCTACAACTTAATCACTTAAGGTATGAATGAACTAATGCTTAATGCATTGTATGATCAAAGGAACATTTTCTTAAACACTAGATTTTTTATAAAATGTCAAAAACATTTTATATCTCTTAGAAAAACATTTTTGGTAATAAATAAAAAGGTTTAATTCATTATAAATTTATGAATTCAAATTTTCAACCAAAATCAGTAAAAATGTTTCAGAAAAACCTTCCCCACAAAAAGACAAAACTGGGCAACGGCTAGGGAGGGGCGGCCCCCTTAATTATACTAGGCGGCCCCCTTAAAATTAAGGGGACCGCCCCCTATTTAAGGGGGCCGGCCCCGCTCCAGTAGGTTCCAGCTGTCCAGTTTTTCTGCCTATAAATACCAGCCTTCCCCTGGATTTTTACTCACCTTTTGCACACTGAAACTTTCTGTTGTAAATCACATTTCATATTTTCAAAAACCCTTTGATCATATAATCTTAAGCTTTGGTTTCTAAGTGATCCAAGCTTCCTTCATTCAAGTGCAAGAGAAGAATACTCCTTCAACAACTAGAGAAGAAGTATTGCAACTTAGATACCTAAGTTGTTTGTGTCATCATACAATTGTTTATAAGTTGTGTATTGTTGTTAGATAGTTGTGTGAATAATTGTTTGGGATAGGTTAGAGTGTCAATAGTGAAGTTGTGTAGTTAAGGTGTGTTAGAAGTAAAGGTGTGAAGAAGTAGAATTGTACATAGGTTGTGTTAGGTTGTGAAGAAGGTGTGAAGTCATAGTAAATAAGTTGTGAAGAAGTCGTGAAGTAGTCGTGAAGAAGTCGTGAAGAAGTCGTGAAGAAGTCGTGGAGAAGTTGTGAAGAAGTCGTGAAGAAGAAGGTGTGATTAAGTCGTGTATAAGTTGTGAGATTGGTTCTAGCTACGATTAGAACTCGACATTTAGCTTTGTGTCGTTAAGCCGGTGTAAGCCAAAGTTGTGTAAGGTTTTCTCCGCCATAAGGGAGCTTGTTGACATAGTGAAGAAAACTCTCGAGTTAGGTGCTCGGGGAGTAGAGTAGGGCAAGGAAGGTGTCCTTGTAGCCGAACCACTATAAATCTCTTGTCTCTCGGTTAGATCTTTCCATCTCTAACTTTCATTTCATTTTATTACCTTACTTGCATTACTTATTTATATTTACTTATATATATATATATATATATATATATATATATATATATATATATATATATATATATATATATATATATATATATATATATATATATATATATATTGTTCATATTGTTCAAGAGTTGAGATCACATAAATTCGAATCTAAGTTTTAAAAAGTAAACAAAGTTTTCGCAATATAAATTTAAAAGGACATAAAACTATTCAACCCCCTTCTAGTTTTCCACAATTGGTATCAAGAGCCACGTCAAACAAGATTTTTAAAATAAACTGTATTTTAAAACTTGAAACGATCTATGGAATCTTTAAAATATTTAGAATGGCAATCTATGCAAAGACCACCACTATTTGAAAGTGATGGTTTTCTTTATTGGAAAAATATATTCGAAACTTATGTGAAATCAAAGGATCTTGATCTTTGGCATGTTATTACCTATGGTGATTTTCCTCCTATTCAAAATAATCCTTTAACTAAAATAGATGAAATTGTACCTTTTGAAAAACAAAATGATGATTTGAAAAAGAAGCTAGCAAAAAATAATGAGGCTAAAATGGTGATTTATAATGCGTTACCACGCAAAGAATATGAAAGAATTTTTATGTGTCAAACCGCAAAAGAAATTTAGGATTCTTTGCTAATCACTCACCAAGGTAATAGTCAAGTCAAAGATAACAAAATAGATCTTCTTGTTCAACAATATGAACAATTTACAATTCCTGAAGAGGAATCTATTGATAATGCATTTGCTAAATTTAACACAATCATCACAAGTTTAAAAGCACTTGATGAGACTTTTTCTAGCAAAAATTGTGTAAGGAAATTTCTTAGGGCATTGCATCCAAAATGGCGCGCGAAGGTCACGGCTATTGAAGAATCGAATAACTTGATGACGCTATCACTTGATGAACTTATTGGCAACTTGAAGGTCCATGAAGAAATTATAAAGAGAGACTTTGAAACGGTCAAGAGTAAGAAAGATCAAATAAAAACTCTTGCGCTAAAAGTCAAAAAGAAGGTTAGTGATGATGAAGATTCAAGTGACGATAGTGAAGACGAAAAATATGCAATGGCCGTGAGAGAATTCAAGAAATTCTTCAAGAGACGAGGAAGATTCACGAGACAACCGCGAGATGAAAGAAGATCGCTTCAAAGAAATAGAAATGATAATTACGGGAAAAGAAAATGCTTTAGATGTGGAAGCCAAAACCATCTCATTGGCGAATGTCCAAAGCCACCGGGTTATGATTACGAAAGCGCATTTGTTAGTGGAACATGGAGTGATAGCGACAAAGATGAAGCGGACAAAGCAAAAGACGAAAAGTGCCTTTTAGCTCAAGCCACCGATGAAATATGTCTAGGGATAAATTTGGAGCCCGACGAATGGATTAAGGATAGTGGATGCTCGAAGCACATGACGGGGAACCGGAAGCTATTCTCCTCCTACAAGGCATACAACGGAGGTAATGTTATTTTCGGTAGTGATTTTCGTGGAAAAATCATTGGCAATGGTACGATCTCTTAAGACTCCCTAACTATTGAAAATGTTGAGCATGTAGATAATTTAACATATAACTTGTTTAGTATAGGACAAATATGTGATAATAAGTGTAGGGTTACTTTTACAAGTAAAGATAGCGAAATAATTAAGGACGGAAAGGTCATAGGTAGAGGAATTAGGAAAGGTGGCGTATATGTTATGAAACTAGGAAATAAACCGGAAGATAAAATATGTCTAGCAACCTTAGATGAAAACTCTACATTGTGGCATAGAAGATTAGGTCACGCAAATATGCAACAAATACAATCCCTAGCCTCTAAAGAATTAGTTAGAAACTTGCCTAACTTAAGATATGACCAACACTTTTGCGATGCATGTAAAATAGGAAAACAAGCACATGCTAGTCACAAAGCTAAGAATATAGTCTCCACTACTAGATGCCTAGAATTATTACACATGGACCTTTTTGGTCCATCCGCTGTGCGGAGTTACGGAGGTAATCGTTATACCTTAGTAATTGTAGATGACTATTCACGATACACGTGGACTAGATTTTTAAGTGATAAAACCGAAGCCTTTAATAAGTTTGAAATATTTAGTAAAATGATTCAAAATAAATTAGGATGTTCTATAGTATCAATTAGGACGGACCATGGTCGGGAATTTGATAACGAAGTGCAATTCGGAAAATATTGTGATTTAAATGGGATATCTCACAATTTCTCCGCTCCTCGCACTCCACAATCAAATGGGGTAGTAGAAAGAAAGAATTGAACATTACAAGAAATGAGTAGAACAATGCTAAATGAGCAATCTATCCCACAAAAATTTTGGTGCCATGCCGTAGATACATCAACATATATAATAAATAGAGTCTCAATTAGGCGAATTTTAGGAAAAACCCCATATGAGTTATTAAGAGGTTGAAAACCTAATCTAAATTACTTTAGGGTATTCGGGAGCAAATGTTTTGTTCTCAATACAAAAGATTACCTTACTAAGTTTGATCCTAAGTCGTACGAAGGAATCTTTCTAGGGTATTCACAAAATAGTAAAGCATACATAATACTTAATAAACACACTATGAAAGTAGAAGAGTCCTTAAATGTAACTTTTGATGAAACTTCACCACCACCTAAGACATTGCCCCTAGAAGATGATGACCTAGTTGAAGAAGAAGCTATTGAGGTTAGTAAAATTAAACCCTTAGGCGATGATAATATTGATATAACATTAGGAGATAACGAAATTGTAAATGTTAAGGAATCTAAATCACACCCGTTAGATAATATAATAGGAAACCTAAATCAAAGAACCCTTAGATCACAAGCTCAAGATAGAAATAACTTCTTTTGTTTCTTATCAACTATAGAACCTAAAAATATAAATGAGGCATTAAAAGATGAAAGTTGGGTTATGGCTATGCAAGAAGAACTAAATCAATTTAAGACTAATGACGTTTGGGAACTAGTCCCAAATCCCATGAACAAGACCATCATAGGAACTAAGTGGGTTTATAGAAATAAGTTAGATGAAAATGGAATAGTTACTAGGAACAAAGCTAGGTTAGTTACCCAAGGATATAATCAACAAGAAGGAATAAATTATGACGAAACTTATGCCCCCGTAGCTAGATTAGAATATATAAGAATACTACTTGCCTATGCATGCGCCCTAGACTTTAAGTTATTTCAAATGGACGTGAAAAGTGCATTCCTTAATGGTTTTATCAATGAGGAGGTATACGTGGCACAACCTCCAGGATTCATTGACTTCGCAAAACCTGATTATGTTTATAAACACAAGAAAGCATTATATGGACTCAAACAAGCTCCCAAGGCTTGGTATGATCGATTAAAAGCATTTCTTATTAAACATGATTATTCCATGGGAATGGTAGATAACACTCTTTTCACGTAAAAGAAAAGCCCAAATCTCATCATTGTCCAAATATATGTCGACGACATTATATTCGGATCGACTTGTCAGGATATGTGTGATGAATTCGCCAAAATCATGCATGATGAGTTTGAGATGAGTATGATGGGTGAACTTAATTTCTTCCTAGGATTACAAATAAAACAATTAGAAGATGGAATATTTTTTAATCAATCTAAGTACATTAAGGAAATGCTTAAGAAATTTGGATTAGAAGACGCTAAGCCCATGAAAACACCGATGTCTACGGAAGTAAAACTCACAAGAGATGAAGAGGGTGAGTCCGTAGAAAACACTAAGTATAGAGGAATGATAGGTAGTTTACTATACTTAACGGCAAGTAGACCGGATATCATGTTTAGTGTCTGCCTTTGTGCTCGCTTTCAAGAGGATCCCAAAACCTCTCACCTAGAAGCGGTTAAGCGTATCTTCCGATACATTAAAGGCACTATACACTTAGGATTATGGTATCCTAAGGGATCCGGCATAGAAACCATCGTCTATGTGGATTCGGATCATGCGGGAGACTACGTGGGTAGAAAAAGCACTAGCGGAATTTGCACGTTCATGGGATGTTGTCTAACATCTTGGTTCTCGAAGAAGCAAACCACTCTTGCTATTTCTACCACAGAAGCCGAATATGTAAGCGCTGGAAAGGCATGTCAACAAGCACTATGGATGAAACAAGCTCTCGTAGATTATGGTATTAGGTTAGATAATGTCCCAATTATGTGTGATAACAAAGGTGCTATAGACTTAAGTAAGAATCTCGTTCAACACTCTAGGACTAAACATATAGAAATACGCCACCACTTCCTCCGCGATAACGTTCAAAAAGGAAACATATCTATAGAAAAGGTTGCATCGGAAGATAACTTAGCAGACATATTCACTAAGCCCCTTAAGCGTGAACTTTTTAACCACTTACGTTTAGGTCTAGGGATGATGGAACAAATTGACTGAATTTTCTGCACTTTTGGTACAATTTTTTTTTCCAGATGGGCGGACCCCTTAATGTTATAAAGGCGGTCCCCTTAATTATTAAGGGGACCGGCCATCTGTTTGTAAAATTATTTTTATTTTCCTCTCATCTGAGTCTAGGAATCTGTTTTGCACAAAACAAAAGATTGGGAAATATTTTTCTTGCATAAACATATTTATAAATAAAACCCAATCTATTTTCTACAAATCATTCTCACATCTAGGAAAACACATGAAAACCATTTTCCTTACATTGTTGAATAATGCTAAAAACATTTTTTTTTCATGCATAAGATCTCACATGAATTGTCAAAGTATATAATCTAATATATATCTTTGATATTCATATATTGAGCAAAATCAAATCAAGGAGACCTTGGATTGTTTCTTAGGAAATTTTTGCATTTAGAAGTCGAAACAATCACATCTCCACATTTGTTGCATATAGGCACACACTAGAACAAGCTTATTAATCACATCCTCACAATTGTTCCATCACCTATTTCCCATTAGTTTCTAGTGCCTTTGCTCCATTACCCTTGCCTTAGATGATTAATTGCCTTAATTCTCTAAATTGCTAGATATAACTAATTGCTTGCTTATTTGTTTATCTTATATGCCATGCATGCTTAATATGTTTCTCTATTGCCTCAAAGAGTGGGACTTGCCTAAAACCAGAAGCTCAAAACATAGCCATCCTCACCTATTTCTGCAGAAAAACCCATTTCTGGAACCCAGAAAGGTACCAGATGGGCGGCCCCCTTAATTCATAAGGCGGCCCCCTTAATTATTAAGGGGACCGGCCATCTGCTGGACGGGTTCACAGAATCTTTTTCTGCTTTTTAGCCCATTTGATCCTATACTTCCCCAAAATTCACAAACACATTTTGTCCTAATCACCCAACAAGCCTATCCATTCCTAAACCACACAAATCCTCCACTATAAATAACCCCATATCTCACCACACTCAATCATCCCATCATGTCTTCTCCTATCAACCCAAAACCAAAAACCTCAAAGCTAGCAAGGATGACCTTAAAACCCGGGTGGAAAAGAAAACCTCACCCTCACCACAAGCCCATCACAAATGGTACTACTAGACAACCAACACCTCCATCATCATTCATCCCCAACTACTCTCCAAGATCACAACCTCATTCCATTGAACCATTTCACAAACCTTATCATTTTAGCCAAACATCCACATTCATTCCAAACTACTCCCCTAAACATCAAACCAACTTCAATGGAATCCTTGAAAACCCTCATCACATTGGTCAAACATCAAACTTTTCCTCAAATCATACACCCCAATACCATCCATTTCCACCAAATAACCAAATCCCCATTCATGAAAGGCAAAAGCTTCATGAAGAGATTAACCAAATCCATGATCTTAGTGATCTCCTTGCTATGCACCTCACACAATGCAACAAGGGACAACCTCCATCCTCACCTTACTCAAATTGCCTACCCCACTCTCTTAACTTGGATCAAGTTACAAACCACACCCACTATTGCCCTTGTTGCATCTTCCTTCAAAAACAAATTCTCCACTTAAGTGAAGATATTTCTTGGATCGAATATCTACTCACTCGTCCTCATCCCATTCCTCCCCTACAACGATATAACATCACTGGATCCGCTCCATTTCCCTCACCATCACATAACTAAAACCCATCCACATGCTTTCCGCCTCAAAATAAAATCCCTCACACTTTTGTGTCGCAAGCAAGTCCAATCGCTCTCTTTGGCAATATGAGGACCATTAGTGTTTCTAGTTATGTTGTAATCGTTATGTTTTAAAGTATTTTATGTAATTTAATGATGATTCATATGTTATATATGATCATCTTGAATGAATAAATTAGTTGGTTGTTCTAAATATTTTTGCTATGCATATATATGTATCTTGTGTCTCCTAACTTGTTTTTGTAGCCAAGATTTCCATAGCTCGTCTCCTTGGTGCCCTCGAACGAGGGGGAGTAAACATCAAGGGGGAGTTTTCGTCCCGATAAATTTCACGTTTAAATTTGTCGGCTTAACCTTTTTGATTCTACAAAAAGGGGGAGAAGTGAATATAAACTCACTAAATACTTGTCCAAAAATAAATTTTTGGATTTAATAAGTTTAAGTTTTGTAATCATCAAAAAGGGGGAGATTGTTGACATAAATAATGCCTAAAAACATTATTCATATCTCTATGTTTTGATGATCACAAAATATAAACTCATTAAACATAAACTTATCAAATAAACAAGTATTTAGTTGTAAATATTCATTTCTACAACTTAATCACTTAAGGTATGAATGAACTAATGCTTAATGCATTGTATGATCAAAGGAACATTTTCTTAAACACTAGATTTTTTATAAAATGTCAAAAACATTTTATATCTTTTAGAAAAACATTTTTGGTAATAAATAAAAAGGTTTAATTCATTATAAATTTATGAATTCAAATTTTTAACCAAAATCAGTAAAAATGTTCCAGAAAAACCTTCCCCACAAAAAGACAAAACTGGGCAACGGCTAGGGAGGGGCGGCCCCCTTAAAATTAAGGGGACCGCCCCCTATTTAAGGGGGCCGGCCACGCTCCAGTAGGTTCCAGCTGTCCAGTTTTTCTGCCTATAAATACCAGCCTTCCCCTGGATTTTTACTCACCTTTTGCACACTGAAACTTTCTGTTGTAAATCACATTTCATATTTTCAAAAACCCTTTGATCATATAATCTTAAGCTTTGGTTTCTAAGTGATCCAAGCTTCCTTCATTCAAGTGCAAGAGAAGAATACTCCTTCAACAACTAGAGAAGAAGTATTGCAACTTAGATACCTAAGTTGTTTGTGTCATCATACATTTGTATATAAGTTGTGTATTGTTGTTAGATAGTTGTGTGAATAATTGTTTGGGATAGGTTAGAGTGTCAATAGTGAAGTTGTGTAGTTAAGGTGTGTTAGAAGTAAAGGTGTGAAGAAGTAGAATTGTACATAGGTTGTGTTAGGTTGTGAAGAAGGTGTGAAGTCATAGTAAATAAGTTGTGAAGAAGTCGTGAAGAAGTCATGAAGAAGTCGTGAAGAAGTCATGGAGAAGTTGTGAAGAAGTCGTGAAGAAGAAGGTGTGATTAAGTCGTGTATAAGTTGTGAGATTAGTTCTAGCTACGATTAGAACTCGACATTTAGCTTTGTGTTATTAAGCCGGTGTAAGCCAAAGTTGTGTAAGGTTTTCTCCGTCATAAGGGAGCTTGTTGACATAGTGAAGAAAACTCTCGAGTTAGGTGCTCGGGGAGTGGAGTAGGGCAAGGAAGGTGTCCTTGTAGCCGAACCACTATAAATCTCTTGTCTCTCGGTTAGATCTTTCCATCTCTAACTTTCATTTCATTTTATTACCTTACTTGCATTACTTATTTATATTTACTTATATATATATATATATATATATATATATATATATATATATATATATATATATATATATATATATATATATATATATATATATATATATTGTTCATATTGTTCAAGAGTTGAGATCACATAAATTCGAATCTAAGTTTTAAAAAGTAAACAAAGTTTTCGCAATATAAATTTAAAAGGACATAAAACTATTCAACCCCCCTTCTAGTTTTCCACACCCCCACCAATTTGATGGTTAGTATATAGTATAATTTTGCCAGATAAATGTAAACTGAATGGGCTTGGGCCAACTCTAAAGCCCACTATGACACTATCAATGTAAAACCAGGATGTAAAGATACTAATAAGCCACACTTATCTACTGAATGGGTTGTTACGTAAAGCCCATAAAATCATATGATGATATTGGAATGTTTTTAGAAACCATAGTGTTATAAATTGTGACCATCAAGTGAGCGATACGTATGTCAGAAAAAGTGAAGTAAATATTGAAATAAAAATAACTCGTGTAACGAAACACACCCTTAAGCGGTGTTTTAAAACCCGGTTGAACCAGTCGGGTGACCGGAAGTTGATTTTGACTCGATTTGAACCACCGGTTGAACCGTGGCTCGACCGGGTCAATTAAGAAACCATTGCCCTTTAAGTTTAAGGGTAAATTACACCGATGGCCCCTGAACTCCACTCTGTGCTCAAATTTGGTCCCCCGTTTCGATTTACTCTTGTACATAGTCCCTGTTTTGCAAAACGGTGACCTGTTTGGTCCCTTGCCCTGTTATGCATAACGCCAGTTATCTTTCTCGTTAGTTGACTTGTCAACGACGCTTATGATGTCTTTTCAAGTAACCATTCGACTCAAACCCACCCAAAATCATTTGCCCCAAATTCATTCCAACACACACACAGAGAATCACTTTCACCCGATCATTCATTCCAAAGTAACCACAACCCATCACAACCAATGGCAAATAAAGATTTGAGCAAAGTGGAATTAACTGAAGGCATGTCAGATAATCTTTATGAAAAATATAAGAATAACTGGAAGGTAGGCGATCGAGTGTTATATGAGATGTTAGACGAGTTATGGAATTATGCTATGGTGAAAGGTTAGCACATTGTTGCATTGTTCTTGTTTAGAATTAAAATTTGCCCTAATGACTTGATTTGACCTTTTTGTTGTTCATCTGCCCCTATCATTTCACAGTAATCTCAAATGGCCTCAATGACTTGTTTCCAAACCTTGAAGATGTGTTTGGTCAGGAAAAAAAAATCAATGGAGGCAAACCAGACGGAGCAGAATAAAGGTATGCATTTTGGTTTTTTTTTTTTATGAAATCTTGAACATGTGTTTAGACCCTTTTGATGTTGATTTGCCCTTTTGTTGTTGCCTAATGACTGCATTTTAGATTAGTTTATTATTTGCATTACACTGCAATGGATTACTCAAACTGTAATTTGACTTTAGCAAGTCAAACTACATTACTCAAAATGCATTGGGGCACAATATTATTTGTACAAGTGTTTTAATTTGGGATCCTAACTTGGACAGTCAAATTGCATTAGGATATGGCATACAACAATACTCAATTTGGATTTGGAAGCCTAATGCAATTTGACTTTAGCAAGTTAAACTGTATTACTCTAACTGCAATGGATTACTTATAGAGAAATCAAAGTATATTGAACACCTGAGTGATTTGGATTAATGAGAGAAAGTTGAAAAGACAACCTAAGCGTCGTTGACAAGTCAACTTACGAGAAAGATAACTGGCGTTATGCATAACGGGGCAATAGGGACCAAACGGGTCACCGTTTTGCAAAACAGGGACGATTGGTGTAATTTACCCTAAGTTTAATTTCTGTCACCACTAAAAAATGAGTAAATAAAGGGACCGATTATATGTGTTACCCGGATCCATCAAACCGGGTGCAACTGTCAAATTTTTACCAGGATCCATTAAACCAGATGCAACTGTCAAATTTTTACCCGGATCCATTAAACCGGGTGTAACTTTAAAATCATTATAAGAGCAATAGGTGCAATGGCAAGGCAAAACTCCTCATTCGCAATGTTTTAAAAACCGGATTTTTCGACGAACCAGATTTTTCACCGCGACCGGTCGAACCGGTCGGACCGGTCAAACCGGCCGGTTCAACCGTTAACCTTTTCTTTGCATTTGTTTAAGAGAAGCAAATCTGAAAATATTTTTTTATGAAAAGCTGAAATAAGTCAAATAACTAGATGGGTTCAAGGTGTCAGTTGCCACGTGGTCCAGCATTAGGCAACAATAATTGCGTCCCATATAGCATATACACTATCTTCATTTTTTACTTCTTCAAGAAGCAGCTTTTTTTTTGAAAGTACATTTTTTTTTTTTTCCTTTTGGAAAGTTCTTCAAGAAGCAGCTGAAGACCAGTCAAAAAACATATAAACTCATCTTCATTTTTTACTTCTTGTTCTCCAAATCAGCACCCAAAATCCACTCTTCCATCTCCAATTCCAGATGAGTTGATTGACTCGATCCATCCTCCCTTACCATTTCCATCTTCATCTCCTCAATGTTCACCAACTCATCCTCCAACAAACCCGACCCGTCCTTTGGCATGTCCCAAAATCGACCCATTGACCAAAAATAACCATTTTCCAAACACTCCATTTTCTTAAAATGAACCCACTGGGAGTGGCGGTGGTGTCCACTGGTGGGAGGTGGTTTTTATTAGGTGAAACCCTAATGAAATTATGAAAAGGAAAGTGTGGTGGGTATGTTAAATCATTTTTTTTTTTTTTGTATTTACCAACGAACCGCCGGTTTGGCTGAACCGGTTCAATCGGTTGGACCGCCAAAACCGGCCGGTTTAATCACTGGACAGTTCCTCAAAATAACCGGGATTCAATGAACCGGTCGACCAGCCGGACACCGGTCGAACCGGTCGAACCGGCCGGTCCGGTCCGGTTTTTTAAAACATTGCTCGAAACACAAAAATTCGTCACATACCACAATTATTAAAAAAAAAAACCCACCGTATTCTTTGTTCTTCCACTTTCTTTGTTTACACCAAAAACACAAGATCTGATAAAACAACCCACACCAAAACCATCAGTCCGCCACCACTTCTGCTTGACTCCGGGCCACCACCTCTCCGCCGCCACTTCTGCCCACCAACTTCTTATAACCCCTTACATCGGAGAGTTCTATATCGACACACATAACCCTCAGCTAAAACACACAAAAATCCACAAGAATGGAATAGATCTAAAACCCAATCAAAAAAACCCAAATAAAAAAAACCCAATAAAACTATAAAAAAAAGGCCCCACTTGTCAGGTTTTTTAGTTCGCCGTCTGCACGAGGAAGGTGGTTTCGGCGAGGCATGGCGAAGGGAGGGGGTACCATGGCGAACGTGCCACATAGGCACGGCGAGCCACGGCTAGCCCCAAACCGATTGCTCTAATCATCATCCTTATCAGAGCTTATTTGAAAAGGAATTATACTAAATCCAAAACCACCCCTCCTCCTGTTAAATGGTACGGACTATCTTTTTATTATATATAATTTCATAATGCATGTTTGGCTGATTTATTTGCAAGATTTACTCAATGCAAACCAACTGTTTGATTAAATGCATCTTTATTAGGAAATGGGTTTGTTTGTTTGTTTAGATTAGCTTAGTTGCTTTATGATTTCAAAACCCTAAAAACCCTCCCTCGCAAAAGCAATGCCCCCAAATTTCCAATTTCAAAACCTTAAAAACCCTCCCTCGCAAAAGCAATCACACAAATCTCCCATGAATTATAGATCTCAAGTTCCACGAGAGGAAAAACCGCTTATAGATTATAGATTTCAAGGTAATACTCTTATTTACCTTAACGGCAAATCGGCAATGATGACATCGAGGAGCTGCATTACACCATAAATTTCCAAAACTACGGTGCGTTCATGTCAAAATTTTTAAGACATATATGGAGTAATGATTGCAGCAGGCGTAGATATTATGGGTGGATTAGGCTGTACATACACACTAAGGGTAAAAGTTCTTTCTCATTTCTTGTGCGAAAATTTAATCTTTACATAAATGTGTTCCATAATGGTCATCGCCTTTATGAGATTGGTCTTGAGAGCGAGGGACCTAAATTTTTCCATACTAGTTGGTTTACTGATTATGGGGTTGATTACGAGTCTTTGCTAGGAAATTCTAGTTTATATGGGCTTAAAATTGGATACCACAAACTATCAGAGTCCGCAGTAGCGATTTATGACAATCTATATGAGCCAAACGAATAGGGAGAGTATCGCAATTTTCGCAATTACCTTCCCTGAATCGGGAAGGTTTGTTTGGATTAATGAAGATCTCACTATCGTAATGAATGATAAGAGGGATATTGTTTTGGTCAAACAGTACGCTTACATAGCCAAACTCCCCAAAATGTGGGGTGCCGTATCGCGTAATACTAGATTCACAATACCCTTTCCAAACGAACGCGACCAGCCGGCGATTCAACAAAATAAAAAAACTCTTCAAGGCTGTAACAACATAAGCGTACTGTTTGACCAAAACAATATCCCTCTTATCATTCATTACAATAGTGAGATCTTCATTAATCCAAACAAACCTTCCCGATTCAGGGAAGGTAATTGCGAAAATTGCGATACTCTCTCCCCATTCGTTTGGCTCATATAGATTGTCATAAATCGCTGCTGCGGACTCTGATAGTTTGTGGTATCCAATTTTAAGCCCATATAAACTAGAATTTCCCAGCAAAGACTCGTAATCAACCCCATAATCAGTAAACCAACTAGTACGGAAAAATTTAGGTCCCTCGCTCTCAAGACCAATCTCATAAAGGCGATGACCATTATGGACCGCATTTATGTAAAGATTAAATTTTCGCACAAGAAATGAGAAAGAACTTTTACCCTTAGTGTGTATGTACAGCCTAATCCACCCATAATATCTACGCCTGCTGCAATCATTACTCCATATATGTCTTAAAAAATTTGACATGAACGCACCGTAGTTTTGGAAATTTATGGTGTAATGCAGCTCCTCGATGTCATCATTGCCGTTAAGGTAAATAAGAGTATTACCTTGAAATCTATAATCTATAAGCGGTTTTTTCCTCTCGTGGAACTTGAGATCTATAATCCATGGGAGATTTGTGTGATTGCTTTTGCGAGGGAGGGTTTTGAAATTGGAAATTTGGGGGGATTGCAGTTGCACTTTTAAAGGGGGTGTTTGTTTAATCAAACAGTTTGATTCCCGTACTTTGACCAACTTTCATAATGCATGTTTGGCTGATTTATTTGCAAGGTTTACTCAATGCAAACCAACTGTTTGATTAAATGCATCTTTATTAGGAAATGGATTTGTTTGTTTGTTTAGATTAGCTTAGTTGCTTTATGATTTTTTGGAGTAATTTTTTTATAAGGGGGTGTTTCGGTTAACTTATTAGTATAGTTGCTTACACTGCCTTCTCGAGTATCACTTAAGGAGGAAAAAGACTGAAAAAGAAGGATTTTGAAGTAAAACCTTTTTTATAAGTGCTTATTTTTAACTTAAGCAGAAAAGCAGTTTTTTTCATCTCATATTTAACCTAAAACCTTTTTCTAAATGAAATTGATTGAAAGTTTCTATTAAAATTATAATTTTACAAATGATAATGCATTTTTTGGTAAAATAAGCAATTCCAAACATTTCTGACACCATATTATTCTTAAGTGATACATTTTTGTTTGTTAAGATGGAGTATGTACGAGGTCGTGGAAGGAATAAATGTTTTTGGACAGCAGAGGAGACAACAGTGCTAATCCAAGTTCTTCAAGATATTGCGCGTGATCCATCTTGGACATGGCCAGGTGGTTTTAAAATCAATTACTTGTGTGAGGTGCATAGGAGGATGGTTAGCAAAATGCCGACATTTACAAAGCAACCTTCGCCTCATATTGAATCAAAAGTCAAATGGCTAAAAACCAAGTTTTTTGTTATCAATGATATGGTGAAACATATCGGGTGTCAATGGAACGTGGTGGAAAAAAAGATCATATGTGATCGAGAGTGGTATGAAAGTTATTGCCGGGTAAGCTTTTATATAATTGTTTATCTATCTTAGTGGGAGATTATATTTAGTTAAGGGTTATATGCATATGATACCATAAAAACCTCTTTTTGTTTGTTCCATAAATTAAGTTTTTTATATAACCTTATCTTTTTCGAAAGCGTTTTTTTGTTACAAATGAAGAAGTATGTTGGTTTTATATGCCAATAGAAATCTAATTTTTTTATTCTGATTTGGTGCAATCTTTTGATCTTTAAAAGACTAACAAAGAGGCAAAAGGATTATGGGATTTTAGATTCCCATACTTCGACCAACTTGCATTGGTTTACCCAAGGGGTTTAGCCCCCTATGCAGCTGTCGAAGCACGTGGTGACTATATCAACAATATGGAAGTTGTTGTCCTTGAGAGTAAAATTGAAAGCCAAAGTGAGGATCTTGGTGAATCAGATGATTCTTATAGTGGTGACGAAGAAAATGGGGTCCACCTAGTTTCACAACCATCTCCAACGGCCTTAAACGACGATGAGAACGAAAGACTAGTAGCTACAAAACGTAATGCAACACCAGATATTGAAAATGGGGTCCACCTAGTTTCACAACCATCTCCAACGGCCTTAAACAACGATGAGAACGAAAGACTAGTAGCTACAAAACGTAACGCAACACCAGATATTGAAGATGGAGTTGCAAAGAGAAGTAAAACAACACCATCGCCACTAGATATCGGGGCCCGTTTAGATGAAATCAATACTAGTTTCCAAGCTTTTGTAGAAGGCTTTAACACTAATTTTGCAACTATGACAAAGTTTATGACAAATGATAACATCCGCCAAAAGTCCGCCTCAGAAAAACTTAAAGACGTGATTGATGAGCTTATGAAACTTAACCTTTCAACTGACGATGTATTCAAGGCAGCTGAAATATTTGCCACTAACAAAAACAAAATGGATGTATTTTTCGGTCTTCCTGAGAAACTACGAGTGTCTTATGTCATAAAAGCATTTAATGCTAATTTTGAGAGTATCACAAATGCTGCTACAAATGCTGCGACAGAAGACAACCTCCGTCAAAAAGTGGCCTCGGAAAAACTGAAAGAAGTGATTGTTGAGATTATGAAACTTAACCTTACGAATGAAGACATCTTTAAGGCGGCTGATATGTTTGCTGCAGAAAGAAACAGGATTGATGTGTTTTTTGGTCTTCCTGAGGAACTACAGGCGGCTTACGTGAGTAGGTTAACAGGTTCCTCATTGACTATGTAGACGGTACTTTGTTTTATTTGTACATTGCGAAAACCTTTTGTTTGTAGGGATGGTTGTTTCTCTAGTGATTAGATTGTAATACTGTTTGTTTTTAGTATATGTTAAACTCGAGACTGCTGTATTTTGTATGTATTTAGGTGGATTTATTTATGATCTATAAGGTACTTTAGTTAACCGAAGATTGTATTCTTTCGGCTGATAAATTATAAATATGTTTAAAGGCAAAATGTGGACTTTACTGTATTCTTGGAATAAGTTTTATGAGGGTGTTTGGGTTTGCGTTTTTAAACAGATTATGCTTTTTCAGAAAGGAGGTCCAAGCCTACCGTTTCAAGTTATCTGCGTTCTACGATTGAACAAGAAGATCAAGAAGTAGTCATATATTGCAAACTAAACACCACAATGTAACATTTTAAGGTTTATAAAGCAACAAAACAGCAAATAAACAGGACACATAAATTTATCTAAAGATTCAGCGCCATTTTAAAATGTGAAGTCACAAGAGTAAGCTGATTCCTTAAATCGATTTAAGAAAACTCCACTGCAGGTTCCAGGTTTTTGTTTAGTTACGAGTATATGGTAGAACCGAAAATAAAGAGTACATATAGTTTCTGAGCTGTTGTTCTGTAAAAGCTGTCATAGTTTACAGCAGTAAGCATGAGACCGTAAACCCAAACATACTGTACAAAAACTAACACAACTCACAGATGTGTATAATATCCGCATACCAGCCAAGTTAAACTAAGAAAGATAGACCCGAGTCTAAGATTTTCATTAATACGATATTAGACACTTTAGTAGTAGGGGTATTTTTTTTAAACATACGCGCACTATTGAACCATGGTATGATTACATCATATTCATATTTAATAATGGGAATCAACATTTATTCTTCAAACAACATATCGATAGGTAACATAACGCCCTGCTGTTTCACTTGGTCGGATAATCTTCATAACTTGACCACGCTTTAGCCCATAGTAACGTGCGATTGGATCAGACACCTGAATTCGAGGTAGCTGCATCCAGTTGAAACAATATGACGAAATGAGATTTTATGAATAAGAAGTTATCAACAATGGATTATAAGTCAAACAAAATTTTACGAAAGTTTGTGAGTAGTCGAAAGTTGCATTTCTTTCTTACAAATATGAGAACCGACCTGTGTTTCTTTGACAGTGTATCGTTCCAGTAAAGTCTTCTTTTCTTCATTTGAAAGTACCCGGTGCTCAGGGACTAAAACATGATCTTTAACATTGATCAACAACTCTGGCTCCTGCATTTCAGAAAATATGTTGAGAAAGTGAGTCAACCGAGTCGAAAGTCACCTGTAGCGTATTTTTAATGCATACTTTATTTATAAAAAAAAAATATGAATATGATATCATTTTTGCTGTAACATTTATAAAAGATGGTTTCCGGGTCAACCCGACCAGACACGTTTTGACCCATACAAAAATATGTACTGCATTTTTTTTTAACCATAAATCCTTTTTAAACTGTTAACTTGTTCTCCCATTTTACCACATCTAATGAATAGCTAGAACAGTATCAGGACCGCCACAACGTTTAGAGGTTGTGTACGTAGGATCTCATCCTAAATCCCCTATATAAGATAAAATGACTCGTGTAGCTATGTCTAAACAAGATCATATATGCATTGAACTATAGATGAACGAGCATGTACAAGCATACAAGTCATCGCACAAGATCAATAGTGCATAGAATACATACAAAACTCAGACAACAATTGGACAGTCACACAAATGACAGATGAAAATATACATGTTGGCGTCTTGGAAGCTTGGTGCAAGTAAAATTTTGAGATCTGAACCACCTTCGGTTTTAATCCATAACAAAGAAATATAACAATTGGCCACCTAATATAACTAAACCAACTCTGAATCACCGGTTGTAGCCAGAATGATGCACAAAAAGGCACACTTTCACCATTTTACCATGAATATTTGACCGTGCCAATAATCTGTATACAGTTTAATCCTTCCATTATTTACTACTCCGTATATTACATAAAAAGGTTTGGATCATGCTTTGGTCAATTGGCAGGACATTTGGTACAATCAGCAAATTCCATGTGGAACACCAAAACAAGTATGTACGTTTACTTTATGGCATTGGACCTTGACAATATAGCATCGGGTAGAACTGTAGCAACAACAACCAAAGAGTGGGTCCCACTATGTTTATGTGAAAGAAATAAATACAGATAAAACCTTGCCAAAACTTTATGTGATCTAAAAGATGATGCAGTGGTTGATTCAGTAATACCAAAAATTGCAGATAGATCAGGGAGAACATAATTAGCGAAATAAATAAGGTAACTGAAACTTTTTTTTGTTTTTTTTTTGTTTTGGAATGATTAGAATTATAACATCTTATTGACTAATTTCTTATGGGTCAAGACGAGTGCACACTATAATGTCCTAAAACACATGTAGTGTATCTGTGAACCAAACATAGCAAAAGCAGTAAAAAGTCACCTGGAAAACTTCCAATTGAAACTTGGAAGCTATCTCACTCATGCAGGTTCGAGCAAATGGCGTCAGATTATCTCGGACAACAAGTATTGCTCGGGAAACATTTTCTGATTTCATACGTTCAGTGTAAGTCTTCAATGTCTTAACACCAACCTTTGGTTCCTCAGGGAAGAAGACATAGATCTGGTTCACAAAACAGCATTAAACGAGTCATATCAGCTAAGGTAAACATCAGACTAAACAGACAACCAAGCACAAAGTTTCATATTTTAAGACAGTAAACAACGTTTAGGACCTGATCAGCGCTATTATTTGGGTTAGCCTTGCTGATAATGAGATCTTCTCTTTTCATGTTCTCGCCATATTTCCTCAGGAAATCATCTTTTTCCATATTGATTTCGAAATCTCCAACCAAATAACCCCGGTCTCTCAGCATTTCCATAACAGTTTTGCGGATCCTAAATAAACGGTTGATTTCTTCTTCTGTTAACGTCATCCTCGTAGCTTTTCTGTACCAAACAAACAATCACCATAATGAACCTTTGCATTTGTGAACCAGAACGACATTATACAAATTAGAAAATTACCAGCAACACTAATGATCAGAAACAAAAAAACACAGAATTTGGTATGTTCATTTCAGTTACGATTTCCAATAGAACTCTGTCATTTAAACACGGAACAATAAAACACTCATCAAATCATAAAAAATTACACCCATGCACTATTGTGATGTATATATCAGTCATCAGTGTATGAGCTTAAGATAAGTATCATTCTATCAGCATATATCCTAAACGTATAGCTATGGTTTACAACAATGAACTTATTTGTAACAAAAATATATCAAACATTCTGACGATCATATAGATTCAAATACACGACATTTATTGTTCTACGAAAGAAATATACCCAAATTTTGACGTATATATGAATCAACGCCAATTGTTCATGCTACATATAATCAACTAAATGACGAATACATCATTCGAATGATAGCTTAATTAAAGAATGACGAAACTAATTAAGCAACTAACAACGTTAAACATTCACCCGATCTTAAAATTACACACACACGCTCTATAACAAAATTTATAAAACATTCCCATGATCGCACGGCTTCAAATAGACAAACTGCAACAGTGAATGAAATTACTGTTTTAGATGAAATAACCTCAAATTTAGCTTACACATATTAGTGCTTGTCGGATTGTACCTAGCGGTACGCCAAAAATCATCTATCATTCATCTACATGCATGTAACACTTATGCTTGTGAACATCTTGGTGTATGGCCTGATAAAAGTCTCTGCTAAAAAAAAGATGTCTCCTTCGCATTTATGCATGTAACATTAATTTATAACATGATTACATCGATCGCTCAATCTATATATTAAACTAGCAAGGAAACCGATTAATACTAACACATTCACACAATCCTGCAGACTCGAATACACGAACTCTAACGTGTGTGCATGAATTTATTGTTTCATAACTAAATAAATTCTGATTCACGTATGATAAATATTTTTTTGGACGGCAATTGTGGCTACATGACCCCTAGCCCAGAAGGCGTAGCGAGCCCACACAACCAAGTTGGGTCCAGCCCAGAAGGCAACGGCACCCTTCCTTTTACGCACGCGGAAGGAAACCCTATCGCCCTAGACAAGACTCGAACTTGAGACCTTGCCTAGGAGGGTAAAACCTTCATACCGCTAGACCAGAGGCCCGTTGGTCACGTATGATAAATATTGGTATGTACAATTATGTACATTTAATTTTTATTATAACAAATAAAATGTTAGTGGTTAAATAACTTGATCGATGAGATATAGGAATGTCGTACAGGATGAAGAAGTGACTGACGGAGATGATGAACCAACTTTGTGAATGTGAAGATCGAGTGAAATAATAGTCGATAATGTTTGTTTGTTTCTTGTTGATATAGTTTATATACGTAACACATGAAAGATATGGACTTAGACCAACTATAAGGCCCACTTTAGATAAGAGTAATGGTGCTTTTACAAGCCCATCATGTCTTTTATGGCTTTATGAATGATTTATTCTAATAGAGTAAATTGCATAAAGAACTTTTGCCAAATTGCAACTAATTCTCTATAAATTTATTTACAAGATTCTCACAAGTTGCACAAGATTGCTTGCCAAATTCTTAGACTATTTCACTATTTTGTCAAGACAAACTTTTTACTAATTTGTCATGTTTAAACAGATTAGTTTTTCATGTCTGTTTTTTCTGAAAACATGAGTTTTCACTCACATGTACGCAGCGTCTAGTGCCTTTTATTATTATTATTATTATTATTATTATTATTATTTGCCACCCAAAAATGTTTTGAATGCGTTTAGTCGGAGAAAAAAAATTCTTGTTTTCTATCTTTAGTTTTGTAAAAATTTGGAAGGGAAATTTATCTCCACAAAACACTTGAAAATATAGAAAAACACGTTTAATTAATGTTTGTATTTTATACTTTGAAGAAAGAGAGGGAGGGTTGTGGGTTACAAAGAAAAACAACTAAAATTTGTTTTGTTATTTTCCTTGTATTTTGCAAAACATTTTTTTGAAAAACACTGATTTGAAAGCTGATTTTTTCTAAATTAATAGTTCACATTTCCTTTTATAAATGTACCAATTTAATTATCTGCTATTGAAAATAGGGTTTTGTTAATAACAATCCCTAAGGACTAGGGTGTTGTATAAGTCTTTCTTAATTAAAAACATTTTTATGCATGAACTTACTTGATATTAATACATACCTTATTTAAACTCACTTACCTTAACTATATGTGTTTAAATCATGTATTTATAGAAATGATTAGTTCATGTTTGGTAACGTTTTATATTAAAGAAAGCTTAAATACGGTTATTGTTAGCAAATCCTTTAAAGGTATATTAAAAAAGTTTGATCGAGTTTCTTGTTTGAAATTATTCTTTGAACATACCGAGAAGTAGATGTGAAAATTCTTATACCAATATTCTCTTTCCTGATCTTCACTTTCCACTCTTTTTAGTGACGCTTTCACCTTCAGTTACCACAACTTATTTGAAATAAGGAATTATGTTAGTAAATCTAAAGCTACACCTCCTCCTGTTAAATGGCTCAAAAAAATGTCTTAGATGTCATTTGTTTTTTTTTTTTTTGAGTTTTTACCTTTTCATCTGCAAACCATGTCTGCATAAAAAAAGGCACATCTAAAGTCTTCATCTGCATGAAAGAAGACTGTTTGTTTTTTGTGTTATCGAAGTACTTTTTTTTTTAACTAATATTTTGTGATACGGAGTATCAAAGACAGGTTTTCGTCCGTTTTATACGTTATCATCCGTTTTATACGTTTTCCTTGGTTTTTTTACGTTTTCGTCTTTTTTTTACATTTTAGTACGTTTTTTACGTTTTCGATCGTTTTTTTTTACGTTTTGTCTGTTTTTTTACGTTTTCTTCCATTTTTTTACGTTTTCATCCTTTTAACGTTTTCGTCTGTTTTTTAACGTTTTCGTCTGTTTTTTACGTTTTCGATATTTTTTTACGTTTTTGTCTTTTTTAGGTTTCCGTCCGTTTCTTTACGTTTTTCACGTTTTAGTCCTTTTTTTTTTTACATTTTTGTCTATTTTTTATGTTTTGGTATGTTTTTTAACGTTTTCGAACTTTTTTTACGTTTTCTTATTTGTTTTAGTTTTTCGTCTGTTTTTTAACGTTTTCATCGGTTTTTTGCGTTTTCGTCTGTTTTTTTACGTTTTGGTACGTTTTCGACCCTTTTTTTAAGTTTTCGTCTGTTTTTTACGTTTTCATCTGCTTTTAACGTTTTTGTCTGTTTTTTTACGTTTTCGTTCGTTTTTTTACGTTTTCGTTTGTTTTTTTACGTCTTCACCCATTTTTTACGTTTTCGAATTACTTTTTAACGTTTTCGACCGTTTTTTACATTTTGCTACGTTTTTTTAAAATTTTCGACCTTTTTTTACATTTTTCGTCTGTTTTTATGTTTTCGTTTGTTTTTTATGTTTTCGTATGTTTTTTCACATTTTTGTCCGTTTTTTTTACGTTACGTCCGTTTTTGTACGTTTTCCGCTATGTCCTGCATCCAAGATACCACCACCCCTCTTCCTCTTGTATGGCACATATATTATCGACGATGTTGGAAGGAACACCCTGCAGATGTGTATAGTAATTGCAGGTCAAATATGCATAGTGACAAAACTGACGCATATATCAAAACTTTCATAATAATGTTAACGGTGTTGAGCCTTTTACCAAACCCATCCATACTGCCGCTGTTTCAGCCTTGAACAAACCTGCTGAAATTTTTTGTAACATAGAAAATATTTTACGGGCCGTTGGGCTACACCCAGCAGCGGGGTTGGGTGTTGTTTTTAGAAAGTTAATAACAGATACCTGACAAAGCAGCTTTACATGTCCAAGCAAAACTTTTCATCTCAAATCTGGGTTTTGTGACTCTTTGATGTTGAACACTATTGATCTGTATTTATACTTTTGTGCACCATTGCAGCCAGCCAGCGAAGTCTGAGCCAAAACAATTTCAGAAGTTATAATCAGGAAAAGAAAGCGTCCCTCTTTGCCAAACAGCCCCTTTGAGCGAAGTACATGTTTCAATATAGCCTATAAAGTATTCTGGTAAAAAAAAAAAAAAAAAAAAAAGACATCAGAAACACAAAGTTCATTAACATGTCATTTTGAACTAAGAATGTGCAACGGAAAGAAATAAGCACTTATTTTAGGCTCAACTTAAGCAACTAACTGAAACACGAACCAAATACAACACATGTTCGTAAAATCCAACAATATGAAAAATGATTGATCATTTAGCATTAAGTAGTTACGAAAGTAATGCACATACAAATGAACTAAATTTAAAAAATTCTGCACATATAATAGGCAACTGATAAAGATATTCCACCGCCTCTGAAAAAATTTCGGTAGAAGAATTTTGGGTTCACATGTAAAGCCGAATCAAAAATTTGAAACCCATTATAGAAAGTTAGATTGAATACAAAAAAAAAAAAGAACGGCTGGAAGAATTTTGGGTTCACATGCTTACAATATTAGTGATTTTCTTCACGCTGACCTGTGCCGCAAACCGAATCTGAAAAAGTAGAAGTAAAACCAGACATATTATCCCAAAAGATCAACTGCCAAAAAAAATTATAATCCATGGTAACAACAAAACACTAACCTGCTTTTGATCTATTAAGAAGCGTAGAAATTTCATATATCTCCTCTTTATAAAAAAAAAGGCATACACCTGAAGTTTTATCTGAAAATGATTTGCAACATCTGGTAAACAGTCCATTTTATCTGAAAATGATCATTAAACAGATGATGGTCAGTTCTGAATTCTAGCAATATTAGAGATCAGATGAGCAAAAGAAAGGAAAAAGTGAAACTATTTCTCTATTGTCATGCAAAAGTGTTGGAAACAGAACTTCAATCTCAGTTCAAAAGGGTAGCAGCAAAAAGGAGCAATTCATACAAAATCAGATACATACCTTAAAAGGCTCTGTTCATGCAATCACTCCTCAAAATCCATTCAAAGCTACTGCTTCTGTAAGAACAAAGTAACAAACACAGAACTATCATTAATTCTGAGATCATCGTGTAAACAATTATTAAACATACATCCATAATAAAGAGGGGATACCTTGAAGGAAAAAAAGTTCCTTTAAAGATTGAAAATTTGTTACTTTACACAAAAAGAAACTTTTCAATTATGAAAGCGTAATCTTTGAGTAAACAAATAATTGTTAAGGATTGCACTTATGTCACTGGTAAATTCATCAAAAGACCAGAACCCAAGAAAAAATATGAAGATGTCAAAAACAATCGAACAACCTGCAATTCACCAGCAATTGATAAGCTATGAAATGTGATAAGAGCTTATTAGTGACACGTGAGGTGCACGTGTATGAGTCTAACTCAGCCACGTGAGGTGCACGTGTACACTACCACTCTTAAGCCTTAACCACTTTTCCCGCCTAAAATCATCCTCTTAAATATCGGTTAACATTTCATTTGTTAATAAGCTTGATTTGATAACTCTCTCTTCTCTTTCCATAAACATTGTAATCTTTCAGTTACATAATTCAAGAACTACTTTTCGAGTTTGATTCTTGTTTCGATAACTCCTGAATAGTTCTAAATAACTTCGAGAAATCCTGGTTATTACTCTATCATTGTGTTTTGGTACTTATCAAGTGGTATCAAGAGCCTCTTTTCTGGCAACACATTATCTTCAAGAGTGTTACACTGACATTCTTGATTTTCCGGTCATCTTCTCCGGTCAATTCCGGCAACAAAACAGAAATTTCTGGCCAAGAAATTAGTCACCACTAATTTCTCTTGTTCTATTACATCAGATTAGCGCCAAACATCTGTACGATCACGAGGCTAGCCCATTAGTGGCTAATTTCTCTAGCTTCGAACAAGCTGATCAGAAGCAGTTGGTTTGGGTAATCAAGAACAAGATCAGTAGTTATTATCCCATTGTTGATGAGTGATAATAATACTGTGCATTGGTGAAAATACGAAGCAAGTGATAACAAGAAAACAAACGATCTTTGATCAAGAAAGCATACCATGGCACATACTACTAGAATTGCAAGTGGTTCTGGTAATCAAGAACAACCAGAAGGTGTTTCTAGGCAATATGTGGATGCAGCAATGGCTGAAATCAGAGAGTTGATTACTTCCATAAGCATGCAGAATAATATGATGAATCAGAACATGGGAAGACAAGCTAGTCAGTTTAGGAGATTGGCAAAAGTGGAATTTCCCAAGTTTCTTGGTGATGATGTAAGGGGATGGGTCTTTAAATGTGATCAGTTCTTCCTCATTGATGACACACCTGAGAATGAAAAGGTAAAGATTGTTTCAGTTCATCTCTTTGATAAGGCTCTCTTATGGCATAGACAATTTGTCAAGAATCATGGTTATGAAGTAGGATGGGATGTGTATAAAGATGCCATTATTGAGAGATTTGGTATTGTTTTTGATGATCCATTGTCTGCTTTGAAAAATGTTAAATATGACAAAAGTGCAAAAGAGTATCAAGATTTGTTTGACAATTTGATGTGTAGGGTAGACATTAGTGAAACACTTGCTATCAGTTTCTATCTTGGGGGGTTGCCAACTGAACTTGAAATGAGTGTAAGAATGTTCAAACCTAAGACATTAGTAGAAGCTTATTCTTTGACTAAACTGCAAGAAGCTACCCTAGAGGCTATGAGGAGAAAGAACAGACCCTTCTTGAATACCCAAACAGGAAGATTTGGGGTTGGAAGTGGTGCTAATATGAACACGGCTAAACCACCTTTACTGGCTTTACCTGCTTCAAACACTAGTGGAAAGGTTAAGCCAAACACCTCATCTAATGCCCCAGTAAGGAAACACTTGACACAAAAGGAGTACCAAGAGAAGAGGGCTCAGAATTTGTGTTTCTATTGTGATGATAAGTACACTCCAGGTCATAAATGTAATGGGCAAATGTTTTCATTAGTGGTTTTAGCAGAAGATGAGTTGGAATACGTGGAAGATGATGAGGATGGGGAGGAATTTTCTATGCAAGATGAAGTGCCTCAGATTTCATTGAATGCATTGAATGGTGCTAATTCATACCAGACTATGAGGGTGACTGGTAAGGTAGGCAAGAATGAGTTGCACATGTTGATTGATTGTGGATCCACCCATAATTTCTTGGATGCTGGCATAGCCAAACAGTTAGGCTGCAAATTGACTAGCACTTGTCCATTGGCAGTAACTGTTGGGGGTGGTAGAAAACTGATTAGCAACTATATGTGTAAGAATTTTGAATGGCAACTACAAGGAGAAGTGTTCCAAGCTGACATGATGATTTTACCATTAGGAGCTTGTGAAATGATTTTGGGTATTCAGTGGTTGGCTACACTGGGAACTATTAAGTGCAATTTCAAACACTTGAGGATGGAGTTCAAGTACAACAATAAAAGAATGTCCCTAAGAGGTACTCCTAAACCTGCTACAATGCACTGGATGGATGGTAGGAACCAGTGTAAAGAGGTTGAAATGGGAAGTGGTGCAGAGTTATTAATGTTTTGTGTTTACCCACACACTGGTGTACAGTTAATGAATGCTGAAGGAACATTGGAAGAAACTACAATTAAGCCTGAACTCCAAACAGTTGTGGATCAATTTGAAGATGTGTTCGCAATACCAACTGAATTGCCACCACCAAGAGCACATGACCACAGAATTCCCTTAATCCCAAATGCCCCACCAGTTAATATTAGACCTTATAGGCATCCACCTATGCAGAAAGATGCTATTGAGGTCATGGTTAAAGAGCTTTTGGACTCAGGTGTGATCAAACCAAGTAATAGCCCTTTTGCTTCTCCTATTGTGATGGTGAAGAAGAAAGACAGCACATGGAGGATGTGTGTAGATTACAGACAATTGAACAAAAATACCATCAAAGACAAGTTTCCCATTCCCATTATAGAAGAACTGATTGAAGAGTTACATGGGGCTGCAATTTTTTCAAAATTAGACTTGAGGTCTGGTTATCATCAAATCAGAATGCATAAGGAGGACATTGAGAAGACTGCATTTAAAACACACCAAGGGCACTATGAATTCTTGGTCATGCCATTTGGGTTGACCAATGCTCCCTCCACATTTCAGGCATTGATGAATGAGGTATTCAAGCCCTTTCTCAGGAAATTTACTCTAGTATTTTTTGATGATATACTAATCTATAGCAAGACTTGGGAAGATCATGTGCAACACTTGGAAACTGTGTTAATGACCATGAGACAACACAAACTATTTGCTAAGAAAACTAAATGTGTGTTTGGCACAAGTCAAGTAGAGTATCTGGGCCATGTAATTTCTGTTAATGGTGTAGCTACAGATCCTCACAAGGTCAAAGCTATGCAAGAGTGGCCAGTACCTACTAATGTCAAACAGCTAAGAGGGTTCTTGGGTCTCACAGGATATTATAGGAGGTTTATAAAGAATTTTGCTACTATTAGTAGACCTTTGACCCTGCTACTCAAGAAGGGTGGGTATAATTGGACTGAGACAGCTCAAGTAGCCTTTGAAACTCTCAAAGAAGCAATGATGAGGGCACCTGTGTTGACTTTACCAGATTTCACAAAGCCATTTGTAGTTGAAACAGATGCTTCAGGTGTGGGTATAGGGGCAGTCTTGCAACAAAATGGCCACCCAATTGCTTATATGAGTAAAACACTATCTGTCAAACATCAAAGCTTGTCTACATATGAGAAAGAATTCTTAGCAGTGTTGTTGGCTTTGGATAAATGGAGGGGTTACTTATTAGACAGGCATTTCATCATCAAGACAGATCATTTTAGTTTGAAGTACTTGTTGGATCAGAGAATCACAACTCCTACTCAAATGAAGTGGCTACCTAAGCTTATGGGGTTTGATTATGAGGTAGTTTACAAGAAGGGTAGTGAAAATGGGGCAGCTGATGCACTGTCAAGAGTACAAAGTACTGAGTTATTCAGTTTGGTAGCTACCTTGGTTACAACTGACTTAGCTCAAAAGATTGAAGCTAGTTGGCTAGAAGATGATAAGTTGCAGGCCATAATTGATAAGTTGAAAGCAGGGGAGGTGACTAAAAAGCATTATGTGTGGACCAATAACCAACTGTTGAGAAAAGGGAAGATTGTGGTAGGCAACAATATTCCTTTAAGACAAGAGTTGCTACAACACTTTCATGGTGGTTCTGTGGGTGGTCACTCTGGAGTTAAAGTCACTAGTCATAAGATTTGTTCAATGTTGTATTGGAAGGGACTCAGGAAACAAGTCAAGCAGTTTGTAAGGGAGTGTTTGGTATGTCAAAAGAATAAGCCTGATTTGGCAGCCTATTCAGGATTGTTACAACCCTTACCTATCCCAAACAACATTTGGACCACTGTTTCTATGGATTTCATTGAAGGCCTCCCTAAGTCTCAAGGCAAGAATGTAATTTTTGTGGTGGTTGACAGACTTAGCAAATATGCCCATTTTATGGCTCTATCTCATCCCTTCTCAACTACCCAAGTTGCACAAGCTTTCCTGGACAATGTTTACAAGTTACATGGAATGCCCGAATCTATTGTGTCTGATAGGGACAAGGTCTTCTTGAGTACCTTTTGGAAAGAGCTCTTCAAGTTGTTGCAGGTGAAATTGTTGATGTCCACCTCTTACCATCCTCAAACTGATGGTCAAACAGAAGTTCTTAATAGATGTTTGGAAGGTTACTTAAGATGTATGACTGGTGAGCACCCTAAAGAATGGAGTAAATGGTTGTCATTGGCAGAACTCTGGTACAACTCTAACTACCATACATCAACTCAGTCTACTCCTTTTGAGATTGTGTATGGTATACCACCACCCATTCATGTTCCCTACTTGGGAGGATTAAGCAAGGTTGAGGCTGTGGATAGAACACTGAAGGCAAGAGAAGATGCTATCCAAACAGTCAAATTCCATCTCTTAAGAGCTCAAAATAGGATGAAACAACAGGTTGATAAGGGGAGATCAGAAAGGATTTTTGAAATTGGTGACTGGGTACTTTTGAAACTGCAACCACACAGACAGGTCACTGTGAGACTGGGCAAGCAACACAAGTTTTCTCCCAAATACTATGGTCCATTTAAAGTTACAGCTAAGGTTGGACAAGTGGCTTACCAATTGGAGTTGAATCCACAGGCACAAATCCACAATGTCTTTCATGTGTCTCAGCTTAAGAAACATAGGGGTGAAGTACCAGATGCTCAAAGAGTGATAATTCCTCATTGTGATCAAGATGGTCTGTTGGCAGCTCAACCATTAGCACTTTTAGACAGAAAGATGGTCAAGAAAAACAATGCAGTTGCAGTTTATGGTTTAATTCAGTGGACCAATGGGGGTGTTGAAGATGCAACCTGGGAGCCTTTGGATAAGTTGCTCAAGGACTACCCAGAGTTTGAAATCAATTCTTGAGGGCAAGAATTGTTTAAGAGGGATGGATTGATAAGCTATGAAATGTGATAAGAGCTTATTAGTGACACGTGAGGTGCTCGTGTATGAGTCTAACTCAGCCACGTGAGGTGCACGTGTACACTACCACTCTTAAGCCTTAACCACTTTTCCCGCCTAAAATCATCCTCTTAAATATCGGTTAACATTTCATTTGTTAATAAGCTTGATTTGATAATTCTCTCTTCTCTTTCCATAAACATTGTAATCTTTCAGTTACATAATTCAAGAACTACTTTTCGAGTTTGATTCTTGTTTCGATAACTCCTGAATAGTTCTAAATAACTTCGAGAAATCCTGGTTATTACTCTATCATTGTGTTTTGGTACTTATCACAATTCGAGGCACTGAATAATTTATTTTTTTTTTCCTTTTTTTACCTATGCAACTCTCGTGTAACCGTACAAACCAAAACTTAATGAATACCCACATAATAAAACCATATAAACTACACAAAACCCATAAGATCATAACAAAAAAAGGCCTAAAACTCAAACCTTATATCCAAGTAGACTAAAAGCTTACTTCACCCCAAACACATAATCGTCGTTGAGTACATCGGCTATAGGATTAACAATTACATCTTTTTTCATTTTTTATTTTATTTTTTTGTCTGGTGGTTTTTGATAAGAACGAGGAATAAACGATCCCGCCGCGTTGCGGCTGGACCAATGTTTTTAAGATACAATTACGAACACGATTAACTTTCTCGTACAAAACAATAATAGATAGAAAGGAAAGAAGAACATGTATGCAAGCATAATAAGGTTACAGAGCTATTCTTAAAAATGACTTGAGAGTAAAATTATTTCAGTTGCATTACCATATTATTATAGTAGAACAGTGAGTTAAGGCCATAAAATTAATGATTACATGATTCTAGTTCGTGTAGTTACCAACAAAATCAGCGTGACTCGAACCCACATATAGTGCATTGCTTTTCTCCTGAACCACAGTAATAGTCATGTTCACAAACTGAGTAAATGAGACGGCTTCCAGAACTGTTGCAGACTCATTAACCCTTATTCCTTGTTGTACATCCAACACCGAGGTTGCTACCCAATACTCTCTACCAGTTGCAGCCCGCTTTATATTTTTCACGTCCCCACAATCAGTAAGGAGAACCTCAGTTGTGCCTACTTTTGGTCCCTTCAGCCAATACCTTATGATAGTCTTGTTCACAGACTCTGGAACTAAAACACAGTCTCGGCGAATATTAGCAGTGGGACTACCTACCCCTGAAAGCGCGCTTAATAAAAAAGTTACTGTTTGATTATATGGATCGTATTTCAAGAGCCTTCCGGTTGAGTCAGGTGTAAACCCTGGTTGTGTTATATTTCTGCACAAATATAAATCAAAACTGCCCAGTATAACTTTGATAACGGATTGGTTAGTGTTTCGTTTTCAGAAGTTACCTGATGTCGTAAGTGAAGCTACCGTCGGTCATATAAACATGTCGGGTATATGACTCAACATCGATTCCAGGAAGGTACTTGTAACCGGTGGAAATTTGAGCTGCAAGCCCACCATTGAATCCTACTACCAGTAGACCGAAGAAAGCATCCGTGATATAGATATCACTGGTTCTGTAATCGAAACTGAGAGCCAATGGTCTCCCAAATATTGCTCCCAAGTCCAAATCATCTGTACCATCACATAATTCTTTTGTCCTGCAAAAAAAGAAAAAAACATATAATTACTCGTAGTAAGTTTACACTTTAAAACACATTCAGTTATAAAAGACTAATTATTTACTCCAGAATCATTGATACATAATTCCAGAATCATTGATCCATACCTTGACCATCTTCACTGCCACTGACGTTTCCTTTTGCCCTTTCCGTACCTGCACAGATATCAGACTAATCATAAGGTGTTATGATGATCCAAATGGCGTCTAAAACACTCTTTTCAGCACGACCTTACCAACAAACCAATAGCTATAGTAGGAACTGCACTTACCCTGAGGCATCTGATTAGTCGGTTCCGGATAAAATATGCATGCAATATAATGTTAATCAGAAATTTGTATAAAATGTAAAGATGAATCCGAAATTTTGTACCTTCTATTACTTCTTGTTTGGTTCTTCATCGATAAAGGATTTTGTTTTGCCTGTTTGCCTTTAAATTCACAACTTTTACTAATAATTAATTTGTTGTAGTACATCATATCGTAGCTTAACTTAACATGTAGACAATTACCCAGGTAGCAGCCAACAACGGTTATGCACAACAAAGGCAACGACACAGTAGGTTCAATGGCACCGGCTAGCCTGTATTTGTTAAAGTTTTTGTAGAGTTACGTCTCTTCAAAATCTTCAAGAAGACAGTACTTAAAAAGGTTTTGAAACCCCACAAAAAAATTTCTTTGAAGTTTGGCGTAACAATTATACTCGAAATTCAGTAGGACTATATTATCAAGATAAAGAATCTAGAAATATTTTAGAATCCTTAATTTCAAACAAAAGACATAATATGATTGAAATATAGTATCTCACAAAATAGTTCTAAAAGATTTTAGTCTCCATCATATCTACATAATCAAACACACCAGAAAGTAACTGAACCTCATAAATCAAAGAAACAATGTTTTGCAAATGGGTCCAAGGTTTTGTATTTAAGGTTCACATCTAACTTACCGTCGGTTAATAAATCTGGTTGCCACTAGTATTTGTGTACTTAAAAGAAAACTGGTTTTCACTCGAACAAAAATGAACCCAACGGGCTAAGCAACCAACCCATGAAGAAGACACTTTCTTACTCTGGAATGCGTACTATACTATTAGCACTGAATAAATAACACGTACCAGCATATTGCGACGGCGCTTTGAACAATGACACGGAATTGCAACGGCATGTGACGGTGGTTTATCCATCCAATTAGTGGCCAGAACTGCACATTAGTTAATAAATATTAGTGACTAATTACAAAACATAAAAATAAAGGTGAAGCAACCAATATGTAAAACATAGCAGAGCATAATAGCGGAAAATATGGAAGTACCGTCCATGATGCATACTGTACTATTGGGTATTCCGTATTTGTTTTAGTTTTCACGTTGACCCGCGGTCTTCCTGCGTATATTGTGAGATGACGTTTAGTTATATTGACTTAGGACCATTGGGGGATTTGAGATATGAATTATCAGAAGGAAAAAAAAAAAAGGATGTTCACGGAGCGCTCAACAGTAACATATATTTATCATTTTATGATCATCTGATTATTTGATGTTGAATGCGCAAGCGATAATAATGACTCTCAAACTATCCATCTACTGATGCATCTACTATAAGAATCATTTATTCACTTTACCCTCGATAATGAGCCCATAGTAGAGCATAAACATTAATATATCCAAAGCATTAATGCTGCTAGTAGTAAGAAGACCTTACCCTCGATAATGAGCCTTTTTTTTTTTTTGAAGGGCAAATAAAAAAGATATATTAAAACTCAAACCAAAGATACAACCTGCTACATAGACAGCGCATGTCCCTTTCTATAAGGAATAGATTCAGGGACTGGAGACAAACCTACCAAAAATAGTGAGCAAAACTCACGACCAAGCAAACACAATCAAAAGAAAACCGACATGGCTAACTAAAATTATGACCTAACCCGAAGAAAAAACAAACAACCAAAAGTACATAACCAAACCAAAACAGTTTCAGCAGCTAATTAAACACGACCGATCGAACCACCAAACCACTCTTCTCGCTTCACATCCTCCTTCTTCGACCGGGCTGAAATCCATTCGAAAGTTCGCAACTGAACTTCTTTAAACAAATCCGGAATCATGGAACCATTCCTTCTAAAAATCATCTGGTTCCTATTGCTCCATATAATGTATAGCGTGGACCAAATCACAGCTTTCCATCTCTCTCTATTTATACCGTTAAAAGAATTAATACCTGGTAAAGTGAGAATATCCTGGACCGAAAACACGCCAACATTTTCTAGGCCCCACCATTCGAAAACCTGCTTCCAAACCAACTGAACCTTTGGACATAAAATAAAACAATGGTCCAAAGATTCAATGACGTCATTACAGCTAGGACACAAGAGGGTATGAAGATCAATACCAATGTCATCGAGAGTAGCGCGAACCGGAAACCTCCCATGATACAACCGCCATATAAAAACACAGACCTTTTTGGGGATGCTCTTGCACCATGGAGTAATGAATTGTCTCCCGGTCGACCCGAGAATCTTTTCATCTATCAGGTCCCTAAGATCTTTGACTGAGAACTTGCCATCTTCACACAGCTCCCACCTGCATTTGTCCATCACATGCTTTTTAAGTTGAACAGATTGTACCAAATTGCATATCTCTGTAATATCCCTCATCACCCTTCCTCTTGGAGTATTCCTCCAACGCCACTCCCATGTCCAATCATCCCCCCTCCAAACCCCTTTGTTACCTACACTAACCTCTTTGCACACCTCTAAATGATATAACCTAGGAAACTGCTCACGCAACCTTCTATCGTAAGAAGACCCCACCCTCGATAATGAGGCCATAGTAGAGCATAAACATTAAGTTATTCCATTAGAGAAGCTGTCACTTGTTCGAACAGCACCTGCAATTGTCGATGAAATCACCAATTAGGCATCAAATAACCTGGGGCTGCAAGATTGTATATTTGCGTATTTATCCTTATTTAAAGGTTCATATAATACCTTCTCGCCGACTGTTGCAGAATCTTTTTTGCCCTTCAACAGCTTATCCAACAATAAGTCATAAAAATGCGAAACGGTCCAAGATACTAAGGGTTTCCAAGTTGATGTAGGTCAATCGTAAATGTGGATTGTTCGGCTGTCATAAGCTTGCCTCCCATAGCAAAAAAAATCCTATAGTTTATCGTTTACATGGTCATTACTCGGTACCATGTGAGTGAAAAGCATTTCAAGATCCTTAGGATGAGAATAAGGATGAAAAGCATCAACCCGGATATACCACTAGGGACCAAAAAAATTTACAAAAACTAGAGATCACCTTTGTAAGCTCTACTTTTAGTTTTGGAATGGCTAATTATTTTTCGGATAAACCTTTCATTCACAAAAAATATAATTTACTCTTCAACTTATCCAAAAACTACCAAAAAACATTTTGGTAGAAAAAAAATTTAATTTTCTCTTCAATTTATTTAAAAAGTTTAAAAAACTAAGTTATTTTAACCCTACTTTATAAAAAAAGTGCAACCAATCCAAAAAAGTTTCAAAATTTAATTTTGGGGTTTACTCAAGTTTAGAAAAAAAAACAATTTCCCCCGGAGGGGGAGGCAAAAATTTAAATTTTTGTGGCCAAAATCTGGGTCTTCAAAGCACATCCTCAAATGAAAAGCAAATCCCAATAACAGTTAACCTTGGGGGAATTGCGTTTTGGTTTTACTTTATTAGATTAACCCACATAAAACGTATTTTACCATTTTTAAAAGGGGGGTCTGAACCCCAAAGTGGATCATTAATTTTTTCATCTTCTCCCAAGTGGTCTCATTCTCACTTCACACAACACTCCTTCACATGCAACTACCCAACTTCAAATTGTTTCCCATCCTGATAAAAAGGACAGTGAACAGGCCAAATTTTCTGGGGAGAAATGTAAGTAAAAAAAAAAACAAAAAAACCCGTAATATTACCTGAAAAAATATAAACAATTTTCAAATTTTCTTTTTCATTTAATCTAGAAAAAATAAAAAAAATTTTAGACCTTTAAGAAAAAAAAAAAAATAGAAAATAATATAGCTTTCTATTTTTTAAAAAATTTATCTTTTTTAAATTTTAATTAACAATTTTCATTTTTATATTTTCTTTTTCTCTTTTAACTTAATAATATTTATAGAAAAAAATTTTCAGATTTTTCTTTGATTATTTTTGTAATTATTATAATTTAAATTAGTTTTAAAAAATAATTAAATAGTAAATTAATTTTAAAAATAATTAGATAAAAAGTAAAAAAAATTTATTTTTAGTTTTTTTAAAAATTTAGATTTATCTAAATCCCTAATTTTATTTTTTCAAGCTTATTTTTTAAATTTTCCCTTACTTTTTTGGTAATTTTTTTAATGTTAAAAATATTTTTTTTAAATTAAAAAATAAATTTTAAATAAATCAAATAAATAATTTTCTTTTTCTTAAAATTTTTTTTTCCTAAAAATATAAACAAAAAAAAAAATAAACAAAAAAAAAACCCGTATATATTACCTGAAAATCTGTCGTCTTCAGTTGGTACCAACAAGGTTTTTCCACTACTCTTGAACCTCTTTTGCAAAAGATCATTCCGAAAAAGAAAAAAACTCTTGCCGTCAAAAACCAGATGTCTACAAAAAAAAAAAAAAAAAAAATACAAGTACATGAAAGTAAGCCGTTTTTGTAAACCAATGCAAATATATAAAACCATTGGGAAAAAAAACGCACCTTTGAATCGTTATCTACATCCATATTAATCATTTTCATTTTAAAATTTCTAAAAAAAAAAAAAAAAAAAAAAAAAAAAAAAAAAAAAAAAAAAAAAACTTAATTTTAATTTTTTGTGGGTGACGACTACAGAAACCAGTCAACCAAATTAGTTAAAAAGATAAAAAAAAAGATAAAATAAAATAACATAAAGTTGCCCTAATTGGTTCTATATACATAATATCTGGAAAAAAAAATACATTTTTTAAAAACAAAAAACCACAACAACCCCCAAAAAAATTTGGGCAAATTAACATACAAAACAATCTGGAGAGTAAGCGTAGTAAATGAATCATTTAAGGGCTCATAAAAAACGACCCTGCTCCCTTCAACCTAATTATTAATTTTTTGTGACGAAATTTTTGGGGACTTCAAAAATGGTGATCCATTTGATAGGGCCCCTTATCAAATTTAAAAAGTGGACTCCGTACTTGTAAATCCAAGTAACTTTTTAAAAAAGGGATGAAAATGTTAATATTTTTAAAAAAGGGCTTTATTTTGTTTTAACCATTCAACTTTTAAAACTCCCATATATAGAACGTGGTACGATCCCTATCGTGTTTACCAAAAAAAACAAAGAAGCCCCCTTATCTTTGAAATATAGAAAGGTACAGGAAGCCACTTTGAACTTCAGGCAAATCTAACAGAAAAATTTGTGGTTTAAACCAAACAAATGACACAACATATAACTTTTTGAGAAAAAGACCCCCAAAAACCAACAATCCTTTCAGAAAACTCCCAAAAAAAAAATTAACACCTAAACGCTTACTTGAAAAATTTAAGTCGGGTTGTTTGACAGGCAGATATTCATTTTTCTAAAAACTTCCACGTTGGGATTCAAAGTAAAAAAACAAAAAACCCCAATCCAACGCTCCTGGTCCACCCACCCAAGCAAAACCGTAGAATGAAAGGGTCAAAAAAGTGACGGGGATTTTAAAACCCAAAACCCCCAGCAACTTTATCTGATTCATACTGACTTAAACAACAGGGGGTACTATACAACTGATTTTCTTTTGGGTTTTTCCAAAAAAAACCCCCTCTTAAAAAAAATCAGAAAAACATATCAACCCCTTGAAGGTGCCAATTTTGGGAAAAAAGATTAAAAAACTGACTTTTTATTTAAAATTATTTGAGGGGAAAGTTGGAAAAAGGACGTTGTGGGGACAAATTTATAGCCATCCCCTTTAAAACAATAAATCTTGACTCAAAGAAACCTTTCTTTTAGATTATAAGGGAAAAAAGAAGGGTATCGGGCGAACACCGAAACTAACAGGGAAATTAAGCGTCAATGAAGACTTTCCCTGCTTTTAAAAATTCAAAAAAATAAAGCCTGGACGAATTTGTTAATGATTTCGGTTTGAATTTCAAAAGGTATGTTGTCCGACATTTTTTTTAGCGGGGAGTACTAAAGACTTTTACTTGGTGTAAATAAGGGAATTGGAAATAGGGGAGTAATAAAGGGGTTTTACTTGGTATAAATAATAAAGGAAGTACTAAAGGCTTTTACTTTAGGGTTTATGTGACTAGCTTTTAAAATACAAAGAGTTTTGGTAAAGCTAGTACATCTTACAAAAAATAAATTTAAAAAGGGTTATAAAAAATATTACCTTTTCAACAAACACTCTTGGGGTGCCGGGTGAACCAGCGCTCCCAATAAAACCATCACTCTTTAAAAGTTCGGAAAATTTTTTAAGTCCTAATCTTTTTGCATTTCTACCACTGAATACAAGTGAAACTCAGGTGGCATTTTTTCACCCATATCGCATCATAACCCCATCAGCTTCAAATGTCCACAATTGACGAAGTTGGTTAATCTGTTGTTTCATACCAACCCCTCTGTTGTTGCAACAAAACCCTTTTTTGGCTGACCGATTAACATGTGCATTTTACTGCTGTTAACTTTGGCACTGCACCCGATGTATTGGCTGTTGGTGAAAGCATGCCGGGGCCAACTGGGCATCAGAAACAAAGTCGGGGATCAAATTCCGGGTATAACTAAAATGGGTCTCCACCAAAATTGATTTTCCTCATCAAATGTATATTAAAAAAAAAAGATTATCCAACACCCTTTAAAAAAAAAAAAAAAAAAAAAAAGATACTTGTGTAAAATTTAACACCTGTCGGGAGAGGCAAAAATTTGACTAGTACCAAAGAGAAGATCCAATCATTTTTTTCAAAATTCTGTCCGTCATCCCATGCAATGCTCTAGGATCACATTGCATCTTTTACCCCCAATTACCTATCTTGATAATGAAGAATCTCTGGTGCAGTATATGCTTCAGAAACAGGTCCACCAATATGATGATAGCTATGATCTTCCAATTGTATATTGTGTGAATGGACATAACAAGTGCTTTGGTCGACGCGAATTCTGCTTGATAACTGGATTTAGATTTGGTCTTCTCAGCTTTCGTAAATGGAGAAGTGGTGATATCCCTTTTCGTGATCGTGTTTTTTCCGGATAAGGTTGGCCAGTATGTGAAAAACATCGATCTTCTATCTGTTATTGAAGATGAAGCTGTTTTGTTAAATCTGTCGGATGAAGATGCCGTAAGGGTGTGTCTGTTGCTAACCCTAGAGGTTATATTCATGGGTAAGGATTTGGGGTCTGTCATTGATGATACGTTACTGAGGATGGTCGAGGATCTTGAAGAATGGAATGCATTCCCATGGGGAGAACACGTTTGGAGGCAGCTGTATGATTCAATCAGAAATGTTACTTCGAAGCATCGACCTGTTGACAGTGGAACATTGGGCAACACAAAATCCAAGGATGTTCCGACCTATTGCTTGTCTGGATTTGTTTGTGCATTCAAGGTTATTACTTGCAACTATTTGCCTACTTTTTTTAGAAGAATGCTTATTTATTATATTTATAGTCCTTGTAACTGATAATCGTTTTGTTTACTTTTTTGAAGATATGGATTATTGAGACTTCCGATAGAAGTCATCTCTGGTGGATCAAGGATGAAGGGGTGATCCCAAGAGCAGTTTCATGGTCGAAACACAAATCATTTGGGAAATCTGATGATTTCCACCAACTTTTTGCTAAGGTAAATATAATTTTTTTATAATTGATTGGTGGATACAAAACTAATTTCTATATTTTTCCTAGGAATCGACAACAAAATTCGCTCTCTACCCAACCACTGCTGAGGGTCAATCTCAATGGTATACATTGTCATTAGAGTTTTTTAAGTGGTATACCCCGAGAGTGCGGCCAGTTGTAGAAGGTGGACCTTATGATTATTACTGGAAGAAAGTGGCGAGAGGTAAGCAGAAAATGAGTCAGGAAGTACACATCAGTCAAGATGATTCTTCAGTGGAGAGATGTAAAGATGTGGATATGGTTGCTCTTGAGGCTGTTGTCAATGCTTTGGAAGCCCGAACATTCAAACTCGAGACTATAATTCAGGTTAATTTTTTACCTTTTCCAATTTTTTACCAAGATATTTTCTTTTGAGAATCTTATCATGGTATACACTAATAGGCTAGTTTTGTTCCACAATACTTTCATTTGCAGGTACTTACCAGTAAAAGACAGAAAGTGGAGAAAGATTATTATGGAAAGGTAATTCATTCATTTTAATAATGTATTTGTGATTTAATTAAAATGTTATAATAATATGTGGTAAACAATTTGGTATGCAGGTTTATACTTGTAAAATAGAACAGGAAGACAAGAGTAACATGGAGACTTATGAAAAGGTAATTTATTTATTTTTGAACAGTTTTATACTTGTAAATATGTGTGTCTAATAATACGTGGTAAATTATTTGTGTATGCAGTTTTATACTTCTAAACCAGAACAGCAAGCCAAAGTTACCACACCTGATGGTGAAAAGGTAATTTTCTGTATATCGTGTGGGATTAAACCAGAACATCAATCCGAATTTGTGATTCTTATTTTTTTTGGCTAAATTTTTTGATATCATTCGCAGGACCTTGATCTCGGTGATGAGTATTGCAGTGAACCCAATGAATTTATTAATATGTTTCAGTCGCAATTTGTTTATCTTGAATCATCCGGGGAAGATGGACTGCCACAGCAAAATGTTGTAAAAGCTGAAAAGCAAGAGGATTTGTGTCAACCTAAGGAAGCAAACTTCAAAAACTCAACACGCAAGAAACATCCTCATGAGCGTTACGGGATACAGAAGAGGAGGTATGAAGAAGTTATTAAGCCGCCGTTTATTGAAGTAAAACCTTCAACAGTTCCTAGCATAGATGAATTGAGAAATCGAAAGAACATTCTTGATCCGATTATGGTTGAAATGTTACGGGAAGTCAGACCTTGGGTAGAGGTAAGATGTTTAATTTCTGTATTATAAAATATTTTTAATCTAGTCCAATTGTTTTAACTATTTTTAGCTATTTATCGAGTTTAATAGTTTTATATATAGCCGTAGAGTTTTTAGTTATCTCTGTTGATATGGATAGTGTATTAGAAAGGTTACTTGTTAGCGTTTAGAGTGTTTGATTATTTTAATTGACTTGTAAAAGCGCTTAGGGGTTGGAGTTTAATAATTGTCGTTTAGGTTATTGTTTCAGTTTTGGTGGCACAACGTTTAATTTAGGGTGACCAAAGTGTTTTTGGAAAATCAAAGTTCACACAATTTTACCAAAACAATTTTCAAGTGCGAGAGTTGGAAACCTTTGCTTTTGTCTTTGCATAAGATCCAAGTGTTGTATCGGACCGGTGGTAATCGGCTATTCTATGGGAAACAACTAGGGTAAACGGATGGACTGGTGATTCCGGGCGACCTTGAACCATAGATAGTCGATTTACTTAACCCTGTAGAGTTGGGCTAAGATATCGGGCCTCAGATTATTCATCCTGCTTGTGATTAAGACACGGCGGAGGTAGTCTGTACTCCCGATCAGGTTCAAACTACACGGGCAACTGTTTTGACAGCTTGTGAGCTTGTCGCGAAGACTTAGTGCATCGGCGGTACACACAATCTTGTAAAATCTTTTGAAAAATTTTGTGAACTTTAATTTTCCACAATATAAGCTTAATTATGTAGTTTAATCACAGGCCACAGCGTATGTTAAAATGAGGTAGGGGTTGCATGATTCTTATAATCTTAGTTTTATTTATCGTACAAGAGCCTAAGATAGTTCAACCGACTCCCCTCTACGTGAACCTATAAAAATTTTAAGACCATATGCTAGCTTTTCTTGTCAAATTAATGTCTGTTTGGAAGAAAGTTTTAAAAAAATGTGTAGGAGTTTAAACTTTTAAAATAAAATGATTGACTTGTAACTTAAAATAAAATGATCAGACATATGCAACCAACATAAGTTATTGCTAAAACCTATGACTATCATCCTTTTCCATTGAATGGCCTTTTGGAGTCAAGCTAATTGGATCAGCTATCTTTATTTCTTACTCATAATAGTTTAGACAGCCATTACGTTTAAAAAACCTTGCCTTTCGTCTCTAGGCTTTAGTTTTCTTAACCTTGTAGAGTTGGGCTCAGGGTTATTAATATAAGCACGTTAGTGTACCTTGAACCTAACAGTTACTTTAAGATCCTCTATATTAATATAAGCACGTTAGTGTACCTTATTGTTTTTATTATTTTGTAATGTTTTTGGTAATGGCCATTTATGATTACAGGTTCTTCATCGACCATTTCAAAACATCGACAGAATTTATGTTTGCTACGAAATTGATCGTTTTCTCACTAGGGATGGGTGGCGTAATTGTAAGTTTCCTTGGTGCGGTGAAATAGTTGTGGATCGTTATTTCTGGGATTCTCTAATCGGCCTTGACGATAAACGCAAAGGATGGCTGCGGACGAGGTAAAGTAAAAAAATCTTTTATTTACTTTACTCAGTTTTATATAAAATGTGCTTTTTTTTTTTTACTTTTTTTTTTATTTATCCTTTTTGCTTTTTTTTTTTTTTTTTTTTTTTTTTTTTTTTTTTTTTTTACAGCACATTGATCTATGGATTGCTTACATGTGGCATACTAGACCAGACGATATGGAATGGTCGATGGTTAGCTGCTTTTTTCTACCACTACTAATGAATGGATCGATGCCTTTGTTTTATGCAAACAAAGAAAAATACCCTCTTGGATGGGCTGATGTTGAACGGGTTTTTATCCCCATAAATGAACCTGAAATACATTGGTCTCTTGCGGTGTTTCACATCCGGACTGGTAACGTTACATTGTATGATACCCAAGGCTATCCTGAGATTGAAACGCGTGATTTTTATCTGAGAATGAGGAATTGTCTAGAGACAAGGCTTCCAGAAGTGATGAAAGAAGCATGTGTGTTTGAGCAGAAGGGAATTGATCCTCTGTCCTATAGGATTACGTTTATGAATGATGAAAATGTTCCCAAGCAGGGTGGTTTGTTTGACGACTGTGGGGTGTGGCTCTGCATCTTGTTATACAGGTATGTCATTTAGTATGGGTTGTTTAGTTCTTCTTGTTGTGAATTAAGCTTCCGTAATAATGTGTGATAACAATAGCACCAAGACTTAGATGGTTGGTATCTACTTGTATGATCTTGGAGCTCTATCGTTTATAATATGGAAAATGTTACTAAATAGTAGTAATCTAGCTTCACAATTGTTTCATCTAGTCCACAAGAATGGTTTTAAAGAGGTTTTAGCCGCCAAAGTTTTTTAACTTCAATTTGTTAATAATAATGAGTTATTATTTGAAAAGTTGTCCTGCAATCTTAATTAATTTATGTGAACTAAGAAGTTGGGATTCCATGTTGGCAGCTTTATATGGTTAAGATCCCGTGTCATGATATGTACATTGCGGGACAATATTAAAATAATTGAACATTAAAAAGTGTGTGTTGAAACCTCTTTCAAGTTTTACTTGGGTAGTACCATTTACGTATATAGTGGCGTGTTGAAACCCATACGCCATGTCAGGATGTAATCTAAATAAAACACCAAGTTAGATACACCCGCATTTGATCCAACATTTGATACTTTCAGCCAACATTTGATCCTTTCAGCCAAAATTTGTAACGGAAATACCAATTCGTTTAGTATTTTAAAACAAACTGATATAAGTTTATAAAGTTCATGTAATACAAGGCTATATTATCCACCCTATTAGAATTGGTAAATTATAATTTTGTTAATCATTCTAACAACTTGTTATCGATGTTACAGGTTGGGAAACGGTAGGCTTTTGGAGGTTGAAGACCCTATTCAAACAGCGCTGGCATATCGAGAGAGGTTGATACAGTTTTATTACAAGCATAAATTACATGTTCCTTGAAGGTTGCCTGGCATGTTCCACAAAACATTCAGCAGTCCAACGTGTCTTTAGCATCAAACTTATTTTGTAAACATTTGTATGTTCCTTTTGCAAACCATGTTAGTGATGGAATCACATGAGAAGTAGCATGTAGTTGCGGGATAGTTATTCCTCCGGGATAACGTTGGGTTTATGCATACCCAACATTTTGTATTTATCCCCGCTTTTATGACATGTTGACTGAATCTTAACTTTTGGAATATGGTCGACTCCTGCTTTTATGCCGTTTGACTGAATCTTAAGTTTAGGAACATGGTTTACTGCTCGACTGGTGGTTGGGGAGATGGATAAGTAGTTTGACATTTATTACACACTTTAACACTATAATGTAGGCTTCTCTATTTCCTATTTAAGAGTTGGTTCTCCTTAGTTTGCTCCATATATTTGAATTCAATTAAAAAAGATAGTATAGAAATGGATGGCCCTTCAATGTTACTGGAAGAACTTGCAAATGCTGCAGATTCTCATTTGATAAGCAAACAACTGTATGTGTTATTACATAGGGAGACTTTGGAGGCGGAACAGGCTGTGGTTGATCTAGAGATGCGTTGTGCGCATGCGGCGGAGAAAATCCGTAAAAAGAAAGCTTATATTACATAATTTGAGGCAGTGAGTGGCATTGCAGCTGCGAACGCTGTTACTTATTTGAAGGCGGTGGTGGGGGTTGAAGAGGAACAAGAGAATCTTTTGAAGACAATGCTGGTGACTGCGCAGCGTGGTGCTCGTCAGAAGCGTCGCTATATGGCAAAGGTCTATAACCAAATGACTGAATGAAGGGGAAAGGGTTTGGTTTTATTCTGGTGTGTTGCCTTCTATGTTAGTTGTTTAATTGTGTTATCAAGAAAAAAGCTTGTTAGGAAAATAGCTAGTAGAATAACGTTGTACTATTATTATGTTTGTGCGTGTGTTTAACTCTATGTTAGTTGTTTAATTGTGTTATCAAGCGCTAAGAGAAATGTTGCATTCTAGTTTAGTAAAATCTCTAAAAGTGTGAATCATTTGAATTCCACCTGCATTTATTTAGGTTCGCATATAACCTGAATTAACTTGGAAGACAATTGAATTTAGCAGTCCACAAAACATTTAGCAGTCCCACTGCTTACAAGCATAAATTTTATGTAATTATTCCGTACTACAAATTGCAATAAAAACACTCCAATGTCTTTGGTAACTTTTGTACCAATTACGGGTCATCTAAGTTGAAATGTTCGTAGCTCCAATCCATTTCATTGTCTTGTGTGGGGGTTGAGGTTCCCGCCATTGATGCTTGTTCCCAACTTGAAGTTCCTGCCATTGATGGTTCTTCCCAACTTGTAGTTCCTGCCATTGATGGTTGTCGCCAACATGATGTTCCCACGTTTTTCTGTTAATAACCATCATAATTCATGGTTTTAGTTAGCTTACATTTAACATTAAAGCAATTTAACAAGCTTATACTCTATACTCTAATGTCAAAAAGTATTTGTTGAATAAAAATACAATTCAATTACCTTTTTCTTTGGCAATGGTTCCTTACATGATCCACGTTTGTGTCCAGCCTTCCAGCACCTTGTACATGTTAAAGGACTTGATACCTCTCCTTGAGATTTAATACGATTCATGTTTTTCGGTCTTCCTGATTGGGGCTTAACCACACTTGGTGGCTTCACATTTTGCAAGCCATCAGGTTTTTCCCAATTGGAGGCTTCTCCTATAGGGTAAACCAATCCTTGGTATGTCCCTTTTAGCGTTGTTGTTTTAAACCAAAACAAAACTAAATGATTACAATCAGTCTGTTTAAGAAATCTACTAACCGCTATCGCATGACCGCATGGTATACCGGAAAATTGCCATTGACAACAAGTACATGTCTTTTCACTATAATCCACAGTATGCGTTTTTCGACCATCAACAACCTCATAAAGTACGTTAGCTTGAATGCCTTTGACAATCCAATTGGTGCTTTTTAACATCCTGCCCTTTAATTTTGTAGTAGCCCAATCACTAATTTCCCCCTCCACCGCATCTACAGTTATTTTCATAGTACAAAATAATTATCAACTTATATAAAATAAATAAACCCATATAAAGAAATAAAAACCAAAAAAATAAAAAATTAAGTTTACCTTCATATTTGTCTCGACGATTACAAAACCACTCTTGTACAAGCCCTCTATACCACTCCATTAGCCTTGTTATTGGTTCTTTTCTGACATGCCTTGTTAATGCATTTACCGACTCTGCGCTGTTGGATGTCATATAGTTGTATCGATTAGTCGGGCAGTATGCCCTAGACCATCTTTCAATGCCGGCTTCAAGAAGTTTTTCGTAAGCTTCTGGTTTAGATCCTTGGATAGCAGAAATTGCGGCCCAAAAATCATCCTTAGTGTAACTTTTGCATGTCTTCCAATACAAAGCCCTATTCTTCCTACTACCTCCCAAAGCACAATTCATCATTAGATGTCTACAACAATATCCATGAAATGCATTTGGGAAGATTGATTTACACGCTAGTCCAATTGCATAATGTCTATCAGAAATGATAGCCAAATTTGGAACTTCCCCGATGCATTCTTTCAACTTGGACAAAAACCATGTCCATGACTCCCCAGTCTCACCTTGAGAAACACCGGTAGCAATTGGTACAATCTGGTTGTTACCGTCCATTCCAACGACAACCAAATTTGTTCCAAGATACTTCCCTTTAAGATGCGCTCCATCAATTATTATCAGTGGTCGTAAATATTGTAAGAAACCCTGAATCTGTTTGATGTACAAAACATTAGTTAAACGAAGGATAAAATAATAGTGTCAAAAAACAAAATATACGTGCAATGGATATATAGTATACACATGCTTACCGCAACACCAAAGCCGACAAAACACATCTTAAAGTTTCCTGCATCATCCGTATCAATATGAGTTACCGTACCGTCATTTGCCTTCTTTAAATTATGAAAATAATACGGTAACTGCGAAAACGATTCCGTAGGACAACCAGAGAGATACTCCAATGCTCGGTTTTTTCCACCCCATGCTTTTTTATAAGAAACGTCGATATTGAATTCTTCAGCAAGATCTTCTTTTATGTCCTTTGGCGTGTAGATTCGACTGCTGTCTTTCAGTTTTGGTGCTAGTAAACGTCCCAAAAGTTTCACAGTAGCATTACGGTGATTAGGAAGAACTTGTGTTTTGGGACAAGTGTGAACATCGTGGACTGCTCCTACCCTCCATTTAACACTATTTTTTATCTTTGCGGTCACTATTTTCCAATCGCAACCCGGATGATAACAAATTACATCGTACCTAGACTTATTTGATTTTCTTTGCTTAAATTGATATCCATCTATTATAGCTTTCTTACCAATTTCATACATGCAGCTCTCTTTATCATCAAATATGTCACCAGTTAAAAAGACACGAGAGCTAGTGCTGTTGTATTTCATGTTATTCGGGACCTTAATGGTGGGCATTGGTTCATCGGGAATAGGAGGCATATTTTCAAAAGTGTTTGTTTCCCATTTATGCACAAATTGTTCATTATGTAATGGCGCCAAATTATTTTCCAAAAGGGATGTTGGTTGGTTAGAATTATTTTCAAATTCATGATTAAACTCGTTGTAGGTTTCAAATTCTTCATTTTTTGGCATTTGAATATCATTGTAAAAAGCTTGTGGTTCAAAATAATTAGGAAATAAAGATTCATTAAGGTCAATATCTAATGACTTGGAAGAAGATGGTTTTACCTTTACGTTTTTGACAACCATTTTAACGAAAAGTTTAGCCAATGCAGCTTTTGGCCTACAAACTTCATTAGCGAAAAACTGAACATCGTCGTCATCAACTATGTGGACCGGTCCGTGTGCCATTTTGTAAGAAAAACTAAAAACGTATCCGTTGTTAAGTTTGAATTTTTTATTAACAAAGGAAACTAACCCATTGTATGTAATATCTCTCATTAGTGAAACACCATAACTGGAGCCATCTTCGAAAACCAGATATAAACGGAATTTGTTGTCCGAAACACTCATTTTTTTATTACCTTCATAAATGTGGCGCCAATTTTCAATAAGTTGGTCATTTTTGTATATATATGTACACCTAGTAGATCAGTTTTTTATTAAACGCTCGACCGACGGCGCTCGACTAGAAATGCTCGACCGACGGTGTACTTTATAATAAAGAGTTAATAAATGTGGCGCCAATTTTCAATAAGTTGGTAGGTAAAAATGGCGCCAAATTTTCCCGCCTAAAATTCAAAGCAAAAATAATATTTTTTTACTATGAAGCTCGACCGATGGCGCTCGACTTAATAAAGGTGATGTGACTAAGGTAATTTATAGCTGTAATATTTAATGTGATGGGTAGATGGAAAAATTAATGTGAAATTCCACATTAATTTTTCCATCTACCGATCACATTAAATACAAAACCTATAATTACCTACCATGCATTAACTCACATTAAATTTTCTGTCTACCAAACCAACCAATCACATTTATTAAGTCTATTACATGGTAAACCGTCGGTCGAGCATTGCTGGTCGAGCATTGCTAGTCGAGCATTGCTAGTCGAGCGCCGTCGGTCGACCGTTTACTTTACAATAAAATCAACAATGCCCAGAGCCAAACAAACAAGTATTGGGACTTTTCATCTGTCTAATGGAATCATCTTGTGTAATCTTTTCTTTTTGAATGAAATCAATGAACTTATGAGTGTCAATTTAGTTGTCCGAAACACTCATTTTTTTATTACCTTCATAAAGTTTCAACTGTTGATAATAGCAGTATTAACTGGAGCCATCTTCGAAAACCAGATATAAACGGAATTTGTTGTCCGAAACTCATTTTTTTATTACCTTCATAAAGTTTTTTTAGGACAGAATATATATATATACACCTAGTCGATCAGTTTTTTATTAAACGCTCGACCGACGGTGCTCGACTAGAAATGCTCGACCGACGGTGTACTTTATAATAAAGAGTTAATAAATGTGGCGCCAATATTTAATGTGATGGGTAGATGGAAAAATTAATGTGTAATTAAATTCCACATTAATTTTTCCATCTACCCATCACATTAAATACAACACCTATAAATTACCTACCATGCATTAACTCACATTAAATTTTCTGTCTACCAAACCAACCAATCACATTTATTAAGTCTATTACATGGTACATCGTCGGTCGAGCATCGCTTGTCGAGCATCGCTGGTCGAGCATCGCTAGTCGAGCATCGCTAGTCGAGCGTCGTCGGTCGACCGTTTACTTTACAATAAAAGCATAAGCAACCCATATTTTTTTTAACTGTTGACTTCATGAAGATGGCCGAACATGAAGCTTTTCCATGCCCTTGTGGACACGGAAATGTGGTTCTACGAGAATCACATAAGCCGCGTACACGTGGTCAATTGTACTACGCGTGTCCTGTATCAAAGGTTTGTTATTTCTGTAATATACAAATAATTTTTGTTATTTGTTAAAGATATATTTATTTTTTTATGCGTTGACAGCCTTGGTCAGAAGAATATGGATGTCAATTTTTCTTGTGGAAGGAGGAACGAATCCGTCAAATGACCCGTTCGAGTGGACCGTCAACACCAAGCTCTGGAGGACCGTCAACACCTCCATGTTGTTCTGCAGTATCACCAACATCAAGATCTGGAAACAGGGAGTGCTCAAACTGCAAGTTGTTGGCTAATCAGATAATGGTACTAAAGGCAACACTCCAGGTGTACAAGAATCCAGAAAACCACACGCATGCTTCTGCTGCATTACTTGACAATCTTTATGACAACATGGGAAAATTAAGGGTAGATTAATTAGTATGCTTTAATGTTTAAAATTTTAATTATTATGTTTTAATGTTGAATGTTTTTAAATTATTATGACTTTTACTTCTTTAATGTTGAATGTTTTAAAGTTCATTAAAACAACTGCATAAAAAAAAGTTCATTAAAACAATATATCTAAAAAAGACATTACATTATTTAAACGTAGCGATTGAAAATAAAGGAAGGAATACAAGCAACAAAACACAAATGAGTTAAACCTATTTAAACTGTCACCGTCAACACTGCATCACTGGAGAAAACTTTCAACACATTCCTTATTGTAATGTTAAGGTAATGGCGGCCAGATTGTTTCGGTGAAAACACCGAAACATTTTTAAGTATCAAAACAGTTCCAACGGTAAGCGCCTTTGCAAGATCCTCGTCATTAAGCACTTTGTGATGAATTGTGCCTGAGATTAAACCTGAAACATCTTTTAGTGTTACTGTGAGATCACCCAAAACATTCTTGGTACAAGACTTGATTATCCCAACAACTTTCTCAACTTTCCCATTTTTGATACATTTTTGGATATCGGCAAAAACACCAACAATGACCCCGCCATCAACTTGAAAAGACTCAACTGCTCTAACCCATGGCACACTCTGAAAATCGGAATCCTCCACCTCATCACAAACTCTCTTAATGTATTCCTGTGTCATCATTACAACACCCCCCACACCTTCTTGAATATCCGCAGTTTTGCGGATCTTCGCAGCTTGAACAATACTTGAAGGACCAGGTATTTTCCTAACAAGCTTTTCATCATAATTATCAACTTTAGGGAATATGTTCTGGGTGGTGGCGGATAGTCTAAGATCGGCGTCGTCTATATCATGTAATTTTTCCCATTCTTCACTTGGTGGTGAATTCATTTTCTTCTGTGTGGTGCAAGATAGTCGCAAATCGGAGTCATCTATATCAAGTAATTGTTCCCATTCATCATTTGGTGGTGAATTCATGTTCGACGTTTATCTTGGTGGTGAATAAATATACTTAAATGGTTTTGGGGTGAATTCCATATGTTATGGTGTGGTGTCATATTTATATTTATCATCCATCTCATAACATTAAATCAACCATCTCCTCAACCACCAGTCGAGCGGTCAATTAATAGTCCTATGTATGTTCCTGGAACACTTTCACTTGTAAAAGAAACAAAAGTTTACGGCCATATAATTATTCCCATTCATCATAACGAAGCCGTGAATATAACAAATGCATTAAAAGAGGAAGCCATTACACATATGATTTACATGCATAATACAAATGTTCAAAATACATAATCACAACTTACGGATATCAATCATCACAACTTACACCATAGGCACCATGCTGCATAAAATTTACAAATGTTCAAAATATTACCAAGGATACATGATAGGCCTACTGTACAAATCTGGTCATGAAATATATTACACCATTACACATGAGATACTAGAATGCAAATGTTTTCAGTTCTGAACCAACACCCCGCCGTTAGACATCCACACAAGAGATAATAGATTGCAAATGTTTAGAGTTTTCAACCAACAACCAGCCGTTAGGCATCCACACAAATACAACTGATTATTTGGTAAGCACTGGAGTAACCGGAATCTTGTATTTCCACAAATACTCGGACAAATGCTCACGATATGCTAGAGCGGCTTGAACTGGATTCTTTATCTTCAATTGTAGGTTGTGTGACAACCTGTGTAAAAATATAATGACCCAAACACCACAATCCCCATACTTGTCACCTTGTCTAGGGATGTTAGGTGCATACCGAAAGGATACAGAATATGAATTACGATCCAAGTTCTTCCTCTCCATAACCTCACTCTCGGTAAGTAATATGGGCAGCTGTTTTTCAAAAATTTGCCTGAATTGTCTACTCCATTCTGAGAGTTGATTATCTTTCCGGCTCCCAAGGCTATCATACAATGTAATAACACCGGTTGAAATTGTTAATTCCCCCAAGCTCCAATGAACATCAAGTTCATTAATCGGGAAGAAGACCTACAATATTTGCATTATGGCAATTGTAAGAGTTGCATGTGTAAACTGTTAATATATGATAAGATATATTACTTGAAGTTTTAAAATACACACCTTCTTGACCCGTTCACTAAACCACGGGATACCATTCGTTACTCCGTCAGCATAGTATGTCGGTACATCATAGTTAAGCATATGGGAGCAGAAAAATGGGCTAAGCATGACCCAATCAGCATTGGCAGGTCTAAAATGCATCATAAAATCGACACATACTCCAAGATGCTGTCATTTAAGAATACAAACAAAATTTTATATATGATTCGGTGCACTTAACACATAAATTGTAGGCTTGCAAGAATTACATACCGCATCAGAAAGCCAACCTCTATACTTGGCGTCCCTGCCCAACAATCCCAGCCAGAAGTCAAGATTAGCAGTCGTACCTCCGCTGCCCCAAGGGAAACGAAATAACTGACGGTCCTCTTGTCGCGTAATCTTCTTCTGAGCTTCAATCCAACACGTTATTATAGGGTGGACAAACGCTTTAAACATTACAGCGTTAGGATTACGATTCAGATTCTGAATGGTTGCATCAAAAAAATTATGGGTTAAAAACACATAACAAGCTAAATGGTGGGGATTGTACATTAAGAAGGTGCAAGGATGTTTCACATGTACCTCTTTCCAGGGTCTAACTGAGATTTCTTTACCATCGGGTCCTAAAATCTTAGGAGTAACGTTTGGAACATTTCTCTTTAGACGCCTTCTTAAAACTCTTGGAGTAGTAGGCTGTTGCTGCGTATATGGGTCTTGGTAGACCTTGCTCGCCTTCCTTTCACGTTCAAAAGGCACCCTTACAGTATTAACATTATTTGTCTCACAATCAAACATGTTAACATCCCCCATATGAACGGGACTGCTAACTACCTGAAAAAATAAATAAATAAAAATAAAAATGAAGGTTTACGTTGCGGGAATGTGCCTGTTATTTGTTCTTAGAAACAATGTAACATGTTCAACGGGTATTTAACATGTCCAATCGCAACCCGGATGATATCCATCTAGGGACCAAAATAATTACAAAAACTAGAGGATCACCTTTCGTACAGTCTCTACTATTAGTTTTGAATGGCTAATTAGTGATTCGAGATAAACCATTCATTCACAATAATATAATTTACTCTTCAACTTATCCAGAAAACTACTCAAAAAAATCATATTGGTAGAAACAATGTAATTTACTCTTCAACTTATTTATAAAAGTTGTCAAAATCTAAGTTAGTTACTCTAGCTTAGTAAAAAAAGTGTAACCAATCCATAAAAGTTGTCAAAATTTAAGTTAGTTACTCAAGCTTAGTAAAAAAAAACGTATTTACCGGAGTGGAGGCAGGATCTAAATTTTGTGGCTCAGTAATCTGGTCATTCACAGGCACATCCTCAAATGAAAGCAAATCCTGAATAACAGTTAACTTGGCGTGAATGTGCGTATTGGTTATACTTTGATTAGATTACCCACATAAAACGTATATTTACCATGTTAAAAGGGGAATCTGAACAACGTGGATCATTAATTTTTTCATCTTCTCCCACATGTTGGTCATCATTCATCACTTCATTCACAGACACATCCTTCACATGCACATCTTCCTCAACTTCAAATTGTTTCACATCCTGATAAAATGGACGAGTGAACAGGCCAAATTTTCTGGGTGAGAAATGTAAGTAAAAAAATAAACAAAAAAACCTGTATATATTACCTGAAAAAATATAAATCTAATTTTCATAATTTTCTTTTGTCATTTATAATCTAGGAAAAATATAATAACATTTTTAGACCTTAAGAAAAACAAAAATAGAAAATAAGTGATAGCTTCTATTTAATAGAATTTATCTTTTTAAATTTTAATTAAGCAATTTTCATTTTTATAATTTTCTTATCTTCTTTTAACTTAATAATATTTATAGAAAAATTTTCAGATTTTTCTTTGATTATTTAGTATTTATTATAATTTAAATTAGTTTAAATAATAATTAAATAGTAATTAATTAATAATAATTAGATAAAAAGTATAAAAAATATTTCTCAGTTTTAAAATAAGTTTTATAATATTTTAGATTTATCTAAGTCATAATTTCATTTTTCTAAGCTTATTTCTTATTTTCTTACTTTTTAGGTAATTATTTAATAGTTAAAAATAGTTTTTAATTAATAATAATTAATTAATAAGTCAAATAAATAATTTTCTTTTTCTAATAATTTTTTTTCCCTAAAAATATAAACAAAAAAAATATAAACAAAAAAACCTGTATATATTACCTGAAAATCTGTCGAATCTTCAGTTGGTGAGCCAACAAGGTTATCCACTACTTCTTGAACCTCTTGTGCAGATAGATCATTACCGGAAGAGAAAATATCATCTTGCACGTCAAATCCAGATGTCTACAAAAAAAAATAAAAATAAAAAATACAAGTACATGAAAGTAAGCCGTTTCGTAAACCATATAGCATATGATATAAATACCATTGTAAAGAACGCACCTTTGAATCGTTATCTACATCCATATTATCATCATTTTCAGTTGATTTCTGAAAAGAAAAAAAAAAAAAAAAAAAAAAAAAAAAAAAAAAACTTAATTGAATTAGTTGTGGTGACTGACTACAGAAACCAGTCAACCAAATTAGTTAAAAAGATAAAATAAAAAGATAAAATAAAATAACATAAATGTTGCATAATTGGTTCTATTATACATAATATCTGGAAAAACATACATGTTCGAAAACATACAAACAACTATCTAACAACCCTACATTGGTGCAAATTAACATACAAAACAATCTGGGAGAGTAAGCAGTAGTAGTGAATCATTTAAGGGGCTCATGAAGAACGACCCTGCATCCGCTTCAACACGTAGATTATTAAGTTCTTGTGACGAAAGTTGGAAGACTTCAAGTGTGTGATCCATTTGATAGGGCTTATCAGATTCAAAAAGTGGATCTCCGTTACTTGTAAATCCAAGTAACTTTAATAAATGAGGAGTGAAAATGTTGAATAGTGTTTTAAAGGACTTTATTTTGTTAACACGATTCAACTTTAGCTCCCATATATAGAACGTATGGTACTGATCGCCTATCGTGTTACCAAAAATAACAAGAGAGCCTCTTATCTTTGAAATATAGAAAGGTACAGGAAGCCGACTTAGTAAGCTGTCAGGCATATCTATGACAGAAAATTTGTGGTTAACCAAATCAAATGACACAATCATATAACGTTTTTGAGAAGAAAGACCAGCAGCACCAACAATCCTTTCAGAAGCTGCCCAATAAATGTAACTACCTATAACTGCTTGACTTGAACGTTTAAGTCGGATTGTTTGACGAGGCAGATATTCATTTTCTAAAATCTTCCAGCGTTGGGAGTTCAATGTAAATAACAAAACATTCCACGCTCCATGTCCATCGACCGGATAGGCAATCCGTAGAATGGTAGGGTCAAAAGTGACGGGATTAACACCAAAACCCACAGCAACTTTATCTGATTCATACTGACTTAAACAATCAGGGAGTACTATAGCAACTGATTTTCTTATTGATGGGTTCCAAAGAACAGCCATCTTAAAAGAATCAGAAAAACATATCAACCCGTGAGAGGTGCCAATTGGAATAAGATTAAAAGAACTGACTTTTGTATTAAGAATTATTTGAGGAAGAGTTGGAAGAAAGGTACGTTGTGGGGACAAATTTATAGCATCATCTTCAAAACATATAAATCTTGACTCAACGAAACCTTGCTTGTAGATTATAAGGAAACAAGAAGGCTGAGTCGGGCGAACACCGAAACTAACATGGAAATTAGAGCTGTCAATGTAAGACTTCCATGTCTTTGAAACAGTTCTAAACTGAAGTAAAGCCTGGACAGGAAGTTTGTTAATGATTTCGGTTTGAATTTCAAAAGGTATGTTGTCCGACATTTTGTTTAGCGAGGTGAGTACTAAAGACTTTTACTTGGTGTAAATATAGGGAAGTTGGAAATGAGGTGAGTAATAAAGGGTTATACTTGGTATAAATAATAGAAGGAAGTACTAAAGGCTTTTACTTTAGGTTGATGTGACTAGCTTCATAAATACATAAGGAGTTTGGTAATGCTAGTACATCTTACAAAAAATAAATTTAAAAAGGATTATAAAGAAATATTACCTTCTCAACAAAACTCTCTTGCGGTGCCGGATGAACCAGCGTTCTCCTCAATAAAACCATCACTCTTGAAACGTTCGAGATATTTTTGAAGTCCATCAATCTGTTTTTGCATTTCTACCATCTGAGATACAAGTGAAGCATCAGGTGGCATTTCTTCACCCATATACGGCAGGTCAGTAACCCCATCAGGCTTCAAATGTGCCACAAGTTGACGAAGTTGGTTAATCTGTTGTTGCATACCAGCCATCTGTTGTTGCATACAAGCCCTTTGTGCTGACCGATGAACATGTGCACTTTTACGTGCTGTCAACTTGGCACGTGCACCCGATGTATTGGCTGTTGGTGTATGCATGCCGGGACCAACTGGTGCATCATGAAACAACGGTGCTGGCATCAACTTCCGGATATAGTCTAAACTGGCTCTCCACCAAAGTTGATTTTCCTCATCAACTGTATATTAAAAATAAAAAGATTATCCGTAACATGCCTTTAGAAAAAAAAAAAAAAAAAAAAAAAAAAAGATACTTGGTGTAAAATTATCACCTGTCGGCATGAGGCGAAAAATTTGACTAGTACCAAAGAGAAGATCACAATCATTCTTTTCAAACTTCTGTCCGTCATCCCATGCAAGTGCTCTAGGGATCACATTGTCATCTTTCACCCACCAATTTGTAGCATTGGGGAAGGTTTCCAATACCCAAATCTGTTAGCGTTAATAGATTAGTCTAAACAGTATAAGAATATAAGATACATTTCAGAAAAAGTATGATTAATAAATTACACTAACCTTCAAAGCAAACGCAAAACCACACAAAGTATACGTTGCTGTGTAGCCAGGACCCTTGGTAGCAATTTCTGACAAATGACGTTCCCTAACCTTTGTAACAGCATGGTAAATCTTGTTGTGAAATTCCAGCCATATATACTCCCCCCATGGAAACGCGTTCCATGCATACAAGTCGTCTACAAGAACCAGGATATCATTTGGGATCATGTTTCTTTCCTGTTTGCCCATGAAAATAATCTCTAAAATTATCAACAAGCAAACGCGTACAGCATCATCAGATGTTAGCTCAGCAAAATCAAACGGATCATTAAGAATCTTGACAAGATTCTCGGCCTTTATAATCTTTGCTTTCCTACCTTGCTTTTCTTTAAGTAATGCCATAATACGCTTACCAAATTCAGAGACTCGCTTGTGATAATGAGCCAAAGAAACATCACCAAATCTAAACCCTAAAATCAAACACATATCCTGCCTACCAAATTCTAAACGGTGTTGCCCAATGTCAAAATAAAAAGGAGTATTTGTATCAGGGTTCTTAACTTCACGTTGATGTTGTAGTAAATAGTGCAGCAACTGATTGTCATGCTCGTGTGTCTTGATGTTTAACCAACTGCCAAAGACCGTGCTTCGAAACAGGGAAAGACATTCCGGCCTTGCACCCAACTTTTGCTTTATGTTTTTTAGCAAGTGGAGCTTTGTTCTCATGCTAACCTTCGCATGATACAACTATAAACACAAACAAAGAAACAAACAAACAAAATGTGATTATGAATCAAAGTTTATTATATAACTAAACATGTAAATATGGGCTGACAAGTTAGACATTTATTGGCTATAATGAATGAAGTTATATTAAATAAGCACTTAATCAAAACTATTGTTTATGTTTTCGATATAGGCATTGTTGTTGGGTTCAAGTTTGATGTCAACTTGATCATCAACTTCTACAAATTATTTAAAGCATGATCAACACAAACAATATATTCAAGTTATACCTCATCTTCCACAAATTCTTTAACGACAGTGTACATCTTCATATTGAGAAATACGCAAATATTCATGTTTTACTACATAGTACATATGAAGCCATACACATGCCTGGGTAAATATCAAACATGTAAATCAATTTTAAACAATCTTATACGTGTGGGATTGTGGGATTTGGTAGTCTATCTGGGAACACCCTACGTAAGCTGGGAACACAGACGCAACGCACCCTATGTGGGTGTTTGTCGATCTCGAAAGAAAACCACCTCCAACACTAGCACAATTCTAACGCAACTGTGATCAAAACTAATCAAATAGACAACCCGAAACCACAACTGATTCTACATATTCCAAAATCACAATGAAAAATCCAGGAACATCAAGAATAAAACCACAAAGGCAACAACAACATCAGGAAGATATTAAGCAACCACTATAAACGAAAACCTAAACAGTAATAAGCAATCCCACACAGTAATAAGCACTTCAAAAGTTTAAGTGGGTCGGCATTACCAAAACCACGCAAAATAATTAGATGGATTTACTTACTTGTATATCATCCATGAGGAATTGTCGCTTGATGGTTTTCGTCTCGGTGTGAAGTATTCTAACCCTTGATGAGGATTGGTTGGTCGATAGATTTGGGAGATAGTGTGTAGCAATGTGTGTGGGCGGTGGTGTTTGATGATGGTGTGTTGGGTGTTGCAGACCGCAGTGGTGGGCGGTGGTGGGTGTTGGTAGCCGGTGGTGGTTGCTGGGCGGTTGCGAGTATTAGTGGTGGGTGTTGGTAGCTGTGTGTTTTTTTGAAAAAAAAATGAAACTGTGTAGGATGTGTGTGTTTTTTTGAAAAAAAAATGAAATTAGAGAAAAAAAAAAAAAAAAAAAAGTACAAAACCAAATCTATACAAAAGATTTGGCAATCCAAAGTACAGATTCTCTGACAACTTTTTACTTTTCCAAGGACAAAAAGTACGCCGTCAGTCGAGCATCTTTGGTCGAGCGCCGTCAGTCGAGCATTGACTTTCTATAAAAGTACAAACGGTGTACAGTAACTAATATAATTGCATGTACTTCTGTGGGCCTGGAATATATTAATAAAATAATAAAAGAATGACACATGTCGCAAGGTTTATGGGGTCGAGCAGTCGAGCGTGGACAAAATGGGAAAGAGGAGATGGTTTTGGCTTCCTCTTGAAATAGGCCAAAACTTTTGGCCTAGTTTGGGAATTATCTCTTAATATAATGCATAGCCGACAATGGAATAAAATAATACGGAGTAGTCGAACTGATTAATATAATGCATAGCCGACAATGAGAAATGTTATATATATAATAATAGTAATACATTTTCACGGTGGTTAGAACTTTGAACAATAGCAAACTTCACGACTCTCCGTCATTAAGAAATTAGAAAACGATAGATATAAGAGGTGGAACACGCTTTAAAACTCGTTTTGCAATTCCTTTTTGAAACATTGAATAGCAACATAACAACTTATAAATAACAAAACTTATGGCGTGTTTGTTTCATTAAGATGTTTTATGTGTGAATCTGACTATCACATCTTACCGGTAAGAATTGGTCAAAAAGTTTAAATCTGAACGAAATAATGTTGTTTGTTTTTGTATAATTGTCCGAATGATTTTAACTGCTCGTTTCTGCAATTTATTTATTAAACCAACGTAATGCGATAACAAGTAACTTATATAAATATGAAACAAGAATTTTTATTATAAATATAACATGGTTAATTAACACAAGTCTTCAATCTCTTATAGAGTAAGAGGCAATAAGACAAGTCTCCCACCTCTTATTAAGTAAGATGTTATATGTCTGACTGGGTCTGACTCAAAAGGAAAAAAACAAACAACACTAATGTCTGATCACCTCTTATCACCTCTGACTCGGTAAGAGTAAGAGGCTAGTAAAACATTTTTTCAAAAAACAAACACACCCTTAGCTTATAATTGCAAATTTAGTTTTTGGACTAATGATCGTTAGGAAATCTCGTTAAATGCCGTGTGAAATGACTATTTTACCCTCGCCACCACCACATGTACATTTTTTGCAAGAACATTTTACAGGGACTATTTTAAACAATTTTTCCAGTTTACTATTCATTTTCTTTTCAACCTTCTACCACCATACAACCATCACCACCACCCTCCACCACGACCACCACACAACCGGCACCACCACCACCACAACGACGTCTAGAAAAATCTCACTCCACATCAGACATCATCACTCCAAAAATCATTGCGTGATCCAAAAAACACACACTACACCACCATAAACTACAGATATTGCGATATGTTGTTTATTTGTTTGCGCAAAATAATAAGAAAATGAGTAAAAGGTTGAATTGGTTGGTGTGATTGAAAAAAAGTCAAAAATAAAGACAGACACGCTTGTTTGCATCAGCATACCAACTCCAATGCTCAATTCGTGTGGGATTCAATAACGACTGGAAAAAAAGCTCGCTCGATTCGCAGATTAAAAAAAAATCAATCAAAATTGCGAAAGATGTGATTTTGTGTTCTCAACCTTGGTGTCTGAGTTGGTAAGCATCATCATATTACACTACATCCCATACCTCATTATAATTTAAAAAAAAAAAAAAAAAAAAAAAAAAAAAAAAAAAAAAAAAAAAAAAACTAAAATTCGATTAAAATTAAAAAAACATTACATAATATTACTAAAAAACATAAAAAAAAGGTTACATAATATTACTAAAAAAACATAAAATATTACTAAAAAAACCTTAAAACTAAATATTACTACAAACTACACGGCCAACCGTATTTGGCGCATATCTCGCGTTTCCTAGTGATGACGAATTCCTTAAAAGCCGGGTCTGGGATATTGTCGTGCGGCTCCATAACGAACTTCATGTCACGATTGTAGACCTCCCCGTCAATAAACTTGAAATATTCTTAGTCCTTTTTCTTTTGAACCTCCAATTGCGCCTTCAATAAACTTTGCTTTTCGGCCGTGTAAGTTGCCAAGGTATCATGCATCGAACTTCGGCTTGAATCTTCATCATTCGCCTTTTTTTTGCCTCTCGATTAATGAGATGGAGCAGGGTTATCGTTGAGGTTCGGTAAGTGACAGTCGAAATCGTCCTCGTTTGTTGGCGTTGGAGCGTTACTTGACTCGGACGACTTTCTTTTCTTGCTCGATCCCTGAAATTCTTGACCAATCACAGGTTGTTCGAGCCACTTTGGTTGATCTTTGAGAATGTGCCAAGCTTTAACATGCGTGAACGGTTTCCTATATTGTTTTTCATAATCGGCATTGGCTCTCTCAAAGATTTGTAGATCGTTGCACCCACTTTAGTTGATACGCACCTACATATTTATAAAAAAATGTAATACAAGTATATATAAAACTTCAAAATATATTATATATATATATATATATATATATATATATATATATATATATATAACGTATGTATTTATTTAAAACTTCAAAAAATCACAAAGATATAAATTATACCGCTTGATGGAAGTAACCGTTGAACGCAACGATAGCCGTGTTCATAGGAGTCCATTTCGAGTTAACTTGATCTTTCGTGCGTGTGGTTCCCGGCATAAGGCTTTGATAATGCTTTAGAACTCGCCTCCAAAATCCCATCTTTGTTTGACGGTCACCTACTTGTTTGTCCACTGAAATTTTAATCCAAGCCTTAGCTAACGACTCCCCTCCTCGGGCGTCCAATGCTTTTTATCTTGTCTTTTAGGACGCGTTACCACCTCGGCTTTAACTTCTTCGGCTTCTTCATTAATTGGTTGTGTCTCGGGTACCATGTCGACATGGTCAAAATCTTCATCATCATCATCACGAATGGGTAACGGAGCGCTTTCCCGTTCACGCCTTTTTGGTTGGCTTAACCGCGGCTCAAACGGGTCGAAGTGAGTAGGCAATTGCGGGAGGGGTTGTTGGGTGTAGAAAAATGGTGGAGATTGAGGTTCGTACATTTGGAGGCGGTAAACGGGTTGTGATTGAGAAGATGATTCGTACAATTGGAGGCGGTAAACGGGTTGTGATTGAACACGAGGACGAGATGCGCCCCTCGACACTCGTTTGTTATTTTTAGGCTCCCTATTTTTTTAGGCTACATATATTTTTTTGAAAAGTGATTGAAAAGTTTGGGTTTGAAGTTGGGTATGTGTTGTGTATGTGTGTTTGAGAAAATTGAATACATATTTATAAAAAAAAAAAGAAAAGAAAAAGCGCCTTTATGTTTTTTTTAATGCTCCAACATTTCATTTTTTTGCCCAACGTTCCAATTTTTTCTTCCTTCCTCGTGCGTGGTTCCATACCGCAAAATCCCATATCGTGTGCATACCGCATTGGTGGCGGCGGTGTTCATGCATGGTATGGATTCCATACCGTGTGCATACCGTGTACAATGCCAATGCCCTTATAAGTAAAATAAAAAAATTTCTATACAAGTAAGGGCTAATGTTATAAAATAGCATCATATTCTAGTAAATAATTCACTTTAGCTATTAAATCTCTTTTAGGGGTCATACTATTGAGACCCTCCTATGGAACCCTCTCTATATTACTTGTATTTTGTGTTTTTTATTTGTCTTTTAGTTGTCTAGTGTGTCCAACTTTTGTGTCCCAACTTTTGAGTATAAAATTGTTTTGAGCATACTTGTAAGGTGTGTAGGATAAAAAGAAATTGTTTTGAGTATAAAATTTTTTAGATCTAATAAATTTTCAAAAAAAAATGGATCTAATAAGTTTTCAGAAAAAAATTTAGATCTTATAAGTTTTCAAAAAAAATTTAGATCTAATAAGCTTTCAAGAAACCAGCCCATTGTTTTTGTGATACAACCCACCAATATTATGATTTTTGTTTATGAAATACATGTTACATTACTTTATTTTGATTAGTTATGTAAATATGTAAATAATTTGTTTGTTAAGAATTCATTTCTTATTATTTTCTTAACATGTAACAGCCAGGAACAGACGACTATGCGTGTGGGTACTTTATGTGGAATGATGTTTTTCAAAACAAGTACTTTAGTCAAACATCTTCTTCAATGCAGTGCTCAAACTGCAAAGCTAAAGATAAGAAAATTGAAATGCTTGAAACAAAAAACAAGATGTTATTATCTCAAAACACGATGTTGAAGACAAGAATAAAGACACTGGAGGCATAACTGAAAATGAAAAGGAATCCCGTGGATCACGCATGTCAGTCGGATGCAATACTCCATGAGCTTATAGATGGCATAAATAATCTTCATGTGTAGTAGGTTTTGTTGTTTTTAAATAATGTGTTAATGTTGTTGTTGTTGTTTAATTGAATAATAACAGTTGTTGTTGTAGTTGTTTAATGTGTTAATGTTTAACGTGTTATTGTTATTGTTGTTTAATTAAATAGAAACACATTAGACGAATACAAAAAATATAACAAATAAACACCACAAAAACATTACACAAAAAACAAGTAACAAATAAACACTAAAAAACAATAACACACAATAAATAAATAAATAAATAAAGACAACAAAAGGACGAAAAAAAGAAAAGAAAAGAAAGATGTGTTATACATACCCTCTCTATCTTGTCACATCAGGGAGGGTTTGGTCAAACCGTACAACTCGCGATGTACATCGTATAAGCCAGTGATGCATTTAATGATTGGATACCCTCCCTATGATAGAGTGTGAATAAACTCACCCAAAGAGAAAACAACAAAAACAAACCATGTATATAGGGAGGGTAACCATGTAATTTAGGGAGGGTCGGATAAACCCCAAAAGGACAAACCATTTTACGATAAACCACAAAAGGACAAACCATTTTAGGGAGAGACGGATAATGTATGGGAACGAGTTGGGAAACCCGCACGTTGTTGCGTGAATGCGGTGCTAAGTCTTGTTTGAAAGCTACTTATTAAGGACTAAATTTTAAAAAGATTGATAAACTAAATGACTATTTTTGAAGAAAAATTATTTTTTTTTTTGAGTTTTTTTTTTTTTTTTTTTTTTTTTTTTTTTTTTTTTTTTGAAATTCTAAAAAAACTAAATTAATTTTTTTATTTTAGAAAAATTAATTTTTTTTCGAAATTATTTTTTTTTTGGAAATTGATTTTTTTTTTCCGAAATTGATTTTTTTTTCGAAATTAATTTTTTTAGGAATTTTTTTTTTTCGGAAATCATTTTTTTAAATTCTAAAAAAATTAAATTAATTTTTTTTTCGAAATTAAATTTTTTTTTCCGAAATTAATTTTTTTAGAAAAATTATTATTTTTTTGAAATTCTAAAAAAATTAATTTCGAAATTTGTAAAAAAAAATTAATTTTTTTTAGAAAAATTATTTTTTTTTGTCGAAATTATTTTTTTTTTCCGAAATCGATTTTTTTTCGAAACTAATTTTTTTAGAATTTTTTTTTCGGAAATTAATTTTTTTTCGAATTCTACAAAAAAAAAAAAAAAAAAAGTACTGTAGCTACAGTAGTAGATCGAAACTAATATTTTTAGATTTTTTTTTTTCGGAAATTAATTTTTTTTCGAATTCTAAAAAAAAAAAAAAAAAAAAAAAAAAAAAAGAGTACTGTAGCTACAGTAGTAGATCGATGAACAGTTAAAGGCTGTTGGTTACTGTTCATCGGCCCACTACTGTTGGTTTCACTGTAGCACTGTTCATCCAAAACACGCCTTTTGTATAACGAGCTGGGAACCCCGCGCGTTGCAGCGGAGCGCTTTGCGGGGGTTTTTTTTTTTTTTTTTTTTTTTTTTTTTTTTTTTTTTTAATGTTGTTTTCGCCGTTGTTGATAACAAATGCAGTGTCCATAATTCAAAAGGTGATGTGAAACGGATTTTTTGAAAAATGACTCTTTTTGCAAAGACCAGCGTACTTCAGGGGTATTTTTTGCCAATTTTCAAACAGATTTTTTGTAAAAGGACTACTTTTGCAAAGAGTTGCCAACTTCAGGGGTATTTTTTGCCAATTTTGAAAATATTTTTTGGAAAAGGACTAATTTTGAAAAGAGTTGTCGACTTCAGAGGTATTTTTTAAAAATTTTTGAAACTAAAAAAAAATTAAAAAAAAAAATTACTGTAGCAGTACTGTATCAGTACTGTAGCAAAGTTTCCCATCTTTTAACATATTGATAATGATAATGATAATAGTTATAATTATAATATAATTTCGTTTCACTTGAGTTGGGCCATAGTAGAGAGGTATCACTATCAGGGTTGGTGGCATGGTCTGTGGGGCCATAGTAGAGGTATCACTAAGGGTTGGTGGCATGGTCTGTGCCTATAAATACTACCGTCCGAAACTCATAATTAAGTCATACAAACAAATTCACAATATAGTAGAAGCAGTCACCATATACATAACAATTTCTTCATCCTACAAACAATGAAGAATTTAGACCAGGATCCAGTTGTTCTTACCGGAAGAATGGGAGATGATGCCATTAACATGGCACCCGCGCCATATGAAGAAGTCATGACGTCATCTTTCATCAATAATCAACGTCCAACACAGTAATTACTTACTAATTGTTACCATTTCTCATTTGATTCACACCACGAATTTGGTTATGCTTTTCAATATTCTACATTTGTTCTATTTTCATATGCATGAATCATAGTTTATTTTGTTTTTTTTTTCCCAAAACTGAACATTTTGCTTTTCCAAAATTTACAACTGATCAGTTTTTGTTGGTTTCGATTAGATTTTTTGGTTACTTTGGTTGACTGATAAAATATGTTTTAGATTCGCCCAATTTGATCCAACAATGATTATTTGGCCTAACATGTCGTGTTTAATATTTAGAATCTAAAAACATAAACCCAACAACATAAATGTAGCCCAACAATTTTAAAAACTTCGAACTCTAATAAGATATATTCAAACGACATTATAAGCCTCAATGATATTAATAGACCCATATAAAAACTCTAGAGCGTGTTACCTGTCCTAAATGGTTCGGTTTTAATTTCTACCATTTAAATTTCATTTATATGTGTGCGTTCAAATGACATAACATGCATTGTATAATTTTTTTCTTTTGCCAGGTTTCATCATAACAAGAAAACCTGGAAACTCTTGCTTACTGCAGCTCTTTTCGCTATGTACCCATCATTGGCACAAGTATGTCAGCTAAAGTTTACAAATAAATCACCTTTTGAAATTCATGTGTTCTTTTCCAACATGGGTGTTGTTGCCTATGTCGTTGCTATACCAGCTGCAGTGGCTTTTTTTAAAATGGCAAATACATCCCGTATATGCATTTACATGATCCTAAGATGCATCTTTTGCTTCTCGGTCATCCTTGCAAATCTCTCGTTAGTCCTGGTGTTGTTCATCCCCACCAGTAATTATTACTGGATTGGGTATTTAATCATATCTCTCCTTTTTGTATTCACACTTACATATAATGTTATTGATTACTTAAAGAGAGGTTGTAAGAAAAATCCATCCAACTTTGGCAGTGTCCAAAGAGACAAGAAACATCATCAGAGACAAGAGTCATCATCATCTGGCTTCATAGTGTAGTTTGCAAAATCTATGTTTTGTTCATGTTTTATTATACTAGTTTTAATTCTACAGAAGGGAGAAAGGACTCCCGGGCTTGGAGGCTTGCAAGGGGTGAGGATAGAAATAATTTATTTACACTTGATCCAAACTTGCTCTTTTGTCTGTGTATCTTTTATAAATAATTTGTTTACTTCTTTTCTTGTGTGTGCACATCTATCACCTCCTGTATATTGAAACCTTGCAACTCTTTCATAATATCTTTATATATTGTCTCAAAACTAAAATAAAATTCAAACTGAATGAACTAGTAAGTTGCTAACATGGTTTGAAAAAAGAATACATGTCATCCTAACTTATTCAGTTATTTGTCATGGGCTCCAATGCAACTGTTGCTTTTCTTTCCCAAACATTGTGACACATCACCTGTCTTACATCTGCTGTTTTGAAGTCGATGAATCCTGCTACTATCAGACTCGATCGAAGCAACATCTCTAAGCGTCAAACGTGAAAATTTGTTTTGAGCCATGACTTCATCCAAGAATTGTAGAATGCTACATATCTGCTGGCACTATATATACTTCATTTGACCACTATTTGGGTGGTATTTACCCATTTGCTTGATCACATTCCTTCTTGCAACTCTTTCACCCTATAAATCAGTGTAAGCACAAGCATATGAAAGGCCCAAACTTTGCTCGCGTTTGGCCTCATCTATATTTATTCATTTTCCTAAAGCTCGCTTTTGTGCTGACTTTTTTTGCATGTTAGAGCTTACTTATTACATCCGGTCTTAAGATGCAATTTCAAATGTACTTATTTGGATACCCGTAGTCGATCATCACTCATCAATAAGAGTAATTGTGGTCCATCAAAGTTTTGTAATTTAGTCCATCAAAGTTTATAATTTAGTCCTATGCTTGCATAGCTAGCGAAATATTTATTTTTATGTTATTGATCATCTTATTGTGTCTAGAAACTACATCAAGCATATCTTTTTTGTGAGGATGTTAATCATCCATGGACAATTGATCCCTTCTAAAACCTTAACCCGCTCTGAGTCTTTGGGGTCACCACACATGTCCTACTAACATCAATGCAGGAAATAAAGAGCGACAACGGATAGCTAGTTTAATTCATAATTTTGCCAAACAAGTCGGTTTTTACTCGTAACATGCTTTGTACCATGTTAGAGTAGCTCATTGTCCCACATTCAAAGGCCAGTCGGTATGACTCACTATCTCTTCAAGTAACGGCCAAATAAAACATAAACACTTTCTACTAAAGGATGTCGTCTTTGACATCGAGGATATTTGTATTGCAAGAAACAATATAATCATTTACGCGATCCATAAACTGATAAAAGACATACTGAATCAGATATTAAAACCACAACAAATTCACAGTATCAACAATCAATTAATTTAATATTTAAAACTGAAAACCGAATTAAAGTTATAAAAAACGGTTTCCAACGGCCTTAAACAACGATGAGAACGAAAGACTAGTAGCTACAAAACGTAATGCAACACCAGATATTGAAGATGGAGTTGCAAAGAGAAGTAAAACAACACCATCGCCTTGCAAAGAGAAGTAAAACAACACCATCGCCACTAGATATCGGGGCCCGTTTAGATGAAATCAATACTAGTTTCCAAGCTTTTGTAGAAGGCTTTAACGCTAATTTTGCAACTATGACAAAGTTTATGACAAATGATAACATCAGCCAAAAGTCCTACTCAGAAAAACTTAAAGACGTGATTGATGAGCTTATGAAACTTAACCTTTCAACTGACGATGTATTCAAGGCAGCTGAAATATTTGCCACTAACAAAAACAAAATGGATGTATTTTTCGGTCTTCCTGAGAAACTACGAGTGTCTTATAGTCATAAAAGCATTTAATGCTAATTTTGAAAGTATCACAAATGCTGCTACAAATGCTGCGACAGAAGACAACCTCCGTCAAAAAGTGGCATCAGAAAATCTGAAAGAAGTGATTGTTGAGATTATGAAACTTAACCTTACAAATGAAGACATCTTTAAGGCGGCTGATATGTTTGCTGCAGAAAGAAACAGGATTGATGTGTTTTTTGGTCTTCCTGAGGAACTACAGGCGGCTTACGTGAGTAGGTTAACAGGTTCCTCATTGACTATGTAGACGGTACTTTGTTTTATTTGTACATTGCGAAAACCTTTTGTTTGTAGGGATGGTTGTTTCTCTAGTGATTAGATTGTAATACTGTTTGTTTTTAGTATATGTTAAACTCAAGACTGCTGTATTTTGTATGTATTTAGGTGGATTTATTTATGATCTATAAGGTACTTTAGTTAACAGAAGATTGTATTCTTTCAGCTGATAAATTATAAATATGTTTAAAGGCAAAATGTGGACTTTACTGTATTCTGGGAATAAGTTTTATGAGGGTGTTTGGGTTTGCGTTTTTAAACAGATTATGCTTTTTCAGAAAGGAGGTCCAAGCCTACTGTTTCAAGTTATCTGCGTTCTACGATTGAACAAGAAGATCAAGAAGTAGTCATATATTGCAAACTAAACACCACAATGTAACATTTTAAGGTTTATAAAGCAACAAAACAGCAAATAAACAGGACACATAAATTTATCTAAAGATTCAACGCCATTTTAAAATGTGAAGTCACAAGAGTAAGCTGATTCCTTAAATCGATTTAAGAAAACTCCACTGCAGGTTCCAGGTTTTTGTTTGGTTACGAGTATATGGTAGAACCGAAAATAAAGAGTACAGATAGTTTCTGAGCTGTTGTTCTGTAAAAGCTGTCATAGTTTACAGCAGTAAGCATGAGACCGTAAACCCAAACATACTGTACAAAAACTAACACAACTCACAGATGTGTATAATATCCGCATACCAGCCAAGTGAAACTAAGAAAGATAGACCCGAGTCTAAGATTTTCATTAATACGATATTAGACACTTTAGTAGTAGGGGTATTTTTTTTAAACATACGCGCACTATTGAACCATGGTATGATTACATCATATTCATATTTAATAATGGGAATCAACATTTATTCTTCAAACAACATATCGATAGGTAACATAACGCCCTGCTGTCTCACTTGGTCGGATAATCTTCATAACTTGACCACGCTTTAGCCCATAGTAACGTGTGATTGGATCAGACACCTGAATTCGAGGTAGCTGCATCCAATTGAAACAATATGACGAAATGAGACTTTATGAATAAGAAGTTATCAACAATGGATTATAAGTCAAACAAAATTTTACGAAAGTTTGTGAGTAGTCGAAAGTTGCATTTCTTTCTTACAAATATGAGAACCGACCTGTGTTTCTTTGACAGTGTATCGTTCCAGTAAAGTCTTCTTTTCTTCATTTGAAAGTACCCGATGCTCAGGGACTAAAACATGATCTTTAACATTGATCAACAACTCTGGCTCCTGCATTTCAGAAAATATGTTGAGAAAGTGAGTCAACCGAGTCGAAAGTCACCTGTAGCGTATTTTTAATGCATACTTTATTTATAAAAAAAAAAAAAATATGAATATGATATCATTTTTGCTGTAACATTTATAAAAGATGGTTTCCGGGTCAACCCGACCAGACACGTTTTGACCCATACAAAAATATGTACTGCATTTTATTTTTTACCATAAATCCTTTTAAAACTGTTAACTTGTTCTCCCATTTTACCACATCTAATGAATAGCTAGAACAGTATCAGGACCGCCACAACGTTTAGAGGTTGTGTACGTAGGATCTCATCCTAAATCCCCTATATAAGATAAAATGACTCGTGTAGCTGTGTCTAAACAAGATCATATATGCATTGAACTATAGATGAACGACCATGTACAAGCATACAAGTCATCGCACAAGATCAATAGTGCATAGAATACATACAAAACTCAGACAACAATTGGACAGTCACACAAATGACGGATGAAAATATACATGTTGGCGTCTTGGAAGCTTGGTGCAAGTAAAATTTTGAGATCTGAACCACCTTCGGTTTTAATCCATAACAAAGAAATATAACAATTGGCCACCTAACATAACTAAACCAACTCTGAATCACCGGTTGTAGGCAGAATGATGCACAAAAAGGCACACTTTCACCATTTTACCATGAATATTTGACCGTGCCAATAATCTGTATACAGTTTAATCCTTCCATTATTTACTACTCCGTATATTACATAAAAAGGTTTGGATCATGCTTTGGTCAATTGGCACGACATTTGGTACAATCAGCAAATTCCATGTGGAACACCAAAATAAGTATGTACGTTTACTTTATGGCATTGGACCTTGACAATATAGTATCGGGTAGAACTGTAGCAACAACAACCAAAGAGTGGGTCCCACTATGTTTATGTGAAAGAAATAAATACAGATAAAACCTTGCCAAAACTTTATGTGATCTAAAAGATGATGCAGTGGTTGATTCAGTAATACCAAAAATTGCAGATAGATCAGGGAGAACATAATTCGCGAAATAAATAAGGTAACTGAAACTTTTTTGTTTTGTTTTGGAATGATTAGAATTATAACATCTTATTGACTAATTTCTTATGGGTCAAGACGAGTGCACACTATAATGTCCTAAAACACATGTAGTGTATCTGTGAACCAAACATAGCAAAAGCAGTAAAAAATCACCTGGAAAACTTCCAATTGAAACTTGGAAGCTATCTCACTCATGCAGGTTCGAGCAAATGGCGTCAGATTATCTCGGACAACAAGTATTGCTCGGGAAACATTTTCTGATTTCATACGTTCAGTGTAAGTCTTCAATGTCTTAACACCAACCTTTGGTTCCTCAGGGAAGAAGACATAGATCTGGTTCACAAAACAGCATTAAACGACTCATATCAGCTAAGGTAAACATCAGACTAAACAGACAACCAAGCACAAAGTTTCATATTTTAAGACAGTAAACAACGTTTAGGACCTGATCAGCGCTATTATTTGGGTTAGCCTTGCTGATAATGAGATCTTCTCTTTTCATGTTCTCGCCATATTTCCTCAAGAAATCATCTTTTTCCATATTGATTTCGAAATCTCCAACCAAATAACCCCGGTCTCTCAGCATTTCCATAACAGTTTTGCGGATCCTAAATAAACGGTTGATTTCTTCTTCTGTTAACGTCATCCTCGTAGCTTTTCTGTACCAAACAAACAATCACCATAATGAACCTTTGCATTTGTGAACCAGAATGACAGTTATGCAATCCAAAAAACAGTCTTAAATCCGTAACATTATACAAATTAGAAAATTACCAGCAACACTAATGATCAGAAACAAAAAAACACAGAATGTGGTATGTTCATTTCAGTTACGATTTCCAATAGAACTCTGTCATTTAAACACTGAACAATAAAACACTCATCAAATCATAAAAAATTACACCCATGCACTCTTGTGATGTATATATCAGTGTATAAGCTTAAGATAAGTATCATTCTATCAGCATCCTAAACGTGTAGCTATGTTTTACAGCAATGAACTTATTTGTAACAAAAAATATATCAAATATTCTGACGATCATATAGATTCAAATACACGACATTTATTGTTCTACGAAAGAAATATACCCAAATTTTGACGTATATATGAATCAACGCCAATTGTTCATACTACATATAATCAACTAAATGACGAATACATCATTCAAATGATAGCTTAAAGAATGACGAAACCGATTAAGCAACTAATTAACAACGTTAAACATTCACCCGATCTTAAAATTACACACACACGCTCTATAACAAAATTTATAAAACATTCCCACGATCGCACGGCTTCAAATAGACAAACTGCAACAGTGAATGAAATTACTGTTTTAGATGAAATAACCTCAAATTTAGCTTATACACATATTAGTGCTTGTCGAATTGTACCTAGCGGTACGCCAAAAATCATATATCATTCATCTACATGCATGTAACACTTATGCTTGTGAACATCTTGGTATGGCCTGATAAAAGTCTCTGCGGAAAAAAAAAAAAAAAAAAAAAAAAAAAAATGTCTCCTTCGCATTTATGCATGTAACATTAATTTATAACATGATTACATCGATCACTCAATCTATATATTAAACTAGAAAGGAAACCGATTAAGCAACAAACAATCTCAATATTCATCATATCATAAAATTTACACACACAATACCACGTACACTATAATGCGTGTGAAGTACATTTAGCGCGCTAGGGCTTATAATAACAATATTTTGTATCCACCAAAAATTATCAAAATTAATACTAACACATTCAAACAATCCTACAGACTCGAATACACGAACTCTAACGTGTGTGCATGAATTTATTGTTTCATAACTAAATAAATTCTGATTCACGTATGATAAATATTTTTTTTGGACGGCAATTGTGGCTACATGACCCCAAGCCCAGAAGGCGTAGCGAGCCCACACAACCAGTTTGGTCCCAGAAGGCAATGGCACCCTTCCCTTTACACACGCGGAAGGAAACCCCTATCGCCCTAGACAAGACTCGAACTTGAGACCTTGCCTAGGAGGGTAAAACCTCCATACCGCTAGACCAGAGGCCCATTGGTCACGTATGATAAATATTGGTATGTACAATTATGTACATTTAATTTTTATTATAACAAATAAAATGTTAGTGGTTAAATAACTTGATCGATGAGATATATGAATGTCGTACAGGATGAAGAAGTGACTGATCGACGGAGATGATGAACCAACTTTGTGAATGTGAAGATCGAGTGAAATAATAGTCGATAATGTTTGCTTGTTTCTTGTTGATATAGTTTTTATACGTAACACATGAAAGATATGGGTTTAGCCCAACTATAAGGCCCACTTTAGATAAGAGTAATGGTGCTTTTACAAGCCCATCATGTCTTTTATGGCTTTATGAATGATTTATTCTAATAGAGTAAATTGCATAAATAATCGTCTCTTTCACTATTTTGACAAGACAAACTTTTTACTAATTTGTCATGTTTAAACAGATTAGTTTTTCATGCTTGTTTTTTTCTGAAAACATGAGTTTTCACTCACATGTACGCAGCGTCTAGTGCTTTTATTATTATTATTATTATTATTATTATTATTATTATTATAACATCACTTTTATTAGAAACTCGTAGGATCTACAAGAAATTAGAGGGGAGCCGAGATACTAACTGGGCCCCCACTCCTCTAGCTATTGCAAAGCTAATCCTACTAAAAATATGAGCAGCAGCACGCGCTCCAATGTCCTGAGTCACAGAGAACTTTCGGATCCGTTTCAGTAGGGTCACCGCATCCTTGCCAAGTTCGCCAAAGGAAGAGAATGAGAAGGGGAGAAACCCATATCCAATATCAGCACATTTGGTCTCATACTTGACACGTTTGCGTTGTGCTGCGTCAGACACCACTCGTCCTGGCTCAAAATCAACCATACCAGTTTGCGTCAAATGAGACGACCTGTCAAATCGACACAAACATCTTGCCCAGTGTCCCAAGAATAGAGCAATATATCAGCTGGGCGTAAGTTTTTGTCCCTTTCTCTACAAAGACCGATGTCAACCTCTTTACGAGCCGAGACCCCGGACCGAGAACAAATGTCAGCGAGAGTGTCGCGTACCACGTTATGCCGTTTTGCCACCCAAAAATGTTTTGAATGCGTTTAGTTGAAGAAAAAAATTTCTTGTTTTCTATCTTTAGTTTTGTAAAAATTTGGAAGGGAAATTTATCTCCACAAAACACTTGAAAATATAGAAAAACACGTTTAATTGATGTTTGTATTTTATACTTTGAAGAAAGGGAGGGAGGGTTGTGGGTTACAAAGGAAAACAACTAAAATTTGTTTTGTCATTTTCCTTGTATTTTGCAAAACATTTTTTTGAAAAACACTGATTTGAAAGCTGATTTTTTCTAAATTAATAGTTCACATTTCCTTTTATAAATGTACCAATTTAATTATCTACTATTGAAAATAAGGTTTTGTTAATAACAATCCCTAGGGACTAGGGTGTTGTATAAGTCTTTCTTAATTAAAAACATTTTTATGTATGAACTTACTTGATATTAATACATACCTTATTTAAACTCACTTACTTTAACTATATGTGTTTAAATCATGTATTTATAGAAATGATTAGTTCATGTTTGGCAACGTTTTTTATTAAAGAAAGCTTAAATAACGCCGTAGGGTTATTGTTAGCAAATCCTTTAAAAGTATATTAAAAAGTTTGATCGAGTTTCTTGTTTGAAATTATTCTTTAAATTCATATACCGAGAAGTAGATGTGAAAAGTTTTATACCAACACATTTCCCATCTAATAAAAACCCCAATTTTATCAAAACCCACACATTTAAAATAAGGAATTATGTTAGTAAATCTAAAACCACCCCTCCTCCTGTTAAGTGGCTCAAAAAAATGGTACGGACTATCTTTTTTTCATATAATTTCATAACGCACACCAACTGTTTGATTAAATGGCTTAGTTATTAACAAGAAGTGGTTTTTGTGGGTGTTTGGGAAATGGGTTTGTTTGTTTTAATGCATTTGGTGGTTTTTGGAGAGAAAAATGAGTATGTTTATAAGGGTGTATGTGTTTGGGTTTGCTCATTAGTTGTGGTGTTTGTTTCGGCTTATATTGCCGGCTTATGGCTTATTTGGTTTTGGGCTTATCTTTCATAGAGTTGAGATTAATATATATCTCATATTTGTCATAGATCCAAATAACCAATCTTAATCATCCATTTTTCATCTAAATTAATAAAACCCATTTTTCACATTTTAAAAAAAAAAACAACATATCTTGCAAACGGTAAATCTTCAAGCTACAAAAAATACACCATCGCGACGAGAATTAAATTATCTATCTATAGATATGCATTTCTCTTTATTCTCGACGAACTTTTTTTTTCAAAATTTCCGCCCAGAAAAATCACATGTGATTTGTAAAAATCAAATCACATGTGATTTTTACAAATCACGTGTGATTTTCTTGGCGGAAATTAAAAAAAATTGTCGAAAGTATATAGAATTGCATATCTATAAAAAGATAATTTAATTCTCTTCGAGATGGTATAATTTTTTTCGCGTAACGATTAACGGTTTGCGAGATATTTAATTTTTAAAAAAAGGGTGAAAGTTTATATTTTTTGTTTTTAATCAAAAAAAATAAGTGGCCAGGATTTTTCATTAGATCTATAACAAATATGAGATCTATATTGAACTTTTGTCTTATCTTTCATAACCTCACTTTTTGTGGCTTATATAAGCTTATTATGACATAATAAACTTATATAGGCCGAAAAGTTTCAAAATAAGGGACAAAATGTGAGCTTATGAAACATAAGCCCAAAACCAAATAAGCCATAAGCCGGCTATATAAGCTGAAACAAACACCCCTAAGGCAGGGTATCGTTTACGTGTTATAAAAATGCAATAACTTAACCACTAATGGTAGACTAAACTCTGAAGTGGTCATGCCAACCTTTGTAAAAAAAAGAGGACTTAACCCGATTTCAGTCTGTCTTTGTGAATTATTATTGACAAGAAGTGATTTTTGTGGGTGTTTCAGTAATGGGTTTGTTTGTTTTAATTGGCTTAGCTAATTCGTGTGTTTTTATAATAGAAAGATGAGTAGTACTAAATTTTGAGTACAAACACCAAGGTCGCTTAGTGGTCTCGGGTTAAAAGGTCACTAGGTGCGCTTTTTGGCTAGGGAAAGGGTTGGAAATGGTCACGAGGGATACCCTGGTTAGGTCGTGTATCTGAGTATAGTTATAAGGGGGTGTTTGGGTTATAGCTCATCAATTGTTAAGTTGGCTTATTTGTCTGCTACTGTGTTTTAGGAATGCGATAAGGTGATCAAATACTTATTAATAAGTGGTTATCCACTTGTCGAAGAGTTAAAGGGTTTTTTCTGAAAAATGCATAAGCTCTTATTAATATGCTAGACCAATCATTGCCTAGTGTTTATGCTTATATGTTTATTTTAAGGTGAAATAAGTTGTTTTGAGGGGGTGTTTGGGTTAGCTTATCTAAAAAAGTTCATGCGAATTAGGTGATGTGGTAAATAAGCACCTTCGCAGAGGCTACCGAAAATAGGTTATTTGTGTTTGGATCTCAGCATATTGTATTTTGAGAAGGCAATAAGCCAATAAGTTACTAATATAGGCTTACCCAATAAGCAGTTTGAGTCGCTTAAAATGCATCCAAAGGTACAAGTTTTCCTTGATAGTGAAATAAGGTGTTTTCAAATCTGTTTATAAGCTAGACAACCCTCCCCTTTTCAACTTCTAAAGATCTATTTAGGGATGACCATATTACCTCGATCTTCTCACTGTTACCTACATTTTTATCCTTAGTGATCCTCATGTCTCTGGACATCACTTCATGTAGCGGGTCCATAAAATTTCAGAATAAATTGGTTATGACTTATGTTTTCTCTTTTTAGGCTGGGAAGTTCATATTTTGTGATTTTACAACTATTATATCTCTGTTTACGTGCATCTTGTGTGTTTTATATATAAGTGTTCACGTCATTTTTCTGTCTTATATTACAGGATTAGGCATTGATTTTGGATGGTGTCTCTCTAGGTGTACGAATGAGGTTAAAATTATCAAGGGTTTTTGAAATAATGACAAAAAAATTGAATTTTAAAAAATTAAAATAACAAATAAAGTGGTGACTTTTGAAATGAACCTTGCTCCATCCCACCATTTTGATGAAACGTTCTTGAAAGGACACCCATGTGAATCAAAATCATATTCCTTGCCGGGAGCATCCACTTTCCATATCTTCATCTTTCCCCAATTATCCATCGAAAATACAAATCCAGCTTGTTCTTTTTTAGAGAAGGATACTAGTTTAACAGAAGTAGCATGACCTTCCAGAGTAATAAACGGTTTTTGATTGTTTGTTTCATTCAATATATGTAGAAAAAATAAATAATACTAATATTATTGATATTGCTGCCACTACTTTTTTTTAACGGCATTACTACTACAACTATTATTGTTACAGTTATTATGTAAAGAAGTCTACAAACCTTAACAAGTCTGTCTTTTCCACAAGTTACTATAAACAAGCTCTCATTTCTGGTGTAAAAAGCAACGTCGTTTACACTCCTTATATGAGCTTCAATCTCAATCTTTGCTTGAAACCCAACACCGACTTTAAATGACATTAATTGAAGTAAATGTTTCGAGAAACCAACACCTGTTAGCATCAGCAATGAGATATATTTAACAGCTCAATATATGTATTCATATTTACAAATTTAAATCATATCCAAGTAACGACCGTCCGGACTCCACCTTACACATGTTACAAGATTAGCCGCCCCGTTGCCCATAACACTTTGAACTAGCCGGAAAGATTAAACTGTATACAGATTATTGGCACGGTCAAATATTCATGGTAAAATGGCGAAAGGTGCCTTTTTCTACAATTCTGTGCTGCAACCATCTTGTGCAATTCTGTTGGAGGCTGACTGCCTATTTGAACTAGCCGGAAGATGGCCTTAGTTGCTAGCCGGATTAGTCAAATGCACTTTATTTGAAGAAAATAGGAAGATGGCAATCTCCTATCCGAGGGCCACATACTCGCACCATTTCGGTGGTGTGTTCATACCATTTCGATGGTACTCGTTAAGGTTTGAGTGTCATGAGACTTAGGGCAATATATCGAACTGCAATATTACTATTTCTACTATGATTGTGTTTCTATGCAATTATACAAATTGAGACTTGTATTCAAACTGATTACTTATACAAACACTATGGATTCACTCAACAATTTTTTTGACTTTTAGCATGTTTATCTTAGGTAATTAACGGAGCATTCAAGGCACGGAGTGGGCAAATAAACTGATGGTTTTTTGTGTCAAATAAATTCTATCATTCATTTCAAACCATCATATCTTTTGTGAGATATTTAACATTGGAATCCTTTTTGTATTTGAATTATTAAATGAATGATAATAACTTTCAAAAGCATCTTTCGAGTCGTTTTCTATGATTATGACTGTGATCCTTTCAGTAATACCCCGATTAGTCTTCCGCTGTTAAGTTGAAATTTAGGGGGTATTATGGTACCTCCATGGCTAGGAATACAGATAGCTCGGGCAACAGAACAGAACAAAACATATCATATCAAGTCATCATATCATATCTAATCAGAGCATATAAAAAACTGAACGGAATCATATTATAGCAAATGGATAGCAACTGTTAGACCCGTTTTCCGGGTATTGGGACCCCACCCTAGATGAAGTTGACCCGAGCTTAAGTATGTTTGACTAAGAGTATATGGTTGTCTAAGGGCAAATGATTATAGTGTTAAGTGTTAGTCTGTTATAGCCTAGATGCGGCGCATCTAGGAAGTTACATGCGGCGTATGGTAGAATGGAAAGTAGAACCGACTGGTTATAGTCCATGCGCCGTATTGGAGAAGGAGATACGGCGTATATAAGGGGTAGCATGGATGCGGCGTATCTATGCAGATAGATACGGCGCATCGACCTTAAATAAGCAGAAATGACAGAATTGCCCTTGTAGCTAGAAACTTTCCCATTTATCTATAAGTTTCCACACTCTCCTGTAAAAGAGAGTGTGTTTTCTGTGGGTGTCGAACCAAAGAGAAAGGAGGGAAAGATAGAGTTAGGTGATGGCTTTTAAGGACCCATGTTTATCATCTTTCTTAGCTATGATTATCAAGTAAGTAATCCCTCTCAAGTTAGTGATTTAAGTGGGAAATCATCATATGATGTGGGTATGATCATATGATGATTTGATTAGAAAGATGATTATGTTTTGATGGGTTTTGATAACCCTTGTTATGTTATTATTTGTTATGTTGTTAGGTTTTATTATTTATGAAGGATGGTGATAATGATGATGGATCATTGTGATGATGATGTTCTTGATTTGTTGTGTAGCTTGGTTTGAGGTAAGTAAAATGATGATAGCATATGTTATATGAATTTCTATCATATTGTGTTATGTATGTTTATGTTGAGAAGATGAGCTTGGTTGATGTTTATGTGATGCCATGTTTATGGCTTATGTGATGAGATGATGCTATGAGATATGTTGATGTTATGTGCTAGATGAGACTTGAGTATGTAAGCCATGATGTAAGTGTTTATGTATATGATGCATTATGTGGATTGAAGTATAATGGTATGTTATAGTCGTTTTACTTACTAAGCGTTATCGCTTACGGTTTAGTTGTCTAACCGTTTTGTAGGTTGGCTTGTTGTTAAGGAAGGCTTGGATTTGTGGATTAAGGGTTGGAATAGCAAGATTAAAGGTAGTGTTTAGTTAGGAGCTTAGGTAGTATACCGAGCTCATGAGCAAAGTTGTACCCCCGTGAGTCAAGTAATGTTTTATAAAGTGTAGCCGCATGGCAAAGTATATGTTAATAGTTGTATGTCAATTTGGTAGTCATTTGATAAGTCAAAGTATGGTTTATGTGGTTTTGAGTAAAGTTAAAGGGGCGTTTGGTTTGAGTGTAAACGTACCCATTTTGAGTAGTAAACGGGTCAAGTGTTATCGGAACATGTTTGATATGTTAAATGAATGATTTCTGGAAAGTTTGGTGTAAAACGAAAGTGGTATAAGTGGTTTGTTGTGAAAATGGGTGTGTTGAGTATATGCAGGTCTTCCTGCTGATGTTCTGTGTCGGATGGGTAGATACGGCGTATCTAGTATATTAGATGCGCCGTATTAGAAGTTTAAGGTGATGCGGCGTATCTAGTATATTAGATGCGACGTATCAGGAGCTTAAGGAGATGCGGCGTATCATTTCAGGTTGATACGGCGTATGGCCTCTCAGTTTTGATACGGCGTATCCCTAAAAAGGATACGGCGTATCGTTGGTCACAGAAGGGCTGTTTGGTAGTATTATTAAATTGTGTGAAATGTTTTGAAGGGTTTTCGAGTATATGATCTTGCAAGTATTTTTAAAGGGTTAAATGTTATAGATTCTGATTATTAAATGAAGAATTTGTATGAGTCCGTTTTAGTCAAACGTTTCCGCGTCAAAAGTCAAAGTTTTTAGAATAAGCGGGCACGGGGTGTAACAAATTGGTATCAGAGCTTGGTTTAAGTGAATTAGGTTTCCACTATAGGGTGCCTAGTCTTAAACCACTCGTAGAAGCCTTGGACGTAAGTGTTAGATTGCGCGGAAACTAATTGCTAAGTGTTAGACGAATTATGTTTTATGCTAGTCGAGCCTATTGATGATAGGTGATGTATGCTTGTGATAGTGTTGATGTGTATGAGATGCAAGTCCATGGGGACTTGAGGTGTTTAAATTATTAGTTGGCCGAGCACCTCGGTTGGTGCCGGTGTTGATTTTGTGATTATGTGATGTAAGTCCGTGGAGGACTTGAAATGTTTATATGATTAGATAGCCGTGCACCTTGGTTGGTGTCGGGGATTGTATTGTGATATGTGAATGTATGATAGAGTTAGAGTTATGAATGCGAGTAGCAAGGCTAAGTGGTATTAGAGACGGGTTGGTAAGCGAACTAAGGTTTATGATGCCTTAGCTATAAGATGGGCTATTGCTTGTGGTTAGTTAGAAGGTCGATGCTTAGACATTGCTTGGTTATGCAATGTGGTATACGATGCCATAGACTATGTGAATTGATTTTGATTTTGAATGTTTTAACACTTGTTGGATAAGTGTTAAGCGTTATGATATGATTGCTTATATGATGTTAAGTGTTATGGTATGATTGATTTTGTGATGATAAGTCTATGGTAAGTTATGGTATGTTTAAGCTTTATGTGATGTGCTTGAGAGCACGTTTGTATTGAAGTGTATGAGTTGAGATAGATGTATATGAATGCATGTTATGTGTTGACCTAGTTGTGGTCGGTAAAGTTAAAAAAGAACACATTGTTATGTGAAATAAGTTAAGAAGTATGCTAATAATTTGAAAAAGCATAATTGCTTAAAAAGATAAAGATAAGAAAGAAGTGAATAGCGAAGTATGTTTATAGCTTGATGTTTTGAGAAGCATGAGTTCTTATATGCTAAACTAAATGAGAAAGTTAAAGTGAAAAGTTAAGAAGTGATGAGAACATGTTACATATAAAACATGATAAATTGAAAAGTGCTAGTGATATATGGTAAAGTATGATGAGTCAAAGTGACGAATAAAATATAGATTGCGCTAGAAGTCATAGGTGACTTGAAGTGCGCTAGAAAGAGTTGTAAAACATGAATGTGATCATGTTAATATATTTGAATATGTAAGATGAAATTAAAGAAAGTGTTACAGAATAAACCTATGTAAGGTTTGTATGCATACAAGTTGAATAAACTAAATGAAGCGACAGTATGAAGTGAGAATATGGTCAACAAGGGTTGACGGGTAATAGTAAGAGTGTGTTGTAAGAACACGTAGAAATGTGTAAGTGTAATGAATAAGCATTACATATAAATTGTCTAAATAAAAATGGCACATAGCGAGTGGTGAGTCAACATGGGGTTGACGGGTGAAAGATAAGTGGCATTGTGAAAATGCGATGATAATAAATGTGCAAGTGTTATATAGAAACTTGCCTAGATGATAGAAAGCGTGATAGTAAATGTTGAGATTGCGTAAGGCAATGAAAATTGAATAAATGACAGTGTGTGCCTAATTATAAAAGTGCATGAAAGATAAAATGAGTAGATATGATAAGACAGATATAGCTTGGATCCAATGCTCTAGTTTTGGCATCCTTTGGGATGGCCTAGCTTGCCTTTTATGGCATGATTGTTAGCTTGCCTTCACCGGCATGGTTTGCTATATCCTTGGCATTATGTTAAGATGCCTTTACGGCATAATGTTAAGGTGCCTTTATGGCACAATGTTAAGGTGTCTTTATGACACGATGTTAAGGTGTCTTTATGACACGATGTTAAGGTGTCTTTATGACACGATGTTAAGGTGTCTTTATGGCACGATGTTAAGGTGTCTTTATGGCACGAGGTTAAGTTGCCTTTTATGGCATGATGTTAAGCTTGCCTTATGGCATGGATGAAAGTTAGTGAGATTGGATCCAAGGCTAGAAAAGATGGGAAGTAGATAAGTACGAGTGTTAGGTCGGAAGCGTATAAGTAGGAGTGTTATTTCTTGATTTACATAGATCGGGACACCTTTTTATGTGAATGAAGAATTACAAATGAGTGGGCTTATGAGTAACCGATATGACATGAGTACGGATAGTGATATGAGATAGTAAAAACTAAAACATGTTAGACGTCATAAGAAAAGATAAATACAAATAAAACTTATAGTGGCGTTAAGGTAATGTGTGAAACCTTAAAATAGACGTCTAAAATGAATTATGTTTTAATTTGATAAGTTAATTTGTGAGCATTTCCAGAAATTTGATAAGAAAGTATGCTTAAGTGTTGTGTGATGGATTTTGAAGGTGCCGTTTGTATGGTACTTTGTATATTTTGAGATAAATTGCCGGTTTCTAGTATAGATGCGTATTTGGTGTTATGTGAAATCTGAGAATTTCCGGTATATGATGTTATGTTATGGTTAGTGCATGGGCGTATGTTGTGTTTATAGTGATAAAGTTTGACTCATATAGAGTCAAAGTAGTAGATTTTCCATATGACAAGTCGTCAATTGTGGGAAATCTTAGAAAAGTTTGCGATGAGAAGCGTGCTTATAATGGATTATGAATTATGATTGTGTATAGTGAGTTTAGAAATTGCATGATCATTTAGATCGTTGCAAGGAATTGGCCTAGAAAGCATGAGAATAAGGACATGTATATGTCGTGAATTTAGTTTTGGATAGTTTTAGACGAGAGATTTCGGGGACGAAATCCAAATAAGGGGGGTAGAATTGTTAGACCCGTTTCCCGGGTATTGGGACCCCACCCTAGATGAAGTTGACCCGAGCTTAAGTATGTTTGACTAAGAGTATATGGTTGTCTAAGGGCAAATGATTATAGTGTTAAGTGTTAGTCTGTTATAGCCTAGATGCGGCGCATCTAGGAAGTTACATGCGGCGTATGGTAGAATGGAAAGTAGAACCGACTGGTTATATTCCATGCGTCGTATTGGAGAAGGAGATACGGCGTATATAAGGGGTAGCATGGATGCGGCGTATCTATGCAGATAGATACGGCGCATCGACCTTAAATAAGCAGAAATGACAGAATTGCCCTTGTAGCTAGAAACTTCCCCATTTATCTATAAGTTTCCACACTCTCCTGTAAAAGAGAGTGTGTTTTCTGTGGGTGTCGAACCAAAGAGAAAGGAGGGAAAGATAGAGTTAGGTGATGGCTTTTAAGGACCCATGTTTATCATCTTTCTTAGCTATGATTATCAAGTAAGTAATCCCTCTCAAGTTAGTGATTTAAGTGGGAAATCATCATATGATGTGGGTATGATCATATGATGATTTGATTAGAAAGATGATTATGTTTTGATGGGTTTTGATAACCCTTGTTATGTTATTATTTGTATGTTGTTAGGTTTTATTATTTATGAAGGATGGTGATGATGATGATGGATCATTGTGATGATGATGTTCTTGATGTGTTGTGTAGCTTGGTTTGAGGTAAGTAAAATGATGATAGCATATGTTATATGAATTTCTATCATATTGTGTTATGTATGTTTATGTTGAGAAGATGAGCTTGGTTGATGTTTATGTGATGCCATGTTTATGGCTTATGTGATGAGATGATGCTATGAGATATGTTGATGTTATGTGCTAGATGAGCCTTGAGTATGTAAGCCATGATTTAAGTGTTTATGTATATGATGCATTATGTGGATTGAAGTATAATGGTATGTTATAGTCGTTTTACTTACTAAGCGTTATCGCTTACGGTTTAGTTGTCTAACCGTTTTGTAGGTTGGCTTGTTGTTAAGGAAGGCTTGGATTTGTGGATTAAGGGTTGGAATAGCAAGATTAAAGGTAGTGTTTAGTTAGGAGCTTAGGTAGTATACCGAGCTCATGAGCAAAGTTGTACCCCCGTGAGTCAAGTAATGTTTTATAAAGTGTAGTCGCATGGCAAAGTATATGTTAATAGTTGTATGTCAAATTGGTAGTCATTTGATAAGTCAAAGTATGGTTTATGTGGTTTTGAGTAAAGTTAAAGGGGCGTTTGGTTTGAGTGTAAACGTACCCATTTTGAGTAGTAAACGAGTCAAGTGTTATCGGAACATTTTTGATATGTTAAATGTATGATTTCTGGAAAGTTTGGTGCAAAACGAAAGTGGTATAAGTGGGTTGTTGTGAAAATGGGTGTGTTGAGTATATGCAGGTCTTCCTGCTGATGTTCTGTGTCGGATGGGTAGATACGGCGTATCTAGTATATTAGATGCGTCGTATTAGAAGTTTAAGGTGATGCGGCGTATCTAGTATATTAGATGCGACGTATCAGGAGCTTAAGGAGATGCGGCGTATCATTTCAGGTTGATACGGCGTATGGCCTCTCAGTTTTGATACGACGTATCCCTAAAAAGGATACGGCGTATCTTTGGTCACAGAAGGGCTGTTTGGTAGTATTAATAAATTGTGTGAAATGTTTTTGATGGGTTTTCGAGTATATGATCTTGCAAGTATTTTTAAAGGGTTAAATGTTATAGATTCTGATTATTAAATGAAGAATTTGTATGAGTCCGTTTTAGTCAAACGTTTCCGCGTCAAAAGTCAAAGTTTTTGAAGTAAGCGGGCACGGGGTGTAACAGCAACCGAATATCATATCAATGAATAGTAAAACGAATATCAAGCCAAGGATCATATCAAGGGAATCATAGCAAAGGCTCATATCAAACGGATCATATCAAACGGAATCATATCAAACAGAATCATATCAAACGGAATCATAACAGAGCAAATGATCAAAGTCAAGGATCGAGAAGTCATGAGAGAAAACACCCTTACTGAGAAAGGGTAGAATATCTGTACCTCAAACCGCAATTGAAACCATATCAGAAAACACAAGTATCAAGAGTTACTCCTTCTTCAGCGAATCTACACGAATTAATGATCGTCTTAATATTTAAGAACCATTTCATAAGTCATTACTGATTCCATACTTATTATTGTTCAGATTGTCATATTATGGTTTCCTGCTATAAATAGCAACTTTTCATATTTAGTATCCTTTCAAATTTAGTAACTTCCCATATTTAGTAATTTAGGGTTCATAGGTACTTCCAAATCATACATCACTTATTTAGAATTTATTAGTGAATCTGGATAACACTCTTATGATTTTTAAGGCCTGCCAAATAAGCTCACAAATTTGAAATAAATTTTATGTGATTTTCCCCTATTAGTTTAGCATCTTCACAAATTTTTATACATTTTATTATCAAGTATTAGTACCCCTTTCAAAAATCATCTTTCCAGACCTACCCTAAAATTAACTGCACATACATACAGAAGTTTTCTTTAATTAACCCATTGAGACAATTCAGAAAAATCCATAAATATTCTAATAAGTCACATGTAAGGGTTAAATTCACTCTGTAAAAGGAGAGCTCTTAATCTTTATGGTTTGAAAAACTAAAAATCAAAAACCCCAAAATGATTTTCAGACTCGATTTCTCAACTTTGGGCACTTAATCTCCCAAAAATCAAAAGGGTACTCTCCCGACCTCCAATGACCACAAAAAATTTGATATTCAATAGTACACATCCCGAACTTAGTTCTAAACTCATAATTTTATGTAAAAACATGTTGGTATTATTAATTTAAAACCCCGTTCCATTTGACTCAAAATTGGACAGCACGCAACTATATGTTTAACGGACCAAAAACCCAACCCAAAATGACCAAGTGTTTAAACCCAAAACCATTACCACGCCTTTTAACCACTTCCTTCCGTTTGTAAAAAATGTTTTAGACACCTCAGACCACCCAAATAAAAAAAACACA